>OX465274.1:3905000-8905000 GCA_949987645.1 Tachina grossa | reverse complement strand
GCAAAACCATTTATGGGCATTTATGAATTTAAACTACAATATTAGTTTCCTTAAAAAACAATAAAAGAAAAACTGAAAATTTAATTTAAAAACTAAACTTCGTGCTGTCATTTACAACGAATAGAAGCTACAATACCAACTAAAACAGAAAGTCACACATACAGACACACGGATATCCACACATACATACATATATATATATCATCAAAAATGCTTTATTGCTTTACTAAACTCTCCATCAAACTAACTAGAGAGGGAGTATGAATTAGTCAAGTATTTGCTTGCTACTTAAAAATTGAAAATATCCATGACAACGACAAGAACGACAAGTTGAGATAAGTGGGCAATGTGTCTCCAACTTTCGAACAGCAATAGCAATAGTTGTAAAAGCCAATACATGTTTAAAAAAGGCTGCAAGAAAAAAGCCATAAACAAAGAGCAGGACACAAAAAATTGAAATACAAGTTTTCATTTGAAAAAAAAAACCAGCAGTTTGGGGCAGCAAGAGGTGCAGCATTTGCACTAGAAAGAAATATTTACCGATAAGCAATTGAAGCAGAAAACAGCAATAGTGTTGCCGCTGAAATCGAAGAAACAAATTGTACAAATAGTTTTGGCATTACTTAAATTGCAAACAAAGTTATTAAGCACTGTGGGTAAAAAAATTAAATATATATACACACACATGCATATATATATATATATATATATATATATATATATATGAAATTATATTGTGTGTTTGTTCGTAACGCATGAGCTCAGGAACTATAAGAACTGTGGAGCCAAAATTTTTAGTTTTGACCCAACAAGTGATTACTGGGTGGGGTTATTGACGAACTCAGTAGTTTAAAACAAATTAAATTTTTTTTCAAAAATATTCGAAACTTATTCGAAATCTATAAATCTGCATGGATTCGATTCGATCGTTATATGATATGGTTGGCTCAGCTGTTTAAAATTTATTTGAAAGAAAAACCTTGTCCGAAAATTTTATATTCGAAAATTTTACATTTGAAATTGTTCGATTAAAATAGTAAAACAATGTGAATCCGATCAGATCATCAGCTTAAGAAGTTTTCTTCGAAAATTTTATTTTCGAAAATTTTCGAAGACTATTTATTTTCGAAAATACTTAAAACTTATTGACTCGTTACATTAAAACATTTTAGATCCGATCGGATCAGCAGCTTAAGAAACTTTCATCAAAAATTTTATTTTCGAAACTTTTCGAAATCTGGTTATTTACGAAAATATTCAAAAATTTTTCAACTGCATCGATTCGTTAAATTAAAGCATCAGCAGCTAGAGAAACTTTTTTCGAAAATTTAATGTTCGAAGATTTTATTAGTAAAAATGTTATATGCGAAATTTTTCGAAATTTGATTATTTTTAAAAATATTCAAAGTTTATTCGAGTGCATGGGTTCTTCATATTAAAATATTTTGAGTCTGATCGTATCAGCAGTTTAAAAAACTTTCTTTGAAAATTTTATTTTCGAAATTTTTTGAAATTGTTTATTCAAATGCATTGGTTCGTTACATTAAAACATTTTGGATCCGATCCCATCAGCAGCTTAAGAAACTTCCTTCGAAAATTTCATTTTCGTAATTTTTCGAAATCTATTTGTTTCAGAAATTTTTTCAAGTTTATTCAAGTGCATCGATTCATTGCATTAAAACATTTCGGATCTGATCGCATCAGCAGCTAAAGAAACTTTGTTCGAAAATTTTATTTTCGAAATTTTTCGAAAATTATTTATTTTTGAAAATATTCAAAATTTATTCAAGTGCATCGATTCATTACATTAAAACATTTTAGATCCGATCGCATTAGCAGCTTAAGAATTTTTTTTAATATCTTACAATAATTAAGTGAAACCAATATTATTACAATTCCGCTAATGTGAATTCAATCTGTCTTAAAACGATTGGATTCATATTCAATCGTATAATGAATAGATCAAGCAGATGAGCACTAAGATACGTGTAGCAATAGAATATCTTTCTCTGAGATATGATAAAAATTCGATATTAGGATATCGAAGTAAAATGGGTAACTTTCTCTATTTTATAGCTAGAAGCTAAACATTTTGTTTGGTTCTTTTTCTTTGAAAATGCTGCAATTAAGTTAAACATGTGTTTTATTGAATAAGTCAAATAATAATTTAGGTTAACGCATTGAAGTTCATTAATATCAAAAACTTTGTTTGGACACTCTGTGGTAATATAAGAAAAAGCTAAAACTAATTATAAAAAATCAATATTATTTTTAAATAAATTCTCTCAGTTTTATTGCTGCCCTTGCAAAGAATCATTTTGCATGGTCAAAAATAATTAACAATAATGTAGTGCAATTTGTTAAAGTCACTTGTAATTATGACTTTAATTAATAAAAGTGTAATTGAATCACTTGCACTACCTCTGCCATAAGGTTTCGTCGCTTTTCTATGCCGCCTACAAACTGTTTAGGTTGTATGAAGCCTGATACACATTTGTGTATGAATGTGTGTGCATTTGTGATTACCCGCTTGACTATGAATGCGGTAATGAATAATTGAATGAATGAATAAAATAAAGGCGCTATGAATTGGATAAAGTAAAGAAAGATTTTTCGAAAATATTTCTTTTTCCAAAATTTTTCAATAATATTTAAAGTTACGAATGCTCAGTTGTTCGAACCCTTATAGAATTTAACTCGAGATTATTTAATCGAAAATGTTTCGCAAATAAAAATTCTCGAGCATTTATTTTATTTACAGTATGATTTATGTATGTATAAGCTTGTTTATCTAATTTTTCGACCTTTTTTATATGTTCAATGAAACTATTTTTAAGCTTTAGGTCAGTAAATTTTATATATTTTTAGTTTTATATCGATATTTCGTTAACCTTTGGACAACTTCTTCAGGATTATATTTATTTTTTTTTATGGTAATTAGTTTTTCTCTTTTTTCCTAAAGCTTAAAAAATATTTTTATGTATAAGCGAAATCGCTATATATTCGCTTGTAATAACAATAGCCAACCTTCGAGATCGATACCTTTTTGGAAGCAAACTGAATGATATATGAATCTTTCTTGATTGTCGACCCAGCATAATTAGACTGGGCTCATACACAGCAATTATTGTTGAACGACAATTAAGTTTAGAGTAGAGAGATAAATTGAAGGAAGGTATACTAATTTCCTCTCTCTTCCATAAAATTAAAAATTTTCTAAAAAAAAAAAAAAAAAAATGGCTGCGTCTTAAGCTGTTTTTAAATGTGAAGTGTTCGAAAAATATTCGAGAAAGGTTTAACAAAAGAAAAACGTTCTCGAATTATTCGAGAAACTTTCGAGAAACGCTCGAAAAATGTTGGAGAATCGTTAGAGAAATGCTTAAGAATCATTAGATAAACGTTCGATGGACATATAATAAACAAAAGTCGTGATCAAGTGGGTATTGGCAAACGTGATTGTTTTTAACTTTTTATACATATACACCGAAGTATATTTTTACACACATTTTTCTTATGGATTTTAGTACTATTAAATACTCTTCACATACATATATACATAGATATAAATGCATATACATTTCCATACAAATATATGTATGCTATGTATGTATATGTTTAAATTTGCTGTTGTTATACTTCCATTAAAAGTAAAACTTGATATAACTTATGTGAATAAAAAGCTTTAAAAAGGCTTATGAATAAAATATGACAACCTTTAATACTCTTAAAATTGTTGGTGTAGGTTCCAAGGCTAAAAGCAGGAAAACTAAGAGAGAGAGAATATATTTTAAGGAAAAAGCTTATTGCTGGGATATGATTTAAAAAAAAAGAGATTAAATAAAGCTTTTCAATTTAAAAGATTTCTAGTCAATTGTTTTTTATTGTGCTGGTGCTTGTATGCAAAATATGATTTTTTCAAATACTTACTCTTTTATTTAAAACAAAAAATTTGATTTTTCTACTCTTAAAGGTAATTGTTGTGTTTTTAAGTTTTGTAATTTGAGTGTACTTTGCTGTTTGGTGTTGTAATTTGGGGATTTCTAAGAAACTTTTCCAGTTAGTGGGTGTGTGTGTTTATGTGTGTGCTTTCCTTTTTGGCAGAACAAAAAAATCTTAATGCCATCTGGGATTTGAAATAGTAAAGGATTTACTACAATAACAACAATTTTGCCTATAGAATTATACGCAAATATAAAGGAGTAGAGACTTATCGATGCTTAATGTACGTGTTACATGTTAATTTTGGTGTGTGGTAAAACAATATTAATGGCACGAGTGATAATTGTGTTAAACATTACATAAACACTTTTGAAATTTGAACATACAAATTTTGTGGCACTTGCCGGCACACGGTGCACCCTTGGAATCTACTAAAAAATTAATACAAACCGAATATTTGTCTTTGATTATTATTTTTGAACTGGCGTAACATTTTCAATTTTCAAATTGTACACATTCGCTGTCAATACTTCGTTGTCGAATTGACAACGATGTATACAATTTTAACACAAACTTTTGACAACGAATGTGATCACTTTGAGTACGTATAGTGTAATTTTTTTCTCAGGGTGCAAGAGCCGGATAAAATAAAATAAATGTGGGCATGAAATCCAAAGAATTGCCAGTACAATTTTGATTAATACTGGGCTCCAATTGTCACATCCGTGATAGTATTGACGACCGTACGAAAACAAATTAAGTGATACGTCAATCGTATAAGATGAATGGGATTTCAGAACGTTCCCGTATGTTTTTACGTACGGATGTGTGTACGTTCACGGATGTGTCGATTCGACCCTTGACTGCATATCGTTATGTTAATATAGAAAGGCCCCAGCTCATTATTTTTTCGAAATCGCATTGTTTTGTATATTTAAATAGAAGAACCTCTAATGTTTCGGCAAATGCAAAAATCTTGACTTAAAAAAAAAAAAAAAAAAAAATCAGTTGGGGCCTTTATATGTTAACTTTGATGTAATTGTTGCTGCTAATTTAGTAGTTTCGGGTCATTATACAGGTTTAGATTTTTGTTGAGTAATATATACAAGAATAAAGAAATGATTGCTGCATGTAAATTTTTTTGGCACTATACCACTTTAATACTCACCCCCTTAAATATGCCAAAATATGTTTAAATATGATGCAAGGTGTAAAAAGATATACATTTACCTGATTTACATTAAGCATTTTTTCATGAAATTTCGTGAATTTTGTTGCACGCAACTTTTTCTATTTGCTATTTGCAGCGCTATGAAAGAGAATGTTATATAAAAAATGGCGTAGAATGAATCTCTGATGTATTTTTGACAACTTTTTTGATATAAGTTGCTCCTCCAGGCCTCCTATTGACAAATAAAAAATTTTCATGCAACTAATTTCATGAAAAAAATGCTTAATGTAAATCAGGTAATTATCAAATTTTTCCAAAGTTTTTAATTAAATAATATTTTTTTCTGATCCTCCATATGCAATTGAAAAAAGTTTCTTGACAAACTTTATGACGGTGTTGCCATAAGAGCAATTTTAGTTGCTCAACTCTTGAGTTAAGGTGAAAGGAATAGCAAGGGGAATTTAATTGTATTGTATTTCCTATTTAATTTTATTTTGTCATGGTCAATTTAATTTTTTTTTATATTAATTTTTTATTATTGCTCAAAAAGAAACTTTTTCACAATATATTTTTATTTTGCAAATTAACATTAGAAATTATGTTTAAAGTTTTAAGAATTTTATTTTATTTACATATTTAATAAGGTGCTCATTACGTGTTACATAGCTACATATCGTCAACTGAAATTCAAAACTACGTAACAAACAAAAATATTTTAAATCTTATTTTTTAAATTTATGTTCCCACAGATTTTCAAAATAATTAGTCGAATTAAAAAATTAAAATAAAAAGCACAAATTGTGAGATTTGTGGATAATTCATTTTATATTATTTTCTTTTCTGGGAATAAATTTTACATTTATTTCACTTTTCAATGAAAGTAGATTTTATAAAAAATTATTGTATTACCCCTTAGAAACGTAAATTTTTGCTTTAGTAGATAAATTAAATTTTTCTTAATAAAAAGCAAAAAAATTGCACTTTTTCTGGAAAGGGAGACGGTTATGCCGTTTCAATATTTTTACGCACTTTTTTTAAATGAGAAAAACAAAATGTTGATTATTGAGTTTTTGTGTCCACTATGATATTAATTGAACTTCTCATTTGCTTAAATGAAACTTTAACATAATATCTCTAGTTGTTCTAAGAAATTTTTGGGCAAAAGTTCCCTCCCTACACAGAAAAAATATCATCGAAATGCAACCAACAAAACAAATTGTTAAAATTTAATTTAAAAATTAACAATCATCATTGTTGATATAACAAATTAAAATTTTTGTAGTCAATTAAATTACTCAACAAATTTATTTGTTAAATTATATCATAACGAAATGCGCACATATAGAAAAAACAAGACATCATGTTTGGTAAATGCAAATATGAATATGCTTATTTAATAAAGTGTTGCTCTTTAGCTGAGAGGTAAGTGAGTTAGTTTATTAGTCCTGAGGTTGCCGGTTCAACTCCGCCCAAAGACATTTAGTGTTTTTCGCAGACAAGCAAAAATCGTTTCGAGGATGTGATTGTGATTGTGTATGAAAAGCTTGTTAATATAACAAATATGATATGAAAATTCAACAATTCAGATTGTTAATATAACAATAACTTTAATTGAAATAACTTTGAAATCTAACAAAAATAAATGTTGAAAAAATAAATAAAATTAAACAAATTAGTTGTTAATATATTTAATTGAAAATATTTTTAAGATTTTCCTTTAACTTACAATTTCGTTAATTGTATTTACAAAAATCGCTGTAGGTTCAAAATCAATTAATTATTTAATTGATATAACAAAAAAATTAGTTGTATTTACAAATCATTTTTTTCTGTGTAGTGAAATGCAACATAAAATATAAAGCTACATAATCCTCAATAATCAATTACAATGCATTTTTAAAACAAATAAATGTGCCATAATTCAATAAGAAAATTTAAGTAGTTTTTTTTAGTTAATTTAATTATTATTTTTTGAACTTCATTTTTTTTTCTATATTTATGATTTGAACAGGCTAAAGTTCGTATCGCGTTTTAAGCCAAATTAAGTAGTTTTTGTATTTGTGATTTAAACGGGCTAAAGTTCGTATCGCTTTTTAAGCCAAATTACATGTGATAATTATTAATGAACAAATAACACCAAAGTCTGTTGTAAATATTCTGACTAACAACACATAGTTGAACGGAACAGCCAGCCGTTTTCGAAGTAGTTTTTGTTTGAAAATAATTTTGAGTGTTTGGTTTTGTATTATCTAAATAATTTTGTTTTCAAAAATGGTTGTTGTCTTTGATAACGAAAATAAAAAAATATTGGCGCATATTCATATTTAAAACAAAGTATACTTTTAAAATTTAAAAGCACTAACAAAAAATTTCCATAAAAATTTTGACAAAAGAATACTTGAATTTCAAATAAATTTTTTTTGGATACCACCCTTAAAATTTAAAACCAGTTTTACGATACAAAAATTGGTTTTAAACTGTTAAAATATACTTTGTTTTAACTATGACAAATGATTTAGAGAATTCAAAAACAAACACTCAAAAATATTTATACGTTATCATGCAAAATACTATTTTTAAATTCTTTAAATTATACTTTATTTTCATTATGAATGTGCGCCATTATAAAAATTAAATTAAAGTTTTACGATAGTTTAAAAACTATATTAAACATTTGTAGTGGATATAATGGTTTGGAACAATGGTGTAAACTACCTACACAAACCTTCTAGCAAAGACAATAAATACTAATTGTCTTAAAGAATCACAACTGCGATTATTTTCCGTCCATAGACAAGACGATACAATCGTCGAACAGGGAATTAGGGTATTAATATTTTACTGAACAATTTAAATACCAGTGTTAATTTTTGCAAAAAGTGCAATAAAAATATTAAAGCTTAATAAGAAAACAAACATTACTTCAGACGCTTCAATAATATTGTTTAGTTTTTTTTCACTCTCCTATAAAATTACAAAAAAAGAGTAAAACGTAATTTTGCATGCCAGCTAATGATATATTCCAATAGAGTTTCAGTTTCATATATAATTACAAACATACATATACAAACGTATTTATATATCTCAAAAATTTAATAAAATTAAGCTTTAGAAAACTCCATGTGTAAACGTAAAAGCAATTTCAGCAGAAACTTATAAAAAGTAGAGCAACAAAAATTTCTGGTTATGAATCCTGTCGGCTTTTTATATAATATAAGTATATCTAAAATCAATACGCTTACGATGTTAATTATGCAGCATAATTCCTCATAATGTACTTTATATTGTGCAAACATTTTGTACAAATTAGTTGAAATAAAAATGTATTTAAATTGAATACTTTAAAATAATTTAATCTTCAGTTAATTTTTTGCAGTTATCACCATGTTGCTCTAAAAGAGCGATAAGTGCGCACTAGAGACCTGGGTAAAAGGTCTTTAAATGTAAATAAGTCATGATTTTTAAATGTATTCACGTCGCATGTATTATACTAAACCAATAATAAATGCTGTCGTACTATAAGCGAAGCACGATGGATGTATTGGTGTACGTGTATAACAGTGTTAACAAGCGATGTCGCAAGTCAGCTTGTTTGTAACAAACCATCAAAAGAAGTACTGTTGATTAGTGTATGCTTGTTATTTTTCATATTGTACGTTTGAGTGTGTGTGTAATATCCCTGCAGGTAATGCGACTAGTCCATACATGCATGTAAAGACTAATCCAAAGAGGAGTAGGAGTACTCCAAATATATGAAAAAAGGTGGTCGATTTAACATTGCGATGTCCTAGGATTGGACCACATGGTCCAATTTTACTTAACATCGGACTAACCCTAAAACTACTCCATATGAAATAGTTATAGACTACTCGCATACAATTTGTAACTGCCTAAGAACAACGATCATAATCGTTTAAACACGAACACTTATAGTGCAGCATTGAATGCTTATGTGAAAACGACATGATCCATGACTGCATTACATGGGACCATGATGTAACTTGTCTGTTTCACCGAGATTGGAATGAAGCTTTCTTCTATCTCTTCCTTGACCACCTGTCTTCTATCACTATCCCTTTCCTAAAGAAGGTAACACCTAGTAATAGAAGTAGGCATTAATTGCCTGAGTGTTACTTCTCTTTAAAAAAAAAAAAAAAAAAAAAAAAAAAAATTTTTTGCAAACAGTGTTGTTAACGTTTGTTTTATAAGATTTCGCTGTAGTAAAACATTTGAAAAATCCCTCATGTCTTGAAAGTTCTTATAAGATGTCTTATGCAGGACACTAGTGCACACACACACATACACACACAAATATATATACTTGCTTTAGTTTCGTTAAGTATTGCGTGTGTTTGTTGCTTTCTCAAGTATGTAATTGCGTTTTTATTTGTAACTTTATTTTGTACAATGTTTATTTTTCTTGTTTTGTTTCTATTTTTTAAAATAATTTTTTATCTCTCGTATATAATTTAATAATACTGCATTCATTTTTTTTTTGTATATTTAATGTTTTTTAATACATATTTTTTTTTTGTTTACGCTTCCTTTGTGTTTACTTTTTGTAAAACTAGAATTTAAGCCGCGTTCAGACTATTATACTTTGTATTTTTACTTATCAAAAATTCAAATAAAACGTGCAAGTGTGATAATCTGAACGCAAAATGTCATCAAAGTGGCAAATAATACGATAATAATTTGGACATCCCATAAGACTTTTTCGTTTTTAGAAAATTTCCTAAACGATAGCACTTTTCATTAGATCAGAGTTGCATTTTCACACAAACCAAACTTCCAAGTCGGCTGTTTCGCCGCCGATAGCGTGTCGTCATTGATGTAATGTTTTGTCATATGTATATCGGCTCAAAACTTTTACATTTCATTGACGTAATTTTTTAACGTTTTTGTAATATCTTTTCTTAAATTTTTTTCTGTTACTCACATAGAATATTTTTAACTGCTGAATTTTTTCAAGTGTCGGGCACGTACCCGGCTGCATGAAACCGGTTTGCCGCCGCTAGTAAATGAATATCACAGACATTTTCATTGAACAGCTGTTTTGTTTTCTACTTGTACATATTACACATTTGATTTGAAGTGTGATGGTCTGAACACAATATGTGATTTTACGTTAGATTTTTTGACAGTCGCAACGAATGTATTTAGATTCCTGTATCGTAAAATGTGATGAAAGTATTAATACTTGTATAATAGTCTGAACGGGGCTTTAGTTGTCTTAGTCGGAAAATAAGTGTTTAGCTTTAACTGTTTTCGTGTTTTTTATATATATGCAAATACATTAAGCTACTTAAAAATTTATTATTACTTTTATAAATAAATATTTTTTCTACTGCTTATGTTGTTCAAATATTAAATGTTAAAAAAAAATTAATGCTGATTGTTTCATTCTGTAGTGTGTTTGTGTATTTCCTGTGAAGTTAGTCCTGTGCTTATTTATTGTTTTCTTTTTTATACTTTTTAATTTGCAGCTTTCAACTTAATAAGAAAGTGAAATGGAATTATACAGATTAATGTTGGCTTAAAATTTTGAATTTAAATTAAAAGTGTCACAAATTCAAATAAAATTAATCAGCTGAAAAAGTTTTATTATTTCTTTTTATGTTTCATTACCCACAACAGATTAGTACAATTTACGTATATGAATTTAAAATACTAATTAAGAAAAGTAACGCGCCTGATGGAATAAGATTTTTATGTTTTTCAATAATTTTTACTTAAATTAATAATTTAAATACTTTTCAAACTTTATAATAAGAATGAGGTGCTGTTTTTTAACGTGTTGTTTATACAAAAAATTATGTAGAAAAAAAGAAATATGGGAGGTGTGGTAGAGTTCGGGGATAGCAAACAGCGATTATAAAAAAATTATAGCTTCTCACGAACGAGTTATTCATTTCGAGCAGCTCTACATTAGTCTTTCCTATAAATAAGTGCACTTACAGCGAATTCTGGTTAAAGCAAATACTGCTTATAATTAACTAATTTTTAAGTAAAAAAAATGCATAAAAATTTAGACCGAACACAAAAAGAAAATCACAAGTAATTGTCTGATGCCTTTGGTTTCTTACCTAGAGAGATGCTGCTTTCTAATATTACCTACACCAAAGGTGAAAAGGAAACCCTATTGTTTTCTCTACGATGTCCGTCCATCCGTCTGTCTGTCCACCTCTTTGTCCGTCTGTCTGTCTATCACAGGCTGTCTTCTCGAGTGTCATAAGAGGACAAACGTGAAGTTTTCACAGATTATTTGAAATTTTTGCCGCTACAACAACAAAGATATGACTGTTAAGACTTATAGGGTGTTCCATAGCGAGCAACAAAAAATAATGTTGAAATCCTAATCTAATAGACAGACAATTATTAATAAACACTTGAAATTTTCAATTTCAATATTAAATTAATAGTGAAATTAAAAAAAAAAGTCAAAGGGTATTCTATCAGTTAATGTTTTGACATTGTTATTTTAATAATTTGCTATATCTTGGTAACTGTAGAAGTCAAACTCTTAAAATTAAAAAAAACACTAAAAATTAGAAATTCCCAAAATAAAAAAAAAAAATAACAAAAATAACTAAACGAAAAATCGCCAAAATGAAAAAGTGCTTAATGAAAAATATCACCGAAAATAAAATAACGCGGTAAAATGTACAAAATCATCAAAAGTAAAAAGGTGACCAAAACAAAAAAAAAAATAAATAAAAAAAAAACGTCAAAAATCGAAAAAATCGCCACAATTAAAAGAACGCAAAAACTAAGAAACCGCAAAAAATAAAAGGCAATTAAAAAAATCGGCAAATTGAAAAAAAAAATTGTCAAAAACCTAAAAAAATCGCCAAAACGAAAAAAAGCCCCAACACAAAAAAAAAATCGTAAAAATTGAAAAACAGCGCAAAAAATTACCAAAACAAAAAAAAACCAGAATTAAAAAATTAAAAAATTTCTAAAAACCAAAAAGCATTTGATTGCCAAAAGGAAAAAAATCGCAAAAACCCAAAAATTTCTAAAACAAAAAAAAGCGCCAAAACCAAAAAAAAAACGTTTTTTTTCGTTTTGGCGATTTTTTAGGGGTTTTACGTACGTTAAAAACCCAAAATAAATTCTTAAGCAAGAAAAAGCACCAAAACAAAAAAAATTGTTAAAATTAAAAACTAATTGAAAGAAAAAGCCTAAAAACTGATCAAAATCGCCGAAACGAAAAATAGTGCCAAAACCGAAAAAATCTTCAAAAGAAAAAAATTGCCAAAACTTAAAAATCGCTAAAACTAAAAAGCAATTGAAAGAAATCTTCAAAACAAAAAAATTGCCAAAACGAAGAAAAGCGCAAAATCGAAAAAAGCGCCCCAGAACTAAAAAATCGTTTAAACTAAAAAGCAATTGAAAGAAATCGCCAAAAATCGAAAAAAAATCTTCAAAACGAAAAAGACGGCAAAACTAAAAAATTGCTAAATCTAAAAAGCAATTGAAAAAAAAAATCGCCAAAAAGTAAAAAACCACAAAAAACTGAAAAAATCGCCATAATAAAAAAAGGGCAAAAAAGTAAAAAAATCGCTAAAACCAAAAAGCAATTGGAAAAAATTGGAAGAACGAAAAAAATCGCCGAAAACGAAAAAAATCACCCAAACGAAAGTAAGCGCCAAAACTAAAAAATCGCTAAGACTAAAAAGCAGTTGAAAAAATTGCCACAACGAAAAAAGTACCAAACCGAAAAAATCATTAAAACTAAAAATCAATTGAAAAAAATAGCAGAAAACCGAAAACAATCGCCAAAAACGAAAAAAATGCCGAACCTAAAAAATCGCTAAAACTAAAAAGCAATTGAAAAAAATTAAAAAAAAACCCGAAAAAATTATCAATACCGAAGAGAATCGGCAATACGAAAAAAAAACGTTAAAACTAAAAAAAAAATCCAAAACAAAAATTTTTTTAAGAGTCTACATTAGGCAAGATATTCAATTATACAGGCTAAAATTTATATAGTATTAGATATTTATGTGATGCTCGTAGGGAACCCTTCGTGTGAGAATCAAAGCCGCATTTTATAATTTTTTTTGAATAACAGCTGATGACTTTGTTTCAAAAATTGTTAAATTTAACTTTAATATTTTTATCGCACTTTTTCCTAAAATTAAAATGCTTTCTTGCCTTTCCTTTATTCTATGGGCGATTCCACGGTGATAAATCAATTAAGCTTGTAATTCAGATCAATGCGATTAGATTTCTCCTTATATTTGACCAAAAATAGAGCTACTTATGCTGCTCAAAAATACATAAAAAAATAAAGAAAACCTTAAATTTTCTCTGAAATACAAGCTTATTTGATTGGTCAACGTAGGTGGTGGCATCATACGTGACATTCTGTGGAATTGCCCATATGCAATACTTAGGCTTTCAAGGCTATTTGTCAAATAGAGGAAAAACATAAGGAATTTTACATAAAGAAATCACAACGACTTATTAAGGTAACGATTAAAATATTTATAACAAAATTTCAAAAAATTCTTTTATAAATGTTTTCAGTTTCTTTTTTGCGTTTTTTTTTGCATATTAAAATTAAATTCTTAAATTTTGAAAATTACTAAACTTTACTTCCATAAAGTTCACACACACATAAAGTTAACCATGCGAAGTGATGCTGGTGTATGTGGGAATACTGTGGTGTCCTGTAGGTGTATGATCAAATGTCATGTGTGTGTGTGTGTGTGTGCGTAGGTGTATACTGGTGTATTTTTGCGTGTGCTTGTTTTTGTTTTCTCTTATAGCAAAAAGTTTTAGCTTATATTTTATATACATTTAATTTTAACTTTTATTTAATACTTTCCTTTTTATTTGGGTTCCTTTCGTTTTTTTTATTTTTCAAATATACTTTCTTAAAATTTTGTTATATTTCTTTATAATTTATGGTTTCGTAGCCGTTTGTAGCATTGCTTAATTGTAATACTTTTGCTTGGTTTCTTTCTCTGCCACTCACACTTTTTCGTTCATCATTTGTTGCAGCAGCAACTACAACTTTCTTTCATACATTGTTTACTTTTGCGGTCAATTTGAGTTTCATAATTAAAAATCTTTTAAAAAAAAGTTATGGCTCTTTTGTGGTTGAATTAAATACTTATTCTGGCAAAGACTTAATAACTTTATCTATAAGTATATTTTGTTTTTTTTTTCAAAATTATTTTTTCAATAATAAAAGCAGTAACTGAAAATGGCATTAAGGTTCTGAGAAATAATATGAAGTACACTAATTCCAGCAGCTGCTTAACATAATAGCAAATTACTTGGAAAATGACAATTAGGGATTACAGGTAATTAGACATGCAAGAATATTAATTAGAATAAAAAAAAGTTTTTTGAAATATTTTTGGTACCGATACTTACTTAGTTTTCAGCCTCTCAAAAATAAATGTGACTCGATTTATTTTTGATATAATAAGAAGCGTCTACAGTTTATCGTATACAATTTGGCCTTCTAAGCAGATTCAAATAAAAAAATTAAATAAAATAAATAAATTATCATGCGATAAATTGAAACACTTCTCGTATTTCATTTTCAATGACAAATTTTATTTAAGATTGAAATTTTGCATTAAAATGCAGTAGATTAAATGATTGAATGCTGATAATGCTGGTGTAAGAGCCTTAAAAATAGCGTGTTGTTCCGTTTCGCTAGTGCTTGTCAGAATATTTACAATTCGGTGTAATACGTTTCTCAAAATTTATGACACATAATTTGGCTGCCTCAAAATAAAAATTAAAGCCTAATTAAATTAACGACAGGAATTAATTTTTTTTTTTATCTTATAAACATTTTTATTTCAATTGTTAGGAACAGTTCATTATTACAAAAATGATAAACTAGCACCTGGATTATGTAACTTTTTGCGAACCGAAAATCGATAACGATAATGTTATTCTGTAATTTATTTTTTTACGATAGTCTCCCGCTTTATCTTATTCACCATTTAATTCAATATTATGTGGTGTCTCTGTATAGAAAATGTGAAAAGAAGCGTAAAGCATTAAGAATAATGAAGAAAAACTCAATGAATTTGATCTTGTGATTTAATTTAATTTTTATCCAACCGACAGCGAATATCGTTAAAACATGTTACTGTATAGCAAATCCGATAAATTTTCGTTATATTTATTATAACGATACGATTATCGTAATAAAAGTTACTGAATCCAGTTACAGGACTTTCTTCTCTTAACTTATAAATAGCCAATAGCAAAAATAAAAAAATATTGCATACTTTTAGGGGTCTAAAAAAAAATATCCGCTCATTTACTGCAACAATGTTATAAATAAAAAAAAAACTATGTAGTCTTACAGAAAATATATATAAATTTTTCAATTCAATTGGCTGAAGTAGTTAGCACGTTGACTACAAAACTGAAGATCCTGGGTTCAATCCCTGTATCCGACAGTCATCAAAATAACAACACCACGCATTTTTTCTGATGTGCATTAGAGTCCCTTTGCATCAGTTGTTGTAGGAAAGTTCAAGTGATGAAGGCATAGTCACTGGTCACTGAACTATACTGCTAATGTAACATCAGAGCGTCCTCCTTCGTCGGTATTGTGTAGCAAAATCATCGGCGAAGTAAAATAACCAATAAAATGGCTACTAAACACAGCTTCAAAATTAATACGTCTCCTTTAACACCAGAAGGCGCTGCAACACTGCATTATTAAAAAGCGTGCAAAAAGCATAGTTGTAAAAGAATGAAGCTTTATTCTATCTCTTCCTTCACCACCTGTCTTCTATCACTATCCCTTTCCTAAAGAAGGTAACACCTAGTAATAGTAGTAGGCATTAATTGCCTGAGCGTTACTTCTCCTTAAAAAAAAAAACTTATTGCAAAAAATAACTTTTTATTTTCCTCACAAGAGTTGAGCATAAAAGATATTTGTATTAAATGTTTACACAATCTAAAGAATCATATGAAGATTAGTTTTGTATTATTAAGGGGACTATTTTGTTGAGCTTTCACAAAATTTGTGTGTAAGTATTTTTTTTAAATAAAAATTATCAACATTTTCAGTTTTTCAAAATAAGGCCCTTACTCTAAAATTGAATTTTCTAAATTATGACGTTATTAATAACATAAATGGGTTAATGTATTTAATTCTTTAATGTTTTTATTTAAAATAATTTTAAAATATCTTTGAAAGCTGAAAATTTCTCTAAGGCCACTGCTGCACGTTCAATATATATTGTAATATTTGGATCGCGATCCATATTAATGGATTGATGGATCACAAGCGTATGATAAATGTTCAATATATATGGCGTCAGTATTTACGTTATTTTTGTGCTGTGCGGATCGTTTATTAAAAAAATGTCGCTAGAAAACCAAAAATAGCCTGTTTAGCTATTTAGCTTGTTAACGTATGGCGATGTAATATCATGAAAATGCTACACGTTCAATATTTATCACGCGATCCGCAATCTGGTTTCCATAATTTAAGGCACTACTACACATGCAATATATATTGTGATATTTGCATCGCGATTCATTTTAAGGGATTGATTCAATATATGGCGCGTCAGTAATTACGTTTATTTTTGTGCTGTGCGGATCTTTTGTTATTAAATTTTTTGCACTGCGTCTTTTATTTTATTTGTTTTATTTCACTTCTTATTAACGTATCGCGATGTAATATCATGAGAATGCTACACGTTTATTATTTATCACGCGATCCGCGATCTGGATTGCATAATTTAGGCCATTCTGCGATATGGATCGCTATCCATCAATACTGCATGCTACACGTGCAATAAATATCACGATACTGGTTCGCATTCAATATGTATTGATCGTATAGCAGAATTTATGAGAAATCTTTTTTATTATACACATTTTTTTAAATTCCTTTGTAATGGAACTGGTGTAATTTTAATTAACAATTTGGGAACTCTACCTGAAAGTGCAAGGAAAATATAGAGTGTGTGTATGAATGTATTTATGTATGTATATACATTTAAGCACAAGGAAAAAAAGCAGCAAAAACTAATGAATATTCTTCAACAACTTTTTGAAAAAAAAAGAGTTTTATAAGAAAACTTTCCTCCTACTTTTTACTCTTTCTCTTTCGCTCAGAGCTTGTGTGCCTCCTGTGCTGGTATGAGAGCAATTTAATTTTTTTTTTCATAATTAATTATAACTGCACAGTCGTTAAGCAGCTCTGGGTTGATGAACATATCTCGCGTCATCGTAATTATTTCTTAAGTGCGGTCAGGCTTGTGCGTGTTGTTTGGCCTTCGAGAGTTTTTCGTCCCGCTCGCACTGGTTGACTGATCTGCCACGGATAACCATATAATCTTGCGGTTTTTTGTGGAATTTCTTTAACAACCACGTTGCTACTTCCTATGTGAAGGCATAGGTCGTGTACAGTCAGTCACAAAAACTTTTAAAATACTGCTAATACCATCTTGGGCATATGGTCTAGTTACTCCGCACTTACTTGTGCAACACCATATTATACAAATTTACTTTGTATAATATGTACTAAATAAATAAATAAATAAATTATAACTGCACAGAAAAAATTATTCCTAAAAAATTTTTAAACAAATATTTGTTTGAAATCAAACTTAGTTTCAGTAAATATTCTGTACTGTTCCACTAAATTAATTTGTACCAAAACACTGTATAGAGAAGAAACAGGCCACGACGTTTGTCGGCTACTTTTCGGCATTTACATTTATAAAACGCGATCAATCAAAATAAACAACAATAAACGCACAAAAGCACGTTGTTCCTATCAACAAGCAAGATAAACACCAACACACTTTAATAACATTTTCTCTCAGCCGAACTGTGATTAATTAAAATTTTTACAAAATTTTTATCAGAATTTACAAAATTATTTGTAGGACCGCATTCAAATAAAATATTTACTGATTCAACGAATTTGGTTACTGAAAATGAAATTTAGTTTTTTCTGTGTGTCAAGAAAGTCTTCTTTATTTTTATAAGCAATTCGCTTTCAGATTTTCAATTTATTTATTTCCGTATTTAGTTTTACCTTCATTAGCATTTGAAGAATTTGAAATTTAAAAATTAGCTTATTATGGCCTTAAATCAATATTCTTTTGTTTCAATATTTTTATTTATTTTTTTTTTGCATAAATAAAATATACATTTATTTTTATATCAAGTTGCTGGTCTTGATTACTGCTGATGCTTACAATATATAGAAATTTATTTACGAAATTCGTTCTAAATATTTTTTTTATTATTATTTTGCATAGAGAATATAATTTTTATTGTTGCATTATTTATACCCTCTAGTCAACCTAGAACCATATGTCTCTATGTCAATACTCTTTCTCCAGCGACAATTGCACTAGTTAAAATGTCGACAATTTTCCTTTTATGCGTGAGTAGAGATACGTTAGAGACGACAGTTCTAGTGTATTTCTGGTGATATTGTCAATGAACGCGTCAATAGTTTGTTTTTATTTTTTATTATGTTGTGCAATAATATTAAATAAATATATGTAGACGAGGGTCACTAAAATCTACGAGTGAATCTTCGGTTCAAATATCTCCATATGGTCGTAAAAGAACTACCTTCTAAATAGTGCTAAAGTCTACTGATAGATTTTGAATGACAACCCTATGTTATTTGTCAATAGGCATTTGCATTGGCTGGGGTACACCTAGTCAGTAGTACTATTGACAATGTCACTAGAAAATCACTATAAGTTTACTATTGACAACGAGAGAGGATATATCGATATTGTAGACTAGAGCCCCTAAAATTTACTAGTGAATATTTGGTGCCAATGCCATGTGGTCCTGAAAGAACTACTAAGTCAGTAGTGCTATAGTCTAGTGGTGGATTTTCAATGACAAGCTAATGTTAAATGTCTGTAGAGGATACCATTGGCTGGGGTACACCTGGTCAGTAGTGCTACTGACAACGTCACTAGTAAATCACCACAATTTCACTATTCGCACTTTCTGCAGGGTATTGAAGTAAAACATACATACACACACACACACATACATATACATTTGCTTATGTGCCACAGTGTTATAGACTACCAACAATAAAGTTAAATGCCATAAAATGCATCAGGCACAAAACAGCAAAAAATGATTTATGATGACATTCTCATATGTACTCGTATTTGTGCAAAAATAAACGTTTTTTTTTTTAGATACGAGATTGGTACAAAAAGGATAATTCTAAGTAGATGTAGTGAGGTAATTCTTTTTATGGCCATAATGGTAATAAAACTTTGTACATTTTGCTTAAACGATTTTACAGCCTGCAGGAAAATAAACCTAAGCATAGGTGCCTATTTTTTTTAATTTTATGGTTAATTCCAGGACCTACTTTCGAATTTTTATATCTTTGTCAGCATGAGATAATAAGCAAAGTGCAATAACTAGACAGGCCTTTTCAAAACTTGCTTTAATAAAATATAAAAATTAAACAAATCTTCAACATATAAATAGAAATGCGTATAAATTAAAGAGAGAAATAATCTGAATTATAATATTAAATATATCGGATTCAATAATATGAATATTTTTTTTAGTTAGTCGTTAATTACAGCTTTACTAGAAACCACTGAAGTTGTCTCTTATTAAAATGCATTGAAGTTCTTGTTCGGCAAGTATATTGCCTGAGAACGTTAAATATGGTCAGAATCAGCAAATTTTTTTTTTTCAGTTACCTTGCTCTGCAATTCTCTTTTGATTATTATGCATAATTATATACAAATTATTTAGAAATACTTGTATAATATCTTATTTAAAAAAAAATAGTTTTATTTAGTAACTTTAATATCCAAAAAAAAAAGTTCAAAGTTACCAGCTCTGGAGCTGTGGTTTTAATTTTTATAATTTTCTACACCAAAATTTTCTTTCCAAAACGTAAAATATATAAACGTATAATATATAAAATACAACAAAAAGTGTAAGTTTCCCAACCCTGGAATCATCCTTTTTCATTTTTCTGATTTCTTACACCAATAGCTTTCTTTTAAGAATATAACATATGTTTAATTTATAAAAAAGCGAAGAATTTATATTGGTAAGTTACTTTTGTATAAAAAAAGTTAAAGTTTTCCAACCCTGGAAACGTCTTTTTAGTTTTTTTAATTTTTTTTTTAATTTGAAATACCAATTTTATTCGTACTGAAGCATAAAAGAAGTTCATTTAATAAAAAATACGTGTGGTACTCGGGGACTGCCGCGGTAAAGCTATTGCTTAGCATTTTTTTTCATCAACTTATGCAAATATATTTTTTAAAATAAAGAACCTACGAATTGTCTGTTTGTTTGTGTTTATCATTTTTTGTCAACCACAATTGCTCTTAAGCTTGATCGGCAGTTTTTACGGAATTTCAGGTGCTCATACAAACTGTGTATTAAAAAAAATACGGAAATTCAGGTTTGTAAATTTCATAAAGGAATTTCCATTTGCTAGTACGGACTTTCAAAAAAAAAAACCACAGAATTTTTTAAATTTATTGCCTATCTTAGGGATGTTATAAATATAAGTAGAGACTTTTTTCAGTCAACTGAAATAAAAATTAATGTTCAAACAATTGTTTGGTCACCGAATTTTCGGCATTTCTAATTTTCATCAACTTGTGATTAATTTTTAGTGTGTTTTTGTGTGTTTTAAATTAAAAAATAAATGAATTTGTGTGTACGCAAACATAATTATCTACAAAAGCCTACACAGTTATTTTTCCTGTGTAGAAATTAATAAAAATTTACAAACGTGAAATTCCGTAACAACTCCGTAACGGGCTTTAAGTACGCCACATTGTGTTTTCCTACATGTAAAAATCTGTATGTTAATGAAATCAATAGCATACTTTAGGGGTTAAAATACACTGGGCGATTCAAATAAAAATAGTCTTAGGTTATTATTTTCGTTACGGAATTTCTTGATTCGGTCGACACCCTCAAAGCCTGGCGATAAAAGCTATGCAATAGCTTAAAAATGTAATAAAAATTAGTTTTCGGTAGTTACTTTAGTATGGCAAAATAAAGTTTGAGTTTTCCAGCTCTGAAGTCGTCTGCTTGATTTTGCTGATTTTCACTACCAATATTTTTCAGACTATTTCTGACACACCAGTTCAAGAGCGAAGTCCCTAGCTTTTCTGGGAGCTTTGGAAAACCGATTTCACGTACAGACAGACGCCCAGACGGATATCGCTTATTCGTCTTCCCTATGCATAAGGATCCGGAATATATATACTTTATATGTCGCTTATTAATATTGTGGAAATTACAAACGGAATGACAAACCCATATATGTATATACACTTTTACCATTTTTTGGTAAAGGGTATTAAAAAAATGCTTTTTTACGAAAGAAAATTCTAACTCTGGCAGTAAAAATGCTAAAATGGCATCACTGATTATGGTATGCAGACGTACAATACGAGTATGTGTGTGTGTGTGTCGCTTAAGTGCTGTTGCTGGCTGGCTGCTCTTGATTTATTGCTTGCAATTGTAGTCACATTTTAAAGAAATATTTGTTTGTAAATGTATTGCCGATTCGTCTGATGCAGCAATCCGCGGTCTTGCAAACATTATTTTATACATTTTGGTTTTTTTGTTGCTACTTTTTTTATTTTTAAAAGAAATATTTTATAAATGCTGTTCAATATTGTAGTTTGGATTTTATACAAGTCTGTCTTAATAAATAAAGAAAAATCTTTGGGCAATTGTAATACTTTAGTTTATAAACAACAGATTCAAAGGTCTATACTCGTATTTCCATGTGTGTAAATAATATCCGGCATATAATATTTTTAATGTCTCTACTTTCTTTCCAGCTTTGAACATAAATGTGCCACAATGCATAGAGAAATTTAAATTGGAGTGCCGGAAATATTAAAAAAAAAATATTTTTGTATGTATATAAAAAAATGATTAAACATAAAATGTAGAGATATTAATGGATAAACTCTGTAATATTTCGCTAATTTTTATTTGTGCTGCCGCAAAAACCCAAACCCAGCAGCAAATAAAAAAGCCGAAAAAAAACTATTTACAATGGGTCGCAAAAATATATATATTTTTTCTGTTTTCTGCTTGACCACATGAAGCCTTTTCATGTTGGTTAACAAAATTTCTTTTAGCTTTTTTTTCCTCTTTTATTTAGCGGTTTTTTAATTTAGTGATTAATTCACAAACTGGAGCAGAAATTCAGAAATTGCGGTTTATCTGGAATATAAGCATGCGTTTACAGAAGTTTAATTAGGCATTTTAATGTAAATATAATTGCTTAGCAGCAGCACGCTAATGAACTCTACAATTTTGCAAGAGTTTTTTTTTTTTTTTTTTTTTTGAAATATGTATAGGCTTTCTTAGTTAGAAAAAAATTACAATAAGTAAATATGTTTTGGGAAATAAAGAAACAATAGCATACGAGTATATTTAAACTAGAGATGTGCAAATGTCGTGATTTCATCGTGTCACGCGTGAATCACGCATGATCGTGATTAAATTTATATTTAATCACGCGTGAGTGCGTGATCGTGACTTAAAAATAAATTACTCGTGCGTCATCGTGCGTGAGCGATTTTTATTAATCACGCACGAATTCCCACGCTCCCACGAGATATCATTCCTGAATAGGTGAGTATCAATATACTATACCATTTTGCACATGCAACGATGCAAGACCATTTGCACAAGATTGTGTATTGGGCTATTGTTATAATTTTTTCAGGCGTAGTAAATTGGCTCATGTGAAATTCAATTTTTTTTTTTTTTTTATTAATAAATTCATTTATTTCAAAAATAAAATTATATTAGAAAGTACGTGGCCCTGCGCCTTGAAGGCATTTTAGAGGCGAGTAGGCAATAATATATTGCATAACTTAGGAAGTATTTTTGACCATAATTATATAAGAGAAAAAAAAAATAAAAAAAATAAGAGAAAAAAAAATATTTTATACTGTAATAATTACAATTACATTAGAAGCTCCTCTATGTTTTGATGTAAAAAGTTCTTTAAACTACTTTTAAATAAAGAAATGCTATTTATGTTTTTCAAATTTGACGGTAAATCATTATATTCACGACTACCCATGTACTCGATGCGCTGCTTCGTTGTTTCCAGCCTACACCATGCTACTGCTAAATTCATATTATTACTTGTATTGAGTGAATGCTGATAACTTGAAAAACGTATGGTATGGTGACCAATGTTGTTTAAACACTTAAAAACATACATAAGTAATTGCATTTTGTAAATGCCATAAATAGGTAATACCTTTGGAAAAATATCGGTATATAACGATAAAGTTAAATGTGAGATAGGAAGATTAGCTACCACTTTTAAAGCTTTGTTTTGCATATGTTGCAACCCTTTTAATTCAGAACTTCTCTTATATCCATACAACACAGCTAAATAATTAAAATGGCTTTAAACTAGTGCATTATAAATTAATAGTTTTGTTTTTTCATCAAATTTGTTCTTAAATTTGTATAGAAAGCCAATAGCTTGAGCTGTTTTTATCTTAAGATTCTGGATATGCTGACTCCAAGCAAGATTGCTTTGTAGTTGTATACCTAAATACTTAACAGAACTGAACTCCACGATTTCTTTTCCATCGACAAAAACACTAAAGTTGGTATGATCCGAGTATGGCTTGAATCTCATCAATCGAGTTTTGTCAACATTTAAGAAAAGTTTATTTATTCTTGTAAACTCTGATATTAATGCCGCATCTCGTTCTATATATACTTCGGCGACTGTTTTATGCTTGTAAGGGTAAAATAAACTGATGTCATCTGCATATATAAAGATTTTACCAGTAAGTTCAAGATTTTTCAAGTCATTAAGATAAATGGTAAACAATAAAGGTCCAAGTACGCTACCTTGCGGCACACCATGTTCAGCTTCCCGAAACGAATTTTTACGGTCATCAATCTGAACAAATTGCTTGCGGTTTCTCAAATAGCTTTCCAAAAGAGATAATTCTTTTCCACGTATACCATAACACATAAGTTTTGGTAATAAGATGTCATGATCAATTAAGTCAAATGCCTTTGTAAAATCATAAAATAAACCTGCTACGCCACAATGTCCATTATCTAGACCTTTACAAATATAATTAACAACATTTACGACAGCTTCCTCTGTACCACACGCCTCTCGAAATCCATATTGAAAATCGTTTAGTAAGTTATGGGTTTTCATAAAATTGGAAATTCCATTTTGCAAAATTCTTTCGAACACATTATCAATACTGGATAAAATAGCAATTGGTCTATACATATCGGACGTGCAACTATTGATTCCTTTTGGAATCGTTATTACCTTATGAATTTTTAGTATATCAGGATAAATGTTCCTATGCACCATATTATTAAAAATATTTACCAAAATAGTTGTAAGTAAACTCATTCTTATTACCTAATATAATTTTGGGTATTACATTATCATGTCCGGCGCTTTTATTTGGCTTTATCTTTAATATAACATCCTGTACTTCTTCAAATATGGTATCATTTAGGTGAAATATATTATTATTATATACCATTGTTCGAAAGAAATTATACAAATCAGTTGGAAGTTTTTAGCTTGATATCCTTAATTGATTGAATGAAATAACTATTTCGGACCTCCGCTTTTTCAAAATCATCTAAAATCAATTCACCATTAGAACCTTTAATATTTAATTTTTTTTTCGGAATTCTTCCAAGTGTTTCATTTAAAAACCTCCAGGTCTTTTTTGGATCATTTCGAATTTCATCTAGTTTATTTTTATAGAAGTTGTTCATAGATTCTTTACAAGATTTCTTTATTAATTAAAACTCTTATAAATATGAAAAATAGTTAAACAAGAAGTTGGAAAAAAGCCAACGAAACGTCGAGCAGATGTTATATACATACATCCACATTTTAAAATAACATTCACCCTTATTCTATTTGGCGTCGGCAACATTGTCGTCAATTTTGAAACAACATCAATATAACACAACATCAATGCTAACTTTGTATTCCCTAACAGTGTTATGACGACGTTGCCTGTTTATCGATAAATACAATACACTTATCCAATATTTGAGTCAGCTGACTCATTTTGTGTACTATTTTTGGTAAAAGTGTTTTTGAATAAGTAAAAGCTTTGTAATTAAATTAAAATAATTTGTTTTTCTTTCCTTTTGGGACGATGAAAATAAAAAAATTTAATAGTGAATATAAGATTTCTCAGACAAAAAAGTCATGCATTTGCCAGTTACCGAAGGAAAAGTAAGTGATAAATTCTGTCATGTTTTTGGAAAATAATGAGTAATGTTCATCCTTTTAATATATTGAAGTTATTTTCGGCTGAACAAAACTTCATTTAGGCATGTATTGGATACAATAGAGCCTAAGTTTTTAAACAAAAGGGATAAGATCAACGTTTATTGGAGATTGAAGCTTCCTCCTAAGTATACTTTCCCAACACACTATTTACCTTACATTTTGCCATCCACCAATAGTTCTAATTGGTGGACCCAGGGAATTTAGTGCAGTCGCAACACTTTTCCACTGTACCTTGAAATTATTAGAAAACTACCCCTGAGGAATCCTCTAGCAAAAGAAGGACTTTTCCAACTCTTCCACAAGCTTTTCAAATTAGTTGGGGTTGGTAATTTTAATTTTGTCCATATTATATTTTTCACTTTTTTTAAGAACTTTTTTCAAATAAATATGTACATTTTTATATCTACTTATATTTATTTCACTTTTTTACCATTTAAATTATTTTTCAAATTCGTTGAGGCATGCACACAACAGAACACCACATCAAAAACACTGACGACAAAATGAACGGCAACATCAACATCAATGTTTCTTTCAGAATACCAAACATATACTGACAGTCATCGATAAATGGCAATGCTATCTACGAGAATACCGATTTGTCAAAAAACATTAAAAACGACGTCGTATTATGTTGCCGACGCCAAATAGAATAAGGGTGATTGTGTTATTACTGATTTAAAACATAAACTGACCAAAAAATCAGCAGAAAAATAAAATTATTTTAATATACTTTTATGGTACACAACTATATTTTCCCTAATTCCGACTTTTTTTCAGAAAAACTTCGCGTACATCCGCATTTATGAAAAGGCACTCTTAAATTTTAGTTAAAAATTTTTAAAATTATTTACATAATATAATCTTATAGTTGAAACTTTCAAAATCTACCGTCACAACTTATTATAACCGTTTAAATACAAAAAATATTTTTAAAATTTACTTTTTTCGGACATTGCTGAATGTAGGGTACATGTCCAAAATACAAAATAATTGGTTCTAAGCACATTCTTAATGGATTGCATTGCGCTATGTAATTAAAAAATTAAAAATGTATTAAACAAAGTTTTTTGCAAAACTGAAAATAATGAAGATACTTAAAAAAACACATGCCTTTTTCAGGGAAATTTTAAAATTTGGATTTTTTAGCCTTTTCCCCATTTTACGATAATTAATAATAATAAATTTTTTTCCTCTTTTTATTTAAAATTTTGTCAAAAATTTAATGCTGTCTTTTAACTTAAAATCCAACAATGAACTAAAAAGTAATAGGCGAAATACTAAAAAACGTCAAGGGAAAAACATTTCTTTGTCTTAAGTAAAATATCTTATGAGAGATACGGAAACACATCTTGGGAAATTATTTTTTAAGAATTTCAAGTTTATGTCAAAATGCTTTATCCGGTAAAAATCGGATAATTTTTAAAAAGTTACAAGCTACAGAAGTTTTTTTTTTAAGTATATACCAGGTAGTCAACTTTGGGCCACTGTAACTCATGTCCAGCTCAAGCTGTGTTATGTCATGACATGTGTTATAAAGCCTAAGTCCTTCTCTACGGATTTTAGGAGTTTCATATAATTGCAATCAGTAGTTTAGAAGTTCCAGATTTATTGTCATTTACTTTGTAAAAGTCCCCACTGTGCAATGTAAATTTTACATATACACCCAGCGAAAAATTTCAAAAAAGGTAATCGAGTTTGGAATTAAGCATTTTTGGTGGAAGCACTTCCCCACTGGATTACCAACTTAATGATTTTAACAAGGCGTGAGACTAATATAATCGATTCTTGAGAAGTATTTACATTTTTTTTTATTTGTCAACATTTCACGTAATCTATTTCGTTTAAAAAATCATTCTCTTCATTTAGCAACTTGCACGTCATTTTTTAAATTTTAGGTAATGTGATTTGTAAGCGAGTAATGAAAATTGGCAATCAGAAAAGTAAGTCATTATATGGCAAGTAGTTCTAATGGTAATGTGTAATTTTTTGCTGGGCACGTGCATACATACATACGTACATACATACATATTTACATGTGTATGTGTAAAAACCTATATTTCAACCCAAAAAAAACATACAAATTGGATTAAATAATTTTTCGTGAGTGTGCGTGATCGTGATAAGCTGTAAACCACTCGTGCGTGATTAAGAATATTTTGTTGCTGAGCGTGCGTGATCGTGAAAACTTTCAATATCATTCGTGCGTGAAAGTGCGTGAGTAAAATATTTTTCTGCGTGAGCGTGCGTGTCGTGAGTCAAAAACCGCTCACGTGCACAGCTCTAATTTAAACTATCTTTTAAAGTTTACATATACTCAGGGAAAAGCTTCAACTTAAAGATAAGAACGCGTCGCGTTAATTCAATAATTTTCCATATAATAGAAAATGTATATTGAAATACTTAAAAATAAAAAAATTAATAAATTAATACTGTAAATGAATATTTTTCCATACTGAAATAAGAAATTTCAACACGACTAGACTTTCATTAATGTTTTTTTTATTAATTCAATATGATTTTGATTGATTTTAAGCTGTTTTTTCTCTGGGTGTACTATTTATTAATTTTTTCCGCGATTTTTTTTTTGTTTTCGGGAACTTTTATTTTGTGTTTTTTTTACAATACATATTTTTAGCTTTGGCGAGCTCTAAGTTTTTTTTGGCGATCTTTTTACTTCTAGTGTTTTTTTAGCGATATATTTTTCATTTAAGCGCTATTTTCATTTTGGCGATTATTGATCTTTTCGGCAATTATTTAGTTTGGAAATTTTTTAGTTTTAGCCTTTTTGAAAATTTCAAGATTTTACAAAATACAAATAAAATTTCAATAAATTCAGTAAAGTTCCACTTTGACGCGTACAAGAAGAGTTCCTTCCGTAGGGACACAACATATGTAATGCTGCACCAAATTTAGCCTTTATATCTACCCAGCAACAAATTTCAAATAAATTCAGTAAAGTGCGACTCTGATTCGACCACGAAAGGTTCCGTACGAACACTAGATATGTAATTTAATACAAACTTCATCCTATATAATATATAGTTTTAAAATTTTTTTCGTTTTTGGGGTTTTTTCGTTTTTTTTTGTATGGGCGTCTTTTTTATATTTTTAGTGATTTTTTTCATTTTTGCGATTTTTTTTATATAATTTTTTTTTAGTTTTGGCGACATTTTCGCGTTTTGGCGATTTTTTTCGATTTTTGGCGTTTTTTTTTTCATTTTGGCGATTTTTTTCATATTGGCTATTTTTTCGAATTTGGCGATTTATTTTAGTGTTAGAATTTTTTTTATTTGTGGCGATTTTTTTTCATTTTGGCGTTTTTTCTTAAATTTTTTGGCGATTTTAAAATATTAATTTTTTTTGTTTTACCGTTTTTAAAAATTTCAAGTGTTTGCCTCTTTCGATTTCCAAGACATAGCAAATTGTCAAAATTTCATAGTCAAAATTGCATTAACTGATGGGCCACCCTTTAATTTTAATTTTTTTAAAGTTAATTGTTGTAGTCTGTATAAAATTACACTAATTTTACAAATTTCAAGTTTCAGTATACAATTGTATGTATATTACATGGGATTTTAACATTTTTCGTTGCTCGTCTTGGAACACCCTTTAATTTTAATTGTCATATATTTGTTGTTGTAGCGACCAAGGTTCTACATACTGTTTCCAAATTTCAGGTCCGTAGCTCTTACGGTTCCTGAGAAAATGCCGTGTGACGGACAGACGGACAGCGTAGCGAAAACAATAGGGTTCCTTTTCACCTTTGGTGTACGGAACCCTAAAAATGTAATCTAGTTTGGAATTAAACATTTTTGGTGGAAGCGGTTCCTTTCTAGATTACAAACTTAATGATTTTAACAGGGCGTGAGACTAAAATAATAGATTTTTGAGAAGTAGTTATGTTGTTTATTGTAGGAATTAATTATATTTTTCGTTGTAGGAAATAGTTTTTTTTTGTTGATGGAACTGCTTTTTTTAGTAAAAAAAAACGCTTTTTTTATATATGCCGTTGATTGAAGATCTTGATTTAAAACGCAGTTTGATGAAATAAACTAGATATACCAAACGGACGACACACTCGTCCGTATTCCAGAATCAAAATGTAAATAATTTAAGATTCAAAGAAAATGTATCTAAACTTCATAAAAATTCATTAAAACACAGCCACGCACAAACTTACATACATATGCAAGCATAATTAAATCCAGGCTGCCCAGACAAGCGCCAGAGTGCCGAATATCAATCGGCTTTTTATACAAATGAATACACATACGCATATGCATTATTCTCGGTTTTCTCTCTGTGGGCAGCTATGAATTAAATAATACATGAAATTAAGAAAACATAAACAAAATCCCTTTAACCAAGTTAATTCAATTTATTCAACTCTCTTCCTTTAAGTATTATGGCTTTCATACAACAACAAATAAGAGAAAAAATTGTTAGATCAAGAGAAATACTACAAACACACACACACACACACACACACACACACACACACACACATACACACACACACACACACACACACACATACATACATACACACACACACATACATACACACACACACATACATACACACACACATACACACACACACAAACACACACACACACATACACACACATACATATACACACACTCACACACACACACACACACACACACACACACACACACACACACACACACACACACACACACATACACACTCACACACACACACAAACTCATGTTTTGTTTCTTTTTTACTTGTAAGCTAATAAATGCGTGTGTAATATATTTGCATGTAGTAGTAGCAACTTTAAACGCATATAGCTCCCAAAATACTAAACCGATTTCAATAAAATATAGATTCTGCACATCTGTACAGAAAATCCTTTGAAACCATATAAATCTTTTTAAAATCGTCGCAGTGGTACCAGCGTAAAAGGGATTACAAAAAACATGTTTGCCTATTAATTATATGGATAGATAATATCTTTTTAAGAAAAATATAATTAAATTTAAAAAAAAAAATATTGTATTTGTAGTAGTGTTGTTAATTATTCGTCTTTTATGTTTGTTCGAATGAAATTTCATAAGTTTTTTCTTGTTCGAACAGACGAATAATTTTGAACTTTTGTTCGAATACTCGAACGAACAAAGAATAAAAAAATATATTCGAATAATCTTAAAAAAGTTTGCAAAAAGCGACACGTATGTGTAATTTCAATAACAAATTTAGGAATATTAATTAAAAATTAATTAAAACTTTAAAATTTTAAGAACCTTTGCCGCAGTTGACGCTGTGGCATAGATAAGAACTCTATGTTCCACTTATACTATTGAAGTAACAGGCTCGCAAAAAATAAAAGATTAAATAAAAAAATTATGATAACTTCCAATCGACTAGACCGATTTTCTTCAAGTATAAATTAGAAAATATACGATCATGTCACCATTTAAACGAAAATAAAGAAAAATTAAAATCGGTCTCGACGTTAGGGAGCTACGGCGTCAAAGACACGCAGATCAACAGAATATATCTAAAAGATGCCTTCATCACTTGCACTTTTCTACAACAACTGCAAGAAAGGGACAGTAATGCACATTAGAAAAATGCGTGGTGTTGTTATTTAATGACTGTCAGATAGTGGGCTCGATCCAAAAACCAATTCAGCCAATGCCACCCTCAAACAGGAAAACTAAATCAAGATCGGTCCAACCGTTTGGTCTGTACGTCGACTCGTACATACAAATAGATACACAGACACAAACTACAGACAAACTTATAACACCCCTTTTTTGTCGGGAGTTAAAAACTGAAACGAAATTAGTTAAAGAGTACAGTTATTTATACACATTTACAAAAATTTTTAATATGTTATTATTTTTTTTTGGAAAAATAATTTAAAAACCGCAGATAACCCAAAAAATCTGTTAATACAAGTAGTTAAGGAAATTCTTCGAATAATCGAATATTCGACAAAAATTATTCGAATAATTTTTTATTCTGAATTGAAAATTTTTGTTCGTTCGAACAAATATAATAAAACATTGATCGAATATTCGAATAATTTTTGTTCGAATGACAACACTAATTTGTAGTAACAAAATACACCATCTTGTAAAATTTTTTTATAAACTCGATTGAAGTGAGTTATATTTTATATTCGTATCCGTGCCTGTATTGTTACTTATAAATATTATGGCGCATACTTATAGTCAAAACAAAGTATACTTTTATGTATTTAAAACCAGTATTACCATACAAAATACTGGTTTTAAATTCTTAAAGTATACTTTGTTTTGACTATGAGTATGCCCATATATATAAAAAAATTTCAATTGCTTTGATTGATGAAATTTTATTAAAACCGAAAATGAAGAAAATGTGTTGGAACTACTTACATATATTTAAATAATAATTTTCCAAAATGTAAGTTTAAAATAAATAAGTAGACACTTTGGAAATCTATATAATTTATTTAAAATAACCATATATTTTGGCAATATTTTCACGTCATATTTTAAAACTCAAAGAATATGTTCAACTTCTGCTTCCTATTTTTAAAATTTTACGTAATGTATTTTATAAGAGAGTACTTCAATTTCACAGAGAAAAAAACTGTCTCATAGAATCAATAAGATTTTCTCTATGAAACGTTTTTAGGATAAGGGGTATCCCAGCAGAAAGAAGCGAAGATTTTTTCATAGAGATTCCTTATTATTTTTATGTGGTAAATCTTATTAATTTTATCAAGAAGAAAACCACATAAAATCAAGAAGAAATCTTATTATTCCCAACTTTTTTTACTCAATTTCCGTTATTTTTGGCACCAAAAAAACAATCCATAGAGAAAAACTTCTTTATTCTATTAGGTTTTCTTATAAATTGTAAACTATAGGGATTTCTTATTGATTTTATTAGGTTGCCTTATTGATTTTTTTTAAAAAGGTTTTCTTCTTGATTTTATTAGGCTATCTTATTGATTTTTTCAATAAGGTTTTCTTCTTGATTTTATTAGGTGTCTTGTTATTTCATATTGTTACTTTTAAATTTTATTAAACGTGTGAGTTCTTTTGATTGCTCAAAAATAAAAATAAATAATACACAATTTTTATTTGCTACTGTATTTCCTTTTATTCTTAACGAAGCAAATTACAACTTGTCTTTACTTAACTACTTCTTATTGTTAGTATCCACTTTCAACGAGGTCTTAACTTGACTACTTTCTGATTAGCACTGCCCAACGATATCAACTTGACTACTTTCTGATTAGTACTGCTCTATTCTCGCACATGCTGCCACTTTTTATAGTACATGAATCGGTTCTCGAATGTTCGCCCGATAGGTGGCGTAATAACATGTCTGTACTTAGTAATGGCATCTATGCATGATGACATCTGTATTGTCATTTACTTTTGGTAGCCAGATGTTCAAACAGTCCTCTAGCACAATCGGGAAAATTCATGTTGCTGCTTCTAGGCGTTTGTAGATAATTCGATTGGTCGTTATTTTTGAATTTCAAAGTAACGACTCTTATGTTGGCAATGCGGTTTGCTACTGGTAGTACAGGGTGCTCGCACTTTTATTTGTATGTGTGTGTCTGTAGCTATGTATACAATTATTGTTGTTGCTATAGTATTTGCACGTAAATATGTGTGTACGTTTAGTGCTTTAGTTAAATACTTCCAGATAGTTCTTTGCTTTAACCCTGTAGGAATATTTTTACGTAACAATATCTATAAATAAACACAGACAATTTTTTTTCCTGATCTTTTTCGTTTTTGTATAAGCATGTTTGCAAAATTATTTCAATGGTTATTCAGGCTGCTTGTTAGCATATTGGTTAGAGTGTTTGTCTATCAGTCAGAAGTTTGCTGGTTCAATACTTGTCTCCTTCCAAAGTATATGGTATAGAATTTAAATGAAAATATATAAGCAAAGCACAAAGAATAAAGAAAGACATAATTTTTTCTTATTTTATGAGGTCGCCTCATAAAATCAAGACGAAAACCTTATTAAAAAAATCAATAAGATAACCTCATAAAAACTACAAGATTTCTTCTTGATTTTTTCAAAAAGGTTTTCTCTATGAAATTAATTAGATTTCCTTATTGAAAAAAAACCATAGAGATTTCTTACTAATTTTGTTCTATTTTATGAGGTAATTATTAGGCACTGTTTTCTCTGTGTTGGCAGTCAAAGAAGTAAGTCATTATATTTCAAGTAGTTCAGATGGTTATGTCTAATTTTTTGCTGGGTATTTAATCTAATATCTTACTTGATGTGGACATTTTTAAAAAAAGGGTGCTTAAACCTTAAAATTTTTTTCGGTTTATTTTTAAGTTTTAGCGAATTTTCTTAGTTTTTGCGCTTTTTTCTTTTTCAAGATTTTTCGGTTTTTTGTGTTTTTAACCTAAAGCATTTTATTTTAGTTTTAGCACTTATTTTTCGTTTGGCGATCTTTTCTGTTTTGGCGATTTATTTTCGTTTTAGATTATTTTTTTAGTTTTAACCCTTTTTACGTTTTGGCGATTTTTTTTTTTGATTTGGATTTTTTTAGTTTTTGGCGATTTTATAGTTTTGACGAGTTTTTAGTTTTGGTAATTTTTTCGATTTATGAAAATTTATTTAAGTTGGAGTTTTATAGTTTCTTTCATTTTTGTTATGGCGATTTTTTTTTCGTTGCTTGCGTTTTTTGTTTGTTTGTGCAATTTTTTCGGTTTTGGGATTTGTTCAGCTTTGGTTTTTTTTTAGTTTTCGCAATTTTTTTTGAGTTTTGGCGATTTATTTTAATTTTGTCGATTTTTTCTAGTTTTGCGAGTTTTTCGGGTCGGGTCGTTTTTTTGCGTTTTAAGTTTTGATTAAGTTATTTGATATATTCCAGTTTTAGAGATTTTTTTTTAGCTTTTTCGCTTTTTTCATTACATAGATTTTTTTTTTCGTTTTTGGGATTTGTTCAGTTTTTGTTTATGGCGATTTATTTTGGTTTTAGAGTTTTTTTTTTAGTTATTGCGATTTATTTAAGCTTAAGAGTTTTTTTTCAGTTTTGACACTTTTTTCTCGTTTTAATAATTTTTTCTAGTTTTGGGATTTTTTGCGCATATGGCGCAAAATGCGCTATTTTTAATTTAGGGCTTAAATTTGAAAATCGCAACGCTTAGGTTGAAAGATTTCTTATGTAATTTGTTTTTGTAATTTAATTAATTTTCAACGCTTGGCGTTACGCCTTACAAAATTAGGCTCATAATTGTTTTTTTTTTGCCTTTTGGCGTTTTTTCGTGTTGGCGATTTTTTTTCGTTTTTGGGATCCCGCCAGTTTTTGGTTCTTTTTTAGTTGTGGCGTTATTTTTAGTTTTCGCAATTTTTTCAGTTTATGGCGATTTATTTTAGTTAAAGATATTTTTTATTTTTGTTTTGGTGCTTTTTTTCGTTTTGGTATTTTTTCAGGTTTTTGGCGTTTATTTTGTTTTGGTGTTTTTTTTTCGTTTTGGCGACTTGTTTTAGTTTTATATATTTTCTTAGTTTTGGGGTTTTTTAGTTTTGGGATTTTTTTAATCTAAGCGTTTTTGAAAATTTCATCAGTTTTTGTCTTACGGTTTCCAAAACACAGCAACTTGCCAAAATTACATTAAGTGATAGAATACCCTTTAATTTTGATTTCTTAAATTTCAGTGTTAAAAATAATTGTTTGTATATTACATTGGGATTTCAACACGTTTCGTTGCTCGTTTTAGAACACTCTTTAATTTTTAATTGTCATGCCTTTTCACCTTTAGTGTACGAATTTAAGAAAACTCTCATTCATAATAGTATTAAACTTTAGGTTATTTGGACTTTTACTCTTGAATTTAAAATTATCGAGAGTCTACTGTTAATATTATATTATTCTATCAAAGGGCAGCGTCTCTAAAATTATTCAATCCGTTTGGATTGAGTCTTCTTCTTTTTTTTTTGTGATAACTCTTTAGTTCAAAACCTGTTCAGTTGTTGCCGTAATGCAAAATTTTATTTAGCGTTCGTTATGAAAACTTTAACTACCCAATGAAAAAAATACTTCCGATTTGTAACAACAAAAGAATATTTTTAAAAATATGTTTTTTGCTATTACAAAAATTACAAATTATACATTATTATAAAATACAAAATTATTTTATAAAATAAAATATTCTGTACTTTAATTTTACTCGCAGTTTGTCTTCCTTTTCATATCTCTCTTCTGCTGCTTCCTTTTATATTAACCAAAATAAAAGATAATCACTTGTCTAATATATTTCTTGCTAAAGTCTTATCAAATTTTCTTTGTGACTCTCTCCTTTTTTCCTGTCTTTTCTTTTTATCCTAAAAAAAACTTTTAAATTCAATTCATATTCCCCAAGCTCTTGCTTTTTCATTCACTTTTGGGTCATTTGCCAGTATATTGATGCATTTGAATTATCTATGCTGAAGATTGGAAACATTATGCTTGTTTGTTTTTATTTAGATGTTGTTGTTGTTGCTATTGCTGTAGTTGTTGTTATTGTAGTTGTTGTTGGTGCCTCAGTCGGTTGTGTCTTGGTTAAATAACCATTCGTTAGTTCAGTTTAGTTTGAAACACATATAAATAGTAACAACATCAGGAACAATTTTACTTAGTTCTACACTATCTCACTTCCTTGGGATAGAATGAAAGATATTGAGATAAATTGTACAAATTAATCTTCATTCAGTCTTTAAGTACATTTTTCTGCTGTTTGTAGCTTGTTTAACATTGGCTGTGTGTGTGCGTACGTAAATTTTTATCTTTTATTGTCGCAGCAGCAAAATAAAAAATCTTTATTCATTTCATTTGTCCTCTGCATGCGAAAACAAGTGGCTAAGAGAAATTGTCAAAGTTCAAACTATAAGTAAATGCTGTCATATTTCCAATGTCATCTCTTGGTTTTTTTACTGTTTTTTTTTTGCTTTTCATTATTGTTGTTGCTGCCTCTTTATGTGTTGGATTTGAAGTTGTAGTGGTCTGTTGTTGTGATTGTTATTATAACTGCTGTGCTGCTGTTGTTTTTGTAGGCTTTGAGAGCGGAAAAGGAAATTGAATACTAAATAAAAATGCCCCCGGTGTGCAATATGGAATAACATTTTTGCAGTTGAAGTGCAACAGTGGGGCTGGGCCGTTAGGGCATTTTTAACCAGAATTGCAAATATGTCTGCAACAGCTGATTTCACCTTTGCAAAAGAAATCAATATGCTGAATACATAAAAAAAAATTTATGTATAAAATGATTTGCATACAATCATTTGTTGCAAATTAATTTGAAACAAAAAGACCTTAAGCTTGTTTAAATAGTTATCAAATTAATTTTTAAAATAAATAAATAAAATAAAAATTAAACTGAAATCAATTTAACAAAAGGAACCCTATTATTTTCAAAACGATGTCACAAAATGTTTTCTCGATAGCAGTACGAGCTATGGTTTGGTACATTTTACAGAATATGTAAAATTTTGGCAATTATAATAATATTTGACAGTTAGAAATTATTGGGTGTTCTAAACCAAACACAGATACACGTTGAAATCCTCATTTAATACATAAACAATAATATTTATAGTTACTTGAAATATATAAAGTTAGTGTACTTTTAAATAAACATTGAAATTTAAAAAAATCAAAATTAAAGGGTATTTTATCAGATAATGTTATTTTGAATTTGTAATTTTGCCAACTTGCTGTATCTTGGAAAGCGTAAGAGGACAAAACTCTTGAAATATCCTATAACGGTAAAACTAAAAAAATCGCAAAATTAAAAAAATGCCGAAACAACAAATCGCCGAAATGAAAAAAGCGCTTAAATGAAAAATATCATCAAAAATAAAATAAAAATTGCTAAAATGCTAAAGATCACCATATCACAGTTAAACGGTCGCTAAAAAAACAAAAAAATTGCCAAAATCTAATGAAATCTTTTAAACGAAAAAAGCGCATAAAAAAACAAAAAATCTTTCAAACTGAAAAGCAACCACAAAATCGCCAAAAAGCGAACGTAAAATCGCTGAACTAAAAAACAGCTGTAATTAAAAAAAAAAACAAATTAAAAAAAATCGCCAAATTTTAAAATAATGCACTAAAACTAAAAAAAAACGCTAAAACTAAAAAACTACAGAAAAATCACAGAAACCGAAAAAAGTGTCACAACTAAAAGAGATAAAAAAGTCGCATAAATCAAAAAAATCACCAATTTGATAAAACGCCAAAAAAATAAAAAAAGGCTAAAAATAAAATATCGTCGAACAAAAAAAAAAAGGCCAAACTAAAAGAATAGAATGCCAAAACTAAAAAACACTCAAAAATCAGAAATAACAAAAAACCAGAAAAAAATTTGCCAAAACGAGAAAAAGCACCAAATCTAAAAAAATCGCCAAAACTAAAAAACAACCGAAAAAAATTGCTAAAACAAAAAAGAGTTGAAAAAAATTGCAAAGTACCGAAAAATTCACCAAAGCAAAAAAATCGCCAGAACAAAAAAAAATCGCTAAAATTAAAAAACTTTCGAAAAAATCTTAAAAAAACGAAAAAAAAAACCCAAAACTAAAAAAATTACCGAAGTTAAAAAAGAATTGAAAAAAATCTAAAAAATCGTCGAAACTTAAAAATATGGCGAAACGAAAAAAACTCGCTAAAACTAAAAAAAATTCGAAACGAGAAAAGTCCGCGAAAGGAAAAACTTTTAAATGAAATAGATTCCAAATCAAAACAATTTTTTAAAAAATGTCTGCATCAAGTAAGATATTTGATTATATTTAGCTCAAAGTCTAATTAGCTGGTAACCTCAAAAAGCGAACTCGGTCGAGTCCTGTTTATTGAACTATAATCGGGTGATTCGTTCGAGAGATATCACTGAAAATGTTTTTATTTTTTTTTATTGCTTCAAAAGTGTTTTTGCCAAATCGTTTTAAGATATCGAATAAATTTTTGTGGATTTCAGATTGTTTTGAAGTACAAAAATGTAAGAAAAAAATTTGTGAAATGACTCGAGAGTTGCCATTGTATAAAATTTCCAAAAAAAAAAAAAATTTGTTTATATATTTTATTTTTTTAAAAATTTTTTGTAAAATAATCACAGTATGCTTCAAGGTGCTAATGACACATTCCCAACTCTGTCATCTACCTTTACTATTTTATTACGGTAAGCGAGATTTTCCGGATGTTAGAATTTGTCATTTCTACTGTTTGCATATTCGCGTGATGAAACTTTTTCAGTTTTCTATTGTTATTGTTAGTTTTGTGTATTTTATTTTAATTTTTTTTAAATCAATTTTTAACATTTTCAACTTGAGAACAGTAGATGAGAAGAGTGGGCAAAAAATAAAAAATTAAAGCATTCATATAAAAATAAAGCAAAAAAAAAGTAAAACTGAATGGAAGCTGAAGTGGCATTTGGAGTGTGTATGGGTGGCAATGATGTGACCTGATTTTATTTCAGTTACAGGAGTCTATTAAAACAAGCGTAGCGTTAGGGAAGCTCCAACAGTAAAATCAAACAAACACATACTACACATACTTATATATCGCACATTTACTTCAATAGTGGCATAATTCAAAAAAACCAGTTTTGCAGAAAACGCGTTTTAAGTTTTCAATTTGCATACAACTCAATGGAGAAATGAAAAAAAAATTGCTCTCACAGAAGGTGATGTTACAAGCTATTTATATAAAATTTTTACACAAGATAAAATACGAAATGCCGCATCTTTCTGCATTATTAACGCAAAAAACTCATTTTTTGAGTTATGCCACTATTGAAGTAAATGTGCGATATATATATTTTTTTTTATATTTCAACAGAGTGTAGGGAAAATAAAATCATAACGACTACACAGATGTTAGATTTTGTATGGTTGTGTGTGTGTATGTGTGTGCTTGTATAATCTATATTTTGTTCTAATACCAATACATACAAATTGCATGGTCTTAAATAAACACTTAAACGTATTAAATATATAAATAGAAGCACACTTACATACATACATGCAGATAATAAAATGTTTGTTAAACAAATTTATATTTTACCATGATTACACACGTTACATCAGTTAAGTACAAACAAATACACGACATACTTAAATTTTGCATTGAAGCTAACTACTCTATGTTGAGTTTATTTTTAAATCCCTACTTGTTTGTGTGTGTGTGTGTGTTACAAATTGTGCATACTTTATATTACTGTGTGTGTGTGTGCCATATTTCGCTGGTAAATATTTGATCATAAAAACGTGCATTGATTTCATATCATAGAACAGAAATGAGATCAGTTGCACTAGAGTGCTTATAAAACTTTATTTAAAGCCACTTATAGAAGAAGATTTAGGATGCACTTCACTTTCACTTTATCTTTTATGGTGAAAGAATTGTAATTTAATCGAAATACTTTTGAGAACAGTCAGTCGAAGTCGCTTTTACAATAGTCAGTCGAAACTACTGTGAGAAAAGTTAACCGAGCTAATGTCGCTTTGAATGCAGTCAGCCTAAGACATTGTGAGAACAGTTAGACGGTACCACTGTGGGAAAAGTTAGCCGAAGTCACTGTGAGAACAGTCAGCCGAAGTCACCTCGAAAGCATTCAGCCTAAGACACTGTGACAAGAGTTAGACGATACCACTGTGAGAACAATCAACCGAAGTCGCTGCGAATGCAGTCAGTTGACACCGTTTTAAAAACTGTTAATAAAAATCACTGTGAGAACGCTTAGTTGAAGCCACTGTGAGAACAGTCAACCGAGCTCGCTGTGATAATAGCCAACTGAAATCGCTATGAGAACACTTAGTTGAAACTGCTGTGAGAACTGTCAATCGAAATCCCTTTGAGAACAGTCAGCTGAAGTCACTTTAATAACAGTCAGTAGGCGTTTTTTATTATTATATATTATTTTATTATTATTATTATTTATTGAAATCGCTGTAAGAGCAGTAAGTAGAAGTCGCTGTGGGAACAGTCAGTAGAAGTCGCTCTGGGAACAGTCTGCTGAAGCCGCTGTGAGAACAGTCAGCTAAAACCACTGCAAATACAGAACCTGCTGCGAGAACAGTCAACTGAAGCCGCTGCGAGAATACTCAGTGGAAACTGCTATGAGAATATTCAATCAAAAATGCTGTGAGAAAAGATGGCTCAGTTGCTGTGGGAATACTCAGTCGAAAGCGACTTTAAGTCGAAGTACATTGAAAATATAACGATCTCCTTAATTGAGAATAGTCGTTTTAAAAAAAAATATTTTGCGAACTTTAGTCTATATAATCGAGGAAATTACTAGATGTAGATTTTTTTTGAATTTAAAGTACCCGTGTTTTTTTCTTTTTTTTTGGGATTTTTTTTTAGTTTTTGGCGTTTTTCTCGTTTATGGGATTTTTTTTTTTGGTTTTTGACGTTTTGTTAGGTTTTATCGATTTATTTTAGTTTAAGCGATTATTTTTAAACATTTTAAGTACCCGGTGAACTTATATTCGGTTTATGGTGATATTTTATTTTTAATGCTATTTCTTTTTTCTTTTTTATTTTCGGCAGTCTTTTCATTTATTCGATTTCCTTTCGCCTTTTTGGGGTTTTGTTTCGATTTGGCGGTGTATTTCAGTTTTAGCGCTTTTTTAGTTTTTGTTCTTTTTTTTTTGCCTTGGCGTTTTTCTTAAATTTTGATAAAATATTAAAAAAATAAATAAATAAAAATTTTTTTTTTTTTGCTTCTGGGGATTTTTTATAGCTTTGGCGTTTTTTCGTTCTAGCGATTTCTTTTTAGATTTTTCGTTTTGGCGAGTTTTTCGGTTTTGTCGATTTATTTTGGTTATAGCGATTTTTTAAAGCATTTTAAGTACCGGATAAACTTTTTTCGGTTTATTGTTATTTTTTTTAGTTTCAACGCTTTTTCTTTGTTTTGGCGTTTTATTTGTCATTGATGGGATTTTTTCGGTTTTTGGCGTTTTTTTGGTGACTTTTTCGATTTTACTGACTTATTTAATTTTAAGCAATTTTTTTTTTTAAACTTTAAGTAGCCGGTAAACTTTTTTTTCGGTTTATGGTGATTCTTTAGTTTAAGTGATTTTTCTTTGTTTCGGCGCTTTTTTCATTTTTGGGATTTTTTCGGATTTTGGCGTTTTTTTTAGCTTTGACGTTTTGGCGTCTTTTTCGGTTTTATCGATTTATTTTAGTTTTAGCGATTTTTTAAAATATTTTAAGTACGCGGTAAACTTTTTTTTTTTGGGTTTATGGTGATTTTTTAGTTTTAGCGATTTTTCTTTGTTTCGTCACTTTTTTCTTTTATGGGAATTTGTTCGGTTTGTGGTGTTTTTTCGTTAAGGCGATTTGTTCGATTTTTCGCAATTTTTTTGTTTTGGTGCTTTTTTTGTTTTGGCGTTTAATTCGAGTTTTGGCGATATTTTCGGTTTTGGCGATTTTTTTGTAAATTTGGATAAAATATCAAATTATTTGTGACAATTTAATGAAAAAATATTTTCAAGAATGATATTTTCTATAAACTAGCAGCTGAGAGATCGGTGCTTTTTAACTGCTTAAGAGTAAGAGAGAGAGAGAGAGAGAGAGAGAGAGAGAGAGAGAGAGAGAGAGAGTGAGAGAGAGGGAGGGAGGGAGGCAGTGTGTGAGGGTAGGTTAGGTTAGGTTAGTCTGGTTGGTCAAGGACCTCGCATAGATCAGGATTGATTCCTATGTTAAATTCTAAGCTCAACTTATCCCAGTCCTCAAAGAAAGCCTCAGCTTAAGTATTTACCTCCCTATTGTTTTGTGTTATGCCATTCATATCCCTCAAAGCTGGTTTACTGTTATTGTTGTTCAATCTACTTGCTGTTGTGTGTAAATATTTTCATATACATGTTTAGGGTGTGTATGTGTATGTGAATGAAATCTATTCATATTTAGGCCTGTTCATACTCATCGAAAAGGTATCCAAAACAGTTGTGGCTTGCTTGCTACATTACAACCTCGCCCCCTCCGGCTTTATTGATTTGTGTACGTGTTGTATATGGACACTCATTCGCTTGTGCTGAATATTAGTTACACAAAAATGTGTAATAAAAAATATTTCCGTATACTGTTTATATATCACCGTATGTATTTTACTGCATTCACCATTAATATTGTGCAATTAATGTTGTTGTGTAGTTCAATAGATAGATAGATAGATGCTGCACTTTAGTATTATATTATTGCAATTTGAATTCTAATATTTAGGTGTTTTATTTTATTTGGCTTAAATATTTATCTTAATATGAGTATTGTATGCTTCAAGTATATGTTGCAACCAACATCGATTCAATACAATTTATGTAAGTATGTCTATAAATAATTGTATGTTAGATGTAAAATAGTTTAAACGTGTGGTAATAATATTTGATGTCCGTAAACTTATGTATATGCATATGTATATCTGATATATGTTGCGCCTTTAATAGCCATAAATACACTTAAGAAATTTGGGCAAAAAAAAAAAAAAAAAACATAAATATACATAGTTAAGCCCAGATCCCACTATCGGCACAATCTGCCGATTTTCGCCGGCTCACTGAAATAAAGTCTTAAGTACAAAGCTTAATTGGCCTTATTTCTCAACTAATGGAAATGTAAGGACATAGTTGCAATACACTGTAATCGGTTATAAAGCCATATAGACTTATTGCGGAATTAATTGAAAAATAGGGCCAATTTGTTCTATTAATTATGAATTTATTGCAGTGAGCCGACGAAAATCGACACTTTGTGCCGATAGTGGGATCTAGACTTTAAATAAAAATTTCATTACATCCCTTATTATTATGGGTTAACCAGCATACACAAACTGGTTGGTTTATACCTGCAAGAAATCAAGTAGATTAGTGGAAATCCGTTTTGATAGATACCACTCTGCTCTTTCGATTCCTAACTTATAAAAAAGGTCTAGATCCTATGCTAGATCTAGTTATTAGTTGCGTTGAAGTGCCCTCTAAATGCATACAGTTGTCCTTCTTCTTTAAGCCAATTTTTTCTATGAAATTATGCATTTCCAGATTAATATTTTAAATCTTAAGCTAAATAACTTTAAAGAAATAACATCTCCACATATATTTATTTATTTCTTGATAAAAAAAAAATATAAATTGCTATTAATTTAGCTGCCACTCAGCAAAAGCAATTACATTTTAATAAACCTTCAACAATACAATATTTAACAACAAAAGAATGAATTAAACTCACCAGATTTGGTGTAAACATATTCAAGTTTTCGTAAACACAAAAGATATTGAGAGCAAGACAAATGCCCCCCAAGTAACAACACAACAACAAGCTGCTATTAAATTTCATGTAAAATCCAAGAAAACAATGTTGAAAATATAAACTGAAATTGGGTAAACACTTTTATTTGTTAAACAAAAACAGTATGCAATACAATTACTTTGCTATCAAGTTTAATGGTGAAACACACAGGACATACACTCACACACACACACACCCACATACACATACACACATGCACATACATAAAAACACTTGGCAACAATACAAACTAGTTAGTCATCTTTAACACCACCAACAACAGCAACATTACATGAAAAAAAACCAACAACACCCACTCTATCTAAACACTTTAATCAATATATAGAACACTAATACAAAGACAAACAGCCAGCCAATGACAATATAATTTTGCAAAATGTATTTATTTATTGTGTGCAGGGGGAGAAAATTAGTATTACGATTTTATCTTTGCTATAGAATTTAAGCATGCACATGCCATCACATATACTTACACTCTCAAGTTTCTTTCGTTTGTTCGTTTATATTTTTATAAAAATATAAAAATTGCCAACTAGTATTAAATAGCATGTCCATGTGCTAGTCGATTATCAGCGCAAACATACTCACACTTAGAAAATATGTTTTTTGAAATAAAATAAATTTTTTTTATCAACCACAAACAAACGTTATAATATTCTAAAAAAAAAACATATCGGAAATGGATTTGTGGGAAACAATGAAACGTTGATTTATTAAAAGTAGCAAAACAAACAAACAAACAAATAAACAATGCTTGTGAATAATTTATTGTTAAAGATTAGAAAATATATAAATTAGTTAAACAAATGAAAAATATCTATATATATTTTTTTTAATTCAAATAAAATCTATGGACATAATAGACTTGCAGGGACATGCATTTTCACGGATATACAGCGATCACAAGATTTTCTTATTTTATAGAAAACCTGACCAATTGTAGTAGATCGGCTTTAACCTTTTATAAATATTTATTATACATTTCTTATGAGCAAATAAAATAGCTTAACAATAGAGTTATGTAATTTGCAAAAGATTTTTTTTTTTTTTTGAAAAAAAGTACTTATGAGGTTTTTTTTTTTAAAAAGGACATATGAGAGGTAGTCAAGTCCCTTCACCGAATGAAACAAAATTTACAATAAAGTTAACATGCTTAATTTTGCAAATATTTATTAGCTTTTAGTGCTTATAATCACAAATTCAGCTCAATTTTTTTTTCTGAGAAAAAGGATATATGACAGGTAGTCAAGTCCTTGCATTGAATGAATTAAAACTAACAACAGAGTTAAGAAATATAATTTTAAATAAGTTTTGTTAAATTTTTGGTAATAAATGAAGCTAAAATAAAGTTTTTATGAAAAAGGATATATGGAAGGTAGTCATGTCCTTTCACCAAATGAAACAAAATTTAAAACAGTGGAAAGCTTCACAATTTTAGAAATAATTGTTTATTTTTAGTGCATTTAATCCATGAATCAAGCTAAAATTAAGTTTTTTGGGATAACGGATATATGGGAGGTAGTCATGTCCTTGCTCCAAATAAAATGAAATTTATAACATGTTCTAAATTGCATAATCTTGGTGCATTTTCATCATAAATGCAGCTAAATTTTTGTTTTTTTTTTAACAAAAGGATATTTGGGAGGTAGTCATGTCCTTTATTCGATTAAAAAAAAAATTACAATAAAATTGAGACACATGATTTTAGAAATATTTATTAACTTTTAGTGCTTAATAATCATAAATGCAGCTAAAATTTAGTTTTTGAGAAAAAGGATGTGTTGAAGGCAAATAAGTCCTTGAACAAAATCAAATAGTGTTTTCAACACAGTTAAAAGGAATAATTTTATAAATAATTATTATCTGTTAGATAGTGCGTTACAATAATAAATAAAGCTTAATTTAAGTTTTTGACAATAAGGATATATGTATGCAAAGTCAAAGTCAGGTCCTTCAACCGAATGATACAAAATTTGCAACAGCATTAATGTTAAAAATTTTAGAAATATTTGTTAATTTTAAGTGCTTTATAATTATCAATGCAGCTACAATTTATTTTTTAAGTAAAAGGATATATGGGAGGTAGTCAAGTCCTTGTACCGAATGTAAACAAATTTACAACAGACTGAAGAAACATAATTTTAAAATTATTTATAAACTTTTAGTGGTTTAATATAAGAAATGCAGCTAAAATGCACGTTTATACGTTCCATATAGTCATGTCCTAGCACCGAATGACCCAAAATTAGCAACAGTTTTAATGTGTATAATTTTAGATATTTTTAACAAATTTCAGTGCATTATAATCTTAAATTTAGCTAATATTTATTTTTTTCTGAAGAAGGATATAAGGGAGATACTTATGTCCTTGCACTGAATGACACAAAATTTACAACAGATTTACTTTGCATGATTGTTTCAAGCTTTATTAATTTTTAGTGCATTATAATCACAAATCCAGCTGAAACACTTTCTTTAAGAAAAAGGATATGTGGGAGATAGTCGTGTCCTTGCACTAAATAAAACAAAATTTGTAACAGATTAAACTGGCATAATTTTAGTGTATTGTAATCATAAATGCAGCTAAAATCATTTTTTTTTGAGAAAAAGGATATATGGGAGTAAGTCATGTCCTTGCACTGAATGAAACAAAATTAACAACAGAGTTAAGAAATACAGTTTTAGATATTCTTATTAAATTTTAGCGCATTAAAAATTATTTTTTTCTGAAAAATGATAAAAGGGAGATTTTTATGTCCTTGCACTGAATGAAACAAAATTTACAACAGAGTTTAACTAGATTGATTGTTTAAATCTTTATTAATTTTTAGTACACTATAATCACAAATCCAGCTGAAACTCTTTATTTTAAGAAAAAGGACATGTGGGAGGTAGTCGTGTCCTTGCGCCAAATTAAACAAAATTTGTTATATATTAAAAATGGTATGATTTTAGTGTATTGTAATCATAAATGCAGCTAAAATAAATTTTTTTGAGAAAAAGGACGAATGAAAAGGTAGTCATGTCCGTGCACTGAATGAAGCAAAATTTACAACAGAGTTAAGAAATGTAATTGTAGATATTTTTATTAAATTTTAGTGCACTACAATCATAAATGCAGCTAAAATTTTTTTTTTGGGAAAAAGGATATATGGTAGATAATTATATCCTTGCACCGAATGACACAAAATTTGTAACAGAGTTACTATGCATGATTGTTTAAATCTTTATTAATTTTTAGCCCATTATAATCACAAATCCAGCTAAAACTCTTGTTTTTAAAGAAAAAGGATATGTGGAAGATAGTCGTGTCTTTGCACCAAATCAAAAAAAAAAAATTTGTAGAAATAGCATAATTGTAATTCTAAATGCAGCTAAAATATTTTTTTTTTGAGAAAAGGGATATATGGGAGGTAGTCCGTGTCCTTGCACTGAATAAAAAAAAATTAACAATAGAGTTAAGAAATATAATTTTATTAAATTTTAGTGCATTACAATCATAAATGCATCTAAAATTTAATTTTTTTTTGTCAAAAAGGACATATGGGAGATAATCATGTCCTTGCAGCGAATGTCACAAAATTTGCAACAGCGTTACTGTGCATTATTTTTGAAATCTTTATTAATTTTTAGTGCATTCTAAAACAGCTGAGATATATTTTTTTGAGGAAAAGGATATACTACATGTTAGAAATGTTCATATCCTTGCTCCGAAAGAAATAAAGCTTACAACAGACCTTAGATTTTCATAGTTTTAGAAGTGCTTATTAATATTTAGTGCATTATAATCTAACGTTTTGTCGTAGATCAAGTTGGGAACTGATATGGATTTCGATTGAATGCAAAACTAGAATAAAATCGCTATAAATGTATGCAACACCACTTTTTACGTTTTTTCAAACTGTTTTTACTCTAAAACGATCAACATCACAAACCTGATTTTTTTTGTAATTTTTGCTGAGCTCACCATGAAATTTAATTGAAAATCATTTTAGTTCTTTTTAACCCCCGATTTAGAAAAGGGGTGTTATAAGTTTGTAGTGTGTGTCTGTGTGTCTGTGTATCTGTGTATCTGTGTACTGTGTGTCTGTCTGTGTCCACGTACAGGCCAAACGGCTGCACCGATTTTCATTTAGTTTTTTCTGTTTGAAAGCTGACTTGATCCAGAGGGTTCTTAGCTATGTTTGAAAAAAATCGGTCTAGCCGTTTAGAAGATATAACATCTTTTCTGAAAAAAGTCGGGGGTTTTTAAAATTTTTAATTTTTGTTATTTATAAAATTTTTTATTGGAAATTTTCAAGTAATATTTTTTTTGTAAAGACGCAAAATCTCTTGAACTGTATTCAAATAAAAAAATATTATTTTGATTTATATTATTATTATTTATATATTACAAACGATATTTTCGTTTTGAGATTTGTACAGAAAAAATATTTTTTGAACGATTTTTCATTATTTTTAAGACAATTTTGAAACGTTTAGAAACCATTTTTTATGAAATCTGTCTACAAACGAATTTCCGTGTAAATTTTTTGTTGTAAAAATTTTCTTATATGCAATTTTTTTATATATCAGATTTTGGGTTAAATAAATATATTTTTCAATAACTTTTTCGATTGAAAAAATTATAAATTTTTTATTACAGAGATGGACTGTGACTTATGTTTTTCCTTTTTGTATAGTTTCAGCAACAATGGCATGTCATAATCGTCAGCCTGAAATTTAAAGCTGATACAGTCTTAAGTTGCCAAATAATAAATCAAACTTGCTATAATCAAAAATAAGTGTAAATTTGTTTTCTCAACTAAAACTTTGAATGTTCTTAAATTCTTTATACAAAATAAACTTTTGCACAAATTCCATTTAAAAGTATGTGTTGCATTTAAAAATTTAAGTAATAAACTTTCCTTATTATACACGTTCTTTCTTCCTTACCTTATTGACTAATTTTTTACATTAATAAAAACCTGGTTGTAAAGGGTGTCCCAACAAGAACGCAAGATTTAAATTTGGCGCCTTTCGAAGTGTCATTGTTTGACATTTGAACAATTGTTATTGTTTGCTAGTAGAAGGTACGAGGTTAGTAAAAATGGAGCGCTACACGAATGAACAACGCATTCTCATTGTGAAATTGTTTTACCAAAATGGTGAAAGTTTTGCGGCTACAGTTCGCAAATTTGCGATCAATTTGGGGTCACAATAATGCTCCAAAAGAGTCAACTGTCAAGACATTAATGGATAAATTTGCCGAAACTGGGTCTGTTAGTGATGTGAAGACAACAACGCGTCTTTGACCAGGTCGATCGACCGAAAATGTCGCAGCTGTACGTGTTGATGTCGCTCAAACGCAGGTCAAGCGCAAACAGTCAATGGTGTTCGGTATCGTGAAATGATAACCAGTTTTTTCGTGCCTAGAATTGAAGAAATGAATGTGGAGGGCATGTGGTTTCAACAAGACGGCGCCACATATCATACAGCCAGAGAAACAATTCAATTGCTACATCAGTCATTTCCCGGTCGTGTTATTTCGCGTTTTGGAGACCAGAATTGGCCGCTTAGATCGTGCGATTTAACACCATTAGACTTTTTTCTTTGGGTTTTTTTTTCAAGTTGATGGTTTACGCGAATAAGCCAACGACGACTCAAGCCTTAAAAGAGGACACTGCATTAATGAAGTACCGCAGCATTTATGCAAAACGGCCATTGCAAATTTCATTAAAAGATCGCGTGTGTGCCAGCAAAGCCACGGCGGCCATCTGCCCGATATGTTGTTCCACACATAACCTCATTCTGTCTACTTTACGATATGATAAAGTTTCACGATTTTTTTTAAATATCTGTGTTTTATTTAAAATTTAAATCTTACGTTCTTGTTGGGACACCCTTTAGAAAGAAATAAATAAAAAAACAACAGCAACTTGTAGCTCAGCAAAGTAATTTACAAAGTTGTTGTTATTGTTTTTATTTTTGAGTTTTATGTTGCTGTTGTTTTTTTTTAATTTTCTTTTTTTTTGAGTGAAAACAAATTAGGTGTAGCGAAACGTGATAAATAAAAATTATTGAAAATTTCCAAGTTAATTTGTAACATTAAAATAAATTGGTTTATTTAAGAAAGCAACGGCAAACATTTTCGACTTTTATTTAATGCTTAAGTACAAATAACAAAAGCAATTTCATTTTTGTTTATGCTAGACTTTTTGCACTTTGTGAGTGGGTGGTTAGACCCTGGTGTTTAATTAACAATTGCAAAGGCGTTTGTTACAGTAATTAGTTGTTGGTATTTAAATATAAATATCTGTTTTTTTTATATATATTATAATTATTTCAAAAACAAATTCAAAGTAATTGAGTAGAGAAGTATTTGTTTCATTGAATATTAAAGCAATTAGGAGAAGTACCATTACAAAGGAAGCTATGAAACCAATTTGTTCAATTTGTATTACAGAGTGCCAAAAAAAAAATGCTTCAAACTAAAATTCTGAAAGAGAGGGAGATGTTTTTTAGGAAAAAGTTGGATAGGAGTCGTAATAAAGTGATACGTAAGCTGGTAAAATCAAGGAACTTTTGAGAGATCCAAAATAATAAGATCAAGTAGCGTCAATATAACAAGTATTACGAGTATTGTTTATAGAACAATAGTTCACTGCTGAATTTTAAGATTAGTCCAAAATAAAAAAACTTAAAAAGGCAGCATACACCAAGCTGTTATCCCATCTTAGTCTGTCTCGATAAGACTTAAAATCCTTCAAGAAACCACTTTTGGTTTTAACAAAAATTAAAAAAAAAAGTTTTTTTTTTTCTAAAAAAAATTTTTCTTTTAATCAAAGAATTATTTCTATAAAAGTTCAATTAAAATAACTAAATTTGTCAAACTAACCTGTAATAAACCTAAAATATTTTTTATGAATTATACCGCAATAAATCCTTTCTTTCCACTACATCTCTAATATAATAATATTTGTAATCAATATGTTTTGTTCTTGAATGGTGTGAACCGAATTTCGCCATGTGCTGAGCACTTTGAGAATCACAGTAGACATCAATGGCCCCTGGCATCTTTAATTCAAGTTCATTTAAGATATTGTTTAAATATACTGCTTCCTTTGCTGCTTCACTCAGAGCTACATACTCAGCTTCTGCACTTGAGGTGGCAGCACCTGCAAGTATAAAACTAAAACCAGTTTGTGATTCCGATCATTAACGTCCTGAGCCCAGTTAGCGTCTACGTAACCTGTTATTGGTAAAATTGGTAATTTTTTTTTTTTTGTAGTTTAAAACTGTATTTTTAGTCGTGTTTAAATATTTGACTAATTGTAAAGCACAATTCCAATGCTGTCTTCTAGGATCTTTTGAGAATTGGGATAACATATTTACACTGCAGGAAATGTCCGGTCTACTGTATAAAGTAATATGTAACAACGATCCAATTAGTTCTTGATATTTCACCTCATCTACTTTTTCAGCTTCTGCAGGAATCTTCGGCTCCTTTTCTAGACATATTTTTGCCGGAAGTGGTAGTTTTGTTGGCTTACTGTTATTTAGCCCATATTTCTGTACTAAATTCACTATATATCCTGGTTGTGAAATTGAAATTTGTTTATCGTTATATTCAATAAATAAAACGATACAATATTTTGGTTTCAGCAAATCTTTGACATCAAATTGTTTTTGCAAACTTTCGTACAACATATTAAAACAATCAACATTGTTACATGCTAGTACTATATCATCAACATATAACGCCACAATTAAAATATTATTATCTTCATATATATAGTAGATACACTGTTCATATTTTGATTGTTTCAGTCCGAATTTCATAAAAACGTCATATATCCTTTTAAACGATTGTCGGCCAGCTTGTTTTAGGCCGTATATTGCTTTTTTTCAGCTTACAAACTTTTTCAGGACTCAGATGATCAATGAACCCTTCAGGTTGATTCATATAAATATTTTCATCGATATCTCCATTTAAAAAGGCAGTTAATACATCAAGTTGCCTCAATTTCAAACTGTTTTCCACAGATAAGGCATATATTAGTCTGAGTGATGCTTGCCGCACAACTGGAGCATATGTATCCATATAGTCTATACCATACTGATGTGAATAGCCTTTATCTACTAATCTTGCCTTTCTCCTATCAATGCTTCCATCTGGATTATATTTTGTAGTAAAAATCCATTTTCATCCCACACATTTTCTTCCTGGTGGTAAGTTTGACATTTCTCATGTTTTGTTTTTAATTAAAGAGTTGTATTCATTTTCCATTGCCTTTAACCATTCTTCTTTATCAGTGGATTTTTCAATGTCATTTAAAGATTTCGTCAAAATCAAAGTCAAAACTACTTGTTTGGTCTACAACTTGTTTGTTTTCTTGTGATGGCTCTATAGAACTTACTTCTACACTATCCGATATATGTTCAACAGAGTCCTCAAAAACTTCATCATGCTCTTCATCTTCTAAATCAATAGTCCCATATTCTTTTTTATTACCATCTTACCCAAAATTTATGTTGAATTCGAGAAAATCTTTATTATACCCATGTTTTAATGATGCGGTGTCCACTCTTTCGGAAAATTTTTCTATAACCTTTACGTCACGGCTTTTAATAATTTTTCTCTCAGTATTCTTCTACAATCTATAGGCTTTGGATTCATCACAGTAACCCACTAAAACATATTCTTCGCTTCTAGATTGCCATTTATCTTTTCCAGGTTTTTTATTTAAGACAAACGACTTACTTTCAATTTGAAGTGAGTGTTTTACGTATAGCATTTTTCCTATCCACATTTCTATTGGAGTTTTATTTGAATTTAGATTTGTAGGGCATCGATTACGAACATATGAAGCCGTATGTACCAACTCTGCCCAAAGTATTTGTGGTAGATTTGCTTCTATCATGAAACATCTTGCCATTTCAACAAGTGTGCAGTTTGCTCGTTCCGCAATGGCGGATATTCTACTGATAATTGATGTTTTATACCATTTGATTTTAAAGACTTATCTACTTGGTCACATATCATTTCCTTGGCATTGTCAGTTCTTAAAACTTTAATCTTTTTTCCTGTTTCTATAAATATTTATCACACGCGTAAAATTTATTAAATTTATTTAGAAAAATTTTAAACAAAAATCCACAGCCAATCTCTATTTTAGTCTTCATACCATAACCTATAGCACAATGCATTGAATGAAAGGAAGTAGAATATTTGAGATATAAGAAGTTGCTTAGTCCGTTGGAAAGCAACATTTTTGTGCGTGTAACAAGTGCTGCCCATCTACTTACGAAACTGAAAAATATGCAGGAACTTTAAACATCATGAATTTAATAAAAATCTTTTAATGATTTTATTATTAAAAATATGATATATTTTTCCGTCATATAATGACTATATGTAGTAAGTTTCTGGTAACACTGTTTTGAAAGGAGAGTAATACGGGATTTACACAACGACTTTTTCCCCTGCATTTTTCTTGAATTCTCTTTTAGGTTGCTACCCCTTTGATCACCTTTGTAACGATTTTGTCAATAAACTCTAGGAGAGTCACGGTAAAAATTCATAGTGTAAATATCGTATAACATATTCTCTTGAATACTTTTTACACTCCCATCCAGTATTGCCAGAAGTAGGAGAAAATCCCTACATGTAGGTATTTATGATACTAAAATAGAAGCGTACGGAAAATCGGACAGATTCCTTATATTCTCCAAAATGTAGGGATTTTTTTCGTCATGTCGCATTATTTATTAAATAAATGCAAACATTACGTTTTTTTTAGTTATATTTTCTTTTTCAAAACGGTTCAAAAATATTTTTTTCGTTAAAATCGCTTAAAAATGCATTTCCAGAGTTGTTTGTGGTTTAAAACGTTGACGACACTAATATAATAATAATATGTACATATGTATGTATATGCCAAGGCTTATTCATTTAACAGGTGGTGTCTAGCCTTCCAAGAACAAAATCTACCTAGGACTTTATTGCTATGAAAATCAACACAGCAAACTTCCTACAAAATTTATTACAATGAAATTTGACAATCCAAACTTCCTTCCTATTGACTTGAATTCGCCTTGGTTTATTCTTTTTTTAAGAAATCATTCAATGTTGATGACTTGAATTTATCCTTTAAAATTTTATTTGAAAAGAACTATTCATATTAATTTTTAAAAAAAACTTTATATTGTTTTAATTGAATTTAATTAAAAGTACATATGTGCCCTTAATTATGAAAGTGGTCTAAGTCATATATTTCTCTGGTCGAGATATTTAGTACATTGCATTTGAACAAATGAAACAATGTTTTTATGTTATGTAGCATTTTAATTTATAGTTGTTCTAGTATCGATTAATATAAGTTTATTTATTTTTAAAAAAATATTTATTGACGTTTTTTTAAGATTTATTTAATATTTCGAAACAAAAATGCATATCACTTAGACCACTTTCATAATTAAAGGTACTTATGCATGTATTACTGATGCAACGAATGTCAATATTTGATATTCGCGAATACGAATACGAATACGAATATTTGAAATGATATTCGCGAATACGAATACGAATATTATATGTGGAAGTTATAGACATTAAATTGACAATATGAAATATTAAAAAATTGTTACGAAAATGGACTTCATACTCCTGTTGGCGTACTTTAAAGTAAATAAAAACTGCCCAAAATTTTATTGATCGTCAGTAAATAATATTTGAAAATGATACAAAGCACAAATTTCTATGAAAAATTTAATGGATTCTTAAAAACCAATATTTGTAGTCATTTATTTAAATTTTATTACAGACTTATGCATTTATTTACTTATTTTTTTTTTGGAAAAATATACGTATTCGTATTCGCGTGAATGTGGCGAATACGATGGCGAATACGAATATCTAAAAATGCCTTAATATTCGGCAATTCGAATACGAATATGAATATTCGTGCATCACTAGTATGTATATATTATTTTTTTTTACTTTTTTTGCTTATTTATTTACCAATGCTTTTCTTCTATTTTACTTAAGGTATTTTTTTCGAGAAATCTATTGGCAACACTGCTCCCACCATTAGCTACATAATTCGCAGACGTATGATTAATATTGAATATACATATGTAAAGGGTGTTTTTTATTGAGGTATAGAACTTTAAGTTGGCATCACTTTTTTAACTGGCGGCCATTTTGTCAGCTGTCAAGTGATTAATATTTAGTTTGGTTTGCCATTTCATCATGAACAGGTTGACAAAAGAACAACGCTTGCAAATCGTGCAAATTTATTTCGAAAATAATGGTTCAGTTCGCGAAGTTTACCGCAAGCTCCGTCCATTTTATGGTCGACATAATCGTCCATCAGAGCAATTAATTCGGTTAACCATGGATCGTTTTCGCACTACGTTTACTCTATGTGATAATACGCATCTGCAGAGACGTCGAACAGTGCGCACCGAAGAAACAATTGCCGCTGTAGAGCAAAGTGTTGAAGAGGACCCGAATGAATCGATTCGCCACCGTGCACAGCAATTGGAGCCGACTAACCGACTATTTTGTTCCCGAATTGGATGGCATGAATGTGGATGAGTTGTGGTTCCAACAAGACGGCGCTACATGCCACACAGCGCACGTCACAATCGATTTATTGAAGGAAACATTCGATGAGCGCATAATTTCGCGGAATGGACCTGTCAATTGGCCACCAAGATCGTGTGATTTGACACCATTGGATTATTTTCTTTGGTGATATGTGAAGTCGCTCGTCTACGCCAACAAACCAGAAACGTTAGGGGACTTGGAAGCCAACATTCGTGGCGTTATTGCCAACATACGGCCCCATATGCTCGAAAAAGTGGTTGAAAATTGGACCTGTAGAATTAGCTTTATTCGAGCCAGCCGCGGCGGCCACATGCCCAAAATCATATTTAAACATTAATGGCATAAAATTATCCTTCCAATAGAGCCAAATTGATGGACATTAAAGCGATTTCTTGTGTTTTATTTCAATTCGAAGTTCTATACCTCTTAAAAAAACACCCTATATATATTTTACATTAAGTATACGCCACAGAAAAAACAACTACACAAAATTTATGCCATAAATACTTTGAAAAAGTGAACGAATGCATCAGTTTATCTCAATAAAAATATCTATAATACTCACTCGATTAATCGGTTTTGGCTACGGTATCGGCCAAAAATTATTAATCTGGCAATATTCGGTGTTCGGCAGTAAGTTTAAAAATTTTAGCGAAGGTCGAATTTATACCATCAGAATCTGTTAAAAATTCAATTTGTCTTTTTCTAACTTCTAATACCAACCTCGCTAATAATAAGCATTTAATTTGAGTAAATATATCTGCAATATCCATCCGATTAATCGGTTTTAGATGCGGTATCGGCCAAAAATTATTAATCGTTTAAAACTCGGTGTTGGGCAGTAAGTTTGCACATTTTAATACCATCAGAATCTCTTAAATATTCAATTTGTCTTTTTCTAAGTTCTAAGACCAACCTCACAAATAATAAGCATCATTGAAAAAAAATTAAAGAACAAAACCCTTTAAGGTGATTTAGGCAATATTCGAAAATATATGTACATGCACAGAAAAAAAAAGAATTGCAAATACAACTAATTTATTTGTGAATACAAATAAAATATTATTTAAAAAGGTACCTACAACGATTTTTGTAAATACAAACACACACTTGTAACATAAGAAAACAAAATCGACTCAATTATTTCCAATAAAAATTATTGTGCTATTCACAATTGAGTTGTTAACAGAAAACAAAAATTTTTAATGAATTTGTTTTTCAAATTCTAATGTGTTGTTTCGTTGTTTCTTTAATTTTTTTTAGGACATGGTTTTTTATTAAATTTTAATTTAAAGATGTTTGGGATGAGTCGAACCGGCAACCTCTTAACTAATAGACTAACGTACTTACCACTCAGCTAAAGAGTAAATTGTTATAGGGTACGCAAATAATGAATACACGCAAAACATGATTTCTTATGTTTCTTCTGCATGGCGCATTTCGTTGAAATAATCTAAAAATAACTTTGTTGATGAAAAAAACAAGCCACGACGTGTTTTGGCTTCTTGTCGGAATTTACACGTATACAATAACAACAATCAAAATAAACAACAACATTGGCACATGACCACGTTGAGTCAATCAACAAGCAAGATAAATACCAACACAAACAAAGTAATTTAAATGATATTTTAAAATACACGGTATTGATTAATACAATATTTAAGTTAATGCCAATTATTATTGAAATTAAAAATTTTATTCAACAAGATGGTTTTGTTGAACAAAAATCTTGTAATTTTTTTCTGTGTGTGTACATTTGGCTTTAATGCTCTTGACTTAGAGCACAGCTGATTGTTGTTGCTAATGTATGCTGTTATTAATAAAGACTTTTGTGTTGTTTTTATAGTTACTATGCAAGATTATGAACTGCAAAATTCATACAAGTGAACTGGGAATAGTCAAGTTGATATTTCTGATTGTTTTGATGCAAAAAAAAATACATCTAAATTTTTACATTAAGAATCATGAAGTTATAAGAATCTTTAATAGCAAATTTTATTCCACAAATAGTTTTTCAAGTTTCTTGTTATTGAAAAGTTTTATTTTTTTTAAGAAGATTAGAAATGTATGCATCGATTAAAATATTGTGGGGACCAAAAATTCTGGGAATTTCGCCCGACACTGATTTAATTTTGTATTTTAGGCTGTGTTATGTAATGGTCCTGCAGACGTGTTTAAAATCATACACGATACTTTTCTTTCAGATATGATATTTGAGAATCCATATAATAAAAAATTTTAAAAAAATCTATAAAATTGTCGGAGTTAATTTTCTAAAATCGTGCGATTTCAAATCGATCGAGCCGTTTATTTTATCTCACTATTTCCCAAAATTAATATCTAAGTTATTTAGTAAGAAATTAATTGTTTCTTCAAATTACGTGTACATTGAATTTGATTCTTGAGGGAAATGTTAGATCCTATGTGCATTTCACTGTTGCTATAGCAGATCATCAGGAATATGTTTGCTAGAAAACAGTTTTCAGGTGGAAGGGGGTGAATGACATCCAAGTGCAGACAAGGGGAGCATAATATTCACTTACGTTCTATAATTTCCATCAAAATCCGGTGATCGATGGAATAAAGGTAGAGCAAGAGATGCTGGCAGAATATTGAATAGGTATACGGGAACGAACAACGGCGCTGATTGAAGATTTTGCCTTTTCTCTTTAAAAAATATTCCGATTCGGTCTTGTTCATCTACAATATAATTAAAATAATTTTATAAGATTTATGGACCTCTTATGCAACAGGCGAAAGTAAGAAAATTAAAAAAAAAATTAAATTACAAAACCAAGAGACATACAAATTTGTCAACACTTTGTGGTTTAAGGAAACGTCAATTCTTTTCAATACCGCTAAGAGCTCTTTGTGTTACCTACACCTCACTATTGAATGTTGTAAGCACAAGTTTGACTGATCTCATTGATTTTGGTTTCGAAATGAACACACTCTTTCGCACAAACACACACACACACTAACAAATGTGCTCATTCAAGTAAATCCTTGAAAACATATTTTCCTTCTACCAGCTAAAGTGTCTTAAGAAATAGTATGAATTAGCAGCCTTGGATGGAAAATAGGTAAGATGTACACACACACACATTAACACCAATACTCACTCTGGCTAAACAATTACCATTTGCGGGGAAGTAAAACAGCTTTTGCTTCATTTCCTGGTTAATATGCCCTGCTACGAGTTGGCTATAGTTTGTTGGTGTTGGTGTGGCATGAACTCATTTTCTTCTGGCTTTATCTATCTTCTCTATGTCTCTAATTCTATCAGGCAGCTTCTCAGCTACTCAGCTTAATGCAGCTGTTGTAGAAAATTTAGCCCAAATGCATAATTAAAGTAATTTACATGCGTTGCGGGAAATTGTTAATATTATCCACAGTAAGATTAAATATCTCAGCAGCAACTTAACTTAATGATTATTATCGAAAATTTTCGAAAACTTGATGCTCTTGCACAGACAATATGGCAAATGGGTAATGCTGCTGCAAGCGCAAGCAAACCAGTTTAACGAAAATGAAAATGAAATAAAACAACAAATGTGCTAGTTAAAAGTGTCAAGGGAGCTGTTCGTATTAAAAAAAAAAAGATTTATAACAAAAACTATACTTTGCTAATATTTATATGGAATGGAAATTTGTATATTAAAATACAAATTGCATGTGTGAGTGTGTGTTATAGAAAGAAAGACAACAAAATTATTGGTTCAAGCAATTAATTACGAGGACGTATGATTAATATTTAATACAAATTTGCATATTAAGTATACACTGCAGAAAATTTATAACAAGGAGAATTTTTGTTTGTTATTGTTTGGGACTTTTTAATTTATTATGTTTCTGCACATAATTCTCAGTAATATTTTGAAAGTTTTTCTATAAAGATTTGACGTTTTTTAAAATTATTTTGAAGATTGTTTTTGGATTTGAAGACTATTGATGAGTTTCTTAAGTAAAAACGAAATACATTTAGATGTGCTCAACCAACTACAAAACAAAAATTCTTCATGCTAATACATTACATACTTTACGTCAAATAAATATACTTGGGTATTTTTATATAAAAAATGTGTAGATTTATTAAGAAAAATCTAATTTTATTCTTAAAATAATATATGAAATATTTACTTGTTTTTTTCTTTTTTTTCGCTAAGGAACGTCCACATGCATTTCGTGCCGGCTTATGGAATTCATCATTTTTTTTTATTGTCTTATAAGCGGTAACGAAATGCATATAGAAATATTTGAAATAAAATAAATAATTTATGTCGCATAAATATACTTCGGTATTTCTTATATAAACAGAAAATTATTATTAAAATAATTTGATATTTCATTTGCTTTCTATTTATTCTATTAAAATATTTTGCGGGAAGTGCTTGAATATAAGAACTAGGAGAAATAATATATTTATAGAGAAAGAACTATCTACATCTTTATAGCTATCAACAGCAGACTCCAGTCTTTCATTGTTCTTATAATTTCTTAAACTAACTAACTAGAGAACTAAGTCTGACAAATAAGGTGCATGATGAAGCGTGCAATTAATTGATTTTGTCCATTGCAATAATAAGTGAATGAACTGGTTTATTGGATACTGTGAACAAAAAAAAAATCATTTGCTGTTTACTTAAAAATTTGTTTTAAAATCCCAAATACGAATGTGATTTTGTCTTTTAACGTCAAAAGTGCCATTGTTTCCATAATTTCTGTACTTTAAAGCTGCAAAACGATATCCAATAAAAATTATACGCTCTTAAAAAAAAAAAAGAAAAACACTGACCCCATGGCCTTGTCTGTTCCTTGTTTATGCATGACTGCCCCGATTCCAGTCCACCTCTTTGAATGTTTTTTGTCTTCGGTGTGAGGTGTCTCACACCTATGCAAAAACTTGGTCTTATTGTTATAAGGCATTGTTATACACACACACTATTGAAACATCTGCACGATTCTGTTTTTGTGGTATTGATGGCGAATGCGGCAGCCATCTGGTGCACATTTTTTTCATCTTGTTATATCACTCTTTTAAATGCCTATCTATAATTTCCATTAGGTCATGCAACTTCAGTGGACAATTATCCAATACTACTTGCAGGATCCTTTTAAACATTTCTGACTGTAACTCTTCAATTAGTCGATTACTATACACTTCGTCTTGGCAGGTCGCAAGGCTTCGCTTATACAAAGAAGCAGACTTAAATAAAAAAAAGTAGAAGCCAACTCAGCTTAGTATTTAATAATTAAAGTGGTGTCTGTTTTTGTTTCCCAAAACTATACTTAATGCACAATGGGATTTTGGTGCCAGAACCCCCATTTATTTAGTACTCAATTTCAAAAATCGATTATTGCAGTTTTAGAAAGAAATGTTAAAATGATTTATGATTGTTTAGAAAATGCATATATTATGCGATAAAAATATAAACAAAGTCCTTCGGAAACAGAAATTAAGAGATTCATATATGTATAATTTTCTTGTTAGATTTTCAATATTTTTAAATGAATTCCGTAAAGTGCGTTGAAGGGCTCCATACGAACACTACATACGTAATGCTATACAAACCTTAGCCTATAACTTCGATTATCTTAACTGATGTACATCCTTTTTTTTTAATTTTAAGTACGTGTTAAACTGGCGCTATGAAATAAGTCTCAAAGAACAAGAAAATAAAAACCAATAAAATTAAGGAATTTTAAATTTTGCATTCTTTTAACTTTTTTTTTGAGTTTCGGTGGGCTTTATTTACTTAATTTATTTATTTACTATACTTCAACTTGAGTTTAGTTAAGTTGAGTGTTTTTTTTAAATACATTTTCTCTTAGGCCTTATTTTTTTTTTGGGGTTTTTATGTGCTTGGGGCTTATTTCATTTCTTACTTAGGTGTTATTTCTTTGAGCTTTATTTCATAGCGCCGGTAATTTTTTGTTTTTAGTTTTTGGCGATTCTTCTTAGTACTGGCCCTTTTTTAAATTTGGCGTTTTTTTGTTTTTAAGATTTTTTCGGTTTATGGCTTTCTTTGTTTTGGCGTTTTTTTAGCTTTTGCCGATTTTTTCAGTTTTCAACGGTTTATTTTAGTTTTACCGATTTTTAGGTTGGGCGGGATTTTTCGCTTTGGCGATTTTCTTAAGGTTTTCGACCATTTATTTTAGTTTTATCGACTTTTTTAAGGTTTGGCGGTTTTTTTCGTTTCGGCGATTTATTTACATTTTTGGCGATTTTTTTTTCGATTTTAGGCGAATTTTTTCCCATGACGATTATTTCGTTTTGGCGATTGCTTTGGATTTTTTGCTTTGGAAATTTCAAGAGCTTGCCTCTCATGGTTTCTGAGATACAGCGCCAGTTGTCAGAAATGCATAGTCATAATTACATTAATTGATGGAATATATTTTTGATGTGATTTTTTTTTAAATTTCAGTGTTAATTGGTTTAAACCTGCATAAAAATACACTAACTTCAAATTTGAGATGTTTATGCAAACATATAGGTAATTCCAAAAAAAAAGGTCAACCAAAAAAATTTTTTTTGCCAAAAATTTTTATTTTGCTTTAAACAATAACGCATAAAGGTCTATACTTTACAAATGTAAAAGCATTTTTAATTTCTGAAATTTTTTGACAGAAATATGGTACTTTTAAAATAAATATTTTCTTTGCTGTGCCTTTTTTTTAGCGATTATTTAAAGTAATTTGTATTATTTTTCTTTTTTTTGTTATTTGCAAATTTTCTATTAATAACAACCTAGGCATTAGCAGGAAAGAAGGAGAATTGAGTTCTAATAAGGGAAGTTGTTTTAGTTTGCTTCCACTTATACCTTAATGGCGCATACGTCGCAAAAAATCAATATTTGTTAATTTTTTTCAGCATTAAATAAGCATTTCTTATTGTTGAATTACTTTTCAATTAAAGTTCAATCAAGATTAGCCAGGTTACTGCCTTTACTTTTCTTCGGAAAAAGATGTCGCGTCCGCCTTGTCGCGTCCGTATTTGTATTTTAACCATTTAAAAAAACTAAAAAAAAATTCATATTTTATAAATCTACACATTAACGATCTTCTTTCACCTTCATGTCCACATTTACAAAAAAAAAAAAAAAAAATTCGTCATAAAATTTCGCTGAATTATAAGTACACAAAAATAACTTCTATTTTAGTTGCGTCCGTTTCTCGCTGACATTTGCTTATATCTTTGTACTATATTATTGTATTCTCCCAAAATTTTTTCTTAAATACACCACTCCCACATTGTATCAAAACACTTGAGATATATATTGGATCTTTCCATTACTTTCTTGTGTTTTGTTCAAATATATGTATATATATTTGTATGTTTATTACATTAGGACTTAAATTTTTTTGTAAAAAATGTCGTTTTGGATTGCACGAGGGCGTGTTGATTTTCGATAAAATTCTATTTTTTTTTTAATTTTGTCAATATAATAGTCAGCCTCAACTTTTAATAATCTAGGAGCAAGCTTGCTATAGGTTTTGCATAGAAAATGTATGAAGATGTCCCATTGTGTTTCGTCGTTAGCGATAAGAATCGTCGTTCACGGCATTAATTATATATATTATTTTTGCAATAATATTATATAATATTTTAGTTAGGTCCTTTATGCCTTGTGAGGTAGAACATCGAATACCTTCTAAATATCCTTAGATGTAAGATACAAAAGCGTTCTTAATTAATTAAATCATAATAATTCTGAGGATGTTAATATAGCTTAAACATGATTGTTAGGGTCTAAAGCTAATTTGCTCTTTTCTGAGTTCGGGTGAGAGAGAGAGAGTGCAATTTGAACTGAACACCCAAAATATAAGTCGCTCCTTGAAATGTCTTCAAAGTATATAATAATTCATACGACAATTATTTTTGGAGAAATATTCTAATCTCTGTAAGAACATCCTTCCAACTGACGTTTGAATTAAAGTTCTTTAATTTATAAAAATATTTCATTCAAAAGGAATTGAAAATACTGAATTAAAGTCCGATTAAGAAATTATTCCTTATTAAATTGCATTCTAGTGCAATTAATTTTAATATTTCTCACTTAAAAGTTCTTTATATGATTTAAAAAGTTCCATTTTAACCCGAAAATATTTAGTCATAAAGCAAATACTTTTGTTATTAAAAAATGTATTTAACAATGTAATAAAAACACTAAAAACAAAAAAAAAAAGGAAACAAGTATAAATGCAATTTGATAGAAACTATAAATTTAAGTAAAAAACTTATCTATCCTGTAGCTACATATGCTGATAAATAATTTTTAGAAATTCCATTAAAATAAACATATAAAATCCCAAACTTCTTAAATATTTATACAATTTAGCTTAAGAAAAACTGCAACTTTCTATAACAACGAGTTGGAGAATGTTAAATTGAGAATAACAAATTTTCTTTTAAGATGAAAAGTCTAAGATTGCAATTAGAACACCCTCTGGCACAGGAAACATATTTAAATTTATTGTACACTTAAAAGGTCACTTGTTTGTTTTTTCTTGCTTCGACATCCCTCCCACAAATTGAACTCTCTCTCTCTCTCTCTTTCTCTATATCTATCTTTTGCTTAAACTTGTCTTTTATTTTTTTTAGCACTTTTTGCTCCTCTGTTGGCATTAAAGTTATTGTTTTCTCAATATTTCTTAGTCCTGTGGCTTGGCTGTATTAATATTCCATATAGTTTGCCTGCTGTTTACCCAGTGCGCTGTAGTAGCCATAAACTAAAGTTTTCATAACAGATATTCGAATTTATAGTTTTTGTTTAGATTTTTTCTTTTACAAACTTTAAGGAAAACATAATATTATTATGAAGAGTTAAGGCCCAGGCAGCAAACCGCTGCAACAGTCTACCAACAATAATAAGAATTTTCCAATATTTCCTTATGTATTGTAAGCGCGCACTTTTGCCTTTTTGTTGCCACCAGTTTAGTTCGAGTGTTGTATTTATTTTTTTTTTTAATTTTTTTATGAATACGAAACATGCAACACCAACATGAATAGTTTTTGCTTCCGGTTGGGTTAAGCAAAAATGCTTGAGAAAATTGTTCATCATTGTTGCTGGCTGTATAGTTTCTTCTAAAGCAAAAACTTTTGCTTCACAAACAACTAAGTTTAAGTTTTCTTAAGTTTATTTTTATTTTTCTCTTATTGTTGTTGTTATTTAGCTTTGCTCTGTTGTGCTGCTGGAAAAGTGCAAAGCAGCCATATAAGAGAGTGCATGCGAGTGTTTAGTTTTTATTTTTATTAATATAAATAAGACCCCAATGTGTGAATTCAACTCAACTCAACTCAACTCAGTTGCACTATAAAGCAAAAAAGTTCTTGTGATTGTCTTGATATTGTTGTAAACATTAAGTTTGTTGTTGTCGATTTAGTTTGGTTTTTTTTTTTTTTTTTTTTGCTAGAATTTGTTTAAGTCAAGTTATAATTATAAGCAGCTTTGTTTGCATTATCTTTCTGTTTGGTTGAACAAAGCTTTAGCGAGAAATAAATTAATAAGAAACTTTGATTTGAGAAATAGTTGTTTAGTTCCATTCAAGGACTCCCTCTTGCACTGATATAACTAGTGAAAGTGTCAATTTAAGTATTTCAAGTTTTCATAATTTGCGCCCAATTAATTTTGTTTTTTAAAAGTGGGTCATGCCAAGTTTTATTTTTCCAAATGCTATAAATATAAATACTTTCTCCTTATTTGCATAAGTAAATGCAAGATGTCAATATGATTAACTATCGCTTTCTTTTGCCATCTGTTTGAAGCAGCTACCTCCAAACACACATACTTCGATACTCGTATTCGCATTTCAGGTAGGCAGCTTGCAGTGGCTTGGACGCGTAGCTGGTTCAAAGTAAGACACCGTTCACTTTTTAACCGACTTCAAAAAAAAAGAGCAGGTTAACAATTCATCTCAATTTTTGGTTTGTTTTTAGGTGTGTATCTACATAACTCAGTACATTTTGGACCGATTGTAAATTTTTTTCGTTGTCTGAGAGGGTATAGCTTCCCATTGGTCCCATTGTATAAAAAGGGGGCGGAGACACGCCCACATTTTTTAAATATAATCTTATGACATTCTACTTATTTGATTGCTGTGAAACCTGTAAAACACCTTAAGTTCTTGTAATTAAACAATTTAAAAAGTGAAAAAATGGGCGGGGTTACACCCATTCACATTTAATATTTTATTTTAAGTGGTTCTAGTTTACCGATTTTTACAAGACTTAACATGCAAACTGAGCTCTGAAAAACACACAATCTGGCATTTAAAAAATGGGCGGAGGCACACCTATTAAAATTTAATTTTATATTTCAAGTACTTCTTCTTATCTACTTCTATCAGAACTATGCATTGAAGTTGGCTTTTTTTGTTTTGGCAGAAAGAATTATTATTAATACTCGTATATATTAACAACTAGAATTAACCCGCGACTTTGTTCGCATCCAGAAAGAAACTAAGTAGACTTTTAACTAAATTTATAGCAACCAATTTGATCTAAAATAGAAAAAAAAAATACCAACCGCACAAATTGTTCCCGTTCCGCGTAATTTTCTTAATTATTTTCTTTCATCTTCTTCTTCTTCAGACAATAGCAAACAAAACAAAAAAAAATAAAAAAAAAATAATAACAAGAATGGGGTGTATTGGTCCAGCCATTGCCGCGTGACGCCGAACCAAAAAAATTTAATTAATGTTTATGTACCGTTACATTAATATAGAGAGGCCCTATTTCATTATTTATTTGAAATCGAGATTTTTTGCATTTTTCGAGATGTTCTTCAATCGAAATATACAAAAATCTCGATTTCAAAAAAATAATGAGTTAGGACATTCTTGAAAATAGTTTACGTAAAAAGAGCAACACTTAAAAAGAGATGTGACGATTCTTTAAATTTATTTAAAAAAAAAAAACTTCAATAACTGAATTCTCAATTTAATTAAAATAAAAATTAAATGATATGGACTTAAAAAAGAGTAACGCTCCAAAAATAAAACCAAAAAGGATCATAAAATTTTAAACCCAGCGAAATAGACTTTCTTTCCAGATAATTCTTAAATCATCATACACAGACCTCTTTGTTAAACGGAATCTTTGTAAGAACTCCAATTCATTATGCACACAAAAATTATTTGGACGTGTTTTTATCTCTCTTATTTTTCTCACAATTGTCCTATCCAAGTTATTCTGGCTTCATAATCACTAAAATCTTCTTCGTCATAATAAGCATCCATTTTATTTATGTATGAGTATATTTATTTATTATATATTTTTTTTCAATTGCGTAATATTTATTTCATATATTTATCATTTGAGAGTTCTAACTATAGTTTAGCTGAGCAATGTTGCTCGGTTAAACCTAGATTATTAACTAGATAATCATTATTTGAAAAACAAAATTTTAAGTTTAAACGACAGTTAACTGACAAGTAGAGTTTATCTTTATGTTAAAAACTAGCTCTAGTTGTTCTAAGAAACTTTGGGTAAAGGTTCCCTAATGATCTGCATTAGCAACAGTGACATGCGCATAGGATCCAGCTAAATCCCTCAATAATCAATTTCAATGTATTTTTAATAAAAAAATATTTTACTTAATAAGTAAAATATTTATTTGGGATTATTAGTGCGTTAAAAATTTTAAACTAAAATATAAAATATGTATATAAAATATATAATAAACTAAAATAATAATTAAAATTAACTAAAAATTAATAGCCATGGGCCTGTGGCAAAAATTAAATAAAAATATACTTAATAGTAACAAACCAAAAAAGTTTGTCTTAAGTAGAACAAAAAATAAGCAAATTAACTAACATATGTATAATTAGTAAAAAGAAGAAAACGACAATGGTAAGACTGTTGTAAATATAGTGATGGTAAAATTGAGCTTACAATACAAAAAAGCTTTCAGCAAATTGAAATACGATGAATCAAAACAATTCACATATTCCATTTGCAATAAAATGCTAAGTATATAAAGCAGAAATCTACATCAACTGACACCACACACAGTGGACCAAACACAAAAGAACGCTGATGATGAAGGTTTAGTGGCCTTCGAAAACGGCTGGCTGTTCCGTTCAACTATGTGTTGTTAGTCAGAATGTTTACAACAGACTTTGGTGTTATTTGTTCATTAATAATTATCATATATAATTTGGCTTAAAAAGCGATACGAACTTTAGCCCGTTCAAACCACAAATATAAAATTTATTAAATTTTAAACATCTTAAGGCTGAGTTATCTAACTGTTATGGAATGTAACTGCAATGGTAAGAAACAGCTGATGGATATTGTTAAGTGAAAAGCAGGTTACATTACATTACATCTCCATAATCATTTTCATTACTTTTCACATAACAATATCGATCAGCTTTTTCCTACTGTTTGCAATTACATTTCATTACAGTTAGATAACTGAGCCTTTAGCCCTGCAGGGCATCTTGTGTTGTGGGCGAACCTGTCTATCTCCCCGGTAGATAAAGTATGTCCGTTTCAGTTGTGGGCTTGGTTGCCTGGTTTCACGCAGGCATTAAAGTAGAATCTATGTGATTGCATTTTGTGTGGGCATTTAGAAAGTATTCGGCTCGTCCCGATATTGTATATTGACATATAATCCATGGAAAATATTTGTTATCCACAATTTTTTAGGAAACAGCATTACCATTAAAAAGTTTTCCATGAAAAATATTTGCTATTGACAAATTTTCAATAGTAAATTTTCTTAGAAAAGTTTTTACTGTTGACAAATTTATTTGGCAACTTTTCTCTAGAAAAATATTGCTATTGAGAATTTTTTATTTAAATGTTTGCTATTGGCTAATATTCGATTTAAAATTTTTACATTTAAAATATTATAGCGATACTATTGCGTATTTTTTTATAATGATAACTGGTCTATAAATACGAGTATATTAAAAAAAAATGTTTTGTTTTTATTTAATAAAAAAGTTTGCTATTAACATTTTCTGCAAAATTTTCCAGACATTTTTATTGCTGGAAAATTTTGTGTATAATATTGCTTCTACAGCCTGTTACTCTGTTCAACATTTCACGAGAAATGCTGCCAAAGTACATATAAAAAAATTGACACGAATTATTCATGAAAAAATATTGCAGAAATAGTACTCATTTTAACTTGGGAAAAACATTTGAAATGTATCTTCAACATTTTAAGCTTCACGCGAAATAAGTAGAGTGAGTGCTACTTGTTTCGTACGGAATTTACAACAAACACATGGTGTGTTTCTACAAACATAAGAAATTGTAGCATAGTTTCAGGCGCCAATTAATGTTGTTTATATGTCAAATTTTTCGTACGAATTAATCAATATTGATAAACATTTTTCACAAATTCTAACAGAATACTATGCTTAACGGCAAAAATTGTTTTCGGAAAATTTTTTGCTATCGGTTAATTTTTTCTTTAAAATTCTTAAAAAATTATATTAACAAATGTTAGCTAGAAAAATATTGCTGCTGAAAAATTTTTCATTTAAAAAATTAAAAAATATATCATTCATTTCATTTCTCATGAAAATTTCCCACTATCGATATTTCCTATAATAAAGTTTTTTTAAGAAACAATTTTGTAGACACTTTTATTACGGAAATACTTTCTTTAATCAGAAATAATAATAATAATAAGTTCAGTAAATTCAATTATTATTGAATTAAATATTTTTACAAAGAATTTTCGCTTTCTAAAAACTTTCTTTACAAAAATTGTGCTATTTGCAAATATGCTAAAGAAGAATTTTGCTATTGATATATTTTCTTACAGAAAATTTTGCTATTGATATATTTTTTTTAGCAGATACATTTTGGGTAAAGAACATATCAGCAAATCTACAAATTAAAAAAAATTTTTCGATTATACATATTTTTACTGCAAAAAAAAAATATATATATAGTTTTTTGCTATATTTTTTAAGGTAGAATTTTTTCTCAGAGAAACTATTGCTATTGATGTTTTTTCATAGCAAAACTTGGCTATTGATAAATATCCTGCAGATAACTTTTGCTATAGAAAATATGTATTAACAGTCTACAAAATAAAACTTGTATCTTTTTTCAATTGAGTAAATTTAAAAAAAAAATTTTCATCAAATTTTTTTTTACATATTTTAAAGGAGAATATTGGTATTGAAAAAGTTTCTCAGAGAAAATTTTGCTATATTATAAATAAAATTTTTTTAATAAAAATAATTTTCCATTATGTTTTACTGCCGAAAAAAAGAATAAAGTTTTTTGCTATACATTTTTAAGGAGAATTTTGCTATTGAAAATTTTCTCAGATAAGGTTTTGCTATTGATATATTTTCTACAAATAATTTTTGCTATAGAAAATATTGACAGTCTACACATAAAATAAATTCAGTAAAATTTTTTGCTACATATTTTTTATAAAAAAAATTATGCTATATATTTTAAAGCAGAATTTGGTTATTAGCAGGGATACCAGAAATATGCTCTAAAAAAAGTGTTTTATGCGCATGCAATATGCAGTAAAAACTTGAAAATATGCACTAAAAACTCAAAAATATGCTCTTAAAAATAAAATAAATAAATGAAAATATATTTTTAATTAAAAAATTCAACAAGATTTTCATATAAAATAAGACATAAATAACAATACGACCACACGAGCATTTTGATGTATCTTAACACAAGCAATAACTTCGGCAGAATGATGACGTTAAATTGCTTGTGTTCAACAATGTATCTAGAGGTGGTGAACACGTATATTCAAATATATTTGCTTTTATTCACATAAATACTTCAATTAACAATAATTTTATCCTTTTTTAATTTTAAATTGAACTTTTATTGGTTTTATTTAGTTAAAACTTTTGTTTTCTACATTTACGTTGAAAAAAAATTAATATAATTTGTATTTGACAGCATGTGTTAAGAGATTGTTGCTCAGCAATGTGTTTTAACATTTGTTGCTGTATATATATTTGCACACATATTCATACAGTCCACTCGCTAATATCTTGTGTCGGCAATCGAATTTGACAGTTGCCACGGCAATAATTGCCAAGATTATTGATCGTGTGGTCGACAAGTAAAGTAAGCAAAAGAAAGGAAACAATAAAAAATTAAAAAAGAATAACTGCCGTATTATAAACGATAAATTTGGCTTAAAGGGCACGTTAAAACAAAATTTCTATAAAAATTATGACTAAAGCAAATAATATAAACTATTTTTGTTTTGGATACTCGTGAAAATTTAACTTCGATTTCAAAATAGATCACGATATCAGAATTCAAACTTTTTAACTGTATTTCGGATAAATAAGACAAGATTTTTATTTAAAATTTTTATTGCAATAAACAACAAAGTATTGACTTAGCTTTTCAAATAAAAATCGTTGCCTGCCACATCTAAGTAATCTTTTATATATTGACAATGTTGCTTCAACGTCTACTCGGGGCAGAGTCCGTCACAACCAGCAAACCGAATTTTTATTCAAACTAACATCCATAGTGGTGAGAAATAAAAATAAATAAATAAAATAAAAAAATCAATAAAGTATAAAAATATGCCCTAAAAGCGTAAATTATGCTCTAAAATTTGGAAAATATGCTAAAAATATGCGTCTAAGGCTGATATATGCAAAAACATGCTTTAAAGGGTAAAATATGCAAAAATATGCACTATCAAATCGATGCCAAAATTCATAAAAAGTTCTGAAATGGATTAATATCTTGTCCCCGCATTAGTACGTCATACAAGAAAAAACATGCAATTGCATATTTGCGGTTTCCCTGGTTATTAGGAATATTTGTAACAACGACAAATTTTCTAAGGAAAATTTTTACTAGGGATGTAACGAATGTTCGCATTCGCTTTCGCATTCGCAAATGATTCGCTTAGTTTTGCTATTTGCATTCGCATTTGCATTCGCTAAACTGTATGCGAATATTTCAAGCGAATACTAAAGACAACAAAATTTGTACTTCTTTTACGAAAATAGTTTACGATTCCAAACAAAGCTATAAAATTTTAGCGGAAAACTTTTCTATAAATGATAATTATCATAATGAATCCACAATCTAGCTGTTTTGTAGTCTGTTCAAACCTTTGGAAAAATGTTGAGTACCATTCATTATTCGTACAGAAAATTTTAAATGCTAACAATATTAACCAGCCCTTGTTGGTTGTAAATTCCATGCGAAACAAGTGCCACGCATATTATTTCGCATGAAATCTTAAAATTTTGAAGATATATTTCATATATTTCTGTCCCAAGATGAAAATACTACTATTTTTCCAAGATTTTTCATGAACAATTCATTCCAATTTTCTTAGTATATATTTTGACAGCATTTCACATTAAATGTTGAACAGAGTACCAGGCTTTAGGGCCAAAGTACGAATGGGTTGATTGATTTGTAAATTTTTTTTTAATTAAAGACTCAATTTAAATAAAATGCTATTTGTATTGCATCTATTTATACATATAAATACAACTTCATGTTCTTAAAAAAATTAAGTTTCATGTGATTTTTATCGTATTTTAAGTATTTGCATTCGCTTTCGCAAAAATTCAAATGCATTATTCGTTTTCGCATTCGCATTCGCTAAACTGGTATTCGTTACATCCCTAGTTTTTACCATCGAAATTTGCTATTCAAATATTTTTGGCATTAATAATATTTTTGCAGAAATTTGTATTACTCAAAAAGTTTTTATAAAGAATTTTTGCTAAATTCTTTTTGCAAGAAAAATTTTGTTATAGACAAATATTGTGGAAAACGTTTTGCAATTGATCAATTTTGCTGTTAATAATTTTTTTAAAGGAAAATTTTGCTATTAATAAATTTTCGGGAAAACAAGTTTTGCTATTGAAAAATTTTCTTGAGAAAAATATTGCTATTGGTAAATTTTTTAAAGTAATATTTTGAAATATATAATTTTTCTATCGTAAGATAGAAATTTTTCTTGAGAAAATTTTTGCTCTTAACAAACTGTCTTAAGAAAAATTTTGCTATCGACCATTTTTGTTGGGAGAATTTCTATAGGAATCTTTTGCTATTGGCAAATTTTCCTAGAAAAAATTTTGCTATTAATAGTTCTTTTATAGCAAAAGTTTGCTATAAATTTGATAAAATTTCCTAAAGAAATTGTTGCTATTTGAACATTTTTAAAAGAATATTTTGAAATTAATAATTTTTTTATGGGAAGATTATGCTATTTATAATTTTTAACATAATAGCCCAATTCACAATCTCATGCAAATGGTCTTGCATCATTGCATGTGCAAAATGGTATAGTATATTGATAAACACCACTTAACAATTCTTAGTGGTGAGTACCAATATACTATACCATTTTGCACATGCAACGATGCAAGACCATTTGCATAAGATTGTGAATTGGGCTAATATCTTAAGAAAAATTTTGCTATAACATTTTAATTAATTTTGCTATGAAATGTGTAACTAAACTCTGCTACTGATAAATTTTCTTAAAGAAAATTTTGCTATTGAAAAAAAAATTTGAGGCACAGTTTTGCTATTGCAAAATGTCTTGAGATAAAATTTTGCTATAAATAAATTTTCTATAGAAAAGTTTTACTATTTATAAATATCTTTAAGAAAAATTTTACTATTTAATGCTATTTAATAAAAAGTTTTGCAAAAAAAAAAAACAAATTTCCATGGAAAATATTTGCTATTGAAATAATTTAAATTTTTAAAAGAGTTTATTAGAATTCAAATGTCGCTTTTATATTGCAGAATTATTGTGTTGTTGTTGTGTAAATATACTATAGCCCAATTCACAATCTCGTGCAAAATCGTTGCATGTGCAAAATGGCATAGTATATTTGTACTCACCACTAAGAATTGTTAAGTGCTGAGTTTTAATATACCATACCATTTTGCTTATATTTTAATTATTTTTACCAATTTTGTGTTCGAAGGAAATATTTCGCATAAACAAAATGTTCGCCTTTTATTCCCGACATGGGTGAATAGTTATAAGTTGGGTAAAAAACATTTTATATATCGATTACTTAAGACTACACAGCTCATTCCATTGATTTCCTTAATGTATATCTTGTTATTTTGTAGACAATGTTTTGCATATTTAGTTTAAATTTGGTGCTTTCGTTGAGCTTCCCCTGGTCTTGTCATACTTATTTATTTCCTTCTTTGTCTGCATGAGCATTTTATTTAACTTTTTTTGTGTGTTGTTATTTTAAAAGAAATTCTCTTTTAGCCTAATTTCTAGGCCATGTTTGTAATTTAATCTTTAAGAAAATTTATGTGCTTAACAAATTTTTTGTAAAATTTTTTTATTTTGTCCATGTCGTGTATTGTTTTTGTTTGTTTGGCCTTTATCGCGGTTTTAAGATATGTGTGTGTTTGTGTGTGTGTAAATGAAAGTATAGATGTTATAGTTTGAATGCTATTGCCTGCTGTGTTGTGTCCCGTTGTGTTCTGTTCTGTTGTGTTGGCGTTATTTCACTTTCATTTGTAGTTAGCAGAGTGGCTGTTGTGGCATTGACTGCCTGACTGGCTGCTTGGTTGGAAGGACTTCTTTTACTTGAACTAATTTGGTTTCCTCAAACTGGGGACTGCCACAAATATTTGGTTTCTAAATGAAAACTTTGCCGTTCTGCTTTTGAGGCCAAAATGGACAGACATACAGACAGACATATAAAACAAGCACTTGGTAGTTGGCAAAAAGCTGTACAATTTCTTACAAAAATTTTCCAAAAAATAAAAAAAAAATAAAGCAAATACAAAGTTACTTTTTTGTGTTCTTTTTTCATGTTTAAGAAAATAATTTCTTGATTCCATGCTGCATGACAAGACGAAACTTTGAAATTCTTATTTTTATTTTTTTTTTTATTATTATTATTTTGTACATTGCTTTGCCATTTTTCAAGTTTCGTTACAGTTTTAAATATATTTTTTGCATATTTTTATTTTATTTCTTGTAGAAAATTTAAAAGTATTTGAGTATGGGTTTTGTGTGCATACACATACATAAAGAAAGTTTGTTTGTATAAGGGAAGACACACATGTGCTCGTGTGTATGTACCCTGCAGGAGAACGAACTGGTGTCCAACTAGTATTTTAGTAGTACAGAAATCACCACCACTAGTTCCCAACTGTAACCCTTCCTATACTATCTTAATGCTCAAATTAGCATTGAGTGTGTTTAGAAAACTACTAGTACCATTGTTACTAGTTTAGGCCTAGTTTATTACCAGTTCTTTTGTAAAGAAAAATTCAATAAAATTGGTGGTTTTATTCCTTTGTTACCCAGTGACAACGCTAGTTAAAATTTGCAATTATTTATCAAAATTCAGAAATACAAAAGGGTAATTATAATTATTTAATTATAATTATTTTTAGATCAAGCTAAAATTTTAGTAATTATGTGATACCAATTTTCATACAGTGCAAGAGCTCTGTTGGACAGTTAAAATTTATTTTGCAATGTGGTGCCTTGGAACTAATTCATATACTAGTACTCATCAGCACTAGTAATTTTACACAACAACTTTAACCCATTTTGCACTAGTTCTTGCTATTCTAGTAATTATACTAGGAGCTTTTAGACAATTATCGCCTATTCTCCTGCAGGGTATGTATTTATACTCAGCACAGAACAGTGACTAAAAAGCCAATTTACCAGCGGTTCTATTCCTTTAATATAAAGAAAAATATTTAGAATATTAAGCTAAATTTTCGTTCGTTCTTAAGTATTTTTAAGCCCAATGGAACTTAAAATTGTAAAATATAATAAATACAAGAGATAAATTTTAATCCAAGAATACTTTAATAAATGGCATTGACATTGGAATATGACATCGGCCATATGACCAACCGCGTAGGTTATTGACGAAGCGCATTCTGGACGTGCAATTATGGGTTCCTTTTTCGAAAATTTCTGGTCATATGTCACGAGTAACACAAACAATGTTTTCCTCTCAGGCTTCAAATATTTGCACAAACAAATGACTTCAAATGTTTCCAATGAAACTAGTCGTGAGATGTCAAACCGCACGAACTTGCTACACCAGTATAGCAACTTATCTCCAAAAAAGTTTGTCTTAAGCAAAAGGAGAATGCAATGAAGACAAAATAAATTCAGCAAAGTGCAACTTAGACTCGCACACGAAGGGACACTTTAGGATTTTTTTAGATTTAGCGTTTTTCCGTTTTTTTTTGGCGATTTTTACTTTTTCATAGCTTTGGCGATTTTATAGATTTTTGACGCTATTTTAGTTTTGGAGTTTTTTTTTCTGGTTTTGGCGATTTTTTCGGTTTTCGGTGATTTTTACTTTTTCTTAGCCTTGGCGATTTTTTTTTAGATATTTGACGTTTTTTAGTTTTGTCATTTTTTCGTTGTGGCGATGTTTTTTAGTTTTTACGTGCTTTACGATTCTGAGATTTTTTGGGGGTTTCGCATTTTTAGTTTGGCGATTTTTTTTTGGTTTTCGGCGATTTATTTAAATTTTTACGATTATTTACTTTTGTTGGTTTTTTTTCGTTTTGGCGATTATTTCGTTTTTTAACGATTTCTTAGTTTTGGCGTTTTTTTGTTATGTCGATTTTTTTGGGTTTTTGACGCTTTAAGATATTTTTAGATTTAGCGTTTTTTTGGGTTCTCTCGATTTTTTCGGTTTTCGGCTATTTATTTTAATTTTAGCGATTATTTACTCGTGTTGTTTTTTTTCGTTTTAGCGTTTTTTCGGTTTTTGACAATATTTGTAGTTTTGGCACTTATTAGTTTTGGCGATTTTTTCGGTTTTTGACGATTTTTTTACTTTTGGTACTTTTAATTAGTTTTGGCGATTATTTCGGTTTTTAACGATTTCTTGGTCTTGGCGTTTTTTTTTTTGTTATGTCGATTTTTTTGGGGTTTTTGACACTTTTAGATATTTTTAGATTTAACGTTTTTTGGGTTCTTTAGCGATTCTCACTTTTTCTTATTTTTGGCTATTTTTTTTTAGATATTTGGTGCTTTATTAGTTTTGGTGTTTTTTTTTGTTTTGACGAATTTTTCGGTTTTCGGCGATTTTTACTTTTTCTTAGCTTTCGCGATTTTTTAGATTTTTTTGCGTTTTTTAGTTTTGGCATTTTTTTCGTTTTGGCGATTTTTTTAGTGTTGGCGTACTCGTTGTTTCTGAAATATTTTGGGGTTTTCGCGTTTTTAGTTTGGCGATTTTTTCGGTTTTCGGCGATTTATTTTAATTTTAGCGATTGTTTACTCATGTTGTTTTTTGTCGTTTTTGATTTTTTTTTTCGGTTATTGACAATATTTTTAGTTTTGGCACTTTTTATTAGTTTTGGCGATTTTTTCGGTTTTTGGCGATTTATTTCAGTTTTAGTGATTTTTTATTTGTGGCTTTTTTTCCTTTTATCGATTTTTTCAGTTTTTGGCGTTCTTTCGGTTCTTGGCGATTTTCTTATTTTTGGCACTAATTTTTACTTTTTTCGTACTTCTGATTTTATCGGTTTTCAGTATTTGTTCGTTATGGTATTCTTTTCGGTTTTTGGCGATTTATTTAAGTTTTAGCGATTTTTTTATTTTTAGCGCTTTTTTGTGTTTTGCTGTTTTTTCGGTTTTTTTTGGCGATTTTTTAGTTGTTTGGTACAACTTTGATGTACGGAACCCTAAAAAGAATATATGTGAATGTAAATAACTTTCGGGCGCAAACAAATAAGTCATTAGTTGATGCAACCGGCATTATAATGAAACGTTATATCTCCTAGATCAGTGTTATTCGTATTTTCAAACAGAATATCGTGGATCATGCAGCGATAATCATTTCCATTGCCTCTAAGGTGAGCTTTGGTTATATTTTTCAAGAAATAAGGTCTAATGATGACATCGGCATCAGCACCTCAGCGATAAATATATTTTTTCCACTCTTCTAAAACCCAATAAGCATATAAATGCACTCATGGCCTTAATTTCTGCACAAGCTTGATTTTAAACGTATAAAGGCCAAGATCTTTGTGCAAAAGTTTTCACTTAGTGGACGTACAAAGCCTCAATTCCTGACCGCTGATGCAGCAATAAATTTGGATCTTCTTGCACTTTTTCGTTTGCGGTGGCGATATGGTTTTCAGTAGGTACATTTTTGAATGATTATAAATAAATAAAAACATAAAATGAATGCATTCAATTTAATTTTCATATTGTTTCAATTTTAAAATAACTTTGGTTCATTATTATTCTTGGTATTATTTTAGTATCAAATTCACGTTGTTTCAACTTTAAATAACTTTGATGTAACATGATTCTTCATTTTGAATTAAAAGTATTGGAACACTAAATTAACATGAAATATAGTTATTTCAAAACGAAAAATTTTCTTTGAAGTTTACTGTAAATCATGTTGAATTAACATGACAAATGTTAAATTGTCTTTTATTTACATTTAAAATAAAGTTTTGTTATTTTTAGTTTTTTTTAACCATTTTTCGATATTTCTTTAAATATTTTATATAAAAAAAACAGCATTTATAGTATTTGCACTGTGGGGCAGAAGATCTTTGAAGTGTTATTTATTTGCCCCAGTCCGTGTCAGTGTATCAAGAGCTTTAGTTTTTTTTTTTTTTTGTTTTAAAATTATTTCTGCTGTTTTTTTTTTGCACATTTGTCTCATGCAAATTTCCGTCTTTAAGAGTTAAGGAGAAGACAAAAAAAAAAAACGAACGAACAAGAAATAGCAAAGTTTACTTATGCCACATGCAGACAAACACACTTTAGCTTTTAGTTTTATACGCTCACAAGTCGAGCATATAGCATAGACTTAAGTGTATTTATAGTCTTTGCAATTTCGTTTGTAGCAAGTGTAAGACTTCTTTCTTTCTCTTTTATAGTTAATTTAAAATAAATATTTGATGGCAGCCTTTTATCGATAAGAAAGTAATGTTTCTTTTTTTTAATTTTTTCTTTTCCATTTAAGAAATTGAAGTATTTTATTTAAATTTTGATAATAGGAAACAGACACGTTTCTTTTAAGATAACAAAATATCATATTACTAAATTTAAAGTTGTTAACTTTACTTGGCATTTCCATCTTTAGCAAATTTCTTATGTTATAAAATATTTTTTTCTTTATTTTTTTTTATTTTTTAAATTCGTTAATATTTCAGTGTGTTTAGTTATTAAAAACGTGTTTAATCTTTTAAAAATTCTACTATGTGCTGTTTCATAATGATTAAGCAAACCAAAAACTTGCACAAAAACGTAACAGCAATTCAAAAGTAGTTAAACTAAAAATTTGTCTTGTCATGCACTCCCTTACGCCACAGATTTGCCAACCAACAACATCGGCAACAGCAAACGCTTTACCAGTGCTGCTTGTTGTACTCATGTACATACAACAAGAGTTGTGGCAACAGCAATTTAACAAATTTATGAACATGATAATAGGTGACGCATTATTTTTGCACAGAAACGTGAAAAAGTGAAATCAATTCGTTGCCTAAAAAATTTGAAAACCACAAAGTGTATTTAGCGCATGCAGCTTGAAATTTTGGGGTCTGATTATTAAAATTTGCATTTTGCTTATGACTCGCTGGCAGCTTGCAATTTACTCGTTGGGCTTAAATACATTTCGTAATCCAAAAAAGGAAACGAAACAAATTAACAAAAAAAAAAAAAAAAATTAAACCCCAAAAGAACTTAATGCAAAAGTAGAAATGTCAAATAAAAAAAAGCGCTGAATTACTAACTAACGCAAATGAAATGTTAAAAAAAAGTTTTATGGCGTGCGAGTGGAGTGAACTTGTGCTTGTGAAATTTGCAGGTAATAAATGGGTCGTGCAAAATTCTAGCCATAAAATTTCAAACGTAGAGAAAGAAGTGTGTATGTCGTTTAATGCAACAGCTTGTGGTGGTTAAGCATTAATGATGTAGAAATTTGTTACAAACACGCACTTATTTACGACAACAACATCAACAACAACATCATTTACAAATAGTTAAAATCGTATTTTATGACTTTATTTAGAATTCCATGAATTTTTCAAAACTTTTCTAAATGTTTCTTTTTCATACTTGCTCTATTTAATTTGTTTAATTGTCTTTCAACAGTGACAGATAAATTAATATTGATGGTATAACACGTGCAAACAACGATTAACATTTGCTGGTGGCATTTGCGTGATGGCTGAAAAAAAGCAATGTGAGTCCGATCACAGAGGAGATGTGTAAACATCTAGTAATGAAATTTTTTTTTTTTAAGTTGGAAATACTTATGCTTTTAGTATCTTTTTTTAAATTAATTAATTAAAAGTATCAAAACTTTCAATATTGTAAATACATATGAATTTGTTGGTTTTTGTTTGTTTTATTAAACTTATTTGGTTAGTAAATGGGCACACTGCAGTATATGCATATGTACTGCATTCCAAATTGCAGTAAGCAGTAAATTTACTGATTACTAAAAAAATTCAGCAAATTTTTACTGCTAATGAAATTTAATTTGCATTACTAGTAAAATCGTAGGGCCGTAGCAAGTGGCAAAATTTTTTCATTCAAATTTTGAAACTTTTGTATGAAAAACATTTAGCTACTTGGTAGAATTTCATTATGAATACGGGCATTACTGACTACTGAAAATTCAATGCACCTCATCATATAACAAATCATTTAGGCGATTTATAAAAATTGTGGATAAAAATTTTAATAATCAGTAAAATTTTTTTATTTATTTTTATTGAAACTTTAGTGGTACTGCAGTGCTCATCTATGGTAAATGCCTTTACTTTTACTTTTTAATTTTTAATTCCTGTTGTTCATCGTTTAGTTGTTGCTGTTCTTTTTGTTGCGTACGCATAGCAATTAAAATAAATTCAGTAAAGTGCGACTTTGAATCCCGCACATTCGGTTTTGATCATTTTTTTTTTTTTTTGATTTATCTTTGTTAATTTTTTAAGTTTTTTCAGTTTAAACGATTTTTTTTTAGTTTTATCGCTTTTTTTGGCTTCGTTTTGGCGTTTTTTTCTCTTTTTGGGTTTTTTTAATTTTCGCAATTTTTTTTTTCATATTGGCGATTTTTTCATTTTGGCGATTTTTTTGGGGTTTTTTTCATTTTGGCGACTTTTTTCTGTTTTTGGGGTTTTTTTATTTAGGCGATTTTTTCATTTTGGCGATTTTTTCATATTGGCGATTTTTTTTTGTTTAAGGTTTTTTTAATTTTGGCAATTTTTGCGGTTTTTCGTGATTTATTTTAGTCCTAGAGATTTTTTTTAATTTGGTGCTTTTTTCGTTTCTGCGATTTTTTTATATTTGGCGATTTTATATTTTTTTTTTCAGTAAAGGGCGACTTTGAATCTCGCACATTCGGTTTTGATAATTTTTTTGATTTAGCTTTCTTAATTTTTTAAGTTTTTTCAGCTTAAACGATTTTTTTTCAGTTTTATCGCTTTTTTGGCTTCGTTTTGGTGTTTTTTTCTCTTTTTGGGTTGTTTTAATTATCACAATTTTTTTTCATGTTGTCGATTTTTTCATTTTGGCGACTTTTTTCTGTTTTTTTTGGGTTTTTTTTCATTTTAGCGATTTTTTTCTGTTTTTGGGGTTTTTTTATTTAGGCGATTTTTTCATTTTGGCGATTTTTTCATATTGGCGATTTTTTTGTTTAAGGTTTTTTTTAATTTTGGCGTTTTTGCGGTTTTTCGTGATTTATTTTAGTCCTAGAGATTTTTTTTAATTTGGTGCTTTTTTTCGTTTTGGAGATTTTTTTATATTTGGCGATTTTATATTTTTTTTTCAGTAAAGGGCGACTTTGAATCGCGCACATTCGGTTTTGATAATTTTTTTGATTTAGCTTTCTTAATTTTTTAAGTTTTTTCAGTTTAAACGATTTTTTTCAGTTTTATCGCTTTTTTGGCTTCGTTTTGGCGTTTTTTTCTCTTTTTGGGTTTTTTTAATTTTCGCAATTTTTTTTCATGTTGGCGATTTTTTCATTTTGGCGATTTTTTTCTGTTTTTTTGGGTTTTTTTTTCATTTTAGCGATTTTTTTCTGTTTTTGGGGTTTTTTTATTCAGGCAATTTTTTCATTTTGGCGATTTTTTCATATTGGCGATTTTTTCGTTTAAGGATTTTTTTCATTTTGACGATTTTTGCGGTTTTTCGCGATTTATTTTAGTTCTAGAGATTTTTTTAATTTGGTGCTTTTATCGTTTTTGGCGATTTTATATTTTTTTGATTTTTTAGTCTAAAATTTCAAGAGTTTTGCTCTTACGATTTCCAAGATACAGCAAGTTGTCAAAATTACAAAGTCAAAATTGCATTAACTGATGGAACACCCATTGATTTAAATTTTTTAAATTTAGTGGTAATTGTTATAGTCTGTATAAAAATACACTAACTTTTAAAATTTCAAGTGTATATATGTACATACAATTGTATGTATATTACATGGGATTTTAACATTTTTCGTTGCTCGTCTTGGAACACCCTTTACTTTTTAACTCTCATGTATTTGTTGTTGTAGTGGCCAAATGTCTACATATTGTGTCCAAATTTTAAGTCCGTAGCTCTTACGGTTCATTTTCACCTTTGGTGTACGGAAATGTACAGAAAAATAACCGGCGGCGGCGCACCGTCGGCTTCGAGCCGGTCGACTTGTTTCTCTGCTTGGTATTGCTTCTTTCAAACACTAATACACTCATACATAGCTCACACCGATTTGACAATGCAAAGCGAAAGCAAAAAGCAAAGAAATCTCAGCAAAGAAATCAATGTCAAAAGATTTTTACCCCCTAGCGTATAGATGTTTACACATTCTATTTTCTTATCTATGTTAAGATCGCTGTCGTTTTTCGGGTTCCGTACACCAAAGGTGAAAAGGAACCCTATTGTTATCGCTACGATGTCCGTTTGTCTGCCTGACCGTCCGTCCGTCTGTCTGTCACAGGCTGTTTTCTCGAGGACCGTAAGAGCTATTGTACCTGAACTTTTCACAGAATATGTTAAACTTTACCCGTTACAGCAAAAAATAAAAATATATGGCAGATAAATATTAAAGGGTGTTCTAAAGCGAGCAACCAATCATGTGAAAATTCTAATGAAATATACATAAAATAATGTATAGATAGACTTGAATTAACACTGAAATTAAAAAAAAAACAAAATTAATGGGTGTTCTATCAGTTAACGTTATTTTGACAACTGTCTGTCTGTCTTGGAAACCGTAAGAGGCGCAAACTCTTGAAATTTTTAAAAACGCTAAAACTAAAAAAATCTCAAAACAAAAAAAAAATAGCCAAAAGGAGAAAATCGCTTAAAATTGAAAAAATTTCAACTTAAAATCTATGTAAACAAGGTTAATCTAATTTTTTTCGGCAATGATTTTGCTTCATATGTGTTTCGTGTTAATCTTACATGATTTATAGTAATTTTCAAAGAAAAGTTTCCTTTTGAAATAACTTTATTTACGCACTGTTAAAATCAAAACGAAGAATCCTGTTGAATCAAAGTTGGAACAACATGCATTTATTTTAATGTAGTAAATGTGTTTTATTAATTATTTGACTTACGTGTGGTTGAAAAATCAGAAAGGTCAGAAAAATGTTTGTTTGTATATAATAAGTTGGCTTCCCCGGCCATGATTTAAACTCGAAACTCCTGCTTATCCCTGTAGCCACAACAACTTTAAATATTCTTTAGACACACATTAAATATGTACCATTATAAATAAAATTTTAATGCAATATTATTTCATTGATCATTTAACTTACAAATTCGTTTAAAAGTTTTAGTTAAACAAAATAAAAAATACTTTGCCTTGAAAAGTTTAAGTTAAAAAAAAAATACTTTGACTTGACTCCAGGATTCGAACCTGGAATCCTCCGAATATCTACCAGCCAACCAGCGCAGTTTGTCGACTGTTTACAAACATAAAAAACAACAACAATACAAAATCAACTCACACAACTAAGCACGATAGTGTATAAGTGTTACCTTCTTCAAGAAAATTATACTAATAGAGAGAACAGGTGGTGAAATAAGAGGTAGAGTAAAGGGTCATTATTTTACAACTCTGCTTTTTTGCACTATTCTAATAATTCAGTCTTGCAGCGCCTCTGGTGACCATGAGGCATATTAAGTTTTTGAAGCTGTGCTTAGTAGCTATTTTATTGTTTTTTTTTACTTCGCCGATGATTCTGTTACATAATACCGACGAACGAGGGTGCTCTGATGTTACATTAGGATCAGTACCAGCTGAAGACGGTGTATAGTTCAGTGACCACTGTCTATGCCTTTATAACTTGAACTTTCCTACAATAACTCATACAAAGGGAAACTAATGCACATCAAAAAAATGCTTGACGTTGTTATTTAATGACTGTCATAACCGGTCTCGAACCCAGGATCTTCGGTTTTGTAGTCAACGTGCTAACTAAAGGGTGTCCCAACAAGAACGCAAGATTTAAATTTGGCGCCATTTGAATTGTCATTGTTTGACATTTGAACAATTGTTATTGTTTGCTAGTAGAAGGTACGAGGTTAGTAAAAATGGAGCGCTACAGGAATGAACAACGCATTCTCATGGTGAAATTGTTTTACCAAAATGGTTTTTGTTTTTGTTTTGCGGCTACAGTTTGCAAATTTGCGATCAATTTGGGGTCACAATAATGCTCCAAAAGAGTCAACTGTAAAGAGATTAATGGATAAATTTGCCGAAACTGGGTCTGCTAGTGATGTAAAGACAACAACGCGCCTTCGACCAGGTCGATCGACCGAAAATGTCGCAGCTGTACGTGATGATGTCGCTCAAACGCAGGTCAAGCGCAAACAGTCAATGGTGTTCGGTATCGTGAAATGATAACCAGTTTTTTTCGTGCCTAGAATTGAAGAAATGAATGTGGAGGGCATGTGGTTTCAACAAGACGGTGCCACTTGTCATACAGCCAGAGAAACAATTCAATTGCTACATCAGTCATTTCCCGGTCGTGTTATTTCGCATTTTGGAGACCAAAATTGGCCGCCTATATCGTGCGATTTAACACCATTAGACTTTTTTCTTTGGGGTTTGTTTTGAAGTTGATGGTTTACGCGAATAAGCCAACGACGACTCAAGCCTTAAAAGAGGAAATTGGACGCTGCATTAATGCAGTACCGCAGCATTTATGCAAAACGGCCATTGAAAATTTCATTAAAAGATCGCGTGTGTGCCAGCAAAGCCGCGGCGGCCATCTGCCCGATTTGTCTACTTTACGATGTAATAAAGTTTCACGATTTTTTTTTAAATATCTGTGTTTTATTTAAAATTTAAATCTTGCGTTCAGTTGGGACACCCTTTATTTTAGCCAATGCCACCCAATTGAGGCAATTCTTTAATCAATCAAAAATTTAATTATGTAATAAGTTTAATTGACGCAATTAAATAAAAGACCACAATCCTTTCTCAATGGCCATATTGGCCGCAAGAGATAACTTATATATAGTTTAAATACATTTTTTTAAAACAAATGCAACCCGCGAAGCGACTGACTTGTCTGCGGAAAACACCCAGAGCCTATGACGGGAATCGAACCCACGATCTCTGGACTGAGAGGCTAGCATCGCTACCACTCACCTGTTCACTTTGATAAAGCATCTAAACTTGTTTAAGCTCGGTAATTTTTTTTTTTAATTTTAAGCTGTTAAATTTGCTTTCCTTCCCACAGTGACACAGTGTTTTTTACAAAAAAAAAAAAAAAAATATATATATATGCATATATAAAACAAAAAATACATAATTTTTAACAGCCTTATTTATAAAACTTAGAAAGGCTTTATAAAGGCTTTATAAGAAAAATTTTATTTGAAAATTTGTCTTAAACTCCTTTATAAAGCCTTAATAGGTTTTATAAATAAGGCTGTAACTCTTTAAAACTTGATATGTTGCAAATTATTTAAAAAATTATGTTTATGCCTTTAAAATGTTCCTTTTAAATTTTTTCCCTCTCTCTCTCTCTCTCTCTCTCTCTCTCTTAGTGAAATATCGACAAAGTAATTCCATACATTGTCAACAATTCAAGCCTTTGATATGGAAAAGTTCACTTGCGCCACCTTGAAACTAGCTTTTTCAATGCAAAGAGGGAAAAAAATAAAAAATGAAGTACGTAATTATTCTTTGTGCAGCTTTTCGTTTTGTTTCACTTGTGTAATGCAATACCTTAGTCACACAAATACCTGTTGTGTCCTTGTTGACAGTCTAGCAAGGGTTATTATTATTATTATTATTATTTTATGTTAGTCGGTGTGTTGGATTTTATTCAATTAATTTAAGCTACGAACTCACCTTTAATTAATATAATAGTAAAAGACAGGCGCTCGCTTGCTCATTTTATCTGCTCTAAAGCAATTATTCAAATTTTAGCTTTAAACAACAACAACAACAACACACAATGACTGTGATTATTAAATTTATTAATAATGAAAATATTAAAATATGAAAATTAATTAAAAGCGTTAGCGCATAGCAATGGCAATATACTAATTTAAATAATTAGACGGTATTGCGAGATGAGTTTGACATTAAATTAACTTCTTGTAAATAATTGAATAAAATTAAGGCGAACAGGAGGGGGAGTCTAGATAGAAAAATATAGTATTAAAGATAATAAACAGGATAAAAATATAACTTCTGAAACAAAGACAAAAAAAGACGAAATAAATGTAAATGACTGGCCAAAAATTAGTTAATATTTTTGTTGGCAAACAAGTCATTAAACTTGTTGTTTTCAAGGCCGTTGTTAAATTATATTTCTTTTTTCTTTTTAGTTTACTTTTACTTTTACATTGTTTTTTTTCTGCTGCTTGTCTAACCTTGTATATATGTATGTAGAGTTGAGTAAACATTTTCAGTGTAGCTAAGAAAAAATAAATATATTGAAGAAAAAAATAAACTGCAAACCATCGTTGTCTGCTCGTCTAAAAAAAAAGGAAATCACATTTGCCAAAAATATGTAGCACATTTCACTGACACTGTACAAAGTCTAACGTCCCTTTTCAAAAATGTCTGATTAAGAGTTAACATGAACTTTAATTGCAAGTTTTTCAACAAAACTAGCCGTATAAGTCCCTGTTAGCTTTTAATTGTACATTATGAAAAGGGCCCTAAGAGTTTGGTTTTAAGCTTTTGTTTACACTGAAGACAAAAACAGCAAAACGATATTTTATTTAAATTAAATAAATTGCTTATTATAAAAATTTTTCTCATATATCTGAAAGATTTTTTTTAATTTTCGAATTCTGTTAATGATATTAAAAAAAATATTTTAAGACAACTATATCACGCCATAACCGCCAGAAACGCGTAACTAACATAATTTTCGACTTAAATTTCTTGACCAAACTCGATTATTTACTATCGTAAATAAAAACTATTGTAAAAACAAGAAACGAGGTTTAAAAAATGTGTCGGTTAAACTTTTTTGCGGTTATGGCTCGATATAAGGGTTAAAAAGTTGATAGGCGCAGCCTAGTTCATCTTAAAAATAAACTTTTGTGTCATTTTGAGAGCCCGAGCTATTTAAAAATTTTTTCTAGGAATCCTTTGAGTAGTACGTGAATTAAATTTTATGAAGCGTCATCCCGCCCCGCCCACTTTTTAAAACCAGTTCTTATGATGCATGCTAACTTTCATAAGAAGTGATTATAGAGAAATATAGAAATAATCTGGTAACCCAAATAACATCAAACAGAGAGTTAAAGGTTGATAGGTGTGGCCACGCGCACTTTTAAAAACAAATGATAATGGCCTCATATCTATAAGTGCAATGTGTTATGCATTTTTTTCAATAGAATCAATTCCTTTTTTTTCAGTCTACGATTAATGATGAAAGTCCCACCTCCACCTCCCCTAATTACAAATTCCAGGGTTTCTTACACACAGACAATTTTTATATTAAAATCTATGAAAACGAAGTTAATTTAAAATTTTTTTTGGTAGTGATTTTTCTTTACTTGTGTTTCATGTTAATTTAACATGATTTACAGTAAACTTCAAAGAAATTTTTTTTCTTATGAAATAACTTTTTATCACGTTGATTTAATGCTTCAGTGCTGTTGACTTAAAGTTATTTCAAGTTGAAACAATGTGAATTTAATACTCAAATAAAACGAATAATCGTGTTGAATCAGAGTTGTTTCAAGTTAAAGCAACATTAATTTAATTATAATGTAGTCAAATGGTGTGTGTTGTGTGTAGTTTGCAGCCTCCGCCAAGATTTTAACTCAAACTCATCGCCTCTTAGTCAACACGCCACAACAACTTTAAGAATCATGTTAAATTAAAATTATTTGGAGTTGAAATAATGTAAATTAGATAAACTAATAATATGAAGAACGATGTAGAATCAAAGTTTTTTCAAGTTGAAACAACATGAATTAATATAAGCGCAGTCATTTTATTTTACTAATTACACAGGTCAACAAAATTAAATTTATTATGCAAGGTCAAAGATTTCGTAGTCAATTTGTATACACTAACTACAAGTAAATGCAAATTATGTAATGCAGCATCCTCTTTTTTCTTAATAACAGAAAATCTCGAGATACAGAGTTAATTAAAAAAAACTAATTTATAGGCATTAGGAGCTCAGTATCATATACAGGAAAATTTACATTAAAGTACCGACCGCAGAAATCATTTTAACAAATGTTTTTGTGTGACACTGATACATTAAACACATTCACCACAGCAAGCTACCGACTACCAAATGTCAAGGATAGAATACACATGTTTATATGAGAATAATTCTTTTGAAGACAGCTAGGCAACATGGCGACAGGTTGTTGTCTATGCTGATTTTGTCGTTGTAGTCCAATTAAACTAATTTCTATTTCTTTGGCTACAGTGAGAAAATTCTGTGTTGCCAGTATAATAGAAAATGTTGAAGGAATGGTTTTGTACAATTATTTCATATTATTTTACATAAATAATATCCAAAAATTGATGTTAAGAATAAATTGATTAATTTTTGTACTTTTACGTGAAATAAGTACATTTTAAAAGAGTAATTAATTTTTATAAATGAAAAACATATAAAAGTGGCAATACTGAACTATGTATTTGCACTTAAATATCAAATATCTCCAAAATAATTAAGTAGCCGGCTACGAGGCGACAAATGCTGCTAGCGGCATTTGAAGTCGTGTGTTCGTGTAGCCTGCTGTGGTGAATGTGTTTAATGCTTAACATAGGCATCAGTAAAAGTCTGTGTGCTGGATTCCACGGCCAAGGTTTGAACCAGAACTCATCGCGCATACCGCTGCAGCCTCAACAACCTTAAATAATTTGTAAAAACACACCAAATATATAATATCATGAATTAGAGGTTGAAAACTATGGATAGTGTCACTATCGAAAGTTTTCGATAGTTTCAAAAAACTTTATCGATATATCGATTCAAGACTATGGAAATTTAAAAAAACTATCGATATCGTGATAGTATCGAATTTTTATGGTGCTCGTATAATGTGTTTATTTATTTACACTAAAAATTAAAAACAAAATATTTTTAGACAAAACAAAATAAAATAGAATTTTATTTGTCAGCTCAATAAATAACAAAACTAAAATAATTGTATGAAAAATAAGTGAGATCAGTGGAAGAAATTTTTCCGGCATTCAGTTATTTTTTTTTATAAAAAGCAACATATTTAAATTTTTTGCCGTAAGGGGTGTAAAGTTTACTATCGATAGTGTCTAAAAAATATCGATTGTTTTCAAGTATTAATCGATTGTAGAGTTAAAACATCGATAGTCACAAAACAAATTAACTATCGATAGTATCGATAGTGCCCTCAATAGTTTTCCACCCCTATCATGAATTAGATTTTAATTATAAATGATTTCATTTATGATTTAACATAAAATTTATTTGAAGTTTAAGTTGTTTTTATTTTTTTAACAAACACAATCTTCAAATCTATTTTGGGTTGTCTTCAGAAACACCCAAAGTTTCCGGCCGGAATCGAACCTGCGACTCTCCGACTACCAGAATAATATACTGCCTACTAGTTAGTAGCACGAAGGATTTTGGTACAAATAAAAAAGTTTGTCGGCTATTTACACACGACCACGAACACCAAAACAAACAAAAACAACAAGTCATACAACTGAGCACACACACTTAAGTAACATATTATTTATAATCAAATTAATATAATTTTCAATCAACATTTTTTCATGTTGGTTAAACATTGCTATTGCTTTTCTGTGTGTACTTGTACATTGAATTTCCAACAATTCCTTCCTTCCCTTTTAATAACTTACATTAATATTCATGAATGGTTGTTAAGGTTAAAGCATTTTTTAAACCGGTTTAATTATACAAAATTCCTGTGTTAAACCAACATTGACTTTAAAACTCGTTTACGAATACCCGGGTTTATATTTAACACTACGTATATGATGCATTTATTGCAAAAGTTTTTGTGTTATAAACCTACTCGTAGTTGGTCAACGTAAATTTCAATGGTGTTACTTACAATTTTATAATCTCATTATCTTATTCTTACAACATCGAGTTCCATATCCAGTAGAGATCTAATATTAAAATCAACTTTAAAATGTAAGACCTACAGATTCCTACGTGCTGTTGTTATTTATTTTTATAGCAGAGTACAAAAGTTAGCTTAAGAAGGAAGTTTTTTTTTATTAAAATTCTTCGTTTCAGTTATTTTTTTATGCAAAAATATTTTTAACATATTTGATTTACAAATTTATTGCTCAAATGTCTTGCTTTTAGTTTTTCTTATTTTCCCTCTGCTATTCTTCATTTTTGTATTTGTGTTATTTGTTTAGAATAACTTGCCATTACTTTCATTTGTTTGCTTTTAATTTGTTGTCGTCGTCGTCGCAGAATTTCTTAAGTTTTTTCTTGAGTAATTTTCAAGCTTTTGTTTTGATATTTTTTCCTCTACTTCTGCTCTTGAGTAGTTTTTGTCTGTCTGTCTGTCTGTCTGCCTGGCTGGCTGTTAAGCTTATTGTCTGTCTATTTTGTTGTCTAAAGTATATTGTTTACTGTTTTAAGAACTTGACACTGTTACCGCTTACACTTTGTTGTTTTTTTATTATTGTTGCAAAATGTCCTTCCACACTTTTTTTTTTTTGAGATGAACAGACCAAACTGATAGAACTTGAAAAGAATGTTTGTTGTATAACAAGACAGCCGATTCAAGTGAACTGAAGAAGAAAAAACATTCACTGTCATTGTTTTTAATATTAATTTTGTATTGAGCAAGAATTTGGGGGGGGGGGGGGTGTATCCTCATTATTAAAAAAATTGTTTTAAAACTAGTTTTTTATAATAACAATAATTGCAAATAATAAATAATAAAATTAAGAAATCAATTAAATAAATAAAATTTTGAATTGATTTTTTTTTTTGGAAAATTTTTCTATTTCTGTTTGAGGGCTTACCTTCTCATGGATGCTAATAGAAGTTCCATTTATAACATTATTGTCGTTATTTATCGACAATGGGCTGCATTATGGAATTGCTTTATTTTTTCTTTTTGTCAGTTGTAGACACAATTGTATATATTTCAAAAGTTTTTAGCATTCAATTTTCTCATTGCTTTTTATAAATACCCAGCAAATGACTGCAAATGAAACTCAAAGAAAATAATTTTTATATAAGTAACAATTTTAACCTTAAAGGTGGCGTGCTCACTTAAAAATGAGAATGAGTTAGAATTCATTTCCATTTCATCCTCTATTTGAAACAAACACGTCAAAAAGGACCCTTACGGAAACGATTTACAGGGTTAAAACTTTCTACAAAATTATTCTCCATTGGCCTTGATATAGAATTTTAATAAATTCCTTAAAGCGCGACTTCGACTCGCTTACGAAGGTTTCCATACGGCGCTTGATTCTCCTAAATGAGTGTTTTGGTTTTTTAGCGATTTTTTAGTATAAACGCTTTATTAAGTTTTGGCGTTTTTTTTAGATTTTTGGCGATTTTCTTTCTTATTGTATTTTGGCGTCATTTTTGCTTTTGGTGATTTTTTTTTATAATTTTAGCCAATTAATTAATTTTTGGTGACATTTTTGTTTAAGCAACTTTTTCATTTTGGCGATATTTCGCTACGGCCCTTGTTTCTTTTTGGCGATTTTTTAATATTGATGTTTTTTTAGTTTTGTCGTCTTTTTTAATAATTTTTTTTTTCGGTTTTAGTGATTTATGTTTTTTTTTACATTGCATATATGTAAATACTACAGTCAAATCCCGATAATTCGTAATGCAAGGGACCGGCCATGTCTTACGAATTATAGGGGTTTTAGATTTAGCGGGGTTTCGATTTAACGGGTTTAATAAAAACTAAATACGAATTAACGGGGTTTTTCAATTTATTTACTAAAACGATAAAAAAAAGCATAAAAAATTGTTAAAAATAAAATACAAAATAAAAATTTTTTGTTTTTGTAACACCGACAGTGTCTTATGCGTGCAAAAAATAGCGATAAACAAAAAATCATTCTTTCCATGTTTTTGTTGTGCTTATTACGAATTATAAGTGGTAGTTAGCAAACAATTACGATTTATAGTTATAGGAGGTAAAGAAGATTTTATTTGAAGAAAATATTACGAATTAGCGGGGGGAAATTTGACGAATTAACGAGATTTTTTCAAGGGACCGACAGTTTATTACGAATTATCGGGAATTATGATTTATCGGGGTACGAATTATCGGGATTTGACTGTATTAAGTTTTTCAGCGATTTTTTTTAGTTTCGTTGCTTTTTTTCGTTTTGATGATTTTTTTTATTTTTTGGCGAATTTTTTTAGTTTTTCATCTACCTTCAGTTTTTCCTGCATTTAAGCGATTTATTTTTATTTTTGGTGATATTTTTCAGCGCTTTTTTAATGTAGGCAATTTTTTAGATTTTTGGCAATTTTTTTAGTTATTGCAAGTTTTGTTCAGATTTTTAGTTTTGGTGCTTTTTACGGGTTTTGGCGATTTTTTTGGTTTTTTTTTTTTGGTGATCATTTTACTGTTGGTAATTATTTTTTATTTTTTTTTTGTATTTAAGTGATATATTTTATTTTTGAAGACATTTTGATTTAGTCGCCTTTTTCATTGTGACGATCTTTCGTTGCGGCGCTGGTGACTTTTTGACGATTTTTTTTTGTATTGACGTTTATTTTACTTTTGGCGTTATTCTTTTCTTTTTGATTTTATTTCGTTTTTTTGCCATTTTTTTGCCTTGTAATACATATTTTTGAGTTTTGGGATTTTTTAGTATTGAAGCCTTGATAGTTTTGAAGTTTTGTTTTTCCTCTTTTTGGTTTTTTTAGTTTTGGCGTTTTTTTCGGTTTATCGTGATATTTTTTTACAAAACATATTTTTAGCGATTTTTATACACACTCAAAAAAAACTAACTAACTGCCAGTTTATAGAAGCCATGTAAAAATTCTCGGCTGTCTATTTATAACGAAAACAAAATCAAATTTTGAATGCTTTGTTTTTGTTTTCAATATAAATAGGTAGACGAGAATTTCCACATGGCTTCTATGAACTGGCAGTAAAACTTTGGAAAATTTTCTAAATTTGAGTAAAAAAAGTTGACGTATGGGCGCCAAAGCTGCTTTTTACTTGAAACCAGTAAAATATTTACTAAATTTCTAGTTCATAAACGAACTAGTTTATAGTAATTATATTTTTATGTTCAAGTAAAATTTTTCTAAAATTAAGTAAAATAAAATTTAAGTAAAATGATAAAATTCGGAGAATTGCAAAAATTTTTTATCTCAAATTTAGTAAATTTTTCAAAGTTTTTTTTATGTCTTTAATTCTGGTATTTATTTTTAATTTTCATTAAATTCTATACCAGATGTTATGTTTTTTTTTTATTATATCTTCATATTTTATTCTTAATTAATTCACCATACATACATATTAATTCCTTGAGAGGAGACATGTATTAAACCAGCAACCCTCTAACTGATAAGCAAACTCTCTAACCAATTGCCTAACAGGGCAGCCTGAATATGCATTGAAATGTTGGAGTTTTAAAATTTTATTTTATTTTCAAGAATATATATTTCAAGTTCAAATATTCCTCGAAAATATGAAAAATTTACTTATATATTTTTCTTACTGCAAATAAAAAATATATGCTATAATTTAAAGAAAAAATACTTAAAACTAGTAAATATTTTTCTAAAATTTAGAATACCTTTTTATATCTTTCAAGTAAGTCAAATTTGATGAACTAATCAGGAATAACTCATTTCCTTAAATTTATTTTTTGATTTAAAACGAGATTGTGTAGTTCTTAGGATACATTTTCCCTAAACTTTTAAACCATTTTCCAATTTTTGGTAAATATTTCCTTTAAGCCAGTAAACTTGTCCTTGAATGTGTGTATTTTTATGAACTATTTTTAAGGATATGAATTTTTTATTTTTTACTCATATTAAGTAATTTTTAGTAGATGTTTATAAAAATTTACTTAAGCTTAGAAAAATTACTTAAATTTAGAAAATTTGTTTACTTAAATTTAGAAACTTTTTTTCCCTTAATAATAGTATATGCGTTTTTTTCAAAGCATGTAGTTTTCTGCTGTTTTATTTTAGTCTTAGCATTTTTGCTAGTTGTGACGTTTTTTTTTCGTTTCGGTGCTTTTCCTCGTTTTAGCGATTTTTTTTGATGATTTTTTTAGTTTTTTTTGGCGACCTTTTTACTTTTGGTAAATTTTTTTTATTTAAGCAATTTATTTTATTTTTGGTGATATTATTCATTTAAGCATTTTCTACATTTTTGCGATTTTTCGTTTAGGCATTTTTTTTTTAATTTTATAATTTTTTAGTTCTAACGTTATTCCAAATTTCAAGTGTTTTCCTATTACGGTTTCCATGTCAAAATTATATTAACTAATAGAATACCCTTTGAGTTTGTATATTTTTAATATTTCATTGTCTGCATAAAAATACACTAACTTTGAAAATCTCAAGTGTCTTTATATAATTGTGTTTTTATTACACTAGGATTTTGGCTTAGAACACCCATTAATTTTTAACTGTTAAATATTGTTAAGGCGGCCAAACTTTTACATATACTGTGAATATATCAGGTTCGTATTTCGTACGATTTTCGAAAAACTGTCTGTGGTAGACAAAGAGATAGACGGGCACACTAACGGATGAACAGATGGACATTGGTGTACGGACCCCTCAAAAAACTATATACATGGATTATTTCTTTTTTAAATGAAATTTTATTTAACAACTTTAATTTAAATCTCAAGCCCTTGCTAGATACGAGGAATTGTTGAGAATATCATGTTATAACTTTGAAAATCTCAAGTGTCTATATATAATTTTGTTTTTATTACACTAGGATTTTGGCTTAGAACACCCATTAATTTTTAACTGTTAAATATTGTTAAGGCGGCCAAACTTTTACATATACTGTGAATATATCAGGTTCGTATTTCGTACGATTTTCGAAAAACTGTCTGTGGTAGACAAAGAGATAGACGGGCACACTAACGGATGAACAGATGGACATTGGTGTACGGACCCCTCAAAAAACTATATACATGGATTATTTCTTTTTTAAATGAAATTTTATTTAACAACTTTAATTTAAATCTCAAGCCCTTGCTACATACGAGGAATTGTTGAGAATATCATGTTATATCTGTGATAAAGTAATGTCGTGTTTGTTGGGTAATATCAACTTGAGCAAGAATAAATTGTGTAAAAACAGCCTTTAACCAAGTATGCATAACGTAGCTTTAGGAACCCAAGTTGCAAGAGTTTTGCTTATATGTATATACGTATGTATATGCAGCTTATGAGACCTTGGCTTGTTTATGAAATTTACTTTCACTTACACACACACACACATACATACACTCTTATTATTATTATTTTTATTATTAAAAAATTTCACTTTCATATGCATATGCAAGTTATACTTAGCAACGCCATTAACAATGTATTTTTGTAGACCGACCACCTACTGACTGTACAGCCTTGAAATAAGTACTCGTATTCGTACTCGTTGGGAAAATGTATTTGTAAAGCATTACATCCAACCATTCGCACCAACAATCGAGAGTGCCACTTTTTTTTTTTTTTTGCTACTCACATGTATGTATGTATGCTTGAGTTTCAGTGTGCCAGTGGCAAACGCGATAAGATTGTATTCTAGAAAATTTTATTATGTTGTTGTAAACAAAGACAGACAGATAAATACATTTCTAGTTAAACTGAGACGTATCTATATAGAGTGTTGTGCCACAAAACAAAAAAAAAATATATATATATATATTGCGTATATATAAGAACCCAGCAAAAAGGTAATCGGGTTTGCAATTAAGCATTTTTGGTGGAAGCTATTCCTTACTGGATTATATTAACAAGGCGTGAGACAAAAATAATCGATTCTTGAGAAGTACTAACTTTTTTTTATTTGGCAACTTGTTCAAGTAAACGATTTAATCTTAAAGAATCATTCTTCTCATTTAGCAACTAGTACATAATTTTTTAAATTTTAGGTAATGTGATTTGTAAGCGAGTAATGAAAGTTGGTAATCAGAAAAGTAAGTCATTATATGACAAGTAGTTCTGATGATAATGTGTAATTTTTTGCTGGGAAGTGTAAAGGATTCATTATTTAACACATAATATCTAAACAGACTAAAATGCAGAGATTTTGAGGACTGAATTCTTCTTTACTAAGAATATAACACAAAAACAAATTTAATTAAAGAAAGAAAATAACAGCAATAATTAATTAAAAATTTTATTCAGACTACTAATGTGATGTTTAAAAGTTTAGTTGATTAAAAGTTTAATTAAAAATTTAACTGAGCCAATTAAATTTTAGGATTAAAAGAAATATTCTTTAACAAATTGTGAACTTATTCCTTTAAAACCAAATATTTGTTATGTGTCTTCATAGTCATGTTGGTGCTTGGCTGTTGTTATTGTTGCAGCAAATAATGTGAAAATTATACCACCTTTGTAAAGAATACTTACCAATCTAGTAAGTCGCAAATGCCTCGAGAACGTATTGTTAGTAAAATATCATTGTATTAGTGCATGATTTTAAATGTACCACACAACACATTAGGGCGGACCATCACAATAAAAAAAATCAAATGTTTAAAAGCAATTAAAAATTTTGAAACGCTTAAGAATAATTTTATATTCACAACATTACAATTTTTGTAAGGAACACTTTTCTTAAAAAGTTTTTCAAGCATAGGGGCCACCTTAATAAACATACGCAATGATATTAATGTATGTATATAGAAGCTTTACATGTAATAAATTTAGTTTTGCTTGTATTCACTTGAAGTAAATGAGCTAGAATAAATTGTAATAAAAATGCCTATAAGGAATGAGTGAAAAGTAGCTGGGCCCCAAATTGATGAAGCAATGACAGGCTGGTTGGTTTTTTTTTAGCATAATAAATTAATGACATAACAGACGCACAAACATCACACAAACTCGCATGAAAAATGTCTAATGATTTGTAAACGAGAACAATAAAATAACATTTCATTTCGCTTGTTTCTTAGTGCGAAAGATATTAAAAAAAAATATTAGAGAAAAACAAGTAAGAGTGCTATATTCGGCTGTGCCGAATCTTATATACCCATTACCAAAGTGCCTTTATGTAGTATAGAGATACATACTCAAGCACATACTTACTTTTATGTACAAAGAAAAAAATAATAATTTTCAAACCCTAGAATCATAATTTTAGATTTTTCTGATTACTTTTACCAATCTAGTAGTTCTTAAAAAAATAAAGAAAGTGAAAAAAAGGAAATTCAAAAAAAAAATGTTTTAATTAGTTACTTTAATGTCTAGAAAAAAAATCATAGTTTCCAGCTCTGGAGCCGTGGCTTTTATTTTTATAATTTTCTATACCAAACTTTTCTTTCCAAAACGTAAAATATAGATAATTTATAAAGGAAAAGATAAAAATTAATTAGACTTAGTTACTTTTATATATCAAAAAAGTGTAAGTGTCCCAACCCTGAACTCATCTTTTTGATTTTTCTGATTTCTTACACCAATCTCTTTCTTTTAAGAATTCAAGAAATGTTTAATTTATAGAAAAAAAGGAAAAATTTGTTTTAGTAACTTACTTTTGTAGAAAAAGTTAAAGTTTTCAAATCGTCTTTTTAATTTTTTTAATTGTTTTTTTTTAAATTTGAAATACCAATTTTATTCGTTATCAAGCATAAAATAATTTTATTTAAAAAAATTAGTTTTCTGTAGTTAATTTTTTATATCACAAAGAATCCTCCTTTTTGGTTTTTTTTTGATTTCTTACACCATCTTTTTTTTAAGAATATAAGATATATTTAATTTATAGTAAAAAAGAAAAAATTTGTTTTAGTAAGTTACTTTTGTATAAAAAATAAGATTTTCCAACCCTGGAAACGTCGTTTTAATTTTTTTAATTTTTTTTATTTTGAAATACTGAAGTGTAAAATAAGTTTATTTTATAAAAAAAATTAGTTTTCGGTAGCTAATTTTTTATATCACAAAAACTGTGGATTTTCCAACCCTGAAATCAAACTTTTTAATTTTTCTGATTTCTTATACTAATCTATTTCTTTTAAGAAGAATACAAGATATCTTTAATTTATAGAGAAAAAGGAAAATTTTGCCTAGTAAGTTACTTTTGTATAAAAAAAAATTAAGTTTTTCAACCCTGGAAACATCTTCTTAATTCTAGAAGGTTAATCTTTAATTTGAAATACCAATTTTATTCGTACTAAAGTATAAAATAACTTCATTTAATAAAAAAAATAAAAATTAATTTTCGGTAGTTAAGTTTTTAAAAACATTATATATGTTTAATTCATAGAAAAAAAGGAAAAATTTGTTTTAGTAAGTTACTTTTGGATAAGAAAAAAAAGTTAAAGTTTTCCAACCCTGGAAACATCTTATTAATTTTTTGAAGCTTAATGTTTCATTTGAAATATTGTATTCGTGGTGAAGTATAAAATAAGTTTATTTAATAAAAATAATTAAAAAATTAGTTTACGGTAGGTAATTGTATATATCACAAAAATCGTAGGTTTTCCAACCCTGGAATCATCCTTTTTGTTTTTCGGATTTGTTACATCAATCTTCTTCTTTTAAGAGCATTACATATGTTTAGTTTATAGAAAAAAAGGAAAAATATGTTTTAGTAAGCTACTTTTGCATAACAAAAAAAGTTAAGGTTTTCCAACCCTGGAAACGTATTTTTAATTTTTTTAATTTTTCTTAATTTTTTTTCAGTTAGAAATACCAATTTTATTCATAGTGAAGTATAAAATAAGTTTATTTAATAAAAAATTATTAAAAACTTGTTTTCGGTAGTTATTTTGTATGGCAAAATGAAGTTTAAGTCTCCCAGCTCTGAAACTGTCTGCTCGATTTTGCTGATTTTCAATACCAATCTTAATTCGACAATTTCTGATCCACCACTCCAAGAACGAAGTCTCTAGCTTTTCTGGGAGCTTCGGAAAACCGATTTCACGTACAGACAGACGGACAGACGGACATCGCTTATTCGTATTCCCTATACATAAGGATCCAGAATATATATACTTTATGGTTCGCTTATTAATATTCTAGAAATTACAAACGGAATGACAAACCTATATATACCTTTTTACCATTTTTTGGTAAAGGGTATAATAAGTGTATTCAAGTGTTGTATCCATTCCTAGACATGTTTTTTACAATTTTTATTTTTTATTTTTCTCATATATTAAAGAAGAGGTTTTGTATTTACATCAGGAATTTCATAAAACGTTAAAGTTTAGATTTTTGATGTGTAAACATCTATACGCTAGGGGGTAAAAATCTTTTTCACTGAGATTTCTTTGCTGAGATTTCTTTGCTGAGATGCACACAGCGTTGTCAAATCGCTATGTATGAGTGTATTATTACTTGAAAGAAGCAATACAAACTTATTTAAAATATTGTAAATACATAGGAATTTGTTGGTTTTTGTTTGTTAGGGCCGTTAGGTTTTTTGCTTTATTAGGGTTCCGTACACCAAAGGTGAAAATGAACCCTATTGTTTTCGCTAGGCTGTACGTTCCTCAGTTACAGGGTATTTCCTCGAGAACAGTAAGAGCTACGGACCTGAAATTCGGACACAGTGTGTATACATTTCGCCGCTACAACAGCAAATATATGAGAGTTAAAAATTAAAGGGTGTTCCGAAACGAGCAAAGAAAAATGTTAAAATCCCATGTAATATACATACACTTGAATTTTGTAAAGTTAGTGTATTTTTATACAGACTACAACAATTAACAGTAAATTTAAAAAATTTAAATTAGAGGTTGTTCCATAAGTTAATGCAATTTTGAGTTTGTAGCTTTGACAACTTGCTGTATCTTGGAAACCGTAAGAGCAAAATTCTTAAAATTTAACAAAAACGGTAAAACTAAAAAATCAAAAAATTATAAAATCGCCAAATCTAAAAAAATCGCCAAAAAAAATCGCTAAAACAAAAAAAAGCACCATATTAAAAAAAAATCGCCAAAGTGAAAAAAATCCAAAAACAGAAATATAATCGCCAAAATGAAAAAAAAAAATCGCCAAAATAAAAAAAATCGCAAAAATTTAAAAAAACCCTTAAACAAAAAAAAAACGCTAAAGTGAAAAAATCGCCTAAATAAAAAAACCCCAAAAACAAAAAAAAAAAAAACGCTAAAATGTCGCCAAAATGAAAAAAATCGCCAAAATTAAAAAAATTTCGAATATTAAAAGAACCCAAAAAGAGAAAAAAACCCGCCAAAAAGATAAAAAAGCGACAAAGCTGAAAAAATCGTTTAAACTGGAAAAACTTAAAAAGGAAAAAAGCCACATCAAAAATATGCTCAAAACCGAATGTATGGAACCCTTCGTGCGCGAGTCAAAGTCGCACTTTACTGAATTTATTTTAATTGCAATGCGTACACAACAACAAGAAACGCAACAACTAAACGATGAACAACAGGAATTAAAAAGTAAAAAGTAGTGGTAAAGGCATTTACCATAGATGAGCACTGCAGTACCACTAAAATTTCAGTAAAAATAACAAAAAAAGCGCCCAAAACCGAAAAAACGCAATAAACGAAAAAAAAGCCAAAACTATTTATTATATAGGCTAAAGTGTCCGCACGGAACCCTTCGTGCGCGGGTGAAAGTCACACTTTACTGAATTTATAAAATTAATAATTATATAATTATATATATAATAATTAATAAAATGAATACAAAAACATTTAATTTTAATAACTTTTAAAAAGATTTTTTTGCACTTTTAATAAGAAATTTACTAAAACAAAGCAAAATAAGGAAAACAAAAACCTAAACTTGTCAAACTAAAAGTCTTCACCGTCTTTGAGATTGTCATTCATACGGACAACAAGAAGTACACACAAACTTAATAGCTTCATATAAACACCATCTTGTGTGCAATAGTGGCTAATAATTTTCACTAATTTTCACAACATATAATTGTGCTAGCGCTGTATAGTTCGAAAACCATTGCTGTAAAATAACTACATGCATTACATTTCATTAAACAGCAGTGTGCCCATTTAGTAACCAAATAAGTTAAATAAAACAAACAAAAACCAGCAAATTCCTATGTATTTGAAATATTGAAAGTTTTGATACTTTTAATTGATTAATTAAAAAATATTACTAAAAGCATAGTACTTCCAACTTAAGAACATTTTTCATTACTAGATGTTTACACATCTCCCCTGTGATCGGACTCACATTGCTTTTTTTTTTAATCAAACTTGAAGCTTAGAGAGCCTTATTTATAAAACTTATTAAGGCTTTATAAAGGGTTTTTTAAAACAAATTTTCATACAAAATTTTTCCTTAAAAAGTCTTAATAAAGCCTTATAAAGGCCTTACAGAAAAATATCGGTATTTCCCATAGCTAATAAAGTCTAGTTTAATTTTTCTTCCCTGCTTTAGAAACTTAGATTAGTAAGTAAAAATATTTCATTCAATAAGAATTGAAAATATTGAACTTAAGCCCGAATAAGAAATTATTCCTGGTTATAATTTACTTCTTATGATATTTATATTATAAGAAAATCAAATAAATTATTTGACGTTTAATGATCTTAAAATTCAAATACAGCAAGAAAAATTTTAATTATTCTAACAAGCATGACCAGAAAGTGTATCACTACATCTTTGTCATCGAATGTTATGTGGTTGATCCTTTACGTAGACTTCAGTTTAATATAAACGTGTTTCAACTGATATCTAAAAACCAAAAAATATATATCCTGAAGAAGTTAACCGAATGTTAACGAAATATTTTAAATATAAACTGACCAAAAGCTCAAGAAAATAATTTAATTTAACATATAAAAAAAGGTCGAAAAATTAGATAAAAATATTTGAAAGAGAATACGTGACTTGTAATGCAAAATATGAAAACATTTTTGTACATAACTCTCAAATTTACCAACGCTAACAGCAATAGCCCTTTTTCTAGCTATTTGTTTCTTATTGATTATGTAAATTATTAACATAATGAGGGCAATCATTAATAAAGTTCTGTGGTAGAAATTTGCAATCAATAGCAAGTAATAGGGAAAACAAAAAATAATTCTAATTGCAAAAGGGAGAAATTTCTGGAGGAATTTTATTCATGATTGCCCTGACTACACATTTGGCATTTCTTTTGTTGTCATTTTCAAAATGTTTGCAATGCCAGGCACATTATGTTTCTTGTTTGTAACACAATGCCGCGCACCGAAAACTATATGGGATATGACAAACATTGCCATTAGTACACACTAATGCGTGGTCACAAAATGTCATAAGTGTACTCAGCATTAGTTTCCATATATATTTATTTTATGGATTTTTGCTGTCTTAACTAATTTAATTTTGCTAAAGCTTATATCATTTAAAATTATTATATTCCAAACCATCACTCGCTAATTAACGTTCATTTTATTTTAATACTAATTTTATTCAGCCTTATATTCTTTTTTTAGAATGAATTATGTAAAAAGCTTTGGAAATTTTCCTTTCTTACGTAAAAGCAGTTTGCTCTAAATTTTCCGCCAAAAAAGTTTCTTTTTACGTTCGTCCTGCATTCAAAGCGATTTACTAATGTTGAAGGTTAACAAATATACGTTTGACAACTAAACACATGAACGCATTGAAATCTGACAATAATAAATGATTTTGGTAGTTTGCACACACACACACACACACACACACACACACACATACGCACACACACGTATACAAAAATAAGAAACTAAACCATTTATTAAAACGTTGCATGTTTAGCATTGATCGTTATCCATTCGTTTCGATTTTATAGCCGAATTTTCACACTTTGGTTTCATGTGTGTTTAGACTAACGTTAAAAGAAAACTCTTTTTGTTACCTTGCGAAGGCTTTTTACCTTCACGACTGATTACCTAATAAAACATTTACAACTCTCTAAAATGCTAATTTGGAATATTTGAAATTTATTAGTTGCGATTAGTTAGTTACGACTAAAGCAATATTGTATGCAATGTTTTCCACTCTTCAGTTTTTTTTTTGTTTAGTTCGGTTTTGGTGATTGTCTGGCTTCAAAGTAAAGCTAAGCTAGCAGAAAAGGTTTCATTGCTATTGCTACATTGTTTTCAAACTTTAATGGCTGCTATTTGCTTTTATGTGTTTAACTATTGTTGGGTAGAATATAGTGGGTCTTAGAAGACGTTGCCGTATTGATAAGGCCCAGGGGTTAAGAAGGCCTTGCAAGCGATTTAAAGAAACTTCAAATATTATAAATATAAACATATGTATTTAGATTAATTTCTTTAGTTTAAGAGATTCTTGGCTTAGCAAACACCAAATACAGGAAAAGTTAAGGGATTTGTTCCAAATTGTTTCATTTAACTAACCTTCACGGAAACCAATCGATGAATACAATCCTTATGCTGCAACTAAAAGTGTATTAATCTTAAAAATATTTAATAATAAAAAGACCCCGTAAAAATGTGATTTTGGCCTGAAATGGCCATAAGAAGCTTGCGACGGGTGTGACAGTTGTGACCATAACAAATTTTAGTTTTTACAAAATTTTTATATTTATTATATACTCGTATAACCTGTAAAATCTTTCACTATAAATTTGCGTCGCTAAATTCTGTGGTAAAAAAGGAAAAAGTACTTAAGTCGATACAAGCTGATCTCTAATCTTCATATTCAAAAGTGCCTCTGTGAAAAATCTCTCTCTACCCCTGGGCGATTTTTCAGGCAGTTATAGCGCAATGACTTACTGCTTATCCTTTTTCGACTTGTAATCTCACATGGAGAAAAATTTAATTCGCCGATACTTTGTTAAATTTGTAACTTAATATGGCTGTTTCCACAGTAACGACCCTTATTTTTTTTAACGGTAAATAAAAGTATTGAAATTAAATTTTTTATGAATTCCTTTGGTTGCCACCAATGCTTGAACTTTCGTAAGTTCAAAATTAAGCAATCTTTATAAAAAAAATGTAATTTCAATAATTTTTTGGACGTTAAAAAAAGTAAGGGTCGTTGCTGTAAGAGGTCATTTACTGTGGAAATACTCATATATTTTATATAGTGTGCAAAACGATGTTTTTATATAAAAAATTTAAGTGAATGCCGAATTTCCCCATTCAACTGTAAAAGATATAAATTTCTGAAAATCTAATTGAAAGTTTCAAAATGCCACGGAATTGTTTTTGTTGTTTGTTTTTGTTTGTATTAAGTACCTATTGCCGAGAAAAAAAATAAATTTAAACATTTTCAAAAATGTGACGGGTGTGACCCACTATAAAAAATCTAAGTAAATCACCCGCAGTTTTGATTCTTGTGCTTATTGAAGCCAATAGAAAAAACTTCCTTCAAGATTTGCTTAATAATTGTATATCTTTTTGATGGTAATAGAAGGGTTATGGGCAAGGAAGATTACGTTTGACTTTAGTGACTGCCGTTTTTAATGAACGTTGCGACGTAAAACTTTAAATCTTAGAAGCATTCCAAATTCTTAAAATTTTGTTTTCATAATTTTTATTTATTTTTTTTGTTTTGTTTTTTGTTGTCTGTTCATTTGCTTTTATTCTCGATAATTTTGTTTCTTTCAAAGAATATTTTTCCATTACAATTTTCCATTGCTTTTCGAGCCATAACGGTCAAAAAACTTAAGCGATATATTTTTGACAATTTTCCTAGTATTTCGAGCTATATCCACCAAAAAATTTAAGCTACATAGTTTTTGAACTCTATTTTTTTTAATGAAAATCGATCATTTACGATCACGAAAAAAAATCGATTTTTATAAAAAAATTAAGTTTGAAAATTATGTCGCTTAAGCTTTTTTTTTTTGGTAATTATGGCACCACTTCATCTTTTCCTGTCTCTTTCTCTCTCTAAAATTAAATGCAGTTCATACTTTTCTATATTTTCTTTGATTTTTCCTCCTTTGTGAACGTTTTTTATTTTTAAAAATTCATTAGGCAGTTTAACGTTGGTGAGACGGGTGTGACCAAATATTTCCTACAACTAATTACTCGTGTGTTAAAATTAAGGCTTACAAAATTCTTCTATATTTTAAATTTGAAAATACTTTTTTAATGTTGGAAAGTACCAGATGTTTTTTATATTTTTCAATTTTTTAGCATGACGGGTGTGACTGAAAATTTTAATATTTTAAATAATGCACAAAACTTTCATTACAATAAGGTCGAAAATTCAAGTAAAAGCTTGACAAACAAGCTCAGAATTCTCATCAAAATCTTATGACGGGTGTGACCGAAAATTTTAATATATAAATTATTCCAGAAAACTTAGTATGTCTCAGAGTCTAGACTTCAGCTAAAAGCATGGATAAAAAAAAAACACAAAATACAGAAACTAGTTGAGTGAATTTTTCGTTTTTCAGCCTGGTTCCTTTTCATTTTCTTAAGAAACTCATCGTATAATTATTATCCTATAAACCTACAACTAAAAGGATGTTAATATAAAAAAAAACATATAATAATAAGTAGACACTAAAAACATAGTTTGTGCTCAGAATAGCCATCTTAATGCTGTGACGGATGTGACCGAACATTTTAATGTTTTCAATAATCCTCATGCCTCAAAGTCTGGACTTCAACTAAAAGCATGGATAAAAAAACACCAAATACAGGGAAAATATGAGGGAATTTTTTCTTTTTCCTCCTTCTCCCTTTTCACCTGCAAAGAAACCCATCGAAGAATTATTATCCTATAATTCTGAAATTAAAAGGATATTCATCTTAAAAACATAAGTATACACTTAAAAAACATAGTTTCTCCTTAAAGTGGTCATCTGAAGGCTGTGACGGGTGTGACCGAAAATTTCAATATATAAATTATTCCAGATAACTTTATGTGTCTTATAGTCTAGACTTCACTAAAAGCACGGATAAAAAACACAAAATACAGGGACAAGTTGAGTAAAGTTTTCCTTTTTACGCCTGGTTCCTTTTCACTTTCTTAAAAAACCCATTGGGGAATTATTACATATAATCCTGCAACTAACAATATGTTAATCTTAAAAATATATAACAGTAATTGAACACTCAAATAACATAGTTTCGGCTCAGAACAGCCATCTTAAGGCTGTGACGGGTGTGACCTTACTTTATGTATAGTCTTTTCAGCGATTGAAGTTTTTAATTAAAAAAATAAGAAAATAAAACGTTTAATAAGGGCCAAATATACAAAAAAGGAGAACAGAGTAATTTTAAAATTTGAAAATAAAAATTTGAAAATTTATGAAAATAGAAAAATGTTTATTTTAATAAATATAATTTGTCCATAATTTAATTTTTTTGTGAATTTAAGTTAAATGGATTTTATAGAAAATAAACAAGTTATTTTCTTCTTTCTTAAGATCGATTAACGCGGAAGTGCTTCGCATCTAAAAACTTAAATAAACTTACAAAAAAAGGTCAGCAAATAGGACTTTTTTTATTTTACTCATAAATTTCTACAAAAGCTGATAATTTTTTTTTCGTTTGGAAAAGTTCTCACATTTGTTACAGAATCTAGGCACTGGCTTCAAAACTTAGGTATTATTCTTAAACAGCATTTAGTAACATCAAGTAGAAATACAGTACTTTACGCTTAACTGATGTCTGGTAAGTTGATTTAACCGTTTAATTAATTTTGAAAAGAAAGCTTTGCTTTTTACTGAATCAACCAGAAGGTTAGTATTAAATTGCATCAAAAATAAGAGTTTTAAAAAATCAATTAAGCGGAAAGTACTGTATTAATAAAAGTAGCTTCGAAATTCAAATTCGGCAGTCAGTTTTCTAAGGAGTGCTTTTAATTTTTATGTATCAAAATTTTTCTTCAAAATAGCCTTTAAAACAAGAAAGGCCTTATTGTCAGGCCTTTTAAGACTTCTAGCTAAAAAACTCGCAGCAAATTACACAAGCCACGAGACAATAAAATAAAACTGTTCAATACAAAGCTCATGTCGATAATATTGTTTGATTTACCAAAAGTTTAGTAGAACAGTTGAAACACATAAACGCACACACATACACATACAGACACACATGCACACACAAACACACACACATACAGACACACATACACATACAAACACACATACACACACACACACACGCACTCAAATCTAAACAATTCTCAACATCAATTAGTTAATTTAGATGTAAATTTCTAAAATTTTTGCGATAATCAGTTGGAAACAGAAAGAGAACACCAGCGATAGAAGCGGGACAGCAAACGAAATTTTACAAATTTGTTGGCATATTAGTTCATTTTATTTATAAATGTATGTATGTATGTATGTCTAGATTTCGGTTTACCGATGAGGGTGAGTACTTAAGTCAGCAATAGTATTGGCAATTAGACAAATGAGTTCATAGTTGATTAATGACTGTTTAAAAATCATTAAAAAAAAACTCTTTACAACACATAATTAAAAAAAAGCACTCGTGCTGCACAACATCAAAGCACTTGAAATTTACGGCCTAAAATAAATTAACTTGTTTCAAAAATACTTCCTTAGATTTTTGTTTTAATATCTTTTATTTAAAGCTAATTAAAAGGAAGGGGCTTAAATGTGGGCGAGATAAATAAAAACTTTTGCTAAATACAGGAAAAGTAATTTGTTAATTATGCGGCTTAATGAATTTTAATATCTTAAAAGAAAATTAATTTTTTGTTTCAAATATATGGGCAATTTCGAATTACATATCGCTACCTTAATATAGAAAGGCCCTAAGTCATTATTTTTTTAATTTAAATTTTTTTGTAGATTTCGAAAGAAGAACATCTAATGTATGGAAAAATGTAAAAATTTCGCTTTTAAAAAAATAATTAGTTAGGACCTTTCTATTTTAAGGTAACGATATCTAGGTATGTGAGTGTATAATAAATATAAAATAATATATAATAAATATAGCATTATTTTGAAAATTCACTTGAAGTTGTGCCTTTGGGATACTGATTACTCAATAAAGTCCTCCACAAGACCATTTATAAGACCTTTCAAGACATGAGAGATTTTTCAAATGCTTTACTACAGCGAAATATTCTAAAACAAACGCTTAACAACACTGTTGGCAGGACATTTGTTTCAGTTGTCTGTCTTGTGAACAGTGTTGTTTAGCGTTTGTTTTAGAATATTTTGCTGTAGTAAAGCATTTGAAAAATCTCTCATGTCTTGAAAGGTCTTTTACATGGTCTTGTGCAGGACACTATTACGCAATAAAAAAAAAAAAATATGCAAATCAGAATGCACAGTGGGATGGATTCATACATTTTTGTGCAATAAAAGTTGGAACTAAATTAAGAAAAGAAAAAATAATTTCACTAAAATCTGCACATTTTGTACATTTTGAAATTGCATAGTTAAAAAAAACGTTTTGACACCAAATATTCCAAATAATTTAATTTTTCCTCAATTCATTGATTGATACATGTAGATAAATAAAATTTTATTGATAATACCAATTGAATGTAGTATATAAGGCCTTATTTATAAAAATTACTTAGGCTTAATAAAACAAAAATTTGTAAGAAAATCTGTTTTATGAACCCCTTATAAAGTCCCAATAATTTTTATAAATAATTCTGATAAAATATAAATTCTCTGCCTATAAGAAAAAACTACTTAAGTCATATTTTACTGTTTTGCAGGAGAGCACTTTTAAGCGTTCAAGTTGATTTTTAGAAATTTATTTATTTAACAGTTAAATTGGAAAATTCTCTGTTAAGCAAACATTGTTCTACACACTATGTATAAGTTGAAATATACCAAAGTATAACCTTAATTAAGCTGTTATTCCAAATGAAAGTAGAAGTCTAAAAAAGATAAGTTGCAAAGTCATAGTGCTATAACTTCTTGAAAAATCACACAAATTGATTGAGATTTTGTCCAGGGGTACTTCCAAATATGCAGATTACGGAAATAGCATTAACTCAAAATCAGCTTATCTCGACTTAAGCACTTTTTCCTTTTTGTCACAGAATTATAAGAAAATAATTTTTAAGAAGAGCATGAGCATATTAAAATTTACTTATTTTTAAATTTTCAATGGAAAAAAATTATGTAGGCCAACTTTCCTCCAATTTCTTAATCTCAGTAAAATGAAAGTAGGAATGTCTTCTTTCAATAAAAAAATTAATTCTGAAATTTTCCGGAAGTATAAGTTTAGGATTTCTACACTCAAAAAAAAAAAAAAGGCATATACTATTATTAAGGAAAAATGGTTCTAAATTTCAGTAAAAAAAAATTTCCAAGTTTAATTAATTTTTTCTAAATTTAAGTAAATTTTTATAAAAATCTAGTAAAAATTACTTAATATGAGTAAAAAATAAAAATTTCATATCCTTAAAAATAGTTCATAAAAATACACACAAAAATTCTCACATTCAAGGACAAGTTTAGTGGCTTAAAGGAAATATTTACCAAAAATTGGAAAATGGTTTAAAAGTTTAGGGAAAATGTATCCTAAGAACTACACAATCTTGTTTTAAATCAAAAATTAAATTTTAGGAAATGACTTATTCCTAATTTGACTTACTTGAAATATACAGAAAGGTATTCTAAATTTTAGAAAAATATTTACTAGTTTTAAGTATTTTTTCTTTAAATTATAGAATATCTGCCGTATTCAGAAAAAATTATTTTGATTTACGAAAGGTTTACAAAACAAATTTTGTGTGGAAATTCGTTTGTTAAACATTTTGTAAACCTAAATTATTTTATTCTGAATAAGGCTTTATATCCTTTGTTTGCATTAAGCACAACATCTAAGTAATTTTTTAATATTTTCGAGGAATATATGAACTTGAAATATATATTTTTGAAAATAAAATAAAATTTTAAAACTCCAACATTTCAATACTTATTCAGGCTGCCCTGTTAGGCAATTGGTTAGAGTGCTTGCTTATCAGTCAGAGGGTTGCTGGTTCAATACATGTCTCCTCTCAAGGAATTAATATGTGTGTATGGTGAATTAATTAAGTATATAATATGAATATAATATTATTTAAAAAACATAGCATGTGGTATAGAATTTAATTAAAAATAAAAATAAGTGCCAGAATTAAAGACACAAAAAAAACTTTGAAAAATTTACTAAATTTGAGATCAAAGTTGAAAAAATTTTTTTTTTCAATTCTCCGAATTTTATGGAAAGATTTTATTTAATTTTAGAAAAATTTTACTTAAATATAAAAATATAATTACTGTAAACTAGTTCATTAATGAACTAGAAATTTAGTAAATATTTTGCTTGTTTCAAGTAAAAAACAACTTATTTTTACTAAATTTTAGAAAATTTTCCAAAGTTTTAGTTAGTTTTTTTTTTGGGTGTAGGAAATGCAATAAAGTCGCGACAAATGCTGACGCTTTTAAAACCATCTCAAGACATTATCTTTCCAATTAGGGTTTGGAATGTAACGATGTAGCCAAATAAATGATAGATAAAGAAAAAATAAAGTTTTATGTCGAATGATAAACAAAATATTAAAAACAAATATCCTATAAATACATATATTGTGTTGATTTCATGGGCGGTGGGCATGGTCGATTATGATGAAACTAGATATGATATGATATGCCTCTGTTTTTTAATCTAGAAAGTGACGAAATTTGCTAGGATAGAAAAAATGTTATGCAAAAAATTCAATTTGGATTGCTTGCACGCTTTGACCACGCCCATGATTTTTATAAAATTCCATTTCTGTTTATTCTAAATTTAGTAAATATAATTATCAATAATAAGTTTCAATGATCTAAGACCTTATCCTTATAATTTTTTCACAAAAATGTATCCTTTTCACTCTGTATCCTTTTTAAACAAGTGAAAAAGTTTAATAAATTATAATAAAATTAAATTCACTGTTTCAATTCAATCTTACAAATAACATTTCCTTTATTAATTATCGTTTAAGTATTGTTGTTATTTTGTTTAATGTTAAATTTTTTCTCTTTTTTTTTAATTTCAGCTTAAATTTTCAAGGTAAGTTGTACTTGACAAAATTCATTAAATTATTAATTTTTTCACAAAAGACTACAAGTATGCCAGCCATGCACTTCATAGCCCACAATATATTAATAAGTATTTTATTATAAAATTTTAATTGCATTGTATTATATATATATTTTTTTTTTTTTTTTGAAAAAGTAATGGGATTTTTTAACGTTGAATCTGCTTAAAATGGAGTGTTTACAAAGTGAACAATTTTTAAGAGTTTTTGTTGTTGCACCACAGAATATTTCATTAAATCGTTCTGCACTTAGGCCTATAGAGCGATAATGCGATAACTCATGAATTGTAATATTTCTAGAATTAAATGTCCTTTATTTTTATTTTATGTTAAAATATCATGCAAATATTTGGAATATTCAACTCTTGGGAGGAAAATTGTGTTGTTAAGTTTTCAACTTTTAAACACATTACTTTTGCAGGTTCAGAATTCGCAATAAACTAAAAAGTTTTAAATGTGCAGTTTTTTTTTGCCGTAAACTATTAATAACGCCTTTTAAACACAAAATGTTAAATTATTAACAGCTGAAATACCACGATGTTAATTTAATTCGCTGTTCTTAACACAAGACTGATTGCTTAGCAGAGGCATCAACCTTTTTAGGCATGAAGCACTTTCAGCACATCAGGCTACATGACTTCATAAGCGGCTGACATTCAAGTATAAAGACATGGTGCCAACTCACAATATTTCACATATAATTATAAAAACAAAATTACTTTTTTAAAATTAATAAAAATTAATCAATTTATTTATTTTTAACGGGATGCTCTTTCTGGGAAATATTATATATGAAATAATTGTTAGCTTTTATTTATTCCATTCCACGGTGTGTTATCATAATAATATGTTAACTATAATTTGTTGTAAAACCAACTTTTCTGAGTTATGACGCTCTTGCACCAAAAGCTTGCTTCGTATTTACAATCGTTTATATATACATGTATGTATATATATTAAGTATGTAAGTGTTTATTGTACTTGATTGACCCAATAATTCAATTATTATAAACGAATAGCTTACATACTCTTGCATATGGCAGCATCCACAGACATACAAGTTTAATTAAAAATCTCCGCATATGCCCAGCAAACATATATTTTCTAGAGAAAAGTACTAAAAAATACTTTTTTCTCATACTAAAACAATTTTCTTTAGTAAGAAATGCCCTAGTAAATGCCTAAGAAATAAGAAAAACAGCAGTGTCTTTTTTGTAATGATATTTTTAAGTTTTGAGGTCCTGGAAGTCGATCCTGGAAGTATCCGTATAAGTACTTTTTGAGTACAAATACGTACGGATAAAAAACGCACACATTTGCAATCATACGCAATAATTTTCAACAGTATACGTTTAACTATAAACATCCAACAACTCTGTTCATAAAATTTTTTTAAATTACGCTGCACAAACAAATTTAACTAAAATTTGTAGACAGCATGAGCTACAATCACACGGATGAGTATAAAAATTCTCTGAGTATTAATCGGCTACACATGCATATATACAGGACTATTTATTTACACACACACATAAGTAATGTTTTCAAACATAAAAAAAACACGTTTTCCATTTCAGTTAATATATACAAATTCATGTATATGGTGGCCAGTGATAATAATTATCCCGAATATTATGACTATATTATTTTTGTCCGGCTTAATGTCCATGCTCTGAGAATAATCATACTCCGGCTATAACTATGAAATACAGCTAATACGTTTGATATGCATTTGTTTTTTTATTTGTAATTTGTTTTTCCCATAAACAAAGTGCAGATGCTTTTGATGTTGGAATCGGCTATAGTCCTTGAGAGAAAATATGTCATATAAATAAATATGGTTATAATTATGATTATACTTAGTTGCTAAAATTAAGACTATTTACTTAAGTATATTTTTTTTTTGAGTACTCGTTGTCATTCTCTGATGTAAACATCGCATAATTCAAGGACGGTTGAATGGATTGAAAAAAATTTGCTGATTGAGTTGTTTTGAACCTTGCGGCTAGAATGTCATGGCAGCTACCCACGTTATTTCTGCCAAGGAGTTTAAGAATACCTAAACTATATTCCCCATGTCAGCCAGTTGATAATAAGGCGATATATTTTCTGATTGTAAATTTTAGACTTATATTCTATTATCGTCCAGAAGATAAATGCAGTAATTATTTATGGCTGAAAATTCTAAAGATGTTTAAGAGTATTTCTGCATGTGTTTTTTGTGTTCACGAATACATATTCATACTCATGCATGAGCGGTGCATTAATGCCATATACATTGATTGATATATCCATATGTATGAGTGTATACGTACGCATCTGTTACTGGAAAAAACTTTAATTTAAATATGCATGCAATTCAATTGAAAATAAAAAAAATCAATGAAATTTCAAAATCACAAACATTCACTTATATACATATACACAAACATAATTAGCAGGCATATGCATGTATATATATATACATATATTTTGGTAAAATGTTAATGTAGGTTTTCATGTTTAAAACTAAATTTAAAAAGGATAATGCATGTTTTTAATCCTTTACTAATATAAAATTAAGGAAACTTCTCAGAAATAGTTTTGTTCTAGTTTATTCTTTTGTCTATCCTTTTTTTTTGGTTTCCTCAATGTTGTTTTCTACAGTTGCTGGTTAATTTAACAAATTTTATTTACCTTAATTACAACAAAAATTTATAAAACAATTTTTTTAAATTGAAAACCGTAATTGGCTAAACTCTACAATTTTTGGTGTGAACATTTTGAAGAAGGCACAAGCAAGATTCTGCTGATTAATAAAAAAAAAATGATATGACAACATTTGCAAATGCAATTAATTTAATACATTCTTATGTTTTTATCCTTCTGTGAACTCGAAAATTTGTAAATGAATAAAGACTAAGAAGAGTGCTAATTAGGTTTAAGAATAACACTTATACTAATTAAATCAAGACCTAAAATACACACACACTTTAAATTACTTAAATTATTCGCAACTGGTTTCCACGACGTCTACTCCGCTGTTGTATATTAGAGACCTGCATAAATAGTATTGAAATGTAAATACGTCTTGTTTCTTAAATGTATTGTCATAGTATGTATTATACTAAACCAATAATAAATGATGTCGTTTAATAAGCGAATCACTATGAATGTATTGATGTTCATGTAAATATATGAGTGTTTTCAAGTGATGTCGCAAAGTTTTCTTGTCTGTAACAAACACTCAAAAGAAGTAGTGTTATTTTGCATATTGTACGTTTGAGTGTATGTGTAAGATGTAGATGCCCTCTAGTCAGCCTAGAACCTTTTACCTTTGGTAAATACATATGTAAGTATCACTATTTATTTACCCTGTTTTTGAATTTTTTCATTTTTCTATTTAGGTTAGCACGAAGTTATATTACTCTACCCACGTATGTTTAAATATTCTTGCTTAGCTTTTACGATCATCACATTAATTATTAAACAAAGGTAAATCAATAATTGTACACAACAATCATTTCTCACATTCCGTTTCATTAGAATTTACGTTAAATAGCTGATGTTAATAACAATCTCTACCCAAGTAGATAGACTAGGGTGCTGATGAAGTGCGTTGCTGCACAGAAAAATATCGGTATTTTCCCCAGCCTAAAAGTCTAATTTAACTTTTCTTCTCTTCTTTAGAAACTCACATTAATTAATAAAAATATTTCATTCAATAAAAATAATTGAAATTACTGAACTTAAGTCTGACTAAAAATTATTTCTGATTAATAATTTATTTATTTAAAAAAAAATAATATTAAACAAATATACACGTATGTGTTTAAGTTTGTTGCCCCAATCCTTATAAAATTGTAGACGAGGGTCAATAAACTTTGGTTTAAATATCCCCATATGGTAGTAAAAGAACTACCTCGTCAATAGTGCTAAAGAATACTGGTAGATTTTCAATGACAATCCTATGTTATATGTCAATACGTGATTACATTGGTTTGGGTACACCTGGTCGGTAGTACTATAGATAATGTCACTAGTAAATTACTCCAATTTCACTATTGCCATCGACCGATGAAATATCGATATTGTAGACTAGTGAATCTCTAGTGCTAATGTCGCCATGTGATCCAAAAGAACTACTTAGTCAGTAGTGCTACAGTCTACTGGTGGATTTTCAATGACAAGCTAATGTTAAATGTCAATAGACGTTTACATTGGCTGAGGTATAGCTGTTCAGTACTACTACTGACAATGTCACTACTACTGGTGAGCTATTATGTGTTTAGGGGAGGTTTTTTTTTAAAGCAAGCGCACACAACTAATGCCAATGCGTGCGTATGCGTTTGCATGTACGCAGAAAAATAAAAGATCATAGACACAACTTATGTGTGTATGTATGTATGTACATGCATGACGTTTGTATACGCGCCCATGCGTATGAAAAAGCAAGCATCAAAAATTCTTCTTTACTCCTATACCTACAATACTGAAACAAATTTCTTTGAAACATTGTTGTTTACGTTTGTTTTAGAAGATTTCGCTGTAGTAAACCATTTGAAAAATCCCTGATGTCTTAAAAGTTCTTGTAAGAGGTCTTATCCAGGACTTTATTGTATATAAACGTCTCTTAAAACTAGCTACGCTGGCAAGTCTGCCAGATAAAATTATTGAAAAATCGTCGAAATCCCGATAAAATATAAAATAATCGTCATTTCATACTCGAAAAATCGTCAGAAAAATCGGGCAAATCAATATGTAGTTTTTTTTTAACATGTACTCATATGTTTTATTTTATAAATGTATTTATTAGGAAACAAAATCAAAACAATTCATGTTCATACATAACTTTGTTCCCCTCAGTGGTAAAATTATGAAAAGTATTCCCAAGTTTTGTTCTCTCTTGATGACCGAAATCTTTGCTAGAGACTTGGCCTTTCTTCACATTTATTTTTTTACACAAATTGGAATATTGGTATCACTAAAAACTTTTCGAAAAAATACGAGTTAGGGACTTTCTATTTGAAACCATTGATACAAGTATGTATGGATGTATGTATACATAAAAATTTCTTTTAGTTGAACCCACATACATACTTGCATACATATGTATGTATGTATGTATGTATGTATTTATGTATGTATGTATGTACGAGTATGTACATATGTCCATTTATCGCAACAACAGAGTATTGACTCCAAATTTTAAAATTAGAATGATAACTTTAAATAATAAATGGCAACATTCTATTTTTATTTAACGCTAAACCATCAACAAACATTTTTTTATTTAATTAAAAATTATTACGAAAAAGTCTGCAAAACTACACCAAAATCTTTTGTTGTGTATGCATACATACATCTCAGTGATTCGCAATGAATCATGTTTTCGCTATTCATACTGACTCATAAAATTTTAAATAAGTGAGCAGACATCATTTAAAATCAACTAATCTGATTTACGCACACTCACAATAAGATTGATTTATCAGTATAGGTTGCAATAAATATGAATGCGACGTCGACATTATAATAGTCATAATCATTAAGTTTGATTTATAATTTCAGAAAAATACTTATACTACTTACATTGATTCAGCTCATTCAACTCATCATATAGTACAATTACAACAGTATAAAGTGTATAAAAAAACATTTGTAACCTCATAATCAACAAACACATAACCTCATAATGAGTATTTTAATGTTCGTATACGAAGTTGGCTTTGCCATACAATACTTATTTTTCATTGTCTATAAAAATTGAGTTCAGGAGAGTCGGAATAAACAACGTCATAAATCTCACTAAGTATGAGTTCGATGCGCACTTCAAACTTTCGGGTGAATATGATTCATAGACAACATTGCAATAAGTGTGAGTGCGCATAAGTACAAAAAATTATAAATCATGATTCAACTCTACTCACTTTTTCACTACTCATTGCGCTTCTCTGATACATATATGAGTTCTAACAGTAAATTTTTCATAAAAAGCTGCCCTATTTAGACTATTTAAAAATCGTCAGTTTTAAGAAAAAAATCGTCAAATCGTCAAATTGCTATTTGCTGTCACATCTGGCAGCCGTGTGCGCTGGTATTGAAACAATACCTCTTCTGTGCTGACTCAGACTCACTCTGCCGAAGCTTACTGTTTGTACAACAATAATGACTCACTGACTTTAATTTTACTTTCTCTGCACAAAAGACCACTTCTCACAATAAATAACGGAGCTTTAAAATGACCTTATGATAGACTGAAATGCCAGCAGATTCTTTGCCTTTTTAGGGTTCCGTACACCAAAGGTGAAAAGAAACCCTATTGTTTTCGCTACGCTGTCCGTCTGTCCGTCACACGGTATTTTCTCAGGAACCGTAAGAGCTACGGACCTGAAATTTGGATACAGTATGTAGAACCTTGGCCGCTACAATAACAAATACGTGAGAATTAAAAATTAAAGGGTGTTCCAAAACGAGCAACGAAAAATGTTAAAATCCCATGTAATATACATACAATTGTATGAACATATGTATATTGAAACTTAAAATTTGTAAAATTAGTGCATTTTTATACAGACTACAACAATTAACACTAAAATTTAAAAAAATTTAAATTAAGGGGTGGTCCATCAGTTAATGCAATTTTGACTATGTAATTTTGACAATTTGCTATATCTTGGAAACCGTAAGAGGCAAACACTTGAAATTTTCAAAAACAGTAAAACTAAAAAAACCGAAAATTATAAAATCGCCAAACCAAAAAAAAAAAAATCGCCAAAAATTAAAATAAAAATCGGCAAAACGAAAAAAATCGCCAAAATTAAAAAAAAAAATTCTAACACTAAAATAAATTGCCAAATTCGAAAAAATCGCCAAAATGAAAAAAAAACGCCAAAATGAAAAAAAACGCCAAAAATCGAAAAAATCGCACATTTTAAATAAAAAAAATCGCAATAATGAAAAAAATCGCCAAAAATAAAAAAAAATCGTCAAAATGAAAAAACTCCAAGAACCGAAAAAATTGCCAAAACAAGAAAATAAAGTGTCAAAACTAAAAAAGGAGCCAAAACTTAAAAAAATCGCCAAAACCGAAAAAACGAAAAAAACCGCCAAAACAAAAAAAAAAAAACCGAAAAGACCCCAAAAACAAAAAAAAAATGCCAAAAGTATATATTATATAGGATGAAGTTTGTATTAAATTACATATCTAGTGTTCGTACGGAACCCTTCGTGCGCGAGTCAGAGTCGCACTTTACTGAATTTATTTATATTTTGAACAAGGCTTCCAGAATGTAACATCAAAGTCTAGACAATCTCAGCAGCATTTCCAATGCTTGTTTTCAATCGTGCAATTATTTCATGGGTTTACTATGTATGTGCGTGTATACATCATTAAAGAAGCATTTTGTAGGTGTTTTTTAGTCAATTTTTGTCTGCACCCCGGTTGTTCAATCGGCTTTTGATACAAATGAATACTCATACGCTTATTCATTTCGTTTGGGTTTCTCTCTGTTGGCTGCTCTGGTCTGCACTATCATGTATGTATGTGTGGCTTCTTAATTCTGCTTTAAAAATTGCTTGCTACATATCTGTGTTCATTCATTTTGACAATTCATAGTAAAACATAACAAATACGAGTAATAAATGTTCGCGCACAACACATTGCAGGAATCAACAAATATCTTAAAATTTTCAAATACTTGTGATTTGCAACAAGACCTTGAGCACGTATAAATCACATTTACAAGTCACACGTGTGTGGGCAGTCTAACTGAATAATTTGTATTGTGTGTGTGTGTGTGTGTGTGTGTGTGTGTGTGTGTGTGTGTGTGTGTGTGTGAGTGTGTGTGCAAACTGCTGCAGCTGTTGTAAATATATTTGCAAATGTGTGCATTTATTAATATTATTATTTATTTGTTATTCTTAATGTAAATGTATGTATTCATGTATTTGTTATTTCTGCATGTGCAGTTAAAAAAAATTTTAACGACTGCATGAATGTGCATGACTGACTAACAGCAACAATTGTAATAACCATAACTACAACAACTTGCCTTGTTGTTATAATAATATTTTACAGATATATTTTTTTTGGCGTAAAAGCATCAAGCATTCATACATCTGTGAATTCTGTTAATTTATGGTAATGAGTTTGTCATATAAATATTAAAATAGAAATTCATACGAATGTTACAATATTCTGTTCTGTGTGCTTCTGTGTGTGTGTGTATTAGTGAGTTTATTTCTGTATGCATACATCTGTAACCGAGTTATCACTTGGGAAATTCAATCATATGTAAAAATATTCATGTATAAATGTGTGCTAAATATTTACTGCATCGCTGGCCATTTTTAACCATCAGAAACAATTGGTTTTTATAAAACTCCAAATAATAAAAATATCTGCCAATTAATTAATTCATAAAATTTTTTTCATTCTTATTGTTTCATTGCAAATTTATTTGTTTCAAGATTTTTTCCTGCAGCTTTAAGATACATAATCTCTGCATTTCAAAGTTCAATAATCGTCCGAAATAATTGCTTTAAATTTAAGTTTGTATATCCTGAGGTTTGGCTTGCAGTATCAATTTAATAAATAATTAATACTTTTAATTGCTTTTAAAGTAATTTATTTTAAAATCTTTTTCACATCAACATTTTGTGTTTATTTCTATATCTCTAAAAGTGTTTAGATTTATGTAATTTTAATTGCTTGTCTTATTCAGAAAATTAATTGAAATGTGTAATTTATTTTGGTGAATGTGGTTAACGACTTCAATTGAATTAAAATAAAAAATAAATTATGAGATGTAGAAGTTTACAGTCCATGGCAAAGGAACGATTTGTTGTTTCTGAGGAGGAAATGTAACCATAGTAAAAGTATTTTTAATCTTTTAAATTTTATATATTAAACATATTACTGTTGAAAAGTGCTTACAATATGCTATTTTAAATAGAAGTAAGTAGAGCATAAAATTTAATGTTGATGAGATTTTTCAAAGGCACTGTTTATTAAAGTTTCGCAATAATCAGCAGCAAAATTTTATAATGAATTTTACTGCAAGTGGGCTCACTCAAGATAGCATCATTATCAGCCCTCGTCCACACTTTTGTAGAAAAATAAAATATAATAAAATAAAATAAAATAAAATAAAATAAAATAAAATAAAATAAAATAAAATAAAATAAAATTAAATAAAATAAAATAAAATAAAATAAAATAAAATAAAATAAAATAAAATAAAATAAAATAAAATAAAATAAAATAAAATAATATAAAATAAAATAAAATAAAATAAAATAAAATAAAATAAAATAAAATAAAATAAAATAAAATAAAATAGAACAAAATAAAATAGAATAAAATTAAATAAAATAAAATAAAATAAATTAAATTAAATTAAATTAAAGTAAATTAAATTAAAGTAAATTAAATTAAATTAAATTAAATTAAATTAAATTAAATTAAATTAAATTAAATTAAATTAATTAGTGTTTTTTATGGGAATTGTTACAATTTAAGTTTAAAATTTTTAAACGCACTAATAATCCCAAATTAATATTTTACTTATTAAGTAAAATATTTTTTTTTGTATTAAAAATACATTGAAATTGATTATTGGAGGGTTTAGCTGGATCCTATGCGCATTTCCCTGTTGCTAATGCAGATTATCAGGGAACCTTTACCCAAAGCTTCTTAGAACAAGTAGAGTTATTATATTATAAACTTTCATTTAACCAAATGAGAAGTTCAACAACAACTAGCAAAATTGAAACAAGAACTCAATAATCAACATGTTTTTTATTTTCTTACTTTACTATTGCTACATTGGCTGACTTTTGTTCAGCTTCAGCTTCGCATTTATTTTCAATTTTAACAAGAAGTCTATTTTTGAATTTTTGTTTAAGCCTCGCAATTCTTAAATATTTTGGAAAAAAGAAAATAACTTTTTTTTTTGTTTAATTTATATTCACAATGGATACATAAATTATTTGAAAATAAATTTTCCTAAATTTACAATCGATTAAATTTATTAGAAAATATGCATCAGCTGCGAATTGTTAAACAAAATGATAATTATTATAACTAAGTCAGTATGATTGTTAGTGTGCTTGTTGGGTGTGTGTGTGTGTTAAAAATGTAAATATAAAAAATTTTATTCAATTCATAACACTCACACTTATGTTTATTCAATATAATTTTCAAAGCCGTATGCAAATTTTTTACAAATAAATTATCTATAAATAAAGTTATTTATTTAAAATTAATTTTTTGAAAAAAAAAAAATAAACAATCTAGCTCTTAATTAATATTGTTTAAATTATAACAAGTGAATAGATATGCAACAACAAATAACTGCTTGTATAATAAATTTTTGCAGCTTTATGCACTCAAGTTTTAATTATGGAAAATAAAGCAATAACACAACTGAATCCTTTAATATAAAAGCAAGACCACAAAAACTATATAAATGTATTATAATAGAATTTTAGTTTAGAAGTTAAAAAGAACAAAATATCTTTTACTTGAAATATGCTGTATGGCTTTTGGCATAGATGCGTGTGGTTTTGCAAAAAAAAAAAGACAAAATAAATCATTTTTCTAATAATTACGTAATTTTAATTAGAATGTGTACGCATCATAGATCAAATTTCTGCACATTTTACAAAACTATTTAAAAATTTTATATATATGTTTAAATTTTTTTGTTTCTAAAATACATAAATTAAATATAGTTTTACTGAATTATATGTTTTTAAATACTTATAAAAGCAGAATGAGTTTCATATTTCATAAATATATACATATGTATATATAATCTTGTGTAAGAATTTCTTATAAAAGGCTTTTACATGTATTTCTTGAGAGAATAAACTATTTAAATACGGGTATTTTTGTGAAAACTCCAAACAAGCTTGGCGAAATATTTAAAATAAAAAACTAAAGTCCAAAGATTAGAAATTTTCAGCCTTATTTATAAAACTTAAAAGGTTATAAAGGCTTTTTAAAAAAAAATTTTGTATGAAAATTTGTGTTAAAAAACCTTTATAAAGACTTTTTAAGTTTTATGAATAAGGCTGTTCAATTTTAAAATTAAATATGGCTCAAACTAAAGACGATAAAAAATACACACATACGTTTGTATTTTTTCTGCCTTGTTGTAAGAAACTATTCTTGATATTCAAAACTGGTCAGTATTTAAGAAATTTTCAAAACGCACTTAGTTTTTCACCCCGTTAAAACTGACCCATCTTCTAATTATAATTATTATTTCAGGCAAATCTATTCAGTACTTAGAAATCTCCTACTTATTGTCTTTCTGCAGCAAATACCTCAACCATTTCAGCATCATATTAAAACTGATATTGACGGGTAGTTTCTTATTCGTAAATCCAAATAATCACTACGAAACAAAAAGTTATCTTATTTAACTACATTTAAAAGCACTCCAAGGTATTTATTGGCTTTAGTTGAATCATCTGTTGTAGATTACTTTAAAGTCTCTTAAAACTTATTAATATGCTTTGAGGTCAAGTTGGCATCAAGTCAAATATTTAATTAATTTTAAAGACAGGGCTTTTTCCATAGTGTTACCTTACAGGTGTGTATATAAGTAAATATACATATCAAATGTTAAAACACAAACAAGCACAAACACGCTTAGCAAATCTAATTACAGGCGAACTCATTTATGTTTGAGTTAATGTTATAATTCGGAAGGGGATGGTCACACTTGGGCAAATATTTGCTCAAAAAACGTTGCCACAAAATATTAATGAAAAAGCTTTCAATTCAGATACGTGTTTGTTAAGTTAAATAGTTTCCAATAATGTTGCAATCAATGACGTTGTGTATTAGTTGTTTATGAAACTGTTTAACTTAAGAAACACTTGTCTGAATCAAATGGTTTTTCACAAACGCTGAGTGGTTACGCTTTTTTGAGCAAATGTTTGCCAAGTGTGACCGTACCTTAATTAGAAGACACAGTTAATTAAAGTAAAATTTTCTATGAATTTCTCCTAAGGTAATATAAATACAATATTAAATTTACATACATATGTACATAAATATGTTCTATTTTGCATGCTTCAGATAGATAGTGTCTCTGTATTTTGTTTGGCAACTTAACTTAAAATAAGCTGGGCTCTAGCTTTTGTGTGGCTTTTATAATGAAAGTATAGACGAAATAACAGGTTATCCAGCTTTTCATATTTAAGTACCTAGAAAGTATACATATGTATGTTTGTATAAGTATATGTAAGTATATATGTGTTATAATGTATGAGTTTTTAATTTTGATTATAAATAATTTGCTTATCAAGTTACTTTCTGCATGCTGTAAATGTAGCAGCTGCATGCACTGTCAAGCATAAATTTATTAATTTTTACACATGTTGAAAGAATAATAACACTGTTCAACACAAAAAAGTTTTGATGACTAATTTTGGCAGAGGACTGCAAAATAGTAAAAGAAAAGATTTGCTAATCGGTATTTTGAAATTTGCTTGCGAACATTTTATTGCTCGAAGTATTCCTGGAATGGGGCTTTTGGGGTCAAATAACTACCATCAAACAGAAATAAAGCATGTTATAAATGTTTTACAAAAATATATGGCATATAATTTTATTTTCACTCTTCTGGTAGCACTGGTGCATAATGTGTGTGCAAATAGTCCTGTATATACTCATCTATAGCCCAATAAACACTCAGAGTACTTTTATATTTTATGAGTATGATTGCAGCTAATAAAGTTTTTAAATTTTGCCCTTAGGCGTTTTAGCTGCGCAATTTAAGGAATATGTATGAACATTATACTTCTGTATGTACTCATTTATTATACAAATAAATACTCACAATATTTTTAATTTTTATGTATATGATTGGTGCTGATAAAGTGCATAAAGTTTGCCCTTTTATATTTTGTGCTGAGCAATTAAAAGAATGTATGTGAACATTATACTCTTGTATACTCTCTAGTGTAGCTAAATAAATACTCAGAGTATTTTTAATTTTTGTGTTTATAATTGTAAATAATAAAAATCATAAGTTTTACCTTTAGTCTTTTTTGTTGCGCAATTAAGAGAAACATTATAATGCTGTATATACTCATGTGTAGCCGAAATAATACATTAAGTATTTTAAATTTATTTGCGTATGGTTGAAGCTGACAAAGTGTATAAGTTTTGCGTTTGGTTGTTTGTGCTGCGCAATTCAAAGAGTTTGTATGATAATTATATTCCTTTATATACTCATTTAAAGCAGTTTAAATACTCACAGTATTTTTAATTTTTATGTGTATGGTTGTAGCTAACAAAGTGTATACATTTTACTTTAAGTCGTTTATGCTGCACAATTCAAGAATGCATATGAATATTTTACTCCTGTATACACTCATATGTAGCCGAATAAATACTTAAAGTATTTTTTAATTTTTATGTTTAGTATTGCGGCTGATAAAGTGTATAAATGTTACCTTAAGATGTTTGTTCTGCGCAATTTAAGGTAACATTTTACTCCTACTTATACTCATCTGTAGCCGAATAAATAGTCAGAGTATTTTTAATTATTATGTGTATGGTTGTATGGTTATGGTTGTAGCTGAGAAAGTTTATAATTTTTGCCTTTAGTCGTTTGTGCTACGCTATTTAAAGAATATGTATGAACATAATACTCTTGTATATACTCATATGTAGCTCAATAAAGACTCAGAGTATTATTTATTTTTATGTGTGTGATTGCAGCTGATAAATTATATACATATTACCTTTATTCATTTGTGTATGAACATTAACCTTTGTTCTTTATACTTATACGTATTAAGTTTAAACTTGATGGTTATGATTGTGTATGAGTATGGTTTTTATTTTTAGGTGTATACATTTAAAGTTGTAATATAGTCAATACTCAAAGAGTACTTGAAAACATACCTTTTTCATTCTCTGATATGTAACTTAAATTCTTGCGTTACTTTCTTATGGGAATCTAAAGATCAAATCATACAATTCGATATCTTATGAAAATTTGAAAATACTTCCACTTAATGTCAGTTTGTAATACCCAAAGCTGCATTTAGTTTCTTGGTTTTCATTCTCCCTGGTTTATGATAAAATTACACTTTAATTATATTACTTCAAAACCCAAAAAATATGCAAATCTTGCCTTTATTTGGGCCAAGCTTCCTCTCTCTCGCTCGTCTCTCTTTTGCTCGCTCTCTATTGATTTTCTCATTTTAAAACGAATAAATTTGCTGTTGTGTATTTCACATTTAACGGCTTTTCTCACAGATATTTTATATCTTTTAGCTTCATTTTACAACAACAAAGCATCCTTAATCAAGTGGCTAAAGGCTCAGTTAGCCGACTGTAATGTAATGTAACTGTAACGTAGAAAACAGCTGATCGATATTTTTATATGAAAAGTAGGTTACGTTACATTACATCTCTATAATCACTTTCGTTACTTTTCACATACCAATATCGATCAGCTGTTTACTACTGTTGCAGTAACTTTACATTACAGTCGGCTAACTGAGCCTTAAAATGTAAGTTGCAATATTTGGGTGATAATAAATGATATTTTCATACAGAAGTTATTTAGTTTTATTGTTCGTGTGTCTTGATCTCAATTAACAGAGATGAACAATAGCCCCCAAGAAGTGTGAGTGAAAATTCTATTATTAAAACTACTTACACTACAACATACAAATGCTTTTATGCAGAAATTTGTATAAATGTTTGTATAATTGATTAGTATTTAATTGAATTAAGACATTGTCACCATTAACACACACACATACACATACATACGCTCCTTCTCACACACATACACTCTGTCCCAATTTAAATACAAATCGAAAATGAATATGTAAATAAATACGAGTCCTTTGGACATGTCCTTTAATAAACGTATACTGAAAACAAATATTATAACAAAATGTTCTCAAATTAACATAAATTTATGGTTTTTATTTGACCAAAGTTCTATAATAAATAAAATTACGAAGGCAGGAACATGAGATACAATAAACAAGGCAAGAACATGAGATAACAGTTGTATTGTTTGTTTATTTTGTAAAACACTTAATAATAAAGAAAACTTATTTAGTTAGACAGTTTTATCACAAATAACAAGAAAAGTACTGTATAGAATATTTGCAAATGTTAAGGAATACATACATATGTACATATTCATCGTACATATTCTAATGTGTACTTAAAATAAACGTTTATTTTCAAAGTTTTTACAAGTACCTAAGTCAACTTGTTTTATTCCTTTTAATTAATTTATCAAAATTAAAACAGGACTTTTGTTTTGCTAGATAATTTGTTTTAAAAATAACTTTTTAAGGAAATATGTATCTGAAAAAAAGTATCTCTTAAAAAAGTACCTCTTGAAAAAGTACGTTTTTAAAAAGTATGTTTTAAAAAAGTACCTTTTAAAAAAGCATCTTTTAAAAAAGTAGCTCTTCAAAAAGCACCTTTTAAAAAGTACCTTTTAAAAAAAGTACCTTCTAAAGAAAAACGTTTCACGAATTTACCTTTAAAACGGGCGCACAGTGGCGCAGGATCATTTCTTCATCGGCCAAAACTCATGAAAGTTTTTTCTAATTTTTATTATTTGATAGACAATATATTAAGATTTTATCCAAATTTGCTTTTATTAGAATCAGTACAGTGATTGTTGCGAAATTTAAGGTTAAAGTTTCGATTTTTTAATATGTATTACGTGGATTGAGCTCTGTTTATTTATTAATTTTTTTTTTTTTTAAAAGGTCATATTATGTAAATTAAATAATCTTTATAAAAACAACAAATTAGGTTTTTTAAAATTTAATACCGAAGTCTAGTTTTTTCAGTTATAAATAGATTTTGTCTACTAGATGAATAGCCACAAGACACTAAATTAAAATAATTCTGCAAAAAAAAAATTGACTTTAGTGCAGATATCTTATAGAAAATATTACAAAATGCCCCACAGATTTTCAAAAAAAAGAAAAACAAATAGGGCACCAAACTGTAAGTAAACCCTTTCAAATAAAACATATTTTGAAATACTCTTAAATAGGTAATGATTTTATACGAGGTATGGGTTGGATTCAATTTTCTGAAGGCAAAAAAAAAATTTTGAAAATTGGTTCACAATTGAAAAACTATTTTACAGGAGGAGAAAATTTCCCAATCGATTTTCGAAAAAAAAATTTAGTACCAAATTGCAAGCAAAACTTTTCAAACAAAAAAAGAACTTTGCCAATTGCCTTACAAATGACAGAGTCATGCATAAGGGTAAACAATTTCCCCCTCCGATTTAAAAAAAATTATGGGACTCAACTGCAGACAAACTCTTTCAAACAATAAAAAAGAATTTTGCAAATTGCCTTACAAATGTCCGAGTCATGCATAAGGGGAGAAAGTTTCCCCCCTAAGATTTCCAAAAAAATATGGGACCCGACTGCGGACAAACCCTTTCAAACACAAATTTTCAAACAAAAAAAGAACTTTGCCAATTGCCTTACAAATGACAGAGTCATGCATAAGGGTAAACAATTTCCCCCTCCGATTTAAAAAAAAATTATGGGACTCAACTGCAGACAAACTCTTTCAAACAATAAAAAAGAATTTTGCAAATTGCCTTACAAATGTCCGAGTCATGCATAAGGGGAGAAAGTTTCCCCCCTAAGATTTCCAAAAAAATATGGGACCCGACTGCGGACAAACCCTTTCAAACACAAATTTAATTTTGCAAATCGGTTTATAAATGACAGAGTTAAACATAAGGGGAGCAAAGTTCCCCCCTCCAAATTTTGAAAGGAAAAATTAAAGGATCAAACTGCAAGAAACTTCTTTGAGAAAAAATTTAATTTTGAAAATCGGTTCACAAATGATAGCGTTATCCATAAGGGGAAAAATTAACCCCTATATACGAAAGAAATATGGGATCCAACTGCGGACAAATCCTTAAAAAAAAAGAATTTTGCAAATCGGTTCACAAATAACAGAGTTATGCATCAGGGGAGCAAAGTTCTCCCTCCAAATTTTGATAAGAAACTACAGGCAACGTCTCTCAGACAAACATTGAATTTCGCAAATCGGCTCGAAAATAACAGAGTTATGCATAGGGGGAGCGAATTTCCCCCTCCGGTTTTCTAAAAAGAAACCGCAGCCCGTTATCAATAATAGTTTTCGAGGCATCATAATTTCTTTCAGATCAAATATGACAAATTTTTTTTAAATAATATAAATTCTTTGTTTTTATCATCATGCCCCATGCCCACTAATGCAAATATTTTGACCTAATTTTTTTTTGCTCTAAAAAAAGTCTTCGAAAAAAGTTATTTGAAAGGTTGCAAAAGGTTATTTTTTAAAAAGCATATATTTTAGAATATACTCTGTTAATAAATTACTTTATTGTGCCTCAGTTACGCTTAAATTAGACGTACCATAACCACAACAATACAAAACAGCTGTTCGAACCAAACTCATGGGCAACACTGCATGCCATTATAGGTGACTCGCCATAACCCCATATCCATAACCATATAAACTAATTGAATTTTGGTTTTGGTTCTGGTTATTAGAATATGCCTCCCTATTGTGAATGGCGTTGTCGACGTCACAACAAGACTCAGATAAATATTGTTACTTGCCTACTCTTTATCGGCAACAATTGGCTCTTATTGACAATCTCTTACTAATCTCTAAGTCTTTGTAAATTAATGTACCATGTTAATAGTAATCAATTGTTGACGACAAAGAGTAGACAAATGACAGTTTTAACTGTCGTCTTGATGTGACGTTGACGACCCCATTCACAATAAAGGGTATGGTATGATACGTCTAATTTAAGCTTTCAGGAATCTGTTAACAAGCTCATGTTTTTTTTCTCTCCTTTTATTGACCGCTAATTATGTCTTATGCAATTTTTTTTTAATTTTTTTCACTGTGTACAATGCTTTGAGCAAAACAACTCTAAGTAAAAAATCCAAACACCTCAAACTATTTTTTTCTGTTGCTTTTTATAACATTCCTTATCATTCATGTTTCACTTTGTCTTTTCTTTTTTTTTCAATTATTTATTATAATTCTTTTTTTTCCATAACAAAAGGTATGTAAATGCGCTGAAGATAAGCTTATTACTTTTATTGTCAATTGTGTGATGCTTTTTTGTGGATATTTTCTTTTTTGCATTTTGTAATAAATTTATTTATACATTTTTTATGAAGAGACAACAAAGGAGCAAGTAAATGATACTTGAGGTATATTGTGCCATTGTTAGGAGTACCATAAAATTACAGTGGGCATGAGAGCTTTTGAATGTTGAAAACCAACAATCGAAAAAGTGGAAGAAAACTAACTCAAAGGGATCACAAACTGCAAACAATATCTAGAAGCGGTTATTAAAATGATATTGTATCTCGTACGTAAGGGCAAGATGCGAGCATTATCATGACATAAAATTTTCATCAGTCATTCAGACATTTAACAGCCGACAGCCTTGCCAGATTAGCATTAAATGCGCTACCAATTATCAGCAACATAACGCGCCATAACCGGAAAAATAGCTTAAGGGATATAATTTTCGAATTTAAATTTTTTTACCAAAATATATTATTTGCTCTCGTAAATAGTCGATTTTCATCAAAAAAAAAACGAAGTCCGAAAAATTTTTTGCTTAAGCTATTTTAGCGGTTATGGCTCGATATTTGCTTTGAAGGGGCGACTGTGCAAAGCTTTAGTATTAATCAAATTAAATAAAAAGCTGGATGTTTCTTTTCTTTTCTCAAAAGAGCATTCTTCGTAATATGTAATTTACGTGTTTAGGTTTGAAATATTGCTGTATTCGCTTTCAGCCAAATTTTAACCCTTGAAAATAAATCTGCAGAAAGGAAAACTATTTCAGCACCAAAAGCTTATTTAAAAGGACTTTATCAAAAGGAATGACTCATTATTTCATTGTGTTATATAATATTATTATTTCATTTTAAATATAAGATTTAATATTATAAACCCAAAATCATATATTCTTATATACTGATAAATAGCTTTGTATGAAATAAAACTATAAAAATTTATCTCCTTTATTATTATTTATAGCAAGTTAATCAATTACTTCCGCAAAAATTCCAAAGACTTGGGTAGTAAATTTTTGTACGTAGATATAAATTTTAAAGTACATATTCAATAAAATTTGTATACCCAACTCTCTTCCATACAAATCCAATCTATAAATTATGGTTAGACCGAAATGCTTTAAGAAAATCCTTCAATAGATTTATTTTGTGTTATTTTCCTTTTTCAAGGAATTAAAGCGTTAACCAAACCAAAATGCCTTTAGATTGTGATTATTGAAAGTAGTTGCATTTGTAGAGTTTTGGACTTCATTATTATTTTTTTGTTATACATTTTCTTTCTGTATTTTTTCCATTCTGCATAAATTTGTATGAGAAAAATCGATAGTGGTTTGAAATTTATTTTCAACGTATTTTCTAAATTGTTATTTTTGCTGTTTTTCCTTTCTCGCTCTTATTTTTGTTAAACTAATTACCTTTAATGCAAATAACAACAATGTACGACAGTGGCTATTAAATAAAAATAATGATGAAGTTAAAGGTGCTGGTAGTGTTAGAATTCTTATATAGAGAATGCTATGAAGGAGAGTTTGATAGTAGTTATTTTAATGAGATAATTTAAAGTAGCTTATTTTGTTAATTAATTTTTGCTAAAGAACGGAATCGTTATATAAATAAAATTAATAATAAAAATTAAAATATAAATTCTTTGAAATTCATAATTTCATATCCATTAAGTTATAAGCTGTTTCTTTGATATAAAAAAAAACACTTTAATTAAATTAATTTGCTTGGACTTAATAATAAACAGTTTGGCCTTGGCCTCAATTCAGCCGCTATGCTGCTTAAACTTTGTGATTGGTGAAGGATTCTAACAATCATAAAGCTTTGAACTTTTGTCTTACTATTTTGATTCCGATCCACAGTGCAAATTAATTTTAAGTTTTAACCCTCCGGTGAGTGACAGTTCTGAACTTCACGGCCGTGTGAAAAGGTCCTCACGGACCTTTTTTGTAAATCATGTTTTTTTCATATAAAATTTTTTTTTTGATTTTTTTTTGTTTTTATTGTTTATAACTAAATTCTACATACAAAAATAATTTTTTAAATTTTTTTAATTTTTGTTTTGCTTGAATTTTCTTAAGACTATTATAAAAAAGTTTAAAAATTATTGTTGTTGAGCGTGTACTTCTTGTCCACCGCCCTGTGCGCAAGTGTTGCAGCGATGTAAAAGTGTGCTATGTTCTCCGCAAACAGCGTTGCCGCAGCCGAAGCAGCATGCCCGTGTTTTCCGCTGCCGCCTGTACTCAGAACGGCAAAGGCGACATGACGGGCTACTTGACCTAGCCGCAAACGACGGTGCATTGCCTTCCATCGGTCTTGGTAATACCTGAAATGAAAAGAAAAATAAAAAACAAATAAATATATATTCTATTCTTGAATTTGAAGATGTTTTTCTTACCCTGACATCGAATGCTTCCATCGCATTGCGTATCCTTGGATATGAGGTTATATGGTTGTTCAGGGCACGTTCTTCGATATTTGGTGTGGCCAATTGTTTCGTTAGCAGTAACAAGAACGACTGCCGTCCGTCACTCCTTTTTATAGGCTTCATTTCGTTGTAAATCGTAAAAGCAGCCAATGCAGCGACGTCCAGCATATTATAAAACATGGCCAACGGCCATCGTTGTGTTGCTCTTTTCCAGCTGTAAGTGCCTAGCATTTGATCCATGGTATCAACGCCGCATTTGTTGGCGTTGTAATCTAATATGGCATAGAGCTTCCGCTTCTCGGTTTGCTCGTCAACGCGGCAGGTGTAGTGCATTGTGGAGAGCACCACTTTCACCACTTTATTTTTTTTTCGGCACGTATGAGCATAACGCTATATCCCCTTCGTTGAACCCAAATAATGTACTATTGATGGTGCGCTTCGGGTTCTTCTTGAACTCCTGTGGAATGAATGTTTTGTTGTAGCGCACTCTACCAACATATGCGGTTTTCCTCCTCATCAAAATACGCGCCAAGTCAAGAGTGGTAAAGAAATTATCCGCGTATATAGTACGGCCAGCATCTAAATATTTTTCAACAAGATCCTGCACTACGTTCTGCCCTTGGTTTATCTCCCGTTGTTGGTTTGGCAGTTTTCCAGAATATATCATTCCCTTCACAGGATAATAACTCTGTGAGTCGCATAACCACCATACTTTCAAACCATACTTAGCTGGCTTTCACGGAATATATTGTGTGAAGCGGATACGGCCTCTGTAAGGGAACAACTGCTCATCAACTGTTAGTGCTTCATGAGGAGTGTAAGCTGCTGCCAAGTTATGTTGCAACATTTGTCAAATATCGTTAATAGCCGCAGTTTTGCTGTTGATGAGTCGCTGTTGTCGAGTATTTCCATTCTCGAATCGAATAAATTGCTTAATATACATGAAGCGATCATACGACAACGCAGCTTTGTATATTGGGCAACGCGTCGCGCCCCATAATTCCATAGCTGGTTCATGGTTTGATCTTGTGAGTCCAGCATACAAAAGAATAGCTACAAAGGCGTCAAACTCTTTCACTTTCACTGGCTTCCACTCCTTTTTCTTCGTGGGATTCGCCAAATTCCATACAGCTGTAACCTCCCTGCCTTTACGATTTGTTTCACGTAGCACTAAGTGTATTATTTCCTGTGTCATGATTGAACGCATTATTGTATAGGGGTCGTGTATATTTCCTTTTGGTCCTGGTTTCTTTCTTGTGAAGTCGACCACGTTATGATTACGAGTGTGTGATGTTGGTGGTGCTTTTTTACCCCATTGGGTGCCATCTTTACCAATATAGTAACTTTCATTCGTTTCCTGTCCATCATTTTCTTCCTCTTCATCATCGTCGTCATCAGTATCTTTATTTAGCTCGGCGTATGCTTCAGTTTTGGTATCTGACTCTTCAGCAGGTTGGTATGTGCGATCTTCATCATCCTCAACTTCATAATTATCAATTACAGCAATATCAATTTCTTCGTCCATAAAATCTGCAAATCTACTATCAGCTGCACGCCTTTCATCCGCAGTCATTTGCTGGTAACGTCTACTACGGCGTACAACCATTCCAGCATCGTCCAAATTACTTGCATCTGCCATATTATATTTTTGTTTCTATCACACACGATTTTACTCTTCGCTGTCTAAACTTTGACTGATTTGGTTTACGAAACTACAACTTCTTTTATACTCTTTCGTACGTCTACCTGAACTCAAAGAGATTTAGGGATTACTTCATCATCATTATAATTTTTTTTATTGTTTCAACACATAATTTACTTGTTCTGAACACAAAGACCTGAACTCGAAGACATTAGGGATGATGATAAAAACAAAAAATTCTAAGAACTGGTTTATTGCTAGTACAGGGTGGGCCAAAAGAAACCAAGGGGTGTAAAAGTTTAATAACTTTTTTGTTTATTCACTTTTTTTTATTTTTTCTTTCAGATTATATAATATACAAAATGGAAATTTTTTTACACTAAGTATGAAAAATGATGTCTGTTAAATGCCCACCGTTTTCAGCTTCGCACTAATGGGTTCTTTTTAGAGCATTTTCCATAACATCTTTCAAAACTTGTGGCTGTAGCGTTCGAATTTCTGCAACAATGTTTGCCTTGAGTTCAAGGATTGTCTTTGGCTTGTTCACATACACTCGCTCCTTCAAAAAACCCCAAAGAAAATAGTCGGGTGCTGTCAAATCTGGCGATCGCGCTGGCCAAATAAATTCCGAATTTCGAGAAATTATTCGCTCTCCAAAAATTTTACTTAAAAGTGCCATTGTGTCTCGGGCAGTATGGGCAGTGGCTCCGTCCTGCTGAAACCACATACCAGGTCTGTTTTCAAGAGCAGGACGTAAAAAATTTTCTATCATAAACCGATACCGCTCTCCATTTACGGTTACAGCACATCCGTCTTCATTCTCGAAGAAGTAGGGCCCAATGACATTTTCAGATGTGATCCCACACCATACTGTACACCTGATGGAATGCAATTGGCGTTGATGAATGGCTCTTGGATTTTGAGAACCCCAGAACCTACAGTTCTGCTTATTAACAAAGCCATTCAAATGAAAATGAGCTTCATCACTCATAATCAAATTTTCAATAAAGTTGATTTCTGGTTTAAATAATAAAATTCTATTGTTCTGGTTCTCTGTTCAGTTGTGAACCTCTCCATTATAAATTCTCCAAGTGTTGTCTATATAATCTGAAAGAAAAAATAAAAAAAATTAATAAACAAAAAAGTTATTAAACTTTTACACCCCTTGGTTTCTTTTGGCCCACCCTGTAGTATAAAATTAGAATATTTTGCCTTTCCTTGAAAGCAATAAAGTTCATGTCTTCGAATTTTTTTTAGAATTTTTTGTTTTTATCATCATCCCTAATGTCTTTGAGTTTAGGTCTTTGTGTTCAGAACAAGTAAATTATGTGTTGAAACATTAAAAAAATTATAATGATGCCCAAAAACATGCATTTATTAGTGAAATTCAGTACAAGGTCCATACGGACCTATTCACACGTCCGCGTACTATTCTCACTAAAACCTCAATAACTCCTAAAGTAATTATCCGATCGGCTTGGTTTTTTTTCCAAAAGATGCGCAACAAAATACTCTTGGAATACAGGGTGGGGAGGGAGGGAGGGGGGAGGGTTGTAGTGGCCGAAGTAGGAGTAATTTCAGTTTAAAAAGGCAAAAAGGTCCCCAGGGACCTTCTCACTCATCGGAGGGTTAAAATTTTTTATTATGACTGTCATATTTGCTTTTTATTGCTTTTTCATTTAAGATTTTCGTTTGATTTTAGTACAGTAAATTTGTGTTGTTTGTCTCGTATAAGAAACAGCAAATTTTCTGCTTGTTTATAGTAAACAAATTCAGCAAAGTGCGACTCTGACTGGCATATATTAATAATATACGAAATTTACCTTATAAAATCGATTATCTCACCTGATGTAGACATTTTTTTTTAATATTTTGTTTTGGGGTTTTTTAATTAAAGCCTATTTCTTCGCGCTTTTGACGTTTATTCTGTTTTCGTTTTTGGCGCTTTTTTCGTTTTAGCGATTTTATTCGTTTTGACAGTTCTTTCGATTTTTCGGCTGTTTTTTTAATTTTTACGATATTTGCACTTCTTGTTTTTTTCATTTTCGTTTTTAAGTTTTTGCGATTTTTTCAAATGTTTTAAAGTTTTATTTTTTTTTTAGCTTTTTTCGTTTTACCGATTTTTTTTTGCTTTGGCGATGTTGTTTCTGTTTCTTGGCAATTTTTTTGTATGCAAATTTGGCTTTAAGATTAAGCAATTGTCTACAAGTATTTCGTTGCCGTTTTTATATATTGAGAACCTTTATATTTTTGTTGATTTTTTTTCATTTTAGCGATTTATTTTATTTTTAGTGATATTCACTTCATCACTTTTTTATACATGGCGTTTATTTTATTTCTGACGCTTATCATTTTGGCGATTTTTTTTTCGTTTTGGCGATCTTTTTAGCTTTTATTTTAGTTTCAGCGATTTTTTGGTTTTGGCGGTTTTTTCGCGTTGGACATTTTTTATCGTTTTATTTAATTTTTTTTGGCGATTATTTAGTTTTATTGCAACCTCTATTCTTTTGGTGATTTTTTTTTTTTGCACTTAAGCGTTTTATTTTATTTTTTGTGTTTTAGACATTTAGGGGTTTTTTTGCAATTTTTTGTTCCGACATTTATTTTTTAGTTTTAGCGTTTTTGCAAATTTTAAGAGTTTGCCTCTTGCGGTTTTCAAGATACAGCAAGTTGTCAAAATAACATAGTCAACATGACATTAACTGATAGATTTGGATTTATTTGGATTTTTTTAAATTTCAGTTTTAATTGGTGTAGTCTGCATAAAAATGCACTAACGTTAAAAATTTCAAATGTCTCTCTATGTATAACTGTCTGAGTATTGTATTAGGGTTTCAACATGTTTCGTTGTTGGCTTTGGAACCCCCATTGATTTTTTACTATGATATCGAGTCATATCCGCTAAAAAAGCTTAAGCGACACATTTGTTGGACTAAAAAAGATTGTCTACAAACGTAAATAATCGATTTTGGTAAAAAAATAAGTTAGAAAATTATGTCGCCTAAGCTTTTTTTTGGCGGTTACGGCAATATGTATATCCGGCCAAAGTTTTATATATTCTGTGCAAATACCAAGTCCCAAGTAAACAGCCTGTGACAAGCAGATAGACATATGGACAGACGGATATCGTAGGGAACATTATAGGGTTCTTTTTCACTTTTGGTGTACGGGAACCTTAAAATTGGAAGTCAACAAAATAAAAAAAATACCTAAAAGCAAATTTACAAAAATTAGAAACCTGATACTTTTTATTATTTGTTTTAAAGGTTTAATATTTTTCGACGGAAAAAGTTCTCATATTCTTCTGTAACTAACCAACGAGGCTTTGGTCTTTAATGCTAAATTCAAACAGTATCTTTTCACTATTACACATTCCATTTCGGCCATGTCTTCATGACGTTGATTTGTAAAATCATTTGAGTTTGCTTTATTTTTTTTTCTTAATAAATCATAACACATGTTAAATTAAAGCGAATGCACTTTTGTAACATATTGAGCTGAAGGGCAACAACTAAGTACCAGCATAATCCATTATCTCGCGCTCTCTCTCCCCCTCTTTCTCTCTTTCTTGTTTATGCTATTTTTCATTTTTAATTCTGGGATATGCACGAATAACATAAATGCAATATTTAATAATGCATAGAAGCGCTATGTTGTCTATTACAATTACTCGCAATGCAACTGCTGCTATTCGTACTTTGAGTGTCAGTGTTACTGATAATAATGATGATTTGAAATTTTGAAATATATGTACATTCAGCCTTACAGCAGAGTAAATAAATGGCGATAAGATATGTACATATGTATGACAAGAACAAGTATGAAAAATGTTGGAAAATTTTATTAAAATTTTGCAAAAATGTGTATATAAATAATTGCAAACCATTTCGTTATTTCATGGTTTTACGAAGCGCAACCAGAATCGAAATGCACTTTATGAATGTTGGATTGTGAGAGTCTGCACTTCTTGTACACGCTCGTAAGAACTTTTACAGAAAAATCTCAGAAATAAAAAAGTGAATATAGAATGAATAAATGAATATTTAAAAGAAATTTTGATTAGTTGAAGCATTTTGCCACAGAAACAGAAATCAGTTTGCAAAACCAAACATTTCTGCCTTTTGTCCTTAAAATAAAAATAAAAATACAAAAAAAATGCTTGCTTTTGACATTTAAATAAATATAAATTTACAGCAATTGCTTGCTGCTGATCAATGAGCCCAATAATTGAAAATATTAAATTCATGTTTCTTCTAAATTTTATGTCAAATTTACCCAATTATACCAAAAAGGGGTTTTTATTAGTTACTTCGGCACAAGTAAAGGGGAAAATAAATATTTATGCACTCTCATAAACAGTCATTGCCTAAATCAAAATGAAATAAAAAAAACCCAAAAAAAGAAACTTTAACCAGCAGCATGAAATTCTCAATAAATAATCTACATATTTTAGTCATTCTTTCCATCATCCATCTGGGCTCACAAGATGTTGGCTGTACCAAAAAAAAAAATTTAAAAAAAAAAATAAAGAAAAAAATTGTATCACTTTGCAATTTGTTTTGTATCGTTTTCGTATAGAATTGTTGAGGCATGTAATTTTAAGAAATTAATGAAGTGTACAATTCATTTCATTTCACTTCTTTTGTCATCTCTCATAATAAATAATGTCGGTGCGCTCTGCTGCTGATGATTCCGATGACGATGACATCGATTTCAAATGACAAGTGCGCTTGCAAAACAACAATTTTACTGAACACAAAAAAATATACAATTTGCCTGCAAACAAACTATAATTTGAGCAAGAACTTTTTATAAAACTATACAAAGAAAAAAAAAGAAAAGAAAAAATCTCTAAGGAATAAAAGCAAAAGGAAACTGTTAAGTGCATTGAGGTCTATATAAATAATTTTATGCTACAAAAAATATATATATGTATTTAATCTAATCCAAGAAATAGAAAACTTAAAAGAAAATTTAGAAAAATAAAACCAGAAAGCAGAGATGAAATATAAAAAATGAAGTGAAATACTTTAGGACAAAGTGTCCTTTTAAATTCTTTTCAGGAAGACAATTTCGTTGCTTTGTATGCATGTTGTTTGCCATAGATATTTGTAAACAAAAAATAGGAATTTAATAATATTTTTTTTTTTATCTTTTAAAATAAATAGTGATATAATCAAGTGACAAAAAATTATTTGTGAGAAATATTCTTGATGTTCTCTCGTGACGTTTCGAACAAGGCGAATCCATATCAGCTGGTCTCAGCTGCCCAGTTGACTATTTTCGCCGCTTGTGTTTTGAATATCCATCAGATTTCAATACACATTTATTCATTTTGTATTTTTTTTGACATCCTAAATATGAATTTTTCAAAGCAAATTGAGATGAGTCTACTTTGGTTTCGAATTTTCAGTACTAAATTTTTATAAGAAATAAAATGGGCTAAGAATTGATCCCTTATCCACCCAATTCCTTGGCTTTAGTCCCGAGCGTATATTTCTTCTTCCTCAGCCTGAAAAAATGGTTCGACGGAAAAAAAATTTGGCTACAAATCATCTCACAAATAAATCTTACTTTACAGGAAACTGTATAGAGCTCAAAAGAGACTTGGTTGAAAAATAAAACAATTTTTTTTATTAAAAGAAATGTGTTTCATTTAAAAAGCTACGTAGTTTTTAAATCATGCCTTGACCAGTGGGCAGAGTAATTGTCTTGAAATCCAAAGAACGTGAGTTCATATCACACATGGAATTTTTTTTTTTTCAGTTAGTGTATATTCGTAAAAAATAATTAATGTGATGATCGTAAAAAGATAAGCAATAATAGTTAAACATACGGAGGTAGCGTAATATAACTTCATGCTAACCTAAATAGAAAAATGAAAAAATTCAAAAACAGGTTAGATAAATAGTGATACTTACATATGTACATATTTACCAAAGGTAAATCAATAATTGTACACAACAATCATTTCTCACATTCCGTTTCATTAGAATTTACGTTAAATAGCTGATGTTAATAACAATCTCTACCCAAGTAGATAGACTAGGGTGAAGTGCGTTGCTGCACAGAAAAGTATCGGTATTTCCCCCAGCTTAAAAGTCTAATTTAATTTTTCTTCTCTTCTTTAGAAACTCACATTAATTACTAAAAATATTTCATTCAATAAAAAGAATTGAACTTACTGAGTTTAAGCCTGACTAAAAATTATTTCTGATTAAAAATTCACTATAGTTCAATTAAAATCTAAAAAAAATTTTATTTAATTTAAAAAAATAAAACTGAAAATAAAAATTGAAGAAAAGTGTATCGTTAATACAATAAATTATCAACTATGGCAACTTTGGTGAAGAGAAGTAAATTTTGACAGTATTTTTCATGATTTTCTCTAAAACATGAGTTGTGCACATTGATGTCAACTTTATTTTTTATAGCAAAGCGCATTGAGGCACACATTTTTTTTAGTTTATTGTTGCTGAAAAAAATATATCTCGGAGTAAACTGCTTCAACTTAGATTGGTATAAATTCAGCTGGTGGGTTGCAAATCGACTTTCAGTGTTTTTTATAAGTTGAAATACAACAAATTCGTCTCTAGCAAAATGCTTAAAACGGGCGGTTTATCTAAGACATGTAGCAACTAACATTTCTCTTTTTCAAACTCGTTAATAATATGAATTTTTTCTTTAAATTTTTCTAATCAATTTTCTCACACGAGCTAAGCAAAAGACTTCTTAAAATTACCAGTATTTTTTTGCCGTCGCCAAAGCATTATTAAGGCTCAGTTAGCCGATTGTAATGGAATGTAACTACAGGAAACTGTAGGAAACAGCTGATTGATTTATGTGAAAAGTAATGAGAATAGAGTGGTTATAGAGATATAACCGGAATGTAAGAATCTGTACATTACTTCTCATATAACAATATTGATGATCAACTGTTTCCTATCGTTTGACTTGCACTCCCCTACAGTCGGCTAACTGAGCGTTTAGCATTTATATTTGCGTTAACCGGAGAATCCAACCAATGTTATTGACATTATTACAAATGTGAATCAGAGATAAACAAAAGAAAAACTACTATTCTAATAAAACTCTTATTGCCGTGTTTCACCGCTTCTGTCCGCTTATGAGTTATAGTTTGGGCAATACTTTTTAAAATTTAAAATCCGCTTCCGGTTATGGGTTTGCATTTTGTGTAGAAAAACTAATAAACATGTTGCATCTATTAAAATTGTCCGGTTATTAAAGGTGTCCGTTATGAGTGCTTTCACTGTATAAAGACTTAAATTTTCTTGCAGAAAACTGCCCAAATTAAAACATTCGTTGTTAATGAAATATCAAAAAACTTAATAAATAGATTTTAGTGGAAATATTTTTATATTTATTTCTACATCGAGTGCCCTAATTTTTTTTGTCTAGGATGTGCACCAATAAATTGCCAAACTTTATATCTAAAAGTCAAACAGAATATTGTAATTATGTAGTTCCAGTTTTTTTTTTTTTTTTTTTTTTTTTTTTTTTTTTTGTATAAAGTTTTACAGTTGGGAAGGAAACAGCTGACAGAATAGTTGCTGACCATGTTAAATCTGCCTTGAATATGCATGTATACTCGTATATTTGAATTTAGAGTAAAAAAAGAGGAACATTCGTATTTGGAATTTTTTATGAAGCTATCAGACGCTCACAAAGTAATATAATATTTAGTGGAGCTGAAAACCACACTAAAATTAAAAATTGAAAAAAGAACCAAATCCGTGAGTGCCTTAAAAAAACTGAAAGTTGAAATAAGTGAGCTCTCTCCCGCTCTCTTTTATCTCTCTTCAAAAAAAGTACCAATTAAATTTTAGGATTAGCATATTTTATAGGTAGTTTTTTTTTGGTGAAGTCACTGCTCTTATAGGAAGAGGTACATTGTAGAGCTGCCAGACCTGAAGAAAATTTCTCTGAAGTGTTCAGTTCAGGGTGACCGATGACATTTTTCAAATAGTGGCACGAAATAGGGTATTTATCAAAAAAACGAAAACGAGAAAACTACACCAAACTTTTTATTTTTAATGTATTTTCATATCACTCACCCTAAAAAAAGGGGGACAAAAAGTGGCAAGGCAGTTGAAAAAGTGGCAATTTGCCACTTTAGTCTGTCAAACGGTCATGCTGGTTCAGTTAAATTTTTAAATGAGAGGTAAATAAAATATGCAAATTAAGACTCTTGTGTGCACGTTAATTGGCCCAATTTCCATAGCTTATTCAACAATATGTTTTAGCCCATTGTGGCAAAAGATTATTAAAGTTAAAGCTGATTTTAAAAACTTCTTTCCTCTGCAGTCTTCTGCTTTAAGCACATCTAAATTTTTACAATTGTAACCGAGCAAAAACGTTGAGAGTTGCGTTGCCAGCAGTACATTTACATAAGCATACAAAACTCACTTCCTACTTTAAATAAGTACCTTCCAGCTAAAGCTAACTTCAACACAATCTCGTTTAGCTATGACGGCAGGTAAACTTTTTTAAGCTCAAGCTTTTTTTTTATTAAGAAACTTATTGAATGTTGATGTGCAAGCGTTTCTTTTTTTCTTTATACAAAATCTTAAAACATTTCGTTATGGATTTTAGTAATAAATTTGAAGACAAAACCTTTAAAAGTAATCGCTTGGATATTATTACGCCAAATGTTATTACAAAGTCCATATGCCCTGCCATCTGAGATTTATTTCCTTTAAGAAGCAAAAGCAAAGAAAAACTGTGTAGCATAAAAACGTAAAAAAAAACTTATGGAAAGCAAAATGATTGAGCCAATTGAGTTGTAAATTTATTTTTTCTAACACTTAAACGTTTTATAAAGAAAGAAAGGTGGGTAAAAGTTAAATGTGAACAAAAAATAAAGACATAAAGTATGACAAGAAAAAAATTGTAATAAAGTTCATAAAAACAAACTATATCAAATAAATTTAGTTCAATTTAATTTATCATGTTCCAGAAAGCATTAATACAACAACTGCAAACTAAAAAGAAATTAGGCGAAAAAAATATGAAAATATGTGACACTCACACATAAAAATATCTTTAATGTATTGGCCAGGAAATGAAAGGAAAAACAAGAAAAAAGATAACGATAATAACCCAGCAAAAAATTTCAAAAAAGGTAATCGAGTTTGGAATTAAGCATTTTTGGTGGAAGCTGTTCCTTACTGGATTACCAATTTAATGATTTTAACAAGGCGTGAGACTAAAATAATCGATTCTGGAGAAGTACTTACCTTTTTTATTTGGAAACTTGTTCACGTAATCTATTTAATCTAAAAAAATCATTCTCTTCATTTAGCAACTTGTACATAATTTTTTTACATTTTAGGTAATGAGATTTGTAAGCGGGTAATGAAATTTGGCAATCAGAAAAGTAAGTCATTATATCGCAAGTAGTTCTGATGGTAATGTGTAATTTTTTGCTGGGAATAAACAAGATACCAGCATAAAAATAAATAAAGTGTGTAGCTTACGTAAAAATATAAAATAAAAGAAGATTTTTATTGTTTTCTGCCCAGCCGCGGCCGAATTTTATTAAATTATGATTTTGATTACAATCTGCAAAAGAAAAGCAAAATATTGTTTCTTTTTTTTCAAACAACTGACAATTAAACTTTGCCCGGGGGTAGTTAAGGAAGTTTTACTGTGCCAGCCATAAAATTGTCAAGTTGTTGCTAAGTATCTCTTGTAACAAATTGAATAATAAAAAATTATTTATTATTTGTTGCCAGCAAAACTTATTAATTTGCAGGATGACAGAAGCCATACTGATGCACTTAAAATGAATTGTTTATGTGTTATTTAGTATGCTGATACAAAATGTTAACGACTGTTTTGTTATATATGATATAAAATCTTTAATTTTTGTGTTAAGGGAGCTGGAGGAATAAATATTACTTTTGTAAATACTGCTTAAAGTTTGGAATGAAGTTTAAGAGTCAAAGACTTTCAATTCTATTAACGATTCATTATTATTATTATTATTATTAGGTTTTATTTTATTGGCAATATTTCATTATTAATGGTTCAATATTGATAAGTGGATGCTCCTTAAACTTATTATTATTTAAAGAGTTACACAAAACTAGTTTTTAAAGGTTTTGTTAGTTAAGTAATTTTGCATTTTAGTTAACGATATAAAAAAATGTTTGCCTGGACATCAAGACTGAATTCACATTTATGGGCAGATTTTGTAAAAAATTTCGTTTCTGAACGTTTCGATTTTGTATGAAAAATAACGAAAATTCGTTTCAAAAAATATTTTTCCATACAAATTTCAAAACGAAAAAAACGTTTCTATTTACAAAATTTGTCTTTTAATTTCATTTTAATTTATTTTTTTTTAAGTTTTATGCACTAAAACTTTTATTTTGCAATCTGATCATGGCTTCAGGCCATGATTATGAAAGTGGCCTAAGTCATTTATTTTTTTCTTACGAAAATTATGAATTATGAATAATGAAAAGTTTCAGTCCCACTTGACATTTCCAGCTTACAACTGGCTAAAATTTTTTGGCAGATATTAACAAGGTTCGAAGGACCATAAAAGCCAGAGTTAAAATGTATAAATCAAGCTTGTGTCACCATGTGGCTCCAGTTTAAATCATTAAAAAGGCTTTTAAAACAAGCTGCCAAAACTATCTTTTCCTTAGTCAAAATTTTTACAGCATTATTTTTAAAATTTAAAAAGGCTTTTTAAGAAAAATTTTCTATGAAAATTTCTTTTAAAAAATCTTTATGAAGACTTTTTAAGTTTTATAAATAAGGCAGTTAAAATTTTTTTATTTATTTTATTTTTATTTTATTTTTTATTACCTTGGCAGACATTAACAAAGGTTCGAAGGACCATAAGCAGGAGTAAAAATGTACAAAGGCAATATTTTATCACCATACATGGCCATGTGGCGAAAGTTTAATTCTTTAGAAAAGCTTTTAGAATATGCTGCCAAAACTAACTTTTCTTTAGTAAAAATTTTTAAAATTTGTTTAGTAGTTACTTTTATTTATATTTATTTTTTACTATATGAATATTTTTTATTATTTCTGCAATACAAAATAAAAAATGGAGGACCTTATCATCTGTGAGACATTTTTAAGTCAATTTCTTTTCGAAATTTTTATGAATATTTTGCTTGAATGCACACTTAAATCCCAAATTATTTATTTTAAATGTGGCTGAATATAAATTACAATTAAAAACTTTAAATAGTTCTCCATTCTAAAATTCCTTACAATTTTTTATCCACCCTTTAAAATAATAAACTAAGTTAAAATATCTCACATTTCCGTTACACATTTACCTACAAACAGGAAAAGTTACTTTCAATTTATCTATAATTTTCAACATTAATTTATGTATAAAATTACACACACACACACACACACACACACAAATAGACAATTCGTATATTGGCAAAAGTATTTAACGTTGAGCAATTGAAATACTTTGTTAGTCATAATTATTAATGGGCCCCATTGAATGTTTAATGTGCAATAAATTAGAAATTATTGAGGCAGTTAAACTAATTAAAATGTTCTAGGGTGTCATTATAAATATTGCTTCTCCAATATCTACAGTGAATATTAAGAATTAATGTATTGAGAAAAATAAAAAGTTGGGTAGCACATGCTGTGCACATGATAATTGCAGATTTTACAGAGTTACGAATAATTCAGTGTAAAGTGAACAGAGAAAAGATAATATTATAGCAAATTTAATTAAATATCATAGAAATTTATTTATCAGATAAAATTATTTAAAATATCAGAAATAATTTTTAGTCAGGCTTAAGTTCAGTGATTTTAATTCTTTTATTGAATGAAATATTTTTATTAATTAATGTGAGTTTCTAAAGAAGAGAAGAAAAATTAAATAAGACTTTTAAGCTGGGGGAAATACCGATATTTTTCTGTGCAGCAACGCACTTCATCAGCACCCTAGTCTATCTACTTGGGTAGAGATTGTTATTAACATCAGCTATTTAACGTAAATTCTAATGAAACGGAATGTGAGAAATGATTGTTGTGTACAATTATTGATTTACCTTTGGTAAATACATATGTAAGTACAGTAGTTTTCGTTTATAGTCACTACCGCTTATTGTCACATTAATGATATAGTCCATATTTAATGTTTTTTGTGACTTTAGAACTTAATTTCATTCAAAAAGTTGACGATATAGTCCATTTACTATATAGTCATATTTGACATATATGCACCAACTTTGTGGTAGTCAAAATCCAAATTGTATGCAAACAATTCGCGTTATAGTCACAAAAATTTTCAAGAGATTTTTTTTAGATATTTATTTAAGTCATAAACCAAAAAGTAAATCTAAATTTCAACCTCCATCTACTGTTTAGTAGAAGAACATGTCCTTAGAAGAAAACATTGTTGCATAAAAGGCCACACAAATGTGCCTTTTAAATACCACATGGTTTTGTAATTGACATAATTGGATTGTATGGAAATTCTTTTATATACCTCTGCGTGGCATATAAAAAAATTAGGCTTATAGTCGCATTAGCGATATAGTCCACAATTTCTGAGAAATTTTAAATGTGACTATAAGCGAAAACTACTGTATCACTATTTATTTCCCCTGTTTTTCCATTTTTTCAATTTTTCTATTTAGGTTAGCACGAAGTTATATTGCTCTACCTACGTATGTTTAATTCTTCTTTAGAAACTCACATTAATTAATAAAAATATTTCATTCAATTAAAAGAATTGAAGTTACTGAACTTAAGCCTGACTAAAAATTATTTCTGATTAAAAATTCACTATAGTTCAATTAAAATCTAAAAAATTATTTAAAATATTTAAAAATCTTCTAATATGTTATTTTAGGTAAAAATAAAATATACCTTGACTTTAATTTCAGTAAACTAAAATAAAACGTTGCCTTATTAAACAAACTAACTAACTCTTTATGTTTTTGAAATCGATTTTTTTTTGCATATTTTGATAGATTAGAGGAAACTATTTTTCAAAATAAATTCAGTAAAGTCCGACTTTGACTCGCACACGAAGGGTTCCATATGAACACTAGATATCGTTACCTTAATATAGAATGGCCATAACTCAACATTTTTTTGAAATGGATTTTTTTATGAATTTCGAGAGAAGAACATCTATTATTTAGAAAAATGCAAAAATTACAATTTCAAAAAAATAATTAGTTAAGGTCCTTCTATATTAAGGTAACAATATGTTATACTATACGTATTTTAGCCTATATTGAGCCATAACCGCAAAAAAAAACTTAAGCGACTTATTTTTTGGACTTCGTTTTTTTTTTGAAGAAAATCGACTATTTACGATCGCAAATGATCGATTTTGGTCAAAAATTGAAGTTTGAAAATTATGTCGCTTATGCTATTTTTTTCTGTTATGGCACGATATAATCGCATATTACATATTACCTTACCTATAAATTGAAAAAATGCTTGGCGTTTTTTAGTGGCGATTTGTTTAAGTTCAAGCGATTTTTTCCGTTTTAAGCGATTTCGATTTCGTTTTTATCGAGTTTCTGAGTTTTGGCGATCTATTTCCTTTTTCAAATTTTTTTTAGTTTTAGCAATTTTTTTTCTTATTTTTTTCGGTTTCTTCCGTTTCGGCAAATTTTTCGGTTTTTTAATTTTTGGCGATCTTTTTTAAGAGTTTTAGCGATTTTTTGTTGGTTTTGGCACTTTTTTCTTTATTTTCTTTTCTTAGGTTTTTTTTTGACATTATTAGTTTTTGGTGATTTTTTGCATTTTAGCGATTTATTTTATTATTGGTGACTTATTTCATATAAGCGCTTTTTTACATTTTGACGGGATTTCGATACGGCATTTTTTAAACTTTCAGGTTTTTATTTTGTTTTTTTTTTTGTTTCCACGATGCAGCAAGTTCTCAAGATTACATTTAACATTAACTTCATCGATTTTTTTAAGTTTTTGTGTTTTTTCCGTTTTGGCGATTTTTTTATTTTTTTAGTTTTAGCGATTTTTTATATATGGCAGTTTTTTAATTTTAGCGATTTTTTATATTCGGCGATTTTTTTAGTTTTAGAGATTTCGTTCCTTTTTACGCGATTTTTATTTTTTTAAGCTCTAACGATTTTTGAGTTTGACGCTTTTTTCTTTTTGGCGATTTTTTTGCGTTTTTAAATTTTTTTCCGTTTTGACGATTTTTTAGTTTCTTTAACTTCTCACTTTTGGCGATTTTTTTTTGCATTTTAGCTATTTATTTTATTTTTGGTGATATATTTCATTTAATCGCTTTTTAAATTTTGGCAATTTTTTCTTTCGGCATTTTTTTTAGTTTAATAGGCTATTTACTACACCAACACAAAATCTAGCCGATTTTAATTAAAATCTTTGTGAAAATCTATACCGTTTAGACTAACTTTTTTTGACATTTATTAATATTTTTTATCCAAAACAAAACCCATTATCTATAAAATTTCCAAAACTACTACCAAATATCTGCAATGTAGCAAAGTCACACACCTTCTCAAGTAGACCATAGCTAATTCACTCATCTTTTTTTATAAATATTTTGTACAGGGAAGTAATAAATAAATACATATATTAGATTTTTATTAGATTTCCTACAAATCTACTGACAAAATAGATTTTGTTTTATATGAGAAATCTAGTAAAAAGCAGCAAGATTTAGCTAGAAATCTCGTAAGTACTAGTTTTAGAGGTAATGTAAATGCCCCATAAGGATTTTTGAAAATTCCAAGAATTTGCTTCTTACGGTTTACCCGATGGAGCAAGTTGTCAATTTGATTTAATTTTATTAATTTGATATTTTTAATATCAGTATTTATTGCTGTAGTCTGCATAGAATTACAATAACTTTGAAAATTTCAAGTGTGTATACATATATCATTGACTGTATATTACTTTAGGATTTCGACATTTATATTTGCTCGTTTTGGAACACACGTTTGTATTTTACTTATAGATTTGTTGTTATAGCGGCCAGGGTAATACATATTCTGTTCTCAGTTCTTACAATTTTCTAGAAACCAGCTTGTGACAGCAGACAGACAGGCAAACGGACGGAAATCGTAGCGAAAACAATAGTGTTCCTTTTCACCTTTGGTGTATGAAACCCTAAATAACATTAGCTAGTTAGCGCGCTGCTATATTAAAGTAGCAATATGTATGTATGAATAATTTTTATTTCAAAAAGTTTTTACTCTGGAAAAAACAGTAAAAACAAACTAAAACCATAAAAGTTGTTACAAACAATTTATCAACAAAATATTTTTATATTAGTTAGAAATGAGACAAAAGCAACTGTAGTAAAGCAAACATGTATTAAAATAAATAATTTATGCCATATTTTATTATTAAGACAACTTTTAGTAGAAGACAGATCTCTTACTAACACACAACAGCAATACCCAGCAAACAATTTAAAATGAATTTCATAAGAATTTATATCTTTTTTTTACACATCCATAATAAATTTGAATAATTTTCGTTGTGTGATTTTTAATGAAAAAAAATGCACTTCATTTTAAAAACGAGTACCATAATACACTATTGCGCAGTTTGATATTCAAGCAGCGTAGGGTAGTGAGTTCAATTCTCTCTAAGGACACTGAGTATTTAAAATTAAAAATGTTCTCTAAGTAATAATAAATATTCAGTAAACCAACATTATTGTGTTTAATGAAAATTTAAACTTATTTGCTGGTGCTTAAGCATGTGTATATGCATTTCATTTTGCTTTGCCAAATCATCAGTAGAATTCAATCATACATTTTTTTTAATTTTTAAATTTCTCAACTCCTTTCGGCCCGAATTGAATACTATCTATAGATACCAACCACATGTGGTGTACAGTACGGCCAAAGATGCTTTTTTGTGATTACATTCACATCTCATCAACTACAATAGTGAGAGTCGCCAAATTTTATATGGATGTTCTAGCAAAATCTTGGCGTTGTAGGAAGGGAGAGACGGGTACCCCCAGACAAAATCATTAATATCTTTCTTATGTCCTCAGAACTACAGGGTGGGCCAAATGAAACCAAGGGGTGTAAAAGTTTAATAACTTTTTTGTTTATTAACTTTTTTTTATTTTTTCTTCCAGATTATATAATATACAAAATGGAATTTTTTTTACACTAAGTATGAAAAATGACGTCTCTTAAATGACCACCGTTTTCAGCTTCGCACTGATGGGCTCTTTTTAGAGCATTTTCCATAACATCTTTCAAAACTTGTGGCTGTAGCGTTCGAATTTCTGCAACAATGTTTGCCTTGAGTTCAAGGATTGTCTCTGGCTTGTTCACATACACTCGCTCCTTCAAAAAACCCCAAAGAAAATAGTCGGGTGCTGTCAAATCTGGCGATCGCGCTGGCCAAATAATTTCCGAATTTCGAGAAATTATTCGCTCTCCAAAAATTTGACTTAAAAGTGCCATTGTGTCTCGAGCAGTATGGGCAGTGGCTCCGTCCTGCTGAAACCACATACCAGGTCTGTTTTCAAGAGCAGGACGTAAAAAATTTTCTATCATAAACCGATACCGCTCTCCATTTACGGTTACAGCACTTCCATCTTCATTCTCGAAGAAGTAGGGCCCAATGACATTTTCAGATGTGATCCCACAGCATACTGTACACCTGATGGGGTGCAATTGGCGTTGATGGATGGCTCTTGGATTTTGAGAACCCCAGAACCTACAGTTCTGCTTATTCACAAAGCCATTCAAATGACGTTAAAATGTCGACGATATGCTCTTTGCGTTAAAATAATTGATCTCTGGTTTAAATAATAAAATTCTATTGTTCTGATTCTCTGTTCAGTTGTGAACCTCTCCATTATAAATTCTCCAAGTGTTGTCTATATAATCTGAAAGAAAAAATAAAAAAAAAATTAATAAACAAAAAAGTTATTAAACTTTTACATCCCTTGGTTTCTTTTGGCCCACCCTGTACAATAGTGAGGCACCCTTAATTTAATGTGAATAAGTTTTAAAACAACCTGCGTGATCCACCAAAATCTTTGGATTATAGGGTGGGATATCCTTTGGTATCCTTAAAATAATATACATATTTTTTTTAATATTACAAAAATCTAAGCAGGAACAAAATCCACATGAACAATCTAATAAGACAAGCAAAAATTTATAATTTTTTTTCACGCACGCTCCTAATGAATTGCCGGCCATTGACTGACTTTGACAGATTTTTTAACAAGCCTGCGAAAGTTAACTAAAGCTATGTAGAAACGGTTGTCAGATCTAACAATATTGTCAGTAAAATGTGCACAAAATTTCTTAAAACCGTGTGAACTGCCAATTTTTGTCAGACATTTTAATATTGTCAGATATGCGAAGCTTAAGCATCTGACAATGGCGTCAATGTAAGAGAATTCTTTTTATGGGCAACACTACACACGCTTGATTTTAAGGAAAATATTTAAAATAGAATATATGCAGACAAAATCATTGCAGTTGCTTCCTTATGGTCCATAATAATTTATACTTTCACTTTTTACATTTAACACAAACATAAGCGATAAATATTTAATAATTTCTAACAAATGCTTTAAGTCTGGCAACGCATAACAACAGATCTAACAATTTGGGCATATGACAACCGTGTGAACTGACAATTTTTTCAGATGAATTTATTGTCATACAACCGTCTGGCAATAAATTGTAAGATTTTCTGACAACCGTGTGAGCTGACAAGGAATATTGTACTGGAAATTTTCGATTTCCAGCACGTTGTCAGCACATTGCCAGATCTGACAATATTGTAAGTTCTGACAATCGTTCGTATACTATAGTGAATTTTTAATCAGAAATAATTTTTAGTCAGGCATAAGTTCAGTAATTTCAATTCTTTTTATTGAGTGAAATATTTTTAGTAATTAATGTGAGTTTCTAAAAAAGAGAAGAAAAATTAAATTAGACTTTTAAGCTGGGGAAAATACCGATACTTTTCTGTGCAGCAACGCACTTCACCCTAGTCTATCTACTTGGGTAGAAATTGTTATTAACATCAGCTATTTAACGTTAATTCTAATGAAACGGAATGTGAGAAATGATTGTTGTGTACAATTATTGATTTACCTTTGGTAAATATGTACATATGTAAGAATCACTATTTATTTCCCCTGTTTTTCCATTTTTTTCATTTTTCTATTTAGGTTAGCACGAAGTTATATTACTCTACCTACGTATGCTTAACTATTCTTGCTTATCTTTTACGATCATCACATTAATTATTTTTACTTATTGGATGTACAGTCGGTACATACATATAAGTATTATAGTAGTGGATATTATGTTACTTTGTGGTTGCATTCTCCCGTTTATCTGGTTTTCGAACATTAGTGATTGCCAAGTGAACAGTGATTGCCAAGTGAACATATCTTTGTCACGTGCCCTTGATGAATTGAGACATTTTTAGATTTTAATTGAACTATAGTGAATTTTTAATCAGAAATAATTTTTAGTCAGGCTTAAGTTCAGTGATTTCAATTCTTTTATTGAATGAAATATTTTTAAAATCATTATTATATATAAATTCAACCATGATCACGCGTGACTCATACCTGATTAATGCGGCACCAACGCATAATAAGTCGTGATATTTGTACATATATAATAAAAAGCACATAAAATAAGGACAAAAACAACAGCAATGAAAGTTTTAGAAGAAGTCATTAAGGCGCTTATTATTGGCAAAAAAAAAAAAAAGAAACGCTTGAGGCGGCTATAAGTAATTCGTATATTTTTTTCTTAAATAGCAGTTCTGTTTAAAAATGCCATTTATAAGGAAATATAAACTGTTTTATGTAACTTTCGAAAGCTTTGCTTTTTCTAACAAGAAATTTTTTTATACAACTTTCTCATTAGAACTGGGGGGATTTATAAAAATTCTTTCTCTCAACCAGAATGAATTAAAACCTTAAATTAGTAAAGAAGAAATATGTACTACTTCTTCTTATGTCTTATTAACATAAATATTTTTCTTTAATATACATATGTCCACATACATAAATACTTTAATGCCAACTCTGGAAATGTCTTGCTTTAAGTCTCTTTCACATGCATAATTAAAATTCTTATTTCTTTGTCTCATGCAAATATAAACCCCAGTTGAATTGTAATTTTTGCTACTTTCCTCAATCTTACTTTTTTTGTAAGCCCTGCGATAATGAAATGCTCCACTTTCGTTTTACGTTACAACTTAACACACACATACATGCATGCACATGCATGCATATAAGACATTAATGGTATGAAACTCAGTTAGCATAAATCTGGCAGTCATAGAGAAATAAAGAGAGAGTGAGTGACAGAAAAAGGAGAGAGAGAGAGAGTGAGGGGAAAGATAGTCAGCAAATACCCCATTGATATTTAAGACATTTATACCTGACATTGAATAGATTTTAGAAATTATTTTATACAAAATATACGACCAAAAGTGTATTAGGTAAATGGGACAAAATTACCGTGTATATTTGCACATGACACTATGCTTACAAACGTGCACATAATATATACATCTATACAATAGTCCTTGTTGCTCAGGCATTTGTATAATAGAAATGTAAAATAACTTCTGTGCACAGTTGAGAAAGTATAGAAAAAAAGGTATTGAGGATAAACCCAGCAGGTGCAGTTGATTAAGCGACATACGGTTTCAAATCATGGTCATAAACTTAAACATACTCGTACACACGCCCATAATTTGAAAAACACATGTACACATGTACAGGGTTTATCCATATACATATGTTTGTACATATGTTTGTATATAAAAGTCTGTTTGAGTGGGTGTACGTGGTTGTAAATTACAACAGCTTTCACTTCTGCAGAATCAAAGATTTGCTTGCAAAAAAATATAAAAAATAAAATCATCGTCAGTAAGATAAATTACAAAATATGTATATGTGTATGTATGTATGTATGTATGTTGTGTATTATCACAAGTAAAATGAATTTTTATCATTTAATAAAACACTCCATATGAATGAGTGCATGCATACTTTTGCAGGCGAGTGCAAATGCAGCTGTGAGTTCGCAAACAATGTGTCGACAATATCTTTTAATATACTAATGCTGTTGCTTGTGTGCATGCAGCTTCACTGACTGTATTCTACATTTCATATTTGTATACTTTGACTGCACAAGATTCCCTTTCGCTCTATATAGACGTTTCAGATTGTTGGAAATGTCACACTAAATCGACTTCGATTTTGAACCGGAAATGCATACAACTATTTTAAAATGTCACATTAACATTTTGGAAAAGTAAATTTCACTTTACATCGAGTCATACTCGCACATACATACATACATACATACATATACACTCACACAAAGTTATAGAAAAACTCAGCTGAGCTCAAAAATTCATGTACAATATATACACACTCATACTAATACGCAAAGAAAGTTAAATACAAAGAATTTGATACTTTTGCACTTACTGGCAATAAAAATTAACCTGTTGCGGACTTAAAGATTGTAGCAAAAAAAAAATACATCAAAGATTTTACTTTAAATAAATTGCTATGTGGGACACTTAGGACTCAAAGTTATGATCAAACCTATTTAAATAACATAAGTTTGAGCAAAGGTTTGTATTTACACGAGTTCAATCCAAGCCTAGTATAAAAACAATTATACCAAGAAAACGACCACAAACCTTCCTTTTAGACACAAACCTATGATCAATTAGACTTGGATCGAACTCTCTCAGCAGCTCGTTCACAAGTAATGATCAAACCTATAAAACTTAAACGGGTTTGATCAAAGCTTTGTGTCAAAATAAAGCTCCTAGAAGACTTCAATCCAAGTCTAAGACCAATGTAATTTAATTTGTTTGATCCTCGAATTGTATTAAAAATGAACATGAACCTTCATGTTTGTTTTTTATACGACTGCTTCCAACTTATACCTGATTTACATTAAGCATTTTTTCATGAAAAAAGTTGCATGAAAATTTTTTCAATTGTCAATAGCAGGCCCGTAGAAGCAAATCAAATCTAAATAGTGCCAGAAATGTTTCAGAGATTCATGCTACATCAATTTTTATATATGACAGCGCTGATATTAGCAAATAAAAAAAGTTGCGTGCAACAAATTTCATGAAATTTCATGAAAAAAATGGCTAATGTAAAACAGGTATAAGTGTTTGAAATGAACGCGTTGGATTATAATCATTCCTTATTCTTGAAAGATAAAAAATCCGGGTGGCACGTTGACTATAAAACCGAGGGTCCTGGGCAGAGAAAAAAGAAGGTGGGCTCAAAGCCGACTTGCATCGGCTATTTGTTGTTTTACATATGCTGTGGAAATTTTAAGCCTGTGGCAGACAGAGAGATGGGTAGACAAACAGACATACAGTTGGACTGAGAGAAAGGCGGACATCATAGTGAAAACAATAGGAATCCTCTTCACATTTGCTGCACGGAACCCTAAAAAAAATCAAGTCATAATAAATCAGAGAAAATTTGCTAACCCTGGCAGCTCTGTGAAACACTCCAAAATAATGACATGAATAAATACAATTCATGACATTGTAACCATTTTTAAAAACTAATCCAACAATTTGGCTTGTTTAAGTGCTTTTTCTTGCCATTATGCCTTTAAGCGGGTTAAATATTTATGCATTTCAATTTTAAACTACATACTGGCTTAATGCGACTTTTCTTTTATTGCAATTTGCAAATGTGACAATAAAGATGGAGTGTTCGTTCTACAATGTTTTGTCGTTTGCTATGAAAAGTCTATAAATGTTTGTATGCGCATTGCTCTGCAAGAATATATGTGAAGGATTGTTTCTCTCTAGTTTTATTACTGTATGGAGCCCGTATACGCAACTGTATATTTCAATATGCAGACATGCCTAGATTTTGTGTGTGTGTGTGTGTGTGTGTGTGTCTGGTTTGTATATCAGTATGTATATAATCAATTGAAAACTTTGCAATGTTTATTTAACATCTACCATCACTTATGCTACCAAAAAAAAAGCAAAAAAAAAACTACTGGCAACGAACAATTCATCTGGAATTTATTTTCACTTTTGCTTCCCCATACCAGCACAAAAAAAAAACATTTATGCATTTTCTGCACACATATTTAAACAATAGAAGATTGAATGTGCACGTTTGGGTGCGTGTGTGCCTGAGCAAGTGCAAATTTAGGATACAGACAACGATATAACATTTACCCTTAACATCACACAACACTTCACCACACCTGGTAAACCCAGAGTTTCCTACGAATTCTAGACAATAAAACTAAACAATACAAATTGCATTCAAGCATTGCAAGTTTTGTTATATTAAATCATTTCAGCCCAAGTCCACACCTTCTCCCTGCTTTCCTTCCCCACAAATCAACTGAAATCCATGACAAGTAAATGGAATTGATATGAAATAAAGGAACTCTATTTGGTAATTGAAAATTTGTATTTTGTTTTGCAATGCAATAGCATTTTGTAAACTTATACAACAACTTACTAAATATGTACTTTAAGATTCATTTAATTTTCCTGATTTCAACCTGCTTTTATGTCAAAATTTTTGTATTTAAAAAATAAAAAAAATAATTTTCATTTGCTTGAGATTTCATTCACTGCTGCTCTGCACAAACGAAGAAGAGAAAACAATAAAATGTCATTAAACATCCAGATCATCAATAAAATTGTCAGTTAGAATATGTTGCTCCTGGTCTTGCTTCCATTCACATGATTTGCAAAAATTGCCAATGACTAAAAGTTTGACTCTTCAGTTGAATGACAAAATGACTGAGGCTGTCTAAATGATTGACTTTAAAATGAAGTAAAAAGGTTTTTAAATTTAGCCTTGGCTGGTATCGCTGCGGGCGTCATCAAAACGGTGCTCTGGGTTGTGCCCAAAAACTTAAATTTTTTAAAAAAATTTTATTTGCATGAAATAATTTTCAAAATGTTTTTTTAAACGATTTTAAAATAAAAATTTATACATAAACATTTTTACAAAAAGTTGCATTTTATTTTTTATTAATGTATGCAAATCTTGGCCATAGTTAATCGAGTTAACAAGAGCAACTTAGTAGTGCACTTCTTGTCTTAACAGTGGTTTGTTAGACATCAAAGTGAATACCTGTGGTTTTCATGAATTACAACCTATAATATATCGGCCTTATGCCGATATTTTAATTTTATGGACATTCTGCTTCAAAGTCTTTAAAGATCTCTGTTAAATTAAAATTGCTTAAATTTAACTAATATAATTTTTCAAAAGCTTAAAATCTTATTAAGCTATAAAGGCAACATGTTCAAGAGCTCTGTAACTTGTTAAGTCAGTTGTTATGATTTTAAAAAGTTTCGTAAGAAAACACCTGAAGGTATTTTACAATTTAGCTTAACCATAAAATTTGTCTTAATTTACAAAAAAGTTGTTCCATTTACACAGATAAACAACAAACAAACAAAAAATACTTTACAAACAAATGATGGAGTAGATACTTTACTTTAGAACTTCAAACAAACCACTGTTTCCACAAGGCGCTGATTCAACTCTAATACAGGGTGGGCCAAAAGAAACCAAGGGGTGTAAAAGTTTAATAACTTTTTTGTTTATTAACTTTTTTTTATTTTTTCTTTCAGATTATATAATATACAAAATGGAAATTTTTTTACACTAAGTATGAAAAATTATGTCTCTTAAATGACCACCGTTTTCAGCTTCGCACTGATGGGCTCTTTTTAGAGCATTTTCCATAACATCTTTCAAAACTTGTGGCAGTAGCGTTCGAATTTCTGCAACAATGTTTACCTTGAGTTCAAGGATTGTCTCTGGCTTGTTCACATACACTCGCTCCTTCAAAAAACCCCAAAGAAAATAGTCGGGTGCTGTCAAATCTGGCGATCGCGCTGGCCAAATAATTTCCGAATTTCGAGAAATTATTCGCTCTCCAAAAATTTGACTTAAAATTGCCATTGTGTCTCGAGCAGTATGGGCAGTGGCTCCGTCCTGCTGAAACCACATACCAGGTCTGTTTTCAAGAGCAGGACGTAAAAAATTTTCTATCATAAACCGATACCGCTCTCCATTTACGGTTACAGCACTTCCATCTTCATTCTCGAAGAAGTAGGGCCCAATGACATTTTCAGATGTGATTCCACACCATACTGTACACCTGATGGGGTGCAATTGGCGTTGATGAATGGCTCTTGGATTTTGAGAACCCCAGAACCTACAGTTCTGCTTATTAACAAAGCCATTCAAATGAAAATGAGCTTCATCAGTCATAATCAAATTTTCAATAAAGTTGATTTCTTTTATTCATTTCTTATTTTCTGATTTTCATTTATTATTTTCATTCATTATAAATTCTCCAAGTGTTGTCTATATAATCTGAAAGAAAAAATAAAAAAAAAAATTAATAAACAAAAAAGTTATTAAACTTTTACACCCCTTGGTTTCTTTTGGCCCACCCTGTACTTGTATCATTTTGCTACTTTTTTCTTATTACTTTTTCATTTTTCTCTTCCTTACGCTCTTCTTCGAGTATCTGCTGAATACATTTGAATGGCTGCTGTCATTTGTTAGTCCTGTTCGCTGCTGCTTGTATACGGTGTTTGAATTTTCTTGTTTTCACATTCACGCTGTCTGTTTGAATTTAATTATATTAACTACTACTCCCTCTAACATTGGTAATACGCTTGTCATTTGGCTGCAGTTAAAATGTGTTAGAATGTATATTCATTGAGTTTGTGAGTTTGTGAGTTGATGTATTTCAAAATGCTATTTGCATATTTATGAGTTGTACAAAATACTCTTTGCATTAGTGTGAGTAAAACGTCAAAGTTGTGCTGCCGGGCTGCTGTGGATTGTTAGAAATAAAAAAAACAACTAAGTTGTAAAATTGTTGAAATGAAAATGTAATAGCAAGCAGTGACAACAAGAAAATCTAAAAAAAAACAGCAATCTATAACTCTCAGCTCATTTCATATGAAAACCTTTACTCCTTGCCAATGAGCGCACCTTTACAATGTTATTTGTGCTATTGATTCTGTAGGCAAAATTGTTTAGAATTTCCTTTGTTTTCTTTTAAATGAAAAACCCTGCTTCTGTTTACCACAATACTTGTCTGCTTTTAATTAAAGGTTGCTTTATTTTTGCTTTATTTTTATTATCTGCTTTTGCCTTCAAACAGAGACCATAGTACTGTGATAATAAAGACAGCTTCTTCAACTGACAGCTAACAATAATATGAATCATAACGATTGTGGTAAAAGTATGTTTTGACTTTAAGTATTCAGGATATTGTTCAAGAAAGGACGCGAACTCTTATTTAATTGTAATTTTACATTTGCTTCCGCACTTTTACTAAATTTTTTTTTTTCATAAAATCTAGTGAATAAAAAAAGCAAAGCAAAATCTACTAGATTTTGTCAAAAATCTCGTAAGTACTAGATTTTGCTCAGATGTAAACGCACTATAAGTGTTTACTGAATACATATTTATATATATTTGGTGTTGTTAGTGCTTTCTGGTCTATTTTTCTATCCAATTTCTTATATAATTTTGAGCTTTTTTGTTAGCTGATAGCTTTAATAGCTACTGCTTATATTCCTCATATCGGCACTTCCACAGTAATATCAAGTTTTTGTCGCGTGCGACACACCAAACAAATATGATTGTTTTTATCCCAAAGAAAACTAAAGTTTTTTTTTTACTTCTTTATATCTTTTTGTAGGTCTTCAGTAACTCTGCATTCGGTAATATTTTAAGAAAAGTTGAGTCACAATGTTCTGAGATACAAGCTTAATTGCCTAATGTCGCACGTGACAAAAAGAGTGGAATTTCTCCTGAAAATGCCAATTCACTCTACTACTTCTATTCTTTATATCAGCATATCCACAGAAATGTCAACTTTTTGTCACGTGCGACACACCAAACAAGTATCTTTATTTTTTTTAAGAAAACATTTTTTTAACTTCCTTATATCTACATGTAGGCCTTCAGCAGCTCTACATTCGGTAAAATTTTAAGAAAAATGAATCACAGTGTTCTGAGATACAAGCTTAATTGCCTAATGTCGCACGTGACAAAAAAAAGGGGAGCTTCCCCTGAAAATGCCAATTCACTCTACTACTTATATTCCTCATATCGGCATTTCTACAGGAATATCAACTTTTTGTCGTGTGCGACAGACTAAACAAATATGCTTACTTAAAAAAAAACAATTTTTTTAACTTCCTTATATCTTTTTGTAGGCCTTCAGCAGCTCTGCATTCGGTAAAATTAAAAAAAAAATCGAGTCACATTGTTCTGAGATTCAAGCTTAATTGCCTAATGTCGCACTTGACAAAAAACTGGAGTTTCGCCTGAAAATGCCAATTCACTTTAATGATTGTATTCCTCATATAGGCATTTTCACAGGACTGGTAACTTTTTGTCGCGTGCGAAAGCAAACAAAGATGTTTTTTCAAAGAAAACTATTTTTTTTTCCTTTTTTTATAATTTTGTGTAGACCGTGAGCAGCTCTATCTACATTAGGTACAATGTTAAGAAAAATCGAGTCAGAATGTTCTGAGGTATAAGTTTAATTGTCTAATGTCGCACGTGACAATGCTCATATATTCTTTTTTGCTATATTTATGTAATATAGTAATAGTAAGATATAAATAAACAAACAAATATGCATATTTTTTCTCAAAAATCCTCAATACCAGGGAATTTCCTAAACAGCACTGCGGCAACATTGACAACGTTAATATACCACAGTGGCAACGTGGCATCTCAAACAGAATTTAAATTCTCTGCCGGCCTTGCCAATCTCACACTATAGCCCTTCCTTTTTCGATTTGAACACAAATTGAATTTTTTTTTAACTCCTTTCTCTTCATATTAGTTACAATAATTGTATTTTGTAAGTAATAATAATAATAAATAAATAATTAAATAAATAACATATGAAAGTTTTGCTTGCATTTCGTTTCCGCTTATGGAACTCGTCAGTAGACTTCAACCCAAAACATTTTTAAGTTCAAGCATGAACGAAATGCATAGAGACAATGCTTATACATAAAAACAAGAAAAATTTTGAAATTTGGTATTTTTTTTTTTTAAATATGTTTCACAAAAAATTTTCAAGTAACACTTTCTTTTGTGTTGCTCAAACAGTATATAAATCTCGATTTTTTTTTCTCCACAGCCACATTTTTAGTTATACTCTTTTTTTTATCATTATTAGTTTGACCATGTTTCGACAATCAATTATGCGAAAATGTTTTGACACATATTGATGTATAGACATTGTTCTAAGCTAGAAAATAAAAGAAGAGTAAGAAAAACTAATAAAACGTGACTTTCTGTTCATTGATGAAAAATCAAATCAAATCAAAACACATACTCATACATGCATACATGCGTTCCAGGCACACTCACTCACTTATCCACTCACTCATCATAAAGGCTTACAATATAAAACTGTGTTCAAAATGATAAAAAAAGAAGTATATATTGTTTGTGTGACTGATGTTTTAGTTGCTTTTGTTGTTTGTTTTGTGGTCGTTAACGGTTTAAGCATCCATCAAAATATTACAAAAGGATTCTGTTTTTATAATTTTTAGTTTAAGATCTGGCTTTCTATATTAAAATTTTAGGGATTTTCTTGCTTTCTTTGGGAAATTTTTATTTGAGCTATGTACAGACAATTGTCAGATCTTACAATATTGTCAGATCTGGCAATGTGCTGACAATGTACTGGCAATCGAAAATTGCCTGCACAATATTCCTTGTAAGCTCACACGGTTGTCAGAAAATCTTACAATTTATTGCCAGACGGTTGTATGACAATAAATTCATCGTCAGTAGAAAAATTGTCAGTTCACACGGTTGTCATATGCCCAAATTGTTAGATATGTTGTTATGCGTTGCCAGACTTAAAGCATTTTTTAGAAATTGTTAAATATTTATCGTTTGTGTTTGTGTTAAATGTAAAATGTTTTTTTTTATGCATGTATTTATTTATTGTATCTTCAAATATGAACTAACAATAAGTATTCAAATCTTAAATCTAGAATATAATTATTAGGCCCGACCACTGTCGGACATAAACTTAGTGATAGTTATAAATAATACATAAGTAGTGATAATCAAAGAGGAAAAAAAAGTATTTTCAAGTAGTCCCATCTGGAGTGTTGAGTATAAGAGCCCTTGTGTCCCTCTTTTTTAGGCGGATCTGTCCAGTAAAGTTCAAAATATTACGAGCAAAGGGATTAGGATGTGATTCGAGTTTTGTTGAATTTTGATGTACCATGGAGCCGAAGTTATCATACGTAAAATTTTGTTTTGCCTTCGTTGGATTCTCTCGACATTGGAAGCTGAAGCAGTGGCCCATAGTTGAATTCCGTAGCACTATATAGGTTTCAAAAGTGACTTGTATATCAAAAGTTTGCAGTCTAGACTGAGAGTTGAATTTCTACCAATCAGCCAATGTACCTGAGCTAATTTTAGTTTCATTTGTGTTAGTTTAGAATAAATGTGTTGTTTCCATGTAAGCCGTCGATCAAGGTGTATACCAAGGTATTTTACATGTGAATGTTGAGGAACAATTTGATTATTGATTCTAATGGGAGAATAAGTATCTCTTCGTAGAGTAAATGTTACCTGCGCACACTTCTGCTCATTTACTTTAATTCTCCATAACTTTAACCATAGTTCCAGTTGGGTAATATGTTCCTGAAGATATCGGGATGCATCGTGAGGGTTTTCGTGCATGCTAAAGAAGGCTGTATCATTGGCAAAAGTAGATATATGGATTTTAGTGCTAACAGGCATATCACAAGTATAAATAAAATACAAAACTGGTCCCAGTATACTGCCCTGTGGCACACCGGCAGAGATAGATTCAGGAACATTTATGAAGTCTCCTTCCACAACAATGAATTTCCGGGATAGAATATAACTTTCCAATAGCTTTAGAAAATTTATTGGTAGATATGTCTTCAATTTTAAAATTAGGCCTTCATGCCATACTTTATCAAATGCCTGAGAAACATCAATAAAGAGAGTAGAACAATACTTCTTTTCTTCAAATGTTATTCTTATAACTTGAACCAATCTATGCATTTGTTCAATGGTACTATGCTGACTTCTAAAACCAAATTGATGGTCCGGTATGCACCCACTATCAGTTAGAATTGGGGATAATTTTGTCATGAGCAGCTTTTCGAAAAGCTTTGATATTGTTGATAGTAAACTTATTGGCCTGTAGGACTCAGCTTTAGTAAGATCTTTACCCGGCTTTGGAATCATTTTGACCTTGGCAAGCTTCCAGCTGTGTGGATAATACTCTAGTCGTAATATGGCATTAAAAATAAATAGTAAGATTCTAGTTGCAGTGCGAGGGAGATTCATCAGCATTTTGTTACTAATACCATCAATACCTGGAGCTTTCTTCGGGTTGAGCTCAGCAATTAGTTTATGTACATCACGCATCTTAAACTTTAAGGGTCGAGGGGGAAGAGCAACTACACTCGGCAAATCAGCAACACCAGTACAAAAAAATGTAAAAAGTGAAAGTATAAATTATTATGGACCATAAAGAAGCAATTGCAATGATTTTGTCTGCATATATTTTATTATAAATTTTTTCTTTAAAATCAAGCGTGTGCAGTGTTGCCCATAGAAATAATTCTCTTAAAATGACGCCATTGTCAGATGCATAAATTTCGCACATCTCACAATATTAAAATGTCTGACAAATATCTGGGAATAATTTTACAATGTGTTCACATGATTGTAAGATGTCTGACAATTTGTTGACAGCTGCTAGTCTTGCAATGAACTGAGAATGCTTTTTCCTGCAACGACATCTGACAAAAATTGTCAGTTCACACGGTTGTAAGAAATTTTGATCAAATTTTACTGGTAATATTGTAAGATCTGACAATCGTCTTTACATATCTTTAGCTTATAACTCGCTAACTCAAGAACTATTAAAGATATCTTCAGGTGCAATTATGCAAACACAAATCCAAAGACTAGAGTTTGCATTCCATCGATTTAATACACTAAAATTTGTAACGATTTTTTAACGACTTTGGTTTATAGCTTATTGCCAAAGAAATATATTTTTACCTTAGTTTTTTTTTTTGAGAACTATTTTTTGTGTATTTCGAAAGAAGAACATCTAATATGTCGAAAATTTTTTATTTATAATGTTTATGGAAATAAACAATAAAATATTGACCTATATTTTCAATTAAAAATTGCTGCTTGTCACATTTCAATAAACTTTTATACACTGACAATCCGGGCAGAGGCCGGCACAAATAGCAAAACCAAATTTTTATTGAAACTTACGTATAGATCATTGAAAATGAGATTTAGTTAGTGAAAAAATAAATTGAGCAACAGATAAATGGCTTGTAGCATATTAAAATAAAAAAAATCTATACAATACCAAAATATGGCCTAAAAGCGTCAAATGTGCTCTCAAAACTCGAAAAATGCTAAAATATGCAAAATTATGCACTAACAAATCGATGCCAAAATTCATTAAAATATCTGAGGCGGACAAATATCTTATCTCCGCATTAATACGTCATACAGGAAAAAAACATGCAATTGCATATTCGCGGTTTCCCTGGTTATAACTTTAAGTTAAAGCTTTTATTTTTTTGGAAACAAGAAAAGCCAAAAAATTTCAACAACTCTTATTTATACTTTTTAGCCTTAACTAAAAGGTTAATAATTCCAAAAATGAAGACACTAAGAGCCAATTTCACCAACTTATTTAAATATCAATTCATATTTAAAAGTAATTTTTCCATACAAAAAGTAATGAAAATCAACATTTAAATATGAATTGATATTTAAATAGAGTTGGTGAAATTGGCCCTAAGAGTTGAAGAGATGAAAAGGCAAAAAAGAAAAAAAAAATATTTCTCCAAAAATGGTCATAAATAGGGAAAGGATGCATTTAAAATCGCGTTTTATGTACATAAAATATTCAGTAAAAATATAAAAATATGTATTTAAAACTAATAAAATATGCATTTATCAACTTTTTTTTCAATATTTAATAACATTAAAAACTTAAAAAAATCACCTTAATTGCTTTCTTAACAATATTTTGTCATTAAAAACCTAAAAAACATTAAAAGCTCAGCTTCAATGCCTTCTTAATAAATATTTGGCAAATCATATGGAATACAAAATAAAGTTCCGTCGAACTTTTATTTACGCACATGAATGAATAAATGTCTTCTTAATTGTCAAAGATAAATCTTTCAAGATTTTTTCTGAAAAAATTTTATGTAATAAAAATGAATGTTCACGTCAGCAGAAGCTATTGGTGCGTACTTAAATGCTGCTATTTTGTTTGTGGAATATTCAGTTTCTAAATTTTCGTTCGTAGAACTATAAACTATTGATCCAATTTGTTGCATATGTATATTTTAAGTTCATATTGTTTTTTGTATAACTATATCTAATTGATGTGTTAAAGTAACGAAAGCGAAACGAAAGCAACGAAAAAAATACTATGTGCACCCAAATATCAAGTAGGCAGAAGGCTATCGGATAATATATTTCTGTTAATAAAATTAAAGAAATTTTAAAGTAAAAAAACTTGCACTCATATGCAAAAAATAACGTGTGCTTCAAGTGTTCATCAAAACCAGTTTTTGTATGGAAATCTAAATTTAATTCAAATGCACTTTATATCCACATGAAGTTAATGCGGAACCAGGGGGCAAATTACGGCACTCGTTATCGAACGAAATTGCGAAATATTTCAATAGAGTTTTTATGGAAATGTTTCGTAATTTCGTTCGATAACGAGTGCCGTAATTTGCCCACAGTAGAGAGCGCTGAAGAAAATTACACAAAAAATGTTTGGGGTTAAAAGGGCTATTATCCCATGCCATTTTTTTTTTATTTTCAATGGTATTGGCATTCTTGACTTAACCCAAGGTATATCGAATATCACAAAAAATACGATCGTAAATTTTTCTCGTTTTCCTCTTTTTTTGTTCTTACACAGTCGTAAGAACTGCAGCTTTCAAATGCTTTACAACTAATAAAATAAAAAAAATAAAAATTATATTTATAACATGAAAAAACTAAAAAATGTATTAAAAATATACATTTATAGTAAAATATGCAAAAATATATATTAATTGCAAAATATGCAAAAATATGCACTAACAAATCGATGCCATTGTGTCACAAATTTAATGATTCGCAAAGATATTTTGTTTACGTTGATCTAAGACCAACGACAGAAAACATGTATTTACATAAAAATCCTTTCCCTAGTCATAAATTTTTCATGTGATTTGTTCATAAAATAACTCCCAGTCCCTTACAGTAAAGGTAAGAAAGAATCCTATTGTTTTAACTTTCTGTCTGTCACAAGCTGTTTTCTCGAGAAACGTACATAAGTAAACAGTTATATTATAGGGTGTTCTAAAGCGAGCAAGCGAAACATATTCAGAGCAATTATGAATAAAATTCCGCGTGAAAATTTTCCCAGGGAATAATTCCAACTAATAGGAAGTAATAGGGAAAACAAAAAATTCTTATTGGAAGAGGGAGAAATTTCTCGGGGAATTTTATTCACAATTGCCCTGATTGTAATTCTAGTGTAATATATATGTATATATAAAGTAGAAATGGGGGCGTGTCATGTTATTTCATGACACGAACACTCACGACTCAACACGAAGTGTTCGTGACAAAAAATTTGATTTCGTGCATGTTCGAGTCATTTCGTGTTGATCAAAACTGATACGAAAAACACGAAACAATTTTAGATGTAAAATATGTATGAATGAATTTCCATTAGAGAAAAATTTAATATTTTGTATCATCAATCACACAACATCAGCATATTTTTTGATGTTGTATGGGCCTCTGAAGCTTAAACTTCTGTACCTAAACCGATAGTATCAGCTGGCAGTATCAACTCGGTGCCTTATTTTGAAAAGCGTCTCTTGAAGAATAATATTTCATGCGTAGTGTGAAGTATCGTGTTGACCAAATTTTTCGCTTGAGTGTTTCGTACGTGTTGAGGATCGTGTTGGTATTCGTTTTCGTATCATGCAGTGTTGGAAAACTTCCACACGCGCCCATTTCTAATATAAATTACATTATTAAAGTTAGTGTATTTTTATGCAGACTACGCCAACTAACATTGAAATTTTAAAAAAACTCAAAATTAAAGGGTATTCTAACAGTTAATGTTATTTTGAAAACTTGCTGTATTTTGGAGACCGCAAGAGGCAAATTATTAAAATTTTCAAAAACGCTAAAACTGAAAAAATTGAAAATTAGAAAAATTCCGAAACGAAAAATCGCCATAATATAAAAAACCGCTTTAATAAATAATAAAAATCGCAAAAATTCAAAAAAATCACCAAAACTAAAAAGGTAAAAAAACTAAAAAATCACCAAAAAACAGAAAAAATCGTCCAAACGAAAAAACGCCAAAACTAAAAATATTAAAAAAAAAAAAATATTCAAAAATATTCAAAAAAAAATAAAATAAAAAAAATCCCAAAATAAAAAAAATCGCCAAAACGAAAAAAATTACTAAAATGAAAAAAATCGCCAAAACCGGAAAAAACGCAAAAAAAACGCCAAAAACCAAAAAATCGTCAAAACTAAAAACAGTGTAAAAATAAAAAAATAAAAAATAAAAAATAAAAAATTCCAAAATTGGAAAAAAATCGCCAAAAAGTAAGAAAAAGTGCCGAAACTAAAAAATTTGACAAAAACTGAAAAAAAATTTACCGTTTCGGTATGGAATACTTCGTGTGCGAGCCAAAGTCGTAATTTACTGAATTGATTTTACTTCTTTTTTTTAATCAGTTAAATTTTACTGTTTGAAAGCATTTATTCTCAAAACAGTGGGTGGTGAAAAATCACGTTGTATTTTTGTAAGTTATTTAATTTGGATTCAAATTTCACAGCCTTATTTATAAAACCGCTAACAAATTTTCATACAAAATTTTCCTCAAAAAGCCTTAATAAAGTTTTAATAATATTTATAAATAAAGATTTTAATATTACTTAAATTTTATAACAAAACAAATGTTTAGGTACTTTTTTTGTTTTCTCAGAAGTAATTATTATTGCTTGATTTAATTTTTGGGGAGTAAAAATCTTCGAATAAATTTTAATTAAAGATCAATGCTACTAGCAGCACTTTAAATCAGCTTAGCTGCGAACAAAACTACAAAACTATTAAAGTTATTCAAGTCCTTAAGCTGTATAAATAAAATACTTAAGTGCTATGTTGAATTTTATTTGTATTAAAAATTTATTTTTTAAGTTTTAGAAGAATTATTACTTTCAAATTAAAAATAAAAGACTTAACACTCAGGCACGAAATTCTAACAAATGCTCTTAAAGCCACAATAGCATTAACAAATTGTAATCACTTCCTATTGATCTGCCATTAACAAAAAATTTTCGAAGTGTATGTTTTTCCTTTTTAAGCCTTTGTAGTTGCTATATTTTTTGTTATTTGGCTTTCAAAAAAATTAGAGCATATTTTCTGGCTGAATTAATAAATGCAAATGAGAGTATGCTTTTTGGTGGCATGAATTTTAACACAGGCAAAGATATTATTCTTATTGTTGGTATAAAATGAAATTGAAAAAGTTTTCTTTTTTCGAAGTAAAGAAAAGGAAGTTGAAATGAAAATCATAAAGTTTGGAAAAACAAATTTGTAAGTTAAAAGAATTATTAACATTGTACTAGTAGGCTTACATTATGTGATTGAAATTTATAAAAGTGACCAGGCTTCAGATTTCTTCAATCAATCAAAAGTTTGCTGATTTATGTAAAAATAGTGAAATATTAAAGATTTTGCTCTAAAAAAAATTTCTGAATCTACAAAAATCAGTGAATACCTTAAACCAATTTGACTTTTAAAGTTACTAATTGAAAAGTATATTTTCGAATAAACTGATTTTAGTAAAATTCTTAGCAATCGAGTTGTCTGTTTGAGTTTAAGACTTGAAGAGATTTCTAACTTATTCAGCCTTGTTTTGAATTTTTTGTTAAGAAAATCTGTTTTATGAAAATTTTATTGAAAAAAAGTCCAAAATCTAACAAATCGAATGGATTTACTATCTTACGACATCTAAGCTCAATATATTTCCAATGCTGCAAATTTGTTTCCGTTAGATTTACACGTTCTTAAGTTTTGTGATGTTTGCATACATCTGTACCTCATCGCGAAAATGATCGGAATTGAATATTGCAGCACTTCAGAACGTAGAAATACAGTAAACTCGAGATAATATGAACGAATTAAAACCAAGCCAGTTCACTTTGGCAAGATTGTTCATATATCCATGTGGCATCTAAAAAAAATTATTTCTTAATCGGGCTTAAGTTCAGTATTTTCAATTCTTATTGAACTGTACTTAAGCCCGATTAAAATATTCTAAAATTTCTGATTTTTCTTTTAAATTTAAAAACTTATGCTTCTTTGTATGTATATTTAAATTTATATGGAATAAATGAATATTGAATTCCAGTTGAATTTAAGAATAAACAAAAACGTTTATGTAATAAATTTTGGTTGAAAGCTGAAGACAATTTAAAAGAAAACAGCAAACAGTTGAATCAGAATTTAGGTTTCAAAACGGTGTACATATATTAAAAGTTACAAAAATATGTTGTTCATATTTTACAGCTTTTGCACTAATTTCATATATTTTAGAGCAGTCAATGGAAAAAAAGTTTTTCATATTTTGAAGTGTTCATATATTAGGGTGTTCATATTATCGCGAGTTCACTGTATGGTGAAAACTCGTCTTGCGAGAGTTGATGTAAATTCGGTAACTTCCTAAAGTTCATATATTTTTTAATCTTACAGTGTTGATGTCGCACGTGACCAAATCTTTATATTTTTCAGCACTGTTTATTTATTTCAATATCATTGTTGGTACTGAATATTTGATAAGCTTTCTGAATTTAATTTCGACGCACTGATAACAAATATTGTTTTCCAATGTCGCACGTGACATTAGAATATGCAATTCGCAATTATTTGCAGTATATATATATATTTTTTTATTTATCTCTTTTGGCTCCTTCTACCCTCATAAAAGTTTTAGAGATTAAATGAAAATGAATAAATCCTCTCTCAAACATTTCTAACCTTTATCCTTTTGGATGTGCGATTTTGCAAAGCAAACATAGTTAGTTTCAATCGCATAATTTCCTACACATTCTTAATTGAAACTCTGAACTTTCAGACAAATTTAAAAGAGCAAAACTCAAGGATAATGCCTACCTAAGAAAGTTTATCGAAACAAAATATAAATGAAAAAGTTATGCTTTTATGAATTTGCGTTCGAATATCACGAGATTTAACATTAGTTACATTTAATTTAAATACGATATGATATGAAAATATTTTAAGGCTTAGTGTTTTTGGTGGAAATGTATATATCTTATTTTTTTTCACTAATAAAGCTAAACTATGAATTTGCTTTTAAAATAATTTTTTTTTTCTCAAGAAAATTAAATTCTTTTATCCTTTTTTTATTTTATTGTCATTTTGATCCTTTTGGATAATACTAAGACCAGAAGTCATATGACCCTTTAAAATTTTATCACATATATTTGTTTATCTTAAATCCTCTGAGCAAGCAGGCATATACATCTTCAAGTTGCTAAGAAAATAAAGTTTTGCTGTTTTGTTGTTATATAAAAAAGGTAAGATACTTACTTGGCAGTCTTAAAAGGAATTCATAATGTGTATAAAATTTATCATTCTCTTTTTTAAGCCAACGTGTGTGTAAGCATTATGATTGTGGACTTGGTGCTAAGGCAAAAACAAGAAAAACTGAAAAACTACTAAAGTAAATTTGCAGTTTTCGTTGTAATAATGATAGTGGTATTTGTACTAATAAAAGTATATAAATAAAGAGTTAGTGTAAAACTATTTATATAGCAATATGAGTAAGTGTTTGTGTTTATTCAAGAAAGTGTGCTGCTATTGCCGAAAGCGCCTCAAGAGCTTAAAGTTATATTTACTCCTTGTAACTGAAGGTTTGTTTTAAAATATATTTTTTATTTTTGCTGTTTTATTCTTTACTTACGAACTGAATTAAAGTCACAGGAAATTGCTTGATAACAAATTAAACCATTTAACATGGGCCATAAGTTTTTGTTGATATCTTTCATGAGCCATTGCAAGTTAAAGTGTTTGTTTAAAGTCAACGAAACGAGGAAAGAAAAATGCATTCCTTTTTTGAATTTCACCTTTAAGCATACCTTGTCGTTCGTACACTTGCCTTGACAGACACAAATACTTTTAGGTAAATTGGGGAATGCAGTTGCTAGATGAAAAATTCTGGTTGGAAGTATGCAAGAGTTTTAACAGAGTTACATTGCTGCACCGTGGTAAACAACCTTGTGCAGTTTTTATCACCATTAAGCAAACAAATGCTTGTGGGTAGGCCTGTTACGTAAACAGGAAGTGTATTTGACAGGAAAGTTTCCTAGCTAAATTTTAAAGAAAGCTAGTGGAAGTTAAAAAACTTAAGTTAAGAAATAATTTGTTAAGTTTAAATGTCAGGGGTTACGGCAAAACCGTAGTTATAATAATTATACCGAAATATCTTTATAAAAAATTAATTTGCTTAAAAATTGCATCGATTTGCTAGGGCATATTCTGGAATATTGTGGCATATTTTGGCATATTTTTATTATATATTAAATTAAAAATTTAAATTAATTTGCTTAAAAATGGCATCGATTTCTTGGTGCATATTTTGGCATTTATTTGCACATTTTCACAAATATAATTATTGTCTCATATTCTATTGAACATTTAAACTTCAGAAAAATAATTTAAGCCAGGGCATAGTTTTTTAACAATTTATTTACCTATATTGCTGCACATTAAGGTTAGCGATGATGCAACTGCACAGTTAACAGATGACCCTTCTTTGCCTAGTAGGTACATATTTTATCGTTTTGATGAGTAAACATCTATACGCTAGGTGGTAAAAATCTTTTGACTTTGATTTCTTTGCTGAGATTTCTTTGCATTGCCAAATTGGTGTGAGCTATGTATGAGTGTATTAGTGTTTTAAAGAAGCAATACCAAGTAGAGAAACAACCGCCGCCGGTTATTTTTCTGTATATTTACGTAGACCAAAGGTGAAAATGAACCGTAAGAGCTACGGACTAGAAATTTGGACACAATGTGTAGACATTTGGCCACTACAACAAAAAATACATGAAAGTTAAAAATTAAAGGGTGTTTCAAAACGAGCAACGAAAAATATTAAAATCCCATGTAATATACATACAATTGTATGTACATATATACACTTGAAATTTTAAAAGTTAGTGTATTTTTATACAGACTACAACAATTAAAACTAAATTTAAAAAATTTAAATCAATGGGTGTTCCATCAGTTAATCCAATTTTGACTTTGTAATTCTGACAACTTGCTGTATCTTGGAAACCGTGAGAGAAAAACTCTTGAAATTTTCAAAAACGGTAAAACTAAAAACAAACAAAAATCGCCAAAACGAAAGAAGCACCAAATTAAAAAAAAAATCCGTAGGACTAAAATAAATCGCGAAAAACCGGAAAAATCGCCAAAATGAAAAAAATCCTTAAACAAAAAAATCGCCAATATAAAAAAAATCGCCAAAATTAAAAAATCGCCTAAATAAAAAAACCCCAAAAACAGAAAAAAATCGCCAAAATGAAAAAACCCCAAAAAACAAAAAAAAAATCGCCAAAATGAAAAAATCGCTAAAAGGAAAAAAATTGCCAAAATTAAAAAAACCCAAAAAGAGAAAAAAAACGCCAAAACGAGAAAAAAGCGATAAAACTGAAAAAAAAATCGTTTAAACTGAAAAAACTTAAAAAAGGAAGAAAGCTAAATCAAAAAAAAAAAAAAAAAAAATAAAAAATAATCAAAACCGAATGTGCGCTAGTCAAAGTCGCACTTTACTGAATTTATTTTAATTGCAATGCGTACACAACAACAAGAACAGAAACAACTAAACGATGAACAACAGGAATTAAAAATTAAAAAGTAAAAGTAAAGGCATTTACCATAGATGAGCACTATAGTACCACTAAAGTTTCAGTAAAAACAATAAAAAATGTTTAACAAGTAAATTTTTACTGATTACTAAAATTTTTTTCTACAATTTTTATAAATTGCCTAAATGATTTGTTATATGATGAGGTGCATTGAATTTTCAGTAGTCAGTAATGCCCGTATTCATAATGAAATTCTACCAAGTGGCTAAATGTTTCTCATACAAAAGTTTCAAAATTTGAATGAAAAAACTTTGCCACTTGCTACAATTTTATTATTATTACGGCCCTACGATTTTACTGGTAATGCAAATTAAATTTCATTAGCTTTTGAATGCAGTACATATACATATACTGCAGTGTGCCCATTTACTAACCAAATAAGTTTAATAAAACAAACAAAAACCAACAAATTCATATGTATTTATAATATTGAAAGTTTTGATACTTTTAATTAATTAATTTAAAAAAAGATACTAAAAGCATAAGTACTTCCAACTTAAATAAAAATTTTCATTACTAGATGTTTACACATCTCCTCTGTGACTCACATTGCTTTTTTTATTAAATATTTTGCGTTTTTAATGTCATATGTTAGGTGCCCTAAATGCCATATTTTAGTACATGAAGTCATTGTATCTGGTTACAAAGTAAAGTAAATTTATCGCATGCGTATGATTAATAAATTTTTCTCTATGTGTAAATATATTAATCATACGTATAATCAGCATTAGAAATATCAGTTACTCTGCACCACTTTAATATGCAACCTTAGTTTAATTTGTACCTCTTCTAAATTTCTTTTTCTTTTGTAGTTGTCATTTATAAGGGCCAATCTTTGTTTAAATTTTTTGAATGTAATTTAACTGCCTCCTTTTTCTAAGACAGCGAGCACGTTTAAACAATTGCATTTTTTTCTACTTACATATTTTCTTCGAAAGCACTCGCATACAAAAGATAGGCATGTGTAGAAATAAAGGTTGAGACAAAGGTAGAGCAGCGGTGCTTGTTTCAGGCAATTTATCTTTCATACTGAGTAATTTATGTACTTTTAGTACTTCAACGCGACTTACTTTTACTTGTACGCCAACAACGACAACAACAACACAATACATTCGTTCGCTTCTACATATTTTCATCCGTATAAATGCATTCAAATATTTTGTTCATTTGCTTTATACGTTTATTTGGCACAATAAAAAAATATTAATGGAGAATACCAACCCGCATCAGGTTTAACTTTTTTTATTTCTTTAATTTTAGTTCTTTTTTTTAAATAACTCCTGTCTACGGTATTTTGCTATTTTGTATGAAGGTGTACTTGCAAGCGATAAACGTACATACATACATACATACACATATGCCGATTGCCTCAAACGTATGTATATGTGATTGTGGTAGGAAATTTAGTTCCTGCACATGGTTTTACAACTATTGCTGCAAATTGTTACAGTGGGCTTTGTTAATTCACGTCTGATGTAATATTTCTTTAAGAAATTTTGTAATGATATTTTGGTATATGATAGAAATTGGTTAAATTCTATATAAAATCGTAAGTTCGAAACGTAGAAAATGGTATTAAATGTTACAAAAATATATCGATTTATTATTTCAACTTTGTTTCATATTCGGTTGGTTACAAAAAAAATCAATAAATACCTATATACAAGAAATATGGAAATACATATATTTATTTAACACAAAGTCTTTATATAATTTCAAAGATATTTTTTTTTTTTTTTTGGTTAAGTATTGTTTATATGCGTTTCGTTCCCGCTTAAAGGAACTCATCAGTGGACTTCAATCCAAAAGATTTTGAATTTCTTAATTTTGAATTTTTAAGTGGTCTGGGTCATAAATTACGTTGGTCGAGATGTTTAACAAATTACAATTGAACAAATCAAAAAATATTTTAAAATATTAATAAAGAGTTTTACTAGTCTCGATTAATATAAACTTTTGTAATATTTATTAAATATTTTTTTAAAGATTTTTTTGAGATTTATTAAATATTTCGAAACAAAAATTTACATAACTTAAACCACTTTCGTAATTAAGGGCACAAATGTATTGTTGGCACCCAGAGAAATTCAAGCCAATAATGCTGAAGCTTGCAGGTTGCCAAATATATTTTTGGCGGTCACGAAACGAAAACCTTCAGATCTTTGTTTGTTTAAGCAAATTGTATAATGAATGGCATATTCTCATTATACAATTGTTTAACACACTAAAATTTTTTAGTGATTCCTTTATAAAATTTCTAGACAAGTCGCTTGCTGGCTTTGTCGGCGGCAGATTTCAGCCAACCACCTTCATCCTAAATGCGATGATATCTGCTTTATAAAACTTTTGGAAATCAAAAATATATTTTATGAATAAGTCCTTAGATTATTATATCCTTATGCAATAACCAAAAATCTGTAAAGGCGCTCTGAAATTGTACATTAAGCTAAAAGTTATACTCTTAGAACTTATTATTGGTTATGATTATTATTAATACAAGTAAAATCTAGTTTTCGAGAAAAAGGATGCATGGAGCTGCATTGAAGGAAACTTACAATAAACCTAAAATGCATAGTTTAAAAAATAATCATCAATACTTAGTGCCCTCTAATCATAAATGCAGCTAAAATTTATTTTTTTAACAAAAATAATGCATAGGAGGTAGTTATATTTTTGTATCGAATAAAACAAAATTTTCAACAGAGCTAAGACACATAATTTTAGAAATAGTTATTAATTTTTTATTGCATTTTAATAGTAAATGCTGCAAAAACTTAGTTTTTACAAAAAAAATTATATATGGGAGGTAACCATGTCCTTGCACCAAATAAGTTAAAATTTACAACAGAGCTAAATAATTTAATTAATAATTTAAGAAGTACTTACCAGATTTTAGTTCATTCTAATCATAAAGGCAAATCAAGTTTAGTTGTTAAGACAAAGGATACATATGAGGTACTCATGTCCTTGCGCTGAAAGAAACAAAATTAACAATAGAGCTTAAACTCATAATTTGTGAAATACTTACATACTACTTTTTAGTTTATTCTAATCATAAATGCAGTTACAATTTTTTTTAGAGGTATAAGTACCTTGCCGCAAATAAAACAAAATTTACAACAGAGTATCAACGCATACTTTTTGAATTTTTTTTTAGTCTTTATTGTATTCGAATGATAAATGCAGCCAAAAATTTAGTTTTTGAGAAAAGGATATATGGAAGGTACTCCCAAATTTTAGCCATATCAAAAATTTTTTTTAATAGAGTATCTAGGCATGATATCAAAAACAAACAAATTTTACAGCAGAGCTACTATGCATGATTTCAGAAATACTTACCAATTTTTAGTGCATTCTAATCACAAATGCACCTAAAATTAAGTTTTTATCAAAAAGGATATATGGAAGGTAGTCAAGTCCTGATACAAAAAAAAACGCATAATTTCTCCTTAAACTGAATGAAACAAAATTTATAATAAAGCTAAAATGTATCATTAAAGAAATACTTACTTGCTTTAAGTTTATTATAATAGTAAATGTAGCTAAAATTTAGTTTCTTAGAACAAAGGATATAAGGGAAGTAGTGATGTCCTTGCACAAAGTGAAACCAAATTTACAACAGACTTAAGATGCTTTTAAACTATACTTTTAAAAATACGTATTAATTTTTAATGAATTCGAATTATAAATGCAGCTTATCTTTAATATTTAAGAAAACTGAAATAGGAAAGGTGTCATGTCCTTGCACCGCATCAAAGAAAATTTACAACATCACTAAACCTTAGAAACAAATACCAATTTTTATTGCATTCTTATAAAAAATTTAGATAAAATTTAAATTCAGGTTTTGTGGGAAGTAGGCATTAGTGTCCTGCACAAGATATCTTATAAGAACTTTCAAGACATGAGGGATTTTTCAAATGCTTTACTACAGCGAAATCTTATAAAACAAACGGTAACAACACTGTTTGCAAGAAATTTGTTTCAGTATTGTTCGTATAAGAGTAAAGAAGAAAACACTTTGTGACGTAAGAATTTGTGATACTTGCTTATTTCTACGCATGAGCGCGTGTACAAACGTCATGCATGTATGTGTGTATGATCTTTTATTTTTCTGCGCACATGCAAAGGCACACACATGCATTAACATTAGTTGTATGCGGTTAATCACATAATAGCTTACCATCTACATACTACACACACACTCAAACGTACAATATGAAAAATAACAAGCATACACTAATCAACAGTACTTCTTTTGAGTGTTTGTTACAAACAATCTGTCTGGGCGACATCGCTTGTTAACACTGGTATACACATACACCAATACATCCATCGTGCTTCGCTTATGGTATAATGCGACATGAATACATTTAAAAATCATGACGTATTTACATTTAAAGACTGTTTACGCAGGTCTCTAGTAGGCATGTCCCTGCAGTGATCTGTCCAGACTTTCAACTTTTTCTTAGAAACTAAGCACTACTATATGAAATGTCATGTTTCTGCAATAATTTCGCTTGCTTTTTCGATTCACTATAAAATTTAAATTTTTTTAAAGATTTCAATAAATTTCTAAAATAAATTAAATAGTTTTTATTTTAAATAAATTAAAAAAAAATTAAATAAATTAAAAAAAAAATTTAAATAAATTTTAAAATTTTTTTTTTGCAGATTTTGATAATTTTCGAAACTTAAAATTTTGAATATTTTTAAATTTTAAGCAATTTAGCTGCTAGAAAAATTTTATTTTTAGGGTTTGATGTTTCTAAAGGCAAATTCTTAAAACAACAAATTGTTTGAAAATAATCTAGATCATAGCTGGCCAAAGTGGCACAAGAGCGCCGAACTGTAATCGGCTTCTTATACAAATGAATACACAAACACGAATACATTTCTTTCGGTGGCCAGCAGTCATCTAGATTAAAACTTTTCAGACTTTACCCCATTGTTAAATATAAGGCAATATGTGGAAAAATGATTACCTTCGAATTTTAAATTGACTGCTTTATTTCTTTTAATTTTTTTTTTAAATTTTTATTATATACTCAAAAATCTTTGCCTCTGCGCCTAAAAGGCTTTAAAGTGAAAAATTGTAGCATATAATAACCAGAAAATTTAATAATAATATTAAAACTCATAACTTGCTGTCTTTTAGTCACCTTCCTGCAGGTTAAACACACATCTGTGCAACTTTTATTGATCACGGTTACACTGCAGTGACGAGTAGTTGCATTCCTGGTCAAGCGTTTGAGTTATTTTTGGTATTTTGTACACTTACCCAAGCACTTACAGATAGATACCTACACACACACACACATGCCCATGCAGAAACGGCGCGACAAATGTACATATTAATACTACCATAGAGAGAGAGAGACCCAAATAGAACCACGTACTTGGAAAAATTCATGTTTCAATGTGCGCGCTGAGTGTGCCAACATGCATACCTGTCGGTTTAATGGTCCCTTCGGAAAATTCAGTTTTACAGCCGCTACCACATACTACACACACCTTGACATACACATACATATGCGCCATTCCTTGTAAAATCCACTGCTATAGAATAATGCCTTGTTAACAATTCAATTCAAGGTCTTTCGATATTTCGATATTGTCTCTGCTGGATGAAACTCGCATGATGGCTTAGAAATATTAATAAAGACAATAAATTTCCATTTTACTCCAAATATTATTTATTTATCATCTCGAGTTCAGTATCTTTAAGTTCTTTGCTTTTATAATGGCGGAAAAATGGCTTAATTTAAAATTTATATCTAAGCCAATAATTTAACGAGAAAATTAAATTTTGATGTCAGTGTGAACGTTTAACTTTCATACCTATCACTTTTATATGTTTTTAAATCCACTTTGATACACTTTATTGAACACATTTAAAGGGTCTTTCATTAAGCTTGTCCTGTTTTTGAATTTAAATAAAACAAATAATTAAAAAATTTTCCGCAATAATCTTCGAAGAAAATTTTTCCTTTTGAAATAACTTTCTTTATTTTATGTTGATTTAACATTTCAGTACTTTTAAATCAGAATCAAAAATCATGTTAAATCAAAGTTATTTCAAGTTAAAACAACATGAACTTAATTGAATGTAGTCCTTCTACTTTATAAATAATTTAACTAAAGTGATTGTGTGTACTGGTTTATTTATTTTTTTCGTCACATAGCTTTACCATTGCCTAGTGACATGTTTTCAATGCGATATGCAAATAAATTAAGAAGTAGGGACTGTATGCAGTGAATACCGTTCAAATATCAGATGACGGTTTCAGCAATAAGAATTTATAAATTATAAAATTCTATAAATGGGAGATAATGTCCAAAGTGAGTAATGTTTTTTTCGTGCATAAAAAATTTTTGTTTAATACGCGCATTACGTCGAATAAATAGAAATTGTTGAAGTGATCTTAAGGTAAACTGATAGAACTTTAGAGTATTTTTTATTTGAACTTAAAAAAGCAGTTGATAGCAATAACAGATATATTTCAACTGAAAATATTTGCATTTAAAAAGAAAACCTATTTGTCTTAGTAACTTAAACGAAATATTTTCTGCACAGGGTAGAAATCAAAAATTAATTTTGTATTATATCCGATAAACAAAAGTTTTTTTTTTAATGAAGAACGAACTGTTGAGACAACGTGAGCGTGAGAGATAAGCAATTTTTTTTTTCGTGAGATTAACCGATACAAATTTTAAGAACGTTAAGAGGAAATTTGTTTAAACCAAGCTTAAACCAAAATAAAAAATCTAACAAAGGAGTGTTTAAAAGTGTCCCGCGTGAGAATGAGTGAGCGTGAGTCTAAGTCAAAAAATATTTCGTTTTGTTTCAACATAAAAAGAATAACAAAGACATTTTTTTTTAATTTTTCGACAATTTTGATTTACTGTCACTTTGTTTTCAAATAACGTGAGAGATTTCAAATTACGATTTACTGAAGTGAAGGTTTTTATATAAAAAATACATAGTCTTTGAAAATTAAAAAAAATTAAAAAAATGTAATATAATATTGAAGGTGCGTGTATTATTAATTTTACTCAAACGATATTACGAGTGAGAAGACGTGAGCGTGAGTGATAAATTTTTTCGGGAGATTAACTACCCAATGAAAAGTTAAAAATTAGTATATAAAGTTGTCACTCGTAAGAATGCGTGAGAGTGAGTGAAATTTTTTTTTTAAAGAAAAATAACTCTTTTTTTTAATATTTCTACAATTTTGACTTACCGTCACTTTGATTTCAAATGATGTGAGTGATTTCAAAAAATGTTTAGTTGTTGAAAATTAAAAAAAAAATTAACATAATGTCTAAGGTGAGTGTATTATTAATATTAGTCAAAGATGCCACGCTTAAGAGGATGTGAGCGCGAGTAACACAATTTTTGCTGTGAGATTAAGTAATGCGTTCTTTAACCAAATTAAAAGTTCTAAAAAAGGAGTTTTAAAAATTTCATGCATGAGCATGAGTGAAAATATACATTTTATGCTTTAAGCTTTTTAAAGTTTTTGGAAAATTTTGCCTTACTGTCACTTTGATTTCAAATGACGTGAGTAATTTCAAATAAGATTTAAGTGTAGTAAAGGTTTACATAATAAAATTAAAAAATTGAATATATAATGAAAATTACTCATATTATTAATATTAGTTAAAAGTTTTCACGCGTGGGAGGACGTGAGAGTGAGTGAAAATTTGTTATCGTGAGATTAAGTGATAAAATCTTTAAAACCGTTGAGAGGGATATTTTTTCAATGCGTGCTTGAACAAGGTCATAAAATTTTTTGCTTAAAAATTGTCAAGTGTGAGAATGCGTGAGCGTGGGCGTGAGTGAAAAAATATTTTTTTTTAATATAAAAAAATAAAGAAATCAACTTATTTTAATTTTTTTTTGACGATTTTGATTCACATTCACCTTGGTTTTAAATAACGTGAGTGTGTTCAAACAACGTTTGAGTGTAGTAAAGGTTTGTATAATAAAAATTTATAGTTTTTAACAATCGAAAACATTTAATCAATATTGAAGGAGAGTGTATTTTTGATATTAGTCAAAAGTTGTCACGCGTGAGTGATAAATTTTTTTTCTTTGTGAAATCGTTCTCATTTGTTTTAAAAAAAGGAGTGTTAAAAATTTTCAAAAATTAAGTGAGTGAAAAAACATTTTTTTCTATGAATTAAAAAAAGAGCTAGAACGCCTGAAAAGACGTGAGCGTGAGTGATAAATTTTTTATTTATTGGTGAGACTATGTGATAAAACCCTTAAGGACGTCAAGAGGGAAGCTGTTGAAGTTTGATTCCAAAAAAAATCATATCAAATGGTTCTGCCGTTCGGCTGTAATTAATTTCCTATAGTGAAGTGGTTTAAAGTTTATTTGGTATAATTATTATGGTGAACGTATAATAGGCAAATGCGCATAAAGTTGGCTGAAGAGAACATATTTACATTTTTATTAAACAGTTGTATCATTTGTACGTTTGTTTGAACAAGGTATCCATTCATAGTGATTTAATAGAACATAATAAGAAAATGACAGCCCATGCGTGACAGATGTTGCTTCAACAATATAACCGCTTTCAACTGTCAAAAGTAAGGAACTCCATTTGAAAAGATGTCTGGTGAGTAATTCTGCTATTGAAAACTGTTCTGTAATAGAAAATGTTTACTGGGTTACAACAAATGCACTATTGCCTTTTTGTATATGCATACATAAATGTGTGGGTGTGTATGTGCACTTAAAAGTACTAAGTAGGTTTAGTTTTCTTCTATGTATTTCAGCCGGGCTGGCAAAAAAGAAGGAGGAAAAATATAAAAAAAACTAATCCACTTTGCTATAAATCGTTCTTAGAGCTTTAAAGAGTTTTTAAAAGGTGTTGTGTAAATGTAAGTACTATTTTACTGTGCTCATATATATATTTGTAAATGTGTTAATGTATGTGTGTGTTAGACTATCTGCATACGCTTGCATATGCATTAGTTAAACTTGCAACTTTTGACTGCTGTGCATAGTAGCAGCCTACAATTGCAACATATACAAATGACAGTGAAAAATTTGTTTAGTCGTTTCAAAAGAACGACACTTTGTTGGCATGTTGAACTGAAAGGAATTCACATACGAAATTCAAACGGCAACAGCAAATTCATACGTATGAAAAGGGATGCCTAAGCGGCAAAATAAAATGAAAGAATTGGAAAATGTCACACAGTTGTTTCATTTAATTTCCATTGTTGTCAGCAGGTCACAGTTGACATTAATACAGTTTTTATCATTTTTTTTTTGATTGTTTCAGCTCTCTTGAACTCGCTACCCCCACTCACTCACTCACTTACTCTTTTGTGTAATAGCAATTTGGGTATAAAAATTTTTAATCTTGTTTCCCAGTAATTTTTATGAAAATTAATCAACGATTATAGTCAGGAATTTCTTTTGTTGTTCATATATTTTTTTTTTTTGAATAAAAAGGAAAGAAATTGTCAGGAGCACCATTAAAACTGCAAATGAAATTTCAATAGCAATTCAGTTACCGATTGCTCTGACTGGCACACAGAGAGACGTAAAAGATTTGCCTGAAAAAAGTGTGGCTTTCCCCACACGAAATCACATGTGTGTGTGTGTGTGTGTGTGTTTTTTGAGTTTTTATGGCTTTAAACCAACAAATTTGCATGCAGCTGGAAAAATTTTTTAGTCCAACTTGCAGGTTACACCAACACAGTGGCATTGTTGGACTAACAGCAACATATTTAGTTGTTGTTATCATGTTATCTATTAAGTGTATTGAAGGTAGTTTAGTATTTTTAAATTTGATTTTTACTAACTACAATATCTGTTTAGTTTAGGCAGTTTATTTAGGGAAGTTTGATATGACCTTTAAAGTTACGAATATTTGATGTTAGTTTCTTTTTCTTATTGTATATCTAACTTATTGTGGTAAGGCCAACAGCAATACACTGCTTCATCGCTCTAACACAGAAGTCTGTTTCGAACTGCTAACATGTTGGTACAAGAAAATTTCTATTGAAATGATTTTAAAGCTTTGGTAATGCCGCAAGGCTTTTTCATGTAAAAAACTAAAAAAGGATCCCTTTCTCCTTTATTTCAAGGTTAGTACAAGTTAAAGCAAATACTACTTTAAAATCTTTTATTAAAAATACTATTTTAATATTGGTTGCCAGTATAAATTTCATAGTTTGTTTTTCCATTGCAAGAAAGGCAAAAAGCAAACAGATTTAAGGTTCTCGGTAATGGGAAATTTTTTTCGTTATAGGTGAATGGCATTGATGGTATAACACAAGTAAATATTTTCTGCAAAATATAAACAAAATATAAGTTTAAAATTTTTAAACGCACTAATAATCCCATATTAATATTTTGCTTATTTGTATTTTTTTGACCGGATGCAGTCAAGTTAATAATTAATTTAAATGAAAGTTTATAATATAATAACTCTAGTTGTTGTAAGAAGCTTTGGGTAAAGGTTCCCTGATGATCTTCATTAGCAACAGTGAAATGCGCATTGGATCCAGCTAAACCCCTCAATAATCAATTTCAATGTATGTGTAAGTACAAAGTAAGTAAAATATTAATTTGGGATTATTAGTGCGTTTAAAAATTTTAAACTTAAATTTTAACAATTCCCATAAAAAACACTAATTATAAACAAAATAATCAAGGCAATCATAAATCAAATTCGGCCAGAAATTTCTCCTTTTCCTAATTAAATTTTTTTTTTGTTTTCCCTATTACTTGCTATTAAAGGTATTCACATGAGTTTTTTTCTTGTGGGAAAAATGTAGATTTTTTACAACAAGCACAGGAAAAAAAAATCCACCTAAAGTTGAGTTTTTAAATTTTTTTTCCTGTGTATGTTGTAAAAAAATCAACATTTTTCCAACAAGAAAAAAACTGATGTGAATTACTTTATTGTTTTAAATTATTCCCAGGGAAAAATTTCTCACGGAATTTCCCAGCAAAAAAGTTTGCCTACTAGAATGCAAAAAAGTGTATGTACTCTCCAGTCGTGAGTACTTACAATTTGACTGAATAAGCCATTATTTTTGTATGAGAAGTTCAAAAAGTATGCTGGAACCTATACTTTTTGCCTACAAATATCCAAAAGTTAATAGATTACTGATTGCCTAAAAGTATTCACAAAAATGCAAAATTTAATAAAATAGCCAAAAATTATAAACAAATAGAATTTTGTAACATAATTATAAAATTTGAACCTTTTTTGGGATTGTTAAAAATCATAATTTTACAAAGCAAATAAATGAATACATATATTGAAGAATATGCGAAAATACTTAGATTTTGTAATAAATATTTTAGTAAACCAAAGTTATTTTATTGTTTTCGAAGCTCACTTTCACGATCAATAAATATTTTTTTAGATAGATTTTAGGATTAACTAGGAAGTACTACAATAAGTACCTTCATGTTATGGTATAAATATTTTGTTATTTTATTCATTACAAGACAGTCATTATTATACACAGAAAATAATTAAATAAATAAGTACCACTCATTACTTTGTAAGCCACTATAAGAGTACTACCCATTACAAAATCTTAAAATTTTTTTGCTGGGTTGATTCATGATTGCTCTCAATACGTTCAAGCTAAAACCAATATAAAACTCCTCTTGAAATATAAATATTTTCACTTAAAAAATCAATTAAAAGTTAAAAAGTGTTGAATTATTTTTAGTTTGAGGGAACACTTATAACATAAGGGGTTTTTATTTTGTCCTTTTTAACATCATACATTTTTAAGGACTTTTTTATACAGAATTTGAAATGAGTTCTTTGTAGGCAAAAATTCGTTATTACCAGAGGTCGCTGTAATGTTAAGTATAAAGATATCTTGGTGAGAAAAATTAGTGCAAAATATTTGGAATCGGATATGTTATTCGTTGTGTGCGTTAATTCATTGTAATCGGGTGTTCGTTATAATTGAACTCCACTGTATAGCACATATTACATGCGTCATTAATAAGAAGCTTACATCCCTATTTTGTATTAATTAAAATAAGAAAAACCGGTTACTGCAACCGGTTATTCAATCCGGTTCTTTTAGTCCATGTTTGTTAAAAAATTAATTTTTGAAAAAAATTATATTAATAATCAATAAAAATAAATAAAAACCGGTTACTGCAACCAGTTAATCAATCCGGTTCTTCTAGACCATGTTTGTTAAAAAAAGGAATTTAAAAAAATATGCATATTAAAAATTATTTTATCTAATTTTTCGACCTTTTTTAATATATAATTAAACAATTTTTTTTGGCTTTAGATCTGTTTATTTTTGTATTTTATTTGTTCAATAAATATTGAACGAATTAATATAAAAAAATACAGAACTAAAGCTCAAAAAATAGTTTAATTAAATATAATATTAAAAATCAATTAAAAAAAAAAATAAAAACGGTTACTGAAACCGGGGTTTCAAACCGGTTCTTTTGGCCTGTTTTTTTTTTTGTTGTAAAAGGAAAATTTCTAAAAATTACACTTAAAATCATTAAAAAGAAATAATAAGAGGTTACTGGAACCGTTTATTCAAACCGCTTCTTCTAGCACCTTTACGTTAAAAATTTAAAATTTAAAAAAATTACACTAAATAATATAAAATAACAACCGGTTACTGGAACCGGATATTAATTCAAGTTCTTCTAGCCCATATTTAAAAAAAAAAGAAAAATTTTAAAAAATTTCACTTGAAATCGCTTTTTAAAAAATTTAAAAACGTTTACTGGAATCGGTTATTCAATGCGGCACTTCTAGTTAGCTTTTGTAAAAAAAGGATACTTTTAACAAATTACACTAAATATTATTTAAAAAAATGACAACCGTTTACTGGAACCGGTTATTCAATCCGGTCCTTCAGTTGGTTTTTGTTAAAAAAGGAAATTCGAAAAAATTACAGTAAATATCAATTTAAATAAAATTAAAAACATTTTCCTAGAACCGGCTATTAAAAACGGTTCTTCTAGTTGGTTTTTGTTAAAAAAAAAGAAATTAAAAAAAAATTACACTAAAAACAGTTTTTTTTTTGCTATTTGATAATTCCAATAAATCATTTCTTAAGAATGTTTGTAATTTAATAATTTAAGTATAATTTTTTAAGACTGTTATTACGTTATTAAAAATATAGTTATAATATAAAAACTAATATACTAATTTTAAAAAGATATAAATCTTTGTGCCATAACCGCCAAAAAAAGATTAAGCGACATAATTTTCGAGCTTAATTTTTTATGAAAGTCGATTATTTATGACCTTAGATAATTGACTTTTATAAAAATATATAAGTCTTTGTGCCATAACCGCCAAAGGAGCTTAAGCGACATAATTAACCAGCTTAATTTTTTTTTTTTTTTTGACGAAAATCTATTATTTAATCGGTTTTCGTAAATACCCGAATTTTAAAAAATGTGTCGCTTAAACATTGTTTTGTGGTTATGGCTCGAAATGTTCACTAAATGTACAAAAAGTAATTATATGATAACAGTGTCTGATTTATTTTTGATTTGCGAAAACAACTCTGAAATTCCGATTTTTTAAATAGTTTTGTTTACGCAACTTAAAAAATTTTTCATTATAAGTCAAAATTCGTTATAAGATTAATTGGTAGTAAAAATTAAAGCAAAATAATTGGAATTGCGGGAAGTTGTTTGCTATATGCCTATATATAACCGGGTTTCATTATAACAGAACTCTACTGTAGTTCAAAATTTAAAATTTTCCAATAAGTATTAACAATCTAAATCATAATCAATTTCTTTTGACAAATAAGAAAAGTTAAAAGCGGTGATTCGAACCGGTTACTTGATCCGGTTAATTCGAACCGGTGCTTAAAAAATACTTAATTTTTGAAAAGTTACACTCCCTCGAATTATTTGAAAATAATTTTTTAATACATCAAAAAATAAAAAATTAAATAAAAACTGGTTATTCGAATCGGGTTTTCCAACCGGTTTTGCCAAAAAAAACTGTAATTTGAAAAAAATGTTTAGGAATGTTTGTAATTCAACTGTGTTAATATTTTTTTTATTATTTCGCAAGGACTCTCAATAAAAATAACGCTTCTTTACTCAAACAACGTCATAACTCAAAAAATTAAATTTCTGAGTTAGTAATGTGCAGTATTAATCCTCATGTCATTCTTTATCGGCCCTTTTATTTAAATCAAATCGATTTGAAATCGCACGATTTAAGAAAATTAACTCCGATAATAGAAATATTTATATAATAATATTTAATTAATATTTATATAATATTTTTCTTGAATTTTTCTATTATATAGATTCTCAATTATCATATCTGCAAGAAAATTATCGTGTATGATTTTATATACGTATGCAGGGCCATTATTAATTTTTTGAAAGGGAGAAAATTACTCCAATTTAGCTTACAGGACAGGTCCGCATTGTGTAAAAATTTCATATAAATATCTTGTTTACTCCACTCTTGAGAGACAAATAAAATTAAATTTTTCCATTAACTTGTGTGCAAATTGAAAACTTCAAACTCCTTTTCTGGCAAACTGAGTTATGACGTTTTTAAGTAAATAATAGATATGTATAAACTTATATTATGTTATGAAAATGCAGTTGTGATCTTAAGGTTTTGTGAATGAATTATCTGCTTAATAAAAAATACTAAAACTCCTTTTTTACATACTTAACTTGGAGTTCATAGTTCAAAAATTATGAACCATAAAAATATTTCACAACATGAAATTGTTTTGTATATAAGTAAACTTCAAAGAGGTCGTTCGTTTATTAGATGTATTTTATTTAAAAGTAAATATTGTTTTGTTTAAAACATCAACAAGAAAAAAAGCTTTAGGTTAATCAAATGAAAGTTTTGAATTATTTAAAGTGAAGTTCTTGCAATAAAATTATCTAGAAATTATTGTATGTACACTTCAAAAAAAAACTAACTAAAACTTTGGAAAATGTTCTAAATTTGAGTAAAAAAAAGTTGTCGCTGTTTTTTACTTGAAACCAGTAAAATATTTACGATCTAATTCATAAAAATTCCTTATTTCAGCTTTAATCTGTACATTACTTATGAAACAGATTTTGCTTTATTAAGCTCTAATAAAAATTTGTATTCATAACTGATTAATATCAGTGAATTTACTATTAAACGATTTTGCTTCTTTTGTAATTTTACGTTGGCAACATCATGCTACTTTCGCTCTCATTTTATGTTTACTGATGCATACAACGAAGAATCGATTATCTAGGTAGTCTGTTTGAGTCGAAAAAAAAGTAAATCATTACGCATAATGTTATTAAAAAATAACTTAAAAAGTAGGCGTTTCACTTTTTATTAATAAATATACCAAAAAAAATTATATGTTACAAAAAATTGTATTTAAGCACATTTATATTTGGCTGAGTACAGAAGTAGGCAAATACCCATTTTATAGCGGTCGATTATGCATCACTAATTTGTTTTAATTTTAAAATATTATTGTACATACATACATACATATGTTAGCATGCAGTACCATACAAACATACGTATGCTTGTACTTACATATGCCCTTATGTTTATAATTCTATTTTTCTTTTTGCCAATGAATGGGATTTCTTTAATTTTCAACGATGTTTATAATTATGTATGTATTTTTCTTTTTGTACAATTATGCATACATACATACATATACCAACTTACATAAATTAATACATTTGCCCAAGAACATTATTCAGGAGACATGCATAAGAATCAAAGCTGTAATAAGTGAATGGAATGAAAAATAAAAATATTTTTATTTCAGTTATAGTTTTCATTTTAAATTAGAAATAATAAAAATTCAAACAATTATTTGTTATGTGAAAATTCAATACAATTTATTTATTTTAAAACGATTAAAAATTTTTGAATTTATACTTTGCTCAAATCAATTTTTTAGAGTATTAAATCAATTTACAATATTCAAAATACAATTTTGTTCATATTTTTAAAACAAAAGAAAATTTATTGAATTTAAATATTCAAAATTTGAATAAAATTCATTTCAATATTATTTGACTACAAAAAAATCAAATAGTTTTTCTCAGAATTTAATCTGAAGAAAAAAACAATAAATTAATTAAATCAGGCTATTATTTCTTGAATAAAAACTATTTCTGAAAAATAAAAAGAAATATTCATTAGACTTAAAAATATATAACAACCATTTATGATATATTTAGGTCAGAGAGTTCTATATTTTAATTGTTTTTTTCAACGGACTCAGCAATGAAAAAGAGCACTTTTTGTGCGAATGCGGTTTTCTTATATCTTTTCTTACTACTGAGCCTCTGGTATTCATTATATTTTTCACTATGAAATTTCCTTAGGTGTACAATAAAATTTGAATTTTATTCAGAGCTGGCACATAATTATTTCGCGCAAGCTTTGCAAAACCCAATACCTTGTTATTTTTATTGAGCTAAATATTTTGTTATATGAAAATAACGTTAAAAGTAGACAAAACACTATCCGTGGGATAGTGAGGGAATAGATAATTGAGGCAATAGGTGGATTCCTCTAGAGATCTTCGCAGGAAAAATCTTCATCACTAGAAATCATTTTCAATAATAAAAGAAATTTTTTTATTTGTATACGTTTTTACAATTTGCAACTATTTGAAACTATTTTTTATGATTTTCAAATAATCAAGAAAGTTTTTGTTGAATAATATAAATTTGACTTATTAACATAAAATTATTTGAATTTCAAAAACTCAAATGAAATAAAATAGAATTTCATTCAAACTATAGAAATATAATTTAAAAACATTTCAGTCGCTGAATTCAAATAAAGCATTAATTTGTTATATTTTTATTTGAATTTCTGAAGGCGTGATTTGTTTTAAATTTTCTGACAAAAAAAAATAAATTTACATTTGAAAAATTTTATTTCAAATCAATAACAACAAATTTCAATTCATTTCATGAGAAATGTCAATAATTTCAATGAAATTCTATTTCTTAAAGAGAAATAAAATTTAAGTTTAATTTAATTTTATGAAAAAATTCGAATAAAAAAAATCATATTGAACAGCTATGATAAGAATAAACAAGAAACATAAAAGTGAGAAACCACAGAAAATCTCACATAAGGGATAAAAAAAATCAAGAAAATATTATTTATAATTGTTTATCAAACGCTTAAAGTAGCATGGAGGCTACATTAAAAATCTCTGAGTTATGAAACGTTTATTAAACGTCTAATAGGCTATTAATCATTTATGAATATACATTTAGCGATTTTTGACTATTAATGTGTTATTGAACTGTTAATAATCATTTATGAATTGGACCGTTACTAAATTTCTAGTTCATCAACTGACTAGTTTATAGTAAGTATATTTTCATATTTAAGTAAAATTTTTCTAAAATTAAGTAAAATTTTCCCATAAAATTCGGAGAATTGCAAAAAAAATTTTTGAACTTTTATCTCAAATTTAGTAAATTTTTCAAAGCTTTTTATGTCTTTAATTCTGGTACTTTTTATTTTTCATTAAATTCTATACCACATGGTATGTTTTTTATTATATCTTCATATTATATTCTTAATTAATTCACCATACATACATATTAATTCTTTGAGAGAAGAACCAACAACCTTCTGAATGATAGGCAAGTACTCTAACCAATTGCCTAACAGGGCAGCCTGAATAAGCATTGAAATTTTTGAGTTTCAAAATTTTGTTTTATTTTCAAAAAAAAAAAATATTTCAAGTTCAAATATTCCTCGAAAATATGAAAAACTTACTTAAATTTTTTGCTTAATGCAAACAAAAGATATATTCTATAATTCTAAGAAAAACTACTTAAAACTGGAAAATATGTTTCTAAAATTTAGAATACCTTTTTATATCTTTCAAGTAAGTCAAATTTGATGAACTAATCAGTAATAAATCATTTCCTAAAATTTAGCTTTGGACTTAAAACAAGATTGTGTAGTTCTTAGGATACAATTTCCCTAAACTTTTAAACCATTTTCCAATTTTTGGTAAATATTTCCTTAAAGCCACTAAACTTGTCCTTGAATGTGAGAATTTTTTTGTGTGTATTTTTAGGAACTATTTTTAAGGATATGAAATTTTTATTTTTTACCTATATTAAGTAATTTTTAAAAATTTACTTAAACTTAGAAAAAATTACTTAAACTTACAACTTTTTTTTGCTTAAATTTAGAAAAATTTTTTCCTTAATAATAGTGTATGTCTTTTTTTTTTGAGTGTACAGACATAAGTTTTAGGCAAAAATAAGCAAATGTTTGTCTCAACTTTTAATGACCTAAAATTTATTTACACTCATACATATACATATACATGTATGTACGTGTATTACAAACATACAGCAAGCAACATTTACAACACTAGCATGATTTCATTTATATGTGACAAATAACTTTCCTTAGGAAATTTTGAAAATGTAACTTTATGTTTGATAACAGAAATGTAAAAGTTCAGACAGCTGTTCTAATCTGACATGACACAAGGTTGTACACATGTGTGTATACATATATGTATATATATTATTACTATTAACCCTATGCCACATTAATTGCACTGTTCAGTTTGTAGTGTATGGAGAATCACTTGTCAAAGTTTTATTTAAGCTTAATAAAAAGACTTATATAAAAGGAAATATAATCAAAAGACTAGTGTGACTGTTTACATTCAATATGTTTTCCTAAAAATTAGTCTTATTTAACACTTTGGGGCATTTTCAGTTTTCTTTCATTACCGGTTGGCAGTAGAAGGTGAAATGTGTATTTGTGTGGATTGAAAACAAAACCAATTTTCTGCAAAATCATCATCATCATCATCATATATTGATATACATTCATATGTACATGCATATGTACATGCATATTAATATTGCCTGTGGCCTGGAAATGGCAAAAACTTTTTCCATTTGAGAAGTTGTATAGGAACTTATTATCACAGCAAAGTTATTTAAAACAAAAAAGGATTAGAAATGAAGCACACTCACACACACACACACACAAATTTACTGGCACAGATATTAAGAAAAAACATTATTTAAATGAATTTAAATGTTTTTATAAATCAAGTATACATACCAACATATAAATACATATTTTTCCCCTTCAGGCTCTCTTTTAATTACAGATGCACACCTTAATTTAAAAATTTTTATTTAAATAATTAAAAGATTTTATTTTTTGTGTGCTAATACTCTTAAGCATTTATTTACTCACATACCTATAATGATTCATTTACATACCTTGGAATCTATAATATTTTTTGTATAAATTTAATGAGCCGAAACCATATCATTACAATTTTAATTGAATTTATTTACATAAAAGAATTAAGTGGATTAATTATTTATTTCTTTTGAAATAGAACGAATAAAATATTGTGCAAGCAAGTTTGAATTTGGACAGTAAGGGATAATTCAAGTTAAAAGTTGTCAGAAAATGAATTGGGAAAACATAAAAAATATCGTACGAAATTTACTTTCCTAATTTATTCTAAATTATTATTTTTTTTTGTGTATACTTGCTGTATTTTTTCATTTAGAGAGTCAGCCAGCGTCTAAAGCTTCTTCTATATCCTGTTTAAAAGGCTTTGAATACTGGATAATTGGATTTGGTTGGTTTAAAAATTGCTGAGATATAGGTATAGGATTCCATTGAAAAACAAGATTTGTTATCAGTGTGTCCGTAGGACATGCAAAATGCCCATCAAATATTCTGTGCATTTAGAGTCAATTAATACAATTAATATAAAAAAACTATTACCAAAAAATACAAAAATTTCTGATAGCAGTATCTATATTAAACTGGTCACGTGCGGCATTGTAATTGTAAAATTAAGGAAAAAAACATCAAGATACAAAATTCTTATATATTTTTAAATCACAGGGTGACTCTGTTGCTTAGTGGCAGCGATACTTTCCTCTCAGTAGAGAGGTTGTGGGTTCGATTCCCGCCATGGACTCTGGGTGCTTTTCTGCAGACAAGATAATCGGTTCGCGGTTTGTGTTTGTTAAAAAAAAATGTACAAAATATAATATTCAGCTCTTACATTTATGTATAGAACATTTCGTGATATTTAAATGAACATACACGAAGTCACAATTATTCAATTTTGATATATTTTCTGAACGTTTTTCTTTATAAATCTTCTTATCCATTCACGTTTGCTCTCTAAAAATGTTCAGAGAATACAAAGACTCAAAAGAAGAATGTATAAGAATATATGTCATTTCAAATAACTGCAAATTTTAAGGTCACGTGCAATATTCAAACAAAAGATTTATTCTATATGTGCCCAAAATACATGCAGAAAGCTTCTCAAATATTCAGTTCAAATAGAAATATTTAATATAATTAAAATAAAAAAACTAACTGAAAAATATAAAGATTTTTGATGATAGTACCTACACTAAGTTGGTCATGTGCGACAACGTAAGTGTAAAATTAAGAAAAAAATCTTTAAGACAAACAAATCTTTTATACTTTTAATTACCCAGTAAAAAATTTCAAAAAAGGTAATCGAGTTTGGAATTAAGCATTTTTGGTGGAAGCTATTCCTTACTGGATTACCAACTTAATGATTTTAACAAGGCGTCAGAATAAAATAATGGTTTCTTGAGAAGTATTTTATTTTTTTTTGTATTTGTCAACATTTCACGTAATCTATTTCGTCTAAAGAAATCATTTTCTTCATTTAGCAACTTGCACGTAATTTTTTTAAATTTTAGGTTCTAATGGTAATGTGTAATTCTTTTCTGGGTACTTAAATTTAGCTTTTACATTTCACGAAACAGCAATCTTTTGCATTTGGATATAACTTTTGCACATTTTATAAACGTTCTTACTCACTCTGACTTTTGCTCTCTAAATCTTTTAAGAGGGTACAAAGAGTCAAAAGAGAATACATAAGAAATTTACGCGCTTGCAAATAACTCCAAATTTGAGGTCACGTGCGACATTGAAAAATATTATCAGTGCATCGAAAATACATGCATAAGGCTCGCCTAGATATTTTATATAATTGAAATATAATAAATTTTGCTGAAAAATATAAAGATTTGTGATAATGGTACTCATATAAATTTGGTCACATGCGACATCGCAAGTATAAAATTAAAAAAAGGTTAGGAATTTTTACTTTTTATTGCTAAGAAACGTTTATATGCATTCCACTTCTGCTTAAGGAGCTCATTAGTAACTTTCCACCCAAAAAAAATTTTAAAATAAGTTAAAAACTTCGATATTACTTATAAAAAAACTTCATAAAAAAATCTTACATACATACTTTTAAATTATTTAAATTTACAGTAGTAAAGATTACGAGAACATAAATTGAGTTCCAAACACTGGAGTGAAAAATATAAATAAGATGAATTATGATTACAAAACCATAAATTACAAACAAGATAAAAATGCGAACTGCTTGGAAATAGTGAAAGGCGTGGGCTGAATAAGAAAATTAAATGATTAAAGAGAAAATCCTTAAGGTTTAAGACAAAAAGACGCCAGAAGCTCATACAAATACAAAATATAGAATAAGCCTAAAGCCAGCCTTTCAAATGCAAGCAAACGTTTGCAAAAACTGTAAAAATTAAAAATGTGTTGCCAAAAGACATGAAGAACAAATTAAAATTAATTAATTAAATAAGTGAAATACTTTTGTTAGTTTGAAAACAATTTTACTAGGCTCGTTTTTTATAAAAAAAGACAAATGGAAATTAATATAAATATTGTGATGGAAAAAATGTCACGTGCAACTGTGATTAAAATTTTACTAAAAAAACTATAATTTTTGGGTTAAAAACAAACAATTTTAAAAGGACATAAGTGCACAATATTCTAATATTAGTCACAATAAAATATTGCTTCAGAATTCGCTAGAATCAAAATTTTAACATTTTTTTGCCACATGCGAATGTCTTGGTTTGCTTCAAAAAAAAAAAAAAAAAAAAAAAAAAAAAAACTGAAAATTTATCAATATCATACTAAGCACCAGTTTTAGGACTAATAAAGGGCTATAATTAACACTTATTAAAATAAAAGTCCGTTTTGTTTTAACTTACGGTCACGTTCGACATCATGAAAATGCCTCTAAAAGAGTTTCGCAAGTAAATTTTTAGAATACTGTTGCCTTAAGCTTATTGAATACATAAATTAGTATATATATATATATATATATATATATATATATATATATATATATATATATATATATATATATTTTATAAATTTAAAAAATAAAATTAAATAAAATAAAATCGTTTAGAATAAAGTAAAAAACATTTTAAATGAAAATAATTATAAAAATGAATATTAAATTAAAATTTTATGTCGCATAAAATGTAATAAAGAATTATTTGCAAGTTAAATTTCATAGAATTGTATGATGCATTTATCATTTCATTTTCAATTCCATATTAAATAAAATAAAATAATTTGCAATTCAATAAACATTGCAGAACAACAAATACACTGACATAAAACACTCGCTTATACGAGTAGTAGCAGGCATGCAAGCAGAGTGGAAGTTTGCTGGCATGAGAGAGAGATAGAGAGAAGCGGGGTTAAACAGGAGTAAAGAAGTTTTAAATCTAGATTAAATTTTAATGATGTAAATTGTATTTAAATATTTCTTTTTAAAAATAGTATCAATAATTTTTATTTTTTAATAATCCTCTTTACGGCCACGCTGGTTTGTCATGGTCATTTGAAGACAATTATTTTTAATTAATTTTTTTTTTTTAAATAAAATAAATTTTCAAAAATATTATTTACACTTCCTTTTTGTACGCAATTATCCTTGGAAAAAAGACCTTCAAAACTAAACTTTTATTCATTTTATTTTAATTAAATTTACCTGCAGTATAATTTGTTCTGATAACTTTTTCGTGACAATAGTACAATCAATACTCGTGCATATGAAAAGGGAAACCTAAAGTTTTATTCTAAATTAGAGGAAAAAAAAAATAAACATAAAAATTTCACAGTCCAATTCATTTGTAAAATTGATTTTTCAGTTCATTAATATTTAATTTTACTTCCGGTGAATAATACGAAACTTTTTTCTAATATTTTCAACCTTTTTTTGAGGCTGCAGTTTTTTTCTCTCTTCCTGCTGCTGCTCTTGCTGTTGTTGTTATGTGGAATTGTTTAATGTTTCAACAAACCAACAAGTGATTGAATTAATTAAAAAAAAAATTTGAAAACTAACTTAGGCAAAGTTTTGTTATTTATTAAAAAAAAAGAAAATTAACAATTTTATTTTTTGTTGCCTTTAAGAAAAATGACAGCAAATTCACTTCTTTTGACATTTTGAGATGAAATTCACAATAGCGATATTCTTCGTCGAACGTTGGTCACAATAATGGTCAACATGTTGTTTATTTTAATTATTAATTTATTTTAAATATGTTTATTTTAAATATGTATTTATTATTTGAAGTATAAAAAGTTTTTGAAGTTAAAATCAGAAAATAGTCTTTGCTGTTCAAAGTTTTAAAAAGGAATGAAAATATGAAAAATAGCTATATTATATTATGACAAATAATTCAAAGCTAGAATAATCTAGTAACATACACGTTGTATATGGTTGCCATCTACTTTCAACACGCCCCTTCAACGTGGATATAACTTTACCATTTAAAAATATTAATTTACTTTCATTAAAGATACGCAATTATTATGTTTTATCTTCGATAAATTCTTAGTTAAGATATCCGCCACCATATCATTCGTTGGACAATATTGCAAAGTAATTTCATTGTCCCGGATGACCTCCCTTATATGATGGTACTTTATATCGATATGCTTGCTTTTATTATGGTAGACTAGATTTTCTGCTAACTTGTGCGCCCCTTGGTTTATCAATGTGCAAAATTACTTGTTCGCCTTTAGAATAACCCAGCTCCATTAAAAGTTTCCGCAAGTATACTGCCTCTTTTGCGGCGTCAGAAGCGGCCATATATTCCGCCTCAGTACTACTAAGCGCCACAGAGTTTTGTTTTCTGGATTCCCACGATACTAAGCAGTTACCCACAAAGAATGTAAATCCTGTATACGATTTACGATCAGAAGCATCGCCTCCCCAGTCTGCATCTACGTAGCCTGTTACAGATGCATCTTTTGCTGGTGTATATTCCAACTTATATTCAGTTGTACCTGCTAAATAACGTAACACGTGCTTTACCGCTTGTAAATGTTCCTGATGAGGATCTGAATTACGTTGAGCCAATTTGGAAACTGAATGTAATATATCTGGCCGTGTTGTAATGGCCAAATACATTAACGTACCAATTATTGATTGATAAAGCTGATGGTCAACTTTTTCACAATCATATGTACACTGCACTTGATATCCTGCATCTAGTGGAACTGAAACTGATTTACAATTATCCATATCAAATCGTTTTAGCATATCTTTAATATATTGCGTTTGACTCAATCGTATAGCTCCTATTTTTCCATTTCGCTCTATTTCGATGCCCAAAAAGTGACTTAAAATTCCTTTATCAGAAACTTCAAATTCTTCACATATCTGTTTCTTTACATCTAAAAGAATGGATTTTTTTAGTGCACCCAATAATAAGGTCGTCCACATATACGGCAATTAATACTAAATTACCATTACGATCAGATTGGTAGAGACATGGATCACCATCACTTTGGTTAAAACCAAATTTTTTTCAAAACTCCATCGAGTTTGGCATTCCATTCCCTGCCTGCCTGTTTCAGTCCATATAATGCCTTATTAAGCCGTAGAACTTTGTTCGGATGATTCTTATTTACCACGCACTGTGGCTGACGCATGTAAAACTTGTCGTGTAAATCACTATTAAGATATGCTGTACTTACGTCAATTTGATGAAGGTGCATTTTCCATTCAACCGCCAAAGCCAATAATGTACGTACGGTAGAGTACCGGATTACTGGAGAAAAAGTTTCTGTGTAGTCAATTCCGTATTGTTGGCTACACCCCTTAGCCACCAATCGTACTTTGTAACGCTCAACCTCACCTTGCTTATTTCTTTTCAGTGCAAATACCCATTTACAGGATATTGCCTTGTGACCATGAGGTAAATCTACAAGCGACCAAGTTTTTTCTTCTCAAGTGAAGAAATTTCTGCCTGTATAGCCTCTAACCATGCGTCACTATCAGAACTTGAAATAGCTTCTTCCACAGTCTGAGGAATATTAATTTCCACTAAACTATTGAGTTCGTTAAACTGTTTACGTGGTCTTCGAGGTTTGTGACTGCCAATAATTTTTGGTCTTCCTCTTCCAATTAGTTTTGGCTGTGGATTTTCATGTTCCTGCTACCGGTTATTTCGACTATTGCTTTCTTCTTGATCTATTTCTTGATGCTCAGTTACCACATCTTCATCTTGCTCCAAGTTTTCCTCTGTTTGAGAATCTTCATCTGCTGTATCAAACTCTTCTTATTGTTCTCTATCGTTATTTAAATTTTAAGGTGGTTATAATACAAATGCGACATTATTATCTTCATTTTCAACGCATATTGTTAAATAATCATCTGGTCGTTGCTGTTGTTGTTGCTCATCACCGTTGGTATTGTTCAAACATATGTTTTCATCAAACAAAACATCTCTATGCTCAACCACTTTTTGTGTTTTCTCGTTAAAAAGCCTGTATGCTTTTGCTACTGTTGAATAGCCGACCAACAAGAACTGTTTACCCTTTGGCTCAAATTTCGATTTCTTGGTTTTATCCAATGCTACAGCGTATGAACCAAATGTTCGAAGATGTTTAACACTGGGCTTCTTACCACACCAAACTTCAAATGGCGTTTTATTTTCGTTGTGTAATATTTTTGTTGGACATCTATTACGAATGTACGCTGCAGTACTTACAGCCTCTGCCCACAAGCTTTGCTGCAAACCAGAATAAAATAACATAGAACGACTCATCTCCAAAAGTGTTCTATTGCAACGTTCAGCCACACCATTCTGTTGTGGTCTGTAAGGTACCGTAAGTTGTCGCTGTATGCCTTCTTGTTGTAAATATTTTTCAAATTCTGTATTTACATATTCCCTGTCGTTGTCCGTCCGCAAAGTCTTGATACTGCGTCCTGTTTCATTTTCAACCTGAGACTTGAATATTTTAAACTTCTCTAAAGCTTCACTTTTTGCCTTCATGAAAAATACGTAGACTTTTCTGGATTTGTCATCAATAAAAGTGATGAAATATTTGGTTCCACCAACTGATTTAGTTCTAAATGGGCCACAAACGTCGGAATGTACTAATTGCAACAATTACGTTGATACATGTTCACTTTCTTTTGGAAATGGTAATGCATGAATTTTACACATCATACACGTCTTACAATTAGTTTTATTGTTGCCATTAATATGCATGCCAGCCACCATACCCTTTTTCGATAAATCGATTAAGCTTTTGTAATTCAAGTGACCAAACCTATTGTGCCAAACATCATCCGTTGTGTCATTCAAAGCAAATGCTTTCTCTGTAGAATTTTTTACAACGAATAAATTATTCTCTCGGTTGGCCACAAATACGACTGTACCGTCTGGTCTTCTAACAATTGCCTGGCGAGCCTGAAATTTTATTGTCAAACCTCTGTCGACGATTTTACTGACTGAGATAAAATTTCCCTGCAACTCAGGAGAATATAGTACATTTTGGAAAGTCAGATCTAAATTGTCATGTTGAAGATATACATCACCTCTTCCAGTTGCTGTAATATACTTGTTTCCAGCTAACGCTATTTGCTCCTTATGATCTTCAAAACGTACAAACATTTTCCTGTCGTTGCACATGTGAGAAGTTGCTCCACTGTCTAAATACCATGCGCTTTGTTTTTCTCTAGGTTCTGCAGCTGACAGCATAGTTAAACCTGCTGTTGCTTTTTCTTTTTGTCACATTGGTTAGCAAAATGACCGGCTACCCACAAATATAGCATTTTCCTTTGAAAGGTTTTTTGATGTTGCTATTGTTTTCCTTTTTCTGTTTGTGTGTAGAATTAACATTAAAAGCCTGTTGACTACATGCTTCTTCTTCTGGTTTTTCTCTACGACGCTCGGCATCTTCAATAATTTTCTGTTTTAGAAAATTTAATCCTGGCATTGTATCCCGCGTCTCCATTGCAATCACGAAGTTTTCATATTCTTTAGGGAGATTGGATAACAACATTATTACGAGCAGCTCTTCTTGCATTTCTATACCTGTTTCGGCAAGCTTTTCCGTGATTTCTGCAAATGTTTTCAAATGTTCCATTACATTACCACCTTCGGACATTTGCAAGCTAAGCAGACGCTTATAAAGAGACACCTTTTGTATCGGACCCTTTGGTTGATATGTGGTTTTTAATTTTTCCCACGCTTCTGCTGACGTTTTAGCATTTTTGATATAACCCAACTGCGTTGGCTTTACACTCAATATGATAGACGCAAGTGCATTCTCAACATCAGAGTCCCATTTTGCCTTAGCTTCTGCACTTTCTGCTGATTCCCTTTTGCTAACACCACAGACCATACGCCAAAAGCCACTATGCACAAGAACGATTTTCATCTGCACAGACCAAGCTTCAAAGTTGACGTCATCCAACTTTTCGATTTGAAATAAGTTGCTCATTCTGATTATTTTATCTAATCCTTTGTAATAAAAACTTTTTATACTTTACGGTTACGCTCCTGGGCCCATAACCTGTTTATTTTAATTATTAATTTATTTTAAATATGTTTAATAATAATAATTCTTATTGTTTACAAATGATTTTATGGAAAACATTTCTATAAGTTCTGTACTACATTAAAATTTTTTATTGTACTAAATAACTTAACTACATCAACTTTACCTAATTTCTGGTTCAAAGTTTCAATAAAAAATATTTGTTTATACTTGTATAAAATATCGATTAAATTATTAAATTCGTGGTTTCTTTTACAATATTTTTTCTTTGTCTTTCTTTATTGAATTGCAAATAAATATTTGTGTGAATTTAAGGTAATTTGTGGCCACTAATTCTAAATTTGTAGCACGTAGATGCATATTTATTATTTTAATTTTTTTTTGAAGGACTCAAAAAAAATATGTTAAAATTATTCCTACAAAATGACCAACGGCGGCTTTTTACACACAAAAAGTATTCATATTATTTACAAACACTGTAAATGAAAATGTATACACAGACGCGCACAAGTGACACTTTATTATGTAAACCAACATTTTGTTTGAGTGTCATTTGATATGTGAGTATTTATTATATTTTTATTTTGTTTTTGCCAATGTGAATGACGTTTATGCCAGAGTTGGACTCTGCTTACGTGATTGGCAATTCTTAGTGCGTGCCCACAATTAGTGAGTATTTTCTAAGCAGGGTACAGGAATAAATACAGGGTAACCTATGCAATAGGTCTTATTAAAAGATTTCTGTTCACAATTTTTACCTGTAGGCCTGACTTTTAGTGGTTGCATTTAATACTTTTTCAAGTTTGACATAAAAAAAAACTTAAAACTTGAGTCTACAATAAGAACACACTTTTCTCTCTTAATAGCGTCCACTGTCAGTGCCATCTCTAGTTTTTATGTGTATCTCGTATGTATGTAGGTTCGTATTAATTTTGTACATGAGTGCATAAAGTTTCGTTATATTTTCAAACATAATATTTTAATTGTTATTTGTGGTTCAAAATTAAAGGCATACTAAAGCACAACATGCATGGATACAATACAATTAGAGTACAAACACACACATACAAACATAGACGTTCATTTTAATATAAATTAATTAAACACTCTCGCAGTTGTTTGATATAATTTTATGTAAGTGTATGTGTGCATGATATTTTGATAAAATTGAAAAATTTAAAATAAATTTAGAGAATAAATAAAATTAGAAACATATACGCAAATCAATAAATGATGTAGATATTAGAGATCTGCGTAAACAGTCTTTAAATCTAAACACGTCATGATTTTTAAATGTATTCATGTCGCATGTATTATACTAAACCAATAATAAATGCTGTCGTACTATAAGCGAAGCACGATGGATGTATTGGTGTACGTGTATATCAGTGTTAACAAGCGATGTCGCCCAGACAGCTGGTTTGTAACAAACACTCAAAAGAAGTACTGTTGATTAGTGTATGCTTGTTATTTTTCATATTGTACGTTTGAGTGTGTGTGTAATATGTAGATGGTAAACTATTATGTGATTAACCGCATACAACTAATGTTAATCCATGTGTGTGCCTTTGCATGTGCGCAGAAAAATAAAAGATCATACACACATACATGCATGACGTTTGTACACGCGCTCATGCTTAGAAAGAAGCAAGTATCACAAAATTCTTCCGTCACAAAGTGTTTTCTTCTTTACTCTTATACCTACAATACTGAAACAAATTTCTTGTTTTATAAGATTTCGCTGTAGTAAAGCATTTGAAAGATCCCTCATGTCTTGAAAGTTCTTATAAGATATCTTGTGCAGGACAGTAGTCGGTATGCATGTATGTATATACTTACATAAATAGAATATGCGTTTAGTTTTAAATATACGATGTGAGCAAATGGTATTTTCAGTGTGGTTGGCATTTAAGCTGAACAATATTTTAATCTACAAAATGCAGTTTAATTTTATGAATTTTTTCTTTTGCATAAACGTTAATAAGGTGTCACTTAAATTTTGTTTAATCTTATAAAAATAAAATTGTTCTTAAATATTTAATAAAGTTTTAAAATGTTTAGTTTAAACTCTGACTGTCGTATTCACAAAAAAAAAACATTTCACGTTTATTACAGGCTTATTTGACATATTTGCCATAGAAATATGTCAAATAAGACTAATAATAATAAACCTAAAATAACTTTTATGAATACTGCGGTAAGTTTTTATTCAGCTCAAGTAAAAAAGCTTGATAGGGATATTGATTAAAATATTTCTTTTTGCTAGCATTCTAAATTTTATCATAGCGAGTCATACTTTGTACTAAATACAATAACTTATTGTAAAATTTATTTCATTTTTTATTCGAACAAAACACAAGTTTAAAAACTATCAGCCCTATTTATAAAAATTATTAAGGCTTTATAAAGATATTCAGATTTTCATAAAAAAATTTTCTTATTAAGCGTTAATAATTTTTATAAATAACGCTGTAGTTGCAAGGATAATTTCGGTTGTAAAAGCTTACTTTTAAGACTGGTTCTATAAACGGTTGCAAAAATTAGTTGTAGAGACCAGTTCTAAAAACCAGTTGTAAAAACTGAAATCTAAAACCTCTTCCAGAAACCGGTTTTAAAAACCTTATTTGGAAATTGTTTGCAGAAACTGCTGCTAAAAATGAGTTGTAAGAACCGGTTGGTAAAAATCTGTTGTAAAACCGTTGGTAAAGCCGTTTGTAAAAACTTTCTAAAAATCGATTCATAAAATCGTTTGAAAAGATCTGTTCCAAAGACCTGTCCTTAAAATCGTTTTTAAACACCTGCTATATAGAAACTGTCAAGAAAACCTCAATTTAAAAATCGTTTGTAAAAACAAGTACTTAGAACTGGTTCTAAAAAGTGTCTGTAAAAACTGGTTCTTAAACTTAGGTTTAAAGAATCGGATTTTTGTATATGGCCTAGGGCATAATTACTTAGTTATTTTGGTGTAGTTTGGTTTTTTTTAATCAAAAAAAAGTTCGACCAAACTATTAATAAAAACGTTTTTAATATTTTGAATTCAGTTATTACATTACATGGGCAGTGTAGGCATGTTAATTGGAAATGATATGCAAATCGAATGACATAAGAATTATCAAAATCGGTCCACGCGTTCGATTCACATATGTATATACAGCAAAGGAGGACACATGCATACATGCATACACCATACGTTGACTTATACACATAATACCCTTCTTTGCGTTGCGCAGTCGGGTAAAAATATTCTGTCTACGAGTAGTTATTAATGGCCTGATTTTGTAAAATAAAGCGAATTTTCGTATTCGTTTCTGGTTGAAGCGTAAACGAAAATATTTTAAATTTTGTAAAACGCTACGTTGTTTTCGTTTCATGTCAAAATATTATAAATGAAAAATACATATATTATTCCCCATAACAAAAATTAATAACAAAAATTAAAAAATTTAAAAACCCCCCGAATTTTTTCAGAAAAGATGTTATATCTTCTAAACAACTTTCAAACAGAAAAAACTAAATGAAAATCGGTCCAGCTATTTGGCCTGTACGTGGACACGGACAGACACACAGATGCACAGATACACAGATACACAGTTACACAGATACACAGTTACACAGATACACAGATAAACAGACACGCAGACACACACTAAAAACTTATAACACCCCTTTTTTTAGTCGGGGGTCAATAAAAATATGTTTTTAAAATAAAATTTTATTACAGTGGGTAGTATGAATATAAAAAAATCATTTGCTTTTTACTTAAAAATTTGTTTAAAAAAAAACAAAAAAACATACAAATTTGGGGTTTTAAAACTAATTTTTAAGTAAACAGCACATGCTTTTTTTTATTCATACTACCCACTATAGAATATGCAACAACAAAAATACAATAATAACTTAGTGGATCTTTTTGAAACTTTGAAATATTCAATATTTCAGTGTTCGAGTAAAATGATATTGTGGAAGGATATCTTTTTCGTAACATACATGGATTTAGTTAAGGTAGCTTGTCAAGGTCAAGTTCCTATCCAAAATCTCACAATTGCAAATAGTCAAGGTCTCATATGATTTCTAGGCAACCTGCTTACTTAATAGCATTTTTCCTTTCATAAAGATATAAAGAGATAAAAATATTGACAAGTACGCAGGTTGCATAAAAATAATATGACACTCTAACGATTACAAATTAATATAATATTGTGATAGGTTTTGTGCCAAACAAGAACTTGGTCTCTCGCTACTTTTGATGGCCGGAATTTTGAATAGAAAATTGGCCTTTTTTCACATTTATATTTTTGTGAAAATTTAACTACTTTTGTCTTATCGTTATTTCTATTAATGATCACTGCGCCAGGTTAAAAGGGCAGAATGCAATTATATAATGGGTAAGAGAGTGATACATAATAGTATAACATTATGTTAAATTTGTATGATCACGGCCCCGCTTCCCTGGTTTAACAATCGATGCTTTCGAATTGTTCTTGCTCGTAACTCACCTAGCTCTACTTGGGTATCAAATTTGAGCTCTACAGCTAGAGCTCAATTTGATGTCAGTGAGGATGTCTTAAAAATGCAATTTTTGCAGCTCCATCAGGAAACTTTCATTAGAAACTATCAAATTTTGCATATGACGACGAAATATCCTGAAGTTTTTTCACTTTACAATTGGCGAGAACAAAGTAGTTATGAGGGTGTTAAAGCGAATTTATGTGCAAAACTTACACGTACATAGGCCGAGGTGGCCTGCAGCACAATCGTGCACCTAGATACTAATTTACTCTTTATTGCAGCAAAACTAATGCAATAATGTTGTTAAAACTTAAAAAAAATACAATTTTATGAACGTTTTCATATGACATTTAAGTTGTTTGAAAACGTTTGGTACTGTTTTATAAAATGCATTTATTTTACTTAAAATAGAATTTTCGTTTTCAAATGTTTTAAAAAATTCAAAATGAAAAATAAACCAAAATTTTCTGCTTGAAACGTTTCGTTCTGTGTTACAAAATTCGGCCATAAATTAATGTATTGTCACTCAGTACGTATGAGTAATAAATTGTTTTTAATAATTATTTTAAATATCATTGCCTACTTTTGGGGTCTCTTATTTAATACGGGATTCACACTGTGACTTTTTATTGTGACTTTTCTAGAGTTTATAGACAAACGGTGTACAAAAGCGATAAAAGGGGTAGAAACACAAAAGAGAATTCAAGAAAAATGCAGGGGAAAAAGTCATAGTGTAAATTAGGGATGTAACGAATACCAGTTTAGCGAATGCGAAAGCATATACTAGATTTAAATTTTTGCGAAAGCGAATGCGAATGCGAAAGCGAATGCAAATATTACAAGACGTTAAAAAATCACATGAAAATAAATTTGTATAAGAACATATATGTAACATATGTATACATACATATAGCATTTTATTTAAATTGAGTCTTGAATAAGTAAATATTTATTAATTTATTAAAAATACTTATTTATAAAACCCAAAGATATATAAAATTAATAAATGGCACTTTTTTCGTGTGCTATTTGTCACAAACAATGACTAGTTAATATTGTTTGCGTTTCAGATTTGTTTGTACGAACTAATGAATGGTGCTCAAAACATTTTTTGAAAGTTTGAACCGACTAGTCTTAGGTAGAAAATACACTGCCTTTTCTTTTTTAAAAATTAAGAAACATTTCCAAAAACCGCTGGACTTTGGTTTAATTTTGATGCTTATGAGAACTTTTTTATAGAAAAGTTTTCCGCTAAAATTTTAAAGCTTTGAAGAATGCTTTACTTATGAGTCAGCTACTTCCAAGCTATATGTACAATGTGCAAACTTTTATAAAGAGCTTTTTGTGCTTTCACACCTACTAGATCACAACCAGCGATGCCAACTTGGTGCTTTTGGCACTATTTTTAGTGTTTTTTGAAGACTTAAAACGCCAAATTTTGAGCGTTAGTGCCAAACTAAGAAAAAGCACTAAGTAGTGCTTTTAAGAAATTTGTGTATTTCTTAAAATTACTTTAATAAAAACATGGTGTATTTATTTTTTCAGTGTAAAGAATACCTTTATCGTCTGATATATTTCATTAAACAGAGAATAGATTCGAAAATATTAGACCTTACTAAACATTATTAAATTTCACTCGTTTGGATCTTCACTCTTTTTCACGGTAGTGCTTTTTACGCTTTTTAGATCTCAAGATTACGCTTTTTGTGCTTTTTTTAAATTTTAATAAGCTTTTAGAGCCATAAAAGTTGGCATCACTGATCACAACAGCCAATCAGATCTCGGCGACAACAGAGCTTGCTCTTATATTGCAAAGAAACAAGAACAAATTTAAGAGTTTTCAAAGTTGTTTACCTCAAATGCAAATATCATATTATGTGTGTTTGGACGTAGCTGTTGTAAGTACTTACATATATGTATCTTTTTCATGTTGGCTTAAAATAATTTTCATGTTTTTGACGTTTGTTAATGGTAAATTATTTTTGTAAAAGAAGTACCTGATTAACATTTAGCATTTTTTTCATGAAAAAAAGTTGTTTACAATTTTTTCATTTGTCAATAGCAGGCCCGAAGAAGCAAATCAAATTTAAAAAAGTGCCAGAAATGCTTCAGAGATTCATGCTCCATCAATTTTTATATATGACTCTCTTCTATAGCGCTGATATTAGCAAATAAAAAAGTTGCGTGCAACAAATTTCATGAAATTACATGAAAAAATGCCTAATGTAAATCAGGTAAAGTACAACATTTTTGCGTCTTAAGTAATCGCTTGAACTATTCGCATACATTTAGCGAATGCAAAAGCGAATGCAAATAGCAAAAGTAAGCGTATAATTTGTGAATGCGAAAGCGAATGCGAACATTCGTTACGTCCCTAGTGTAAATCCCGTATAAGTGTTGTAAACGGGTGCGTATGAGTAATATGTATGTAGTATATTGTTTACTTGAACAAAATAATAAAAAAATGTCATTGCATACTTTTCGTAGGATTAGTAAAAGTGTGCGTTTCTATAATCTAATAATTTACTCCGTGAACCTGCCACTACAATGCTCGAATTGAAACTAAACAGAGCTGTAAATCAGTTAACTCGTGAGCAAGTTGGATTCCTTATTCTCCGAATATTGACATAATAAATGGGAAATGTTAAATTGGTAAAAATTAAATTTCTTATTTTAGTGATTCGCAGTGTAAGTCGCTTTATAATGCTTTATTTCTATTTTTTGCCTATTTATGATAGTGAAAGTAATTTAAGAGCACTTAATTTAAGCATGCTTTTGCATACATTTCTATTTTTAATATAAAAAAATTTAACCCCTTTTAAATACTTTACTTGTTCGTAAATTTCATCGCACAATTACGATAGAAATTATATGCTTATACTGTTATAAAAGTTGTTATTTATAGAGTTCTCTTGCAAATTCTTGTTGTGTGATTACACATGCATGTTAAAGAAGAATATTATTTAAAATTTGTATATCAGTTTTTCTCTTTTACCACACAATTACTAATTAAGAAGCATTTAAAAACATCAGTAAATTGAGTCATTTAGAGTCGAAATAGAAATGCAAAAAAAAATGAATATTCTACTTTATACAATAAGTATTTAAAATCATATTTCATTATTTTCGTTGTTTGTGTTACAGATAACAACCCAGTGTAGTGTATCACACAAGTTGATAATGCTTGCACAATGAATGCAACAAAGAACTAATAAAGTATCAATAACATTACTTTCTTTGTATGCATGCATGGTGCAATGCTGAACTGCTTACGAATAATTGTTTGAGTGACACATTTCTGTTTGAGTGCAATTCTAAATATAAAATACGACGATTGGTTAAACGGAAATGTGAATACGATCCTTCATAGTATTGAAAGAGAAAACAATAATATTTGTATGTTTATAATAAGTTAGAAAGGTTAAGATTTATTTTCAAAATTAGTATATAAGCCCAAGAATAAGTAGAATAAAATCAGACTTTAATTTGATTAACATAAATCGGCTCTTTAGCCTTGTTTTCTTTTAAAGTTTCAAAACTTCTTTTGGCAGTTCTTTTGAACGCCTAAGTTTTAGCTGGGACACCCCACAGCTGTTTTAAAATAAAAAGGGGCTATAGGGACTCCCTTTCCAAACACGTTTTATATTGTATAATTTGACGATTCATTACTTATTACACCAGTAAAAAAAACACTCCAAAGAAGTCATGAAAATGTAGAGTTTGCAGTCTGGAAGTAGTTCAAATTTCGATCCGATCTAATGATTTTTACACATGGTCGTCATTGCAAGAAGTTCTCTTTTTCGATGCCTAGTCACCGAATTAGAAGCGATTTTAAGAAAAATTTCCTTTTTTGTGTTCTATGGTAATATTTTCATCTAGGAAAAACTTTAAAAAGTTACTTATTTTAACAATTCGTTTCTTGTTAGACGAATTTAAACGCGAAACAGTGTTTTCATGTAAATTTAAGCAAATAACTTCTAAATTTTAGGCCAAAATTAGTTCATAAATTTCTTTAAAAAAATCGGTTTTTTGAACATTTTGGTTAGTATTTACTAAAACTATGGAAAAACTACAAGGTTTTGTGTGATTAAAAAAAACTTTTACTTGGTTTTGTGCTAACTATCGGCAAATCAAAAATATCGATTTTTTGGAAGCAATGAAAATGTGGTTCCTTCAGAATGACTTCCATTTTTTTTACTGGGAAGTTACAAATACACACATGCATGTATCGAACAAAATTAAGTTTTACACAAACAAAACTAAAACTAATACATTTACATTCACATTTACAGTTTATGAATAACAACTAAATACAACCAACAAAAGTGACAGTTAAAAAAAGTAAATACATAAAACACACACACACACACACACCCACATAAACACATATACACACACATACACTCTTACTCATTTACAATGAAATTGTAGCTCATATAGAAAACAACAGAATTTATTTACATGGTTATATTAAAAGAAAAATATAAAAAAAATAAACAAGAAAAATATAGAAATAAAAAAACAATAAATTTAATAAATGAATTTTACTTAATTTTTACAAAGGACACAAGTAAACTAAAATAAAACGAAAAAATTTATACAAATGCTACAACTAATACTCTTAAATATATCAGCATACGAGCAAACAACCGCACATTCAGGGTAATATACACATACGCCAAAACACACCCGCACACACACACACACACACACACACACATACACACACAGATACCAGCAATTGTAACTGTGCTGTTCTTATTTTGTCCTTGTCACATAGAAATTTATTATCCTTTTGTATTTACAACACGAGCTTTTATCGGATTAAACTAGGCTAGAGAGTGGGAACAAAGGTATAAATGTGTTACCAAAAAACAACAACAAAAAAAAGTAAAATAGAATGCAAAATGACAAAAACAGTAAACAAAGCGAATATAAGTAAAAACACAAACAGTTTGCCATTCCTTTAGATTAAAACCAAAAATAATATGAAAATAAAAATGAAATTGTAACATTTCTTTCATAAATGGGACGGGACACAACAACTACAGACAACAATGTTTCACCAACAACCTCGAGTAACTGAATGAATGTTTAACAAAGTTTAAGCTCTACAGTGACTTTAAAATTAAGCACTTCACATTAAGGGATCATTAAAAGGAAACCTAATGAGATAAAATATAACCGAAATGTTGAGAGAGTTGTGAAATATTTATTAGGTTTCGAAGTGTTTAGAATTGGTGAGATTAAATGGATATTTGGGTGAAATAGTTTAGAAATTTAATGAAGTGTTTGCTACTGTCTTTTAATTTTTGTAGAGTTTTAAGGGGCAGTATTTATTTACTAGTTTACAAGAGTCTAAGCAAGCTGCATGTTTCTTGGGGATTTTAGTTGACTAAGTATAGTTAATATGTTTTTGTGTGTTTCCCTTTTTTTTTAATTTTAATTTTGAATTATGGATATCAATTTGTTTAAAATGTCCTTTTTGGGGCTTAACCTAATAAAAAGCTGTTCATAACTTGCCATCAACTATAACATAACCTACATGTCATTTAATTTAATTCGAACTCGCCCCATAAATCCTAATAAGGAAAAAAATGTTTTCTTAGTTGTTAGGATCATTAGAGAGCAGCTCAAAATTTAGATGAAGCTTTTAAATAAATTTCCGCGTTATAGTAGACAATATATTAGCATGATGTACTTAAATAAAAAATTTTATATATGAATGAAATCATAAAGAATATATCACTCATTTACTTAAACAACGTCGTAACTAAAAAATAGATTTATGGTTAATAATGCAGACTTAACCCTTTTGGTACTACTAGGATAATACATCCCATCAATTTTCAAACATTCGTGTCTTTTGTATTTAATTTCTTATTTAAAAAGTCCCAACTAAAGGTTTAGGTGTTTGTTATGAAATGTAAATAAAAACATAATGATACATGTTAGCATTTTCGTTACACTTGATGCAGAACATCACAACGTCGTAGAAATTTCTTCAGTCTGGATCGTTAATTCGCTGAAAAAGGCTGCAAAAACTGCGTAATTGAGCAAAATTGTTTTGATTTTTATATAAAAATAATTTAATTATCAAATTGAGTTGGTTTATAGTGTTGTACAATAACAAAAGGTAATTTCTAGTGGATTTGATAAACTTGCGATATACAGTCCCAATAAGTTTTTTACGTGGGATTAATTGTCCCAATACCAATTTTAGATGTCAAAAAGGAAGCTTACTCTTGAAGATCTTGAACGTATTGTGTGCGAATAGTCGGACTCTGATGGCGACTTTGAGGACTCTGGCAGTGAATATTCCACTGAGAGTTCCGATGAGACCGAGTCTTCATCAGAAATTGGCGACAATCTTATTCGATGAAAAGAGGTCAATGGAAAAAATGATGAGCAACTGCCAGTTGTCCATTGGGTAAATGTTACACCCGATGGCTTCCAGGATTTGCAGCCTAAGTACGAATTCACAACTGAGTGGGACCCCAAAATCCTTCTTGATCTCACAGACGATTGCAACGAGTATAAAGTGTTTGCAAAGATATTTCCTTACAGTTTATGCATCAGCGTTTGATAGTTTTAAGTCGTCGTGCGCAGTCAAAGCGCAACTTAACGGATCCGAATGAAATCCTTGTATTTCTGGGGGTTTCATTGATTATGCATTATAATAAGTTGCCATCTCTGAAGGACTATTGGAGCAGGAATCCATCAATGGGTAATTCAGTTATAAAAAAAAACAGTATATCACGAGATCGAGGGCAAGATAAGCGTTGTCGCTGTGTTCGCTGTACTTCACTTCTTATCGAAAAGCGCACAAAGATTATATGCTCGGGGTGCAATACAGCTTTGTGCTGCAAATGTTTTGGACCCTTCCACAAATTAAAATCCTAATTACTTTGCCACAATAATAAATAAAAAAATAAGACAAAAAAAATGTGAATTGTCATTGAAATATACCAATCTTTAATATTTTTTTTTATTCAATCGCCCACAAAAAACTTTTTAGGAATTCTATTGGGATTTTATGTTCCACGGATTGGGATTATATGTCACAGGACAAAAGGACGATTTTGGGATTTCTAGGTATCGAGAATATATTCTTTTTACTATATCTCTTAGAATATGTAAAAATTTTTACGACATACATTTGAGTTTTCGAAATAAAACTTCGTCCCGAAAGGGTTAATCCTGATGATCCTGTTAGCCTCCATTTTGCTTTAATTTCTTTGATCCAACTCTGCATCATTAAAATGATGCAGTCGCCAATTTTGCTACTATACGCTTTAGAAAGGTTACATTCATGCAGTAAACTAAACCAATATAAAACTTCTTTTGAACCGCCCTTAACAAGACCTTCTTTGTGATTTTTATTAAAAAAATAATTTGAAGTCCCATCGATAGCTTCCTTCATAATGATTTACATATTTTCACTATTTTAGCAATTTGACCCACTGTGGCTCACTATAAAGATAAACAATGTTGGGAAATTAAGTCCTATTATATCATGAGAAAAAGAGAAACATTGACATAAACACTGACTTTAGTCGTCATGTGTTTTAATATAAATATTTTGTTAGGAAAACTTAAAAGAAAAATGTTATGAAAAATTTATTTTATAATCATTCATTATCAGCCCAATTGTAAATAATGCCCGAGAGACAATTTCAAACCATTGTATGTTTGAAATTACTTTTAGTTTAAGTAAATATTTTTCACTGTTGGAAGATAATTGTTTGTTCCGGTTTTATTCAATGCAAAAAAAAAATAAATAAATAAATAAATTCTGCAAAATGCGGCTTTAAATCATTCTCGCACGAAGATTTCCGTACGGCCACTATATATGCAAAACTATACGAACTTTAGTTAATTTTAATTATTACTCGAACTCCATTTGTCATTTATCACATGTAATTTGGCTTAAAAAGCGATACGAATTTTAGCCTGTTAAAATCATAAATGTAGAAACAAATGGAATGGTTCGAATAATAATTAAAATTAACTAAAATTAATAGCCATGGGCTTGTGGCAAAAATTAAATAAAAATATACTTAATAGTAACAAACCAAAAAAGTTTGTCTTAAGTAGAACAAAAATAAGCAAATTAACTAACATGTATGTGTATAATTAGTAAAAGAACAAACGACAATGGTAAGACTGTTGTAAATATAGAGATGGTAAAATTGAGCTTACAAATCAAAAAAAGCTTTCAGCAAATTGAAATACGATGAATCAAAAACAATTCATATATTCCATTTGCAATAAAATGCTAAGTATATAAAGCAGAAATCTACATCAACTGACACCACACACAGTGGACCAAACACAAAAAGAACTCTGATGATGAAGGTTTAGTGGCCTTCGAAAACGGCTGGCTGTTCCGTTCAACTATGTGTTGTCAGAATATTTACAACTATCATTAATTGTAATTACATACATATGCATGTACATACATATATTAAAGTCGCTCTTTTTATATATTACCAATGTTACCAGATTTCAATAAAAATAATTATCCCTGAAGATGTTGGAAAATCCCAACGAAACGTCGGATACATTAAAAATGAAATAAAAATACGTCTTTTATTACATTTTAAAGAAATTGAATGACCTTGAAAGCCTGAATAGATACAATATCTATAAAACCACACAAATTCATATTAAAAATAAGGTCGAGTAATTAAATACAAATACATATATAACTTCGGTGTTATTTGTTCATTAATAATTATCACATGTAATTTGGCTTAAAAAGCGATACGAACTTTAGCCTATTAAAATCATAAATATATACGAACTTTGATTTTATGTTTGTATTAGCGCTTTTTTTTCGTTTTAACAATTTTTTAGTTTTAGCGATTTTTTTAGTTTTGGCGTTTTTTTTTTGTTTTGGCCATTTTTTTCCAGTGCTTGGCAATATTATTCGGTTGTTTTTAAGTTTTAGTGCTTTTTAATTTTTTTGCGTTTATATTTCGTTTTTGGCGATTTTTTTTGTATTATAAAAGTTTTGGTTTTTTTTTTCATTTATGTGGTTTTAATTTTGGTTCTTACTGCGTTTTGGCGATTTTTTCGATTTTTTTTCTTAGTTTAAGCAATTTATTTTTATTTTAGGTGCTTATTTTTCGTTTTGGCTATTGGGGTTTGGCAACAGCTGTAATACAAGTATTATATATACGAACTTTCGCCTATATTGTAGTAGAAAATTTTACCTGATGAAGACATTTAAAACAATTTTTGTTTATGCGTTTTTTTTTAATTTTAGCTATTTTTTCGGTTTATGTCAATTTTGTTTAGTTTTGGCGGTTTTGTTTTCGTTTTCGCGTTTTTTTAATTTTGACGCTTGTTTTCGTTTCAGCGATTTTTTCGGTTTTTTTTTTAATTTTGTTGTGTTTTATAATTTTTAGCGATTTTTTCGTTAAAGTGATTTTTTTATTTTTGGCAATTTATTTCGCTGTAATTTTTTTTCGGTTTTTGTAAAGTTGTTTCGTTTTTACGATTTTTTCGTTTTCGCGATTTTTTTTTCGGTTTTTTTACATTTTGTTGTCCGTTTTCTCATTTTTAGCGAATTTTTTGAAAAAGCGATTTTTTTTATTTTTGGCGATTTTTTTCGCTGTCGTGTTTTTTTTTCTTTTTTTTTTGTAATTTTTATTTCGTTTTCGAGATTTTTACGGTTTTGGCGCTTATTTTCGTTTTAGCGATTTTTTTCGGTTTTTTTACATTTCGTTGTAATTTTTAGCGATTTTTTTATTTTAATATTTTTTTATAATTTTTATTTCGTTTACGCGATTTTTCGGGTTTTTTTTAATTTTTTTTCCTGTTCTTTTGTCTTTAGTGATTTTTTCGTCTAAGCGATTTATATGATTTTTGGCGATTTTTCTAGCTTAAGCGATTTTTTTCGCTGTCGTGATTTTTGCTGTTTTTGTGCTCTTTTTCGTTTTGACGATTTTTTGGGTGCTTTGCAATTTTTTTTTTGTTTTGGCGATTTTTTCGGTTTTTAGTGACTATTTTAATTTTAGCATTTTTTCCGTTTTTGTGATTTTTTTTTAGGTTCTGGTGCTTTTTTTTTCGTTTTAGCGTCTTTTTTCGTTTACTTTTTTCCAATTTTTTTAAATTTTTTTACTTTCAGCAATTTTTTTGGACTTGACGATTTTTTTGCTGTTTTTTTGCGACCTATTTACTTATGGTTAGTTTTATGCGTTTTAGCAATTTACATATATTATTATTATTATTGGTGATATTTTTCATTTAAGCGCTTTTCCATTTTGGCGATTTTTTATTACTGCATTTCTTACTTTAAGCGTTTTTGAAAATTTCAAGCGGTTTGTCTCTTACGGTTTCCAAGATAAAGCAAGTTGTCAAAATTACACTTACTGATAAAACACCTTTTAGTTTTGATTTTTTTTTTTTATTAAATTCAGTGTTAAAAATTCATTAACTTTGAAAATTTCAAGTGTCTATATATAATTGTGTGTATATGGCATTAGGATTTCAAAATATGTCGTTGCTCGATTTTGAACCCCCATTAATTTTTAACTCTTATATATTTTTAGCTGCCAAAGTTTTACATATTCTCTGAAAATTTCAGGTCCGTAGGTCTTTTTGTTCTAGAGAAATCTGTCTGTGACAGACAGACGGACATCGTAGCGAAAACAATTAAGGTCCTTTTCATCTTTGGTGTAGTTCCCAAATAAGAGAGAGAATTTCGAAATTTTGAGATCAGATATTTGTATCCAGATAGTTAACCATATAAGAATTAATATACACAATAGAGCTGTATAAATTTATTTATATTTTCTGTTTAAATATTTATTTTTATTTACTTAAATTTCTTACAAGGACTTGGTAGGAAATTCATATATCCTTTGAACCTCTTGCATCTTGAACATAAACATACAAATGCTTATTTACAAATGGCCAATAGTGTTGGTTGAGCAAAGTAAATGACCACTTGTGGTTAAAAGATTAAACTTGAACAATAAATTTTACAATCTATAGGAAAACAAATAGAAACAACTGCAAAGAATAAAGCCTTGGCAATATTTCAACACTTAAACTTGGGTAAGAGCAAAACAAATGTTCCTTAAAAAAAAAGGCTAAAGTAAAACTAATTCCATTAATATACACCGAAAGAATTTTGCTTCATAAGTCAAATGAAACAATTTCATTAAAATTTTTTCACAAATCTAATGAAAATTTATGAATATTGTGAAAGAATTTCATTGGAATTGCTTCCTTGGTATTCTGGTTTCGTAAGAATATTTTATTGAATTTATGACAACAATATTTTCTAATTATTAAGAAACCCCTTTATATTTAAGTTATTTCATTATTTTCATTAAATTATTTTATTGTTTCGATGAAGTTATAGCACTGCATTAATTACACTGTTAAATAAATTTGATGATGTTTTCAATAAAATAATTTTAACGAAACTGGTTTCATTAATCCAACGAAGCATGACGTTGGTTGAATTTTAATGTATTTTTCATTACATTATGCTCGAGATTCATAGAATTTCTGTCGAAAATTCTTTCAGTGTATATTAAAAAAAAAGGATAAAGGAATATTCTTAAGGTCTCATATTATACTTGTGTTCACATAGTGCAAAAGGCTGAGTTAGGAAATTTTATAAATTATAAAAAGGACCTTTCGTAAAGCAAAATATAAATAAAGCAAATAAAGAAATTGTTAAGGTAAGTGTGTAACTAATAAATAATAAAAGTTCTAAAATAAAATTTAGTTATATAATAGCAAAATATTTTCCATTTTAACATAAGTTATTTAATTAGATTTTGTGTTTGGTCAAAAGATGAGGATAAAGGAAATTTAATCTGGCTCAAATATTTGTCTAGTCATGCTTTAGCTTTGGGAATTAAGAAAGCTTTTTTCATCTACTAACTACTGACTTTAACTGCTTTGAAGGTAGTGGACGTCGACAAGGTCATTATCATTTTTTGTTTGTTTTCATTTCATACAAAAAGGGCAAAAATGTCTAGTCCAAATGGATGTGAATAGTAAATCTTTTAAATAAACAAAAATGTCTGCATAATTTTTAATAAGAAACAAATAAATATATAAATAAACAAGTAAGAGTGCTATATTCGGCTGTGCCGAATCTTATATACCCTTTACCAAAGTGCGTTTATGTAGTATAGAGATACATACTCAAGCACATACTTACTTTTATGTACAAAGAAAAAAATAGTAATTTTCAAACCCTAGAATCATAATTTTAGATTTTTCTGATTACTTATACCAATCTAGTAGTTCTTAAAAAAATAAAGAAAGTGAAAAAAGGAAATTAAAAAAAAATGTTTTAATTAGTTACTTTAATGTCTAGAAAAAAAATCATAGTTTCCAGCTCTGGAGCTGTGGCTTTTATTTTTATAATTTTCTATACCAAACTTTTCTTTCCAAAACGTAAAATATATATAATTTATAAAGGAAAAGATAAAAATTAATTAGACTTAGTTACTTTTATATATCAAAAAAGTGTAAGTGTCCCAACCCTGAACTCATCTTTTTTGATTTTTCTGATTTCTTACACCAATCTCTTTCTTTTAAGAATTTAAGAAATGTTTAATTTATAGAAAAAAAGGAAAAATTTGTTTTAGTAACTTACTTTTGTAGAAAAAGTTAAAGTTTTCAAACCCTGGAATCGTCTTTTTAATTTTTTTAATTGTTTTTTTTTTAAATTTGAAATACCAATTTTATTCGTTATCAATTATAAAATAATTTTATTTAATAAAAATAGATAAAAATTAGTTTTCTGTAGTTAATTTTTTATATCACAAAGAATCCTCCTTTTTGTTTTTTTTCTTGATTTCTTACACCATCTTTATTTTTAAAAATATAAGATATGTTTAATTTATAGTAAAAAAGAAAAAATTTGTTTTAGTAAGTTACTTTTGTATAAAAAATAAGATTTTCCAACCCTGGAAACGTCGTTTTAATTTTTTTATTTTTTTTTATTTTGAAATACTGAAGTATAAAATAAATTTATTTTTTATTTTATTTATTTAAAAAAAATAAAAAAATTAGTTTTCGGTAGCTAATTTTTTATATCACAAAAAGTGTGGATTTTCCAACCCTGAAATCAAACTTTTTAATTTTTCTGATTTCTTATACTAATCTATTTCTTTTAAGAATATAAGATATCTTTAATTTATAGAGAAAAAGGAAAATTTTGCCTAGTAAGTTACTTTTGTATAAAAAAAGTTAAAGTTTTCCAACCCTGGAAACATCTTTTTAATTCTAGAAGGTTAATCTTTAATTTGAAATACCAATTTTATTCGTACTAAAGTATAAAATAAGTTTATTTAATAAAAAAAATAAAAATTAATTTTCGGTAGTTAATTTTTTATATCACAAAAGTTTCAGTTTCCCAACCCTGGAATTATCCTTTTTGATTTTTCTGATTTCTAACATCAATTTCTTTCTTTTAAAAACATTAGATATTTTTAATTCATAGAAAAGGAAAAATTTGTTTTAGTAAGTTACTTTTGGATAAGAAAAAAAGTTAAAGTTTTCCAACCCTGAAAACATCTTGTTAATTTTTTGAAGTTTAATTTTTTATTTGAAATACCAATTTTATTCATGGTGAAGTATAAAATAAGTTTATTTAATAAAAATAATTAAAAAATTAGTTTACGGTAGTTAATTGTATATATCAAAAAAATCGTAGGTTTTCCAACCCTGGAATCATCCTTTTTGTTTTTCTGATTTATTACATCAATCTCCTTCTTTGAAGAGCATTACATATGTTTAGTTTATAGAAAAAAAGAAAATTTGTTTAAGTAAGTTTCTTTTGCATAACAAAAAAAGTTAAGGTTTTCCAACCCTGGAAACGTATTTTTAATTTTTTTTTTGATTTTTTTAAATTTTTTTTCAGTTAGAAATACCAATTTTATTCATAGTGAAGTATAAAATAAGTTTATTTAATAAAAAATTATTAAAAACTAGTTTTCGGTAGTTATTTTGTATGGCAAAATGAAGTTTAAGTCTCCCAGCTCTGTGAACCGTTTGCTCTATTTTGCTGATTTTCAATACCAATCTTATTTCGACCATTTCTGACCCACCAGTTCAAAAACGAAGTCTCTAGCTTTTCTGGGAGCTTCGGAAAACCGATTTCACGTACAGACAGACGGACAGACGGACATCGCTTATTCGTCTTCCCTATGCATAAGGATCCAGAATATATATACTTTATGGTTCGCTTATTAATATTCTAGAAATTACAAACGGAATGACAAACCTATATATACCTTTTTACCATTTTTTGGTAAAGGGTATAAAAATCCAGCAGCTTGAAAAGCACTACTTAGCCAAGTAATTGTTTTATTGCTTATTAAATTGTTAAAGCAAAACCTGCGTAAAGTTTAGTGACAAGAAAAGCAACAACAACAACAACAACATATTAAAACTAAAGCAGACTTTTGGCCCGACCAACAGACGCTTTGCTGTGTCTGCCGTCGCTGCAGGATGAAAAAGTATCTTTTTAAACGTAATTACACTAAATTTTAACCAACCAAAGTGTCGTGGAGTTATTAAAACAAATCGAAAACTGTCAGTTGCTTTTTTTTTATAAGTAAATAATTTTTAATTTACTTTCTTTCGCAAAAAAAAAAGAAACCAAGTCAGTCTCTGGAGTATCTACTTTCTTAAACAGTTTCTATACACTTTGTTTCGTTGCTATCCCCAAGATGTTGTTGATTTTTTTTTTTTACAAATTAACTTCTTGAACTGTCGACATGATAAATTTTGAAGTAAAAAAAAAATAATGCGATAAATTAAATAAAACTGCTTTGAAAACATAAAGAACCAAAATGTATTTTTAACTACACAACCAACAACAATATCAAAAAGCAAGTAAATTGTTAACATTTTTTATGTAAACTTTTTAGAGTTTTAATATAATAAAAGTCTAACCACCATATTCATAAAATTTGAAAAGAATTTGAAATGTATTTTATTTAAAATTTTCCATACAAAATTTTCCTAAAATGAATTTCAAATTCATTTTATTTTTTTATGAATAAGTAAGTAAGTAAGTATTTTTTTTCGGGCAAATGCCTTAAATAGGGCAAATTACACTTCAGGAATTTTTTACTTTCAGTAATTCTTGCTTTCAATAATTTTGGAGGAATAGAATTTGAAAGAACTATTGCCAGACAAATGACCATTGGAGTGAATTAAAGCTCTCAGTTTTGTTTATATATAATTGAAGTACTTTCTAATGACCCCATGATTTTTATAGAATCAAAAAAAAAAGTTATAATTAAAAAATGTTTGACATATGGGCATTTCCACAGAAAATTCCACCTTTTGTCACGTTACATTTTTTGGTGACATAGCCGGCTTTTGGTGTAGTAAGTAATTAGCTCTAAATTTAGAAAAAGATAGGAAAACTGTTCGATTGCTTTGAAAAATAATTAATCAATTGCTTGGTGACATAATTTTTTGTTTGTTTTTGGAATGCCTGCTATTATTGCTAGATGTTATCTTCTTTTAGGAAAGGGATGGTAATAGAGAAGACAGGTGGTGAAAGCAGAGATAGAAGACAGCTTCATTCTTTTTACAACTCTGCTTTTTTTGCACGTTTCTAATAGTGTCCTGAACAAGAACATTTATAAGACCTTTCAAGACATGAGAGATTTTTTAAATGCTTTAGTACAGCGAAACATTCTAAAACAAACGCTAAACAACACTGTTGGCAAGCCATTGGTTTCAGTTGTTTGTCTTTCCAACAGTGTTGTCTATAGTTTGTTTTAGAATATTTCGCTGTAGTAAAGCATTTGGAAAATGTCTCATGTATTGAAAGGTCTTATAAATGGTCTTCTGCAGGACACTAGTTTTTAATAATGCAGTGTTGCAGCGCCTCTGGTGTCGATGAGGTATATTAAATTTTCAAAGCTGAGCTTAGTAACCATTTTATTGGCTAGTTTACTTCGCTGATAATTCTGCTACACAATATCGACGAAGGAGAATCAGTATCCGCTGAAACCAGTAAAGTTTAGTGGCCAGTGTCTCTGCCTTCATCACTTGAACTTTCCTACGACAACTGATTTAAATGGATGCAAATCCACATCACAAAAATGCTTGGTGTTGTTATCTGAATGACTCTCGGAGACCGGGCTCGAACCAATGACCTTAGTTTTTGTTGTCAATTTGCTAACTTCTTAAGCCAAAAAAGGTGGAATTTTATATAGAAATTTGTAGTTGTATTGTATTTGAGTTCCAAACTGTCGGCGAATACACATCTTATGTTCTTCATTTTACATCCAGAGATTTGCTCTTTTTAAAAAATTAAATAAATAAAAGTATAATTAAAGGTTGATTTCCATTCTTTCTCCAAAGAATGGCAATAAGTACTACATAAAAAAACTCAAATTTTTACTCTAATTTTAGTAACTGCGTATACTCATGATGGTAGCAGGAACAATTCGTATACTCAGGGTATCTCTACTTCATTCATGCAAAAAAAAAAAAAAAAAAAAATTAAATACGATACAACTGCAAATAAAAAGGTGCATTCGTATTGAGTGTCTTTTCGGAGTATGGATATTTATTCGGACAAAAAAGATATACGCATGATACTCAGAGTATTTATTCATCATACGCTCTTGTATGCATTTATGTGTATAAAATGGAATGGAAAATATGCTTTAGCTTTTTGAAATTTATTTATAGGATAAAACTATGTGGCAAATAAGAATATTTGGAAAATACATACGGGCTGGACTGTACGAGGGGTATTATTGTTATTTCGGAAACTGGCCACACTAATGTTAATAGCTAAAATCTGGCAGTATCGTAATAAAGTTTGCAATTTTGTTTTAGCATAAACGTACTCACAACGTTTTGATGTACAAGTTCTATTACAGTGACTTCAAAATATCAATTTGACAAAAAAAAAAAAAAAAAAAAATGGAAAATTCGAGAGAAGGTTCTCGTTGGATTATGTTTAATAACTTTCCACGTGGATTATCTCAACAAGAATGTGTTGATGAACTCAGTTCTTTATATGGTAATAAAGCATTCTCGAAAACTAAAGTATATCGCTGGTAAATTGAACTCAATCATGGTCGTAGTTCCGTCGCCGATAAATTCCGCGAGAGTTATGCCACAAAACATCAATGCAGTGCGTGGACTGATAATGCAAGAGCATCATGTGACATATTGCGAGAAAGAGGCATCCTTGCACATTAGTTCATTTTCAATATATTCGATATTTCATGAACACTTAGCTGTAAAAAAATTTCTTCTCGTTGCATAACCCATAATTTATCAATAAAGTGGTGTTAGAAAATTTATAAAAAAGTGGTGCTTGAAAAAGTTTGTATAAAATCATGGTAGGTGACGAATCATGGATGTATGTATGCTTATAAGCCGGAGAGAAAACAGCAATTGAACGTTTGAGTATTCCAAGACGAGCTAAGTCCAAAAAAAAAAATTTCGTGGAAGAAGTACAGGGAAGCTAATGGTCGCCTGTTTCTTCGGCCGAATTGGGTCATGTGGCCACGGTTCCGCTTAAGCCACACAGAACTGTCAATTTTGAGTGATACAAAACCATTTGTTTGCAGTTAGTCTTTGGAGAAATTTGTAAAACTAAACCCCCTAAGATGAATCATTCTTTATCATGACAATACGAGCTCTCACACATCTCATCAAACAAGTGAATTTTTGAGCAGTCAAAACTTCAAATTGGTGACTCATCCTCAGTACAGCTCCGACTTGGCACCCACTGACTTCTTCTTATTCTCGAATATCAAAGGTTTGCTGTGTTGTCAACGATTTACAGTGAAAGCGTTCAAAAGCCGTTTTTTGGAGGTATCTCAAGATTAGTTAATAGAAAAACTGCTATTTAAAATGGCTTGAACAAAATACAAAAGTGTATTGATCATCAACAATAAAGAAGTTTTCACTTAAAAATGTTTGTTATTATTTGCTATGTCCGAAATTTAAATAGTAGCCCTCGTATATGACAATTATTACGGTAAAAAGAGGTCGGTCAGGTTCAGATCATATTGATATATTCACAAACAATCTTTAGCTTTACGGTTGCTACAAGTTTGTAAAATATTGTTAGCAAAACATTATTAGTCCCTGTAAGTTATTATGAGCAAAGTAAAAAACAAAATTCCTTTACTTTTGAAAAAAAAAAACATCAACTGTACAAAGAAATATTTTTTTTTGTGTAAAATGTTAATAAGATTTATTTAGTGGACTCTTAGCTACATTATTATCATATAGAGTTTAGAACTATCACCAAGTCTGAATTAGCTGTTGGCCAAAAACTGATGAAGACCGTTTTTTGAGGGCGCAATGATTTTCGCTATTTATGCAGGCCCATAAACAAATTGATCACCGAAATTGGTATAGGATCCCACTACCCTTTGGTAGTAGAATCAAACCCATACTATCCAGTCCGTGTGCTTTTCCGTAAGTCTTCAATTGTTGCATAGTGATATAAGTGTGAGAGGGACAATCGACTGTTGATTTTACAATGCTCTGATACAAAGGCACCCAAAGGCTTTAAATTTTTTGGAGGCCCATAAATTTTGTTTTTACCAAAATCACCAAACTGAGTACAGGGTGTTATTATCCTTTGGCAGTAGAGTCGAACCTTTAATGTTCAGTCAGTGTGTTTTTTCAAAAGTCTTCAATTGTAAAGGACAATTGACTGTTGATTTTATAATGCTCAAGCTAATCGAACATACTATCTGATACGAAGGCAATGGACAGTCCCAAAATATTTAAATTTGCTGTAATTTCAGATATATGTATATTTCAAATGGGATAAAAAAGTAGTAAAACTAAAATCGTCATAAACAGATACTAAAGAACACAAAGTTTAGTCGTTACCAGTGTTTGAAAATTTCGCAAACAAAACGAAAGCAAAATTGTATCCTTATGCTTGTCATACTCTGCTGGTAGCCCTCCAATAATTTTTAAAACAATTTGCTCAAGTGATTTTATCTAACAAAATTTTTTTAAAAAATTTATTACTGTTCGTGTTGAAAAAAAAATCAACTCTTGAAGAATTTTTTTTTCGCTATTATGAATCTGTGACTAGAAATCTGATACTGCTTAGAAAAACCACAATTTATTATTAGGATTCTTGCTACGCTTCAACACTTTACATTTAATAAAACTAATATTTATAATATTTATCTTTACAATATAAAAGCGTGCTGCTCTTTGAACTCAAAAACTGAGTGAACATCTAGAAAAAATTTTTCTTTCTTTATTTCTCTACATAAAATAATAATTTTTCTATACTAATCATATAAAACAAACAAACAAACTGAAGTTAAGTCAACATGAAATATGGCTAAAATAACCATATTAAACATACGCCTCATGAAATTTTCCCATAAAATACCAAATAAATAACAAGGAAAAAAAAAGAAACAAGAGGACTCTACACACACACAAACACACACACACACACACAAATGTATACTATAAACAAATTTATTTAAAATATATACCAAATAATATAATAACCTTTTTTTGTTTTTACAAAAACATGACAAGGACAACGATGAATCTTTTGAGACTTACTGTGCACCATTATTATAGACTGACTACATCAACATGTGTACGCTAGACTGCCTGCTACATTATTTAGAGGAGTCTGCCTCCATATGTGAGTGTGCAAAAACCCGTATCGCTACATCTGCATTTAATGAATGAATATTCGTTGTGGACGCAATTTCACACACAACTGGACTTAAATAAAAAGAAGACACACATTTTTCTACTTTGCTACGCTTGCTTCTCTAACGTCTAACCGAAAATGCAAATCTACACCCGAAAATAAAATATGTTTATAAACATTGTAAAGTGTAGAGCAATAAAATAAGCAAAAGGCAGCCTTATAAGAAAAGAAAAAAAAATACTGTTTTCGAACATATTCGTACGCAGTGAAATATTTCAAATGTGGCATTTCATACAATTCACAAATTTTTGTTTTTTAAGCGAGAAATTTAATGGCACAAAAAATATACACACCAGCAACAAAAAAAAATATTTAACAATAAAACAAATAAAGTGAAATAGCCATAAAAATTAAAAAAAAAAAATTAAATAAAAAATAAAACAACAGAAAAGCTATTAAAGTTTATGGGAAATTTTGTACAATTTGTGTGTGTAAGTGTGTGTGTGTGCCACAAAAAAATGGATACACACACGCACATGTTCAATTATATATGTATGTATGTGTGGGTTTGTGCCGGACATCCTTTAATAACAAAACTAAACCATTTATTCAAACACAGGCATACACATACAGCTCCCACTACACACATAAACACACGCATTCATACACGCACAGTAGCACACTAATACTATCATCAAAATCAAAGTTGTGGCTGGCGATTGCTTGCAGGAGTCCACTCATTCTCATATAGAACTCTTCAAGTTGGTTTAATAAAATTTAATAAACATTTTTAATGTAAATTTCAAATTACGTTTGTATGAGTGAGTTATAAGTTCATGCACAAAGATGGCAACAACGAGGGTGAATTGATAAAAATTTGCGGGACGTAATTGTATTAATCAACTAAACAAGTTCTTAATTGTATGGATTTAATAAACTTTTATTTTAATTTTTCATGCTAATTCTTAACCGAAGAAAAACCAAAAAGGTTTCGTACAATACCTTCCTTGCTTCTCATAAATTTTGAAATTTGTTAAAAAAAATATAAAGAAAAACATTTCAAAAATAATCATTAAAAGTTAAAAAAAAAATCTTTTAATTCCATAAAATAGAACAGGTTACTTTTTTAAAAAGAACTTTTAGAAAATTTATTCATTTTTCTATAAGGTACTTTTTTCATTGGTGGTGTTTAAGAAAGGTACGTTTTGAGTAGGTCATCTTTTAAAAAGAAATTCTTAAAAATTACTTTTTTAAAAAGGTTTTTTTTGCAAATTTGTGAATTGCTTTAAAAGGGAATTTTATTAAAGAGTACTTTTATTAAAACGTACTTTTATTTAAAAGTTTTTTTTTAAAAAAAGGTTCTTTTATTAAAAAGGTTCTTTTATTAAAAGGTTTATAAAAAGGAACTTTTTATAAAAAGGTACTTTTATTTAAAGGTTCTTTTAATAAAAAAAAGGTACTTTTATAAAAATGTACTTTTATTAAAAAGGTACCTTTGCAAAAAGGTACTTTTATTAAAAGGTACTTTTAATAAAATGTACTTTTATTGAAAGGTACTTTTATTAAAAGGTACTTTTATTAAAAACTACTTTTATTAAAAGGTACTTTTATTATATGGTACTTTTATTAAAAGGGACTTTTATCAAAAAGGTACTTTTATTAAAAGATACTTTTTTTAAAAGGTACTTTTATTTAAAGGTACTATTATTAAAAGATACTTTTATTAAAAGGTATTTTGATTAAAAGGTACTCTTATTAAAAAAAAACTTTTATTAGAAGGTACTTTGATTAAAAGGTAATTTTATTCAAAGGTACTTTTATTAAAAGGTACTTTTATCAGATGATACTTTTATAAAAAGGTACTTTGACTAAAAGGTACTTTTATTCAAAGGTATCTTCTTCTAAAATATATTTTTAAACCGAATTCAAAAAAGGAGGAGGTCTCTGTCCGTCTGTCCGTCACACGGTATTTTCTCAAGAACCGTAAGAGCTACGGACCTGAAATTTTGACAGAGTATGTAGAACCTTGGCCGCTATATTAACAAATACATGAGAATTAAAAATTACAGGGTGTTCCAAAACGAGCAACGAAAAATTTTAAAATCCCATGTAATATACGTACAATTGTATGAACATATATATATTGAAACTTGAAATTTTTAAAAATTAGTGTATTTTTATACAGACTACAACAATTAACACCAAAATTTAAAAAATTTAAATTAAAGGGTGTTCCATCAGTTAATGCAATTTTGACAATTTGCTATATCTTGGAAACCGTAAGAGGCAAACTCTTGAAATTTTCAAAAACGGCAAAACTAAAAAAACCGAAAATTATAAAATCGCTAAACCAAAAAAAAAAACGTCAAAAATTAAAAAAAATCGCCAAAACGAAAAAAATCGCCAAAATTAAAATAAAAATTTCTAACACTAAAATAAATCGTCAAATTCGAAAAAATCGCCAAAATGAAAAAAAACGCCAAAGATCGAAAAAATCCCCAAAACGCGAAAATGTCGTCAAAACTAAAAAAAATTTTTTTAATAAAAAAAAGTCGCAAAAATGAAAAAAATCGCCAAAAATAAAAAAAATCGCCAAAATGAAAAAACGCCAAAAACCGAAAAAAATCGCCACAACAGGAAAATAAAGTGTCAAAACTAAAAAAAGAGCCAAAACTTTAAACAAATCGCCAAAACCGAAAAAACGCAAAAAACGCCAAAACAAAAAAAAAAAAACCGAAAAGACCCTAAAAACGAAAGAAATGCCAAAACTATATATTATATAGGATGAAGTTTGTATTAAATTACATATCTAGTCTTCGTACGGAACCCTTCGTGCGCGAGTCAGAGTTGCACTTTACTGAATTTTGTCTTAGAGGGAATAGTTTCCCATTGGTCCCATTTTAAAACAAGTGGGGGGCACACGCTCACATTTTTTTTATTATATTTTGTTATATTCTGTTTATTTTATTGCTGTGAAACCTATAAAACACCTTTGGTTCTTGCAATTACACAATTTTAAAGTTGAAGAAATGGGCGGGATTACGCGCATTAAAATTTGTTATAGTATCTCACGCTGTTCTACCAAACTGATTTATACGAAACTTACCTCACACCTTGACCTCTAAGATGTACACAATCCTTCTTTTAAAAAATGGACGTAGTCACGCCCACTAAAACTTTATATTTTACAATAAGTAGTTCTACCTTACCGATTTTGACAAGACTTACCACGCACCGTGAGCTCTGAAAAACACACTATCTTGCATTTAAAAAATGGGCAGAGGCATGCCCATTAAAATTTAATTTTATATTTAACGTACTTCTTCTGTCGGATATTTGCATTGAAGTCGGTTTTTTTTTCGCAGAAAGAATTATTAAGCGTCCTTTTTTGAAAAATATTTTTATTTAAGGCACTTTCTTCGAAGGTACTTTTGTAAATGGTACTTTTTTTAATAAGTAAAATTTTCAAAAGGAATTTTTGTAAATGGTGGTTTTCCGGAAAAGTACTCGTACTCCCAGCAAAAAATTTTCGACACTTAGAAGCACTAAAAGCTGTTAAAAACAATACTTTGCATCTCTAGAAACAATAACGTAAGCGAGACCATTAAAATATGTTCTACGATCGTACACGAACAGTACACAATTATATATGTATGTGTATAATACAGGCATACGTTTGGTGTATGATTTATTGCTATTGCTTCTAAGTGGCTCATCGCGAACAAAAATCATGCATTATAAATTGATTCCGTTTCATGGCCTCGCTTACATAAATGCTTCTGGCAAGCAAACATTTTTGCTGGACTTATCTTTTTTTAAGCCCCGACCAAAAAAGCGGTGTTATAAATTTGTAGTGTGTGTCTGTGTGCTTGAAAGGTGACTTTTTCGAGATTGTTCTTAGCTAAGTGTGAAGAAAATCGGTCTGGTATTTCAGAAGATATAACATTTTTTTGTAGATATACTCAGGTATTTTTAAAATTTGTATTTTTTGTTAAACTATTTAAATTTTATTTCATTTTTAATATCTATTTTATTTAAAAAAAGTGCGTTTCTTAAAAAGTGCTACCTGGAAATTTACTTCCTTTATTTATTTTATTAAGGCACTTTTTTTTATTAAATTATTGTTTGCTTAATACGCTTGTAACATTTTTGTTTCAAGTATTTAACAATTATACTACTTTACTTTCTTATGCATAGTATAAATGTGGAATTTGCCCTCTAGTATATGAAAAGTTTTTCATGTGCATGTGTCTAGATACATAAAACTGTTTAATAAAGTTAAAAAATAAAAAAAAAAATAAAAAAATGCGCAAAACTACATAACTTTGGTTATATGAACATATTCGGACAGCCATAAATCATAAGAGGGATTTATGGCTTCACTAGCGCACACACATACACATACATCAGTGTGCCCATGACGAGAAACGTACAGGATATTTAAATAAAATTAATACCATAAAGTTTTTTATGACCTAAATTATCTGACAAAACAGCAAATTTGTCCTTTTACATGCACACTCATCATTGATGTACGAGTACGTGTAGGTACATACAAGTGGAAGTAGTTGTTGTTATTCATACTCATGTGTTTTGTGCGTTTGTTTGTTTGTTTTCTGTTTGTCAGCAAAGTCAATAGGAGAGTTATTAAATAACTAAGGGAAAGGATTACATACAAATTTACACTTGCAGTCGTGTCATAAATTAATGAAAATAAAAACTAAAATTTAAATAAAATTTATTCAGAAAAATATTTAGTTTTTGAAGCATTTTGTTTTATTACATTTTAATGAATATTAAGACATTCCGCATATTGTTTTTGTTTTTTAATTTTTATTGCCAAAAACAAAAGAGATATGTACGAGTATAATGGATTGTTTTCATGACACTTGGTCGGGTGAGAAGTGAATCATGTTATTTAAGCAAACAATTCATCATGACGAGAAAAAAACTTACGCTGTTATATTTAGATTGTTGTTGTTGTTGTGTGCTTATATCATTTTGCTAAAGTCAAATGTCAACAAAGGAATTTAATATAAAATAATTAGAAATAAACAACTGGTATTATTTTCTTGGCTCAAAGAGAACGTTTCTAAATTATTCGTAAATATCTTTAGAAATCATTGTGCTAAGTGGGTGTAAAATAATATAAGTGCGAAGCTAAAGTCACGTAATGTAAAAACTTGTATTTTGTTTTTTTTTATGCATACAAAATATACGCAAAATAAATATACATATGTTTGTACATATGTATGTATGTGTGTTATAAATTAGCTTAGCATTATATATACTGTTAGTTTTTTAACTTGTGCGCCTAAAGATATGCTTTAACATTTGTTAGACAGGCGAAAATTCCTAATTATTAACAATAATGTGACAGATTTTATGTTAAATTAAAGATTTTTTTTTCTAATTAAACAATATTAGCATGGATTCTAAAATATATCTGAATATATGTTATCAATATTTTGTGTTCTTTTATGTTTTGTAGAATTCCTATTAAAGATTTTTTTTTTTTAATATTTTCTGCCTTAAGCCTGGTACGTAGTTCAGGCGGAATTTCAGCTTCTCATATTAAATGTATGTAAAAAAAAAAAAATTACGGAATTTCAGGTTGGTAAATTTCATAAAGAAATTTCCATGTTCTAGTACGGACTTTCAAAGGAAAAATACACGCAATTTTTGAAATTTATTGCCTATCTTAGGGATGTTATAAATATAAACTGGAGACTTTTTTCAGTTAACTGAAACAAAAATTAATGTTCAATTGTTTGCTCAATTGTTTGTTTTGACATTTCTAATATTCGTCAGTTTGTAATTAATTTTTGTGTTTTTGTCTGTTGTTAATTCAAAAATATTGCGTACTGGGGTTTACCCTTGAAATAATCTTAGTATTGTTTCTACCTTCATTCCAAATAAAATGAATTATTTAATATTTTTCGGTATTTAATAAAATCGAATATTACAAAACTGTTTAATTTTTTTTATAAAGAGAAGTACCCTTCAGGCAATGAATACCACTTACTATTAGTAGGTGTTTATTTCTTGAGGAAAGAGTTAGTGATAAAGAAGACAGGTAGTGAAGGAAGAGATAGAGGAAAGCTTTATTCTTTTTAACAACTCTCCTTTTTTAACGTTTCTAATAATGCAGTCTTGCAGCGCCTCTGATGTGAATGAGACGTATTATATGTTTGAAGCTGTGCTTAGTAGCCATTTGATTGGCTATTTTACTTCGCTAAAGATTCTATTTTACATGGACGAAAGAGGGCTTTCTGATATAATATTACGATTTGAGGAACTGGCGAACAAAACCAGACTAGTCCCCTTAATTTTTTTTTTACAGGACAGTCAAATTACTAAACTACCTAGCTAGAGTCTGGAAAGGCAAAGTCAGTTTTCGTTATTTTTTTCTTGAGGTAGAATTGAAGTGCTTTTGAATGAAAATATTTCGTGACTTCATAGAAGTGCACTTGGAGAGCCCAAAAAAAATTTAAAAAAAAATCATGTATTGAGAACATGTTTAGTTTTGTTCGCCAGCTTCTCATTTGTATCCGCTGAAGCCAGTGTAGTTCAGTGACCAGGTCTATGCCTTCATGACTTAAACTTTCCAATAATAACTGGTGTTGTTATTTAATATTGTCGGAAACCGAGCTTGAACCCAGTACTTTCGGTTTTGTAGTCAACCTACCAACTAATTCAGCCAACGCCACCTCAATGTCTCAATCTAACTATCCCATTGGCAATATTTCAGGATCAAGTTTATCGCGATATGAGGTAAACTTTTTTAGTCCCACAGAATTTTTAAAATTTGTCCAGCAGAAAGAAACCGTTTAAGATAAATGAAATCAAACATGTCCTTAATTTTTTTTAAAGTTACGAATATTCTTAACCCACTTATTTAATGTTATTTCTGAAAAGTTACAAGAACTCAGTTATCGATGTGGTACTGCTTTGAATTGTTTAGTTTTGCTAAGAGCACAATAAGCAAAGTAGCACAAATCTTCTTATAAATAAGGAGTTTCCATTTTTTAAATAGAAGCAAAATAAATAAAATAAAATAAAAGCAATATGCTATTACAATAATAATAAAAGGATTATGCTTGTGAAGTAAAACTTTATTTGTATATATAAATTGAACGAAATTAAAAAAATTTTAAAAATCTCAAATCTTATTTCTTAAATATCAAATACATATGTTTAATTAATAAAGAAAGAGAAAAAAAAATAGTTTTAGTTACTTAGGTTTTCTTAAAAATATTGCACTTTCCAGCTCTGAAACCATCTGTTTAATTTTTCACTACCAATTTATTTTTTTAAGACATTAAATGTGTTTAATTAATAAAGAAAACAAATTGTTTTAATTACTTAGTTCTATTTACAAAAGAAAAAGTTTGAACTTTCCAGCACTGGAACCCTCTTTTTCTACTTTGCTGATTTGCAATACGAACCTATTAGGAATGAATTTTTACATATTAGTCCAAGACACATGGATAGAAATGGAAATCATTTATTCGTTTTCCCTATTCATTAACCCAGAATATATGTATGAGAATTACATACGAAATGGAAGACCCTTACCATATTTGGTGAAAGACAAACAAATTATTATATCTGTGGCAAAAAGGGAAAAGTGCTTGAGTTGAGATAAGCTGATTTTGAGTTAATAGCACTCCTGTAATTTCCACATTTAGCTTATACTTTAATGTATTTTAAACTAAATATATTATTTAAAGTGTGTAGAAAGATGTTTTTCTAAAATTTTCCCATTTAACTGTAAAACAAAAGAATTTCGAAAAATCAACTTGAAACTCGACTGCAAAACATTAAAAAATTACTTAAGCACTTTCTCCATATTGCCACAGATATTATAAATTATTATATTATGTATATAAATATTATTATATTATTAAATTAGAACTTCTCATACAAATAATTCAAATTCTCATATTCTTGTTTCAACACCTGTTTGTAAGAATTACTTGTACCATTTCGCTGATGTCTTTCTACTGTTGATTTAAATAAAAATTACAATTACCAGTTGTAACATGTTTATGGTCCTTCGGACCAAATAACAGAACCAGTTGAGAATAAAATAAAATTTTTTGTAATGTTAGGAAACTGGTGATCAAATTTAAATTTATACAAGTTTCAACTTGTATTATATATATAAATATTATTATATTCCCCCTTATTGTGAATGGCGTCGTTGACGTCACATCAAGACGACAGTAAAAGTTGTGGCTTGTCCACTCTTTGTCGACAAGAATGGACTACTATTAACATGTTCCATTATTTTAGTAATCCTTAGAGATTAGTAAGAGATTGTCAATAAGAGCCAGTTTTTGCCGATAAAGAGTAGACAAGTGACAGTATTTACTGTCGTCTTGATGTGACGTCGACGAAACCACTCGCAATAAGCGGGATTATTAAATTAGAACTTGCCATTCTTTTACAATAAGTTTAGATATATTGAACTTTTTGGGTTACACCTTTAAAAATAGCAGACCATGAGTCACGCATCGGTTTTTCATGCCATAGTACGTATCGTTAAACAGATTCATTTACCCCAAACTTGTGCTGGCAATGAAGGGAGCTTCTCCAATATCAGTTTTTCAAGATTCAACTTAAGTTTAAGCTTCAACTGTTAATGCTTAAAAAAAATTTGTTGACAAACAATCTTAAAGATAAAGCACAATATGCGATTTTAATCTGGTTTTGCATTTTAAAAAGGCTTAAGATATTTTTTTTAACAAAACTTTTACATCAAAGCCATGTCATTTGCTTCTCAAAAGGTCTTATTGTATAATCATGGTGTTAAAAAAATGGCATTAAAGACGCTTTTTAAAGGAAATTTTAAGTTTTATTCTGTAGCTGTTTTTAAATATACAATACAAAAAATAACTAAAAATAAGTTTCCAGCAATAAACGTTTTCATGCTAAATTCAGTTTTACTTTTAGATAATGGCAATAATGGCACAACAAAGGAAAAACAAAACGATTGAGATAAGCAGATACACTATTAAAAATTAAAACCAATAAAAGTAGATTAACATAAAGATTAAACAGCTGCTAAAAGGCAAAACTTGTAAAAGAAAAATTTGTTTGGGGAAAGTTATGTAATTAAAATAATAAAAAAAACAGAGACTTAAAAGTTCTCGTATGCTTTTAGTTACCTTGCAGGATGTCATAAGATAAGAGGATAAGAGTTAAGTTAATGCTCTTAAGATAGCAATATATGATATACAATTTTGCTTTTTGTAAGACAAAGTAATCATATTAAATTTTAGGAACATATGTGGCTGCAAAGTCTGGCATACTAGCAATTTATTTAGAACAAAAAATTTGCCCTCGAAGGCTGGCGTTGGCTGAAGTAGTTACCACGTTGACTACAGAACCGAAGGTCCTGTATTCGAGCCCGATATCCAACAGTCATTAAAAAATAACAATACCACGCATTTTTCTGATATGCATTAGTGTTCCTTTGTATTAGTTGCTGTAGAAAAGTTCAAGTGATGAAGGCATAGTCACTGATCACTGAACTAATCAGACTTAAGCAGATACTTAGCCTAATGTAACATCAGTGCACCATCCTTCGGAGGTATTGTGTAGCAGAGTCATCGGCGAAGTAAAATAACCAATAAAATAAAATTGGTACTAAGCACAACTTCAAAAATTTAATACACCTCATTTACACCAGAGGCGCTTCAACTCTGCATTATTAAAAAAAACATGCAAACAGCAGAGTTGTAAAATTATAAAGCTTTCCTCTATCTCTTCCTTCAGCACCTGTGCTCTCTTTCACTATCCCTTTCATAAAGAAGGTAACACTGAGTAACAGTAGTAATCCTGAGCAGTGATGCCAACTATTTTGGATCTAAAAGCACATCAAATTTTAAAAAAAGCACTAAAAGCGTAATTTTGAGATCTAAAAAGCGTAAAAAGCACTAACGTGGAAAACGTGTGAAGGTTCAAACGAAATAAGTTTAATAATGATTAATAAAGTCTAAGCTGTTCTCTATTTAATGCAATATATCAGACGAAAAAGGTATGCTTTACACTGAAAAAAATAAATACACCAAGTTTTTATTAAAGTAATTGCAAAAAATGCATAAATTTCTTAAAAGCACTACTTAGTGCTTTTTCATAGTTTGGCACTAACGCTAAAATTTTGGCGTTTCGAGTCTTCAAAAAGCACTAAAAATAGTGCCAAAAGCACCAAGTTGGCATCGCTGATCCTGAGTGCTACTGTTCTTTATAAAAAAAAGTTCTAGCACAATGCATTGCATGAGTAGGGGTTATCCCCTGAAATAGAAAAAAAAACAAAGTAGAGAAATAATCATAGTAATGTACACAGAAAAAATATCAATGCAAAATCAACATGCAAAAATGTTGATTTTAAATTTTATTAAATTCATAAGAAATAACATGTTGTTTAAATTAAGTTAAATAATTAAAAAAAAATACTACATGTTAAATACATTAAATTAAATTAATGTTGTTTCAATGTGAAATGAATTGGATTCAATATGGTTCATTGTCACTATCACTATCTTGAAAAAAAAACTTTGCTTTAACACGATTCTTTTTTTAAAATTCAATGGTACTGGAAACTTAAATTTACATGAAAGAAAGCTATTTCAAGAATTAAAATTTTCTTATACAAAAATCCTGTAAATCAAGTTGCATTAAAATGAAAATGATGTTAAATTAACCTTGTTTTCGTAGATTTTAATATGATAATTTTTTGTTTGTGTCGTTCCGTCATCTTAAACTCATTTTTATTATGTTGACATTTTTGTGTAATGTTATTTGTTCAAAGTGTGGAGAGAAACTTTAAACGCACAAGCTACACGTACAAATTTGCGGTTTATTGCTGAGGTATAGAATATTATATAAATCTTTGTATATAAATAATATTTTTCTTAACTTTTAACTAAGCAAAAAAGAATCCTTTAATACTGCAGATGTATTAAATTTAGCTGCAACTTATTTTCTGCTCTAGTTTAGCAAGTCAGCAAAGATATTTGTGTTTAAACTCACGCTCACCAAGTGCTAAATTGCTTAAAAGCGATTACGGTTGCTTTACCACCAACTTCTTTTAGCATTGACCATCTCTAATTTAAAACATTTTATTAAAATTTATTTCCATTTCCATTATAAGTTTCCTTTGACCTATTTGCATAAATATTCCATTGAAATTGTGGTTGCATGCCATTTTGAGTTTTAGTGTAATTTAAAATGTTTCGTTTTATAAATATTTTTTTATTTTTATTTTGGCCAAAACTAAAATATCTTCCAACTAATGTCCCAACAGCAGCAAAATATATTTGTAATTAAGTTTGTCTAGCAGACTTTTACCTCAGGCTATGTAAAATATTTTCTATTTCATAGAACTTTGCTCTCTTTATTTTTATTTTTTCATTACATTTTTCTTTTCGTAGAATATATTTTTACTGTAATTATTGCGTGGGGCCAAATGTATGCAAATTTCCAAAGAAATGAAGATTAACTTCAGTAAAAGTTAAATAAAATATTTATTTTTTTGTATCTATCTTTGCTGGTTTTTTTTCTGCATAAATTTTGTTATGTGCTTTTGTGTTATACATTTTTTTACCTTAAGGATAAAAATGGTTTCTGTAAAAAATCGCAACAAACATGCACTCGCAGACACGTGCATAACCAACTTTAAGTTTCATATTTTAAATATTTGTGTACATGTAGTTAGAGCAGAATTTGTGTTGTTTATACCGTCAGTATGCTAGACGCCATACTTTATATTGTTTGGCAGAATTTTCTTTCAATTTTTTATTGCTTAACAGTAATTTTTATTAAAGAATTATATGTATTTATTTGTTTTTTTTTTACTTTCTTTTGTTTTACCTGCTTATATTTAAATCTAGTGATTTTTAGCAGTTGCAATATCTGTATTTAAATTTAAATTAGCCTAATTTGTTCTTAATGTTTTCATTTTATAATTTATGGCTTATTTCCTAGTAGAAAATATGTATTGTATGGGTGTGTGTGTGTGTGTGTGTATAAGCGTGACTTGCGGTTAATATTCCCTTGCTATTCTCTTAATCATTGCATACTTTTAGGAGTTTGCAAAGTAAAATTTTGTTTAAACATTTCAGTGCTCATTTGGTTGCTTAGCAACAAAATTAATAAAATATGTTCTTAGAAAATGGTTTTAAATCAAAGCAATACTTTAGTTTACCCAATTGCATTTTAACATAGCCAAAATGTTTTCTTACAAAAGGCAGGGTACAGGTCAAACATTTTTCTGTCTTTTCTTGCTTTGATTACAAAATATTTCCATCAAAGTCTTTTCACAAATATTTTGAATTATTCTGGTTCTAAAAAAGTTAAGCAATGTGTTTGGTCCGAAATTTATATTATGACACAAAGTTTGCAAAAAGACATGGCTAGTGATGGTCAAATACTCTTATTCAAATTAATTTAAACATACCAATTTTTCAAATTAAGCACTCCAAATTCTTAAAAAAAAATTCTGGATTTCTAATTTATGATCCAAAAAAATTTTTTTTAAAGAGAAATAGCACTCATATAATGAATGCCTATTACTATTATTGGGTTATGTCTTTTAGGAAAGGCATATTGATAAAGAAGACAGGTGTTAAAGAAAGCGATATATAGAGGAAAGTTTCATTCTTTTACAGCTCTGCTTTTTGCATGTTTTTAATAATGCAGTGTTTGTTGCAGTGCCTCTGGTGTCAATGAGGCGTATTAAATTTTTCAAAGCTGTGTCAAGTAGCCATTTTTATTGGTTTTTTTTTCGCTGATAGTTCTGCTACACAATACCGACGAAGGAGGGCGCTTTGATGTTATAATATATTAGTATCCGATGGAGCCAAAGTCTATGCCTTCATAACTAATCCACATCAGAAAAATGTATGGTATTATTATTTAATGACAGTCGAAGACCGATCTCGTACCTAGGACATTCGGTTTTCTAGTCAACGAGCTAACTGCTTTAGCCAACGCCATCATCAAACATTTTTTATAAAAAATCACCAAAAACCGAAAAAATTTTACAAAACGAAACTTTTACATCTGTTTAAAAACATTTATTTACTTTTAGTTGTTTAATTATAGAACAGGAAAATTTTTTCTTAATAAAAAAAAAATAAAAGCAATTTTTAATACATAAACCATAATATTCTAGAATTTATGACATAAATATTGACCCCTAACAAACATTTTTCTATATAAGTTTTTAATTTTCTCAAATTGAATTTTTTATTCACTTTTGCTTTTAAATCCAAATAAAAATTTAGTTCATGACATTTGCAGGTGACAAGTCTTAATAATTTCACTTTATTTTACTGCTAACAATTGAAATACATATTTTTAAAGATAATTAATTATTTTTACTTTATTTTATTTATTACTAGCTGTCTCTCTGTTTTCATTTCTACTTGTAACACAATTTTTATTTTTTCATATATTATTTACTTTATTATTTATTGAGAAATTTGCATGTTAAGTTGTATATATATTGAATGCAAATATTGAACAAAAATAAAATATACTATATTCATATTTTATTTATTTTTTGGTGCCACAAACTATAAAAGTTTTTTTTTTATTTTTTAAACAAAAAACAAAAATTTACACATAGTTGCAAATCCACAATAAAATTGCAACGTGTGTGTGTGTGTGTGTGTTTATTTTTTATAAAAAATTAATTAATTGTATAAAGAAATTATGCAAAAGTCGACTTCAGTATAACATACAAACCTTTAAAAAAAATAGTTGTTCATTGCACAAGCTCCTTGGGAAGTTGTTTAAATATTGTTCTACAACAGAAATGTTCCCAAATTAATATTATTCAAGTTATGATAGTGTTATTTCACGCGACATGATGTCTACGACATTAAACACATAATTTAAAAAATAATTGCAAGTATAATAAAAAAAATTTATATATCACAGTAGAAAGTTTTTCTTCACGATCTAATATAATAGCTGGATTAACTCCGCTCCCAGCGAAACGTTGGATATAAATAAATTAATTAAAATTTTCTTTTATTTGCATTTAAATAAATTTGAATGACATTAGAAGCCTGTATTGAGTAATTCCATAATATAAATATAGAAGATACTTTCATTCTCTAATTTTTTTAAATTAATATTCACCATCTGACAAGTAACGGGTGTTTTTTTAGAGGTATAGAACTTCGAATTGAAATAAAACACAAGAAAATCGTTTAAATGTCCATCAATTTGGCTTTTTTGGAAGGATAATTTTATGCCATTAATGTTTAAATATGATTTCGGGCATGTGGCCGCCGCGGCTGGCTCGAATAAATCCAATTCTACAGGTCCAATTTTCAACCACTTTTTCGAGCATATGGGGCCGTATGTTGGCAATAACGCCACGAATGTTGGCTTCCAAGTCCCCTAACGTTTCTGGTTTGTTGGCGTAGACGAGCGACTTCACATATCCCCAAAGAAAATAATCCAATGGTGTCAAATCACACGATCTTGGTGGCCAATTGACAGTTCCATTCCGCGAAATTATGCGCTCATCGAATGTTTCCTTCAATAAATCGATTGTGACGTGCGCTGTGTAGCATGTAGCGCCGTCTTGTTGGAACCACAACTCATCCACATTCATGCCATCCAATTCGGAAACAAAATAGTCGGTTATCATGGCTCTATACCGGTCTCCATTAACGGTAACTGACTCTCCAGCATTATTTCGGAAGAAGTATGGCCCAATGACTCCACCAGCCCATAGAGCAGACCAAACAGTCAGTTTTTGTGGATGTAATGGCGTCTCAAGGGTTTCATGTGGATTCTCTTCACTCCAAATGCGGCAATTTTGCTTGTTGACGTAGCCATTCAACCAAACATGAGCCTCATCACTGAACAAAATTTTGCGATGAAAATCAGCATCGAGATCAATCTCATTTTCGGCCCATACACCAAAATCACGACGCATTGCATGGTCTCGCGGCTTTAATTCTTGCACAAGCTGGATCTTGTAAGGTCGCAAGCCAAGATCTTTGCGCAAAATCTTCCATAAAGTTGATGGACAAAGCTCCAATTGCTGTGCACGGTGGCGAATCGATTCATTCGGGTCCTCTTCAACACTTTGCTCTACAGCGGCAATTGTTTCTTCGGTGCGCACTGTTCGACGTCTCTGCGGATGCGTATTATCACATAGAGTAAACGTAGTGCGAAAACGATCCATGGTTAACCGAATTAATTGCTTTGATGGACGATTATGTCGACCATAAAATGGACGGAGCTTGCGGTAAACTTCGCGAACTGAACCATTATTTTCGAAATAAATTTGCACGATTTGCAAGCGTTGTTCTTTTGTCAACCTGTTCATGATGAAATGGCAAACCAAACTAAATATTAATCACTTGACAGCTGACAAAATGGCCGCCAGTTAAAAAAGTGATGCCAACTTAAAGTTCTATACCTCAATAAAAACCACCCATTATAAGGATAGTGAAGTTTTCGGAAAAATTGTTCTACTAATATAATAATAATAATAATTTAATATTTCCCCTCTGTTTCCTGTTTGTTTGAAAATTTTATTCAAAAAATATTTCAAAATTCTTTTTATAAAACACAGAATTTGTAAACTAAACAATTAATGGCGTAATTCTGTTGGACAATTGTATCGTCTTGTCTATGGACGAAAAAAAGCCGCAGATTATTTAAAACAATTATTATTTATTGCCTATGCTAGAAGGTTCGTGTATTTGCTTTATGATTTTGTTTCAAACATTATATCCAACACATATTTTTTGATATATTTTTTAAACTATTGTATTATACATTAAATTAATGTTTATGTTTTAAAAACATGGCAATAATATATTTATTTTCCTTATCAAAGACAACAACCATTTTTGAAGAAAATTAGTTAGAGCCATTTCACACTATGCCTTTTTAGTCTGCCTTGTGTGGACAATTTTCTTTTAAACCCCCTACGAAAAGTCACACATATTTACATTAAGCCTTTTTTATTCATGCCTTTTTGGCATTTATATACACGTTTAATACTGAGAGTACGAAAAAGGCAAAGAGAATTGTCATAAATCCCCTCGAATTTTCATTTTGTGCCTTTTGTTCTACCCCGCAAGCTTCTCACCCTCTCTCACCAATAAACTAAAAAAGCCTGCCTGCACAGGCAAGCAGAAAAGGCACAGTGTAAATTGCGTCCTTGAGAATTCAAAAACACGAACTCAGAAGTATTTTCAAACAAAAAATGTTCTAAATCTTTTTACCGAATTAGGGCATATAGTTAAAAAGATTTGTATTAAGCAGAAAACTTGAGATATGATATAATTTATTACATAATCACTTATTAAACTTCACAGATATGTAGTTTTGCTTATAACTTTATTTATTTCGAAATTTTTGTTGAGATAATTATACATTTTTGGAAAAAATTTCTAGGGGAAGACTTACATTTTTACGATATGGGAACATTTTTCTTTATTTTTCTCAAAAAACAAACATCAAAAATCCTTTCAAAACAAAGAGAGAATGAAAGTACCTTATATATTTACTAGCGGCCCGCTCCGGCTTCGCACGGGTATAAAATATATAACGTATGTCATTCACTGAAAAAATGATTAAAATCTATCCAGTTGTTTTTATCTATTCATTACTGCCCGTGGCCCACACGCGTTAAATTTAGAGTAAAACAAAAACCATGAAGATTTCCTGCTATCTTTGGAATATCTAAATTCATACACTACATTTTTACTTATTTCCTTTTTTACATTTACTGCAATCAAGCCCTTTTTAAGCAAAAAAAAATTAAAACGATTTTAATTTAAACTGATTTATATATGACGTAGTATTTTTTTTTTTTTTTTTTTTTGGGGAGGGCAGCAAAGTCTCCCACCGATTAAAAAACATTATGGAACTAAACTGCAGGCGAACTCTTTTAAACAAAAAATCAATTTTGAAAATTGGTTCATAAATGACGGAGTTATGATGCATAAGGGGAGAAAATTTCCCCCTCCGATGTACGTAAAAAATTATAAGTTCTAACTTAAGGCAAAACCTTTTCAGACGAAAAAAGAATTTTGAAAATCAGTTCATAAATGACCGAGTTATGCGTGTACAAATATAAAAAAACAAAGAAACAAAATACACACGAATTGATAACCTCCTTCTTTTTTGAATTCGGTTAAAAATGTCATTAAAATCACTATTTCTGAAAGGGGCGTAGCATTTACCGGGGTAGAATATATATAAAAACACGCGCCGGTCTTTTACAAATATTTTGTGGGGTGGAAGGCGAAAATCTGTTGGGGCATTGAAGAGTTCACCCCTAACAAATAAACGTCTTTTTGATTTTTATATATATTATTATATAAGATATATTTATAAGATAAGATAAGATATCATGAGTAATTCTATAAAATTCAAATAATTTACAAAAATAAAATATGTGCATTTACTGGGGCCATGAACGTACGTTCCTTCGCTTTTTATGTACAAAGAATATAGAAAACAAAATATTCCTAGATTTTTTTTTTTTGCGATTAAATAGAATTTTGGTCGAGTTTGTTTTCATATTGATAGTTAGAAACATGTGATCACGAACGTACGGCGTACGCAATATAGAAGTAAATTTTGGCTGACATTAGTGAAATATCAAAGTTTTCGAAATGGAACGGAATAATGAATAGTTATTAATTTATTTTAAAAGTGTATTAATATAGGTCTCTATCCAGTATTTACACAATAAAATAACTCTATTGGTTTTTGTTCAATTTTCTTGAGTACCAGTCATAAAAGTATAGGCCGCGAACGTACGATTTCCCATATGTATTTTTTATTATTATCGCAATGAATTTTCCATAAATATCTTCAAATTTCCTTAACAAAAAACTTCATACTCATTTTATAGTGTGTAGTAACTTATAACAAGAAATAGACTATTTTATTTAATATAAAATAATAAAATTTAAAAAATGGGCCCTGTTCTGTAAACCAATCGATTTCAAACCTCATGATTTCAGAAAACTAACTCCGACAATAGAAATATTTTTTTTTTTAGATTTTTTAATTTTTTTTTTATTATATAGATTCCCAAATATCATATCTGGGGGTCTACTCTATAATTCGAAACGAAAGAAAATATTTTCGAATTTGTATTTTCATAACATGTAAATTCGAAAGGCTTTTCTTTCGTTTCGAATTACAAAGTAGACGCCCTGAAAGAAAATTATCCTGTATGTTTTTAAAAACACGTGTGCACGAGCATTATTAATTTTTTTGAAAACGAGAAATTTACTCGGATTCGGTTTACAGAATAGGGCGTAATATTCATTTTTTAACAATATTTATGTTTGTTTGCTCATTTTGCGATTTATTACATGTTTTTACCCATCTACGAAAGCATATTTGCGTGTTAACAAAATAAATTCATTGTTTATGGGAAAAAAAATTACTTACCCATGCGAGCGTATGAATTTTTGCAAATAAAAAAAACTTTATTTAATTGTAATCCAGAAGTTTTTTTTTTTAATTCACAAATTAGTGACACCGAACTTAAAGAAAATATATTATGTCTGGCAGCTGTTGACGCTTAATGTAAAGCAATTACAATAAAATGGTGTTTCCGCTCGCGAACGCACGATTAAAACATATATAAGAAACAAAGTAATAATTAGCCGTTAATCGAACCTTTTTTATTCTCCTTACACACTTCTTTTCATAATTGATTGTAATAATTGTAAAATTGCATGTAAAAAATTAAAAATTATTATAAAAATGTCTTTAGAAGTATCTTAAAAAGAAAATATAAACTTTTCCCATTTCCAGCCCGATTTCCTGAAATGAAATGAAATGAATGAAACCAGTTTATAAAAATAATAAAGGTTTTTGAAGTTATAAATATATATATATATATATATCATTAACTTAATACGAAAAGGCCCTAACTCATTTTTTAATATTTTACAGGAGGAGGAAAAAACTAAATAAAAAAAGATGCAATATTGATACAAAATTTTTTTAAACGCAATATTAGTGCTTATGTAAAGTGATTTAAATGAAAATTGCGTTTAAAAAAATGTAGTATCAATATTGCATCTTTTTTTAATTAGTTTTTTCCTCCTCCTGTAAAATATTAAAAAATGAGTTAGGGCCTTTTTGTATTACGTTTTTTTTATAATAATAAACACTAAAACACAATGATAACGCTGCGCAATCTTACCGCATCATATTCTATGCTGTCTACAATACTTTCTCTTATAAAAGTTTTCTAATGCTAAATTATCAATAAAAAGATAATATTTTTATTTCTAGATATTTTAAATAAATCTGCAACATAGCAATTGACTAAACTCATCATACCTGGTCATTGTTGCAGTCCTGGAGTTAAAGTTAAAATAATTCAATTAAAAAAAGACCAGCACACATACAGAAATTAAAATAAAATTTCGAAATAGTTTTCCAGCTGAACATAAGGAAAAACAACAACAAACACACACATTCTGCATGAAAACCGTAAATTGCTTAAATTGCCAAATATTCAGTTGTTGTTTGCAAAATAAAAATTTTGCTTTTCGCAAAGCATGTGTTTTATTATGTTGGTGTTTAGGTGAACATATACATTCATAGGCACACACGCACACACAAACACGTAAACGCACACACGTACGCAGTTGCATATACAGTATAATAACCAGGTCAGTTATTATTACATATAAAGTAATTATTAGTATTTTTTTTTTATAAAACACTATTGACTTTTGATAAGTGAAAAGCAAATTTTATGGCCAATTATTTGGGCTTTGAAGTAGAATGTATTGGGCTGTTAAGAAAGTTCAACTCAGGTTGCCTACTGTGCGCCCGTACAAGTGTATTTTTGAAATCATCTGAATTAGTTATTAGAACTGAATATTTTTGCTTACACCCAGAGAAAAAACATCTTAAAATAAAAAAACCATGTTGAATTAATAAGAAACATTAACGAAAGTCTAGTCATGTTAACATTTCTTATTTCAATATGGAAAAATATTAATTTAAAATATTAATTTATTAATTGTATTTATTTTTAAGTACCTCAATATTCATTTTCTATTATATTGAAAGTTATTAAATTAATGTGATGAGTTTCTTTTTTTAAGTTGCAGCTTTTCCCTGAGTGTACTGTACTGGTACGAATTAACAATAAAAAATATATATCGTTAAACCAGCTTGAATTTTCGTCCCACCATTCGCCTATATATGCATAAACCTTCAATTGTTTCATATCAACTTTTTATTTTATCTACTTTTCACTTTTTCACAATTTTCAAAACAATCAAATTCAAATATATTGAGTTTGATGTAACAAATTTTGGATCATTCAGCTCATATTTTTTTCATTCTGTATTGTGAATGAATTGTATTTTTTTTTTGTTATTTTTCTAACCCTGCAAGTAGAGGGATGATGCCTTAAAATTTATTTGCATCAAAGAATTACAAAGTTTATGTTGCTATTTCCAAAATTTTATTGCTACTCATTGTTTGTATTTTTACAGGAATAAATTATATTTTTTTGTATATTGTGATTCTCAATATATTATTAAGGGTCTTACTATAAACATACGGAGTTTGTTAACTGAATTCAAAAATTTTTTGGGTTGAAGTCTACTGACTAGTTCCACAAGCGGGAGCGAAATGCATATAGACAATTGCTTAACCATAAAAATAAGCAAATTTTTAAAATTAAAGAAAGACATTATGTCAAATAGATATACTTTAGTATTTCATGTATGGAATAAATTATATTTAGCTTGCATTTATCTTAAAAATACAATTTTTTCCCCTTAGAAAACACAACCCCACGAAGTGTTTGAACCTACGACATTTGGATAGACAGGCAAGCATCTTTAGCACTCAGCAATAGCGGCAAAACCACTTAATTTCGTTGATTTTGAATACATTAGTTGAAAAAATTAAAAAGAGTAACAATAAAAATTTCCTCTAGGTGCTATGCAGACGATCAAATAAATTTATCAATCACTTAGCTGTAGGCGAGCAGTTGTGGTTTTTTACCTAAATGTATGCATTGTCGGTGATGATTGATGAAAATTCCGACATTTTGATTTTTATATTTGACAACTGATTATTTGATCGTCTTTAGCACTGATTGGCTAAAAATAAAAATAATTTTTTTTATTGCTGTAAAAGCCCAGTACGGAGTTCTTTCGGAATTTCACGTTTGTAAATTTACATTTATTGCTACACGGAAAAATAATCGTGTAGCCTTTTGTGTAGAATTATGTTCAGTACATTTGATTTATTTTTGAGTTTCCAACACAAAAAAAAATTAATTACAATTTGATGAAAATTAGAAATGTCAAAATTTCCGCAACCAAACAATTGTTTGAACGTTAGTTTTTGTTTCAGTTAACTGAAAAAAGTCCCCACTTATACAGGGTGGGCCAAAAGAAACCAAAGGGTGTAAAAGTTTAATAACTTTCTTGTTTATTAACTGTTTTTATTTTTTCTTTCAGATTATCTAATATACAAAATGGAAATTTTTTTACACTAAGTATGAAAAATGATGTCTCTTAAATGACCACCGTTCTCAGCTTCGCACTGATGGGCTCTTTTTAGAGCATTTTCCATAACATCTTTCAAAACTTGTGGCTGTAGCGTTCGAATTTCTGCAACAATGTTTGCCTTGAGTTAAAGGATTGTCTCTGGCTTGTTCACATATACTCGCTCCTTCAAAAAACCCCAAAGAAAATAGTCGGGTGCTGTCAAATCTGGCGATCGCGCTGGCCAAATAATTTCCGAATTTCGAGAAATTATTCGCTCTTGAAATTTAACTGCAAAATTTAGACGTTGCCGATGATCTGCGGGTTTTAATTCTTGGGCCAATTGCACCTTATATGGGTATAACTGTAAATCTTTTTTAAAATGCGCCGTAGTGACGTACGAGACATTTCTAGCTGAGCAGAACGCCTTCTGCCAGATGTTTCTGGTGCTTCGTTAACACTTTGCTGTACTCGTTCAATATTTTCCGCAGTGCGACTTAAACGTGGTCTACCGGTTCGAGGCAAATCTCTTACGCTGCCATGTTGGTGATGACGATTAACTAAGCAACGAATCATCGCTTCAGGGGGAGAAATTCTGACGTTAAAATGTCGACGATATGCTCTTTGCGTTAAAATAATTGATCTCTGGTTTAAATAATAAAGTTCTATTGTTCTGGTTCTCTGTTCAGTTGTGAACCTCTCCAGTATAAATTCTCCAAGTGTTGTCTATATAGTCTGAAAGAAAAAATAAAAAAAAAATAATAAACAAAAAAGTTATTAAACTTTTACACCCCTTGGTTTCTTTTGGCCCACCCTGTATTTATAACATCCTTAAGATAGGCAATAAATTTAAGAAAGTCCGTGTACTTTTTTTTGAAAGTCTGTACTAGCAAATGGAAATTTCTTTACAAAATTTACCAACTTGAATTTCCGTAATTCTGTATATAAACAGTTTGTATGAAAACATGAAATTCCGTATGAACTCCGTACCAGGCTTAATGAATTAAGCGGTCGAAGAAAAGCTTAAATTTACATAAATAATGATTGACGTGTTCGTTTGAACATCTCCTTTTTAGCAACAAACATACGACTGTTAAACATTTGCAATGATTGATGAGTTTGTTTGATAGCCTGAAGGACATTTAAAGTTCTTCTTTCTCCTGTGTAGGGGCGTGCAGTTTCTCAATGTATGAGAACACGTTATTTACTATCTCGTTCGGAGATGGCTTGATGAAAATTTATTTGATTTATTATCGATAGCAACCAAAAATTATCGGCAATTATCTTGTTTGCATACGCATGCAAATATTGACGGGTTTATTTGATCCAAGGTGCTTAAATGCATAACATATTCACGTGTATTAACCGCCCTAAAATAGCTCTGCTGCTAATTATGTTTTAAATAATTTTTTAGAATCACATACCTTGCTTTTGTGCTAAAACAACTTTTTAAAATTATTATTTTTGTATAATTATATTTTTTTGAATATTAGTTAGTTATTAAATTATCTAGTTATGCATGCATTTAAAAAAATTTGCCTCAAGGATATTGCATTTGATTTTGACTAAAAGGTCCGCCAGATAACTTTTTTTTTTGAAAATTCTATAAAAAAACTACGAAAGCTTCGGCTGTGTGGCACGTAGCGCCGTCCTGTTGAAACCAAATGTTGCCAATTTCCTCCTTCAATTTTCGTGAACGAAAATTCGTTCAACATGGCTCGATAACCATCGCCATTGACTGTAACGGCCACTCCTTGCTCAATGGCCTAATTATGCCTCTGGACCAAAATCCGCACCAAACAGTGACTCGTTTTGGGTGCGTTAGCTTTTCAATGTATGCGTGCGGGTTTTCTGTGCCCCAAATGCGACAATTTTGCTTATTTACATACCCGCCAAGATCGAAATGAGCTTCATCTGAAAATATGTTTTTTTTTTTTTTGGCAAGATCGGCATCTTCTGTAAGTCGATCGCAGGCCCACTTAGCGAAGCGAAAACGCATTCAATGGTCAGTTGGCTCGTTCAGCGGAAGGATAAAACTAATTATCTGTCAAATCAGACATGAGCTAGGTGTTAACATTCACGAAATAAGCACTAGTTTAAAAAAGAAACGTTAGATGGCGGACCCTTTATATGGTGGCCAGGTACTGCATCTATTGGAAATTCGCTTTTTTTGCTTCAATAATTTTTAGTTGCCTTCCAGCACACATGTCATTTGGTTAAAAAAAAAAATAACATGAATGTATTTTTTTTTAAATAACATTTAAAAATAATATGCTAAAACACCCTCCAGTGATAAAATACGAAAAAAGGATACAATTAAATCAATATTAAAAACAAGACTTAAAAAATACAATTAAAGTTACTAAAACATATTCATAACATATTTAATCAATATTTTTATTGTAACTAAATTTACCTTAAAAGAAATTAAAAAAAAAATAACAACTCTTTCGTGATAAGAAAAAATAAAAAATAACTATTTAGATGTAAAAAGGGCACGTGTAGCAAGATGGAAAAGCTGGAGAAATAAATATTTTTCTTAAAATAAATGCTTTCTTAAAAATACTTACCAATCACAAATGCTTTAGAAATCGTTGAAGGTTTTTAAATTTTGTTATATTTTATGTTATTTTTAGCAAAATGAAAAAAGGATATATATCTGATATATATATATATAAATGAAAAGTAACTAACAAGAAATTAAATTCAAGATGAATTGCTAAAGATGTTTAGCAATAAGAAAAGAAACGACCTTATCATGCTTCATTTTCGTTTTCAGTTTCATTCTGTACCAGTAGAGTAGATGTTTTACGACATGTTACAGTTTTTAACTTCAACTACGTGATTCAGTTATTTATTATATTTCGATTTACAAATAATTTTTTCTTATTTTTCCTCCACATTCGCCCATATTTATCTGTCGTTTGTTGTAGCATGTGTGAATTTTGGTGTTTTGTTCATTCATTTCTTACATGTGCTATGTCTGTATGTAGTCATGTGTGTGTGCGTGTGTGTGTTGTATTTTGACTGCATGTATGTATGTATGCCTGCGTTAAAAAATCTATAAAAATTCAGTGGCAGGACGTGTTTCTCAAAAACTATAGTTTTGTAGCTGTTCATTTATTTTCAATTTGCTTGCGCTATATGCGGCAGTCTGATTTGAAGAGTTTTTTTTTTTGTAAAAAATATATATACATATATTAAGAAAATATTTATTAAAAAAAATTAGCGATACAGAAATATATGTTATGATACAGAAATATATGTTTTTTGTATTACAAATCCTGGAATATTACTGGATGCTAAACTTAATTTTATTCAACAATATTACATTGATTATAAATAAAGCAAGATGTCTACTAGGTTTCATCAAATATTGGCCCAAGGAAAATATATATTTCAAAAATTGGCTTGTTTTATGGTTAAGCAATTGTCTATATGCATTTCGTTCCCGCTTGTGGAACTAGTCAGTAGACTTCAACCCAAAAAATTTTTGAATTCAGTTAACAAACTCCGTATGTTTATAGTAAGACTCTTAATACTATACTGAGAATCACAATATACAAAGATAATAAGTTTGAAAACCGCAAGCAAAAATCTTTACAAAACAAGCATCTTTATTCAACTGTGCATCTATTTTATCTATTATAGCAAGTCTTCCTTTCAAGAACCACATTTAAAAAATATTAAAAAAAATCTTTTAAAAAATATCTTTAAAAAAGGTTTAAATGATATTTAAGCAATTTTGCCAAAAGAGTTTGCATAGAGTGTCTGCCATGCTACTTGAATAGTATTCGGATTCTTTGCTATCAAATACAAATTTTCCATTTTTAGGGTTCCGTACACCAAAGGTGAAAAGGAACCCTATTGTTTTCGCTACGCTGTCTGTCTGTCCGTCTGTCCGTCTGTCCGTCACACGGTATTTTCTGAGGAACCGTAAGAGCTACGGACATGAAATTTGGACAGAGTATGTAGAATCTTGGCCGCTATAATAGCAAATACATGAGAATTTAAAATTAAAGAGTGTTCCAGAACGAGCAACGAAAAATGTTAAAATCCCATGTAATATACATACAATTGTATGAACATATGTATATTGAAACTTAAAATTTGTAAAATTAGTGCATTTTTATATAGACTACAACAAAAATTTAAAAAAATTTAAATTAAAGGGTGGTCCATCAGTTAATGCAATTTTGACTATGTAATTTTGACAATTTGCTATATCCTGGAAACCGTAAGAGGCAAACACTTGAAATTTTCAAGAACGGTAAAACAACAAAAACCGAAAATTATAAAATCGCCAAACCAAAAAAAAAAAAAAATTGCCAAAAATTAAAAAAAAATCGCCAAAACGAAAAAAATCGCCAAAATTAAAAAAAAATTCTAACACTAAAATAAATCGCCAAATTCTAAAAAATCGCCAAAATGAAAAAAATCGCCAAAATGAAAAAAAATCGTCAAAACGCGAAAATTTCACCAAACCAAAAAAAAATGTATATAAAAAAATTGCAAAAATGAAAAAAATGGGCAAAAATAAAAAAAAATCGCCAAAATGAAAAAACGCCAAAAACCGAAAAAGATCGCCAAAACAAGAAAATAAAGTGTCAAAACTAAAAAAGGAGCCAAAACTTAAAAAAATCGAAAAGACCCCAAAAACGAAAAAAAAATGCCAAAACTATATATTATATAGGATGAAGTTTGTATTAAATTACATATCTAGTGTTCGTACGGAACCCTTCGTGCGCGAGTCAGAGTCGCACTTTACTGAATTTATTTTATTTAATATCAAGTCAAACAAGTTGTTTGTAGTGACTTGCGTCCAAAAAGCCAGAATTCATATTGAATTGAAGTTAAGAATTGTAATGTGAACAAATGCCCTGCGCGTGTGTGTGTAAATGTGAAGAGGTATTGGTATGTGTGTGGTACAATCGCACATACTTACTTACATCCACGCTTAATATTTGCAATAAAGGTCAACATTGCTTATATACATATTTAGTTGCATGTGTTTGTAGAAAGGCCAAAGCATGAGCGAATGATTGAGTATGTGTGTGTGTTCTGAAATGTACAAGTGGAAATATAATTTTTAGATTTTCCAAACATTTCATGTAGAAATATATACTCACTCACTATACAGCCACGCATATACATGTGCATATCGATATGGCATATACATAAGTACATACATACAATTTATACATACATATGTATGTATATATGTATAAATTTGTATTCATGTACATATTCGTATGTGATATTTGTACTTTATTCATTGTGGGTCATAAAAAATTACATAGACTTGAGCACATTTAATGGTCATAATGGAATCACATACCAGAGTCAGTAAGGGAGCAAAAATACGGCATCCAGAAAAGTCAATGCCTGCAGAAAGAAGTTCACAACCATATTTGCTAGCGTTTGTGTTTTTACACGCACTATAAAAATAACTTCTTTGAGCCTTTTCGAACGAAACCTAAGCGTAATGACAGCAAGAGCAATTTTAATATTTAATAAATATTTAGTTGTAGTATATTCATTGCCTCATGATCATTAAGGAGCTTGAGAAAGTCACTGTATTATTATATCGCATTTTTATGGATTTTGTTGTTGTTTTTGTTAATATTGTGTGTTCAATGATGTATTGTTTAATATAAATAATTTCAAGGATTTCATATACCAGCAGCAGTTCTACTCTTAAAAGCTTAACATATCTTATTAATTATTAAGTATTTTTATCAGGCTATTACGGTAGAAATATAATAAAGGTTTATTGCCTATGCAATAATTTTGTTAGGACTAGTCATATTAATGAATTTTGGAGTAGCTGTGAACAAATATATATAACTAAAGAAGCGTTTATTAATTTTTACATAAATAACTAATAATTTTCTTAAGGAACATTAGTTAAAAATGTATACAAAATTAATATTTAATAAAAAAACCATTAAACTGGATATTGACATGTCTGGCATCGCCGATTCCTAAACTTAACATCTCATTTTTAAAACGTTGGCAAAACGTGCTAAAACCTGGACTAAAATTTAATTGAACTTATTTAAAATTTTATTGAAACAACTAAAAATTTGTTTAAACCCATTACATATTTAATAGAAACAATACAAATTTAATTGAATCAAATTAAAAAGTGCATAAAATCGATTAAACACTTAATTAAACCAGTTAACTGAATCAATTCAAATGTATAAAATTAATGGAAAATTTTCTAGCAACAATCGACAAATTAAAATTTTTATAAAATCAACTTTGATAGAAAAAAAATTTAAAAATGTAAAAGTTTTTATCGAGTCAATTAAAAAATTAGTAAAATAAATTGAAAATTAAATAGAGTCAATTAAGGGTTTAATTGAATCAATTAAAAATGTTATTGAATCAACTAAAAATTTAAAAGAATCAATTAAAAGTTTGTTTGCATCAATTAAAATATTTAAAGCATCATTAAACATATTTACTGAATTTAATTTAACAAAATCAAAATAAGAATTTAATAGAACTAATTAAAAATTTTATCGAATCAATTAAAAAATTTATTGAATCATTTAGAAACAACTAAAATTTAATTGAAGCAAGTAAAAGTTTTATGGCATCATTAACATTTGTACTGAATTAAATTTAGTACATTCAATTGAATTAATAGAATCAATAAAAAATGTTTTTAAATCAACTAAAAATTTTATTAACTCAATTAAATATTTAACAGAAACAATTAAAAAACTAATTGAATCATTTTAAAATTAAATAGAAGCAATTAAATATTTAATTGAAGCAATTAAAAGTTTCGTGGCATGATTAAAAAATTTTACTGAAATAAATTTAATACATTCAATTAAAAATTAAATAGAATCAATTACAAATGTTTTTAAATGAATTTAAAAATTAATTAGATCAATTAAAAGTTTTTAAGAAGCGATTGAAAATTTTATAGAATCAATTAAAAACCTTATTGAATCAAATAAAAATTTAATAAAATCAATTAAAGGTTTTATCTAATCAATTAAAAATTTCATAGCATCATATAGTACATTCGATTCTAAATTTAATAGAATCAGTTAAAAGTTTTATCGAATTAATTAGGAATTTATAATAATCAATTAAAAATTTAATGAAGTGAATTAGTAGAAAATTTTATGGAGTCAATTAAAGTTCATTAAATTAATTAAAAATTTAATTGAACGAATTAAAAACTTATTTACGTCAAGTAAAGTTTTAATAAATGTAAAACTTTCTTTCCTTTATTCAGCCACTCCTCCCCGCCCCCTTTTTTAAAGGCCTTCCTGATTCATGAGCATAATAATATTAAGGGGTTTGATCTTCGGACTATATACTTTTTGCTGCTCACTATAAATGAAGCTCATATTATGTAGACAAAAAAAATTTTCAATGCATTTTTTTTTTAATAAAAAATTAAGTTATTTTATTTTGTTAGTATTTATATTTATCTTAAGATTTGATTATATTTCACTTTTCTAAATTTTTAAAGCTTTTTAAATGATTTTCTGAAATAGACTTCACAAAAATAACGCTTGGCCTATTAATTTTTAAAAGTTTCCGCCTCTTCCATTTCTACCTTAAAATATTTTTATGTTTTGGTAATTTGTTTTATTCCCGGCTAAAGCTTTGCTGCATAGTTTTTTTTCTATACAGCTGCCATTATGGCTTTAATTGACTACAGTTAACTGCAACTTGAACATGTTAAACTAAGGGGCTTAAATGAATAAAATGGGGGAACAACAAACAGCTCAAGCGATCAAGTACAAATTCAGAGATATACATACAAATGTACACACAAACACAATTGCATATATATGGGTGTTCGTATGTATGTCACATGCAGAGCAACACACTGCAACAGCATCACTATCAATAACGCCATGAAAATCAACAAAAATGTCAACAATTTCACTGCCATTCAAAAGACAACATAAAGCTCGTTTAATGGCATGCTGTAGTGTTTTGTGTGTATGTATATATATATACGTGAGTGTGTATGTGTATATATGTGTGTAGGTGTTTTATTCTACATACGATTGTGAGTATGAGTTACACAACAGGAAATTATAAATTATATATTCATACTGAATGGCGTATTTGACCACACAAATATACAAACCGGATACAGTGAGTGATTAAAGTAGGAGAACAAGCAATATCTTTTAAGTATTTAATATATTCGCTTTAAGAGGTTTAAAAAATTCTTAAGAAATTATTAAAATTATTTTCTTAAAATAAAAAGCTGCCAATAAATTCTAGCTTAAATAAAAAAATTATCACATCATCCTGTTAAGCACTGTAGCTGTGCTATCACCTTCAAATGTATTTACATCATCAACAGACTTCTATTACACTTTAGTTAATGGATTTCTGTAAATATTTATATAAAAATATATGATTTTTAACGTGCTGAGAGATTCTTTATAATATTAATGCTGTGGCAATTTATTTGATGGATGGATGCCCTGCTGTTTCTTGAAAAAAAAACAAACAAAAATCCATTTTGCTGTGCCATTGCTCACTGTTGAGCCTTTTTGGCTTTTTTGATTTGAACTAAACTAACGTTTAATTAAAATATTTATATACCTATATATATGTGTACATATGTATGTACATATGTATGTATGTACATATGTATGTATGTACATATGTATGTATGTATATATGTATGTATGTATATATGTATATAAGTTCATGTGGTTATTAAACTTTTTTAACTGTGTTCGTTACAAATATCGTAGAGAACAGCAAAAAACTCTTTTCCCCAGGCATCAAATATTTTGCTTATGATTCTTAAAATTTTTATTTCAATGAAAAAAAAAAGCCAAAAATAAACTAAAAATAACATGATTCATGCTGCACTGCTTCTTAGTTTGCCACCTCCCTTGTGGAATAAATGCTTGTAATTAACTGCACAAAAATTAATTCTTTCAACATTTTAGAATATTCATGAGCAATTTCGAAAAATATAAGCTCATTAGTTTTTCTTTCTTTCTTCAAGTCATATAAAATAAAATTAAAGACAGACATACAAAATTATGAATCTTCTTAAAGAAAAAAAAAGAATAAATTTATGAACATGTGAATATTTTGGTACAAGAAAATGTTTAATTCATGGCCGCGTAATAAATTTATTTGAAATTTTCTTTTTATGTTTAAATAAAAAGATGGGAGGTGTAATTTAAATTTAATATCCTTATTTTTTTTTTTGCAATACTTGATTGCACCCCGTGCATGTATGATATAAATATATTCAAATGGAAGATCACAAGTTCTATTTGTGCAAACTAGACTTCAAAGGTAAATGTTATTTTCTTACAAAGTTTTAAGACCCTATGATACGGGCAAATTATTCCTCTCTTTGGTAATTTTTTTATAAAAATACTTTTCATGTACATTAATATGGTAAAACGAAAATGGATTAATTACTAATAGCGCGGTATTTTTTGAAATAGAATGGTTCTTACACTAACTTTCCTTGCTAATAAGCAAATATTTTATTTTTCTAAACAAATAAGCAAAAGGTGTTTTATTTTTTTAGCGCAGTAGCACTTGGCGGTTAATCGCTATTAAGAAATAAATAAATACTCGGTACAAGATAAGCGAAGTGCTTAATCCTATTCCCCTAAGTGCCGCCCAGATTTCATTATTTAATGTCAGATATAAACTAAAAATTTCCCAACATATTGCCATCTGCAATTAACACTATGAAAGTACTTTTCCCTTGTGTAAAAATTTTTATAAAAATAAAATCAATTAATGTTCCCCACCAAGGGGCAAACAAAATTCTTCATTGCAGACTATAACATGTGTACTTGCTTCCTTTTTAATTTGTTTTTGGCTTACCTTGCATTCATTGATTTTTGTAAGGAAATGTTAATAAGACATCTAAGACATAAATTAAAGACTTCATTTTAAAATGTTGAAGTGTCTTATTCAGTGCACCCCAAAGGGAGTTTAATTTTAAAAATAAAATTGGGGCGCAAAACATGTTAAATAACTTTGTATAAGGAAGATTTCTGGTTTTCTCTCTCCCTTCCGCTCTATCTTTAATTATTAATTTTAACACACATGAAAGCTAGTTAAATAGGCTTTTAACAAAAATTTAATAAATAAAAAGCTGCGTAACTAGAGTTATATGGGGCGTTATTTGATAAAATTCAAGGCAGAGCGCTGACAAGTTTTGTTTAGGAAAAATTTAAATTACAAAAATAAAAAACACATATACAGGGTGGGCCAAAAGAAACCAAGGGGTGTAAAAGTTTAATAACTTTTTTGTTTATTAACTTTTTTTATTTTTTCTTTCAGATTATATAATATACAAAATGGAAATTTTTTTACACTAAGTATGAAAAATGATGTCTCTTAAATGACCACCGTTTTCAGCTTCGCACTGATGGGCTCTTTTTAGAGCATTTTCCATAACATCTTTCAAAACTTGTGGCTGTAGCGTTCGAATTTCTGCAACAATTTTTGCCTTGAGTTCAAGGATTGTCTCTGGCTTGTTCACATACACTCGCTCCTTCAAAAAACCCCAAAGAAAATAGTCGGGTGCTGTCAAATCTGGCGATCGCGCTGGCCAAATAATTTCCGAATTTCGAGAAATTATTCGCTCTTGAAATTTAACTGCAAAATTTAGACGTTGCCGATGATCTGCGGGTTTTAATTCTTGGACGAATTGCACCTTATATGGGTATAACTGTAAATCTTTTTTTAAAATGCGCCGTAGTGACGTACGAGACATTTCTAGCTGAGCAGAACGCCTTCTGCCAGATGTTTCTGGTGCTTCGTTAACACTTTGCTGTACTCGTTCAATATTTTTCGCAGTGCGACTTAAACGTGGTCTACCGGTTCGAGGCAAATCTCTTACGCTGCCATGTTGGTGATGACGATTAACTAAGCAACGACTCATCGCTTCAGAGGGCGAAATTCTGACGTTAAAATGTCGACGATATGCTCTTTGCGTTAAAATAATTGATCTCTGGTTTAAATAATAAAATTCTATTGTTCTGGTTCTCTGTTCAGTTGTGAACCTCTCCATTATAAATTCCCCAAGTGTTGTCTATATAATCTGAAAGAAAAAATAAAAAAAAATTAATAAAAAAAAAAGTTATTAAACTTTTACACCCCTTGGTTTCTTTTGGCCCACCCTGTAATATGTGTCAATGCTTGTGCAGAGAACACATGTGAAATTTCTCTTATTGACATTTTGTGGTGTCATTTTCATAATTTGTGTAACTCTGTTCATATTATATATATATATAACATCTTCTACATAATTTCTCCCTAAATATGGTGTATCATGACCCCTTAATGGAATGAAACTAAGTTTTCTGGAAATACTTTTTTTCAACGGCTCTCGCTAAAAATGGATGGTGATAATTATAATTCATTTTCATTATTTTATAAGGTAAGGTCTCTATACTAAAGCGTCCGCCATCTAACGTTTTTTTTCAACTAGTGCTTATTTCGTGAATGGTAACACTTAGCTCATGTCTGATTTGACAAATAATTAGTTTTATCCTTCCGCTGAACGAGCCAACTGACCATCCATTGCGTTTTAGCTTCGCTAAGTGGGCCTGCGATCGGCTTACAGAAAATGCCGATTTTGCCAAAAAAAATCATCTCTTCAGATGAAGCTCATTTTGATCTTGGCGGGTATGTAAACAAGCAAAATTGTCGCATTTGGGGCACAGAAAACCCGCACGCATACATTGAAAAGCCAACGCACCAAAAACGAGTTATAATTGGGCCATTGAGAAAGGAGTGGCCGTTACAGTCAATGGCGATCGTTATCGGGCATGTTGAATAAATTTTTGTTCACAAAAATTGAAGGAGGAAATTGGCAACATTTGGTTTCAACAGGACGGCGCTACGTGCCACACAGCCGAAGCTTCAGTAGTTTTTTTATAGCATTTTCAAAAAAAAAAAGTTATCTGCCGGACCCTATTTATAGCCTCAATATATTTGAATCAAATATGTATCATCTAATAATATAAGAATCAAACATTAAATACCAGTTTACGAGTATTATAAGCTTTGTTATGTATTTGGAAGTTATACTACAGCTTATGAGCCACTGAATATATGTATCTCAACAAAACTACACGCAAATAAAGACGATAGATGATGCATAAATTTGCGTACGTATATATTATGAAAATTTAAGAACGAATCATTAATTTTTTTTACAAAAAATAAAAATAAATAAATACATTTTTTTTAATCTAGAACCAAATTTTTTTAGTCGAAGTCGAAATACGTAAAAAATGATAAAGCCATTATTCAATTCTACACCTAATACAAATTTAAATTGAGTTACCATTGTTTTAAAGGCAATGTTTCCCTCTTTAGAAAAATCATATAAAAGTCCTATTTATTGTTATTTGGATAACTCTTTATTACGATTTAAATTTGTTTACGCGGTGCAGTTTAGAGCCGGTACGTAGCAATTTATTAAAAATTTCTTTACAGTGTATAAGGAATTGAAAAAACTTTCCATTGATAACACTATATACAAAAAATCTAATAGAGAACTCTTTAATTTGAAAAGTAATAAGTCTGTAGAAGATTCAATACATAGAGCCAATTAAGAACACAATAATTTAGCGATTTGGAGACAAGTTTAAATAAAAATAAATTCAGTAAATTGCGACTCTGACTCGCGCACGAAGGGTTCCGTACGAACACTAGATATGTAATTTAATACAAACTTCATCCTATATAATATATAGTTTTGGCATTTTTTTTTTCGTTTTCGGGTTCTTTTCGGTTTTTTTTTGTTTTGGCGGTTTTTGCGCTTTTCGGTTTTGGCGATTTTTTAAGTTTTGGCTTTTTTTTTAGTTTTGACACTTTATTTTCTTGATTTGGCGATTTTTTTCGGTCTTTGGCGTTTTTTCATTTTTGGCGATTTTTTTTCGTTTTTGTGATTTTTTTATTGAATTTTTTTTTTTAGTTTTGGCGACATTTTCGCGTTTTAACGATTTTTTTTCGATTTTTGGCGTTTTTTTCATTTTGGCGTTTTTTTTCATTTTGGCGATTTTTAGAATTAGGCGATTAATTTTAGTGTTAGAAATTTTTTTTTAATTTTGGCGATATTTTTCGTTTTGGCGATTTTTTTTTTAATTTTTGGCGATTTTTTTTTTGGTTTGGCGATTTTATAATTTTCGGTTTTTTTAGTTTTACTGTTTTTGAAAATTTCAAGTGTTTGCCTCTTACGGTTTCCAAGATATAGCAAATTGTCAAAATTACATAGTCAAAATTGCATTAACTGATGGACCACCCTTTAATTTTAATTTTTTTAAATTTTAGTGTTAATTGTTGTAGTCTGTATAAAAATACACTAATTTTACAAATTTTAAGTTTCAATATACATATGTTCATACAATTGTATGTATATTACATGGGATTTTAACATTTTTCGTTGCTCGTTTTGGAACACCCTTTAATTTTTAATTCTCATGTATTTGTTGTTGTAGCGGCCAAGGTTCTACACACTCTGTCCAAATTTCAGGTTCGTAGCTCTTACGGTTCCTGAGAAAATACCGTGTGACGGACAGACGGACAGCGTAGCGAAAACAATAGGGTTTCTTTTCACCTTTGGTGTACGGAACCCTAAAAAGCTGATATTTTCTTTTTCTCAAAATTTTTTTTAGCTTAACCAATACAAAAATATACACAGAAGGTTATTAGAGGGACAGCAAAAAGAAGGTTAAGGGGAAAAAATACCATTGTAGTGCTAATATTTAGTTAAAATTCATTGCTTTACTTATTATTTTTTTATTTATTTATTTGACTTAGTCTTACGAATTAATTCTAGGACTAAAGGTTTAAGGAGCGCTAGCTGCCAGGGTTATCGTGCGTTACTTATATTTTGTATCATAACACTTAAATAATAAAATTCAATGAATTAACTGAAGTAACAGCGAAGATAATTTAAAGAAAAAAACCTTCTCATGCAAAGTTTTGTTTTTGTTAAATAAGCTTTTTGTGCGGTTATGGCTCGATATGTTTATACCTTAACGTGCTGCTCACAATTATTTGATTATTTAACAAATATTTTATCATAACTCATGGTCAAATGTCGAATATTTTGTTTAATTCCATATAAGTTACAAAAATATTAAAAATACATTTCTGGGAATTATATCAAGTTGCCTTTTTAGCGCCCACTTGCTATAAAAATACTTAAAATAACATTATCCAATTATTATTTAAACAAATAAATTTTATGTGCTCACAAATTATTTCTAATGAAATTAAATTTCCTACTAATCATAAAGTATCGTTAAACAAAGTGCTGCTCATTTCTATTTCACCAGAATCATATGTTTTTGTTTTGCTTAAAAAATTAAAGAATTTTATCAAAAATGGAAGACTTCTTCGGTAATCCCCAAAACAACTCAAACTTTCTGACTTTGTATTACACAAAAGAAAAATATTTCTTCAGTGAACAGCTTTACGTAAAATCAATCATTAATTTAAAATAATATTTCATTAATAAGAGTTATAAATTTATTAAAGTGATTAAATTAAAAAAAAATTATTTCAATCACTTACATTTTTAATGAAACTTTTGTTTCATTACATTTTTGAAAAAAAGTTTTATTGTGTCAATTAAATTTGTAATTTAACTTTTAATCAATTAAATTTTTGGACAAAAGTTCAATTGCATCTATTAAATTTTTAATTAAATTTTAATACATTTAATTTTTAAACAAAAGTTCAATTGAGCCAATTAAACTTGTACTCCGTGTAAGTGCGAAACATAAAAACTCATGTTTATAAAATATATATATATAAAAATATATAGTGAAATTAAAATTTTATCAAAAATGGAAGACTTCTTCGGTGATCCCCAAAACAACTCAAACTTTCTAACTTTGTATTACACAAAAGAAAAATCTTTCTCCAGTGAACAGCTATAATTGAAAAGGTTAAACCAATCATTAATTTAAAATAATATTTTATTAATAAAACTTTTAAGATTTAAAGAAATTATTTGACTCATTTAAACTTTTAATTAAACTTTTGTTTCATTACATTTTTGAACAAAAGTTTTGTTGTGCAGTTAAATCTGTAATTAAACATTTAAATTTTAATCAATTTAATTTTTAAACAAATGTTCAATTAACACAATTAAATAATAGTAAGTAAACTTTGAATCTTTCAAATATTGAAACAGAAGTTCAATTGTTACAATTAAATGTTAAATTCATTATTTTTACTGTTTTTTCAATTAAATTTGTTCACTGGAGAAACAGAACTGAACAGAACACCTGATATATTTTTATCATGGCAAATGTCGAATTCCATAGAGAAAAAAGAGGTAACATAAAAATAAATTATTTTTTAGTATAAAGTTTGACTTTTGTTATGATAAAAGTATATCTGCTGTAGACCTAGGGTAAAGGCCAAAATAGTTTCATCAAGAAAAATTACACGAAAATGATGAAATAGTCTAAAATTTAAATAAACGATTCTTTAGTTAAGTTATATAAATATACATACAAATAAATACACATACACACATATGTATGTTCCACTGTATCTCATATAACACACAAGCATTATTTTCCTATGCTGTATGTAGTTGTTAAATAGGAAAAATTAGTTTAAAGTTTAAATAAAACAAAAGTTTTGTACGTCTTATTAACTGACATTTTAAAACATGTTATTATCTTGGCTTGAGTGTGTGTGTGAGCGTGCGTATTTGTGCGTGTGTGTGTGTGAGTGTGTATGATTGACGGTTTATTTAGAATGTCAACAACAATAACAAGTTGTGCCAACTCTTCCCTAAAAAAAATATTTCTTTTCTCTCTGTCTCTCATTCTCTTTTAATGGTTCAAAAGCTTTGGACATTTGATTCATTATTTCTGCTCTCTTGTCTATTAAAACCATTCCAATGGCATTTTGCCATGACATTTCAATAATGAGCTGTAAAATCTTCGACTGGAAAATGCATTTTTAACTCTCTTTTCTTACTCTCTGAAAGCTTTGTTTTGTCTGGTTCAAACAGTGTGCACACTTCCACCGAATATGTTTGTGAATTTATCAATCTACCAATTCTACCGAACAAGACCTGAAATCTACCGAATATTGTTATTTAGTAATTTAAGTCAATATATGTGTAAATTGCCTATTTTGCCACATAGCAGTGCCACCGCAGAGCGGTAATTTTTTGTCATGAAAAGCATTAAAACAGAACAATGAAATCAGTTAAAAACTGAAACTATAAGTAACCTAATATTTACCAAAAATTGTGCCTTGGGGATGAAATATTTATTCCTCCGAATGATTTAATAATTTTTGCACAAAAGTTTGAATTCATAAATGGATCTTACATATAATCTTTGTAGTTACAAACGTTTGTCAAATAAAAGTTATTTTAGTAGCTTTATAAAACCTTTGTACAAAAACTGAATTCCTATTATTTATGTATATTATTTTATGTATGCATAGCATATCCATATAAAGGGTAAGGGCAAATAACTGGGCATAACACTTTTTTTATTGAAAATGCTTCATTGTTTATGGGAGTCTAATTTCCAATCACATGTGAAGTTTTAAATGCGCTTTTGGAACCTAATTAGTTTGATACTCCTTGCACTTACCCTTAAGTACGTATATTTTGTTATTTTTATGTTTCTTTGAATAAAAAAAATTCTCTGCCGAATTTCATTCAAATCTACCGAATTTTTTTTGTAGATTCTACCGAATTTAAAAAAAATTAAGTGTGCACACTGGGTTCAAACTCAATATTGTGCTTAATAAAAAATACTGTTTTTTCGTTATTACTCCGGGAAGAGCAGCTATTTCATAAAACCGTAAGAGAAACAGCAAAAGCTTATCATAACTGTAAAGCTCTCTTTTTTCATATTCAAAAACCATTATTTTGCTCTTAAGCTCATAAAATATTCAAGCACATACATACATTATCCTGGTTTTTTTACAACTTTATTGCAGTGCATACATATAGAAGGACACATATAATTTTTTTTTGTGCAGCTGGTATACCTTGATGTTATTGCTGTTGCATATGTCTTGTTCTTTTTCAATGTCTAACCCTTACACTTTGGCATTTTCCATAACTTTGGGTCAATTGCATGCACATACATACACACTCGGTAAAAAGAAATGAAAGCATGTGTTACAATGTATAAGTGTAACATATTTATGTAAAAGATTTTGCATTTGCATTCACTAGTATTTATATGCCCGCTAGTGCATTTATGCTTATGAATATTTCGTATAGATTAACTAATCGTGTTGGCAATTTGAATTGATTAATGGAAAAATTTCTAAACAATGTGCAGTTCTCATTTTTCATTTGAAGTATTTTAAATAAAAAATTTCAAGTCTTTTAAATGCAAAATTTAAATTTTCTTTAAAAATTATTTTCAAGCTTTTAAGTAATTTATAAAAAAAAAACGGAAAAGAAAATACAATTAGCGCTAACTTTGAATTTCTTAATGAGGTATACATATGTATAGTTTCAGAGTGAATTTTTGCTTATGAATTAATAGAGGAATTTCATAAATCTTTGATGTTCTTAATTTAGATGTGGTGGAATTTAGTTGAAAACTTTAAAATGCAAAGAACTTTTTTTAATTTCTTTCAAAATTAGTATCAAACTTTTAAGAAATTTGTAAAAAAGTGGGAAATATCAAAAATAACAAGGTCTTTGTATATCCTAATTAAATACATTTATGGCTTCATGGTGATATTTTTTTATACAAAACAAGTGAAGGTAACTCAAATACAAAAATTCGAATATTATAAAAATACTTGTAGAGATTAAAAGCTGTTCAAGTATTCACTTGGTTTTTTAATTTAATTGGCTTTATGTAATACATTAAATTAGAAGTAACGTAAATGCCTTAAAGTTGAAAAAATCTGAAATATCAGAGTTTTCGGTACAAAAATAATAAGTGAAGTCAATTCATAAACGTCCCAGCAAAAAATTAAACATTACCATCTGAACTACTTGCCATATAATGACTTACATTTTTGATAACAAGATTGAAGTACTCGCTTACAAATCACATTAAGCAAAATTTAAAAAATAGGAAGCAGAAGTTCAACACTTTCTTTGGGTCTTAAGAGATGACGCAAAAATATTTATTGGCAAAATATGTAGTTATTTTAAATAAATTATCTAGGCCAAGTTCCGGCCAGTGCACGCAGTGTGTATATTTACAGGTAGCCATTCGAGCTGTTTTTACACCCCCCGCCCCCCCCCCTTATAACTTTGTTTCCCGCGACCGTAAAATTATGTAATTTAAATCATAATTAGAATAAATTCATATAACCACAAAGTTTTACAATGAAAGCTTCCGGAGATATGGAGGTGCAAAAAGTGCATATTTTAAGACATACTCACTGACTCACTGACTCACTCATCAATATTATGAAGCACTTCCGCTATAGCTAGAGATCTGAAATTTGGTACACAAGTATATCTAGGTAAGCAATGAACTAGAAAAGTCTGAAACCCCGAAAATTTCAACCAAGGGGGCGGGGCTACGCCCAAAAAAATAAAATTTGTGCTCGTGAGCTGAAATTTTCTGCGCCCATAAAGGCTAGAAATAAAAAAGCAAATCTAAGGCGCTTAATGGAAGCTATTTTATTGAAATTCGGCATAAATACTGCGATATGGCAAACCTAAAAATTATTCATTAAAAAGGGGGCGTTGACACGCCCATACAATTTCAACCTCATTTTCGTGTAATACTGCTCAGCATATTTAGATATACTATTTCTGTATGTATTATAATCCGTTTGCAACGAAACTTGACACGAATAATAAGCACTGGCCGAAAAAAACATAAGTTTGGAAAAGTGGGCATGGTTACGCCCACAAATATTAAAAATTAAAAGTTGCGCCAAGGTTCTGAAATTTGATATACAAGTAGCTCTAGGTGCGAAACCAACTAGAAAAATCTGAAAACCTGGATATTTTAGTTAGAGGGACGGGGCTGCACCCATAAAAATTAAAAATTAAAAGTTGCGCTTATGAGCTGAAATTTGATACACAAGTAGGTCTAGGTGAGAAACTAACTAGAAAAATCTGAAAAACCAAAAAATTTTACCGGGGGCGGGGCTACGCCCATAAAAATAAAAATTTATTTTATTGAGCTGAAATTCGATACGTAGCTAGGTCTAGGAAAGAAATAAAATAAAAAATCTGAAAATCCGGAAATTTTAACCAGGAGGGCGGGGCTACGCCCATCAAGGTCAGAATTAAAAATACTAATGTAAGGTGCTTCGTGGAAGCTATTTTATTGATATTCGGCATATATACTGCGGTAATGCAAGGCTATAAAGTTTTTCATTTAAAAAGTGGGCGTTGACACGCCCATACAATTTAAACCTCATTTTAATGCCCTGCGGCTCAGCATATTTAGATATACTATTTATCTAGCTATTATTATCCGTTTGTAACGAAACTAGACACGAATAATAAGCATTGATCCAAAAAAAATTTGACTTTGGAAAAGTGCGCGGGGCTACGCCCATAAAAATTAAGAGTTAAAAGTTGCGCTAAGGAGCTGAAACTTGATATACAAGTAGCTCTAGGTGCGAAACCAACTAGAAAAATCTGAAAACCTGGATATTTTAGTTAGAGGGGCGGGGTTGCGCCCATAAAAATTAAAAATAAAAGTTGCGCTTATGAGCTGAAATTTGATACACAAGTAGGTCTAGGTGAGAAACCAACTAGATAAATCTGAAAAACCAAAAAATTTTACCAGAATGGGCGGGGCCACGCTAATATTATTTTGAACTAAAAACTTAATATACAGCTTTTAATTCAAGCCAATTTAGTGAAATCTTGCATACGCGTTGCACGTACACAATACTTTAAAATATCACCTTAAAAATTGGGCGTGATCGAAAACAAAAACTTTACCAAAAATTACCCTAGGGAAATCCCCACGAATACTTAAACAACACATTGGTCAAACAACAATATAAACACAGAAAAGTTATTATCCATAATAAAAATTGTTAAACTGCAACTCAACTATCAATTTAGTTTTAAATAATAGGGGCCTAAATATAAATTCCCAAGTTTACAATTATTATCAAATAAAAATTTGAATACTCAACACTGCTATTAGGAGGTTTTAAACACGCAATGTTAAATTAATTTATGGCTACAATACCACGATGTTAACTTTAATGTTGTTTATCACATACTAAACTCTCGCTGACTCTCACTGACTGTTAACAACAACTATTATTGGGCGAATTGGTCTGGCTGCGCTGCCTAGCACTGCATTTCCCTTTTTATACTCGAAATAAAGCTTCCAGAATAATGTTAGCGACATTCGAAACGTTAGAGCGCATTCAACAGCTTATCAAATCCCAACTCTCGATCACGTCATTAGTTCGTGTTACAATTCATTCTATCGGTTTGCATTCACGATAGAACATCCTTCTTGTTTTTGTCATTAATTTCCTTTTTGCTAATGTGTTTTTGTGTTGGTGTGTTTATACATTTCTTAGTTATTGATATCGATTCAATATATCTGGAACATTTATCGTGTAAAACTATGAGTGACACTAAAAAATTAATCGAAAAAAGTTCATCTGTTGCTGAGTTTTGTCCAAAAAAATTCGATATCGAAGTTTCGCTAGCAATATCAAAAGTGAAAGATTATCGAATTAACTTCGATGTGGCAAAAATGTAACAGAAAAAGTATTTTAACTTACTTATTTTATTTTATTTTTTAATATATTAAATTACGCTGCAGGATTTGTAGGCTATCGCAACAAATTTCTTTCTGTTCAATTGTCGCACATATGAATGTGTCAGACGCTAAAAGGCCTGAGTCCAATTTCCGAAAGTTTATCAATTTTGTTATATTACTATCTTATTAGTTGTGAACTCTATGGAAAATATTTTGTTCTTCTTTCTTCCATTAAAAACATGAAAAATCGCTTTGAAACTTTTATTAATTTTTTTTTCGAAAATTACTCCAATTAACTTCACTTTAATTAAATGCATTAGTTTAATAAAGCGAAATTTCCATGTTTTATGACATTTTATAAAACAAGCGAATGTATCTGTTATGCGGGAATCCCCTCTCCCTTCATTTTTTTTTTTACCTTTCATACCTTTTATAATTTTCAAAAATATTGGAAATCTATTTGCCTATTCTATTTTTAATTTACTCAACTGTTTATTTTGTGTTGTTAGGCCTTTTAGCTTCTGACACATCCATATGTTAGTATGTGCTTGTTTTTTTTTACTAACAGAACGCTGTCATGGTTTGAACTTTGCACCTCTAGCCTGACAGACTAGCTCACATGCACACTTCGAAAGACTATCGAGAGAAGTACGATATTCGAAGCTTTAGCGAACATTCGAATTTTTTTTAGATTTGCGAACAAATATGGAACAATTTTTTTCGAAATTTCTTCGCTTTAGTGAACAATCGTTTTTTATCGAATCTCAGGTCAAGTTTATAACTTCAACATAGTCTTGTTTATTTGTTTGCATGTGTATTTGTATTATTAATCTCATAATTCTAATGATTATTTTCTGTTTATAAATGTTTTTATAGACAACATGTTCATTAGGTTTGTTCACGTATACTTGCTGAACGTTATACTTCAGTTTAATTTGAAAAATAAAAATTTTATAAGTTTTTCTTTAATTCCTCCAATTAACATTTCTAATGATTCTTCACTTCAAATGGAACATCAACTCTATCGCATTTCAAACCTTTGTCTAAATGTTTATTGGGAGAGGTTTGCATTTACAGTTTGTGTTTCTTGTGTTCCTTTTTGGGTTGCAAACAGACAAGCACTCACATTGCAGGCATTTACTTTAAAAGTACGTTCTTGCCGTACATTATGCTTATTAGTTCGCCAGTGCGTAGTTTTGTGTGCAACACATTACTTAGAAAACATATGTACACACAAGCATGCATACATATAAATACATATATTGGGCTTATTCGAAAGAATCACATTCACGATTGCAACTTTCATGAATGTACTCGTACATATGGATGTATGGATGGGTGGTGTCAACAATTTTTGAGTACATTGAAGCTAGCAATCAAATAAGCAACAGCAAGAGCAACAAAAACAAAATGCATAATAACAACAAGTATTTACGTGGCATGTACTTCAGTGCACACACACACACACGCACACACACGAACTTGCCGCATTCATGCAACACAATACAAGAAATTGTATATAGTCGCATTTTGTCGAGTTATTTCCTTTTTATGATTAGATTGCATTCAGCAAAAAAAAAGAAGGAAAGGAAAAAGAATAAAACGGTTTCGAATAGAAATTCCGACCAAACGAAACCAACCAGTGAACCAACAACCATTAACATGCAACGTACACATGCATGACTCCTTTCGTTTTCACAGAATATAATGAGTGTGCTGTTGTTGTTGTTGTTGTTGTTGTTGCTAGTGCTTCCTTTTGGTGGCACTACTTTTCAATGCATTTATATTAGAACAGGATGTTGAGTAGGTCTGAGTGGGGATTTTTGATTTGTTATTGCTGCAGTTATGAGCAGGAGGTCGTTTTTGGGGGGCTGAAGCATTTGTTGCTAGTTCGTTTAGTTTGATGATTTGACTTGTGAATTTTTTCCTTTTCACAAGTTTTTATAATGAAAATATTATAGCAACCAGCCATTTCAGATGTAATTATGTGGTATTCATCATACAATCAAGCCTTTCATTGAGGTTAATGTATTTCATTTGGCGCTAAGGCGGCTGCAGCGCTGTCCTCTTTGAAATACAACTCTCCAGCAATAGCGACTGGTATATTTTATTGGATTAAATTTTGTTTAGTCTTAAAACGTGAAGCGCATTATATGCTTTAAAGGCATACATACCTGCAAGGGCATTATGGGACTGGGCAACAGAGAGCAAAAATGTTAACTGCAACCAACTTGTAAAGTTGTTAAATAAACTCCTAATTATTTTGAAAAAATAAAGCTAGAGTAGTTTGAAAATGATTTGATTACCTTCTATTAAAATAAAATCTTGTGTTATTTCGATTTCCTCGCATTACAATGCAAACATTTTTTAAATATACTAGCTTAGCATTTCTGTGGAATCAATAGGACTTACAGCGGCCTATTTGTACAATAAGTTGGAGTTAAAAACATACAGATAAGACCAAGTTGATTTCATACGGCATATGATAATCAGTCGATAATTTCTCTACTGTCAAGGCCAGTCAAACGTTTCAAGATTTGTTGACAGTGGGAAATTTAGCATAAACAAATATTTTAAATTTTTTTACATTGTTGCATTTCATTTCAAAATGGGTTCATATTATTATGGATTCATTATTATCATAATACTGTAGAATATAGAAAAAAATGTTAGCTCATAATGACCGTTTCTTTTTGACATAATTAAGAAATCATCCTCTTAAGTAGGGATTGCGGTTCGGTTTTAATCGAAACCGAAACCACGGTTTTTAACCCATAAAAACCGAAACCGAAACTGACAAAAAAAGCGTCGGTTTTTAAGTTTTACTTTAACATTATTATCTTGTTAAAAAATACAGCAAATGTACTTTACATTGAATAGTTTTATACATTATTAAGCATTCTGTAACAAGGAAAGGTAAAAAAATTGTAAAATTTTAAGAATATTATAACAATTCTTTGCAGGAGGAATTGTAATATGTTATCAAAAAAGCTCTAGCAGATGTAAAGCAAAAAGACGATAATTTTAACGTTCTTCGACAAGAATTTGTAATTTATAAAAAAACGAACAACAAAACAACCAACATATTATTGCTTAACAAGGCAATTAAAAGCGAAATAGTGTTTTCTGTCGCTGGTAACTTCTGCACAAAAATATGATTTCGTTCAAACGACTCTACATTGAACGCTTTAACGTTTCGAAAAATTTTATTACTTGGATAATTAAATATAAATTTTTATTCTTAAGATTTTTATACACATACTCACTACTAAATGTTTCTTTTTCCTGAATTGAATGCAAACCAGAGCAACTTTATCTCCCCTCTAGTAACAATTTTTTTTCTCGAAAAGTTTTCCCAGAAATATTTTTCCCTTTTTTGGTTCCCCTTAGCATGAAAAATCTGCTTATTAAAGTCTTCTTTAATCTATTACCAAACAATCGTAGTCTAATTTGAAATACGCCAACCACGATAAGGCAGAATATTTTTCACGTGAATTTTTTCACTACTCCCTTGGTTTTGTTCACTTTATTTTTGCAGGCGAACTGAACTATTACATCGAATAATTTCGATATTTTTCTTCGAATTGTATATTTAAAGTTAAAATTATTAATTTTTGGGACAAGATTATTAAGTAGAGCTTACGATTGTTAACAATAATTCCCTACAACACATTTTTTCATAGAGTATGAATCTCTTTGGTTCACAGACAGTAAATTTCATGGTGGAATACCACTGTGGTGAGCTAAATCAACAGAAGCGCCTCCATGAGTACAACTTTAAAGTTAAATAAATTTAATTTATAACCTGAAATTTGTGTGATTTTTTTATTTAACTTAAATTTTTCCGATTTTTTTTTACATTCACGTGGACTGATAGCGGGGAAAAAATTCCACGGGATATTTAAGATAGCATTTTTCTCTTCGAGGGTAATAAAAATTATTTTCACCCTGCTCGCTTTAAAACCCACTGTCACTTACTATTGCTTGTTTACATTTTAATTTTTTCATATGTAAGTATTTATAAATATGTTGTTGTCATGATTGTGTTTCGTATGAGGGCAATTGTAAAAACCACTTAGTTTTGTTTGAAAACTGGGTTAACGTCAGATTGCCTTGCATTCAAATTATGAACACAAATAGCAAGCAAGCGCACGGAAAATACAACAATCAAATATAAGAGAAGAAAAAAAAACAAAATTAAAGAAGTTTCGAAGGCAAATGAGAAGACGAAAACTAATATTTTGCACAACATTTACTCCATAAATACTTATAACGGCAACAAATGGCGATTAAACGCAGTTAGTTACTCAGCGGTTGTATGTACACACACACACACACACATACATACACTCATATTAACATATACACGCACAAGTTAAAGTGAATTTTGAAGAATAACGGATTTTGTTGACAAGTACACAATGAGAATGAAAATGAGAATACGTACTAAAAGTACTCTTACAACTACTTAACGTAATAAAATACAAAATGCAACTGGTGAAGGTGGTAGAGGGGAAGTTGAGTTAGCTATGTGGTGAAATTTATAAGCAAGTGTGTTTATGTTGTGTATATGCATAGAACCACATACACATAAACGAAATGTTGGAAAGAGAATAGATTGTTAAGAAATATATGTACACAGAAAAAATTATTCCCAAAAAATTTTCAAACAAACGTGTGTTTTGAAATATAATTTAGTTTTAGTAAATATTTATTACTGTTCCAGTAAATTATTTGTTCCAATTTTATTTTATGTAAAAAAACCGTATAGAATGAAAATTATCTATATAAAGTAAAATTTGTAAAAAAAAAATTTTAGATTTATTTTTTTTTATATTTAAATTTGTTATTTTCAGTTAAATTTATTTTTATATCCTGTAAAAAAATTTGTCTGATTTTTTTAAATTTTTTCTATAAATTATTTTATAGATGTAAAAAACATTTTATTTTTTTAAAGATTTTTGTTTGCGGTTTTCAAACTTATTATGTTTGTATATTGTGATTTTCAATATAGTATTAACAGTCTTACTATAAACATACGGAGTAGCTAAATTCAAAAATTTTTTGGGTTGAAGTCTACTGACGAGTTCTAAAAGCGGGAACGAAATGCTTAACCATAAAAACAAGCCAATTTTTGAAAATAAAAAAAAATAGTTGAACCTTTCATTTGATTCAGTTATTTTTTTCAAATAAAATTTTAAAGTTAAAGTTAAAGCAAAACATTAATTGTTTTATTATTATTGTTGTTGTTGCATTAAAATCGTTTTTTATTTATCAATGTTACCAGATTTCAATAAAAATAGTATCCCTGAAGATGTTGGAAAATCCCAACGAAACGTCGGATATGAAAAAATTAAATAAAATTGTCTTTTATTTGCATTTAAATCAATTTGAATGACCTTGGAAGCCTGAATAGAGCAATTCTATAAAAACCACATCATAAAATTTTACTAATTTAAAAAAAAAAAAATTTAAGAATTGTTATTGATTCAGTTAATTTATTTTCTGATAATACGAAAAATTTTAGTGAATGTGTTTGTAAATTATAAAAAAAAAATTTGCTGCATAATGCAAAAAAATCTGCAAAAATATTTTTCTGTTCCTATTAATAAATTTGACTGAAAATATTTTGAGTTTCAGTTAACTTTTTTGTCTAATGCCATAATAAGTTAACTAAAAATAAAATTTTTTTCCAGTTAAATTTTTACAAAATTGTTATCAGAATCTACAAATTTCTTTGTAGGTTCGCATTCACACAAAAAATTTACTGATTCAATGAATTTGGTTACTAAAAACGAGATTTAGTTTTTTCTGTGTACATATGTATGTATGTGAACATGCATACATGCATGCTTGTGTATGTATGTATGTGTATGTGCAAATGACTGCCTTTGAGACCTGCATTAAGTATGTTGTAACACTCATGTACATATTTTTCGTGGATCGGTATGTTCTGTGAAAAGCAACAGCTCTGTATACCCATGCGGTTATCATAAAAAGCCGCGTTGCTGCTTTAGCATTTTCAAGTATAAATATGTGAGTATTTTCTTTGCTGAATCAGTTTTGAATCAAATGCCTGTGCTATTGAACACTTTCCCACAAACTTAATTTAACACTGAAGTTTTACCATTGAAATATTCGTTAGTTTGACTACTTCATATATTCGCACTCGCCAAATGGTGTTTGTATTTTAATTAAGATGCCTGTTGTTAAGGCTGATGGCTTTCATCTAAGCATTTTCAATTAAATTTCTACATAATCTTCATCTGAATATAATCGTACACTCAGTGCAAAGCTGCAACTTAAAAATAAGTAAGCGTCATATTGATTCAATAATTTTTAGTAAATAGAAAAATTATATTGAAATTTAGTTTCTGAACCGCCGACCAAAAAAAGGGGTGTTATAAGTTTGTAGTGTGTGTCTGTGTATCTGTGTGACGGACACGCACAGACCAAATGGCTGAAGCGATTTTGATTTAGTTTTTTCAGTTTGATCGAGACGGTTCTTAGACATATTTGAAGAAAATGGGCCAAACAGCTTATCGCATCTTTACTAGATGTGTTCGGGGGTTTTTAAAACTTTTAATTTTTGCTATATTTTTTTTAATATCATTAAATCAATATTGTTTTAAAGTTGAAATATATTATTTTAACATATTAACTTCTTTAACTTTTCACTTGTTTTAACATTTTGTATGCACATGTTGTACAACAAACAATGAGTACAACATAGCTGCATAATGTCATAAAAAATGACAGAATCCCGTTATCATTACTTCAGACGAATAGTTTTATCGACAAATCCAGCTAGTGATTTATTTATAAAAAATTCAGCGTAAAAAGAATTCGAGACTTTTTTTTAGACGGCAACGGCTTATATTAAGCATACTTTTAGGGGATTTAAAATAAATATTTTGCTCTTTGTCTTGTGCTCTTATAAAACATTTTCTGTGCCTCCTCATAAGGGCAAAAAAGTCTAAACTTTTCTGCATTTTAATTGAAATTAGATAATAGATCCCATAAGCTTAGACCCTTTAAAAAATTATTAAAACAAACATCGGTTAAATATTTAAACTCTTAATTTCGAGAAAATTAAATTTTCATTTTTGGCACCGCTACAACCCAGGATTGAAATATATAATTTTAAGTAAATTTTTAATATTTCAGCCACGATAATTATATCAATTTTATTCGTAAAAAAACTTTTCTAAATTCCCCAGAGATGTAAGCAAATATTCTCTGTTCTTGTTGATAGACATAGGTGCTGACTCTGTGCGTGATGGCACAGAAAAATGCGAAATTTTTTCCATAGAAAAACTACCTCGAATTTTTTTATTCAAGAAATCATATTAATTAATAAAAAATTATTTCATTCTATAATTAAAATTAAAAATACTGAACTAGATCCCGTTTAGGGAATTATTGCTGATTACGATAATTAATAATTATTGATTCTAATTAAATAGTTTCATAAAAACTTCGTTGAGTTATTTTGAAATTTCGTAAGAAACCAAGTGCTGCCTCTTTTATAATTAGTTCTAATATGGAAAATGTTTTAATATGGAAAATAATGAAAATAATAAAAATATATTTTAATTCAATACTATTTTGGCTTTATTCATGAAAAATATCCTTGATTTATAAGAGGTTTATAGAACAGTTTTTCATACAAAGTTTGTTTTATAAATTTTTTATAAAAAAAATTACTTTCTATAAAGAGGGAGTTTATGGTTTTTTCTTCCAAATTAAGGAAAAATCCAAAGCAGAAGATGTCGATAAATTTGATGGATTTCTTATATTGAGAACAAAAATTAAAATTTTACTATTATATTTTTGTTCAATACTAGTTATCGATTGACAAAGACATCGTGGAACAGGCCCATATATTTAAAAAATTTTGTTTCCCCAACATAACGCAGCTTAAATCAGACATAAATGTTTATTGGGATTAAGCCATTAAATCAGTATTAACCCAACTATATATTTTCGCTTTGAAGGCTTTGAAATTTTAATGAAATTACTTAGTTTTTGCCTTGAAATCATCCAAGATGAACTAATTAATTGTGCTATTAAAACTTGAAGTTTTTGACGATGAAAAAAAAATTTACTTTGATAACCAATAACTTCCTGAGAGAAAAAAAAGAAACCCAAATTTAACACTTCAAATTTCACTAAACAAATAACGAGCATCTCAAAATCGTTTAAAAAGTTACAAGAAAAAATTACAAATTTTACATGTTTATGTTTTTGCTACTGTTGCAGACCATTTGGCGTTTTTGCAACACCACAATTTTTAATTGCTTGCCATAACCACTTAAAATTGTGTTCCTTGTTACTTGGCTTGGACTCTTATACAACTTACCAAATATTAAAATTTTGAAAAAAAAGAAAAATAAACACACAAACACACTTACTGAAGTTACATAAAGAAAAAAAAAACATACAAACAAAGTTACAATATGTTTGTACTTTGCACCCGGTGCGATGATTATACAACACAGTTGCTTCAAATGCTTTACAAAAACCCTCATATTTACTAACTGGAGCGATGGCAGAGGAATAGGAGGAGGAGGAGCAGCAGTAGCAATATATTGTAGTGAAAATAGTAACAAATAAACAAAAAGAAGAAGAACACTTCTATTTAAAATATTTTACATTTCACCACTTGTGTAAAATACTTTAGAGTTGCACTTCTGTTTTTCATATTTTCATTTTGCGTATGCTGTTACATCAACAAAAAACAAAGAGAAACAACAAAGTATCCAAACAGGGCAAACTGAAATGAGCAGGAGCAGATGCCAGAGCCCTAAAAGAGTAACACCTACACTTTAGCAAGAATAGCAGCGCGGCAACATCAGCAACTATGCCGTACAGAACATTCACATTAACAAGGTTTATTTCACAGCAGCACTTTCGCTGGAAAGATTTTGGTAGTCGCAAATCTCTATCAACAGTGTCAAACAAATTGGAGAGAAGGATTTTATTTTTGTACATCGAAACCAGTGTTGCCAGAAAATGATGATGAGAGAATGCTAAATTGGTCAAAAAATTCTGCTAAAATGTTCTACAGAACAAAAGTATAATGCCAGATTTAAATGATGAAAATTATTTAAATGGCTCTGAATTTTATGTTTAAACAAACTTATTAGTATTTACAGGTATTTTTATATTTATAATAAAATAGTTAATAATTGGTAATTTGTGGATATGTTAAATTACGTTTAAAATTTTTTAACGCACTAATAATCTCAAAATATTATTTTACTTATTCAGTAAAATATTTTTTTTATTTAAAATACATTGAAATTGGTTATTGAGGGGTTCTCTGGATGCTATGCGCATTTAACTTTTGCTAGTAAAGATCATATATTTATGAGAAAAATCCTATAAACAGAAGAATATTTTTAAAAAATTAAAATTTTTATTGTCAACAAATTCTGCCAGAAAGCATTTAGCAGAATTTTTCAAAAGTTGACTGCTCTTTAACTAATGAAAATGCCAGATCTGGCAGTGAAAATGCTAAAATGGCAACAATGATGGAAACTCATTAATGAGAAAGCTAAGAGAGATTTCAAGGTGTGTTAGACTATAAATCAAGAAATACAATTGGAGGTTGCAAACGGATGTTTCAAGTGTCATAGTGTCATAATGTTTAAAAACTTAGTTTTAAAGGAAAAAGAAAAGCAAACAGAATTAGGTCTGTTCATTGAATTTCCCAGCAGAAACTAGCAACGAGAGAGTAAAGCAAAAATTTACAAAAGTACTCTCCCAAATATGAAAAAGTAAATGAACGCTTTATTTGTTAAAACTTGCTAGCAAATTTTATTCATATCAGAACCATGGATGGGAATCATGATACAATTGTACTTTTTCTGATGTTTGATAATATTTTAAAGTGATGAGGGAGAGGGCAAAGAAGCTCATCGGTGACGGTAGGGTATCCAACTTTATTAATTCATTGGAACATCGACGCAACTTGGGGTGCATTTCCTTGTTCTATCGTTACTACAACGGAATGTGTTCTATTGACGGAAGTTGTTCCATTTATACGCACAACACGTGCCCCATTCAGAGCACATTCTTTTGTCGATTGGTCAATAAATGGCACTACGCTTTATAGAGAAAATTCCTTTTTTAGCCGCATTGTTCGTATGTGGAACCAACTACCTGCGGAGGTTTTTCCTGTCACTACCAGCGTGAGAAAGTTTAAATCGAATGTCTGCAGATACTACTCCCTCTATCCTCCTCCTAACCTATTTTGCTAGTTCTAGCATAATGCATTGCACGAGTAGGAGTTATCTCCTGAATGCTGGTCTTATTAAAAAAAATTACATTCAATATGAAGTTCTTTACACAGTTTTATATATTATTAGTATTTGTATGTATTTTTCATTAATTTTAAATTTTATTCATTAACACTTTCCATCTCTGGTCAATGTATGAGAAACAATATTCTATGACATTAAAATTTAATTTATGTGGCTTAATGAAAGGATAACAATAAATTCAATAAACATGCTTTCTCTTTACAAACGTATACCTGTTTTTTTTAACAAAGAAATGCAAACATTTTTCAGATATTTTTGAAATAATAAATTAGAAAACAAAACACACAATAGGTGTTTGGATGATTCTTGCCAGTAAACATTTTACTATGTAGTAATAATTTGTAAGATTTTTTTCTCTCTTTTGACGCTCTTCCCCTGTAAACTTTTTGAGTTAATGAACAATTTCTAGAAACAATTTTTAGTAAATGAATCCCCCAAATGTGTGTAAAAAACAGAATAAAGAAAAGACAGTTCCTCACTTGCTCTGCCTGGCATTGCACACTAAGCGATTCACTGGATCTAAAATTGGATCCAAATATCCTTTATGTCTGTTCCTTGAGTATGCAGATAAATTTCATTCCTACAAAATCTTTTATACCATTTCAATAAAGTTAGTTCCTCAGTTATTGCACCCACTGCAGCTAATACCATATCTGAGGGCAGTTTGTGTTGATGTTGTTGCTTTTATTACATTTCTTGCTTGTGTATGTTTGTGTGTTATTTTTTCCTCATTTGTAGTGTTGAAAAAAGGCCACAAAGTATTTAAAACTTATATTTTTGGTATATTTTATACTTCAGCACGAGCACAATACGATGAGTATAAGTGCGAAGTACGAGTACCATCATCATGCATCATCAAAAACAATAGCACAAAGCCCATTTGTATCTGCGCTCGTATGCACATATGCAATAACTAACACCAGAGTGTAGGCAAAAAGATTTTGTATGAAAGTATACAATATAAAACAAGTAATTATGTACCACCAAACAGATACAACACATACATACACAGCTACATGCCTGTGCATGTTACTAATGCGGCTCAATATGCGCCATTATGGCCAACATATTCACGGTATGATTGGCACTACTTTTGCTGCAAGAGCAACCAAAAATCTTCTTGTTGTTGTTGTTGTTGCCTTTTCACTTATTTCTGCAAATTTATTTGTTTGTATGAATAACAAAAATTTTTATTTTTCCGTAAAGTTATTGTTGGTTTTTGTTTAATGACCTTTATGACCTGTTTTCGAATTGGGATGAATGGTGGCTAAATGTTCACTAACATTACACAGTATTTCAATATCAGTGTGTTAGTGTCTGTGTTTGTGCGTGTTTATGTGCAAGTTTGCATTTGATATGATACAGTGTTATGGAATGGTTTGTAGCTTGTTTGATTCGGTTTTAGTTTGTTTGGGCTTGTTTTAAGTCAAAGCCATTTACAGAAACAAAAAATAAAAATCCAAAAAAAAAAAATAAGCAAAAAGTTTCGGCCCACAAACTTTTGGCTTTAAATTTTCTGGCCATTTAGGCAAAGTGCTGTGCACAAGCAAAAGTTATAATAGTTTAAATACTCAAATGAAGAATGAGTGCACAAAAAATTTTTATATTAAGAAAGAAAAAAAAAAACGTGGCAGCGTAGCAGTAAAAATCATTGCCCTGGTATTAAAATCAAAATTAATATAAACGTTTGCGAAAAATTTTCCAGTCTAAAGCAGATAAGTGGGATTCTGAGTAAAACAGTGAAAGCTTTAAGGTAATGCGAAGTCGAGAGATAAAAAAATATAAATAACATTCATCTTAACAATTTCAGTAACATGCGACTTTGACTCGCACGCGGATGGTTCTAGGCAGGCGATTTTTCTAAGTTTGGACGTTTTTTTCGTTTAGACGATTTATTTTTTTAACGTGTTTTAAGTTTTGCCAATGTTTTTACTTTTAGTGACTTATTGGTATTAAAGCGATTTATTATTTTGTTATATTTTTTTATTTAAGCGCTTTTTTCGTTTTGGTGATTATTTCGGTTTTTGGCGATTTATTTTAGTTTTAGCGTTTTTTAAGTTTCGGCGATTTTTTTTTACTTTAAGTGACTTATTGACATTTAAGCGATTATTTTTTTTTTGATATTTTTTTAGTTAAGCGCTCTTTTTCTTTTTGGCGATTTTTTTTTCGTTTTTTTGTGATCTATTTTAGTTTTAGCGTTTTTAAACCTTGACGGTTTATTTTACTTAAAGTTACCTATTTGCACTTAAACGATTTATTTTATTTCTTGTGATACTTTTATTTAAGCGCTTTTTTCGTTTTGGTGAATTTTTCGGTTTTTGGCGACTTATTTTAGTTGTAGCGTTTTTTAAGCTTCAGCGACTTATTTAATTTCAGTGACTTATTACCATTTAAACAATATATTTATTTTTTTTTTATATTTTTTGTTTAACCGCTTATTTCTTTTTGGCGATTTTTTTTTAATTTTTTGGCGATTTATTTTAGTTTTAGTGTTTTTAAGCCTTGACGATTTTTTTTTCTTTAAGTGACTTATTTAAGCGATTAATTTTATTTTTTGTGATATACTTTATTTAAACGCTTTTTGGTTTTCTGTAATTTTTTTCGGGTTTTTGCGATTTATTTTAGTTTTAGCGTTTTATTAAGTGGTGGCGATTTTTTTTTTGTGATATTTTTATTTAAGCGGTTTTTTCGTTTTGGCGATTTTTTCGGTTTTTAGAGAATTATTTTAGATGTAGCGTTTTTTAAGTTTTGACGATTTTTTTTACTTTAAGTGGGTTATTTGCATTTAAGCGATTTATATAATTTTGTGTGATATTTTTTATGCAAGCGCTTTTTTCGTTTTGGGGATTTTTTAGTTTTTGGCGATTTTTTAGTTTTATCGTTTTTTAAGTTTTAACGATTTTTTTACTTTAACTGACTTATTTGCATTTAAGAGATTTATTTTATTTTTTTTTATCCTTTTTTTAAGATCCTTTTTTATTTTTGGCGATTTGTTCGTTTTGTGGCGATGTATTTTAGTTTTAATGTTTTTTAAGAGATTTGACGCTTTTTTCTTTTAGTCGATTTTTTGGTTCTTGGCGATTTTTTTACTTATTTGCATTTTAGCGATTTATTTAATTTTTGCTGATATTTTTCATATGAGTGCTTTTTTCATTTCGGCGTGTTTATATTTTGACGATTATTTTAATGGTTTGATGTACAGAGCCCTAAAAATTAGAGTTTGTGTTCACAAAAATTTGACGTTATAATAATGGCAAGAAGATGGTGGCCACATCTGATCCACTAAGAGCTCCAAACAGCAAAATAAAGATACAGTGGCAAAGATATACTGCCCTCTCCTTCAAGGGGTTATTCTTTTCGGTACACACCTCACAATTTTTAGGCCAAAGTCTATGTCATCTTTGTTTGTAAAGGGTGTTTTTTTAGAGGTATAGAACTTCGAATTGAAATAAAACACAAGAAAATCGTTTTAATGTCCATCAATTTGGCTTTATTGGAAGGATAATTTTATGCCATTAATGTTTAAATATGATTTCGGGCATGTGGCCGCCGCGGCTGGCTCGAATAAAGCAAATTCTACAGGTCCAATTTTCAACCACTTTTTCGAGCATATGGGGCCGTATGTTGGCAATAACGCCACGAATGTTGGCTTCCAAGTCCCCTAACGTTTCTGGTTTGTTGGCGTAGATGAGCGACTTCACATATCCCCAAAGAAAATAATCCAATGGTGTCAAATCACACGATCTTGGTGGCCAATTGACAGGTCCATTCCGCGAAATTATGCGCTCATCGAATGTTTCCTTCAATAAATCGATTGTGACGTGCGCTGTGTGGCATGTAGCGCCGTCTTGTTGGAACCACAACTCATCCACATTCATGCCATCCAATTCGGGAACAAAATAGTCGGTTATCATGGCTCTATACCGGTCTCCATTAACGGTAACTGACTCTCCAGCATTATTTCGGAAGAAGTATGGCCCAATGACTCCACCAGCCCATAGAGCACACCAAACAGTCAGTTTTTGTGGATGTAATGGCGTCTCAAGGGTCTCATGTGGATTCTCTTCACTCCAAATGTTGACGTAGCCATTCAACCAAAAATTAGCCTCATCACTGAACAAAATTTTGCGATGAAAATCAGCATCGAGATCAATCTCATTTTCGGCCCATACACCAAAATCACGACGCATTGCATGGTCTCGCGGCTTTAATTCTTGCACAAGCTGGATCTTGTAAGGTCGCAAGCCAAGATCTTAGCGCAAAATCTTCCATAAAGTTGATGGACAAAGCTCCTATTGCTGTGCACGGTGGCGAATCGATTCATTCGGGTCCTCTTCAACACTTTGCTCTACAGCGGCAATTGTTTCTTCGGTGCGCACTGTTCGACGTCTCTGCGGATGCGTATTATTATGTCGACCATAAAATGGACGGAGCTTGCGGTAAACTTCGCGAACTGAACCATTATTTTCGAAATAAATTTGCACGATTTGCAAGCGTTGTTCTTTTGTCAACCTGTTCATGATGAAATGGCAAACCAAACTAAATATTAATCACTTGACAGCTGACAAAATGGCCGCCAGTTAAAAAAGTGATGGCAACTTAAAGTTCTATACCTCAATAAAAAACACCCTTTAGTAGATAATGCTTGAGGGGAAAATGAAAGGGTATTGTTTTTTTTATCATGTCAGATAGCTAGGGCCGCACTCAAGGCCTTATCCTTTTGGTTTGAGTTTCTAAATGAACTTGGTGGTCAAGATAAACTGACAGTTTGGGCCGGAAGTTTATGATAGAAACTCATGGGCTGACTGTTTAGACAATAGAGGAGCCCCAAGGTGGGTTTAATCACGAATAATTTTTCTTAATACATAAATATATAATTCTTTTTAATCACAATCAAACAGCAATAACTAAATTTATTTAAATAACATTGTGAGACGATGGTTTCTTATTTTGAATACAAGGCTAACAGTTTGTTCTCGTGAAACTTTATATTTCTTTATGAATAAATTTCACGTGAGAAAACTGTTTTTTTTTTTTTTTTTTTTTTTTATATAAGGAGAATTGTGTCCAGTTCATGAAAATCTTACTGTTTATTTTGTTTCAATATTTTTTTTTAATACACAAACACCATTTATTTCAACGTTTATTTTCATTATTTTATATTCTTGGTTTATTTTCTTGATAGCTGTTATATTTTTTTTTACTAATAATTGTTCTTACTTTGAAACTTGAAACTTTTATTAAAACTCATTTAAATATTCGCACTGAGTGAAGGGTACTCGTCCAAAAATAACTACAACACATAAAATAAATACAACAGCAGCAGCAGTGGCACTGGCAGTGGCAGGCCGTTTTTAGCACAAGTAGCAAGAAGTGAAAAAATCATTTGTGGCAAATATGGATTTCAGGCAATATTTTATTTATGCTTAAGTGTAAAATATATTAATGTATGTATATTAGTATCAAAAATGTTTATTTTTTCAATCAAAACGAATCAAACATCAGCAGCAATTGTTATAAAATTTAGACATCAGGCCAAGGATAATAAGAATAACACATAAATGAAGCCAGAGATCCAACATTTTATGGCCATTACCATCATCATTATTAGCAATGAAATTTCTAACAACCGCCAGTGCCACTGCCATAAACAAATAATAACAACAACATCAGCTAATTGTACAAACCCCCGGCGGCATATTGCTAAAACTTATTAAAATTGCTCATACGCCACCACATACAGGCTCGTACAGTCGTGTGCGTAGACTTGTGCAATTCACCGGCAGTTCTTGGAATTCCAATTGAACTTGTTTAAAAATTTAAATAAGCCAGCTTGAAGAAGACTAATTTTTTTAATTTAATTTATTAAATAAAAATAATATGGCTCAATGGTAGAGTTTCTACGCGGGAAAAAAATCCCGGGAATTCCCGGGAATTATTTTTTTACAAATCTCGGGAAATTTTCAAGGGGAATTTGCGGGAATTTAATAATTCCGATTTTGGAATTTGATTTTTTTTTTTCATTGCTGTTCGTCGTTTTACTAGTTCAAAATACAATTTTAATAGAAGTTTCCGAGGTGACTCCAACAAATTGAAGAGTTACGAAATATGTTCAGCCTAAAATCTCTTTATAGGAAACAGTATCTAGATTGGCAGATGTAGATGGAATTTCCATCCATGCTATAATTAACAGCATATGAATGTAATTATTTTTGTTTTTGAAATATTCTTGTTCTTGAAATGAACGAATGTTTTTAATCTCAATGTTGTATTTTAATTAAAATTTATTTGCTGGTTGTTAAACATTGTATATGTATTTCATTGGTTCTTAGATAAATCATCAGTAGACTTCAACGACATATTTTGAACAGTCACAAACCTCTTATGTTATGGAAAGACTTTCAAGAACTGTTTGAGAATTCACAAACAGTAATAGTTTTGAAAATCAAAGAAAATGCTTAACCACCAGCAAATAAATTTCAATTAAAATAAATTTATGCCAATATGTCAAATAATAAATTTTTTAAATATTAAAATATAGAACTATATTATTTATTGAGGCCATTTAATTAAAGTCATATGTGTTTAAAATTCCCGGGAATAGAACACTTTTTTCTCGATTCCCGGAAATTGCAAAAGTCCGGGAAATTAGAAATACTACTTAATGGACATTACTAATCATTAAATACTACTGCATTTTGGCCAGTACGCAGTGAACTAGGACAGTGGTCGGAGGGTGCCGAACCGAAGACTCTGGACTTATAAGTGTAATGATATTTTTATTTAAAAAAATACTTTTACTAAAATAGGACCCACCACAGAATTCTTAAAACTAAACGCCAAAATTTTTAAAAATTTAATAAAATGAAAAACATTTTTTTTATTAAAATAATGTTATATATCGTGACATAAAACTTAAGTTTTTTGACCAAAATCGACTATTTGCGATGGTTGAAGATGAATTTTCGTAAAACAACGAGGTCTAATAAACGTGTCGTCCAAGCTTTTTTTCACAGTCATGCCTAGATATATTCATTAAAGCCAAAGACAGACCATAAGAAAATTTAAAATCAGTTACAAAAAACTTTTTTTAAAGAAAAAACGTAACAAATTTTTTTTAAGTGTATCCATACATTATACGTGTAGCCATGTACTGTTATTATTATAGTATTTTCTTATATTAAGCTTACCATGAACCAGCGGGCATGCCACTGAATGATTTTATGTGTTTCGTATTTTAATAGATGTTGTGATTTTTCACAACAATTGAGTAATTTTCCTAAAAACTTAATGGCAATTATAAACATGCGTGTTCAATTTCAAATAATATTTCTCACTCTCAAATACAACAATTAAGAAAAGACGTACTTGGGGTATTTTACTGTACATTGTGTTTTGATACTCATGCTACTTTAAAAGACTTATTATTTTTTTATTATTATTTCTATTACAGGCCAGCTGCTACTTTTTGACTTTTGTAAAGAGTTTCTCATAAAATTACCACATAAGTACTTGTATTTTACTAAAATAAATTTTATATATTTTGTATTACTTGTAAAAATAGTATTTCAAAAAGTTTTCTGTACAACTTTGCTATATAAAGCAGTTTTCAACTAATTGCAAGAATATCAGGCCAGAAAACATTTAAGTTGGCTTTTATTTGTTATAACTTAATTAGAAACAGTAAGACAAAATTTAATACCAATAATTTGTAAGCCAATTAAAAACAATAAAACTGAAAATATTGAAATTGAAGAATAAATCTTTTTAGGGTTCCGTACTACACCAAAGGTGAAAAGGAACCCCATTGTTTTTGCTACGCTGTCCGTCTGTCCGTCACAGGCTATTTTCTCGAGAACCGTAAGAGCCGCGGACCTAAAGTCTAGATAGAGTGTGTAGAATTATGGCCGCTACAACAACAAATACATGAAAGTTAAACATTAAAGGTAGCTCCAAAACGACTAACGAAAAATTTTAAAATCCCATGTAATATACATACAACTATATATATGCATATATATATATGCATATATATATATGCATATATATATATGCATAAATATATGCATATACATATATATATATATATATATATATATATATATATATATATCAAAAAAAGATTTTTTCAAGATTTTTTTTATCCAAAACAAAACCCATTAACAAAAAAATATCCAAAACTCCAACCAAATAACTGCAATGTAGCTAAGTTGCACACCTCTTTAAACAGACCGTAGCTAATTCACTCATCTTTTTTAGAAACATGTTATACAAGGTTCATAAAAATTTTTTGGAAAATCTAGTAAAAATCAGCAAGATTTAGCTCGTAATCTCGTAAGTAAGTACTAGATTTCGAGGTAATGTAAATGCCCTATTAGTGCATTTTTATACAGACTACAACAATTGAAAAAAAAATCTAAACTAAAGGGTGTTCTATCAGTTAATGTAATCTTGAATACATAATTTTGAAAACTTACTGTATCTTGGAAACCGTAAGAGGCAAACTCTTGAAAATTTCAAAAACGGTAAAACTAAAAAAAAATTCAAAATTTATAAAATCGCCAGACAGAAAAAAATTCGCGAAAAAACTGAAAAAAACACCGAAAAGCAAAAATTGCCAAATATAAAAAGAAATTCTAAAAATAAAATAAATCGCCAAAAACCGGAATGAAAAAATCACCAAAAAGAAAAAAAACAACAAAAAATCGGAAAAAATCGCTAAAACGAGAAAAACAGCACTGAAAGCAAAAAAATCGCTAGAACCCACAAAACGCCATCAACGCAAGAAAAAAAACGCCAAATTGAAAATACACTAAAAACCGGAAAAATCGCCAAAATGAAAAAAAATCGACAAAACGAAAAAAGTCAAAAAATGATAAAAAAATGGCTGCACCGATAAAAAAAGCGTCAAGCTGAAAAAATTGGCAAACCGAAAAAACGTAAAACAAAACGCCAAAACTAAAAAAACGCCAAAAAACTAAAAAATCCCAAAAACGAAAAAAAATGCCAAATGATGGTCCACAATTTCGACAAATATTGTTCAAGCTATTACTTATAATGAAAAAAAAAACAAAAATTTCTTATTTTCAATAAAGGTTGTCTCTCGACATCGTAAGTTTTTAAGAGAATTTCAAGATTTCAATAAATTATGATTATACCAAGATTTTATTCCGAGCTTTGGTTTAGCCAGAGGCTAATGTAGAGATTTCTTTAAAGCTTTGAATTGAAGGTATTTCCCTTAACATAATAAATTCTGAACGTGTAATGGTAAACGGAATTTTTTTAGAAGTCCAGAACTTTTTTTAATTGTAACAAGAAAGCAAAAAATTTTAATTTTAATCAAAGAAATTGAAAATGGCAAACAATTTTGGTTGCCCTCCTAGGCGTTAAGTGTTGCTCTTTTATAAGTATAATTCCATGACTTCATATGGTCCCACAGAAGTCAGCCAATCGATAGATCTATTTCTCGAAATCAATTTATCGCCCAATATTCATTTCATTAATTCGATGGTAGAGGTCACGGTATGGCATATTATATATAATATATATATATATATATATATATATATATATATATATATATATATATATATATATATTATATATATTCTCTTACCAAAACATCATGAAAACAAAACAAAGGAACAGGAATTATGTTCCAGCAGTATCAATTCTTATCCAGGCCAAATATTTATTGAAGTCTAAATAAAACCTCTTCTTGTTATGTACATATGAATGTATGTATATTCTTGATGTTCCATTTTTATTTCTTTGTGAATGAGTTTTATATAATTTTTTGCTAATGAAATTTAAATTAAAAAAAAATAATGATTTTTTGTACCGTCGGGATCAAAAAAGTACTCTAAAATTTTTTTTTTTTTTTTTGATACCGAAATGCAAATCTTATTTCCCATCACTGTTTCTCATAGAAGAGAGAGTGAGAGAGAGGAATGTAAAAATTTGCTCGGGTCTAATCGTCGCTTTCAATAGTGAACTGATTCGATCACGTTTTTACAGTTTGAGATTATGGCATTCGCTATGTAACAATGCAATAGTATTACTCGATATCGAATGCCATAATCTCAAACTAAAAAAACGTTATCAAATCAGCTCGTTATCGAAAGCGACGATTAGACCTACAAACGGATTCAGGCGTTTTAGATTAAGGACTCAATTGACTTTTAAAATTAACTTCTTCATCTAGACAATTCCTTCCTTATTGCTTCACTGTGTTATTTAAAATTGTAATATCCGGTTTAGTTAGATATATCCTTTTTAAATTTAAATCAATAAATATCTTTATTTTATAGTTCTTATTTTTACGCTCTATCCCTCGGTCTCACTTTTTTTTCCTACTCTTAAGTTTGTTGTGTTTTATATTATTGCTCTTATTGTTAATTGAAAAGCGCATTCAACCAACAGCCAGCTAACTTTTTCCATAGTCTTTCCTCTAGCCATGGTAATATTTAGTAGTTAATTTTAAAATTTTCAAAGTCATTTTGATGTTGAGACTAATTAAAATCTAAAATACAAAGAAAGAAACCAAAAAAAAAAAAACAACTGCGTTTGTGTTATTTATTTTCCGATTGTCGACACGTTCTATTTGATGTTTTTATTACGGCTACAAAACGCAATAAAAGAGAAGAAAAAGTAAAAGTTTCTATTTGACTCTACAACTCTTCCGCTGTGCACTTTTGTTTGTTTGTTTGCTTGCTTGCTTGCTCTTTTTTGAGTCCGCAACTTTCTTTTTCCATGAACCAGAAGAATGCAGCCGCAGGACTTGTTCGTTTGTTGTTGTTGTTGTTGTTGTTCATAAAAGGTAAGTGAGAGGAGGTTTTGTGAGAGTAATTAGCAGGGTTTATATAATTAAAACTTATTTATTTTTTTATTTCGTTTAATTCAAGATGTTGTAGTTAGTAAGAAGAGTTTTAATTTAGTTTAAGTAAAAGGAGAATTGTTTTAATTAAATTACATTGCAATGTTATCGAAGTAAGGTTAAGTATGGATTTCGTTAAATAAATGCATAGAGTGGTGCAAAAGAATTCATCGTGCTGAAAAAGTTTTTAATTTGTTCTTCTTTGTAAAATTAATAAATTTCTTAAAACTTTTTTAATATAAATTTTTTAATCTCCCAGCAAAAAAATAATAACATAATCATAATTACAATATTTAGGGCCAACTTTACCAACTCTAATTAAATATGAATTGATATTTACACGAAATTGGTGAGAGATTAATCCCTGATTGGGTGTATATTCATCAAGATTGTTTTCTGGCGGTGCAATATTCCCTTTTACTTGTTCTACTACTGGTGAAATACTTTCTTTGGTAGCAGCTTAAAAGAAGACTGTCTTTTATATTTCATTTAATAAAAGAACTGAAATTTTTGAACTTAAGCCTATAGTTCAATTAAAATCTAAAAAAATTTCGCACTTAATTCATCATGGGCACGTGACAAAAATATGTTCACTTGGCAAACACTGTTCACTTGGCAATTATAAATGTTGGAAAGCCAAATCAACTGTAGAAAGCAAAAACAAAGTAACATAATATCCACTACTATAATATGTACTTACATGCATGTACCCACGGTACATCTAATAAGTAAAAATAATTAATGTGATGATCGTAAAAGATAAGCAAGAATAGTTAAACATACGTGGGTAGAGTAATATAACTTCGTGCTAACATAAATAGAAAAATGAAAAAATGGAAAAACAGGGGAAATAAATAGTGATACTTACATATGTACATATTTACCAAAGGTAAATCAATAATTGTACACAACAATCATTTCTCACATTCCGTTTCATTAGAATTTACGTTAAATAGCTGATGTTAATAACAATCTCTACCCAAGTAGATAGACTAGGGTGCTGATGAAGTGCGTTGCTGCACAGAAAAATATCGGTATTTTCCCCAGCTTAAAAGTCTAATTTAATTTTTCTACTCTACTTTAGAAACTCACATTAATTAATAAAAATATTTCATTCAATAAAAGAATTGAAATTACTGAACTTAAGCCTGACTAAAAATTATTTCTGATTAACAATTCACTATAGTTCAATTAAAATCTAAAAAAATGTCTCACTGCCTTTTATATTGTTAGTCAAGAGAACAATAGATTACTCAATGTTTTACCACAAAAGACTTTGAATCTCAAAAATTCGAGTGTAAAAAAATTAATTTCAATATTAAGCGAATAACAACTTTTAAATAAACTACAACAAGCAGTCTGTATTTGTTCTCTATAAATCTGCAAAAACACTTTATATCCTTAAAGTCCATTAAATAATTATTACCTGTTCTAAAAACATCAAAATTATATACTTATTTATTCTTTAGATGTGACGAAAAAGTAATTCTTTACAAATTACTTATACATTCCCGTTTGCTGGTTGCTGTCTTAGTTTTAAGAAAAAAAAAGTAATCTATACCAGTGCTTTCTTCACAAAGTAGTTGTGACATAAAATTTATTTCCAACATTATTTTAACAGAATTCTTGATTAACTTTCAAACTAAAGCGTATGTACTAATGACGCTATCAATGCCAAGTGTATCATCTATTAAAGTGTTTATCTGCTAAGCTTCAAGTTATCTACTTTTTTATGTTTTTTTCCCATCATACAAAGCAGTCAAGCGTAAAATTAACTCTCCAAAAATAAATAAATAAAATCAAAAATTCCTTTCATTTCCAACATAAGTAATGTTTGCCTTCAATACTTAGATAACATTAGGTTTGTTCATTTAATAAAAATTGTTTCGAATTTGTAACAATTGTTACTGGAAAGTGTTCATTAACTCAAAAAGTTTGCAAAGAGAGAGCGTCAGAAGAGTGAGAAATATTTGAGAAACCAAAAAATTATTACTTGTAAAAGTTGTACTTGCAAAAATTATCCAGACACTGTTCTGTGTTTTATTTTTAAATTAATTATTTGAAAAATATCCGAAAAAGGAAAACTGTAAGGTGTGCTTTTCTTTATTTAAAAAATGTGTATACGTATAAAAAAAGAGAGCACATTTTCTTAATTTATTTATTTATTTTCTTCATTAAGCCACATAAATTCAATTTTATTTTCAAAGAATTTTGTTTGTTTCTCATATGTGATCAGAGATGGAATGTCGCATTTTTGTATTTTTTTTTTAATGGAATAAATTAAGAAATTATGAAAAATTCATAAAATATTAAATGATAAATGAAACTGTGTAAAGTATTTCATATTAAATGGCAGTTTAAGAAAAAAATCAATTTAAAACATTATCAAACAAAATATGATATGAATAAAATTTTCTTTCAATGGTTAATTTACTTTTTCGCATCTGGGAGAGTAATTATGTAAATTTCAGCTTAATCTCTCGCTTCTAGTTTCTGCTGGGAAAGTGCATGAAAAAACCTATTGTGCTGTTGTTTTATGTCAACGTTTTTATCTAATTTTTCCCCCAACATCTTAGGTATTCTTAACACATACTTTTGGTGGCACGCACAGTTCCTTTTTTCTTTATTACTGTAGCTAAAAACTAATTTTTACATTCTTTTTTGCCGTTTGTTATCACATTGATTACTAAAATGTTCATTTATTAATGGGCACTGAATTAAAGATTTGATTTTCATTCTTAAAAATACAGTATACTATAGAAAAGTTTTTATCTTAGTTTTTTTAACACTTACTATGAAACAAAATATTATAATTTTATATACCTAAATATTTGTTGTTCTTATTTGAAAACTTTCAAAACAGGTTTTTTGAAAAAGAAATTCTTCATTTCTATTCATAAAAAAGTACAAATACCAATGTAAAATCAACATGAAAAAATTTTTATTCCAAATCATATTAAATTTATTAGAAATAATTTCTTGTTTAAGTGTGTTGGTAATTATTTCCTTTATTCATAGCTGCAATGCGCGATTGTGCTCAATAAAATTATCAATAAATGTTGAATTAAAATTTAATTCATAATGATATTTATTTAATGTGTAGCTAAAGAATGATTAAGGTTGTTGTGGCTGCAGTGATAATTGCGTTGACGACCACGTGATGAGCTCGAGTTTAAATTTTGGCTAGGAAAACCAACACAACATTATACAAAATTACTTCATTAAATGAAATTCATATTGTCTCAACTTGAAATAATTTTAATTTATATGATTCTTTGTATTATTTCAGTATCATAATCACGTTGTTTCAAAGTGAAATAACATTGATTAAACATGATTCTTTACATTTTATTTAAATGTTAAATCACCATGAAATAAACGTATTTCAAAAGGATTTTTTTTTGAAGATTACTGTAAATCATGTTGATTCAACATAAAACACACGTGAAGCAAAATTATTGCAGAAAAATGTTAAATTATCTTTATTCTCGTAAATATGAAGATTAAAGTTTTCTGAATTCAATTAAGCATTCTGCTCAGCAAACAATTTTCTGTAATAATATCCAGCTTCATTACAAGCAGGTTTATAAGTATGGCATTGTTAGGCAAGCAGTTGCTTATTTCATGAATATTTTATGGGATTATTTGCCTTGTCGCCCTGCACGAAGAGACGAATGCTTTGTGTTTACGGAAAGGTAAAAGTGCTTCTAATTTAACTTCAATAGATTGTCCTTGCTATTTGGGCTCCTTTTCCATATTTGTGTGTTTCACCAAGCGTTTTCTGTTTTTAAATTTAAACAAAGCAAGATGTGCCATCATATGCATTTTTATTCACTTGTCCTAGTTTACACTTTGCAAGTCTGATTGCTAAGCTGATTAGATTGTTGGGAGAGAGAGAGAGAGAGAGAGAGAGAGAGAGAGGGAGAGACGAGGGGAAAATAAACGTTTCTGTTTCGAATATAACATTGCGCAAATGCTTGCTGCGGATTCCTTGGACGACGTTTGTCCGAAATGTTCAATTTTTCATGAGTCTTGCGCTTCATTTTACTGATGGTATGCGTTACATTAGCTATGGGTTCCGCTCAGGTCTGTGCCATATTTGCATAGGTCTGCGTGTTAAACGAATGAGTAAATATAATTTCAGTAAAGTGCGATTTTGATTCGCACACGAAGGGTTTCGTACGGCGCTTGTTTCCTTTTGGCGATTTTTTTAGCACTGACGATTTTCTTTTACTTTTGTTTTTTTTTAGTTTTGGAGTTTTTTTTTTGGTTTTGGCAATTTTTTGTTTGTTTTTTTTTTTATACAATACATATTTTTAGTTTTAGCGATTTTTTCAGTTTTAGTGTTTTTTTGATGATGTTTTTTCAGTCGAATTTTTTTACTTTTTGACCACCGATTTTTGTTTTATTTTATTTTATTTTTTTGTTATAATACATAAATTTAGTTTATGTGATTTTTTAATCTTGGCGATTTTTTCCTTTTTGGCGATTTTCTAGATTCTTGGCGATTTTTCTTATTTTTGGCGACCTATTTGCCTTTGTTGATTTATTATTATTTTTTTTTAATTCTGGTGACATTTTTTATATAAGCATTTTCTTCATTTTGGCGATTTTTAATTTCGACATTTTTTAATTTTGGAATTTTTTTAGTTTCAGCGTTTTTGAAAATTTCAAGACTTTGTAATTTACCGTTTCTAAGATACAGCAAGGTATCAAAATTATATTAACTGATAGAATACACTTTAATTTTTTTATTTTTTTTATTTTAATTTTAGTGTTAATGCTTAGGCTGCATAAAAATACCTTAACTTTGATAATTTCAAGTGTCTCTCGATACAATTGTCTGCATATTACATAAAGATTTTAACAAGTGTCTTTGCACGCTTTTAACTGTAATATATTGCAAATGTTGTAGTGGCCTAAATCTTAGTTTCTATGAAAATTTCAGGTCCGTTGCGCTTACGGTTCTCGAGAAATCAGAATGTGATAGACGGACATATGGACATCTTAGTGAAAATCATTGGATTTCTTTTCACCTTTGGTGTACGGAACACTTAAAAAGAGTTTACTGCTGCCTTTTTATGAACTTATTTCACTTTTTATATGAACGAGCATGCGGGAAACTTAAGAATGAATACCGTTACATGCTTAATATATCTTGAAGTCAAAATCTGTTAGTGACCAATCGTCTTTTTTAGTTTTTTTTTTGCATACAATATTTACTGACTGGGTACTTTACTGAAAATAAGCTTTTCAAAAAGATCTTATCGCCACTAGTGAAAATGTCTTACTCACCATATTGCTTCAACGTTTACCTCAGCTGCCCTGAGCCTTAAAGCTTTCAAATTTAATGCCTTCCTTTCTTTTGTTTATATTTTTTTATTTGTATTTGTATGTCTCTGTGTAACTTTTGACAGAATATATGAAACAATAAATAAGTTTCTGCGTAAGATAAACTTTAACAATTAAAATGAAAAGTAGGAAAAAAAAGTATGTACATCTAGAATGACACCAAAGTTTTAACGAACAAGTAACAATGAATTTTAATTGAAATTCCAAGTTTATGTGCTTGTGTTCGTCACAAATATACAATATTGTTGTTTGTTGCATTATTTCCATTTTACCTTTTGCAATGCGTTATTGGCGAAATGCTGATGTTGTTGATGCTGTCATTGTTTTATTTCTGCTTTGTCTTCTCGAGAAAGAGAGAAATCTCTAGTTGGTTGCACTACTTTAGCAACACACCAAAGGTTTTGTTAAGCTTTCAGTTCCCACAGTTCTGGTGATTCTCGTAAAAGCTTTAATGAATTCACTTTTGATGTTTGTTTGAAATTTAGTTGTAGACGTATTAAATTTAAAACTATTATTTCAATATTTTATTTTAATTTCACGAGTTTCTACAAAAAGAAAATGTTTAAAATTTAATAATATTTAATAAATAGATCATCTCTAACAAAATTAATTAACTTGTTTTTATAATCAATTTAACTGCTAGAGTCACTTTGACAAAAATGTTCTATATTTAGCTTTAAGTTGGAAAAAAAATTTGAAAAAATACAAGTAATTACTAGTGAGCTTGTAGTTGGTATTGCCATAAATTTCAAAACTGTGGGGCTTGTTTTTTTTTTCATTTCAATCTTCGTGGTGTTTATATTTTATCAACTTGTTCCAGTTGCGTGCTTATTACGCTTAAAAATTTTGCTTTAAAAAGCAAAAATGGAACAAAGTAGGAAATAAAATTAATATGCTCAAGGACAATAAAAACACATTTAAAGTAGAAATAATCGTATCATTTTAGCTTGCATCATCTTTCTTAATGTTTTTCTCCTTTCGTTTTTATTGAAGTTAGAGTAAAGTGTAAATTACCGAAAACTGGGGTACTCCAGTTTACTCAGTTTATCATGCTTTATTCACAATAGTATAAAATATGTAATAACCTACATTTGCCATTACATTGAAAGAATGCTAAAGGGACCAACTAAATACTTTAGGACATATCTAATGGTTTATTGTTTGCTTGAGTGATGGTAAATTATTTGATAAAAATCATTAGCCCAATTCACAAACTTGTGCAAATAGTCCTTCATCGTAGCATGTTCAAAATGGTTAGTGTATTGATACTCACCACTTAACATTTCTTAGTGGTGAGTATCAATATAATTATCCCTATTCTGCGTTTCGATTCGAATCAAAAGTTTTTCCGTTTGGCAACTTTGGTATTCTGTGTTCCGTTCTTCGATTTCTTTTTCTATTCTATGTATTCTGCATTTCGATCGTAATTACGTTTTTGTAAGTTGTTATTTTAGTGGCGGAGCGTTTTTAATTTTTGTTTGTTTGGCTTTAAAGAGTGATTAGTTCAAAAATAATGCAAGTATTAAATGAAAGAAGGTTTAATTAATGAACTAAACAGTTTTTTTTTATTTTTCTGTACTGAAATGCGATTTTTATTTAGTTTATTACAGGTAGAACAGTATAAAAAGTTGACATACCTATTTAATGGCAACGAAAAACGATATTGTCTACGGATTTAATTAAATTTAAACAAATAAACTTTATTTTTGTGTTACAATTATGTGCAAAAAATTAAAATATCACCTCCGGCGCTACAGGATTCTTTAGAGTGGAAAAGTTTGGCCACAAATACCTCTTGCTTATCTTGTTTTTTTTTAGCTCCCTGTACTTAAATTTGCAAGAGATTATTTAATGAAAATGTTCACAATATTTAAATATTATTTGTTTTAATGTTAAATCACTGTTTTTTTGCACTAAATTTAACTTTTTGCTAAAAATTTTGCAAAATTGCTTAATTTTTCTGTTCCTATTTCACCCGTTTCATAGCAAAGCAGCAGGTTTAAACATACTCTTCTCTTCTTCTTTTTCTTTCGATTCAGTTTTTTGGCAGAATACCTCTTTTCGATCAGTGCGTAACTGAATGCGGGAACGTAATCGAAACGCAGAATAGGGGTGACTATACCATTTTGCACGTGCTACGATGCAAGACCATTTGCACAAGATTATGAATTAGGCACATTTGAGCGACAATATTTTTGTATTTGCAAACGAAAATGTTTAGCAAATACTGTGATTGAATATATCAAGTAGCAGCCACCTTAAATAAAGCTCTTTCATACACTCAAAAGGAGAAAACAAAAGCTTATATGAGTATCAGTTGAACCAGCTTATTTTTACGGGCTTGTATTTAAAGGTTTTTTCGACTGATTGAATTTTTATTTAACGTCAGCCCTCTAATAATTTACAGCCTCATTTATAAAAATTACGAAAGCTTTATAAAGACTTTTTAAGAAAAGTCTTGTATGAAAACTTGTTTTAAAAACCCTTTATAAAGCCCCAATAATTTTTATAAATAAGGCTGTTAATATACAATATTCAATGTAATTTTTCAAACTTCATCATTTAACCAACTTGGCCGGAATATTGCCCTTAAACTCCTAACCCCTCTTCTGTTGTCTGTTGTATCTGTTGTTGTACTTTCTTATCACTCATTTCGCATGATATCCCTATGCTCGTAAACCTCTGGATTGAAAAGAAACTGTTTTATTCATGTTAGTTTCATGGCTAGAAAATCATTTACTTGAGTTGCGTTTAAACATACTAGTCACGTGCGCGTTCCTGACTAGCAAATCGATAACTGGGTCACACGGTACACTAGATATAATTATTTATCTGCATCCGATTTCAGAACCAGTAAATCACTCACGTATATATACGAAAAACTGAATATAATTATATAATTTCGTTGTCTTTCGTGACCAGTAAATCACTCACTTCGACGCACACGACATTGTTTATAACTAGAGATGTGCAAATGTCGTGATTTTATCGTGTCACGCGTGAGTCACGCGTGATTCACGTGATTAGTGATCAAATATTATAACTAATCACGAGTGAGTGCGCGAGCGTGATTGAAAAAAATTTACTCGTGCGTGATCGTGCGTGAGCTTTTTTTAATAATCATGCACGAATTCTAACGCTCTCACGAGATAACATTCCTGCATAGTTACATACATATGTAACTGTATTCAATCATTTGAAATAAATTATTTTATAATAATAAATGCATATATGTATGTATAGTAATATGTATGGTAGTATGAGCTTATAAACATAGTGAATACCCCCAAACAAAATGTTTCGACTTTTTCTGAAGTCAGACTTGTCGTACCGAATTCGTTAAGACATTTCGGTACTTTCTCTGAAAAAATTTTTTAAACATTTGATTTTTGATTACATAAGTAAAAGTCTATGAAAATTTTTTTTAAATAAATATGTATATGTTAATAAAAAAAAGGATTGTAAATAATATTAAAAAACGTAAGTATGTGCAAATTATTTCGACAATAGCAGCAACATAATGGTGAAGGGGTACTCTGCTATAAAAGTAAAAATAAATCGTACCTACATGTCGTTGCGAATTCGTACCGACTTATCGTAACGAATTCGTAACGACATATCGTTACGAAGTCGTGTCAACCATTTCATACAAAAATTGTTACGAATTCTTTACGAATTCGGATCATTTTGTTTGATGTATACATACACCTTTATAAGTATGTATGTATGTTTCTTAGATACCCTGTGGGAAGTATTAATTGAGAAACACTACTGATTCAACAGTGCCTTTGTCAACAATACTACTGACGAATTGTACCGCTGAAAATGTTTTTTGCTTTAGGGGCCGTCCCTATATTACGTAACGCTGTAGGGGGGAGGGGTGGGGTTCGAGTTTTGTTATGATTTATTATGGTGGGGGTGGGGGGAGTCTTTGAAAATGTTACGTAACAGAAACATTTTAGTAATTTGCATGTTTTATCATTTAATATGCTTTTCTCATTTATTTGATTATCATTTATTTAATTGATCATATGTCTTACCTTTACATTTATTATCAATTTTTGATATACGACAATTCGAATTTGAATATTTTTAAATATCCGCGAATACGAATATTTAAAACGATATTAAATTAACTTTGCTTTATTTTAATTTACATTGCAAATTTTACAAAAACACGAGCATACATATATACATAGATATGTACATATGTATATGTAAGAACCTATTTTTCAACCCATAAAACATGAAAATTATATTATAATTATACTTTTTCGTGAGCGTGCGTGATCATGATAAGTTGTAAACCACTCGTGCGTGATTAAAAATATTTTATTCGTGAGCGTGCGTGATCGTGAAAATGTTCAAAATCATTCGTGCGTGAAAGTGCGTGAGTAAAATATTTTTCTGCGGAAGCGTGCGTGTCGTGAGTCAGAAAACACTCACGTGCACATCTCTATTTATAACTAATAATTCTAACGACCGTTTTCTTAACTACTCAATCACTTAACTTGTATAAAGATATAAAAATAACAAAAACGATACTAAGTTATATTATTCCATTCTCTATCTTGTTGTCGTCCCTAGCAAAATAGTAAAATGGTTACAAGTCAACCAAATTAATATTGTCGTGACCACACAATAAGCCTATTATATTAAAAATGATTGAGGTAATGTGACGTATTCTTATTTTAAAGTTGCAGCTTTCCCTGAATGTTAAAAATCACTTAACAAAACTTTGATTATGTTTTTTATATTATATCCCTTTCGTGACTAGCAAATTTACTTGAACTATATGAATTTTGCTTCTCGCTATGATGGTTTTAACTTTAATCATCCACTTTCTAAAGTTTTTTTCTTCCTTTTAACCAAGAATAACTTCTTAATTGCGCTCGAATTCAGAATTTTCTATTCTTGCAGAATTAATTATCTTTACAGCCTTATTTATAAAACTCATTAAGGCTTTTTAATAAAAATTTTGTATGAAAATTTGTCTTAAAAAACTTTTATAAAGTCTTAATAAGTTTTATAAGTTTATGTATTGTTCAAACCACAGTTTAGCCAAGTGCAGCGCTTCCATTTTGGACAAAAACAAAAATTGTGCAATTGCTGCGAATGGCACCGAGTTGATAATTTACAGCCATTAACAGCACTGGCCTATACAGCTGCGAGAACTTTTCCTGTACGCACTCTACGTATGCGTCTTGGTGTTTTTATATTTAATAATGAAATTTAGTCAGGAGGTTCCGAATAGCTGTTTCAGAAGGTCGCCCAATTCGACCATAAAATGGTAGAAGTGCTCGATGAACTTTTTTAACCGAGCATGAATTTTGATAATTAAATTCAATAATATGTAAGCGTTGTTCCTTTGCAAATCGATTTATGGTTAAATTATAGACCAAACGGAACATGCCTTATAGTAAAGTATTACACTAAAACAGCTGAGTTGCCAAAAACAGTGCTGTCAACTCAGCTGGTTGTTTAAAAATCACTCTTTAAAAATTCAAAACTGTAAAGTATTGAATTTTTTACCATTTTCCTTAAATATAAATGTGTTAAAAATAAAATAAGCTAAATATTATGAAAATCGGCTTAAAATTTGTAACTTTTTTACTAACTTAGTGTCCTAGTAATTTTCTCAAATTTTTCTAAAGCTGAATACAATAGCGAGCATATTTTAAAAATAATAAAAAATCGAAAAACTCTCAAAAACTCGGATTGAAAGAAGAGGAAAACAAGGTACAAAGTGTTGATGATAATTAAATTTAAAATATTTTCTAAAGCGTATGACGTTTTCTTAATACGACAGGTACGTACATCGGGTATCAATTTATCCTAAAGAAAAATAATAAATTAAAATAAAACCCCTGGCGGCATTGAATTTTTACAGCTGGTCATATATAACAGGTAACACATTTTTATTCAGCTGTATAAAAGCCAAAAGCAATTACATTTCTTTTTACATACGATTTCCTTCAAGTGGGAAGACTTAATATTGTTCGCATGTAAAGGACGTAAATTATTTCATGGTATCTTTTGCCGTTGGCCAAATGATATACGGCTACATCTCAGTTAAATACAGAAAGCAAAGGAAAAAATAAAATAATAAAGCCTAAGAAGGAAAAAAAAACACCTGAAAGAAAAGTTGACACACACTCGCACATAAATATATTCGACATAAATATTTTTTTTATATATTTGAATTTACATAAATGTAACAGACTTGTATGAAATGTTATTGAAAATGTAACATTTTTTTCCATTATTTTTTTATGTTTTTGGGTTTTTGTTGTTGGTGCTCATGTAGAGATTAGAATATAAAATCCCTAAAAAATAGTCTCCTATACTCCAATGATTTACAGTGGTTTGGAAGGAGTTATTGAGGTGTAATTCTTTAATATAAAAACAAGTGAACAGCGAGATATTATCGTGCACGTGTCTCAAATAAAACTGAGACTATTACTGTTTTAGCCCAAAGTACTGAGCACAACCCAAATTTGGTCATTTCAGATCAATCTTGGGAAAAGCCACTATGCATACATTTGAAGCACAAGCAAATTTTATTTTTTGTTAGCCATTCGTGAGTAAATAAAATTGGAATATCAACTAACATTTGGTTTCAAATCAAAAATAAATAATGACTCATTCATGTAGGACAGCAAGAACTTAAGTGTGGACATGAGGCCAGGAGATTTGTTGAAAACTGCATAAAATATTTTAAGTCGTAAGAGATAAATGAGACACGTGGATTTTGGGTGACCTTCCAAAAAAAAAAAAAAAAAACATTTTATGAGAGGAAAATTTTATTTTTCAGAAAAATTTGGATTTTTTTAAAATATTAAGCTAGCAGTAAAAACTTTAATGCAATTCTTTTGCATAATTTGATAAAAAAAAACTTGGTGTTAAAATAAAAACCTGGTTTAAATTTAGCTTGTTCTTAAAAAAAAAAAAAAAAATATTAGGTTTGTTCATTTACTAAAAATTGTTACGAATTTGTAACAATTGTTACTGCAAAGTGTTCATTAACTCAAAAAGGAGAGAGAATCAAAAGGAAGAAAAAATTAAGAGATTAAAAAATTCTTACAAATTGTTATAAGTAAATTTTTTACTTGCAAGAATTATTCAAACAGCTATTCCGTGTTTTATTTTGATATTAATTATTTTAATTATTATTATTATTTTTATTATTAAAGGAAAACTGAAAAGTTTGCATTCTTTATTTAGAAAACATGTATAGGTATGTTATTGTTTTTCTTTCATTAAGCCACATAACTGATCAGAGATGGAAAGTGGCATCTTTGTATTTGTTAATAGAATAAAATTAAAGAAATTATGAGAAATGCATAAAAATATTAAAAAATACATGAAACTGTGTAAAGTGTTTCATTAATATTAAATGTTAATTTTTAACACCCGAGTAAGAAAGGGGTGTTATAAGTTTTAAGTGTGTGTCTGTGTATCTGCGTGTCAGTGTATCTGTGCATCTGTGTGCCTGTAAAAGCACACGTACAGACCAAACGGCTGGACCGATTTTGATTTAGTTTTTCCTGTTTGCAAGGCTAATATATGGAAAGGTTTCTTAGCTATGTTTGAAAAAAATCGGTCCAGCCGCTTAGAAGATATCGCATCTATTATAGATACGTTTCGGGGGTTTTTAAAATTTTAAATTTTTGTTATTAAAAAAAATTTCTAATTAAAAATATTATCAAACAAATACATCAGAAAAAGTACAATTATATCATGATTTCCATCCATGGTTCTGATATGAAAAAATTTTCTTTCAAGTTTTTGCAAGTAAAGCGTTCATTCACTTGTTGTTATCTGAGAAAGTAATTTTGTAAATTTCTGCTCTACTCTCTCGTTACTAGTTTCTGCGGGGAAAGTAAATGAACAGACCTATAACTTGCTGTTTCTTGAAAAATATTTAAAATAAAAAAGGCATGGTATTATTTTGACAATTGAGGCTTTAAGTTATTTATTGTAAAAAAAAAAGAATTCTCAAAAAATTAAAAACAAGAATAGTGAATTTTTGCTGAAAAATATAATGAACCGATAATAGTATTAAAATGATTCTATCTGTACTGCCATTCGAGTCTAATAACAACTATATAACTTTATAAAGAAATTGCCTGTGCGAAACATTGGAAAATTTCACCTCAAATATGAAACAAATGAAGAAAAAACAAAAGAATATATTATATTTACTTCACCGACGCACAGTGTTTCCTAAGCTAAATGAATGAATGAATGAATTAAGTCTAGCGGGCAGCGAAGGACACTGCGACCTCATCTAGACCTACTCTCCTGATGAATCTCAGGATCGCCAGTGGGTCCAGAGTTGGCAGTTCCCAATCCTCCAATAGGTGCTTGTCCAATTGGCTATATCTTCTTGAGTGGTAAAAATATGTATTTTCTAGTCCAAATAAAAAATGCTGTTTCTCAAATAGCTAGAAGAAGACTTAGACTTATTAAAAATATATTTACTGGACACCTTGTTGTAATATAATCTATAGTATAGGGTGTTGAACTATAGTTTAATTAAAAATTATACAAATATGAAGAACTCTTGAGTAGAAATCTTTCTGAAATATAAAATATATTTAACTAATTAAAAAATAGTTTTAGTTAGTTAGTTTTGTACATCACAAAAAAAGGCTTTAATTTTCCAGCTTTCGAAACATTTTTCTAATATTTCTGATTTTTAACATCAAATAATGTGTTTCTAAATCATAAAATATTTGGGTCTTATGCAAAAAAAACTTAATAAAGCTTTGCCAAGCAATGTTAAGTAAAGTTGTATTCTAAAAAAATTATGGTATAAAAATTCTAAAGTAGGCACCCACGTTTGTTAAGACTACTTTAAGTTAATATTTCCAAAATGTTTTTTTTGTACATCAAATATTTTTACTAATATAGCACATACTGATTCATGTTACATCTGAAAATGAAGCTAGAAGTGCCTGCTCTTATCTTAAATTTATTTTTTCTCTCATGTAATGGGAAACATCACCAAATTATCCAACTGCTTCGAAATACATAGCAAAATCCATAAAAAAATATTAAAATAAATACAATTATACAAAAATGTTTTAGTGATGTACATACAATCAAAACAAATCGAAAAAAGCTGGATATTCAAATACTCGTTTCATTCGAATAAAACAAATTGTGATAATTTTTCACATTTTTTTACTTTTACTTCATGGTTGTGTTTATCTGTTTTCCTATTAAGTCAGAAGCTCATTTTTTTTAAATTAGGTTGCTTTACTTCAAGATAATAAAAATTTATTTAATAAAATAAAAAAAATATTTGAATACCCGAATGAAATTGTATTCAATTTTGTACATCATAAGCTGTGAAGTGGTTGTTGAACACGTTGGTGTTACCAGTATTTATTATTAAATCACAAAATATTTAAAGTTGTCTTTTGCATATGATTTTTTAATAAAGCTGTGTTAGCCTTAAAGTGCATATCAACTACTATGAACTTTAAAGCTAAAGTAAAATATTTTTTTGCATAAGCGGGTTTATCTTTAATTAATAAAGAAATAAAATTCTTTTCTTTCCTTATTTTTAGCTTGTTAGCTTTATATACCAAAAAAAAAATTAAATTTTCCAGCTCTGACAGCGTCTTTTGGGTTTTGCTGATTTTAATCGATTAGTCCTAAACTGAAGTCTCTAGGTTTTTTTGGGGGCTACGGAAAATAAATTGCACATACAGACAGACGGACAAACGTACATCTCTTATTCGAATTCCCTATTCATTAAGATTGTATTGTTTTTAAAATCAGTTAGAGTATTTATTTTTTCAAATTATTTAACTTATTCAGTAAAATATTTTTTTAGCTAAAATTACATTAAATACTTAACCGTATTTGCAGTTGCTATTATTTAAATGAAACTACAAATATTTCTTCGTTAATTAAGACGTTATGTATTAATATTCGCTCTTGATTTACAACTTGTTTCCCCAATGAAATGTTACTTATCAAACTCGTAATAACATACATACACCGAACATTTGTTAAAATTTAGTAACGCATATAATTTCATTTAAATTATTTTTTCTCTTTCCCAAATTTAACTAAAACTATTTATTCAATATTTGAATACAAGTGAAATTGTTGTGTATAATTAATTTGCTATGCGTGTGTGTGTTAGTGTGATTTCACGATAAATTTTGAAAACTTTGTGAATTATTATCGCATAAAGTATTTAATAATCGACACACTGATTTATTTCTGAAACCAAAGGCGCCAAGTTTTTTCTTCTTCCATATTTGATGTTAAACAAACATAAATTTTTGTGTAAAAGCTTGTTTGTACATGTACGTGTTTGCGTGTTGGTGTGTGTGTGTCTTTATTGTGTAAACAATATCTCTACGCCACCCAACAAACATAATATAACATGCTTAATTATGTGAAATACTGAAGTATATTTATATATTTCATGTATGAAAATACATATTTTACTTTTTTTTTTGCTTTTTAAATAATTTTATTGTTTGTTGCTCAATGTGTTTGTTAGCTAATGGTAAAAAGGTGGTGGAAAATAAAAAAAGCACAGTTGAATAAATATGATTGTTTTGCAAAGATTTTTGCTTACGGTTTTCAAACTTATTGTGTTTGTATATTGTGATTTTCAATACAGTATTAAGAGTCTTACTATGAACATACGGAGTTTGTGAGCTAAATTCAAAAATTTTTTGGGTTGAAGTCTACGGACGAGTTCCAAAAGCGGGAACAAAATGCATATGTAACAGCGCATAGAGAAAGGGACCTAAGGGTAAAAAAATCAATTTTCACTTTTTTGTTTTTCTTTTTTTTTTTTTTTTGATGTGGACAACATCTGAGCATCGAATGAGACCGATCCCATGCCCCAAAAGTATTCCCTCCCAGAGATATGCGCGTTTTATTCAGTGATGGTACACCAAAGATACACGTATTTAAATCTTTAAAATGGCTCTCCTGAACAATACCGGTTTTTACCCGCGTGTCAGATATAGACAATTGCTTAACCATAAAAACAAGCAAATTTTTGATGTTTAATTATATTTAGTTTATTTTTGTTTTATATATCATTCATGCTTCTCTCTAGTATTTTGTTTGTATCAGTTCTGGGTCCAAATTACAGCACTCAATATCAAAAAAATTTTCATGCAAATTTAATTGTGTTTGTATGTAGATTTTGGTCGAAATCGAATGCCGCAATTTGCCCTTTTCAGTTTAAAAAATACTAACAAGAAGAGTAGCAGTCAAATTAAATTAAACTAGTTTAGTGACCGTTATCATATTTTAAGACATTTGAGAGCTTCTGCTTGAATGAACAGTAGAGAGGCAATTGAATGTTTTGGCCCTACTTGCCAGAAAAGAAGATATCACACGATATTAGATATATAAAAAATTTATATATTTATTTACTGTAAAGTAGACAAGCTGTTCATTAACAGTTTGCATGAAAGTTATGTATTTAAAGTAGCTACTACTTGATCAATTTACTCACACTAGTGAATAGTGATTTTTTAATCACTATGAAAAAGTAACCGGTATGGAAATATCGCACATCTCTAGTGGTCATATTCACCTATTATAAAAATATGACATAATTTTGTCTACTATTTCGCCAAAAAAATTAATATAGTTGCATCCCTCTTTGTAATATAAGAGTTTATTAAAAATATATTCAGTAAAGTTTCACGTTAACTCACGCACAATGGGCTCCGCAAGGAGCCTGTTTCTTTATGGCGAGTTTTTTTGTTTTCTGGCGATTGACACTTTTTTAAGTTCTGGCGTTTTTTTCGTTTTTAGCCATTTTTTTTTTTGGTTTTTGGAAATTATTTTACATCACATAATTTTAGTTTTAGCGCTTTTTATTTATGGCGTTTTTTATTTTTTGCGATTTTTTAATATCGACGCTTAATTTAAATTTTCGGGTTTTTATTTTTGTTGATTTTTTTTTTTGGTTTTCGGCTATTTTTTACAATAGATCCTTTTAGTTTTAGCGATTTTTTGTTTTGGCAAACTTTTTGGTTTTTGGCGATTTTTTATTTTTTTTTTTTGGCTAACTTTTTATTTTAGGTGATTTTTTTTTGGCATTTAGCCAAATATTAGCCTTATTTTATTTTTGCTGATATTTTTCATATAAGGGGTTTTGTCATTTTAGTGCTTTTTCATTTTGGCAATTTTTTATTGCGGCATTTTTTTATTTTAAGCGTTTCGTAAACAAGAATGTGTCATGTTGATGCTCTCAGTCGTGCACCGTATGAACCTTCACATGCAATTGAGCCAGCATCACTTCGGATAGATAAAATTGATATTAATGAGTACGATTGGTTATTCACTATGTAGCTGCAAGACTCGAAGCTTAAAGAAATAGTAAATAATTTAAATTTAAAAGAAAAGCAAATGACTAAAGATTTTATTGTGGATAAAGGTCGTTTGTATAGATGTGTTGATGGTAAAAAATTGTGGGTGGTAGCTAAAACTTTGCGATATATAGTAACACACGACGCACATGATAGAACAGGTCACATAAGTGTTAATAGAACCATAGGGAAATTACAACATTTAATGTGGTTTCCTCGAATGCGAAATTTTGTGAAATCTTACGTTAAATCTTGCATATCATGCTCCTTCAACCAACGACATTGTGGCAAGAAAGAAGGTGAATATCACTACAGTGATATTGAACCCGTTCCATTTAAACTTGTTCATATCGATCATATGGGTCCCTTTCCTAAATCGAGTAAACGTAATGAGTATATATTGGCATTAGTTGATGCTTTCACAAAGTATGCCATAATAAAAGCGGTTCCCACAGCAGCTATTAAACATGTTATTAAAGTTTTGAATGAAATAAGCGGATACTTTGGTATACCTGAGCGAATAGTAAGTGACCGTTGTACGGCATTTACTTCTAAGGAGTTTAAATTTTTTTGTGATGATAATTTTATCAAGCATACTTTGAATGCAGTTCGAACGCCCAGAGCCAACGGGCAAGTAGAACGAATGAATCGTACAATTATTTCTATGTTGTTACCATCAACTCAATCTGATCGGAAATGGGATGATGAAATACGAGTTATACAATGGAGTATCAATTCAGCAATTAATTCTACGACAGGTCGTTCACCAAATGAATTACTTTCTGGCTACAAAGCTCGTGATATTGTTGAAAATAAGCTATTACTTCACTATGATGATGATACTAAGACCGTTCTGAATGAAGAAGAACGTTTAGAATGGTTGAACAACATACGTAAAACTGCTTTACAGAAAATAGATAATAGGAAAATGAATGCTAAACAGCGTTATGACAATTTGCATTCAAAACTAAAAAAAAATATGAAATCAATGATTTGGTTCTCGTGAGTAATGAAGCTCCGAGTTGATGTTTATTTATGAACAAACGTATATGCTTTGAATTTATTGTATGATACTTTTAGAATATCCAGTCATTCTGATTTAAATATTAAAACGTTAAAGTAAAATAATATAAAATATAAATAAATCTAAGGCCTCTTTACAATTCAGAAGTGGGATACAAGAACTCTTGTGTCGAGGTTATATATTTTTTATATGAAATCGAGTGTAAGTTATTACACTTCCACCTAATTTAGATTGCGTATATTTTCATGAAATCTATTGCGGAAAAATGTTCCAAGTTGCTAATTGCAGTGCTAGAGAAGATAGTTATATATAAAAAATGACTTAGCAATAATCTCTAAAAGATTTTTGACAATTTTTTTGGTCTGATTTGCTTCTTCAGTAGTGCGATTCAGTAACTTTTAACATTCCGATAATCGTAATTTTTGTCTATACTATTGTCGGTTGCAATAACGTTTGTGTGATTCTGTGATTTCTTTTTAACGATAGAACGCAGCTGGTATTTTTTGTTGATTTTTGTCGATAAAATTAACAGCACATAAATTATTGTCGCTTAAATAACGACACAGCTAACATTAACCTACAGCGAATATCGTTAAAAATGTAACTGAATAGCAAATTCGATATATTTTCGTTATAATTATTTTAACGATGTGATTATCGTTAAAAAAAGTTAGTGAATCGCACTACATGACTCCTATTGGTAAATGAAAAATCTTTCACGCAAATAATTTGCAATGTTTGTTAGTTTGGAAATAAAGCCAAAAATTTTATTTTTCACCAATTTTATATGTCGAATTCAAGTAGAGAACTATGTCGCGTGAACACTTTTAATTGTCTATGCTTCTGAATATTATTATTTACACTTGAGTGTTTGCTGGGTAGTTTTAAATCATGAAACTAATACCTTAACAACTAAAAGTCGAAAATTAAAACCAGTAGCTTCAAACAGCACACTTTACTAATATTACTCTATGCACGCTTATGCTTCAAAAAAAAATAATAAAAATAAATAAATAATAAAACCAAATTATATTTGTATTAAAGCAAACTGCTGAGTTAAGTGAAATATTAAACCATGAATGAAAAGAGCACAACATTTAATATATATCCACACAACTAACCTTCAACTACTTGTTAAAAACGGAAAATTATTTGGAAAAAATGACTTCTAGCGGAAACCAAGAAACAATAAACGAACCACACCGACATTTTAGCCTTAAAATTATGCCCACATATAAATACGCTCACAAACAAAATGTTAATAAACGAATGGGTATTTCTATCTATGCTTTGACTTAAAATTTTAAAGTGGTCCTTCGTAAGTCCTTAGAATCTTGCTGGTCATTTATTTAGCAAATTAAAAACTTTGTTTTTTATAAAATGTAAATTTTTTTACATAATAAATTCTCGAGTGTAAAACTCTTATATGTACAGATGTATGTAAGTATTAGGCCTAACCCCAACACATGTATCCGACGACAAATCGATTTAGTGCAAGCTGGGAAAACAGCAACCGACATGAGTAAACAAAAACTATTGGTGGTAGCAGCTGCCGTATAGAAGCCCTTCAAAACCCAGACACATTAACAAGCATACAGGCATATAAAACAAAAACACAAAACAAGGATATTTTGTTTTGATCCTTGTGTATATGTTTTCCAATGTTTGCTTAAGCAACAAAATGAACGAGTGGCAAACTGAAATAGTGAGCGATGAAATGACTTCTATACAAATCCCTTTGTATTAGCGATAAACACGATGGTTAAGAGGAAAAACAAAGCCAAAAAATTGCTTGGCAGCCAAAAAAAAAACAAATAAATAAATAAACAACAACTAGGGAGTCCTTGTCGACTTATTAGCTTAAATTTCCTCTTGTCTTTTTATTTTTGTACTTTTTTGTTTATTAATTTTTTGCTTATACATATGCATATATACATATGTATATATGTGTATGTATGTGTGTATGTATATATGTGTACATATTGTTTATTTTTGTCTAAAGAGTTCAAACAAGATACTTTGTTGTTTGTTTAAGAAATAAATTGTTATTGTCTGATTTTGTAAAAAAAATAAAATTATGCTAAAACTAAACCTTGGCAATATGTTTTTTTCTTTGTGACGTACGAACATACACTAAAAAAACAAAAATATTTCTAAAATCTACGAAATACAAAAAAATAAATTATAGGAAAATTTTTTATAGGAATGTGTCTGTGTTTAAAAAGAGTAACAAACCTCTGGCCCACAATTTATTTCCTTTCATGTACGAAAGTTTTTTAATTGTTGCCTGGACTTTTTTTATGGTATGTTGGTACAGAGACAGTCAGTTATAAATTTATCGGTACGTAAAACATTTTTTGTTCGCATCCATTTGAAGCAACACAATTTCAGTAGATTTCTAATGTCACAAAAACTATTTTGAACTGCACTTAAGCTTTAAATTTTTCCAGTGATTTGGTTGGAAGTTGGTCGGAGACGACTTTTTTACTTGAGTCATATCTGTAGGTGAGAGTTGAGTAGTCTGCACTATTTTACTGTCATACTTCCTTAAAAGTATCAAAAAGCCGTCGGACTTATATACAAGAATCTTCATAATATTAACAAAATATTTAAGTGCCAAATTTGCGTTAAAGTTCAAACAGTCCTGCATCCCTTCACAAGAAAATTATGACATTCTTCGATAGAGCTTTATTATTAAAAGAAAAGTACATCAGATTTCTCCTATTCTCAGGTTTCTATATTTTTCTGATAATGCCCAGTATAGTTATGTACGACGTACTTGGCCAAACACGACGAATTTTTCGGTACAAAATTCGCTGTGTAATTTGGTCGTATAAATTACGGCAAAAAATAAATAAAATGAAAATGTAACAAAAACATAACTAAAACTACATTATATATTATCACAATGGACACATTGAATCTTCTAACCATATTATATATCTATTTTTAATGCTATACAATGATAAAAATAATATTTATAATATTTAACAAAAACAAAATAATATTTAATAATAAAAATTTAGAGTTTAAAAACCTTGGATGTGTAGACCAAACTGCCAAACCGAATTGGTTCAAGTTTAAATTAGAATATAAGGTCACCTATCGATCGAAAAAACAACCAAATTAGAATTGATCTATCGGCTTGGGAGCTACGGCATCAAGTATACCTTGAAACCATAATGTTGGAAAATAAGTACAGTCATGTCCTTTTTTATAACGAATGGTTAAAATTTTGGGGTTTTTCTACGAGTATTTTGCCCTTGTGTTGAAGCCAAACTCCTTTTAGTTAAGTATCTTTCTATTCGTTTTAAAAACTTGAGATTTCCACATAAGAAAGTACTATACTATTGATTGATTGATGATGTTGTGCATATAAAGTTAAGTTGCAGATAAAACTCAAGGCATCCAAGACACACAAAATTATAAAACTTCAACAATTAATAAGGTTTTTGTTAAATAGTTTATTACTGTCAATTGTTTTTCAATGTGTGCTGCCTGTTCTCCAGATTTAAAAAAAAAATTATGTATCTTCCAAACGAGACATGAGGAGATAAACTTATGATATAATGGAATCTGATAACCATTCAGATCTTTTTGTTTCCTTTTTCCTGGGAGTTAGGCCATGTTTTCTGCAGAAGTTCTTCAAAGTCTGGAGTTTTTTTTTTTGTACAGTTTAGTCTGTTTTTTTTTCAATAAGTAGAAAGGAAGCACATAAGTAAATAAATCAAAAACTAGAGAGGTTAAACATTTTGTTTACTCAACATGGTTTATATTGGCATATACGAAACGACTGTGTGGATGTATTACATAGATATAAGACAATACCCAGCACACATTTTGGTTGGATTAATAACACTACCCAATACATAAAAAGAATAACAATCTTTTGTACAACTGATTCTTGTGCAGAATATACATGTATCAACGTTTTAAAATTTTACATGTAAAACTCATTTTACGGCCTACCTTGTGTAGTAAAAAAAAATTAGAAAATTGTGTGATACTTAGGTTTTTGGTATAAAGTGTCTTCCGCACATTTATTCAAAATATTACAAGCAACATTTTTACTAAAATATTTTATTAAATTACATTAACAACTCTTCTTAATTTTTTTTAAGAAACAAAAATCACCTTTAAAATAGGGATTAATGTAGTTGAAATATTCTATGAAAATATTTGGCATGAATTTTTACTTTAGGTCTCAGGCCTTACCTTAATCGAAAATTCAACTTCAATACCAATGAAATAACCAGAAACTTAAAAGGTGATTTAAGAGTTAATATAGTTAAAGTGTAGGCAACAAGTCGAGTAATTATTTTTTTTCAGATATTTGCTTCCCAAATCGATACCTTTAATTAAATAAAAACCGAAATTTGAATTATAATTGGTTAATACTTTTTTTTATAAATAAATCAATAAAAAATTGTCTTCAATTAACAACTTTAATTACGAATATTGAATTAAAAATTTAATTGGAACAATTAAACTTTTCTTTGAAAATTTAACTGATTTAAAGCTCAATTAAAAATTGAATTATGTCAATTAAAATTTTTATTAAAAATATTCTTCAATTAAAAAGTTTAACTGAAACAATTAAATAAATACAATTGACACAATAAATTTTTTAATTGAAGAAATTCTTTAAACAAAATTTTAATTGACTTTATTAAATTTTTAATCAAACTTTTGATCAGTTAAATATCAAAAAAAAAAGGTAAATTGACCCAATTTAATTTTTAATACGTTATTCGTATTTTTTTAATTAGAGGTGTTAATTGGAGACAATTTTTTTTAATTATACACAGAAAAAAATATTCACCAACTTATATGTTCAATAAAGAATTGCAAAGAATCAAATAAAGTTTAAATGGCTGTAGTTAATTGAAGTGGAAAAAATATTATTAAATTGTTTAGTGGAGAAAATTTTATTAATTTTTTTTTTGACCTGATATTACAAACTTTTTCCTAGGTTATATACAAATCTTAATGCTTTTTCAGCAAAAATATATTTCTTTAATATATGTATATATATATTGCAAATAAATAAGTGAAATATGTGTTATTCACAAAAGTCCATGTTTGTGACAAAAAAGCATCTCAAAGTTCGAAGATACATGAAAAGATAAATACATAACTTTTTAATTATAAAACATTAAGTTTGTTGGGTTACTATTAACTTAAGATACACACAAATGTGTTCACGCATATCTAATCAAGACTCTTAATGTCAACAAAGTGTGGGATGAACGACAAAAATATATAGAAATAACTTCTAAAGGATAACAACTCAATTCAGTAATAAGCTAACGACTTGATGTATGTATGTAAAGCTTATTTGTATTTGTATAATGCTGCACCATCATAATAAAATAAGGAAGAAAAAAAACCAAGTTCATTTCCCACAAAGCCATACAAATAAACTTCACGAGATAAAGAAATGTTACAAATGTATGCCGAGGAAGAAGGAAGACATACTAAGTAAGGAAATCAACAAGAAAGCAAACGTATTTAAGACACAGTGATTTAAGGAAAAATAACATAATTAAAGCTGAAACGAACAGGATAAACAACAACCAAACAGTAGTCAACATCAATCCCAATAAATCCGCCAAAAAAATGTCTTTTTTAGTGTGTGTGTGTTTCGGTTGCTTGTTTTATCTTATAAATATCGAGCCATAACCGCTGAAATAGCTTAAGCGACACATTTTTTAGACTTCGTTTTTTTGATGAAAATCGACTATTTACGATCGCAAATGATTGATTTTGGTAAAAAATGAAAGTTTGAAAATTATGTCGCTTAAGCTGTTTTCGCGGTTATGGCACGATATTATTTCACATCTCTCACACCCGCACGCGCACACACACACTCTCGCTTAAACAACACACATGAGTAAATATTTATTTATAAATGTTGTATGCCTGAATATCAAATAACGCTTTTACTTCCATTCATTCCTTACTTGCTTATCTGGCTTTAATTTTTTTTCTTTCCTTTATATATACATATATATTTTTTTTCTTTTAAGGTTGGCTTAAGATATGTGTAACTTGTTTTAAAGGAAATTGATTTACTTTGCAAGAGATTAGATTATAAATAATTTGTTAGAAGTTAAAAATTCAAACACTGTTGTTAACAAATGTAATAACTTATTATTTATGACTAACTGCGTATGTGATGCGATTAGATGGTTCCCGATATAAAACTTAACAAATGCCATAAAAGATTTAAGTAAATTTATTTATTTACTTTCGACTTTATATGATTATTTTGAATTATTAAATTTTTTATAGCAAAAGTTTGTCAAACTTAATTTTTAAGTAAGAAAAATTAATTTTTATTAAGCATTGGTGTGATTGAGAAAGTAATGCTAAAAAGTAAAAGTAATTCTAAAAAGCTTTTTAAAAATATTTATGAGAAGTTTAGTTTCAAATTGCTTAGAATAAATTTCAATTATTTATTTTATTTTAAATAACTTAGATTTATAAGATTAACTATTAAAAATAGTTTAAACGCCGCATTAACTTTTATTTACAGTAAAATAAACAACTCAAAATGGTTGGATTTATCTGTATCAGAATTAGCTGTTAAAGAGCTTATAGTCAACATGCTGGCCTTTTAATCATCCATACATTTATTGTGCACATCAGGTTATTAGTTTGAAATTTATAATTTTTTCGTCGCTGGATTGCCTTTTTCCCCAGTATGCGTTGCCGAAAAGCGCTCTTTAATCCTAGAATGGTAAACATCGCCTGTGAGGTGAAGCAATATTATTTTTTAACGATATTTTCTGATCGCTTACACCTACCTAAGCATGTGCTCGTGCCAACTCAGTTGAGTGTTGTACGAGGTTGCGCGCACACGTGCTCTGTTTTGCCTCGCTGGATTGTCGAATAAGACGTATGTCAGTCGCCTGTGAGGCGAAGTTTGCCAATAAAGGTAATTTTTGCACATACAAATTTGTTCGTTTTTTCCCCTAAAAATTAGAGTGTGTGAGTGCTTCTGAAGCGTAGATACTAAACTGGCAAGGACCTAAGTACCGACTGGTGCGCTCAAAACGTATGAACATACTGTTTAGAGCATAGATCACCAAACTGGCAATGTGACGCAAAAAAATTGTTTAAAGAACTACAAAATCTATTTTTGTGTGGAAAGTTTTTCTCCACTTAAAAGCTTTATATTATTTTGTTGTATGTTAATTTGATCTCAGGACAATAAGATAAAATAGGGCTTTTTTATCTCGAATGAAAGTTTTTTATTTTATTTTTAAACGAGATCTCTTAGAATTAGTGATTAAAATATGTGATCAAAATAAATGTGGCATATGTTTAAGATATTTATAAAATGAACTGGTTTCTGTTTATTTTTGTAACTAAACATTGAATGAATAAACATGTTTTATTTTTAGTTTATTAAAATTTTGTTGTTTTTAAAGTCATGTAAGGGGTTTTTAAAAAAGTCGCTTCACAAGCGAAGTTTACCATTATGGAACTAAAAATTATGTTTACCATTCTAGGATTAAGGACTTTCTTTTCAGTCACGCTGTTTATTACAAAGAAAATCGAAGTAGCAAAGTTATAGCAAATAATTTTGGTAGAGCAACAAAAAATTTACATTTATGGGAGTTCCCATCTGCCTTCCAAACCGATTTCTGTGAAATTCAAAACATTGAAACATGGGTAGATCTGCTTCCAAAATGAACTCCGAACGGGCAAAGCCTATTTTAGAATGACTTCGAAAAAGAAGCAGGTACCAAATCGTCTGTATTGAAGTGTCTTACTTCATTACTCCGATATTTTTAGACCGATTTAAAAAATTCTTTTTTTTGTGTTTTTAATTTTTGCTTATTTTTTTTTTTTTTTTTTTTTGGTTAAGATACGTCTATTTATATTTCATTCACCCTTGTGGAACTCATCAGTAGACTTCAACCTGAAAAATTTTGCATTTAACCAAAACACTTCGCATGTTTATAGTAAGGTTCTTAAGACGTTATTGAGAAGCACAATATACAAATATAATAAGTTTAAAAGCATCAGACAAAAATCTTTGTAAAACAAGCTTCTTTATTCAATTTTGCTTTTTTTATTTGCCACCAAAAAAAAAAACAAGCAAAAACTCTATTCTTTCTATTTTTGGTAATTCTTTTATTGTCTTAAAGGGTGTAGCTGCCATTTTTTTAGTTTTTCCATTGATTTTATGTTTTTTTTAACCAGTCCAACCGCTGAAAAAAGTGTTATATACATATAATCTCCTAATAAATTCTATGTAGTTTCAAAATAGTAGCATATAGATGTATACCATCTCACTTAGCGTAGCGTACACATTATCTTATAGTAAAAACAACAACAGCATATTTTTCATTAGTGTTAAATTCTCAGATTGCTTATTAACATTAAGTCAAGTTACAACTCTCACTTAATTGATAATTGAAAAACCATAAAAGAACAAGTTTGGTACCGAACAAACAGGCATTAAACGATATCGATTCGTGCTTCGTTATACATATACAAGTAGCTCGTGGTAATAAAACCGTAGTTTACCGATTGTAAGATCTCCCGAATACATCTTATAATTATACTAACAGTAGTTAAAAGTAGCCGATTTCAAGATCTCCCGAATACATCTTGACTTCGTTGAGCCGTAGTTTGCCGATTGTAAGATCTCCCGAATACATCTTATAATTGTACTATTAATAATTAAAAGTACCCGATCTCAAGATTTCCCGAATACATCTCGAGTTCGTATTCAACTAACTATCTATACGAATTCTAATATCTCTGCTTTTCTTTACTAGAGAACCCGAAGTATAGGAAAACATCGAGTGCTGAACTGGTTATCATCGTCTTACCGCTGCTGCAGTGATATCGCCAGCCGAATCTCGGAGGACTACGTAAATTTAAGTTTATTATAAGTAGTAGAAGTTTATTACAGGTAGAACCAAGATTTCGTTAAATAAATAACTGTTCCATATATCTTCAACACCTAAAAGATACACATATTTTATTTCAAAGGAAGTCGACCTTTTGTAAGAACCCTGGCAGACTGAGTCATACCTCGCCTGGGAAAATAAATGACATTACAACCTTGGGCTGAAAAATTTTATACAATCTTAAACTTTGAAAATGGGCTGAGAGACGCCCAATAAAATTTAATATTATGTATCAAGCGCTGCAACTAACCGATTCTTACGAAACTCGGCACACACTCTGAGTTCAGAAAATGGCAATATCTTTCATTTAAAAAAACGGGCTTGGTCACGCCCATTAAAGTTTGGTATAAAATTATATGCTTATACTTCTGCTTATTCGATGGCCACGAAACTTGCCAAACAGCTGGGGGTCTTAGAATGGCATAATTGTCTAATTACAGAAGTGGGCGGGGAAACGCCCATTTAAACTTAATATTATATTTCCTATCAGCAAGGCACATACTACTTTTTATTTCATTTAACTAAATCTAAATTAGTTATAACTTTTAAGTGCTTATTTTTTTAATTGGATACATTTTTTTAAGAGCTTTAATTTATAAAAATATTCGTGATAAATTCAACGATTTACTTTAAACTAATTTCATACTAACAAAGTTATAGTTTTTTAGGCTTCCTTATACAAAAAAGTAAAGGCATTCATCAAAAGTAAGTAATGATTCAATAAACATATTATGGGATTGATTGATTTTTAAAGATTGGTAGAGATATTTAAGCATATTAGTAGATCTAGTGCAATTTCTGAAGAATATGTCATTTCAATATAATCAATACATAATATCCACTTTCTTCGGCTTACTGGAGTATGAATACAAAAATAGCAAATACTAGCGTAATCAGCAGCAGTATCCAAGTAAAATTATACATCAAATGGTTTTACCTGAGATCACACAAAAGACAGAAATTACCTAAATATTTGAAATTGTATGCGCCATGGGACATTAATTGCATTTATATATTTTTTTATATGTCTATAGAATTTTATTTATATCAGCAAATAAATTTATTAATATACTTATGCATAAACTTATGTATATTGCCCTACTGGAAGTTAATGAAGCAAGTATTTAAATGTTAATTAAATTACTTGAGTTATTTCATGTATTTTTTTTCTCTTATCAATAGGTATAATTTATTCAATTTGAATTTTATTTAATTTCATATTGCTGTTGCGATATTTAAACGATTAAAAAATGTAACAAATTATTTTCCTTTAGTCTTGCCATAGCAATTACAATTTAAAACAAATTAAAAAAGTTAAAGAAAAACTGTTTCTCTTAATTTATTTTAAATTAATTACAAAACAAAAGTATTCAAATACCTTGCCAGCAAAATTATTTATGTTGTTCGATGTGTTTGTGCTAAATCTTATATTTCCTTCTACATTTTCTTTGTAGCAGCATATCTACAATCTAATTAATATTGCTAAATGGTTTTGTCAAAGCAGCCGCAGCAATCGATATTGTAATTATTTCGAAATATATCAAATTATTGCTGTAGAAAGCAACCATTACATTTTCGTATTTGGTAACACACAACGTATCAACTTCAAGGCAAATTGAAAATACGTTTGATTGTTTGTCAATTTATCACGTTTAATCTTAACTTTGATACCCTACATCAGGCATAAATAAAATAAAATAAATAAAATTAAAAAAAAACTAAAAAAATTACAAAAACTAAATAAAACTCTAAAATTAAAAAAAAAACGCAAAAAATCAAAAAAAAATCTCAAAAAAAAAAAGAAAACTGAAACGAAAAAAATCGCTAAACCTAAAATAAATCACCAAAAACTGGAAAAACGACGAAACAAATAAAAAAACGCTAAAACTAAAAAATTGCCAAAAGCCAAAAAAATCGTGAAAAAACCCCTAACTAAAAAAACCACCAAAAACCGAATAAACGACGAAAAATTAAATTGAAAATAAAACCAAAAAAATCTCCAAAACGTAAAACCGCCAAAACGAAAAAAAGCGCCGAAACGAAAAAAAATCGCCAAAAAAAACAAAACGAATAAAAAACGCCAAAACTAAAAAAACACAAAAAGCCGAAAAATCTTAAAAACGGAAAAAAGCGGTAAAATGAAAAAAATCACTTAAACTAAAATAAATCGCCAAACCGAAAGAAACGACAAAACGAAAAAAATGCCAAAAAATCGCTTAAACTTAAACAAATCTCCAACCAAAAAAATGGCAAAACAAAAAAACGCTTCAAACAAGAATTGTCAAAAATTAATCAAAATAACAAAAAAAAGCTCCAAACTAGAAAAAATCACAAAAAATTTCAAAAATTGTATATACTAATATAAATCTACAAAAACCTTAAAAATCGGTAAAACAAAAAAAAAACCGAAAATAACCCAAAATCTAAAACGCACTAAGACTAAGAAAAACCCAAAAACTTAAAAATAAAATTCAAAAAACTGAAAAAAGATATAAGATAAGATGTTCGATTGTATAGGCTAAAGTGCGAGTATAAAATGAACTGGACTGAATTTATGAAGCATATTGACTGAAAAAATTTTCTCAAACCAAAACTTAAATATAATCCTTAAATTTTACAAATATGTAAGTACTTTAATAATTTTTAAAATTGTGAAAAATTTTTGTAAGAAGTGTTAAGTTTGTTATTTTACATTCTAATGTCTGGATCTCACTATCGGCACGATGTTGCTGTTTTCGTCGGTTCACTGAAATAAGCTAAACTATAATTTTGAATTTTGCATATGTACCCTACATTTGGCATTGGTCGAAAATTATCAATCATTTTGTCTTATACTGTAGTGCGTCTGCTACTGACAGGGGAGACCAAAATAAAATTTATTTTGAATCTTTTTTATGGCGAAACACAGCTTTTGCGGAATGCAAAAAATATTCATATGAAGAAGAATTAGATAAAGGAAACTTGCTGTTAAGATTTTAAATAAATTGTATACGAAAGTTTGTACCTATTTTAAGGCTTAAGTTTGTGATTCTACAAAATCTTTCTCATTTTCCTTGATAATATTTAGCCAGAAAATCCCTATTGCCAACGGTAGCGCTCTTATTTTTAATAATATTTCATTCTACACTCACATTCCTGTAACTTATAATAAAACCAAAGATATTTTGATGGATATTTTCTTTGTATAGTTCTCGCATTTATAAATAAAAATTAATAAATTTATCTATATGATGCGCATGTATTTTTATACATACATATCGTTACCAGAATATTTAAATGTTCCAACTATTTTTTTTTTAATTCGAGTTTTTTGTATATTTCGATACATTAGATGTTACTCTATCGAAGTATATAAAAAAAATTCACAAAAAATTGAAATAGGGCCTTTCTGTATTAAGGTAACGATATGTGTATAACGTATTTTAATTGAACACTGAAGCCTGAAATAACGCAATTAAATAATTCTTAATCTTTTATTATAAAAACATTTGATTGCTTCTATTGTTCTCTAAAGCAAAAAGGAAATATTTTACCAGAAAACTTTATTTAATTTTTTTTTTATCTTCTTAACTTTTCAGTTTCTAAAGACTCAAGTGTTATTTTGCCATTTTTGTATTAAAATTTAATTATTTTGTTTAACTTTGGCGTCTCCAACAAACACCAGAGTACTGTCATGAGTGTGTCTGTATGCTGTTGCAAACCATAGCAGCAGGGTTTTGTATATCATATATTTTATTTATTTATATTTTCTTTTTTCTTTACTTGAATTACAATATTTATTAAAATATTCAATATTAAATGTCATACCACAATAACAATACAAACAAGCACATCAGAGATGTCATATAGCAAGCAGAGTTGCGTAAAACCAGCTACGAACATTGTTCGAGTGTTGACATATAAATTTATTAGCAAATAGCAATAGGATTTCTTCTCTACAATAACGACTCCTGCGAGCCAAAATATCACAACTCAGATTTAATTGCTTAAGAGACGTATGAACAATTTTTGAAAGGATTTAATTTATTTTTTCTCTCTTAAATAAAAAGCAGACTCCAAAAATCTTTATTTTTGAAAACGACGAGAGTATAGAAATACCTCCTATTTTTGTAGCACTGCAGACGATCAAATAAACTCGTCAATCAGTACAAGTGTATGCTTGTCATTTAAAGGGAGACGTACACAGAAACACGTTAATCACCATTTATATTTTGAGTTATTAGCGTAATAGAAGCTTTTGTTCGTCTGCGCACTTCTCCATCATTAAAACGAATTACAAAGAAACTAATGAATTTTGTCAATCAAAATCATCAAATCAAAATCACAATGAAGATCACACAGAAATAAAATAATTCTTTCTGACAAAAAAAAAACCGACTTCAATGCAAATATCTAATAGAAGAAGTTAGAAGAAGTACGTGAATTATTAAATAAAATTTTAATGGGCGTGATTCCGTCCATTTTCTTAAAAGCAGGATTGTGTCTATTTTAGAGCTCAAGGTGTGTGGTAAGTTTCGTAAAAGTCGGTTAAGTAGAACCGCGTGAAATATTATAATAAATTTTAATGGGCGTAACCCCGCCCATTTTTTCAAGTTTGAAATTGTGTAATTACAAAAGCCAAAGGTGTTTTATGGGTTTCGCAGCAATTCGCAATAAATAGAATGTCATAAAATTATATAAAAAAATTGTGGGCGTGTATCTGCCCACTTATTTACAATATGGTCAATGGGAAACTATACCCTCTCAGACAGTAAAAAAAAATTATAAAATATCTAAAATGTACCGAGTTATGAACTTAAAAAAATAGAGACGAATTTTTAACCTCTTCCTTTTTTAAAGTCGTTTAAAAATAAATTTTCATTAAAAAAATTCATTGAATCACTAAATATTTTGTATGAATGGAAAGATACAAATAATTTTTGAAAATTCTGATAACAATTTTGTAAAAAATTTAAATTTAAAAGAGTTCGGCTGAGAGAATTTATTATTTAAGTGTGTTGGTGTTTATCTTGTTTGTTGATAGGTACAACGTTACGTTGTTGCCTTGTTGTTGTTTAGCCGACAAACATCGTTGCCTGTTTCTGCTTAATTTTATTTTATAAAATAAAATTGGGACCGAAAATATGAGGGCTGATCAATAAGACAATAACTCAAAGTGAATGACGACCCTTGCTAAAAATTTGACAGTAGTCTTTTAACAATTGGTACTTGCTGATAACAGTGTTGCCATTCATATAACTGCGAGGGATCCACCCTCGTATTTATTGAAACTAAATTTTTTTCAAAAAAATTTTTGTTTCAAAATTTTCAAGGATTAAATTTTTTCTGTGCAGGAAATTTACAATTACAAGTTTGATAACTTTTATTTTAAATAAATTCTCTCTCTCTCTCTCTCTCTCTCTTTATCTCTATATATATGAACATTATTTGCATTGTACCAAATCATTAACATTGGTGACAGTAACATGTTTTCTCTTACTTCCGTTAAGTCTCTGAAGACATATTGAAGCCCTCGCATGTGTGTATGAGAAATTAATGAAATTCCTTCCAATCCATGAAGTGTCTTTGTATGTTTGCAAGTGTGGCAGTGCCCTTCTGCATAACTGTCAAAATAAAAAAATGATAAGATATATCAACAAACACTTTTCTCTTTGACTTTGCTGTCACTCTTCAGCTCTGTGCTCATATGTATTGTCATTTCAAATAATAATCAATTTTTACACACTGTCTTCTTTTCCTGCCGAACAATATAGCAAAAAAAAAAAAAAAAAAGGTGAAGAATTATGCCTGTTATTTGCATACAAATTTTGCCGCTTTTAATTTTTATTCCTTTACATTAAATAATACATTTGTTGGGTGATATACATGACATTCTTGTTGTTATAGACATTTGATATATTGATGTATGTATGTATGTGTGAAAGTTGGCTGGTGCTGTCAATACAATTGATTTATGGTTCTTCTGAAATTGTCTTGTATTGTTGCTTTAAGTGAAAAGACAATATAGATATCGTGTCTTGAAATATGAAAGGCAGTATAAAACAAAATTTATTTATTACTGTTTTTTTCATGGGAATTGTTACAATTTAAGTTTAAAATTTTTAAGCGCACTAATAACCCCAAATTATTATTTTACTTATTAAGTAAAATATTTTTCAACTTTATTATTTGTTGTATAGCTTCTCATTTGTTTAATTGAAAGTTTATAACATAATAACTCTAGTTGTTCTAAGAAACTTTTGGGTAAGGGTTCCAAATGATGGTCTGCATTAGCAACAGTGAAATGCGCATATGATCCAGCTGAACCCCTCAATAATCAATTTCAATATATTTTTAATTAAAAAAATATTTTACTTAATAAGTAAAATAAAATTTTTGGGATTATTAGTGCGTTTAAAAATTTTATACTTAAAATTTATTTATTTTTCAACAAGAAAGGTTTCCAAGTAAATCAATTCCTCTAGATTTTTGACCTCTTTTTGAATAACAATAACCTCTGATATTTATTAAGCTTAAGGTTTCTTACTTTTACATAAAAGTTCTCTTTATATATCAATATTTCGTCAATTTTTTGTCTCGCTGCCTCAGTAATAATTTTCTTTTTTATAATTATAAATATTGCTTTAAAAAGCAAAATTATTTTCTTGAAGAAGCCATTAAATATTGGTAAACAAATTTGAGCGTTGAACTGCTAGAGAGTCATAACGCAAAATTACTTATTTTAAAGAAAATATATAGTTCGAATTTAAATTGAAATTCAGCGATAATTATGTGAATTATACAAATTAAGGTTTAATGAAAAACTAAAAAACCAGGCTATCGCAAAGTTTAGAGCCAGTTGATTAAAATGATGGCGATATTGCGGCTTTAGCTGGTATAAAGTCATAACGAAAAATAACTTATTTTAAAGGAAATATATGGTTCGAACTCAATTTTAAAATAACATATTGATTTCTGCTATAGAGCAAAATGCAGGATATTTATAAGCAATTTTTAACCTCTGACTAAAAAAAGGGGTGTTATAAGTTTGTAGTGTGTGTCTGTGTGTCTGTGTATCTGTGTATCTATGTGTCTGTCCGTGTCCACGTACGGCTGAACCGATTTTGATTTAGTTTTCTCTGTTTGAAAGGTGACTTGATCGAGAGGGTTCTTAGCCATGTCTTAAGAAAATCGGTCCAGCCGTTTAGAAGATATCGCATCTTCTCTAGATATATTCAGGGGTTTTTAAAATTTTTAATTTTTGTTATTATTTAATGTGAAGCGCCATATGTCAATTAATTCTGCAATATTAACTAAAAAATGGGATTTATTAAGTTAGGACTCTTTTGTAGCAAAGGCTTGATATATAGTGCATTTTTTTTCTATACATTTTTGTAATTGTTTTATATCATTATTTCCTTAATATAATTTTGAAAAAATTTACAAACAAACATAAATAATTATGTCAAAAAAAATCGACTTCAATGCGAAGATCTGACAGAAAATTTTCAAAAAAAAAAATGTATGGAACAAACCGGAAGCAAATTTTTTCAAACCAAAATATAAATTGAAAATTTTTTAGTTAAAAAGAAGTACGTGAAATATAAAATTAAATTTTAATGGGCGTTTCCGTATCCATTTTGCTTAAACTGAAGATTGTGTGTGTTTTAGAACTCAAGACGTGTGGTGAGTTTCGTCAAAATCGTTTAAATAGAAGCACGTAAAATAAAATATTAAATTTTAATGGCTCTTTTAAATGGGCGGACCATTTTTTTAAATGCAGGATTGTGTCTCTTTTAGAGTTCAAGGCGTGTGGTGAGTTTAGTAAAAATCGGTTAAGTAGATAAGTAGACGTGAAATATAATAATAAATGTAAATGGGCTCAGCCCCGCATTTTTTTTTAATTAAAAATGTTAAAAGTTCAGGAACGAAGAGTGTTTACTATTTTTCGCAGAAATTAAATAAGTAAAATATCATAAAATGAAATGAACAAAATTGTAGGGATGTCCCGCCCCCTTTTTTTACAATGAGACCAATTGAATGCTATACCCTCCCTGACAAAAAATTTTTTTTTCATTCGATCTAAAATGTACCGAGTAATGAAATAACAATCAGTGTTTAAAAAACTGAAGTGATTTACATTTCATTTCATTTTGCTTCTGCTTTCGCTTTCAAAAAATACAACAGTTTTAGTCAAAGTAAAATTACAAAACGATTTATGACCCATCGCGCAGGACTTTCAACAGTGGACGATGTGAAAAGTTTGAATTTGATTTGCTTTTGCTTTTGGTTAGCATCTCAAGTAAAAGCAGAATCAGTCTATATGCTTTTACAAGTCACAAATAGTTACAGTCGAAGAAGCAAAAAATCTTGCTTTTAGAATTTTGAAGCAAGCGCAGTAAAGTGGTGTTTGTGCTTGCTTTTTGTCTGATGTGCAAAAACAACAACTACAACATGACAAACACCACAAAATACTTGATTGGATCTACAGAAAGCTTCTAAAAGCAAAAGCTGTTTGGTATTTACAAAAACGCACAGACTGCTTATGCTTTTACTAGCGAAACTAGCCAAAAGTAACAACAAATAAAATTGAAACTTTTAAAATCGTCGACTGTTAAAAGTACTGCGCAATTGTTCATAATTCGTTTTCTACTTCTGCTTCCACTGCCACTGTTGGTTATTTTCACAAGCACAAGCAAAAGCATTGGTTCATTTAAAACAGTTACAAAAAGCCAAAGCAGTGAAAAGTAAAAATTTTACGACTTTTGCTACTTCGACTTAAGTTTTTTAAACACTGGTAACAATGTTAAAAAAAAAAAATACAGACGAACTGTTAACCTCCTCCTTTTTTTTGAAGTTGGTTAAAAATATTAAGGCTTTATAAAAACTTAATTAGAATTTTGTATGAAAATTTGTTTTAGAAACCTTTTATGAAGGCTTAATAATTTTTTCAAAAAACTTTTTTATATGAACATTTTTTTTAAAACCCTTAATAATTTTTATAAATAATAAAAATAATTTTATTACTTAATACATTGCAATTTTATTACAGGCTTTCATACATTGACATTCGATTGATATAGTCATTGCTAAAGTGCCTTCTAGCACACTCTGTTCCGCTTGAAAGATTTAGACTACAAAGCGAAAAGTTGTTACAAAATCTACACACGCCAAAAAAAAAAGTAAATTCTGCTGAATAATAATCTACAATACATATTTTATCATTTTCATGTATCAAACAAAAGGATTAAATAACAACAAAAGAAAAATGAAATATAGTCTCAATTACCGAACGAAAGCTTTGGCAAAAAAAATTGAACCCTGCAATTTCATTGTAACTGTGTGTTATTAAAGATCTTGTAATTGAGGCAAAGAAGCACAAAAAAAGGTAATTACATTGATTGAAAAATGACAAGAAATTACAAGCCACATTTCAATATGACACGCTACAACCGAGTGTTGTTGTGTTAATGCATTTTAGTCTGCCTTTAAATTATTTTTTTATTTCTTGTCTTCTTTATTTTTATTGTCTAAAGCAATAAATGTGTTTGTAAAGAATCCCCAAAAGCACTTTACTTTTACAGGGAGTAAATGTATGTATATGTACGTGTAAGTGTGTGTTTGTGTGTGCGTGACCTATTATGATTTGATTACGAATAACAAAAAAAAAAAAAAAAAAATGTAAGAATGAAATCTTACACTACGCACTCAGTCACTCACATATTCCTAAGTGAAAGTATTTTTCTTTTAATATCCTTGTATATCAAAGGTTTATTAGAAATTGCTTGTGTGTGTAATACGAGCATAATATATAAGTTCTTTCGTCTTTCTTTTCATTCCTAGAAGTGTTTTATTGTTTATTGTCTTTCTTTTATTTATCGTTATCATAAATAAAACGAAAAAAATTACTTCGTTTACTCGTCCTCATAATTTTTAGATCAATTCATTTTTACTTTGTAGAAAGTTTGGAGAAAATTTATAACAGCTTTGGAAATTTAAGTTTGCAAGCTTGCTAAATTTTTTATTATTGTCTGATTTGTTGCCATTTTTTATTTATTACGACTATTATTGTTATTATTTTTCTTCTTTAGATTGTAGTGGCATCTTAAAGATTATATACCAGGAGTTTAAATTTCCTTGTATTGTTTCTTTGTTCTTTTAACAGACCTTATTTCTTTATCTTTAAATCTCTTTCTTGCCTTATGAGATAAAAAGGGCTGAGACTTTCACTTAAACACTTTAAGTTATTTATAAACAAAGTTCTCTTCTTAAATTCTATTAAACTGCTTGCAAAACAGTAAACAATCTTCAATATCCTTCAATAATGTTCATCCGAATGAAGAATGAAAAGAAACAAACTTTAATTCAGTCACTTAAATAATTTAAGACACATATCGTGCCCTAACCGCAAAAATAGCTTAAGCGATACAATTTTCAAACTCCAATTTTTGAACAAAAAGGATCATCTGCGATCGTAAATAGTCGATTTTCGTCGAAAAAATGAATTCCAAAAAATGTGTCGCTTAAGCTATTTTAGCGGATATGGCTCGATATATTGACATTAGATATTTTCTTTTCCCGTACTTTTTTCATTTCATGGGAAAGCGGGAACGACTTTTCGGTTTACCTGGATCCGAAAAACACTAATTGACATAGGCATAGGCATAGGCATAGGCATAGGCATAGGCATAGGCATAGGCATAGGCATAGGCATAGGCATAGGCATAGGCATAGGCATAGGCATAGGCATAGGCATAGGCATAGGCATAGGCATAGGCATAGGCATAGGCATAGGCATAGGCATAGGCATAGGCATAGGCATAGGCATAGGCATAGGCATAGGCATAGGCATAGGCATAGGCATAGGCATAGGCATAGGCATTTCTAGTCATAGATATCCATTAGTGTACAGATATCTATCGTGTAAGTTAAATTTTATAAGGCAAACTCGTAGGTAAAACCCTTAGGTAAATTACCTGTTTGTAGAAATAACGGGCATAAATAAAAAAAAGAAGAGATATGTCTTAAGCGGCCCATCCATTATACAGTATTATTGCATATGTTGCTATACAAATTATTGTCGTTTTGGCCTATACTATGCAATAAATTGCACAATATATTCAAAGAAAATATTGCTCAACTTTTCTGTCAATGAAACAGTAAACAACATTGAATAATGTTGCCACCACATTACATACAATTGCCTTGATTGTACAATAAAAATCAAAAGTCTTTTGATATTTGCCAATTTGGCCACCTTTGATTATGACACACACATTGGCGATATTATTGTACAATACAAAAAATTTCATAATTATATTGCAAGTGGGTGAGCTGCTGCTTAGTTATATAAAACAAATTTCATGTGTGAAATAACAATGCAATAAAATTAATATTACATGATGATGTCAAATGCTCCGCAAATATTTCAAAGCTTTTCGATTTATTTCCCATTATTTTCTTTTCTAGCAGCGTACGATTAAATAAATGTATTGTTTGTAGCCGGTGACGGCTCTTAGCCGGCTTACAGCTGATCGAACACAGCCGATCGTTTGTGCTCATGTGCAAAAACAAAGCAAAACAAATTGAGCAATCGTTCTCATTGTTTTTGGTTTGCTTTTGTTTCACTCACTTAAAAGAATTTGTTTAGTATATTTTTGTGCTCTGCTTTTAAGTACAAAGAAATCAAAACAAAAATAAATTTATAACTGTAAGGGTGTTGATTATTTTTGTTACGCAAATCACGTCGTAACTCCTGTATCCCGCAATAAATAGCAAAGCTATAATAATGCAATAGAAAATCTATATACATATGTATACTTACGTTTGCACATGTACATATATTTTGGCACTGGTAAAAAAATTCCATTATAACGTTGTTAGTTGTGAATACATTTATAAATATTTCATCTCACACATAAATCGCAGTTACCACCCACATCATCTTCTTTAAATTATTTGTATATTTAATAAAATAAAACATACTTACATTTGATTAGATATAATATACGAGTTGTAAAGCGTGCATACCCACTTAATGACACATGAATAATGATATACACAACAAAGAATAAATATCATATTATACTCCCACCTACAGAAATAAATCAAGTATTGCGGCACGTGTGGAAAAGTAAGAATTTCATTAAATGATATAGCTGTGGTGTTTGAGTATGTTTCACGAATTGTCTTTGTCTATTTATAAAGGTAATGTTATTAGAAATAGATATCTAAAGATCTTTTCTCTGTCAATAAATATTAAATATGAAAGTGCTAGTGTTAACAATTTTCTATTGTTAACAAAATTATCAATGCTGCTTTATGGATAAGTGTTAATGTAAACGAATTACAATGCATTATCTTGGTATATTATTTAATACATTTCATTAATATTTAATACATTTCATTAATAGTATTTTCTCATGCAAATCAGTTGAGCATGACTCTTTATAATTATTCCTACTTAATAATATTAATAATAATGTGTTGTTCTTATTTTGCGTGTTAAATACTTTTCATCTCCTGCTTTTTTTTTTTTTTTTTTTGTTCGCAATAAAATATTGTGTAATAAAACCATAGCAATTGTCAGGAAATCATTAAAATTCAATTAAAATGCAAATAAGGTTTTTTTATATGGGTCAATGGTAATGAAAACGACCTACGCCAACTGACACTTATGCTAATGGATAAGTAAACGTTTACACGTAAAAATTATAATACGAAAATAAATTAAAGGGCTTGTGAAATGGCGAAATATTTCGTAAAAAATGATATCAGGATTAAAAAAATAATGAAACGGAAGTTCTGTTTGAAAAATGTATTTCAAAGTTTTTTTTTTATCTCAAAAATTATTGCATATGAGTAGAAATCACTAATTATTACCGGGCAATCGGATTGAACTCCAACACAGATTAAATAAAATCTGTCTTTTTCTGTAAGGTTTGCATAATTTATTATTGTTTTGATTTATCTTATTAGTTAATTGACTTTATATGGAATTTAAATCATAGTTTTTTCTTTTTAGTTCTGTTCATTTTACAAAACAATTGCTATTAAAATATTGTTATGCAAATAGCTTAAACGATGCTATAAATTTAAACAGGAAACCGGATATGTAATATTATTTAATAGTTGGTGTTTTTCACCATTGAAATATAAATCAATATTATTATTTTTTTTTTGCAACAAAATTTGTATAACATAGTAAAGGTTTGTTCTTAATATTAAAATAACTCTGCTATGAAATTCAAAATTTATAATAATAAGATAACAGCATAAATAATTTTAATGGTTAAGCAAAACCAAATCTCGTATATCTTACTATTGTATGTTTGACATTTTTGACATTTGGTGTTAAAACCTTCACTCAAAAAAGTAATATTCATCAAAATATCATTAAAAAAACTAATTAAATTTCCACCTACATATAAATAATTTTATAATATCAATTAACTTTTTCCACTCAAATTAATGAATACAATTAAAAATTTAATTTAATCGATTAAATTCTTGATTGAAAACATTAATTGGTGAATACTATTTTCTATGTCTAAGTTGTTTTACAGCAACCCTTAGATGTACAAGTACTAATTGTGTTTGTACTTGTAAGATGTGTACAATGCATGTTAAAGCATGTGCTGTATGTTAGACTTCTCATTTAGTTTATGTAAATATTTATATAAGTCTATTAAATATAAAAATGATATTTGAGCGCTCGTTTTAGAACTGGAAGCTGATAGATTGACTTTAAAAGACCAAATAATAAATATAACATAATTCTTTTTCTTATAAAAGATATGTTATTTTGGATTAGATGGATATCTTGTAATTTTATACAAAAACGCAATTTTTGAGTATCATAAAAATTGCCAAAAATCCAGGAAACTTCTTAAAATGAAAAAAAAATATGAATTTATGCAATTGATGCAAAATTTTAATTCCTTGCATAGTAAAATTTTTGATCTGAGCAATTTTTTATTTTATTTTATTTTCCTTTTTTTTTGATGTCATTACCTTGCCAACACTTTGAACAGTTTCTTTGTGGTTTACATATTTTTTTTTTACTTTTCATGAGTTCACGAAATATAATGTTCGTTTTGCCTTTAACCTTTCTTATTGAATGCAATTATAATATCGCCAAACCTCTGATAATCTTTAATATCTCTCATACTACTGATTACTTCCCCAAAATAAAAGCAAAATATTCATATGTGTATTTATTAAAATAAACAATTTTGAAACCAGAAATATTATTGCACAAAATAATATTGAACCAAATATTCCTATTCGCTCAATATACATATATCGAAATATATTTGATGTGGTCCAAGGTGGCACACCTACTTTTGTAATACAGAAACAGATAATTTTATTGCACAATATAAAGTTATCGCACAATATAAAATTATTACAAAATATAAACTTATTGCACTATAGAAAATTACTGCACAATAATGTTGCAAATTTAAAGGTTCTTTTGTATATACATATGTGTACTGATTTCAAATCCAACATAAACTAATTTTATTTACCTACATATGTCTGAATTTGAAGGTATCTGATCTTATGTAAAATTTTATTGATATTGCAAATTGTACATTTTTTTACATTCGCGTTCATTTATTTTGCATTAAATCTAATATTTAGAAAATCAGTTAAACTTATTTATTATTTTAATTAAATAATTTATTCGTCTTTGCTAGGCTCTACTGTATATTTGAGTTATGATTATATTTTTAAAAGCAAAAAATGGACCTTTTTACCTCAAAACTAATTATTTTGGTAACATATATTTTGATAACTAAAATTTTGAGAATAAAACGCTTTGCTTTACATTTCTCAAATATATATATATTTTTTTTTAATGCATGTTTTTTATTTATTGTATCTTCAAATATGAACTAACAATAAGTATTCAAATCTTAAATCTATAAAAAAAATTATTAGGCCCGACCAATGTCGGACATAAGCTTACTGATAGTTTAATAATACATAAGTAGTGATAAGCAACAAAAAGAAAAAAGTGTTTTCAAGCAGCTTCATCATCTAGAGTGTTGAATATTAGAGGCCGTGTATCTCTCCTTTTTAAGCGGATGTGTCCAGTAAAGTTCAAAATATTACGAGCAAGCGGATTAGGATGTGACCCGAGTTTTGTTAGATATTTGCCTGCGTATTTTACAATTTCTTCAGTCACTAGTGGCATATTCAAATCACGATGTATATTTGAATTTTTGATGTACCATGGAGCCGATGTTATCATGCGTAAAATTTTATTTTGCCTTCGTTGAATTTTCTCTACATTTGAAGCTGAAGCAGTGCCCCATAGTTGAATTCCGTAACACCATATTGGCTTTAAAAGCGACTTATATATTAAAAGTTTGCAGTCTAGGCTAAGTGTTGAATTTCTACCAATCAGCCAATGTACCTGAGTTAATTTAAGTTTCATTTGAGTTAACTTAGAGTCAATGTGGTGTTTCCATGTAAGTCGTCGATCAAGGTGTATACCAAGATATTTCACACGTGAATGTTGAGGAACAACTTGATTGTTAATCCGAATGGGGGAGCAAGTATCTCTTCTTAGGGTGAACGTTATATGGACACACTTTTGTTCATTGACTTTAATTCTCCATAAGTTTAACCAAAGCTCCATCTGGCTAATGTGTTCCTGGAGTTTGCGGGATGCCTCATCAGGGTTTTCGTGCATACTAAGGCAGTCTCCTTCCACAACAGTGAACTTACGGGAAATAATGTAACTTTCCAAAAGATTTAAAATGTTTATTGGTAAGTAAGTCTTCAATTTTAAAATTAGGCCTTCATGCCACACTTTATCAAATGCCTGGGAAACGTCAATAAAGAGCGCAGAACAATACTTTTTTTCCTCAAAAGTTCTTCCTATAAATTGAACTAATCTGTGAGTTTGTTCAGTGGTGCTATGCTGACTTCTAAAACCAAATTGATGGTCTGGTATGCACCCACTACTAATTAGAATTGGGGACAATTTTGTTTTGAGCAGTTTTTCGAAAAGCTTTGACATAGTTGATAGTAGACTTATTAGCCTATATGACTCAGCCTTGGTTAGATCTTTGCCCGGCTTTGGAATCATTTTAACCTTGGCAAGCTTCCAGCTGTATGGATAATACTACAGTCGTAAAATGGCAATAAATATGAATAATATGATTCTCATTGCAATACGGGGCAAGTTCATAAGCATCTGGTTGCTAGTTCCATCAATACCCGGAGCTTTCTTCGGGTTGAGTTCGGCAATTAAGTTTTGTAAATCACGAGTCTTAAACTTTATGTGTTGAGGGGGTAGAGTGACTACATTCGGCAAATCAGCAACACCAGTACATATGTTTGGCGTAAAAACGGATTTTAAGTGCTCAGCAAATATTTTACCTTTTTCAGTATCGCTTCTTGCCCAACTTCCGGTAGATGTGCGTAGAGGTGGCTTATACTCAATGGGTGTTTTAAGCTTTCTAGCAGCACGCCAGAAAGAGTAATTAGACGCTGGTGTGACATCAAGATCTTCCAGATAATTTTTAAGAGATGCAGTTTTTTCAGATGCAAGCAACTCTTGGAGTCGTTTAGTGCACTCTTTAAATCTGATTTTATTTTGTGGTGATCTGTGCTGTTGCCATTCCCTTCTAGCTCTTCTTTTTTCACGTACGAGACGTTCAATGTCTGTAGAATAAATTTTATTAAACCCAGTCTGCGGATGGGAGATAGTGGCATGTTCAGCAGCCTGTTTAATATTCTCGCTGAGATTGGCAATGTTAGATTCAATATCATCGGATGTTCTAAACGTAATGTTTTCCGTACAATGACTACTGAGATATTTTTTGAACCCCAGCCAATTAACACGATTGATCATCTTCATATATGGGTCAGGTAAGTTACTTCTTAAGGGACTACAAATTGTAATGATCGTCGGAGAGTGATCGGACGAAAGATCAAGAGAAGCTTGAACTTGAATTAAATCCCTAGAGATATTTTTTATGACGCCAAAATCTATAACATCCGGAATTTTTTGTATGTCAGTAGGCCAATACGTGGGCTCCCCACTCGAAATGACATCCAAGCCCATTTTTAAAATAGTGTTGAACAATGCTCGACCTCTGGGGGTAATAAGACGCGAACCCCAGAACGTATGCTTAGCATTGTAGTCGCCAGCTGCTACAAAACAAGGTCCAAGAGATTTGTAGAAATCCTCATATTGATTCTCAGTGATTGAAAATCTGGGAGGGGAGTAAATTGATGATATAACAAAATTTGTACAAAACCTTTCAATGCCAATATTTGTTGATTGTAGGTGTCCTTCACAAATGTTATCAAGAACATAGTGCTTGAGTCTTGACTTTATTAGAATTGCTGATCCACCACAAGCCCTTCCTCTAGGGTCCTTTGTATCATATATAGTGTAGCCATAAATTTTAAAGACTTCTCGTAGTCAAATGAGTCTCAGATACTAACATTACATCAATATTTTTTTCCGTGAGGAAGTGCTCAAGTTCATTTTTATGTTGGCGAATGCCGTTTGCGTTCCAGAAACATATTGTTAACGTGTTTATGGCTTATTAATTAATGCTTGAAGCAGAGTATTCTGCATTCGCAGCATTTCTTGCATCATGCTAGTCATATTTGTTGTAAAATTGTTTATAGTTTGCACCAGATTTTCAATAGTAGCTTCAAGGCGATTAAAATTAAAGCTTGCGTCAGTATTTTTTGAATTATTTGGCGGGGAAACATTTTGTGTGGGAATTGAATTTGTCTTAGAAGCATCTGTATACGATACACGGGAAGTAACTGGTTGGCTCATTTGCGCAAAAGTGGCAGAGTAAGCGTTTGCTGATTGAGCTGGAGCTAATTTAGGTTTTTGCACCATAGTCTTCTTTACGAAAGAGTACACAGGACAACCTCTTTAGTTAGCGGTGTGATTACCTCCACAATTACTGCATTTTTTATCACTTTGATTTTTTGGCTTATTGCAACTAGCAGTGCCGTGTAATTCGCCGCACACAACACAAACAGAGGGTAAATTGCAGTATGTTTTTGTATGGCCATATTCTTGGCAATTATGGCACTGTACAGGACCTGAACGCTTATGTGGCTCTTCAACTGTGATTTTTCTCAAATATATAATCCAATTTAATTTAACATATATTTTTTTTTATGTCTTAGATCGGCATTTGTACACATTTCTTTGTTTTTAATATTTTTCTTCATAAATGCATCTTTAATTTCATCTTAGAACATTTCAAGAATATGGTATGTTAATTATGCTCAAACATATATCTGCAACTTTTTTTTTAACACGTGCACATGAGTGTGCAGATAACATTTAAAACGCAGACTGCGTCACTAATCCAGAAAACACATTTTGCAGCATTCGGTCGAAGCTCTCTAAGGGCTAAAAAATCAGTCAAAGGCTAAACGCTGGTTTAGTTAAACTAAACTCAAATTTATATGTGGTTTAAACGCAACAGGAGTAAATCAGTGAACCATACCTTATGTGTAGTTTAAAAAATAATATTGTGGCAGGACTAGAAAAGCAGCTGTTTTACAGCAAGTTATCAATTCTTTGTACAATCAAAAAGGCAAAAACGTTAAAAAAAAATCAATTAAATGTCGCCAAATTGTTCTAAGAGAGGAATTATATTTATGCTTGGCGAAGTAGAATAGTATAAAAGAATAATAGAGTGTAAACAAACAGGTCAAACAAGATCTGAAGAAAAAGTACAGGCTTGGAAAAAAGTTGAGTGCTATTTCAATGCAAAACATATGGTCTGTAATTAACAAAATCATATGGCCTGTATTGGTAGTTTAAACGCCCAATATAATGCGTTTACAGATGGTTTAAATACTGTATTGAATTATAGGTTTGCTAGTTTAAACACATTTTAAACCAAAAAAAGAGATTAACTTGCACTGATTTATTACTCCTAAGTAACTCTATATAAATTATTTATACTAAATAGCATCGAAAATTTTATGATGAATCTCTTTGTCAGAGATAATTCCTAATACTTTTACTATATTTGGGGCAGATGTTATAAATTAACTTGAGTACATGACCAAACTATTCTGTTAAATATATTTACTCTTATGACAGCCGTCAATATCGACGTCACGTTATTATAATAATAAAAAGTGCGGGCTTCTCTAATCGCTATTGCGAATTATTTTGTGCTATTGACTGTATATTTTTGTGCCCTAATGTCCAAATAATTGAATGAGCCTGTCAATAGCAGTCAGTTGCTCTTGCCAACGGCACAACCACGCATCTTTCGGTATTGTATTGAAGTGACGTCGATGTTGACAACTAGAAAGAGGGTGATTAAAATCACATAACTTGAAATTGTCTTCCGACAAAATACAGACATGATAGAAAAATATTTTTATTCTTTGAGGAAAATGAGAGGAAATGTCTTATGAAATATTACAAAAAAAAACGGAATTCTCTGATTTACATCTGAAATTTTATTTGTTTTTGCCAATGTGAAGACCAGTTTTATATCAAGCGAATTATATTTCGGAACATCTGAAAAAATAGTGTACAGAAAAAGTGTTGAAGGTTCTGCTAAATGTCTAAGAGAACTTTGGAAAATACGATTGGTTATCTGCTACAGTTTTAAATTTTCTTAGTTTGCTCTGAAATCAAAAAAATCTCACCTAAATAACTAATGCATTTAATTTTTTTATCATAATTATTCGGCTTTGCTTATCTGCTATTAAGTCTACCATAATTATTCTGTTTTGCTTGTTTATTAAGTTGATTTTTTGTGGAGTTAAAAAGGTGAATATTGTTTGCGGCTCTTTCTTTTCCCAAGTTTTGCTTAACTCAGCAAAATTTCATATAGAAGATGGCTGCTTATGCATGCATGTACAAGTTATATAATGTTTCATTAGTAGTTCTACTTCCTATTCCACTGTTGAAAATTAATTAAAAAATTTTCTTAATGATTCAAAAGATTTATTAAAACCTTCTTTGGTCTGTTAAAATTATCTTCAGTTCTAACTTCAAAACATGCTGCTCTTTGTGCCAACCCATTACCGTCTGCATGTGTTTGTTTGCTTTTACTTTTCTGCTGGTACTGAAGTTTATCTTAACTCAACTCAAAAAGTATTTAATTTCATTTCATTTAAGCTTTTATTTAATTTTGCTAGAAATTGCAACTTTAGTTTTAATAATTCTTAGTTAATGCATTAAAATGTATGCAGGTTTATGTTTGTACAGGGTGGGCCAAAAGAAACCAAGGGGTGTAAAAGTTTAATAACTTTTTTGTTTATTAACTTTTTTTTATTTTTTCTTTCAGATTATATAATATACAAAATGGAAATTTTTTTACACTAAGTATGAAAAATGATGTCTCTTAAATGACCACCGTTTTCAGCTTCGCACTGATGAGCTCTTTTTATAACATTTTCCATAACATCTTTCAAAATTTCTGCAACAATGTTTGCCTTGAGTTCAAGGATTGTCTCTGGCTTGTTCACATACACTCGCTCCTTCAAAAAACCCCAAAGAAAATAGTCGGGTGCTGTCAAATCTGGCGATCGCGCTGGCCAAATAATTTCCGAATTTCGAGAAATTATTCGCTCTCCAAAAATTTGACTTAAAAGTGCCATTGTGTCTCGGGCAGTATGGGCAGTGGCTCCGTCTGCTGAAACCACAAACCAGGTCTGTTTTCAAGAGCAGGACGTAAAAAATTTTCTATCATAAACCGATACCGCTCTCCATTTACGGTTACAGCACTTCCATCTTCATTCTCGAAGAAGTAGGGCCCAATGACATTTTCAGATGTGATTCCACACCATACTGTACACCTGATGGGGTGCAATTGGCGCTGATGAATGGCTCTTGGATTTTGAGAACCCCAGAACCTACAGTTCTGCTTATTAACAAAGCCATTCAAATGAAAATGAGCTTCATCACTCAATCAAATTTTCAATAAAGTTGATTTCATTTCTGGCCAACTCTTGAAATTTAACTGCAAAATTTAGACGTTGCCGATAATCTGCGGGTTTTAATTCTTGGACCAATTGCACCTTATATGGGTATAACTGTAAATCTTTTTTTAAAATGCGCCGTAGTGACGTACGAGACATTTCTAGCTGAGCAGAACGCCTTCTGCCAGATGTTTCTGGTGCTTCGTTAACACTTTGCTGTACTCGTTCAATATTTTCCGCAGTGCGACTTAAACGTGGTCTACCGGTTCGAGGCAAATCTCTTACGCTGCCATGTTGGTGATGACGATTAACTAAGCAACGAATCATCGCTTCAGAGGGCGAAATTCTGACGTTAAAATGTCGACGATATGCTCTTTGCGTTAAAATAATTGATCTCTGGCTTAAATAATAAAATTCTATTGTTCTGGTTCTCTGTTCAGTTGTAAACCTCTCCATTATAAATTCTCCAAAAAAAATTAATAAACAAAAAAGTTATTAAAGTTTTACACCCCTTGGTTTCTTTTGGCCCACCCTGTATATGTAAAGGATTTGCTTTTTAAATTAAAAGGTCTGTCATTTAAATTTAAATATAACAAAGTTTGTCTTAGATATCGGCGAGATTTGTTATGCCTTTGATAAGGCCTGTTGATGCCAATACATAGCGGAATGATAAATCATGAAAATCTCAACTATGGCTTCGCTAAGTCGCAGGCAGGGCAAACATTAGGCTGAACTTGACCCTGCTATTTTTGGCTTATTTAAATATACCGAAGACTTATGAAAACCTCCAAAGAAAGAGTCTAGCGGTGTCAAATCACACACGCAAAGAAAAAATATAGTTGAGGTAACCATAATCAAACAGCAACATACTGTGATTGAATTATATGGTTGCAGTCAAATCATATTAGTGTTAATAGAAAAAAAACTTTAACAATATTATTATTTGAGTTAATTATAATACTATCTGAGTTAATTATAATATTATCTGAGTTAATTATATTATAATCTTAGTACTGTAAATATGACATTAGTATTGTTAGATGTGACTAAATTGAGACTCACCATACCATGTTCTAATATTATATTAATATTGTTAAATACGGCCACATTATTATTTAATACAATAATACTATTTTATTTTTTAATCAGATATTTATTGTAGAAACAGCTGTGCGTTAAATTCGAAATAAAAATAAATTAATATTGTTGAAATAAATTGTATATATAGAAATGTATACTTACACGACATACAGTCATGTCTGTATAAAAACATACACAAATGTTTATATATTTTTATTGGTCTACCCTTTTGTTTATTCTTTATTTATTTATTCATTTATTTAACACTACCGATAGCATACAAACGAAATACTGAACTGACATATGTTTCTGAAAGAGATTTTTTTTTAAACTTAACATAGTATGGTTTTGGAAAACATTATATTGTTATTTACATCATATTATTTTTAAATAATAATACAAATTATGTTGTAGTCATAAATTTTTAACAAACCTATATTGCTAAACTCTAACCATATCACACTTTTATACGGATGTGATAATGTAATTATTAAATTCAAACATTACTCTGTTTATCGTAACGAAATAAATGTTTAAAATAACAATAACTAGTTTTCGACGACCACACATTTTTTTCAGAGAACATAATATTATTTTCTCAACCATTCTACAACCATATCTTTTCTTTGCGTGCACTATCACCTAAAAGCTGATGTATCACAAATATGTTTTCTTTTAAACATCAAGAGTAGTTGAACTGAAAATTGAGGAATTACACCTCAACATGCGGTAGTCGTCACTTCTACACAGAAAAAAGTATTAACCGATTAATGTTTTCAAATAAGAATTTAATTGATTTAATTAAATTTTTAATTGTATTTAATATGAGTGGAAAAACTTTATTGATATCATCAAATTGTTTATAAAAGACAATTTAATTAATTTTTAAATCGATATTGTATATATTTTAATCTATATTGCAAAATTATTCATATTACTTCCTTGTGCGTATTTTTTTAGGAATAAGTGTTCTCCTACATTATCCTTCAGCAAGAGGCAATAGGCGTATTATAAGAATGCAATGAGTAAATTAAATTTTACTTTACTACAATTTACAATAAAGAATAGAATAGAATAGAATAGGGCAAAGATCTGGTCCAAATACCAACACTGCGATACCTACTAGATTTTATTCTATCATAGATCTGTACATTAAATTAAGCTCTGTATAAGTCTCCTAATATCATTGGAGCACAAAAAGTTAGAATGGAAAATACGCCTTCTGCTGTTGCCAAAGGCACTGGAAGAGAATATATGCCTTTGTCTCATCATTTCTATGTATAAGCGATACAAAGGTGAAGTATTAATTCAATTACTATTCCAAACTTGCGTTTTAAATATTTTAATTGAGTACATAAAACAAACATTTATTTTATTAAATTAAGTAAGCCAATAATCTTCAGCGTTTGTAAATATTTTTGTATTCAAATCATTTGCTTTTCATATGAAATATTTGTTTCAAAACGATTGTTATTATTTTATCTTTAACTATTTTATGGAGCGTATATAGAAGCATAAACTTGAGATTTAAGACCATTATATTCTGTATATTTTTTTTCTAACATTTTTCTTTTGTACGTGCTCCAGTCAAAAGGAGCACACACATCTGAATTAATTTCTCCTTTTCTAATGGCTTTTGTTATGTATTGTACATATTTATGCAACAACACGCAGATAAATGCTCTAGCATATATACAAAATGATGAACAACAACTCATTAATTTTATATATGGAGTAATTTATTTAAAAAATATATATTGATGCAAACAAACATACGAGAATGAAAATAAATAATTCAGGTGACATAACAAGATACAGACAGGACTGAAACTTCAAATGCGATTAACGATGATGAACAGAATCAGAAGAGAGTGTGTAAAAAGAGACATTTTCAAAACAAGTATTATTATTGTTCTTTCTTTCTGCTTATTTTATTAAATAAGCATTTTGCTTTAGCAAAATATTAGCTCTAAGTGAAGTAATAATTAGGATATCTTTATCATTTTAAGGAAAACGAAAAAGCATCTATAAGTCTGCTCTACCTTATTAGAAACCTAATCAGAAAGAATTTCTAGTTTAATTTTTCTTTTCTTCTCTTCTTTAGAAACTTTTATGTAATAAAAATTTAAATTACTGAATTTAAGTCCGATTAAGAAATTATTTCTGATTCAATTAAATTTGAAATGTCATACTATTAAGAAACTTTTATAAGTCAAGGTAATTTTCAGAAAATTCCAAATAATATCGAGAATTTGGTTTTTATATTTATTAAGCTTGAGATCTGGTTTTTTATTAAAAAGAATTAATTAATTTTACATTTATTTCAATATTTCGTTGCCACAATGGGTAACTTCTTCAGGGTATATATTGGAATAAAAATAAAATTAATTAATTCGAGTTAATTTAAGCAAATAATATCGAGAATTTTAATGCGAAATGAAGAAAATTCGAAGTGAAAAGTAATTTTTTAATAGTTTGTTGAGAAATTTTCAAATGAAAATGAGAATTTTAATATGAAATTATTATTACTAGTATAATTCTTAACTACACTTGGAATATTCTACATTTCAATGAAAAATGGTATAATTTGAACAGTTTTATTATATATATAAAATGAATTATTTTTATTAATTGGTTTGTAAATATTGTTGGCCATAAATAGAAGTGCCCTAATTCAAATAACTGTAACTTTACAGTAAAAAATAAAAACATAATAATAAACAGTACAAGTGCTTGCACAACTTTTTTTAAACCATATTTTAAAGGAGTTATTTCTTACAATATTACAATAAAGTTTTATGATGTGGTGTATTTGTGCGAAAGTTTTTGGAATCACTGAAAAATTTAATTTCGTCAAAATACGAGTTAGGGCCTTTCTATTTGTGACCATCGACATTTATATAGATGATTTGGCAAACGTTACACTATAACTTAATAAATTATAGATGAAGTCCTAGTATTCTAAAATCTTGATTTCACGGGAGCTTTAAAGTTTTAGCTGCAAACATGCAGAAGCATTTTTTATGCACTTCTTTAATTCAAAAAAAAAATTTCAGTAATGCATATATTTGACTATACCGGATTTTATATAACTTCAAGCCATTTATAAAAATTAGATATGACAAAATGTTTTATATTAAATTTATACAAAAATAAACCAAATTAAAAATATAAGAAAATAACATTTTTTCCTGTTTCTATATTTCTTCTGTGTATTATGTACATAAATTTTTATTGTTAAAATTAAAAATAAAATTATTGAGTAATATTCAGTTTAGTAATATTATAACGGCCTGCCCCTCCATGTCTCCAGAAATTGTTCGATTGCAAACAACAATAACATTAGGAAATTTGTTGTTGTTTTCAATTTGAGTTGTCTATCAAACGTTTTCTTGTGACATCGTGGGACTCAGTACGTATGAGTAATAAATTGATTTAATAATTATAAATATCTTTGCATACCTTTGGGAGACCTTCATTAAAGTGATGTAAAGGGATGCGTATGAGTAATATATTGTTTATTATTAACATAATAACTAAAAATGTCATTGCATACGTTTGGGGAGTCTAATAAGACTGTGCGTTTCCATAGTATAAAAATTCACACTAACACTATGAATTCTGAGTTGGATTCCATATTGTATAAATCTTCACATAATGAATGTGAAATGTAAAATTAAAAATTTATTTGAGTTATTCGAAGTTTAAAACTTTTTACCATGATACAATAATATAAAGGTACAACCACATTTGACGTACAAAATTAATTATGACTTGTTCCCCGCTTATTTGATTACGGTTTTTTTGTAAACAGAGAGGAAAGCGTTGCCACACACATATAATGGCAATTTTTTTTAGGAATGCTTTTAAAAATGCGGAATTTTAGTTTAGAAATTGTAGTTAAACACATATTTTTTTAATGTTAAATGAACATGAGAATAACGAAATCTGTGTGTAATAAGACCTACAAAAGCAAATATTTGATTAATTATTTAATTCAATAGATAACAAAAAACTTCACGGCTTGGGATGAATCTTCGTCCTTAAAAACATCGATATAAAGAAACGCCGTAAATAGAAGCGATACAACGATGTTTTATTAGCGGAATTCACGGTTGTTTCATACATATAATACACATTCGCATATACTTCGTGTGCAAATTTATTGCTGGTTTACATCAAGCACAACACACATACTGCGACATTTGCAATTAAGGTAAACACCTTTCAAAGCTTTTAAATTTGTTCTTGTTTCTTTGCAAAGTAACAGCAAGCATTGTTTTCGCCGAGCTCTGGTTGCCTGTTGTGCTCTCGTCGGTGTGAAAGTACAAAAAGCTCTTTATAAAAGTTTGCACATTGTGCATATAGCTTGGACGTAGCTGTATAAGAGTTAATGCATTTTTGGTTGCTAATGACATGGCCTATGATTAGACTAGGAATATGTAATTATCACATTTCTACTTAAAATGGTCCGCGTTGTCTAATAGTGTTCTTAAGAATGCTACAACCCGTTAACAATTTCATCCGAATAATGTAAGGCAGCTAGGTCTATACACCCATACTCTAATATATGTATTTCAGATAAACAGCTTCGTTATTGTTTCTTTGCAGAGACCAAAGATTTCGCCGAGATCTGGGGGCAAATCGCGGCACTCGGTATCGAATTACGAAATATTTCCATATAAATTCTATTGAAATATTTCGTAATTAGGTGCGATGTTGGATGTTGTTCTCTCGTCAGTGTGTCTGTTGTAAAACTTTGCACATAGTGCGTATAGCTTGGACGCAGTTGATGTAAGGCAATACACCAGAGAGTATAAAGATAAAGTTCCGCCTTGGTTCAGTTGGAAATTTCCTTCCTGTTGTATCTTGCCTGCTGACGTTGTTGGTGCTGCTTTAACTTATTTATTGTTTATAAATTTATGAAATAATTAAAATATTTTTCATTATTTTTAATTTAATAAACAAGAACGTCAAAAAATTAATAAAAAACTCGGATTTCATAAATTAATATGGTAGCATTAATTTTGAGAGTAAAAAATAATACGGACAAACGTCAGAAAGTTAATATGGCGACGAAAAGAGAGAACGGTTTTACCTTTATATTATTGTATCATGCTTTTTACCATGCTCAAATTCTTACTTTATTTATTTTTTTATTATAACGCACTTATTCCTCAAAAGCGTAACAACTCAAAATTTTCAAATTTTCACTTTTTGCAAAAAACCAAACAACATAGGTCATATCTACCCACTGTAAAAATGTCCCTTTGATTTGACTTCTATTCCGTGAAAAAACCCGTTATGACTCTCTTTGTGTTTTTAGAATAAATACTTTAGTCTCAATTAAAGGAAGACATTTTTAGTTGTTTGCAAGTGATTGAGCAAAACAGATCAAGGTTTTTTCAATCAAAGAGTGGCATTTCGAGTTGATGTTGTTTTAGACTGTTTACGGTTTATGTAATCTAGAGTGAATTTTTAGTTAAACTGTGTAAACTTGAAATAACACCACTAGTTAAACAAAAAAATTTCAGAAAATGAATAACAACTCAAAAAGTAGTTCTTTTTTTTGGAAATCACTTAAGCAATAAAAAGAAACAAAACGTTATATTATTTTTTAATGGTATTTTCTTACAATGACATAATTTTTTGCTGTAATATATCGTTAGAATCAACAGAAACTGTTTTTGGCCTCTACTGAAAATTCATGAATTTTGAGTTGTTACGCTTTTGAGGAACAAGTGCGATATAAGAAATAGTTTAAAACATCTTATATTAAATAGGCTCTTGCACATTTTATTACATGAAATAGTAAAAAATTCAACACCTCTTCAAAACTTTGCTCGTTCATAAATTTGAGCACAAACACACTTTAGGAATTATTTACTTATTCCATTATAAAAGTTTAGCTGTTTGTTTATCTTTCGAAAATTTTCTTGCAAGTTCTTAGTATTTGGTTACACAACCTGGGCAGACATAAAAAAAAATAAAATTTTTAGGCAAACTTATTTTTATTTATTAATTTATTTTGGTAAATAATTTGTTTGCTTTACTTTTTTTTATCAAAATAAATTCTGTTTTATTATTTTCTGGCTTATGTCTTCATAAAGTTTTCTTACGAAGTGTATTTTCTTTTCAATAAATTGACAACAAAATGCGTATGTTACTACAATAAGTGAATAACTGAGTGAGCAAAACAAATACGAAAAAAAAATATTTATTGCAAAAGTTTTTCTCTTTTTTTTGTGTGTGTATTTTTGTGCACAAAAGTTTTTTAGTTCTTGAAGAAGTGTAACCTTGATTAAATATATAAATAATCATAGTGGATTATGAGCAAGCTTAACAAGTATTTATAAGCAAAACTTATATTATCATGTCCAAAATCAGAATAATTCAAAGATACTTTCAAACTTTTGCTCATCAGCATTAACTTATGTAGGACTTGTATTTTGTTTTTCAATGTCGAGTAATATAGTCTAATTAAAATGTAATTGCCAAAACTATTGCAGGTGTAGTAAAATAAGCTCTTCTCTGAGGAATATTTTACATGCGTAATCTATGTTTTTGCGCTATAATACTGTATACCTTGATACTTAAGTTAATACAAGTGCATTGAAGTTGGGGACTGTTAAATGATATTTATGACCTTGTAAATTTGTAACTACTTTTGTTCAAAAATATATTTAGATGATGATAGTAATAAATTTTTTACTGTGCTAACGTAACATAAAATGTTTAAGACATGCCAAATTCAGCGAAATGTGTGTAAATTTTAGCTCAAATGATCTCCCCTTTTTGCAATTGTCGCCTTCAACGTCAACATCAATTCAATAATAATTTTGCATTCAATATCAAGTACACATTTCTAAAAATTTTTTAAAGAAAAATTTTATTGAAAATTAAAAACGTTTTTGTCTATAATATAAATTCAGAGTCCATAATAGGAACAATAATTTCAGCTGTTTCTACTTCTGTCACTAAAATATGTTTTGGCTCCGCTAATTCATTAGTTTTTTTGTCTTACTTCGTTGGAGAAATGCGGTTAAAAAAATAGAAAGAGGTGCACATATCTTTCTACTTAAAATTCGTTTTGTTCGTTTGTTTTAACCGCGAAGCAGTGAATATTTCTGCAATAGAAAATTTCTTCATGTGCAGGCAAGTATAAATATAAAGTGAAGAGTAAACGTTCATCATCTAAATTGTTAGTTATCAAAATAATCTATGATTTCAGCTAATAAGTCTATTATGCTTTTGTTTCACTGCAAGCAGTGTCCTAGTTAAGACAAGTAAAATTATCAATTACTCAGCTAATTATGGCAGCAGTTGTTTGTTGTATGTCAAGTCAATTCTGTTGCAAGTCAAAAATTAAAAAACAAAAATCGTTCAATTGTTGTCTTGCATTTGTCCCAAAGGAAAATTGTGTTGTTTATCTTTCAGTTTACATAATGATAGCAACACAGTGACATAAAATACTATATCGTAGGTCAAGAGTATAAACGTGCTAACTCACTTCAAATAAAGTTTACAGGAGAGACAAAATAGCAGAATTTTATCTCTCTACTCTATTCTTATTTCGTTTTAGTTTTCAATATAAGTAAACGACAGAAAAGATCTTGTTAACATCGTGGGCCAGGCAGCAAATTTGTTCAACAAGTAGAGTGTCAAATTAAAGAAAAAATGTTTTAGCCAGTCGATATGTGTGTCATTTATTATAAAAAGTGGATTTAGCAGGTTTACACTCTAAGGCAACAATATGTTGCTGTTGTTAATGCAGTTTTTATTGATAATTTTTACTTGAAAAGTTATTTATTTGTGTGTTTTTTTCTCTTTCTCGTAAATCTGTTGATTTGTCTCTTCTTTCTGAGCTGAAACTTTTTTCTTTGTAGATTAGTTTGAGAATTTTATATATACCTTCTACACTGTCAATCCTAATTTATTTCAACGTTCATATATGTATGGTGAACTCAAATTACTTATTGGGTAAAAACTAGGTTAAAGCTCCTGCCAGACAGCAAGTGCATGTATGTATGTTTCCATCAACAACATCATTTTCATCATCATCTCGAACAGACAGATATTAAGAAGAAAAAAGTAAATGGAAAAATTCAATTCTTTTGTGGTTCTTAACCAGAGAAAAGTTGAAAAAGAAAATCAAAAAAGAGATAAAGAAATATAAAAAATAATGCATTGGGTCGGTATAATTTTTGCTACATACATGTACATTTTTAATACCCTACAAAAAATTTCAGTGAAATTTCTATCAATTGGGAATTTAAAAAAAGTATTGAATTGTATGTAAAATTATAAAATCTCTATAGACTTTAAATTCACTATGAACTTAAGGCCGCTAAAGGCCTATTTTGTTTTTTAAAGGTTGTTAACAAGAAAAGAAAATTAAAATTTAAAAAATTTTTTATTGTCCTTCATTAAAATTCTTCACTAAAGCAAAGAAATAAAATTCGGACTTGTCTTTACCCTAACTGCCAGTTTATTGAAGACAAATAATAATTCTCGTGTGCCTATTTTCATTGAAACCAAAAACAAAGCACTCTAATTTGTTTTTGTTTTCAATATAAATAGGCAGACAAAAATTTTTACGTCTTATATAAACTGGCAGTTTTTAAAATTGTTTGTTATTTTTTTTAAACTTAAAATTTTAAAATTATTTTTTTTTTTTGGTTTTTCCCTCAATTGAGTTTGTATAGGAAGGAAATTGTTCTTAAATTGTTATTTTTTTAAATTGTATTTATTCATAGTCACTTTGTCTAAAAAGGCAAAGTAATATTTCAAAAAATGTAGAATTTCAGAAAATTTCATTTTACAAAAGATACTTTTTGTCAAAATAAGGCTTTTATATAGAGATAATTGTTCAAAAACAAATTTTTTGAAATAGGTACATTTTGAAAAAGTTCTTTCTTTAAAAGGTATCTTTCCGCAAAATAAGATTTTCATAAGAAGGTAATTTTCCAAAAGGTACTTTAAAAATAAAAATTATTATGCTAAACAGGTACTTTTTCCAAAAATGTACTTTCTCTAAATAGGTAATTTTTCTAAAAATGTACAGCCCTGTTTATAAAGCTTATTAAGGCTTTATAAAGGCTTTGTAAAACAAATTTTCATAGACAATTTTTCTTAAAAAGCCTTTATAAAGCTTAAATAATTTTTATGAATAAGGCTCTTAATTTTGTTTAAATGAACTTTTTCCTAAAAGTGTACTTTTTTCTAAAAGTGTACTTTTTCCTAAAAGTGTACTTTTTTCTAAAAGTGTACTTTTTTCTAAAAAAAAGGCATTTTTTAAAGAGGCCTTTTTTAAGCAGGTATTTTTTTAGAACGGTACTTTTTTCTAAAAATGTGATTTTTTCTAAAAATGTACTTTTTCTAAAAAGGTACTTTTTCTCAAAAGTTACTGCTACTAAAAAGGTAATTTTTTCAATTTTTTCTGAAGTTTTCTCGTTATAAAAAGTATACTCTCTAAAGTATAATTTTTATAAAAATAGTTTTCTCAAAATGAGGTTTTTATTAAAAGATAATTTTTCATTAAAAAAATTCTATTTGTTTCCAAAAACGATTTTTGTTTTTCGTTAAAAGTTATATTTTTCCCATTTTATTTTTTTGTTCTCAAAAAGTAATTCTCCAAAAATTTTCTTTGTTATACTTTTAAAAAGCTATTGTACCTTTTTCGAAATCAAGTATGTTTTTCCATTGTAAAACACTTTCTCAAAAATTCCTTTTTTGTAATAAAGGGTATTTTTTAAAGAGATATATTTTCTAAAAGATATTGTACTTGTTTCAGTAAACCGTTTTATTATTATAAAAAACGTTTTTCTAAAATGGTACTATTTTCAAAAATTAAATTTTTTTTTAAATATGAATCTTCAAAAAGGTACCTTTTCTGAAAGAGCTTGATTTCAATGAAAATACCTTTTTATCAAACCATTCGGCCATTCTGGCCCGAATTTTATTATATTTTTTTTCTATTTTTCTTTTCAGTATTTTGTTAAGAAGACTTGGCCAATTTGCCCAACAATTGAAAACGACAATTAGCATCAGCGACTTGATTATGCAATTTATTTTCGTCAAAAAGAAGAAGAAAATCGTAATTTTATTGATTATTTAATAATTAGCGACGAAGCCCATTTCCAAATAAATGGGTTCGTTAATAGAAAAAAATGCAGGATATGGGCTACAGAAAATCCAAGAATAGTTAAACAGCGAGAATTACACCCACTTAAGTGTACCGTTTAATGCGGTGTTTCGTCAAAAACGATAATTGGCCTTTATATTTTTTTTTTGAAATGAACACGGTATCGCCGTTTCCATCAATGATGCTAGAATTCGTTCCATTTTAAATTCCCTAAGTCTTCTTTACAAAATACTGAAAAGAAAAAAAGGAAACAATTTTAATAAAAAAAAATTATAAGGTATTTAAACTCCTTCGATCAATCTGGGCCACGCTGCATAATTGCTTTTTAGGGTTCCGTACACCAAAGGTGAAAAGGGTGGTCAATCAGTTAATGCAATTTTGACTATATAATTTTGACAACTTGCTATATCTTGGAAACAATAAGAGGCAAACACTTGAATTTTCAAACCGAAAATTATAAAATCGCCAAACCAAAAAAATATCGCCAAAAATTAAAAAAAAAATTGCCAAAACGAAAAAAATCGCCAAAATTAAAAAAAATTCTAACTCTAAAATAAATCGCCAAATTCGAAAAAATCGCCAAAATTAAAAAAATCGCCAAAATTAAAAAAAAACGCAAAAAATCGAAAAAAATCGCCAAAACGCGAAAATGTCGCCAAAACTAAAAAATTTTTTATATAAAAAAAATCGCATAAATGAAAAAAATCGCCAAAAATAAAAAAAAAATCGTCAAAATGAAAAAACGCCAAAAACCGAAAAAATCGCCAAAACGAGAAAATAAAGTGTCAAAACCAAAAAAAGAGCCAAAACTTACAAAAATCGCCAAAACCGAAAAAACGCAAAAAACGCCAAAACAAAAAAACCGAAAAAACTCCAAAAACGAAAAAAAAATGTCAAAAATATATATTATATAGGATGAAGTTTGTATTAAATTACATATCTAGTGTTCGTACGGAACCCTTCGTGCGCGAGTCAGAGTCGCACTTTACTGAATTTATTTAGATGTTGTTTTAAATGCAAAAAGTCAACAAAAAAATTTTTCAAAATTTTCCTTTCTTAAAAAATATTTTTATATTTTTAAATTATCCAAATAAGGTAATTTTTATTAAAGTTGAAATCGAAAAGTTTCGAATTTTGCTTATGTTCATTTCCTGCGATATATATATTTTTATATAATAAAGATGTAGCATTATTCAATCGCTTTAAATCACCCAAAAAAATTAACTTATTTTCCTTTATCTATGTGAGTGTGCATTCGGTTGTATGTAAGACTATTTCAATGTCCAAAGTAAAGATTAAAAGAAAAATAAAATACATGATGGTAATGGTTTCTGGTATCTGGTCTGCGGTTATCAAAATGACTTTGACATCTGAATTTGGAAAACTTCAACACATCACATAACAATATTATGCTGTTGTCGTTGGCAAAAACTATTGTTGCTGTTTATTACTGATGTTGTCATAGCAAAGAAGACCGACTGAACCTTAAGTGGCTCCAGCAAAAATAACAGCAACTATGTTTGGTTATATGGATGGGAAAGCAACAACCAGCCATAATATGTGGCATGAACAACATGTGCAGCCGTCTGCCCTGTTAAAGCTTAACAAAATGGCGAACGGTTTGTTAATAAAAGAATTCACATAATGACATAGTTGCAAATACACTCATACTACTCATACACTGATGGACTATTGACTCAGCAAATTGCAAAGGAAACTGCATTGGTATGCAGATTTTAAGATGGAAAATAAATAAAATAGCGGCATTGGTGAGAACTAAAATTAAGATTTTCCATTACATTGGAAACAAATTAAAGAACTGCAACAAACATTTTAATTTTAAAAGCCAAGAGTACTCAAGTTCCATTCATTATTGTGGTATTTTATTTTCATTATTTTTTTATATTTAATATGTTTTTCTCGTTATTTCGTTTTATTCATTAACCAAAGTTGACAAGGAGAATTGCAATTTCTTGTGTTTTCTTTGTCTTTGCATTATTTGCATTTTATGAAAAGGAACTTTGAGTGAAGCAACATCTTAATGTAAAAAAAATATAAATTTTTATGTCCACAAATTGGTTAAAAGTATAAAGAGAAAAACGGAGAGCCAGCAAAAACCAGAGAAATTATACTTAAAATAATTTAATGAAAATGGGACTTGACCTTAAACTAAACCTTAAATGAAAGCTTTCAATTAATAAAAATTATTCGTTCTTCTTTGCTGAAGTAAAATAAAAAAGATTGAAGTGAATTAAAATTTAATTATTTGACTTTATGATTATTTTAAAATGTTTGAGTTAAATTTATTGAAATTGCAGCCTTGGCTATAAGAGAGTCATAATGCAAAAGAAATTTTAAGGAAAACGAGCTTAAAGTTTGGAATTTACTAACAACTCATATTATTTTACTTTAAAGATGTGAGTTTACAAAATATTTGTTTGAAATTTTTGCACAATATAAAGAAAAATATTATTTAAGAGTTATGATACTCTTGCAGCACAAGGCTCGGTATAATGTAAGCATATTATTTAATATGTTTTCTTATTGAAAATGCAGAACTTTTCACCATACTTTGTTAGACACACTTTGTGTTCTAAACAAAATTTACTTGGAGTCCATGTAACTGCTTCAAATGTGCATCAATTATTTAAATTTAATTATTAGCAATAAAAATTCAATATCAAGCTTTCATAGTAGAATACTTGGCTGACAATGTTTCTTATACTGCTACACATACATTGTGGCATTTTATGTTTAGAGTAGACCTGGCGCCAGCAAACAAATGAGAAATTTTAAATTTTAAGAATTTTTAAATTAATTTTCAAATATCACAATGCATTCTTCATTTCATTTTTATCCCATTGTAATGGGAGAAACATTTTAAAAATAAGTCCCTGTCCATACTTGCAATTTCTGTTGCAGCAATTCTTGAGTTTATAGGTGAGAGAGGTGAGAAGATTGGGGAGTGGTACACAGTTTCATGTGCTCGGCAATTCTCTTTTGAATTGAAATTCGTAATTATTAATTTCAAGTTGTTAGTTGTATTTGACGTTTTTTAAAATTTTATTTCTTCAGTTGTATGAAAGACAAAAAAATATAACAAAAAGTAAATATAATTGTTAATTTTTCAAGGAAATTTGTGGTGTTTTAATTTTTTTTAATGCATAATTGCAATATTTACTTATGCAATTTGAGAGCAGAATTTTAAGAAATTGCAGCGACAAAAATTACAATTCTGGACGAGGACTAAGGAAATAAAGGAAATATTTCCAAAAATTTTTGGGGCATACTTTTAGAGGCTGAAAATAAAATGCCTAAATTGTAATTTCAACAATGCACAGTGGTCGGAGCTGTATGGAGTCGGCGGCCAAAAAATACATCCAGTATAGGTTTCATCACTGAGTCAATTTAATTGACTTAATAAAATTTTTATTAATTTTTGGTTTTGTTTTAAATTAAATGTGTTCATTGTGGGAAATTGTTTTTCTGTATAATAGGTTTTTATTCTATTATCTATGTAATTTAATGTTTTACATATGCATAAATTAAGGTGGTGCCAATTTTTAAATTCCACGTAGTTTTAGCGATTTTTAGGATTCCATACACCAAAGGTGAAAAGGAACCCTATTGTTTTCGCTACGCTGTCCGTCTGTCCGTCACACGCTATTTTCTCAGGAACCGTAAGAGCTACGGACCTAAAATTAAAGGGTGTTCCAAAACGAGCAACGAAAAATGTTAAAATCCCATGTAATATAATTACAATTACATGCACAAATCTAAATTGACACTTGAAATTTGTAAAATTATTGTATTTTTATACAGACTACAATAATTAACACTAAAATTAAAAAAAAAATTTAAATTAAAGGGTGGTCCATCAGTTAATGCAATTTTGACTATGTAATTTTGACAACTTGCTATATCTTGGAAACCGTAAGAGGCAAACTCTTGAAATTTTCAAAAACGGTAAAACTAAAAAATCCAAAAACTATAAAATCGTCAAACGAAAAAAAAATCGCCAAAAACCAAAAAAAATCGCTTAAACGACAAAAAAGCACCAAACTAAAAAAATTTTAACACTAAAATAAATCGCCAAAACCGAAAAAATCGACAAAATGAAAAAAATCGCCAAAATTAAAAAAACGCCAAAAACCGAAAAAAATCGACAAAACGGGGAGAAAAGTGCCAAAACTAAAAAAGCGCCAAAAACCGAAAAAAGCGCAAAAACGACAAAACTAAAAAAAGGCTCAAAACTAAAAAACCCAAAAACGAAAAAAAGCCAAAACTATTTATTATATAGGCTAAAGTTCGTATTGAATTACATATATAGTGTCGGTACGGAACTCTTCGTGCGCGGGTCAAAGTCACACTTCACTGAATTTATTTAAACTTACTAACATTTACATGAAAATAAATACAACAACAGCAACAGCAATATGAACAGTTTCTCTTTGCAACTACGTTCGTTCTGTTAGAAAGTGGAAATGAATATAGAACAATAATCAAAACAAAAGTATTCAATACCACTGTGTGTAATTTTTTAAGTTATGGAAATGTATCACTGCGTGATAAAAGACAAAAAAAAAAGACCCGTGTCTCCCAGTTTTTCCCCAAGTCATGCCCCCTTTTTTACGGGGCAAATCTTTTGGGGCCTCTATGTCATTTTTGGAAAAAATTATCATTTTTTCAATCTCATGTCTTGCAAACCGTTCGGAATTTTGATTTACATTCTGAAACAAAGTTTTAGCTTTTGTCATAAAGAATAAATCAAAAAATAAAAAAACAAATCATAAAAAATAAAACAAACAAAATTGAAAAACTAGGTAAGCACCTGAGTAATTTCAAAGTATTTGTAGAAAAGAATAAAAAAAATATATAAAATCGCCTAACGATAAAAGGGAAGCAATAAAACTATTAGCATAGAAACTATTCATGATAACGAAGGGTAAATATCTTAAGCAAAAAGTGAACAAGTTATATTCAAGATTTGCCAGTCTAGATTTTTTTAAAGCAAATTTTCATAAAATATTAATGCCCATTTAATGACAACTTTTACAATAGATAATTGATTTAATAGCATGGCCTAAATAATGAAATTACACACATACACGCTTAAGCAGAGTGGGAATACATGACAATGCCTGTGATAAGAGAAAAACCCACAGACAATCAAACTACTAGTAGAATTATACTTGTACGTCAAAAGCAGTCCCAAATAAAGCAAAGGGTGTATTAAACTTGTATTATGAAAGAGGAAATGGCAGAACTTCGTTGTTGGAAAAAATCAGACTTTATGCCTTAAGTTTGTAAAGGGAAAACGTTTTACAATTTACTTTAAAAATAATAATAATAATAGAATACAAAAATTTGTTTTTGCTTACAATTTAAATTGCAAAACGAAAGCTCTTTTATGTATTTTCTTTTTTTTTACAAAAAAAACAGTTAAATAAATAACAAATTACTGCCTGGGGATCTCGAGCTCAATACACACAAAAAAATAACATAAAACTTAATAAGAAAATTTTATATTTTAGTTATTTTTGTACTTAAACAAACTACTTTTCCAGTAAAGTAAATTTGAATTTTGGCTTTTATATTAAATGAAAATTTACCTTATTAATTGTGCCCGCATTAAGAATATTTTGTATTCCTATATAAAAGCTTTTATTTAATGGCAGCAGCAACGTTTAAGTAACAAGAATTTTAACACAATTGAAATGTTTATGTCAGTTAAAAAGTGCAAAAGACAAGCAATTCAGTGTAATAAAGTTCACTGTTAAAAGCGGAAGTAATTTGCAAAAGTTACGTGCAACAAAGAGAGAGAGAGAGAGAGAGAGAGAACAGAAAACGTCAATCTGCTGCAAGCACTCACTCATCCATTTATTCATTTATCTAGTTGTTATTCATTTCTTTTTTCTTTCTTTCTCTCTTTTTTTTTTTGCTGCATTAACTGTCAGTCTTTGGTTGCAAATAAAGTTGCTGTAAATATAATTTATGTAAAAACCAACATGATTTACTATATTTAGATGCTGCTGCACCGGGTTAATGATGCTGGTTCGTGGTGCCGTCATGTCATGTTGTAGAGCTGATGCTAATGGAAATGGCAATTGAAATTAGTTTGTGTTTTGTTGCTACAACTGAAAATTTTAATATGCACTTTTATGAGTACTTGTTCATATTGAATGCAGGAAAAATGGAAACCATACTTAAGAGCCATTTCACACTATGCCTTTTTAGCCTGCCTTGTATTGACAATTTTCTTTTAAACCCCCTACGAAAAGTCACACACGTTTACATTAAGCCTTTTTTATTCATGCCTTTTTAGCATTTATATACACGTTTAATGCTGAGAGTACGAAAAAGGCAAAGAGAAATGTCATAAATCCCCTCGAATTTTCATTTTGTGCCTTTTGTTCTACCCCGCAAGCTTCTCACACCCTCTCACCGACAAACTAAAAAAGCCTGCCTGAACAGGCAAGCAGAAAAGGCACAGTGTAAATTGCGTCTAAGGAATGACGAAGATTTTCTTCCAAGCGCAGCAAAAATCGGAACTAGTTCCAATGGTTTACCACTTTCATGACATACCAATCACTACATGTACTGAATTTAATATTCTAAGGCTATTGTTTATATAAAAAAAAAATATACTAGACATCATTCAGTAATTTGGATAACTTCTGTCCTTTGACAACTATGTGTTCAATTCATTAATGTTTCACCAGAAATAGAACTACACTTGAAGCTGAGTTCATCAGTACTGTTACTAATAATTTGTATTGACATTTCTTTTGCTGGGAAGCATTACATAAGGTATAATTCCTATTACTTAGAAAGTCTTGTTAAAAATTTTTGAAGGTTGCTATTAAAAACATGTTTTGTGGCCATATAATTTATATATGCAATCTTAATTTAATTAAATCACTAATAGATTCAATAATTTTCTGAATTAAAAAGAAGTTATTAGCAAGTTTTTTCAATAAACTTTTTGATTGCTTTTTAAATAAATTAATTTTCAAAAGAGACTTACGAACTTTGACATATGATGGCAGCCGTACTATAGAAACAGCAGGTGTTCAATTAACTGTCATTTAGTCAGTATGCTTTGCTAAAATAATCATGGAGGAATATAGCATTCAACTAGAGGTGTAATGTTCATGATTTCCATAATCGTCCTACCAAAAAGCCTATTCACAGTGTGGGGTATAAATTTAAATCCACTAACAATTGAGTTCAGTAAACATTTAGCCAACAACCCATATGTCAACCAAACGCAAGAGCTGCCAAATAACATCACCACTGCCAACGAATGTGTGCAGCAGAAGCCCAGGCACTCGATTTTGCATCGCTCACAAGAACTCGCACTTTCTCAGGCTACAACTTGGTGAATTTGACATTGTGACTTATGTCAAGTATACATCTGGCATTCGTAGTCTTGTTATTTTTAAAATGTATGCAACGCTGTTCCCATTATGTTTTTAATATGGAAAGCAATGCCACTTAACAAAAAATATCGGAAATGACAAACCTTGCCACCAGTATAAACTATTACGACGTCACAATATGCCATAGCGTGTGCTCGACATCAGGCCTGCACTCGTAGAAAATGTAACTGATGATAGAAACCGACGTGTGTTTGCTAAATGACCTCTTCAGCACTTAGAAGCCAAACTTAAATTTAAATCGAAATACTCAGTGCTGCAGCTAGCTCATTTCTGGATTATGGGAGCTTCAACAACCAAACCTTGGAACTTTGGAAGATACCAATCCACAGCAGAGGATGACTATAAATACTCAAAAAAAATATACTTAAGGTAATATTCTTAGCTTTCGTAGTAAAAATAATGCATACGCCCACATACTTTCTCTCAAGAAACTTTGACTATAGCCAATTCCAACATATTTACAAGAGTATCTCTACTTAGTTTATGGGAAAAACTAAAATACGCTAAAGCTATAAATAACAAGACACATGCGTATTGACTCCTTGTCATACTTTTTGTCGGAGTATACTTATACTCAGAGAATGGATATTTAGTCGGGCAAAAAAAAATATACGCATGATACTCGGGATATTTATTCCCCACCTATGCATACATTTGTGTTTTATTTACATTCTAATATTTATTTATTGTATCTTCAAAAATGAACTAACTGATACATACTTATCGTATTCAAATCTAAAATCTAAATATAAGGCCAAACCAGTGTCAGACATAAACTTAGTTGGACTTGTGTCCAACAGTTCTTTTTGAACTAGTTTTAAAGCGTTTGAATCAAAAGTTGTTTCAAACCCATTTAATTTACATTGATGTTTTTGACCGGACTTGTGTCCAACTGAACGAACTAGTTCAAAAAGAACTATTGGACAGAAGTCTTAACTTAGTGATACATATTAACACCATAATAAATGTCGTATTCAGCTCAAAGATGTGTTTAAGAAGTTTCATCCATAGTGCTGTGTACTAAAACCCTAGTCTCCCTCGTTTTTAAGCGGATATGTCCAGTAAAGTTACGAGCATGTATACAAAATTGAATTGAAAATTTCTCTTAGCAGTTTGAAAGCATGGAGTATGTGTGTATAAATAAAATAAACCTGTATATAAGCATATGTAGACGATTAATACTCAGAGTATTTTTAAACTCGTATGTGTTATTGTAGCTCATACAGTATATACATTTTAGTTGCAGTCGCTTGTGCTGCATAACTTAAGAAATGTATATGAATATACTTGTTGATTTTTTTATATTTATAGGTATTCGGTTTAAAATTAATGCGTGTGTTTTGCATATGAGCGTGTTTTCTTATTATTAACTATATGCGTCCCTAATTGTTTGACGGCCAATACTTAAAGAGTACTTAAAATTATACTTTTGTCATTCTCTGATCCATTGTAAGATCCAAGAGCGTCCAATGCATCTCCAAAAATTACTTGATGTGGATTTTAGGCCGGCATCATCAGGAGTACGAGAGCTTGTTATATAATGCTGTTAATGAGAGAAGCATGGACTCGCTAAATTTATGGCACATACTTGCAAGGACTGACCCTGGGATTAGTTTATAGTCATCGGACAATATTTCAAGGTTAGGTTTTCCCTATATTAGTTTCCAGGATATCTGTCAAGAAATATTTTCCCTTTATGCAAGGTGCCACGTCTATATGTCCAAATCGGACTTCTTTTTTTTATGCCAACGCATATAAAAATAGGATTTATTTACACAAAATTTAAGATATGCCAAAATTAAAAATAAAATTATGTGGGAGCTGCCACTCCCACTCATTGCATTCTCACTATTTTCTTTCAGGTGAGCTTAATGCCTTACCGACTTCATTTCAAATCAATGAATTAATATAATGTGAAAATTTCAACAAAATTACTTTAATGTTTAAAGAGTTCATAATATTCATACATACATAAAAATATATAGTATTCATATCACTCATTTACTAAAACAATAACATAACTCAAAAAATAGGATTTTTGAGTTAAGTATGGAGAATTATTTCCTTTATTATTATTCAATTATATGTAAAAATTTTTGAGAAATGTCTTGTATACGAAACTCTGGAGAGAAAAGTTAAATTCTCGTTTTCCTTAAAGTTTTGTTTAGCTTAAAAATAAAAAAAACTAAATTCCTTTCCAATTTAGTTTTTAAGCTATGACATTATTTTAGTGAATGAGTGATATATGGATATTAGTCTTCGTATATTATCGACGATTGTCCATATTTCTGTTTATTTTATTTTTTATTTTGTGAATCTAAAGGCTTCATAGTTCCTTTGAAATCTCTTAAAAATTTCAAGGAACTAATTTGAATTTTTAACTCTCTTCTCTCGATATTATATGTCGATATCTGTCTATAATTCCATTTAAAATTTTTTTTAATAAATCTAAAGACTTGGTTTTTCTTCGAAAATATCACAAACATTTCCAGAAACTGATTTAAATTTTTCCATCTCACAAATTTTTTGTCTCTTTGCATAAAGATCAAATTTTCTTTCATTGAAGCAAATTCTTGTTTATTTCTTGTATTGCACTTTAAGTTTAATACTTTTTTTTGAACAACTTACAAATACTTGAAAATTTGTAGGAAAATGATGAAAACCCGAAAATAGGAAGATTTTAAACTGCAACAAAATAGCAAAATACCGTGAAAATGGAAAGTTGTTGAAAGAAGAAAAAAGAAAATAAAAACACTAAACGAAAGAAAAAACTACATGCTTCATTTAAGCCCACCTGACCCAGTTTATTTTTACTTACTTTTCTAAATTTATTTTGGTTCTTCATCATAAATTTATAAGTTAAAATAAAGATACTTTATAGAACACATTGCATACAAGGTTGAAAGGTGCTGGTATATTATCAACATATGAATAAATTACATTTGTGATATGATAGACGGCCTTGAGTTAAATATATGTCGACATTATTTAAAATTCTAGACTCAATCAGTTATTAGTAAAGCTTTTGTTTTTAGAGTAAAAGTGTTGAGTAGAATATGTTTTTAACTTAACACTCGCTTAACAGTTTATTGGTGTTAATATTTTTATATACATAATTTCAATAGTGTTTTATGTTGAGGCTCTAACTGCAACTATAGAATTTGTAATACAATAGCAAAATATCCAACGACAGCAGCTACACAAACATACAACTCAAGTACGCTTGAGTTCTCTTCTTAAATACTTGAAATGTGTGTGTGTGTGTGTGTGTGTATGTACAAGCACACACATACATACATACATACATACACATAATCCTTTAAACATACTATTAAACTTATAATTATAATTTTCATTTAACTATTATATAATTAACAGACATCACACATACATATAAGCTTTCTTAAAAGCTAAGCGGCAGCATTTTTTTTACAGAAAAATTACTTTTAAGACAATATTAAATAATTTTGCTTCGGAGTCATTCACGCAAACTGATTTAATATTTTGTGTTGTACCGTATTAATGATTATTTATTTTTTTTTAATTTTCTTGTTTTAATCATTCACTCAAATAAAATAATTTCTACACCATTAGTAAGAATAAATATCTAACATTGTAAATTAAAAACGTTTTCTAAAAATATTTCAAATCAAATAAAAAAAATTTACCAAACACTTGGCAAACAAGCCTAAAAAATATTTCTGAGTTTTTCCTTCATGCATATTTACCATTAGCACAATTTGGAAATAAAATATCCAGATAATTAAAATTGTTCTAGTTCTATTGTCTCATTATTTCGAGCATACGGATTACCGTGACACAAAATATATAGATTGAAGTTATTAAACAAATACACACATATAAAGCTTTTAGATTTGTATCAACTGGAGATTTTCAATTAAATTTGTGTTGCAAATAATTATCGTAACATTTTGGCATATCAAATAGTCTATGTGTGTTAAAATAAATCGATAAGTAAAAAAGAAATATTTTGTGGAAAATTATTTTAAAATATTTCTTAGCTAGAGCTGTGGTAACGAAATCAATATATTAAATTCAAATACAATGAACAAATTAAAAAACGTACAAAAAAGGATTTAAAACATGAGGTTGGTTGTTTAAAAAATTTTTCAATATAAGTACGTATGAGTAATATATTTGTCATCATCAGTATTACTCATACGCACCCATTTCCAAAAGATTAAATGGTGAATAAATTTGACAATGCGAACATACATATTTAACCCTCCGATGTTCAGTGCCATATGATACGTAAGTCGAACATATGGACTAAATGTTGTGTTATAGAAATAATTTTACTTATTAATTTAATATGTATTACAAATGTAAATTGAGTTTACAACTACCCAGCAAAAAAAATCGAAACTACGAGTAGTTCCAAACACAGAGAAAGCAGTGCCTAATGAATACCTCATAAAATAGAACAAAATTAATAAGAAATCTCTATGGTTTTTTTTCAATAAGGAAATCTTATTAATTTCATAGAGAAAACCTTTTTAAAAAAATCAAGAAGAAATCTTGTAGTTTTTATGAGGTTATCTTAGTGATTTTTTTAATGAGGTTTTCTTCTTGATTTTATGGGGCGACCTCATAAAATAAAAAAAAATATATCTTTCTTTATTCTTTGTGCTTTGCTTATGTATTTTCATTTAAATTCTATATCATATACTTATGGTGTATGTAGTATATGTAGATGTTATTTATTTATACTATACATACTTACATAGTTACATAAATATTATATTATATTCTATATTAATTAATTAACTCACCGTACATACATATTATTACTTGAAAGGAGACAAGTATTGAATCAGCACACTTCTGACTGATAGACAAACACTCTAACCAATATGCTAACAAGCAGTCTGAATAACCATTGAAATAATTTTGCAAACATGCTTATACAAAAACGAATAGATCATGAAAAAAGTTGTCTGTGTCTATTTATAGATATAAAATAACAAGACACCTCATAAAATCAAGAAGATTTCCTTATTAAAAAAATCAATAAGATGCCTTACACATAATCATATAGGAACCTAATAAAATCAAGAAGAAAACCTTGTTGAAAAAATCAATAAGATAGCCTAATAAAATCAAGAAGAAAAGCTTTTTAAAAAAATCAATAAGGCAACCTAATAAAATCAATAAGAAATCCATATAGCTTAAAATTTATAAGAAAACCTAATAGAATCAAGAAGTTTTTCTCTATGGATTGTTTTTTTGGTGCCAAAAATAACGGAAATTGAGTAAAAAAAAGTTGGGAATAATAAGATTTCTTCTTGATTTTATGTGGTTTTCTTCTTGATAAAATTAATAAGATTTACCACATAAAAATAATAAGGAATCTCTATGAAAAAATCTTCGCTTCTTTCTGCTGGGATACCCCTTAGCCTAAAAACGTTTCATAGAGAAAATCTTATTGATTCTATGAGGCAGTTTTTTCTCTGTGAAGTTTTACCATTTTCATTGGATACCAATCTCTGCCAAATATATGTATGTTTGTGACATATTTTTTTATTCTCATATATTAAATTACCTACAACTCTAAACTGAAAATAATTAGTAACATCATTTAAATGATTTTTATCTGAATTAGAAAATTTTTCCTTTTCTGCTTAATATTAAGTTAAGAGAACGTATTTCGATTATATTTCTTCCAAAGTTACCTTTTTGAATTATTTGGAAATTCATTTTAAATTACTTTTGCGAGGGCGGATCAATAAGTCCGTGATTTTTTTTAATGAAAAACTGTTTTTTTTTTTGCAAAACAAACAAAATTTATTTTTCAACATAATCTCCTTTTAACTCAATACACTTAGTCCAACGTTTCTCCAGTTTTTGTATCCTTTCCAAAAAAAAAATATAATTTTTCGAGGCCTTAAAACCGGCATTTGTTTGATCAGTAATTTCATCGGTGAAGCTAAATCTTTTTCCACCGAGCAATTTCTTTAAGTTTGGAAATAGGAAGTAGTCACTAGGGGCTAAATCCGGAGAATATGGCAGGATGGGGTACAAATTTGTAGCCAGTTAACCATTTTTTTTGCAGAGTCCAAAAAGTATTTCTCGAACTTTTTCTTGGTTGGATTGGCGGTTTTTTTTCGCAAAAAATAATGTTTAATGAGCAAACGAAATTCACTTTTTCCCATTTTTAGAAAAATACACGAGGTTGTATGTTGTGAACAGCTGTTAAACGCAAATTAAATGACGACACTTGTTCAAAATTTGACAGTATTCTATTAGCAAGTGATAATTGATGGAAACAGTGTTGCACTTTATATACGACTACGAGGGAAATTAGGACAGTCTCGGACTTTTTGATTGATTTTTTCTTATTTCTGCTGCACATGGATTCATTAACTTACATATATTACGATTATCGTATTGCTATAATAAATATAACGAAAATTTGTCGAATTAACTATACAGTAACATATTTTAACGATATTCGCTGCAGGTTGAAGTAGAAAAAATGGGAGATTTTGGATTTGATTAAAAAATACATATTATTCAGATATATGTTTCAAATCTTTATATGAGTCGATAGAACAATCTATGTAACTCAATGTTTAAAAATGCTTTCATAAAGATGTTGATGCGGCTTTGGCAAATGGTTCATATGCTGTGGCCAATTTTTTCATACTCTTGCTAACATATCGGCCGGTTTCTCACTATCGAATTCTTCAATATTAGCTTCCAGTGCGTCAACCGTTTCAGGTTTCTCCCTTTAGAACTGAATATAACATAGCCGCACAAAAAATAGTCTAAAGGCTTTAAACTGCACGATCTAGGCGGCCTATTTATCTGTCCCAAACGTGAAATAAATTGTTTCCGGAACTCGTCTCTCAAATGGCCCATTTTTTGCATACTATGGGGCATGTGGCACCATCTTGCTGAAACCACATACCAGCCAAATCCAGCTCTTCCATTTTGGAACAAAATCCTGTAATCATCGCACATAAAATGGAAAAAGTGCACGAATGCACTTTCTTATCCTAGCATCACAATAAAATTCAATAATCTGCAAGCGTTGTTCGCTTCTAAGTCACTTCATGGTTAAATTAAAGACCAAACTGGACATGTTTAGCAGCAACCTGTTACACAAAAACAGCTGGGCTGCCAAAAACAGTGTTGCCAAAAAGAAAGTTGCCAAAAAGTCACCTTTTATAAAAAAAATCCATCATCCAATTGAAATAATACGGCAACTTAAAAATCAGGAATTTTTACTTAAATTTATTTTGATTTATGAAACTTGGAGTCACTACCAATCATCTTTTAAATAAAGCCAAAAATTATTCATAATTTCTGTCAATAAAAATATCTGGATATTCCATATATTTTATTAAGCACACACTATTTTTTACTGACACAATTTTTTTGCGGCTTATCTCCCGCAAAGAATTTATTCCTCTTTGACTATTAATATTTTAGTTTTTGTACAGATTTTATTTTTTCTTCCTTTTTTTTCAGTTGAGCTTTTGAAACTGTTAAATGTTTTTTGTAGAAAATAACAAAGAATTAATAAAATGGCTAAAAAGACGCAAAAAACTACAGCCTTTGGCGATTTAAACTGTGAAAAGTCTTTAGTAAAAATATTTTATTTTTTGCTATAAAAATTGTATTGCCGGCCACAAACAGAGAATGTTTATTTTATAATAAAAAGAGATACTAAAAGTGAAAAAAGGATATTTTTAAATATGGAGTAAAACAAATAAGCAAACAGCTACAGGGAGCTGATAGTTGGTTTGCTGACCTGAAATTGTTAAAGGAAAGAAAAAAGGTCAAAAACTGCAAATGATGTGAAGTGCATGTTATGAATTATTTTATTTCGTTATCAGGTCTGGCAATAGCAAAATTCGAATGAGGACGTAAAATATTTTAGCAAATAATGAGAATAAATTTATTACAAAAACTGACAGGCGATAAAAATCTCTTAAATTTTTAATTTTTTTTTAATTTTTTTTTTTTTTTGAGAAAGACAAAAGAAAAATTTTAGAAATTTTAATTTATTAGACATCAGAAAAAATAAAAGAGTATTGAGCGTTGCTTTAACATTAAAGATCGTATTTTCAGCATATTTTATCTGCCGAATTCTAGAAAAAATATTTGAAATACAAATAAATTTTTTTTTGTAATACTTTTAATACACTCAAAGCTCTAATTCAGGTTTTGCTGTTAATTAATAAAATCATTTTAGCAATCATTTTTTTTTATTTTTTAAGTGTAGTTTATTATTTTTTTTAGTTTCACTGTAACAATTTTTTGCTTTAAAAATTTGCACCAATAATCAAAGTATTATTTGCTTTAATTTTCAGCTTACGAAAATAGTTATAATAAATCATATAGCAAATATAAAATGAATTAAATATTTCTCTCAGTGTGGTTGACACATATCTGGGCTTGCTGGTCACAAAACAGAAAGTAGCTTTGGCCTTTTAACATTAAAAAAATAATTTCATTAAAAACCTTATTTGCTGCATATTGCTTGTAGGTGTTTGTGTATGTGTGTGTGCGTGTGTGTGTGTGTTTCTATGCGTTTTCATTAACATATATTTTTTTTATTATCCATAATATTCAGCCATGACAGTTCACTATAAGCACATTAACAATAAAGCAGCTTTAATCCATCCATGTCATTCAAATGGCAATAAAACAAGAACATCAGTGCTCATCAGTATAATAATAACCACTTGCAACATTGTTGTCACCTGCTTTAGCAACACGACCACAGTGACCGTCGTTGTCATTTAATGATTATTATGTTGATGGGCTGTTTGTTTCTTTTTGCTGTTTTTGTTTACTTCTTTCTACTGTGAAATAAAAAGTCTTTAATTTATCTGGCGAACATGGTATTAAATATGTGGACATTATTGAGAAAATGGACAACAATAAAGTTCCAAAAAAATAAAATAAAATTACAAATGTGCTTGTATACAAATGTGTATAATAAATTATTTATTTCATTCCAAATTTTTGTTATTCGATTAATCAAATAAATAATTAAATAATTTAATTTAAGTTTAAAAAATTTTAAACTTAAATTGTAACAATTCCAATAAAAAAAACACTAATTATTAACTTGACTGCATTCGATCGAAAAAATACTTGTGTGGCAACAATCTCTATATAAATAGCTGTTGTTGTTATTTACATTTATTTTCTTTTTACATACTCTTACAAATACAATTTGAAGCTGAAAAAAACTCAGCCAATGTATTAATGCTAAAGTAAGAAAATAAAAAAAACATGTTGATTATTGAGTTCTTGTTTCAACTTTGTTATTTGTTGTTGAGCTTCTCATTTGTTTAAATGAAAGTTTATAACATAATAACTCTAGTTGTTCTAAGAAACTTTGGGTAAAGGTTCCCTGATGATCTGCATTAGCAACAGTGAAATGCGCTTAGGATCCAGCTAAACCCCTCAATAATCAATTTCAATGTTTTGTTAATTAAAAAAAAAATATTTTACTTAATAAGTAAAATATTAATTTGGGATTATTAGTGCGTTTAATAAATTTTAAACTATAATTTAATTTTGTTGAAGTTACTCAATTAAATTGTTGTTCTAAAATTTACTCAAGTTAATCTCTTTTTTTTTATTTACTTACGGTCTAATTCATAAAAACTCCTTATTTCAGCTTTAATATGTACATTACTTATGAAACAGATTTTGCTTTATTAAGCTCTAATAAAAATTTGTATTCATAACTGATTAATATCAGTGAATTAACTATTAAACGATTTGGCTTCTTTTGTAATTTTATGTTGGCAACATCATGCTTCTTTGGCTCTCATTTTATGTTTACTGATGCATACAACGAAGAATCGATTATCTAGGTAGACTGTTTGAGTCGAAAAAAAGTAAATCATTACGCATAATGTTATTAAAAAATAACTTAAACAGTAGGCGTTTCACTTTTTATTAATAAATAAAGCAAAAAATGTATATGTTACAAAAAACACATTTATATTCGGCTGAGTACAGAAGTAGGCAAATACCCATTTTATAGCGGTCGATTATGCATCACTATTTTGTTTTCATTTTAAAATATCATTGTACATACACACATACATATGTTAGCATGCAGTACCATACAAACATACGTATGCTTGTACTTACATATGCCCTTGTGTTTATATTTCTATTTTTCTTTTTGCCAATGAATGGGATTTCTTTAATTTTCAACGATGTTTATATGTAAGTATGTATTTTTCCTTTAGTACAATTATGCATACATACATACATGTACCGACTTACATAAATTAATACATTTGCCCAAGAGCATTATTCAGGAGACATGCATATGAATAAACAAGAAACATAAAAGTGAGAAACCACAGAAAATCTCACAAATGATAAAAAAATCAAGAAAATATTATTTATAATTGTTTATCAAACGCTTAAAGTAGCATGGAGGCTACATTAAAAATCTCTGAGTTATGAAACGTTTATTAAACGTCTAATAGGCTATTAATCATTTATGAATACACATTTAGCGATTTTTGACTATTAGTGTGTTATTGAACTGTTAATAATCTTTTATGAATTAGACCGTTAAAACCTAGTAGTACACTAATCGAATTTGTGAAAAATGTTGAGCAACATTAATCATTTAAAAAACAATGAATTTTCTGTGACATTAATCATAATCATTAAGTCAGCGCCTATTCCAGAAAAGCCGGCAATAAGTTGAACATTTGGTTTTTATTGCTCTTAAATGTTAAATTTTTTTAATTGCTAAAAAAATATAAAAAAACTATTTATACAGAGGAATACATTTAACACTAGTTGTAATATATATACATATATAGCAAATACTTATTCGTGATCCGAATAAATTGGTGTACTATTCAAATAAATTTTCCTGTAAGCCCTTTATTCATGTTACCTTTTTAGGAAAAGGATAGTGAAGGAGATAGAGGAAAGCTTAATTTTTTAACAAGTCAGGGGGTTATTATGTAATTCAATTTGAAACGGAAACTGTTCGAATTTGTATGTTATTAACATCACATTCGAACACATTTCCGTTTCGAATCGAATTACATAGTAACCCCCCCCCCTGCTTTTTTGCACGTTTCTAATAATGCAGTATTGCAGCGCCTGTGGTGTCAATTAGGTGTCTTAAATTTTTGAAGCTTTTTTTTAAGATGCCATTTTATTTTTTTTGGTTATCTTATTTCGCCCATGACAGTGCTACACAATACCGACAAAAGAGGCCACTCTGACGTTACATTAGGAGTATTATCCGCAAATACCGGTGTATCTAACTACTTTAGCCAACGCCACACATCCATATATTTGTTGACGTACTAGACGTAAATTGAAATTGGAAAATACCCAGAAAAATATTTCAAAAAAGGTAATCGGGTTTGGAATTAAGCATTTTTGGTGGAAGCTGTTCCTTACTGGATTATCAACTTAATGATTTTAACAAGGTGTGAGACTAAAATAATCGATTCTTGAGAATTACATACTTGTTTTATTTGGCAACTTGTTCACGTAATCGATTTAATCTAAAAGAATCATTCTCCTCATTTTGCAACTTGTAAATCATATTTTAAAATTTTAGGTAATGTGATTTGTAAGCGATTAATGAAATTCGGTAATCAGAAAAGTAAGTCGTTATATGGCAAGTAGTTCTGATGATAATTGCGCAATTTTTTGGTGGGTAGATTTATATAATATTTTATATAGACATTTCCGTTGTATCGAACGTGACCGTTGTACACCTTTACATACAAATTTCTATCTTCACAATAAGTGTAACTTATAGTTCTAAATTTGCCCATTTTTTTCATATTCAAGATAATATAAAAAAACCAAGACATTCTCATATGTTAAAAAAAGAAGTTGTTTTTGCGGACGTTGGCTAAATTGTTGATTTCAGCAAAACCTGTAACAATATTTCTATGCGACTAGCTTATATTTATATCTGATACTTTTTTAGAACGGCTTAGATTTTACTCAAAAATAATTAAATGTATTAATATATTAAATTTTAATTACAGTCGCACGTGACATGTCGCACCTGACCTGTTGCACGCGATATATCGGATGTGACATTTTTGATTTTGAAGCAAACGAAGACATTCGCTTGTGACATAAACAAAAGTTCTTCGCTGATTTCAGCGAAACTTGAAACAAAATTTTAATGTAACGAATTTTAGATTGTTTTGCACTGTACATAGATTCAGTAATTTTTATTTCATTAATCTTGTTGTTTTAATATATGTAACAAAAATGTATCGACTTTCCTATTCAGTAACACATTTTAACGATATTTGCTGTGGGTTCAAGTAATAAAAGGAAAATAACAATGTCAAATTCATTTAGTTTTCTTTAATTCTTTTGCTTGCTTTTTGCTTATATTGCAATTTTGTGTGCAGGGTGGCATCCCTTATACAAAGGGTCCGCCATCTAACGTTTTTTTCAACTAGTGCTTATTTCGTGAATGGTAACACTTGGCTCATGTCTGATTTGACAGATAATTAGTTTTATCCTTCCGCTGAACGAGCCAACTGACCATCCAATGCGTTTTCGCTTCGCCAAGTGGGCCTGCGATCGACTTACAGAAGATGCCGATTTTGCCAAAAAAAATCATCTTTTCAGATGCAGCTGATTTTGATCTTGGCGGGTATGTAAACAAGCAAAATTGTCGCATTTGGGGCACAGAAAACCCGCACGCATACATTGAAAAGCCGACGCACTCAAAACGAGCTACTGTTTGGTGCTGATTTTGGTCCAGAGGCATAATTGGGCCATTGAGCAAGGAGTGGCCGTTACAGTCAATGGCGATCGTTATCGGGCCATGTTGAACGAATTTTTGTTCACAAAAATTGAAGAGGAGGATATTGGCAACATTTGGTTTCAACAGGACGGCGCTACGTGCCACAAGCCGGAGCTTCAGTAGTTTTTTTTTTTTTATAGCATTTTCAAAAAAAAGTTATCTGGCGGACCCTTTACAATTAAGTGGAGAGTAAAGCACAGATTTAGACTATTAAAAAAAAGAAGATACAGAATCACATTACCGCTACCGCAAACGAATAAATATTACGATTTTCGTTCGGTTCGCAAAAAGTTACTGAATTCAGATACTGATGTCTCATTAAAATGGTTTTTATTTTAATCGAAAACAATTTATATTTTTTTTTAGATTCAATTGTGATATGTGACATTTTTTCCCATTATTGCCGTTTTTACGAAACTATAAATAGACAAGCTTAGTAAGAATATTTTCAAATTGGCAGACGTATCATATCACACGTGACATGTCGCACGTGTCATTTTTGATTTTAAGCAATTTTAAACTTTCAAGATAATTGCAACAAACTAAGGCATTCATTCATATGCGACATAAACAGAAGCGGTTCGCTGATTTCAGCGAAATCTGCTTAAAATTGTTTTGATTTTAATCAGAAATGATGTATAATTTTTTTTTTAATTAAAGCTTTTAATAATAGTCGCACGTGACATTTTTCCTATCATAATATTTATATTGTTTCTGTTCTTGCTCTCTTTACGAAGCTATAAATTAATAAGTGTAGAAAAATAGTTTCTAAGCTAACAGAAGTATTCAAGTACTTTTTATCTAATTTTTATATTTTTTGCAACGCCTTCTCCTTTTTACAGCTATTACAAACATTTTCTTGCGTTTGTACGGCTGGTTTTGTTGTGTTTTTGTCGTCATTTCGGTAAACCTTTTCTCTTAAAATATTTAATTTTTACCTTCAGCAGTGTTGCCAGAGATTGATGATGATGGTTAAATGCTTTATCTGTTAAAAATTTCTGCTAAAGTATTTCGCACAAGAAAACTAAGAATTTTAGATTTTAAAATTATTTAAGGTATTTGGCAGTTTTTTTTTAACTTAAATGCTTTTTATGAAAGAATATGCTAGTAGTGAAAATGCTAAAATGCTAAAATGGAAGGAATGAAAGAAGCCAAAGTCTCTTTTCTACTTGTTTCTTAGCATTAGGAGTTCTTTTTTCTAATTTATGGGTTTGTAATAACATTTCATCTTCTTTCAATTTTACCCACCAGCGTATGCAACTTTTTTTTACTTTTTCGTTGCAATTTTATACTTACAATGTCGCACGTGACTAATGATGCGTAAAGGAAAAATATGGCCTGTTGCCCTTTTTTCTCAATATAGTTTATATTGAGAAAAAAGGGCAAAGTATTTTATTTTACTTACTATTCTTACTATTCACCAGCGTATGCAACTTCTATAATTTTTTTTGCTGTTTTTTACTCTTTTTTTATATAAAATTTTGTTTTTAATTTGACTCTTATAATCAGTGGCGGTTGTAGGCTTAGGCATATTTTGCCCGACAATAAAATTGACAGATAAAAGAATTTAAATAAATTAAAATTCGAAAATTTGTTGGACTAAATTTATTTTATTATTTTACAGATTTTTTTATAAAAAATATTAAGAAAATTTTAAGAAAATTTTAAGAAAAATTTTCTATGAAAATTTGTTTTAAAAACTTTTTACAAAGCCTTAATAAGTTTTATTAATAAGGCTGTTAATATTTATTAAATTAATGGAAAATAAAATTATTATGTCACTGCTTTTAAGTGAGTTTGCCTAAAGATTGGATTAGCTGGGATAAGCCTAAATCCGTTACTGCTTAAAATGTTGCACGTGAATTATGCAATATTTTGACTTTTTTGAATATATTTGATTTGAAATTTGAAATTTATGTTATATAAAACATCTATCTGTTAACCCTGATTTCAATATCTTGTCATAAAGTTTGTTAAAGAAAGAAAGAGATTGCTATTAAAACATTTTGGCTTAATATATTCCCAATTCCTCTGAAACAAAAAATCTTCTTGTAAATAATTTATTTATTCCCAAATTATTCTTCATTAAGAAAAAACAACATCCTTTTTTCTACATTTTCAATAACATGTATACACAAAAAGTCTTCCATAATTAAAACTTTAACTTCAATCCTAAAGTTGCATTCATTAATATTTTTCCCATATTCGAAAGATGAAACTTGTTTGATTACACAATTAATATTGTCTTTATTATAATTTCAATTCACTTCTCTGCTGCTTGATGGCTTGCCTGCTTGCTGGCTTGCTCATTTTGACGTACTTGCCATTTCCTTACCTCATTTCCACATCATTCATAGTTGTGTTTGTATATTGACTTTCTCGATGGATGTATAAATTCATTAATCATTTTATTTTACGTATGGGGGAAATACAAGAACATTAATGGATTTCCGGAAATAAACTCATATTTTCGTACTCAAAAAATTTGCAGTCGGGTCGTGTACAGCCAAAAACCAAGAGTGCATTTGGTTGGCATAAATCAAGATTAAAAAAGATTTCTGGCACTTTTGTGGGGCAGAAGTTTTATAGTTATTTATTTAATATTTGCTTGCTTTTATTTTTGTATATTCCGAAAATTATTGAAAAATATAATTAAAGCATGAAAAACGTTTTACTTTAACCAACAGGCAAACAATAATGAATTCATTGCTTTTATATATAATTGGTATGTGTACGGGTGAAAGCTTGTGCGTGTGTGTGTGTGTGCTTGTGTGTAAAAAACTTTTCAATATGTGCAATCTCTTAAGCAAAGAAAGCAAGAAAACAATTAAAAAAATCTCAATTGCATTAATTAAAATGAAAGTGAAATTAAGCATGCGGGCAACAGTTGATTTTATAAATCCATACGTATATTAAATTTTTATTTATTTTGAAAAATATTAAATTTATTTTATAAACTCAGCCATTAACAACAGTTTTTAAAGTTTTTAAAAAATTATTTAAGTGATTTCAGGGACGCCAAAAGTTCACATATCGCAAACGAAATCAAAAAGATTCAAAATCTAATGCTGATATTATATATCAACTACATCAATAGCATTTTTACCTACAAGTCAATATAAATAAAAAATCTACGTAAAAATTTTTTCTTAGGTTTTTTAACATATTGCGGAAATTTAGCAATTATTCATTATAAAAAAACACACAAATAAATAAAAATTTTGAGTCGCCGAAACTCGAGGAACAATCACCAAAATTTGTTTTAACAACTTTTGGCCAATTTTTCATTTATGTTTTTCGGTCGATTTGCACTTGGGAAACCTACGGAAAATAAAATAAAAGCAAACTTGTGTTTTAAATGTAATCAATATATACATTCAGCAATGTTTAAGAAAAAGTATGACATGAACATGATTTCTCATGATATCAAGCCATTTATGATTAATCAATCACCATTGAAATAATATCAAATTTCTATGCACTAGAATTTGTTCTCTTATTGTCCATAAATTCTGCAAATATTTTTGCTACCGTTGCTGGTGGAATTATTGCTTGAATGTGTTTTTCAAATTATATTTTAGTCAGTTTATCGACAAAAATATTTTGGATTTTTTTTTCATCTACTTTTCCATTATTTTTGTGCACAAAATGCAATTCTGCAAAAATGTTGGTTTGTTCACATATTGTGGCCATGTTTGTTATTTGGTATTGTGGTTAAAGAGGAAACAAAATTGTATGCTCGTGCACAAGTAAATTACCACTGTCACTGGCTACAGAGCTTTTGTGCCCCAAAACCGACAACGACTACAATAGTAGCAGTAAGTAGTTTTCAACTAAAAATAGTACGTAAAACGATTACTAAGTGTATTAGTTATTTTGCATTTATGTATGTGGTATATGACTCACATATTTTTTTTTTTGTTTTAGCTAAAATTACCCAGCAAACAAGTAGCTGTTAGGCCAGAAAGTGGTAACGTTATTTTCTAAAGTAATTCTGAATGCTTAAATTTGTGTAATTTTATGTTGACAGGTTATATTCTGATATTGCTTGTTTCTTGAATAAAATAAAGAGAGTAGCACACTCAGTAGCACACTCAGGCCACCAATATTTCTAAAGTCTCTTCTTTCCTCAATCTAAGCCTATTTTTATATTGCTTTGACTCACTACACAAAGACTATTAATAGCTAAAAAGTTTTCTATATCTTGGAATATTCTTCATAATGGGCATTGTGGTAAGGAGAAGACAGCTACAAGGTCCAGGCAGTCATCGATTACTCTCCTAATAACCGAAAAACCCATTTTGTTCTGCCCAACTAAAACATAAAAAGTAAAGGAGCTTACCATGAAGCCAGCAGATTCATGGATTGCAGCAGAGTTAGCGTCAAATAGAGCTTCTTTTAAAATATTTAGATGTATCATTGCCGCTTTTGGACAAAATTTTTTCTTTAGTATTTACTCTGTTTATTATTCCCCTTATTTTGAAACATTATTTGCAAAATTACTTGCAAAAAATAGTTAAAAATAACAGTTGACTTCGAAAATTCGAAATTCTTATTCACTTTGTACTTTTCTCGCCATATTTTCGAAATTTGTTTCAAAAAATCATTTCCACACTTTCATGTTAAATAAAAAAAATTAAAAAGAGTTGTCTTCGAAAATTCGAAACTCTCATTCACATTTTATTTTTCGCATATTTTCGAAATCTATTCCAAAACCTATTTCGAAATCTATTCCATTTTTTTTATAACAAACACAACCCGCAAAGCGAAAAACACCCACGACCTCTGGACTGAGAGGCTAGCATCGCTACCACTCAGCCACAGGGGCACCCTTACCCTTTACAAACTTTCATGTTAAATAAAAATAAAAAAATTCGAAATTCTCCTTCACTTTTTATTTTACTCGCCATATTTTATTCATAAGCTTTCATGTTGAATAAAATAAAAAACAAATATCTGACTTCGGAAATTCGAAATTTTCCTTCTCTTTTTATTTTGCTTGCCATATTCGAATTACTTGCATGTTAAATAAAAAAATAAAAAAACAGCTGACTTCGAAAATTCGAAATTTTTTCTCAAGTTTTTATTTTCGAAAGAAATTCCCTTTGAATTATTTTCTGGGGAATATTTAGAATTGGGCTGTTTAAGTTAACATACCAAATGTTTGAAAATAGTATTGGATATAAAATGATTGCTGTTTGTTCATAAAGGCATGTATCTGTTTCTGGTAGCATACACACACGGACACACATACACGCACACATACACTCATACTAGCGCGCTTATTATCTAACCACTTTAATTTTAATAAACAGCGGCGTAAATATATTTATATTCCTCTTAAATACACACAAAAATTTGGCATAGTTTTTTGTTGAACACATTTTGTTTGCTTATGTTGTTAATTTTTAGTTTTTTCGCAGAATGAAAATAAAGTTTATGAAACAAATTTTTTTTAAATCTGTTAAATTTTTTAAATTGTGTAACTATTACAAAAAAAAATTTAATTCTGCCCAAAGGATTTAGATTTTAAATTTTATTATATTGAATAACTCCTGTCCAAAAGCTAAAGCATTTTTTTAATAACATAACTAATGTAGAACATAACGTCATTGTAAATGGAAGCCATCATGTGTTACAAAATCACTCTTCATTGCAAACTGTTGGTGAAAATGTTGCAGATGTAGCAAGTCTAGCAGATATGCTACATTCTGCAATATCTGCAATACATTTCCCATACTAATCCATATATGAAACACAAAAAACAATCTAAAATTTTCAAAACCTTATTGCAGATCAGAGTGAACAAATACCCAAAAATTTCGGGTTATTACACTTTTGGGCGGTCGGGGACACAAACCTAAATAAATGGTTGGGCAGAGAGAGATTTGACTTCAAAGATATTATTATTTCGCAAACAAATACATATGTAGGTGATCTCGATAAATCGTTATTTTTATTTCGAAGAGATAAAAAAATTATATAAAAACTAAATAAGTCTTTGTCGAAAAATGTGCATTTCATTCACCGCCTTCCAAATGTAATACGAGAGTTGATTACGTTTTTGCTTCCAGCAAATCAGTTCTCATTTTTCATTCTGTTTTGGTTTTAATGGCCATTTTCAACGATAGCATGTAAAGAAACAGCTGTATAACAAAAAATAAAAATAAGAAAATTAAAAACGAGAAATACTTGAAAGCTGAGCTGAAATAAACCAGAAAGTATCAATTTTTTACGGTAGTTATAGATTGTTGGATTAAGTTCATGAAGTTTGCTTAAGGCACAAGAAATTCCCAATTTTATGTTTTCTTACCTTGTACGAAAATCATGGCAATAACTCAAGATATTTAATTTCCTACCAAGAGAAATTGATATGTGTGGCTTAAGGCTGTAGATTTAATAACTAAAGCAAATACATGAAATTTTTTAAGTCCGAACCGTAATAAAAATACAAAAGAATACAAAAAAAATTCTAAGAAATAATGAGTTTTTTAAACAGTTTAACCCGGAATAAGTAGAACAACAGGGACAGAATAACTTTAACAGAGAAATTCCGCTCTCACACAACACTTTTCATTTTCATGAATAAATATAAAATTCTTATTTGTTTTATTTTTACAAATTATTTCAAGGGATCTTCAAGTTACTCGTGCGCAAGAAAAATAAATTTGAAAAATGTTCTCTAAAAATATTCTGCTTCATCATTGAATTAAAATGAATGAAATATTTTTTTTTTTTCTTTCATTGTCCTTTTATTTCTTTAATATTTCCATGACTACTGCTTCCGCTTGTTGTTTAAAATTCCCTTTTAAAATGTTACATGAGATTTGTAATAAAAATTGCTATTGCCAACATTTAGGCCAAACGATGGGCTTATCTTATGCGGGATTTATGATTAACATTTTTCTTTGCTTTGGCTTTTAGCTTTTCGTTAATGTCAATTAAGATTATAATGAAAAATAAAAAATAAGCAAAATTTAATTTAATAAAAATGTTGATTTTTTGTTTGCTTTTCTGCAAGATTAAATCTTGTTTTTGTTCAATAATATTTGCTGAATGATGATTTCTTTGGAATTATTTATGAGATACACAATATTAAATTTTAAGTGGCAATTAGCTTGATTCATAAAATTGTTAGTAAAGAGCACAAAAAAAAAATTAAACTAACTACCTTTCAAAAAAAAAGAAATATATTATTACTACTGAAAGAAAACAATAATAAGGAGTCAGTAACATTTCAATTAGTTTTATCTCATAAAATCTGTGCTTTTAAGTAGATTTAGTGTTGAAGTATCTCGTTTGTCTATTATTATAATTCAAGGAAATTACAAGCCTACAGATAAATGTTTTAGTTCTTAGTAATTTGTTTTTTTATCATCAATTGAGTTCAATGAAACTTTATACCACACTGTGACTCGAGCAGGGTGCAATTCTCCCTCTTGGAAAATTTGTAGCTTTAAGTCACTTCAAATTCAGCAATTTTAAATTTTAATATTGCCATGTAGATAAGTTTGAAGTCGGCCTCATCTCACATTAATTTATGTATGATTTAGCGTTCTTCTACCATTCATAGAATCCTTTGGCGAAATTCTAAGGGAACGAGAATGTTCCCGAGATTTAATTTGCTTGCACAGAAGAAAAATTTTCGCAGTAAACACGTTTAATTGAAGAAAACCAAAAAATGAATTAAAAATTTAATTGAGTCAATTAAACTTTTGCTAAAAAAAATTCACTTATAGTCAGATTTTGTAAAAAATTTCGTTTCTTAACGTTTCCAATTTGTATGAAAAATAATGAAAATTCGTTTCAAAAAATATTTTTTCCATAGAAATCTCAAAATGAAAAAAACGTTTCTATTTACAAAATTTGTATTTTAAATAAAATCAAAAATCAATTAAAAATTTGTAATTGAGTCAATTAAATTTTTGTTTAAATATTTAATAAAATGTTTAATTGATTTTTATTTTTTTTCAATTGAACGTGCCTATTGCAGGAAAAGTTTTCTCTGTGTGTGACTTTTTTCATAAATGAAAACTAATTTGGCGTGTCTGCAGAAATAGCCAAAGTTTCCGGCAGGAATCGAACCTGATACTCGCCGACTAGTACACTGCCCAAATCAGCCTATGAGTAAAGAAATTCAAATCTTTGTGCAGTGACTGTCGGGACCATCTGAGCAGACAAGTTTCTAACTGAAACTCTATGGAAGCTGCTACAGCAGTAATCCCTTCTTGCATAGTGATTAACGGATTTCTATTGTAAGCTCTGCGAGCAACTAGTCCAGTGTATAGTCCACTTGATGGGAGCTGAGTCTCCGTTTGGATGTAAATTATCGACTCGAGTTGTACCACGTGCTTCAACCTGCTAACTTTATATATTTTTTTTTAATTTAGACAACGCTCTAAAATTAAAGTTAAAATGTTGCCTCGAAACCACTACAAAATATTTTAGCAAAAAAACCTTCAAAAAAATATGAGAAATTTCATTTGAATTTATGCACACATCAAAAAAAAAATATATCAACGTAAAATCAGCATGCAAACATTTTGATCTCAATACATATTAAATGTAAATTTTTAGAAATCACGCAAATATTATAATATTCATCTTAACAGTTCTCTAGCGCTTTTTTTATTATTTTTTTTTTTATTAAGCTGCAGAAAGTTGTTCCACAAAGTTTTAATTGAAATTGGATTTTAAGCAAACTTTACTACAGTTCTAGATAATCATTCTATTGATTTTTTTTTTTTTTTTGCCTCGAACGTTTTTGAAAATATAAAGTTTATATACAGTGGGTAAGGTTCTTTAATGATGATTTTTTAAGGCAAAAACTTCTTATGATATATGCTACATAAGCACGCTTACATTTATATTTAAGGCACATAGCCTTGATCTATACATCTATAAAATAAATCTGTAAAATAATTTGGATTTAAGAAATTATTAAGAGCATGCTTATTGGTTAGTTTGTACTTCAGCTTCAATAAATTTGCGAGGAAAATTTTATTGAAGACCATTTCTTAAAATTTTATTTTTATAATTTGTTTTATATGAAATTTTAACTTCAAACGAATCACATTTTTTAAATTAATCTTTTGTTCTAATCAACATAATACTGTAAAAAATTTTCTAGAAATAAAATCAACTTTTGTTTTAAGTTAATCTTGCAAAGTTTATATTTTAACCAGAGGAGACAATTTATAGATTTATCGATTTTTTAGCTTTCCTTGTAAAGTTTCACAGCATATTTTTTTATTTGCTTTGAATATCAATTGGATACAAACTGTACTTAATTTACATCAACGATAACGAAACATCTATTCAGAAAACTTGGCATAATCGTATCACACTACCACGCTGCCAAAAGCGCTTGTATAAATCTAACTAAATTCCTTTAATTTAAATACGCACATATTTTAACGAGGGTGTTTCGAAAATTATACGACATGTAACAAAAGTATATTTAAAAAGAAATAAAAAAATTAAATTTAGCTTTCATTAGAAGCAGCTACGTCCAAGTCATATGCATAATGTACAAACTTTTACAGAAGAGCTTTTGTGCTTTCACACTGACGAGAGCCGAACAGCCAATTAGATCTCGGAGACAGTACTGATTGCTCTTATTATGCAAAGAAATGTGTATTAGCATAGAAAAAAATATTGTTTAGTTTTTAAGAATATAGTTTATGTAATTTCCCAAAACACATAAATCTAAAACTTTTAAACTCATAATGTTAAATTAATTCAGTGCTAGAATACCACGATGTTAACTTTGCTGTTCTTAACATAAGACTTAACTCGACTTCACTGACTCACACTTAGCGAATGCATCGCTCTTTTAAACTTAGCATGAGGCTTACAGAAAAATTATAGCAATATGAAGAGAAGTTCGCAGTTCATTCAACAGCTTCCTCTTGGAGGAAGCATTATAATTATAATAATAAGTTTAGTAAGTTTAATTATTATTGTTCGAACTTATTTGCTTCTTTATTTATGATTTGATTCTGCTAAAGTTTTTAACGCTCTATAAGCCAAATTACATTTGATAATTATTAATGAACAAATAACACCAAAGTTAATTGTAAATATTCTGACAAACACTGGCAGAAGGGAACACTTAGCTGTTTTCAAAAGCCACTGCACCTTCATCATTAGCGTTCTTTTCGTTTGGTCCACTTTGTGCGGTGTCAGTTGATATTGTATTTTACTTTATATATACAGCCTTCAATGTAAATGGAATATGCGAATTGTTTTTTATTCATCGTATAGCAATTTACTGAAAGCTTTTTTTTTGTAATGAAAGCTCAATTTCACCATCTCTAACATTTACAACACTCTTACCATTGTCGTTAAAAGTTTTGTTACAAAATTAATTGCTTAATCCAAAAGATTTCAAAAAATAATATTTATTTAAAATAAATAATTTTAAATAATTATACAAGAGCAAATATATGTATATTGAACTCGTTATAAGAATTTTCAGACTGCCTTCATTTATATTCAAATTTACAAATTTACACAAAGTTTTATTTTGTTATTTTTATTTTAATTTACCCACAGGATTATGCAAATTTTTATCAAGTGACGCACACCAGCCAGCAAGTGTTTGTGATTTGTTATTTTTGTTTTCTTTAAACGTACAGAAGTAGAAGAGATAACAGCAAATACCAAACAGATATAACATCATTCTTATTGTTTTTATGGCTTTAGTATACTTTTCCATAAAACTTGTCTTGTTTAATAATCCAATCGAAAGATACCAAAAGTTGCTTTTGCAATAATAATATTTTATAGATTAAAAATGAAAAAAAAATAATCTCACCTTAAGACAACAGAGATAAGGAGTCAGTGACATTTTGCCATAAAATCACTATCAGGTAATCCTCAAGGTGACTTCAGTAAGAAGCAGTGATTATGAGCAGCCTCAAATGTTAAAGATAAAATTTAAATTTTATATCCAGCTCTTAAGAATAAATGTTCAACAGTAGATTTGGATATTGGTATTTTTTTTTTTATGTTGGAATATTTATAACACAAGATAGTAAAGAAAAAAAGGAATAGAATAATTTTTAGGGAGTTTATGAGTATTTTATACAAATTATAAGCAGTAGAGTAGATTAACTACCTGGTTTTTTAATAATATAAAAAAAATATAGTTTAGAAACTTAATAAAAATAAACTCTAATTGCTATAATTTTTCAAACGAAAGTTTTTATATTCTTAAATTATTATATTCTAAAGAGAATATAATAATTTGTTATTAAATAATAATTACTTCCTATAATTTTCCAACCAAAAATTTTCATATTCTTAGAAAACAAAAATTAAAGAGTATAAACACACTAATTTTTTATTTAATAATAATTCTTGATACTGTCAGGAAGACCTTTTTTCATTTTGCTTACATAATAATTTAAAATTAATAAGTATAAAATACGAATTTTATTATTACTGCCAATTTACATACGAGTTTATACATTAAACACATTCACAACAGCAAGCTACCGACTACAAGCTGTCAAAATGATTACTTTCACGACAACATAGCTGCACAACTATACAAACACGTTTATGGCTGTCGCTAAATTAAATTAATTTCTACTTTTGTTAACGCCAATGAGCAACTAAAGTGCTGCCAATATAATAAAATATGTGAAATGAATGATAACTTTAAATTAGTTAATAGAAGGAACATCTCAAAATTTATATAAAGTATAATATTATTTAATTTTTATATTTGTATAGGGAATAATTTCATTTTAAATAAGCAATTTTTTTTATAAATTTGTTAATTAATTAATTAATACTGTAATACCAGCTGGTAATGAATATCATCTGTTTGTGAATATCAGCTGTTTATGAATATTAGCTGTTATGGATGCTATTGCCATTTCCAAAATAATTAAGTAGCTAAGTACACGGAACAATTGAAGGTTAGCCGCGAATAATGTTGTAAGCGACAAAATAATAATTTTTCAGGAGAGCCAAAAAAAAACGTATTTTAAAGCAAAATTGTGTTTTCGTTTAATTTTTTCAGCTTATCGAAAATAATCATAATTAGCATTAACGTTTCTCTTGTATCTCTGTTACATTTATCAATTATTTTCGACAGTTTCGTTTCATGATTTTGTTTGTTACTTACAAATTTCTCTCACTGACTGACTGCTTGTAATTGTATTTTGAAGGCGATAAGATGCATAATTTTCGATTGTTTGATGCTTGAACAATGCATGAGTGTAATGTTAACGGTAATCTGTGAAAAAACTGGTTTTGTAAAAATTGTCGTTTACAACGTTATTCGCGGCTAACCTTCAATTGTTGCTATCAGTATTTATAGTCGTCCTGTTGACAGCCTGCTATCGTGAATGTATTTAATGTAGCTTCGTCCAAAACACACATACTCTGACATTGGAATTTGAGGTAAACAGCTTTAATTGATCTTACATATGTTCTTGTTCTTGGATAATTTACGAGCAGCAGCAAGCATTATTGCCGGTGATAGCTGATTGGCTGTTTTGCTTTCGTTGGTGTGAAAGCACAAAGCTCTTTCGTAAAAGCTCGCACATTCTGCATATCGAGCCATAACATCCAAAAGAGATTAAGCGACATTACTTTCGAACATAATTTTTTGACGATAATTGATTATTTACGATAAAATTTCGTCAAAAAGTAAAATACGAAAATAATGTCGCTTAAACTTTTTTGACGGTTATGCCACAATATGACTTAGACGTAGCTGCTTATATATATTAATTAGTGTTTTGTATTTAGATCAGCATCGCGCAAAATAAGACTAGCGATGCCATTTTCTCATTTACTCTCATTACAAAAAGGAATTATCTTAAAAAAAAGTTACATATCAAAAGCAAAGGAAAAGGTAAAAAATGATTTTGCTTTTATTTCTTTTTCTCTCTGTTAAGCACATAAAACGAATCTTTTGCCAACACTTATTTTAAATGATGCATAAAATCTTTAAGCCTTAAAACATGTTATTTTAACTTTAGCCGTTCATGTGCTGCAGATTTTCTCATTCATTTTATTGTTCACTGGTCTTATGTGCTTACCAAAAGAAAGTAAAAATAAAAAAATAATAAAAATTGACAATTTGTGATTGCAGCACTGAGAAATCGAAAGGTAAATTTTATTCCTTATGTGTGAAAGAGAAGTAGAATTTTAAGGATTTTCTTTCGATTTAAGCCCATTTTATGCTCAAGTAATACCATACCACTTACCAATCTTCTGTTGAAAAAATACAACGCAGATTTTTAACATTTCCCATAACACAGTCGGCATTTGGCAAAGTGTGTCATGAAAATAAGTTGAAGATTTGATTCGCTTAAGTTATTCTAATTCCAACGTTAATAATCATTAAGTAACATCAACTCAACAATTGGCAATGGATTTACATACTTAAAAATTGACAGAATTTTTAAATTTTTTTTTTTGCAGTGGGAAAAACAAATCAGCTCTAAAAGATTTTTTTTAAGAATATTATGAAAAAGGAAAAAGAAACAGATAAACAGATGCTCTAAATTTAAAGTGTACTATTGCAATATATTAAAATAATTTAGTTGACTTTTTTAATTCATTTTAATATAAAATTTATTTAAGCTTTACATCTTTTATAAATAGATAACAAATTTATTTATTTATTGATATATCGCTGCAACTTTGTGTAGCTTCTTCAAAAATAATAAATTATTTTATTATAAATAAATAAATGAATTAAGCTTAAATAAAACTGAAATATTTTAAAGATTCTGGTGCTTTTTAATATCAAAAGCAGTCACTAACTTGTTAGCAAAATTTATATTATGCCCTAATTCAGTAGGAAGATTAAGGACGTTTTTGTTTGAAAATACTTCTGAGTTCTTGTGTTTGAATTCTCTAAATTATTTTCTTCAAAAATTGTTGTTGTCTTTGATAATGAAAAATAAAAATATTATTGCCATGTTTTTAAAACATAAAAATTAAATTAAAGTCGTATACAATAGTTTGAAAAATATATGAAAAAATATGTTATGGAAATAATGTTTAGAGCAAAATCATAAAGCAAATACACGAACCTTCTAGCATAGACAATAAACAATAATTATTTTAAAGAACCATAACTGCGGCTTTTTTTCGTTCATAGACAAGACGATACAATCGTCGAACAGAATTAGGGCATAAGACACATCATTCAATGGAAAAATTTTAAATTACAAAAACAAATAAAAAATACAAAATTTGTCAACGCTTAGCGTTGTGTTTTGCATAATAAGGCTAAATTGCTAAAAGAAATTCTAGACCAGCTGTTTGTTTGTAATTTGGAAACCAGAGCATGAAAATAAACATAAGAACACGGTTGCACTTTTAAATTCTGTTTTATTTTTTATTAAAAATTTTAATTAATTTAAAGTATACACAGCTACAAAAGGAAAATAGTATCTACCGAGTTTTATTATAAAGGGTGTCCCAACAAGAACGTAAGATTTAAATTTGGCGTAAAGTGTCCGAAGTGTCATTGTTTGACATTTGAACAATTGTTATTGTTTGCTAGTTAAAATGGAGCGCTACACGAATGAACAACGCATTCTCATTGTGAAATTGTTTTACCAAAATGGTGAAAGTTTTGCGGCTACAGTTCGCAAATTTGCGATCAATTTGGGGTCACAATAATGCTCCAAAAGAGTCAACTGTAAAGACACTAATGGATAAATTTGCCGAAACTGGGTCTGTTAGTGATGTAAAGACAACAACGCGCTTTCGACCAGGTCGATCGACCGAAAATGTCGCAGCCGTACGTGATGATGTCGCTCAAACGCAGGTCAAGCGCAAACAGTCAATGGTGTTCGGTATCGTGAAATGCTAACCAGTTTTTTCGTGCCTAGAATTGAAGAAATGAATGTGGAGGGCATGCGGTTTCAACAAGACGGCGCCACATGTCATACAGCCAGAGAAACAATTCAATTGCTACATCAGTCATTTCCTGGTCGTGTTATTTCGCGTTTTGGAGACAGATGTGCAATTGCTTTACGTGAGTGCCTGCCGTTACGGCCTTATCTCACGTGTGCCAAAGCACCGGGTGTGGGTTAGACACCAGACCAACGCCCCCATGCACCCTTTTAGAATGAACCTATGGCCCACTCCATAAGGCACATAGGTTGCAATCTTTGAATATAGTTATCCCTGTTCTATATTCAAGTACCTTGCTGAGGTACTTTGAGCTATCTAAACTCTGCTGCTATGTCCCATAGCAGCTCTGTTGAATGGCAACAGCACCTAGAACAGTGTCTGGCTGACCGCGTCAGACCAACCACTAGCATTGACTTAACACTGGGAAGCCAAGACTATTCTCCCAACGATTTTGGTAGCAACCACAACCACCACGATAATTCTCCAGCTTCCACGCTTAGGTGTTGTGTATACACCTAAGCGTGGTCCCCAAGAAAATTCCTCAACCATTGCCGGCACAGCTAACCACTCATCCATAAAGAACGCATGCCTGTGTCGCCAAATAACCAGTGCCTACTCCACACCTACCAAAATCGTCCCTTTAACCCCGTGGGGTATACCCCATTGGGGTATGACGAACTCGGCATTTTAGCAAAGGAAACTGACGACCGCTACATGCACTCAACAACTGCAACTTCAGAGCAGCGAGGACCACTTACGCGAGAAGAATGCAAGCACGCCACCTAAGTTTCTGTGCAAGACACTAAAGAGTGAAAGAGTCCTGGGGTCGTATCCAGGACGAAAGCCATGTTGGACTAGAAATTTCCGGCAACCGCAATGCATTTATCTCAAAGCAGCCCAGCTGTCGGGCAACCGGCACCCGTGGTACCAGAAGTAGCCTCTGGTTAGACCTCGAAGTTCCACCACAAGGGCTTCACCTCTATCGTCTTTTGAACTTAGGGGCAGTTTTAGGTGACGCTGCACCTAGCTGATAGCAACGGGCGTACAATATTTGTTTTCCTTTTATAAATATGTGCACATCCGTTACTCTGTTTATGTTCAGAGATTGGGTAGTAACACATAAGTTTTACGGGTAATGAGCCAAAGGTCCGTCAGCGGAAAAAGCTACATTACCCTAGCTTGGGCCCCGGGATTGCCACACCCGTAGTCAAAAATAGACTCCCCTGGGGGTGCGTTTTGGAGACCAGAATTGGCCGCCTAGATCGTGCGATTTAACACCATTAGACTTTTTTCTTTGGGGTTTTTTGAAGTCGATGGTTTACGCGAATAAGCCGACGACCACTCAAGCCTGAGAAGTGGAAATTGGACGCTGCATTAATAAAATACCGCAGCATTTATGCAAAACGGCCATTGAAAATTTCATTAAAAGATCGCGTGTGTGCCAGCAAAGCCGTGGCGGCCATCTGCCCGATTTGTTGTTCCACACATAACCTCATTTTGTCTACTTTACGATATCATAAAGTTTCACGATTTTTTTTTTTTTTTTTTAATATCTGTGTTTTATTTAAAATTTAAATCTTGCGTTCGTGTTGGGACACCCTTTATTACAAATATATTTTTATTATTATATTGTAATTAGCATACTGTTTCCATAAGTCAGGCAATCGCACAAAGCAGTATTTGAACCAAAAAGCTGGCCAAAAAGGCAAAAATTTATTTTAAAAAATCTTAAGAACTTAAGCACGCAGCACGATACACAAGATAATTTTACATTATATACTAAATTTTGAAGGCTAAAATTAGGAAAGCGATCAGTTTGAGATGTTTTATTTTCGGTTTCAACATGTTCATATGAAAATTTTTTTGTGCCTAAAGGGATAAAGGTATTAAGTTGATTTTTTTCGCTGAAAGATTCAATCACATTTTTAGCATTAAAATAAAAAAAATAATCTTGAATATTAATATCGAAACAATTCGATATTACAGTATACACTTTTTTCGCAAAGAAAAAAAAATAAGAATGTTTTTTAGAGTGTAGGCAGCTACATTTGGAAATATTTTTTATACCACAATAAAATTCAAAATCTCTAATTTGAACTTAGGAAAAAAAAGTTTGCGCAAGTTTGAGTCACTTTTTGTATGATTTTTTGAAAGTTTTATCTTTTTTCTGTTTTGCTCATCTTGCAGAGGTAAATATGAATAAGAAACCTTTTTGACAGTCATAAAATGTTTTGCTTTGAGAGAAGGGATACCTTCCCCTGCCCACAAAAACTTAAAAGTTTAATTTGTATGACATTAAGGCATAACACGAGAGTACTTTTTTAAATTTACATAATTTTTGCAAATAATATTTTCGTCACCGCCCACAAAAGCAAGGGGGTACGAAAATTGCATATTACGATCTTCTTGGTCCGAGTTTAGGATTTGGAACTAGTGCTGACGTTAAAAGTTGTATTTGCTAAACAAAAGTATGGGAAAAGTTAAGAAAAAATTTAATTTTACAGAGGTAGGAGTAGTTCCTCTAAAGGGGAACTTTTTTCCCCCTTGTCCGATTTTTCTTGTTTTCAGGTATTTCTAGCCTAGTACTATAACTTGGGGGCCACACGTTCAATTTTTGACTTTCACTTCCATTAAATTTTCAATACATTCACACTTTTTTTGCAAACACAATCAAACTTTTTAAATTGAAAACATTTATGGCAAGTTTTATTGATCTAGGGGCACTCAATAACTTTTTACAAGGAATATAAATTAAAAAAAAAAAAAAAGATTTGTGGCCAGCATTTTGGCTCAAATACTCCTCTACGAGTCGTCCCGTCTAGAAAATGTGTATGAATATCACTCAGAAAAATTGGTACTTTTCATAAAAGCTGACCATCTGGATTTTGCAAGCAAAGGGTAAAATCACACTACTGCTAATAATTCTCAATTATACGAAATTAGTTATTTGTCACAACAAGCAAGTGAATAAAAAGCTTCAGTTAAACCTCTCAATGATCAATTTCAATGTATTTTCAATAAAAAATATTTTAAGCAAAACAATAGTTTGAAATTATTAGTGCGTTAACAAGTGTTAAACAAAAGCCAATACTTTTGTTTGTTTTCGTCACGTATAAAATTATTAAAAAAAAAACTGAGGCGTTCTTATCTCTGCAGAAAACCTATTGGGTTATTTATTTTATTTCTTGACGTTAATTTCTAATCTGTTTAATTGTCTAATGTTACTAAAATATATAGTTTTGGGCAAAAACATTCTGCAAATGTTTGTTGATTGAGTTTTTTTTTTATTAAAAAATATAGTAATATATTAAGGCAATATACTCGTATCTACAACTTTTGTTTGTAAATAAAATTAAATAGCTTAAAACTCGCACAAAACAATTAAAGAAATTTTAAAGGTTTTCTTTTCGCGGACAATGATTGCGAAACGTTTTATTTATTTTCAAATACTGGAATTTGACACAAAAATAAGTGTCTTTCTTATTGATCTTAAGTATTGTCTTTAATTTTCAATTCGTTTGACTGCCTAATCAAACAGATATGTTACAGTTTTGGGAATAAATTTTCGGAAACTTTTGCTAATTAGATTCTTTCATTAAAGATATTTAACTATTGTTTTCAAATAAAATTAAATAGTCTTACACATATGAAAAATGCTCTACTGAAAACCTTAAAAGTGTTTGCCTTTGCAGATAATGATTGCGAAATCGTTTGTAGATTTTCAAACCCTGGAAGTTCGCAGAAATTTTTTCTTCCAAGTTTCTTATAACTTTTTCGAACTATTAAAATTTTGAACCTTATTTATATTGAAAATTTATAACAATGCTAAGATTACAGGTGGCATTTCTTGTGTTGTCACCGTTCACACTATGTTTTTTATATATGGAAGGCAATGCCACAGAACTAAAAATTTCGGAAGTGACAAACGTTGCCACTATTACGCACTTTTGCGATGTATTCGGCATTAATTTTATTTCCAATCATTTAATTAATAATATTAAAATAGGTTTTTGAAATTAAAATAGTAAAACTTGTCATTTTATTCATATAAACCTGCACATGAAATCATATGAGAAAAAATCATAAACAAGAAAAATGTTCTCGAATTAATACCTTCAATTAAAAAAATACAAATTACAAATCAAAAATTCAATTGAGTCAAATAAACTTTTGATTAAAAATTTAACCAATAAAAAGGCTAGTTAATAAAACTGAAATGAGTTAGTTAAACTTTTATTTAAAAAATTATTTAATTGAAGAGTTTAATTGACACAATTTTTAAGGGATTTAGTTTCATATAATTTTTTTTCTCAAATTGTATTGTAAAACGTTTTAAAAAGTTGAAGTTCTAAAATTATTATTTTTTTTTTTTTGTAGGGATCTATTTTGTAAAATAACATCAAGCGCTAACAAATTTTATATGGAAAAATTTAAATTTTAAAAACCTAAGTCATGTAAAATTTGTCAATGCTTAGCGTTGTGTTTCAGTTACTGTATAAATATTTTGTTCGAACTTATTTATTTCTTTGCTTATGATTGCTTATTATCTGTTTAATTTTTATTTCCAGCGGTCAGCGAATTTCTTCGGCAAAAAGATAGACTTTCTTTTATACATGCTTTTAGTTTCTTTACATATAATAATTTTCTAATATTTAACTAATCATAACAGCTCTCTCCCTAGATTCGTTTTAAATATAATGTTGCTCTACTATTTTCTTTTCAACATTTATTTTTATTGTAATTCATTTTTCATAAAATAGCCAGCGGCAGATAATTCATCTGAGCAAAGAAAGTTACAGAATTTAAAATTAATGAAATATAGAAGATACTGGAAAGAAGACAGGAATAAGCAGGAGGAAAAAATATTAAAAGAAACTGACATGTCTTTGAAGAATTTTAAATAATAAAAGCGTTTATATAATTCTACACCAAAGAAAGCAGTGGTTGCGCTGTTCTTATGAAATACAATAGAACACATTTATAACGAACTTTTTAAGATAACTAAAAAGTGTATTACACGAATCAATTCTAAAAAAAAAATCAGATACATCTGTGGCAATATGGAATAAACGCTTAAGTTGACGTGATTTTTTTTTTTTGCATATAGGTGTTTCCACATTAAATATCCTCTTACATTAACAACTGTTACTTTTTTAACGGTCAGCAAAAGTATTGAAATTAAATTTTTTTATGAATTATTTTATTATTTTATTTTATTATTTTATGAATTATTGTTATCGATGCTTGAACTTTTGTAAGTCCAAAATTAATCAATAAAAAAAATTTATTTTAAATACTTTTTCTGACCGTTAAAAAAGTAACCATCGTTACTTTAAAGGGATTATTTACTGTGGAAACACCCATATCGTCCCTACCGAGTCAAACTATCCAATATGCAAAATTGGTTTTTTAGATTCGTTAGCTTGGTAAGGGTACCAAGGGAATTTTAACAATATGCCTCGTTTCAAAATGTTGAAATTCTCACGGACGACAGATAACTCAATAAGAAATATTTTAAGCCTGGCACTTTTAGGAATACGATGACTTTAAATTCACAATTGACGGGTCTTTGCACTCTTCTGAAAAGTTAAAATTTGCATATTGAATAGTTTGACATTGTAACCACTGTAACTTTCAAGTGAGACATCATAAAGCATAATAATACTAAGTCGACTTGAGCGATTATTCTATATTGCCACAGATATAATACTTTTATTCTTTGATTTGTTTGATTTATTATAAACAAGGACTATTTTTGTAAAAAATAGTAACCAAATCATTCAGAGTTTGAGCTTTTTTTAATACCAACCAATAACTCGTTTTAACCGAGTCTTATTGTATTTATAATGAAACAAAGCAATACAACGAAGTTTTTAAGAAAAATATTTGAAAGCTTAAAATGTTAAAACACTCAAGCTTGAAAGCAAACAAAATTCTATACAAATATTTTATTAGAAAAATAAGATTTTTACAAGAAAATCAAAGCAAATTAAAGAAGAATAAAAATTACCCTAAACATCTTCTTCGCTACCACTTTACTTTGTTCTACAAAGAAAAACATTCGCTAATGATGTTCTGGCTGAGTTTGTATTTCTTTAACAAAAATTAAAAAAAAAAACACACACACACACAAAACTGCAGAGGCAAAGTAAACTTCATTTTAGAATTTTTCATTTCATTTCAGACAACCACAAGCAGTGCAGCCAAAGCCTTCTCGTATTATCCAAAGACTTAAATTTTTTTCTTTTAAAATACGAGTAACGATTAAGCAATTCTCAGAAAGATCTCCCTGCACAATTGCGTAAAATTAATAAAACAAAAGCAGCAGGTAAGAAGTTCATTAATTTAAAAGAAGGAAAACTAAAACAAAAAAATTAATTAAATTGAAATCTTGCACAGCGCCACAAAAAAAAACATTTAAATTTAATGATATGTTTTGTTAAATTACGCTAAGTAAATCCTTTTTATTTAACCTTTAAAAGTGTAAAAATACCGCGAAGTAACGAAGTAGAAAAAAATATTCACAGAAAATGCCTTAAAGTAGAAAAAACAAAAATAACGTTTATACAATAATGAACTCTCAAAGACCGAAACTTTTTAAATTAAAAGTATATTATGTTATCGCAAACAATTATTGTATGTCGTAAGACAAGACTATAAGAACAAACCTTTCTGCTCTTGCTTTTCTTTAAAAATAATGGAAAACTTAATTCACAACATAATATTATTATGAGTTTTTACAAAAGAATTCTGTATGTGAAAAGAAAATGTTTAAAAAATAAAACAACAATTCGAAAGTTTGTATTGAATATTACAAACATTTATAGATTTCATAGCAAAAGTTTTAAAACTTTGAAGAATTTTCATAAAAGCTTCCCAAACTTTAATATACTCCTAAATATTTATATTAACACTTTGAAAATACTTTTATGGATTCGATAGAAATTTATACGAACTGCACGTTAACTCAAAAAAAAATTCATGTTTTTCACCTTTTATTTTTAACCCCCGACTAAAAAAGGGGTGTTGTAAGTTTGTAGTGTGTGTCTGTGTATCTGTGTATCTGTGTGTCTGTCCGTGTCCACGTACAGGCCAAACGGCTAGATCGATTTTCATTTAGTTTTTTTTTTTTTTGTTTGAAAGATGACTTGATCGAGAGGGTTCTTAGCTATGTTTGAAGAAAATCGGTCTAGCCATTTAGAAGATATAACATCTTTTCTGAAAAAAGTCGGGGGTTTTGAAAATTTTTAATTTTTGTTATTACATAATTATTTATTTAAAACTTCAGTAAAATATTAATTTTTTTCTTAGAAATATATTGCATTTGACTATTGAGGGACATATTCACTTGAAATTGTTATTAAATGATTTAATGTTATAAAATTATGTTATTAAATAACTTATTATTTTTAAAGTATGTAATGCTATTAATAAATATACAAATATCAAGAAAATTGCGCTTTTATATCAAACGATTTTGCAGGAATAATTTGCATAATTCTGTTTTACGAACTTGCACAAATTTCTGTTTTACACTGTACTGAAGTTAACATTTCTGCTCTAGTATATATAAATATATATGGCAAATTGCACAAAATTTCTGTGCAAATTTGCACTAGTTTCTACACAAAATTCCAAAAATTACTCTTAAGCATATTAAGCAGTTTGGGATTATGCACGGACGTCAAAATGATTTTGCACAAACTGACACAAATTTTTACAAATTATTGAATGAAACAGATTTTCAAAAAAAAAAATTCCATAAAAGTAGTAAATTAAACATTTGGTCCTACAAAGTCCTGTGGAAATATGTACAAACTTTGGAGCAAGTTGTACAAATTAACATAAATTTGCACAAATTAACACAAATTTGCTTAAAATATTGAATGAAGCGGATTTTTAAAATATTCTATAAATTTCTGTGCAATTTTTAAAAATATTTTGTATGAATTTGTGCAAATTTCTATTTGATCCTTGAAATAAAATATTAAAGAATGTTTGTTCAAAATGTGTGAAAAAATTATCGGAGTTTTAAGTAAATTTGCACAAACTAAAACACAAATTAGTTGTTTTTTATGGGAATTGTTGTGGACACAAATGTCCACAAATGAACATAAATTTGCACAAATTGTTGAATGAAACGGTTTTCTAAAAAAAAACTTCTGTAGTATTATATTCGGTTTTCTATGATTTCTTTGCAGTTTTAAAACTATTTTGTGTGAATTTGCGCAAATTTCTGAAAGAAAACTTTAAAAAGTTTCTTTAAAATTTGCACAGATTTCTGAGGGTCTTTATATACAAAGCTGCATAAATATTAATACGAACTTGCGAAAGTTCTTGCATGATTTGTGCACATCTCCGTTTGAACTTCTTTTCTTTGGGAATATGCACTGACTTCTGAGTGAATTTGCGCAAATAAACTAAAACTCGTACGATTTATTGAATGAAGCAGATGTCTAAAAAAATCTTTGATATAATTTTCGGGTTTTCATAAATATCTGTGCAATTTTTAAAAATATTTTGTATTAATTTGCGCAAATTTCTATATGATCTTTGAAAGAAAATTTTAAAATAATCTGGTTAAAATTTGTACAGTTATTTGAGAGAATTTACTTACAAAGCTGCATAGAAAATTTAAACGAAATCGGTCAAGTTATTACCTGATCTGTGTAGCATTCAATTTGAACTTCTTTTGGATTTTAGAACTAAAATGAGCGAGTTAGCAATAAATCTTATGTGGGCATATCCACGGACTTCTGGGTGAATTTGCATAAAATTGACACAAAACAGCACAAACTACTACTAATGTGCACAAATTATCACAAAACAACACAAATTTGCACAATTTATTAAACGAAACAAATTTCTAAAATTAAAATTCTATGTACAAGATTATGCATAATCAGTTTTTCATAAATTTTTGTGCAATTTTTAAAAATCTTTTGTGCGAGTTTGCGCAAATTTCTACATAATCTCAGAAAGAAATTTTTAAAAATTTTTCCACAAAATTTGCACAAAAATTTAAACGAACTCGGTAAAATTCCTGTGGAATCCGCTCATATCTCCGTTGACATTTGTGTTCGTATATTTTAAGATTTTCAGAACTAAAATTTATGAACTAGCAAAAACTTTTCACAAAAATTCCATAGATTTTTATACCACTCTCCGTATAAATATGTGTCTAAATCGTCTAAATCTTTGTACGAATTTGCGTACAATTTCATTTTAAGATTTTCAAATCTAAATAGATTTCTGTGGAATTTCGTTTTTAAAAGCCAAAAATTGTGAAATAATAAAAGTTTTCTGATTTTTTTTAAATAATGTTGTTGTTAAGTCAATTTTAAACAAATTTACTTGAAAAAAAAAATTTAAGTTATTTTCTGATTTTCATCAAAATTTTCCTTAAAGAATAGAAATTATAGCAATGAACAAAAAAAATATTTGAGATGATTTGTGCTTGTCGAAATAAATTAATTATATTAATATTTTGTTATGAAGCTCCCGTTCTCGAATTTGCGCACTGTCATATTTAACATTGTGCAAATATGCATATTTTAAATCGCAAAAAATTTCCCTGTAAATGTACGCACAAGTTTTTTACAAATTTCTTTACAAACTCGCATTAAGTGCTATTTTTGCAAATTTCTATTCAAACTTCTTGAAGAATATACATGAATTTGTGAACTAAATTACACAAATTTCTGTTAGCTTGAAATTTACCTCCTGTTTGTGTAAAACGTTTGAGTTAGAAATCTTGGCGTTTCTGTAATAGATTAAATAAAAGTTGTACAAGTTTCCTTTAGTCTATTACAAAAACGCCAAGATTTTTAACTCAAACGTTTTACACAAACAGGGGGTTAGTCAAATGCAGGGAAAAAAGAGATAACGTTATTACTTGAATATTGAATATTGAATATTACGAGTATCGTATTTCGACTACGACGACGACGATTTTGTACTAGATTAAAGTAAAAATGTTGCAGAGTTCTTTAGTCTAGTACGAAATCGTCGTAGTCGAAGTCGTAACATGACACTCGTAATAAGGCCCATTATGTTTTTCGTATACTTAAAGTTTAAGTTCAATACCTTAAAAAATTTAAATACTTTAGTTTGAAATACTAAAGGTAACAAGTTTTTTATGGTTTAATAAATTAAAGAAAAAAAGGCAGCTTTTATAATTAGAAAAATTATTTGTATGTCAAAGCCACCATAAAAAGCCCTATAGACAAATTTTAATATAACTAGGAAATACAAGAGAATGTACAAAATTGTGTCTTATATAAAAATAAATTTAAAATTTCTAAATTTTTCTTTTAAAAAATTGCTTTTGTTGCCTCATCTGAAACAGAACAACTGCAAAGTTTATTATCAAATATACAACAAATTTATTTTAAAAACAAAAACGCAAAATTTTTACTTGTAATTAAATATTTTAGATATTATTTTAATATAAAAAAACGATTTGAAAAGAGCATAAAATCTACTCGAGAATTACAAGCAAATATTTTTCTAGTCTCAACATTTCTTGTTTTTTTTATGTTAATGTTTTCAACATCTTTTAAGCTTATTCAAATTTATTTGCTAAACGTTTGTAATAAAATGTTTTGCTCAATTGTTTTATTTTCTCTTCCATTTCGTTCATCTCCTGCCATTTTTCGTTTGTTTGTTTTATTTTTAAAATAAATTTTTTTTTAACATCTTTGCAACATAAATTGTAGTTACGTTGGTTCAGAGCGTTTGTGTAGTTTGCAACATCTTGTTATCCATTCAATTTACAATAGTGTCGAGTCATTGTTCAAATAAAATGCAGCAATTGTTTCTTTGTACCTTTTAGGTGTGTGTGTGTGTGTATTAGCATGCGGAATGCATAATCTGTTTGCCAACGTGTCTCCCAGCCTAGAAAAGTTGACTAAATACGTTCATAATAATGATGGCGATGATGATGACTGAACAGATAATTGTGTTGTAGTATTTAGTTAAGGCTTACAAATGAGTCGGTATGTGGAAGCTGAAATTGTCTAAATGACTTTGTCTGTCTTCGAGTGTGTAAGTGTGTGTTTTGATATTGCAATTCTTTTCTCATTTTGTTGCACATAGTACTAATGTTGCCTTTGTATTTGTTGTTACCTTGACAACATATTTCCTTCATTTGCACTTCCATTTCATGTTAAAGGATATAATTACGTTTAACAAAATCGTGCAGTAATCTCCTGTTCCCGTTGCAGGAAACTGAAGCAAGTAGATTTAAAACAAAATATTGCGTTTGTGTAGGCATGCAATTGCGAGGATGTATGTATGTATATGTGTGTAATAAACTTCGTGTAACAATGAAGCCAACGACATGTATAATTATGATTAGGATGTGAGGAGGATGAATTTGCCCAGATTTTTACTGCGCCTCCATACGATGATAGCCAAATTGTTCTGGTTTTTTTGTAAAAATAATTTATTCGATTTTAGTTAAAACTTTAATTTATTTAAGTAATTTTATTTTTGCACTTTGTAATGACTTTCCAGATTGTCCTCATACTTTTTACCTTTGAGAGTAGCTGCCAGACTAAAAAATTGTATTTTCATGTAGCTGTTGTTGCTATAGTTTTAATAGTTCGTAGTACTCATTGCAAGTACAAGTATCTAATGCAGACTCACAGCAACAAGACAAATGTCTGCTACAACATGCATACATACATACATATGTATGTATATATATCATGTCATGTTTCATGGTAATATATAAAATTACTCCTGGTTTTTTTGCTCTATTTGTTTATACCTACAGTTGTTTTCTTTTCAAATATTCATACTTATGTATGTCCCAGCAAAAAAGATAAGCGAGTTTCTGAAAGGACAGAATTCTGCTGGCATTCAAGCGTCCAGCTTATCATAATCTTGTTTATACATTTACCTTATTTAAATTTTGCATTTTTTTCATGAAATTTGTTGCCACAAAACTTTTTTTATTTGCTAATTGCAGCGCAATAGAAAATAGTAATATAAAAAAATAACTCACGGTGGCATGGGACAGCAGGTAGGAACGTAGTTCCTTAGGGTTTACTTACCTTATAAAATGATCCTTTCCTCCTAGTATGCTTATTTTTGATATAATTTATATTTGTTTATGTCCATCCAGACTCAGATCTATCTATCTATTTTTTGACTTTCATCAAAATCAGCTAGATAGTTTCACAGAGGCAGAAATTTCTCCTTACTTTCCCTCGGGGTCATATTTTTCTAAAAAGTGTAGTTAAAATCGCATAGCTAGTTATAAAGAGAAAGAAATTTCACTTTATGTCCCCTCGTGGTAGTTTCAAAGAGAATTAAATTTCGCCCTACCTCCCCTTTTTTGGAAAAATAGAAAAGGCTTCGCCTTCTTTTGAATTCAGATCTATCTATGCTTTGAATTTCATGAAAATCGGTTTCTTGATTTAGCAGTTAAATCGCAACAAAAAACAATAAATTCAGTTTCGCATTTATAATATTATGGCAGCACTGAAAATCGATAACATCCGCAATGGCAGCACTATTATTCTATTTGATTATTACCAGTATTTGTAACCAGTATTCACCAGTATTTTTTCATTCTCAAAAATTTTTGTTTTACTTGTATGGCGCGCCATAAGGAACTTACGTTCCAATTATGTAAAACGAATCTATGGAGAATTTTTGGCAACTTCTTTCATCTGATTTACTTCTTCGCGGCTCCTTTTTGACATATAGAAAACTGTTCATGCAACTTATTTCATTAAGAAATGTATAATGTAAATTAGATATTAATTAATTTAATTGTATATAGACTAGGAGGATAAAGAACATAATGAAGAAGGCAACCATTATAATTTGCTCTCTCGCCATGAACTAAAAAAGTTGCCCAACTGAAGTTGTCAGGAGTGTATCCTGTCGTGCATACATTCCCTTTAGGCAGCACATACGGTAGAGATTAAAAATGATTCACATTACAAAGATTAACAAGGTCGTAAGGAACAAAAATCATTTATAAATATAACGAGATAAAACAATATAACGATTTTATTACATCAAAGCATTGTCAACAACTAGTGGATGTTTTTTAAGCCATATAGAACTTCCGATAGAGTTAATTGTCAATGTCATAAATATTATACTGTGGTCGTTTTTTGACTTCTATGATCAGTATACCCTGGCAAAACATCATGACTAACTATTGAATAACACTAACATATTATCCAAATTTTCTATAAAAATTAGTCTTAAAGCGGACGAATTATAGTCCATGTTTTATTGAAAAATATTGTTCAGCGATGAGTCTGATTTTTTGATATATAATGGGTTTGTTGGTTAACAAATTTGTTTACATGTATTGAAACAAATCCACAATTGGTTTATTTATTATTATATTACAGAATCCATTACATTCGGAAGTATGCAACGTTTGGTGCGGCGTATATATATATAGCGTATATATTGATGTCAGTATGGGTGTGTTCGTAAACGCATCACAGCTCTGCATCATACGTGCAAACTTTAATTTAAACTGCAATACAAGTTCGCTGATAATCTGTTTTAGTAGTAATCATGTTTGTACATCTTATTTGGCATTTATTTGTGCGTTATCTACTTCAGTGAACCAGTTTAGAGCATCCAAATTTCCATTTGGAGCGTAGTGATGCATTTACTAACAGACCACATATATCTTATTTATTTAAAAACCAGAGCTCTCGTTATGGTCAATAAAGATCGTACACGCAGTATAAAAAAATTTATTTGAAAAAATTAATGAACTAGAAAATGACATAAGTATAGTTTAAAGTACTCTTTGAGTATTGGCCCTCAAACAACTATGAATGCGTACAGCTAGAAATAAAAAATAAAAAAACGCCCATATACAAATACAAGGATTAATTTTAAACCGAATACGGATAAACAAAAACAGCCAACAACTATATTCACACAAATTTCTTACATTAAATAAGTTCAAACGACTAAATTAAAATTTTTAGACTGTATGAGCTACAATAATAACTAAGAGTATAAAAATACTCTGAATATTAATCGGCTATACATGCGTATATACAGTGTTTTTTTTGTATACAAATACATATAAAGTGTGTTTTTAAATAGCCACACACGCACTCATACGTTTTCCATTTCAATTTATGTACACAAATACATGTATACGGTAACGAATGATGAATAAATATCCTGAGTATCGTGCGCATATTTTTTTGTCCGAAAAAACATCCACAGTCTGAATTTATGCATACTCCGGCTATATTTGAGGAGCTGGCTAACAAAACCAGACTAGTCTCTGTAACTGGTTTTTACAGGACAGGCAAATTACTGAACTTTTTAGATAGGGGTAGAAGCAAGGAAAAGTCAGTTTTCGTTTTTTTTAAGGTAGGATCTAACTGGTTTTGGATGAAATTATTTCGTCACTTTATAGATGTGTACTCGGAGAGTCCGAAAAAAATTAAAAAAAAAAATCATGAACTGAGGGCGTGTCTAATTTTGTTCGCCAGCTACTCATTTAGTTGTAGCGTATTAGATTTTTTTATATAAACGAAGTGGAGATGATCTTGTATGTTGGAATTGGCTATAGTCGTATATGCGAGCGTACGATTTGTTTGCGCTATAGTTATGATTATATACAGTTACTTAAATTAATACTATGTACTTATAGATATATTTTTTTCTGAGTACTCATTGTCATTCACTGGTGCGGACAGGATTTGGCTTGAATAGAAAAGCACTATATTCCACAACCAGCGATCTATTGAAATCAAAATAAAAAATGAATCTGTCAATTGGCCCATAAGGTCGTGCGATTTGACATTTTTAAATTATTTTATATAGCGCCATTTGAAGTAACTGGCTTAAGCTGATACACCAGAAATAATTGCGTTTTGGAAGCAAACATTGTTCGTGTTATTGGTGATATACGGCCAGCAATACTCAAAAAAGTGGCCCAGTGTTTGATGTCTTAAATATGCTTCGTCAAGAAGAGATGAGTTGGTCATATGCCCGATATTAATTGCATATATTAATCTTTCGAATAAAAAAACTTTTGTGTTAAACTTGAATGTTCTGTGTTATTTTTTGAAAACTTAAAGTTCTATTGGTATTAAAAAAGCACTGTGAAAACAACTTTTGTAAGCTCCATGCTTTCTTAGTCAAAGCAATACTTTTTGCTGGGATTTGCTTTAGTATAAATTGAAAATAAGCGTTTATACAAATTGCTGTTCTTTAATAATCGCTCATACTTTTGCTTATAATTGTGTATGTAAAACAGAATTTTAATGAAGTATAAATTAAAAATGAAATGAGAAAACAAAATGTGAATTTCTACGTTCCTTCGCCAAGTATATTTCATATTTCCTTTTCATTTTTATTTTTATTTAGAACTGAATGCTTTTAAACATTGAAAAAAAAACAGAAATTTTAATTATACTAACATTGTAGAATTTTAAAGATTAACAATTACAGCCTGGTACAAAGTTCATACGGAATTTCAAGATCTCACACAAACTGTATGTACTACAGGAATTCAGGTTGGTAAATTTTATAAAGGAATTTCTATTTGCTAGTACGGAGTATCAAAAGTAAAATACACGGAATTTTTTATATTTATTGCCTGTCTTAGGGATGTCATAAATATAAGTGGATACTTTTTTCTGTCAACTGGAACAAAAATTAATGTTCAAACAATTGTTTGGTCACGGAATTTTTGACATTTCTCATTTTCATCAATTTCGTATTAATTTTTAGTTTTTTTGTGTGTTTTAAATTGAAAAATAAATGAATTTTTGTGTATGCAAACATAATTCTCCAAAAAAGCCCACACAATTATTTTTCCGTGTAGAAATAAATAAAAATTAACGAACGTGAAATTCCGCAAGAACTCCGTATATATATATATATATATATATTTTTTTTTTTTTTTGAAAATCAAGTTAGAAATTATTTCTTATTTTTAAACTACAAAGTTCAGTGATTTTCACTAAAGAAATCAAATAGAAATATAAGCATGCTCTTTGTAGCGAAACATTTTTCTTCAGCTTCTATCTAAAGCATACTTTTAGGAGCAAATACTTGTTCCTTCAGCCTTCTTCTAAATATTCAGTTCTTCATCTATCCTCTTTTCATTGCATTATTTTTACCGAATATCAGTAATTTTTGAGAATCATATTTATAAAAACTCATTTAGCTTATTTAATAATCTTCTCCAAAGAATCACATCCTTCTTTCGGTTGGATTCACCCTTTTTTCCTCACGTGGCTAACATGTCATCATACTCTTGTAAACTTATTTTAAGAATAAATTTTTACAATTAGCAATTTTATTAAACTTAAACTTTCCTACGAAGCATAAAAAATCAAGCGTTTACTGGAGGTCATGCAACAACTTAGTTCTCATAATATTCGACTTAATGCACTTATTGACATTTCACTTCTTAAGTCAAATTGAGAAAATCATTTATTTTGAGGAATATGCATTGTTTTATTGATTTCAGTATTTGCAGTTATCACATGAAAAAGTAGTATAAGAGGCATCTAATTCTTGCACAGAACACTTAATATTACGAATATATTTCAAGCGTTTAATTTTTCTTCATGCCCTATGAATTTTAAAATTGTCTACAGTTTTCATTTAAATTGTATATAGATATGTCAAAATACACGTTTATATTTCATACATTCTTCTAAGCTGCTTTTTTACAGATTTAAAATTTTTATTAAAATTTTAAAATGGTATGTAACATTTTGTTTTTCTTATTTGACCTTCTTTGTAAATTGTTGATCTATTTATGTCATATAAAATGCAGCATCATGTTGCAAGATGTTTTACCAAAACAATATATTCTATATAACAAAAACTCAACGTTAAGTTGTGTTTATCCTCTCTACGTTTCTTGCAGTTTGTTGAATAGATGAATGGATGGATGGATGGTTAGGTTTGCTTGATTATCCTTTAAAGAGTCTAAAAGTTACACTATTTGCATACAAACTTAACAATGTATCATCAATCACCATAAACTTCATTTTTGGTACTTGCATTTCGTCTCTTCCTGTTCAAGTCTCTCATCACGTCCATGCCACATGTTTCCCTGTAAGTTTGTAGCGAATGAATGCGGCTCTTGATGTTGATGTTATTTCCTCAGCTACTATTAAAAAAATATATATGTATGTACATAAATTGTATATATATATATATATATATATATATATATATTTAACGTAATATATACTTTTTATAACCATATACATACATACTTACATAGAACAGATTTATAATTCCACATTTGTTGTCAAGAAAATTTATACAGAAAAACTATAATCCCACTGCAACAGTACAGACATCCAAACATGTATTTAAGAGCATGCAAACTGATATTTCGTGATGTACCAGCGAACAATTTGAAATGTAATTAAAATTTGATATGCTTAAAAAATTTTGGATTATTAAAAATAAAAGTAATTTTTTTTTGAAAACAGAAATCTTGGACAAATTAAAACATAAAACTCTACTACTTGACTACTTTAATAACTTAAATGAAAAAGTTTTTAAAAAACTTATATTGACATAGAAAGAAAATTGTATTAAAAATTTCCATTTAAGAAAACACCTGCTAAAAAAAACTACCTAAAGTAGTACGAAAGCACTGAAAAGAGTACTTCTTAATCATATTACATGTTAAAAAAATATATCTTTCAAATAAATTGTATACTGAAATAGGGAATAGATTAACCCTGAAAAACTCATCTTCTAAAAAAGGACCTTTAAAAAAGAGCCCATTTAAAAAGATAAAGAGCATTGTTTGTAAAAGTACGTTAAAAAAAATTACTTTAAAAAAATTAGGTTTCGACAAAGGGGATTATAAAAATTAAAATTAATTTAAAAAAAAATATTTATTAAAAGTACCTGTTAAAATATTAATTTTAAAAAAGTGCTTATTAAAAAAGTAATATTAAAAAATTGATTTCAAGACAATGTCTTTTTATTTAAAAATACATATATCTGGCGAAAGTACTTTTTAAATGAAGTATCTTAAACAAATTTAAATTCAAAAAGTACCTTATGCAAAATAATTTATTGAAACAAGTACAAAATGAGTAAATTCTCAATAACGGACTTTTGAAAAAAGTTACCTTTAAAAATAAATAATAAAAAATGCCCTTAACAAGTACCTTTCAAAAAGAGTTTAATGGTTTTTTTAAAAAAGATTTTTTTGATACATATTAAATTTAATTGAACTGTTTTAATCAGCAATAAATTTTTAATAAAAAAAAAATATAAAAATGCACTTTTTAAAATTGTACTAGTACCTTTAAAAAAATTATTTTCTCGAACAGGACCTTTCCAGAAAATTGTATTTCAACAAAAATACCGCTTAAAAAAGTATTAATATGTAACAGGCATAATTTTAAAAAAGTACTGTTTAAAAAATTATATATTAAAATAAGTAGCTTTTAAAAGGACCAAATTTAATAAAAACTGCCTTCTCCCAAAAAAAAACAAAAATAACAGAAGGTACTTTTGTGAAAAGTATTTTAAAAAAATTAGCTTTATAAAATTAATTGTTTTCAAAAAGGTAATTCCAAGAAAAGTACCTTTTTCAAAAAGTAATTATAAAACGTACCTGTTTGAAAAAGTACCTTTTAAAAAAGAACCTTTTAAAAAAGTACCTTTTTGAAAAAGTACTTTTTAAAAAGAAACATTTTGAACAGTAACTTTGGAAAAAGTTTATGTATTTAAATAAATTGGAAAAAAGATCTTTCAAAAAAAGTGCTTTAAAAAGTACCTATTAAAAAAATTAATTGGAAAAAGTCTTTTTTTAAGTATCTTTTAAGGAAATTATCTTTTAAAATTATACTAAAAAAATACATTTTTAAATGTATTTTTTTGTCTTATTGAAAAAGTAGGCTCTTAAAAAATGCATTTGAAAAGAAGTGACAGTTTTTACTTTTACTTTGGAACTCCGAATAAAATAACTTCAATATTGAAGTTTTTCAATTACTTTTTTATTGCAATATAAAGAAAATTGAATTAAAATTATCTTTCGAGAGTAGATAGGGTGTCCATAAAAATTGCATTTAAAGCATACTTTTTTGAAAAATCTACTTTTAAAAAAAGTAAATTTTTGATAGAATACATTTTTTAAGTATGTATCTTTAAAAAAAAAATTTTAATTATATCTTAAAATAAGTAGGTTTTATAAATGCATAGTACATATTCAAAAAAAAAACGTACCTTAAAAAAAATTTATTTTAAAGAAAGTATCTCTTTGATAATGTCCTTTTTAAAAAAAGTATATTTTCTAAAATTATCATTTAAAAAACTACGTTTAAAAAATATTAAATTTTAAAAATGCTCTTTTGAAACTGTTTGCTGGGTATTTTATCATTTAAGAAAATATGTTTAAAAAATATTAATTTTTAAAAGAGCTCTTTTAAAACCGTTTGCTGGGTATGCTTTAAACATTAAAAACTCTAAAATATTTATGTTTGTTTGGTGTACTTGCGCTCTTGTTTGCACATAAATATATTTAGTTGAATTTAATGTTTGATCATCATTAACATTTTTTCTCTAATCCCCCTGTTCTCTTTAATTTTCATTTCCCTCAAGGATATTTTATTGCAAAATTTGTACTGAAAAAGGAATATCGTAAATTTTAGTTGCTAGTAAAACTATTGTGGATTTTATTACTATAGCCGATACTTGGATACTAGTAAAATGGAATATTGCATTATTTTAGTATATAAGAAATTTTATATTGACTGATTCACCTGCTCTGAGTGTGTAGTTAAGGCTTCGTTGTGCATTCGAACGCATGATTTCACAGTAAATCTCGTTTTCCAATAGACTGACATACATAAATTTGCAAAAGATTTGCTTTTCCAAGTTTTAATCATTTTGAATTACAATTGCTAAGAAAAAGAAACGAGAAAGGTATTAAAAGATTTATAGAGGAAAAAAAGGGTAAATAATGTCTACTGTAAGCACTTACGCACATTAACATTAAATGGCATATTAAAAAATATTTATGCGACTTGATAAGCATTATTATTTTTTCTGCTTATTGTTCTAAATCTACTTACTTACTTATCTCTCTGCCATAACCATTAGACATGTTAAAACAGTGGGTTTCCGAAGTGTTTAAAGGTTAGAAAGTTTTCTCTCTTTTTTAGTTTTTTTACCAGTAGGTTACTTAAAAATTGAATTCAAAGCATTAAAAAAAATTAACAGCCAACAGTGACAGCGAAAGCGAGTTGTAAAAAAACAGCTCATCAAATTGTTGTGTTGATTTAAGAAAAAAGAAATCCTTTAATCCATTAGTTTCCCATATACGCCGTACCTCTCCTTTGCGCACTCACTAACACAGACACGTTTAAAATTATGTTGTGGTATTCAAGGTGGCCAGATGTTTCAAAGTTATGATATAAAATAATTATATATAAATTAAGTGTGAAAAAATAATTCCAAATAGAATTTTTAATATTCCAGAACACGTTAAAAATATAATTTTTAAAGTTAAACGATCTTCTCATATTGTTTACTAGAATTAATATAAGCAAAGTGTGTGTCAAACTTTAACCATAATATAAAGCTATCGTCGTTCTGCGATAAGTAATAGAAAATTAAAACAAACAGCTGAATAGTTGTATTACAACAGATAATATTCGATTCTAGCTATTAAACTCTTAACTGCTGAGGCTGTAATGCCAAATAACTCAATTGAAGCATATGCAGGGCAGATCGCTATCAGTCGCTATTTTCAAACAGTCGTAAAGCTTCGTTAGTCAAATCGTAATGTCTTACTTTTGAAGTTGCTATTGTTTTTCTCTTTGCCTTATACCCTTTTCACACTCACTCACATCTTTGAGGAATGCGTGGAATATGTTGAAAATTGAAAAAACCTGTTCACATTACAACATCTTTCATCTTTCATCTGTCATTTATTATAATACTATTTTTACGAGTGAAACCAACCAAAAATTAAATAATAAAATGCAATTTAAAAATTCACTAGAAATTGATTTAATTGCTGGCTCCTGAGCAGCAGAAACAAATAATGCTACAATATGCAGAATTAGTAGAAATTATGCCAGCGGACAATGATGATGAAGAAATATTCCAAACTTTATCCGCAAAGATTTCGCGTAGACATTTGCAACAACTTTTATGTAATTTATTTCGATTAGGAAAAATATATACAAGATTTTATTATATACTTAAATATACATACATATGTATATAATAAAGTTTTGGAGTAATTACGGATCTTTTTTTGGGAAGGATATTCCAAAATGTAGCCTTGAATGTATGTACATATATGCATATGTAGATATACATACAAACATATGAATACATTTTTATAATATGTATGCATGTATGTATAAAGTTGTATACATTTTTTCTAGTGATGACACTAAAATAATCGAAAGATGTTGAACGGAACAAAGTGAGTTAGGAACATCTTTTGAAGATGTTGAAAGATGTTGAACATTCAGCCCCGTATAATTCTTGCCAAATTGATGAAAGATGAAAGATGTGAGTAAGTGTGAAAAGGCTATTACATGTGTATGTGTGTGTTTGTATTTAAGACAGAAGTTAACGTTTGCCACGTAAAGCCTGGTACTCTGTTCAACATTTCACGCGAAATGCTGCCAAAGTACGTATAAAAAAAAATTAACACGAATTGTTCATGAAAAAATGTTGCAGAAATAGTACTCTGTTTATCTTGGGAAAAACATTTGAAATGTATATTCAACATTTTAAGTTTTCATACGAAATAAGTAGAGTGTCACTTGTTTTGTACGGAATTCGCAATAAACACATGGGATGTTTCTTTAAACATAAGAAATTATAGTACAGTTTCAGGCGCCAATTAATATTTTTTAGATGTCAAATTTTTGGTACGAATTAATCAATGTTGATAAGTATTATTCACAAATTTGAATAGATTACTATGCTTAAAAATCTATTTTATGTTGATTTTTGCGCCGCTCACATTGCCAACACATTTTCAATAAGCATCGACATATTTATTTATTTATTAACACATATTATACAAAGTAAATTTTGCAGAATGTGGTTTGCACAAATTAGCTAGACCACATGCCCCAAACGTTAATCAACATGTTTGTAAAACGACACGGATGTTGCCAGCTGATACGCAACAACACGCTATTATTTGACCAAGGAAGCCATTAACATATGAATACTTAAGCTTTTTAGTAACGAAAAATACCTTCATATCGCTTTCTTTATGATTCTTGTAGATTAAAAAATTAAAAATAATTTTAAATGACTATTTTTAGTTTTAAATAAAAAATATACACAAATAACAAATTTGTCAAAATGATCACTTTGACTAAGCTGCTAAATTTTCAGCTAACAAGAAAATAAAATTGTCTTCTCTTAATGGCAGTTTGGTAAAGCATCTTAATTTTATGCTTAATTTTAAATTAAATATTTTTTAAAATTTATTAAAATGGTCACCTCGAAAAAGTGACTAAAGCTTAAAAAGCAAAGAAAAAAATATGTAGCATTGAAAGCAGTAGCAATGCCAACAACACTTTTATTGCAACATTTAGTTTTATAAATGATATTAATTGAAATTGAAGAGAAAATCCCATTTACAATAATTGCCAATTTTAAAACGACGTATGGATGGATGTCTGTACGAATGTATAGATACGCTCTTTGCTATTCCATGCGCTAAATTTAACCAGATTATTTATGATAATTCTTCGCAGAATGCACGTTCTTATTTCCTGTGCTTATACACCTTTTTCTGTCTCCATTATAAATATTATAATGTTTTCTATTGTGAAATTTAATATCTTGAAAATAATAAAGGGAACTTCTTACAAAACGCTGAAAGAAAGACAAAAATATTGAACTAAACTAATTATATTGATTACCGTGTGTGTTATTGCAGAAAATGTGTAATTCAAGAGGATTTGGTCGAAACAACTCCGGATACGTCACTGCTAACAATTTTGTACCATTATTGTACTATTTGAAAGCTTATGAATTTATTCAAAAAAATTGTTTGTATTAAAATTTCCATTCATATTTTCATATAAAACTTTAAAACATATGCAGTTAGCTTAAATTCAATAACACGTAATTGCACCTTGTATTCGCTACGATATCCGTCCGTCTGTCTGTCTAACAGTCTGCAACAAGTTGTTTTCTTAATAACCGTAAGATCTGCAGACTACACAAATTAATACTGCAATTTAAAAAATCAAAATAAAAGGGTATTCTATCAGTTAATGTAATTTTGACAACTTGTGGTATTTTGGAAACTCCAAACAACAGTTTCACAGGTGTAAAATACTTTATACAAATTCTTGCATTATTAAAGTTTCACTACTGCCCAAAGGAATTAAATGTCTTCTTCCTATTAACTGTTTTCTACTTTAAGACAAGTTTATTGATTTTGGCCTTTGCCAAATTAGTTGTAATTTGTTTATAAATAACGTAAATTTTCTGTTGTTTATTTGCCTCTTTTCCCCAGCATTGTGCTGTAAGGATACCTTCTTATCATATCTATTGTCCTTATTGTGCAACATTAAATTATCATGGCTTAAACGAAAATGCCTATGATACTACGACTATAGGAAACAACAAATATTTATGTTGTTTCAACTTTCTGCCAGGGATATTGTTGCTGTTAAGCAAATGTACACAAACAACAATTTAGCCGAAAATATGACTACCTCCAATTTTACTCATTAATTCTTCTTTTTTTATTAAAAATTTTTTTGTTCTCTTTTTGTGTTTTCCTCATTTTCCAATTTTTTTCTTTCTTTTGTATTTCATCTAATGTTTATGCTGTAATGTAGCTCTTGGTGTTGTTTGTAGTTTATGCGGCATCAGAAAACAAACCTTTAGCTCGGTTATAATTTACACTATATTGTGCTGGTAAAAACACAAGCGCGCCTTCTTTAAAAAAGTAGTCTCAGCCCTTCCGTCGCCCCCCTCCCTTCTTTCTCTTTGCTGCGTGGTTTCCAAAAATTATTTTATGTTTAATGGCTTCCCTTGCTAGAGCGCTTTGTCTTTGGGATTTTCCTAGTTTGAGTGAAAGTGTGTAAGTGAGTGTATGTGTGTGTGTGTGTGCGTTCGCGCTTGTTTGTTGACTATAGTGTTAACTTTAAATTCAGTTGGGTCAAGTGGTTCAGGTGTGCACAAGCAAAACAGATTGTGAAAATGTAACTAAAATTAGTTTAATGGCGATATTAGAGGTTTTCACAAAAACATTCATACAACCTGAACGTTCATTTGTTACCTCTTATTCTTACATTTATTCTTCTATTTTTTTTCGGCGCTTTGTTAAAAAGATAAAATTCTTATTTAAAACATGAATGAAGTAGAAAAAAACTTAAATTCTGAATTGTAAATGTTCACGTTGAAAGCTTTTTGTAATTATGGTGAATGGTTTTTTTCTTCCTCTTTTTTTTATTTTTTTTTGCTGTGGTGAAAACTATAAAGAATTTTTCAAACTGAATGGAGCGCGTAGAAAAGTTTTATTTTAGTCTTATTTTGCATGCACAAACTCACAAAATCACCAGCAAACAATCAAAGACACACACGTACACAAATATTGCATATATTTATTCTATTGTTACCTGGTGAAGTTTTCTTGAGAGGGAGAGAAAAAAAACGTAAGGATTCATTCCGTTGAGGAGTGTTAGAGACGAGTAACAAAATGAAATTAGTTGCATGTGAGCTTATTCTCATACTAAATAGTATAAATTGAGTTTTTGTGTGCACGAGAGTAAACCCAAAAGTTCTCTAATCAGCTTCTGAGAATGAATAATTTGTCTAATCACTAGTTTTATGTATGCAATATTTTTTCTCACACTGGAAAGCTTTTTTATGAACGTGATGATTTTCGGGTAGTATGAACTGGCTAAATGGGAATATTACCAATAAAAATTCTTTAATAAATCTCTGGACAGAAAAAAGCTCAAATGAAATTTTAGTATTATAAATTATTTACAACTTTAAATTCGTTCAAGCGTTTATTCCATACTGAACTATGCTTTCGTTTTATTTTATCTAAAATGCACTTTTATCTAAAATGTTACGAGAAATATTTTTGTGAAAATCTTTAACCTCCACACAGAAAAAATTATTGATGTGTAAACGTCTATACGCTAGGGGGTAAAAATCTTTTGACTTTGATTTCTTTGCGTTTTGCTTTTGCTTTGCATTGTCAAATCGGTGTGAGCTATGTATGAGTGTATTAGTGTTTGAAAGAAGCAATACCAAGCAGAGAAACAAGTCGACCGGCTCGAAGCCGACGGTGCGCCGCCGCCGGTTATTTTTCTGTATATTTCCGTACACCAAAGGTGAAAATGAACCGTAAGAGCTACGGATTTGAAATTTGGACACAATATGTAGACATTTGGCCACTACAACAACAAATACATGATAGTTAAAAAGTAAAGGGTGTTCCAAAACGAGCAACGAAAAATGTTAAAATCCCATGTAATATACATACAATTGTATGTACATATATAACCTTGAAATTTTAAAAGTTAGTGTACAGACTACAACAATCAACACTAAATTTAAAAAATTTTAATCAATGGGTGTTCCATCAGTTAATGCAATTTTGACTTTGTAATTTTGACAACTTGCTGTATCTTGGAAACCGTAAGAGGCAAACTCTTGAAATTTTCAAAAACGGTAAAACTAAAAAATCAAAAAAATATAAAATCGCCAAATATAAAAAAACCAAAAAAAAACCAAATTAAAAAAAATCTCTAGGACTAAAGTAAATCGCGAAAAACCGCAAAAATCGCCAAAATTAAAAAAATTCTTAAACAAAAAATCGACAATATGAAAAAATCGCCAAAATGAAAAAATCGCCTAAATAAAAAAACCCAAAAACAGAAAAAATCGCCAAAATAAAAAAACCCCAAAAAAACAGAAACAAATCGCCAAAATGAAAAAATCGCCAAACTGAAAACATCGCCAAAATGAAAAAAAGAAATGCGAAAATTAAAAAAACCCAAAAAGTGAAAAAAAAACGCCAAAACGAGAAAAAAGCGATAAAACTGAAAAAAAACGTTTAAACTGAAAAAAATTAAGAAAGCTAAATCAAAAAAAAATTATCAAAACCGAATGTGCGCGAGTCAAAGTCTTACTTTACTGAATTTATTTTAATTGCGATGCGTACACAACAACAACAACAGCAACAACTAAACGATGAACAACAGGAATTAAAAATTAAAAAGTAAAAGTAAAGGCATTTACCATAGATGAGCACTACAGTACCACTAAAGTTTCAGTAAAAACAATAAAAAATGTTTAACAAGTAAATTTTTACTGATTACTAAAATTTTTTTCTACAATTTTTATAAATTGCCTAAATGGTTTGTTATATGATGAGGTGCATTGAATTTTCAGTAATCAGTAATGCCCGTATTCATAATGAAATACTACCAAGTAGCTAAATGTTTTTCATACAAAAGTTTCAAATTTGAATGAAAAAACTTTGCCACTTGCTACGGCCCTACGATTTTACTAGTAATGCAAATTAAATTTCATTAGCAGTAAAAATTTACCGATTGTTTTTAGTGCTCAGTAAATTTACTGCTTACTGCAATTTTGAATGCAGTACATATACATATACTGCAATGTGCCCATTTACTAACCAAATAAGTTTAATAAAACAAACAAAAACCAACAAATTCATATGTATTTACAATATTGAAAGTTTTGATACTTTTAATTAATTAATTTAAAAAAAGATGCTAAAAGCATAAGTACTTCCAACTTAAAAAAAATTTCATTACTAGATGTTTACACATCTCCTCTGTGATCGGACTCACATTGCCTTTTTTTTTTCTTCAACTCCATCTTTTAATTAAATCGATGCTAATTTTAATTGAATATACTGCTCTATCAAGAAACTGATATGAACACCGTTTAACTCAAAATTCCATGATATTTTTAATAATGATTGTTGATTGTTTTTAAAAACTCGTAATATTACTTTGGTTTGTAAGTGCGAAAATCGAGCAGTTTTTAAATCAAGTAATCTTTTAACTGGCTTTTATAATTTATTTAAAAGAAATTAATATACTATTTAACTGAAATTCGTTTTATTCATATAAATTTTGACATGATTGGAATACTAATAAAATATTTAAATAAAAAAAAAAACAGAAACTCATTTCGATTTTTAATTTCTCAAAAGAAAAATCGTATAGACCAATCACAGATGCTAAAGTTATTAAAATATTTTCTTTAATATTTTGCTTTAATTTTCAAATTATATGTTTATGTGCCTTAGCTGTTAGCCAAATTATCTAATGCTATTTTAATATTATATTAGTCTTATATTTATATAGTTTAATATCATGTAAAAAAAATAATAATAAATAATAATATTTATTAGAATGCCAGATGATCAAGCGTCAATAATGCACTTGTTCACTATTGCGTTTTGGGTAAAAGATGTGTTTGTTATGTAAAAGGCTATGATAAAAATTTTTGTGAAATATTTTAACCTTCCAACTCTTCCCTGTATTAGACCCAAATCACTCTCAAGAGGGGATATAACGGACTTAAATATTCATCAAAAATCTTCTGCTATAATTTTGTATACAAAAATAAGCTTCGAATTGAAATTTAATACCAGCAATTATTCAAAAAGTGAAATACGTTTAAGTATTATTTTTTTTAACTCACATTCATACTTTAGGTAAAGAACATTTTCAGCATTTTATGCAAAAGCCTTCGTATGTTTTAGTTTTATCCCTTTCATTAAATCAGATGGAAAATTTCACTTTATCGTAGATATAATGAATTAAAACCCTGTACAAACTATTTGCCATAATATTCTACTACAAGTTTCTGAATAAACAGAAGCCCAAAATGCAAAAATATTATAAAACATGGAATTTATTTCCATTTTAGGCAAGGGGCACTCTTAGCACTTGCACAGAAAAAAAATTCCTTCGTTAAAAACGTTAAGTTAAAAATAAAAAGTCAATGAAAAAATATAATTGCTTCTATTAAACTTTTGTATAAAAATTTTATTTAATTAAAAGTTTAATTGAATCAATAAAATTTTAATAGATTTTATGTTTTTTTAATATATATTTTTTTTTTTTTTGTAAAATCTTGAGGCGAAAATGTTTATGGAAGTTTTTTTTTGAACCTTAAGAGTCTGAACACAATGTAACGAGACTTCATTGCGGTGCGGTTTTTCATAGGATTTTGAAGTAAAAACCCGCAGTTCGGAACGGCATAAATTTAAAATCTATTTTATTTTCATTGCGGACTTTCTTATTCTCTCAATTTATTTTTGACTCTCTTTCTCTTTCTGATGTTGCCCTAGTGTTTGAATAATTGGCGGTATTTGCAACAAAAAAACATGATTTTGAAGATCAAAAATGTTTGTCATAAAATATAAAAGCTTAAAAAGTTTTTCAAATGTATCTGCGAATGTATAAAATTTTAATCATTTTTTGTTTTTAGTTACTGTCATTACAAAATATTTAACAGAAAGAGTCAATTTTTTATAAAAATGTATGCACAAAAAAATTAATAAATATTTAAAGAAACAATGGCAAGTATTGCCGTCGCCGTCTTCCGTTGTATTATGTTTATTTTTCTTTCCCGCAACCGCAAACATTGTGTTTAGACTCTAAAGCTGTTTCCATGTGTAAAAATATAAAAATCTCCGATCGATTTTTATACTTTTGCAAAAAGAATTCAAATAAAAAACTTTTCATGCCAACCTTACATACACATACATATGTATATATAAACAAACATACATGCATGCATGTGCATGCATCATTATGCATCAAGTCTTATATCGCTCATTTATCATAAAAATGTCATAACTTCAAAAATAGGATTTTTGATTTAATAATGCAGAATTAATACTCATATCGTTATTCATATTGAGTAAAAATTTCATACAAATATCTTTTTTACTTAGCGCTTGATAGAAAAATAAAATTTCCCTTTTCCTTTAAATTGTGTTTGAATTAAAAACTTTGACCACATTTTCTGTCAAATTAAATTTTTTTTAGTTATGACCTTGTTAAAGTAAATGAGCGTTATTTGTACAATTTAGCATAATAAACTTTCTCTTTTCTTTCGTTGCTAAGTCGACCTTAATGATGTAGATCTTGAAAAAATCTTGTTTTTTTTTGCTTTCTTTATTATTATATTGTAAAGTTATATGCCTTAAAAGAAAGTTTTTTCCTTTTATATATTATAATAAAATTAAATTTAATGGCTGCAAACAATAGACTATTCTTCGCAGCATAATGCAGGAGGATGGATGATTATGGAAAAACAAATTTTATGTTTTAAAATGACATTGAATGTTTAAGTAGCACTTAAGGAAACTTATGGATTTTAAATATCTCTGGCTTGGATTTTGATTATGAATACTTAAGGCTTTAGAAGTCTTTCAAGACTTTTTTGTTATTAAAAAAGTTTTATTAGATATTCATTAATGTAAAAAAAGTTGTATGCAGGTAATTTTTAAAGCTTTAAAAATAATTTAAAATTTATAAAGTGAGTTGGTTTGCTAGGTATGAGGCAATTTAATGGAGGCCTTCTCCATCATGCTTTTAGACATGCTTACTAAGCCTTGTTTGCATTAACTGATATCTGCTTGTTGGAATAATTGATTTTTTTCCTTATTTTATTTGTTAAAATTTAGTAATTACTTAGTTACAGCTTGCTCTAAGAGTTGAGACTAATTGCGTTTTATTTTCCTAGAATAAGGGCAAAATGAGTTGCCCTGTTAAAAAAAATGGAAAAAATTTAAATTGATATAAAGGATAAAATATGTAAGTCAAGCAGTGTTGCCAGAAAAAGATGATGAGAGAATGCTAAATCTGTAAAAAAAAAATTTTGCTAAAATGTTCTACAGAAGAAAAGTATAAGCCAGATTTAAATAAAAAAAAAATAATGAAATATGTAGCTTTGAATTTCATGTTCATACAAACTTATTAGTATTTACATATACTTTTATAGCACATAAAAACATAAAATAGTTAATAAGTGGTATTTTTTGGAATTTTTAGAATTAAATTAAAAAAATTTTAACGCAGTAGTAATCCCAAATTAATGTTTTACTTATGCAGTAAAATATTTTTTTACTAAAAAGACACTAAAATTGATTATTGAGGAATTATCTGGATCCTATATGCGTTTTGCTGATAGTGGAGATCAAAAGGGAATCTTTATTCTGCAGTACATCTACATTTATGAAAAGAATAGTCTATACAGAAGACATTTTTTTACAAATTTAAATTTTTTATAAGTTGAATGCTTTTTAACTAATGAAAATGCCAGATCTAGTAGTGAAAATGCTAAAATGGCAACAATGTAGTCAAGCTTGATACTCTATTATCATTAATTGAAATTATATTAAATTTTGCTCTTTTTAATTATTGTCAGTGCTGCCAGATTTCAATAAAAATAATTATCCCTGAAGATGTTAGAAAATCCCAACGTAACGTCTGATAAATTAAAAAAATAAATAGAAAAACGTCCCAACAAAAAAAAATGGCACATTTCCATAAAAACTACTTGCCACATTATCACTTACTTTTCTGATTACCAAATTTCATTACTCGCTTACAAATCACATTACCTAAAATTTAAAAAAAATTATCTACAAGTCGCTAAATGAGAAGAACGATTCGTTTAGATTAAATCAATTACGTGAACAAGTAGCCAAATAAAAAAAGTAAGTACTTCTCAAGAATCGTTTATTTTAGGCTCACGCCTTGTTAAAATCATTAAGTTTGTAATCCAATAAGGAATAGCTTACACCAAAAATGCTTATGGCTCGATTATGGATGGCAACCGAACTTCAGTTGCCGAGTTAACTAGCAACGCAACTGAACTTAAAACTTGTATTATGTATGGCAACTCCCTCCAGTTGCCAAAAAGTTATCTAAAATACGATTATGACAAATTGGCAACTGAAAATAATATAAACAAATATTTAAAATATAAGAAATACAAGTGCTAAGAAGAAAATTATTGTGTAAAAAGTGTTTAAAAACATTACTGATCATAGAAATTATTAGTTAAGTGGAATTAATTATTGATGAAGAGAAGGAAATACAAAAATTGAATCTATTAAACGAATCTTTAGAATTGCCGCCTCTACTGTGAGTAAATGTTGTTGCATTAAATAAGTTTGAACAATCTCTTTTTTATCTGTAAAGAAGAAATTCAAAACTAAAAAGAATATTGCAATTACTGTATAATTTTTCTATTTTTTTTTGCTTTTAAACTATGCAGCAACTACAAATTTGTGGTTGCCAATATGGCAACTGAAATTACCAGCTGTTAGTTGCCAGTTGCCATCAGTAATATCCTTTCGGCAACCAGCAACGCAACCAAAGTTCGGTTGCAATCCATAATCGAGCCATTAATTCCAAACTCGATTACCTTTTTTGAAATTTTTTGCTGGGGTCTTTTATTTACATTTTTTGAAGAAATTGAATGGTCTTGAAAGCCTGAATAGATACAATCCCCCTTATGCAAAAAAATATTTTAATTTAGCTTTAAAGTTCATAGTAGTTGATAAGCACTTTAAGGCTAACACAGCTTTATTAAAAAATCATATGCAAAAGACAACTTTAAATATTTTGTGATTTAATAATAAATACTGGTAACACCACCGTGTTCAACAACCACTTCACAGCTTATGATGTACAAAATTGAATACAATTTCATTCGGGTATTCAAATATTTTTTTTATTTTATTAAATAAATTTTTATTATCTTGAAGTAAAGCAACCTAATTTAAAAAAATCAGCTTCTGACTTAATAGGAAAACAGATAAACACAACCATGAAGTAAAAGTAAAAAAATGTGAAAAATTATCACAATTTGTTTTATTCGAATGAAACGAGTATTTGAATATCCAGCTTTTTTTGATTTGTTTTGATTGTATGTACATCACTAAAACATTTTTGTATAATTGTATTTATTTTAATATTTTTTTATGGATTTTGCTATGTATTTCGAATCAGTTGGATAATTTGGTGATGTTTCCCATTACATGACAGAAATAATAAATTTATGATAAGAGCAGGCACTTCTAGCTTCATTTTCAGATGTAACATGAATCAGTATGTGCTATATTAGTAAAAATATTTGAGGCACAAAATACACATTTTGGAAATATCAACTTAAAGTAGTCTTAACAAACGTGGGTGCCTACTTTAGAATTTTTATACAATAATTTTTTGTGGAATACAACTTTACTTAACATTGCTTGGCAAAGCTTTATTAAGTTTTTTTGCATAAGACCCAATATCTATAAACCGACACTAATTCATATTCAAAATAAGACCGAGAAATTACATACAAATATATATAAATATCGGAGGGCCCGCCGAATTAACAAATTATTTAAAATTGAAAGTGAAATGCATTTTTTCGAACACATTAAATTGAAATACAATGTGGGTAATAGCTCACTGCTCAAAAATAATTTCAGGAATAACTTTTATTTTTTTCAGGAAGGGGGGATTTATTTAGAGGAAGTACTGTAGATTTTAGGGCCATATATATTCTTCAGCGATATGAATTAATAGATTATTTTAATGAAAAAGTAAATATGTATATTATGCTTTTTCTGTAAAGAAAAGACTATTAAAAAATGTATCAGCTTTTCCTTTTTGATAGTTAAAAAACTTTATTTTCTATTAAATCCCAAATAATGTTTTTTACGTAAATTGTATCTAAAATTGCTATAAGTTGAAGAGTTTCTGGGTTGTCGTGCTCCTTTCATAAAATTTGTCTTGAATTTTTGCCTTCAAAAAAATCATTAATTTTTTTCTACTCACATACATAAATGCATAACTTGCTTACTGAGCTATTTAATTTAAGCAAATCAAACATGAACGCCATGAAAGTTTAAAAAAATCGTGTCCTCAACACCAGCAACAAAGAAAAAATTAAAAAAAAAATTCAAAGTGCAGGGGCCTAATTCCCGCATGCGATTGCGAGCGAGTTATTACTCGAATGTGCGAGTTTTTTAACTTTTGGGATTTTCGCATTCGGTTGAGAATAACACGTATCGAAATTTCTAATTACAGCATTCGATAACGTGCATACATTCGTATGCAACCTTTCGTGTTTTTACTCGCATGCAAAAAGGCGTTCGAAATCATGTTTAACATAGAAAAAGCGAAGAAAAAGAAAGCGCATTTTCAATATTTGACTTATTTATTTATAAGTGAATGAAATCACAAATGTAAGTACAAAAAAATACAAACTAAAGAATTTCTAGTTGACTTTAAATATAACAAAACACACTGACTTGGCAAATAATGTTTTGCCTAAGAGTTGTTGGGGATAATAAAAAAAATCAACCAACTCTGGGAGCATCTAAATAACAAATTTACTGCTTCTGGTCAACCAATAAAAGAATCTAAAATGTGTCTACCCAGCTAAAAAAATATGTATGGATCATATATGACATCCCATATATGGTTCGGATCCGAAAAATGAGGGTATATGGACATATATGATATATATATGTATATTCATGCATTTTCATACATTTAATTATGTGTAAATATTCGCTATACAGTATGCGCAAAGTTCATATTCATACTTCCTTGATTTAAAAAAAGCATTGCTTGCAATAAATAATATGTATTACTAAAATTACTTTAAGAAGTTGAAAAGGGGCGTTGTATTTATTTAATGAATCATTTCTTTGGACAAAATAATTAAAAACGAACTAAAAGATATTATATTTATCATTTTAAGAAAAAAATGAATCGATTATTAAAAAAACACAAAACTCATATTCATACACAAAATTTAAATAAAGAAAGCAGATTAAAAACTAATGCAATTAATTATAAAATAAAAAATAATCCGATTTCATACTAACACTAGTTTTCGATATAATTTTTTGCAGTAATATGAACTTTGGTTCGTAAAAATATCTAGAGTATACGTTATTTTCTACAAAATTAGTGACAGAATTATCAATTTGATTATTTGATTTATTAAATAGGGCCACAATGTATAAAATCATACAATTGTTTTTTTTTGTAACAAAAGTTTTTATTTTTTAAACGCGTATAAACTTTGCATACCGCATGTATTTTCTAATAGATTTCCAATCCACCATTGATAAAAAAGAGAGAAAGAGATCGAATTAGTAAAATGCAAGCTTTTTTGATTGCAAAAACGATCTTATGTGAGATATCATGTATGCGACCATTGTTTATATGGCTCCATATATTAAATCTTATTTCTATATATGGATCCACATATGAAGAGCTTCATAATTAAATTTCCATATATGAGCTCATATGTTATAACACATTTCATATATTAGTCCATATATGAATTCATATATAATACTCTTGCCATGTAAATTCATACATATTCATATATAGTCATATACATTCATATATTAAAAATATATGGACCATATATAATTTTTTTAGCTGGGTAGTGCTCTATTCTCTAACTTTGCACTACTTTTTTATTAAATTATTAATTAAATTAAAATGAAAATAGCATTTAAGTATATTCGTTTCATTTTTCTGCATATAAGTACGTGTGTATGTACGTACATACATATGTTTTTGCACACATACACATATACAAACATATGCTTTTGCTTACAATTTATTCAGTGTTGTGAAATGAATTTATATATAAATATACTTGCCTTTTTCCAACACTTAAACAAAAACTCGATTCGTTTGGTAACGAGTGACATCATCGCAAAATTTCTTGCCATAGAAATTAATTTCTATTCGAATGCAATTCCGATCACGAGTGCAGGAATTAGGCCCCAGAACTTTACAAAAATATTTTATAATTGCTTAGACGGAAACAAACAAAAAAAAAAAAATTAAAACACCAAATGACCTAAAGTATACGCAGCACTTTGAACAAAAACAACAAATAGCGAAGCAAAAATTTTTCATAAAAAATTTATTTGTAAACAACACCAGCAACTCTAAAACAAATACAGTGGGGCACAGCAGAGCAAATAAGCACAAGCAGACATAAAAGTGAAACAAACAAAAAATAAAGCAAAATAAAGTTGTTCACAGCCATTTGGGAGTTGAAGTGGAACAACGTGAATTATGGATGGAGATGAAGAAGTAGTTGTTGTTGTTGTGTTGTTAAATTGTAACAACTGAAAAATATCACAGACTTTGAGCAGGGCCTCTTTATTTGTTTAGTAAGTTTAAGCTGGAAGCATTTAATTTTTCCTTTTACTTTGTTCGCAGTCAGTTTTTGTTTCTTTGTTTTGTTAAACTGAAAACAGTTTAGGCAAACAAAAAAAAAAACAGACAAGCAAACAAAAAATAACACAAGCAAATGGTTACTCAAATTTTAAAGTTTTATGGCCATTAGATGAAAGAAAGTTGGGAGGGAAAATTTAAAGCAACAAAAAGTTTAATTATAACGCGGATGAAGCCGAATTTATTGTACACTTAGCCGTATTTTTTATATGAGAGGAAAAGTACACTGAAAATATTCCATGCTTAAAAATACGAAACATTTTTTCGTAATTTAATTTTTGTGCATTAAACGAAAATTTTGTAGGAAACTATTTGTAGCATGTGCAGGAAACCAGATTTCGTAATTTTACGAATTTCGTTAAGTTACAAAAATTATTTAGTACAATTATTTTTGTATATAGTACCACATTTTTCGTTTATTTTATTGAACTTATGAGAAAATTGAAAATATTTTATAAAATTAGAGTCGAAACACAATGTTTGCGGTGCGGTACGATTTCTCGTTGCGGGAGAGAAAAATAAACATAATATAATGGAAGACGGCGACGGCAATACTTGTCATTGTTTGTTTAAATATTTTAATTTTTTTTTGCATACATTTTTATAAAAAATTTACTCTTTCTGTTAAATATTTTGTAATGGCAGTAACTAAAAACAAAAAATGATTAAAATTTTATACATTCGCAGATATATTTGATAATTTTTTTAAGCTTTTATATTTTAGGACAAACATTTTTGAACTTCAAAATCATGTTTTTTGTTGTGAACACCGCCAATTATTCAAAAACTATGACAACATCAGAAAGAGAAATATAGTAAAAAATTGAAAGAATAAGAAAGTCGGCAATGAAAATAAAATAGATTTTAAATTCATGCCGTTCCGCACTGCGGGTTTTTACTTCAAAATCGTATGAAAAACCGCACCGCAATGAATTCTCGCTACATTGGTTTCAGACTCTTAGAAATTTCGTAAAATAAACAAATTTTGTTTTGTTATCATTTTCTTTGCAGCACAAAATTATTTTTAAATCTCTACAAGTTTCGTGAATTTTACGAAAAAAAATGTTGAAATATGAGAATGAAAACTGTTGTTTTGTTTTACTTTTTAATATTTTCCTCATTTATTTTCCCGTCATTGTATACAAATATTGTATAAAAATTATTGAATAAATTTCAATTAAAATAAAAAAATTTTGTAATAAAATATTAGTTTCTTTATGCTTAGGAAGACAACTGGGACGAAGGACAAATCTCGTCCACGGCACACCAGCAACGAAAAAGTAACATATCTTATACTTGATAATTGGATAATTGGTTGGATATTGGCTTGTGTAAAGAGAGATAAAATTGTTTTTCCATCGTTCTTTGGCGTAGGTTAGAAAGGGTGGTGATATACCGCACCACCACTCTGAGACCGAATAGGGTCCATTGTGATTCCATCGGCGTAAGAAATAGAAATAAGTCGATCGCAGAGCTCGTCATGCACGACAAATTTCGTTGGACGGTGGTGTGTTAATTTTCATATGAACAATGCGTTTTATTTTCTATGACGAAATTCGTTGTTCGTCGCAGTTGTGTTCCCAGTTTAATTGGTAAGTTTCAGTGCAAAATATGTACATATGTATGTAGGTACATATGTATGTGTGTGTGATGTATGAGGAATACAGAGGCTGCAACAATTCCCCTTAAATTAAATTTTTCTTTCCATAATTATTACGACCTTCAACTGCAAGAATTACAGATTATTCCACAAAATTATTGTTTAATGTTTTTTGCAGGTTTTTATATTTTACAGATTTTAGGCTTATACAAAATTTCGTATATTACACAAAATTTCTTTTCATTATTAACGAATTTCTTTTGTAACATAAGCATTGCGTTTCGTAAAATTACAAAAAAATTTGTAATAATACAAATTTTTGTTATTTGCTGACAAAAAGTATTTCGTAAAATAAACAAATATCATTTCTACTATGTACGAAAAATTTCGCACCGTAAAAACAACGAATATTTTGGTAAAATGAACCACATTTTTCGTTTATTTCACCTATGAAATATTTTGAGTGTGTAATTGAAGTTTTAAGAAAGAGCTTTCCAAATTGTTTAGACTAAGTGCACACATGGCAATTTTAATTGAGCAACTGCTTAGTTCATGGGCAAGAACCTTGAGAGCATGATACAATTATAACAGGTACATGCACAAGCTCAGCCTGTTAATGTATACAATGCAAATAGTTGTCAAACTTTGTTTACAAGCTGCAAAAATGTTAGTGTATGTGTGTGAATAAAATCACTACGGTGTTGCCATTGAGTTTACACATGGATGTGTTTCCAATTACACATTGAAGAGAATTACACTACACATGTTTTTTGTAGGTTACAATGAAAACAAAACTAAATAAAAATAGAAGATAAAATAGAATTACTCACAGATTATACATGAATCTAATTACATGGCCTACACATGAGAGTAATTGCACACTCTGTGTAATTACAAAACTATTGGCAACACTGAATGACTTTAATCATTCACGAATGCTGCGTCTGCAATTGTACTTTAGTTACCCTGTAATTGTTATTTTTATAAACAAAATGCATCTGTTTCTGACAATTATACGTTCGCTTATACCAACAAAATGCATGTGTTTTTTGGTGTTGTAATTTTGTTGTAGTCGTGCATACACCTAGTATAATTGTACCATGCTTGAGAGGCTCTGCTCTGCATTAACTTCTCATCTCTCTTTTATAAACTTAAAAACGGCTCAACTAAAACTGATGTGTGTGAACTTAGTCTCACCAGCGGCAGTAACTCATGGCGCGCACACATCAATTTCTGTTGACCAATTTTCTAGTTTATGTGCGACAGAGGAAAATATGATAACACACCTACCTCCCTCTTCAATATATTTTCCTCTCTCTCTAAGAAAATGAAAAGTTACCCAACAAGCACTGCTGTATGCCTTTCTATTCCTAATATTACACTCATTAATTCGAATTCAAAAGGTTATATGTTGCATTTATTTAATATTCCAATTTGAATTCAGGAGAAAATATCTTGAATTTTCTTTTTGATATAGAGAACTCTTAATTAAAATAAAACTCAGATAAGTGATGTTAACATCAAGGCTCTAATTAAAATATAGTTGTTTGCTATTTTTATTTAAGTGCTTTATCTGGCTTAGAATTTGTTCGGTTAAGTAAAAGTAAAGGCCAAGGCACATAGAATCCGTCATATAAGCTCAAATACAGCTTTTCTTATCACGTCTGTCATATTTAGTACTTTTCGGTCAATGCAATGTACTAAAGATGGACAACTTTTGTAATGTAAATTTGGTCGCATTACAGCTATAAGTTGTTGTTCTAGGTTGCTTAGGTTCCGATTTTTTTTTGCAGCAAAACTAAGATAGAAAATTGAAGTTTAGTAAATCAAATAAAGAAGAAACCAGTTAAAGCTTTTAAAATATTGCTGTCAATAAAGTGTCGACCTCCTCAGTCTTCTTGAAAATGCTACTTATAACATAACATCTATGTGCATCGCCTATAAAACTGAAAGTCTAAACGAAAGGTTCTCCAATCATCTACTCCTTACTTTTTACTCAGCACCGATAATCTTACAAAAAAAAAAAAATTGGCAGCACTGACTTTCAAAATCAGCTCACTTACCCTTACGCCATTTATGCTGCTTAAGCTGGGGTCACACGATTGGCACAATGTACCAATTTTCGTCGGGTCATTGCGATAGAGTCATAAGTAATAAGCCGAGAGGACATTATTACTTAATTAATTGTTGAATAAGTCTATATGGCTTTATTACTCATGCAGTGTGGTGCAGTTATGTAATTATATTTCAATTAGTTGAGAAATAAGGCAAATTTACTTTGTTACTTATGAATTTATTTCAGTGAAAATTGGTACATTGTGCCAATCGTATGACCCCAGCTTTAGAAAAGCATAAAGTCAATATGTGCTCTGGAAATTGTAAAATGAAAATATACTGACTAACGTTTTCTGACTAATGTGTATTATGCGAGTAAGCGTAGAACACGCATTATGCACTTTCAGCTAAAACCAAATGAGGGAAATAATTGCAGATTACTTTTTGCATCAGAAGACTTCGTTTGTCATAAAAATACAAACAGAATTTTTGTGTTTCAAGGCATCAATCACCTTTTGCTTATCGGAGTACGGCAGAAATAGACTTCATATAAAAAGTAGTCATGTGCCTGTAATGTTCAATTGCATTTTGGAGACCAGTATATGGGTATATCACAATACACAAATATATATTCCTCCAATCAAACCCTTTAATGGGAAAAACATAAGTTAATTAAAAATTTAAATGTGAAAAAATTTTAATTTTTAAACAGAAATTTAAATGACTCAATTAAATTTTTAATTGTTTTTTATAGAGAATCACAAGTTTGAGTTGGCATCACTGCTTTATTTGAGCACCCAAAAAGATAGTTGCTTTTTGTTAAATTTGTATTGAACTTTCATTATGAGTCGACTTACACCAGAGTAACGTGTGCAAATTGTTGAAATTTTTAATGAAAATAATAGTTCTTTTCGTCAAACTCATTGTGCACTTTTTCCATTTTATGGCGTAGATAATCGGTGAAGCCCATTTCTGGTTGAATGTGTACGTAAATAAGCAAAATTATTGCATTTGGAATGAGGAGAATCCACAAGCTTTTGTTGAAACACCATAACACCCACCACAGAATAATTTTCTATATGTTGCACTTTATGGGCTGGCGAAGTCATTGGTCCATATATCTTCAAAAACGATGATGTTCAGAATGCAAAAGTTTTTGAAAATATATTTCTTTGTTTTATTATGCTTTAAACCATGATATAATAATATAAAGGTAAAACCGTTCTCTCTTTTCGTCGCCATATTAACCTTCTGACGTTTGTCCCGATTATTTTTTACTCTCAAAATTAATGCTACCTTATTAATTTATGAAATCCGAGTTTTTTTTTGACGTTCTTGTTTATTAAATTGAAAATAATGGAAAATATTTTAATTATTTAAAAAATTTATAAAAAATAAACAGCAAAAATTTATAAAAAATAAAAAGCACCAACAACGGCAGCAAGCAAGATACAACAGGAAGGAAATTGCCAACTGAATTAAGGTGGAACTTTGTCTTTATACTCTCTGGTGTATTGCCTTACATCAACTGCGTCCAAGCTATACGCACTATGTGCAAAGTTTTACAAAAGACCCACTGACGAGAGCACAACATCCAAGCAGGGAGCAAATCGCGGCAATCGTTATCGAACGTAATTACGAAATATTTCAATAGAATTTATATGGAAATATTTCGTAATTCGATACCGAGTGCCGCGATTTGCCCCCAGATCTCGGCGAAATCTTTGGTCTCTGCAAAGAAACAATAACGAAGCTGTTTATCTGAAATACATATATTAGAGTATGGGTGTATAGACGTAGCTGCCTTACATTATTCGGATGAAATTGTTAACGGGTTGTAGCATCTTTACGGATATTATTAGGAGAAATGTGATAATTACATGTTCCTAGTCCAATCATAGCTCATGTCCTTAGCAATACAGTATGCGCAAAGTTCATATTCATACTTCCTTGATTTAAAAAAAGCATTGCTTGCAATAAATAATATGTATTACTAAAATTACTTTAAGAAGTTGAAAAGGGGCGTTGTATTTATTTAATGAATCATTTCTTTGGACAAAATAATTAAAAACGAACTAAAAGATATTATATTTATCATTTTAAGAAAAAAATGAATCGATTATTAAAAAAACACAAAACTCATATTCATACACAAAATTTAAATAAAGAAAGCAGATTAAAAACTAATGCAATTAATTATAAAATAAAAAATAATCCGATTTCATACTAACACTAGTTTTCGATATAATTTTTTGCAGTAATATGAACTTTGGTTCGTAAAAATATCTAGAGTATACGTTATTTTCTACAAAATTAGTGACAGAATTATCAATTTGATTATTTGATTTATTAAATAGGGCCACAATGTATAAAATCATACAATTGTTTTTTTTTGTAACAAAAGTTTTTATTTTTTAAACGCGTATAAACTTTGCATACCGCATGTATTTTCTAATAGATTTCCAATCCACCATTGATAAAAAAGAGAGAAAGAGATCGAATTAGTAAAATGCAAGCTTTTTTGATTGCAAAAACGATCTTATGTGAGATATCATGTATGCGACCATTGTTTATATGGCTCCATATATTAAATCTTATTTCTATATATGGATCCACATATGAAGAGCTTCATAATTAAATTTCCATATATGAGCTCATATGTTATAACACATTTCATATATTAGTCCATATATGAATTCATATATAATACTCTTGCCATGTAAATTCATACATATTCATATATAGTCATATACATTCATATATTAAAAATATATGGACCATATATAATTTTTTTAGCTGGGTAGTGCTCTATTCTCTAACTTTGCACTACTTTTTTATTAAATTATTAATTAAATTAAAATGAAAATAGCATTTAAGTATATTCGTTTCTTTTTTCTGCATATAAGTACGTGTGTATGTACGTACATACATATGTTTTTGCACACATACACATATACAAACATATGCTTTTGCTTACAATTTATTCAGTGTTGTGAAATGAATTTATATATAAATATACTTGCCTTTTTCCAACACTTAAACAAAAACTCGATTCGTTTGGTAACGAGTGACATCATCGCAAAATTTCTTGCCATAGAAATTAATTTCTATTCGAATGCAATTCCGATCACGAGTGCAGGAATTAGGCCCCAGAACTTTACAAAAATATTTTATAATTGCTTAGACGGAAACAAACAAAAAAAAAAAAATTAAAACACCAAATGACCTAAAGTATACGCAGCACTTTGAACAAAAACAACAAATAGCGAAGCAAAAATTTTTCATAAAAAATTTATTTGTAAACAACACCAGCAACTCTAAAACAAATACAGTGGGGCACAGCAGAGCAAATAAGCACAAGCAGACATAAAAGTGAAACAAACAAAAAATAAAGCAAAATAAAGTTGTTCACAGCCATTTGGGAGTTGAAGTGGAACAACGTGAATTATGGATGGAGATGAAGAAGTAGTTGTTGTTGTTGTGTTGTTAAATTGTAACAACTGAAAAATATCACAGACTTTGAGCAGGGCCTCTTTATTTGTTTAGTAAGTTTAAGCTGGAAGCATTTAATTTTTCCTTTTACTTTGTTCGCAGTCAGTTTTTGTTTCTTTGTTTTGTTAAACTGAAAACAGTTTAGGCAAACAAAAAAAAAAACAGACAAGCAAACAAAAAATAACACAAGCAAATGGTTACTCAAATTTTAAAGTTTTATGGCCATTAGATGAAAGAAAGTTGGGAGGGAAAATTTAAAGCAACAAAAAGTTTAATTATAACGCGGATGAAGCCGAATTTATTGTACACTTAGCCGTATTTTTTATATGAGAGGAAAAGTACACTGAAAATATTCCATGCTTAAAAATACGAAACATTTTTTCGTAATTTAATTTTTGTGCATTAAACGAAAATTTTGTAGGAAACTATTTGTAGCATGTGCAGGAAACCAGATTTCGTAATTTTACGAATTTCGTTAAGTTACAAAAATTATTTAGTACAATTATTTTTGTATATAGTACCACATTTTTCGTTTATTTTATTGAACTTATGAGAAAATTGAAAATATTTTATAAAATTAGAGTCGAAACACAATGTTTGCGGTGCGGTACGATTTCTCGTTGCGGGAGAGAAAAATAAACATAATATAATGGAAGACGGCGACGGCAATACTTGTCATTGTTTGTTTAAATATTTTAATTTTTTTTTGCATACATTTTTATAAAAAATTTACTCTTTCTGTTAAATATTTTGTAATGGCAGTAACTAAAAACAAAAAATGATTAAAATTTTATACATTCGCAGATATATTTGATAATTTTTTTAAGCTTTTATATTTTAGGACAAACATTTTTGAACTTCAAAATCATGTTTTTTGTTGTGAACACCGCCAATTATTCAAAAACTATGACAACATCAGAAAGAGAAATATAGTAAAAAATTGAAAGAATAAGAAAGTCGGCAATGAAAATAAAATAGATTTTAAATTCATGCCGTTCCGCACTGCGGGTTTTTACTTCAAAATCGTATGAAAAACCGCACCGCAATGAATTCTCGCTACATTGGTTTCAGACTCTTAGAAATTTCGTAAAATAAACAAATTTTGTTTTGTTATCATTTTCTTTGCAGCACAAAATTATTTTTAAATCTCTACAAGTTTCGTGAATTTTACGAAAAAAAAATGTTGAAATATGAGAATGAAAACTGTTGTTTTGTTTTACTTTTTAATATTTTCCTCATTTATTTTCCCGTCATTGTATACAAATATTGTATAAAAATTATTGAATAAATTTCAATTAAAATAAAAAAATTTTGTAATAAAATATTAGTTTCTTTATGCTTAGGAAGACAACTGGGACGAAGGACAAATCTCGTCCACGGCACACCAGCAACGAAAAAGTAACATATCTTATACTTGATAATTGGATAATTGGTTGGATATTGGCTTGTGTAAAGAGAGATAAAATTGTTTTTCCATCGTTCTTTGGCGTAGGTTAGAAAGGGTGGTGATATACCGCACCACCACTCTGAGACCGAATAGGGTCCATTGTGATTCCATCGGCGTAAGAAATAGAAATAAGTCGATCGCAGAGCTCGTCATGCACGACAAATTTCGTTGGACGGTGGTGTGTTAATTTTCATATGAACAATGCGTTTTATTTTCTATGACGAAATTCGTTGTTCGTCGCAGTTGTGTTCCCAGTTTAATTGGTAAGTTTCAGTGCAAAATATGTACATATGTATGTAGGTACATATGTATGTGTGTGTGATGTATGAGGAATACAGAGGCTGCAACAATTCCCCTTAAATTAAATTTTTCTTTCCATAATTATTACGACCTTCAACTGCAAGAATTACAGATTATTCCACAAAATTATTGTTTAATGTTTTTTGGAGGTTTTTATATTTTACAGATTTTAGGCTTATACAAAATTTCGTATATTACACAAAATTTCTTTTCATTATTAACGAATTTCTTTTGTAACATAAGCATTGCGTTTCGTAAAATTACAAAAAAATTTGTAATAATACAAATTTTTGTTATTTGCTGACAAAAAGTATTTCGTAAAATAAACAAATATCATTTCTACTATGTACGAAAAATTTCGCACCGTAAAAACAACGAATATTTTCGTAAAATGAACCACATTTTTCGTTTATTTCACCTATGAAATATTTTGAGTGTGTAATTGAAGTTTTAAGAAAGAGCTTTCCAAATTGTTTAGACTAAGTGCACACATGGCAATTTTAATTGAGCAACTGCTTAGTTCATGGGCAAGAACCTTGAGAGCATGATACAATTATAACATGTACATGCACAAGCTTAGCCTGTTAATGTATACAATGCAAATAGTTGTCAAACTTTGTTTACAAGCTGCAAAAATGTTAGTGTATGTGTGTGAATAAAATCACTACGGTGTTGCCATTGAGTTTACACATGGATGTGTTTCCAATTACACATTGAAGAGAATTACACTACACATGTTTTTTGTAGGTTACAATGAAAACAAAACTAAATAAAAATAGAAGATAAAATAGAATTACTCACAGATTATACATGAATCTAATTACATGGCCTACACATGAGAGTAATTGCACACTCTGTGTAATTACAAAACTATTGGCAACACTGAATGACTTTAATCATTCACGAATGCTGCGTCTGCAATTGTACTTTAGTTACCCTGTAATTGTTATTTTTATAAACAAAATGCATCTGTTTCTGACAATTATACGTTTGCTTATACCAACAAAATGCATGTGTTTTTTGGTGTTGTAATTTTGTTGTAGTCGTGCATACACCTAGTATAATTGTACCATGCTTGAGAGGCTCTGCTCTGCATTAACTTCTCATCTCTCTTTTATAAACTTAAAAACGGCTCAACTAAAACTGATGTGTGTGAACTTAGTCTCACCAGCGGCAGTAACTCATGGCGCGCACACATCAATTTCTGTTGACCAATTTTCTAGTTTATGTGCGACAGAGGAAAATATGATAACACACCTACCTCCCTCTTCAATATATTTTCCTCTCTCTCTAAGAAAATGAAAAGTTACCCAACAAGCACTGCTGTATGCCTTTCTATTCCTAATATTACACTCATTAATTCGAATTCAAAAGGTTATATGTTGCATTTATTTAATATTCCAATTTGAATTCAGGAGAAAATATCTTGAATTTTCTTTTTGATATAGAGAACTCTTAATTAAAATAAAACTCAGATAAGTGATGTTAACATCAAGGCTCTAATTAAAATATAGTTGTTTGCTATTTTTATTTAAGTGCTTTATCTGGCTTAGAATTTGTTCGGTTAAGTAAAAGTAAAGGCCAAGGCACATAGAATCCGTCATATAAGCTCAAATACAGCTTTTCTTATCACGTCTGTCATATTTAGTACTTTTCGGTCAATGCAATGTACTAAAGATGGACAACTTTTGTAATGTAAATTTGGTCGCATTACAGCTATAAGTTGTTGTTCTAGGTTGCTTAGGTTCCGATTTTTTTTTGCAGCAAAACTAAGATAGAAAATTGAAGTTTAGTAAATCAAATAAAGAAGAAACCAGTTAAAGCTTTTAAAATATTGCTGTCAATAAAGTGTCGACCTCCTCAGTCTTCTTGAAAATGCTACTTATAACATAACATCTATGTGCATCGCCTATAAAACTGAAAGTCTAAACGAAAGGTTCTCCAATCATCTACTCCTTACTTTTTACTCAGCACCGATAATCTTACAAAAAAAAAAAAATTGGCAGCACTGACTTTCAAAATCAGCTCACTTACCCTTACGCCATTTATGCTGCTTAAGCTGGGGTCACACGATTGGCACAATGTACCAATTTTCGTCGGGTCATTGCGATAGAGTCATAAGTAATAAGCCGAGAGGACATTATTACTTAATTAATTGTTGAATAAGTCTATATGGCTTTATTACTCATGCAGTGTGGTGCAGTTATGTAATTATATTTCAATTAGTTGAGAAATAAGGCAAATTTACTTTGTTACTTATGAATTTATTTCAGTGAAAATTGGTACATTGTGCCAATCGTATGACCCCAGCTTTAGAAAAGCATAAAGTCAATATGTGCTCTGGAAATTGTAAAATGAAAATATACTGACTAACGTTTTCTGACTAATGTGTATTATGCGAGTAAGCGTAGAACACGCATTATGCACTTTCAGCTAAAACCAAATGAGGGAAATAATTGCAGATTACTTTTTGCATCAGAAGACTTCGTTTGTCATAAAAATACAAACAGAATTTTTGTGTTTCAAGGCATCAATCACCTTTTGCTTATCGGAGTACGGCAGAAATAGACTTCATATAAAAAGTAGTCATGTGCCTGTAATGTTCAATTGCATTTTGGAGACCAGTATATGGGTATATCACAATACACAAATATATATTCCTCCAATCAAACCCTTTAATGGGAAAAACATAAGTTAATTAAAAATTTAAATGTGAAAAAATTTTAATTTTTAAACAGAAATTTAAATGACTCAATTAAATTTTTAATTGTTTTTTATAGAGAATCACAAGTTTGAGTTGGCATCACTGCTTTATTTGAGCACCCAAAAAGATAGTTGCTTTTTGTTAAATTTGTATTGAACTTTCATTATGAGTCGACTTACACCAGAGTAACGTGTGCAAATTGTTGAAATTTTTAATGAAAATAATAGTTCTTTTCGTCAAACTCATTGTGCACTTTTTCCATTTTATGGCGTAGATAATCGGTGAAGCCCATTTCTGGTTGAATGTGTACGTAAATAAGCAAAATTATTGCATTTGGAATGAGGAGAATCCACAAGCTTTTGTTGAAACACCATAACACCCACCACAGAATAATTTTCTATATGTTGCACTTTATGGGCTGGCGAAGTCATTGGTCCATATATCTTCAAAAACGATGATGTTCAGAATGCAAAAGTTTTTGAAAATATATTTCTTTGTTTTATTATGCTTTAAACCATGATATAATAATATAAAGGTAAAACCGTTCTCTCTTTTCGTCGCCATATTAACCTTCTGACGTTTGTCCCGATTATTTTTTACTCTCAAAATTAATGCTACCTTATTAATTTATGAAATCCGAGTTTTTTTTTGACGTTCTTGTTTATTAAATTGAAAATAATGGAAAATATTTTAATTATTTAAAAAATTTATAAAAAATAAACAGCAAAAATTTATAAAAAATAAAAAGCACCAACAACGGCAGCAAGCAAGATACAACAGGAAGGAAATTGCCAACTGAATTAAGGTGGAACTTTGTCTTTATACTCTCTGGTGTATTGCCTTACATCAACTGCGTCCAAGCTATACGCACTATGTGCAAAGTTTTACAAAAGACCCACTGACGAGAGCACAACATCCAAGCAGGGAGCAAATCGCGGCAATCGTTATCGAATGTAATTACGAAATATTTCAATAGGATTTATATGGAAATATTTCGTAATTCGATACCGAGTGCCGCGATTTGCCCCCAGATCTCGGCGAAATCTTTGGTCTCTGCAAAGAAACAATAACGAAGCTGTTTATCTGAAATACATATATTAGAGTATGGGTGTATAGACCTAGCTGCCTTACATTATTCGGATGAAATTGTTAACGGGTTGTAGCATCTTTACGGATATTATTAGGAGAAATGTAATAATTACATGTTCCTAGTCCAATCATAGGTCATGTCCTTAGCAAACAAAAAAGAAGAACAATGTTTTTTGTATATATCAAAAAAGCATTAACTCTTATTCAGATACGTCCAAGCCATATGCATAATGTGCAAACTTTTATAAAGAGCTTTTTGTACTTTCACACCGACGAGAGCAATACAGCCAACCAGATCTCGGCGACAACAATGCTTGCTGTTACTTTGCAAAGAAACAAGAACAAATTTAAAAGCTTTGAAAGGTGTTTACCTTAATTGCAAATGTCGCAGTATGTGTGTTGTGCTTGATGTAAACCAGCAATAAATTTGCACACGAAGTATATGCGAATGTGTATTATATGTATGAAACAACCGTGAATTCCACTAATAAAACATCGATGTATCGCTTTTAAGAAACGCCTTATCTTTATATCGATGTTTTTAAGAACGAAGTTGTATCCGAAGCCGTGAGACTTTTTTTTTTTGTTATCTATTAAATTAAATAATTAATCAAATATTTGCTTTTGTAGGTCTTATTACACACAGATTTCGTTATTCTCATGTTCAATTAACATTAAAAAAATATGTGTTTAACTACAATTTCTAAACTAAAATTCCGCATTTCAAAAAGCATTCCTAAATAAAAATTGCCATTATATGTGTGTGGCAACGCTTTCCTCTCTGTTTACAAAAAAACAGTAATCAAATAATTGGGACAAAAGTCATAATTAATTTTATACGTCAAATGTGGTTGTACCTTTATATTATTGTATCTTTCTTTAAACTTGTGTCATACACGTAATTCACACGTTGATTTTTCAATGATTTTTTGAGACACGATTTTTGGAGTTTGTAGGCGAACGGTATAGAAAAGCAAAAGGGGAAGAAAAAAAATCACATTTTCCGTTCTACGAGTTTTTTTTCAAATTTTCTTTACACATATTTTAATTTTTTTTTTATCATTGAATGCGACAACAGCTTTTTTTAATACAAAACAGTGTTGGTATTTTTGTCACTAATATATGAGTATAGGGAATATCGGAAAAATATTTTATCTTGAACAAAATGTAGGTATTTTTTATTCTCATTTTGCATTTTTTTTTGTGCATAAATGTAAAAATAACTATACCAAAAATATATTTTTGCTCATAAACCGTTTTAAAATTTGGTTTTGCTCGGAATTACATAGACTTTCATCCAATTATTTTGGTGTTGCAGTGCCTGTCTTTGGTAACATTGCTGAGAGAATATTTATTTATATGTGAGAGGATAAGAAAAAAAGCTGTCAAAATAAAATAGATCTCTCTACTGCTTTCTGGCGCTACTACTTTGTGTAAATTTGTATGGCAAATGTGTTTATGCCGTAATTCTGTCTGATCATTAAACAGATCTTAACATTAAATTACTAAAATTTGTAGATTTTCGTATATGGGAAATTTTTTAACATGTAGGGAAAGGAAAAAACGGGGTTTTTAAATCTACTGGCAACACTGATACAATTTTTGGAAGAAAAAAAGATAAAAACTAGAAACATGGAAAAAATCATCGTATGAATGTAAAATGTTTTGGATGTGTTGTCAGGTATGTTACACCAACTATGTTGCTTCTCGATATTAAGGGTATTGAATTGTGGTACCAAGTAGAACAACAGCAGCTGCAACAGTCTTTTCTGCACACTTTAAAAAAAGTCTCTAAGGATATTTGTTTTGTAGAGTAAAATATATTTCATGATTTTTCAAATTAATTGCTCTGATGATTATGAGTGAATATTTAACAGTTTACGTATGGTCTAGCTGTCAAAATGATAGACAATGGAAATAGCATTACCAACATCAAGCTTCATACATTTAAAGCACCCCGTAACGATCAAATAAACTTGTCAATCAGTGTATATGTGTGATTATCATCTGCTTGTCGCTTCAAACAAAATGTACAAATAAACCCGTCACTTACCGTGTGTATTTTCCTGGCAAGTTTGGTAGTGATCAATTAAGCTTTTGTTTCTCCGCGCACTTTTGCATCGCTGACAAGAATCACAGAGTAACAAATGTTTTTTTTTACCAATAAAAGCTGTAAACGATCAAATTAATAGCTGTCAATTAAAAAATAAAATTGCTTGTGCGACTGCTTCCACTTAAAGAATAAAGCTTTATAATCGTATATAATGAGTTTATGCTAATTTAGAAAACTTTTATCACATTAGTTTGTGATATTGAATAAATAATTTTAGTCCGTTGAAGTCAGGCTTTAGAATTATCTAAATATTTAAATTAATATATCGGTGGAAAGAGGAAAAAGTACTTAAGTCGAAATAAGTTGATTTTGACTTAATATGAAAGTACTCCTGGACTCATATGGAATACTAGCCTAATGTTTCATATGCTCTGGTATATTTAAAAATTTAATGTATTATTTCTAGTGTATAAAATGCTGTTTTTCTAGAAAAAATTTTATTGAATAGCGAATTTCTCAATTTAACTGTAAAAGAAATGAATTTCTTAAAATCGACAGCACTTTTAAACATAGTGCTATACTGCAAAACCAAAAATATGACTTAAGCACTTTTTCCCAATTGCCACAGATATACATATATTTAATATATATTATATTTTTCAAAATTCTCTAAACTTTTGCAATTAAATTTTAGATTAGGAAAATATTTCTTTGACCAAAGAAAATTGCCTAAGTACTGCAAGAAAGCTCATTAAGTTATCTATACCTTTTAGTGTAGGGTGTAGGTAATTAAAATAAAAAGAGTTAACATTTTTTGGGAACATTTTTTAGTCTGCTGCTTTCTGACTTTCTCTTATTGGCTTAAATGGGATTAATTTCCTTTCAGTTGTGCTAAGTCTATTTCGTATTATTTTGTTTCTCTTGTTTTTCTTTTCCAAGAATTTACGACTTTGTTTTGTCACTTGTTTTGTTGTTGTTGTTGTTGTTGTTGCTGCTGTTTGAGTAAAGAAAATCCCTTTAATTGCAGCTCACCGATTTTGGCCCGGCGGCAAATGACTTTTTGTTTGGTTTAACTTTTTTTCTACTTTTATTTTCCTTTACTTGTTTTATTTATGTATGTTCATTTGTGTATTTTGTGTTTGTATTTGTGTTTGTGTCTACACAAAATAAATGTTAACGTATCAGTGTGTAGGTGCGTATTTGTGTATAATGTTTGTCAGCTATTGTTACAATGTTTTATGTTGTTGCTGTTGTTGTTGTTATATTTTTACTTTTTGTTATTGTCGTTGCCGTTGCTGTATAACTGGTGTTTACTTGTTTTCAACTTTTATTTTGTAAAATTGTGTTTATCTGCGTGTTATGACCCTTCTTCGTGCTAAATTATTTTTTATTACTCTACTTTTGTTTTGGGTGGGTGTAAATAATTTCTCGGTGTTTTATCAAGTGTTAAAATAAAAAAAACTAAGAGCCAAACAAAAGCCAGAGATGTTCTTAATATCTACTTAATGTTAAGCTGTTTTTTTTTGCAATGTCAGACTTATTTTTACAGGTCAGTTGTTAATAAGTGAAATTTATTAATGTTCACGCACAAAATAAAATACGTGCTCATACCTTGAATTTTGGAAAACATTAACAAAAGGCCTTTCAGTGTAATAGAAATGTTACCTACCACTTTGTTTTTTATGTCACCTGTGCTGTTGGTAGTTGAATTCCAACAATTCACTCAGACCATTCGAAGTTGTTTGAATTGCTGAAAGATTTTATTTTTTCTATGGTCAGCTGGGCCAAGTGAAATATTATATTCATTTTATATTTCCCTCGAACTCTTAAGTATTCATGCTTATGTTTCGTATATTCGTTTTTTTTTGTGTGAAACTTTTCGTTGGTCACAGATAAATAATTTTAGTAAAACACAAAAAAAATTAGCAATAATAATAAAGAATGGCTAAAGTTTGTAGATAAAATGTTTGTTAAGAGGATTTAGCAATACCTTAATGGGCATTTTAATCGGTTTAGCAATAAAAAGAAAGTTTGTCTTGTGCTGGGAAAGAAAAAAAATATGATTGTGGTAAATCATACAAAAAAGGCGTATGATTTATTTTATTTGCATACTTTCATTCAGCGTTGCCGCTTTAGGATTTTCCAATAAAAATTTGTTAAAGAATATTCCGCACGGAAAAGCAGTTCAAAAATTAATTCGGCTTAGCAGACACTTGAGACGCATAGAAATATTTTCTATAAAAAAAAATACATCAATGCATATTCGCTAATAATTTTGAATATTTCTGTGTTTTTTATGAATCGAATTTAAAAAAAAAATATTCATTAAGCAAGATAGAAGTTGCCTTTTTTAAAAAAAAATTTTGTATATACCTCTATATTTTTTGAAAATTATCTAAGACTTTTTAAAAAGCATTTAAAAAATATAACAATTTGACAGCCTAAACTCGAAATGAGAAAAATATAAAACAGGTTTATAATCATGAAAACAGATACAAAGCTTAAAGCTTAAATATCACATATAACACATAAATCAACGATTCAGGGAAAAATTATCTGTCAATTTTTAAATTAATTTTACTTGACTTTGAGACTAAATGAATTTAATTTTGTTTGATAATTATGTTTTTATTATTTCATTACTCTTCTTAACCTGCACTTTATGTTGGCTACATCTGTTTAGATTTATTTACCAATTTACCTAAGGATATTCCATTGTATATTGTATGTACTTGTCCTGAGTTCCATACGGCAATATGAGACCTATAGTTTTGTATATGGGACATTGAAAAGAAAATAAATAAAATTAAATAAAAACTTTGTCAGAGAATATACAAAAATTCACATTTATGCTAAACGACCGAATCAATATTTTGATATAATACTCGTAAATTTGTTTTCGTGCAGCTGGTAAAGAAATCTTTGCTACGTTTATACGGTCGCAAATAGAGAATTTTGCCGCATATACGCTGTAATTAATTTTTTATTTGCAAAGAGCTGGCTCACACAAATAATTTCTGATAAACCAACAATTCGCAAATAAAATTCTTGGGTGTGCCATGCTTACAAAAAACAAAAAATGGATAACTACTGCACAAAAAACATTGAAAGAAGAAAATAATAGCAATTAAAACAAATAATTATTTGTTATTTTATACATTAACACTATTTTTTTTTTTTGGCAACATTAACAAGTTTTCTATAGAAGTGCTACCAAGTTCTTGTACTTTTGCTATGCCGTGTAAACAGAGAGCTAATTTATTTGCAAATAGTGCACGTATAAACGTAGTATTTCACTAAATTTAAATTTAATATAATTCCTTCAAATTTGAAATTTTTTTTTCTAAAAAACTACAATTACAAAGAAACTTTACTCATAAAAATTTTATTAAAGTGCATGTTTTCATATTACATTATAGTGCTATGACATACAAATTATAAAAACCAAATTCGTGAGAAAATGTCATTAAAACAAACTCTTCCCAAAAATAATATTACCGACTGTACTTAATTAAGCATTAAAATCCTTTGTAATACATAAATTACTTCTTTAGCATAAGCTTTGACAAATCCTTTAAAGCAGTGAGAAAAAACTCATGCACCGTGCTAAGCCACAACAAATGGCATCACTGTATTGCTTTTATTACACTTAAAGAAATATACATAAATGAAGTTGCAAAAAAATAGGGTAATTAAAAGAATTTTATTGTGCGTTCGTGTTAAGCTCACCAAGTACATGTTGACATGCACACAAACATGCAACAAAATAATGTACAAAATAAAAAATTTAAGGAAATAACCTTTCGTGTTTATGAGTCGAATATAGACATGTAGGTGTTGTTCGTACAACGAACATATATTGCATACGCACACTCACACACACACAAGTGCAGTTTTTACGCAAAATAAAATATTGTTGTTGCTGTCGAAATTGATGTAACTAACATAAAAGCTCCCGGACGAATAAGTTGCACAAGTTGTTGAATGTTTGTGTGAGTTTTTAGGTTGTAGTTTTATATGTCACTACTAGTGGCAGTAGTTTCAACTGTAATAGTCATAGGAAAATTAGTATTCTAGAGCTGGGAGTAGTAGTCGAAGTAGTAGTTGCATAAGTGGTAGTAATAGCAGTGGATGTCGTATTTTTTAAACAGTATAATTACACAGTGCAACACGAAAAACTATAACCATATACGGACACCACTACGTGATAAAAGATCAAGTCATTTACTTTTATTTAGAAGCCCCAAAGATTTGGGGCCTGGGTGTCATTTTTGCATTTTCTCAGGTTCATATCTTGCAAACCGTACGGAATTTTGATTTACTTTTTGGGGCAAAATTGTAGTTCTTGTTAGCAGAAACAAAAATTGTGAACATATAAAATTAAAAAAACTTCATCTTCAAGATCAAAATCACAAAAAAATTAAAAAAATTAGATTTTATTTTACATTTTTTTCACTGTTCTTGTCTAAAATTAGCGAACAGTTCAAAATTTGAGGAAATAATAAGCAAAAAAAATGTACATAAGATCTCAATAAACAACTTCTGAGAACATATAAACTTCCTAGGAATGATTCTTAACACCGTTTAGGTAGCGCTTAGTAGGCGCAAAAGTGCAAAATTTACCGAAAATTTTTTAATAAAATTTTTTTGCTCCGCTTTTTGACATTATTTACTATTGGTTTAGTATAATACATGCCACGCGAATACATTTAAAAACAAGACGTATTTACATTTCAATACTCTTTACGCAGCCCTATATTGGAAGCGTTGCACTGTGGGGTGAAAGCCTTCACAAGTGGCGGTTAATTCAAAAGATGAACTTTAACTTTCACAACCGTATTTGGTACCATATGAAAGGAGATAAAATTCTACATCACTACCTGCCAAAATAAAAGTTCTGGGTAGTTTACTTTATTTGCAGTGTGTGTTCAAAGTTCAATAATTTTAGTTATTTTTGTGCGCATTGCTTAAAAGAGAAAATTTTGGTATTTCAAGTGGTTATAGTTTTTGTTAAGACTTCTATAACTAAAATTTTTATAATGGAACCGTCATCTTCAGGTATATGAGCATTTAGAAAATTATTTTTTGTTTAGATAAATGTTTTAGAAGTATTAAAAAAAAAATTAAATTGCTCTAAAAATGTGGTATTTTTGATATACACATTGAACATGCAACAACTTTGAGGATAAGTGCAGAGAAAAATGCTTTCATGCTCTTAAAATATAAAATTTTAGCTAATAAATCATAGAATACATATTTGCGCATTTGTGCGACTTTTGGGTTATGAAGGTTTTTGTGAGAGAATTCCAGTTGCTAAAAATCAATGTGAAAAATACATATTTAATATTTATTTTTTTATTTAAACAAAAGAAAAATATTTTTTTAAAGGCACATAAAGAATGCTCTAATTTACAATTTAATTTACTAATTTATCTTTTTTCATTCCGAAGTTACAGCAAAAATAGTCAAATAAGACCATTTTCTCCAAAATACACAAAAGCCCATAAAATGTTAAAAAAAGAATTTTCAATTTTTTTTTATATGCTGGTCTTTTTTTTTTTGTATTTATTAATATTCATCAATAAAAAATAACAACACTTTAAAATTACGACTTCTATGAATTAATCGCCACTTTCTCTACCATTCACCCCACTGTGCGTTGTTGAGGCGTCAGTATATTCATGTTGAAATACTAAACCAAACTAAACATAAATCACTTGACAGCTGACAAAATGAACGCCAGTTGAAAAAGTGTTGCCAACTTAAAGTTTTATGCCTCTATAGAAAAAACCGTTTTTATTGCCGTTTAGATTGAAACGGGCCTCGTCTGACATATAAATATAATTTATCATGGTTTCGTTCTCTTAAGACATTCGTACATAGAAAAAATAAAATTTAAATTTCAGTAACCAAATCCATTGAACCAGTAAATATTATGTATGAATGCGGTCCTACAAATAATTTTGTAAGTGCTGACAATAATTTTGTAAAAATTGTAATTTAACAGTAAAAAATATTTAATGAAAATAAATTTTATTTCCAAAAAAAAACATTGGTTTACAAATATAAATAAAAAGTGCACCGAAACATTCTATAATTATAATTAAATTATAGATTGGAGTGACTAAAAGCGGCTCATAATACAAATACGTGTTATATCAGCCCACCTTTGTATTTTGCTAAATTTAGATAACGATCTTAGTTAACTAAAGGGTCCGCCAGATAACTTTTTTTTTCTTGAAAATGCTATAAAAAAAACTACTGAAGCTTCGGCTGTGTGGCACGTAGCGCCGTCCTGTTAAAACCAAATGTTGCCAATATCCTGCTCTTCAATTTTTGTGAACAAAAATTCGTTCAACATGGCCCGATAACGATCGCCATTGACTATAAGGGCCACTCTTTGCTTAATGGCCCAATTATGCCTCTGGACCAAAATCCGCACCAAACAGTGACTCGTTTTGGATGCGTCGGCTTTTCAATGTATGCGTGCGGGTTTTCTGTGCCGCAAATGCGACAATTTTTCTTGTTTACATACCCGACAAATCAAAATGAGCTTTATCTGAAAAGATGATTTTTTTTTGGCAAAATCGGCATCTTCTGTAAGTCGATCGCAGGCCCACTTAGCGAAGCGAATAAACAACCATATTCGTTCAGCGGAAGGATAAAACTAATTATCTGTCAAATCAGACATAAGCTAAGTGTTACCATTCACGAAATAAGCACTAGTTCAAAAAAACGTTAGATGGCGAACCCTTCAGTTACTTAGAAAAAGTTTTATTATATATTATTTTGGTTTGGCGCGTTTTATATCAGCCACCCTGTATCAGCAGCAGTAGCAGTTACTGCACTTTTGCAAACTGCTTTACTTGTTTGTTTTTGTTGTTGCTGTACGTTTACTCTTCGTATGTATTTAATTGAAGTTCTATAAGTGAGATAGACTCGTGTGCAATATGTTGCAAATAAAATTTTAATTAAGAACATTTCAAAAGTTCTCTGCCGTATTTAACTACAGCCTGCCTGGCCACATTCTGTCTCCTTTTATTTTTCTTTGTTTTGCACTCCCTGCTGCCTTTATCAGTGACTCCCTGCAGCTGCAAGTGCGTTTGATTATTTCCACACAACACAATTGGATTTGCTAAAACAAACAATGAAAGTGCCAGCATTTCAAAGAAAATAAGAGAAATAAATTGAAATAAAATAACAAATTAAATCTAACAAATGTTTCATATATAACATCCATTTATAAAATTAAACTAGATATTTGTTTTTCAGCATACGGCAAACCAATGTGCAACAACTTGTTTCTATGTATGTGCAATACCAGCAAGAGTGAAGATAGGAAGAAGAAAAAACATATAGAAAATTAAAAACAAAATGAAACATTTTAATTTCCTACAAAGCATTAGCAATACAAACTAAAAGAGGCGAGTTACTATTATTGAAATACATAGTGCAATATGCATTTTGTTATTGTTGCACCCGCAAATGAAAGTTAAATAGAACACTTCATTAGCGTGCAAAAGAAAATGAATTAAGACCATGAGAGAGTATAATTTTTTTGTATATTTTTTTCTTCCAACTATTTTCAAGTTGGAGTTAATTTTAATTAATAGTATAAATCTTTTGCTAAATGGAATTTCTATGAAAGTGGGCTAGAAGACAGTGGAGTTTGTGTAAAACTAACTGCAAAAGACCAAGTGTTTTTTAAGAAATATTTTCATTAAATTTAAAAAAGCTACTAAAAACTTGCTTTGGTGTTTTTTATGGGAATTGTTACAACTTAAGTTTAATTTTTTTTTTAACGCGCTAGTAATCCCAAATTAATATTTTAAAAATATATTGAAGTTGATTATTGAGGGGTTTAGCTGGACCATAGGCGCATTTCACTGTTGCTAATGCAGATCATTAAGGAACCTTTACCCAAAGTTTCTTAGAACAACTAGAGTTATTATGTTATAAACTTTCATTTAAACAAATGAGAAAGAAGTTCAACAACAAATAGCAAAATTGAAACAAGAACTCAATAATCAACATGTTTTTTATTTTCTTTCTTTACCATTGCTACATTGGCTGACTTTTTTTCAGCTTCAAGTTGTAGTTGTGAAAGTATGTAAAAAGAAAATAAATGTAAATAACAACAACAGCTATTTATATAGAGAGTGTTGCCACACAAGTATTTTTTCGATCGAATGCAGTCAAGTTAGCAATTAGTGTGTTTTATGGGTAAAAAATTAAACTTAAACTAGCTTTGATTTGAGAGAAAAATTAGCTCTTAAAAATATGGCAAACAATAACTTGCGGTTGTATCAATGAAAAATTATTCTTTATATACGAAAATTTATTATTATTTAAAAATTATCATTGCCTAAAGAAATGTTTTTAAAAATTTTATTAATAATTTAATATCAATAACAAAATTGTCTGTTTAAATCCCTAAAGGACATCTTAATATTTAACATTATTACAGTTTTTCATATTTATTTTTTCATTCCAGCATTTATGAATTTTAAGTGCCTCTATAGACATTTTGTGTGTTTGTTTTTTTTTAATATTTCTATAAAACTTTTTTTATTTTCTTTTCCTATTTATGTAATGGGGGCATATTTTGTTTATAATATTTTTCTGCCAAGCAAGGTATGACATCTTTAGGTTTTTTTTTGCATTTATTTTCAGCCATCTACTACAAGGACCCACCGTTCCAGCAAAAAATATTTCAGCACTTTTTTGGTCTGAATTTTATATCTTTTTATTCGTTGGTCTTTGTAAAAAAAATGTTAAATAAAACGATTTCTTTTTTTTTTTGCTTTTTTGCTAACCTCACTTTAAGTTCTTTGAAATGAAAATTTAGAAAAAGGAAGAAAACGAAGAAAATAGAATTTTTTTTCATAAAGGTGAAAAGAATAACTTGTAAAAACTTTCGTAAATAGTGCTTTAATTTTTTTATAGTCATAATCGTCATTGCAACATAAAACAACAATAAAGTTTAAGAATTGTTCAGTTCAAAAAAAAAAAAAATATATAATAACTTGAGTAGAACCTTAAAGAACTAAATAAAATGTCATTCATAAAAACATGAACAATTTGTTATTTGTTATGCAACAACATACAAAAGTTGTTTGTTTATTCTCTCAGTTTTTACATTAAAGTTTTGTTGATTTTTTCATACATACCTTTAAATTCCTTTTTCTGCTCAACAACTTATTGTATTTATAATAAATAAATAAATAAAAATGTTAAAGTTTATGTTTCCAGTCAATTGTGTGATGTGACGGAAATTATTTAGTTCAATTTCTATTCATCTCTTCTGTGCTTTTTTTTTTCTTTTAAATATTTTACAATAAAAACAGGGAGAGAGAAAGTTTAGAAATTTTGTTTTACGAATTAAATATCAAAATATTAAATAATATGATAAAATTAAATAATTGATTAAGAAAAATAAATGTGACGCTTAAATTAAATTTAATAACAGCAAAATATGAAACGGAAAATAAATGTTACTGGAGCATAAACTTTGAATTTTTTAAAGAATGTTTGCGCTATATTTAAAATAATCTGAAATTTTTACAAAACAAGTACAATGGGATATAGCAGTAAGTAATTTTACATTAATTGCAAATCCTTCAACATCATTAACATTCCCATTAACTCTTCTAAATCATGTCATACAAATTAAATTTTAAAAAAGAAAAATAATTTTCCCGTGCGCAACAATAGGTCTCAGTTATTACTTTTCTTTTGTTATTTTTTGCTTTAAAAAGTTTTTTCTTTGCACAAAAGCAAAAAGGAAAAAAAGTAAAACTGAAAAACAATTTTCCTTTGTACGCCCAAAATAAAATTGACAGCAGTGGATTGTGTGCCCAGTATTACACCAGCAAACACAAGCTAAATATCAAAATAAATAAAAAAAGGAGCCAGTGTCCTTTTAAATCAGACCCATATCAACTCAACCAAAATTTACTTAACCCGACCCAGAAAAGTTAAACAGAAAATATTCAAGAAAAATGTATGCTGCAAAGGCAAAAAAAAAACATTACGCAAGAAAATTCATTATGTTAAATTTTTTGTAAAAGAAAAACTTTAACTTAACTTGTCACAATAAGACTTCGCATGAATTATTTTCAAACTGTAAGTAGCCAAATTAAAAGGAAATTGGTTATGTTTACGGCTGATTAGGGAAGTGGACAGGAAACTGAACTTGATATTAAGTCTTGGTCTCAAACAGCAGCAAATTTAATGTAGAATGATGCATATTGCTTAATTTATTTTGTTGAAAGACATGTTTTTCGAAGTTGATGTCAAGGGCACCAAACGTGAAAAGGAACCCTATTGTTTTCGCTACGCTGTCCGTCTGTCCGTATGTCCGTCACACGCCATTTTCTCAGGAACCGTAAGAGCGAAATTTGTAAAATTAATATATTTTTCTACAGACTACAACAATTAACACTAAAAGTTTAAAAAATTTAAATTAATGGGTGGTCCATCAGTTAATGCAATTTTCACTATGTAATTTTGACAACTTGCTATATCTGGGAAACCGTAAGAGACAAACTCTTGAAATTTTCAAAAACGGTAAAACTAAAAAAATCCGAAAATTATAAAATCGCCAAACCAAAAACAAATCGCCAAAAACCACAAAAAATCGCTAAAACGAAAAAAAACATCAAATTAAAAAAAATCTAGCACTAAAATAAATTGGCAAAACCCAAAAAAAACGACAAAATGAAGAAATCGCCAAAATGAAAAAAAAACCCAAAAACCGAAAAAATCGCCAAAACACGAAAAAGGTGCCAAAACTAAAAAATCGCCCAAATGAAAAAAATCTTCGAAATCAAAAAAATCGCCACAATAAAAAAAACGCCAAAACTCGAAAAAGGCGCCAAAACTAGAAAAAACGCCTAAATGAAAAAGTGGCCAAAAAGAAAAAATCGCCAAAATGAAAAAAGTCGCCAAATTGAAAAAACGCCAAAAAACTGAAAAAAATCGCCAAAAATAAAAAAAATCGCCAAAATTAAAAAAATCCCCAAAATGAAAAAAAAATCGCCGAAATGAAAAAACGCCAAAAACCGAAAAAACCCGAAAACGAAAAAAAAGCCAAAACTATTTATTATATAGGCTAAAGTTCGTATTCGTGTGCGGGTCAAAGTCGCACTTCACTGAATTTATTTTTAATTAACTACTGTTGGATACAGAGATTGAACCCAGTACCTTCCTTTCGAAAACGGAATTCAATCCAGCCAATTTTAATAGGAGATGGTGTCTAAAAAAGAAAACTAAAATACGGAAATTTTTCTGGTATGTCCAAACTGTTGAAGGCGCTGGCATTCTGAATTATGCTCCGGCTAGGGCATGACATCTTAAGGTGTATTTTTTATTCCATTTCCGAATGGAAACTGAACTCTGTGACATGGCCGATTGTTTCACTTTATCAATGAAATTTTTCGTTGTATTAATGAAAGGGGTTGAACGTAATTTTTTCATGCCCGTTACCAAGTATTTTTCTTTCAGTGTAGAATGCATTAGGAATAACTGCGAAATTATTTAGAAATATCAATGCCATTTAAGCTCAAATCCTTTAGTTAAATAATGAAGGTAGTTTATCCAATGAAGTTGATAAGAAAAGTCGTTAGTTAAACCACGTGTGTTAGTTAACTATAGACTGTGAATTTGGACCTTAGTGGACTTTCGAATAAAAAAAAGTTTGATTATAATTTTATTTTTTGTGTTATTTTTTATAACTCAATATTCTATTGGGCTTAAAAAAATACACATTATTTAAAAAGTTTAAAATATTTTGGCTATTAACAAAACTTAGCAGCTAATTCAAATTATCATAAAAATTAACTGCATGCAAATAAAACCTAAAAACCTTAAATCCTTTCTAATATAAAACACTTTTACATGCACACTTCTGTAATTAAGAAATAAAAACACTTAATACCAAAGTATTCTGCAAGGCCAACAAAAAAATAAAAATCAGCTTAACATAAAAACTGAAATAAATCTAATTTTAACTGCAGATTATTTTCAACTAATTCTTTAACAGTCATGAAGAGATCTTTTCTTTCTTGTTAATTTCTTTCAAATTATCATACATAAGCCTTTGCCTCATAAACAAGACAAGTAACAGTAACAGCAGGCCTATTTACTTGCATTCTTCCAATTTATTAATATGTTCTACTTAACACTGTTTGCTTTTGCTTTTATTTTTATTTTTCTAATTTTTTATTTAATTACATTAACATCTGCATTTATTAGCTTATTTTTTTTTTGTATACGACACACACATATCACATTTTCTTTAAATCCTTTCGTTTTCATTGAGGCTGCAATCTTTTTGATTTAAAAATAATTTCATCTACTTTCGTGCCTTGTAATTTGTATAGAAGAAAAATGAGTACAAGTGGAACTTAGAATTTGTACAATGTTCAATGCTTGTTCAAAATGCTATACATACATTTACTCATACATTAAAATTCATCATCGTCATCATTATTTCATTTTAAAGAAGAAGTCTTCGCTCTCGTTTCCCACTCAAACTTTGTAACACTTTCAACTGTTTGTGCGAATGTGTTACTTTGTAAATATTATATTTGTGTGAGCCGGTATACTTGTTTGCAAAAACAAATGAATTAAGAAAATTTATTTAACACACTTCTTTTTCACTCTTTTATATCTTTATTTAGGCGAAATGAAAATGTGCTCACGTACACATACATACGAATGAAGGGAAACTTTGTTTAAGAAAAAAACGAGTTGCATTAGTATTTGTTTCTCTTCCCCTCCCCACCCGAATGTTTGTGTAAAAGTGTATATATTTGTTAATGGTGTATGTGTGCGTGTGTGTTTGCACTCAATTCTGAAACTGCATGCGTAAACCTAAATATAAAACTTCAAGGAAACATTACCCAAACTAAATGTGAAAACTTAAATCGTAAATAGTTTAATAGTAGAGAGATGTAATGCCCTGTAGTTCACAAAATAATTTTAAGATTAATCTAAGATATATGTTATAAGCAGATACTACTAAATTTTTTAGATAAGTAGAAATTCCTCAAAAGATTTTTATTCAAAATCATTTAAAAAAAATTTAAAATACTAACACAAAATATGTGTTTGCATTTTATGCTCTATCGGGCTTATATATTTCTACGTGAAATTTCAGTAATAATCGTGCGTGTTATGCAGAACTTGATTTTACATATTTTATTTAATTTTCCATATAATTTTAGGTAACATAAGCAATAATGTTTTTTTTTTTTTGCTGTTGAACTAAATAATGATATAAATGATATTTGAAAAAGTTAAATTCGAAATAAATGATATTCTAATATGCCACAAGAAATATCGTTTTTAATGAAGTTTTAGATTTATTTATGTTAAAGCTTTTAGATTGTTTTTCGCAGAAGAAACTAGTAATAAGGATTTTAAAAACTATTTAAGAATGCAATAAGAAGCTAGTGCAGCATTTAAGAATATGTTTTATATCCTTAACTGCCCCAAACTTTAAAAAATTTCGTTTTAAAATGAAAGAGCTAACAGGGAAAAGCTTAAGATTCACCAAAAAAATTAATACAAACAATTAAAAAATAAAAATGTGCTGCCTCTTCTACTATGTCGATAAATTGTCTTCATGCCCATTCTTAGCGAAAGAAAACTGATTTTCATTCCTCTACTTCTGTGCGAACTTTTACTCAAACGAAAAGTCGCAAGAAGACATAAATATTGATATATAAATTTTCATAACATTAATTTGAGTGAATTGTCGACAACAGCAGGAGACAAAACAGGCCTATACTGACATTAACAATCCCGGTACAGATTTACAATTTTTTGTTGCAGCAATATTTTATTTTTTAGTGGAAAATAGCGAAAAATGAGTACAAATATATATGTATTTACATCATAAATGCACAGAAAAAATTATTTCCAAAAAATTTTCAAACAAACGTGTGTTTTGAAATATAATTTAGTTTCAGTAAATATTTTTTACTGTTCCAGTAAATTATTTGTTCCAATTTTATTTTATGTAAAAAAACTGTATAAAATGAAAATAATCTATATAAAGTAAAATTTAGATTTATTTTTTTTTTATTTAATTTTGTTATTTTCAGTTAAATTTATTTTTATATACTGTAAAAAAATGGTCTAATTTTTTTTAAATTTTTCAGTTAAATTTATTTTTATATACTGTAAAAAAATTTGTCTGATTTTCTTTAATTTTTTCTACAAATTATTTTATAGATATAAAAAACATTTTATTTTGTTTTTAAGATTTTTATTTGCGGTTTTCAAACTTATTATGTTTGTATATTGTGATTCTCAATATAGTATTAAGAGTCTTACTATAAACATACGGAGTTTGTTAGCTAAATTAAAAAAACTTTTTTGAAGTCTACTGACGAGTTCCAAAAGCGGGAACGAAATGCTTAACCATAAAAACAAGCCAATTTTTGAAAGTAAAAAAAAATATATTTGAACCTTTCAGTTATTTTTTCAAAAAAAAATTTTACTAATTTAAAAAAAAAATTGTTATTGATTCAGTTAATTTATTTTCTGATAATACGAAAAATTTTAGTGAATGTGTTTGTAATTTATAAAAATAATTTGCTAAATAGTACAAAAAAATCAGCAAAAATGTTTTCTGTTCTGTTAATATATTTGACTGAAAATTTTTTTAGTTTCAGTTAACTTTTTTCTCTAATGACATAATAAGTTAACTAAAAATACACTTTTTTCAGTTAAATTTTTACAAAATTGTTATCAGAATCTAGAAATTTCTTTATAGGTCCGCATTCACACAAAAAATTTACTGATTCAATGAATTTGGTTACTGAAAACGAAATTTAGTTTTTTCTGTGTACGACTATTTTTATAATCTCCCACATATTCAAGAATTTCTACATAAAAAATTGCACGTCAATAATTGATTTTATTTGCATAATTTTTTTAATGAACACCCATGCACTTGACCCATTTAGCCATCCAGGTGACGATGACCTCTTGTCTATTTTTTTTTCGCAACCACATAATTATTAAATTTAGTTAACGTGTCTGTGTTAATCCACATACACATACATACACACAAGTATAATGAGCACGTTTCTAATTACTGATACACACTGTGTAACCACGAATACTCATTTGGTTAAAGCTTTTTGTCTGGATTGCTAATTGTTATGATAATTGTTAATTAGTATAGTGCCGGGCAGCTTTTTACTGTTGCCATTTTCAGCATCTTACATCATCTTACATTTACAATATGATGATAATTTTTTTATACATATGCAGTAAATGAGAGAACTAGCCTGTAGAGAGAGAGAGAGAGAGAGAGAGATAGAGAGAGGGCGAATACTTATGTTATAAACTTAAACCTTTAGTTTTTGTTATTTTATTTGGCAAATGTAGTGGGCCAGCAAACTTCATCCGACCAATAAACAACAACAAAATTGACTACGGAAGCGGAAATACTATCTCATCCATTTTCATTTATTCACTTCACTTAAATTTTAATGCTAATGGAGAATGCCTCAAATTAAGCATAAAAATAATCGTTTTGAAATCGGCAAACTGTCGGGCGGTTAGACTTTTCCTTGCAACGTTGCACAGTGGGATTTTAATTTCGAAAATCTTTTTTTTTTTAGGCCACACAATTTTAACAATCGTAGAATTCATTTTTGTAGAAAAATTTTAAATTATAAAATATTAAATTATGAGTTGTTCAAAAAAATTTAATTTTATTATTAAAGATCTGAAATTAACAAGAAATTGCGTATTTTTTTCACGCAATTCAGTGGTCCATATGAATATAATTTTCTTGATAATATAAATTTACTTTAATATGTATAAATGATATTACACTTATCCATACATTAAAAGAAAAACCCTTATATAGATATAACCAAATATATAAACCTCTAAAAATTAACTCATGGTTTGGCCCACGATGTCCACAAACGAGTTTCTAACGCTAAAAAATTTTCTTATTATGTTTTTGTTATCAGTGTAAAAAAGTGATAGAAACTTTTTTGTCTTGTTATCGGGAATCAAGCCCTTAATTTTCAATCATAATTAAAAATATATGTATGTAGACACACTTTTCAACCAGCTTTTCTTTTCATAAAATGAAAGACAAAAATGTTTTCTTTCAATTAAAAAAAAAACAATTCTCAAAAGTATCCGTAAGTATAAGTTAATGTTTTTCTAAGAAATATATATGTGACCTTCTCCGAGAAAAGGGACCTAGTGTGTGAAAATGAAGTTTTGAGAAAAACTCATTTCATCTTATTCTACACTCTTTTAGGCACCAGATCCACTCTTAAGTCGAAACCCGTTTTTGACACACTAGGTCCCTTTTCTCGAAGAAGGTCACATATACCTTCAACAAAAGTTTATGTTTTTCAACGACTCCTTTCTTTCAGAGAAAGATAGTTTGTTTCAATAAAATTAAAGCTGGAAATATTTACTCTCGCTAAAACACTTATAATTCTCGGAGATATTTGCTTAATGTTTTCTAGAAAACGCCATAGAGGTTAGACGGATATTGATTTTATCAGACTTGGTTTCATCCGACCCTTTAATAACCAGCGTAAGACATGAGCAGCCATCCATTTAGGGTTTAAAATATGATGATGTAGTCAAAGTAATGATAGATGAAGAATAATTCAAGCTTTTTTGCCGAATAATAAACCAAATATTTAAAAAAAAAAACGTTTATCTATATTTTGTATGGAATTTTATGGGCAGTGGGCGTGGCCAATTTTGATAAAACTCGCAACGAGTTTTGAGTTTATTCTAGAAATTGTTTGTGCCAATTTTAAATAAGAAAAATGTTATGACAAAAAATCAATTTGGATGGCATGATGGGTTGGCAATCGATTGTGGGCATGATTTTTTTTTTCTTAAAAGTCCATTTTTAGTCTTTATAATATTCGTTTCCTTTTTTAAATTATCTAAGACCACTCCTTATAGTTTTTGCCACAAAACTTTATGAAACCATCCCACTGTGCGGCATAGCCACCAACAGCAAATGAGGAGTTTAGTAAATTCCATTTACTACTCCTTCGTCGTCCTCACAAAGCTGATTAAGTGCGGCATTAATTAAAATGGCTGAATGTTAATTGTCAATTGGGGAAATTAACTAACACAAAGTTGAAAGTATTTTTATGCATTTAGAAAATTCTATATAGAACTGCTTGATTTCATTTCATACTCGCAGGCTCAATGGTACTTAAGTTAAACTATAGAAATGAAAAATATTTTATGGCGGGCGAGATTTTCTACTCGAATGGAAAACTTTATTAAAATCTTTTGATTTATTTGGCTAGCAAGTGTTTTTTTTTTCATGGGCTTGAAATAATCAGCATTAAGCAGTCTTCAAGATTGCTTAATTAGTTTTATTTAGCACTAAATAGTTCCTGGCTTTTAAATTTTAATTATTTTATTTTAATTTCATTTGTATTCTTTTCTTGCTAATACTCATTAAAGAAAAACCGATAAAAGCTTTTTTCATTTAAAATTTTTTTGAAATTTTTTTATTTTGTTTGCATCTGCATGCTTTTCATAAACTTTCTTTGTCATTTACTGCATTAACATCAACTTCAAATTGTATCTGTGTTGTAATCCTGTTTATTGCCACAAGACAACTGCAATGAATGAATGACCAAATAAAAAAAAATCTACACAAAATTTGACATGACAAATACAATATTTTGTACTTACAACATAAAATATGTACATTGAGCAACAAAAACTGAAAACAAAAACCTCAGAACATGAACACATTTTTACAGCCATTGTCTATCTCTCTTCGAAAGTTTAAGTTGCACATAACTAAAACAGTTTCATAAAGAAGAAGCAGTTAAATTTTTGTGTAATAAAAAATATAAAAATAGTTTTGGGAAATTGTTGAATGAAATTTATTTAAGATTTATTAAAATGAATGATATAAGATTTTAAAATGCTTAATAAATGGAAACTAAAATTTGCTTTGAAAAGTTTGCCTGCTCGTTACTGTTGCTTAATTTATTTTCTATATTAATTTGATAACAGTTTTTATTTTAAAATTTAATATATTTTAATAGTTAAACATGTGTTGATTTTTTCTTCTATTTAATTTTAAAAGTTCGAAAATTCGACCTTAATATTGAATTAACTATTCAAATATATGCATATGACAGTTTTTGGTTACTTAACTAACATTATAAGTAATTTTGGAACTTACATAGCGTTTTTCGAAAATTCGAACTTAACTTCGAAGTTAATATTTTGAAAGATTTGTTTACTGTTAAAGTTACGAGATATTACTTAATTCGAAAACTCGAACACATATATTTCATAAGATTTTAATATATTCTCATGTTCGAAAGTTCGAACTCAATATCAAATTAGCCAACTTAAGTCATCAGAAATCATGAAATACATATATTGTTTTTCGAAAACTAGATTTTAATTTCGAAACTCAAATTCAAAAAATTTCTCACTAAATTTTGTTTACCTAATTAAAATATAAGAGATATAACTTTGCTCGAAAGTTCGAACTGGCTTGCAAATATAATAATATATTATATATTCTCAAGTTCGAAAATTCGAACTTAATACTGGATTATTTATTTAAACATGTGCATAGAATTACTTAAGCTTATTTAACTAAAATAATAAGAAATTTTTAAATACATATAACGTTATTCGAAACTTCGAACTTAGTTTCGAAATTACCATTTTGAAAATTGTTTACTGATCTTTGTTCACATAGTCAAATAAATTAAAAATTATGAGATATAGTTTATTCGGAAATTCGAACTGGATTGCGAATTGGAAGTTATGTTCTATGCATTTTTAAAATATTCTCAAGTTTGAATGTTATGCATATAATATCTTAAGCTTACTAAACTAAAGTAGTAAGAAACTTGAATAACATATAATATTTTCGAAAATTCGAACATAACTTATAAATTATTACTTTGAAAATTGTGTACTAACTTTTGATCACAAAAATAAAAGAATTAAAAATTAAGAGATATTACTTATTTCAATAATTTGGAAGATATGTTCTATGAAATTTAGAAATGTTCTTATGTTCGAAAATATTGACAAAATTACGAAATATGTACGAGTATTAAAACATAAGCATATAAAAACTTTAGTTTTTGCACCGAAAAAAATTAAATGCATATTTTTAATGTATTAAAAAAATTCGAACTTCATTTCGAATTTTCTATTTTGAAAATTGTTTACTGATGTTTAATCACGCAATCTTAAAAAAATCAATAAGATGCTTTACACATAATCATATAGGAACCTAATAAAATCAAGAAGAAACCCTTATTGAAAAAATCAATAAGATAGCCTAATAAAATCAAGAAGAAAACCTTTTTAAAAAAATCAATAAGGCAACCTAATAAAATCAATAAGAAATCCATATAGTTTACAATTTATAAGAAAACCTAATGGAATCAAGAAGTTTTTCTCTATGGATATAGATTTATTCGAAAATTCAAACTCTTCGAAATCGAGTTGCCATTGGAAACAACATATCGTGCCATAACCGCCAAAATAGCTTAAGCGTCATAATTTTCAAACTTCAATTTTTGACCAAAATCGTAAACAGTCGATTTTCGTAAAAAAAACGAAGTCCAAAAAATGTGTCGCTTAAGCTATTTTAGCGGTTATGGCTCGATATATCCTGAGAAATTCTGAAATATTTTTCAGTTCGAAGATTCGAACTCTACATTGAGGTAAACATTGAAACATACATATACATACAATGGATTTTTATGCATTTAAAAAAGATTTAATTGAAATATCTAATTTTTCGAAAATCCATCTTAATTTCGAATTAAATAATGCAAAATTTTTTAACAATTTCTTATCGCGTATTTGATAGAATTTTAAATTCAAAAATTCTCACTTTATTTCATAATCTTAATAATGGTAGTTATGTTATGGTTGAAAAATAAATGTTCAAAAATTACCAAGAATCGTAGATTCGATATTTGATGTGAATATCGAACGAAATCAAAAAATACTTTAACTGTTTTTTAAAGGAAACATTCTGATTTCAGACAACCTAAAAAATTAAATACTTCTTATATTTATTTAGCTGATACGAAATTTGTTTTTGATTTCTCATAGTTTTCCAAAATAAAAATCAAACTTTTATCATACTTCGACGTTTTGTAGTCCTGACTGTATTTTGAAATTACAAACATAAAAACTGTCATAAGATTAAAAGAATTTCTTCGCTAAAAACCTAGCAAATTTTGTAAAAATTTTGCTTGTTTTAAGGAATTTTAAATGTATAGTTCTGTAAACTTTTGTTGTTTAAAAAAAATTCTGAATTTTACTAACATTCTTTTTGATTTTAATTCTTAATTATGTGCCTCCAAAAAAAATTACCCTTTACATTTGCGTGTATTGTGTTGTATTGGTTGTCTAACAGAGTTTGTGTGTTTGACAAAATATAAAATTTAATCAGTTTACAAAGAAAAGCATTGATCGTTATGTTATACTTGTGGTTTATATTACCAACAATTTTGTGATTGTTATTTATAAACTTGTAGTTGTGTAGTTTTTTGTTTTGTCATTATGGCTTATAGAACCCAGCAAAACAAAAATACTGAAAGAAAACCATAAAATCCAGATGTCGTTATGCAAAAACAAAATGCATGTAATTTACTTTATTACCTTTAAGGGTAAGAACTTATATAAAAATTAAAGATGAGGTAATACTTGAAGAAGTGTGTAATGTAATGTATGCAGTGTTTCCACTGCCGGTCTGCAAGGAACCATTTCATTGTTTGGCACTTAAAATAAAGCAATTATATGGAATATTATATTAAACATCTGCAAGTTATTAATATTACTTAATATTTTCCTTGTTAGGTTGAAAATATTATATTATTTATGATTGGAAAGTAGTGAAAAAAATAATTTCTTATGCTGAGTACACATTTGGTGTTTCTTTTATTCTCATTATTAAAATATTTTCTATGCCGTACTTATTATAGGCCTCTCACACGATGTTGACAACGTTCGACTTATTGCACATTTAAAGCCTGACTCATCGACAACGTTCGACTTCTAGCACACTTACGTTTAAAACAACATCAAAATATTAAATTTTTTTTTGTTTTGATTGTAAGTGTGCGACAAATTTAACATTGTTTTGCCCTTATATTCAAAACAAAAACAAATTAAAAAAAAAAAAACAAATTTTAAATTTTTTTAAGTAAAAGGCTAAAGTTCGTATCGCTTTTTAAGCCAAATTACATGTGATAATTATTAATGAACAAATAGCACCAAAGTTAGTTGTAAATATTCTGACAACACATAGTTGAACGGAACAGCCAGCCGTTTTCGAAGGCCACTAAACCTTCATCATCAGCGTTCTTCTGTATTTGGTCCACTGTGTGTGGTGTCAGTTGATGTAGATTTTTGCTTTATATACGAAACTTTTTTGCAAATGGAATATGTGAATTGTTTTGATTCATCGTATTACAATTTGCTGAAAGATATTTTGTAATGAAAGCTCACTTTACCATCTCTAAATTTATAACAGTCTTACCATTGTCGTTTGTTATTTACTAATTATACACATGTTAGTTAATTTGCTTATTTTTGTTCTACTTAAGACAAACTTTTTTGGTTTGTTACTATTAAGTATATTTATATTAATTTTTGCCACAAGCCAATGACTATTAATTTAGTTAATTTAATTATTATTTTTCGAACTTCATTTGCTTCTATATTTATGATTTGAACAGCCTAAAGTTCGTATCGCTTTTTAAGCCAAAAGATGATGTTTAGTTTTTAACGCAATTGAAAAAACGTTGCCACTGGTACATAATCTTGCGATATTTCAAAATGTCATAATGTGTACTCAGCATAATAAATATGCATGTTACATTTCTTCTTCTCGCTGGGTATGCTTGTGTTAATCTTATTGTGGTGGGAAAAAACATGCTGTTTTGTTAAATTTTTTATTATATATATATATATATATATATATATATAATATATATATATATATATATATATATATATATATATATATATATATATATATATATATATATATATATATATATATATTTTTGCAAACATACATATTATTTGTTTAGTCAAAACAATATTATTATTACTTAGGCAAACACACAAAAAAGTAATATGACTGGTTTTGTAATATTGATTAAAATATTTGTAATATCAATTAAAAAATTAATTAAATTTTAACCTATAAACAATTTGATAATATCAATTAAGTTTTTCCACTCAAATTAATTAATACAATTAAAAATTTAATTGAATGAATCAAATTTTTAATTGAAAATATTAATTGGTGAATACTTTTTTCTGTGAATAGTGTTGAATTGAAGATGTTTATGGGAAAAATTTAATTTCGTTATTACAATATTTAATTTAATCATAACGAGCTTATGAAAATTTTAACTGGAAAGAATATAAATTGAAATGGTTCTTGCTTAAGCATCACAAAAGTTAATGCAACTATATAAATATTTTTATTATTAAAATTGTAACTGAAAAAGAAGTGAACTGAGGTATCACATGACAATTTTAGTTGAGTAACTTTTGTGTTTATTAAAGTCAAAATTTGCCTTAGACTGTACAACAGCACCTCTTAAGAACCCAAAATAATATTTTTTTAAGCTTATCTTAAGTCTTGACTGATTTTTACATGCCCATTAGAATAATTCTTACGATAATTTAAATTGAAAATTTCCTCAAATAACTTTTTGTTCAATAGCAGGACTTCGAATGGAAAGTACGTGAGCTTTTTTACATTTACTGTTTATTTAGGGGATGTTAAAATATTAAATTAAGAAGCAAAAAGCTCTACTTTGACATGTGATTTTATAGAGTTTTAAAAACACTTAAGAATACTAATTTTGCACTGATTGTAAGAGTTTTAAAAATTATTATTTATTATTTATGTTTAATGGCCAATTTCATTGGTTTCTTTTCTTAATTTTGAGATAGAAATAAAAACAATTGAATTCATCTTTTTGCTCAGTGTTTCGTCAGCTTTTTCCGACCTCTTCAGGAGAATTTTTTTTATTTTTGAAATTTTTAGTACTAATTTGTGTGTTTTCTTTACGATTTTTTAGTTTGCATTATTAAATAAAGTATAAAACTTGTAAAATTTAAATAATAATAAATAATGCAAAATATCACAGACAAATTTAATAACTAATATCTTAGGACTTCATTGTAATCTTACGCACAATGTTAAATAATTTTCAACTGTATACAACGATGTTACCTTTTCTGTTGTTTAGAAAATATTAACGTCGCTGTTATTTACTCAATACTGACTATCTCTGTTTAACTGGCTATTGATTTGCACAACAATGATAACAATGATGCAGCGCATTTTTTATGCTATCATTATTTTAAATATCAATGCATAACTGTTGTTTCGTGTACACGTGAAACTCCATTGTACAACTAACTTATACCAAAAAAAATTCATTGCCAAAAAATTTCAGTTTCCCGTCCCTGTTTTATTTTCAGGTTTTTCTATTATTGTAATTGCTTCCCTACAAGAAATGAATGACTGATACTAGCACAAACAAAACTTTAACACTAACTCACTTACAACAATTTTACATTGAATTCAATAGAGACAGTCAATTGACCAGTCATTTGATCGGTAGTGATGATGGATTTATTTATTAATTATAGTTACTCCACTCTAGCGTTTACATAAGTATGTTTTACCCAAACAAAAAAATAGAATTCATTCGATCTGTGAAAATTAAAATTTATAAAAGTGTTAAAAAAGATAAGTAAAATAATGAATAAAAGAAATTCACAAAGTTTAATTTAATATATATATTTCTTTTAAAAATTTTCGGTATATGTTAAAATTAAAGTGCGGTAATGAGGCGTGAAGAGAGTAAGATAACGCTTAGTTTATTTTATGTTTTTGCTTTAGTTACTTTTTAATAATAAAAAAACAATTAAAATAATATAAAAAGTATATTTATTTTCAGTATATCAATCATGTATGACTGCTCAATTGTGGGGGTTATATCATATAATTATGATCAGTCAAACTTGACTAATATTTATGCTATTATTGATAAGTAAAAACAGTAGAGTGAGCAGCTCGTAAATATGTTTTATATATTCGATGATATTTATTATTTAGAGAGAGATGCATCATTACACGTACACGTTTTTTACTTTGCCCTTAATAATGTGATAGAAACTTTTTTGTACGCAATGATGAAAATATCTTACATGACTACCGATCAAATGACTGACCACTTTACTCATACTATTCTTGTAGGGTTTTTACTTAAAAATATGTTGTGAAATTCAAAATTCTTAGCTTTCTTATTACATATTTTTGTGTTTTTTTGTTTTTAAGTAAAAAAGCAAATATTTTTTTTATTCATACTACCCATTAAATTGAACAAAAAATTGTTTTGTATTGGCCCTTGCTATAACCCTGCAATGTCGGTCCTTAACAAACAACTTCATATATACAAACACTCTATTTCTGAACTTATTGTTGTGCTGTCAATCAATATGAAATGTTAAATATTGAAATAAAACTACAACACATTACACATTTATTGTTTTGTTATATTGTCTTATGATAAAGTTATTACAACAAAGCTGTCAAAGATAAAGACTTCATAAAATAGTTTTATTTTGAATAAAAGGAACAAAGCACCACTTAAATATTACTGACGATATAATAAACGAGGTAAAATTATCCAGACATTTGTCTAGATGTGTTTTTTAAGCTTTTTGTGGGTCATAATTGTTTACACTAAATTCTATCATATTTTATTTTTTACTCATATTAAAATTTATCTATAAATTTTTTCGTTTTTTTTTTTTTTTTAATTTGTTATATAAAACCACTGTTGTTAGTTCTATAGTCGTAATTTTTGTAGGGATTGATTTACTTCCCAACTTTGGAATTTAAAAAATTAAAGGCTATGTAAAGAAGTTTTTAGATTAATTTAATTAATTAATGAAATTCTACTCATACAAAAATTATTTGACTGAAGAATATCAGTTGTATAAATTTAGGGCAATTACTAACGTTATGCTACAGAAATTTTTTTCAAAAGGTAATTAACTTATTTCTCTGACAATATTTCCCTTAAAAGCTTATATAAAGCAGAAATTATTAAGCATTTGGAATTGATTATTAAGATGTTTGATTGCTACTTTCCAACTGAATTTGATGTAATAAAATTGTTTCCGCATTGTGAATTTATTTACTGGCTTGAAAAATAAAAAATAAACCGTGATAAGCATAATTCTTCGACCATATATCTGAATGTCAGTTTCATTTATTTGTATCCTGACACTAACTATAAAAGTCATCTGCAAAAATATAGTTGTATCTGCATAATAAGAGTTCATAAAATTTTTTTTATATCGCTCTTTAATCACAAGATAGTCATATCTCAAAAATGTATATACATAATAAAGAAAAGCAACACTAAGGCAATTAATATGCTTACCGACATAAAAGTTGCATTTTTTCCTCTACAGAGCCATTAACTTAAGATTTACAAGTTACCAGTAGAGGCAAAATATTTTTTTTATAATCTCTTATATCGCGCAAGATTTGAGGAAATAATGTAATATTTTTTTAGAGGAAAAAGTACCATAAATATTTGTGTTACCTTCTTTAGGAAGTGATGATAATGAGAGAGCGCAGATGGTGCAATATTACTCGTACAACGCAGTTATTTTACGTTTCATTGATATTTAAAGCATCCTTGCAGCGCCTCTAGTGTTAAATGACTGCGTTATTTTTAAGCTATAAAGCCATTAAACAATTTCAATGTATTTTTACGAATCATTTCTAGTAAAATCGATGAGGAAGGACGCTGTGATATGCATTAGCATAGACACTATTGTAATATGATATATGACTAACCTTTACCAGACATCGAACTCGAACTTTATTGCTCTTCTATAGAAAAACTATATTTCTGTATTAATTTCTTATTAATAGAGGGGTTTAATAATAATTTTTGTTTACTATCACACAAAAAAGTAGTATGAATAATTTTGTAATATCAATTAAAATATTTGTAATATCAAATAAAAAATCAATTAAGTTTTCACTTATAAAGAATTTGATAAATATCAATTAAGTTTTTCCACTAAAATTAATTTTTACTAATAAAAATTTAACTGAATCAATTAAATTCTTAATTGAGAAGATTAATTAGTCAATACTTTTTTCTGTGATATTAATGTACATGAAAAAAGAGAGATCGAATTGAGTAGAAAATTTATATGAAAAGTACTCATATCTTTGAGTGATTTTCATACAAATTTTCTATATGGGTCGCCTGTCTGACTTGTGGAAACATGATGTTAATTTCATCTCTTATATGTTTAAATGGGAAAAAAGTGTCAAAATCCTTCCCAATTTAGCAAAAGGACTAGAACTCAGTTTAAATTTAATATATAGGTATGTTTGTGTTAATTACTCTCGATGATAAATGGTATAAAAAAAATACCAAAACTTGGTTTTCGCATTTTCTGTCCCTTTTAAAGTATCAAAATCAAAAAGCATTATACATGTCCATTTATGTTGGAGCATCTAGCTCGTTTATTTCTTGCTCTGCTTTAACTCGGTTTTACTTATTTTAACCTGCTTATAACTCGGGTTTCCTAAAGTTCCTGATGCTTACACAAAAATTTTAAATGTTAAAAACGAGGAAAAAGTTTTGTTTTGGGAAAACTCGAACATCTGCTTAACAAATGCATACAGTGGGTCTAAAGGTTCACCCAGACGTGATATAATCATAACCACAGAAAACAGCTGTTCGAACCAAACACTGAATGTGATTATAGGTGACTCGCCATAATGCTATAGCCATTACCATAGAAACCAGTTGAATTTTGGTTGGGTTATGGCTGTGGCATTATGACCATGACACGTCTAATTTAAGCTTAATGTAGTGCCTTAGGTGTCTGAAACCAACCTCATAAAATTGACTTTCTAATGAAAGTAGTTTTGACTAAATCAGTGGAAGGGCTTAAGAGTCTAGAATGGTCATAATTAAAAATATTTTTACTTTTTTGTATAAATACATATTATCGGCTGCAAAACCACGTAACTAAAATAAACAAAAAATCGCATGTGCATAATTAGTTAAGAACAGACGACAATGGTAAGACTGTTGTAAATTTAGAGATGGTAAAATAGAGCTTTCATTATAACAAAAAGCTTACAGCAAATTTGGTAATACGATGAATCACAACAATTTACATATTCCATTTGCACTAAAAACCTGAGTATATAAAGCAGCAATCTACACAAACTGACACCACACACAGTGTACCCAACGCAAAGAACGCTGATGATGAACGTGCAGTGACCTTAGAAAACAGCTGTTTATTCCGTTCTACTATTTGTTTGTCAGAGTATTTACAATTAACTTTGGTATTATTTGTTCACTAATAATTATCACTGTAATTTGGCTTACAAAGCGATAAGAACCTTAGCCTAATCAAATCATATACATATATGTATGGCAACAATTAAAAGTTCGAAAAATAATAATTAAACAAACTTATCGCACGTTTAATTAATTATTGGTTATTATATCAAAACTCTTCCCTACGAACTCGCAATGCTTTATAATAAGACTCGATCGAATCTAAAATTAAAATATCAAAAATTGGCTTGCTTTTATGGTTAAGCAATTGTTTATATGCATTTTGTTCCCGCTTTTGGAACTCGTCAGTAGACTTCAACCTAAAAACTTCGTATGTCTATAGTAAGACTCTTAATACTATATTGAGAATCACAACATACACACGTACACACAAAAAAAATCATAGGTTATATTTCCTAAAATAATGGTATACTTTTAACTAAGTGAAAGGGTAGAATGGCATTTACAAAGTTTTTTAGGTAATTTGACAAAAATTTTAGTTGATTTTTATGTTCGAAAAATCAACTAAAATTTTTTTTTTTTTTAGTTCAATCTCCTTAACGACTAGGTAAATTCATACTTTTGTCTTTTTTGAATTATCTAAATAGCAAAGTAAATTTATGCACATATAATGCGGCAAATTATCATGTATTTTAGTTAATATAACTATTTATAGTTCCATAATTGTCATGAATTTAAAGAATTCTTGAATTTCTAAAAAAAATTATTATTTAATTATTAATTTATATATTTACATATATGTATACATATATAAAATGAAAAATAAAAAATACGATATATTTCAGCACAAACCATAAGCAACTTTATGAATTATAAGAGCTGTTATTTAGTCGTCGTTGTTGTGCTTCACACGACGAATTTACTCAGCGAATTATTATCGATGAATTCGTCACCGTCCACGAAATTCGTCGTTGTTTCTATTTGTGTTTCTTGCATAAGACCACGTTTGCCGGCAATCGTAAAGCAGCTCTGAGTTGGTGGAGACCATTAAAACTTGGGATGGGGATCTTCCTATGCGAAGGTATAGGTCGTCTGTAGCTTCCGAAGGAAACACCTATGTATATGCAGGATACACTGGCAATTTGCGTACTTGCTTTTATACCACTAAAAAGTAAAAACGGAAAGCAAGCAAGAGAGAGGACTTTTGCGGGGTTCAGCTAGTTCATCTATAATAATTAAAAAGAATTATTTTTCATAGAAATAGAAAACATTTCAATACAAATAGTTTCGAAAAATATATGTATGTAAGTACCTTATTGTAATAGGTATATTAACTTGGATTTTAGGTAAAGTGTAATGTACAACTTACCTAACTGAATAGTTAATAATACCCAAGTTTTTTACTTTCATATAAAAAAAAGTTACCTATGCAAGCTTAGTTAATATAACCCCTTATATTTCTTTGTGTGTAATAAGTTTCCAGGACGTAAACAAGCATCTTTATTCAACTGTGCATCTATTTCATTTTCCACCACCTTTTTACCATTAGCTGCCACATTGGGTAACAATAAAAGTATTTAAAAAGCAAAAATAAAAATAAAATATGTATTTTCTACATGAAAAAAGAAATTTACTTTACTTGAAATTATTTATTAAGTTTTATTTAATAAGTGTTATAGCGTGATTTTGCATTTCAACTAACGATATGTGATATGTATTACTTGCCATATCATCTTTCATCTTATATAAAAGTTTCCTACAAATGGAATAAAGCAGAAAAATATTTGAATGTATGTACAAATATATATTCATTAAGTTTTATGTAAACTAGAAGCTTTAAGCTTTAAGCTTGTAAGACAATAATTATTTTTTAGTTATGACTATGTTCCAATAAACGAGCGATATGTATCTGCATACTAATATACATATGTTTTATACTAGTATTTCTCTGTATATATATAATATTATTATACAATTTTATTAAATTAAATACAATTCTTTTGACAAATGTCAAGTATGAAACATGTTAAAACACAACCACAGAATGTTGCAAATATTCCCCAGAATTCAGAGTAGTTTAGGTGTTATACAAGAAACATGAACAACCACATAAATAATACATGCATACATATGTACATAAAAAACATATACATACACAAGGGCAGATTGAAATACAAAAATGAAATGCTCCACTGACAGGCAAAACAAAAGATAAACAGACTAAATGACAAACACAAACACAGGGATAAAACTAAAACTTTCTTAAAAGTATATATGTGTATGTTTGTGTTGGTTGCTATGTCCATGTAAAGTTGAGTTTATTGCTTTTTATGGCAATTTAATTGAGTAAAAAAACAACTAGAACAATAACAATAATAATATAAACGAGATATAAAAATAAAATGTTTACAAGATGATTAAATGTCTTGTTGCTAAAACATCAACGTCAACAACAACATCATCCTCATCAACATCAACATCAACATCAGCATCAGCATCAGCAGAAAAAACAACAAGAACAACAACTACCAATTTTTGCCATTAGCAATAATTTTGACATAAACATCAGTTAAACCAGCAACCTCAACAAATACATTGAACGCACACACACACACACACACACACACACACACACATACACGCACAGCAACAGAAACTAATGAGAAATGGAATATAAAAAGTATCATTTGGAATGAGTGAAGTAAAGGAAAGGAGCAAAATGTCATTACGATCTTAAACATACCTGTCACAGGAATTGTCATATGCCAACATGCTGCAAGCTTGTGTAATAGTGAAGTAAAAGGTGTGTGTCCGTGTGTGCGCATTTGTGTACATGTCTGTTAAATTTCAAAATACACATTTGCTTTTTAGTTTATGATTTTGTGATTAATTTTAATATTGTTTGAATAAACAACAACATAATAAATCTAAGAAGAGTTTCATATAAAATTTGGATAAAAAAAATTATTAATATTTAAAAAACTTTAAGCTTAGTTTTGAAGGCTAAAATTAGTTTTAGTTTGAAGGAGAAATAGGTAAAAAGCTCGTTTCTTGCAACACAGACATAACTCAAAAAAGCTAGTTTTGCAGCAGATGAGTTTATAGTTTTCAATTGACATGCAACTCAATCAAAATACAAAACAAAATTATCGAATCGCTTCTTTTTCTTTTGTGATTTTCAAAAAATTATTATTTGTGAATTCTCAAATAGTTCTTGAAAGTCTGTGCATAAGATAAGAGGTTTGTGACTATTTCAAATGCGTGGTTAAAGCTTATTAACGATTTGTTACAGCAACTATGAAATACATTTAGACAAAGCTGAACCACCAGCAAATAAATTTCAAATTAAAATATACTTATGACAATATGTCGTATAATAAATTTCTAAACATGATATAAGTTTTATTATTATTGTTCGAACTTCATTTCTTTTTTTATTTATGATTTGACTAAGCTAAAGTTAATATCGCTTTGTAAGCCAAATTACATGTGATAATTATTAATGAACAAACAACACAAAAGTTAGTTGTAAATATTCTGACAGACACGTAGTAGAACGGAACAACTAGCTGTTTTCGAAGGTCACTACACCTTAATCATCAGCGTTCTTTGTGTTTGGTCCACTGTGTGTGGTTTCAGTTGATGTAAATTTCTGCTTTATATACTGAAATCTTCAATGCAAATGGAATATGTGATTTGTTTTGATTCATCTTATTTCAATTTGGCAAAAGCTTTTTTGTTGTGAATGCTCATTTTTACAATCTCTAACACAAGCATGTTTGTTAATTTCTTTATTTTAAATTCAGTTAAACTTTCTTTATAATGAAGTTTCTCTATAATAAGTTGATTTTCTGGTCCCATGCACATTTACTATTATATTCAGGTGTAATACGTGAATTATTTTGATTCATGATATTACAATGCGTTAGAAATTTTCTTGTAACAAATGCTCAATATTGCCATATCTAAATTTACAACAGCCTTGCCATTGACGTTTGTTCTTTACTAATTATGAACATGTTAGTTAATTAGCTTATTTTTTCTACTTAGGTCAAACTTTTTTGGTTTGTTACTAAAGGGTGTTTTTTATTGAGGTATAGAACTTTAAGTTGGCATCACTTTTTTAACTGGCGGCCATTTTGTCAGCTGTCAAGTGATTAATATTTAGTTTGGTTTGCCATTTCATCATGAACAGGTTGACAAAAGAACAACGCTTGCAAATCGTGCAAATTTATTTCGAAAATAATGGTTCAGTTCGCGAAGTTTACCGCAAGCTCCGTCCATTTTATGGTCGACATAATCGTCCATCAGAGCAATTAATTCGGTTAACCATGGATCGTTTTCGCACTACGTTTACTCTATGTGATAATACGCATCCGCAGAGACGTCGAACAGTGCGCACCGAAGAAACAATTGCCGCTGTAGAGCAAACTGTTGAAGAGGACCCGAATGAATCGATTCGCCACCGTGCACAGCAATTGGAGCCGACTAACCGACTATTTTGTTCCCGAATTGGATGGCATGAATGTGGATGAGTTGTGGTTCCAACAAGACGGCGCTACATGCCACACAGCGCACGTCACAATCGATTTATTGAAGGAAACATTCGATGAGCGCATAATTTCGCGGAATGGACCTGTCAATTGGCCACCAAGATCGTGTGATTTGCCACCATTGGATTATTTTCTTTGGGGATATGTGAAGTCGCTCGTCTACGCCAACAAACCAGAAACGTTAGGGGACTGGGAAGCCAACATTCGTGGCGTTATTGCCAACATACGGCCCCATATGCTCGAAAAAGTGGTTGAAAATTGGACCTGTAGAATTGGCTTTATTCGAGCCAGCCGCGGCGGCCACATGCCCGAAATCATATTTAAACATTAATGGCATAAAATAATCCTTCCAATAAAGCCAAATTGATGGACATTAAAACGATTTTCTTGTGTTTTATTTCAATTCGAAGTTCTATACCTCTGAAAAAAACACCCTATATATTTTTATTTAAGTATTGCCACAAGCTCATATCTATTAATTTTAGTTAGTCTTATTATTATTATCTCATTTTTCCTTAGGATTGTAGTCACACAGAACAATTAACATTTGATTTGGTAAAGAAAAAGTTAGGTGTTTTAATAAAGTCACAAAAAAAAAACTTAAATATATGTGGCCAGATCGTTTGCGGATAAACCAGCTAAAGGAGTTTGTTTTTTGTGAATCGGTTTTGTTATTATCTGAAAGGCATAACTGGCAACACTGCTCCTTAACTCAAAGTTGACTGGCTCCAAATGTTGAACATTTCTGCAAAGGATTCCAACGGTAGTCTTAACAGTCATAGTGTCATAATGTTTTAAAATTTTTGTTTGAAAGAAAAAAACATAAGCAAAAAATAACTTAAGACATAAACCAGCAAAAAAAACTTTGTTTACTAGAATACAAAATCATAAGTACTTACAATTTGACTGAAGTTCAAAGATAAAGGGTATCCTTAATTTTTTGCTTGCAAGCATCCAAAAATTACTGGATTACTTTTTGCCCAAAAGTATGCAAAACTTAATGGGTTATTTTTGCCTATAAATATGCAACAGGTTGAAAGATTACTTTTTTTCTGAAAGTTCGAGTATTCAAAAGTTAGTGGGTGATTTTTTTTAATAAAAATAAATAATAAAAAAATTATAAGACTTGTTTTCTTAAAAATCACAATTTTACCAAGAGAATACTTCAATTTTGTAACAAAAATTGTAATAAGGTAAATGTAAAACAAAAGTTAATTTATTAATAATAAAAGTACGAATCTTTTTTATTTTCAAAGCTTTTTTTATGATCAATAAATTTTTCAAGATATATTTCATTCATAACTGGTAAGTACTGAAATAAACACTTTCACTTAAGGCGGTTTCAGACTATAATACAAGTATTAATACTTTTGTAGAAAATGCAACTCTGACATCTTGAGTTGTTATTGTTTTTTGAAATTTTTTAAACAGAAATTAGATCAGGGAAGCATTTTCGTCAAAAGTATTAATACTTGTATTATATTTTGAAACCGCCTTTAATGATATAAATAAGTGCTTATTTTATTCATTATGGAGTAGTCATTATTATACACAAAGAATTAAAAGCCGGAAGGTGTCTAAGGACACCCTTTCATAGCTTTGCTGCTTAGTTGTATAAAATAAATTTCATGTGTAAAATAACAATGCAATAAAATTATATTACATAATGATGTCAAATTATTTGCAAATATTTCTAAACTTTTTCATTTGTTTCCCATTAATTTCTTTTCTAGCGGCGTACAATTAAATTAAGGTATTATTTGTGGCCGGTGGCTGCGGTTAGCCGGCTTACAGCCGATCGGCTGTTTTCTCTGGTTTGGGCTCATATACAAAAACAAAGTAAAAACAAATTGAGCAATCGTTATCACAATGATTTTTGTTTTGTTTTTATTTCACTCTCTTCAAAGAATGAAACAAAACAATCCTCCTTATTGCAAATGGCGTCGTCGATGTCACATCAAGACTACAGTAAAAATTGTCACTTGTCGACAACAATTGACTATTATTCACATACTACATTAATTTTCAAAGCCTTAGAGATTAGTAAGAAATTGCCAATTGTTGCCGATAAAGAGTGGACAAGTGATAATATTTACTGTCGACTTGATGTGAAGACGACGACGTCATTCAAAATATGGGGAAATATCAAACAATTTCTTACGTTTATTTTCATACTCTACTTTTAAATACAAAGAAATCAAAACAAAAATAAATTTATAACTGTAATAGTGTCGATTATTTTTGTTACGAAAATCACGTCAAAACTCCTGCGTCGCGCAATAAATAGCATAGCTATAATTAGATAAACAAGTACCACTGATTACTTTGTAAGCCATTAAAATAGTACTACCGATTACAAAATCACATGTTAAGTTAGGCTATTTTTGGAGTTTTTATACCCCCTCCCTTAGTAACGGTTTCTATATAATGTTCATTATAAACTGTACCAAATCTTTAACTTCTTTATAATATTAATAATATTTGAATAGTCCCTTATGACACTATGACACTTAAGACTAACGTTTGAATTTCCCAATTATTTCTCTGTCTCATAACTGTTTTTAATTTTATATTTATTTATAAGATTTAGTTGTAGATAAAACATATTCACTCTTTAAGAAAACTGCTGAGCTAAACTGAATTTTTATTGTTAAATACTAAGTTTATAAAAATCTTATCTTGTTTTTTTCCTTCAATTTAAACTACTAAATATTATTATCTGTTATTTTCTTTATTGCTATTATTTTTTTATTTTCTTTTTTCCTAAAACAAACAAAAAAAAATCCCCATTTTATCTCTTTCATTATTATTATTTTATCAGTTCGTATTTAGACAAACGGACAAATGATATTTGCTGCTTCTAATATAAAATGATAAATGACAAACAAGTGCTGTTTTCTTCTTATCTTTAGTATTTCTCTTTCACTGGCCACACTTGAAAATCGTATTATTTTTACGGTTTTTCTTTTCTCGTTTTTTTTTCTTGTTCCGCTATTAAAACATATTTTACTTTCATTTCTTTTTTTTTCTTTTGAGTTTTTATTACTACAAAAAAATGTTTATACCCGTTTTATCAGTGTGTGGCAAAGAAGTGTGGGAAGTTGATATATAAGAAAAATTTTAGAATATGATGAAAAAAAATTCTTTACTAATGAATTTTATTTTTGGGGGTTTAAAATAAAGCTTTAAGGCCGTGTAAATAACTAACTTAAATAACAAATTTATCTTATTTATATGGTAACTCAATTTTTTTAATTTTTTAACGATTTATAACTTTAAGTTTCGGTTTCTAAAAATATATATTTCCAAAATAAAAATTATGTTATTTTGCTTTCTTCTCTTTTTTGTCTTTGGAATGTTTTATTTCTTAGATAATTTTCTTTTTTATATTATATATTTATTTATTTTTCTTGCCAATATGGTTAAGAATTTTTCTTTCTTTTCTCGTTGCTGCATCCGTCTCTTAAACATTCATTCATTATTCAGTTGGCATTATAATTTCAGTTCTTCATCTCTATTTTTTTTGTACTTCTTAACGAACCGGAGCAAAAAAAAAATCACTCAGAAAAACTTTTCGTTGATTGTTGCTGCAGCTGTTTGCTTAGAATAATGGCAAAGTAAAGAATGGAAATGAAGAATTTTTACAAGAAAATGGTTAAAAACAAAATTTGTTGCTTAAATGGTTGTGCTGCTCAGATGTCTTATGGCTGCTGCGTTATATTCTTATTGTTGTTGTTGCGACTTGAGAAGTTTTTCATTTTATCAGTGTTTTCTTTTTTTTAAAGAAATAAAATTGCAACAAATAAATCACGTCCTGCTGATTTCTCTAAAAATCACTGCACGCATTAAATGCGGCATTAGAAAGTGTGTTTGTGTTTCTGTGTGTGTGTGTGTGTGTGTGAACAAAGCAAATTCATGTTTATTTTCATGGTTGTTCTCTTACTTTTGCATCTTGTGCTTTTATTTAGTTTTCTTTTCTTTTTTTTAAGGGAGGGCTATCTACAGCTCCATCATTGCTATCATGCTTATCATTGTTGTAGGTGTCGTCTTTTTCATGCCATTTGTTAAGTGTTGTAGTCATTTACTTTGCTTGTTGTTGCCACGTTTCTTCTTGTTTATTGCCATCTGGTGCAATTTTTAAAACTCTTAATTTCTACTTTCACTAAATTCGCTTTGCATTTGTTTCCTTTTTCATACGTTGCATTCACACTGGGGTAAGTAATTGTTGTGCTAAATTGCCAGTTTAACTATAAAAGAAAAAGGATACCAGCATTTAGTGCTTGTCTGAAAGATTAAAAAAAACACACTTACGTTATAGTAGTGTTTGCAAAACATTGTTAAATATTTTTTTAATAATTTAAATAACTACTCTAGTGCTGCTAAAAATTTCAGCTTTAATTAAAATTTACAAGTTCTCAGTAGAAACGAAAAAAATAATAATTTTTTTAATGCAATCTTTTATCACTAAGAAGGATACACTTGTATTTTTTTTTTTAAGAAAGAGTAGAGAAAACAAAGCAATATTTTTAAAGTGGAAAGATAAGACTAATGCATATTTTCATGCGAAAACGGAAAACTGCAAAATTTTAAACTGGCCCCCTTTTTAAGGAACACCTTTGCTCTTGTATTAACTTTAAGTATAATATTTACTAATCACAGTAACTCGGATTTTTTTGAAACGCTATAAAATAAGCAGCATTTTTTCAATGTTTAAAAATTTGGATTTTATATATTTGTTGGCACGTTTTATTTACTTTGACGTGTTTTCATGAGGAATCTTAAAGCGTTGTGCGTATGGGTTTACACTTCAAATTACACATAAATAATTTGCTGTTGAACACTTGAAGACACACAAAGGTACTTCACAAAAATATTTTATGCCTTTATTATAAACAAAATATTGGCAGCAGCATGCCCTCATGCCCTTGACATAACTCTTAAATTTCTGTATTTTTATATACAGACTTGATTGCTGGATTTTTTTTTACATCCAATCATATTTTATGTTTTTTACAGGCAACCAAATTTTTAGTGATAAAAATCAAACGATAAAGAATATTCACTTTTATTAAATTTTAAAAGTTGGGCCAATAAAAAGCTATGGGATATCAAAAAAAAAAAAATAACTACAAAAGCAAAGCCAAATAATGCTTTAGACACATCTGGGAAAAACCACGTATTTTCAAATCGCGAATAATCGTTGGCAAAAATAAAACATACTGTTACGCAAAAATATTCGAACGGAGTTAATACAAATATTTTATAAAGAAAAGATTTGATACACAACTTCTGTTTTTTAGGAAGATGCACATACCGATACGTACACATGGTAGTGCAAACAAAACAAATATAATTAAGTAAGCAACCACCATAAACTGCTTCTTTAATGATGTATGTACATAGTTAACCCATGAACTAATTGTGTGATTGAAAGTAAGCATTGAAAAAGCTGCTGAGATTGTCTAGATGTTGCTGTTACATTCTGGAAGCCTTGTGTGAAGTATAAAAAAGGTGACGCATTTGTTGCCAGATCAGTCTATAGTTAAGTCTATCGTGTTTTCTGGAGTGAAGAGTAAAGTGAACAACGTAGCAGATAGTCGTGTGTAAGTCTTAAAGTAGTAGTAGTATTTAATATTTAAGAAATTTATTATTCGACATATTGTCAGAAGTTTATTTTAATTTGAAATTTATTTGCTAGTGGTTCAGCGTTGTCTATATATTTCATTGTTGCTGTAACAAATCATCAGTAGACTTCAACCACATATTTTGAATAGTCACAAACCTCTTATCTTATGCACAGACTTTCAAGAACTATTTGAGAATTTAATTTTATTTAATTTAAGAAAATTTAAAAGGCTGTTCTGTAAACCGATCGAGTTGAAATTGCATGATTTTAGAAAACTAAAACAGCCAAACATGTGGCCAATTCCCAAAAGCAAATGATCGAAAAATATCCGAGTTTTTACCACAAAAAATACTTATTTTTGGAGGAAAGTAACTATTGCTGATGATAAGTTGCAAATACTCGTTTAAGTCAATGGACGAATTGACCAAATTAAACTCAAAAATATACCTAGATTCAGCAATTGCAAGATTGGTGAGTTACACCTTATTTCATCTTTATAAAAAAACTTACAAAAAAAACATAGAGCGTAAACTTAAATTGGCATTGCTAAAAAAATTTCAAATAGACTGAAAGTAGACACTTGTATGTCCATGCTGTCTGTCTTAAATTTATTTCAAAACGATTTGAAAGAATGGATTGCAACTGAAGAACTTATTAATAAATACAGATGTACAATTTCAGAAGATATTTAAGGTATTTAATAAGTATGCATTATGCATAAAAATAATACCATAAATACACAGAAAAAAATATCATCGAAATGCAACCAACAAAACAAATTGTTAACATTTAATTTAAAAATTAACAATCATCATTGTTGATATAACAAATTTTAATTTTTGTAGTCAATTAAATTACTCAACAAAATTATTTGTTAAATTATATCGTAATGGAATGCGCACATTTAGAAGAAACAAGAAATCATATTTTGTGTGTATTCGTCATTTGCGTATTAAATAAAGTGTTGGTCTTTAGCTGAGAGGTAAGTGAGTCAGTTTATTAGTGTTGATGTTGCCGGTCCAACTCCGCCCAAAGACATTGAGTGTTTTTCGCAGACAAGCAAAAAATCGTTTAGAGAATTGTGATTGTGTATAAAAAGCTTGTTAATAAAACAATTACGATACATAAAATCAACAATTCACATTATTAATATAACAATAACTTTAATTGAAATAACTTTGAAATTTAACAAAAATAAATGTTGAAAAAAATAAATAATTTTCAACAAATTATTTGTTGATATATTTAATTGAAAGTATTTTTCAGATTTTCCTTCAACTTACAATTTCGTTAATTATATTTACAAAAATCGTTGTAGGTTCAAAATCAAATAATTATTTAATTGATATAACAAAAAAATTAATTGTATTTACAAATCGTTTTTTTTTCTGTGTATATTATCTTTTTCAGAATCGAAGTTTAAAAGTTTTTATCAATACTTTAAATGGTTAAGTAAATTTTTTTAATTATACTGGTTTTTAAGTAAAAAAGTGATATGCATCAAAAAAAACCTGCCAACAAATTTATTAAAGTATTTTTTAATTTTTTCTAAATCTTAACAACTGGGGCAAATTACGGCATTCAATATCGAACGAAATTTCCATTTATTTTCTATTGGTATTTCGATCAATATCAAATTCCACATTTTGACCAGTGTTTCATTATTATCATAGATTTTATGATTTTTTTATATTTAGTAGTCATCTATGTTACGTTTATACTCGTCTTATTTGTAAATAAAAACTGTATTTGCAAATACTCAACTAGCCGGTATTATTGAAATATATTACAGCCGTCAAGTAAACACTTGTAAAATGAAAAATTTCTTTTTCTGTAATCAGTAATTGTTCACGTGAGTTAGTATAGGCTTCATTATTCTTTACTTTCTGTTGATGTTCTGTGATGTGCCGTTCTAATTCTAAATTTTAATAGTTACAGTTTATGTTATAACTTATCACCTGTTACTGAGCAGAACGGCCACAGTTTTCAACTGATGTGATGAGTTCGTCTATTTTTATATTTCAAAATAATTTTATGTTTTTCTGATAAAAATTAAATTTATTAAATTTTAAAAGCATAGTCAGAATTTTTATTTTATTTATGCTGTCACTTAGAATTACTTAAAATTTTTTAGATTTTCACAGGTCGAACCGTAACAGAACAGAACGAAACAGAAAAACTAAAGACTTGTGTAATATTTCTAAAAGCAAAAAAGAGTCAGCTGATTCGTAACAGAACAGAAAGTAAAACCTAATTCTGCCACAAGTTAGAATTTTTATTTGCAAATAAAACGTACGAATAAACTTATTATTTCTCATAAAATTAATGTTTGTGTAATTTTTATACATGAGAAATTTGTTTTTATTGTTTGTTTTTCATAAAAATAGCTTAATAAATATGTTTGTTTCTTTAATTTTCCTTTATTTTAAAGTTGGCCCTTTTTTTCTTAGAAATCCTCTTTTTGTGCCACTTTTTTCTGAAAATCTCTTTTTTGTGAACCTTTTTGAAATTTTTCAACGGTAACGCTGGCTGAACCACTAGCAAATAAAATTCAAAGTAGTATTTAATTAATAAAAAAAAATGTCATTCTTAATCCTGCTTACTACACTGGGGTGTTTTCTTCATTTGCAAGTCTTCCAGTCCATGGAAAAGCGTTTTCTTTCCTTATTCTGGTCGTATTCAAAAAAAAAAAAACTTAACAAAAGTTTGCCAAGCAATGTTAAGTATAGTTGTATTCTAAAAAATTATTATATCAAAATTTCAAAGTAGGCACGTTTGTTAAGACTGCTTTAAGTTGATATTTCTTAAATGTGCATTTTGTACCTCAAATATTTTTGTTAATATAGCACATGCTGATTCATGTTACATCTGAAAATGAAGCTAGAAGTGCTAGCCCTTAGCTTATTTTTTATTATTTCCGTCATGTAATGGAAACATCACCAAATTATCTAACTGATTCGAAATACATAGCAAAATACATAAAACAGTATTAAAATAAATACAATTTTACAACAACGTTTTTGTGATGTACATACAATCAAAAAGAATTGAAAAAGCTGGATATTCAAATACTCATTTCGTTCGAATAAAACAAATTGTAATAATTTTTCATATTTTTTTACTTTTACTTCATAGAAATGTTTATCTGTTTTCCTACCATATCAGAAGCTCATAATATTAAAATTAGGTTGCTTTACTTCAAGATAAAAAAATTTATTGTATTCGAAGTTGTACATCATAAGCTGTGAAGTGGTTGTTGAACACGGCGGTGTTACCAGTATTCATTATTAAATAACAAAATAATAAAAGTTGTCTTTTGCATATGATTTCTTAACAAAGCTATGTTAGGCTTAAAGTACTTGGCAACTACTAATGAACTTTAAAGCTAAAGTAAAATGTTTTTTTGCATAAGGGGGTAAAAACGTAACAACACTTATTTGTGTATTTTCCCCATCCGCAGCGAACTCTACAATGTAGTTCTGATGCTGGCAAACAAATCTGTAAAACAATTGCATAACATGCGAACGTAATCTAATGCTAAAACTTTTTCTGCATGAAAAAAAAAACGATAAATACAGTGAAGTGCGACTTTGACTTGCACACTAAAAGTTCCATACGGACACTAAATATGTTTCTTTTTGACCATTTTTCGGTTTTTGGCGATTGTTCGGTTCCTGGCAATTTTTTTATTGATGTTTTTCCTAACTCTGGCGTTTTTTTGCTTTCAAGACTTTTTTTTGGTTTTGGATTTTTTTTTTTTTGCATTTATACAATACATACTTTTAGTTTTAGCGATTTTTTTTTATTTGTAGCGGTTTTTTCATTTTGTCGATTTTTTCGGCTTTTGACGGTTTTGTCGGGTTTTTTGGCGTCCTTTTTACTTTTGGTGATGTTTTGCATTTAAGCGATTTATTTTATTTTTTTGTAGATTTTTTAATTTTGTCGATTTTTCGTTTTGAGGGTTTTTCAAATTTTGAAAATATTAGTTTAATCGTTTTTGTGCAATTTTATTTTGTTTTAAGCAATACATTTTTTTTTTTTTTGTTTTTAGCATTTTTTTCGGTTTGGTGACTTTTTTACAGTGTTTTTCGCGATCTTTTTATTTTTTTTTTTATTTTTTTTTTTTGATATTTTTGCATCTAAGAGCAACCTGATGAGTTCAACCTAATGAGAGATTAAATTAACTTTAAGCTTCACTCGTGATTCTTGGGTAGTCGTTTATATGGTCTTACTTGCAAGTTTAAGCGGGTAATCGTGGTGGTTTAATCATGCATTAATATTGACAACATATAGTTGTGAAATATATAACTTTTTGTAAAAATTATATGATAAAATAATTTAAAAACACATTAAAAAGATATATATATATATATATATATATATATATATATATATATATATATATATTATATTATTTATCTATTTCCTTTAACACGCGCAATATTTTACTTGTAAATAATAAAACACGACAGTTTCTTTTTCTTCTCACAAAAAAATCAAAGAGTGTTGATAACATGTATGACTTTTACACCGAAAATTTTGCCACTATTTTGTTCCTCAGTATGGTAATACTACACATAATAAGAAGTTTAAACTACCACTCAAAAATATCAAACTAAATTAATTTGAGATTAAGTTAATTTTCGGATTAGCTAATTAGAGAAATAAACTAATCTTAATCTCGAACCCAAAAAGCCGCCCTAAGAAATTTATTTAATATTTATTTTATTAGTTTTCACTGAAGCGCTTTTTTCATTTTGGAGATTTTTCGTTTTGGCTCTTTTTTTTCCTCCAGGTGATTTTTTTCGGCTTCTGGAGATTTTTTTTTAATTATGAAAATTTGTTAGTTTTAACATTTTTTAAAAATTTCAAGAGTTTGCCTTTTACAATTTGTAAGATTGAACAAGTAGTTATCAAAATTTCATAGCCAAAATTAACTTAACTTTTTAAATTTTAGTGTTAGTTCTCAGTTAGGCGCATAGAAATACACTTACTTTTAAAATTTCAAGTGTCTTTATATATATAATTGTTTGTGTATTCCCTGCAGGAAATGGAACTGACACAAGACTAGTCACGTAACCGATTTCCAAGTGATAGGGACCAATCCAAGTTGTAGCACTTCCTATGAATTGGATCAGGCACTTTTACATGGAAATGGCCTAAAAGGGGATTAATTGGTACTTTGTATGCACCTTGTGACCTTGGTGTAGAATACTATAAATTATATATAAATGTCATTCCGACATTTAATTGTAACAATGAACACTTAAATTTTTTTTATTATTTTATTGAACATGCTCCGTACCGTTTACTAAAATACTAGACCGACTCCCAATTAAATTGGTTTAGGATCAAGACAATACATCAAGAAAATGGCCAATATGTAACCATTTTCCATTCCGTAATTTTGTTAACACTCGCATTTTGTCATTTTATAGGACGAGTACATTCGGATCCACCAAATATTCTGCAGGGTTACTTTAGGATTTCAAATTTTTCGTTGCCTGCCTTAGAACACCTTTAAACTTTTCAAAATTTTACATATTCTGTGTGAAAATTTTAGTTTTGTAGCTGTTACACTTCTCGAAAAAACAGACTTTGATAGACAGATGAGCGGACGAACATCGCAGCGAAAACAATAAGGTTCTCTTTTACCTTGGGTTTGGTTTTAAAATAAAAATTATAAAAAGTTGCACATTTTCCCAATTTGTTTCTTTTTATATGAATTTGAACCAGTAACAGTGTTTTCATCTAAATTACAATTAATAACTTTTACGGCCTGGCCCACGATATCGAGTATAAATTATCTGTCGCTTAGTTATATTGAAAACAGAAACAAAGTAAGAAAATTTGTTTTTGTTAAGCCACAGATAACTAACATCGTGGGCCAGGCCGTTAGTTTTAAGGCCAAAACTATTACCCCTATATTTATAAAAAAAAAATTACATGTGTTTGAAATCCATTTTAAGAAAATTTTGTATGAAAAATTTTAAATAAAATTCATTATAAATATCTTTTCTAGAACTATAGTTAAAAGAATAACAAATTTTTGTATGATTATAAAAAACTTCTACTTCTTTTTCTGCTAATTATCGGCATATTGAAATTATAAATTTTTTAGAAGCAATGAAAATGTAGTTCCTTAAGATTGTCTCCGAATTTTTTACTGGGCTGTTCATGCTAAAATTTGTTCTGCAAAAAAAAAATAATTGAGTAATAATCTTTTCTGAATTTTAATACCTTTTAAGTTATAAATAAAGCTTACTTCTTTCGCTCTTAGTAACCTATATTACTAACTGTTTTGCTTATAAATTTACTTGCGAATATAGTTAAACATTAATTTTCTTTTAACAAATTAAACATTCTTATACTTTCATATAGCAGCAACCATAAGGTTGTCGTGCTTAACATAAAATATGTTGATTACATTTTTATTTCTTTCACTTCCTTTTACATAGTAATTGTTATTTTCAGTCGAGGTCAAAATGAAAATCATAAAAAAACATTACAAATTGCATGAAATTGAATTTGACTTAACAATTTAGATATGCTGTTGTATACAGACACATTTACTATATACATATATTTATATTAAAAGCTACAAAACCACTACAATTTCATAACATTCGTCTCAATTTTTTTTTTATATAATTTTACAGCTGAAATTTGCTTGGGCAGTGGGAGCAACAACACCATTTTACATCCACAAAATTTATTTGGAATCCAAGAATGACTTGAATTCGCTAAAACTTTATCATTTTTATTATACATTTGTATGGTTTTGGTTTTCCAAAAAAAACAATAAAAAAAATATATACAAAAAGGCAGTCCTGATATACAATTTCATAAGCTCATGCTCCTACACAAACACACACACACACACACATATATATATATATATATATATATATATATCACCGCTTAAATAAAAATATAACTTCATCAACAATATTGTTAGAAGACCAGCATGAGTTTTGCTGGTGTCTGGTTTTGTTTATAAATGAGTGTAACTGATTGATGATACATATAATTTTGCTCTGAGATAATTCTTAATTACATTGTGTTTTTGTGTGGGTTCGTGTGCGTGAATGTGTATGTGCTTCATGATGAGAGGGTGGTTTTGAGATTTGCTATATTGTTTTATTGCTTTCCACATACATACATACATACGTATTAGAGAGCTGCGTAAACAGTCTTTAAATGTAAATACATCTTGTTTTTTAAATGAACTCTCGTCGCATGTATTATACTAAACCAATAATAAATGCTGTCGCATTATGAATATATTGGTGTACGTGTATATGAGTATTAACAAGCGATGTCGGCAAGACTTCTTGTTCATAACAAACAATCGAAAGAGGTAGTGTAGTTGAGTGTATGCTTGTAATTTTTCATATTGTACGTTTGAGTGTGTGTGTAAGATGTAGATGGTAAGCTATTATGTGTTTAAACGCATACAACTAATGTCCATGCATGTGTGTGCGTTAGCATGCGCCCATAAAAATAAAAGATCATACACACATCCATGCATGACGTTTGTACACGCGCCCATGCGTAGAAAGAAGCAAGCATCACAAATTCTTCCGTCACGAAATATTTTCTTCTTTACTCTTATACCTACAATACTGAAAAAAAATTTCTTGCAAACGGCGTTGTTAACGTTTGTTTTAGAAGATTTCGCTGTAGCAAAGCATTTGAAAAATCCCTCCTGTTCTTGTAAGGGGTCTTGTGCAGGAGTCTAATACATATAAATGAGAAAATATATATTTTGTCTTTATAAATTAAATTTAATATTTGTATTTTTATTTGTTTGTTTTCAACTTAATTTTTAATTATTTACGACGAATGCTTTGAAGTAATTATATGCATATAAGTATGTATGTACGAGGGTTCATCATTAACTCAGTGTCTTTTTAATTTCCCGCCTCTTGATTGAAATGACAACACTGCTTCTGTCAAGAGGCAACTGTCAGTTAACTCCTGTCTAAACTTAAACAAGCTGTGGCAGCCGTTGATAATAGACTACCTCGCCTTTTGAGAAGCAAATGGAAAAGAAAACTAATTTCGTGTGCTCATGAAACATTATTTTTTGCGAAAAAAAAAACCGTCAATCAAACCAAGGAAAAGTTCGATAAATACTATGGGGACTCTGTACCATCGACTTTAATGGTAAAAAGGTGGTTTACTAACTTTCGTTGTAGTTGCACAAGTACAAATGACGCTGAACGTTTTGGATGGCCAATTGAGGTCAGTACACACGAAAATTTTGAAAATATCCACGATATGGTATTGGCCGATCGAAGAGTAAAAGTGAGTGAGATTTTTGATGACATAGACATTTCATATGGCAGTATGGTTTTGATTTTAAGTGATCATCTGGGCTTAAGAAAGTTGTCCGCAAGATGGGCGCCGCGTTTGCTCTCAATTGACCATAAACGTAAACGTGTGACAACTTCAAAGGATCGTTTGGAGTTGTTTACCCGCAATCCGAATGAGTTTTTGCGGCGTTTTTTAACTGTGCACATAAAAAATTATTCCCAAAAAATTTCAAACAAACATGTGTTTTGAAATATAATTTAGTTTCGGTAAATATTTTTACTCTTCCAGTAAATTATTTGTTTCAATTTTGTTTTATGTAAAAAAAAACTGTATCATTTAATTTCATTTGTTTGTGTTGGTGTTTTCCTTGCTTGTTGATTGACTCAACGTGGTCATGTGCTGATGTTCTTATTTTCTTTGAATGCTCGTGTTGTATACGTGCGCATTCGGACAAGAAGCCGAAAAACATCGTGGCTTGTTGTTTTTTACTCAACAAAGTTATTTTTAGATTAGAAGAAACAAAAGAAATCATATTTTGCGTGTATTCATTATTTGCGTATCCAAAAATGATTTGCTCTTTAGCTGAGTGGTAAGTACGTTAGTTTATTAGTCAAAAGATTGCCGGTTCGACTCATCCCAAACACATTTGGTTTTACACAAAACAGTATGGAGTGAAAAATTCCAGTTCATACAATTAGTATAAAGTAACGTTTATAACAAAATTGTTAAGAGAAGATTTCTGTTCCAATATAGAAATTGCATACTGTACAAAATAGTTATTTCTTTTATTTGCTTTTTATTTCCGTAAAAAATTTTTTATTGAATCAGACAATTTTTTTATTGAAAAATCGGGGTTTTTTTAAAACAAATTATTACAAAATTTTGTATTTGAATTTACAAATTTCTTTGTAGGACCTAAGTTGAAAAAATTAATATTTGATTTAGAGAATTTTGTGTTTGAAATGGAAAATCAGTTTTTTCTGTGTGGATGAAACATGGATCCATTACTGTACTTCGGAGGCCAAGCAGCTGTCTAAGCCTGCTCCGAAGAAGGCCAAGGTGAGTTTGTCGGACAATAAGGTGATGACAATAGTTTTTTTGGGATGCACGCGTGATAATCCACATTGATTACTTTCAAAATGTAAAAAACAATAAACGGCGAATATTATGCCAAGTTATTAGACCGATTTAAAAAGAAAACGACCCCATATGGCCAAGAAAAAATTCCTTTTCATCACGAGTCAAAAAGCAGAAACGTAACAATATTAAACTGGCTGGCTTTTATTCATTAAAAATAAAATTTATTTGAAATATATTTTTAAAAAATTTTATAAATGAAAGGTTTAAAATTACACAAAAAAAGTAATATGAATAATTTTGTAATATCAATTAAAATATTTAAAATAAGAATTAAAAATTAATTAAATTTTCACCTATTAACAATTTTATAGTATAAATTTAGTTTTTCCACTCAAATTAATTAATACAATTAAAAGTTTAATTGAATCAATTAAATTTTTAATTGAAAAAATTAATTGGTTAATAGTTTTTCTGTGATTAATTTGTAATTTCTTGATTGGGCTTTAGAGAAGAAAAATTTAACTAGACTTTAAGCTGCTGAAAATATCAAATTTTTTTTGTGCCACTACACGCTTCAACAGCATTCATGTCTCTCCTCTTGGGCAGAGGTTGTTGTTAACATCAACCATTTAACATGTATTTTTAATGAACTGGACTATAAGAAATAATTATATTTTGTAGACAAGTGTTGGTTTACCTTTGCATTTAAATGCATTTGTAAGTTTGTTTTCCATATTTTAATTTCTTTAAGTCTGATTAAGAAAACACTGCTGATTAAAATGTATTATAGTTCAATTAAATATATTTTAAATTCTGCTTTAAGCAATGCATTGTACTTCTACTAAAGCACAGTTTGCATATAACAAGTCTTACTTAATTCTTCTTTTCATTATTAGTTTTGTTACTTTAGTACTTGTTGTTTGCTGTAACTATTTATCATAATTCTTATTATTATTGTTATTTGCATGTAAATTATATCAAAAACTTTCTAATGAAATACAATTTTAAATTAAATAAACAACAAATAAAGCAAAAATAAAATTCAACAAATTCAACAAAAGTAATCTCTGTGTAGCTTAAAATTCATTATCATGTTATTTATTTTCGTACAAAAAACTTTACGACGCATGCATGTGTATGTGTGTGTGTGTGTGTGTGCGTGCGTGTGTGCATGCCAGCCAGTCCTTGATGTCATAATTTTGTTTGTTTATTTTATTTTAGCATATTTCGAGTATTCTTTTCTTTGACATTAGAAATACAATTAGTTGAATTAAAACAATAAATAAAGTAAGATAGCAGAAATATAAATAAACAGGGAACACATGGAAAATAATTAATGTCTAAGAACTGGATACTTACACTGTGCAAATAAGTCTGTGCTTATATAAATTTGATAAGTGTTACAATATTATTTACAAATTGTATATTTATGTTCAGTTTAACATATCATAAAACATTTGAGGGTTGTTTATTATCTTGCAAGCTATTTCTCTGCAAATTTGTATAATAAATGTCAAATTAGTAACACCCTACTGTATTCAAGTCATTCATCAATTCACCCGCCCATACATAAAATACTATTTTCATAAATGCATCTTAATTTTGTATGTTCGTGAGCAGAATGGAAGTTTTATAATAGTTTTTATGCATTTCTACTTAAATGGAAAGTGAAAAGTGTCCATGAGAGTGATAAGGTAAATTTTCTTATATTTCATTACATTTTTTTATGACAACTAAAATTATTAATGTTCTTAAAGAACTTTTAAAATATAATTTTTTTTTGTGTAAATTTGACGTTTAAATATTAAGGAAAAAATTAATAAATTGTGCCCAAGACTTGGGATTTTGTGTCTAAAAAATATTCCATCCATAGTTGTGCATCATTCTAGCAAAAATTAATGCTTGCCAAAAGTGTTTTAATAACGGAGACAATTTTAGAGAATCACTTGCTGTGGGGCATGAATAAGTAATTTTTTTTTTTTTTTGAGATAAGCCAGCTAGAGGCAATACAAACAGCTTTCAATAAAACATGCCTTACTAAAGTGCTTCACAGAAGTAATACTTAAAGGAAAAAGTTACTGGTTTTCCACGTTTTCTGTGATAATTTTCTTCTTTGTTACGTTTTCAGAATCATTTTTCGAAGGTTGTAAGCAATGCATGGCTTCCCTCAGTAGTTAGTCCTTATTTGCTGGGATGTGCATTACAATACTTAAAAAAAACTTAAGTTTAATAATAATTGATGTATATTTCTTCTTCTTGCTTGCTTTGATGTGAAACTATTTTTCTTTATCCCACTTTAAATTTAAGATAAGGTTGATTGCCAAGCAAATTTGATGAGGTAAAACTGAAAATTATTTCATATCAATAAATGCTAACCAATTTTTCATAATGTTCTGTGATAAACTTTTAACGTACAAATATTTGAAAAGAGCTTATGAATTATATAAATATAAGTTGCAAATTTTATTGCTCAATTAATTATTACTAAATCAACTTAGCTAGACCTTTTGAAAGAATTCCAACAATTGATAATTTAAATTTATCACTTGAATTTAGTCTTAACCCAACTAAAACTTTATTTATATATTTAATGGCAATATGAAAGCTTTTTATTTGGTCAATAGCAAGCATATTCTCAAACAGTTGTTGAATAATATTTCTCTTTAAAAATTTTAGGCTAGAAATATATATTTTCTTGAAAATCACCGTCATATGAACAACATTTTTTCTTTTTCTATGAAATATGACTAAGCTGTGGTCATCAATTTCAAATATCTTAGAAAATGATATGTGTTTATATTTTTTTTATATTCACAAGTCATGCATTAATATAATTTTAATCCGTTTTATTTAGCTGATTCAATTTCTATAATAATATACTACATGTATGTCTGCATTAATTCTGTGCCCAGAAGGAGTCACAGCTAAAGTTGAATTATTACAAAATTGAGTTATTACCATTGTACTATTTGCATTTAAATGCACCTGCCCTAAAAATTGTATCATTGTAGCTCAAAAAACTGAACGTTTTATACCCAAAAATCTAAGCAACCAAAGTCAATAATTTGCTTATATGATTCCGAAATAACAGCCTCTCTCAAGTTTGCTCAAACAAATTTTTGGAATAATGTCTTAAGTAGAAATATAATTTAATTCCAAACCGTGTAGTGAGTGTATACATACATGAAAATTCAACCTAACTCGAGTTTATCCATTATTACGTTTGATATATTTTTAGTTTTTTTAATTGGATTTGGTTGCTAAGCTCGAGCTTAGTCATTATTGAGTTATTTTTGAAGTTTAAGTTAATTTATTGTGTTTGGAATAAAAACTTAACTACAGATACTGTCTAGAAATTTAAAAATAACGAAAAGGCAAACAGAACTGAACTATTTCTTTTGTTTGTACCTCTATAGCTAACTAAATTAAATTAGCATCCAGCATACAAAGGTTAACTTAATCTAAAATCCCTGATAACAGGCAACGGTTTTAAACTTAAAAATGCTTTCCTGAACACTTGCCAAAAACGATTTTAGCCGTTATTCCTTGCAAGCATCTGTGCCCACTTAATAATTTTGATTATGTAAAAATTTGCAATAAAAAAATTTAAAATTAGTTTCATCCCAACACTCGTGTGATCAGAAACAAAATTGCCTAAGAATTTAAAAAATTAAATTGAAACTAAAATTATTACATTTAGAATTTTTGCAATTGAAATTGGTTCTCAGCTAATTCCTTGTACATACATACATACATACATGCATACTTACATATCAAACAAACAAAACATATTCTGTCTACTTAGAGCCATTTCACACTATGCCTTTTTAGTCTGCCTTGTATTGAAAATTTTCTTTTAAACCCCCTACGAAAAGTCACACACATTTACATTAAGCCTTTTTTATTCATGCCTTTTTGGCATTTATATACACGTTTAATACTGAGAGTACGAAAAAGGCAAAGAGAAATGTCATAAATCCCCTCGAATTTTCATTTTGTGCCTTTTGTTCTACCCCGCAAGCTTCTCACCCCCTCTCACCAATAAACTAAAAAAGCCTGCCTGCACAGGCAAGCAGAAAAGGCACAGTGTAAATTGCGTCTTAAGCTGCCCATACACTACAACAGCATGCACGCATAATCAAGCGATTGAGCATTCATGCTCGAACCATACAACATACCAGCAAGCTGGTACAATATTCATTTCTTACAAATTTTCGGGAAGGGTGGTTATGAATAGTGACACATATTTTGTTGCAATTATTATTGGTATGTTGTTAAAATTAGCAGCTGTGTATAACTTAAGTTCTAAAATTCTGTTTACCATTGAAACAAATTATATTTCAACAAATTATATTACTTAAATGCATGTTTGCTACATGACAACTTTGCTCAACTGAGCTAATTTCACCATATACCACACCAACGAGCTGGTACCGTCAGCAAAATATCAAACTCTACTTGACATCGCTACAGCAAACCGTACAATCGCACAAAATGCCCATACACGACCAAACCGCTGGCACAAACACTTGATTGCGCATGCATGCTGTTGTAGTGTATGGGCCCCTTTACATATTTTCAAAGTACAGCCAATCAGTGCGTATGAGTAATATTTTTTAATATTAAAGTAAAGATAAAAATGTCATTGCCTATTTTTGGGGTGCGAATGAGTAATAAATAATTATAATTGTGAGCACAGAAAAAAAACAAATTTCGAAATAATTAAATAATTGGTGTTTTTTTGAGAATTGTTGTTGTTATATTGATTGTAATTTCTTATTTTCATTAAACGCGTAACGAAGCGAACACGCAAACAAGCGCCTGGATTATGTGAAAAATAGAAATGAAATTTTAAATATTATATATATATAATAAAGTTTTACTCGTTTTTTTTCAAAAATTTTTAAAGTCAAGCTAATGCCCGATTTTTTTTATATTAAACTATGAAAAATTATTTAACTAAATAGTCGCACAGTAACACCATGTTATTATTTTTTGCCTTACAACTACATTCGGTCTATTAGAAATGTGCGAATACTTTGTATAATGAATTTAAAAAGGCAGTAAAAAAATTTGTTCAATAATATTGTAATTAAAATTTTGTAAATATGTATTGTAATTCATATTTTATAAAATAAGAAATAAATCGGAGTAATGTGAATAAAAAAATAATAATAAAATGATAACAGAATTCAATACAGTACAACTTCGACAATCCGGACACATATAGTTTTTGGCTTGTTCGGATTAACGAATTGTCCGGACTATAGCAGTTGAAAATATTAAACTAATCTAAGTGAATTAAATACATACATATGTACATACATACTATGATATATTAAAAAACAAAGTTATTTTGTGCTGACTAACATTGTTGAGGTGGTTGATTTGTGCCTTTTGCTCTAGTCTCTCTTATTCTCCTCAGCCCACTGAATGTAAATTGGAAATACTTTCTTCGCATCTGCATTAGCGATCTTTGTTTTTGCATCCATTACTACTTTTTGTAATGTCATAAATTGTTGATTTAGGAACACGGAAATTTTCGGCAACCTGCCTAATAGTTTTTCCCTCATCAAGACATTGTAAAATATCACACTTCTAATGTAAGATTAGTGTTTATGTTTGCGTTTGTTATTAAAACAACATGGCACTTCGTATGGAATTAAACAAATACGCTTGCGAAATAATGAACCGAAACTGAAGCAGTGAAAAATGTAAATCAAAGTACGAATAGCAAAACAAAACAAAAATTCCCGTTAACTCACATGTTTTGCTGGAATTTTAGTTTTTGTTTTTGCATAAAAAAAATTGTCTGGATTGTGGAGGTAAAAACTTTAAATTGTCCGAAAGTTAGAAGCGTCCGAATTATTGGAGTGACCGGACTGGCGCATGTCCGGACTATCGAAGTTGTACTGTATTGCAATTAGAATGTGCATAAAGACATTCCTTCGACATAGTGGAATAGGCAGTTATTTTATCAAATATTTTAAAAAGGTTTTTAATCGAATTCACACTGATACAGGCCTGCATGTCATCCTAAAAGTAATTCAAGTAATTCTGATGGAATGGCTTCAATTATAGATTACAATAACTGTTTAAAATTATTTGCATTTGATGGTTTAAAAAAAAACTTATGGTCACAGCAAGCAGTGTGTGAACTTACATTGACTTGTTGTATCTACATAGAACTGAAACAATTCTCTATTAAGCTTTACAAGGTGACTTACAAGGCCTTCCAAAAAAATATGGTTCGGCAATAGAGCTTAATGAAACTGCACAAATACGACACTGTAACTCGAGCTGGTCATACCTCTCTATCTTGAAGACTTTGTGTATAAGAGTAACCTCACTTTCCAAAGTTCGACTTTGTTAGTACATCCGCTTGGATTGAAATAACCCTAGTATGAAATTTTGAAAAAAAAAATCTCTAAAACCTTTTGCTGCATATAAATTAAATTTTTTCAGCATTCTAAATCTCACAAGTAATTTCTTGCAAGAGAGACCGGAGCACATAAAATCATACTTCATAATGAAAAATACCTCGAATAAATTGTTATGAGGATTAAGATAAGAGTCTCATAAACGTTGAAAAATGTATACAATAAAGCTGCAAAGTTTTTTAGCTATATTCTTTTTTATTGTATAAAGAAAAATCGAACTTGTAGTCTATTAATGCTCGTTTATCTTGCAAGGTATGGAATTTTCAAAAATTGCTTGTATTATTAGATTGGGTATTTGTGACATCCCCTTTTCTTATAACCGAATTTTCACACATTATTATTTGTTGAAAAACTTTTGAAAAAAATTTTTAAAGAAAGGAAAAAATAACGTAATTGTTTCCATTAACTCCTTTTACGCTTAAACATAACATGGTTCTCAATATTGTAAACGATTTGACAATGATATTTTTAATTATAATTAGACTGGAGAAGAAAATAGTTTAAATTTAACCGAGTTTCAGAGAAATGTTAACGATATATATTAAAATATTCTAAATATTTACACTGTTTTCTTCTTAGAAAAAAAGACACCTGAAAAATCTATATATCTTATATTTATCTTATGAGTTTATAATTATTAGACTTAAATATTTTTAACATTAATTCAACACGAAATTTAAAATGCTTTAACATAAAAAGATATATATTTCCAAGAATTTTCCATGTTATTTGAGCATAAGTTTCCCGTGTTTGATATTGGTTGGCATTATAAATCAACATAATTTATAGTTGTGTCAAAGATAAAATATATCATGTGAAATTCACATGAAACTACTGGGAAATAAAATTATATAAAATCAATCTTATTTTGCTATGTTTGTTAAGGATATTGTTGACTTGTTGCAAATTGAATGAAATAAATATTTTGTATTACCCTATCACTTTGACGCACTCTTTGACAAACGTAGTACTCGCTGGCAGTAAATGTTAGAAACTTTTATATTCTTGTTGTTTTTGTTTTTTTATTTACATAAACTCACGCATACACTAAAAATAAATGTAATCCAAAACTGTGATGTTTTTTATATTATGCTGTTACTTTTCGTTCGTTAGTTTAATATTTATAATAATTTTATTACTTGTATACGAGTATTACTGCAACTTGAATACATTTATCAAAACTTTTATTTAATAATCAAAGAAAACTAAAAAAACAAAATAAATTACTTGTGCATAAAACAAACATATTTGGTATAAGACAAATACAGAGTTGGAAATGTAAGAAAGTATTTTGTGAATTTAAGATTACTTAAGCCAAAGAAATACAGTTTTCTAAAATATGACAAAAGTACTTAATAAAGCCTTCATTTAGCTTTTCTAACTGAATAAAGCAGCTCGGCGAGTTTTTTTCTTTAAAATATTAAGTTTTGAATATATTTCATAGAGATTAAGCTAGGGCTTTATTTTAAGTTTTAAACAATATTGATGGAAATTTAAATTTCTGGCATACATTTGTATACAAGATATATCTGGAATATAAACAATATCTGGAAAAAGTCCGACACAAACATCAATCAAATCTACTATTCTACACAACTGCTTTTGCACATATACATATGTACATACATATATATACAAGAACACAAATACCAAATTCCATAGACTTCATATCTATAAACAGTAGAGTCCCGCTAATTCGCAAATGCAAGAAACGATACACTTTTTTTTACAGATTACAGTGAGTTAAAGACAACTTGTATTACAAATTCTTCTTTTTAATTTTAGGCTTATATTGAATGATTTTTATATAATTACTTGCATTATATTTTTTAACGTAATATATCGCTTCTTTTATTATTAGAACTATATACAATATACAATAAAACTAACAAATATCTAATGACTGAGTTAAAAAGAGTAAGCGAACAGGAAAAGCACACTTACAGCTTTAAAAATTGTTTACTAAAATATTTACCATTATCAGGAATAAAAGTTCACGTGAAATCTGTGCCCTTTCCCTAAAATTGTGATCGCCAATATTTGCGTTGTTAATGTGTCAGTGTACCATTTATTAATTTTGTTTAGCATTTTTTGTTCACAGGAAATATTTCAAGTGAAAAAAATATTCGCCTGTTATTCCTGATAAGGGTGATTACTAAAATATTCTTATTACTTCACAAAGTGATATTTAAATTAAAGATCAGAAATAGGTAAAAATTATAAATACTTTTAACTTATCAACTATAATACGTTTGTAACTTTAGAAAACATTTTTGTCATTAAGAAAGCCCATAATAACATGAATGACAGTAACTTCATTGAATATCATAAATATTTTATTTGACTGAATTTAAATTATTTTTAATTTTTTAGTGCAAATTTTTTAAGTCGTTTTAGCCTTTTAAGTTTTATTTTAAAATTTTTACTGCCAAGTTTATAGTTTTAGGAGCCCACTTTGGTAAATAGTACTGTCCACCCACTTTTCTAGACACAATAACGCGTCACTTTCAGAGCTCAAGGTGTTTGTCAAAATTCGTCAAAATGGGCCAGTTAGAAGCACGTGATATATAACATTAAGATTTAATAAGTATGGCCCCGCCCACTTTTTTAAACTTTAAATTGTTTCATTCTAAGAGCCGAAACACTTTACCATGTTTCTAGGAAATCGGATAAGTAGAAGTACATATAATTTACTACTTACCTTTATTGGGCGTTGCCCCGCCCACTATTTTTTAACAAAAGATTAAGTGCTTTTCAGAGCTCAAGATGTGTGCCAAATTCCGTAGGTATTGATACAGTAGAAGTATGCAAAATATAATATTAAATTATAATGGGTGTGGCCCCGCCCACTTTTTTCAATGCCAGATTGTATATTTTTAAAAGTTCAAGGTGTGTGCCTAGTTTCTTAAAAATTGTTTAAGTCAAAGCTTCTGAAATATAACATTAAAATTTAATGGGCGTGCCACCGCCCACATTTTTTAATGCAAAATTTTGCATGTTTTTAATTTCAAGGTGTGTGCTAAGTTTCGTAAAAATTGGTCAAATAGAAGCACGTGAAATATAACATTAAATTTTATTGGGCGTGGCTGCGCCTATTTTTTCAACCTCAAGATTGTGTCGTTACGAGAACCTCATGTGTTGGGTAAGTTTTGAAGCAATCAAATAATTAAACTATAATAAAAATAAATAAAAAATAGTGGGTGAGTTCCCGCCCATTTTTTTTTTTACAGTGGAACAAACTGAAAGCTATGCGCATAGGATCCAGCTAAACCCCTCAATAATCAATTTCAATGTATTTTTAATAAAAAAAATATTTTACTTAATAAGTAAAATATTAATTTAGGATTATTAGTGCGTTTAAAAAATTTTAAACTTAAATTTTAACAATTCCCATAAAAAAAACACTAATTATTAAATTGACTGTACCTGCTCAAAAAAAATACTTGTGTGGCAACACTCTATACTTAAATAGCTGTTGTTGTTATTTACATTTATTTTCTTTTTACATACTCTTACAAATACAATTTGAAGCTGAAAAAAAGTAAGCCAATGTATTAATGGTAAAGTAAGAAAAAAAACATGTTGATTATTGAGTTCTTGTTTCAACTTTGTTATTTGTTGTTGAGCTTCTCATTTGTTTAAATGAAAGTTTATAACATAATAACTCTAGTTGTTCTAAGAAACTTTGGGTAAAGGTTCCCTGATGATCTGCATTAGCAACAGTAAAATGCGCATAGGATCCAGCTTAACCCCTCAATAATCAATTTCAATGAATTTTTAATAAAAAAAAGATATTTTACTTAATAAGTATCTGATTTATACTTGTGATATGCCTGTTAGCATTAAAATCCATACATCTACTTTTGCCGATGATACAGCCTTTTTTAGCATGCACGAAAACCCTCACGAGGCATCCCGATATCTTCAGGAACATATTAACCAACTGAAACTATGGTTAAAGTTATGGAGAATTGAAGTAAATGAGCAGAAGTGTGCGCAGGTAACATTTACTCTACGAAAAGATACTTGTTCCCCCATTAGAATCAATAATCAAATTGTTCTTCAACATTCACATGTAAAATACCTTGGTATACACCTTGATCGACGGCTTACATGGAAACAACACATTGATTCTAAACTAACACAAATGAAACTAAAATTAGCTCAGGTACATTGGCTGATTGGTAGAAATTCAACTCTCAGTCTAGACCGCAAACTTTTGATATACAAGTCACTTTTGAAACCTATATGTTGCTACAGAATTCAACTATGAGGCACTGCTTCAGCTTCTAATGTCGAGAAAATCTAACGAAGGCAAAACAAAATCTTACGTATGATAACTTCGGCTCCGTGGTACATCAAAAATTCAAATATACATCGTGATTTGAATATGCCACCAGTGATTGAAGAAATTGCAAAATACGCAGGCAAATATTTAACAAAACTCGAATCACATCCTAATCCGCTTGATCGTAATATTTTGCACTTTACTGGACACATCCGCCTAAAAAAAGAGGGTTACAAGGGCTCTTATACTCAACACTCCAGATGGGACTACTTGAAAATACTTTTTTTTCCCTTTTTGATTATCACTACTTATGTATTATTTATAACTATCACTAAGTTTATGTCCGACAGTGGTCGGGCCTAATAATTGTTTTCTAGATTTAAGATTTCAATACATATTGTTAGTTCATATTTAAAGATACAATAAATAAATACATGCATTAAAAAAAAAAAAACTTAATAAGTAAAATATTAATTTGAAATTATTAGTGCGTTTCAAAAATTTTAAACCTAAATTTTAACAATTCTCATAAAAAAAACACTAATTATTGAAAGTTATAACATTTTAGACTAAGAAAAGAATTTTTACGACGGGTCTAAAATGTACCGACCTGTGAAGTAACATAATCAAAAAAATAAATAAAAATTCAGACGAATTAATAATCTCCGCCTTTTTAGAAAAAATTCCATGGCAGAGTTCGCTACCTCTAGCTAGTTTCGGTCAAAGCCCTTATTGAGTGTAATTTCATTTACACAAATATAGTTTATTTTTGGAAACGAATCTTTTTGGTTGAAAAACTCGTCGCTCATGCCTGTTGTGTAATAAGGTTTTTAAAATTTTTAAAATTTTGTTAAGAGAATTTTTATATCAACCTGGTACGACCTATAGAGATTGAACTGCATTTATATGCATATTTTTCAATCATATACGACTACACATTTTGCAATTTCTAGTGCAGTCAAAACGGACGAACTTGACGTTGCATAACAACAACAATATAAAAAAATAGAGAAATAGAAAAATAGCAACTATAACACTTAGTCACTCATATGAAATAAAAACTAAAATAAATCATTACAGACGGTATATGACAAATTGTTATTCTAAATGTCACTACATGTGAAAGCACAGCATAATAAAAAATAAATAAAAATAAAAAAAGTAATAAAGAAAACAAGCAGAAAATGAAAAAATATGACAAAATAATAATCACTGATTACACACATACAACATACAAACACACATACATACATATGTATGTATAAGTGTAGAAAAAGATTGGCTGGACTTTATAAAAATCCTTAAAATATGAAAAATATTTTTTTAAAAACCTTTTTTATTTCACTCTTTTTTTTCAACAAAAAGGATTTTATTATTGGCTAACAACAGTTATGTGGCAAATTGTAGCATCCTGCAGGAGTGATTAAAGAAATACTTAATAATTAAAATTATTTTGCTTTTGCTACAACATAATTTGTTTCATTACATGCTGCAGTCTCAAGTAGCAACTGCTCAAATATATTTCTTAGCGCCAAGAAAATTCCTTGAAATTGCTGAAAGCCAGTGCTAAGAAGAAAAATAAATTTATCACAATTTGGCTGATTTTGTATCCCCGTACTCAAACTTTGCTCCCTTGAAGTTTGCTGATTTTATTTTAAGAGTAAAAAGGAAAAGAATAGAAATTTTGTTGTATTTCAAGTTTATTGCTTAGTTTTTTTTTCGTTTTTTGTTTCCTACTTATTCATTCATTTAGTTGTTGGTTGAATGCTTGAGTGAATATTTTGTTCTGTGTTGTATTGCGATGGTTTGTTGCTGCTACGGATGGTGTTGCACTTGCCCTAAAAGTGTCATAAACACGTACGAGAAGTTGAAATTTTTACTTTTATTTATTCTCAATAGTTCTTCATTACATTTGTTTTTTGTGTGTTTGCGTGCTTATGTCTGCGAGTGTGTGTGTACAAGTCTCTGTTCATTGTGGGCTCTCTTATCTCTTCATCTCCCTTTTGGCATTTCAATTGAATGCAACAAAAGTAATGTTGATTTTGGCTATTTGCCAACACATGCATGCAGCGCAAAAAAAGTAAAGAAACAGTTTTTAATCCGTCTCGAACTAATTTTTACACTACCCTACATTATTATCGCTCATTTACTCAAACAACGTCATAACTCAAAAAAAAAACTAGTATTTGGAAGAAAAGAGAGAGAAAAGAGAAATTTATAGGCAGATTTTGTAAAAAATTTCGTTTCCAAACGTTTCAAATTTGTATGAATAATAACGAAAATTCGTTTCAAAAATATTTTTTCCATAGAAATTTCAAAACGAAAAAATCGTTTGAATTCACAATATTTACCCTTTAAAAATTTCAACTTACATACAAATTCATGAAAAATATTAATTTTATTTTCAAAAGCTGAGTAAACAAGATATTTCTATGAAATTTTTACACAGTATGAAAACCCATATGAGTATTAATTCTGCGCCATTACGTCAAAAATTCCATTTTTTTGAGTTATGATGTTGTTTGTAAAAACGAGAAACATTTGTTACACATTCTTACAATTGGACATTTAAATCTGCATCAAATATAATAGATTTCAATTAAAATCTTTATCACAAGCCCATTTTTCTGACATTTATCAAAATTTCTTATCTAATACAAAAACCATTAACAGAAGTTTATTCCTAAACCACAAAGAAATATTTGTGAATTCGTCCAACATGACGAATTCGGTAGTAAAAATTCGCTGTGTAAATTCGTCGCATGAAGCATAATAAAGGCGAAAAAATTAACAGCTGTTATAATTGATAGTGTTGTTTACTATCTGAGTAAAGCAAAAAAAAAATATTGATAAGAAATAGAAATAAATCTATAGCACAGTTCGCCGCATGTGGTGAATTTCGGCCGATACCATGGTTGCGTGTATTTTCATTAACAAAATTATATAGTTTTTTGCGCCGAATAATCGCTACAAAAAATTCCTTCTTCGAGCAAGTTGTGTTCCTCTAATTTTTTTTTTTTTTTAATAAAGGGAAGTAACTCTCAGGCAATGAATGCCTGCTAATATTGCTAGGTGCTACCTTAATTAGAAAAAGGAAAGGATATAGAAAGACAGGAGGTGAAGAGAATTATAGACGAAACCTTCATTATTTTACAACTCTGCTTTTTGCAGGTTTTTACAGCGCCTCTGGTATCAATGAGGCGTATTATCTTTTTTTTTTTTTTTTTTTGAAGATGTGTTTAATTAGCAGAGACAGAGGTTAAATGCAAATGCATGTTTTTCTCTAATAATGTCAATAACTAAATAAATTTACGAAACAATGAATTTGCGTGAAAATGTCATCGTTTTGGTAGTGGATATTTTGCTAAAAATGCATATAATGCATATTTATGTCTCATGTTTAGGTATAAATGCATGGTTTTGTGTCATATTTTGTCAAAAATTCAAATTTCAAAAAATATTGTTGACAAATTATTTATGCAAATCGGGTTTTTTGTGGAAAATTTATTCGCTAGAATTGAAGAACGAATGCACAAGCATACACTCCTAACAAATATAATGGAAATTGTAATTTTGGTGGTTTCAATAGAAAATTGTCTGCTGTTAATCCAGAGAGTAGTGAAACAATGCTGCGTAAACTTGATATTTTTTTTTTAATGACAAGAGATTATACAAAAAAAAATTATTTAAATTTGAGCCGATTACATCGACTGACCTTAAAAGGATTTTTTTAATGCACAAAAGCTTTTTTGGAATACATTGATAGAACTTCACATTCCGAAATATAAAAAATAGTATAATTCTTAAATGAAAATAAATATATAACAACACTTTTCTTTTTCTATTTACGTATCGCTCCTTTACTACAATCAAAACATATCTCATAAAATTCGTATTTAGAGTTAATAATGCCCAAAGAAACCGTTATATCATATATAATCTTTGGTACTAATTTAATATAAAAGACTTGTACATGCACCTCTTAAGAAAAGAAAAATATTTTTATATCTTCATTTAGTTGTATGTAAGCTGAAATATTTTCTTTTGAACAAAAAGTTTTTTAAATATGTTCATATTTTATTATTTTTGGTGCATATTTTGCCTTTTTGATGCCTAAACTAGCATTTTTAAATGCATCAAGTCCTTATCCCTGAGGGTGGCGTTGGCTGAAGTAGTTAGCACGTTGACTACAAAGCGGAAGATCCTGGGCTCAATCCCTGTATCCGACTGTCATTAAATAACAACACTATGCACTTTTCTGATGTGCATTAGTGTCCTTTTGTATCAGTTGTTGTAGGCAAGTTCATAGTCACTGGTCACTGAACAATACCGACTTCAGTAGATGCTGATCGTAATATAACATCAGAACGCCCTCCTTCGTCGGTATTGTGTAGCAGAATCATCGGCGAAGTAAAATAACCAATAAATAAATAAACACAGCTTCAAAATTTAATACGCCTCATTTGACACCAGAAGGCGCTGCAACACTGCATTATTACAAAAAAAGCGTGCAAAAAGCAGAGTTGTAAAAGAATGAAGTTTTCTTTTATCTCTTCCTTCACCACCTGTCTTCTATCACTATCCCCTTCCGAAAGAAGGTAACACCTAGTAATAGTAGTAAGCTTTAATTGCCTGAGTGCTACTTCTCTTTTATTTAAATAAAATGTGCTCATACGTTCTATTTCGGTTAAAATCGCTATAAATAATAATTCTATAACAAAAGAAAATCAAACATAATTTGGTCTAAAGTTGACGATAAAGAAAATACCCAAGTTTAAAGGCAGTTTTAATCAAGTCTTAGATTTCTTATTTAAAACGGAGCTATAAAATAAGGTGCATGGAAATAACTTTCAAATAGAAAAATGAAATAACGCCTCATAAAATTAAGGAATTTTTAATTGGGCTTCATTTCATTTATCTTGGCTTTATTTTATCTTGACTTTGGTTTCATTGGGCTTTTGAGTTGGGCGTTATTTTATTTATATTGGGTGTTTTTTTCATAAATTTGCTCTTGAGCCTTATTTAATTATTTTGGGTTATATTTTATTGTGGTCTTTTTCATTTCTTATATGGGCTTTATTAGCTTTCCTTACAGTCGCATATTATTCATCTTTTTTTATATACGCAAAATTTTGCCTGAAAATCCAGGTGGTATCTACCCATAACATAAAATAGTTTTAATATAATTTTCCCAGTTTATAGCTTCCTTCATCATCATAATAAAAACAGCAGACCTGAGAAGGCAAAATAAGAAAGAAAATAGAAGAAAAAAAAAACACAAGAACCAGTTCAACAAAACACGGCATTTACAGTCCGTTCGTGCGCATTTTTACTGCCGCAAGTGGATTTCAACAATTCGTATTAAAACCGGAGAGAGAGAGAGAAAAAAAAAACAATAAAAAAACTAAAAGCAAAAGAATAAAATTCCAGCTAGAATTGCATTATTGTTGCATGAAGCTTATTCAATACGTTTAAGAAAAAATACATAAACTAAAATAAAATAAAATGTCTCAAACAAGAACAATTTAACTTTTTGTAAAAATGTTCTTCTTGGAAACACTGCAAGAATGTGCAAGAAAAAAATTGTGTTTTTTATTGTTTTTTTTTTAATATTTTTGTATTTCCTACAATTAGATCTTTTATTTTAGTTAAAGTTCGCCGTAGCATTTCGTTACTTAAATGTGTCAAAAACAATTTTCGTTTCATGCATGAAAGTGGAAAATAATATAAAATGAAAAAAAAGAAAAATTATATATTTAGTAAATGGAATATTATTTGCTAAATGATTTTATTTTATAGTACAGGGTGGGCCAAAAGAAACCAAGGGGTGTAAAAGTTTAATAACTTTTTTGTTTATTAACTTTTTTCTATTTTTTCTTTCAGATTATATAATATACAAAATGGAAATTTTTTTACACTAAGTATGAAAAATGATGTCTCTTAAATGACCACCGTTTTCAGCTTCTAAATTTTGCAGTTAAATTTCAAGAGTTGGCCAGAAATGAAATCAACTTTATTGAAAATTTGATTATGAGTGATGAAGCTCATTTTCATTTGAATGGCTTTGTTAATAAGCAGAACTGTAGGTTCTGGGGTTCTCAAAATCCAAGAGCCATTTATCAACGCCAATTGCACCCCATCAGGTGTACAGTATGGTGTGGGATCACATCTGAAAATGTCATTGGGCCCTACTTCTTCGAGAATGAAGATGGAAGTGCTGTAACCGTAAATGGAGAGCGGTATCGGTTTATGATAGAAAATTTTTTACGTCCTGCTCTTGAAAACAGACCTGGTATGTGGTTTCAGCAGGACGGAGCCACTGCCCATACTGCCCGAGACACAATGGCACTTTTAAGTCAAAGTTTTGGAGAGCGAATAATTTCTCGAAATTCGGAAATTATTTGGCCAGCGCGATCGCCAGATTTGACAGCACCCGACTATTTTCCTTGGGGTTTTTTGAAGGAGCGAGTGTATGTGAACAAGACAGAGACAATCCTTGAACTCAAGGCAAACATTGTTGCAGAAATTTGAACGCTACAGCCACAAGTTTTGAAAGATGTTATGGAAAATGCTCTAAAAAGAGCCCATCAGTGCGAAGCTGAAAACGGTGGTCATTTAAGAGACATCATTTTTCATACTTAGTGTAAAAAAATTTCCATTTTGTATATTATATAATCTGAAAGAAAAAATAAAAAAAAGTTAATAAACAAAAACGTTATTAAACTTTTACACCCCTTGGTTTCCTTTGGTCCACCCTGTATTTGCCAGTTAATAGCATAATTTTGAAGCTGCTCTTGCAAGTCTGGTGATGAACATTAGAAACACTTAAACAATAAAAATAAATAAATATAAAATAGCTGTATTATTGAAATTGCAAGAAATACACAAAATTTAAAAATAATAACAATAATAATAATATAATAGTAGCAAAAATCTAAGGGCCATTATTACAACTTAAAGATAGTTAAAAGTAGGATTTTATCGGACGTATAAAAACTTTATCATTTGCAAAATTTTACTTTAACCTAAAGTGAGCGATAAAATACAGGCAAGTTTATCCTACCTGGTAAGTTAAATCCAATTTGCAATAATGGAAAGCTTTTTTATACGTCCGATAAAATCCTACTTTTAACTATTTTTAAGTTGTAATAATGGCCCTAAGACTCATAACTAATTTAAAAAAAAAAAGTTTTAGTTAATATTAATTATTATTACTGTTCGATTTTTATTTGTTTTTCTCTATTTATGATTTTTGATCAGGCTAAAGTTCGTATCGCTTTGTAAGCCAAATTACTTGTGATAATTATTAACGAAAAAATAACACCAAAGTTAATTGTAAATATTCTGCCATATGTGCCATACATATGTAACAGAACGGAACAACTAGCTATTTTCGAAGGTGACTACACCTTCATCGTCAGCATTATTTGTGTGTTTCTTTCACTGTGTGTGGTATTACTTGATTATATTTTTGCTTTATATATGCAACTTTTATTGCAAATGGAATATGTGAATTGTTTTGATTCATAGTATTAGAATTTGCTGAAAGCTTTTTTTATAATGAAAGCTGAGTTTTAGCATCTATAAATTTACAAGAGTCTTGCAATTTTCGCTTGTTCTTTACTAATTATGCACATGTTAGTTAATTAGATATGTTTTGGTTCTACTGAATACAAACTTTTTGTATTGTTACAATTAAGTATATTTATTTAATTTTTGCCACAGTCCCATGTCTATTAATTTTAGTTAATTTTAATTATTATTGTGCGAACTTTATTACTTCCTATATTTAAGATTTGATAAGGCTACAGTTCGTATAGCTTTATATATTTAAAAAAAAGATTATTTGTTGTTGATTACTTACGTACCAAAATGTCAAAAATGAAGAATATTCCTGTTTTTGTTTTAGAGGCAAAACAACCCTACAAGAACACTACCAGTCAATTGACTGCTCATTTGATCGGAAGTCATGCAGGACATATTCATCAATGCGTAGAACAAAGTTTCTATCACATTGTTAAAGGCAAAATGAAAAATGTGATGGAAACTTTTGTGTACGTGGGATGTTGCATCTCTCTCTAACCAATTAATATAACATATAGTTGAACTGCTCACTCCAGTGCTTTTTACTAATCAATGATAGCATAAATATTATTCAATTTTGACTGATCATAATTGACAAATATATCCCCCACAATTGAGTAATCAGCAAATATACTTTTTAATTTATTTTATTTGTTTTTTATTCAAAAAAATAACTTTAAACTTCACACGTAACTAACATATTTAAAACAAAAAATACAAATAAACAAAACAGCAAATAACTTCAGCAGTATCTATCCCTCTTAACGCCTTTTCATGACCAACGCACCTTGCTCTTTACAAATGTCTAAAATTTTGAAAATAAAATACATATTAAATTAAACTTTGTGAATTTCTTTTATGCACTGTTTTACTTATCTTTTTTAATACTTTTCACAGATAGAATGAATTGTATCACCGACTTCTTCAGCTCCCAACGCATCTTGATCTTTCCAAATATCTAAAAATTGAAAAAGAAACGAATACATACATATATACATACATATATATGTATGTATATTTTTAATTAAACTATAATATTAATTTTGTTAATTATTGTTTTTATCTTACTTTTTCACAAACACCATAACTTTTTTTTATCACTTTTTACATTTTAATTTTACAAACCGAACGAACTATAAATTATTTTCAGTAAAATTCAATATTTTAAAAATTTTTACATGTGTACATTAGACATTCCACTCTATCATATATGTTAGAGTAGAGCAACTATAATAACTGTTGAATTGAATGTAAAATTGTTGCAAATGTGTTAGTAAAAAAATGTTGTTTGTGTTAGTTTCAGTCATTCATTTCTTGTAGGGAACGATTCGCCCTTTTGGCGAAGCCTGTTCATCAGGCAAGACCGGCGGCAGTGTTAGGTGCGGCTTATCAGGCTGTTCCCGTTGATCAAAGTCACCGAGAGGCTACGTAGTCGTTGCTACCACTCAAGTTACACCGACAACAAAGTATCCACACGGTGACCGATATATACAAGCATGTCGCCATGCCAACAGCTGTGGTTTAGCCAACATTTTGTTGCTGCTTAAACAACTCATGAGTCTGCTTTTTTAAATTCGTTTTTATTTTGACATGCGTTAAATAAAAATTAAAATTTACTATTTAGTCCCTATTTACACTATGAAAGTCTTATTGCTAAGCTGATTAGTTTATTAGGAGAGAGAGACGGGGGAAAAGAAACGTTGTTGTTCCCCTCGTCTCTCTCTCTCTCTCTCTATTTCTGAAACTAATCAGCTTAGCAATAAGACTTGCACAGTGTGATTTGGGACTTATTAATATCTGTTTAGCAAACTAATTCCTCTATTAGTTGTTTGACTTCGCCGATGATTTATTACTACATGAATGGAAGAAAGAAGGCGCATTTGAGAACAATTTATAATATTGAGAGGACTCTGAGTCCAGTCATCGTCTCAACTACTAATTATTATTATTTGCTGCACACTGAGATCGTTTTCTTACTTTCGAATGACAAGCTTCAATAAATTAGTTTTCAAGTATATTTTTATAAAATTTAAAAAACAAAATTTTTATTTACGTACATCTATTACGAATTTTTCTTATTTTATTTAATTTTTTGTTTCTTTTATTCATAAAATTTTATTGTTAATACAATCAATGGTGCAAAAAAATCTATGCCGCATGAAAAGAAAATCCTAGAAAATCTTAAAAATGTTTTTCTCTATTTTTATAGTCTCTTTTATAATCAAAATACATTATTCGTATTTCCAATTGTTGTTCTCTCTTTTTTTTTTTTTTTTTTGCTATTTTATGATTGATTTTAACATCGCAATTATTTTTCATTGAAGACAAATTCTTTTTCCTTTATTATTATTATCATTTCTTTTTTTTTATTATTATGTATTATTGTTGTTGCTGTATTTCTTATTGCAGCTGATTACAAGATGCCATCAAATCCTTTGACAATTTTACCCAAAAAAAAAATTATTCGAGTGTGAAATTTTTGAATGCAAATGAAGCGAAAAGGGTCACGACAGCAATGATGAACAAGACCATGTGTACGGTAGCTTTGTGGCAAACATATAAGTTTGGGGAAGAAGTTATAAATTTATGTATACATATGCAAGTGTGTCTTTCTAATAAAAATTAAATAGAAAAAATATGCAAATATATAATAAATTTATGTATTTATGTTTATATATGTATGTATAAATGTGCGTTTGTAAGTTAAATTTCAATATCATTTTGTTTCGCTACATAAAAATAAGTGTGAATAATAGTGATTTTATGGGCATTTTATTTGCTACACAAGAGAAGAAAAATATCACAAAACAAGTCATACTAAATATATAAATGTACATATGTACATATTTACACATTGCTCGTTTACTTCAATAACGACATAACTCAAAAAAAAAACTACTCCTAGAAACAGAACTTAACGGAAAAAGTTATTTTTATTTTTGTCTCAAGAATGGACTTTGCGAGATATTTGTATTTAATTTTTACTTAATGTCAGGTTAGCGAAAATAAGTAATCAAATATGTCTATCTATTTATATTGAAAACATAAACATATTTTAGCGTTTTGTTTTTGCTGTCAATATAAATGGGCAGAAGAGAATTTTTACTTGTTTTATATGTATGTATATTGAAACTTGAAATATGTAAAATTAGTGTATTTTTATACAGACTACAACAATTAACACTAAAATTTAAAAAAATTAAATTAAAGGGTGGTCCATCAGTTAATGCAATTTTGACTATGTAATTCTGACAATTTGCTATATCTTGGGAACCGTAAGAGGCAAACACTTGAAATTTTCAAAAACGGTAAAACTAAAAAAATCGAAAATTATAAAATCGCCAAATTAAAAAAAAAATCGCCGAAAATTAAAAAAAATCGCCAAAACGAAAAACATCGCCAAAATTAAAAAAAAAATTCTAACACTAAAATAAATCGCCAAATTCGAAAAAATCGCCAAAATAAAAAAATCAAATGAAAAAAAACGCCAAAAATAAAAAAAAATCGCCAAAATGAAAAAACGCCAAAAACCGAAAAAAAATCGCCAAAACGTAAAAATAAAGTGTCAAAACCGAAAAAACGCAAAAAACGCCAAAACAAAAAAAACCGAAAGACCCCAAAAATAAAAAAAATGCCAAAACTATATATTATATAGGATTGAAGAGTCGCACTTTACTGAATTTATTTAAATTCGTTTTCATTTTTACATACGTTAAATAAAAATTAAAAATGTACGGTTTATTAATATCTTTTTAGCAAAATAATTCCACTATTAGTTATTTGACTTCGCCGACGATTTATTTTTAAATGAATTTGAGAACAATTTATAATGTTGATATGACTGAGTCCAGCCATCGTCCCAACTAATAATCCTTATTATTTGCTGACACTAGAAATTTGTAAAATTAGTGTATTGTTATACAGACTACAACAATAACACTAAAATTTAAAAAAAAAATTTAAATTAAAGGGTGTTCTATCAGTTAATGCAATTTGACTATGTAATTTTGACAACTTGCTGTATCTTGGAAACCGTGAGAGGCAAACTCTTGAAATTTTCAAAAACAGTAAACTAAAAAATCCCAAAATTATAAAATCGCCAAACCGAAAAAAAATCGCCAAAACGAAAAAAATCGCCAAAACGAAAAAAATCGCCAAAATTAAAAAAAAATCCTAACACTAAAATAAATCGCCAACTTCGAAAAAATCGCCAAAATTAAAAAAAAAACACAAAAAAAAATCGCCAAAACACGAAAATATTGCCAACACTTAAAAAAAAATCTTATAAAAAAAAATCGCAAAAATTAAAAAAATCGCCAAAAATAAAAAAAAATCGCCAAAATGAAAAAACGCCAAAAACCGAAAAAAATCGCCAAAACGAGAAAAAAAAGTGTCAAAACTAAAAAAAGCGCCAAAAAATTAAAAAAATCGCCAAAACCGAAAAAGCGGGCAAAACGCCAAAACGAAAAAACCGAAAAAACCCAAAAAATGAAAAAAATGCCAAAACTGTATATTACATAGGCTGAAGTTTCTATCCAATTACATATCTAGTGTTCATACGGAACACTTCGTGCGCTAGTCAGAGTCGCACTTTACTGAATTTATTTTTGTTATAACACTGTTGCAGTAACTAAGCGATATGGATGTATGTACTTTTTTACATATGTCTATGTGTAATTCATACATAAACATTTTTTTTTATAGATGTTACAAATTTTTTCATAAAATATTAGAGTCTATCATTTCTTGTTTAGATTTCCTTAAAAAAATTGTACAATAAAACTTAATACTGGCAGGAGAATAATTTAAAAAAAAAACAAACAAAAAAGAATATAAAGAAGATGAAGGTGACAGTAAATTAAATGGTTTATGAATAATGACAACAATATCCAGCTGAAGCGTTTAGTTTCCTTTTATGTTGTTCTTCGAAGTCAGCGACATAAACAAAATTTTAAATTAAACAAATATGAAACCGATTTCCAAAATAAGCACTAAAAAGTAAAAAAAAATAGTTAAGATTGATTTAAATAAAATATATTTTGTACAAAAAATTTATATAAAAAAAACGGCCTTGTTCTGTAAACCGATAGATTTGATATCGCATGATTTTAGAAAACTTACTCCGACAATAGAAATATTTTTCAGATTTTTTAAATTTTTTTATTATATAGATTTTGATTATATATCATATCTGAAAGGAAATTATCGCGTTTGATTTTAAACACGTCTGCAAGATCATTATTAATTTTTTTAAAAACGAGAAATTTGCTCGGATTCGGTTTACAGAATGGGGCCGATAGTTTTTTAACTTTTTATTGCTTATTGTTTAAGTAGATTTAGATTTTTTTAATTTTATTTTGAAATTTTTAGAGCCTAGTTTATATATACGAGGACGTGGTCACGCCCAATTTGGAAAATATTAGTGTCCGTACACTTTTCTAAGTTCAACAACGTATCACTTTCAGAGCTCAAGGTGTATGCCCGGTTTTGTAAAAGTGTCAGTTAAAAAAGAACGTGATATATAATATCACGTCCCTTTTTAAGAGCTCAAAATGTGTGCCAAGATTCGAAAAAGTTGATGGAGTACAAGCATTTGAATTATAATACACATTAAAATTTAAAAAAATATTAAGTTTTAGTGGGCAGGGTCCGCCCATTTTTGCAACTTCGATGTTTCGTCCTTACGAAAGTACAATGTGTTAGATAAGCTTTGTATTTAGTAATCGAATAAGTGCAATATCATAAAATAAAATAAAATAGTTCGTGGGCGTGTCACTAATCGCCCTCTTTTTGTCATGGCACCAAGTAGAAGACAAAAAATTTTTCAATCGGTCTTAAAGTTACCGAGTTATGAACGAAAAATGCCAAAAAAAATACACTAATTGGTAACCTCCTCTTTTTTTGAAGTCGGTTAAAAATAGCTGACTTCAAAGGTTCAAATCAAAGTTCTCCTTCGAATCTTAATTTATAGCTCAATCTTTTTAGTTGGATTTTAATTTTTGAAAAACGTTTATTCCATGAGAATTATAACCCGATAACTATCTGGAATTAAGCTGAATATGTCTCATAATTTTTCAAATAATTATAAAAAACAAAAATAAAATATCGAAATATAAAGAAACAATTTTTAGAATAAAAACAAGACTCCTTAAGCTTAATAAAACTAGAGACCATTATTTTAATTAAATATAATTTCAAAACCAATCAACAATTTGAATGCAAAAAAGAAAGTTTTGATATCAAGTATTTATTTTATGAGCTTATTCTATTTTTAGTTTAAAAGCCCGTTTAAAAAAGTACTTACACTGAAAGAAATTTTAATTTAAACTTTTATTTCTATAATATATAAAAAACAATAGAAGGTGCAAGCAACGATTCTTGATAAGCTTTTGGTATATATTTCATTTAAGAAGGAAAAATAAATTATATTAAAAAAATTTTAATGCCACAATATATGCAAACTTAGTTTAACAAATCATGTTTTGCGAGGGATATCTGTAGTATAATTTTCTTTAATATCTCATTTGCAATTGTTGAAGCTTAACGTTGAAAACTTATGGTATCTGGTAATATGACAAAAATACAATTGTTTGCTAAAACTGAAGGGTATTTAGAATTTTTGTATAGCAAATAAGAACATAATAAGAACAGCGTAATCAGTAACATTAGAATTTACATAAATACGATTCCAGCAGTGCCAGCAGCAACCATTAAAGCCTTTGCTTAGCATAAGAACATAATGATTATGATGTTGATGATGATGACCCAGTTGCAAAAATTCAATTACAAAAAGTGTGTTAGAAATGGTCTAAAGGTGCAACTTAATATATGTGAGATTTAAATATAAAACGGATTCTGCAAAACTAAGAAGAAACAGGATAAAAATGTTGCACAATTTTTTTTTTTTTTTTTTTTTGCATTATTGTTGTTGAATCTTTTTTCCTTTGTTTAATGCTTTAGTGGTGGCATGCATTGTTTTAATAAAAAAAATAGAATTCTTTTGAAAGTGTTGAAAATTAAGAGATTAGCAACAGTTTAAAAAAAGTTATCTTAACAAAGCTTTTACCAGGGTTTTTTGTTCTATAAAAAACAATAAACAAACATGTATTTATGTAGCGATGGTTTCAAGTAGAAAGGCCCCAACTCGTATTTTTTATGAAGTTAAGTTTTTCAGTGAGTCCAGCTAATTTCACACAAATACGCTTCTTCACGAAAATTTATTGCAATAGTGTAAAAATTAACCCTTTTACAATCAATTGTACAGAGCAGTTTGTACTTTTTCTATTACGTTCTTACCTTCTATAAATTTACAATTATTTGAGTTAGGGCCTTTCTACTTGTGACCAACGGTATATTTATGTCTAATAGCTGAGTTAAAAATATTTGCTAAATAATTATAATTTTTTTAGTTAGTTGTTTTTTATGGGAATTGTTAAAATTTAGATTTAAAATTTTAAAAAAAATTTTAAAAATTTTTAAAAAAATTTAAAAATTTTAAAAAATTTTAAATATAAATTTTTTAGTTATTTTCAACTATTTTAATATGGTCTTAATAATTTTTTATTTTTTTATACTGCAATTAATATATAAAATATGTGTTAAAATACTTTTAAAACCAATTAAGTTTAACGATTCCTTTCTATTGAACTGCGAAAAATAAACGAATCACGTTTAATTAAATGTGCACAGATACACATACATACATATATGTATATAATATATGAATTTATGTATGTATGCATGTTTATAAGAAGAAAAAAATCGTATTAATTAAAAAACGCCAAAAACCGAAAAAATCGCCAAAAACGCGAAAAAGGCGCCTAAACTAAAAAAAAATCGCCTTAATAAAAAAATCGCCAAATGAAAAACGCCAAAAACAGAAAAAATCTCCAAAACGCGAAAAAGACGCCAAAACTAGAAAATCGCCTAAATGAAAAAAATTGTCAAAATGAAAAAAATCGCCAAAATGAAATAAACGCCAAAAACCGAAAAAATCGCCAAAAACGCGAAAAAGGCCCAAAAACTAAAAAAAAAATCGCCTAAATAAAAAAAATCGCTAAAATGAAAAAAAATCGCCAAAATGAAAAAACCTCAAAAACAGAAAAAAAAATCGCCAAAATGAAAAAAACGCCTAAAACCGTACAAATCGACAAAACGAGAAAAAAATGCCAAAACTAAAAAAAGCACCTAAACCTAAAAAAATTGTCAAAAACCGAAAAAACGCCAAAACCTGAATTACATGTCTACTGTCCGTACGGAACCCTTCGTGCGTGGGTCAAAGTCGCACTTTACTGAATTTATTTAAATATATTGAATGTTTACAAGCTATGTCGCGAATACTTCTTGTTGATAACAAGGACTCCTAATTTTCGGTAACAATATGTGACAAAGATTTGGCTACACTAAAGCTAGATTAATTTTGTGAAAATATCAGTACAAACTGATGAGTCTAGGCACCCTGAATCCCTCAGTAAAAACACTTTGCACCTTAAACATTTTAATTTTTCACAATTTTTCGATAAAAAAAAATCAAAGGCTAACAGTCTGAACACAATGTAACTAGAATTCATTACGGTGCGGTTTTTCATACGATTTTGAATTAAAAACCCGCAGTGCGGAACGGCATAAATTTAAAATCTATTTTGTTTTCATTGCGGACTTTCTTATTCTCTCAACTTATGACTCTCTTTCTCTTTCTGATGTTGCCATAGTTTTTTAATAATTGGCTGTGTTCACAACAAAAAACATGATTTTGAAGTTCAAAAATTTCTGTCATAAAATATAAAAGCTTAAAAATTTATCAAATATATCTGCGAATGTATAAAACTTTAATTATTTTTTGCTTTTAGCTGCTGCCATTACAAAATATTTAATACAAAGAGTACATTTTTTATAAAAATTTATGAACAAAAAAATTAATAAAAATTTAAACAAACAATGACAAGTGTTGCCGTCGCCGTCTTCCGTTGTATTATATTTATTTTTCTCTCCCGCAACGAGAAATCGTACCGCACCGCAAACATTGTGTTTAGACTCTAAGCAGGGGTTTTCTTTTCACTCACTCCAATTTAGGGTTCACCTCAACTAATTATATTGCTTATGGATTTTATGGAAGCAGAAAAATTAATATAAAAGTAATTAGACTAAAAGAATTTATTTTTTTAGCCGAAACACTCATGTAGGCTTGAATATTTAATTTTACTCTTCTAAAGAGCCAAATAAAACTTCACGATAAATTAATAACAAGAAAAAAAACAACCGCTCATAATTATACAAACGTGTGCATTAAATTGTTTTAAACAAAATGTAAATGACCTTAAAATGCCCCAAAATGTTTAATTATACTCGTATCCTTAGCCGAACATTAATGTTTTTTTTTTTTTTTTTGAGTAATACAAAAATCGAAATTATGCTTTAGAAATGTACTTTTAAAACTCAACGCTAATTAGGATTTAATGTGATTTTAATCAAATGGTGTTAACATGAATCGAATTAAAATAATTCAGTACCAGCCCCAGTACAACAAACATTAATTATAAGAAATGGGTAAACAATTTGAACATTTGAACAAAACACCAGAGCATAAACGAAATAACATACATACATACATATTGCCTTAAGCAAACATATAAACGCAGACTCGCCCAAATATATATATACATACATACATATGTACATACCTATTCAGTTACAACGTAAATATTTTGTAGTCTCAAAAACATATTAGAACTTAAGCACCGCACTTATCCACTTGTGCATACATTTCCACTTAAAAACACATGCATACATACACACACTTACAAATCTACATATCGATGGTCACAAGTATTTTTACGAAATTAATTTTTTGTATGATTCCAATACATTTCACACAAATACACCTCGTCAATACTGTAAAAAAAATAACGATCTTACAAGCAGTTTTACTGTTCATTATTATATTTTTACCTTTTCCTCTAAAGCTACAGTTATTTTAGTTAGGGCCTTTCTATTTGCTACCCACGAAATGTACATTCACAGTAACAATTGTGGTATAAATCTGTGTAATTTGTATTTAATTGAATGTGGTTTGAAATAAAATTACACAAGTTTACAAATTAATGTTTACAATTTTATACTTACTACAACATCGCACATACACACACATACACACATTCTCACACACTCACTTAAAAATACTCTCTCACACTCTCTCCCGTACACACTAAGGCACATTTCAAAGATGTGTACACCAGTGATGCCAACTTAATATTAATATTTTCTAAGCGAATCTCTATTTTGGGAATAGTATCATCTTTAATGAAACATATCAGAAAAAAAAGGTATGATTTACACTGAAAAAATAAATACACCAAGTTTTTATTAAAGTAATTTTTGGAAATACACAAATTTCTTAACAGCACTACTTAGTGTTTTTTCTTAGTTTGGCACTACGGCTCAAAATTTGGCGTTTTGAGTCTTCAAAAAGCACTGAAAATAGTACCAAAAGCACTAAGTTGGCATCGCTGGTGTACACGCTTCTACGAAATTGACAATGTAATTATAGGAGTACGAGTATGATAATAAAATTTGTATTTTGATTAATGTTTTTCTTTTCTTGTTGTTTTTTTTTTAACAAAAATATCCACTTGATGAATATGTAAATAAATAAAAAAAAATTCCACAAAAAAGGGATGAAGCTTTAGCATAAAATTGCTTTGTTTTAAATATCATTTTGCATACGTTGGTTGATTCCAATGAAAACCATACATAAATGATAAATTGTTTCAAATATTTATATTACATGTGCTCGTGTGCTTATCTTTTTCAATCAAGCATTTTTGCCACACACACACACACACACACACAAACACACACACACATACATGCATACATATACGTGCGTGCGTTTGAGTGCAAGCATACATTTGAATTTCATCTTTGAGCATTTTTTACACATCCCTGCACACACACATTTTAATGTGTTAACTGAGCCGAGTAATTTGACGTAAATACATATTTTCTGTGTAAGAATTAAACTGCTTGAAAATAACACTGACAGTGTGTGTGTCTGTGCTTGTGTAGGCGTAATAGTGTTTTTTGTAAGTCCATGTGCGAGTGTGGGCCAAAAGAGTTGGTTTTAAAAAAAATATGTCGGCACAGCTGTCATTTAAGACAAGTTTCGATTATATATTTTTCAATTATATGAATTGATTTCATTTTTAATATGATATCATTCATCTTCACTTTTGTTTCATCTTCAGTTTTGTTTCTTACGACAAAAGAACAGGGTGTGTCAATAAGACATTGGAATTTAAATAGCTCGCCATTTGAACAGTTGTCATGACTCAAGCTGTAACTACTTGACAGTTAGAAAGTAAAACTAAGTTTTTAATAAAAATAAATTAGTTTAAGCTTCAAAAACAATATTTCCCACACTTAATGTAAAACCTGGATCGCACTATCGGCGCATCTTTTATATGACTATACTATACTATTTATATTTTTGACTACGGGTGTGGCAACCCCGGGGCCCTAGCTGGGGTGATGTGGCTTTTTCCATTGATGTACCTTTGGTACATTACCCATAGAACTTATGTGTTACTACCCGATCTCTGGCAACAGAGAAAAGGATGTGCACATATCTATAAAAGGAAGACAGGTCCTGTTGATGTCAGTTAGGTGCAGCGTCACCTAGAACTGCCACTGAGTTCGAAAGACGATAGAGGTGAAGCCCTTGTGGTGGAACCTCGAGGTCTGACCAGAGGCTACTTCTGGTGCCACGGGTGCCGCTTGCCCGACAGTCGAGCTGCTTTGAAGTTTTGAGTGCATGTAGCGGTCGTCAGTTTCCTTTGCTAAAATGCCGAGTTCGTCCTACCCCTTGGGGTTAAAGGGATGATTTTGGCATGTGTGGAGTAGGCACTGGTTATTTGGCGACACAGGCATGCGTTTAACTCGGATGAGTGTTTGAGCTGTGCCGAAAATGGTTGAAGAATTCTCTTGGGGACCTCGCTATGGGTGTATACACAACAAATGGCGTGAGAACCGGGAGAATAAACGTGGTGGCTGTGGTTGCTACCAAAATCGCTGGGAGAATAGTCTTGGCTTCCCAGTGTGAAATCAATGCTAGTGGTTGGTCTGACGCGGCCATCCAGACACTATTCTAGGTGCTGTTGCCATTCAACAGAAGCTGCTATGGGCACGGACATAGCAGCAGAGTTTAGATAGCTCAAATTACCTCAGCAAAGTAATCGAATATAGTACAGGGATAACTATATCAAAGATTGCAACCTATGTGCCTTGAGGAGTGGGCCTTAGGTTCATTCTAAAAGGGTGCATGGGGGCGATGTTCTGGCGTCTTACCTGCACCCGCTGCTTTGGAACCCGTGCGATTAGGCCGTAATGGCAGGTGCTCACGGAAAGCTATCGCACATCTGCCATAATCTTAAACTGAAAAATCAGGATCGAATCAGCTTGCTATTGACATCGACGGTTAGACCCCAGACTTTACAAATAAGTCTTTTTTAACAAAAAATCTTATTTATAGATAATCCTATGCGAGTACGCAAAATATGTAGTTCGATAGTAACTCTGCTGTTGTTAATGCAATAATGACCAGTGTACAAAAGACCATCAATAAACAAACAAAATGATACAAACATTGTAACGGCTATAAAAATTAATTGCTTTTGTGACTATGCAAAGAGAACAGCAACAAAAATAACAAACAGCGACAGTAGCAAAACGTATAAAAATAACTACAAAACAACATTGAACATAAAATACGCAAACACACACACACACACACGCATAAACGCATACAAATTGATGTAAAAATTTACAAACAATAGACTTACTTTCAGTTTTTTTAACACACACACAAACAAATGAAGTGTAGCAGGGACATTATCATAATTGAGTTATAGTGCACCAATTACAATTTCTCCTACTTATTAACATTTTTAATCAAGATAAAAATTGTTTTTTGTTCATACTAATAATGATGATGACTGTGGCGGTTGCTGTTGCCCGTGCCGTTGCTGATGTTGATATTGTTGTTAATTATATTAATGTAGCCAACAAAACAAACTTAACATAAACAACATTTTGTTTCAATTCTCTTTCGTAACATGTTTAATTCATTTATGTTGAGTTGCAAATGGCGAATGGCGGATGGCGGATGGTGTTTGAAAATGCAAATAAAAATGGTAAATGTGCTGTTACCCTTTACCTGGTAACGTTCGTTATACCAGTCAACATTATGCTGGAGGTGGTTTCAACATTTTTGCTCTCTTTGCCTTAATGTTTATTTTTATTACACGATTTTTCCCCATCCGGCCCTTAGACTATAATTTATTTAAACAAATATGCAGGCACACACAAATGGTTACACTAACTTGTTATTTTGCCTGCTGCTCATTGTATGTAAACAATTCGTAAATTATATTGTATTTCTTATTTGCTCATACTCACACACACACAAAGACTATGCCGTAACATTTGATGTTTGTCTTCGCTTACAAATAAACAAACTTATACAATGAGCCAGCACAACAAAATACATACACTCTTCATAGTCACACAATATAATGCGTACTACGACAAGGCATGGGTTGATTATAAATCTCTCAACTGAACAGAGTTGAAATGAAAGGGTTAAAAAGGCGGCCTCTTGAAGAAATGGGCGGCAAGGGAAAAATTGCAAGCTTTTACGGAAATGCGGAGGACATTGAGAAAAGAAAATATTTATCCCAAGTTGAAAATTCATAAATAATGATAAAGAGTAAAAAAGTATTTATTTTCTTGCGAATAGGTAGGAAATGTTCCCTTCTATAAATAAATTAATGTCTTATAAAAAAATTTATATATATAAATGAAAATGCAACAAGTATGTGTGTATGTGTGTAATATATACATTTATCAAACTATACTAGGAGGAAAATTATTAATTCAGTTAATGTTTGTATCTGTATTGTTTTAAATAATTAGAAAAAAGAGCCTTAAATATGAATGTTTATTTTTTCAAATTTATTCACCGTTTACTCTCTTGCATATGAGTACGTATGAGTAATACTTATGAATAATTATATATTACTCATACGTACTTAATTTCAAAAACACATAAATTTTTCTTGCACAAGTTTTAACTAAACAGAAAGATAACTATATAATGTTTAGCGTTCCGTACACCAAAGGCGAAGAGGTCCCTATTGTTTTCGCTACGATGTCCGTCTGTCTGTGTGTCTGTCTGTCACAGGCTGTTTTCTTGCGAGTGATAAGAGTTACGGACTTGAAATTTTCACATAGTATATCGAATTTTGGCCGCTACAACAACAAATATATAACAGTTAAAACTTAAAGGGTATTGTTATGCGAGCAATCCTAATGTAATATCCCGACAATTATAAACGAACACCAATTAGCACTGAAGTTTAAAAATAAAACTTAAAGGTTATTCTTTTAGTTAATGTAATTTTGACAAATTTCTGTAGCTTGGATTCCGTAAAAAGCAAACTTGAAATTTTCAAAAACACCAATATTTTAAAAACTTCCAAAATTTAAAAAAAAAATGCGTAACGAAAAATAGCATAAATGAAAAAAACTTTGAATTGAAAATATCACCAAAAATAAAATGATTCCCTTAAATGCAATAAAATAACTATGAGTAAAAAGGTCGCAAAAAAATAAAAAAAAATCGTAAAAAGCCGAAAAAATCTATGAAACGACAAAAGCGCCAAAGCAACAAAAATCTTTGAAACTTCGGTTATGTATTGAAAAAAATCGTCAAAGCGAAAATAGCGCTAAAACTAAAAATATGTACTGCAAAAAAAACAAAAAGAAATTGCCAAAACGAAAAAGGTACAAAACCAAAAAATCGCCAAAAACTAAAAAATAAGTAAAAAAATCGCCAAAAAACCGAAAAAAGACGCCAAAGCTAAAAAAAGGGCCAAAACTAAAGAAAACTGCTAAAACAAAAAAATCGCAAAAACGACAAAAAGTACCAAAACTAAAAAAAACTAAAAAAAAATTAAAAACGACCAAAAAAATCGCGAAAAACTTAAATAAAAAAGTCTCCAAAACAAAACAAAAACGCTAAATCTAAAAAAGCGTCAGTAATACAAAATTGCCGAAATCCGCAAAAATCGCCAAAAGGATACAAGCGCTGTGCGGAACTTTTCGTGTGCAAGTCAAAGTCGCGCTTCTAGAAAATTTTAAAATTTAAATGCTATTTAAAATCGTTTAAGATATATTTACTGCATGAAAATAAAAATAAAGGCGCATAGTCATAGTCATAAAAAAGGTACACTTTAAGAGCTTAAAATCAGTATTGTCATACAAAATACTGGTTTTATGGCATGTTTCTACATTACAAGTAACTCAAAAATTTTGTTCATATGAGTACAAAATTTGGCTTTGGGGACTCATAAAACAAGTGTCAACTTTTTCTGAGTAAAATACGTAATACTTTTTTATTTTGTTGTTTCTACATAACAATTTCAATTATATCTAATGTCAAATATAGGCAATCAAAAATTAGTACTTGTGTGGAAATTAAAATAGGCTTTTATTCATTAAAGAAGAAATCGAATGTCCACACAATCGTCTAATTGAACCATTATGGAACCTGTAAGCATAAATCCAAACATTCTTACATTATATCCCATATTTGTATGTATTTTCATCACAATTTTGTTTTCAATTTTGTTCACATAAATTTGTTCGAGGTAAGTAATAATAGGTTTGTTCGATTACCTGAAACTTTTTACTTAGCTTCGCTGTATTATATTGAATTTCGTTCGTTTGTAATTTGAATAATTGCAAGCTCTTACTGAACAAATGGTTGCCGAAAATAGCGATTGCACTTTTCTTTTTTGTGAATTTTATTTCTAAGTAAATTCTTCAATCATTTTCTTGTATATATGATGTGTAGCATATTTAAAAAAAAAAGAATATACATCGGTTTTATGTATATGAAATATATTTTTTATATCTGCAATACATTTTTCCACATTTAAAATATATTGAAAGATATTAACCTTCTAACCACGATAAGGCATATTATTTTGGTGCATATATAAACTCCTGTGCTTTTAACCACATTTCAATGTAAAGTTTTTTATTCATTATTATATTGGATCTAGCTGTATTCAAAGTAAAAAGATTGGGAGTATTTCCATTAAATGCGACAAATTAGTAACCAACCTACGATATATGTATGTACAAATCGTATATGATGGATGAAATCCATTCATGAAGCATGAAAGCTTTTTGACTTGTTTCAGCAAAATCTTAATGCTTTTATAATTGTGAAAAAAATCATAACATACCGTAAATGAAAAAAAAGTATGTCACTATCGATGTTATTAATTAAGAATCTATAATGCAGCCTTTTTAATATATCCAAACATTCTTTAATGCTTAATAGCTAAAATACTCAGGATTTATTCAGTTGCTCGATTTTGCTTGCAAAATAAACGAACTGATCTAATATTGCATTGTAATTTAAAAGCAGCTGTTTTTTATTTTGTTCGATTTTCTCCTAGGGCTGCCATTAATTAATGCTTCTAGTATGGAAAAAAATTAACTCAAATACCAAATTGTATACCATGGCAATAATGAAATTAAATATACAAAAAGTGATACCAAATACAACGTAAGCTAGCCAAGTGTACTATAAAAACTCATTTTGTTACGTACTCGCCTGTGTACCGCTTGCTTGCCTGAGAGCTTACTTGTTATGTAGAAACAGGCCATTAAACTTATAAAGTATACTTTGTTTTGACTATGACTATGCGCCAAAGTTTTTATAACACAAATTTTGTATTAAAAAAAATTTTTTTTTTTGATATGTCTTATATAAAAGGTTTATAAAAAATATGTTTAATGAGTAAGGTTTTTATTATTAAACAAATTTCTTTTTAATTTCTTGTTTGCTTTCAAAAATATTCAGAAATCTTTTGAGTCGGTTAAAATTTAAAAGAGTTATGAGATTGGTAGCCCGAGATGATCAACTTTGACACCCTGTACTTCAGATTATTATTTTTTTAAAGAGAAGTATGCCTGGTATCAGTACGAGGTGATACCTTCTTTAGGAAATGGATAATGATAGAGAAGATACGTGGTGAACGAAAAGATAGAGGAAATCTTCATTCTTTTACAAATCTGCTTTTTGCTCGTTTTTAGGGTTCCGTACACCAAAGGTGAAAAGGAACCCTATTGTTTTCGCTACGCTGTCCGTCTCTCCGTCTGTCCGTCTGTCCGTCACACGGTATTTTCTCAGGAACCGTAAGAGCTACGGACCTGAAATTTGGACAGAAGAACCTTGGCCGCTACAACAACTAATACATGAGAATTAAAAATTAAAGGGTGTTCCAAAACGAGCAACAAAAAATTTTAAAATCCCATGTAACATACATACAATTGTATGAACATATGTATGTATATTGAAACTTGAAATTTGTAAAATTAGTGTATTTTTATACAGACTACAACAATTAGCACTAAAATTTAAAAAAAAAATTAAAATTAAAGGGTGGTCCATCAGTTAATGCAATTTTGACTATGTAATTTTGAGAACTTGCTATATCTTGGAAACCTTAAGAGGCAAACTTTTGAAATTTTCAAAACCGGTAAAACTAAAAAATCCCAAAATTATAAAACCGCCAAACCGAAAAAAATCGCCAAAATTAAAAAAAAAATCGGCAAAACGAAAAAAATCACCAAAATTAAAAGAAAATTCTAACACTAAAATAAATCGCCAACTTCGAAAAAATCGCCAAAATGAAAAAATCGCCAAAATGAAAAAAACACCAAAAAAACGAAAAAAATCGCCAAAACGCGAAAATGTCGCCAAAACTTAAAAAAAATGTTATAAAAAAAAAATCGCAAAAATTAAAAAAATCGCCAAAAATAAAAAAAATCGCCAAAATGAAAAAACGCCAAGAACCGAAAAAAATCTCCAAAACGAGAAAAAAAAAGTGTCAAAACTAAAAAAAGCGCCAAAAAATTAAAAAAAAATCGCCAAAACCGAAAAAACGCCAAAACAAAAAAACCGAAAAGACCCCAAAAACGAAAAAAAATGCCAAAATTATATATTATATAGGATGAAGTTTGTATTAAATTACATATCTAGTGTTCGTACGGAACCCTTCGTGCGCTAGTCAGAGTCGCAATTTACTGAATTTTTAAAAATAATGCAGTGTTGCAGCGCCTCTGGTGTCAAGGAGGTGTATTATATTTTCAAAGCTGTATTTAGTAGCCATTTTATAAGTTATTTTACTTCGATAATTTTGCTACACAATACCGACTAAGGAGGGCCCTCCGTGTTACATTAGGATTAGTATCCGCTGAAGCGGGTGTAGTTCAGCGACCAGTGTCTATGACTTCATCACATAGACACTAATGCACATCAGAAAAAAGCGTGGTATTGTTATTTAATGACTGTCTGAACCGGGCTTGAACCAAAAATCTGCGGTTTCGTAGTCAACGCGCTACGCCTGTTATATTATATAATAATAGGGTGCCTGAAAATACGTTTAAAGAAAGCTAAGCTCCTCTTTTATATTAATTTTTTTGTGTACTTTATTTTATATTTGACTGTTTCTTCAGAAAATATATATTTAGCACCCCTTTGCTTTCTCTGATGCAACTTTGATGAAATCTATGATTTCGTTGGAGAAAAGCATTTTATTTTCATAACTATACATTTTTTCTCATAAATCAATTTTTATGATTAAATTTGATATAAATCGCTGAAACCGTTCGCGAGATGTAGTCATCGAAAATTTTGAAAAAAAAGTTATTGTTGGACTTTCCAGCGCTTGGAGGTTGAAATAAGCAAGAAGTTCCAGAGATGATCAACCATGTCTCATATTTTTGATTTTTGTTTCCTCTGCCAGAATAAGTCACTTAAGGCGTGTTCATTTAAATGCGAGTGAAATATGTTTTTGTTTCCAATATAAATATTCGATCGAAACTATCGTTCGGATCTAGATGAACAGGCCCTTAGAGCTTATTATTATGGAAAAAATTTGGTTTTGTTGCACAGTGTTACTAGTCTGGCAAAGGGCTTAAATAATTTACACAAGTGTAGTTCAAAAAGCCCAAACTTATTTTAACCAAAGTATCAAATATCAGTTCGTCGTTGCAATATTAACGGGTCTTTTTAGTTACACAATTTTGTTTTTAATAGAAATCTATGTTTAGATGTCCTTACGCAACAGTATGTTCGTAGTTCCAATGTATTCGTATGTCCGCATGTATTTTACTGAGTTTATATAATTGTCATAACATTTGTATAATCAACAAGGACTGTGTAACTGTAACTAAGTACTCGTATTATATGTGTGTACAATATAATTATTTTACTGTGTATAGAAAGTGCCTCTTTCAAAGTTGAATTATGCTTCAACATTATGCTGTGGCGACTACTGCAGCAGCAGCAGCAGTAGTGAAAGAAACAAAAGCGAGTGTGTACGAGTACTTAAAAGCAGCAAGTGTAGAATGAAATGTAAATGATATAAATTTAGCTGTATAAAAGTAACTATGAAGAAAGAAGGTATCTGTTGTAGGTACTGGTAATTATATTTCAAACATGGTCTACGCATAATAATCTGGCCTTTTTTTATACTCGCTCCAGCTCCTGCTGTTATTTTTTGCTGTACTTTATTTTGTTGCTGATGTTTTATCAACATCATTAACAATAATAGCAGCAACAACAACAACAACGTTATATACAAAATGAACAACTTCTCGTCATATGCTGTTATGAGTAGCAAAAAAATCTTTTACGAGTGTATGTATATTTTTTATAAACTTCAAAGCTTTATGCCACCTACCCGCACAATTTTCAGCCACCTTAACACCCCCTCCCCCCCTCATTAACTCTCCCTCGCCGTAACATTTACATTTGTAAGCCATTTATTCCTCGGTTGTGCTAATTTTTTTTCCACCATTAATATCGGTGGCTTGTTTTTATTGTAGGCTGCAATAATTATATTTTCCTTTTTCCCCTGTCCTTTCTTTTCACTGCAGTGTCTTGTTTTAATTAAGTTTGTACCTTTTACATTTTTGCCTTAAATTGCTTTTTGAATTATCCATTTGCCATTGTTGCTGCCGTGTTGTACTTCATGTACTTCATAATAATAATTTTCATTTCACTGTTTGCCATTTAAAGTGTAAATATTCGTTAAAATACTGGCAAAAAAAACACATGTAATTTTATGTGTTACATAAAGGATCAGAATAATCAAAATGTTAATCTCTTTTAAATAATAGAGCAAACAAGTGTAAATGTAAATTAATCATTTGAAATTATTTGACTTACAAATACATATATCATTTTTGTAAACAAATAGGCATCATGACAAAGATTAAAGTGGCAAAATATTTTTTGCTAACGTTTCTGCAGTAATTATTAAATAGATGGTTTATGTTGCAATTGTTGATTTATTTTAAACAAGCAAATGAATTAAGAAAGACTGGGAGGCTATTCTTAAAGATTAAAATTAAAGTAAAAGAGTGAAAAATTAGCTGCAAGAAGAGTTTTAGGAGACTAAGAGCCATTTCAATAAATGATTTTTTTTTGCCTTCTTTAAAAATGTTCCTCTAATTCGTAAAATTGTCTATTTCATAAGATTTTTAAGAACTTCGTACAGTTTTTTAATGATTCGAGTTTCAAAATGCTGTCGAATTTCATATAAATAAGTGAATCTTATTAAGTTCACTTAAAAAATTTTAAATTCGACAGTACTTCAAAATAAACCTATAAAATTCAAAAAAAAAAATTAAATATTGGTATTGAAATGCCCAATTTACATTAAGAATTTTTTTTCATGTAATTAATTGCATGAAAATATTTTATTCGTCAATAGGAGGCCTGGTGAGGCAACTTATTTAAAAAAAGTCGCCATAAATGCATCAGAGATTCATTATACGTCCTTTTCTTTATCACATTCTCTTTTATAGAGCTGCAATTGGCAAATGGAAAAAGTTGTGAAACAAAATTCATGAAATTTCATTAAAAAAAATGCTTAATGTAAATCAGGTAAAAAAGTCAGCAAAATCAAAAAAAAGGCTCCAGAGCTGGAAAATTTAAACTTTTTTAGTACATAAAAGTTAATAACTGAAACAAAATATCTTCTTATATCAATATGTTATTTTTATTTAACGCATTCCAAAATGAATACGAACTTAAAAAATTTATTTGTTGTTGGCTCAGCATAATATATAATTTATTGGTTTAACTTTTTTTTTTTTTTTGATTCAACATATTTTATACTTTATAAAGATCTTTATTTAAATGTTTTTTTTTTTATATTCATCAAATTTTTGCACAAAAATCTTAAGCAGCATCTAGACAAAATTCAATAAGAGCAAAAATTAAAGCTACAGACTTGAATTCCCCAGAAAAGTTCTCACACTCTGAACTGCAGGCAATTTTGATATAACCTCTGTTGAATTTTTCCTGTAGTGTTAATTCATATCTAAAGCCGATTTTTTTTTTGCACTTTCAAGAGAAAATATTTTTTGAAAATGGCAGTCGTCACATAGTGTGACTGCCAATTGTTTGTTAAAAATTTTATTACCCAATTATATGATCGTCGCCAGCGCTGGGCCTTACATTTAGATGAAATAAATTACTAAGTTGTGCATTTGAATTTATTGATCTAATGATCAGCTATTGTTCATTTTGAGCGCAAAGGGCCTTAATGAGATATTTCCTTTTGATTCAGTGCTGCAGGGCACTAATAAAAATAGATGAAATTTTAGTCGTTAACACACAAGAAAATAACACTTTTTCTTAACTTGACAAAATGTTTATCAATGTGACAATTTGAAAAATGTCTCCCAACAGAAAGCAGTTGATCAAAAAATTATTAAATGTCTTCTTGTATTCAATAAAAGAAGAAACCAAATCAATTAAATTCTTCGGGTATTGTGGAACCTCAATTTTTGAATTTGGTTTCCTTGAACAACTATTAATAAAATTTTTATCAGATGACTTCCAATACGTTTGTTTGTCGGTTGCCCAACTGATTATTTTACAAAAATTATTTTTTTTTTTTCATTTTAAAAATAGTTAAATAAGAAAAATATGAATCAGCTAAAAATGCTTCGTGTAGAAAATTGGAGGGTAATGTGGAACCTCATGGCTGGATAATGTGGAGCACTATTACACATTAGCAGAAACGAAAATATATCTGATTTTAAAAAAACTTCAATTAATAAAAAAGTAATTTCTTTTTATTTGTAACTAAAAACATCAAGGCAAAATATGAAAATATAACAAAAATTAAATTAAATCAAATTGCGTACTCAATGCTAAAATCATTACCCAGACTTAATTTATGGTTCCACAATACCCGCCTTCAAGTATTCCATATTACCCGACTGCCAATTTTTTCAAAGTATGTTATATAAAATTTATAACACATATTAAATCAAGATACTTACAGATTACAGATTTTATTTGGTACACTATTTGTAAAGGATGTCCCAACAAGAACGCAAGATTTAAATTTGGCGCTATTCGAAGTGTCATTGTTTGACATTTGAACAATTGTTATTGTTTGCTAGTAGACGGTACAAGGTTAGTAAAAATGAAGCGCTACACGAATGAACAACGCATTCTCATTGTGAAATTGTTTTACCAAAATGGTGAAAGTTTTGCGGCTACAGTTCGCAAATTTGCGATCAATTTTGGGTCACAATAATGCTCCAAAAGAGTCAACTGTAAAGACATTAATGGATAAATTTGCCGAAAAAATATAAAAATCACGATTTGAAAAAAATAATGAGTTAGAGCATTTCTATATTAAGGTAGCGATATGTAGATTTCATTTTTACTATACGATTTTTCTATCCATACTAATCGACCCGTCCTAGTATACACGTTAAAAAATTCATTTTGATTTGTCCGATTTTTCGAGTATAAAATGACGATTATTTTATAGTTTATCGGGCTTTCGACGATTTTTCGATAATTTTATCTGGCAGCCCGGATTATACCATTTTGCACATGCTACAATACAAGACCATTTGCACTAGATTATGAATTGGGCTAATCTTTATTAATATCGTCATTTTAAAATATCATTTAATTCAATTTTAACTAAGCTTAGCTGAGAGAATTTGTTATTTAAGTGTGTTGGTGTTTATCTTGATTGTTGATTGACACGAGGCACAGTGGGGTGAATGGTAGAAAAAGTGGCGATTAATTCATAAAAGTCGTAATTGTAAAGTGTTGTTATTTTTTATTGATGAATATTAATAAATACATAAAAAACCATAATTTACAAAAAAAAATTAATTTAGCCTTTTATGGGCTTTTTTGTGTTTCGGGAAGAAAATTGTCTTATTTGACTATTTTTGCTGTAACTCTGGAATGAAAAAAGATAAATTAGTAAATTAAATTGAAAATTAGAGCATACACAGAAAAAATTAAATTTCGTTTTCAGTAACCAAATTCATTGAATCAATCAATTTTTTGTGTGAATGCTGACATACAAAGAAATTTGTAGATTCTGATAACAATTTTGTAAAAATTTAACTGAAAAAAAAATTTTATTTTTAGTTAACTTATTATGGCATTAGAAAAAAAAGTTAACTGAAACTCAAAATATTTTCAGTCAAATTTATTAATAGGAACAGAAAAACATTTTTGCAGATTTTTTTTGTATTATTCAGTAAATTTTTTTTTATAATCTACAAATACATTCACTAAAATTTTTCGTATAATCAGAAAATAAATTAACTGAATCAATAACAATTCTTAAAAATTAAACAAAAAAAAAAATAGTAAAAATTTTATTTGAAAAAAATAACTGAATCAAATGAAAGGTTCAACTATTTTTTTAATTTCAAAAATTGGCTTGTTTTTTATTGGCTTGTTTGTTAAGCATTTCGTTCCTGCTTTTGGAACTCGTCAGTAGACTTCAACCCAAAAAATTTTTTAATTTAGCTAACAAACTCCGTATGTTTATAGTAAGACTCTTAATACTGTATTGGAAATCACAATATACAAACATAATAAGTTTGAAACCCGCAAACAAAAATCTTAAAAAAATAAAATGTTTTAAAATGTTCAGACAAATTTTTTTACAGTATATAAAAATAAATTTAACTGAAAAAATTGAAGAAAAAATCAGACAAATTTTTTACAGTATATAAAAATAAATTTAACCGAAAATGACAAATTTAAATATAAAAAGAATAAATCTAAAATTTTTTTTTACAAATTCTACTTTATATAGATAATTTTCATTCTATACTGTTTTTTTACATAAAATAAAATTGGAACAAACAATTTACTGGAACAGTAAAAAATATTTACTGAAACTAAATTATATTTCAAAACATACGTTTGTTTGAACATTTTTTTGGAATAATTTTTTCTGTGTACTTTATGTGCCTTTAAATAAAAAAAAATATATATATTTAATATGTATTTTTCACATTGATTTTTAGCAACTGGAATTCTCTTACAAAAACCTTCATAACTCAAAAATCGCACAAATGCGCAAATAGCTAAAATCTTATATTTTAAAAGCATTTTTCCTTGCACTCAATGTATATCTCACTTGTTCCTCAAAAGCGTAACAACTCAAAATTCATGAATTTTCAGTAGAGGCCAAAAACAGTTTCTGTTGGTTCTAACGATATATTACAGCAAAAAATGATTTCATTGTAAGAAAATACAAGTAAAAAAGAATATAACGTTTTGTTTCTTTCTATTGCTTAAGTGATTCCAAAAAAAAGGAACTACTTTTTGAGTTGTTATTCATTTTCTGAAATTTTTTTGTTTAACTAGTGGTGTTATTTCAAGTTTACCCAGTTTAACTAAAAATTCAATCTAGATTACATAAACCGTTAACAGTCTAAAACAACAACAACAACTAGAAATGTTGCTCTTTGTATGAAAAAATTTTGATCTGTTTTGCTCAATCACTTGAAAACAACTAAAAATGTCTTCCTTTAATTGAGACTAAAGTAGTTATTCTAAAAACACAAAGAGAAACATAGCGGGTTTTTTCACGGAATAGAAGTCAAATCAAAGGGAGAGTTTTACAGTGGGTAGATATGGCCTATGTTGTTTGGTTTTTTGCAAAAAGTGAAAATTTTAAGATTTTGAGTTGTTACGCTTTTGAGGAACAAGTGCGATGTATCAAAAAAACCACATTTTTAGAGCAATTTAATTAATTTATTTTTTAACATTTCTAAAACATTTATCTAAACAAAAAATAAATTTTTAAATGCTCATATAGCTGAAGTTGACGGTTCCATTATAAAATTTTTACTTATAGAAGTCTTAACAAACACTATAATCACTTGAAATATCAAAATCATCTCTTTTAATCAATGCGCGCAAAAATAACTTAAATTATTGAACTTTGAACACACACTGCAAATAAAGTAAACTACCAAGAATTTTTATTTTTGCATTTAGTGATGTAGAATTTTATCTACTTTCATATGGTACCAAATACGGTTGTGAAAGTAAAGTTCATCTTTTGAATTACTCAGAATTTGAATTGTTGTTGAAGGCTTTCACCCCACAGTGCGATGCAGTGTTGTGCTCTTGTTGTTGTTTATTTTGATTGCCCGTGATTGCCCGATATACGTGCAAATGCCTACAAGAAGCAAAAAAAAAAACATCGTAACTTATTTATTTACTCTACAAAGTTATTGGTCAAATTATATTATAACGCAATGCACACACGTAGAAGAAACAAACGAAATAAATTTTGTGTTTTTTCATTATTTGCGTTTCCAATAATGATTAGCTCTTTAGATAAGCGGTAAGTAATTTAGTCTATTAGTCGAAAGGTTACTGGTTTGAAGTTGCAGACAAGACTAAAATCGTTTCGAGAGTTGTGTGGAAAAAACTTTGAAAACCTTAATCCATCTACTGAATATACACAAATGTATTGCTTTTGAGAAACCCTATGAAATCTTTTATATTTTTTCTACTTGAGCGGATTTGTATATTAAATCATTTATAAGTTTTATTTTTTTATTATTATTTCCCAATATATTTTTATGCGTAATAAAATTGTTATTAAAATCTGCATGATCACTTTAATAATAAACAATTTAAAAGCAAATTAATTTTCTTCGGGGTATTTGCGTGGTGACTTTAGCATCTGCAAATTGCTTTCCAAATACAATACTGTTGATTATTGAAACCCCGCCAGCTGTTTTCTGTTGATTGCCACTTAAATTTAATTAAATTTACACACACACACACACACACACACACAAAAAAAAATATTTTCAATTTTACATAGCCATAACAACACATCAGACATATTATATTTTTTATTTCAATAAATTTTTGCCCACTCATAATAAAACTTACATACATACAAAAGCATTTAATTTAAAAATATATTATAATATTTCTCAATGTTAACTCCCACATATGATGGCATTAGAGGAGGCATTAAAATATATATAAATGATTCAAATAATGTTTGTGAAAAAAAAAGAAAGCTAATAGCCCTGATCATCCTGTTTCCCAGAGGGAAAGCGGAAGTAGAGTTTCTAAACTAACAATAACATATTAAGCTTAAAGTAGCACTGCATGCCTGTGCGTGCCTTAGCTAACAAAAGTTATTCTCAAGCATCTATCATACATGCGGAAGCAATTAAGGAAACTAATTTCAACAAATATATATATATATATATATATATATATATAAAGCTTTATAGGTTTTACATCATTTCAAATATTTTGGCCTTATTTATTAAACTATTTGTATTATGGCAAGTTAATGACTACTTGGCCTTTTTATATAATATTGACTCTTGTTGACATGACATCACATACATCAAAGTTTAAAAACATTACAATTACTGTTATTTTTATCATTTAAGTATTGCTCTTTCTCTTTACTAGCTAAGCTTATGTTGTTTACAATAGTTCACATGCTGGGCCTTTGTATAGAATATAATTAGTCACCAAAAATATTATTATGATACAAAAATAATTTGAAGGCACCGTACATGAGATTAGAGAAAAGAACTCATTAGAAACATTAAAAACAAAATGTATCGTGTCTATCACGACTTTCGAACGTTTTCAATTAGAATGAAAATTTCCGAATCGCAAAAAAAAAGATTTGGTGTCTGCATACTTCCGAATATTTTTGCAAAATTGGTTGCTAATGTGGGCATGTTTTTCATGTCCCCTATTCTATGTATTAAAAACAAATATATATTGGTTTAAATTTCCAAATTAGGTAGATGAGATATCAAGCCTAATTCTAAAAAATATTTCGTTTAAATAAAATTAATTTTAATGGGGAAAAAGGCGTTTCTATTTACTTTCATATTGCTTGGTGCAGTCGAAAGTAAAACGAAGAAATTATTCAGAAGTGAATGTCAGGACACCAAAATATGCGGAAAAGATTAACTTTCACACGGATGTGAAAGTCATGACAGACACGATATCTTACAAAAGGCATCCACAAAACAACTCACACTCTCTTACACAGAACAAAAAATTTAATTCAATCCACCACTTTAATATAAAAAAAAAAATTATTAAAAAATTAACTGCATCAATTAAACTTTTGTTTAAAAACTAACTTTTTTTTAATTTATTTGATGCAATTAAATTTTCAATTGATTATATAATAATTTAATTGATTATAAAATAGATTTGAAAAAAAATTTAATTGGCTCAATTTTATTTTTAATTAAATCAAAATATTAATTAATTTAATCAAATAAATTTTTGAACAAAAGTGTAATTGACTCAATTAAATTTTTAATTAAGTAAAAAACTTTGTTAGTTTAATAAATAAAATTTTGAACAAAATTATAATTGGCTGAATTAAGTTTTTAATCAATAAATATGTAAAACATAAGCTTAATTAATTAAAAAAGAAATAATTAATTGTTTGTACATTTTTTCAATTGAAGGTGTTGGCAATTGACCAAAAAATTTAAAATTGATACATCCAAGCCAAATGCAAGTAGTTATGTATTTATTGGTAGACTGAGTCCTGTCACAAATGGCGGAATTTTATGCTCATCTGGTTTTAAGACTGATCTGATACCTGATAATTTGATCGGGAAACGAGATCAGCAAGTAAAATCCTTCCGAAATCCCTTATTTGTAAAAAGGTTGCCAACATCTTAGGTTTTTCAAGGTTTTGAATTTCCAAAACAGGACTGTGGCCTGTTACTTATGCACAATGTGCGAGATTTTTCAAAGGAGCTTTGTGCTTTCATACCGACGAGAGCACAGCAGCCAATCAGGGGCGCTACTCTGTAATTCAAAACGACTGAAAATGCTTTAGAATTTGCATATAATTAACATAACGTAATTAAATACCATCTTTAATTTCGCAAACTCACTTCTTTTTCTTCCGCTTGAGCACATAATGAAAGTTATATTGTAATTTTTTACTCACTAAAGTTTTTTTTACATATTCATGTTAAAACATTATACAGCATAGATACATATGTATGTAATACACAATGCCCTTCGCAATAGCGGACCGACACCAGCACACAAAAAAAAAACTAAAGCGAGAGTAAGAAAAAAAACAAATAAAAAAATTATTTAATTTGAATATTGCATGATTGAAAACTATACTTCTTGCACAACACGGCAACAGTGTTTCCGTTGGATTGGATATTGGGTTCGTGTAATAATTGTGGGGCGTGTGTTCAGCACCCATACAAGCACTCAAAAACACTAATGGCTGTGTGTGGGTGGTGTGGCTTAAATCAAACCACATCTTTTATCACAAATATGAATCAAAGTAAATGAAGCTTTTACAACAAACATTTTAATATATACAATATTTTATTTCTTCTATATAAATACGTGCATAATAAACAAACACTTACACAAAAAAATATTTGCCTCCAACAATGGATTTAAGTATTAACGAAGATTTTATATAATTGGATTTTTAATTGTTGTGTTCTGTTGTTATTTTAAGTCTTATGGGTTATTTTTTGGTTTCATAGACATTTAAATTGAATTGTTTGTTTGGCCTCTCCTGTATGTTGAATATAAACTGTAGCAAATGGTTTTTTAGACAGCAAAAGTTTTTGGTGTTAAATCGTTTTGACAGCCATTCGAAGGCATGTGCGTCAAGCAATTAATTTAATTTGAATTGGTAGTTTTTGGAATTTATTGAATTACTTGGAACTTAAGCTAATAAATTTTGCTTGCTGTTTTTCCATTCATAGTGTTGACATTAAAATTATAATTAGTTAAAGTTTGAAAATAAAATTAAAATTTTTATGACTTCTTTTATAGTTGAGTGGCCAATTTATTTCTTGTTTTGCTTATCTCAGTACAATAGCCATTCATCGTGAAATTGCAAATAATAATTCGCATCAAGTTCTCATGTTTGCTTTACCGCAAGTGTTTGACAAATTTTTATATGTGTTTTGATTTTGTGTTGCGTTTCACAAAATTAGGATCTTAAATTACAAAAAAAAAAAAAATATATAAAATTTGTGAACGCTTATTAGTGTTTTTTTTTTACAAAATAAGGACCAAAACAAAGGCCGCAGTCGTGATTCTTAAAAACTATTATTATATATGGTCTATGCTAGAAGGTTCGTGTATTTGCTTTATGATTTTGCTCCAAACATTATATCCGACACATGTTTTTTCATATATTTTTAAATTTTACGTTTTAAAAACAGGGCAATAATATTTTTATTTTTCATTATCAAAGACAACAACCTTTTTTGAAGAAAATAATTAAGAGAATCCAAACACAAGAACTCAAAAGTATTTTCAAACAAAAAAAAAACGTCCTAAATATTCTTACTGAATTAGGGCATAAGATGTTTTTCTTTGAAAATATTTTTGAGTGTTTGTTTTCGAATTTATCAAAATTTTTCAAGATTTCGTATCCAGAACAAGATCTTTTGTCTTAAATTATAATCCAATAAGTGTAGAGCGTAGGTAATTCACTCACCTTTTATATAAATACGTTGTACAGCGTAGTAAAAAATCAATAAAAATATAAGATTTTGAATAGATTTTGTACAAATCTACTGACAAAGTAGATTTTATTTTGTATGTGAAATCTAGTAAAGAGGCGTTGGCTGAAGTAGTTAGCACGTTTACTACAAAACCGAAGGTACTGGGTTCAATCCCTGTCCAGCAGTTATTAAAAAAGTAACAACACCACGCATTTTTCTGACGTGCATTAGTGTTCCTTTGTGTCAGTTGTTGTATAAAAGTTCAAGTGGTGAAGTTATAGTCACTGGTCACTGAACTATACCGACTATACTAATACTAATATCACACCAGAATGCCCTCCCTCGTTGAGTAGCGAAGTAAGATAAGATGGCTAAGATAAAATGGCTACTTAACACAGCTTTGATAATTTAATATGCCTCATTGACACGAGAAGCGCTGCAACACTGCATTAATAAAAACGTGCAAAAAAACAGAATTGTAAAAAGAATGAAGTCTCTCTCTCTCTCTCTTAATTCACCGCCTGTGTTCTCTATCACTATCCGTTCCCTACTGCAAGTACAACTAGGTGATATTCGTAGTAGCAGGCATTCATTGCCTGAGTGCTACTTCTCTTTACAAAAAACAAATGATTTGGCTCGAAATCTCGTAAGATTTCGAAACCACGTAAATGCACAGAAAAAACTAAATTTCGTTTTCAGTAACCAAATTCATTGAATCAGTAAATTTTTTGTGTGAATGCAGACCTACAAAGAAATTTGTAGATTCTGATAACAATTTTGTAAAAATTTAACTGAAAAAAATTTTATTTTTAGTTAACTTATTTATGGCATTAGAGAAAAAAGTTAACTGAAACTCAAAATATTTTCAGTCAAATGTATTAATAGGAACAGAAAAACATTTTTGCAGATTTTTTTGTATTATAGTAAAAGTTTTATTTGAAAAAAAAATAATTATTTTTTTTTTTTTACTTTCGAAAATTGGCTTGTTTTTATGGTTAAACATTTCGTTCCCGCTTTTGGAACTCGTCAGTAGACTTCAACCCAAAAATTTTTTTAATTTAGCTAACAAACTCCGTATATTTATAGTAAGACTCTTAATACTATATTGAGAATCACAATATACAAACATAATAAGTTTGAAAACCACAAACAAAAATCTTAAAAAAAAATAAAATGTTTTTAATATCTATAAAATAATTTGTAGAAAAAATAAAAAAATTTCAGACAAATTTTTTTACAGTACATAAAAATAAATTTAACTGAAACAAATTTAAATATAAAAAAAATAAATCTAAAAATTTTTTTTACAAATTTTACTTTATATAGATAATTTTCATTCTATACAGTTTTTTTTACATAAAATAAAATTGGAACAAATAATTTAATGGAATAGTAAAAAATATTTACTGAAACTAAATTATATTTTAAAACACACGTTTGTTTGAAAATTTTTTGGGAATAATTTTTTCTGTGTGTCCTATTAATCTGATTCTTTAAAAATGGTTGTTGCCTTTGATAATTAAAACTAAAACAAAATTATTATACACACATTTCGTGTTTTAATTTTTTTTTTTAATTTTTTTTATTATTTTATTTGTATTTGATAGAAAATTTTATTATCTTATTTTTAAAACTCAAAAATTATGCTAGGAACACAATTGGGACGAACGAAGAATTTCGTCCACGTCAACGAATTAAAACATATAAAATAAAAATGTAAAACTATTTTGTGTATTTTCATTTTTATATGAAAACATTACGAACAACAAATTTTGCACTATTGCATTTAATACGGTCATTCAAATATACAAGAGGTTTTATAAATTCAGTAATTGTATTTTCTATGTTCCTGAATTGTTGTTTTTACTTTTGAATCAACTTTTTTTTTTATTAAAATTAAATAAAATATTTGTTCGTAATTACAACAATATAATTATTTGAAAAAAATTATTTTAAAATTTTAGCATTTGGAAATATTTTTTTAGCATTTTTAGCATTATTTTAAGCACCATTCAGCATTTAATTTTTTTTTTTTTTTTTAGTTGTGGCCACACTGCTTATAATTGATAAAGTTGTTTATTGTCAGTGTGACCATTTTAGCTAATTTTGGGCTACATTTAGCTCATTTCTTCTGGATTTAGCTTTAGAATTTTCATTTAGCTCTTAGCTTATTTTTTTAGTTTTTTTCAAAAACTGATTTAGCCTTTTTAGCCTTTTTTAATCTAAATTGCTTATTCTCTAAAAATGTATTAAAGACATGCGTGATTTAGCTTAATTTTATTTTAAAATCTGGTCACACTGGTTATTGTGTATGTAAAGAGAGTGAGATAAAGAAAAGCCCTCATTATGAGCAACTTTCGATCTTCGACTGTAGTCGAAATTACTGATCGAACGAATTTTCATTTGGTATTGTGACAAGCATTCGACAAAAAATGTATATGTATAAGACCCAGCTAAACCCCTCAATAATCAATTTCAATGTATTTTTAATAAAAAAAAATATTTTACTTAATAAGTAAAATATTAATTTGGGATTATTAGTGCGTTTAAAAAATTTTAAACTTAAATTTTAACAATTCCCATAAAAAACACTAATTATTAAATTGACTGCACCTGGTCAAAAAATACTTGTGTGGCAACACTCTATTGTTAAATAGCTGTTGTTGTTATTTACATTTATTTTCTTTTTACATACTCTTACAACTACAATTTGAAGCTGAAAAAAAGTCAGCCAATGTAGTAATGGTAAAGAAAATAAAAAACATGTTGATTATTGAGTTCTTGTTTCAACTTTGTTATTTGTTGTTGAGCTTCTCATTTGTTTAAATGAAAGTTTATAATATAATAACTCTAGTTGTTCTAAGAAACTTTGGGTAAAGGTTCCCTGATGATCTGCATTAGCAACAGTAAAATGCACATAGGATCCAACTTAACCCCTCAATAATCAATTTCAATGTATTTTTAATTAAAAAAAATGTTTTAGTTTTTAAGTAAAATATTAATTTGGGATTATTAGTGCGTTTAAAAAAGTTTAAACTTAAAAAATGTCCTTATTATGAATATCACTCCAAAAAATATAAAACAGTCGCTTATAAAAAAATTTTATCATCGAAAGCTAAATTCTGTTCGATAGAAAATTCGTTGGTCAACGAAATTTTCGATGCTCATAATATGAATTAAACATTCGATTTTCAATGTTCGATAGCCAGCGAAGATCGAAAATCGAATGCAAATCATAATAAGGGCCAAATTTTTTTTTTCGTCGTTCGTCGGATTACAAAATAGAAATAAATCTATCTCACAATTTGTCACGCACGACGAATTTCGTTCTGTGGCGATCTTATGTTCATTTTCATATGCACAAATGTGTTTTATATTTTATGACGAAAGTTCGCTCCGAAAAATTCGTCGTTCGTCCCAGTTGTGTTCCTAGCATTAAACTAAAGTATTTTACGATAGCATTCAAACTATATGAAAAAATATTTGTTGATGGTTTGGGGCAGCAGTCCAAATCTTAGGCATGAACCTTTTAGCATAGACAATCCCCCTTATTGCGACTGGCGATTTTGTGACGAAAGTCAGGCGTATTGTAAAAGATTAAAGAAAAATGTAGCTTCCCAGCTAAAAAAATAATATATATGGCCCATATATTTTTAATATATAAATGTATATAACTATATAATTATGAATATGTATGTATGTATGTATGTGTGGAAATGTATGGGATTATACATTGCAAAACTATTATATATGAGCTAATATATGGACTAATAATGGGTGTTTTTTATTGAGGTATAGAACTTTAAGTTGGCATCACTTTTTTAACTGGCGGCCGTTTTGTCAGCTGTCAAGTGATTAATATTTAGTTTGGTTTGCCATTTCATCATGAACAGGTTGACAAAAGAACAACGCTTGCAAATCGTGCAAATTTATTTCGAAAATAATGGTTCAGTTCGCGAAGTTTACCGCAAGCTCCGTCCATTTTATGGTCGACATAATCGTCCATCAGAGCAATTAATTCGGTTAACCATGGATCGTTTTCGCACTACGTTTACTCTATGTGATAATACGCATCCGCAGAGACGTCGAACAGTGCGCACCGAAGAAACAATTGCCGCTGTAGAGCAAAGTGTTGAAGAGGACCCGAATGAATCGATTCGCCACCGTGCACAGCAATTGGAGCTTTGCCCATCAACTTTATGGAAGATTTTGCGCAAAGATCTTGGCTTGCGACCTTACAAGATCCAGCTTGTGCAAGAATTAAAGCCGCGAGACCATGCAATGCGTCGTGATTTTGGTGTATGGGCCTAAAATGGGATTGATCTCGATGCTGATTTTCATCGCAAAATTTTGTTCAGAGATGAGGCTCATTTTTGGTTGAATGGCTACGTCAACAAGCAAAATTGCCGCATTTGGAGTAAAGAGAATCCACATGAGACCCTTGAGACGCCATTACATCCACAAAAACTGACTGTTTGGTGTGCTCTATGGGCTGGTGGAGTCATTGGGCCATACTTCTTCCGAAATAATGCTGGAGAGTCAGTTACCGTTAATGGAGACCGGTATAGAGCCATGATAACCGACTATTTTGTTCCCGAATTGGATGGCATGAATGTGGATGAGTTATGGTTCCAACAAGACGGCGCTACATGCCACACAGCGCACGTGACAATCGATTTATTGAAGGAAACATTCGATGAGCGCATAATTTCGCGGAATGGACCTGTCAATTGGCCACCAAGATCGTGTGATTTGACACCATTGGATTATTTTCTTTGGGGATATGTGAAGTCGCTCGTCTACGCCAACAAACCAGAAACGTTAGGGGACTTGGAAGCCAACATTCGTGGCGTTATTGCCAACATACGGCCCCATATGCTCGAAAAAGTGGTTGAAAATTGGACCTGTAGAATTGGCTTTATTCGAGCCAGCCGCGGCGGCCACATGCCCGAAATCATATTTAAACATTAATGGCATAAAATTATCCTTCCAATAAAGCCAAATTGATGGACATTAAAACGATTTTCTTGTATTTTATTTCAATTCGAAGTTCTATACCTCTAAAAAAAAACACCCTTAATAAGAAATGTATTATAATATATTAGCTCATATATGGAAATTTAATTATGAGGCTCGTCATATGTGAATCCATATATAGAAATAAGATTTAATATATGGAGCAATATAAGAATGTATGCGTATATGATATCTCACATAAGATCGTCTTTGCAATCAAAAAAGCTTAGATTTTATCACTTGTGAATTGGTAATCCATTAGCAAATACATACGGTATGCAAAATTTATATGCGTACCCTCAACGTTTAAAAAAGAAAAACTTTTATTACAAAAAAAAAAACCATTCTTGTATGATTTTATACATTGTGGATCAAATAATCATTAACTTTATCGGAAATAACAGAATTCTCTAGATAAGAAACAAAGTTCATATTACTGCAACAAATTGTACTGAAAGCTATTGTTATGACGGATTATTTTTTATTTTATAATTAATTGCACTAGTTTTTAATCTGATTTCTTAAATTAAATTTTACATATGTATTAATATGAGTTTTGTGTTTTTAACCCCCGACTAAAAAAAGGGGTGTTATAAGTTTGTAGTGTGTGTCTGTGTATCTGTGTATCTGTGTATCTGTATGTCTGTCCGTGTCCACGTACAGGCCAAACGGCTGGACCGATTTTCATTTAGTTTTTTCTGTTTGAAAGGTGACTTGATCTAGAGGCTATGTTTGAATAAAATCGGTCCAGCCGTTTAGAAGATATAACATCTTTTCTGAAAGAAGTCGGGGGTTTTTTAAATTTTTAATTTTTTTTTATTGAAATAATTGATTCACCTTAAAATGATGAATGAATTGACTTTTAGTTCGTTTTTCATTATTGGTCCAAACAAATGTTTCATTAAATACAACCTCCCTGTTCAAAATCTACAAAAAGTAATTTTAGTAATTTAATTTACTGCACAACAGTGCGCTTTTGTGAATTTAGAGAGTATGAATATGAACTTTTCATACTGTAGAGGGAATATTTACACATACACGTATGAAAATGTATGAATATATATATAATCATATATGCCCATATACCCTCATTTTTCGGATCCGAACCATATATGGGATATCATATATGATCCATACATATTTTGTTAGCTGGGTTGTTTTCTTTAATCAACTACAAATAGTCGAATTTCAAGCCAACCGCGATTAGGCACAATAAATAATAATTGTCGTACAGAATCACAACTACTTCATTTTTGCATCCACACACAAGACGACATAATTATCAAACAAAAGTGAGAAATTAATAATTTTCTTTCAGAAAGAAAATATTTTTTCTTTTTTTTTTGCAATCATGTCTAATGACTTGATAGCTTCGATACTTTACAAAGTACCCAGTCACTTTTATTGATTGCAAAATTTAAGCACTAAACGTTCTAATGCTTTTTATCTGTAAATGTAACACCAGTGTCCATGAATTTATTATACCGAGCATACAATTCGCTTATTTCCCAGTTAAACGTTCATGTTTTAAAAAAATAAAAATTCGAACGGAAAAAGAGGTGCGCTAATTCCTGGCACGAATGCTGTTAAAAATTCCCCAGCAACTATATTTATTTACGAAAAAAAAACACTTCAGTTCTTTGCTTTGCTGTTTCACACATGCAGACATCATTTAAATAATAAAAGTTTGTTCAAAGACACGCAAATCTAAAGTATTGTCGGAAAAATAATAGTTTATTTTGTGAGTTGGCTTCACCACACTGAACTGGCTGGACTGACTAGAGTGACTGGAGTGACTGGACTACTTGAATTTATATTGTTTTGCGTGTTTTAAGATCGTTTCAATTAAACTAAAGCATTAAAAATTAAAACAAATGTCCGCAATAGTTTTCAGTTTTATTGCCTGCCCCAGCAACCTGACGACGAGCCAAGGAATTCAACATGTTCGTGTTTGAGTACTCCTGGTAGACTGTTACTACTGTTGCTTGCTTGTTACTTGCTAGAGTTGTTGTAGTAGTGTGCATGCAGTAGTTAGTTTTTATTTTTATTTTCTACTCTTTCTTCGTAAAATTGCCACAGTCATAGTTAAATTTCTAGTTACTTGCTGTTGCTACTGTTGAACAGCGTATCACTAATGTTTTTTTTTCTACTTATTTTAGTTTAATGGCCGCTTGCATTCAATCATGAAAGTTTATATTTGATTAGCCGGCCACATTGAAAATGTAGGACAATGTCCTTACAGTTTTGTTCAGTTAAGCATTGCATCAGGGCAAATCCACTTGAATAAATACACGTTAGCATGTATTTACTTGCGCGTATAATCGCAATAATGAAAGTGTACATTTTATATACTTTTTATTTTCTATTTTTATACGCCATAAATTTGTTTCTGAATGAGTTGAATGGATGCAAGGAGGTGCGGTTACTTAAAAATAAAAAACAGTTACGAAAAGAAATTTTCAAGAGCATTAAGAGGTTGGTTAGCAGTACGAAATATTTTGTAGCCAACAATAGCAAAAGTTATGAAAATTATTTAAAATATCTTGAGCTTTTTTGAAATTCAAATAACAATCAGGAATTCATTCACATGTCGCTACTTTAATATAGAAAGGCTCTAATAGTGTTTTTACACTGACATGGTTTTAATAAGAGTTGGTTTTAACGTTAAAACCAACTCAATGTGAGAAAAAATGCGATATTTTTGCCATTAATTGTAGTTTTAAAGCTAAAAAACTTAAAATTTTGCACGTATTAAGGTAAAACCAAAATATAATTTTGGTTTTTTTTTTTAATTGGACCACACATTTTTCGCCTTTCCCTTGAAACAATAGGTTCGTCTTGGCAAAATAATGGTATTTTTGGTATTAATTATTGAAATTTATTGTCCAAATTTCCTCTTTCCTTTAATATAAGAGCTGTACTTTCTTTAGCAAATTCAATTTTTAAAGGCCGCAATCGAACCGATTGCGGCGTTTTATTTACCCAAATAACTCATTGTAGCTCATCTATCAGTTTTTTACCCAAAAAAGCAACTATTTTTAAATGGAGCAAATTGGAGCAATAATGGTTAGTTACTCATTAATCTACACAATTTAATTAATAAGTTGCCATTTGTAAGTTTTTGCACTGGTTTGCTCATCAAAAATTATAATCCACGAAATACCAATATAAATGTTATGTTCAATCTAATATTATACATAAATAAAACATTGCACAATTGGACAACAACACATAATAATGACCAAATTGTTAGCAGGTAATAATTTTACATACCTCCACTAATATTTTCCATAACAACACTTTTTAATTTTATTCAACTTCAACTTTCACAAGCACTCGAACTCAGCTGATGTTTGCCGCCAGTTGTACCAAAACAAAGTGATATTTACTCAGCTGACTTTAAAAGCATGCCAGCAAAAACGTGTTACCACCCAAATTTATATTTAATAATCTTTTTTCTAATATGGGTATCTAGATTAAGGAAATCAGTTAAATTTCAAAATATGAATCCAAAAAAAATTGACTCTACGCCAAAAAAAACCTAATTTTTACCCACAGTGCAACTGTTAAAATCTGGTTTTACCAAACAAAATGTTTTTGTTAAAACCTACTTAAAACCATTTAAGAATTGGTTTTAAGTTGTTTTTATGAAATGCAAACTTGTTTTCGCTGTGCTGAATTCAGTGCTGCCAACTTAAAATGACCGCAAGCAGCTGATAATGTTTATAACAGTGAAAAACAAAAGATGTAGCTTGAGACATTTTCAACTTAAAAATGAATTCAGCAGCAACAATAATAAAAAAAATTATGAAAAAAGAGTTTTTTGGAAGAAAAAGAACGACAATATTTTCATTGACCTCTGTAAAGTGAATATATACGATATGACTAACATCGCTACGCCGATAAAAAAAATTAATTTTGTGATGTATTTGTGCATTTTTTGTATACAATAACTTGATTTCCAAGCACTTCTTCACTTTGTATTGCTAGTTCCATAATTTAAAAATATTTACTTATATCTAGAGCGCATTGTGAAATATCTGACTTTTTCATATATAAACAGAAGCAGTTGTTAAACAGTTTGTCAAATAAGTGTTATTAAAAACAGAAAAAATACCACAATAAATACACGCATTTCTTTAGGAGATTTATTTTATTTTGGGCAAAGCTATTAGACAATCTGTGAGTTAAAACCTGAATTTAATAAACTTTCGGTGTGAATGCAAAATCAGCTGTTTACGGTTTTAACGTTAAAATTAGATTTCAATTTTCAGTGTGAAAACCCTGAAAATCGAATTTTTTATATAATTTGATAGGAGAACATCTAATGTAACGAAAAATGCAAAAAATTTCGATTTCATACAAAAAAATATAATGAGTTACCTTTCTATATTTAGGTAACGATATGTATGTTTATGTATTAGCTTGTATAGAAAAAGAACAATGAAGAGAGAACAGATGGTGAGAATGAAAGTAATTAAATACTTAATTTTGTGGGTTTTTAATTTATTATGGCTCATTGCAGCGCCTCTAGTGATGAGTAGATGCATTAATTTAGCATATTAGTTGTTTGGCCTCGGCATCGATTCATGACTTTATATATTGATGAATGAAGTGGTTCGAGTAGTCTTTTATCTCTTTACACTTTCTTAACGATTGAGTGGACGCTATTTAATTTAGACTCACTTACTTTAACACGTTCTTTCAACTACCTTTAAAGAAAAGTTTAATCTGTTAAGTCACACTTTTCTTATAGAAGAGATAGCCATAGTCAAGGAAAAGATGACCGACTGTGTCACAGCATACTTCTCATATAGAAAAGATGGCTTAATGTATTACAGTACACTTTATAATATATAGAAAATATGGCGAAATCTGACACGGTAAACTTTTCTTATAGAAAAAATGGCTGACCATATTACAGCCCACAGAAAAAACTAAATTTCGTTTTCAGTAACCAAATTCATTGAATCAGTAAATTTTTTGTGTGAATGCGGACCTACAAAGAAATTTGTAGATTCTGATAACAATTTGGAAAAATTTAACTGGAAAAAAATTTTATTTTTAGTTAATTTATTATGGCATAAGAGAAAAAAGTTAACTGAAACTCAAAATATTTTCAGTCAAATGTGTGAATAGGAACAGAAAAACATTTTTGCAAATTTTTTTTTGTATTATTCAGCAAATTTTTTTTATAATTTACAAACACATTCACTTAAGTTTTTTGTATTATCAGAAAATAAATTTACTGAATCAATAAAAATACTTACCAATTTAAAAAAAAATCGAAGAAGTTTTGATTGAAAAAAATAACTGAATCAAATAAAAGTTTCAACTATTTTTTTTACTTTAAAAAAATTGGCTTGTTTTTATGGTTAAGCATTTCATTCCCGCTTTTGGAACTCGTGAGTAGACTTCAACCCAAAAAATTTTTGAATTTAGCTAACAAACTCTGTATGTTTATAGTAAGACTCTTAATACTATATTGAGAATCACAATATACAAACATAATAAGTTTGAAACCTGCAAATAAAAATCTTTAAAAAAAATAAAATGTTTTTTATATCTATAAAATAATTTGTGGAAAAAATTGAAGAAAATTAGACAAATTTTTTTACAGTATATAAAAATAAATTAAACTGAAAATAACAAATTTAAATATCAAAAAAAAAAAAAAAATTAATAAATCTAAAAATTTTTTTTAACAAATTTTACTTTATATAGATAATTTTCATTCTATACAGTTTTTTTTACATAAAATAAAATTGGAACAAATAATTTACTGGAACAGTAAAAAATATTTACTGAAACTAAATTATATTTCAAAACACACGCAACTTTCTTATAAAAAGAGATAGCTGAATGTATCACGACACACTTTTATTATAGAAGAGGTTGCAGATTGTGTGTCTGCACTGTTTCAAAGCTAAATTTTCTGAAAGAAAAGATGGCAGAGTGTTTGACTTCACACTGTTCTTATAGAAAAGATGGCTGATGGACGGACGGATGATGTTTCATATCAAACTTTTCTTATAAAAAAGATGTGTTACTGTTCATATAAAAAAGTTTTGTTTGAATGTTTGCTTTAAAGAAATGATGGCTTGCTGTTTCACAGCACACTGTTCTTATTGAAAATATGACCGGCTGGTTTTATAGAAAGGATAGCATACTGAGACCCAGCATATATTTTTTTATAGAGAAGATGACTGACTGAGTTCCCCAACACCTTTTTCTTTTAGAAAAGATGACTAACTATGTGTCTCAACAGCTTTTTCTTCTCTACCTATATCACAGCACACTTTTCCTATAGAAAAGAAGGCTGCTTTAGTGGCAGCATAAAGATGTATGAGTATTTGTAGCAAAATTTTCTTATGGATAAGAAGGTCTACTATATCACGGCACACTGTTCCCTCAGAAAAAAAAATTGCTAACTGTGTCGTGGAACACTTTTCTTATAGAAAAGTTGATTGCGTCATAGTCATTTTTTTTTTTGACACATAAAATATGGCGTACCCATAAATACGTAAAATATGTATGCTGCAGAAACAGAGGATTTACATATCGCTCATTTATTTCCATAGTGTCACAACTCCAAAAAACCCAGTTTTGCAGAAAACATATTTAAGGTTTTAAATTTACATAAAACTCAATGCAGACATTAAAATATATTCTTATCTCAGGAAGTGGCAGTATAAGCTATTTATATGAAATTTTTTTAAAACGCGTTTTTGAGTTATGACACTATGGAAGTAAATGAGCGATGTGAATGTATAATATGTATATTCAGATGTTTGCATGTTTTTGCTTATACTTTTGCTTGTAAACACAATCATTTGTATCATTATTGTCATTTGTGGGTCTTACATAATTAAGTATCTTTAAATATTGTTGCGGCTGCAGCTGTCAATTCCTCATGCTCTTTACAAAATTTGTGACCATTCCAAAATGTAAACACATATAATAAATATCTAATTTCATCACCTGTTTGATTAATTGATTGTCATTTTGGTTCATTACACAAATTAAAGCAAAAGTAATGTTATGATTTATTTGAATAAATTTTTTTTTATAAATGAAAATAAGAGCTGATTTTGCATAAAAAGTTTGGTTGAAGTGTTTATAGTTAGCTTCATGGTTTGTTGCCAACTATTTTTGCAAAATAAAAGTTAAAAGCTAGCTGCAAATTATGACTTTACTTTTGCGCCACTTTGTATAATAATGTGGCTTAAATGTGTCGTTGCGGCTGCTAATCGATGTTCGGCAATAAATTGATCGATGAGCTAAAATGTTTATTTCTTTTTTGTTTTATTGCTTGCAAATAATGGTTTATTATCTGCAAGAAAATAGAGTAAAATAGTAAAAAATTCATGTCACTTAAGTGACGTTTGTTAAATGACAACAATGTCGATATGGAAACAAATAAGAATATTAAAATTGTTATTGTATTATTAATGTTGAATTGTTAGTTTTATTTTGGATTTTAGTTGTCGGTTTGCATTAGAAATATTTAATCGCATTCAAAGTTAAAAGCAAAATTAACCATGAAGTTTTTTTAATAGCATTTTAATTGCAATAACATTTAAAAACTTAAATTGTTTAATCTTTATTGGAAATCGATAATTGAGTCATGTTTTTCAGAGTAAATTTCATAAAGAATTTTTAATAATAGCTATTTAGAAACAAATTTAAAATTCAAGGCTGTGCTGGAAAACGCGCGTTTTCCACGTTTGAAAGCGCTGTCTACTATTGATTGGATGATTTTGGGCATTGGAAGTTAAGTTTTCTTTTTAAAAGAGTTTATTACTGAAATTTAGCGTTTTACAATCGCGCGTACATAAATTTGATTACATCGTTAGCTGCTCAAATCATTTATTTAATTATACAGAAATGGTATTAATCGATATGATATAATAAAAATAAAATATTTTGAGACATTCTCAGATTTTTAATTGAACTATAGTGAATTTTTAATCAGAAATAATTTTTAGTCAGGCTTAAGTTCAATAATTTCAATTCTTTTTATTGAATGAAATATTTTAAGGTAGAGTAATATAACTTCGTGCTAACCTAAATAGAAAAATGAAAAAAAAAAATGGAAAAACAGGGGAAATAAATAGTGATACTTACATATGTATGTATTTACCAAAGGTAAATCAATAATTGTACACAACAATCATTTCTCACATTCCGTTTCATTAGAATTTACGTTAAATAGCTGATGTTAATAACAATCTCTACCCAAGTAGATAGACTAGGGTGCTGATGAAGTGCGTTGCTGCACAGAAAAATATCGGTATTTCCCCCAGCTTAAAAGTCTTATTTAATTTTTCTTCTCTTCTTTAGAAACTCACATTAATTAATAAAATATTTCATTCAATAAAAAAAAAGAATTGAAATTACTGAACTTAAGCCTGACTAAAAATTATTTCTGATTAAAAATAAAATATTTTGTTATATTTTTTCGAAGTTGTTCTCGTTTGAGATATTCAAAAACTTTCAATCACATTTTCAGATTTTTTTTATAAAAATTATATTCCAGGTGTATAAATGTATGTATACAAAGGCGAATGATGAATAACTATAACGAGTATAATGCGTTTTTTTTCGCCCGATTAAATATCCATTGCCTGCATAAGAGTATACTCAGCCTATAAATATGAGAGGAAGTCAATGCGTTTGATATGTATGTGTCTTTTATTTTTAGTTGTAGCGTATTTTAGGTTTTCGTATAAAAGAAGGCTATAATCATAGTTGAATGAGAGAAAATATGTGAACGTACGAATTGTTTGCTCTTCAATTATGACTATACGTATGAGTAGTTACCAAAATTAATGCTGTTTACTTATGTACATATATTTGTTTTTTGAGTTCTCATTATCATTCTCTGATATGGACTAGAATATAAGTATAAAATTTTTTAAACGCTATAATAATCCCAAATTAATATTTTACTTGTGTTTATATTGTTGTTTGACCAATGTGTTGTTTAAGTTTTCGTGGGGATTTCCCTAGGCTAATCTTTGGTCAAGGTTTTTGTTTTAGATTTTTAATAAAACAATTTTCTTTCTGATATAGATATAGTTGTTTTTTACATCTTTATTTGCTCGACGTTATTATGTGTATAATGACATAATAATTATTATTAATTTTATTTTGTTTATAATAACATAATAAGAGATACAATCTGGAAAGTTTAAGAATACAGGAACGAATCAATAAAACGTTGAACAACAAAGAAGACAAAGACATTAAATTACAACATTCAATTGCAATACAGTCTAATCAATCTGTGATAGAAAACCGAACTGTGATAATTTGTGTTTGTGCCCTGATTATATTTTTTATCTATACAATTCATTTATATTAATTATTTTTCAAATGTTGTGATGTCCAGTTTTCATTTTATTGAATGACAATTTTTATATTATATCCCCGTGATGTCCAGTTTTATTTGCATATAAGTTTCAAACTAATATGTAAAAGATCATAAGCCTTGTAAGTTTCACCTACATATATACACACATATATATATATATATATATATATATATATATATATATATATATATATATATATATATATATACATACATACATACATATTCTAATAAAATATTAATGTAAAATTTATTTGTCAGATTTGAATAAAGAAAGCTCCTGAAGAAGTTGGAAAAAAGCCAACGAAACGTCGAGCAAATAAAGATGTAAAAAACAACTATACCTACATCAGAAAGAAAATTGTTTTATTAAAAATCTAAAACAAAAAACTTGACCAAAGATTAGCCTAGAGAAATCCCCACGAATACTTAATATTTTACTTATTAAGTAAAATATTTTTAATCAGAAATAATTTCTTATTCGGGCTTAAGTTCACCAATTTCGATTCTTAATGAATGAAATATTTTTATTAATTAATATGAGTATCTTAAGAAGAGAAGAAAAATTAAACTAGAATTTTAAGCTGGGGGAAATACCGATACTTTTCTGTGCAGCAATGCGCACATTGTAATTTTCTTTATATTCTCTAGATCTCACATTAATTAATGAAAAATATTTCATTCAATAAGAGAATTGAAATTACTGAACTTCGAATAAGAACTTATTTCTGATTAAAATTTACTACAGTTCAACTAAATCTAAAAATGTCTCAATAAAATATTTTTTAATTAAAAATACATTGAAATTGATTATTGGGAGGTGAACTGGATCCTATACGCATTTCACTGTAGCTAATGCAGATCATCAGGGAACCTTTACCCAAAGTTTCTTAGAGCAACTAGAGTTATTATGTTATAAACTTTCATTTAAACAAATGAGAATGGACTAGAATAACCAGTCAAACTGCTTCTTAATTAACTTATATAATAAAATTTTTAAATTAATGAAAATTATATTAAATGAGAAATTTTTGTATTTATTTGAACTACAGTGAATTTTAATCAGAAATAATTTCATTGACAAGTTAAGTTAAATAACTGATGTTAAATAACAATTTCTTCCACAGTAGATAGACATGGGTGCTGATGAAGTGTGTGTCTGCACAGAAAAATATCCGTACTTACCCCAGCTAATAAAGTCTAGTTTAATTTTTCTTCATTCTTCCTTAGAAACTCACATTGATTAATTAAAATATTTCATTCACTAATAACAATTGAAATTCCTGAACTTAAGGCCTATTAAGAAATTATTTCTGATTAAAATTATATTAAATTTCAATTAATTTTTTTATTCTTTCAAGACTTATATTAAAATGGCATATGGATGACAATCATCATCATTATCAACAAGAATCACAAAAATTTATGTTTTTTTTTTTTAATCAAATGTGGAGACGATCCTTTTGGATTTTAATATTTTATTTTTATTCAACGCAAGTCACAATGAGTACGAATTAAAAAATATATTTGTTATTGGTTAAGTACGTCTAATCACGCTGTACCAACGAAGTGCATCTAGACGTACTTAACTAAAAAAAAACAAAATTTCTTTTGGGTTTAAATTCAGTATTTTCAATTCTTATATAATTATTATCTATTATTGCCAACAATACGTCCGTTTAGCCAAAACAAACATAACTTACCGCCAAAACTATGTGTTTGATGAGTTTACTTGATCGTCTGCAGTACATGTAACACTAGTGCAAGAGATGCAACCACCTTAAGCTGTAACTTAGCAAGCAATTGTCTATCCCTGGTTGAAACTAACTGCCTGCTATTGAGACGGTCTCACTATCTTCTAAATCTTAGAGAATTGGAATATATTATCAATCGTATAAAATTGTTTTACAACACCGAGTGGTTAATTATTAAGGTGACATTGACAAAAAGTTACAGAATAATTATGTAGAATGTTTCATTCAAAAGCATAATAATAGTTAGAATATAATTTTAACAACACTCTTATCATTATTATATTATAACATACAATGACAATAAAATCTGCACTTATATGAAGCATTCCAAGCATCAGCAATTCAGTATTATGGCATCATAAACCATATTAATTAAATATTCTTCATGTTTATTTATTGAAGTAGTTTAAGTGAAAAGAAAATTGCATATAAAGATAAAACTTACATAAATACTGGGAAATAAAGTTGTTGTTGTTGCTGTATTCTATCTCGCAACTTTATATTAATGCATTTGTCGTTATGGTAGTTGCTTTTCTAGTTTAGTTGATTTTTTTTTGCTATTTTTTGCTCAGATTTTTTCACATTTATTTACGTTTGGGTTTGTAATGTATAATGTGTATACTACTGCTTAAGTGTAGATATACAATAAAAATAACTAAGTTTTTCTATAAAAGTAGGTGGGTATGTGTGTGTGTAGATATATAAACACATATACCTATGTATTTGCTTGCATTTGTTTAGATATAAATGCGTAAAAGCTTACTTCATCCTGCTCTACGTATAATAGATTAGTTTTCCTTTTCTTTGCGTGTTTGTGCTCTCAAAACCTGAAGTATCCCTTTTGTATCCCTAACTGTTTTGCTTGCTTGCTTTGCAACCCTTGCTTACAGGCATCAATTTCAATTTATTTAAATTATTTTCAATGTCATCAAACACTTGCTGTAAATAAAACACACAAGTGGGCGCTCGCTCGTATAGTGCCTGGGTAATTTAAGTACAATTTCTTTCCTTGCCTTTATTGGTACTTACATATCTTAATATTGTTGTGTCACAACACTGCAGACACAAATCGTTCGCTCATACACATCAGAAGTTTTAACATGCTTAAGGAAAGGGAAATAATGAAAAATATGAGTATTAAAGTGCTGCAAAGCGTAATATAAGAAGACCAAAACATTTACACTCACACTCTCTCACATACACACACGCATATGTACGTATACAGCAAACTAATCAAGCGACCCATGGTCCAAGTTAAAGTTATAATTTATGTTATTTATATTATATATTATAGTCATGAATATTGTATGTATGTATGTATAGGCGAACTTCGCTACAACGAACAATCATGTACAACGAAAAATTTTATATTAAAATCTACGAAAACAAGATTTAAATATTTAAACTTTGTTGGCAATATTTTTGCTTTATATATGTTTCATGTTAATTTGACATGATTTACAATAATATTCAAAGAAGATTTTTTTTCCTTTTGAAATAACATTGCAGCATTGTTAAATCAAAATTAAAAATCATATTGAATCGAAGTTATTTCAAGCTAAAACAACGTGAATTTGTTAATGAAATGACATAAATAACTTTGTCAAAGCATTTTCAAGGCGACCTTGAGCTATGGCGCAGAATGAGCTGTTTGGTTTGAATTCTTTATAACATTTTTAATTATTATTCTTTGTTTTTTTTTCAGCATTTTGTGAAGAAGACTTGGGGAATTAATTATGAATCATTGTACAATCGAACAACGTGCATATCGTCGTTGTGATAGATTTCGGCTGCGGAAAATACAAGAGCAGTTCATCAGCGACAATCATACCCACTTAAGTGTACTGTTTGCTGCGGTTTGTTCCCCGAAAGGATAATTTGCTCATATTTTTTTTGAAAATGAAAGTGGTGTCTCAATCTCTGTCAGCGGTGTTGCATATCGGACGATGTTGGAAAATTTTTTTAGGCTAGCTGTTGAAAACCATCTTAACTTGTGGTTTCAACAAGATAGAGCCACAGCACATACTGCAGGTGCCTCAATGGCTTGGTTAAGGAACATATTCGGTGAACGCATAATTTTGCGCACAAGCGATTTTAACTGGCCTCCACGTTTACCAGATTTAACAGCTCCTGGCAGTTTTCTTTGGTGATGTTTGAATGAAAGAACCATACTCCAAATAAATACAAACATTCGAAATGAAATCATGGCCATTACACCCAAAATTTTTAAAAAGTTATGGAAAGTATGCCAAAAAGATCACGTATGTGTGAAACTGCAAATGGACATCACTTACAGGATATCATTTTTCAAAGCTAATTGCAAAAAAAAACCCCAATAATATATTGTATTTAAAAAAAAGATATTATACTAATCGCATTAATAAAAAAAAGTAGTTAACCATTTAAACCATATAGCTCATTCTGCGCTACCGTGTACAAACATAATGAAATATTACAGCTTCTTAAAGAATAATTTTCACTATTAAAATCGTTGACCGCCAGATAGTACGTTAAAGAGAAATTTGACTGTATGCCTGTACAAACCTTCTTTCATTGCTATATTCTTTATATCATATTGTTTATGTATATATCGATTTTTTGTTCTGTCTTTTGCGGGCCACATTAAAATATTGTGATTGTCAGTGATTGTAACTCGATGGGAATTGACATCGTTTCTTTGTTTTTTCTTCACTGTAGCTGAAAGCCCGTACATAGTGTGATAAAGTTTGTAAAAGCTTAAATTTATATTAACAATTTTCTTTTAGCATTTTTTGCTTTGAAAACTTAAATTTGTACTATTTCCTTATAAGGAATAACTTAGAGAAGCAAAAAACCCATATTATATAATGTTAGCTGAAGTGAGAAATAACTAAAATTAGAAGGCACCAGTGGGTCACTGTTAGTTGTACGAATCTACATAAATAAATAAAAACAAAAAGATAATTGTTGATTACAAGTCAGTAAAACTAAATAAATTATTAATAGAAATTTCTAAGGAATACTAATAATACTTATATCTATGAGGTTTGGTTAGAGAAAAATGTGAGGATTTTCAAAAGTAGTCAACATTAGTGTGAATAACTAGGAAAAAAGACATTTTGTCATGTGCAGTAGATGAACAACATGTGTTTATTCTAACTATGGCTTGCCAATTTGCTACACAGGGGTTAATTCGTTTGGAAGTTATTTTACTTGACCGATGATTCACTGTAACAAGTTTGGGCGAAAGAGAACGCTGTGACACTATGATGTTGACATGACTGGGTCCGGTCAGGAATCTAACTTTCCCTTTCAAATGCCATAATTTGCAGTGTAGTCAAAGCACCAACTACTTCAGCTACCATTTCCCTTAAAATCATTGTATGTGTATCTTTAAGCAATAATACCTTTCTTGTATAATACTCGTAGAAATTTTGTAAGTAAATGTTATTTTTCCTTAAAACATCATTTTGAAAATCTCTTGTTACGTTTGCTCTTAAGAAATATAAATTAAAAATTTATTTAACAACAAGGCTCTTTTTAAATTTAATAGCTTTTATTCATGCCATAAACCATAAACTTGGATAAGAACTTTGTGAGAAGTCTTTATTGGTTGATGCCCATAACGAAAGGACTTTAGCAACGTTTACATAATGTGCTCTGAAGCATTTTTAAGATTTAAATTATGTTTATTGGTGGCTTAGCATAATGGAAGTTAAGCTGTTTGGTTACAGTTTTATGGTATTTTTGTAAGTTTAGGCTCTTTTGTTTTCCTAACTTTTTATTTATTTATTTATTTTAGTGTCCTAAAATTAGCAAAGCCATTAGGCACTAAAAGCAAATTTATTAACTGATTATAGTTAAGCTGCCCAGGAATTATATTGTTCATTTACTCAATTAATGCCATAACTAAAAAAAAACTAGTTTTCCAGACAACGAGTTTGAAGTTTTAAATTTACACACAACTTAATGGAATAAAAAAAATCAAACAACCCGATTGCGACCAACTTTGAAACGTTAAATATCCTAAACAGTCATTCGAAATAAAAAGATCATAAGAGACACCTAAAGGTGATTTTAAAATATTTGTCTAATCATAGCCACTTTGATATAGTTCGTCAACTTTTTATTTTTTCGTATTTACAAAATGGCTTCCAATGGCCGCCATATTGAGTTTTGACTTCTGTCATATCTTTAGTGATACTTCCAGGATTAAGACAAATCGACTGATGTAAGAATCACATCCACGCGTTCGGTTTATGTAGTGCTACAAAAGAACACACACACATGCATACATACATACATACATACATACATACATGCATACATAAGCTGATAAAGACAATATCCTTTTTAGGATCATAAAATATAAAAATTTTATTTTTTGAGTTATGACGTTGTTTGAATAAATGAGCAATAGATATGTGTATTCAAGTTTTTGACCCAAGGAATAAAAAATAATTTTTAAGTTTTCAGAAAGCCACTTTTTGTTCAGCGGCTGCTTAAATGATTGACAAGTTAATATCTAATCTAACACATATTTTAATTGAATTGGCTTTTTGTTTTTAATTAAATTTTTTGTTGTTCTCTTTGGTGTGGTTACTCGTCTTTATTCTAGAAAAAAAATACGTAATAAAGCACTCTTTTTCAATAAGGGAAATTTAATATGTGTATGTAATTATATTAGAGCGACTCACCAAAAAAAGTGCTCGATGTACCCTCCTTAATATGAACCTTGGACTTTTTTAAGATGACATTTAAAATATTTCGGCTCCAGCTTGGACCTCTCGTGAGCTGGACCATTTTGAAAAAGGGTCTATTTTTTCATGTTTTGTCAATTTGAGAATCTGTTTCCTTACCAACATATACAATATGGGTATCATAAGAAAGGTTTTTTTAAGGCGCGTCCAACTGTATATACAATTTGTCCAAGGACTATCGTCCATGTCCTTTTTTTAAGGATGTTCTGTTAAAAAAAAACGGTTTTTGAATTTTTTGTTCAGGGTTGTTTGTAATAAAAATGCCAAATTAACATATTTTTATCTTTGGTCGATTTAATTAAATACGGGTCTCAGCTTTTTTTTAAATTCGGGCTAGTTCGCGTTTTGACAAAAATGCAATGGGGTGGTAACCCTTCCTTTTCAATAGGGCAATATGGGTATCGAATTTTTTCTTTTGCCAAATACATCATCTTTATATATAAATAATTTAGATATTCGCAAAAATATAAGATCAAAGTATGCTATATGAAAAATTTCATGCATTTTATTAAAATAAAATCAAAATTGAATTATAAAATATTTTATAAAAAAAACGCTCGCATTATGTTTTCAATTGGAATAAAAGTAAAACCATATTGTTTTACAATTTCAAAATACAGATAGTTAGAACATCTTAAGTTTTTAAGAGGATTTTAAGTCTACGATAAATTCGCAAGTCGTTTTTTTATGAAAGTTTTGTAAATATAAACAATAAAATTTAATAACTTTTTTAATTGGCGAAAAAATAAGCCGCCAAAAAGTGGTGGATCATTTCTTTTTTCTTCCTTTAGTCATATTTTCATCCATACATGATCTAGAAACTAAATCCGCTATCATATTAGAGTTACCAAAAAATTGTATTTATATATATCCCAGAGCACCGTGTAAAATGCATCTAATTTGCAAAAAACTTAATTATTTATATATAAAGATGATGTACTTGGCAAAAGAAAAAATTCGATACCCATATTGCCCTATTTAAAAGGAAGGGTTACCACCCCATTGCATTTTTGTCAAAACGCGAACTAGCCCGAATTTCAAAAAAAGCTGAGACTCGTATTTAATTAAATCGACCAAAGATAAAAATATGTTAATTTGGCATTTTTATTACAAACAACCCTGAACAAAAAATTCAAAAACCGTTTTTTTTTAACAGAACATCATTAAAAAAAGGACATGGACGATAGTCCTTGGACAAATTGTATATACAGCTGGACGCGTCTTAAAAAAGCCTTTCTTATGATACCCGTATTGCATATGTTGGTAAGGAAACTGATTCTCAAATTTACAAAACATGAAAAAATAGACCCTTTTTCAAAACGGTCCAGATCACGAGAGGTCAAAGCTGGAGCCGAAATATTTTAAATGTCATCATAAAAGATACCAATGTTCATTTTGAGGGGGTACACCTAGCACGAATTTTGCTTCCATACAACTTGAGTCGCTCTAATGTATATAACGCGTACAGCAAAAAAACATCTTCATAAGATGAATGTTTTCAAAGAAATATGCCAGTAAAAGCAATCCTTTTTTAATTTAGATTATTTTGCTACTTCGGACATTCCATGTGCCTTCACAAACTTCCATAAGAAAAATATTATTATACATGAAATAACATGATTTGTCGAACACAAGTGCTTGAATGATTTTCAAATCGAAATAGACAGCAAACCCCAAGTATTTTATATAACAAAAATAAGGTTATAACTACATGAACAATATACAACTTGAAAATATTATTAAAGCAGGGTTAAGGTTTGCAAGTTATAAATAATAAATTATTATATGTGATCTTCTCCGAGAACAGGGACCTAGTATGTCAAAAAACGGGTTTGGACTTAAGAGTGGATTGTGGTATCTAAAAGGGTGCAGAATAAGATGAAATTATTTTTTCTCAAAACTTTATTTTCACACACTAGATCCCTTTTCTCGGAGAAGGTCACATACAACAAAATTACGCAAAAAAAAATCCTTTTCAATCTCTTTTTAAGCAAGTCACTATCTTTAATATAAATTAAATTACTCTAAGCTTTTGCTTAATACCTTGAAAGCTTTTAAAATTATTCAAGATGCCTATCAAAAGGCACCATAAAAATTAAATCCCACAAAAATATAAATTCCTTTAAACATTCATCTCTAGAAGTGAAGGCATAAAAAAAAGTATAAAAATCAAGGGGACATAAATTAAAATTTATTTAAAACAAATTTGTTGCGGTAATAAGTGACATCTTTGCTTTAGATTAAAATCAGTGTGTGTTTTTCATTATAGAAAATGAAACAGAAATAAGAGACATAAATAAAAATTATGTTTTTATTTCTTTGTTTCTTAAATGCAAAACAAAAACAGTGCTTTGCTGTTCTACTACCAAATCAAAATTGAAACGACTTAAAAATTGGAATGAACAATGAGAAGTAAAATAAAAAAAAACCTTCAGGACACAGCAGGCCAGACTTCATTAAAAACAAAACCAGCCACAGCAGCAAAAAAAAAAGCACACAACAAAAAGGACGCTAATTCGACATTATCAATTAACCGCAGAGCATAATAATTCATGTCAGACAACTTAATGCCCGAAGACAATGGCAAAAATTTCTGCAAGAGCTGATGATGTTAGGAAGGCTTTACCAAGAGTTTATGCTACTTTCTGTTTTTAATGTTTGTAAGAGTATGTTTGTGTGTTAGGCTTGTACGTGTGGTTATATAAACAATGTTTGGCAAAATGGTTACATTGGAGTTAAAACTTGAATAGCTCTAGTATGATTATCTAACAGACTGACTGACTAAATGACTGACTGAGTGACTGCCTCGCCGGCTTGCTGGCTGTTTACAGGCTGGTTTGTTTCATGGTTTACTTAGTTTGCTTAGTTTTGGGGGCTTATTAAGTTTTGCTAATATTACAAACAATAGCTCAGCTGTGGAATAGCCAGAAAAATAAGTGAACGTGCAAAGATACAAAACAAAAGAAGTAATAACCATTAGAACTCAAAAAAGGGCAAAAAACTTAAAGTGCACACAACAAAATAAAAAATGTCTTATAGCAACTAACAATGAGTTGAAAAATCTCTAGTTTGTAAAATTGTGTTTGTATATGTCTGTGTATGTCACAAACACCAAAGGCCCAAATGCAATTGTCTTTCCACATCGTTGCTTCCTCGACTAAAATTGACACACAGGGAGCTTATATTTGCTTCTAAAGTCTGCAATAAAGATAAACACATAGTAAATATTATGCACCCGCACATTTGCTATACGTAAACACACACATAGAAACGCCAAGAGTATAAGATATATCATGTTAAACTCCGTAAGTTTGTTAAGATAAACAAATATCTATAACACTTATTTGTATAAAGTTACAAGCATGAAAACACACACACACACACATACATACACATTCGTAAGTGCATTTCAAAAGCTGCCAGCTGATGTGCATGAGTGTGTGTGTGCGTGTGTGTGTGTTTTTATTATGCAATAAATAAAATAAAAAACTTTAAACTTATGCAAACACATATTCTTTTTTTATATGATAGTTCCCAGTCTGTCAAATATTTAATACTTACCATGCCTAATAATCCTTTCTATAACCATGCTTTTGTTTACTTGTATGCACACATACTCTCGCTCACCCAACAATTTTCCACTTGTATGGTAAATAAATATTTAAAAAAAAATTGAAAAAAAAACTGGAAATAAAATTGCCAAAAATTGTGCTAAAATCCTACAACGTTTCATTAATGTAAATATGCAACTAAACGCATTATTACGTACCTATACAAGTGTTTTATAGTCTTGCGCCCAAAAGCATACAGCAAAAAACTTGGAAGAAAAAAAAAAGTTTGAATATCAAGAGTGTAAATGTTTTTGAAGAGAGTGGCTTGTAACGGTTTATAACCAGCGTTACCAAAGTTGATGTTTTATTATATATCAGACTATATTGCAATATAAATGTAAATTGATGAATTTTATGGCAAAATATAATTTTTTTCTCAAAAAAAAATTTAAAAAATAAATAAAAATAAAAACGCTAGTTATACAGGGTGGGCCAAAAGAAACCAAGGGGTGTAAAAGTTTAATAACTTTTTTGTTTATTAACTTTTTTTTATTTTTTCTTTCAGATTATATAATATACAAAATGGAAATTTTTTTACACTAAGTATGAAAAATGATGTCTCTTAAATGACCACCATTTTCAGCTTCGCACTGATGGGCTCTTTTTAGAGCATTTTCCATAACATCTTTCAAAACTTGTGGCCGTAGCGTTCGAATTTCTGCAACAATGTTTGCCTTGAGTTCAAGGATTGTCTCTGGCTTGTTTACATACACTCGCTCCTTCAAAAAAACCCCAAAGAAAATAGTCGGGTGCTGTCAAATCTGGCGATCGCGCTGGCCAAATAATTTCCGAATTTCGAGAAATTATTCGCTCTCCAAAAATTTGACTTAAAAGTACCATTGTGTCTCGGGCAGTATGGGCAGTGGGTCCGTCCTGCTGAAACCACATACCAGGTCTGTTTTCAAGAGCAGGACGTAAAAAATTTTCTATCATAAACCGATACCGCTCTCCATTTACGGTTACAGCACTTCCATCTTCATTCTCGAAGAAGTAGGGCCCAATGACATTTTCAGATGTGATCCCACACCATACTGTACACCTGATGGGGTGCAATTGGCGTTGATGAATGGCTCTTGGATTTTGAGAACCCCAGAACCTACAGTTCTGCTTATTAACAAAGCCATTCAAATGAAAATGAGCTTCATCACTCATAATCAAATTTTCAATAAAGTTGATTTCTGGTTTAAATAATAAAATTTTATTGTTCTGGTTCTCTGTTCAGTTGTGAACCTCTCCATTATAAATTCTCCAAGTGTTGTCCATATAATCTGAAAGAAAAAATAAAAAAAAAATTAATAAACAAAAAAGTTATTAAACTTTTACACCCCTTGGTTTCTTTTGGCCCACCCTGTATTACATGCCCAATTCACAACCTAGTGTATATTGTAGATTGTATTAACTTCAACTATGATAGTTGTGAACGGCCTAATGTAAGTGTTGCTAGACTTTTAAAAAGAGTAAAAAATAAGGACAATTAAAATTTCATAAAAAATATTTCAGGCGTTTCTGAAGATTCCGATTTTGCAACTTCTCGCGAATCTTTTTGAACTTCGCAATAAAATAGACATGCTTTCAGCCTCCTAAAAAGTGCGATAAAAGCGACTTTTTAAATGTCTTCAGCTTCTTGGAAGCGGGTTTTTGCGTGGTTTTTTAGCGTCCTAACAGTTTCGACGAGTTTTAAAAATTATTAGACTTTGTCAACCTGTAGCTTTGGTAGCTTTTTGCCAATTTCCGTCATTTTGCGAATTTCTTTTTATTTACATATACTTATACATATACATATACATATACATATACATATACATATACATATACATATACATATACATATACATATACATATACATATACATATACATATACATATACATATACATATACATATACATATACATATACATATACATATACATATACATATACATATACATATACATATACATATATATATACATATACATATACATATACATATACATATACATATACATATACATATACATATACATATACATATACATATACATATACATATACATATACATATACATATACATATACATATACATATACATATACATATACATATACATATACATATACATATACATATACATATACATATACATATACATATACATATACATATACATATACATATGCATATACATATACATATACATATACATATACATATACATATACATATACATATACATATACATATACATATACATATACATATACATATACATATACATATACATATACATATACATATACATATACATATACATATACATATACATATACATATACATATACATATACATATACATATACATATACATATACATATACATATACATATACATATACATATACATATACATATACATATACATATACATATACATATACATATACATATACATATACATATACATATACATATACATATACATATACATATACATATACATATACATATACATATACATATACATATACATATACATATACATATACATATACATATACATATACATATACATATACATATACATATACATATACATATACATATACATATACATATACATATACATATACATATACATATACATATACATATACATATACATATACATATACATATACATATACATATACATATACATATACATATACATATACATATACATATACATATACATATACATATACATATACATATACATATACATATACATATACATATACATATACATATACATATACATATACATATACATATACATATACATATACATATACATATACATATACATATACATATACATATACATATACATATACATATACATATACATATACATATACATATACATATACATATACATATACATATACATATACATATACATATACATATACATATACATATACATATACATATACATATACATATACATATACATATACATATACATATACATATACATATACATATACATATACATATACATATACATATACATATACATATACATATACATATACATATACATATGTATATAATTGCACTAATTTTTATTAACTTAATAAAAAAAAATTAAGATAAATGTAATTAAAAAATATTAGCAATTTGATAAGCTTATGCATTCCTGATGCCATTCAATGACATTCAAAAAACGTAGGGAAAAATTTTGTAAGTGTCGTAGCAAATTATCAACAACATTTTTACAGCTGTTGTACAGCTTGATGACCTACTACACTTTCAATAGGTTGTGAATTGAATAATAGTTTTTTTCTTTTACAACGACTTCTACACTTTGTTCTTCATTAATACCTAATTTGCATTAAGCATTTTTTTTTTCATAAAATTAATTGTACGAAAATATTTTATTTGGCAATAGGAGGCCTGGAAAAGCCAATTTTGCTGTTGGCATTTGCAAGCATCGTGCTCAGTGCAGCATAAAAGTTTAATTTTGATACAAATTAAAACGTTGTCTTATGAGCTATTGAGCAAAAAGAAGAAAATCGATTTTTTTCTGAAAAGCACATATTTGGGCAGGTTAGGATTTCGAGATTGATTCCTAAACTCTTAAACCGGTTTTATATAAGTTTTAAACATATTACAACGAGCGTTGCCGCGAGTAAAAACTAGTTTTAACATATGTTTAGCTACTAAACTTATATTGTATTTTTATGTAAAAAAAATTTTTTCACAAATAGTTTTTGAAAGTCTGTGCATAATATAAGATGTTTGTGACTTTATAAAATTTATGATTTAAGTCTACTGATGATTTGGCAATGCACCATTGAAATTAATATAACTCTGCCCAACCAGCAGCAAATAAATTTAACATTTTTTAACAACTTTCTACTTTCAACATATCGTTCCTTCTACGGGACGCGCTAACAAAATATAATTTAAATAAATCTAAGTAAGTCAGCGGTTAATTTTAAATTTTTATTTTTTAATTTCAGATGGTTATCTAAATTTGGTAGAAATTCAAAATTGGAATGATGAATTATGAGTTTGGACTATGCGGCCGGCGCCTTTACACATTTTAGCCAATAATTTTTTTTTTCGAATTAAGAGTTTCAGCGCACTTTTGGAAGCACGTGACATCAGTCTCTCGCCGATCAGGGCACAGTAGCTTGATGGCCTTGCCATAGAAATCCATCAGCTATGATATAAGAAATCATTGCTGCTTTAGCAGCTGCCATACAAGAGTTTTTCTAAGAAATTTATCTGTTAATATGGGTATCAGTCAACAGTCCCTGCAGATAATTTTGCATATAGATTTGAATTTGTTTACCTAAAATTAAACCTTAGAATTTTTCCAGAGAATAATACAAATTTTGGAAGAGGATAAAGGAAACAAGAGATTCGTCTCAGTACTCCTACATTAATTTCGATAGCTCCTGAACAGAAACCATGGTTAATCATATCTCTATACACAGAAAAAAATAAATTTCGTTTTCAGTAACCAAATTTATTGAATCAGTAAATATTTCGTATGACAAAGAAATTAGTAGATTCGGATAATAATTTTGTAAAAATCTAACTGGAAAAAAATTTATTTTTAGTTAAGTTATTTATGGCAACCTTTTTCAGTCAAATGTATTATTTATTATTCAGCAATTTTTTTTTATAATTTACAACACATTCACTAAAATTTTTCGTATAATCAGAAAATAAATTAACTGAATCAGTAACAATTTTGACCAATTTAAAGAAAAAACTAGTAAAAGTTTTATTTGAAAAAAAATAGCTGAATCAAATAAAAGGTTCAACTATTTTTTTTTGTACTTTCAAAAATTGGCTTGTTTTGAAACTCGTCAGTAGACTTCAACCCAAAAAATTTTTGAATTTAGCTAACAAACTCCGTATGTTTATAGTAAGACTCTTAATACTATATTGAGAATCACAATATACAAACATAATAAATTTGAGGGTGGCGTTGGCTGAAGTAGTTAGCACGTCGACTACAAAACTGAAGATCCTAGGTTCAATACCTGTATCCGACAGTCATTCAAATAATAACACCACGCATTTTTCTGATGTGCATTAGAGTCCCTTTGCATCAGCTGTTTGTTGTAAAGTTCAAGTGATGAAGGCATAGTCACTGGTCACTGAACTATACCGACTTCAGCAGATGCTAATCCTAATGTTACATCACAGCGCCCTCCTTCGTCGGTATTTTGTAGCAAAATCATCGGCGAAGTAAAATAACCAATAAAATGGCTACTAAAAACACAGCTTCAAAATTTAGTACGCCTCTTTTAACACCAGAAAGCGCTGCAACACTGCATTATTAAAAAAAAAAGCGTGCAAAAAGCAGTTGTAAAAAGAATAAAGCTTTCTTCTATCTCTTCCTTCACCACCTGTCTTCTATCACTATCCCTTTCCTAAAGAAGGTAACACCTAGTATTGTAGTAGCAATTAATTGCCTGAGTGTTACTTCTCTTTAAAAAAAAAAAAAAAAAAAAAAAAAAAAAATGTTTTTTATATCTGTAAAATAATTTGTAAATAAATTCAGTAAAGTGCGACTCTGACTCGCGCACGAAGGCTTCAGTACGAATACGAGATATGTAATTTAATACAAACTTCATCCTATATAATATATAGTATTGGCATTTTTTTCGTTTTTGGGGTCTTTTCGGGTTTTTTTTTTATTTTTGGCGTTTTTTCGGCTTTGACGATTTTTTTAAGTTTTGGCTATTTTTTTTTTAATTTTGACATTTTATTTTCTTGTTTTGTCGATTTTTTTCGGTTTTTGGCGTTTTTTCATTTGGCGATTTTTTTTTATTTTTGGCGATTTTTTTTCATTTTTGCGATTTTTTTTTTATTTAAAATTTTTTTTAGTTTTTCCGACATTTTCGCGTTTTGGCGATTTTTTTCGATTTTTGGCGTTTTTTTTCATTTTGGCGTTTTTTTCATTTAGGCGATTTTTTCGAATTTGGCGATTTATTTTAGTGTTAGAATTTTTTTTTTAATTTTGGCGATTTTTTTCGTTTTGGCGATTTTTTTTAATATTTGGCGATTTTTTTTTTTTTTTTTTTTTTTGGTTTGGCGATTTTATAATTTTCGGTTTTTTTTAGTTTAACCGTTTTTGAAAATTTCAAGTGTTTGCCTCTTACGGTTTCCAATATATAGCAAATTGTCAAAATTGCATTAACTGATGGACCACCCTTTAATTTAATTTTTTTTTTTAATTTTAGTGTTACAACAAGTAGTCTGGATAAAAATACACTAATTTTACAAATTTCAAGTTTCAATATACATATGTTCATACAATTGTATGTATATTACATGTTATTTTAACATTTTTCGTTGCTCGTTTTGGAACACCCTTTAATTTTTAATTCTCATGTATGTGTTGTTGTAGCGGCCAAGGTTCTACATACTGTGTCCAAATTTCAGGTCCGTATCTCTTACGGTTCTTGAGAAAATACCGTGTGACGGACAGACGGACAGCGTAGCGAAAACAATAGGGTTCCTTTTCACCTTTGGTGTACGGAACCCTAAAAAAATTTAAAAAAATCAGACAAAATTTTTTACAGTATATAAAAACTAATTTAACTGAAAATAAATTTAAATATAAAAAAGTAAATCTAAAATTTTTTTTTACAAATTTTGCTTTATATAGAAAATATTCATTCTCTACAGTTTTTTTTTTACATAAAATAAAATTGGAACAAATAATTTATTGGAACAGTAAAAAATATTTACTGAAATTAAATTATATTTCAAAACACACGTTTGTTTGAAAATTTTTTGGGAATAATTTTCTCTGTGTATCAGAGAAAGTCTATTTCTTTCCAAATGCTAATAGAGAAGCAAAATTTTTGAATTTGCACTTACTCAAAATAAAATTTCTTCAAGACAGATAATTGCACTCAGCTCAAAAAACACTATGCTGTGAGGTTTCATCGAGCTGTATTGTCGGCCAAAACTTTTTTGAAGACAACAGTTTCACTGTAACAGTCAATGGACTGTCTAAACATTTTGCCAGAATTTTTCTTTACTGAACTAAGCCAAGTGAGAACTTATTTTAGTTTTCAGTGCTGTCAAAAACATGGGGCAAAAGTTCACAGATTACCAGTACCTATAAGATAGATTAGGTAGATTTATACTGAAAATTTAACTATAAAATTATTTCAAGAAAGTCAGTGATTTGGTGGCTTTTCCGGTCTTCAGATCTAACTTAAGCAGATTTTTCATGGGGTTACTGTAAACACGAAGTTTTTATATGGAACGTATCAAATTTTAAATGATTTAAAATAATCGATAATTGACTCAATTCCGACTTCAACTCTGTAGCTAGTCGTCATAAGCTAGTTTTTGTTGCACGGGGCATATGTCTCTCAGCGTGGATGCCATTTGAAATTTAAAAGCCATTAAAAGTATTTAACAAAATAAAGCTGCCTATAAATAAATAAATAAATAATAATGATGTTATCTATCAACAAAAAAAATCAATTATTTATGTATATAATTATATACATAAAAACTTGACAAAACAGTTGTTAAATTTAAAATAAAAGGTCAAAAAAATAGTAGCAAAAATCATACAAAAAGAATATATTTCAGTTTAATTTTGTAGCCAAATTCATAAGACACCCTGTATAAAATATCCAAAGTTTTTTTTTAATTACCTTGAGGATATAAGAAAAAAATAAAAATGCCAAGGGCGTGAATTTAAAAAAAAAAACACGGTCACTCTTTTTAATGATTGTTTATTAACACACACATACAAAGCAATTTTTTATTATTATCATCTGTTACTGACACACATACATAACAGTTCAGCCTCTCTCAATTTCTCTTGGGTTAAGGTTTCTTGTTCTACCAACAAAACAATAATAAAAAAAACTCATTTATTTGGAGTTTGTATTTAGTCTAATTTTTTATTGTTGTTTTTTTAGCGAATGCAAAAAGTACTCGTATTTTTTTATTTTTTACCTGGAAAGATTTTTTTGTAGTGAAATGTTAATGTTGTTGTTGTTACTATTGTAATTATTACAGCAGTTCTGTTTTTTTATCATACGACTCACAAATTTTTTGCTAAACCTATATGAAAAAAATTCAAAATATGTACGAAACAACTTACATGCACAAACTAAAATACAACACAGATATTTCAATTATCTACATAAATAGTATGTACTTAAATTTAAATTTTTATAATTCGTTCTATAATTCTTCACATATACTAAAATCGATTTAAATATATTTTTGGATTTTTTAACACTTTCGCACATTTAATGATATACAAATAAAAATATTTACTTTTACTCCTGCATTTATAATTTCGTTCAGGTAAATGAGTATGTAGACAAACAATCTAGGGACATTTATCCACTTCATGCTGGTACAAACAAACACACACACACACACACACACACGAGTATGTAAAGAATATATTTCACCTAGTGCCGTGTTTAATTAATTCTAGAATATAATTTAACTGACATTGGGTCAGGTTTGTGTGTAGTTGTAAATATTTTCCGTAGTTTCTGGTGAAAAATAAATAAGACATTTTGGCTTTAAGGTATTATTTTGATGTCAATCAAAACTAGCAGTGGTTGTTCTTTGCTTCACTTTAATTAAAAACCAATAAAACGCTGTAGGATTACAACACTTTTGTTTAACAAATATTGATTTTGTTTAAATATTTGTCTTTACAGTAGCATAAAAAATGGGAAACAATGTCAAGGCTTTATTATTAATTAATTATAATTTCCCTAAATTAGTTACATTCAAAATAACTGTAATTAAAAAAATGCGTAAATTCGAGGTGAGATGGGAGTGAAATTATAATTCTGTGGCAATAAGGAAAAAGTGCTTAAGTCATATTTTACTGTTTTGCAGGAGAGCACTTTTAAGACTTGAAAGTCGATTCTCAGAAATTCATTTCTTTTACAGCTAAATTAGGAAATTCTCTTTTAACCTTTATTTTTTTATGCAAATATCGTTAAGCACACTATGAGTAATACATTTAAGTCGAAATACGCCAACGTAAAATTAAATTAAGGAGCTATTCCAAATGATATTAGACATCTAAAAAATAAGTCGCTAGTCATAGAGCTTTAACTTCCTGAAAAATCACACAAATTAATTGAGATTTTGACAATTGATACTTTCAAATATGCAGATTACAGAGGTACTGTTAACTCAAAATCAGCTTATCTCGACTTAAGCACTATTTCCTTTTTGCCACAGAATTACAGTTCATATAGTTTTTATAACAAATAATACAAAAAAACTGGATGTCCGCTCAGGAATATTTAATTCAGTTTATATTATTTATTAATATATTTGTGGGTGTCTCCTGTTTTCTTAACTCACAAAGTCAAGTTAAATAGAAAATTTATATGAATAGCACAAGAGTTTTAGCTAAAAAAAAAAACAGTGCTCAGCATTGACGAATTTTATATGGAAAAAATTTTACATATACGAAATGTATCAAGGCTGAGTTTTACAAAATAAGGCCCACATTTTTTTGTTTAATAATTTTCAAAGAAATTTTCTATACCAGACGAGTGCCTGGCTTATTTAAACTGGGGGTTAATTTACAATTTAGATTAATGCTGAAGACTTTCGTATAAGGATATAAAGGTCCATTGTGAATTTAATCATAGTTTCCACTACTTCCCGACTCAATGAGAATCAGTGCATACAATACCTGGTGTTGAATCAACTGACACCTATGGTAAATTTGCTGATACCCTCGTGCTTATGCTTGGTGATACATTTCAGTTGCTCATGAAAACCGCTACTCAGTTTGAAACTTTATAGCGCCGAGTAGTGCACATAATGTGTTTTATTATTTCTGGCTTGATCGCACTGTAATGGTCACTGAAGGTCTGTATTTAAAAATGTTACAGAAGTTTTTCTTCTCTGAATTGTACCGAAGGAGAATTTCTCTCCATTCAGTGTGGTTTCAACAATAGCCAGGCACGTTATAGCAGAAATACAATAAAAGTGTTCATAAACAAAAATGATTTGAAGAAACTAACTTCGGTGGCCACTGTGGACTCCACATCAAGCTGCAGCAGTATTTTTTCTTGTAAACTTACCATAAAGACTTCAGATAATCAATAATTGAAGCGACTTTGACATCAACTCTGCAGATAGTCATGAAAAATTTTTTAATAAGTTGCCACGCGCGTGTCTCTCAGTGTGAATCTCATTTAAAATCAATTGTTTAAAATAAAACATTAATAAAATGAATTTGAAATTAATTTTAGGAAAATTTTGTATGGAAAATTTGAAATAAAATATATTTCAAATTCGTTTAAAATATTATAAATATGGGGATAAGAATATTTAATTTAATAAAACTATGTATCAACTGAACAAAAAAAGTGATGAACGACTTGTAAAGAAACTCAAAAATTTATTTTTTTTTAATTTATCAGTCATATTGTGAAAATCACATTGTTTTAAATCACATTTGATTTTAAAATCAATAATGGTCCTGCAGACGTTTTTAAAACCATCGCTGTGTTTTTTAATTTTTCTATTGTTAAGAGAATCTAAAATCATTTCTGAAAGAAAATTATCTTATATATATGATTTTAAAAATTTCTGCAGGACCATTATTGATTTTAAAATCAAATGTGATTTAAAACCATGTGATTTTCACAATATGACTGATAAATTATAGAAATAAATTCTTCACCTCAGAAATGCGCAGAAAATTTTGGCGTTACTTTGTCTTTCTTAATTAAAAAAAATAAATCATTAATTTGCTTACAAATTTTTAAACTTTTTTATTTTCCTATACAGTTTAGACGTGTTGCTTTTTTCTTGTTTTAAATATGTTTTATATATACTTAAAAAAAATAAAAATTACACTAATCGATAGCATAATATTTTTATATTTTAAAACTTGTTTTACATTGGTGTACAAAATTAAAATTATTTATTACTCATACGCACCCAATTGCAACAGTTTAATTAATCTCCCCAAGAATATGCAATGATATTTTTAATTATTATCAAACTATAATTTATTACTCATACGCACTGGGTGGCAATGCTGTGGAAATATTACTAAACAGAAAACATTTTTAGCGTTTTTTTATGGGAATTGTTACAATTTAAGTTTGAAATTTTTAAACACACTAATAATCCCAAATAATAATTTTATTAAGTAAAATATATTTTTATTAAAAATACATTGAAATCGATTATTGAGGGGCTTAGCTGGATCCTATGCGCATTTCACTGTTTCTAATGCAGATCATCAGGGAACATTTTTGTTTTCTTGTCATTTTGAGATTGAGAGATGTTTGCAACGCCGTTCATATTATGCAATGCAATGCCGCACAACGAAAAATATAAGAAATGACATATGCTGCCTCTAGTACACTCTATTGCGATGTCACAAAATGGAAATAATGTGCTTTCGGCATAAGAATTTACTAACATATAATTTCAATTATAAAAATTTTATATATATATTATATATACCCTGTACTCAAATTTTGCAAGAGTAAACATATACATACATATGTATGTACATATCATTAGTTAAAATTTAAAAAGAAGTAACTAACAAATATATAATTTTACAGGAGAAGCAAAAAACTAAAAATAAACTGAAAAAACTTGTCGTCGTCTCTTTTTTTTTTTTTTTTTTTTTTGTTATTGTAGAAGTGTAAAATTTTTGTCAAGACATGCAGTTTAATGACAGTCATAATAATCTGTCAAAAACTTGATTTTGAAGTTTTTGTTCGTTACTCCTTTTTGCATTTTAGCTAACGATATATTTATTTCATTTCGTGTAATTTCATCAACATTCAGATGCGACCACATTAACATATATGTATGTATATTCTGGATACTTATGAATAGGGAAGTTGAATAATCGATTTCTGTCATTAAGTAAATCAGTGTTCCGATGATCCCAGAAAAGCTGGATACTTTTTTTTATATATATAAAAGTAACTAGTTAATACTAATTTCATTTTTCTTAATAAGGTAAAAAAATATACATTTTTAAAAAGAAATAGAATTGCAGATCAGAAAGATGGTTTTAGTGCTGGAAAATTTATTAAGAATACCAAGAAAAACTGATTAACAAACATCTTGGCTAGAAAATGATTGCATGTTAAAATCTGTTTGATGTGGCAACCCTGGTCAGCATTTACGTACAAAGCACCTTGCCACCTAACGCTAAACATCAAACTCTAAATGGACACTGGGGCGCATGTTTGATACAAAAAATAAAAACGTTCCCAATGCTTATACTACTAAGCTAGTTCACATTTTTGCACCATCACAATATTCAAATATGGCAAAAAAAATATAAAAAGTTTTTATTTAATGGAAAACATATCCAGAGAGGCTAAAACCTCTTTGGGTCTATTGCTTTATATGATTTGCTTAATTTTCCCTGTGTTTTAACATAAACTTCGCGTGACATGTCCATGTATAAGTAAAATGTATAAGTGAAGTATGCAGTTATGTGTGTTAAATGATTGAGTGTTTGTATGCGTGTGCGTGCGCGCATTTGTATGAGTCTAAAAGCAAATATTTGTTATTTTATCGTTGTTATTAATTAGAATCACTTAACGTCCGCACATGCAGTAACATTTTTAACATTCTTCAGTTTATTGTTTTCTTGACTCCCTGTGGCAAGTTTTTTTCCCCCTTTTATGTTTTCGTTAATACAAAACACAGTTATTAACAATACGTTGTGGCGCAAAATAAAAAAGAGAAAACTTGTCTTGCTTCAACATTGCAGGGAGGTCATTTACCCGTTCTATTTACTCATTTAATATTTGTAAGTTAAAAATTTGCACAAAACTCAGCAAGAATATACATAAATACGCTGACAAAATAAGTTTGTAGGGATATTTCATATAAAATCAATGATTTCATAAGAACTCACCACGATTAGAGAATTCATTTTTTTTTTTTTTTGGTAGAAAAACTTCGTTGCTGCTCAAGCACCAGCAGATAAAATTTTTTAGTTCGTATTAATTTTTAGACGCGTTTAATAAAAATTAAATATTCAAATCACCACATTAATTTATATTATTTTTTATTCATAGACACTAACGTTATTTGGTTTCTATAAAATGACCTGAAAAAATTTAAAGAAGGAATGAATGCATCATCGGCGAAGTAAAATAACTAAACTAATTCACCTACTTGACACTAGAGGAGTCTTAAAAATGCTGTAAAAATTAATAAAACTTGCAATAGCAGATTTTTAAAATGAAATAAATTTATTTAACTTCTACTTCACAATCTCTTATTTCTACTCCCTCGTTTTGCATAAGAAAACAACGCTCACACACGTACACAATAGGGTGTTCTCAAAACTAACAAACCTGACGTTTAAATATGCCAGTAGTATTTAAGAAAAATTACTTCAGTGAAAACCTTAAAAATAATGTATTTTAAATTTCAAGGCGCCAAAAAGAGACAATCACCATTATGTTATTTAGTATTTTCATATGAAAGGTATCAGTATAAACAATATTGGGGTCAAGTTGGATTCTGCTCTGGCGAGTTTGCTACTTCATTTACGTCTATAAATTATTGATTGAAAGTATTCAAATGGGGCGGTAGAAACTGCTGTCAACAAATTCAAGTGCAGAATAGATCAAGAAAATACACGAAATGATATTGGATGATTGTCGCCTTAAGGTGTGGCTTTCAAATTGGTGTTTTATATTGCACATTCACAGGAGATTTAAGGATTAGAAAGCTTTTTAAGAAAAAGCTGTCGCCTTAGCTCATAGTACAACCAAAACAGCTTTATGAAATAATTTTAATTTTTTTACCTCGACTACTTTTGGGACCTCCCTCGTATGTATATTGACAAGCATATCAATAGCCTGCATGTTCTTTCTCTTTAAAAAGTAGTCGGCCCTATTCTGGTTTGAGTATCGTTGTAAAATGACAATGTTGATTTTACATTGAAATTGCACCGTTTTACCCTTGCACCGTGCTACCATTTCAGTATAAAATTATCGTTATTAAAATGACGCTCAATACGTTCAAGTGATTTTGTCAAGTCAGCTGTAACTTTTAAACTAGAATAGACACAATATAGAAAAAAGTAATTAATTTATTAATATCAATTAAAATTTTGTGATATAATTAATTTTATTCTTTTTGATAAACAAGTTTGTCTGTGAAGGTTTTAAAGGTTACAAATAAATCCTTCAATATCTTTAAAATTTTTATTTTTTCACAAGAAGTTCAAAGGTCACTTGTGGATATTGTGAGGTCAAAAGTTTTCATCTCAAAACACTTTTTTACAATGTTTTGATATGATTTATTATTACACCTTGTTCAATAAATTTGAGTGCTGAGTGTACATATTGTGGCAGCTAAAACGGCCCAAATTATCCAAAGTGCTGCAGGCTCTGGCTTTTCTTGAACGATACTGTTATCTAGATTGTCATTTGATTTAATTTCTCATCTCTAACTCAAACACCTTGTTGTTTTACAGCATTTCGTTTCTGCCTAACCAACAACAAATTAAAATTTTTCTGATTAATTTTTTGAACTTAAAGTCAACAAAATATGTATATTTCGGTATTATTGCATACAATTTAAAAATGTTCAATATCTATTAATTTAAAAAACCCCCCTTTTTAAATTTACAATTTATAATTTTCTTCATTTGACTTACTTATCTTAATAGAAATATATTTTAACTTATATAATATGATTTCATTTTTTAATTTCGCTAAGCTCTTTTGATCATTAAGCTGATTTCCTTTCACAAACAAATATGCAATTCATATAATTTTTTGTACTTTTTGCAGCCTTTTTTCTTACATCCCTATTTGCTGAGGTATATTTTTAAGGATTTCAAATTTAATTTTGTTATTTACTTCATTAGAAACTTCCGTATTTGCAATATTGCTGCATATAGCAAAACGTGTCTAGTTTAACTATTTCATTAATTCTATTCAAGTGAGTTGATGGCTGGCCTGCTTGCATGGTTGGTTGGTTGCTGTATGTTTATCTGCAATTTATTTTGTCATAACACTAACGTGCCCTAACGACATTTTGAATGATACCCATAACAGATGAGACAAAAATAAATACCAAAATATATAAAGGAGACAAAAAAGAAAGTGCAGTCAGTCTTCAATCCAACCAGCCAGTCAAATCAACCATCCATGGCTCAGCACTACCATTTACCAGTTTTACCTGCTTTAATAACGACATGATGCCATGCATGGATTTTGTTCGCTCGTTTCAAATATTTCTTTAGTTTATTCATTTTTAAATTTCTTATACATGCTCAGACACACACACACACACACACACGCACACACAAACTGAACATCTTTATATCCCCAGCTAGCATTTTGTATCATAATCGAATCTTTTCCGAATCAGCTTGACGGGAAAAATAACCGCATATGAGCTCATTTTTCGATCATAAATGATACTCCCGTTGTGAGAAAATGGTACCCTACAGATGAATCATACGAAAGAAACATAAATGATACGATTTGCTGATTAATTGTTGAGCAATTTTCTGCTAGTATTATATTATTAAATCAACTTTTTTGCGGTTGTTTTGCATTTGGTTTCTCTATTTTCAAGAAATCAATATTTGATCATATAGATGAATCATAAGTTAATCCTTTTTCAATCACTCAAGTGATAAATCAGTTTTAATCATCAAAAGCGATCTGAGGAGAATCATATAAGAGATTTCTGGAAAAAATTATCACCCAAATGCTAGCTGGGATCCTTGACAATGCAGTGTGTGTTTGTATGTGTGTGTGTGATTTTGCCTTAGCGCTCGCTGGTGCCCCTGCTGGTAGTGGGTGACATGTTGCTTTGATATGTTGTGGTTGGGATCATTTTTAGTGTTTGTTTTTGTTTTTCCTTTTCGTTATTTATGTATAGGTTTTTGGGTTCTTTCTTCAGTTGTGCTGATATTCCCCGCAGTGCCAGCGGAATGTTCATTATTGACTGCTTTTCTTCGAGAGGAATAAAATAAACTGCATCAACACTTGATGCACAGCTTGTGTCTGTTTTCACTCGTTGCTCGTTTGTTTGTTTGTTTGTTTGCTGATTCATTGAAAATGTGTGAGTCTGAACTTGTGTTTGAACGCAAGTATATGCTGATGGTTTTTTGCTGTATGACATTCCTGTTGTCATATAGACGACCAATTTTTTTTTTTGTTCGTCCTCTTCCACATGTTTGCATGCATCAATATATGTATGTATGCATGTATATGTTTTAATTTTGTTTCCTCTGTTGGTTTCCTCTTTTTTTACATTTCTATACAATATTTGCTTGCATTGCTTTTAGTTTCTTTAGGCTGGAATGTAGATGTCGTTGTCGTTGCAATCATTTTCCATTACAACTGCAAACATGACCCAAATCTATGTGACATCGTAATCAACATCATCATCATCATCATCATCATCATCATCGTAACAACAGCATCATCATGCTTCACTTTTATATTAATTTTCATCACATAATCCTACACCCCTGCCTGCATACTTGTTCATTTCTGTCCCTTTTTTTTGCCATGATGACAACAGTGGTTGCAATTGCAAATTAAGTTGCTGACAGTTTTCTCTCAAAAACAATTAATGGCCTTTTGGCAAAGAAAGTTTTGCAATTCAATTTAATCAATTAAAAGGGTTGGTTGGATTTTTTTTCGTTTCATAAGCTTCAAATAATGAATTATAGGGTTAAATAAAACAAACTTGTCTACATCTGCTGAAGATTAAAGTTATTCACGGTGTTGTGACTTTTATTTTTGAGCGTACTTTTCAGTTTAAAGTCCGTGTTATTTTATTAAAGTGAGAAGATATTCCTTTTTAGACCTGCATTTTTTTACAACTCATTTCCTAAAAAATTAATGAAAATAAAAAAATTAAGTGCACACACAAACCATAAAGGAACATAAGCTATTTCTAGTAAAGCTATCGCTTGGAATCTATAGATAAGACGCAACTCATACATAGCGCAGGCAAATACAAGCCGAAGCTAGTAAAGTACGAAAAACCTGGCCCGAAATCAATAGTACTGCGCTAGATAGATCCGAATGGAAGAACTGTTTTAAGACTTTATGCTGCTTATTGGAACAACAGGAATATATGTGAATAGTATATATAGTATACTAGCTGACCCCGGCAAACGTTGTCTTAACCTCAATTATTTCTTTTAACTACAAATTATTCCAATCAGTTGCCACTTGTCGGATGAAAATTAAATCAAAAACCTACTGGGTATTGACACGAATATGTACAGCTCTTATAGTTCCAGACATCATGCGTTACGAACAAACACGCACTACAAGTTTATATACATATTAGACTGCTCTCATGTCTCAAGACATGAGAGATTTTTCAAATGCTTTACTACAACGAAATATTCTAAAACAAACACTAAACAACACTGTTGGCAAGACAAACAACTAAACGAAATGTCTTACCAACAGTGTTTTTTAGCGTTTGTTTTAGAATATTTCGCTGTAGTAAAGCATTTGAAAAATTTCTCATGTCTTGAAAGGTCTTATAAATGGTCTTGTGCAGGACTTTAATTCATATATATATATATATAAGTAAGCAAATAGTTTAATTATATGATATTTACATCTGTACAACATCTAGCAGATTTTAATTTAAATCTTTATGAAAATCTCTACTGTTTACAACAAGTTGTTTTGATATTAATCAATAGCTCAATTCACTATCTTGTGCAAATGGTCTCGCATCGTTGCATGTGCAAACTGGTATGATATATTGATACTCACCACTTAACAATTCTTAGTGGTGATTATCAATATACCATACCATTTTGCACATGCTGCGATGGAAGACCATTTGCGCAAGATTGTGAATTGGGCTAATAATGGGTGTTTTTTATTGAGGTATAGAACTTTAAGTTGGCATCACTTTTTTAACTGGCGGCCATTTTGTCAGCTGTCAAGTGATTAATATTTAGTTTGGTTTGCCATTTCATCATGAACAGGTTGACAAAAGAACAACGCTTGCAAATCGTGCAAATTTATTTCGAAAATAATGGTTCAGTTCGCGAAGTTTACCGCAAGCTCCGTCCATTTTATGGTCGACATAATCGTCCATCAGAGCAATTAATTCGGTTAACCATGGATCGTTTTCGCACTACGTTTACTCTATGTGATAATACGCATCCGCAGAGACGTCGAACAGTGCGCACCGAAGAAACAATTGCCGCTGTAGAGCAAAGTGTTGAAGAGGACCCGAATGAATCGATTCGCCACCGTGCACAGCAATTGGAGCTTTGTCCATCAACTTTATGGAAGATTTTGCGCAAAGATCTTGGCTTGCGACCTTACAAGATCCAGCTTGTGCAAGAATTAAAGCCGCGAGACCATGCAATGCGTCGTGATTTTGGTGTATGGGCCGAAAATGAGATTGATCTCGATGCTGATTTTCATCGCAAAATTTTGTTCAGTGATGAGGCTCATTTTTGGTTGAATGGCTACGTCAACAAGCAAAATTGCCGCATTTGGAGTGAAGAGAATCCACATGAGACCCTTGAGACGCCATTACATCCACAAAAACTGACTGTTTGGTGTTTGGGCTGGTGGAGTCATTGGGCCATACTTCTTCCGAAATAATGCTGGAGAGTCAGTTACCGTTAATGGAGACTGGTATAGAGCCATGATAACCGACTATTTTGTTCCCGAATTGGATGGCATGAATGTGGATGAGTTGTGGTTCCAACAAGACGGCGCTACATGCCACACAGCGCACGTCACAATCGATTTATTGAAGGAAACATTCGATGAGCGCATAATTTCGCGGAATGGACCTGTCAATTGGCCACCAAGATCGTGTGATTTGACACCATTGGATTATTTTCTTTGGGGATATGTGAAGTCGCTCGTCTACGCCAACAAACCAGAAACGTTAGGGGACTTGGAAGCCAACATTCGTGGCGTTATTGCCAACATACGGCCCCATATGCTCGAAAAAGTGGTTGAAAATTGGACCTGTAGAATTGGCTTTATTCGAGCCAGCCGCGGCGGCCACATGCCCGAAATCATATTTAAACATTAATGGCATAAAATTATCCTTCCAATAAAGCCAAATTGATGGACATTAAAACGATTTTCTTGTGTTTTATTTCAATTCGAAGTTCTATACCTCTAAAAAAAAAACACACATATATATATATATATATATATATATATATATATATATATATATATATATATATATATATATATATATATATATATTCGAAATATATAGAAAATGTAAGTGTCCTATTATAGTTAAATAAAACTTTATTCTATGTTATTCATACCTAGAGTATTGTTGAAAGTCACGATTAGAAAAATACTCGTCAACAGTCGAAGAGGTGAATAAATAAAACTCGTTAGAGACAATTGCAATATTCAACACGACTTGGCATTAACCCATAAGACTCGCAAAATCCCTCTTTATCTCTCCTTATTAAGATGATCGCTCTCAAGAGATTTAACACAAGCAAAAATTGAGAAAATTGTTAATTTAAACTAGAACAATTCTGAGTAGGAGCAGGGTGACCGATGACATTTTTCAAAAAGTGGCACCAAATGGGGGATTTATCGAAAAAAAGGGGCAAAATTAAAAAAAAACCAGAAAACTGCACTAAACTTTTTATTTTTAATGTATTTTCATATAACTCACCCTAAATAAAGGGGGTCAAAGAGTGGCAAGCCAGTCAAAAAAGGGGAAACGCAGTCGAACAAGTGGCAAATTGACACTTTAGTCGGTCAAACGGTCACGCTGAGTAGGAGGATAATGCAAGAGAGCACAAAGGAATAGAAAATTTCAAAAAGCTGTTCGAAGAAACATTTAGTACTATAATTCTTAAGAGCTAAATTATGAAAGTAATGTCGGATAGGAAAACAAAAATGAAGGAAGTGTGCAGGAGCCTTTAGAGTCATTATCAGTTACTGTCCAAGTACTGCACTCACCTTGTACTCAATACACCTTGTCAATAAGGTTGGGGTTTATTGCAAACTTTTTTTAAATTATTATTTTAACATCAAGGGTCCACACACTAAATTTTATGATGCTTGCTCATTTTAAAATAATTTTTGCCGCAATTTTGGTTTTTGAATTGCTTCAATTAAATTAATTCAAATTTTCTATTTTGTATATTTGTGTATTTTACAAGCCTTACATATTAAACAAATTGATTTCAGTTGACATACTTGCATTTTATACTTAAGTAATATTAAAATTTACAAAAATAAAAACCTACTACTCGATAAGATCTATTCAATTATTGCCTTGCAATTTCCCAAGCTCTTAAAATTCTTTTGACTTTATTTCACTATTATGTTTTTTTTGTATTAGTAGTTTCTTAATTCCTTTAAAATGTGCTCCAAATTTATTTCAATTATTCTCCCTAAAAAAATAAAGACTCATTTGTTAAAAGAAAAATATATGTTTAAATTAAAAAGAGGGACGAGAGAGAGAGACCAGAAAAATGTGAATAATTAAAACTTTAGGCCAGCAATTAATGTTCTAATAAAAATTGTGTTTATTTTTTACAACAACACACAAAAACACACATTTGTATTCCATTCAGAATCTATATACTCGTACGTTGGTGCATATTTCAGTTCTTTTCAAAATGACATTTCTGCATTTCTCGAAAAAAAAATATATGGGAAAAATTTTTAATAAAATAAAATAAACACACCGACTTTGGTTGACTAGGTTCCATTTTTTATTTTTTCGTATTTTATTTCCCGTTTTTTTATAAATAAGCTGCTTAAAAATTTTAACAGCCATACACACGCACGCACACACACACACAGAATTTCGTCTGTTCATCATTTTGGTTTATGTGTGCTTTCCCAGTCAGCATTTTATGAAATTAATGATCATATGCGAGTCTTTTTCGACTCCTTCGCATGATTAAAATAAGCATTTATGCGCTCGTTTTCGAGTCGAAAATTACTGTTCATTCGGGAGAAAATGGTACCCTAGTCGCGACTCTTCTAAAGGAGTCTTTTATGATTCGCGCTTCTGATCAACTTCGACTCATTTTCGATATAGTTTGTGGTAGTTCTTACAAGCAGTTTCGAATCTTCTTCGAGTCATTTTTCAGTCATATTACTGGTCATTTACGAGTCTTCTTCGAATCATATTATATGCGCATTTTTAATTTAATACAAGCATTTATTATTTTTTTGTTTTTAATTTAATTTACAAATAACATATAACAAAAACAAATAAAAAATTATAAAATTCAATTTGTAATTCAAAAATTGTTATTCAATATTATAAATTTAAATGACATGTCAAGTTACATATGCTACTTAGAAATTGTCTTAACTTCTCCTCATTTTCTTGAATTTCTGCTTGTTTGCCCTGATTCAATATCACCTCGAAAATGTTCTTGGCATTCCACTTTTTGCATTTGAAAACATAATAGTTTTTCGGCTTCTTTTTTTGCCAATCTTTTAATTTTTATATGAATTCACTCACAAATGTAATATGTACACTTTATATTTTTTTGATTTTACTGCACGAGCTTACTGTTTGTTTTTGTTTTTTTTAATCACTTTCTAAGTATTTCTATGAATCATTTTCGAGTCTTATTTTAAGCGCGGAAATGACTAATCAGTTTTTGATCATCTAAGGTACTCGAAAAAGGCTCAGTTTGGTGAAACGATCTTCCAAATGCTGACTGGGTCGAGGCGTATGTTTGGTAATATGCGTGTGTGTGTGTGTGTGTGTGTGTGTGTGTGCTTATGAGTATGCAATTCTATTTCAGTGTTGCCAGAAAATTATGACGGCAGAATTTTAAATCCAACCAAAATACAGCAGAAAAAAATTAAATGCTAAATTTTAAATTTTTTATAAGTTTTTTTTAAGTTCTTATAAGAAACTGCAATGCTTTTTTACGAAACAATATCGAGCCACAACCACTAAAATAGCTTAAGTGACACTTTTTTTGGACTTTGGTTTTTTTTACGAAAATCGTTTATTTTCGATTGAAAATAATAGATTTCTGTAAAAAAATAAAGCTTTAGAATTATTTTGCTTAAACATTTTTGGCATGAAAACGCTAAAATGGCAACAGTACTCTTTTTATCTTTTCTTTTTCGTGTCTAAACAAATTTCTCTCTTACGTTGGGAATTAATTGAAATTTTTGCAAATATGTGTGTCTTTATGTAATTGTTTGTTTGTTTTTTATTTGTATGGTGTGTGTGTCAGTATCTTTAACAAAAAGAAATAAAAAAAAACGAAAGAAAAATAGTAAAGTAAAAATATCTTTTTTTTCTTATGCAGCATATTTTTGCTGGTGCTTATGTTTAATGAATGATCCATATTTGTTTGTGTGCGTGTGTGTGTGTTGGTATAATGCTTTCTTCTTCAATAATGCTTCTACCATGCAGCACAAACTTACTCTTCTTCTGTTGCTGACGAAAGCTTATGCAGTCGAGACAAGAATGTGGGAATGTAAGCTGAAAATACAAGAATATTGTTTTAAATACCAGACTATTTTCACAATTCATTCAGATTAAAAAGTAATTGCATCTCACCCATTTAGCTCCATTTACTTTTTTTGTTTTGATTTATATTCGTTTTGTATACTCATCACATGCAGGCAGCAGGCAAACGCTCAAATACACGAAAGTAAACAAGATAAAGATAATTCAACAATAACAACAATGTACATAAGTAAGTGTGTATGTGTATTTGTATGAATTTCCTTAGACCTTCCTTCACACCCAACCATACATAAGTAATTAGTTAGACGAGTGTTACTCGATGCCATTTGTTCTACTGCCGCTAACGTTTGTATTATTATTGTTGCAACATTGCAAGCACAAAAAAAATCCACAACAACAAACAAACTGACAATGAAGACTTTAACATTATGAGAGTGTAAAAGAAATTGGGAATGAATAAGCAAACCGTGCCAGAATTTTGTTGCCAAAAGATGTGTCTGCACTAATCCCAAACAACACTGGCAGCCAACGTAACGTTGTTTGCAAAGATGAAACAAAATGAAACAACACCAGCAAAACAGTACGGCATTTATAAAAACAACAAAAAAAAACGTTGGCAATAATAAAAAATAAACAGTGAAGACTATGTGGCCATTTTCGTAATAGTAAGGAAAAAGAATTTGATAGCAAAGTTGGATCTAATGTTGCTGCTACAGCAGCAGCTTTTACTGCTGCTACTACACTGCTAAAACAATTGCCAAAAAAAAAAAAGGTACGAAAACAAAAACAAATATTTTTCAAGATAAGTAAACTGTAGATGCACAATGGCCGCCACACAAGAACAGTGGGATGTCCGTAAAATTTTTTGTATTTTCTTTCCATTTTCACCAGCTTCTTTTGGCAAAATAATTACACAACTTTTGAATTAATTTACTAACACAGACAGTTTCAAACCCTACTCAACTCCTTTTCAAAGCCAGAAAATATAAATGTGGCTTCGTGTGAGTGTGTGTGTGTGTGTGTGTGTGTGTATGTTTGGCACATTGTGTGGGGTTATATTTGGAAATATTGAAGAGCTTAACTTTGAATTCCTGGTCTTATAAATCAATTATCAAATCACATTTGATACTGAAATGAATGTTTTCTTCTTGCAACGTTTTAAACCAACGTCTATTAGCTGCGCCCTGTAGAAATAAATTATTTGCAGCATATCGATTAAATTTAAATGTTAAATAATTGTAGATAATATTTTAAATTAGCTTTTAGGGCAAATTAATTATACATGTTTTATACAAACTGGGAGGAAAAGCATAAACAGCTTGGTAAAACTGTTCTTCCAATGTCAGCAGTAGTTGTCTTGAATCCGATTCTAACAGATGACAGCTCGTAGTAATAGACAAGGGAACAAAGGATAGAATATAAATTAAGCAAATAAAATCCATTTGATATAACAAAAGCCAACATTGTCAGCTTTTGAACAGACGTGCCGCAGAAAGTGATAATTCAATAAAAATAACCAGGTCATTCAAGAAAAATTATCTTAATAAATTTTTACTTCTTCCACTAAGACCTTTAATTTTGGTATGTAAAATATTAATATTTTTTAAGCGAAATGATCGAATGTTTATTTAATTCTATAGAGGAGGAGCATGATATGATTTTAATAGTACAGAACAATATCAGGCAAATGGCTGATATTGTCGTTAGACTACTTAAATATGTAATTATTTCTGGTTAATTTTTTTTTATTCAGATAACACTTTAAATGATGACATATTATGCATATTTTTAATTATTTCTTGAATTTAGAATAGCAATCGCATCATTAGGAAAAAAAAATTACGTAATCTCAATTTTCTTAAATCTGATGATTCATATTACCAATTTGTTGTTAAGAGACAACACACAGCAACAAAATGCCAATGCAAAAATTAAAAATAATATGGTTTTTTATATTTGTTGGTGTGCTCAGTTGTGTGGCTAGTTTTTATTTTATTGTTGTTGGTTTTAGTGTTCGTAAATAGCCGACAAACTTTGTATTACCAGCGAAATCTTTATACTGCTCTCTAGTAAATATTGTACTAGTCTTGTAGTCGAAGGGTCACAGATTCGAATCCTACAGGCCAGTCAAAAAAGCTTCCCAGTTTTTTTTTACTATAGCTTTCATTTGAAATAAATTTTAAGTTAAATGATCTGTTAAATAATGTTGAATTAAAATTTTATTCATGATGTTATATATAAAATTTTAATTTAACATTATTTAATAGATTATTTAACTTAAAATTTATTTAAAATGAAAGTTATATTAAAAAAACAAACTGCGAAGCTACTTTGACTTGCCTTTGCGGCACCCGACTACTATTTAGTGTGTGACTAAAGAGTAATTAGGGTTGTTGTAGATGTACCAGCAGGCGCGTTAAAATCCTGGCCACAGAAGCCAAAACACAAACATTTATCTGACGCCTGTGCCAATACACACAATCACGTTAGTTAAAAAATTAATATAATACAATGACTATACTAAATTAAATTCATGTTGTTTAAACCTGAAATTACTTTGATTCAACATGGCTCTTCGTGTTTTTTCAGTATCGAATATACTTTGTTGTAGCTTGAAAAAAAATTGGATTCAACATGATACTTTATTTTGATTTAAAAATACGGGAATGTTAAATCAACATGAAATAAAGTTATTTTAAAATGAACGAACTTTGTTTAAGATTATTGTAAATCATTTTAATTTACTTTGTTTCAACTTGAAATAGCTTTGATTCAACATGAATGTTGAATCAACATGAAATAAAGTTATTTCAAAAGAAAAGAATTTTATTTCAAGATTATGGTTAATCATTTTGAATTAACATGAAACATATATGAAGCAAAATTATTTCGGAAATTTTGAATTCATCTTGTTTTCGTAAATCTTAATATGAAATTTTTCATTCTTGCAAAACCATTCATTCAACGAAACTCTTTTTAAAAAAATAATTGGAATTAGTTTCCACAATTCTGATTATTTATTTCATTATTTATTAACAGGAGAAAGAAAATATATTAAAAAAAATTAAAATTAAAAAAAAATGTCCTCAATTGGAAAGAATTTATTTTTTAATAAATTTCCTTAATTTGAATGATTGATAGTAGAAAAATTTTAAATTTTTAAGGGTAGATGGCCAAAGAAGCCAATGTCTATATATGGGCATTTCCGCGAAAAGGTCAACCAAGAGTCCCAAAAAAAAGTACCGAAGAGTACGTTTTATAGGCTTATTTCGTTAAAATATTTACTACATTTAGAGTTCTATTACCGTAGAGCTTCTCTTCTTTAATTGTACTTAGATAAGTGAAGTTACGGTAAAAAGTACAAGGAGAGACAACAGAGCACGAATTAACCGTATTTGTGCTAATCTTTAATCTGATTTTCTTTTGTCGCGTGAGTGACCGAAAAACAGCATAAGTTGTCCAAACGTTTGCATTTGTTGATAATAGTGGACGCAAATTTGTAGTTTACGTGAGATTGGTTCAACAATCAGTAAAATAAAACTAAATAACGTTTTTTTTTCAAATAATTAACTTTTTATTCATTGCGAAAGCTTGTCGTGTGTTATTGTTAGCTTTTTTTAATTCAAATTTAGATGGACCAACAAAATATTAATAAAAAAAAAAATGAAAAGCAAATGCGGTACAGGGGCAAAATAAAAAATAACCCACCAAAAACTGGTGGATTATAGAACAAAACAAAGAGAACTGTCCCGAAAGTACAGAATAAAATTGCGAGAGAATCCAATAGAAGTCGATAGCAAGTTAAAAAAAAAAGAGAGGATATGATAGATCGAGAGTAAAAATTATTCGGGCTAATCGGCAAATGGAGAACAAGAAAAGTGATAGGTATTGGAGCAAGCAATCTCTTGGAAAGGCTGTAAAGAAGGCAGAAAGGGCAAAAGTTTCTGAAAAAATTAACGCAAAATGGGAAACAGCAAAAAATATCAGTGGCATCAAACGAAAGTATTTCACTTCATGCAACACTGAAATGAAAATAAAAATAGCGCGCACCGCTTATTCTCAAAAATTTTATATAAATTAATTATGTATATATATGTTAAGCAACAAAGAATTTAAAATAAATTTATTTCTTTTCTTCAGTAACATACATAGAGTATTTTTTAGTCGTTTGCACCTCATGGACATCTCTTTTGTATTTTTTCTTCTTCTTCTAACCTAAATACTAATGTTATGACTATAATTGTATGTACAGGGTGGGCCAAAAGAAACTAAGAGGTGTAAAAGTTTAATAACTTTTTTGTTTATTAACTTTTTTTTATTTTTTCTTTCAGATTATATAATATACAAAATGGAAATTTTTTTACACTAAGTATGAAAAATGATGTCTCTTAAATGACCACCGTTTTCAGCTTCGCACTGATGGGCTCTTTTTAGAGCATTTTCCATAACATCTTTCAAAACTTGTGGCTGTAGCGTTCGAATTTCTGCAACAATGTTTCCCTTGAGTTCAAGGATTGTCTCTGGCTTGTTCACATACACTCGCTCCTTCAAAAAACCCCAAAGAAAATAGTCGGGTGCTGTCAAATCTGGCGATCGCGCTGGCCAAATAATTTCCGAATTTCGAGAAATTATTCGCTTTTGACATTTAACTGCAAAATTTAGACGTTGCCGATGATCTGCGGGTTTTAATTCTTGGACCAATTGCACCTTATATGGGTATAACTGTAAATCTTTTTTTAAAATGCGCCGTAGTGACGTACGAGACATTTCTAGCTGAGCAGAACGCCTTCTGCCAGATGTTTCTGGTGCTTCGTTAACACTTTGCTGTACTCGTTCAATATTTTCCGCAGTGCGACTTAAACGTGGTCTACCGGTTCGAGGCAAATCTCTTACGCTGCCATGTTGGTAATGACGATTAACTAAGCAACGAATCATCGCTTCAGAGGGCGAAATTCTGACGTTAAAATGTCGACGATATGCTCTTTACGTTAAAATAATTGATCTCTGGTTTAAATAATAAAATTCTATTGTTCTGGTTCTCTGTTCAGTTGTGAACCTCTCCATTATAAATTCTCCAAGTGTGTTGTCTATATAATCTGAAAGAAAAAATAAAAAAAAATTAATAAACAAAAAATTTATTAAACTTTTACACCCCTTGGTTTCTTTTGGCCCACCCTGTATAACTGCACACAAAACTGCAGTGGAAAAAATGTCGCGTGAGTGACCCAGAATAATCCTTCGAAAAAAAATGTCAGGCCAAATTTTGAAAAATCATAAATCTAATATGTAATAAAGCTTGATATTTCTTATTTATGTCAAAAATATTTAAAGTTCAAAATTTTCACACAATTCGCAGAGTTTGCCGATTATTAGCAATGATGGGTAAAGCCTTGTATATTTGAAGTCGCGTGACAGACCGCTCTTTTGTGGCTTTTACCTCAAAAGATAAAAACCGGAGGCTCTCAATTTCTTTTACCATTGATAGTACTCTCAAAATACTACAAAAGATTATTAGTGGTGAATTGCAAAAAATTTAATTGTGTTTGATTTATTTAGCATTTAAAATTTAATTTTACTCCCGAAAGTCGTGTGAGTGACCGCGGAAATGCCCATATATAAATTTAGTCTTGGAATTTATTCTGTAGATTAAACAAATGAATAATAATAATAATAAGGAATTTTTAACCGAGATTAAAAATAAAAAAAACCTACATATTGTCAATTTCCGCACTTGTAATGATTGATATCAGTATATTGTTAACAGGTGTATAAATTAAACATTTTTAATTGATTAAATATTTGAATTTTGGTTCCTTTTGAGTTGGGAACCATTAGCCGCACACATCATTAATACTCTTCCCCTATTTTAAAGTACGGTTATTCCATCAGCCAAAATACGTCATTGAAACTTGTGTACGTCACGAATATGTTGCTCATTTATTCAAAGAACGTCACAACTCAAAAAAAAAAGTGAAATGCGCATAGGATCCAGCTAAACCCCTCAATAACCAATTTCAATGTATTTTTAATAAAAAATATTTTACTTAATAGAAAATTTATTATTTGACATATTGTCAGAAGTGTACATAAAATAATTGAAATTTATTTGCTGGTAGTTTAGCATGTCTATATACGTATTTCATTGGCGCTTGAACCAAATCATCAGTAGACTTTAACCACAAATTTTAAGGATGTAGAAAAATAAAATGAGTTCACCTGGATATAAATTATTTGCTGGGTTTTGTATCAGTTTCAAAGCCTACTAAGCTTATTTTTTCTTTTGTGATTTTCAAAAGTATTATTGTTTTATGAATTCTCATATAGTTTTTGAAAGTCTATGCATAAAGTAAGAGGTTTGTGACTGTTTAAAATTTGTGGTTAAAGTCTACTGATGATTTGGTTCAAGCGCCAATGAAATACGTATATAGACATGCTAAACTAGCAGCAAATAAATTTCAATTATTTTACTTAATAAGTAAAATATTAATTTGGGATTATTGGTGCGTTTAAAAATTTTAAACTTAAATTGTAACAATTCCCATAAAAACACTAATCAAAAAAAAAAGTAGTTTGGCAGAAAACGAGTTTGAAGTTTTCAATTTACATACAATAAACAATATATTTATATGAAATTTTTACACAGTATAAAGAATGATATGGGGATTAGTTCTACATCACTACCTCAAAAATTCTACTTTTTGAGTTATGACGTTCTTTGAGTAAATTGGCGGTACGTACATATTTCCGTTTGTTAGTAACATACAATGGGCACAAAAATTATGATGAACCTAGAAAATAAACATGTGTGAAGGCTTAGGTGCTTACATACACATATCATTACCTTAATATAGAAAAGCCCTAGTTCATAATTTTTTGGAAATCAAGTTTTTTATATATTTCGATAGAAGAACATCTAATGTATCAAAAAATTGAAAAACCTCGATGCGAAAAATAATGAAATAGGGCCCTTCTATATTAAGGCAAGGTTATGTAGAACAAAAGATATCTTACAAACAAAGAAAAGGAAAGCAACACAAAGTTTCTTGAATCACATAGAAAAGAAAATAAAAAGAATTATTCTTGGAGTAAAACCTAAAAACATGTTCAACAACATGACTTTGAAATTTGCCGACGTGTGCAACAAATTTTAAATTTAAAACAAACTATAAATGATGCCTATAAATAATACAAAAACACATACATACGATTATAACAAAAGAGAAATAGTAAAAGAATTTTTCTGGCATAAAACTTAAATAAAAAATATGAATAGAATTTGTAGCCTAAAAAAATAATACCAACAACTGAACAGAAAGAATTATGGGAAACCAAGTGCAGCTGTAAAGTTATTATGGTCTGTTTGTTGTCGTACATTAACATTTTTTGAAAGTTTTGCAAAAGCAAAAGAACATTTTAGGCAGTCAGCAAAGGTATGATGAGTCATGCTTATTTCATTTCTTTTTTTGGGAATATTAAGAAAAGAATACATTTTGAAAAATGCTGCAATTGCAAAAATTTAAAAAAAGGAAAAAAAATATAAAATGAAAAATTCTCAGCATACAAAGATACTGTACTTTTTGAATACAACAAAGCTTACATATGTATGTATAAACATGTGAATTAATTCCTTTATATAATATAAAAATTATTATTTCATACGTGCTCTTATAACATTCCATTTTTAAGCATTTTTTTTCAATGTAGATGATACAAAAGAAAACATAAAAATAAATATAATAAGTCTAATATGTCAGCAAATGTTTTATTTAACTGCAGCTAAAAATTATATAACACGCAGGCTGAAAAAAATATAATAGGCTGCCTTTTATGAAGTATAACTCAAAAGACTTTGCTTTGAGCTTCATAAAATAACCTGATATTTCGTTGCCTACAAACAACCTTTTTATGTTTTTATATATATAAAAAAATGTGTTTCCCATATTAGTGGTTAAATTAAAGTTTTAATTTTACTTCATTTATTGCTTTTTTATATAGAAATATAAATAACAAAAATTAAAAATTTTAAAAACCCCCTACTTTTTTCAGAAGGGATGTAATATCTTCCAAACGGCTGGACCGATTCAAACATAGCTAAGAACCCTCTCGATCAAGTCGTCTTTCAAACAGAAAAAACTAAATGAAAATCGGTCCAGCCGTTTGGCCTGTACGTGGACACGGACAGAGACACAGATACACAGATATACTGTGTAATCTGTTTTCTGTTTGCAGTCCAGGTGAAGCAAGTTTTAATGAGATTACACATGATACTCGTATTAAATCAATATTTAAACAAACACTTAACAATGATACTTTCAAATCTTTCCATCTCATTTTCAGGTTGTAAATTGAAATCATTCAGGGCATCAGTGTTAATGAGCATTAAATAATTTTTATTTCTAAAATAAAAATATACATGAATCATGACTTGTTGTAATTTTAGAGATACAAATAGACCAAATTAAATAATTTATTATAAACTTCAGCTTTAATATACAAAAAAAAAATTTAAATGAAATAGAATACGAAAATTATTTTTATTCAACGTACAAATTTACTAAAATCTTTTTCTTAACAAACACTACCAAAGCTGAGGCTCAATGGAATCGCTTTAAAGATACATATTGGCTTGATAGAGAGCGGGGCAGTAAATGGCCTCATAACGAAAAGACCTGATGAGCTGTTATAAATGTCTGTACTTAAAATTATAACAAAGAATAACACGACTACAGTAAAAATATTACAATACTCTGATTTTCATAACCGTGTTTTGATTAACTACATCTTACACTCCTTAACACAAGACATTCGAAGTTTTGCTGGCTGCAGAAAACCTAAAAAAAGTCAAAAACCGAAAAATAAATCGCCTAAACAAAACAAAACGCCAAAACGAAAAAAATCGACTAAACAAAAAAAAATCAAAGTTTAAACTTTTGTCTTTTTTTTTAATTTTTTTTACTTTTTTTAAATTAAAAATCGTCAGAAAAAAAGCACCAAAACAAACAAAAAAAAACGTCGAAAATAAAAATATCACCAAAATTAAAAAAAAATCGCCAAATATCTAAGAAATCGGCGCTAAAGCTAAAAGAGACTAAAAAAAGTTTTAAAAATGTCTACAGATGCAACAAGATCACCAAAAATAAATATGTGACCAAAAAATGCCAAGAAACCGAGAATATCGCCAAACGAAAATTAAACGCCGAAAACTAAAAATATCGTTAAAATAAAAAAAAACGGAAAAAATTGTCAAAAACTGTAAAAAATCGCCAGAAATAAAAAGAAGCACCAAAACTTAAAAAATACTCAAAAATAAAAAAAATCGGCAAACCAAAATAAACCGCCAAAATGCAAAAAAGTCATCAAAAGTAAAAAAGTGGCCAGAAAACTTAAAAAAAACGCCAAAAACCGAAAAATAAATCGCCTAAACAAAAGAAAACGTCAAAACGAAAAAAAAACGACTCAACAAAAAAAAATCAAAGTTTAAATTTTTTTTAATTTTTTTTTTAATAAAAAATCGTCAAAAAAAAGAAGCACCAAAACAAACAAAAATCGCCAAATATCTAAGAAAGCGGCGCTAAAGCTAAAAAAATCACTAAAAAAGTTTTAAAAATATCTACAGATGCAACAAGATCACCAAAAATAAAAAGGTGACCAATAAAATAAAACATCGCCAAGAAAGAAAAAGAAGTACCAAATCAAACAAGAAATCGCAAAAACTAAAAAAATCACCGAAATTTAGAAAAAATCGCCAAAAATCTAAGAAAAAAAATCTAAGAAATCGGCGCTAAAGCTAAAAAAGACGGAAAAATGTCTACAAATGCAAAAAGATCACCAAAAATAAATAGGTGATCAAAAAAAAACTAAAAAAACCGCCAAGAAACCGAAAAAATCGCCAAACGAAAAATAAACTCCAAAACCAAAAATATCGTTAAAATCAAAACACAACCGGAAAAAATTGTCAAAAACTTAAAAAAATCGCCAAAAAGAAAAGGAAGCGCCAAAACTAAGAAAATCGACAAAACTTAAAAATACTCCAAAATAGAAAAAATCGGCAAAACGAAAATAATCGTTAAAACTATAAATAAACATGAGAATAAAAAAAATTAAACGTCCACATCAGTACCTGGATTCAACAACTTTTATTACGCTAATCGCATTGCTATAATAAATATAACGAAACTTTATCGAGTTTGCTATGCAGTAACATATTTTAACGATATTCGCTGTCGGTTGAAGTAAAAAAGTAAAATAACAAGCTAAAATTCATTCAGTTAGTCTTTAATTCTTCTCTGTGCTTTTCACTTATTTTGACATTTTGTATGCAGGAATACCACATCGTGCCATAACCTCCAAAATAGCTTAAGCGACATAATTTTCGAATCTCAATTTTTGACCAAAATCGTTTATTTATGATCGTAAATAGTCGATTTTCATCAAAAAAACGAAGTCCAAAAAGTTTGTCGCTTAAGCCATTTTAGCAGTTATGGCTCGACATGATATAGAATTAAATGGGAAAGTAAAACACATATGAACTGTATTGTAAAAAAGATATTAAGGAATCACATTATCGTTGACATTTTTGAAGTAGGAAAAAAGTAGTTCTTTAACAATTACTTAAATTTTTATTTCAGTGGAATGTTGGTACGATGAAAGTTGGGGAGCTGACGAACAAAACTAGACATGTCCTCAGTAAATGATTTTTTATACCATTTACCAAAAAATGGTAAAAGGGTATATATAGGTTTGTCATTTCGTTTGTAATTTCAAGAATAATAATAAGCGAGCCATAAAGTATATATATTCTGGATCCTTATGCATAGGGAAGACGAATAAGCGATGTCCGTCTGTCTGTACGTGAAATCGGTTTCCGAAGCTCCCAGAAAAGCTAGAGACTTCGTTCTTGGACTGGTGTGTCAGAAAAGAAAGAATGGTATTGAAATATTGATCAGCAAAATCGAGCAGACCGTTTCAGAGCTGGGAAACTTAAACTAAAAAAATAAAATATGTATTTTCATACATGAAAAATTAAATAAGGACATTATGTCAAATGAATATACTTCAGTATTGCATGTATGAAAATACATATTTTATTTTTTTTTTTTTTTTTTTTTTGCTTTTTAAATACTTTTATTGTTGCCGAATGTAACAGCTAATGGTAAAAAGGTGGTGGAAAATAAAATAGAATAAAGAATGCTTGTTTTGTAAAGATTTTTGTTTGCGGGTTTTAAACTTATTATGTTTGTATATTGTGATTCTCAATATAGTATTAAGAGTCTTACTATAAACATACGGAGTTTGTTAACTAAATTCAAAATTTTTTTGGGTTGAAGTCTACTGACAAGTTCCACAAGCATATAGACAATCGCTTAACCATAAAAACAAGCAAATTTTTCAAAACATATCTTAAATTCTTAAAAGAAAGAGATTAGTGTAAGAAATCAAAAAAATCAAAAAGCACGATTTCAGGGTTGGAAAGCTTACACTTTCTGTGATATATAAAAGTAACTAAGTCTAATTAGGTTTTATCTTTTCTTTTATAACTTACATATATTTAACGTTTTGGAAAGAAAACTTTTGTGTAGAAAATTATAAAAATAAAAACCACAGCTCCAGAGCTGGAAACTTTGAACTTTTTTTCTGGATATTAAAGTAAATAATTAAAAAATTTTTTGAATTTCCTTTTTTCTTTTTTCACTTAACACACTTTCTATATATTTTTTTAAGAACTACTAGATAGGTATAAGGAATCAGAAAAATCTAAAATGATGATTTCAGGGTTTGAAAATTGATTTTTTTTGTACATAAAAGTAACTAGGTCAAATTATTTTCTTCTTTTTGTTTATACTTTATGTAAGTGCTTATGTATGTATCTCTATACTACATAAAACACTTTGGTAAAGGGTATATAAGATTCGGCACAGCCGAATATAGCACTCTTACTTGTTTTTTATTTTTTTCGGTTTCCTAATTACACATCTGTGATGTCACGAAATATTTTAATTCAAAACCAGTTCGATCCTACCTTAAAAAAATAAAGAAAAATTAATTTTCCATGCTAGTCTCTAGTAGTTCAGTTAGTTCCCAGTAAAAAATCACACATTACCATTACACTTACTTTTCTGAGATTACGTGAACTTGTTGCCAAATAAAAAAGTAATTACTTCTCAAGAATCGATTGTTTTCTTTTAATCTATAATTTGGCAATTCAGTAGGAAGAAAAGCTCAATTCCAAACTCGATTACCTTTTTTTAAATTTTTTGCTGGGTTATTTGTCTCTCCTGTAAAAAAAAAGTTAACGGGACTAGTCTGGTTTTGTTCGCCAGCTCCTCAGTCAATGACCATGATGCCAACTTACTCAATCTGCTTTTAAAAAGTGAGACAAAACTGAAACCAAGTAATGTCCCAAAATTTGCCAACTTGACAAATAGATGGCGGTAGTAGTTTGAAACTAATAAAAAAATATCCATAGCGGGCACTAAAAAATCACGGAATCAGTGCAAACGGCAAAAAGGAATGGAAGTAAACAGCTTCATTAAAACTACGATATTTTATCTTTCACTGATACTGAACGGCACTGATACAGAACTGATGAGTGTAAATTGACCGTTAGATCGAAAAGGCTCAGGAGATAGAAGAGATTTGCTTCGATAACTCCATCTGCTAGTACGGTTCTAGCAAAGCAGGATATATAAATTATTTAGATCCTTAAACTCTAAATAATATTTTGAATGATGGCAAAATCACATCAACCAACAGACGCTGAATGTCTACACAGCTTTACTTTATTATTGTTATTATTATTATTATTATTTTATATAAATAACCCTTTTTTCAAGCAAATGTGTATCAGCCTTTAAAAATCTTAGAAAGACAGACTTTTTAAAACAATTTATAAAAAAAAAACATCAATTATATGACTGAGACATGCATGAAGCCTCCCTTCTTAGACACATGAAAATTTCTCATTATATTTACCAACACATGAAAACAAATATCTCAAGCATATCTCTTTGCTGTAGACCTTTTAAGAAAAATTTTCATAAATTTCTACCTTGAAAAGAAACGTTTTATTATTACACTTAACTGTGGCGGTTTCAGTTGTTTGTCCTTTAATGCGTATTTTGTATGTCTGCTTTGTGCTTTAATAACAATTGATGCCAAAGGTGTCTGTCTGTCTGTCTGTCTGTCTACTTGTTGTATGGCATAAAGACGGCGGCATACTCGTATCATGGCTGGCAGTATAAGGTTTCGATGTTATCATCCGCATCAAGAATGCTTTGAACATACTGGGGATGTTGTAGAAAGGGCAACATGTTTGTGTTATATGCTTATATTATTTCACTCTAATGCTTAACATCATCACGTAATATTTAAAAACAAAAACATAAAACAAGAACCAAATTAACCTAAACAATGTTTCTCTCCTACTCCAAATACAAATTGCAAAGATAAATGTAAAATTGTTTAATTTACTGTAAAAGGTAAGATTGAATTCCAGTTTTTTTTTATTTCTTTCATGCTTCCTTTTCTTTCCTCTCTTTGCATTTAATGTGGTTCAAAGAAAGTATTTAAGAGAAAGAAGTTCTTTCAATTTAAAAAAGAAAAATCATTTTAACCAGTTGCCCTAAAGTTCCAGCCATTAAAACGCTCAAATAACTCTGCTCTAGACTTTTTATTAATTGTCTATGATTTTTTTATTATTTTTCTTTTTAATAAAAAAAATTCATATGAGTAAAACCAAATATTTAAACAGTGTTTTTTGTTTTCTTTTTATAAGAAAAAATTTTAAAACCCATTTTAGACGTTCACGTTCTGTCCACACAATGATCAAATGTTAAATTTTATACTTGCAGCTTGAATTAAATTTCTTGTTTCCTTTTTTTTTAAATAAAACACACATACATACATACATAAATATTTGAAAGTATCCGAAGGATGTTTGTATTTCGTCAAACAGTCTGTTTGCTTTTTTTCAAAGCAAAAAAGAAAAAAAAAAGATACACAATTCAACTGAAAAAAATCAAATAGAGAGATAGAAAAGTGCAATACACAGGGAAAATTTAAGAAAAAAAATTTTAAATTTTTACCTTTTTTTATTAAAATGGAAAACACTTTACACCATTTTCATAACAAAATGAAATGAATTTAAATTTATTTTAAGAAATTTTTTTATGAAAAATTTTAAACAAACTACATTTCAAACTCATTTTAAATTTTATGAATATGGGGGTTTGTATATAAAAGAGCTTCAGTGGCAGAAAGGAAAAAGTCGTGATATGCTGTTTTGTAGATAATTTCACCCCCGCCCTCCACCCTTGCCGATCCATTCAGTTTACTTTTACTGCTAGTGTACCCTTAGCAATATGCCAGCACTTATTAAACATGTGCAAGAGTACACAATAAAGTACTGCCAACTAGTGCTGGGATACTATCGATAGTACTATCGATGCTATCAATAGTTTTAAAATGTCAAAAATATGGATAGGCAAAAATATCGATATCGATATTATGCAGTTTCGCAAACCTGAGGTATTATTAAATTTTTTTAACTGACAGCAAAATTTTTCAAAAATTGTCACCTCAAATAACGTTTGTAGATACACACATACATATTAAAATAAACACAAGACTATATACTTTCAATAATGGGATATAAAACTAACTGTAATAGTGTTTTCACACTGAAAGTTAAAACCTGGTTTTAACGTTAAAACCATAAACAGCTGATTTTGCTTTCACACTGCAAGTTTGTTAAATTCAGTTTTTAACTCACAGGCTGTCTAATAACTTTGCTCAAAATAAAATTAATCTCCTGCCGAAATGCGTATATTTGTTGTTGCATTTTTTTTCTGCTTTTTAATAACACTTGTTGGACATACTGTTCAACTGTTTTTGTTTGTATGAAAAACTGAGATATTTAACAATGCGCTCTAAAATGGAAATTATTTTATATTTTGTAAATAAAATTTTTTTAAATTATGGAAATATTGTTAATAATATAAAAATGCACAAATACATTATAAGATAAACCTTTTTTATAGGCAGATGAATGTCAGCCATATTGTCTATTTTCACTTTCCACAGTTCAATTTAAAATATTTTCGTTGTTTTCCTTCCAAAAAACTATCTTTTTCCATAAATTTTTGATTATTGTTGGTGCTGCATTAATTTTTAAGTTGAAAATTTTTCAGGCGCCATCTATTGTTAATCACTGGCATACCATCACCAGCTGCGTTCGGTCATTTCAACTTGGCAGCACTGAATTTATCACAGCGAAAACAAGGTTGCATTTCATAAAACCAACTTAAAACCAATTAAAAAAAGGTTTTAATTTGGTTTTAACAAAAACAATTTGTATGGTAAAACCAGGTTTTAACAGTTGCTTTTAACGTTAAAATCAACTTTTATTAAAACCATGTCAGTGTGAAAACACTATTACCTGATAAAAAATTAGTTATATATTTCTTTCTCAGGTACAAACGTTCAGTCGATAGTAATATCGATAGTGAAATCTGAACTATCGATATATATCGATGGATAGTATCCCAGCACTACTGCCAACACAAATATATATAACAAGAAAATAACTAATATGACTCCTTTCAATGAGAGAATAAATCTAACGAATGTTGTCTGCTTCTGCTTTTATACTCACTGTGTGCTTGTGTGCTTCTGCATGTCTGTGAAATGCAGTGTATAGTATGAGTATGAGTAAAAAAAATTTGTTTGTCCACTGTGTGCACTTGATCAAACAAATACTTTAGAATTTTATGTAATGAGAATAGCACATCATTTACAAATAAGCACACACTCATAGACACATACAAATACACTCTAACTAACACTCAACACTCACTCAAATATAATAAAATATATGCTCCACCGTAATGTATTTACGAGGGTAACTAATAAATCATCGGGCATACGATATCGAATGAGATTTTCAAAATGTATTACAATTTGAATTTAAATGGAAATATTCGATATCTTGAGCTTTCGGTCAGTTTATATTTTGAGTTTATTATTTTATTATTTAAAACATAAAAAAAAGGTCGAAAAATTAGATAAAAATAATATTCGATATCGTTTGCTGTAATTTATGGCCAGAAGTTGCATTTGATATCAGACAAAACTTCGTATTTATATTGCAATTAAAACTCTATTGAAATATATTAAAATTTCGTTCGATATCGAATACCACAATAACAAAAATGTTTCTAATTTGTAACTTTTCGACTCTGATTCAAAAGCCTTCAAGTACTCTCAGAAAAATAATGCTGACTTGCCATTAATCTCAAGAACTACGTATTTTGGTAGTTTGCCGAAAGATTTTAGGATTATTCGCATTGAAGGCAAACGATCAGGCGCTTCCTTATGTCCTTACAGTTTCGGCCTTACAAAAGCTTCAATCAAGCATCGAAGTAAGCCGAAAAATCATCTAACGTGAAACATTTTCAACTTGGCTGATATATCAGCAAACAATATTGCCACATCTGGGTATAGTCGAGAAGCAAATACATTCACAGAGAGTAACAGTTTGATGAAGATTTTGAAATCTTTAATATTTTGTTTTTATTCTTTTATTCTCATGTAAACATGTCTTTTTGACGTGATTTAAATAATAAGGGCCTAAGTTAAGGTCATTGTAATATCTATTAAATAAGGTATATAGGCATTTCTATGATGTCGAACGTGACCGTCGTTCACATTTAAAGTAAAACAAAAGTCAAAATAGAATAGATTTTTAAGTTTAAAATTTTTTAAACGCACTAATAATCCCAAATAAATATTCTACTTATTAAGTAAAATATTTTTTTTAATTAAAAATACATTGAAATTTATTATTGAGGGGTTTAGCTGGATTCTATGCGCATTTCACTGTTGCTAATGCAGATCATCAGGGAACCTTTACCCAAAGCTTCTTAGAACAACTAGAGTTATTATATTATATTATAAACTTTCATTTAAACAAATGAGAAGCTCAATAACAAATAACAAAGTTGAAACAAGAACTCAATAATCAACATGTTTTTTATTTTCTTTACCATTACTACATTGGCTGACTTTGTTTCAGCTTCAAATTGTAGTTGTAAAAGTATGTAAAATGAAAATAAATGTAAATAACAACAACAGCTATTTAAGAATAGAGTGTTGCCACACAAGTAAAGGTTCCCTGATGATCTGCATTAGCAACAGTGAAATGCGCATTGGATCCAGCTAAACCCCTCAGTAATCAATTTCAATGTATTTTTAATAAGTAAAATATTAATTTGGGATTATTAGTGCGTTTAAAAATAAAAAAAAAAAATAAAAAAAATTTTAAACTTAAATTTTAACAATTCCCATAAAAATATCACAAATTTTTAATTTATTGTTTTGTAATAATCTTTTATCTTCCCTTAATTTTTAACTCCAGCGTTAGTAACGCTCTTTGTTTTTTGCGTTATTTTTACTCAATAAAAATATGAATAATTTGAAAGCCTGCAAAAATTTGTTTTCATTTTTATTTTACACTTACGATGTCGAACGTGACGAATTTGATATAGATCGCACAATCACATATATTTTTTTTAGGAAGTTTTTTTATTTAAAATTTTATGAAAATTTGATAAAAAAAAAAAGAATTTTCAAAAACCTTCTTAATTTTTTGGTGTCAGTGGACCTTTTTGGTGGAATTGTTTAGATGCAAGTGGTCAGGTGCTGGACTATTTTTTCATATGACTTTTGCATGTAAAATTGTAATTTTGCAATGCGTTTTTTGACAAGTTTTAAGTATTTTAAGCAAAAATGTTGCTTCTCTTCTATTTGATTTAATTTTTAAAAAAATATTTATTTTCGGACCAACCTGTATATATCAGCCGTTGATTTTGAAAGCGTGTATTTTTGTAGACTTCTGCAAATAACCTTTAAGCATTTGGGAGAGGATTCAAGCCATAAAATTAAGTATTATAATGTTGTAAAATATTTGTTAAAAATGGTGTTTGCTTATGTTTTTTTGTCAAACAATAATTTTAAAACATTATGACACTATGAATTTTAAGACTACATTTTTAATACCTCGATTTTTTTTAATTTTTTTTTTTTTTTAACTAACTTCCTTCAATTTCAAAATGAAGAGCTCTTATATACATAAACTTATTTACCATTCCCAGAATTATGCAATAAATTAATTTCTACTGATACCTGATAGTCTGTCTTGGACAGAATGTTTTACAGATTTCAAATATTTTCCAATGATTGCTTTTCAATTTCGAGAAATGAAATGAAAGCAACCATCTCTCGCATAATATTTAAATGAATGAGACAAACAATCAACTGTACAGATGCTGAAGGGGAAGCATATTATTTGAAGCAAAAACCAAAAGAAAATCAAACACATAAAGTGGCAATAAAAAATAAAGTTTTTTTTTAAGAAAATGATTTAAATGGAATTTATAATGATTCTGGCAAAGTACAAAGTAGAAAGTAAAAAAAGTTCACATTCCTAAATTTTTCATGTTTTACGCAATAAAAAAAGATTGTATTTGAAATTTTTTTTATTGATTCTTAAGTCCAACAAATTGTAATATTATCGGTAAGAGTAAGCAGGGAAATTTATTGATTTAAAAAACTATATCAGGTATGTGATGGAAATCGCTTCGATTTGAAATGAAATCGCAAGCTCAAAACGTAGAAAATTGTTTTTGGTGTGACAGAAAACGCATCGATTTCATATTTCAACTTTGTTTCATTTTCAGTTGGTTACAAAAAAATCAATTTGTTCCTTTATATTTTTTGCTGCTAACTGAAATTGAAGCCAATAATGCAGAAGCCGGCTGCAGGTTGCCAAAGATATTTTCGGCGGCGGCGAAACGAAAATCGTTGGATCGTGATTTGCTAAAACAATTGTTGTAAGGAATGGCATATTTTTTCTTCATTTCAAACACCGGGTTTTATAATGAAAAACTTTTATTTTAAAACCATAGAAAAGTTTTAGAAAAAAATGGTCATATCGACGGCGGCTAAGTGTTTTCAATACATGTCGGCGGCAGATTTTTGCTGATCGGCTCCAACATATGTACATACAATTAAATTGTTTCAAACAAAAATTAATTTAAATAAAAAATTCCTTTTATTGTAATATTATCTGCCTTTAATTATTTTAAAGCATTTTACTTACATTTTCACACAAGTTATTGCAGGAAAATTTTGTTTAGATATAAAATAATTTCTAAATCGTCAACTCATGCTTGCTCGATTTAATAACGCAAAAACAACACAAATTTCGTTTTCCATCACATCTTTTTTTACTAATATTTTCATAGAACAAGATGGGAAATGAAATCGAATTCGATTTAAAAGATAACCAGAATGAAGTCGAAATAAATGTGTGTGTGCATCACAACTTTTTACGTTTTTCAGTTGATTTTAAATCAAAAACGATTTCTATCACATACCTGTATATTTATGTTTTGATTAAACTTTAAATGCTTATTTTTATTACGGTTTAAATTAAAAAATTTCTTTAAAGCGCAGTTTCATGAAGAAAATATAATTTTTTTTTTTAGTTTTTAAAACATAGTTAATGTGAAAATAGGCTGCTGCTGAGCAGCGTAAAGCGAATTTGTAGGCATCCAGTTCATTAGCCACTCAAATAACCTACTTGAGAGCTGAGAGAAACTTTGCTATAATTTAAAGATACTCGTAGTATGGGATTCTTTCATATATATTATTTAATTCTTTCCCAGACGTTGGAGACTACGATAAAGTTTTTCATTAAGCTTGAAGAAAAACTTCTTATACATAAAAGTTTCTTTATCGGGACTACATTTTTTTTAATTCATGTTAATAAACGTAATTTTTCTTAAGAAATAATATTCTACGAACTTTAGCCTATATACTTAAATATCTTACCTGATGTACACATTTATGTTTATTTATTAAATGTTTAGTACTTGGTACAGGGTTTTTCGGTTTTTGGCACTTTTTCGGTATTTGTCGTTTCTTTAGTTTTGCCTTTTTTTTTTTTTGTCTTTGAACATTTTTTCGGTTTTATCTTTGGCACTTTTTTATTTTGGCGATGTTTTTCTGTTTTTGGCGCTTTTCTCATTTTTGCTTTTTTAATTATGGGGTTTTTTTGCTTCTGGCTATTTTTTCGTGTTTTAATGACTTATTTTATTTTTAACAATTTTTTTAATTTCAGGAACTTTTTTTCGTTTTGGCGATTTTTCGCAGTTTTTTTGTGATTTGTTCTCGATTTTTTGTGTTATTTTAGTTGAGGCGTTTTTTAGTTTTTGGTTATTTATCGATTTTTAACTATTTATTTTAGTTTTGACGATTTTTTGGTTTTGGCGTTTTGTTTTCTTTTTGGCGATTTTAGTCAGTTTTTTTTTTTGTGATTTGTTCTCGATTTTTGGTGTTATTCTAGTTGAGGCGTTTTTTTTTTTAGTGTTTGAATGTTTTATCGGTTTTAACTATTTATTTTAGTTTTGACGATTTTTTAGTTTTCGCGTTTTTTTTTGGCGATTTTTTGCAGTTTTTGTTTTTGTGAGTTGAGGCGTTTTTTTAGTTTTTGGCCATTTTATCGGTTTTAAACTATTAATTTTAGTTTTGACGATTTTTTAGTTGTGGCGTTTTTTATTCATTTTGGCGATTTTTTGCAGTTTTTTGTGAATTTTTTGTGTTATTTTAGTTTAGTTGGCCATTTTATCGCTTTGTAACTATTTATTTTAGTTTTGGCGATTTTTTAGTTGTGGCGTTTTTAATTCGTTTTGGCGATTTTTTGCAGTTTTTTGTGAACTTTTCTCCATTTTTTGGTGTTATTTTAGCTTTGGCGTTTTTTTCTTATTTTTGGCCATTTTATCGTTTTTTAACTATTTATTTTAGTTTTGGCCATTTTTTTAGCTTTGAAGCTTTTTTTAGATTTTTAACGTTTTTTTAGTTTTGACGTTTATTTTAGTTTTTGGCTCTTTTTGGGGGGTTTCAGCCATTTATTTTGGTTTGAACGACTTTTATTTTTTTTCGCTTTTTCATTTTAGCGATTTTTTCGGTTTTTGGCGATTTTTTTCGGTTTTTTTAGATCAGCGTTTTTTCGGATTTTGACTCTTTCTTTAGTTTTTTTTTTTTTGCAAACTTCTTACTCTTGGTGATTTTTTTTGCAATTGAGGGTTTTATTTATATTTTTTTAGTGATATTTTTTATCTAAGTGATTTTTTTTATTTTGGTGATTTTTTAGATTTAGTGTGTTCCTAAATTCTATGGTATCCAAGATACAGCAAGTTGTCAAAATTACATAATCAAAATTACATTAACTGATAGAATACCCCTTAAACTTGATTTTTGTTTTTAATTACAGTATTAATTGGTGTAAAAAATTAAAATACACTAACTTTGAAAATTTCAAGTGTTTATACATAATTTAATTTTAAAGTGTTTCATCATTGCTTTATAACACTCTTTAATTTTTAACTTTTATATATTTGTTGTTGTAGCGGCCAAAGTTTTACATATTCTGTGACATTTTCAGTTCCGAAGCTCTTACAGAGAAAACAGCCTGTGGCAGAGAGACGCACAGACGGACATTATAGGGTTCCTTTTCACTTTTGGTATGTGTAAGGAAACCTCATAAAAACTATTCAATTCACCCTTTTCTAAAATTTTAAATAAAAAATATTGATATATCGTTCAATACTTTTCTCTAAATTTGCACACACAAAAAAAAACGATTAAGTTTGCTTTTTTATTATTAAAGCCACAAAAAAAAATTAAAAATAATAATTGCAAAGCTTAAATAGTTATAACAAAAGAATTATGCTAAACGGCCATAAATGCAATCATTCATTAATATAACAGATTTTTTTTTTCTTAATTTTCTACATTTTTGAAAATGTTTATTTTTGTTATTTGCCAACATTTAATGAATAGCAGAGATGGATTGGCTTAATTCCAGAATTCCTTTGCAAATATTAATACATATTTTATTTTGTGCTCCAAAATCAATTTTATATTGTTGGGAATATATGGTTTATAAAACAATTTGAGTGTGTGTATACATACATACATACACACATTTACAAATGTACATGTGAATGCGTCATGGAACAATTGATTTATCCAGCCAACGTTCCGTGTTACAATAGCTTTGCTATTGATTACTGAAAGTTGCCGGGGGCTATTCTAACAATAATTCTAAAGAGCCAGCACAGCATATAACTCGTTGGATGCTTAGCTGGTAGTTTTTTTTTCAAAAATACTCACACATACAAAGACTCGTCCGTATGTACAGACAGACATACAAATGTATTTTGGCATTTTTGAACGAATTGCACACATTCGTTTCAAAAAAAAAAGGAAATATTGAATTCATAGCGAAAAGAAATAACCACCAAAAGAATTTAAATAATATATGAAATTTGAAATTATTACGAGTTATTTGACAAAAAGAACCTTCACCAAAAGAAATCGAAGGTTTGCTGCTTTGAAATTATTGCAACTCTCTTGAAAAAAGGACTTTTGAAACGACTTTTGAAAAATGTACTCTTTCATAATTTACTTTAAAAAGGCATCTTATCAAAATGTCAATTCTGAAAAATATACTTGTGTCCTAAAGAAGTGTCGCTTCACAATTTATCTCTCTCTGTCAACAAATTTCCTTTTTTGTATTTAAAGCATCCAAAAATAAAAAGGCATTTACACTTAAAGTAAACAAATTTAAGAGCACATGGAAATATAAAATCTAAAAATAAAACAATTGATGGAGACATGATAAAAAATATTTACTTTCCATACTGTGTGCATACATACATATTCTAAAAAAAGTAATAAGGAAAATGTGCTAATGTCATATTTTACTGTTTTGCAGGAGATCACTTTTAAGCGTTCAAGTTAGAGATGGGCGCGTGCCGAATTTTTCCAACACGACACGCACGAATACGAATACCATGATATTTAACACGTACGAAACACGCACGCCAAAAATTTTCCCAACATGATACTGCACAACACGCACGAAATCAAATACAATAACAAAAATCATTTTTAATCAGTGTTTTTTTATGGGAATTGTTACAATTTAAGTTTAAAACTTTTTTAAACCCACTAATAATCCCAAATTAATATTTTACTTATTAAGTAAAATATTTCTCTATTGCTACGATTTTGTTTCGTGTTTTTCGTGTCAATGTTGCTGAACACGATACGAAACGAACACGCACGAAATCAGATTTTCTGACACGAACACTACGTGTTGAATCGTGCGTGTTCGTGTCACGATAAAAAAACACGACACGCACCCATCTCTAGTTCAAGTCGATTTTTAGAAATTTTTAGGGTTCCGTACACCAAAGGTGAAAGTGAACCCTATTGTTTTCGCTACGCTGTCCGTCTGTCCGTTTGTCCGTCTGGCCGTCTGGCCGTTTGTCCGTCACACGCTATTTTCTCAGAAACCGTAAGAGCTACGAACCTGAAATTTGGACAGCGTAAGTAGAACATGAGAGTTAAAAATTAAAGGGTGTTCCAAAACGAACAATGAAAAATGTTAAAATCCCATGTAATATACATATGTACAATTGTATGTACATATGTATATTAACACTTGAAATTTGTAAAATTAGTGTACTCTTATACAGACTACAACAATTAATACTAAAATTTAAAAAATTTAAATTAAAGGGTGTTCTATCAGCTAATAGGTTTGTTTATTTACTAAAAATTGTTACGAGTTTGTAACAATTATTACTGGAAAGTGTTCATTAACTCAAGTTTGTAAGGAGAGAGCGTCAAAAGAGAGAAAAAAATTGAGAGGCAAAAAAATTCCTACATACAAAAAAATCATAGCTTATATTTCCTAAAATAATGGTATAATTTTAACTAAGTGAAAGTGTAGAATGGCATTTACAAAGTTTTTTAGGCAATTTGACAAAAATTTTAGTTGAAACTCCTTAACGACTAGGTAAATTCATACTTTTGTCTTCTTTGAATTATCTAAATAGCAAAGTAAATTTATACACATATAATGCGGCAAATTATCATGTATTTTAGTTAATATAACTATTTATAGTTCCATAATTGTCATGGATTTAAGGAATTTTTGAATTTCTAAAAAAATTTATTATTTATTTATTAATTTATATATTTACATACATGTATACATGTATAAAATAAAAAGTAAAAAATATCACGAAAATAAAACATTTGAAGGCAATGCTAGGAACACAACTGGGACGAACGACGAATTTTTCGTAGCGAGCTTTTGCCATAAAAAATAAAATACATTCATGCATATGCAAATTAACACAATACTGCCATCGAACGAAACTCGTTGTGCGTGACGAACTCTCCGATATATTTCAGCACAAACCATAAACAACTTTATGAATTATAAGAGCTGTTATTTAGTCGTCGTTGTTGTGCTTCACACGGCGAATTTACTCAGCGAATTATTATCGACGAATTCGTCACCGTCCACGAAATTCGTCGTTCTTCCCATTTGTGTTTCTTGCATAAGACCACGTTTGCCGGCAATCGTAAAGCAGCTCTGAGTTGGTGGAGACCATTAAAACTTGGGATGGGGATCTTCCTATGCGAAGGTATACGTCGTCTGTAGCTTCCGAAGTAAACACTTATGTATATGCAGGATACACTGGCAATTTGCGTACTTGCTTTTATACCACTAAAAAGTAAAAACGGAAAGCAATTTTACCGGGTTCAGCTAGTTCATCTATAATAATTAAAAAGAATTATTTTTCATAAATTTAAAAATTTTAAAAATTTAATGTATACACACAAAAAAATATAAGAGGTAATATTAACTAAGCTTAACTTTTTTTATGTGAAAGTAAAAAACTTGGGTTTTATTAACTATGCAGTTAGGTAATTTGTACATTACACTTTACCTAAAATCCAAGTTAATATAAACTATTACAATAAGGTACATATATGCATATATTTTATATTTATATGTATACATACCTGCTTGTTCAAAAATTTACTTTTGACAATAAAATAGAAAACATTTCAATAAAAATAGTGTCGAAAAATATATGTATGTATGTACCTTATTGCAATAGGTATATTAACTTGGATTTTAGGTAATGTGTAATGTACAAATTACCTAACTGCATAGTTAATAAAACCCAAGTTTTTTACTTTCATATAAAAAAAGTTAAGCTTAGTTAATATTACCTCTTATATTTTTTTTGTGTGTACAAATAATTACTAGTAAAATTTTTACTAGCAAGAATTATCCAACCATCTGTTGTAACTATGTTTTGTTGTCAAAATAATTATTTAAAAAATATGTGAAAAAAATGTGAAAAACTAAAAAATTTGCATTTCTTTGTTAAAAAACATGCATTCGTATTTAATAACAAAAATTAAAAATTTTAAAAACCCCCGACTTTTTTCAGAAAAGATGTTATATCTTCTAAACGGCTGGACCGATTTTTTTCAAACATAGCTAAGAACCCACTCGATCAAGTCATCTTTCAAACAGAAAAAACTAAATGAAAATCGGTCCAGCCGTTTGGCCTGTCGTGGACACGGACAGAGACACAGATACACAGACACACAGACACACACTATAAACTTATAACACCCCTTTTTTAGTCGGGGGTTAAAAAGAAAGCATGTTTTTCTTAATTTATGATTTTCCTTTCATTAAGCCACATAAATTCAATTTTAATCGCAAATAATTTTGTTTGTTTCTCATATATGATCAGAGATGGAAAGTTTAATTTTTGTATGTGCTAATGAATAAAATTAAAAAAATTATGAAAAATGCATAAAAATAGTAAAAATTCATGTAAAGAATTTCATATTAAATTTCAATTCCTAAAAAGCATTGCAATTTAAAATATTATGAAACAAAATACATCAGAAAAAGTACAATTCTATCATGTTTTCCATCCATGGTTCTGATATGAATACAATTTTCTTGCAAGTTCTTACAAGTAAATCGTTCATTTACTTTTTCATTGTCGGAGAGTAATTTTGTAAATGTCTGCCTTACACTCTCTTTGCTAGTTTCTGCTGGGAAAGTAAATGAACAGACCTAATGCAATTTTGACTATGTAATTTTGACAACTTGCTGTATCTTGGAAACCATAAGAGGCAAACTCTTGAAATTTTCAAAAATAATATCGCCAAACCGAAAAAAATCGCAAAAAATTAAAAAAAATCGCCAAACCGAAAAAATTGCCAAAATTAAAAAAAAAATTCTAACACTAATATAAATCGCCAAATTCGAAAAAATTTCCCGAATGAAACAAATCGCCAAAATGAAAAAAATGCCAAAAACCGAAAAAAATCGGCAAAAAGGCGACAAAACTAAAAAATTGCCTATATGAAAAAAATTAAAAAAAAAATCGCCAAAATTAAAAAAATCGCCAAAATGAAAAATCGCCAAAAACCGAAAAATATCGCCAAAACGACAAAAAAAAGTGTCAAAACTAAAAAAAGCGCCAAAACTTTAAAAAAATCGCCAAACCGCAAAAACTCAAAAAACGCCAAAACTAAAAAAACGCTCAAAACCGAAAATATATTCAAAAACTAAAAAAATGCCAAAACTATATTTTATATAGGCTAAAGTTCGTATTGAGTTACATATCTAGTGTCCGTATGGAACCCTTCGTGAGAGGGTCAAAGTCGTTCTACACACTACAAGTAATACATTTAAGTTAAAATATAACAAAGTATAACCTCACTTAAGCTATTATTCCAAATGAGAGATTAGAAGTCTAAAAAATATAAGTCGCAAGTCATTTTGCTTTAACTTCTTGAAAAATTACACAAATTAATTTAGATTTTGACCAGGGGTATTTTCGAATATGCAGATTACGGAGCTAACATTAACTCAAAATCAGCTTTTCTCGACTTAAGCACTTTTTCCTTTTTGTCGCAGATATATTGTGATTGAATCGCTGTTACGCTCCTTCATTATGCCAATGAAAACTGCAAACTTACGCGCGATTTTAAACTGTTATATTTTTGTAGATATGCATGTGGAGGTGTGTGTGTAGGTGCGCGTGTGTTTGTGTGTGTGTGTGTAATAATAAGCTCTAATGGAGACAAGTAGTAGAAAAACAAAAGTTCTAAAGCTGCTATTGACATTTTAAATGCTCGCACTTTATTCTAAATCCCATTTAAGCTTACAACTTTATTTTTCTTACGCTTAAGAAAGAAAATAGTTTATTCAACATTAAAACTATTTATGTTCGTATGTATTTGTATGTTTTGTGTTTTTCTTTAAGTCGAGAGTGTGTAATAGATTTTTTCCCCCTTTATTTTATAATTTTAAAGACATTATTTTCTTTAAAAACTTAAGACGATAGGCGAGAGATTATTTGAAAAGTTTTTGCAGGCAAAAAACCTTTTCAAGTATTTCAAAATATTTAAATAAGAAATTTCTTATAAAGGATATAAATCTGGCTTAAGTGCAAAATAAATATATTTGTTTATAAATAAAAAAAAGAATCATTTGTAGTTCGAATAGAAATGAAATTTAGATACGTATATAAAGATGCCTTTACAAATAAGTTTTAATCCTTATCTTTATTTGCTTATATCTTAAACATATTAAACAGATATCAAAGCAAGTTTATAATTGATTTAAAAGTATCTAAATAAGTACTCAATAGGGGAAATTTGTCACCTCGGAGAGGTGAATATGTGGAGATAACACACCACAAAACTGCTCCATATGGAGTTGTTTTTGAGCGTCATTTAAACACAAACGCTTCTTGCATACCTTTTGTGAAAATGACTTGGACATCTTGTAATTAATCCAAAGACTAAAAATAAACAAACTCAAAACGGCCATTTGAAATTAGTTCGATTGCTATGAGTGCGTAAATAAGATTAGACATATTTATAAAACACGTGTTGCCTTTTGACTTTTATTAGATTCCTTAGCTGTTAAGAAAAATGTCTTTATATCACAAAAATTCATATCATTCCGTTTGTATCTATTAGTATATGAAATTTTCTTCGTATAACTTCTGCACACAAAACTATTTTAAGAACAAATATATGTGATATTTTTATTGATACGAATTTTATTCACTTAAATGACAACATAAATTGATTACTAACATGCCAACATATTCACCCGAGCGTCCAGTTTATTTCATTTACCTGTTGTTATTGCCAACGTTCATTTCATTTGACACATTCCTTTTTGTTAATTACGTCATTTTCTTTTCAACCTTCAAAATTCCTTTTTATAACCTTTTTAACAAAATTTTCTTGCTCACGTGTAGCGGTGAAAATTTGTTTATTTTTGAAGAGAACAATTGCATAAGATTAATAATTCTATTTTTTTTGCGACTCAGCAAACAGAACGTGATATTTACAAAAAAAAAAAATAACAATGCATGTTAAATCAACATGCAAAAATTTTAATTGCCACAAAAGTGAATAAAATGTTGTGCATCGATTGCTTTAGACGAAACAAAAAATTGTCTATGCCTTTTACAAAATGCAGGCACGCCAAACAAATATTTTAAGAATTAAGCTTTTTAATAGTTAAATTTCTTAAATAATATTCTTTCAAAGAAAGCATCATACAAGGAAGTTCCAGCTCTGGAAAATTTAAACTTTAAAAAACTTTAAAAAAGGAACTAACCAAAATTAAATTATTTTTCTTTTTTATTTAAACAAATTGGAGATTTTAGAAAGAAAAACATTGGTATTTATGGAAAATCATAAAACTGAAAAAGACGTCTCCAGGGCTGGAAAATTAATTTTTTTTATACAATATGTAAAAGTAACTAATTTAAACAAAATTGTCTATCTTTATTAATTAATCAGATTTTATAATTTAGAAAATAATATATTGGTACTGAGAATCAGCAAAGTCAATCAGATTGAATTCAGGGATGGTAAATTGAAACTTTTTTTTATATAAAAGTTAGCTACTTTTATATACCAAAAAATTTTTATGTATGTATATTATATTAAACATCTTTTATATTTTAGACGGAAAAAGATTAGTATTGGAAGTCAGAAATGAGGTGCAAGGGCTGGAAAACCTAAGTCTTTTTTTCATTAATTGATTAAATTTTGTATTTTAGAACAAAATAGCAAAAATTGTTTCCAGCGCTGGAAAACTTAAACTTAAGTGGTATATGGAAATAGCGGAAATACGTTGGTTTTGGAAATCAGCAATGTGGTGGCAGTGCTGGAAAAACCAAATGTCTTTCGTATATTAAAGCATCTAACTAAACCAAATTTTTCTTTTTCATTAATTGATCATATTTTATATTCTAGAGCAAAATAGTAAAATTGGTTCCAGGGCTGGAAAACTTAAACTGATTTGGTATACCGAAATAGCTAACTAAAACAATTTTTTTTTTGTTATTAGTTATTTTCATGTATATACTAAAAATTTTTTATATTTTAGATTGGCATTGGAAATCAGAAATGTGTTGCCAGGGCTGGAAAACCAAATTTTTTTTTTCGTTTATTAGAGCAACTAACCAAACCTAATTTTTCTTTTTCATTAGTTGATCATATTTTGTATTATAGAGTAAAATAGTCAAAATTGGTACCAGGGCTGGAAAGCTCAAACTGATTTGGTATATTTAAATAGCTTACTAAAACAGTTTTTATTAGTTATTTTTATGTATATATTAAACATCTTTTTATATTAGTTTGGTATTTCGACATATGCGTCCTTGTCATTCTGTTCCGATATAAGTTTATAGAAAGGACAATTTTACTTGAAAATTGTAGAGAATTGTATATTGTTGAAATAGTTTCCCAAATAAAAATAACCAGTCTTTTCGACCAAAGTAATTTTTTTTTAATTAAACATTTCCATAGTTCAATATACATCTGCATAAGATTCGATTTAGATATATACGAACTTTATAGTAAGTCCAAATTTTCTTAGAGAAGGATATAAAGACTAAAAGTTAAATTAAAACATGCTTCTAATACTACAAAATGTGTTAAATTTTATTCTTATTTTGCCACATTTTTAAATGCGTCAATTCAGAGAACATGTAACTTTTTAACATTTGTTAAACTGATTTGGAAAATTACTGAAATCGCTAAAAAAAACAACACCAAAATTTCTTAGTTTATTTCACGTGGTTATACTAAACCGATTTTTGCAAAACTTACCACACACCTTGAGCTCTAAAACAGACACAATGTTCGATGTTTTTTTTTATTTGATTTAATGATATTCTACTTATTTTTTCGCTACGAAACCTACCACACACCTTTGGTTCTTGTAATTAAACAATTTTAAAGTTCAAAAAATGGGCGGGGTTACACCCACTTAAATTTATTATAATATTTCAGAAGGTTCTACTTAACCGATTTCTACGAAACTTACCACACACCTTGAGCTCCAAAATAGATGCAATCTTTAATTTAGTAAAATGGGCGGAGTCACGCCCATATTTTTTTTTTATTTGATTTAATTATATTCTACTAATTCGATTAATGCGAAACTCAGCAAACACATTTGGTTCTTGTGATTGCACAATTTTGCAGTTCGAAAATGGGCGGGACTACGCCCCTTAAAATTTGTTAGCATATTTCGCGTTCTTCTACCTAACCGACTTTTACGAAACTAACCACACACTTTGAGCTCTCAAATAGACACAATCATTCATTTAAAAAAATGGGCGGAATGACGCCCATTAAAATTTAGTATTTTATTTTAAGTGGTTCTACTTCACAGATTTTTACAAAACTTAACACATACCCTGAACTCTGAAAAACACACAATCTTGTATTTAAAAAATGGGCGGAGGCACGCCCATTAAGATTTTGTTTGATACTTCAAGTAATTCTTTATAACCAACAGATTTTCAAAAAAAATTTTTGTTTCAAAGAGTTTACTTCCAGTTTGGACACATAATTTTATTTTTCGAAAATGTTCTATCAGTACCTGTAGCGCGATTCACTAACTTTTTCTAACGATAATCGCATCGTTAAAATAATTTTAACGAAAACTCAGTAACATTTTTAACGATATTCGCTATAGGTTAATATCAGCTGTGTCGTTATTTAAGCGACAATAATTTATGTGCTGTTAATTTTATCGACAAAAATCAACAGAAAATATCAGCTGCGTACTATAGTTAAAAAGAAGTTACAGAATCACACAATCGTTATCGCAAGCGACAAAATGTATAGGCAAAAATTACGATTATAAATATAAAAATTACGATTGTCGGATCGTTAAAAGTTACTGAATCTATTACTGAATCACTACTGGATTCTGTAACTTTTTGCGAACCGAAAATCGTAATATTTATCGACATATTTATTCGTTTGTGGTAACGATAATGTGATTCCGTAATTTCATTTTTACGATAGTCTCCAACATTATCTTAATTGCCATTTAATTCAATATTATGTGGTATCTCTGTATAGAAAATGTAAAAAAAGCGAAAAGCATAAAGAATGATAAAGAAAAACTCAATGAATTTGAGCTTGTGACTTTATTTTTTTTTCCTCCAACCGACGCAAGTATCGTTAAAATATGTTACTGAATAACAAAGTCGATAAATTTTCGTTATATTTATTATAGCCATACGACTATCGTGTTAAAAGTTAGTGAATCCAGGTACAGATCTTTGCATTGAAGTCGGTTTTTTGCAGAATATTTCTTATATTTTTTTGGTTTTTTTTTATTGTTTTTATGATTCTTAGTCCTATGAAAAATGTTGAACTCCTTTTAATGAATTTTTTGCTCATTAAAACTATTAATTGTAATATTGAACTTTGCTAGTGGGAACAGTGGAACAGTGGAGATGCAAATCATATCAAAAAATGTTTAGAAATGCTCCAGAAATTCGTGCACATGCACATGACCCTTTTTTGGGAAATAGGAAAAGATTCGTGCAACAAACTTCATGATGAAAATTAAGTATAAAAAACATTTTGTCCTTATTAACTAACACTGCAATTACACATGCCACTAGTGGCATGCCAGTGTTGTGTACGTATTATCGACGAAAAATTGTTCGAAAAAGTCGAATCTCTTGCCATTTGCTTTGCTGTTTACACATGCCATTGCCACTTCATTTTAAAAATGTCGTCGAAGCGAGCTGGCTCAGTCTCGCTTCCATGTTTACTTTTCCTTTTGTTTATAGAATAGAGTTACCTAGTATGCCACAAAGGCACATTCTTGAGGAAACTATTAACACATTATTATTATTATTATTATTATTATTATTATTATTATTATTATTATTATTATTATTTTAATAATATTAGTTCTTTATAATTAACAAACTCCAGTTTTTCACACACAAATCAAGTTATAAATCATAATAACACATTTAACAAGCTAAAATATTAATTTAATTTTCACAGAAATCCAATAAATTTGCATCAAAAGTATAACAGGGTAACACTTTTCTTCGTTTTGACATTCAATGGCATGCAACTGACAAATTTTCACTCGCATGCAAATTTTGCTGCCACTGGGGCTGCCATTGCGAATAATTTGAGTGTGTTAGTGAAAAATCGTGAGTGTATTGAGTTTTTCGAAATGGCATGCCCCTATAGTGGCATGTGTAAATGGTATGTAAACATATTTTAAATTTTAGAAACATTTTTACTCAATATTTTTTTTTATATTCTTTCAATGTAATACAATCATAAGTTTTTATTGCTTTTGTTATTAACTTTAATATTCTAATATAATTTTAAATTATAATAATTCATATTTGAAACGTGTAGCTTTATGCCAAATTCGTTACAATTTCTCTTTATTTAATGCTTTATGCGATATTCTTAGAACATGTGGAACATTGTTGAAATTGTCTTTCCAATTTGTCTTTATTTAATGCTTTATGCAATATTTTTGGCGATAAGATATTTCTACTTTCCGACGCTATTTGGTTATTGATAACTTTATTACACTGTGTGTGCATTTGTGAGTATTTGTGTGTATTTGTGTGTATGTGTGTGTGTGTGTGAACGTGCGTGTGTATGCCAGAGTCCAAATTTATGATTTAGCTTGCGTTTTTCTCTATTTTTTGCCATGCTACACGCAACTCTGATTGTATAACTTTTACACACACACATTTTCCAAACCATAATTTTTTTTCTTTATTGGCTTGACAGTTCTTAGAAATGCTCTGGCTGTTATCGACACACTTACGTGCATAGAAATGTATATTTGACTTGTATGTAAATAATTGTTTGTTTCTTGTTTTCTTATTGTTTGTTTGTGGTTTTCTATTTTTCTAATGGCAGCATTAGCAAATCATGCCTGCAGTATATGAGACTCTGAAGGCTTTAATTCAGTTATACGTACTTACAACTTTAACAACCTCAAGGTTTTACTTTATTTGTCGTATGTGATTAAGTTGTCTAAAATACGCTGAATATTCTTATACTCCTTTTACCATGTGCCATTATTTTTATTGCTGTTTAAATTGTAGTTTTCCGTTATATTTTTTATCTTTATTGCAGGCAAAAACTAATATACAAAACAATGAGCGAGTGCAATTTATAGACACTTTCCCTCTTATTGGTGTTTTTCCTTACAATAAAGTATTGTTCAGTGAGTCTGTGAGAGTGTGTGTATGACATATTTAAAAAAAATTCGGGATTAAGCGTTCCACGGTGAATTAATTTTATTGCAAAAGTGTATAAAGTTGTACTACCAACTTTGGTGTGGAAAATCATCTTGAATTAACAAAACACAAAATTCTAAGAAAAGTAAAATGTTAAGAAATATATAAAAATTTTAACTATATTTAGTTGAGCTTTTTAGGTTATTCTCTTATGTTTGTTAAACTTGAGGTCGTTTTTATTAAACTGTAATTAATATATTCGGTATTTCGTTAACAGTTTGTTAACATCGTCAGGAAATAAGCAATTGAAATTGAAATATATCATCAAATAAAATGTATTTGTCATAAAATACTTATATAAATATTTAAAATTTTTAAGCATCCCAGCAAAAAAAATTCGAACTAGTTCCTATTTACCACTTTTATCGCATACCAACCACTACAGGTATTGAATTTAATATTCCAAGGCTGTTGTTTATGTAAAAAAAATTGTTCTAGACAACCTTTTAGGTCCATACGGGTATTATTCAGCTATTTGGATAACTTCCGTCCTATGACAACCACGTGCTAAATTCATTGATGTTTCACCAGAAATAGAACTACTTGGAACAGAGTTCATCAATACCATAAATGATGATTTGTATTGTAATTCTTTGCTGTAATATTATTGATTTTTTTCTATCATTTTAGCGTATTGAAGCAAATTTAGGGAAGCTTTAAGATCAAACCTTAAAGAAGTAATAAGCTGCTGTTGTTAAAAAAAGGACATTGAAAATATATTTTCAATGAATTATTACTTACTACTTGATTAACTGTCAGTTTATGGAGGCCATTTAAAAATTCTCGCCAGTCTATTTATGTTGAAAAAAAATTTGAGTGCTTTGTTTTTGTTTTCAATACAAATAGGCAGACGAGAATTTTTAAAATGGCTTCTATAAACTGGCAGTAAATTAATATGACGCTTTCCTTCATTATTGTGACGAGCAATCGACAAAGAATGTTGCTATTGTGAATTTTACTCACTGTGATTGTACAAAATATTGTATCAGCTGCCGATGAAAGTAAAATACAAAAAAAAAACACTACACCCAGCTCTTTTTTTACACGGTGTATAGGTTTCATTAGATATTTGTTGTGTGAAGTGGCTTATGAAAATATAAAATTATTTTGATAATTTTGAGTTTTGGCTGTTTATGATTTAGTGTGCGATATGAAGATGTATGAACAGAAATAAGGTAATGGTGCATTAGTACAGATATTGTCTTACTCATTTAGGCTTATCATGAATAAAATTTCACACGGAAATTTCTGAAAAAGAGAACAGTTGGTATCATAAATAAAATGTGAAAATTTCCGAGTGTTTACATATTTAAACTACGAAAAAATTTCTTATGAATTCGTTTACTTTCAACAAAAACAGTTTATATGACTCTGAAATAATTTGAAATTCAATGGACAAAATTATTTGTCGTAAAAAGTGGAAATATATAAGTTTTTAATTTTTATGGAATCGATGATACAAAATTAAAATCCATATGAACAAAAAATTGTATTCGGAAATTTTCACATATGGGAATCATGTCAAGAAGCAAACAAACAGCTGGCTGCGTAAAGCAGTGTTGCCACTTATTTCTCCTTTTTGTTCCCAAGGAATTTATGATTGAAGGGGAATTTTTTCTCGGGAAAATTATTCTCCATGAGAAATAAGTTTCGAGAGAATTGTGCTGATTATTTTTTTTCAATTTTTAGTTCTTGCGTTGCTATATTAACAATATGCTTTGAAGAACAAATATTTATAAAGAACATTTTTATTAATTATAAATTAAAAGAATATGTTTCGATGGAAATAATAATATTGTTTGTAGAAATCTAGTTTGTACTTTTTAATTTAGTACTATTATTGCTTAATTTCTGTACAAATTTTAACTCTCTGTGGTGGTAAAACTGGCAAACTAGTTGTAGAATATACATATTTATAATATTTTGTGCTAATTAAGTAGATATTCTTTTGTAAGTAGTTGTTCGAAAGCAAATATGTTAGTGAACGAGTTTGTTGTGCTGCACTTCATTCCTTGTCCCAATCCATGCCACACTAACATAGGCGTACCTTCACTTTTTCTTTTTCTCTCCGCCCTTGGCGAATTTATGACCGTCAGCAACATTGAAGCATGGCACACAATAGACGTCGTTCCCTAACCTTATAAACCTAAACTATAGATGAAACAAGCCGGCAGGGAATAGTTCCAAACAAATTTACTGGAAAGCCTTTAACTAAGACTATTTGCTCTCTAGATAGAGCATAGGGAACAATATCAAATCCTATTTAAAAATTTTTTATTTTGTATATGAGTATATTCATAATTTACTTTGTTAAAACAATTATCATTGCATTTCATTGTTAATACTTTATTGATTTCAATTACTAATATTTCGAAGTTCCAGCAATGCTTTTATAAATTACTATTAAGAACTTTGTAACATCATTTAAAAGCTACAAAAATTGTTTTTTTTTTATTTTTTTTTTTGTTACATCTGGCCACACTAAATAAAACTATTCAACTACTATCTCACACACTCTCAGCTTTTTCTCACACACTTGACTCTTACAAATACAAAGCCAGAGCCCATCATGTGCATGTGAGTGCATGCATTCACTCCTACAACCATACAAACACTTCATTTTTCCATATCCACTTCAATAAATACTAACACACAAGCAAGCGACTATTTTCCTTTTTTATTATTCCAATAGCCATGTGTGTATATGTGTTCGCATGTAACAATGTACAAGACACTTAAATTTAACGTCGACCCGACCTTTGCCTTTGAGTGTTTGTCATTTCATGGCCTCGTTTTGTTTGCAAGCTTTCTTGTTTATTGTGCCTGTATGATAATTGTGTTACATCAACAAAAAAAAAACAACATCAACATCAATGGTAGTAGTGAAGGTACCCTCTAGTCAACTTAGAACCATATATCTCTATGTCAATACTCTTTCTCCAGCGACAATTGCACTAGTTAAAATGTGGACAACTTTCCTTTTATGCGTGAGTAGAGATACGTTAGAGACAACAGTTCCAGTGTATTGCTGGTGGTATTGTCTTTTTGTTTTTCTTTTTTATTATGTTGTGCAATAATATTAAAAAAAAATATATGTAGACGAGGATCACTAAAATCTACGAGTGAATCTTCGGTTAAAATATCTCCATATCAACGTTGTCAACTTTTAAGTTTCAAAAAGCACCGAAACCAGGAAAAAAGCGCCTAATTTAAGTAAAAAAGCACTAAATTTAAAATTTTATTGGTTTATTAAAAAAAAATTTACAAATCGTCGATTGGTTATTAGTTTGCTGCAAACATGTATAATGTATTTTGAATATACTGTGCCGCAAACGACGACATGCGCATAAAAAATATAGGAATCGGTTGACCTTGCATTTTATTCCTAAAATTTCGAATTTGAGGCATCCGATACACATTTTATTTCTATAAGAATAAGTGAATTCTTAAATCAATTTAACGAAGCATTTTCAAGTAATTATAAAAAAAAATAAATTTGTTTTTCGCCAATGAACGAACGAATCTTTCAAATATGTGACAAAGATAATAAATTTTGATCGAAATAAAAATGGTGTCAAAAGTGTTGTGCAGCAAACACAATATAAATACAAAGTTAATAATTAAAAAAAGTGATTTCCAATTTTATCAAGTTATAGGTATATAAAAACATATTATTCATATCGATTCATTCGATAGACCTCTGCGTTTCAATTTGGAAGTAACAGAAGTTTGATGGGAATGCAAGTTTTGAGAATTGCATTAAGTCAATCAATGTTTCTCCATCCATTGTCTCTACTAGACAAAATATCGCTATTAGACTATATTTGAGTAAATACTTGTATTATGTCTTCTTTGTTGTATGGCAAAACACTGTTGACATGAATTATGCTTAAAATGTTAAAGTTTAACTTCAGAGCTTATGTTTTTGAATGAAAGACTTCCTCGAAAAAAAATATGTAAGGAACTTTTTCTATGAATTTTTGGTTTAGTGCCACCGCCTCGAAACAAAAAGCACCGAAAATTAATTAAAAAAAAGCACTGAGCACTAAATTCAAAATTTGTCGCGTCGAAAATTTCAAAAAGCACTAAAAACGGTGCGAAAAGCACCGAGTTGACAACGCTGCTCCATATGGTCATAAAAGAACTACCTTCTCAATAGTGCTAAAGTCTACTGATAGATTTTGAATGACAACCCTATGTTATTTGTCAATAGGCATTTGCATTGGCTGGGCTACACCTAGTCAGTAGCACTATTGACAATGTCACTAGAAAATCACTATAAGTTTACTATTGACAACGACAGAGGATATATCGATATTGTAGACTGGAGACCCTAAAATTTACTAGTGAATATTTGGTGCCAATGTCTCCATGTGGTTCCGAAAGAACTACTAAGTCAGTAGTGCTATAGTCTAGTGGTGGATTTTCAATGACAAGCTAATGTTAAATGTCAATAGACGATTACATTGGCTGTGGTACACCTGGTCAGTAGTGCTACTGACAACGTCACTAGTAAATCACCACAATTTCACTATTCGCACTTTCTGCAGGGTAACTACAAAAATCTATACAAACAAATACATACATACACATACATACACATACATATGTAGCTACACATGCTCATACATGCATCTGCATATGTGTACATGGAAAGATGAACATCAAATTAAAAACGAACGAATTGTTGCTCCTCTCTTGCACATCAGAGTTCACGTTATGTAAAGTAACAAAATATTTTATACATATTTTTTTTTTTTGCTTACGAGGGCAGTTCAATTTATTTTTGCTGAAGGCACAAAACAATAGAATTGAGCTTAAAAATAAATGTGAAAACAATGGTTTATGTTAATTTTTTGTTCTTTATTTTGTCTGTAGAGAGTTTCTTTCTGATAATCAGGATGATTATATGTGAAATGCCCAGTAGACGATCAAATAATCTCACCAATCATATCGATATGTGCGTGCAGGCGAAGCTTGTTTTCCGGCTACACGTACGAGTAGTTTTTAGTGATGAAAGGAAATCAGAGTTAAATTTTTCTCACTTCTTTTACTTTGTGACTCCAAGGAGAAGTGCTCGGATGAAATTGAATTATTTTTTCGAAGACTATCTTTGCTTGGCAGTTTTATAAAATTCTTCCTTTTTTATAATTATATTAAATCCAGAGTTTTTCTGTATAATTTTTTAACACAATTTCACTTGCCGATAATAACAAAACATCATCACCTGACGACGACATGCTTTGATACAAATACTACGAAGTCAAATACAAATGGTGATTGACATGTTTATTTGATCGTCTTGAGAGTCCAATTAAAGAAATTGCCACCATTTTATTTCAGTTAAATAAACTAACTTTTTAATAATGTACTGCGTCTCGTTTTTCTAACAAATATAAGAACTTTTTGAACCGAAAATTTTTTGCCAAGTTGTGAAGCGCAGAATGAGTAAGAAAAAAAATTATTTGTTAAAAATTTTATAAGTTTCGCTAAGGTTTAAGATATGACAATCTATCTCGATGCGAAAACTTTTCATAAGTTACATAGAAACGTGGTTTCGGATGGCAAAGCACTTGCAGTTATTTAAAAAAAAATCCTGATTATTACCTGTTACAGATTTCAAAAGCCTTTTGAAGCTGCTTCCCCCCTCTAATTTCGTTTTCATTTGAAACGTAACCTTTGCTGTTGCTAATTTTTTTTTTTTTTTTTTTTTTTTTTTGCTTTCCCTTTTCATTGCTGCTGCCAGTACATTTTGCAAGTTTGATAAATGGGCGAGTTTTGGTTGTGATACTTACCTTTTTCTAATGATTCAAGTTGTACAATTACATTTAACAAATTTAAACTTTTTTTCCCTGTAATTAGCGGTTTTCCCCTCTATTGTAACTCTAAGCAAAAGTAGCTAATTTAGCTTTTCCCAATAGAATTTATATTCAAGTTGTTGCTTTCTTTACTAACTTGACTTGAGTTTAATTTTTTTTATGCTAGAAATTCTAATGCGTATTTATTTTGCGTATGAATTCCAAGGGGAGTAGGAAGCAAAGGATTTCCTGTACAATTTATTTTGAAATGCAATAAAAATTTTTACGAGCATCAAAATTGTTTTGTTTTAAAATAAAACTTAATTTAATTGTACTTTGGAGTACGCTACACTTGAAGAAAGTAATTTTAAGCAAAATTTTGAAAGATGGGGAAGGCAAAGTGATTTAAGTATGAAGCAATAACGTTTTTTCAGGTATGCCAATATGCATAAGTGAAAGCTTATTTGTATAATTAGTAATCAGCCATACACGGGGGATCTATTTACCAAAGCATAATTGCAAGCTGCTTAATGAAGAGGAAGGTTTTGGAAAAAAATATCTGCTTAAGGTATATTTATTAGTTTATTAGTTATTTATTGCTGTCAAATATAATTATGAGGAAAAGTACATTAATATCTCAAAAGAATAATAAATAGAATTTTGAACTGCAAAAATGATATTTTGAGTAACGGTGGTCCAATAAAAGGAATCCTGTATCCTGACAACCAAAATTAAGTAAACCACATGTGCAATGGTGTGAAAGTAATAATTAATCATTAAAAATTCTTTAATTCTGGCAACGTTGACACTGCTCTTGATAAATGAGAAACAAATCTAGTTATACATATTTTGCTTCTCTCTATCTCTATCTCTATCTCTTTCTCTATATCTATCTCTATATTTATCTTTATTTCTATACGTATCTCTCTCAGCAACGCTGATCCTGCTCTTGTTAAAAGAAAAACAAATAGAGTTATATATATTTGCATGCTCTCTCTCTCTCTCTCTCTCTCTCTATCTGCTTTTCTAAATATGTATATCTGGAGCGAGTAAAAATATTAGATTATTGGATTTTCTGAGGGTGATACCAAAAACTGAAACAAACTTATAAAAAACCTTAAATTAGTTAATTTGAACTTTTATTTGCTAGACGTATGTTTCACAGAATTCTAAAATTTTTTTACTCTGTAATTTCTCACATTCGTAAGAAAAATTTAAGTACTTTTTATTTCATATTTTTACAGTATTGAATTATCAATATCAATATATCGAGAGCCTATGTTCAAAATACGTCAACTTCAAAAAGCTAACTTTTCAGTAGAGCGAAAAAACTTGAACTTTGCTCATTATTGTAAAAATAAATGATGTGCCTTCCATAATATGGTCTAATTTTGCTAACTAGTTTATAGGTCTGCAAAAAATATTTTATTTAGCACTGGTTTGCTTATTTTTATGAGATAGCATATTTTAGTTATTCAAAAAACAAATATTGTTTTAGAGTTATCTCATTTTGTCGAAAAAATATGATTTTTTTGAATATATTTATTTTTTAACCAATTTGTTAACTCTTTTACTCAATATTGGATATAAGAATTGAAAATTTACAAGAAAAAACTTAAAACAACATAAAAGAATAACTTAAGCCTGACTGAAAGCCTCTTCCATCTCCAAGTGGTCAGCTTTAGCAATCTCTAACTCACTCTCTAGTATAACAGGGTCACTGCAACCATTGACTACAATCGTTCCATGCATTATGCTTCTATTCGATTATTAGTTTCAAAGTTATATATACATTACCAATTTTTTTTATCGGAACTTATGTGTAATAAAATATATTAAAAGTGACCATATCAAAATTGTTACGTGTTCAGCGTGCAAACTGCAATAAGATATGAGGTAGATTTATAATAAATTACTAATTTTTTTAAAATATTGGAAATTTGCATCGGAGTTAGCATTTATTTTCACCCTAAAAAATTATACTTTGAGATAGAAGAACAAGAAAAATTGGTATAAAACGAGAAAAAATAATATTTTTCATTCGAAATGTATACTACAGGTGGATATTGCATAGGAGAGCTATTTGCCACCGGGAACACATTTTGACGTATCTTGAATACAGGCTCTCGATATACAATATCAATATATACAACATACCATCATCATCTCATACAAAATTTATTTTCATATGCTGTTTTAATGTATTATAAGTAAATTAAATTTTAATTTAATTAAATTTTAATTTTAAATAAAAATGTATTATTCGCTTTCGAATTCGCTAAACGGACATTCGCTACATCCCCAGTAAAAATCACTCACTACACTAAAAAAAATTATATATATCATTTCTTCAAATAATTTGTGATAAAAATCATATAGCTAATTTAGAAAAACAAATGCAAAATCTTGCAGTGAATATGCTAAAATGGCAACAATGGTCATAAGTGTACTATTTTGTAGCATATTTTTGGGGAAGGATGTGACAACAGAAAATGCGTATACGCTATACATTACGTATACGTATTGGAAATATAAACTTCTTTTGTCGATATTGTTTACCGAACAACAAAATTATTTATTGAAAGATTTAATTAACATATTAAAATATAATTAAAATATTTAATAAATTAAAAGCAATGAAAATTCAATTTGAATTAAAAAATTGATAAACAGTGCTACCAGGCAATTATAATACTTTTATTTATGTATTGGCTTTTAATAATAGGTACGTCGTTTAAAAAAAAATCAAAACAAATACAGAAATACAAAAGTGTGAAAGTGATAATATGTCATAACCGTCAGAAAGACTTAAGCGATATATATATCGAAATTAATTTTTTGACGAAATTCAATTATTTACAATCGTGTGTGAATCATATCTTACGCTCTGACCCACTTAAGGGCCTGCCCCACGATATGGACAACATTCGACTTGTCACACACTTATTGCCTCTTTCACGACATCGAAATACAACTTTCCACATGCAACTTATTATTACAACAAAAATAATTTTTCATGTTTTATTGTTGCTTTCAATATAAATTTTCAGTTGAAAGATTTATTTCTATATCGTAAAACAAGCCGTTATATTTGAAACAAAAAACTAATTCTTAAATTTGGTTTTTTGTTTCAAATCTAAGTGTGCGACATTGTGGGCCAGTCCTTTAATGAATCAGATTAATTATTCTTATATCAGCTACTATACTTTTTTTATACAACTTACGGATTGTTCACTTACAAGAGTTTGTGTATGTAGTTCTCAATAATACATTGAGAGTCTTGCTGTAAATACGTGAAAAAATTTGATTAATTTTGATGATGTTCAAATTCAAAACGCGTATAGATGGCCAACAAGTAAACAAAAGTTTTTAAAACTGCTATAATATTTTATTTCCTCTTTCTCCTCTTTACTATTGTCTATGGGCTTAAATTTAAATATAAATTTTCTGAATTTTTTTTTTTTTTTTTTTTTTTTTATATATATTGCCAAAAAGCAATAATATTTTCTTAGTTATATGTCGTTCTTATTTTCATTAATATCACCTGCTTTTTTGATGTTCCTTAACTTTATTGTTGAAAATTTATTTAAAATTAAATTCATTCAGCATTAAATTAAGTATTCTAAAGTAAACAGCACAGATTTAAATTATTTTTTTTTTCTTTATTTTTAAAACTTTTTCCAAAACACACAACACAACAACCCCAGTGGTGGTTGCGTAAACAAGGTTTATTATGTCGGAAATTTTACGCGTGTGTATCTATGTGGCTGCTTGTGTTTGTAAATTTATTTGTATATGCAAAGATCTTTATTAAGATGTGTGTGTATGTGTAAAACGCGTAAGTGTAACATTCATTCACTGGGGAGCAAAAGCAGATAAGAGTGTTTGACACTTTGAAACAGAAAGTAAAAGTTTACATTAAAGCAAAGTGTAAAAAAGGATGGAAATGGAGTACGAGTGTCTTTTGTCAACAGTCTACGTATATTTGTATATGTAAATAAGTTTAACTTGGCACAATTACTGAAAAAAAAATGAAGAAAAAAAGTTTTCCACAAAGTTAAGACAAATTTAAGTCTGAGCAGTGCAACCCAAGTAAAACCATGGAATGGGAAAATAATTACATAATTTTTAAATTATATATGTAAACATGTTTTATACACAAGTAATTAAATGATTGGCGTCGAATTTTCTCAACAGTAAGTACAATTAGTTGCTTTGATTTTCTTTTTATACATTTATTTGTTCATCAAATTCAATTAGCCGACTACAATAGACCACAAGTAATGCTGAATGAATAATAATTATAGTTAATTTTGTTTTCGCTGTGTCCTGATAAAACTTAACGCAGCTAGAGTTGCTATAGAATATCATTCTTGGAATTGAAAAGTTTCATTTAATAGCAAATTCTTAAGGCGTACATTTTCATACTAATTTCATTAAGTATGAAGAGGAAAATCAAAAAAAATATATATATGAATGAAAGACTTGCGTAAACAAAATGGTAAATAAAATTTGCTTAGGAATTTCCTTATTGTTATTTTACTTAAAGAAAAGCAAAATAAATGTTTTAAGGAAAGAGAAGAAAAATTTAGGCAATTCTATAATTGGCTGTAACAAAAAAAGTTAATCTATTATTATTTGGATAAAGGGTGGTAAAAAATTCACCAAACGTTAAAGCAAATAATAAAATGTTTTTCTTTTTTCAATATGACTTGTTGTGAAATTAGGACCAAGCACAAGGAAAAAATTAACTTAATTGGCATGAATAAGATTTGAAAAAAAAAATTTTTGTTGCTGCTATATATGCTTTATATACATTAAACTGTTTTGCTCAAGTTTTGAGTTTTTAATGTGAGAGATTGTGGTCGGTGGCCAGCTGTAGTCTATGTGTTTAATGCTTAATGCTATGTTTAAACAAAAAAACTTGATTTTTTTTCTTTGAAAAAGCGTAAGCCAAAGTGAAATCTTTCTTACTTGTAGGCACATGCTTTTGGTAATATATATATTTTTTTTAATATTATCCTGTGTTACTTATCTCTCAGCAGACAACTGAGCAAACAAATAAATATACATACACACATAAATGAATAAATTCCATTACGAAATTACCGCAATCACTACATTGTTTGCATTTACATTTACATTTACATTTATGTTTTGCTTTCACTTGGGGAGTCCCAGCTTCTGATTTCATTTTGTATTACTCTTAAATAAGTTATGACGATGTGCGGCGACAATCTGCACATACAACTTTACTTTTATATTTATGTACATGTTTTTATAATTTTTTTATTTGTTGCTCTTAATATTTTGTTGGCAAGATTAACAATTTTCAGCACACAAATATTTTTAAAGAAAATACTTTTTCTATTATACAAATAAAAATACGAATAAATGTACATATACATACGTATCAGTGATCGGCAATGAATCGCTTTTTCGCTACTTTCATACTGACTCATGAAATTTTAAATATAAGTGAGTAGACATCATTTAAATTCAACTACTCTGATCTACGCATACTCACGATGACATTGATTTATAGGTATAGGTTTAAATAAATATGAATGCGACATCAACATCACAGTCATACCACACTCACACTCATAAATCAACTCAGTTTGATTTCTAATTTCAGGTAAATACTTATACTACTCACATTGATTCAGATCATTTAACTCATGCATGCATTTTTATTTAAAAGTTTAGTCATTAAACAGTTTGCAATTCCTGCAAAAAAAAAAAAAAAAACAAAAAAAGCAACAGAGAAACACATAATCTCATTATGAGAACTTTAATGTTAATCATACTTATTTTGCATCGTCCATAGCAGTGATGCCCACTTTTTTAGCTCTAAAAGCACATCAAAATTTGGAAAAAGCACAAAAAGCGTAATTTTGAGATCCAAAAAGCGTAAAAAGCACTAACGTGAAAAACGAGCTTGATGTTTAATATTTTCTAAGCTATTATCTATTTCGGCAATGATATCAGTATCCTTAATGAAATATATCAGACGAAAAAGCTATGCTTTACACTGAAAACATAAAAAACATCAAGTAATTTTAGGAAATAAACAAATTTCTTAAAAACACTACTTAGTGCTATTTGTCAGTTTGGCACTAACGCTCAAAATTTGGCGTTCTGAGTCTTCAAAAAGCACTAAAAATAGTGCCAAAAGCACCAAGTTGGCATCGCTGGTCCATAGGCATTGAGTTAAGGAGAGTCGAAATCAACAACGTCATAAATGTTGCTAAGTATGAGTTCGATGCGCACTTCAAACTTTCGAGTGAATCTGATTCACAGACAACATTGCAATAAGTATGTGTGCGCATAAATAATCAAACAGAATAAGTCCGTAACTTCAGGAAAAATCGCTGTCATATTAACAAAACCCATAATAAAATACACGCCAGTAACTTCAAATTCTCTCTAATTTTTGTTTTATTTCCTTTTATGCTTATTTTTCTTTGTAATTTTGAATTGAAAATGTATGAAATTTATTGAAAGTATGGCATCGTTGTTGAGAGAATATTTATTTATATGTGAGAGGATAAGAAAAAACGTTGTCAAAATAAAATAGATTATATATGATCAAACAGAATAAGTCCGTAACTTCAGGGAAAAACGCTGTCAAATTAACAAAGCCCATAATTAAATCTACGGTCGTAACTTCAAATGCTCTCTCATTTTTGTTAATTTTCTTTTGTGATTATTTTTCTTTGTAGTTTTGTATACAAAATGTATGAAATGTATTGAAAGTATGGTAGCATTTCTGAGAGAATATTTATTTATATGTGAGATCATAAGAAAAAACGCTGTCAAAACTAAAATAAATTCTATTCCTCGACTACTTTCTGGGCTTGCGTTTTTGTGTCAATTTGTATGGAAAATGTGTTTATGCCGCAATTCTGTTTGATCATTATTTCTCGGCTGCTTTCAAGTGCTACTTTTTTGTGTCAATTTGTATGGAAAATGTATTTATGTCGGAGTTCTGTTTGATCATTTAGAACAAGAAATTATAAGTCATGATTCAACTTTACTCACTTTTTCACTACTCATTTCTGTTCTCTGATACGTATATGTACGTATGTATAGGTACATACCGATGGCTTAATATAAAAAAGGCGTATCTCAATTTTATTCGAAATCGCATTTTTAACGTTTTCTGGTAGTCAACGTATAATAACATCCTCCTTCAAGAACGAAGTAAGTTACAATTAAAAATAAAAGATTTATTTAATTTAAAAAAATTTTTCTTGCATGTAATTGCTTTAGTTTTTATTTGGTTTTTTCCTTCTCTTTTAAAATATCGAAAAATCGAGTTACGCCTTTCTTATATTAAGCCATCGATATTTAATATGAATAAAATATTATAATTTTTACATGAACATCTGCATTTGAAAAAAATATGTTAATAAAAGATAAAAAGATTAAATAAAGCATGAGACTTTTTCTGATATGATTGATTTTATTTGAATTTGAAATGATTATTTACAAGAACATGCGTTTATTGGACTGTTAAATTTCACACAAGCAGGCATGTTAATTTTTGCATATGGCAATACTGGCGACTCTCGCTGTTTTATTTACATTCAGTATTCATCTAACAGAACTATGTTATATTTTACGATGGCGGCAGAGAACGTTTGTTAATCAATACGAAATTAGTTAAAATCGACTACAAAGAAAGAAAAAAATCTTAAATGCCAAGTGCAGAATAAAATATTAAATTACTGCCCATATCGAAAATAATATGTTTCAATTAAAGTCCTTAATCAAAAAATATTCTTAGGTCCAAAACAAACGAACCATTTTTATGTTACCAAAAAAATTATATATATATAAATATATATGTACATATCGCACACTAAATCATAAAGAGTCACAACTCAAAAATTTTAAGATGCTGAGTAGTTGCAAACAACTGTTGATACTGTAAAAATGACGCAAGTATGTAACATAAAAACAATAAAAACGGTATCATATATTCTTCAAGAAGACCTTATTGCAATAGAAATTATTGCGGTCGTTAGAGTTTTGTTCAGGTAAATGATTTTTAAAAAAGCAAAACCACTTTAATCATTTTGAGTTGTGACTGTTTATGATTTAGTGTGCAATATCGAGAGCCTATATTCAAAATACGTCAACTCAAATTTGGTAAAAATGAGTTTCCTATGGTAAATAGCTTCCTTATGCAATATTAATCTGTAGTATAAATTTGGAATAAAACAAAATGATTTTTCCCCATTTTATATCAATTTTTCTTATTCTGCTATCTGAAAGTGTAATATTTTTTAATGAAAATAAATGCTAACTCCCATTTAAATTTACAATATTTTAAAAAAATTAATTATTTATTATAAATATAAATCATATCTTATTGCATTTGGCTTGTTGAACACGAGTCTGGTAAGAATTTTGATATCTTATGGCCAGTTTTTGAGATATGGTCACTTTTAATATATTAGTATAGAGGAGTTCCGATAAAAAACAAGTGAGAGTGCTATATTCGCCTGTGCCGAATCTTATATAGCCTTTAGCAAAGTGCGTTTATGTAGTATAGAGATACATACATAAGCACATACATAGTAATAGTTACTTTTATGTGCAAAAAAAATTAATTTTCAAACCCTAGAATCATCAAATTAGATTTTTCTCATTCATTCTTAAAAAAATATAGAAAGTGTGTTAAGTGATAAAAAAAGGGAATTCCAAAAAAAAAATGTTTTATTTAGTTACTTTAATATCTAGAAAAAAAGTTCAAAGTTTCCAACTCTGGAGATGTGATTTTTATTTTTATAATTTTTCAAACCAAACTTTTTATTCCAAAACGTAAAATATGTATAATTTATAAAGGAAAAAATAAAAATTAATTAGACTTAGTTACTTTAATATATCACAAAAAGTGTAAGTTTCCCAACCCTGAAAGCATCCTTTTTTATTTTTATGATTTCTCACACAAATCTCTTTTTTTTAAGAACATAAGATATGTTTAATTTGTAAATAAAAGGAAAAATTTGTTCTAGTAAGTTACTTTTGTATAAGAAAAAAAGTTAAGGCTTTCCAACCCTGGAAACGTCTTTTTAATTTTTTTTTAATTTTTTTTTATTTGAAATATTAATTTTATTCGTACTCAAGCAAAAAATAAGTTTACTTAATAAAAATAAACAAAAATTAATTTTCGGTAGTTAATTTGTTATATCACAAAGAGTGTAGGTTTCCCAACCCTGGAATCCTCCTTTTTGATTTTTTTGATTTCTAATACCAATCTTTTTTTTAAGAATATAATATATGTTAATTTATAGTAAAAAAGGAAAAATTTGTTTAAGTATGTTACTTTTGTATAAAAAATAAGGTTTTCCAACCTTGGAAACGTCGTTTTAATTTTTTCAACTTTTTTTATTTTGAAATACCAAACTCATTCGTACTGAAGTGTAAAATAAATCTATTTTATAAAAAAAAATAAATATTAGTTTTCGATAGCTAATTTTTTATATCACTAAAAGTGTGGGTTTACCAGCCCTGAAATCATACTTCTTGATTTTTCTGATTTCTTATACCAATCTCTTTCTTTTAAGAATATAAGATATCTTTAATTTATAGAGAAAACGAAAAATTTGCTTTAGTAACTTACTTTTGTATCAAAAAAGGTAAATGTTTGCAACCCTGGAATCGTGTTTTAAACTTTTTTAAATTGAAATACCATATTTATTCGTACTATAGTATAAAATAAGTTTATTTATTTAAAAAAAAATTAAAACTACTTTTCGGTAGTTAATTTTTTATATTACAAAAAGAGTAAGTTTCCCAACCCTTGAATTATCCTTTTTAATTTTTCTGATTTCTTACACCAATCTCTTTCTTTTAAGTATATAAGATATCTCTAATTTATAGAGAAAAAGGAAAAATTTGCTTTATTAAGTTACTTTTGTATAAGAAAATTAAAGTTTTCCAACCCTGGAAAAATCTTTTTAATTTTTTGAAGTTTAATTTTTAATTTGAAATACCAATTTTATTCATACTGAAGTATAAAATAATCTTATTTAATAATTTACTTTTGTATAAAAAAAAGTTAAAGTTTTGCAACACTGGAAACGTTCTTTTTAATTTTTTGAAGTTTAACTTTTAATTTGAAATACCAAGTTTATTCATACTGAAGTATAAAATAATCTTATTTAATAAAAATAAATAAAAGTTAGTTTTCGGTAGTTAATTTTTTATATCACAAAAAGTTCCAGTTTCCCAACGCTGGAATCATCCTTTTTGATTTTTCTGATTTCTTGCACCAATCTTTTTCTTTTAAGATATGTTTAATTTATAAAGAAAAGGAAAAATTTGTTTTAATAAGTTACTTTTATATAAGAAAAAAAATAAAGTTTTCCAACCCTGGAAACGTCTTTTTAAATTTTAAATTTTTTTTTTATTTGAAATACCAATTTTATTCGCGGTGAAGTATAAAATAAGTTTATTTAATAAAAATAAATAAAAAATTAGTTAACGGTAGTTAATTTTATATATCACAAAAATTGTAGGTTTTCCAACCCTGGAATCATTTTTTTTTTTTTTTTTTGATTTTCTGATTTCTTACATCAGTCTCTACACTTTAAGAGCATAATATATGTATAATTTGTAGAAAAAACGAAAAATTTGTTTTAGTAAGTTACTTTTGTATAAGAAAAAAAAATCAAAGTTTTCCAACCCTGGAAATGTCCTTTTAATTTTTTTGATTTTTTTTTTTAATTTTTTTTTTTTTAAGTGAAATACCAATTTTATTCATTTTGAAGTATAAAATAAGTTTATTTAATAAAAAAATAATAAAAACTACTTTTCAGTAGTTATTTTGTATGGCAAAATGAAGTTTAAGTTTCCCAGCTCTGTGAACCGTTTGCTCGATTTTGCTGATTTTCAATACCAATCTTATTTCGACCATTTCTGACCCACCAGTTCAAAAACGAAGTCTCTAGCTTTTCTGGGAGCTTCGGAAAACCGATTTCACGTACAGACAGACGGACAGACGGACAGACGGACATCGCTTATTCGTCTTCCCTATGCATAAGGATCCAGAATATATATACTTTATGGCTCGCTTATTAATATTCTGGAAATTACAAACGGAATGACAAACCTATATATATTCTTTTACCATTTTTTGGTAAAGGGTATAAAAAATTGGTTGTGTATTTATATATAATTTTTAAACTGTTACTCGAATAGAAACATTATGTATAGACCGATTATAGTCAATGACATAAGCTTTTGAAATTTATAATTTAGAGTGACTCTGTTGTACTAGAGAGTAAGTTAGAGATTGCTAAAGCTGACCACCTGGAGACGGAAGAGGCTTTCATGCTAGGAACACAATTGGGACGAATGACAAAGTTTTCGGTGCGAACTTTCGCCATAAAAAATAAAACACATTTGTTTATATGAAAATGAAAACAACACCGCCGTAGAACGAAATTCGTCGTGCGTGACGAACTCTGAGATAGATTTATTTCTATTTTATACGCCGACGAACGACGAAAAAACAATATGTCTCCCTCTCTGTTTACATACACAATAACCAGTGTGACCAGAATTTAAAATAAAATTAAGCTAAATCACGTATGTCTTTAATATATTTTTAGAGAATACCCATTTTGGATTAAAAAAAGCTAAAAAATTTTAAAAATGCTTAAAAAAAAGAAGCTAAGAGCTTAATGAAAATTTTAAAGCTAAATTCAGAAGAAATAAGCTAAATTTAGCCCAAAATTATAATATGGTCACACTGCCAATAACCAACTTTATCAATTATAAGCGCTGAATTCGCTGAGTAAATTCGTCGTTATTGTGCTTCACACGACGAATTTACGCAGCGAATTCTTATCGACGAATTCGTCGACGTGGACGACATTCCTTGTTCGTCCCAATTGTGTTCCTAAAATCAGTCAGGCTGAATTAATTTTTTTATGGTATTTTGAGTTTTTTCTCGTAGCTTTTCAAATCTTATATCTAGTATTGAGTAAAAAATTTCATAAATTGATTTTAAAAAATCATATATTTTTTTCCGACAAAATATGCTAACTCTAAGAAAATATTTGCTTTTTTTATAGACTAAAATATGCTATGTCATAAATAAGTAAGCATACTTAAACCCAAGTATGGAAGGCACATGATTTATTTTTACAATAATGAGCGAATTAATTAGTTTTTTCGCTCTACTGAAAAGTTAGCTTTTTGAAGTTGACGTATTTTGAATATAGCCTCTCGATATACTCCATAAGTACATACGTCAATGAAGGATATATAGCGAGCTCTAACTTGCTTCTTATATAATTTATATTACATATGTATGTGTGTTGGTGCTTTTACTTTTCCTTATTTCTACCACTTTTCATATTTTTTCATTTTGAAATTACTTTTACTTTCAGCAAGTCAATAGAATATTGAATTTAAGAAAGAAACCTCTGTTAAATAAAATAAAACATTGAAAAATGAGAATAACATTACTTGCTTCATCATAAATCCTAATGACATTATGCTTATATCTCCACATACATATACATACCTAACATATCATTGTATTTGTGTGCTGAAACCTTTTTGTCATATCCCTGCAGAAAGTGCAGTACTTTGTCACCAGTACTACTCTACAATTATTCCCCATACAATACTTTATGCTAAAGACATTTAATTTAGCATGTGCTTGTCATTGAAAATCTACTAGTAACACTAAAACAATTGACTAGGTAGTGAATTCATAGTTCTTATGGGAACATGGAGACATACCAACCAGACATTTACTGGTACATTTCTATACCTTACGTACATAAATACAAATTTATGTATATTGACAAGTTGTTGCAAAATCCACCAGAAATACACCACATCTGTTTTCTGTATTTCTTTTATACTGACGAATAGAAGAGAAATTGTAGACAATGTAACTACTACTAGAATTTTAGTGTTGACATAGAGACACTTGGCCCCAGTCTGACTGCAGGGATGTTAGACATATATATACACTTATATACATATTTTACTCATACATAGTGCCAGTCTTAAAACACAACAGCATGAAAAATACAAAAAGTTTTAAATGAAAACTCAGCAGGATTTGGTTGTTTATGCTGTAAGTTTATTTTTAATGCGACATAATTTTTCCTCCAATTATTTCTTTAAATAAGAACAAACTTACACTTAAAGTATTTTAATGAATTTAAACAGATTTGTTATGTATAAACTGTAAATAATTAAAGAGTTGAAAGCCAAACTAAACAGGTACAAGTGGAAATAAAAAGAAAATCATGAGTTATTAAGCTTTAAAGCTTTTTTGTTTCTTCCAAGTTGCTGTTGGTAGTAAAACTTTCTGGTCTCATAGAAGTCTGAACAGAGCGATATATATTATTAACATTAACAGCTGAGTTCTGTATCTAAGTAAATAACTCATGTATGTTCTATCTCCCGAGTCGTTTTCATGTGTTTTCTTGTGAGTTTGGCTATTAAAACACATGCTACACCGTCTTGCATCCAAAATTTAGAAGGAAAAAATTTGGAAATGGACGATTTAAAATTTTTGGAAATTTTCGTTTTTACTTTTTAACAAAGAAAGCAAAATAAAATTTAAAAAGGTTCTAAAACATTTATTTTCAAATTTTTCTTTTCCAAATTCGGATGCTAGATCACATACAATTAATTTTTATTTTCTAACTTTCGAACTCACTTTCGAACTCAGAAGACAACACATGAAAACAACTCGGAAGCCAGGACATACACATACTTTGGTTCTCAGCGCATTTGTTGGAAAAATTCTACTCAGCTGACTCATCACCCCCATTTAACCTTCATCAAGTGATACTTAAAAATGATTAAAGATTTTATAAAGATTCTGCATAGACGATTACCTCTTTAGTTTATACTTTTCGCTATTTTCATTTCATGTATTTAATGTTTGTTTTCATTCTATAAATGTTCATTTTTTTTTCTTTGCTTCGCAATAAATCTTCAACATTCATGACATAACGCACAACACAATGTGCCACCACGAAAATCTGTCTGCCACGAGCACACACAAAATCCTACAATATGTGGGCTTGAAACCGTGTGGTAATGTGTATGAAGAAGAAGACTTACTGCCAACTGAATCCGCCACAACTTCCATTTGCAAGTGGCAAAGTTTTTTCATTCAAATTTTGAAACTTTTGTATGAAAAACATTTAGCTACTTGGTAGAATTTCATTATGAATACGGGCATTACTGATTACTGAAAATTCAATGCACCTCATCATATCACAAATCATTTAGGCAATTTATAAAAATTGTAGAAACAAATTTTAGTAATTTTAATGGTACTGCAGTGCTCATCTATGGTACATGCCTTTACTTTTACTTTTTAATTTTTAATTCCTGTTGTTCATCGTTTAGTTGTTGCTGTTCTTGTTGTTGTGTACGCATTGCAATTAAAATAAATTCAGTAAAGTGCGACTTTGACTCGCGCACATTCGGTTTTGATCATTTTTTTTGATTTAGCTTTCTTAATTTTTTAACTTTTTTCAGTTTAAACGATTTTTTGGCGTTTGTTTTTTCTCTTTTTGGGTTTTTTTCATTTTCACAATTTTTTTTTCATTTTGGCGATTTTTTTCTGTTTTTTGGGGGGTTTTTTTAATTTTGGCGAGTATTATAACGAAAAATAGAATTACAAAAACAGAACAGCTTGGTTAAATTAACCAAGCTAATGTTGTTTACTTCAAATGCAACAACAATTTACATCAACTGTAAACTTGCCAATAGATATTAATTTTTTTTTTTCAGTGTATTTAAACATCTTTAAGACAATCTTTTGAATTTTTCTATTGTAAGTGCCAGTATTTCTGCTATTTAGAATATAGCAGTAGTAAATTGCCAAATGAGTTGTTCCTAATATCTCTAAAAAGTATATTTAAATTTATACGACTCTTAAACGATACGACTAAAACTCTACAGCCTTGAGCAGCAAAATCAAACAATCTACGCTTGAATGTTTGTCATGCATGTTCATGCCCATTTCTCATCTCATTTTCTTTAATTCAATTCTATTTGTTTTTATTTTGTTTTATTGATATTATGACATGTTTGTAGGGACGTACGACGATGATGAGTGGGTGTATAAATAAATTTGCATGTTAAATGTTTCTTATGTTTTACTTCAAATCATACGTTTGTTTATAAATATCTTTTTTTTCATCTTCTTTAATTCACTTTAACACGATTTAAATTTTCTTTTTCGTTGCTTTTAAGTTGTTTGTAGTGTTGCGTAGGTTTGTGGAGCATAAGCTTAGACATTTTCCATTTCAAAAGTCTGTAAGTACTCGTAGTAGCTTTAATATAAATAAATAAAATAGCTGTTTGTACTGAAGATAAGAACTGTTAAATTTGGAAGTTTTCTTTACAACTTCTGACTTCTAGTGATATCGCTGTCATAACTTAATCCAAACCATTTGAAATTGTATCTTATAAATTTAGGAAATAATACGTATTATTTATTTCTTAAACAATATACAACTCCATCCGTCTATTATACAGACGAGCCTAAGCTGACACTTCCATGACAAACAGTCGCCTAAAAGTTATATAAACTGCGTTTCTTTCTTTCTTAGGGCCAATTTCACCAACTTATTTAAATATCAATTCATATTTAAGTCACTTTTCCATACAAAAATTAATGAAAATCAATATTTAAATATGAATTGATATTTAAATGGAGTTGGTGAAATTGGCCCTTATCTAGGCGCACGACAGTGCGCCAGGCCAAGTTCTGGCCAATGCACGCAGTGTATATATTTACAGGAAGCCATTCGAGCTGTTTTTACCCCCCTTATAAATTTGTTCCCCGCTACCGTAAAATTATGAAATTTAAATCATAATTAGAATAAATTCATGTTACTTCATATGCAAAGTTTGAAAGTTTTACAATGAAAGGCTCCGGAGATATAGAGGTGAAAAAGTGCATATTTTAAGACATACTCACTGACCACTGACCACTGACACACTCATCAAATTGATGAAGTACTTCCGCTATAGCTAGAGAGCTAAAATTTGGTACACGAGAAGATCTAGGTGAGCAATGAACCAGAAAAATCTGAAAACCTGGAAATTTTAACCAGGAGGGCGGGGCTACGCCCATAAAAATTAAAGTTTGTGCTATTGAGCTGAAATTCGATAGAGAGCTAGGTCTAGGTGAGAAATAAAATAAAAAAATCTGAAAACTCGGAAATTTTAACCAGGAGGGCGGGGCTACGCCCATAAAAGTCAGAATTAAAAAAGCTAATATAAAGCGCTTAGTGGAAGCTTTTTTTATTGAAATTCGGCATACATACTGCGGTAATGCAAGGCTATAATTTTTTTATTTAAAAAAGTGGGCGTTGACGCGCCCATACAATTTAAACCTCATTTTAATGCCCTGCGGCTCAGCATATTTAGATATACTATTTATCTAGTTATTATTATCCGTTTGTAACGAAACTAGACACGAATAATAAGCATTGGCCCAAAAAAATTTGACATTGGAAAAGTGGGCGGGGTTACGCCCATAAAAATCAAAAATTAAAAGTTGCGCTAAGGAGCTGAAATTTGATATACAAGTAGGTCTAGGTGAGAAAACAACTAGAAAAATCTGAAAACCCGTAAATTTTAGTTAGAGGGGCGGGGTTGCGAATATAAAAATTAAAAATTTTAAGTTGCGCTTATGAGCTGAAATTTGATGCACAAGTAGGTCTAACTAAGTGAGAAACCAACTAGATAAATCTGAAAACCCAAAAAATTTTACCAGAATGGGCGGGGCCATGCTAATATTATTTTGAACTAAAAACTTAATATACAGTTTTTAATTCAAGCCAATTTAGTGAAATCTTGCATATGCGTTGCACGTACACAATACTTTAAACTATCACCTTAATAATTTGGCGTGATGACTTCCATAAAATGTTAGGCTTGCATTTAATATAATATCTGTCTAGTATATTTTAGAAGAAAATTAGCATGAATTATAAATGCTGATCACAACAAAATTTTGATCTAGGAATAGTGGGAGAGGTAATGCTGATAAAATCTAAAGATATAATTCGCGCTAGATAGCTGATATTTTATACACTAGTAAGTGTAGCTGCGTAGGCCTATGGGAAAATCTTAAAAACAAAAAGTTTTATCCAAGATGCCGGGCACGACGTTAAAGCTCTAATTTGCACTAGCGAGCTTAAATTTGATACCCAAATAAATATAGATAACAGATCACTAACAAAAATCTGAAAACCCAGAAGTTGCTATCAGAAGGCGGAAACAAGCGCTTTTAATTCAAAATTAAGATAAATTTTATTGAAGCTTTTCATACACATTGCACTTCTCCAAAATAAAAATTCCCTATTTTGAAAAGTAGCCATGACTTCACCCATAAATCTTAGCTTTTTCGTTCAGGCTTAGCAGTTTTTAATTTAATACTCAGGTATTTCTTGTTAACTTTTTAATACCAAACTTTGCATGAACCATAAGCACTAGAGGATATAAAAGTCAGCGAGACCAGGCCTATAAAAATTTTACGTAATATTATACTATAGAGAGCTGACATTTTGTAGACAAATAGTAACAGATTTACTCAATCAGAAAATCCAAAAATTAAAACACCAGCTACCCTATTGAAACTTTGCATGCACATTGGGCATATCCTTTTGATATATGTACTTCGGCTAAGCAGACTTTAATATGTAAATATATTGAGAAAATAGGCGGGGTCATGCCCAGTAAAATTTACGCTGTATTATACATGTTTCTTCCAGTCGCCTCTTACCAAATTGCATACACACTGCCGACCCGTTGTAATGACACAATAGTGCATTTTTAAGGTCAACAATTCAACACCCATCACACTCTTACCCATTATTTTATGTAGCTCTGCCATTTTCAACTGGCTCAGTGATCGTGAATAGAAATAAAATACACTAGAAATTTTAAGTTTAAAAAGTGTTATTATAGAAATCTTTTCAAAAAGTAATCAGATCCTCACAAAAACATAAATGTGAAAAACGGCCAAGTTCCTATCCAAAATGTCGGCCATTAAAAGTTGTGAGATATAAATTTGGACCAAGTTCTTCTTTGCCACAATACCTAACATAGAAATATATTATGTATGATATAAATTTGTAATCGTAAGGGTGTCATATAATTTCTAGAGAATATGTTAACTTGGCAATATTTTTACCTTTCCAAAAAAGGAGAGAATAATGTATAAATATTAATTTCTTTATATTGATAAAAATGTTGTCAAGTTGGCAGATTATCTAGAAATTATATGACACCCTTACGATTACAAATTTATATCATACATAATATCTTTCTGTGTTAGGTATTGTGGCAAAAAAGAACTTGGTCAAAATTTATATCTCACAACTTTTAGTGGCCGAAATTTTGGATAAGAACTTGGCCGTTTTTCACATTTATGTTTTTGTGAGGATTGTTATTACACAATCATTTAAAGATGGCATTGTTGTCAATGTTTCGATGTTATTGTCTTTAATTTACTTTAAGCATTCTTCATGTATCTCTTTGGTGGCAACCGTAATGTAGACTAAAGGCTCAGTTAGCCGACTGTAATGTAATGTAACTGTAACGTAGAAAACAGCTGATCGACATTTTTATATGAAAATTAGGTTACGTTACATTACATCTCTATAACCATTCTCATTACTTTTCACATAACAAAATCGATCAGCTGTTTCTTACTGTTGCAGTTACTTTACATTACAGTCGGCTAACTGAGCCTTAACTGAGCCTTTATACATACATATGTATGTTGAATAATAATAATACACAATAATAAAAGAGAGCAACAAAAGAATAATAATAAACAACACAAACATACATACATACATATGTAGTCACAAACAACATTGATATGAAATTATCATGTTTTCTTTCCATTTATTTCATTTACGATTGTTGTGTTTTTATTTCTTCATTGTATTTCGTTATTGTTTGAGTTGTATGAAATATGTTTTCATAGCAAAATAAAAAAGAAACAAGAAATATTTATAACGATAATGATTATTATGAGTTGTTGTTTTTGGTAGTGTTAAACTTGCGTACATATGTATATATGTATGTATTTGATATGTGTCTGTACGTCAAAGGCAAACATTAACAGTCGACAACGTTCAACTTGTCGCACAGTTACATTGTAAACAACAACAAAATTTTAGAATTGTTTTTGTTTTTAATGTACATATGTAAGTGTGTGACAAGTCGAACGCTGTCGATATCGTGGGACAGTCCCTGAGATGCGAAAGTATACCTAGTCCCACGATAGTCCCACCTGAGTTTGTTTTAATTTTTCAAATACAACCTCAATTACATACATATAAAAATCTTAAAGAAGTTTTCATAAACTTATTACGAAAATTCGTATTTATGTGTGTTATTATATAACACATCATCCTTTTTAACTGTAAAAATTTTAAACTAAACTTTTGTATAAAAATATGTTGCGAAAAAATCCCAGGAATTCCCGAGAATTATTTTGTACAAATTCCGGGAAATTTGCAAGAAGAATTTTCGTGAATTTAATATTTCCGTTTTCGGAATTTGCTTTTTTCACATTGCTGTTCATTGTTTGATTACTTAAAAATACAATTTTGTAAAGATGCATAATATAAAACTGCAACAACTTCAAGCGTTACGAAATATTTTAAACCTAAAAACTCTTTATAGGAAATAGCATCTAGATTGGAAAATCTATATGGAATTTCCATCCATGCTATAACTCAAAGCTGTATTCATAAAAATTATTTCAGATTTATTACAGGCTTATTTGACAAATTTCCCATAGGATGCCCCTGTGGCTGAGTGGTAGCGATGCTAGCCTCTCAGTCCAGTGGTCGTGGGTTCGATTCCCACCATAGACCCTGGGTGTTTTTCGCAGACAAGCTAATTGCTTTGTGAGTTGTGTTTGTGTTTGTTATGTTTTTTTTTAATAAAAAATAAATATGTCAAATTAGACTTAAATAAACCTTAAATAATTTATATGAATAAAGCGGTGTGAATTTATATATTTTTGTTTTGTTTTGAAATGTTCTTGTTCTTGAAATAAACGAATGCAGTTGTTTTGTTTTTAATTAAAATGTTGCATATTTTTTTTCATATAATTATATTTTCTATTGAGATCATTTAATTAAATTCATATGGTTTTGAACTTCCCGGGAATTCCAAGAGAATATTTTTTCTCGATTCCCGGGAATGGGAAAAGTCCGAAAAACTAGAAACCCTAACTAAGATATAATAAAGATATAAGATATAATAAACTTATATAAAAAAAATTTAAATTTACCAGCTCTGGAATCACTTTTTCGGTTTCCAATACCTATCTTTTACAGTCTAAGATATGTTTAATTAATAAAGCAAAAAAAATTGTTTTAGTATTTACTTTTATACCAAAGAAAAAAGTTTAGATTTTCCAACCCTGGAATCGTCTCCATGATTTTGCTGATTTTTCAATGCCAAAAATATGTTTAAGATCAATTCTGGCCCACCATTCCAAGACCGAATCTTCTAACCTTTCTTACAGATAGTTGGAGAGAGATAGAGAGAGATAGAAAGAGAGACAGACATCTTTTATTCGACTTCCCTATTCATAAAAACCCCACATACATACTGTTATCTTAATATGGAAAGGCCCTAACTCATTATTTTTTAAATCAAGATTTTTGCAGTTTTCCATACATTAGATATTCTTCTAACGAAATATACAAAAAAAAACTCCATTAAAAATTTAATGAGTCACGGCTATTCTACATTAATGGGGTCGCATATGCATTAGAGAGCTGCGTAAACAGTCTTGAAATGTAAATACGTCTTGTTTTTTTAAAGTATTACCGTAGCATGTATTATTCTAAATCAATAATAAATGATGTCGTTTCTTGTTCTTAACAAACACTCAAATGAAGTAGTGTTGATGCGTGTATGCTTGCTTTTTTCATATTGTACGCTTGAGTGCATGTGTGTAAGATGTAGATGGCAAGCTATTATGTGTTTAAGGGTGATTTTTTAAAGCCAGCGTATATATGACATTTGTATACGCACCCACGCGTATGAAGAAGTAAGCATCACAAAATCTTCCGTCACGAAGTATTTCCTTTTTCACTCCTATACCTGCCATAACTGAAACAAATTTCTTGCAAACAGTGTTGCTTAGCGTTTGTTTTTGAAAATTTCGCTATAGTAAAGCATTTGAAAAATCCTTCATGTCTTAAAAGTTCTTGTAAGGGGTCTTGTGCAGGACTTTATTACCCCAGTTATCACGCGGAAAAACTAAAATTTAATTATTTTATGTAGTAGAAAGTAAAATTTCATATTTTAGTTATAATATTATGTACTCCCTTTGCGATTTTTTATAAATTCTATTTATCGTATTTTCCGATTATTCGTGTTATCCTGATAGTGGAGGTTCAACTGTATGTGTATATGGATAGAAATGCCTTTATATAAAATACAAATTTTTATTAAAATTATTTTTTAATTACCAAACACCGGGAGTTTTTTTTAGTAAATCATACTCTTCTTTGAGGGTTAAAACATTTAAAAGTACAAGAAAAAACCAAACAAATGATTTCTAAACCAGAAACGAAAACATAATTGAACTTGTTTTCATTTTCTTTTTTTTTCTCTACAGCCTTCAGCTTTCAACTACAATTTTTATTTAAAAAGTTTTTTTATTCTCTTCTCTCTTTGCTGCATGTGGTTAAATTGAAAATTGTTTTATGTATGTATGTATTTTTTCTGTAGATATGCCCATGAATTTCTTATAAAATTTGTCCAATATTAATGTCGTATTAAGTTTATGATATAAAGTACATTTAAAGAATGTAGTAAATAAAATAACAAATAATTATACTAGAAATAATAAAAATTATTTCGGTCTTAGACCTTCAGATGTATATATTTAAAAAAAAAATCAAAAAATTTACAAAATCAATTTCTGGTTATTTATAACAAAAAAAATTCTAATGCATTTTTTGCTTCAGGAAAAAATTAAATTTTTTTTTTTTTATTTTTAAAATAATTCTGCTTTTTAATATCATAAAATTATTTTTATTTAATAAACTTTTGAGTACTGCCTTCCAAAAAATTTTCCTCGGGTTGTAACGTGTCGTCACAAGTCTCCTAATAAATACTATGTAGTTTCAAAATATATAACATATAGGTGTATACCACCTCACTTAGCGTAGCGTACATATTATCTTATAGTAAAACAACAGCATGTTTTTCATTAGAGTTAACCTCTGAGATTGTTTATTAATAGTAAGTGAAGATACAATTCTCACTTAATTGATAATTGAACAATCATAAAAGAACTAGTTTGGTACTGAACAAACAGGCATTAACCGATATCGATTCGTGCTTCGTTATACATATACAAGTAGTTCGTAGTAATAATACCGTAGTTTGCCGATTGTAAGATCTCCCGAATACATCTTATAATCGTACTAACAGTAGTTAAAAGTAGCCGATCTCAAGATCTCCCGAATACATCTTGACTTCGTTGTGCCGTAGTTTTCCGATTATAAGATCTCCCGAATACATCTTATAATCGTACTAACAGTAGTTAAAAGTAGCCGATCTCAAGATATCCCGAATACATCTTGACTTCGTCGTGCCGTAGTTTGCCTATTGTAAGATCTCCCGAATACATCTTATAATCGTACTATTAATAATTAAAAATAGCCGATCTCAAGATTCTCCGAATACATCTCGAGCTCGTATTCAATTAACTATTTACACGAATTCTAATATCTCTGCTTTTCTTTACCAGCGAACCCGAAGTATAGGAAAACATCGAGTGTTGAACTGGTTATTATCGCCTTACCGCTGCTGTAGTGATATCACCGGGTGAATCTCGGAGGACTTCGTAAATTTAAGTTTATTTAAAGTAGCACCAAGATTTCGTTAAATAAATAAATGTTCCATATATCTTCAACACCTAAAAGATATATTTTATTTCAAAGGAAGTCCACCTTTGGTAAGAACCCTGGCAGACTGAGTCATACCTCGGCTGGAAAAATAAACGACATTACAGGGTCTTAGACTCGGGTCTATTTCGTTCACTAGTTCATTTTTGACACAAGACTACATTCAGAGAAAAAACTACTTCAAATCAATGAAAATTATATTGAATTAATAAGAAACTAAAATGAACGTCCAGTCATATTGACTTTTCATTTCATTATCGGGCAATATTAATTTAAAGTTGCTTAATTTGGATCATTTTAATATGGAAACAATATGAAAATAATATTTTTTGACATTGAATTAAAATTTAATTCTAATAGAACAAAATTCTCGTCTTATTGAATCAACATGGCTTAAGGTACGGTCACACTTGTAAAACATTTGCCCAAAAAAGCGTAACCAACAAACACTAATGAAAAAAGTTTTGATCTAGACACTTGTTTATCAAATTAAACATTTTCGGACACAACTAGAAGACAATGTCATTGAATCCTACATTATTGGATACTCTTTAACTTGACAAACTTTCGTCTGAATTGAAAGATTTTTCGTTAGCATTTAGTGGTTACGCATTTTTGGGCAAATGTTTGACAAGTGTGACCGTAGCTTTAGATATTGATTTACCCCCTTATACAAAAACGTTTGTTAAAGTTAAAGCCTGTGTTAAAACCGGTTTCACCATACAAAATTCGTTTGTTAAACCAAGTTTAAGTTTAACAATCATTTTTGCATAAGGGGGTTAAAGTGTTGCCATACGGATTTTAAAATGTTTCTTAACTCAATTTACATTTTAACTTGATTAAAAAATTAATGAAATAAAAATTTTTAAATAACATTTTTCAACTTTAAAACAATGTTAATTCAATGTATGACAGGAAATAAATAGAAATTATGTTAATTGAAAGTTGAAAACTATAGATTTGCGGCTTTTTTTGCTTTGAAATTTTTATGAAAAAATAATTTTTTGAAATGAATTTTTGCTAATTTTCATACAAATTTGAAACATTTAAAAACGAAATTTTTCCAAAATCTGCCTATTAATGTATTTAAATCTAATTTTTCTATTATATTAAAAATTATTGAATGAAAATGTCACGTTCTTATTTCCCTGAGTGTATGATCAAAGCTATTCAATTTAAATGGGCTCGATCATTGGTAAACGAGTTCGACCCAACTCCTAAATTTTCACTTCAAAATAAGCACTAATTTTTAGTGAAGAAAATGTCTTTGAACAATTTCTCCTCTCACTGAATATTCTCAATATAAAATGTTTAGTAGTTTGATCATTTCATATGTATTTTCCTTTTGCATTTCTAATCCCTCATATTTGTGGTTAAATGATAAAATTTTTTCAATTGTTGTACAGACACAATGTGTGGGGCAAAATGACGCCTTGGCATTTAGTGTTTTATTTTTATTTTGCAAAAGAAATGAAATTGTTTAAATTTTTTTCGATTTTTTTTTGCAAACCACAAAACAAATTTTAAAAATTAAGTGGACAAATTGTAATGGCTTGAAAAACAGATACAATGCAAAAATAAAAGCAAATGACATAAATTTATTTGTTTTACCAGGCCACCATTCCATTAACAAATTGAAGAGAATAACATACAACAAGGACATTAATGATGTTCTTTCTAATATAATCATATGTATGTATGTACCCTGTGGGAAATTCCGTTAACTTTAAACTAACTTTAAGTAACTTTTTTGCAACTAGTGCTGACATCAGTCAGTATCAACTTGGATTACTTTCCAATGACAACAACGATGGCCTAGTAGGTAGTCAATTGTCTCACTCTGCCTAACTTTTCAACTAACTTAAAGTTGATTTAATTTAAATCACCTGGTAGTCAGTAAATTTACAAAAAATGTTGCTGGGGTTCGAACTATGTATCATCGCATGTTGTATAGTCAACGCGCTACTACCCAGCTAAGGCCGAGTTTATATCTGGCACAAATGTTCCCCAAAAAGAGCGTAACCACTAATTACTAATTAATTATTGATTTAAACAGTTTTCATTCATGTTGGATTCTACAAAATTGTATATCATCTATATATATGAAACTGTTTAACTTAATAAAAACGTGTCTAAATTAAAACAGCTTTCCATTACTAATTAGTGGTTACGCTTTTTTGGGTCCATAAATGCCAGATGTAAACTCGCATTAAGACACCATCTAAAATGATAATAGCAAAATGTTAATATAAAATTGGAATGAGTTTCAAATCAGCTGAGAGCAAATTTGTTGACTCTGCCCAAATTTGATTAATTCTGGGTCAGTTCTGGATGACGTGGTAGTTAGCTTTTAATTAGTCTAATAGCGTAGACAGACGACTGCGTTAATTTGCATTAAAATCTCACTAATTTGAGTTAAAAATTTACCCTGACAGACGACAGTATTTGCATTAAGTAAACGAAATCTGTGCGACCATTTCGTACCACACACTTCGATAATTTTCCTTGGAAGTATTAAAATGGAAAAAATGTGTCTCGATTTTAATATTTCTTTGTTCTTTTTCTAAAAACAATTAAAATAACTTATATTTCCTGACTGAATCGCATTTTAATTTTGAAAACGAAAACAATTTGCCAACATTTGATTGATTGTTGACGGTGTTACCATATGAGGACGGTGTTATCATATAGCTAAATTCAGTATTAATTCACTCTCATTTAGTGCATTTACGGTAAATCTAATACGCTTTGGAATGAGGATAATTCACAAGTTAATTTGAATTAAGACAGTTAATGCAAATCAACGCTGTCGTCTGTTTATGCTATAAGAAAAGTTAACTATAAGTTGATTATTTTTGTAATCAACCACACATTCTCCGACAGGGTAGTTTAAAAAAAGTTCAATGGCGTAAGTGCGTGTACGTGTGTGAATGTGTGTGTGTGTGTGTGTGTGTGTGTGTGTGTGTGTGTGTGTGTGTGTGTGTGTGTGTGTGTGTGTGTGTGTGTGTGTGTGTGTGTGTGTGTGTGTGTGTGTGTGTGTGTGTGTGTACTTGTTTGTGTACTTTAGTTTATTTTTTGGTTAAAGTGACCACAATTCTTTAAAGAGGACTAAGGGCTTTATTTCGTGAAACAGAACACTTATGCATTGAACACATTCATCACAGCAAGCTACCGACTACAATATGTCAAGAATAGAATATACATGTTTATATGGGAATGATTCTTTTGAAGACAGCAAGGCAACAGGGCGACAGGTTGTTGTCTATGCTGATTTTGTCGTTGTACTCCAATTAAACCAATTTCTATTCCATTGGCTACAATTACCAAATCCAGTGTTGCCAGCATAATACAAAATGTTGAAAGAATAATATCGTACAATTATTTCATATTATTTACCAAAAACAATATCCAAAAATTGATGTAGAGAATAAATTGATTGATTTTTGTACTTTTTAAAAGAATAAATAATTTTTAGTTATAAATGCAAAATATATGAAATTGGCAATACTGAACTATGTATTTGTATTTGAATATCAGGTGCAGCTGGTGATGCTCCCGTCTCCAAAAGAATTAAATAGCTGGCTACGAGGCGAGACAAATGCAGTTTGCGACATTTGAAGTTGTGTGTTCGTGTAGCCTGCTGTAGTGAATGTTAAATGCATTAAGCATTAATAAATTTTATTTTTGCAATTTAAATTTCACATTTGTTATCAAATATTAATAAAAAACGTTTGATAACGATTTAATTGTTTGTTGTGTATAATCATTTCTTATATTCATTGTTCGTTATAACTAAACACCACTGTGTTTCAATTAATTCTGATAGAGAAGTCTGCTACTTAATTTGCCTTATAAATAAAATTAATAATTTATAATTGATTAAATAGTAAACTTAATAACCATAAATAATTTAAATAGTTAATCAATTGCCTTCAAAAAAAACAGGATAAATGTTAAATTTATAAATTGTTGTTTGTAATTTAGAGCCATAACTGCTAAAAAAAACTTAAGACTTAAAACTTAATATTCGAACTAAATCTTTTGACCAAAATTGATTATTTTCGATCGTATATAATCGATTTTCGTCAAAAAAAACGAGTTCGAAGAAATGTGTCAGTTAAGCTTTTTTAGCGGTTATGAAAACATAAAAAAACGTAAAAATAACTTCCTGCCTTTTCTTTCTATACAACTTCATTTGAAAAAGAAATAAAGTCAAGTTTAATAAACTGATTAATAGATAACTGGCTGTCAGTATTATTGTCTGTATTTTGGTTGGAACGCATATATGTATTTGGAAAGTTTGTAAGTATGTTTATGTGTGATCCAAGGTTTAAATCTGTAACATGACAGCACAGAGCAAAACATTCCGCAATACAACAAAACCAGGCAAGCATATTGCCTGGAGATGATATAACAGACTGACGATGACAACTATTGTAGCAATCAAGAGCTTGGTAGAAATTTTGGTCTTTGATGACCTAAATTTTTAATAAAAACTTGGCTTTTTTCACATTTATGTGCTTATAAATATTCGTACTTAAACACAACATCAAACACAATTGAAAAATATTTTAAATAATTTTTTTCTGGGTTTTTTGAACTACATATTTGCTGGGATATACCAGTGTACATGCATATATGAGTATATACCCTACAGGAACTCAAACCCATTTATAACCAGATCTAGTTGATTAAGTAACTTTTTTCCTTGTCGCCGACTCACTATTTTAACATAGGCATGTCATAGGCAGTAGTCAATTGTCCATCTCTGCATTAATTTTAAATTAACTACTATCTTATTATTTTTCAACCATGTTGAAGTCAATTAATATTATATTTAAATAAATATATGCATATGTGCATGTATATATATGTGCATATACATACTGTATATATATTTATATATAAAAATAATTAATATTTTTATATTTAAAATAAAAATACATACATGAATGTATGAATGTACATATATTCATACGAAATTTTGTACTGCTTATAGAAAATATTGTACATATTAGGGACTGTGCCAAACGATAGCAAAGTAATAGTGTAAGTAAATTTTTGACACTTCTGAGGTAAATAAAATTTCACTTTCTGACACAACAGATAAATTTTTGACAAGCAGCAAATAAGAAGCATGGTATTAAAAAAGGAAAAACCACCACCGTCGCTTCGAACCATCGCTCAATACATAAATTTTTACGTCTCTTAAATGTAGTTAGACTGTGAAATATGCATTGTTTATTTTAATATGCGAAAAATTTTGCATCATATATCTAATATTATATAATTGTTTGCTACAAGAACATTGTTTTATATAAAAATGTCCTTTTTAAAAATTGTTGGTAGCCGGCGGCTTGTAGCAAAATTTTTTGCTTCGCCGCCGCAGCAATTTTTTCATCAGCTTCTTTTTATGCTAAAGTGAATTTGTCAAAAAATTTTACATTGTCAAAAAAGATATCATTTGGAAAAGTAGAAAAATTTAATTTTTTTCCCACAGGCAAATATTTTTTCACCATAGTGTGGACGAGCTGGACGTCGCAGTACAGTAAGCAGGGGCACTACCTGTATATTACAAGAACTCATATCAACATAAAGGCTTGTCCCAATTTTTTGTGAACATAAAGCTGCAAGATCTACCGCAATTATCTTGAGCTTTCTAATAAATTGTAGTTAGTATTCCAGATTTATCGTATTCATCTTGAATTTATTTTAGTTTATTTTATTTCAATGTCTACAGAATTCATCTTGAAATTGTTTTTAATTTTTTTCCAAGATCTACCGCATTCATCTTGAACTTCCCGTTTATATTCAAGATGCTCCGAATTCATTTTGAATTTCATTTGCTTGTTATTTTTTATTTCAAGATCTACCGAATTCATCTTGAAATAATATTTTTGTTCTCGTTTATACTCAAGATCCTCCAAATTCATCTTGAGTTTCTTTCGCCGCCTCATTTTTTCAAGATCCACCGAATTCATCTTGAAAATTCGTTCAAGATCCACCGCATTCATCTTGGACTTCTTTTGCTGTTTTATCAAGATCTACCTAATTCATCTTGAAAAATCTCTTATATTTAAGATCCCCGTATTTATCTTGAATTTTTATAACGAGAGCCACCGGATTTCTCTCGCCTGCCTTGTACTGGCCTTAGAGCCCACCGAATATATATACATACCTGGACATATTTTACGAGCAACCGAATTTCTCTAAAACAACTTCAAAGCCCGCCGAATACAAGTTGGTATTAATTATAGTTGTCACCGCTTGTAGTGCACTGACAATATATCCTGTAGTTATAAGATATTCCATAAGGCCCAATTCATACGATGATTTAAAAATCTTGTTTTATTTTTGATTCTCTTTAAAAGTTGCTTCCAAAAAAATTTTACATCCATACGATGATTTTTTCCATGTTTCTAGTTTTTATTTTTTTCTTCCAAAAATTGTATCAGTGTTGCCAGTAGATTTTTAAAAAAAATCCGTTTTCTTTTTCTTTCCCTACATGTTAAAAATTTTACCCCATACTAAAATCTAAAAATTTTAGCAATTTCATTTAAAGAAAGATAAATTAAAAGCATAGAAATTGACACAAAAAGTAGCACCAGAAAGCAGTCGAGAGATATAATCTATTTTATTTTGACAGCGTTTTTTCTTATCCTCTCACATATAAATAAATATTCTCTCAGCAATGCTACCAAAGATAGGCACTGCGACACCAAAATAATTAGATAAAAGTCTATGTAATTTCGAGCAAAAACAAATTTTGAAACGGTTTGTGAGCAAAAATATATTTTTAGTATAGTCATTTTTTACATTTATGCACAAAAAATGCAATATGAGAATAAAAAATACCTACATTCTGTCCAAAATAAAATATTTTTGCGATATTCCCTATACTCATATATTAGTGAGAAAAATACCTACAGGTAACACTGTTTTGTATTAAAAAAAGCTGTTGTCGCATTCAATGATAAAAAAAATTAAAATATGTGTAAAGAAAATTTGAAAAAAAACTCGTAGAACGAAAAATGTGATTTTTGTTCTTCCCCTTTTGCTTTTCTATACCGTTCGAAAACAAACTCCAAAAATTGTGTTTCAAAAAATCATTGAAAAATCAACGTGCGAATTACGTGTAAGCTTCGTTAAATAAATAAAGCTTTGTATAATTCCTTAACTCCCAAGAAAATTCATCTTTTATTTCAAAGGAAGTAGACCTTTGAGTTCGAACCTGGGCCCTATTCCACAAAAAACTTATCAACTTTTCACTTTGCACTTATCAAATTGCATTTTTTAGCAAAGTCATAAATAAGTGTTTCTGTTCCACAATATTCTTTGCAAATTTTATTTTGCACTAAGCATATTTTTCCAAAGACTGCTCTCTTTGTAAATTTCTTACACTCTTTGTAAAGTAATTGCGCTCTTTGCAAAGTCTTTGCGTTCTCCTGCAAAGTGAGTGTGCGAAGTGTTCCTGAAAACGTTTAAGCATCTTTGCATTTCTGTCTTATAAAGGCCCAACTATAATATGAATAAGCTAGCTTAAGCAACTGTGCGGTTACATATAAAAAGCATGTGGCAAACTATAATGTACTTAACAAACGTTTCGTCAAGTTTCGTCAAATGTCATTTGCTTAAGTAAAGTGCCAAACTTAACGCACATTCCGTAAGGAAACAACTGTTTGTGCATTTCTTAAACTCAAACAAGCAGCAGCAGAAAATATTCATTGATTTTAAATATTTTTTTATTGTTTCTTATTTTAAACTCGGAAAATAAAGCAAAACTTTTATTTTCATTGTTTGTTTTAAAATACACATATACACACATACACATGTATTTAATTATGTATATTCACTATTGTACTTTTTAGTAGGCAAAACAAATAAAACAAGTAATAAGGTGATGGATATATTAATATGTGAATTTCTAATAGATTAGGACATTCTTTCAAGTTAGTTTGATTGAATTGAATTCATTTATGAGTTATGAGAAGAAACAAAATTACTATAAAATTATTGACAATACCTAGATGTGCAGCTGTGGCTAGAGAATACTTAAGTGCATGTAAGTACATTGTGGCCACCTAAAAGTCACATCTGAATTGTTTAAGCATTTGACAGACTTATCGTTCAATTCTGACATTAGCTTAAGCCAGCTTATTCATATTATAGTTGGGCCTTAACGTTTCACTTTGCAATCCTAAGTAGAACTTGTTAAAGTTATCCGCAAAATAAAAATGAAAAACATTTCGGTGTTATGTGATTAAAAATATATGTAATTTATTTGCTAGTTTTCAAACCAATAAAATAATTTTTTTTATAAAATTATTGTAAATGTATGCATCCATATTCTTAAAAAATAAAATTTATTTGAAATTCATTTTTAGAAAACTTTGTATGAAAAACTTAAAATAAAATACATTTCAAATTTATTTTAAATCGTTCAATTGTTAATTTTTGCCACAAACGCATTTAAATTACATGGGTTTGATCATAGGATTGTGGCAAAAATTAACGAATGAACGAGTTGAACCTGGGTCTGATGGCTGTTAGAACATATTAAAGTTTACATTTCAATTTGAAGGTTAATAAATTAGAATATAATTATTAGATAAATAGGCTGCTTTTGAGAAAGTTTTAAAAAAGCCAAATCCAAAGTCTGAACGTAACGTTTTCAATGTGTTATTCTACATTGGTTTTACTACCTTTAATAGAATATATAATAACGCTTAAAACAAGTTTATAAAAATATAATAATATATGTAATTTAAATTTTAAATAATTTTTTCTTTTTTCCCATATCTATGTACATACGAACCCAATGTGAGATTGTATTGTTATGATTATTATGTTTGAAAATAATCGAAGATTTATCAATGAATTTTATTTTGCTAATTTGCAAAGAGATCGCTTACCTTGCAAATTTTTAACAAACTTATCAAAATTTGCTTTGCAAAAATAGAATTTACAGTTATTGTGGAACGAAAAAGCATAATTTCTTGCAAAGTCTTTGCAAGTTACACTTTTTAATATTAACTTTGCATTTTGTAAGAGAGAACGTACGTGGAACAGGAATTGCAAAGAAAGCATAAAAATTGCAAAAACTTTGCAAATTACACTTATCAATTTCAACTTTTCACTCATCAAATTTTACAGTTCTGAGGAACGAAAAGTTCTGCAAATTGTCGAAAAATTTGATAAGTGCAAAGTGAAAAGTTGATAAGTTGTTTTGTGGAATAGGGCCCTGGTCAGACTGAGCTGGAAAAGTAAACTACGTTACAACTTCTTTTATTTTTTTTTTATTTTCTTTTCATTTACTTATTTTGCTTTTATTTTTATGCAATATGTTTGATTTATATCTGCATGAGATTTAAACCAATTTGTAGTCACTTGCAAAATAATTAATTTATAGGTAGTGTTTTTTGTCAACCGATTATTTTATTTACTACAGGGCATATACATATTCATTATTAAGAAAACAAAACCACTTTAATTTGTTACATCCGACCATTTCAGCGACAACCTTTCATAATTATAATTTTTAATATGTTGTCATTCATCACAAGGCAGTAAAAAATATATTTTTCATTTCATTTATTATTTTTTTTTTCATATTCAATTAATTATTATGAAATAACAAACAATAAAAAAAATTCATTGTCTATGCTCATATTCACTAGAGCAAATATACTTTTTATGTATATATGTATATAATTATGTAACTGTTTTATTGATCAAATACATATAAACTTACTAACATACATACAAATATACACTCATTTATGTGTGGGTATTGGTGTAAAAATGGGTAATTCTTTTAGCTGTTCGAATACGTGAAGCACCAAACTCAGCGCATTCCGCTTTACAAAATAATCTTCTACTCCGGATGACGTCATCAGAGACCACAACTTACTTAAATGAACATGTAGAAAAAATTTATGAAATTTTTGGTGGATTAAATTTCAATTAAACAAAACACAAAATCATGGAATTTTATTTTTTGGCACACGGTGCACTGTGCTTTGTTCCATTGACAAAAATATAAAAAAAATAATCTCTTATATTGTAATAAAAGTTATGCTGTTCGATAGGTAACAAACAGTCTAATTCAAACCAGTTTGGACAATTTTGGAATCCACAGTTGTTATTGATCCCACCAGAGGGAGCAAAATTAAGTGAATTTTGTGCTTTAATTACTAAGCCAAATGCTTAGTTTTGATCATTTCATTCAAGCAATTGTATTATTGTAAGTTTTTCGAGTAGAAGATTGAAGTTAAATGTTTTTGATAGCTAAGAATATACCAAATAATACATTATAGACCAATTTAAAAAAATATTTCTTTAAAGTAATTTTTTATTGTATAAAAAATTCATATTATTGAACTTCAAACTAAAAAAAAACGCTCAAATTTAATGGAATATGAAAAAGAAACAAAAAAATATGGTCTACTGATTTGTTTTGGTGTTTAACTGCTTGTTATATTTTTTTTATCACGTAGTGCTGTCCGTATATGGTTATATTTTTTCATGTTGCACTGTGTTATCATATCTGATCAGAGATGGAAAACGGCTTTTTATATTTGTTAAAAGAATGGAATAGAAAATTAATGAGAAATGCATAAAAATAGTAAATAATACATGCAAATGTGTCAAATATTTCATATTAAATTTTGATTTAAAAAAATTTTTGTAATTTGAAATATTGGTTGCAATTCTGGAAAACGCGTCCAAGAATTTAAAATTCCCATCAAAACAAAAACAAAGTTTTGTTGTTTTGTTTCTAAAATGAAATAAAAGTGAGGATATCAACGCGTTTTTCTCTCTCTCTATCTCTCCCTCTTTCTTCTAAGAACGAAGAATTTTGTATGATAAACAGTGATGCCAACTTTTTTGGCTGAACAGTGATACCAACTTTTTTGGCTGAACAGTGATGCCAACTTTTTTGGCTTAATTTTGAGATCTAAAAAGCATAAAAAGCAATGTAAAGATCCAAACAAGTGGAGTTTAATAATGTTGGATATTTTCTAAGCTATTCCCTATTTAATGAAATATATTTCAGACGAAAAAGGTATGCTTGATGCTGAAAAAATGAATACACCAAATTTTTATTAAAGTAATTTTAAGAAATGCACAAATTTCTTAAAAACACTACCTAGTACCTTTTCTTAGTTTAGCACTAAGGCTCAAAACTTGGTGTTTTGAATCTTCGACGCCCATTAAAATCCAATTTTTCATTTCACGTATTTCTTCTTAACTTCACAGATTTTCAAAATTTTATTTGTTTGAAAGAGTTTAATTCCAGTTTGGTCCTTTGAATTTTCTTGAAAATCTTCTATCCGATCTTTGCATTGAAGTTGGTTTTTTTTTTGCCAGAATTCAAAAAAAACACCCTCTTGATATTTGTATGAATATTATATAAAATCGAATTAAAAAGTTTATAATATTATTAAGCATAACTTGCCACAAGCAAGTTATGTATTAAAAAGTTTTTCAATTTAAATGTAGAAATATTTAAGTTATTAATATAACTATTAAAATAGTGTTAATGACAATGACAATGTCAGTAAAAAAGTGTAAAGGTGTGTAGTTTTCGCTTTGCTTAAAAAAAAATTTATAGGAATCACTCAAAAATTTTTATAAAATATAAATTTTAAGAAGAAAGTAATAATTATAATAATAATGTATAAATTATCACCCTGTTTCCACAACTCGAAGGGTTGACTAGAGCAATAAATTTATATGAAAAGCACTAATTTATTTTTTTTTAGTGATTTTCATAAAAATTTTCTAAATCAGTAGATTGCTTGACTTATGAAAACAGGGAATAGAACTGCTATAAACATTTTAATTTAACTTGAGTAATTTTAAAAAGCCAAACATTCCAAGCCAGACAACCAATCAGCTATGAAACGTAAGAATGGTTCTTTATTAATAATTTGAAAAAATGCTTTAAAACTTGTTTCGTTAGATTTGATGGTCAAATGACAAAACCCAAATGCTATTTATAAATCTGTTTAACTCTAGAAAATATTTATTTAAAAAGTTAACGAAAACATTATTTCTTAAATTAATCAAATTAAGCGAAGCATGTTTATTTATACTCGTGTAGGCTGTTGAGCCATTTAATGGAAATGTCTCAAGAACTTGTGCACAAGTTTAGGATCTAATGAAGTGCACGAGTTTCAAATTATTTTATTTTTTAGGGAGCAAAAAAAACTTTTAAGTTAATTTTAGAACAAAAAACGATTTACTTATTATTACAAGTTTGTCCATATATTAGTATCCAACTCTACCTATTTTAAATTCAACTACACAGAAAAAATTATTCCCAAAAAATTTTCAAACAAACGTGTGTTTTGAAATATAATTTAGTTTCAGTAAATATTTTTTACTGTTCCAGTTAGTTATTTGTTCCAATTTTATTTTATGTAAAAAAAATGTATAGAATGAAAATTATCTACATAAAGGGCCTGTGCCAAACGGTAGCAAAGTACTAGTGTAAATAAATTTTTGACACTTCTGAGGTGAATAAAATTTCACTAGCCCTGGGGGCTAGTAGAAATTTTGACACAACAGGTAAATTTTTGACAAGATGCAATAAAAAGCATGGTATCATAAAATTTAAATCCACCGCCGTCGTTTCGAGCCGTCGCCCAATACAAAGATTTTTACGTCTTTTAAGTTTAATTAAACTGTGAAAAAATCATTGTTTAATTTAGTTTGCGAAAAATTTTGCATCATATATATAATATTATATAATTTTTTGCTACAAGAATATTGTTTTATATAAAAAAGTCCTCTTGAAAATATGTTGGTAGCCGGCGGCTTGTAGCAAAATTTTTTGCTTCGCCGCCGCAGCAATTGTTTCATCAGCTTCTTTCTATGCTCAAGCGAATTTGTCAAAATTTTACATTGTCAAAAAAGATATCATTTGGCACAGCAGAAAAATGAAATTTTTTCCCCACAGGCAAATAATTTTTTACCATAGTACTTTTCTACCGTTTGGCACACGCCCAAAGTAAAATTTGTAAAAAAAAAAAATTAGATTTACTTTTTTATATTTAAATTTGTTATTTTCAGTTAAATTTATTTTTAACCCCCGACTAAAAAAAAGGGGTGTCATAAGTTTGTAGTGTGTGTCTGTGTGTCTGTGTATATGTGTGTCTGTCCGTGTCCACGTACAAGCCAAACGGCTAGACCGATTTTCATGTATGTTTTTCTCTTTGGAAGATGACTTCATCGAGAGGGTTCTTAGCTATGTTTGAAAATCGGTCCAGCCGTTTAGAAGATATAACATTTTTTCTGAAAAAAGTCGGAGGTTCTTGAAATTTTTAATTTTTGTTATTATATACTGTAAAAAAATTTGTGTGATTTTTTTTAATTTTTTCTACAAATTATTTTATAGATATAAAAACATTTTATTTTTTTAAGATTTTTGTTTGCGGTTTTCAAACTTATTATGTTTGTATATTGTGATTCTCAATATAGTATTAAGGGCCATTTTCACAACTTGCCTTCAGCTAAAGTTAGGATTTTGTCTGCCCAATTAATATCTTTGCATTATTACAACTTCAATTTTATATTGTTGTTATTATCAATAATAATAATATTTAATGGATAAAAAAATAATAAATGGAGGTTTTATAATGCAAAGTCATTTATCGGGCAGACAAAATCCTGCCGTTAGTTAAAGGCAAGTTGTGAAAATGGCCCTAAGAGTCTTACTATAAACATACGGAGTTTGTTAGATAAATTAAAAAATTTTTTGGGTTGAAGTCTACTGACGAGTTCCAAAAGCGGAAACAAAATGCTTAACCATAAAAACAAGCCAATTTTTTAAAGTAAAAAAAAAATAGTTGAACCTTTCATTTGATTCAGTTATTTTTTTTTTTTTCAAATAAAACTTTTACTAATTTTTAAAAAAAAAATTTTTAAGAATTGTTATTGATTCAGTTAATTTATTTTCTGACAATACGACAAATTTTAGTGAATGTGTTTGTAAATTATAAAAAAATAAAATTGCTGAATAATACAAAAAAATCTGAAAAATGTTTTTTTGTTCCTATTAATAAATTTGACTGAAAATATTTTGAGTTTCAGTTAACTTTTTTCTCTAATGCCATCAGCGATGCCAATTTAGCGCTAGATTTGGCGTGTTTTAACTATACCAAACACGCTTTTTTCCATCTTAGCGCGTTTAATAAAAAAGCGCTAAATTACCGCTTTTTGAATAAAGTCAATAATATAATTTCAGCTCAATATTTTTTTTTTAAATTTAACAATTTTCTAATACCCAAAACTCCGGTAAAATTTTTTAAATTAGTTAATGATTTAGCTGTCGCAAACAAAATTCGCTTGACTGTGGTTAGAATAAAAAACCCATTTTAATACTGCAATGGCAAATATTTTGAAATTTCACAAATAAAAATATGTACTACATACAATGACCTAAAAAATGTTCATAACTTACAATGCATCTATTATAGCTGAAGTACAAAAAGCATTTGAATCGCAAAACTCTTCGACAATTTATTTTAATTTATGTTATTGCAAAGTCTTAGAAATAAATTAAAAGTAAAAAACTAAGCATTTCGATTATTTGGAAGGCGATTCTGTATTAAATGATTTTAGTTAATTAAAACATAATGTCAAGGAAGCAATATTGCAAAATCTGAAAAATAAATTGTATATACGAGTACTAATACATATATACATCGACTTTTATTGAAATTTAATTTAATTATAAATAATTAGTTGGCATCGCTGAATGCCATAATAAGTTAACTAAAAATAAAATTTTTTTTCCAGTTAAATTTTTGCAAAATTGTTATCAGAATCTACAGATTTCTTTGTAGGTCCGCATTCACACAAAAAAATTCAATGAATTTCGTTACTGAAAACGAAATTTAGTTTTTTCTGTATAGTTAAAAAAATGGCTTGGTCGCGATGATAAGAAATTTTCCAGTGGAACTAGGCAGTTCCTGTATAAATAATTAAATGTGTTAAATTTTATTTATTAGGTTGAGATGAGTGTATTTATTAGCTTCCAAAAAAACTTTAAGAAATTTTTTCGCTTTTCGCAAAAACGTATAAATTGAGTTATCATTTCAAAAGGTTTATGGCCCCCAATTGACTTGCTTCTGTGTGCAGTTTTTCACGAGTTTCCTTGCTGTGATACTCATGAAAATATCTATGAATTTAATATAATTAAGTAAATATTAATTAAGAAAAGTTAGTTAGTCATGTCTAGATATATTTATATATATATATATATATATATATATATATATATATAACTATATATATAAATATTTTTATTTCTATAATTTACTAGCTTTTAGCCGCAGCTCCGCTTGCGTTGATCTAATATTTTGGAAACTATAATTAAAATTTATGATTGTTTTGTTATTTGTTACTCACTGATAATGTAAAAAAAAAAGATAAAAACCGAAAAAAAAGCGATAAAAAGTTAAATATAAAATAAAAACCGGTTTTTAAACTGTTTAAAAATGCCAATCCGAAACGGAAACTGCCCTTACCAGTCCAAAAATTTGTTTTTCGGGAAAAATCCGAACAAAATATAAAAAACCGGTTCCGAATCGAATAAAAAGTGGGCGATGCTTACGTCTAGTAATGTAGCTTTCTATTGGTGAAAGAATTTTCAATTTTGGCTTAAAGGTTTGAAAATCGGTACCAAATCTAAAAAAATGGTTCCGCATAAAAATAGGCTTTGTTTGAATGTACCTTTCTATTGGTGAAAGAACTTTAAAAATCAGTTTAGTGGTTTGCGCGTGAAAGCGTAGCAAACAAACAAACTTACTTTGACATTTATAATATTGGTAAAGATTTCTATAATTTGTTTGCCCCATAGTGCTGATACATATATAACTTTTTGATTTATGGACATTTAAATTTTATTTAATTTTCCTTTTTCCTGTGCAAAACTGAATATTTCTAAACGCATTTACGAAAACCCTTTCACCATTATCACGAAATTGTATCCTTTTTTCTTGTTTAAGGGGAAGGGGAAGTGGAAATGTATACGACAATGTAGCAAAACAAAGTTTTATGACAATTTGCTAGCATGCATGCGCTCGTTCGCTCGTTCATTCATGTTTGAGAACTTGTTTTGTGATAATGCTTAATATTTTATTAAATGTTATTTAACCATCAAAAAACAACCACAATATCATAAATAAAAAAGAAAACTAATGTAAAAAAATAATGAAAATTCCTAACTTTAATGAACTCAACTCAAATGCTTGCCTAAACCGCAAGGAGCAATAGCGTGGGCCAATTGAATAAGTTATTTTTCTTTTGAACTATCTGGAATGTTATTGCAATTGTGTTATTGCACGCATTAGTATTGTAGAAATTTTAGTGGCGAAGAAAGGAAAGAAGCAGTTCGAAGGACCATAAAGCAGCTGCCGTAATAAATAATGTATTTTTATATGAAAATTTCCAACAACAAATTTTACACTATTGTTTTTAATATGATAATACAATCGATACAAAGATGTAAGAGATTTTGTGAATTGAATGAATTGCAAATGAAAAATAAAATATTTACCCCCATATTCATAAAATTTGAAATGAATTTGAAATGTGTTTTATTTAAAATTTTTCATACAAAATTTTCCTAAAATGGATTTCAAATTCATTTGGTTTTTTATGAATATGGGGGTTAGTGTTTCATAATAAAAAATATGTACTTGTCTAAAAATATATTCTCATTCTTAAATAAATGCTATTTTTTAATATAAATATTTGTAATATCTTTATTAAAAATAAAACTCAAAAGAAATTCCAAATTGACCTACCCTGGTTGTCATCATGTTCATATCGGTTTTCCTGCATTTAACTTTTGTCATTAACGCACACATCACTAACAAACAAAATGAACAACAACAGCAATAACGACTTTGAACCCCGAAAAAACCAGCAACCAAATTTAAGTTGTCATAGCTATTCCTTTCCGCTTTATTTCGTTTCTTCTTACAGTTAACTTCATCTACTTAGCAAAGATATTTAGCATCTTTACTTTCATTCATAATGGGGAAAAAAACACATACCAGCGACAAAAAGTATCTAGTTAAAATAACCTCGAGCAAAGTAAAATCAGAAAACAAGTCGTATTATATAAAATAGAAGGAAAAAGGCACAGATATTGTCCGTATTTCCGTTAGAAACTAAATAAATGACTTTTCTGCAAAGGAAAAGAACAAGAAAAACAATATACTCGTATGCGAGTATTTAGTTTCAAGTGCGTTAAAAAGTTTGTTGTCAATTTCATGACTCATTTAACTGATTGGGATATTGTGTGGATATCGAGCAAAAAAAAAAAAATAACAACAAAAATTACAGTAAACATACGTTATTTTAAATTGTATGTTTACTGCTACTGCAATCTCTTTTAAGCAGTGTTGCCATAAATGAATTTCAAAAATTGGAAAAATTACTTATTCCTACTTTTAATAATTAAAAGAAAAATTAATTTTCTTCCAGAAAATATAAATGCTCACAAAAACATAAATGTGAAAAACGGCCAAGTTCCTATCCAAAATTTCGCCCATTAAAAGTTGTGAGATATAAATTTTGACCAAGTTCTTCTTTGCCACAATACATAACACAGAAAGATATTATGTATGATATAAATTTGTAATCGTAAGGGTGTCATATAATTTCTAGATAATCTGCCAACTTGACAAAATTTTTATCAATATAAAGAAATGAACATTTATACATTATTTTCTCCTTTTTTGGAAAGGTAAAAATATTGCCAAGTTAGCAGATTATCTAGAAATTATATGACACCCTTACGATTACAAATTTATATCATACATAATATATTTCTGTGTTAGGTATTGTGGAAAAGAAGAACTTGGTCAAAATTTATATCTCACAACTTTCAATGGCCGAAATTTCGGATAGGAACTTGGCCGTTTTTCACATGTATGTTTTTGTGAGGATCTGATTACTTTTTGAAAAGATTTCTATAACAACACTTTTTAAACTTGAAATTTCTAGTGTATTTTATTTCTATTCATGATCACTGCGCCAGTTCAAAATGGCATAGTTACATAAAATAATGGGTAATAGTGTGATGGGGGTTGAATTGTTGACCTTAAAAATGCACTATTGTGTCATTACAACGGGTCGCCAGTGTGTATGCAATTTGGTAAGAGGCGACTGGAAGAAACATGTAAAATACAGCGTAAATTTTACTGGGCATGACCCCGCCTATTTTCTCAATATATTTACGTGTTAAATAAAGTCTGCTTTGCCGAAGTACATAAATCAAAAGGAAATGCCCAATGTGTATGCAAAGTTTCAATAGGGTAGCTGGTGCTTTTAATTTTTCGATTTTCCGATTGAGTAAATCAATTACTATTTGTGTACAAAATGTCAGCTCTCTATAGTATAATATTACGTAAAATTTTCATGAGCCTGGCCCCGCTGACTTTTATATCTGCTAGTGCTTATGGTTCATGCAAAGTTTGGTATTAAAAAGTTAATAAGAAATACCTGAGTACTAAATTAAAAACTGCTAAGCCGAAGTACCTGAACGAAAAAGATAAGATTTATGGGTGAAGTCACGACTACTTTTTAAAATAGGAAAATTTTTTTTGGGATAAGTGCAATGTGTATGAAAAGTTTTAATAAAATGTATGTTAATTTTGAATTTGAAGTGCTTGTTTCCGCACTCTGATAGCAACTTCTGGGTTTTCAGATTTTTCTTCGTAATCTCTTATCTAGATTTATTTGTGTATCAAATTTAAGCTCGCTAGTGCTAATTGTAGTTTTAATGTCGTGGCCCCGCATACCGGGTAAAACTTTTTGGTTTTAAGATTTTCCCATTGGTTTACGCAGCTACACTTACTTGTGTATAAAATGTCAGCTCTCTAGCGCGAATTATATCTTTAGATTTTATCAGCATTACCTCTCCTCACTATTCCTAACTCAAAATTTTGTTGTGAGCCGCGCTTATAATTCATGCTAATTTTCTTCTAAAATATGTCAGACCGATGTAGATTAACACAAGGCTAACACTGTATGGGAGTGATCACGCCCTTTTTTTTAGGTAATAGTTTAAAGTTTTGTATACGTGTAACGTATATGTAATATTTCACTTAAAAGCTGTATATTAACAGCCTTATTTCTAAAACTTTTAAAGGCTTTATAAAGCGATTTTGAGACAAATTTTCATTAAAAATTTATCCTAAAAAGCCTTAATAAGATTTATAAATAATGCTGTAAGTGTTCAAGCTTAAACAATAGTAGCGTAGCCCCGCCCATTCTGGTAATATATTTTGGTTTTTCAGATTTTTCTAGTTGGTTTCTCACCTAGACCTACTTGTGTATCAAATTTTCACATCATACGCGCAACTTTTAATTTTTAATACTTATGGGCATAACCATGCCCACTTTTCCAAACTTAAATTTTTTTCGGCCAGTGTTTATTATTTGTGCCAAGTTTCGTTGCAAACGGATAATAATACATACAGAAATAGTATATCTAAATATGCTGAGGCGTAGTACACGAAAATAAAGTTGAAATGGTATGGGCGTGTCAACGCCCACTTTTTTAATAAAAAATTTTTAGGCTTGCCCTATCGCAGTATGTATGCCGAATTTCAATAAAATATCTTCCATAAAGCGCCTTTTATGGGCGTAGCCCCGCCCTCCTAGCCAAAATTTTCGGATTTTAAATTTTTTTAGTTTATTTTCCACCTATACCTAGTTCTGTAGCAAATTTCAGCCCACTAGCACACATTTTAATTTTTATGGGCGTAGCCCCGCCTCCTTGGTTAAAATTTTCGGGTTTTCAGATTTTTCTAGTTCATTGCTCACCTAGATCTACTTGTGTACCAAATTTGAGATCTCTAGCTATAGCGGAAGTGCTTCATAATATTGATGAGTGAGTCAGTGAGTCAGTGAGTATGTCTTAAAATATGCAATTTTTGCACCTCTATATCTCCGGAGCCTTTCATTGTAAAACTTTCAAACTTTGCATATGAGGTTACATGAATTTATTCTAATTATTATTTAAATTTCATAATTTTACGGTCGCGGGGAACAAAGTTATGAGGGGGGTAAAAACAGCTCGAATGGCTTCCTGTAAATATACACACTGCGTGCACTGGCCGGAACTTGGCCTGGCTCTTTTTTTCTTCTCGTTCAATATAGGCTAATTAAATATTTTTTAAAATGTAAAAAAGAAATTTTTTTACTTATATAATCTAAAGCTAAGAGATTTTAAATTACAATTGGGTTTTACATATGGGAGTAATTTAGCTAATTGGCCACAATATAGTTGGAAGCATGAAACTATACTGTAAAGAAAATTATTTACATTTGGTTTAATATAGTTTTTCTATCACATATACACACCCCACACACCAACACATAACACCAATTAAATACAAAATAAATGAGAGAACGCCAAAGTTTGCAAGAGAATGTTTGTGTGTGTGTTTATTTGTGTTTGTGTGAGTGTGTGTGTAATTGATATTTGCTCATAGTTTTTGTTCTATTTGTTACCGGCTGCAAGTTTTTAAATGCTGTCATAAAAACAAAACAGGAAACGGAAAGGCATTTCGTTTGTTTTGCTGCTGTCATTTCTACTCTTACATTCATTGTTGCTGCTTTTTGTTATTTGCTAAACCAGTTACCATTTGTTAAGGCTTATGCCGAGAGTACAAATGTGTGTGGAACTTCAACACATGTATCTATAGATACAATATTTTTACACATAATGAATTTAGCATACCCAATACATGCTGCTTGCTACAAACAGATAAATTGTTAAACTTAACAAACATGAAAGATTATAGTTTTGTTAAAATAATAATACCCACATAAAAGTAATATGAATGATTTTGTAATATCAACTAAAATATTTGTAATATCAATTAAAAATTAAACTAAATTTTCACCCATAAACAATGCAGCTTTTCCACTCTAATTATCTAAAACAATAAAATAATAAATAAAAATAATAAATAAAAAAATAATACTTATATGCATGTACCGACGGTACATCGAATAAGTAAAAATAATGAATGTGATGATCGTAAAAGATAAGCAAGAATAGTTAAACATACGTAGGTAGAGTAATATAACTTAGTGCTAACCTAAATAGAAAAATGAAAATGGAAAAACAGGGGAAATAAATAGTGATACTTACATATGTATGTATTTACCAAAGGTAAATCAATAATTGTACACAACAATCATTTCTCACATTCCGTTTCATTAGAATTTACGTTAAATAGCTGATGTTAATAACAATCTCTACCCAAGTAGATAGACTAGGGTGCTGATGAAGTGCGTTGCTGCACAGAAAAATATCGGTATTTCCCCCAGCTTAAAAGTCTAATTTAATTTTTCTTCTCTTCTTTAGAAACTCACATTAATTAATAAAATATTTCATTCAATAAAAAGAATTGAAATTACTGAACTCAAGCCTGACTAAAAATTATTTCTGATTAATGAAACATTTAATTGAATCAATTAAATTCTTAATTAAAACCATGAACACTCTTTTCTGTGTAGGAGAAAAAAGTGAGTCCTTTGAAACTACTTATTTGTTTTTTTTTTTTAAATAAATTTTATGTTGCAAAAATAGGCACTAGCTCTTCTACCAATAAATCTTATAAGCGACATCTTTCCCTTTCGCTCTTAGTTAAAAAAATCAAGCTGTCCATATAGGTAACACATCATGCTAAAACCGCTAAAAAAAAAAGCTTAAGCTACATAATTTTCGAACTTATTTTTTTACTAAAATCGATCATTTGCGATCGTAAATAATCGATTTTGCTCAGAAAAAAGTAGGTCCAAAACATGTGTCGGTTAAGCTTTTTTAATGTTTATGGCTCGATATATGAAAATGTTTCGTTCGAATCTAAATCATTTTTAAGTTTTTCGTGCTTATTTGTAAAGTCGGTTTAAATTTTTTTAAAAATTTTATTTTATTTTTAGTGCCAATTTTATATTTTCAAAGGCTTTCTCACGCCAAATTTTGCAAATATGTATGTATTTCCACCCAATTTTCGTATTTCAGATCTCAAGGTGTCTTTGAAGCTCCGTAAAATTTGTTCAAATAGAAGTACGTGAAATACTATCATAAGCTGTAGTAGGCATGGTCCCTCCCACTTCATTAAGCACAAAATATTACATTCTAGGACACAAAACTATTTACCAAGTTTTTTGGGAATTGGAAAGGTAGAAAGAAGTACATATAATTTAATACTAACATTTTCATGGTCGTGGCTGCGCCCACTTTTTAAATGAAAGATTGGGTATTTTTCAGAAGCAACTGGGTTTGACAATTTTCGTAAAAATCGGTTGAGTAGAAGCGTGCGATATATAATCGGGCCTATTCTCGTTTTAGTATCGTTTTAAAACGACACATAAAAACGACAATTTTACATTAAAATGATAATACGGTGCTAGGGTAATACGGTATCTTTTCAAGGTAAAATTGTCGTTTTTATGTGTCGTTTTAAAACGACACTTAAACGAGAATATGCCCGAATATTTAATTTTAGTAGGTGTGTCCTCGCCTAAATAAATTCAAAGAAAAAAATTGTGGGCGTTTTGCCGCCCATTTTTTGTATTAAAGGATTGGATTATTTTTTGAAGTTCAGGTTATGTTCTAATTTTCATAAAACTCGGTTTAGTAGAACCACGGTAATATGATACTAAATTTGAGTGGGTGTGGCTCCGCCCAATTTTTTGAAATTATGTCATTGTGCGCCAAGTTTCTCAGCCATCGAATCAGTAAGTGCCAAGTTTCGCAAAAATCAGTCAAGTAGAAGCACGTGAAATATAATATTAAGTTTTAATAGGCGTGTTTCTGCCCATTTTCTTAATATTTGCTATTTTTTGGAGATCTGATTGTGTTTCAATTTTCCTAAAAATCGGTTAAGCACAACCACGTAAAATTCGACAATGAATTTTAATGGGCGGGGCTCTGTCCAGTGTTTCAACTTCGAAGTTATGGCATTATGAGAACGCAAAGTGTGTGCTAAGTTTCTTAACAATTGGATCAGTAAAATATCATAAGTTCAAAGAAAAATGTTAGTGGGCGTACTCCCGTCCATCTTTTTAAATGCAAGATTGAGTCTTTTTTTGAGTTCAGGCTGTGTTCCAATTTTCGTAACAATCGATTAAGTAATTCACATAAATATGACACAAAATTTCAGAGGACGTGGTTCCGCCCAGTTTTTTAATTGTGTGATTGTGTGCCAAGTTCCCAGCAATCGAATCAGTAAAAGACTATTAATTCAAACAAAAAACATTAATGGGAATAATCCAGCCCACTTTTTTACAATGTGATCTAATGGAAGCTTTACCATTTTCAGACAAAAAAAAATTAATTCCAAAAACAAAAAACACTAATTATTAACTTGACTGCACCCAGTCAAAAAAATACTTGTGTGGCAACACTCTATTTTTGAATAAGCTGTAGTTGTTCTTTACATTTATTTTCTTTACATACTTCTTACAACTACAGTTCGAGCTTAAAAAAACTCAGCCAATGTAGCAATGGTAAAGTAAGAAAATAAAAAACATGTTGATTATTGAGTTCTTGTTTCAACTTTGATATTTCTTGAGCTTCTCATGTGCTTAAATAAAAGTTTAACATAATAACTCTAGGTGTTTTAAGAATTTTTTTTATGATTCCCTGATGATATGCATTAGCAACAGTGAAATGCGCATAGAATGCAGTTTAACACCTCAATCATCAATTTCAATGTGTTTTTAACAAAAAAAAAATAAGGTTTTACTGAATAAGTAAAATAATAATGTGAGATTATTAATACGTTAACAAATGTTAAACTTAATTGATTAAATTAATTCGCAAAAACAAAAATCGTTAAAAAAAATTATTTTTAAAATTATCTATAACAAACATAAAAAAATTATAACCTCCTCCTTTTTTTGAAGTCGGTTAAAAAGCGTATACTACAACTGGCAATACTGCCAATGCTTATCCTTTAACGTCGTTTTTCCAATTGGGCGTGTTAACACTAAGCGGGCTGAAGTTACACGTAATACTGATAAAATGTGGTCGCTAGAGCGGAAATTAAAACATGTGTAGTACTTATGTTTAATATTTAGGAAATGCTTACTTCTGTTTGTGTGTATGTGTGTGCGTGTGTGTGTGTGTGTGTATGAGTGTGTGCGAATGTGTGCAACACTGCTATAAGGTTTTTTATTCCAAGCGTAGTTACATTAAAATTCATATTCAAATGAATATTTAAAATAACATGTTTGTGGTAAAAGTACATTGATGTTGAATGACATCATAATCATCATCATCATCTTCATCATCATCATCGTCGTCATAAGGTAAATTAATCAATTTAAGTCAGCTTAAAGGAAATATTTTGCATTTAATATAACATAATGAAGAGCATAAAAAAATAAATACCACAAAAGTTTTAGTATTATTGCTTAATTTTCATTTCTTTTTTATTTTATTATAAATATTTTAAGAAAATATCTCCTCTATCAGTTACAAGAAAAGTTAAAACTATAAAATTAAATTAAATTTTAAATTGAGTAAATTTTTTTTCTTTGAGGAAAATAAAATTACCAGTATATTGCATAAATTTTGTATATTAAGCAATAAATGAGAAAATTAAATTTTAGTTTTTCATTTCCATCTACCTACTTAATTTTATTTTTCAACATTTTGCATTGAAAAGCTTTCAACAGTGACTGTGACAAATGGTCAGCTAAAGCAGTAGAAGGAAGAAAAGAAATACATACAAAACTAATTTGTAAAACTTAATTTCATTTCATGACAAACATTATACCACAAGAGAAAGCAAAAAAAATTATTGACATGTTCAAAAAAAAAAAATGTTTTGGTCAAAAGAGTTTTTTGTTGAGAGTTTTCACCTGAAGTTAGCTTAATGATTTTATTTTGCTCGTCAACCTTCTTACAGTTTTAAGTAATTTTGATGCCATAAAAATTTAATATTTCTTTGCGATTAACATTTAAATGAGTAACAATTGGGTAATTGGGTGGGAATTATGAATTGGCATAGAGCACAGTGGGATAAAAATAAAAAATATTAATAATAACAAAAAAATGTATGGCGTTTCCTTTTCTGGAAAAAGTTTAACACATCTCAACTTTTTATCAAAAAAAAAAAAAAAAAAAAAAATACAATTTAGCGTTCGTTTAAAGATAAAATTTAAGCTCGCATGGGATGGTACAATAATTAATAATAAAAAGTTTATTCCAGAAAATTATTTTATTGTGAATTTTCATTGAAAGGTGTAATAAATGTAACATTTTTTTTAAGAAAATGCCGGTGGTTTCCATGCACTATGGTACCAAATCAATTTTTTTTTTTCTAGAAATAAAGAAAAAATATTTACAACAATTTATTAAGTAATATATCCCAGAAAGAAAGTAGACAAAAAAGCTCTGATCATACTTTTTGCCAAATATAAAAGATTTAAGCAAAGTGTGCTGAAGTTGATTGATAAAAATAATGATAATTTTAGTTTTAATAGATTAAGTGAATATGTTGTCAAATAAACAAAGTAAGTAAGCAGTTCTCAAAAATCGATTATTTTAGACTCACGCTTTGTAAAAATCATTAAGTTGGCAATCCATAAAGCTTAATTCAAAATCCAATAACTTGTTTTGAAGTTTTTTGCTGGGTTGTTTTAAGTTGCAATAATCCACAGTGAAGTGTTGCCAGATTTGCAGATTTCTCAGCATTTTGCTGATTTTTCATTGCAAAAATTACAAAGTGAGATTTGCAGATTTTCACTGCCAAATTGCAGATTTCTGAACAGCAAAAATTTCTTTTGCAGCAAAGTCTTCCTGAACAGTGTTTTGCCATTCTTGAACATCTGGGATTTTTTGTGTTGTGACTGTTTATGATTTAGTGCACGATATGTATGTATATTTCTTTGCACATTATTGCATGTATATGTAACATTTTTTAAGTTTTATTTAGAAAACTTGTGAATACATTTGTTCCTATCCTTTTGTTAGGTTATGTTAGGTTAGGAAGGGTGGTGCTTTACCGCACCTCCACTCGGAGGTGGTTGGGTCCATTGTGATTCCCTTCTGTTGCCCAAAAAATGTTTATTTTTATTTAACAATTTGTAATATCAGCATATGTTTTTGTATTGAAAGATAATTTAGTTTAATTCGAAAATAAAATGAAAACCAATTCGAAATGAAGGTACTTATATTGTTGCAGATTTTTTGTAAATTTTTCAAAATAATTTTTCAGATTTTTTAGCCAATTTTTGCAGATTTTTTGTAAGATTTTCTGGCAATAGTGACTCCACTAAACATTTTGTAAAAGTAAAAATAATATTATTATTAATATTCGTTTTTACTGGCTGTTCTGTTGCGAATCAACTGACTGTTTTTTGTTTATAGAAATCTTCCCAGCAAAAAATTTCAAAAAAGGTAATCGAGTGTGGAACTAAGCATTTTTGGTGGAAACTGTTCCTTACTGGATTACCAACTTAATGATTTTAACAAGGCGAGAGACTAAAATAATCGATTCTTGAGAAGTACTTACTTTTTTTATTTGGCAACTTGTTCACGTAATCTATTTAATCTAAAAATATCATTCTCTTCATTTAGCAACTTGTACGTCATTTTTTTAAATTTAAGGTAATGTGATTTGTAGGCGAGTAATGAAATTTGGCAATCAAAAAAGTAAGTCATTATATGGCAAGTAGTTCTAATGGTAATGTGTAATTTTTTGCTGGGTTATACAAGTCGTTCGTTTTTCTGTTTCGTTCTGTTCTGTTCTGTTTCAGTCCTAATTCTGCCTTTAGAAAAAAAAATTGGAAAATATAAATTTGGAAAATTCTTATCATCTGCAAGAACGTCATCTTTATCTCTTAATTATGACACTTTTGCAGACACACACACATACTTACATATAAACATCTATATGGGCAACATCATACATGAAACCTTGAGGACTGTCACTATTTCAGCTCTCCAAAGAACAAGAACATAGTCTCCAAAGTAAATCTTATAAGATTTACCGAATCAAGTTATTATAGTTGGGTATATATAGGATAATTGAGGCCATCAGCGTAAAACTGTTGTAACCCAAAATTTTTTTACTGTTCTGGTGGTAAATACTTTTATCAACTGTGATTATAAAGATAGATGAAGTCAGTATTCAAAAAACGATGAAGCTGAAAAATCGTTTTTGCTTAGACTATAACATAAAAAAGTAATAGAGCAATTAAATCATAAAAAGACGAATAAAATAATTAATAATCAGAAATAATTTTTAGTCAGGCTTGAGTTCAGTAATTTCAATTCTTTTTATTGAATGAAATATTTTATTAATTAATGTGAGTTTCTAAAGAAGAGAAGAAAAATTAAATTAGACTTTTAAGCTGGGGGAAATACCGATATTTTTCTGTGCAGCAACGCACTTCATCAGCACCCTAGTCTATCTACTTGGGTAGAGATTGTTATTAACATCAGCTATTTAACGTAAATTCTAATGAAACGGAATGTGAGAAATGATTGTTGTGTACAATTATTGATTTACCTTTGGTAAATACATACATATGTAAGTATCACTATTTATTTCCCCTGTTTTTCCATTTTTTCATTTTTCTATTTAGGTTAGCACAAAGTTATATTACTCTATCTACGTATGTTTAACTATTCTTGCTTATCTTTTACGATCATCAAATTAATTATTTTTACTTATTCGATGTACCGTCGGTACATGCATATAAGTATTATAGTAGAGAATATTATGTTACTTTTGTTGTTGCATTCTCCCGTTTATTTGGTTTTCGAACATTAGTGATTGAGAAGTGAACAGTGATTGCCAAGTGAACATATTTTTGTCACGTGCCCATGATGAATTGAGACATTTTTAGATTTTTAATTGAACTATAGTGAATTTTTAATCAGAAATAATTTTTAGTTTAATTAATAATTAAGGTTACGCCAGTTTTGCGCTGAAAGCCCCAATTAATTACTACTCTATATATATTTATATGAGAGGTAAGTTATACCTTATGCCATAAGATATTTGTCAGTAAAAGTCTCGTCCAAATCAGTCTAGCCGTTTCGGAGACTAAGTGGGTAGACAGACAAAGTTGTTTTAAATTTTTTTTATAAAAAAATTATACAGAAATATTCTTATTTGACATTCAGAGTAGTGATGAGCGATAAGGTGATTTTTTAATAATGTTGCTCTTTGTGAACGTGATTTCTAAATCGCTGTTCTTTTAAACTGTGACTGTGATCACAGTTTAGCAGTATTTTGTTTGTAGTAGTTCTGTTATTTTGAGGAAATCTAATAAGAAGAACAGCAGTGAAATTAAACAGTGACTGTGATCATGGTTTAACACATTTCAGCTCTTCTGCCTTAAAAGTATTTATTAGTATTGGTGTCTTGATAAATACTAATAAGAAGAGCGAGAAGAATAAACAATTAGCAATCAACCCCATCCATACATTGAGAATCGTCATATAACAGGCAGAGAGACAATAAAAAACAGACAAAAGCTGAATGTGTAAAAAAATTAATGTGATAGCTTTATTTACTGTAAAGTTAACATACAAGAACATTCACAGTTTGTATGAAAGAACTATATTTCCAAAACCTGTTACTTAATAAATTCAGTCACAGTTGTGATATGTAATTTTTCAATCGCTGTGAAAAAGCATCAGATTTCGAAAAATCGCTCAACTCTAATTCAGAGCCTATTTCACCAACATATTTGTATATCAATTTATATTAAAAATTCATTTTTCCATAAAAAAAATTATGAAAGTCGGAGTTTTAATATCGTGCCTTATTTTCGATTTTATCGTAAGAAGGTATTTTTAAATATTCAAATATGTTTTTGTACGTAAATTGTCGCTAACGATCAAATTTTACAGCTCGCATCTTAAAAGTTGTTAACAATTTTAGTACTTTGATAACTATAAACGATCGGTGAACCCACAAAATTTTAATTGCAATAAAAAAGTATATTTTCGATATTATGCCGCTTACGATCAAATCGAAAAAAAAGGATCGATATGAATTGATATTTAAATAGAGTTGGTGACATTGGGCTTTAGTATTTAATGTATTAAAAACATGTGATGTTTTTGGTGGTTAGGTAACATTCTATTGAAAAATGTTGTAAAACATTTAAAATAGAAAAAAATGGAATAGAAATGTTGATGTTGGAAATATTTTTATTTGAGACTTTTAAACTTATAGTAATAGAATATTGTGATTCTCAATAACATAAGAGTATAAAGAAATTTAATATAAACAGATAAAATTTTTCATCGTATTTCCAACAACTTTGGGTTGAAGTCTACTGATGAGTTCCTTAAGCAGCACCAAAATGCACATAAACGGTGCTTAACCATCAAAACAAGCAAATATTCTTAATTGTTTTCTATGCTTTAAGTAAAAATGTATATTGTGTATTTTTATACAGACTACAACAATTAACACTAAACTTTGAAAAAATTTAAATTAAAGGGTGTTCCATCAGTTAATTCAATTTTTACTATATAATTATGAAACTTGGAAACCAAAAGAGGCAAACTCTTGAAATTTTCAAAAACGGTAATACTAAAAAATCCGAAAATTATTAAATAACCAAGCCAAAAAACAACGCCAAAAATCAAAAAAAAATCGCCAAAACGAAAAAAGCACCAAATTAAAAAAAAATTCTAACACTAAAATAAATCGGCAAAACCGAAAAAGTCGACAAAATGAAAAAAATCCCCAAAATAAAAAAAACGCCAAGGCGAAAAAATCACCAAAACGCGAAAAATTCGCCAAAATGAAAAAAAATCGCCTAAATGAAAACAAAATCGCCAAAATGAAAAAAATCGCCAAAATGAAAAAAATCGCCAAAATGAAAAAACGCCAAGAACCGAAAAAATAGACAAACGAAAAAAAAGTGTCAAAGCTAAAATAGCGTCAAAATTTAAAAAAATCGCCAAAATCGAGAAAACGTAAAAAACCCTAAAACAAAAAACGTTCAAAACTATTTATTATATAGGCTAAAGTTCGTATTGAATTACATTTCTAGTGTTCGTACGGAACCCTTCGTGCACGGGTCAAATTCGCACTTGACTGAATTTATTATTATTTTTTCTTGCTTAAAAGCTTTATCGCCTATTCACACAATATGGACGGTCGACTAAAGCAAAAAAAATTTATACAAAAGAACCATTTTTTGATTAATTTTAATTAAAATTTTTTATACGAGTCGTGTTTGCCAGATTTGTGGAAACAGGATATTAAATAGAACATAATTTTTCAGCACTCAATAAAACTTGATATCATACACTACTTCCCCTCGAAGGTTTTTGCAATGTAACTTGATTTAAGGCTCAACTGTTTTGTTGTTACTTAAGCTTCTCTCTCGATTAGTGATAAAAAGCTTTTGTATAACATTTCCTGTTTATATAAATTTCACCCATTAAGTTTTTCAAATTTATATATCACCTTCAATAGCAAATTCTCTGGACAACTATTAAAGAGATTACATGTAAAGCTGGCGTAATCTTGAAATAAAAATTGTATGTTTCTTTTTTCTATAATTATATCTCTCTCTGTTACACCCTTAAGAGTAAACAATTTATTTAAAGTCATTAAGTTTAATAACCATTTGAGCAAAAGTATTATATACACGTAGCACATGTACATTAAGAGGAAAATAAAATAAAACCGAGCAACAAAAGATAAAGTGAAGTAGAATGTGTTAAAGTTTGATCAAGCACCCCAAGAATAACAATAACAAACAAGTTAAACTTTATTTAATGACTTTTTGATAAACTTGTGCTGCGCCGCCCAAACTCACAAACTTTGTTTCAACTTCTATTTAAATCTGAAAGTTCTTACGGCGTGTGCTTTTGGGGCTGTAACACACTCAGCACGTAATAAAATGTCAATCATAATGTGCGCGGCGTATGATTAATTTGTGTTTAATTAGTTTAACATACGCTTGCCGCCCCTTTTTTTCCAAATCATTCATGTCTTTCATACTTTTAGAAGTTTTTAACAATTTATTGGTCGATTGATTTGTTCGGTTAACTAGTTTTTTTTAAAGAATTGGCCTTTTTGTACTCTATTTTCTATAAATGTAAACATACACATACATATCGTTATATAAAATTAAAAATGCAGTAAGTTAAAAATAAATTGTTGCTAAATATGATGTAATTAACGTAAATCCTTGTACTCACAACATTTATATCCAAAAATATCGCATTTATTAATGCAAGTCTAGAGAGACTACTGAGAACTAAATATAATTTAATATTTTTGCTTCTCCTGTAAAATATTTTAATTAGAACTGACACCCTTTTTTTAGTTTATCTGACGATATGCAAGCGTATATTTATGTGTGTACGATTATTTACATTCATTTAAAAGGCATTGGCATACTTTTCCTTTCATCTACATTTTAACAAAACTACAAACAAACGTGTCAGCGGAGCCAATGTTAATAAAATTCAGTTTGTTGAAGGGTTCAAGATCGATCCAATCGATAAGTTATTTACTCGCATTGTAAGCAAATTGATGATAATTGAATAAATCAAGAAAAGCACAATGGGTACGTCAATTACTTCGCTATAATTAATGTCTTTTTACAATCGTGAATTCAGCTTCAGGAATTTTTGAAGGGCAGTTGTGTTAAATTTTATACAAAATAGTATATAATTTCCAGAATTTGCTGTTTAACATTTAACACAATGAAAAGTTATTTAATTCGAATTCATTTCATTAATTTTTTTTTTTCAAAACAGAAAATACGAAAATTAAATTATTCCGTAAGTTAATTGTTCTGACAAGATAAAAAGTCTGCAATTAATTCGTAAGTGTTTATGTGTTTTTGTTTTCATCACTCTTTGTTGTAAATTGTTGGTGAATCTGTCAAAACATTAACTTATGTACTTGAGAATAAATGAAATAACCTTTCAATTCAAACTACAAAAAATTGTTTTTCCCCCTTTCCATGATAAGTTTTTATTTGTAATAAATGCCAGAAAAAAAGTACACAAAAATCTCCTTTCAGGTTGTTTTTGTTTTGGAATTTTCAATAGAAATACTCTCACTCTGAGAAAATGGTTAAAAAAAACTATTTATGTTTTTTAAATAGCTTTAGAAAAGCAAAAAAGTAATTTTTGAAAAAAAAAACTTTTGAAAAAGTAACTTTTGAAAAAAGTGCTTTTTGGAAAAAGCTTCTTTTTGAACAAATTAACTTTTTTAAAAATAGTACTTTTTGAATATAGTACTTTTTGAAAAAACTTCCTTCTGAAAAAAGTACGTACCCTTTGAAAAATATATTTTGAAAAAAAACTGTTGAAGAAAGTATCTTTTGGAAAAAGCTTTTTTAACAAGAAGTACTTTTGAAAAAAGTACCTTTTTAAAAAAGTGCCGTGTAAAGAAAGTACCTCTTGAAAAAAGTACCTTGTAAAAGAAGTACCCCTTGAAAAAAGCACACTTTAAAAAAAGTATCTCATGAAAAGAGTACCTTTTTAGTAAAAGTATCTTTTGAAAAGAGTGCCGAATGAAAAAAGTACCTTTTGAAAAAATACCTTTTAAAAAAAGCACGTTTCGAAAATAGTATCTTTTGATAAAGAGCCTTTTTAAGCAAGTACCTCTTGAAAAAAGCACCTTTGGAAAAAGTAGCTTTTGAAAAAGTACCGATTGAAAAAAGTAGCTTTAAAAAATACATTTCGAAAAAGTGCCTTTTGAAAAGAGTACATTTGGGAATATTTGGGTTAGATTTGACGGTTGGCTGAGAAGAAAAAGTAACTCCAGGTTTCTACAAGTTAGGCATTCGATTCGCCTACAAAATTTTTATGAAAGTTACTTAAAAAGCTTAGCGCTTTTAAATTTTCTATTCAAGCCGGCTGTCTGAGTTCTGGAAATAGGGGGTAAGTATATTTTTTCAGCTCACTTGGCTCCAAATAACAGGTGATTTTTGTTACCTGCGAGTAGGAGAGAAATAGTATAAGTACAGTTGCTCAAGTTAGAGGCAGATAGAGAACAGAGCAGAAAATAAAATTTTTCGTTTTTATAACTCTGCTATTAAGGGTTTCTTGTAGCATCGTTGCAGCGTCTCTAGTGTTGAGTTGGCGCATTATTTTGTGATATGTAGCTATTTTATATTTTCTTTGAATTAACTCTTGAAAAAGTACTATTTTAAAAAAATACCTTTAAAAAAGTACTTCTAGCAAAAAGTACCTTTTATAAAAAGTACCTTTTAAAAAATACCCTTTAAGAAAATTACCCTTTAAGAAAATTACCTTTTTAAAAAATTACCTTTTAGTGGAGTTCCTTTTAAAAAATTAGCTCGTGAAAAAGTATTTTTTTAAAGGACTACTTGAAAGAGTAGCTCTTGAAAAAGTACTTTTCAAAAGCAAGTATTTTTAATAAAAGTGCCTTTTAAAAAAGCATCTAAGAAGTACAATTAAAAAAAAAATAGCTCCTGTAAAAAACATTTTCCAAAAATAGTACTTTTTACTAAATTTCTTTCAAAAAAATATTTTAAATAATTTTTAAAAAAGCACATTGTAAACAAAATCCTCAAAGTAAATTCCACCAAAAATTTTCCGTGAATAGTAAAGAAAATGAACTTTTAAAATTGCGCAAACCTTTTAAAAAAAAAAAAGTAGCTCTTCAATAAATATTTTTCAAAAAAAAAAGTACTATTTGAAAAAAGCAGCTCTTGAAAGGGTACAAAAAAATTTTTACAAGATAACTTTTAAAAAAGTACCTTTTAAAACAAAGTACTTTAAAAATACCTCTTAAAAAATTACCTTTTCAAAAAAAGCACCTTTTAAAATAAAATTTTTAAAAAGTACATACCTTTAAAATAATGTACCTTTTAAAAAACTACCTTTTAAAAAAAAATTAAAAAAGTACCTTTAAAAAAAGTACCTTTTAAAAGAGTACCTTTTAAAAGAGTACCTTTAAAAAGGGAGATTAAAAAAGTACCTTTTAAGCAAAGTGCCTTTTAAAAACAGGACATTAAAAAAAGTATCATTAAAAAAGGAACTTTTAAAAAAAGTATCTTTTCAAAAAAAAGTACCTAATAAGATAGTATTATGTTAAAAAATACTTTGAAATATATCTTTAAAAAAAATAGTTATATACTCGTATCTTTTACAAAGTACCTTTTTGGTAAAGTACCTGTTAAAAAAATGGTCAATGCAAGTTCCACGAAAATTAGCTCTGTCATGGTAAAGAAAATAAACTATAAAAATTTACGCAAGAATAAAAAGTACTTTTTGCAAAAAATTTATTTGAAATACATATAAGTTTTTATGAAAGTACACCCAGAGAAAAAACAGCTGAAAATCAAGAAAAAAACATATTGAATTACAGCCTGTTTTTCGAAAATTAGTAAGTGTATACGTTCTTTAAAATAACGAATGAAACCATGTTTTCGTTTTTAAAACATTTATTTATTTTCATGTGTGTGACAACAACAGAGCTTTCAGTTTTCCACACTTATAAAATTTTTTATGTAAAATTGATTAGCAATCAGTCTACATATTTTTTATTTGACTTTAACGAAAATGTTTAATTTTTAATGTTAGAATGTGAACTGACTTAAAACAGTGAAAAACTATTTTTTCTTTTATTTTTTACTATAAATTATCAAAAATTAAATAAACGAAAAAATCTAAATGGTTTCTCTATAAGTGGATTGATTTAATTTTCACAAGAACGAATCTTGACTTCCGTACAAAGCAAAGATGTTCCCCTTGCTTCTCTAATTTTTCTATGAAAGACTCAACGCCAAATTCAGTATAAACAGATAATTTTTGCTTTATATTTCACAATTTAACTGTCAAACAAATCACAAAAAATTCAAATATTGAGTCAAAATAAAGTAAAGGTTATAGGAAAAAAAAACATAGAAAACCTGTTTTAATGGGTAAATTGATTTCCAATTGAATGCTAATATCAATTAAAAATTAAATTGCTTAATTCATAAAATTTAAAATTAATTTGAAATGAATTTTATTAAAAATTTTTCATAGAAAAATTTTTTCAATAGATACTATTTTTTATATTCCTTTACTGTAATAATTTTGTGAGTGTGAATTTTTCGTTATACCTAAAAATATCTTTTTATGTCAAAACGAAAGCTTTAGAATGGGTGCATTCATAAGACGTAGCTGCTGTGCAACCGTTGAGTGTTTGTCTTAGAAACGCATAGTTGAGTAGTTCCGCTCCACTCAACAGTTGAGTAATTTTCCATCATAAAATTTTTTCGCTACCTATAGTCAACATGTTGTGCTCAGCCTGAACAGCTGATCGAATAGAGCTTTATCTTTTATTTGATTTGTTAGGTGGCAGGAGCAAATATTTGTTAAATTTTACATTACAAATGCGATGAAGTACCAAAATAAAGATATAAGATTAAATTATATCCATCAAGCCGTTTCTAAGACGTAACTGTTGGGGCCAACAGTTGCCAACGGTTTCACAACTGTTGAGCTCAACAGCTACGTCTTATGAATGCGCCCAATATGTTTTATAAAAATCAAATTTTAAACGTTATCGTTTATAAACGAAACATAAAAACGAAAGGGCTTATGTTTTCTAAAAACAGGCTGTTAATAAGAAACATTAACGAAAGTCTAGTGATGTTGAGATTTCTTATTTCAATATGGAAAAATATTAATTTAAAGTATTAATTTATTAATTTTTTTTATTTTTAACTATTTCAATATATATTTTCTATTATACTGTAAATTATTGAATTAATGTGACGCGTTCATATTTTTAAGTTGCAGCTTTTCCCTGAGTGTATTATTTAGCACGCACTATGAGCTAGTGATTTTTTTTTTTGCAAATGTGACTACAAATTTGAAGGCAGTAAAAATTAATTTGCTGCTAGATTATTTTGAGTGATGTTGATATCTCGAAAAAGAATCTCTTGATTAATGAGCGAAAAGCGAACTATATCTTTCAAACCGAATATATGGAAAATTAATTAGACCTCCGTATTAGAGTGTATATAAGAGAGAGAGCTCTTTAATATTCAAATATTAATACGAAAAATAACTTTATTTTTTCTTTACAAAATATATTGCTTTGATATTTCATACTCACGGTTTGGTGTATCCCCAGCATTGAAGGTGAAATTCACCCACGATTGTTATATTCACCTTAGCCGGAACGAATAGGAACCATTAACTAAAAAAAAAAATTAATAAAACACTGATAGAAGTAACATTTTTTATATATTATTTTTTTACTGGTTTTTTACATCTTTTTGTCTTTATTTTATTGTTCTTAATAAATTTAACATATTTTCTTTTTTTCTCTCTGATGAATTCTGTTGTATTGTATATTTATTTATTTCGATTTTCTTGATTTAGTTCTTTTATGGAATTTTTATTTCAATCTCTGTGTGTGTATGTGTTTGTGTGTGTGTGTTTGTGTGTGTGTGTGTGTGTTTGTGTGTGTGTGTTTGCCTTAGAGTTTACGTATGTATGTTTGTTTATTTGTTTATGTTTATGTTTATGTGTGCTTTTGTTATGAAAACTTATTTAAATTACAATAATTGAAACATAATCGTTTTTTATTTATATCTGTTTTATTAATAATATTCCTTTAAACTTATGTAGCTTCTTTTTTTGTTTTTAAATATCATTAATTATTTTTAGTTTAATCAAACTTTTTTTTTTCTTTTTTTGTTTTTTTTAATATGAAGATGCTGTGGAATCGAAATGTTTTTTTTTTTTTTTGTATTATTATTATTATTTAACTGATTAGATCATTATCAACATGTTGAAACATCCATTGTTTTAAATTTATTTTATTTGTTAAAAATTTTTATTGTGTTTTTGCTCTCTTTAATTTTTTTCCTTTGCGAATTTTGATAGAGTGATCTCCCGGCCTTTAGATTTTTCAGTGAAGAATTTTCTATGAGTAATTTGTTTGCTGTTTACATAGAAATAAAATATGTTTAATTAGAATTGAATATGGAGCAACATTTGACATTCCAAAAAATTTTAAATACTCGTATGTGGCAAATAATTTTGTTGCTGTTGCATGAGAAGAAATAAAAAATAGTTTATACCACTTTCTTATTCGTTCACAAGAAATTAAATTGAATAAGCGAGACTTCTGAGCTGGGTTTATAAAATCTTAAGTTGTCTGCCACTTCCACGTTGTTATAGTTTATTATGTATTTATTTTATGTGACCGGTGCTTTGATGCTCTGCTCATTTTTTTTTTCTTCGGGAACTGTTTGTCTATCAAAAATGAAAAATTTTGAACAAGAAATATTGTCATAAATTACTCCATAGTTTTGAATTAGTAAAAAAACCGGTTCTAAAACCCGATTTTTAATTTAATAACAAAAACTTAAAAAATATAATATAAAAAAATTAGTGGGCTAAAACCGGTTTTGTAGATGATATAAGCCCGATTTTAAAAACCGGGTCTTGTATACAAAAACCAGTTACCTAAACCAGTTTCATTTAAAAGACCGGTTATTCCAAAAGGCTTTCTTTTCATAAAAATCCGGTTATTAAAATCGGTTTTATATCTGCAAAACCGGTTTTTTATAAAAAAAAGGGGCTTATTTGAAACTGTGTTTTTTAACTACATTTTTTAATTTTTGTTATTAAATTATTGGATCATTTTGTTTATATTTAAAATTATTAAATAAGGCTAATCTTTCTTTTTTTTAATTACAGTTTGTCAAATTATTCAAAAACCGATTTTTTTTTTATTTGATAACTTTGATTACTATCAAGTCAAACAATTTTAGAACAAATTATTAAAACCAATTTTTATTGAAAAACCCAGTTCTTATTGATTACCAAACCGGGTTTTATTTTAAAAAAAAGTGATTATATAAACTGGGGTCGAATCATCACATACGTGAACGTACAATTTGTCACGTAAAACACAGAATTTTCGGATTATGGCATACGTGAACGTACTAAAATCCCATTCAGCTTATACGATTGACGTATCACTTAACTTGTTTTCAAACAAATGTCGATGCGATCACGGATTTAACGATTTGAGCCTTGGTTTTTATTCAAAAAACCCCGCTTATTTTAGACATTATAATTATTTAAGAATTAAAATTTCTTAAACTTTTATTATCAAATTATTCGAACGGCCATGATTCTATTAAAAAATTATTTAATTAGGCTAGGGTGTTCATGCCTAGAAGAAGCCAAGTAAGTGAAATGGTTATGATTTTCTTAATGAGCAAATCAGGCAAGGAATATTTAACGAGTTATTATAACCGGTTTTTATAACGAATAATCGTTTTTAAAATATTCAACTTTTCTCAAATTATTTAAAAACCGTTTAAAAACGGGTTTCTTGTACTTGAAAATTTGAACTACGATCTTATCTGACAATTTGAGAACATATTATAAAAACAATTTTTTGGGAAAATGCCGGTTAATTAAACCGGTTCTTATATGCAATACCAGCAAGACCGGGTTTTTCTTAATTATTTATTTATGAAACAAACAGGCTCGTGCCTATTGGAAGCCAAGTAAAAATATAACGAATCAACAGATCAGTCAAGGAATATTTTACATATAGTTTATTCCAACCGGTTTTTGTGTGGAAAAATCGTTTGTCAAAATTTTGAATTTTTCAAAAAAAAATTTGTTTTGACTAAGTCTTAGAATTTGAGAAGATATTATTAAAACCGCTTCTTATTAATAAAACCGAGTTTTTTAACCGGTTTTTATTTATAAACCCGGTTTTTTAATAGTTTTAAATGATGAAAATATATCACAAAAATTTAATTTATAAAAATGTTCGTTATTAAATTATTTGAACGTTAGAAGAACTCGTAGAGGAATCGCCTTGCCCATGGTCAGCAATGGCATGAAAAATAATTAATCGGTTGCGTGTTTAATTTGTTCAGTAACTTTTCTAAGATGATATTAAGTACTACAGGCTTCATGAATTACATTGCAACATGGCAAGTTGTCTCGCCAATGGAAATAAAAATTTTAAAACTTTTTAAACTTTTCCGATTTTCCTTACAAACCTAAAAGGCTGTGTTAATCATTCCCTTTTTATGGGGTTGTATTTAATTTATTTTTCCTTTGGTTTTCTTCTTGTTTTATTATTTGTTTCATTTAATTAAGCCATTAGTAACATTTTGAATAATTTTATTTATTTAGTTTCTCTTCTGTTTATTTGAATGCAGTTTTTTCTTCATTTTAATTCAAACTTTGTTTAATTTAATTTTAAATGCATAGTTTTGTTTTTTTTTTTTTTTTTTTTTTTTTAAGTTAAATTAATTGTAATCAGTATAATTATACAATAATGCTATAATTTTTAATACATGTTTGTTTATGTAGTATGCATATACTCTTTTTTCTCTTCTCTTCAGTTTTAGTAATATAATAATAATTTACAAATGTTAATGTTGTTTCTTTTTAATATAATTTAATTTTTTTTATAGAACTTATTTTGTTATTTATAAATAATGTTTTTGTTTAGTTTTTAAGTGTCTTATTTGCTTAATTAATATTTAACTAAGAGATGTACATACAATTTAATTTACAATTTGTCATTAACTTTTTTAACTCTTTTTTTAAATGATTCGGTTAATAATTAACACAGTTTATAATTTAAGTAAAAAAAGTATTTAAATTGGTTTAATATAATATAAATGATTTATTTTTAATATCAAAAAAATTTGAACCCTCGTCAAAAAATTTCCTATTCTAGCAACAAGTTTACTTTTATTTTCCTCCTTTTTTTTTTTGAACAACTTTCAATTTACAAGTTAAAAGAAGTAATTCACTGACCTTTGAAATAATACATTTTGCAACAAAATTGAGGGAAATAAATGCCTTTGAAAAATTAATAAATACTTAAAGGTTGAGAAAATTAGTTGTGAATCATTTCACATAAATTACTTGTTCTAAAAGGTATAACTTTGCTTTACTCACATTAGTTCTTAATTTCCTTCAAATCTATTTTCATTCTTAAAAAATATATATAAGAAGATTTGCTCATTAAATTAATTTGAAAAAAAAATTCGGAAGAAGACATGAATTAATTGAAAACTTTACATAAAATCGAGTAAATTATTTATTATTTCTATTTTTTGTTTCTTTTTCTTTTATTCTGATAATTTATAAAATACAAATCTCTTTGAAAAAATATATTATATATGACTTAAATATTAATATAAAAATAATTTAAAAAAAATATTAATTAATATAAGAAATCTCCAAAAAGGCATTTAAAAAAAATTATTTTTGAAATTAAGGATTTTTTCGAAACTGTTAATTTTCCATACGCAGTCAGCCAGTGTTTTTTATAAATAGTTTCTTAAAAGCCCAAAATTTTTTCCAGGCAAAAACATTTCAGAATCGGGTCATGAAAAAGTGAATCCTACTCAACTTCTTCAAAGGCATCTCTCCAAAAAAAAAATTATTTGTTGCCCGTTTAGATGCATTTCAATGCTTCTTAGCAACACTTCAGTAGACTCCAAACACAATTCAAAAAAACTTACGAACCCCCAATGCTTTTAGAGAAACTCTCAATAGATTACTGAGAATTCCAAAACTACAATAACATCAAGCTAAGAAACTTCTTCAAAACACATCTTCAACATCATCATTCAGCCGAAATGTACTTTTTTCAAAAGGTACATCGTTTCAATACATATTTTTTTTTTAAGATGATAATTTTTTCAAAAGGTCCTTTTTTAAAAGGTACTTTTTTAAAGGGTACTTTTATAAAAGGTACTTTTTTAAAGGGTACTTTTATAAAAGGTACTTTTTTAAAAGTTAATTTTATAAAAGGTACTTTTTTAAAAGATACTTTTTTAAAAGGTACTTTTTTAAAAGGTACTTTTTTAAAAGGTACTTTTTTAAAAGGTACTTTTTAAAAGTCACTTTTTTAAAAGGTACTTTTATAAAAGGTACTTTTTTAAAAGGTACTTTTGTAAAAGGTAATTTTTTTAAAGGTACTCTTCTTAAAAGGTACTTTTCAGAAAGGGACTTTTCTTGAAAATGTATTGAAAAGTGGACTTTAACTACAGAGCAGAGCACAAATAAAATGAAATTATATGACACCCTTACGATTACAAATTTATATCAGACATAATATATTTCTGTGTTAGGTATTGTGGCAAAGAAGAACTTGGTCAAAATTTATATCTCACAACTTTTAATGGCCGAAATTTTTGATAGGAACTTGGCCGTTTTTCACATTTATGTTTTTGTGAGAATCTCTTTTAAGAGGTACTTTTTTTAAGGTACACTTGTTTAAAAATGTTATTTTTTCCAAAGCTGCCTTTTTTTAAAAATACTTATTACGAAAAGTACTTCTTAAAAAGATGTTTAAAATACTTTTTTAAAAGGTACTGGTTTTAAATGTTTCTCTTTTAAATAATCATTTTTTCAAAAGGTATTTTTCAAAAAGGGAATATTTTTAAAACAAAATATACTTTTTCAAGAGGACCTCTTTTTCAATAGGCACTTTTTTAAAGGTACTTTTTTAAAAAGTCCCTTTTACAGAAGGTACTTTATTTAAAAATTACTTTTTTGAAAGGTACTTTTGTGAAAGGTTCATTTTTTAAGGTTGTTAGCGTACTTTTTTAAAAGAAACTCTTTTCAAAAGGTAATTTTTTAAAGGTACATTTTTAAGCAATACTATTTTTAAAAGGTTCTTTTTGAAAAGGTACTTTTTTTAAAGTACATACTTTTTACAGAATGTATTTTTTGAAAGATATTTAAATTGTTTCTTTTAAAAGGTGCTGTTTTCGAAAAGTTTTTTAAATGTACTTTTTTCAAAAAATTCTTTTCAAAAGAGCAGTTTTTTTTAATGTACTTTTTTTAAAGGGTATCTTTTTGAATAGGTATTTTTTGTAAATGTACTTTTATCTTGTGTAATAGGTACCTTTTGGCAAACGTTAATTTCTGGCAAAAGGTACTTTTTGCAAAAGTAAGTGGTTTTAAAGGTACTTTTTTAAAAGATACTGTTTACAAAAGCTTTTTTTAAAGGACACCTTTTTAAAACATACTTTTTTTAAGTTTCGCTTTTAAAATGTAATTTTTTAAAAACTTATTATTCTAAAAGGTACTTTTTGGAAAACGTACTTTTTAGAGAAATACGTTATACTTAAAAGGTTTTTTTAAGTTAAAGGTGCTTTCTCAAAAGATATTTTTTTAATTGTAATGTATCAAAACGTACTTTTTAAAAGCTACTTTTTAAAAAAGTAGTTTTCAAAATAAAATTTAAAAATTCATTTTTCAATACGGGTTTTTTTAAAAGGTCTTTTTATATACTTTTTTAAGGTTTTTTTTTAAACGCACTTCTAAAGGTATTTTTTAAGAAGATGTTTTTTCATGATATTTTTAAACGAAATTTTTCAAAGCGTGGTTTCTCAAAAGCTACTTTTTAAAAAAAGTACTTTTTAAATCTTTTATTAAAATGTACTCTTCTAAAAATTATGGTTATAGTGAAAATAATGCCAAAACAGGCTACAAAATAAAAAACACTATCAAATTATTAAATTAATATTTATGATGTAGAGAGAAAACGTTACTGCTGTTAGCTGCTTCTGAAATAATTTTGATTAATTAAAATAATTAAAAAACGTTATTTTCTTTATGTCTTGTAGCTTCAATTATGCTTTCATTTATCTACTTTATCCGGGCTTCATGTATAATTGTGAATTCTTTCTATACTTGGATCTTTCAGACGTTATTTAATTAATATTTTTTTCATCACGATTTTTCTATTTTTATTTATTTCATTTGTTTATTACTTATCTATCCATATACATAATTAAGTTTTGCTCTACTCCCCAGTGTATTAGTAGTTGGAACTGTAAAAAGTATTTTTCTACAAACTGAATCAATGAATTTCTTTCAAAGACACATTCAATTAATGACTTAAGCATTTTTGTTTATGATCTACTTAACAACACAAGACTCATTAATATAAATGTGTGTTTTTGGAACTTTTCTAAATGAAAATGAAAATTATCAACATTTCGTAAACAAGCAACAAGGAAAACAACAACCATACAAAACAGAAAGTTGTAATAACAAAACAAAAGTCTTAAATTAATTAACACTTATTAAATATTTCTTTTAATTAGAAACGAGTATGACCTATTTTGAAGGATTGAGCACACTCGCAGATTGTATAGGTGTGTGTGTGTGTGCCTTTATTTTTTGGTAAACAATAAAATCGGAAAGCAAGTGTGATTTTCTTCATGTTTTTTGTTTGTTTTTCTATGACTTCTCCAACTGTTGTGAGTAAACTATTGTATTTGTTATTATTCTACGCATGATTTGTAACTTCACAGAAAAAAAATTTTTTTTTTATTATTTTATTAACAAAAACATGCCAATAAGGCAATTAAAAATTTCATTGAAACATTTCAACTTTTGTTAAAAAATGTAATTAAAACAAATAATGAATAAGAATTTAGTTGAGTTAATTAAACGATTGTTTAAAAATTTATTTGATTAAAGGGTTTAATTGTCATAATTATATTCTTAATTGATTTTTGTTTATTTTTGTTTTATTTAAAGAGAATTAATTTTGTTCTGTATTTATTTATGGCCTGTTATATATGATACTAAGTACTTGGGAAAGCGCTTATAATATTAAGACAGGTCCTGAAAGAAATATACTTCTAAATCTTTACGATATTGCGCAGCAATAATTTATTATTAAAATGATTTTTCTAGCATATGTTCATGGCGAAAGATTTTATTTGCACACATGTCTCTAAATGCGTTTTAAAAATTAAAACAAAAAGACTGGTGACACATTTCTTATCAAATCATAACACTTTATTTGCTCCACACTGATTTTAAGAGCTTTTGAACACACACTGTTAAATTATTCACTGCTGGAATACCACGATGTTAAGTATTATGTTCTTTATACAAGATTGTCTGCTTAGTGGATAAGGTATGCATTAAACACATTCACCACAGCAGGCTACATGAACACACGACTTCAAATGGCGCATTTGTCGCCTCGTAGTCAGCTACTTAATTATTTTGAAGACGGCAGCAGCACCTTCTGCACCTCATATTTAAGTATAAACACTTAGTTCAGTATTGCCACCTTCAAATATTTCGCATTTATAAAAATTAAACTACTCTTTCGAAATGTACTTATATGACGTAAAAGTATAAAAATTAATCAATTTGTGCTTTACATCAATTTTTGGATATTGTTTCTGTACGATATCATTCATTCAACATTTTGTATTATACTGGAAACACAGAATTTTCTAATTGTAGCCAAAGAAATAAAAATTATTATAATTGGATTACAACGACAAAATCAGCAGAGACAACAACCTGTCGCCTAGTTGCCTTGCTGCCTTCAAAAGAATCACTCTCATATAAATATGTGTACTATATCCTTGACATTTTGTAGTCGGTAGCCTGCAGTGGTGAATGTATTTAATGCATCACCCTTTTTAGGGTTCCGTACACCAAATGTGAAAAGGAACCCTATTGTTTTCGCCACGCTGTCCGTCTGTTCGTCTGTCCGTCACACGGTATTTTCTCAGGAACCGTAAGAGCTACGGACCTGAAATTTGGACACAGTATGTAGAACCTTGGCCGCTACAACAACAAATACATGAGAATTAAAAATTAAAGGGTGTTCCAAAACGAGCAACGAAAAATATTAAAATTCCATGTAATATACATACAATTGTGTGAACATATGTATGTATATTGAAACTTGAAATTTGTAAAATTAGTGTATTTTTATCCAGACTACAACAATTAACACTAAAATTTAAAAAAGTTATAATTAAAGGGTGGTCCATCAGTTAATGCAATTTTAACTATGTAATTTTGACAATTTGCTATATCTTGGAAACCGTAAGAGGCAAACACTTGAAATTTTCAAAAACGGTAAAACTAAAAAAACCGAAAATTATAAAATCGCCAAACCAAAAAAAAAAAAAATCGCCAAAAATTAAAAAAAAATTGCCAAAACGAAAAAATAGCCAAAATTAAAAAAAATTTCTAACAGTAAAATAAATCGCCAAATTCGAAAAAATCGCTAAAATGAAAAAAACGCCAAAATGAAAAAACGCCAAAAATCGAAAAAAATCGTCAAAACGCTAAAATGTCACCAAAACTAAAAAAAAAATAAAAAAAATCGCAAAAATGAAAAAAAATCGCCAAAAAATAAAAAAATCGCCAAAATGAAAAAACGCCAAAAACCGAAAAAAATCGCCAAAACAAGAAAATAAAGTGTATATATATCATATAGGATGAAGTTTGTATTAAATTACATATCTAGTGTTCGTACGGAACCCTTCGTGCGCGAGTCAGAGTCGCACTTTACTGAATTTATTTACTTAACTTAAAGCTTCCCGAAGAATGTTAACAACATTCAGAGAGTCAGTATTTTTTTAACCCCCGACTAAAAAAAGGGGTGTTATAAGTTTGTAGTGTGTGTCTGTGTCTGTGTACCTGTGTGTCTGTTAGTGTCCACGTACAGGCCAAACGGCTGCACCGATTTTCATTTAGTTTTTTCTGTTTGAAAGATGACTTAATCGAGAGGGTTCTTAGCTATGTTTGAAAAAATCGGTCCAGCCGTTTAGAAGATATAACATCTTTTCTGAAAAAAGTCGGGGGTTTTTAAAATTTTTAATTTTTGTTATTTAACTTTTTAATTAAATTCCAGTGTTTCTTGAATCCTCATGAAATTGAAATAATCATCTATGCGCTGAGTCAAGAAATAATTTTTTTTTTTTTTTTTGGTAGAAAATTGTACTCTGTTTAATGTCTCTTCTAAGAGGCTTTTGTGACTCGATTTTCTGCGCTAAATTTGACTACCAAATAATTTGTTAAGCAGCCATTTTACAAACATCTGCTCTATTGTTTTATTATTTCATACATTTTGTATTTTGTTTTATTCTTTGACAAATGCTCTAATTCAGTAAGAAGATTTGGGACGTTTTTTGTTTGAGAATACTTTTGAGTTCTTGTGTTTGAATTCTCTAAATTATTTTCTTCAAAAATTGTTGTTGTCTTTGATAATAAATAATAAAAATATTATTACCACGTTTTTAAAACATGAAAATTAAATTAAAGTAATATACAATAGTTTGAAAAATATATATAAAAAAATATGTGTTGGAAATAATGTTTGGAACAAAATCATAAAGCAAATGCACAAACCTTCTAGTAGAGACAATAAATAATATTTGTTTTAAAGAATCGCAAATGGGGCTTTTCCGTCCATAGAGAAGACGGCACAATCGTCGAACAGAATTAGGGCATAAGTTGCTTTCTAAGCATTTTAATGAATTTTTTTAGTTTTTTTTTAGCGCACAATTGATTTTAATTAGGTTTCGGAATCTAAGATAGTCTTGAAAGACTCAGTTTGGTGACATTTTCGAAACCAATCTTCCAATTGCTGACTGGAAGGCATAATATAATATTTGTTCTTATGTTGTTTACTTAAAATTAAAATCGTCTTGTACACAGAGAAGTTCATTGAATCAGTAAATATTTTACACGAATGCGGACCTACAAATAATTTTGCAAATTTTAATTAACATTTTGTAAAAATTTAACTGAAAAAAAAAAATTGTTTAGCTAAATTTATTATACTATTTAAGACAAAAATTAACTGAAACTGGACATTTTTATAATATGCTATCAACAATTTTTATATTTACTTTAATTACACTTTATTATAGCTATGCTATTTATGTCACGACACATGAGCTTGAACGTGATTTTTGTAACAAAATTGTGATTTCTTTGTACTGAAAAGCAGAGTAAGAAACTAAGAGAAACAGATTGTTTGATTTTTTGAGTGAAACAAAAGAAATGAGAAGGATTTCTCAATTTGTTTTTGCACATGAGCACAAACCAGAAAACACAGCTGATGAGCTATAAGCCGGTTAACAGCCACCGCCGGCTACAAATAATAGAAAAAAAATGGGAAATAAATGGAAATATTTCGAAATATTTACGACGAATTTGACATCATCATATGTGATCTTCTGCGAGAAAAGGGACCTACTGTGTCAAAAACCGGAACTTGGGAAAATCGATGAAAATGAGAAAAGCATCAAAATTTTATTTTTTAAATGCGTTTTTTTTTAACTTCATTTTCACACACATTCGGCCACAAACAAAATATTAATTTAATCGTAAGCCGATAGAAAAGAAAATAATGGGATATAACTGGAAACATTTTAAAATATTTGCGGCGAATTTGACTATATATATATAATAATAATATAATTATAAAATATAATTTAACATATTAAGTTTGTATTATATAGCTAAGCAGCATAGCTATAATCAGATGTCCTAAGACGGCTCTCTTCGTTTTCTTTTTTTTTTTTTTATTGTGGGAACACGTATATAAAATTTACTTTAAACAAAAAAATAGTTTCCAATTATTTTTTTTCTGTGTACTTGTTTATTATGTTCTTTAGCTAATAATATCTGGATCATTCTTATTGTTGGACAATGTTTTTATAGAAAACATTATAACTTACTTTTTTATACTTTGGCATAATAGTGATCAATGTTTTATGTAAAAAAAAGCTGTAAGGCTGACAAGAAATACTCGTATTGTAACTTTCTGCCTTACAAATCCATCTCTATAACTATGTGGCATTTAAGGATACCATTACGAGGCTTAGGAAGCCATCATTAAGTCACCAATATAAAATTCACAAATCATTACAATCACCCCAAATACATATGCCAAATCTGAGAGGACTAATTATGTAAGAAATTTTAAACCTATCCAAATTCATATTAAAAAGAATAGACACTACATGCCAAGTAATAGCAAGAGGCAAGGGATTTAAATTGTTGCCTGGCTTTATACAGACTTTCGTTATAAATATTTATGTTTACGACATAAATATTTACAGTTGAGTTCATGTTACATAACTTGAAGCTACAAGTAAATTAATAAAATATCTATACAGAAACATATCAGCTGCGTATGATTGATATTCATTTGTTTGCAAGTGAAAATAATACTCATACGCCTTACATACATACATTACATATGTACATTACATACATTATAATAAGGGATTGATTGTATCCTTCATAATAAATCATAGCCTAAGGCAAAGTAGCTGGTTGGTTGGCTGATATCAAACACACAAACATCAAGTTATTTAAATTTCAAACATTTGTTGAACTTCTTGTGAAAATTCTAATAGAATTTCATTTTGATTTTATTATAAATATATTGTTAGTACATATGTATACCTTCCGAAAGGTATTATTTTCAAATAATATATTATAATATTTACTTTTTGCATAAACTAATTTCAACACGTGCAAACCTATACATGAATAACAAAAGTATATATATTTTATTTATAACTTTGGCAAAAATGCTGGGGCAAAAAAAAAACATTTCACAATAGCAGGCTTTTTACACACACATACAAACACAGTTCATTCACACACACCCACTTAATAAATAATAAAACAAATCATAAAACTTAAATAAGGTTAGCAAATCGACAACCACAAATTTCTTTTGTTTATTTAGACTTTCAAATATAACCTACTTCAATGTCGTCGAGAGGTAAACTGAAACAGTGTTAACCCTAGAATGGTAAACATCGCCTGTGAGGCGAAACAATATTATTTTTTAACGATATTTTCTGATCGCTTACACCTACCTAAGCATGCGCTCGTGCCAACTCATTTGAGTGTTGTACGAGGTTGCGCGCACACGTGTTATGTTTTGCTTAGCTGCATTTCCGAATAATACATATGTCAGTCTAAAGTATAAAGGTAATTTTTTGCACATGAAAGTTTGTTAGTTTTTTCCCTAAAAATTAGAGTGTACATATAATCCTTCAAGTTTTTTATGATGATTGGTTCTGAAGAGTAGATACTAAATTGGCAAGGAAGAAAGGTCGCGTATGCCCAAAGGAGTTCGAGCAGCAATACATGACGATATTGGTTATAAAACTGACGATTATGCCGACGAACCAGCCATACAAAAAAGGTAAAAGATCAAAATGGGATTTCTGCCCCCGTGTGAACATATATTTCTGCGCAAAATGCAAGGAAACATATTATATAGAGCACAGATCACCAAACTGTTGGCAATGTGACGCAAAAAAATAGTTTGAAGAACTACAAAATTTATTTTGGTGTGGAAAGTTTTTCTCCACTTAAAAGCCTTATATTATTTTGTTATATGTTAACTTGGTCTCAGGACAATAAGATAAAATAGGTTTTTTTTATCTCGAATGGAAGTTTTTTATTTTTTTTTTTATTTTTTTTTAAACGATCTCTTAGAATTAAAGATTAAAATATGCGATCAAAGAAAGGTCTGGCATATGTTTAAGATATTTATCAAATGAACTGGTTTCTGTTAATTTTTGTTACTAAACATTGAATTAATGTGTTTTATTTTTAGTTTATTAAAATCTTTTTGTTTTTAAAGTCATGTAAGGGGTTTTTACAAAAGTCGCCTCACAAGCGAAGTTTACCATTAAGGAGCTAAAAAGTATGTTTACCATTCTAGGGTTAAGTAATCACAACAACAACAATACATATGCCAAATAATTTATTTATATTTATGCAAACTAAAGAAAAATATAAGTAATTGATTCCTGTTTAATGTATTGTAGAGAAGAAGAAAGAAATCAAATTGTAATGCTACAATGAGACAGGCTTGATGAATAATTAATAACTTACTGGCAAGTCAGAAATCAATTTAAAACTGAACTACACATACATTTATTTATGTATATATACAGGCATACATATAGACATACATACGTATATATAAACATTATGTACATATGTGTATATTTGCTTATGCTTCTTATTATATATTTTTATTTTTCTTTAGCATTTTGCCAAGAAAATTAGATGACCTTTCCTTACTAGCAAAACATTTTGTAAGTCCTACCCACTCTTTCACATAAATATAAAATCCCTGCAGTGTGTGTTTTCATACATGATAAATATTTTATTTTCCAAAACTATTTTTTTTTTTTTTTCAAAAGGTCAGAGTTCAAGAGAAATATTATTTCATGCATTACGTACGAATGTGTTTTAATGAGAATTTTTTTCCTTTCTACTTTCATTTTTGATTATGTATTTATTAACTCCTGTAAAATCTAAAAAAAAAATAGAATTGGTTGCCTACCCACATACACGTTTTTTCAAATATCATAGAAATTTACGTTTAACCTTTAATTTTATGTAATTAAAATTTAAAATTAGAAAATTTTTTTTTTTTTTATTTATTTGTATTTCAATAAAATTAATTGTTGTTTACATTTGGCTTATTTGTTTAAAGAGGTTAGCAATATATTATCCTTTTCTACTTCGACATTTTGAATTTATTATGATGGTTTGAAAATATTTTAAATTGTTACATAGATTGAAGGAAAAATTAGAAATCAAAAACCTTTAGATTTTTTATTTTTTTTTTTTTGTTTATATAAGAAGAAAAATAACTAAGGCTAAGGGTTTAAAAAAAAAATTATGAAAAGCAAAGCTCATTTATATAATTATATTGAGAATTTTGACATTTTCTCAGGTAGTTTTCGTTCAGCATAATAATCTTTTCGTTAACAGTGGGAAATTCAGCAAACGTATGCAGTCTTTGCGTTGAATAATGCCAAGGGAGCTTAAAAATCATTTTTAAAAGCTTGTTCTGAGCCACCTGTAGTTTTTTCCTATGACATGTAGCTGACGTGTACCATACAGGGGTACAATAGAAGATTACTGGATGGAAAATGGATTTGATTAATATTTTTTTGTTTTCTATTGAAAGATCCGATTTTCTATTTATGAATGGGTATAGAATTTGTGTAGTTTTGTTGATTTTGTTGACAATATATGAAATATGATTTTTAAAACTTAACTTTCGATCAAGAATAACTCCTAAATACTTAACATTTTCTTGCCAGTTAATATCGATGTTGTTGAATTTTAGAGGGTTTTGTGGTGTGTAGCAGGATTTTCGCTTCCTTGTGAAAAAATAGCTTTTGTTTTTTTAGGATTAATCATTATTTTCCATTTCGTAAAATATTTGTCAAGGACGAACAATGCAGACTCCAAATTATTTATTATATTATTGGAATATAAATCCGAGCATAGTATAGCAGTGTGATCAGCAAATATTGAAGGTACACATCTCGGAAGTGGTGGGAAGTCAGCGATGTATATGTTGTATAGAATTGGAGACAGACAAGCACCTTGTGGACATCCTGCCGTTTATTTAATTTCACGCGATTTAGTTTGTCCAATAAACACGTTGAACGATCTTTCACTGAGGAAACTTTGAATGATTTTAATAATCTCTGCAGGAAAATTAAATTTTATTAACTTATAAATAAGTCCTTTATGCCAGACAGTGTCGAATGCTGATTTTATGTCGAGTAGAACCATTCCAGTTGATTTTCCTTCTTCGAAGTGATTTTTAACTAGTTTCCTGATTTTAAGGAGTGGGTGGGTTGTGTTATGCTGTGTCCTGAAACCATATTGATGCGGTGGGAGAGTTTCATTTGATTCAGTGAAGCGAAGTATTTTTTCTTTAATGACTTTTTCAAAAATTTTACTAATTGACGGCAATAGACTAATAGGTCGATATGACTATGGAGATTTGGCAGGCTTATTTGGTTTGAGTATAGCTATAGTTTTTGATATTTTCCATTTATTTGGGAAGTAACAGAGTTTGAGACAAGCATTGAATATATTTGTTAAGTAGTTTAGAGCTCTTTTTGGTAGATTTTTTAGACATATATTATTAATCTCATCTACGCCTGGTGATTTCTTGTTCTTTAGCATTTTAATAAGACTTAACGTGTAAGGGACAGAAATATAATAATCTTGGTCAATTGTGTTTATTTCAGTATCGTTGAAACTATTAACGACTCTATTAACTTCGTGTACAGTAGAGTCGTCACTAAGATGATTTGAGATATTATTATCATTATCAAAAGTTTCTGCCAATATAAAATTTTAAAAATAATTTTTATATTAAAATAATTTTATGGTTTATTCTTAAGTTACAAGAAGTAAAAACAACGAATTAACATGAATAACTCAAAAATATTGCCTTCAGTTAAACAAAAGTAAACAAATTAACAGACATATTAATAATTAGTGAAGAACAAACGACAATGGCAAGGCTGTTGTAAATTTAGATATGGCAATATTGAGCTTTTGTTACAAGATAATTTTGAACACATTGTAATATCATGAATCAAAATAATTCACGTATTCCACCTGAAAAAAAGTCCAACTTCCTTATAATAAATGTGCATGGGACCAGAAAATCAACTTATTATAGAGAAACTCCATTATTATAAAGAAAGTTTGACTGAAGTTAAATAAAAATAAAGAAATTAACAAACAAGGGGTAGTATGAACAAAAAAAGTTTTTGCTTTTTATTTAAAAATTTGTTTAAAAAAAACAAAAAACGCATACATATTTTGGGGTTTAAAACAAACTTTTAAGTAAAAAGTAATTACTTTTTTTTATTCATACTACCCATGTTTGTGTTAGAGATAATAAAATTGAGCATTCACTACCAGAAAGCTTTCGGCAAATTGAAATAAGATGAATCAAAACAATTTACATATTCAATTTGCATTCAAGACTTCAGTATATAAAGCAGAAATCTACATCAACTGACACCACACACAGTGAACCAAACACAAAAGAACGCTGGTGATGAAGGTATAGTGGCCTTTGAAAACAGCTGGTTGTTCCATTCTACTAACTGCTAACTTTGGTGTTAGTTGTTCATTAATAATTGAGGAGCTGGCGATCAAAACCAGACTAGTCCCGTTAACTGTTTTTTAAAGGAGAGGCAAATAGCTAAACTACTTGATAGAGACTATCAAGGAAAATTAAGTTTTCTTTTTTTTAAGGCAGGATCGAACTGGTTTTAAATGAAAATATTTCGTAACATCATTAGTGTGTACTTTGAGAACCCAAAAAAAATATATAAAAGAAAAATCATGTACTGAGGACATGTCTAGTTTTGTTCGCCAGCTCTTCAATTATCACATGTAATTTGGCTTACAAAGCGATACCAATTTTAGCGCAATCAAATCATAAATATAGAATATAATCTTTTTTTCTTTTAGCACGAGTAATGGTTCCACCTTTCTGTACTCAGCAAGACAACCAGATTTACCGAGAGAGAGAGAGAGAGAGAGGCTTGAGATTTCTGTTGTGCAAGGAGGCGATGAATGTTCTTATAGAGTGGAACCCACATTCCGATAAACAGGAATGAAATAAATATTATTCCTTCACTGCCACGCTCCAATGGATCTAGCAGATGTTATTGATAAAGTCAATTTCTATAGATCGCTAGAAAAGGTTTTTGTGAACACATCACACACATCAGTGTGAGTGATGAGAGATATGAATGCAATAGTTGTAAAATATGAAAAAAGTAATGGGATCACGGGGTCTTGGTAGAAAAACCGAAAATAGCGAATTTTTTACAGAATTCTGTAATTGAAGGCACAATATTTTCACACAAAAGAGTGCATAAAATATCGTGAGTATCACCATACCAAAACACGGAAAATCAAATTGAACAAAATTCAATCAGTAGAAAAAAGCGAGCATCTCTTCTCGATGTGAGAAACAGCAGAGGTGCCAAAAGAGCTTTAGATCATCAACATGTTACTAGGGAGATAAAGCTTAAAATTGCTGTAATAAAAGCAAAATCGAAATCATTTATCTCAAAGGAAATTTGCTACAGAAAAATTTAAAATGATTAATGTCAAAAAGGAATACATACACTCACTTCGTGCAGCAAACCAGCATCTTTACGTGCAAAATAATAAGAGAATGGAAGAATGTAAAGCACGTTTTTATAGATGCTGACAAACGCCATATCGTGCCATAACGGCGAAAATAGCTTAAGCGACATAATCTTCAAACTTCAATTTTTGACCAAAATCCATCATTTGCGATCGTAAATAGTCGATTTTCGTCAAAAAAACGAAGTCCAAAAAATGTGTCGCTTAAGCTATTTTAGCGGTTATGGCTTGATATAGGATATGAAAAGAGAGACAGAAAAATATGGTTAACGTGAGCCATAATAGAAAAATAGAAAGAAGCACAAGAGAAGAAACTCAGTAACAGCAAGACTCAAGCTGAAAAACAATTATTACGAGGGTGGATCAATAAATCTGTGACTTTTTAAATGAAACATTTTTTGTATCCCTTCCAAAAAAAAATATAATTTTTCAAGGACCTTAAAATAGGCCTTTGTTTGTGGAATGATTCCTTGTTGGAGTCAAATCTCTTTCCGACCAGCTTACAGAAAAGTTTGGGAATAAGAAATAGTAACTCGGGGCTAAATGTGAAGAATAGAGTGGATGAGGGAGCAATTCGTGTCCTGATTCATGGGTTTTTGCCATGGAAACTGCACATGCGTTTGTAGTCAGTTGAGAGCAAACGTGGCACTCATCTTGCAGACAACTTTCTTAAACCCAGCTGGGCATTTAAAATCGAAACCACACTGCCATATGAAATGCATATGGCATCAATAATCTCAAGCACTTTTACTCTTCGATCGGCCAACACCATATCGTGAATTTTTTTTTAACATTTTCGGCTATACTGACCTCAATTGGCCGTCCAGAATGTTCAGCGTCATTTGTACTTGTGCGACCACAATGAAAGTCAGCAAACCACTTTTTTACCATTAAAATCGATGGTGCAGAGTCCCCATAGTATTTATCGAGCTTTTCCTTGGTTTGATTGAGGGTTTTTTTTTCGCAAAAAATAATGTTTAATGAGCGTACGAAATTCACTTTTTCTCTTTTTTTTAGAAAAATACACAAAGGTTGTTTGTTTTGAACAGCTGTTAAACGCAAAGTAAAATTTGACAATATTCTATTAAGAGGTGGTGCTTGATGGAAACTGTTTTGCATGTCATATAATTACGAGGGAAGTTTGAAAAGTCACAGACTTATTGATCCGTCCTCATACAAATTGAATACATGGACCTTGAATGCAGTGTAAAGAAAAATGCAAGGCAAGATAAGCGCAAATGGGCGGAAAATATGTCAGCAGAAGCTCAATCTGCAGGGGAAACCAATAGATCAAAGTATCTGTACAGAATAACAAGACAGCTGACTTGTTGGTCCTTTAACTCCAGCCATAACTTGAAAGCTAATGGTAGTAACTTCTAAGAATGAGCAACTAAAAATTTGGACATAATATTATAAAAATATATTGTTCAAATTAGACCCGTGGTAGGCAACCCATACCATTACATTTTACAATTGTGTGTGTGACTCTTACCACGAGTCGGTGTTGCCAGTTAAATTTTCGTCTCATTTTCCTAACTTGTAATTTTAAATCTCCAAAACCAAACTGGATTTTATTATGGTTAAGTTTTGTTTATGAAGAAATACATCTTCTCTTATTGCTACGCCAATATAAAGATGAGTGGAGATAGTTTTGTAGAAAATTTTCTTAAAATAATTTAAATATATGCTTGAAAATGCCTTTGTATGTCACGTTTTTTCATGCATGACAACGTACGTTGACAAACTAAATTTTCGGGTTTGCCATAATAATTTTCTGAAAATAAAAAATTTAGTAAATTCTCATCACACATATTTTCTTATTGTTGGGAAAAAATTGTTCTCTGGCAAAACTGATTCTTAAGAGTATGCGATACACACAAGTTGCTCTCAGTAATGCGTGTGTCCACATACTTAATAGAAGAGTATAAGAAAAGGCGCGGCGCCCTTAATTTGCCGACCACAGCATTAGACACACAACCAGAGTGGTGATGAGTGTATACTACTCAGTATTGTGGACCTGTGTTCCTCCATGAAACCTTATTTTTAGAAGAAAAATTTCACTTATCAATGTTTTCAGTTAAAAATTCAATTAATTCAATTAATTTTTTTAGTTGACGCTATTAATTGTTTAATTGATGCAATGAAATTGAATTTAATTGAATTGTTTCAATTAAATTTTTAATTACTTCAATTGATTCATGATTGATTTTATTAAATTAATTAATAAAGTTTTTAGTTAATTTTAAAAAATTTTAATCGATATGATAATACAATTCAATTTGCTTTATGTGTATTTATGAAATTGCAAATAAATGTGTACGCCGCTTCACTCATGCATTTGTATTCTTTTTCTCTTGTTCGAAAAAAAAATAAGTATGTATGGCAACACTCTATTCTTAAAATAGCTGTTGTTGTTATTTACATTTATTTTCTTTACATACTTCTTACAACTACAATTTGAAGCTGAAAAAAGTCAGCCAATGTAGTAATGCTAAAGTAGGAAAATAAAAAAACATGTTGATTATTGAGTTCTTGTTTCAACTTTGTTATTTGTTGTTGAGCTTCTCATTTGTTTAAATGAAAGTTTATAATATAATAACACTAGTTGTTCTAAGAAGCTTTGGGTAAAGGTTCCCTGATGATCTGCATTAGCAACAGCGAAATGCGCATAGGATCCAGCTAAATCCCTCAGTAATCAATTTCAGTGTATTTTTAATCAAAAAATATTTTACTTAATAAGTAAAATGTTAATTTCAGATTATTAATGCGTTTATAAATTTTAAACTTAAAAAAAAAATAAGTATTTCATTGCACTAACGTTATATGCCCTGCAGGAGAACGAACTAGTGTTCAACTAGTATTTTTCTAGTACAGAAATCACCACCACTAGTTCCCAATTGTAAACCTTCCTATACTATCTTAATGCTCAAATTAGCATTGAGTGTGTTTAGAAAACTACTAGTACCATTGATACTAGTTTAGGACTAGTTTATTACCAGTGCTCTTGTAAAGAAAAATTCTACAAAAATTTGTGGTTTTATTCCTTTGTTACCCACTGACAACGCTAGTTAAAATTTGCAATTATTTATCAAAATTAGAAATACAAAAGGGTAATTATAATTATTTAATTATAATTATTTTTAGATCAAGCTCAAATTTTACTAATTATATGATACCAATTTTCATACAGTGCAAGAGCTCTGTTTATTTGGCAATGTGATGCCTTGGAACTACTTCATATACTAGTACTGATCAGCACTAGTAATTTTACACAACAACTTTAACCAATTTTGCACTAGTTATTGCTATTCTAGTAATTATGCTAGTAGCTTTTAGACAATTATCGCCTATTCTCCTGCAGGGTGTTGTATGTATATCTAAATGTTAAACAAAAATTTATTGCCAAGTTCATAACCTATTGTAGGAGTCGTAGTTCGTACAAATGTTGTTGGTCATTTCTATATTAAAATTTGTTTATAAATAATGTTTTAATTGAAATTACCAATAAATAACTCGTGTAGGAACTACGACTCATTCAATATGTTGTGAATTGAGAAAATATAAACGGCAAAAAAAATCCAAAACTGTTATATAATATTATAAAAGTTTAAATAATCATAGGCCACAAGTTATTCAAATTGTAATAATAGTTTATTAGAATAATCACGATTTACCACAACCGTAACACAACAATAATTTTTAATGAATGGATAAACTCAACATGTTCGGCAAACAATTGTTGAGATAAGCCATATAACAATAATATTATATTTCATTTGCTTATAAAAGCATTTGCTTTGTTTTTACAACAAAAATATTTGTTTAATTAACCAGCGTTCAGGCACTAAGAAATGCTTTTGCTTGTTAGTCAATTAAAGCCCACAAATGTTTACTACAAAATTTCATAAACATACATATAACATTATAATTGCAATAAAAGATTTTGATTTTATTTAAACATTTGCAGCATTTATTTAGTTATTATTATTATTCCTGCACATAACTGCATTATATGAGATAAGGAAAATTTTGTGGTTGAAAGAAATTAAATAATGTATTTTGAGTGTTTTAAAATCAAATTAATGTTGTTTTTTTTTTTTTGAAAAATATTAAATATTTAGTTTGTTAATGACTGACTAAGATTAAGCAATAGGCAACAGATTTAATTAAGTACGTATCTATGTATCTAATCTGAGTATCATTATATAGTTTATATATATTTATATGTATATTTTGAATTATTTACAAATATTAAAAACTACTTTAATTTGAATATTATATAAGAACTAAAGATAACACACACACATACATACACACACGAGTATGTACAACATTTTTATTACATACGACTCACACACAATCTTTCTCTGGCACTCTATTTCCTCTTTCTCTGCCTCACACCCACACAGAAGCATACACACACACCACACAATATCCTATAAACACACACACACACACACACACACACATGCCTACATGTAAATGCTTATGTGCCTAAGGCTTCAGTCGTACTTTTTTTTCTTAATCCATTTCACTCACTCATACTATTCAAATGCAGTCATCCGTGTGTAATGAATTTTAGAGTTTGCTTAAACATAATTTATAACATATTTTTTCCTTCTTTTCCTTTTTTTCCTTATACATACAGATATCATATTTTTTATTGCTTAGTTTTGTTAAGCAGTTTTTTTTTTCATAAAAATAATAATAAGTAAAACACAAGATAAACAAGATAAGTTTCATGTTCAGAAGAATGATTTTAGTGGAAGTGGCATAATATTAGGAGAGTCCCATGCTTGGCGCCGAAAAAATATTTCTTATAAATAACAAAAAAAAAGAAGCTGCCTAAAAATACAGAAGCAATTATGTATGCAGAAATGAAATCTTTTAATTTTACTGAAAGTTTAGCAAAGGTCTCATCTGCCTGTTTATATTGACGAGAAGTTTTGATTGTCTTTGATAAACTGGCAGTTAGTTGGGATTTTTGAATTCTGATCACAAACGTGGTCTTTTTATTTAGGAATATTTTGCTTCAGTAAAGGCTGTCTCTAAAGAATTGTTTAGCTTACAGCGAGGATGCAACTATTCTGAGTAGCGTGCGGGGTATCTAATTTAGTAGGGTGGGTTCTTGGGAGCATTGGGGCACTTACATCATGAGCCAATTATACCTGTCATTCAAAAATGGATAAAAAATTTTGTAGAGAAACCCCTAAAATCGAAGCGCCCGATATCATCCTAAACGTTAGAATGCGTGTAAGGTGTTAAACAATCTGTTCGTGACGATCCTAAACTTTTAATTCTGAAGCGCTTAAGTGCTTTAATTCTATATAGATCGTCATAACAGTGTATTTTAATCAAAGAACTCTGGCAACTTCCCTAATAAAATTCAATTAGTGCCAGACTTAAAGTCCTGGGATGCCAGATTTCTTGGAAAATTTATTTTCAGAAAGAGAAAGGAAAAGAGTTTCAGAATCAGTACTTATTTAATTCTGACAAACTTTTTCCTCTGACTTAAATATCCATCAGCCATGACGAAATAAATCTAACAGCTGAGCTGCCATAAGAAATTTGTTCATTCGATTACAAAAATTCATCAAAACTTTGGCCCAAAGTGGTCACACTTTGTTCACATTAGACAAATCTTTGTCTGATGGCAAATAACCAGCTGTTTTTATTATTTAATTTGTTGCCAATTTAAAGATGAAACTCACACTTTCTGGAAATATTTCTGCCATGTGTCCGTATTTTTTTAGCTGCATGAGAACCACCGATATCGATAACTATGGTTTGGCTGCTGAGAATATAAAATTGTATTAAAATTTCTGTACAGTTAAGTTCTGTTCGCCAAATTCATAGAACACTTTGACTTTTTTTCCGTTCAACATAATCGGCCTAGTGATCAAGCAATTCGTGCAGATATTGATTATGTTTGTTATCAAAATCGAAACTATCAATAAAAACAAACAAAAATTGCGTGCCAACGAGAATATTATTGCTTTTTGAAAATGAACAGCGGAACGATAGCTTCGCAAACAAGCGCTATCGATCCATGATGAGTGAATTTTTGTTTCCAAAAATTAATACGCTAAACATCAACAACATTCGGTTGCATCAAAAGTTTTTTAATTGGTTTTTTAGCCCGTTCAGGCTGACGCCAAATTAAATTATTTAGTGATTTAGTCGAAACCGAGTTGAAATTAAGTAATTTTGACATTTGCCAAATTTCGCTTAAATTAACAGAAATTGCAATAGACAACACCTTTTGTTTTTACTAAAACAACAATTTTTTTGCCAACATAAATACATTTAAAACTATGAGAAATAACAAATGACAGAAATAAAATTTTTTTAAATTCAATATAAAATTAAAAGTTGTTTGAAAATGATTATACTTAAGACGATTTTTGCAAGAAAAATTTTTAAAATGTGATTAATAATTTATTGCGAAATCAACTCAAATGTCATTCAATGCCTATATGAAAACTTTTGATTTCGTTCGTGTCAGCCTGAATAAAATATATAAGTAAGTTTTATGAAATGCAACCTTGATTTCGCTGTACTAAATTCAGTGCTGCCAAGCTAAAATAACCTAAAGCAGTTGATAATGTTTATGTCAGTTAACAAGAAAAGATAACGTAACAATAACCGACGAAAAATTTTAAGGGTCAAACAACTAAAAAATATTTTCGTAGTCTTCTGGGAAGATAAAATATACGATATGACTGGCGTTCAACAGCATTCATTGCTGTTTCAAATAAAAGAGCATTTTTGCTTTCAAAATCCGCTATTATTTTCGCTACGGTGTCCGTCTGTCTGTCTGTCAAAGGCTGTTTTCTCGAGAACCGTAAGAGTTACGGATCTGAAACTTTAAAAGAGTATGTAAAACTTTGGCCACTACAACAACAAATATATGACAGTTTGAAAAAAAAACTAAACAAAAATTCGCCAAAAATGAAAAAAGCGCTTAAATGAAAAATTTCACCAAAAATGAAATAAATCACTAAAATGCCTAAATTAAAAGAACGCTAAACTAAAGAGCGTCAATGCCAAAACAAATCGCCAAAAATTTAAAAAATCGCCAAAATAAAACAAACTCCAAAACTAAAAAGTTCGTACACAGAAAAAAATGATTTGTAAATACAATTAATTTTTTTGTTATATCAATTAAATAATTAATTGATTTTGAACCTACAACGATTTTTGTCAATACAATTAACGAAATTGTAAGTTAAAGGAAAATCTTAAAAATATTTTCAATTAAATATATCAACAAATAATTTGTTGAATTTTATTTATTTTTTAAACATTTATATTTGTTAGATTTCAAAGTTATTTCAATTACAGTTATTGTTATATTAACAATGTGAATTGTTGAATTTCTGTATCATATTTGTTATATTAACAATCTTTTCATACACAATCACAATCCTTGAAACAATTTTTGCTTGTCTGCGAAAAACACTAAATGTCTTTGGGCTGCGTTGAACCCTCAACCTCAGGACTAATAAACTAACTCGCTTACCTCTCAGCTAAAGAGCAATACTTTATTAGATAAGCAAATAATGAATACACATACAACATGATTTCTTGTTTCTTCTACATGTGCGCATTTCATTATGATATAATTTAACAAATAATTTTGTTGAGTAATTTAATTGACTACAAAAATTTTACTTTGTATGATGATTGTTAATTTTTAAACTAAATTTTAACAATTTGTTTTGTTGGTTGCATTTCGATGATATTTTTTTCTGTGTATAGTATTACATATGTAGTATCCGTATGGAATCCTTTGTGTGTGAGTCAAAGTCGCATTTTACTGAATTTATTATGTACAAGTGACTTCTAAGCACTTTTTCATTTTCTTGAAGTAAATAATTCCATAATATTGAAATTTTAATTCACAAAATATTTAATAATTTCTATTTTAGAGCGCATTGTAAAGTTTCCTAGTTTTTCGTACAAACAAAAACAGCTGTTGGACAGTCTGTCAAATAAGTGTTAGAAAAAGTAAAAAAAAAAAAATACAGCATTAAGCACACCTTTATTCTGCAGCAGATTCATTTTATTTGGTTTTAAAACCTCAATTTTTTCCACCTGTGATTTGAACGCAAATTCAGCTGTTTATGGTTTTAATGTTAAAACACCAGATTTTAACTTTACGGGTGGAAACACCATAAGTCATTGTTTTATACTCAAACCTCTATCGACGTCCTACAGCCAGAATTATTGAAAGAAATAGTCAAAACTAGGATTGAACAAATGGTTCATAGAACTCGTAGCCGCGGTGGACATATGTACCAAATTATACTCGTATTCAAATAATCTACCAGATTACAATAAAAAACATTTCATTTAAAGCTCTCATACAGCTTAAAAAAACTCGAGAAGAACAGTAATAATTTAACCAAATAGCTACTAAAGTGCGTTAGATGAAAGCAGTCAGTCAGCTGTGATGTAATGATTAGACAGAGAGGGAACCATGTAATTAAAAGTTGCGTGGAAACACAGTATAATTTAAAATTTCTTTTTTCTATTTTTCTTAAGTTCTCATACAGCTAAAAAAACACTCGAGAAGAACGGAAATAGTTTTATCAAACAACTTATAAACAGCGTTAGATCGCAGCACTCAGTTGTTGTTAGATGCTTAGAGAAAGAGAGAGAAGCGTGTGATTGAAAATGTTGTGAAAACACAGCAAAATTTTAAAACGTTCTGTTTTCTATTTTTTTTTCTTAAGTATTCATGTAGCCTAAAAAAACACTCGAGAAGAACAGAAATAATTTTATGAAACAACTTATAAACAGCATAAGATTGAAACACTCGGTCAGCTGTGATGTCATGATTAGAGAGAGAAGCATATAATTAAAAATGTCGTGGAAACACACTATAATCTTCAATTATTCTTTTAATCTTAGCCTGGGACTCTTCCTTCAACAAAATAAAAACATTAAACCAATTAATGAATAAAAATTCACCGTATAGAAATTTTCAGTTTTCCCTTTATTTTTGTAATATAAATTTCCTATATATTTTTTATTTTCGATTCTTGAAATACACGTAGAAGAGTATTCAGTATGAGCTAAGATTGAGTGAGAGTATTTTCTTTTATTACTAATATAATTTATGTATATTATTATACTAAAGTTTTAGTTTAAGTCGTTTAGCATTTAGTGTTAGTTGTTGTGTAATTTGTTTTATTGTTAGAATTATTTTTTCGTTTTTTTTTCTGTTAGTATCAATAGTTGTTAGTAAGAATACTAGTATAAAAAAGGAGCGCGAGGATATTCAATCGATGATGCGTCATCGTAATTTACGGCCATTGGAGTGGACTCACCTTATATCAGATTCACTGAAATATGTTAAAGTTGTTGATTGTAAGCAAAAATATTTGCAAACATCACATAAACAGCAACACGATGAAATGTTGCAGTTTTCAATTAAGCAGAGAACTGATGCTGCTGCTGATGATTTATTTTTATATAAACTATATTCTTTAAAATGTAGAAGGTGACACCAAAGATCTAAAGCGCAAGGAAATGTATAAGCTGCCGATAATGGCAGTGTTGACAATGACAAAAAAGGTGTTGATGCTGCTGCTGACAATGATGAAAAAGTTGATGATGCTGCTGCTGCTGCTGATAATGATTGACGCTTACACGTAGTTTTAGCAACAGTTTTTGTTGAAGTTTTCTTAGTCGTGATAGTGGTAGTGTTAGATTGTTGTAATAAGTTACGTGTCATATGATAATTTTCACGCAATTGCATATAATAACAACATGTTGTTTTATTGTTGTTTTTACAACTGTTTAATTTCGTTGCTGCTGCTGCTTCAGTTGTCAGTTTTCTATTATTTTGGTTGCTATTTTCAATCCCAGTATGTGTTAATATTTTAACAAAACCAGTCAGCGGTACGAGTATCAGTAGCAGAAATCCTAACAATTGTTTACTGGCTTCTATCACATAAGCACAGATTTTAGAGCAGGCCGTACAACCGGCAGCCTTATGAAGCGCCTGGCATATGCTAAGGTAAACAAGTACATTAACAGGTACACTGAGATATAATGACTTGGAGACATTCGATGATGTGCTAGTGCCGCGCGCTGCATTGCTGCTGGGAACTCCCCTGGAAACAGAATGAGAAACACCTGTTTAATTTACATCTTTTTTGCTGTTCTCCAACTCAAGCATAATTTTTTTTATGACACTATTTCTGTGGTGCAATAAGGTGAAAAAGTGCTTAAGTCATATTTCACTGTTTTGCAGGAGTGCACTTTTAAGCTTTCAAGTTGATTTTCAGACATTTATTTCTTTTACAAATAAATTGGGAAATTCCTTTCTCACTTTTATTTCTTTTAGGAATACCTCGTTTTATATACCATAAATAATAGTTTCATTTTTAAATATATCACAGTACAAGTTAACTTAAGCTTTTATTCTTTATGATATTAAAAGTCGAAAAAATACAATTAGTATTTCATTGCGCTCTAACTTCGTGAAAAATTGCACAAAATAATTTTGATTTTAATCAGAGATGCTTTTAAATTTGAAAATTGCCGGGGCACTGCTTACACAAAAATCAGCTTATCTCGACTTAAGCACTTTTTCCTTTTAGCCACAAATTAAATGCCAGTGTTTCCGCGTAATAAAAAAAAGTGTTTTCTGTTATTTAATATATTGATATATATGTCTACTACGTTTATACGTGCACTGTTTGTAAATAAATTAACTCACTGTTTATACGGCATCGCAAATGTACTAAAACTTGGTAGCACTTCTATATAAAACTTTCTCATGCTTACAAAAAAAAATTGTGTAAATGTATTAAGTACAAAATAATTATTTGCTTTAATTCTCCTTATTTTTTTCTATCAATGTTTTTGTGCAATAATTATCTATTTATTGCTTTTCATAAGTAAACATTTCTAAGCGTGGCAACCTCAATCATTTTATTTGCAAATAGTGCTTTTGTTGTTAATAGTTTTCCTGAGTTAGTAAGCTGCAAATAAAACAATTATATGGCAAAAATTTACAATTTATTTGCAAATAAGTCATACATATAAACGCAGTAATAGTAAAAGGTGGCCGCCATCCATTTTTTTCGAGTTATGGGGCTCTGAACTTTTCATAAACAACTCTGAAGAATCTCCAAAAAGAAATTTTTAAATAGCTTATCTGATAAAAATTTAAAAAATAAGAAAACAATTTTTTTTAAATTTGGCTGCAACCCATATTTCCCGATTTATTGGTCTTTAAAGTTTTGATCGAAATTTTCAAAATTTCTTTTTACACATACATATGTGTTCGTTTCTTTCCTTAAAACTTTTGTAACATAAAAGACACTGAATGTGTCACCAAGTCATTAGGGTGACCGATGACATTTTTCAAAAAGTGACACCAAATAGGGGATTTATCAACAAAAAAAAAGGGGCAACATTAAAATAAAACAAACCAACTACACTTTTTATTTTTATTACAACTTTTTATTTTTAATGTATTATTATATAATTCACTCTAAAAGAAAGGGGGACAAAAAGTGGCAATTTGCCACTTTAGTCGGTCAAACGGTCACGCTGCCCGGCACGCATTGTGCTATGAAACTGACATCAGTGTTCTAGATTGTGCGACAGTGGGATCTCGGCCTGAGACTCTCAAAATTACACCAAAAAAAAAATTTTTTGATGTGTAAACATCTATACGCTAGGGGGTAAAAATCTTTTGACTTTGATTTCTTTGCTGAGATTTCTTTGCTTTTCTTTCACAGCATTGCCAAATCGGTGTGAGCTATGTAAGAGTGTATTAGTGTTTGAAAGAAGCAATACCAAGCAGAGAAACAAGTCGACTGGCTCGAAGCCGACGGTGCGCCGCCGCCGGTTATTTTTCTGTATATTTCCGTACACCAAAGGTGAAAATGAACCGCAAGAGCTACGGACTTGAAATTTGGACACAATGTGTAGACATTTGGCCACTACAACAACAAATACATGAGAGTTAAAAACTAAAGGGTGTTCCAAAACGAGCAACGAAAAATGTTAAAATCCCATGTAATATACATACAATTGTATGTACATATACACACTTGAAATTTTAAAAGTTAGTGTATTTTTATACAGACTAGAATAATTAACACTAAATTTAAAAAATTTAAATCAATGGGTGTTCCAACAGTTAAGGCAATTTTGACTTTGTAATTTTGACAACTTGTTGTATCTTGGAAACCGTAAGAGCAAAACTCTTGAAATTTTCAAAAACGGTAAAACTAAAAAATCAAAAAAATATAAAATCGCCAAATATAAAAAAATCGCCAAAAACAAAAAAAATCGCCAAATCGAAAAAAAGCACCAAATTAAAAAAATCTATAGGACTAAAATAAATCACGAAAAACCGGAAAAATCGCCAAAATGAAAAAATCCTTCAACAAAAAAATCGCCAATATGAAAAAATCGCCAAAGTGAAAAAATCGCCTAAATAAAAAAACCCTAAAAACAGAAAAAAATCGCCAAAATGAAAAAACCCCAAAAAACAGAAAAAAATCGCCAAAATTAGAAAAAAATTGCGAAAATTAAAAAAACCCAAAAAGAGAAAAAAAACGCCAAAACGAGAAAAAAGCGATAAAACTGAAAAAAATCGTTGAAACTGAAAAAACTTAAAAAAGGAAGAAAGCTAAACCAAAAAAAAAGATCAAAACCGAATGTGCGCGAGTCAAAGTCTTACTTTACTGAATTTATTTTAATTGCAATGCGTACACAACAACAAGAACAGCAACAACTAAACGATGAACAACAGGAATTAAAAATTAAAACGTAAAAGTAAAGGCATTTACCATAGATGAGCACTGCAGTACCACTAAAGTTTCAATAAAAATAAATAAAAAAATTTTACTGATTACTAAAATTTTTATCTACAATTTTTATAAATTGCCTAAATGATTTGTTATATGATGAGGTGCATTGAATTTTCAGTAATCAGTAATGCCCGTATTCATAATGAAATTCTACCAAGTGGCTAAATGTTTTTCATACAAAAGTTTCAAAATTTGAATGAAAAAACTTTGCCAATTGCTACGGCCCTACGATTTTACTAGTAATGCAAATTAAATTTCATTAGCAGTAAAAATTTAATGAATTTTTTTAGTAATCAGTAAATTAACTGCTTACTGCAATTTTGAATGCAGTACATATACATATACTGCAGTGTGCCCATTTACTAACCAAATAAGTTTAATAAAACAAACAAAAACCAACAAATTCTTATGTATTTACAATATTGAAAGTTTTGATACTTTTAATTAATTAATTTAAAAAAAGATACTAAAAGCATAAGTACTTCCAACTTAAAAAAAAAAAATTTCATTACTAGATGTTTACACATCTCCTCTGTGATCGGACTCACATTGTTTTTTTTTAATAAGTGAGCGGTCCACGACTATTAAAAGTTAACTTAATATGTTTGGAAACTTTTAACCTAAGAGTCCAACGCTTGTAATTTCCCGATTTGGCGTTAAAAATGTTATCGGAACGATTCCCATTACAATTTAACTTAATATTTAAGATACTGCCACCAAGTTTGATTCGTAAGAAACTTTGGATTCTTCTAATGGCATGATTTCGCCACGCCCATTTAAATTAAATTTTACCTAGCCTGTTATGCCACTCAAGTGATTCTAGCCAGTTCCTATGAAAAATTGCACATGCCTTGGCTTCTTCTAATGGCATGATTTCGCATTTTGGAAAGTGAGCGGTGCTACGCCTATTTACATTTCATTTTACATAACGAAAACTTCTACCGAAGCAATTCTTCTTAAGAAACTTTGTACATATTTTGGGCTGTTGTATGTAATGACTCGAACTCACATGTATTAAAGTGGGCGGTATCACACCCACTAAAATCTAATTAAATATTTCATGCACTTCTACCCAAGTGATTGCACAGAAATCTTGTGCAAATATAAATCGCCATACTATTTTATTTATTAAAATGTGGCAAAACCAAATAGGTCCGTATGCAATCTTCAAAATGGCATCAGTGTTGCTAGAGTGTGTTTTCTGATACATTAATAAGTTAAGTGAAAATAAAAATGTTGTAAAGTAAAGCACACTGTAGTAGCATATTATAATAAAACGATATAGAATTTAAAAAAATGTAATATTTCTAGCCAATCGCTTAAGACGAAATCCTGCACAATTATAAAGCTTCTGTTGTGGTACAAATCTCAAAACAAAACCGTATTGCCAGACTTTTTTTCTGAGCGAAAAAAAACTGATTTCCATTTCTCTATCTTACTTCTGTACGAACATTGACTCGAACGACAAATCGCAAGAAAATGTAAGAGTTTTCATACAGATTTTCATACCACTAATTCGAATGAGTCGTCAACAAAGCGAACACTATATCAAAATCACTCACTTGCTATTTTGTTTTCGTGTGGTAAAATTTATTTGCAAATAATTCATTAAAGTTTGTAAAATTATTATTTGATAACATTATTATTTTTTTTACTCACATTTCTTCAATTTATTTTTTATTTGTAAAGAAAAGTCATAAAATATTCATCAAAATATTATTGAACACTTTTGTTTTGATTATTATTTTATGTTCATTATAAAAAGTACTCGCACATTTTAAACAAAACGAATGTAGTTGTAAAGCAAAACAGAAATAACATGCTGTTGCTGTGCGACTATTTCGTTGAATTCTTTTTCGTTGTTCAATATGGTTGCATTTATTTTCATGTAAATGTTAGTGAGTTTAAAAAAATCGCTAGAAATAGTTACTTGAAATATACAAATTGGCACTACTTTTTTTTTTTAAAGCGAAGTAACACTCAGGCAATTAATGCCTTCTACTAGTACTAGGTGTTACCTTCTTAGGAAAGGGATAGTGATAGAAGACAGGTGGTGAAGGAAGAGATAGAAGAAAGCTTCATTCTTTTACAACTCTGCTTTTTGCCCGCTTTTTAATAATGCAGCGTTGCAGCGCCTTCTGATGTTAATTGAGGCGTATTAATTTTGAAGTTGTGCTTAGTAGCCATTTTATTGGTTATTTTACTTCGCCGATGATTTTTGCTACACAATACCGACGAAGGAGGGCGCTCTGATGTTACATTAGGATTAGCATTTGCTGAAGTCGGTATAGTTCAGTGACCAGTGACTATGCCTTCATCACTTGAACTTTTCCCACAATAATTGATACAAAGGACACTAATGCACATCAGAAAATAATTTATAAACACGTAAAACAAAAAATGGCATACGTAATCACAAGCGAAAGAAAGCTGGCGTCATAGTGGATAGAAAATGTACTATAATTCGAGCGACTAAGTTTCTTTCCTATAGTTTTTCTTTCGACATAGTGGAAGTGGCAGTTAAAAATTAAAAAAAAAATAAGTCAATGAACAAAATTCTCTTGTAGTGAATGCATAAAATATTTTTTTAATCAATGGAAAATAATTTATTATTTTTTAGTTTTATTGGCTAGTTTGAAAACAATATATATACATATTTAAAGCAATTGTATACATTTTTAACACTCATTCATTAAATTTTATCATTCAATACTTATTTTTTTGGTAAAATTTGATGCAGATTAAATCTCTCAAAATAATCTACCAAAATAAATCTTGCAAAATTCGATGTGGCAAGTCATTATTGATTTTCGCACAGTTTCACATACACCCAGAAAAGAGATTGGTTGGAAAACGGTTAGTCCAATAAAATATCATTTGCATTAACTATATTTCAGTTCACGCTATCAATTTTCTGTTAATCCAAAAAACAATCCATGTTCATTGCCATAAGGGCATAATTTTAACAAAGATATGATTGTGACAATACTTAAATTGATTGCATCAACCGAGCGTATGCTTTTGTCATGACTAATTAACTGATTGGTTAATCCAACCGAATAAAATATTACGAATTGAATTTTACTACCAACTTTAAAATTAGCTTTTGTGACTTTCAAAGGTATTATGATTTTTCAATTCTCAAATGGTTTTTGAAAGTCTGTGCATAAGATAACAAACAGGTTTGTGGCTTTTCAAAATGTGTGGTTGAAGAAATGTATATAGACATGCTTCGCCATTAGGAAATAAATTTCAATTAAAATAAACTTATGACAATATGTCAAATAATAAATTTCTTAAATTGTGTATTTTTATTTGCGTTTATTGTTCATTTTTACTTCAGCAAGTAAGGCCAATTTTCCTTTTACAGGTACCAATTATGATATTGTTTTAATTATATTAACCAAATTTTCCGTAGCAGGAATAACATTTATTTAAAATTCCATACTGTCAACCAATTTTTTCTGTTGCTGCAACTATTGGGTTTAGGGTTATAATTAAAATATAGTGGTACCAAAAGACAAATTCAGTCGCTATAGCAGATTTCTATGATAGTTGCTGCAACCGCCAAAAATTCAATTGGAAACAAATTCGGTTGTCACAACGAATCTGTTTTCTCTGTGTACAATAGCCCAACTCACAATCTTTTGCAAATGGTGTTGCATCGTTGCATGTGCAAAATTGTGTAGTATATTCTACTCACCACTTAAACATTCTTAGTGGTGAGTATCGATATAAAGGGTGTTTTTTATTGAGGTATAGAATTTAAGTTGGCATCACTTTTTTAACTGGCGGCCATTTTGTCAGCTGTCAAGTGATTAATGTTTAGTTTGGTTTGCCATTTCATCATCAACAGGTTGACAAAAGAACAACGCTTGCAAATCGTGCAAATTTATTTCGAAAATAATGGTTCAGTTCGCGAAGTTTACCGCAAGCTCCGTCCATTTTATGGTCGACATAATCGTCCATCAGAGCAATTAATTCGGTTAACCATGGATCGTTTTCGCACTACGTTTACTCTATGTGATAATACGCATCCGCAGAGACGTCGAACAGTGCGCACCGAAGAAACAATTGCCGCTGTAGAGCAAAGTGTTGAAGAGGACCCGAATGAATCGATTCGCCACCGTACACAGCAATTGGAGCCGACTAACCGACTATTTTGTTCCCGAATTGGATGGCATGAATGTGGATGAGTTGTGGTTCCAACAAGACGGCGCTACATGCCACACAGCGCACGTCACAATCGATTTATTGAAGGAAACATTCGATGAGCGCATAATATCGCGGAATGGACCTGTCAATTGGCCACCAAGATCGTGTGATTTGACACCATTGGATTATTTTCTTTGGGGATATGTGAAATCGCTCGTCTACGCCAACAAAGCAGAAACGTTAGGGGACTTGGAAGCCAACATTCGTGGCGTTATTGCCAACATACGGCCCCATATGCTCGAAAAAGTGGTTGAAAATTGGACCTGTAGAATTGGCTTTATTCGAGCCAGCCGCGGCGGCCACATGCCCGAAATCATATTTAAACATTAATGGCATAAAATTATCCTTCCAATAAAGCCAAATTGATGGACATTAAAACGATTTTTTTGTGTTTTATTTCAATTCAAAGTTCTATACCTCTTAAAAAAACACCCTATACTATACCATTTTGCAAATGCAACGATGCAAGACCATTTGCACAAGATTGTGAATTGGGCTAATATAATATTTATGGCTAAATTTATTTTAATCGAGGTAAAAATTTTAATTTTACGAAAGGGAAAATTAAGGCATAAAATTCAAAAAGCTGCTGCAAACTACTTAAAAAAAATGTGCAACAAAATATTTTAAATCAAAGACATAAAAATTTTTTGTATGTGAAGAAGTTTCAATTGATGTCTCAAGGCAGGTAACTTTTACACGCACAAACTTTTTTATGAAAGGCTAATGTGGTGGAAAAACTTAAACCAAAGTTTTAAAAACATGAAAATTCTTACATGGAACTTCATTAAAATATTTAAATTTGTATTTTTTTGTATTGTACATCCATCCCTCTTTTCCGTAAGAGTACTCATTCACAGTTGATTGACCTGCCACAAAAAATATCGTAATTACAACTTTCACAAACTAAAACTATTAAAATTGTTGCTTAGCCACACCTTATATTATACTTCATAAAAATTTACCATCACTTTTCAGAAGAAAAAAAAAATGGAAATCATTGAAGTAGAAAATGATAAATCAATACTGTTTTATATCAAAACTTAAGCTGGATAACAAAAGAAACCATTTGCGGCATTAAAACTGCATAGAAAAACTGCAAGAAAAATAACAAGTATAAAATCTCCTTTGAAATTGTAAAACAGAAAATTTGGGTCAACATCAATTTTGTTAAGTGTTATGGCTTAATTGTTGCAGAAATATTTTAAATTTTTTTATCGCTACACTGTCATCACGTTTTTATGACACTAAACAATGCAGCAACTTTTTACTTATTGCATGATTTTCTATTCTTTTAATTCAGTTCTTTGTTTGTATGTTATACTAAGTGAGTGATTTAGTAACTAAGTACGTTAAGGTGTCTGTTTAAAACATTTTAGTATACTTACCATTGAGCACGTGAACGGTAACACTCTTGGGCTTAGCATTCGATGGATTACATTGATAATGGCCAGAGTCTGATGGCCGTGCAGATTTAATCAATAAAAAGGAGGTCGTTGTTTCGCCTTTATTTGTAACAACCGAAACACCACCGCGCGGTGAATCATAGTTAATAATCTGCAAGTAGCAACAAAAAAAAATGCAAAATGTTTTTAAAATCATAAGATTACATTGGTATGATGTGCTTGCGGGTTTTTTGAGTAGACGCATATGTCAAAAAATATAAATAAATGATTTTTATTATTTTCTTCATTACTTTATTTTAGCGATAATAAAACATACTAAAATTTTAATTTTAATTTAATTATTTTCTTTGAGTCAATAATTTCACGAAAATGCTTTCTGCCATGATATGAATATAGAAGGTACTTCCATTCTCTCTTTGTTTTTAAAAATAAGTATTTTTGAAGTTTGTTTTTTGAGAGAAATAAAGAAAAATGTTCCCATATAGTAAAAAATTTAAGTCTTCCCCTAGAAATTTGTTTTTATAAAATTGTGTAATTCTCTTAACAAAAATTTTGCGAATAATTAAAGTGATATAAAGGGTGTTTTTTATTGAGGTATAGAACTTTAAGTTGGCATCACTTTTTTAACTGGCGGCCATTTTGTTAGCTGTCAAGTGATTAATATTTAGTTTGGTTTGCCATTTCATCATGAACAGGTTGACAAAAGAACAACGCTTGCAAATCGTGCAAATTTATTTCGAAAATAATGGTTCAGTTCGCGAAGTTTACCGCAAGCTCCGTCCATTTTATGGTCGACATAATCGTCCATCAGAGCAATTAATTCGGTTAACCATGGATCGTTTTCGCACTACGTTTACTCTATGTGATAATACGCATCCGCAGAGACGTCGAACAGTGCGCACCGAAGAAACAATTGCCGCTGTAGAGCAAAGTGTTGAAGAGGACCCGAATGAATCGATTCGCCACCGTGCACAGCAATTGGAGCCGACTAACCGACTATTTTGTTCCCGAATTGGATGGCATGAATGTGGATGAGTTGTGGTTTCAACAAGACGGCGCTACATGCCACACAGCGCACGTCACAATCGATTTATTGAAGGAAACATTCGATGAGCGCATAATTTCGCGGAATGGACCTGTCAATTGGCCACCAAGATCGTGTGGTTTGAAACCATTGGATTATTTTCTTTGGGGATATGTGAAGTCGCTCGTCTACGCCAACAAACCAGAAACGTTAGGGGACTTGGAAGCCAACATTCGTGGCGTTATTGCCAACATACGGCCCCATATGCTCGAAAAAGTGGTTGAAAATTGGACCTGTAGAATTGGCTTTATTCGAGCCAGCCGCGGCGGCCACATGCCCGAAATCATATTTAAACATTAATGGCATAAAATTATCCTTCCAATAAAGCCAAATTGATGGACATTAAAACGATTTTCTTGTGTTTTATTTTAATTCGAAGTTCTATACCTCTAAAAAAACCACCCTATACAAACTACACATCTGTAAATTTTTAAAAGTGGTTACGTAATAACTTATCTCATATTTTTATGTTTTCTGCTTCATATAAATCTTTTAACTATATTTTCATCTAAATTTGGCGTTGAGAAACCAAATTTATTGATGTTTTTGATTAGTTGACAATGAATTTTCATTAAGTTTAACAAATATTGATTGATATTGCATTTTGTTTAATCTACATAATTCGTTTCTTGTTGATTGTAACATCTTTTTCTAAAATATTGAAGAAGATCTTTTGGCAAGTCTATTTCACAGATATTATAAGCTCTTAGCCACTTTGGACGAACACCAGGAAATGAAGGGAATTAAAAAAATGCTGCACTCATATTTTTACTTATGCCCTAATTCAGTAAGAAGATTTAGGACGTTTTTTATTTGAAAATAGTTTTGAGTTCTTGTTTTTGAAGTGTCTAAATTATTTTCTTCAAAAATGGTTGTTGTTTTTGATAATGAAAAATAAAAGTACTATTACCATGTTTTTAAAACATAAAAATTAAATTAAAGTATTATACAATAGTTTGAAAAATATATGAAAAAATATGTGTTGGATATAATGTTGAGAACAAAATCATAAAGCAAATACACGAACCTTTTAGCATAGACAATAAATAATGTTTTAAAGAATCATAACTACGGCTTTTTTTCGTCCATAGACAAGACGATACAATCGTCGAACAGAATTTGGGCATTAATTGTTTAATTTATACATTCTGTATTTTATAAAAACAATTTTAAAATAATTTTTAAATAAAATTTTCAAACAGAAAGGAAACAGAGGGGGAAATATTAAATTAATACGGTAGCACGAATTTACCGGAAACTTCACAATACTTATCCTTGTCAGATGGTGAATGTCAAGAAAAAATGAGAGAATGGAAGTACTTCTATATTTATATAATGCTTTCTGCAGTGTGGACTTATTAGAGGTATAGAACTTCGAATTGAAATAGAACACAAGAAAATCGTTTTAATGTCCATCGATTTGGCTTTATTGGAAGGATAATTTTATGCCATTAATGTTTAAATATGATTTCGGGCATGTGGCCGCCGCGGCTGGCTCGAATAAAGCCAATTCTACAGGTCCAATTTTCAACCACTTTTTCGAGCATATGGGGCCGTATGTTGGCAATAACGCCACGAATGTTGGCTTCCAAGTCCCCTAACGTTTCTGGTTTGTTGGCGTAGACGAGCGACTTCACATATCCCCAAAGAAAATAATCCAATGGTGTCAAATCACACGATCTTGGTGGCCAATTGACAGGTCCATTCCGCGAAATTATGCGCTCATCGAGTGTTTCCTTCAATAAATCGATTGTGACGTGCGCTGTGTGGCATGTAGCGCCGTCTTGTTGGAACCACAACTCATCCACATTCATGCCATCCAATTCGGGAACAAAATAGACGGTTAGTCGGCTCCAATTGCTGTGCACGGTGGCGAATCGATTCATTCGGGTCCTCTTCAACACTTTGCTCTACAGCGGCAATTGTTTCTTCGGTGCGCACTGTTCGACGTCTCTGCGGATGCGTATTATCACATAGAGTAAACGTAGTGCGAAAACGATCCATGGTTAACCGAATTAATTGCTCTGATGGACGATTATGTCGACCATAAAATGGACGGAGCTTGCGGTAAACTTCGCGAACTGAACCATTATTTTCGAAATAAATTTGCACGATTTGCAAGCGTTGTTCTTTTGTCAACCTGTTGATGATGAAATGGCAAACCAAACTAAATATTAATCACTTGACAGCTGACAAAATGGCCGCCAGTTAAAATAGTGATGCCAACTTAAAGTTCTATACCTCAATAAAAAACACCCTTTATGTGTGTCCCATTACAACATTGAGCCACTGTACTTAATATACATAAAAAATTTAAAGAAAGCTCGTACGCAATATTTGCTTATAAATTTAAAGATAGGCAATTAATTATGTACTAAAAACTTAGCACTTAACGTTATCGCAATGAAAATCTAGTACTAAAAACTTAGTAGTCATGTTTTAATACATTTTTTTTACAAATACATAAATGTTAGTAGTAATGTTAAGTACCAAATTTTTGGTAAAAATTTTTTATTGCACTTATTTAGTGCTAAGCTTTTAGTACTGTTTTTGTCTAGCAAATAAATTTTAGTATTAATTTTTAGTACAAAATATTAGTACTAAATTTTTAGTACAAATTATTCATTGCACTTATTTTCTGTGCTAGAGTTTTAGTACTGTAAACTCCTAACTTTTACTTCCTAAGCCAGTCTGTAAAAGGTTGTTTTTTCATAAATAGAATTTTTTATTAAAAAAAAAAAACAATTTGCTATTATATTTTAATACTAATTTTTGATACCAAATTTTTGTATTAAAATCTTACTACGTAGTTATTACTAAAAATTAGTACTCAAATATAGTAAAAAATATTATTCGACAAAAAATTCTGATTGCAACAAACAACCGGTGCCAGGTTTTTTTAACATTGGCTTGTGAATTCAAAGTAAGGAAATTTTTAGCACTAAGAACTTAGCACTAAGGGCCTGTCCCACGATGTCACTAACGATCGACTTATCGCACAGTTACATTGGAATCAACAACAAAATTTTAAAATTTGTTTTTGTTTTGAATGTAAGTGCTCGACAAGTCGAACGTTTGGTGACATCGTGGGACAGGCCCTAAATATTAATACAATGAAAAATTCGTACTAAAAATTTAGTACTAAAATTTTAGTACTAGAAATTTGTAAAAAAAAATTAGTACTAGTATGCAGCAATAAAATTAATTTGCCAAACAATTTAATTTGTACAAAAAATTAATATTAAAGTAATGTAATGACATTTATTTCGCAAAAAAAAAATTTAGTCACAAAAATACAAACTGTTCCAAAAAAAAATTTTGTACTTAATATACAATAATAACATTTATTTGCCAAAAAATTTTAGTAGCAAAAAATACAACCTCTTCTAGTTTCGAATAATGAAGAGCCTCTACATGGCTTGCTACGCCATTTACGTTGTTATTTAAATACGAGTACATATTATTTTTATTCTCTTTTTTAATCATATTTAAATGTTCTTAAAAGGTTTTGATTACTAAAACTTTTGCACTAAAAATTAGTGCAATTAAATATTTGTACAAAAAAATTGGTACTAAAATTTTAGTACTAAAATTTTGTCCTAAAAATTAGTTTTTTTTAAATATAGTAGTAACATTTATTTGTCAAAAAAAACTTTAATCACAAAAACATCCCATTCCAGTAACGAATAATTAAGCATTTGAACATGGCTTGTTACTCTTTAAACAATTTATGTTGATATTAAAATATTATTACTTTTTATTTTTAACTTCTCGATATAGGAAAAAATCTCTCACATACTCAAAAACTTCAGAGGGTAGGAGCTTTTACTAGAAAATCATATTTCAAATAGGAAATTAAAACTAAAAGATTTTTAGGCTCGCAACAATATGAAACTACCCTATAGACATAGTAGAGGCAAAATTTAAAACGGTAAAAACTTCTTGAACTGGGAAAATTCTTATACATACATAAATAAAAAGGGATAAAATAGAGAATGGAAAAGCATAAAATAAATTTAAATTGATGAAAAGAATAACGGAACTGTGTATTATAATAAAGGGTGTTTTTTATTGAGGTATAGAACTTTATCACTTTTTTAACTGGCGGCCATTTTGTCAGCTGTCAAGTGATTAATATTTAGTTTGGTTTGCCATTTTATCATGAACAGGTTGACAAAAGAACAACGCTTGCAAATCGTGCAAATTTATTTCGAAAGTAATGGTTCAGTTCGCGAAATTCATCGCAAAATTTTGTTCAGTGATGAGGCTCATTTTTGGTTGAATGGCTACGTCAACAAGCAAAATTGCCGCATTTGGAGTGAAGAGAATCCACATGAGACCCTTGAGACGCCATTACATCCACAAAAACTGACTGTTTGGTGTGCTCTGTGGGCTGGTGGAGTCATTGGGCCATACTTCTTCCGAAATAATGCTGGAGAGTCAGTTACCGTTAATGGAGACCGGTATAGAGCCATGATAACCGACTATTTTGTTCCCGAATTGGATGGCATGAATGTGGATGAGTTCTGGTTCCAACAAGACGGCGCTACATGCCACACAGCGCACGTCACAATCGATTTATTGAAGGAAACATTCGATGAGCGCATAATTTCGCGGAATGGACCTGTCAATTGGCCACCAAGATCGTGTGATTTCACACCATTGGATTATTTTCTTTGGGGATATGTGAGGTCGCTCGTCTACGCCAACAAACCAGAAACGTTAGGGGACTTGGAAGCCATCATTCGTGGCGTTATTGCCAACATACGGCCCCATATGCTCGAAAAAGTGGTTGAAAATTGGACCTGTAGAATTGGCTTTATTCGAGCCAGCCGCGGCGTCCACATGCCCGAAATCATATTTAAACATTAATGGCATAAAATTATCCTTCCAATAAAGCCAAATTGATGGACATTAAAACGATTTTCTTGTGTTTTATTTCAATTCGAAGTTCTATACCTCTAAAAAAACACCCTATATATGTATATATATGTATCTACTTGTCAATACCAGCTAAAGTGGGCAAGCTTAAAGAGTTTTTCTTGTTTTTTTATTTATTTAATTCTTGAGTGACAATAACAGGAAAACGTAAAAACTAAAGAATCCCCTGGTTTAAAGAAACCATTCAATTTCAACTTGAATAAGAAAAAATAAGCTAGAAGAATAAACAAAAAAAGTATTTCAGGGATTAACAAGAAAAGATAAAAAAGGATTAGGTTGTATTTTAGACATATTCGTACAAACGAAACACCAACTGGAGCACAACAAAAGAACACGGAATGTGATAGACACAAAGAGGAAAAGATAACAAAATAGCTGTAAAAAATACATACCGTTACCTTAATAAAGAAAGGCCTTAACTCATTATTTTTGTGAAATCGAGTTTTTTGTATATTTCGATAGCGGAACATGTAATGTATCGAAAAATACAAAAATCTCGATTTCAAAAAATTAATGAGTTATGGCCTTTCCTTAATGAGATAACGATACATAAATACTAAGAAACTTACCGCATTATTATGATTCCAGAATATGTAGGCAGGAGGTTCGGGTGAGTTTAAGATAACGCAGGTTAGATTTATAGTAGAACCACTTTCGATATATAGATCGGGAGCACCTATAATTTCTGTAGAAGGTTCTGTGAAAGACAAGGTAAACAAGAGAGACATAAATAAATTTCTTATGTTATTAAATTTAGTTTACGAAAAGAAAAATGTTATTTTTTTATTTCTATCTACAAACGGGACTTACCCACAACATTCAGGTGTATGTAATGGCTCATATGTGGCGTTGTTGATACTTGACACTCATATATTCCCGAATCCCTGTGCTGTGGATATTTTATCTGCAGTATCCAGTCTTCTGTCTGCGGCTGATGTATTGCACGAAATCTTTGATCTGATGTGTATGTATACCGGCCTACTGTTAGCAAATGTATATCACGATGCCGCACCCAAGACACTTGTAACAACATCTGCAATAAAACATAGAAAATGTGTTTTGGTATTTGCATATTTTCTTTTAAATTGTTTACTAACCGTCTTATTCATAAACGCTTCATAACAGCTTAATAAGAAAAAATCGAAAAAGACTATTCATAAATGCTTAATAGCCTATTAGACGTTTAATAAACGTTTCATAACTCAGAGATTTTTAGTGTAGCCTCCATGCTACTTTAAGCGTTTGATAAACAATTATAAATAATATTTTCTTGATTTTTTTATCCCTTATGTGAGATTTTTTCTTACATATGTATGTATGTATGTACAATAACATTTTAAAATTAAAACAAAATAGTGATGCATAATCGACCGCTATAAAATGGGTATTTGCCTATCTCTGTACTCAGCCGAATATAAATGTGTTTAAATACAATTTTTTGTAACATATACATTTTTTTGGTTTATTTATTAATAAAAATTGAAACGCCTACTTTTTAAGTTATTTTTTAATAACATTATGCGTAATGATTTACTTTTTTTTCGACTTAAACAGACTACCTAGATAATCGATACTTCGTTGTATGCATCACTAAACATAAAATGAGAGCGAAAGTAACATGATGTTGCCAACATAAATTTACAAAAGAAGCAAAATCATTTAATAGTTAAAGGCTGGGTTAGCCGAACGTTGCTGTTGCTGTTGCTGTTGCTGTTGCTGTTGCTGTTGCTGTTGCTGTACCATACCGTAACGTACTGTTAGCACGTTGGTACACTTATAGAACATTTAAAAACGTGCGTACGATTTGCTTTGTTTTGTTGTTTTAATATGAAAAAGGAACAGCTGTTCACAAAACAGTGATGGGAAATAAAAAAGTTCAAGTGGTGTGTAGCGAAGAAAAAGTACCTAAAATATGTAAATGCTACTAAAACTTTATCGGAGCATGCACATAAAAATATATGTATGTATGTATGTATGTTATGCATTTATAATAAATAAATATGTTCATACATATACACATATCGATGGACACAAGTAGAAAGGCCCTAACTCGCATTTTCATGAAATTGAGCTTTTCAGTGATTCCAATACATATCACACAAATACACCTCGTCACAAAAATTTATTGTAATAGTGTTAAAATAACACTTTTGCAAGCAGTTTAACAAAGCAGTTGTACTGTTTATTATTATGTTTTTATCTTCACCTGTAAAATTACAATTATTTGAGTTAGGGCCTTTCTACTTGTGACCAACGATATGTATGCAACATGAAATAATTTTGTTTGTGTGCCTAGACAATAAGAAGTTTTGATACCAATTAAATCCTTTAATACACATCACATTTATATTATGCCCATACATATTTATGCATTTCTTTATTATATATAATTACATATACATATGTATGTACACATGTATGTATATATTTGTGTACATAAGTATGTATATATATATACCCAAATATTTATGTATTATTTTAAGTTGTTTTTCAACAAAAGTACCAAAAAACAGATCCAAAATACCCCAATTCCATTTAACTTACAAAGTACCATCACTGGCTTACAAACGTCACTTAACAATGTTAGGAAATTCTATTTTATACAGGTTGAGACGTGCCGTCAACGTTACAGTAAATTTCGGTAAGCGTTTGCATTGTTTTCAATCAACAAAAACAATCAGCTGTTTCATTAGCTTACGTGGACGTTCGGCTAATTCTACCTTAACCCTGCGTTTACACATGCAAGTACCTTGCATGCAAGGTCTGTTTACGTATTATCAACGAAAATTTCAAACAAATGCCCGACTGTCTTGCAACTTGCATGTTTGCTTTTTATTGCAGAGTTGTCCATAACATAAAAAAGTTTAATTTTGGGGGAACCAGATAGTATTGAACTTAATTCGTGTTATTTTAATGTTTTTTATGTCTAGAAAATTTATTAACCGTTTGATTTATGAATATTTAAGAAAATAAATATTAAATTAGCTCTAAAATGTATTTAAAATTAGTAAAAACTCATATAACATTACACTGAGATGCAGTTAATTTCTACTTAAAGTGCTAATAGGGCAACACTGTTAGCTAACTTTCCATTTACTTGCTGCAAGTGAAACAAGTCACTGTCTTGTAAAATTCCTTGGCAGTTGAGTTGGAAGTAGACTGCAAGTGCCGAAAGTGTAGTTGTGTTAGTAAAAGAGTTTGAGTGTATTGAGTTTTTCCATTTTGCACTTGCACGTGTAAACCCTAGGTAATTCACTGATATTAATCAGTTATGCATATAAATGTTTATTAGAGCTTAATAAAGCAAAATCTGTTTCATAAGTAATGTACAGATTAAAGCTGAAATAAGGAATTTTTATGAATAAGACCGTAAGTATGTAACTAATTTAAAAGTCAAAATAAATGTTATCTTAAAACCAAAGAGCTTAAGTTTTGGGTGGGTGAGGTGGGAGAAAACTTGTCGCATGTGATGTTAAGAAAATTTTTGAAAACAAAAACTTTTAAAAGAAAGGAATAGTAACCCTTATTTACAGCAAAAATTTTAAACATTTGTTATCCTTTAATCAAAACAAAAGTTTTTAATGTTTTTTTAAGCAAAAGTCCCAAAATCGACAACTTTTCCTAAGTAATTGTTTATCACCAAAAAAATCTATTAATAAACGATTTACTACAAATGGCAAATCGTAAAGAATCAATGATATTTATAGTAAAGATATTTATCGTAAAGCTTAAATTAGACGTGCCATACCATATTGCCATAGCCATAACCCAAACTGAAATTCAATTGGTTTATATGGTTATGGATATAACGTTATGATGAGTCACCTATAATCTAACACAGTGATTCACATAAATTTGGTTCGAACAGCTGTTTTGTATGGTTATGGTTATGACACATTTAATTTAACCTTTAAGGCCGAGCCACATAGAATCCGTCACAGATATTGTCGCGTTATTCAACTCACAGCTAAGTTGAAATACAGGGTTTCTTATGAGCCCTGCCACATTCAGTACGTCTCCGTCAACGCAATGCATAAAAGTTGGGCAAATTTAAATTTTAGCATACGTTGAATACTTTGGCAGCTATTAGTTGGTTTTTTAGGGTCCCGTTCACTAAAAAGAAAAAAGAACATCAAAACGAAAAAATCGCCAAAAACCTAAAAAAAAACACTTAAACGAAAAAATCGCCAAACCCCTAAAAAAATCGTCAAAACGAACAAAACATTAAAACGAAAAAATTGCCAAAACTAAAATAAACGAAAAAGACCGGAAAAAAATCGCCAAAATGACAAAAACCCAAAAAAAAAACAAAAAAAAATTCCAAAAACGAAAAAAAGCGCCAAAACTAAAAAAATCCTGAAAACCGAAATAAAGTCTACCGAATAATTAAAATTTAAAAAAAATAAAATGTCAACATCTGGTAAAATTTTCGATTATATAGGCTAAAGTTTGTATAGTATTGCATATGTAGTGCCCTTACGGAACACTTGGTGTGCCAGTCAAAATCGCACTTTACTGAATTTATTTGGGTATGTACGGGTATTGATTTAGTTTGTTATATTTTATGGGAGCAGAAATAAAAAATGAAACAAAAGAAATAGATAAAATAAATAAAACAAACTGAAATTATCAAACAGAATTGCGGCATAAACACATTATCCATGCAAATTGACACAGAAAAGCAGCCCAGAAAGCAGACGAGATATAGAATCTATTTTATTTTGACAACTTTTTCTCTTATGCTCTCACACATAAATAAACATTCAATAAATTTCATACATTTTTTAAAGGAACCTCCACCAAAAATAATTGACATTATAAAGGCGTTATATTACAATGCAAAATGCCAGGCCTTTCACATATAATCAACTATGTGCAGTGCAAATACCTTAATGAGAATTCATTATAATTAAAGATATATAGTTAAATATAAGTGGAATACAAAGAAACGTTTGCTGTAAACATTAAGTTCTCAAAATCACCCAGCCGATCAGAAGATCCATCATTCTCATGTCTTCGATTTCGTATAAGTTAAGATTTGTTTAAAACTTTGCTCAACTTTTAAGCATTCGTCAATAATCATATAACAAATTTTGGACGTATTTAATAAAGAAGTATGTACATATGTACTACAGGGCTGCATAAACAGTCTTGAAATATAAATACGTCTTGTTTTTTAAATATATTGTCGTAGCATGTATTATACTAAAACAATAATAAATCATGTCGTTTAATAAGCGAAGCTGGATCGATGCATTGATGTACGTATATGTGAGTGTTTACAAGTGATGTCGCGAAGACTTCTTGTTCGTAACAAACATTCAAAAGAAGTAGTGTTGATGTGTGTATGCTTGTTATTTTGCATATTGTACGTTTTAGTGTGTGTGTGTGTGTGTGTGTGTATGTGTGTGTGTGTGTGTGTGTGTGTGTGTGTGTATGTGTGTGTGTGTCACAACTAATGTCAATGCATGTCCGCAGAAAAATAAAAGATCATACACACAACGTGTATGAAGAAGCAAGTATCACAAATTTTTCCATCACGAAGCATTTTCTTCTTTACTCCTATACCTGCAATAACTGAAACAAATGTCTAGCCAACAGTGTTGTTTAGCGTTTCCTTTAAAAGATCATGTCTTAAAAGTTCTTGTAAGTGCTCTTGTGCAGGGGTTTAATATATACATACAAATACAAGTCCGTCACACATGCTGACATGAACAATTTGTAAACTTTGGAAAACTTTTAATTTACATACATACATATGTACGTTTCGTGATAACAATCTCTCTTACATTACAAAAAAATAACTTGTTCACTGCCAACACCGTTTAAGTTGGTTTGTAATTAAAAGTGTGAGTATTGTAAAGAACGGTTTTCATTCAGAACGTTTGTCATCATGTTCGATGTGACCTAGGGTTTGCACAGCGATTATAATGGTAATCTTAATCGCGATTAATCACACCTTTTAATCGTAATCGTAATCGAACATATTAATCGCTCGATTACGATTAAAAATTGTTCCATTTTTTAAGCAAAGACTTTATGCCAAATTTGCACACAGGTCGAATCAACTCATAAAAAATTCAAATTAAAATTTGTAATACAAAATATATGTATATATTTGAATAAACATGTCTAGAAACCTCTTATCTTATGAGCATACTTTCAAAAATCATTTGAGAATTTAGTGCTGATCCAGACTTGCAATTTTTGCTGTAGCAACTTTTTATTTTTTAGTGCAAAAGAGCGAGAGAGGAATCCAAAAAGTATATATTTCTATTTCAACACTCTCACACATATTCAAGAATTGCTGGAACAAAAATTGCAAGTCTGGACGCGGGCTTACATAAGCTTTTTGGGAATTCTAATATGTTGAATGAGCAAGTACGCTCAGAAACTTATATAAAAGAAGAAATGATTTATATTCGATGTGTATCTATTTTTTTTTACACTTTAACACAATAAAAGTATTATAAGGCAAAACGATAATTAATACATATAATAATGATTTATTAAATTTATTATTTTATTTTATTATATTCTTCCAATTTTATTTCAAAAACGTCGTAATATCTCAAAAATTTCATTACAGATAGGTGCAGCTTGTTTTATCTTTAGACCTCGCATTATTACCAAAAACCAAAAATACTAGAACAGGGTATAGTTATAAGTGTCCGCACGTAATAAATTTATATCATGATGAATGAACAACGTCATATAAAAAAGGTATAAAAAACTGTTTTTATATAAATTTGTTCATTCATTATGACATAAATTCATCAGATGTGGATACAATATTAAATAAAAAATAAATTAAAAAAGTACAAATACATATATGTACATACTTCGTCCGAGAAAAAGTTTCCTATCAAAAAATTGATTTCCCATAATTCGTATTGTTTTTGATACTCATAAGTTCTGATTTACGGACTTCATTTTATATGCTCTGCGATTTGCTCAAAATAACAATATAATTTTATTGAAAAATTAAATTAAAACGCGAACTCAAAACAAAATAAATAAATTTCTTTGGCTAAACCGACTAAAACTCACGACGCAATTTATTTTGGTTTTAGAAAACATTATAATGGTATATTTTCTTGATTAATCGCGTTTAATTTTTTTAATATTTTTAATTATTAATATTTTTTAATAGTAATCGCGATTATGAAAATCTGCGATTATTTGCAAACCCTAATGTGACCCTTGTTTATATTACAAGAACAACAAAAACACCAAGTGTAAATACAAATACTTTGTTTTGATTTCTTTTTTTGTTTAACATATCAAACAAGTTTTTATTTATTCTTCCACATAAAAAGAATAAACAATTTTTGCACACTACATAAATCAAACTCACATTCATAGACAAAAAGGTTGACTTATTTTTACATAAACAAATATATGTATATAAATCAGTGTTGCCAGAATCAGGGCATTTTTGTCACTAATATAAAAATGCACCGGAATTGCGGCAAAAATTAATTCCAAATTAGCTAACATTATAAAACTAGATGTAGACACACCTGTTGTTTAAATAAGCATTTTCAAAAAGTTGGTTTTTATTTTGTCACTTTTAAGGTGTCTTAACATGGTAATACAAAGTATTACGACTTTGTAGAATCAAGATATTATGAAATTCTCTCCGTGTTAAAAGAAAAGAGAACAAGAGTCTGTTGTAAGTATTTTTCATGTTTACACTGATACTATAAGTAAAATGCAAGCAAAGACATTAAGCTGCTGAGCTAAAAATAAAATTGGATAATTGCAAAAAAAAATGTGTACTAATATAACTAAATATTGAAGAAAACATTTTATTATTTCAATGTAAATTTTACTACAAAATATAATTTTTTTTATAGGTTTGTTTATTGTTTGTTTGGTTTTGCGGTACGGGCTAAGTAGCTGGTGGTTGCAGTTTTTCAATGATTACAAAAACAACATTAAAATTTCCTAAATTGATTTTGGTTGTTTTTTGTAAAAGTGTTAAACCCTTCAATAAATACCATCAGTGCTGGCAAGGTTTACTTTGAAATAAAACTCTGGTGCGATGAGAATACTTAACTTTCTTGCCAAATTTTCTATCCGTATTCTCTCCTACTCGATACATTTTGCTTTTACATGATAAGATTTTGTATGTTCTACAGCATATTTTGACATGTCGTAATATATTGTATTACCATGTAAAGACAGCATTAATGACTAAAAATTCAGTAAAGTGCGACTTTGACTCGCGCACGAAGGGTTCCGTATAAACACTAGATATGTAATTTAATACAAACTTCATCCTATATAATATATAGTTTTGGCATTTTTCTTCGTTTTTGGGGTCTTTTCGGTTTTTTTTGTTTTGGCGTTTTTTCGGTTTCGGCGATTTTTTTTTAAGTTTGGGCTCTTTTTTAGTTTTGACACTTTATTTTCTTGTTTTGGCGATATTTTTCGGTTTTTAGTGTTTCTTCATTTTGGCGATTTTTTTTTATTTTTGGCGATTTTTTCATTTTTGCGATTTTTTTTTATATAAATTTTTTTAGTTTTGGCGCCATTTTCGCGTTTTAGCGATTTTTTTCGATTTTTCGCGATTTTATTCATTTTGGCGATTTTTTCGACTTTGGCGATTTATTTTAGTGTTAGAAATTTTTTTTAATTTTGGCGATTTTTTTCGTTTTGGCGTTTTTTTTAATTTTTGGCGATTTTATAATTTTCGGTTTTCCTAATTTTACCGTTTTTGAAAATTTCAAGTGTTTGCCTCTTACGGTTTCCAAGATATAGCAAATTGTCAAAATTACATAGTCAAAATTGCATTAACTGATGGACCACCCTTTAATTTAATTTTTTTTTAAATTTTAGTCTTAATTGTTGTAGTCTAATTTTAGAAATTTCAAGTTTCAATATACATGTTCGTTCAGACAATTGTATGTATGTATATTACATGGGATTATAAAATTTTTCGTTGCTCGTTTTGGAACACTCTTTAATTTTTAATTCTCATGTATTTGTTGTTGTAGTGGCCAAGGTTCTACATACTCTGTCCAAATTTCAGGTCCGTAGCTCTTACGGTTCCTGAGAAAATATCGTGTGACGGACAGACGGACAGACGGACAGCGTAGCGAAAAAAATAGGGTTCCTTTTCACCTTTGGTGTACGGAACCCTAAAAAATGTGCAGAAATTTTTTTAGTGTGCATAAGGAGCATTCCACTGTCACGTACAGACAAATTCAACTATTTCTAGGAGCTTATATTACATAAAGTTCTCAAATGATTACACAATTATATAATTATAAAAACAAATATCAGTAGTTAAATACAGTTTTATCTGCAGGTAAGCTATTTTTTCTCCATTCCTCGACTTTTTCATTTCATCACAATATTCTATCCAACTAATCTTTTATATTTCCGCCAATTCCATCTAGCATACCTATTCCGTGATATACAAAAATTTTTTTTTTTGCAAGTCTTTGTGATTTGAACATTTTGAACAACTTTAGATAAAGTCTTTTCAACTAAAGTGGTGATTTGGTACTTACAGAAGGTCCAGCAACATTTTGATATTCTAAAGTCTTTGCAATGACTTCTTATAACTATTTTTCCCTAATCCTCATTGGAATAGCTAAAAAATGTTCCTGCGGAGGTATGGGGCATTATGACTGGTTATTTTCATGACTGATATTATAATAGATAATTGCAAGCAATTTTTAACAATTTAACAATTTTTTAAAGGGGGCGGGGGGCTCAAAAGCAACATCTGGTCTTCTTCCTTACGCTATTCGTGAAATTTTCGCATACTGCATACTGTTTTTATACAAAATATTTTTCGTTAATTCTTAGATCACTAAAAGTTAGCTCTAAAAAATAAAAATCAATTTGTACACTTGACAAAAAAAATATTATGCAGTTTAATACTACGCCACTACGCACTTGAACTGACAAAAGAAATTGTGTTTCTATCTCACAAACAATAGTGGCAGCCACATAGCAAAATGTGTTGTAAAAATTAAAAAGTATACTTGTTGTTAGTCTCAAAAAATTAACGGGTTTTCGAGAAAATGTAATATATTCGTTATGATTTAAATAAATTATTTAAGATGAGAATATAATTCCATTATGCAGTCGCAAAAATATTTAAAAAGTGAAATCGTTCAGATTTCCACTTTCTCATGGAATGCTCCATAAGTACTTTTCAATAAAATGACTGGCAACACTGATATGCACACACATTCGCACTCAATACATTTAAAGCTTACAGTAGGGAAATAAAATTAATTTTTTGAAATAAATTCATAGCATACCCTTATGGAGTGTAAAATATTACTTTCGACGTCTAGAGAAAGGGTTCATTCAGCAAAAAAAAATGCAGTTTTTTTTCATACTCGAAATCAATTTATAAGAGAAACATATTATTTCATGAAAATCAATTATTTTAGAAAACATCCAGACGATAATACTGATTTCAGATAACTAATTGCTCTTAATTTTACGGTTAAAAAACAGATTTAATAATAAAATGGAGCCTCCCTAATGAATTAATATATTAGCAATTTCTTATATATTACCACCTTTTTATATTTCTTTTTTTTTATTTACAAATAATGACACATATGCATTTGACTAAACGTTTTAAGTGTATATAATTGAGAGGTGGAAAGTTTTTGTGTGTGTTTGTGAAACCATAGAAACAGTTTAAAAGTTTTTTTTTCACAAAAGAATAATTATCACCTGTCGGGTTTATATGAGTTAAACGTATGTGTATGTACTATTTATGAATGTGTGAAAATTGTTTCTCTTACATTGTGCCATCACTTCCATTAGTAGGAGCAGCCACTGATAACCCAGCAAACACAAATTTTATTATTCGAGATATTAAAATTAACTTGTAATTTTTTTATAAATGAAAATTTGAAATTTTTGTTTAATGATCTTTATCAGTTATTGCAAGATTATGGGAGTGCAATATTGTATTATTTATAAAGCAGTTACTAATGCAAAGACTTAAAAATTGGTTATAATAAATATATCTATGAATTTCAAAACCCTAGTCAGGCTTTAGAGAAATTAACATATCCCCTGTTTCCATAACCCAGATGGGCGACTTTAGCACACATACATACTAAGCACTAATTTTTTAGTGAAGAAAGGGCATAAAATTTTTTTAACGTTTGATATATTGTTTGTTGGGTTACGAATAGCACCCATAGAAACAATGTACCAAATATGATGATGGATGGATGTTTGAACTTGAAAACATTTATTAAAAAGAAATCATTTAAAAACAAACTTGTTAATGTTCTTCTCGTCAAGAAAACAATAACATTTATTAGCAATCAAAAAAAATACAGTGGAAAGAAATTGTTCAACCACAAATGAAAAACATGTTGCACAAGTTGGCTTTTATGAACAGTGAAATCAGAATATAACTAGCCAATATACAATATACATATTTTAATTCCATTTTGTAAAAAAATATGGCCAGTTTCCTCATCTGTATCAGTATTGTGCCAGCAACTTCCATTCAGACTAACAGGGATGGCATTGAGAATTTTAAAATTATACCAATAACTTTCCAAAGTTGCACTTTTTTTAACTTATACTGAATTTCATGAATTTTGTTGCACGCAACTTTTTCTATTTGCTAATTGCAGCGCTATAAAAGAGAATTTTATATAAAAAAAAGGCGCAGATTGAATCTCTGTTTCATTTTTGACAACTTTTTTGATATAAGTTGCTCTTCGAGGTCTCCTATTGACAAATAAAAAATTTTCATGCAACTAATTTCATGAAAAAAATGTTTAATGTAAATTAGGTATTATTACTTGTACTTATACGGGATTTACACGATGACTTTTTCCCCTGCATTTTTCTTGAATTCTCCTTTGTGTTGCTACCCCTTTGATCGCCTTTGTAGCCCGTTAATAAACTCTAGAAAAGTCACAGTAAAAAGTCATAGTGTGAATCCCATATTAAGGATTTTTTTAATTATTTTTTTTTTTTTTTTTTTTTTTAAGAGAAGTAACACTCAGGCAATTAATGCCTACTACTATTACTAGGTGTTACCTTCTTTAGGAAAGGGATAGTGATAGAAGACAGGTGGTGAAGGAAGAGATAGAAGAAAGCTTCATTCTTTTTACGACTGCTTTTTGCACGCTTTTTAATAATACAGTTTTGCAGCGCCTTCTGGTGTTAAATGAGGCGTATTAAATTTTGAAGCTGTGCTTAGTAGCCATTTTATTGGTTATTTTACTTCGCCGATGATTTTGCTACACAATACCGACGAAGGAGGGCACTCTGATGTAACATTAGGATTAGCATCTGCTGAAGTCGGTATATTTCAGTGACCAGTGACTATGACTTCATCACTTGAACTTTCCTACAACAGCTGATGCAAAGGGACTCTAATGCACATCAGAAAAATGCGTGGTGTTGTTATTTGAATGATTGTCGGATACAGGGATTGAACCCAGGATCTTCAGTTTTGTAGTCGACGTGCTAACTACTTCAGCCAACGCCACCCTCAACTAAATAGCTAAAACTTATCGAATTTGCTATTCAGTAACATTTTTAACAATATTCACTGCAGGTAAATAATGTCAGCTGTGTCGTTATTTAAGCGACAATAATTTATGTACTGTTAATTTTATCCACAAAAATCAACAGAAAATATCAGCTGCGTACTATCGTTAAGAAGAATTTACAGAATCACACAACCGTTATTGCAAGCGACAAAATGTATAGATAAAAATTACGATTGTCGGATCGTTAAAAGTTGCTGAATCGCACTACAGGAAACTTATGTTTTTTTTTTTTTTTTTTTTTGTTAGTCAGAAATGGAGACGATAAAATAATCAAGCATCCAATAAATATATAAAAACTTTTTATATGTTTTTGTTTAATATTCGAGCTTTTTAATAATTATTTATTTTTATTTTATTTTCCAATAATTCGCCACTCCGTTGTGTGGCTTCTTCATGGAATATTTTATTTTTATTTTAAAATACGTAACTAAATACGTAGACGATATTTTGGCGGTGATCAACATCAATAATAAAAACGAGATTTTGAACTCATTAAATTCATATCATCCTAAAATTAAATTTACTATCGAAATAGAAAAGGAAAGGAAAATATCGTATCTTGACACCACACTACACAGATTGGACAATAAAATATTATTTGATTGGTACACAAAAAATGCTTCATCAGGAAGAATTATAAACTTTAATGCAACTCAACCGAAGTTCCAAATAATCAATACTGCAAGGAATCTCATACATAGAGTCTTGGATATAAGTGACGAACTAATCACTAAAATATTAATAGATAATAGCTTCCCCCCATATTTAATAAAAACTCTAATAAATTCCCAAAAACACTCACAAAACAATAGAAATGGCAACCCTAATGATAATAAACAGTACTACAGCGTCAAATACATACCAGGCTTAACTGATAATAGAAACATACAATATACAATAAACAACAACAACACTGCCTTAGCATATAAAGCTAATAAAACATTGAGTACCATTTTCACTAACACAAAAACACCTGTCGACAAACTACAGCAAAATAATGTGGTGTATGAAATACCATGTAAAGGAGATAATGCAAACAGCTGTGATCTTGTCTATATTGGCACAACAAAAAGAAATTTACTAACTAGAATGAAGGAACATAAAGCAGACATAAATAAAAACAAAGAAAGCACGGCATTATCTAAACATATAATAGAAACAAATCATGCACCTGATTTTGACAATATTAAAATTTTAAATGTAGAAAACAATACAAGAAAACGTTTCACAACAGAAAGCTTACGAATACAACAGAAAATAATGAAAACAATGAACAAAAAAGAAGATACTGACAATTTAAGCGCCATTTACAGTGTGATAATAAGGAACAGCTAAAGCCATCTTTCTTAATATTGTAATTTTTAGTTCAAGTAAACTTGTATATTTTTTATTTTTGATGTTTTAACAACAACACAACTCGATTGTTAGTAAGTTTATGTTATTATGTATATTATTTTCTATACACTTTTGATGTTAATTTTTTTAAATTTTAATAAAACAGACAAAATCCCCTGAAGAAGTGAACATAAAATTCACGAAACGTCGGGAAAAATATGTAATAAAAATTGAGTTTTTATTGACATAAAACAATATAGGCCTCACCTCATCAGCTAAATAATAAAAAGAATTCAATTCACTAAAAATAAAATATTCCCTGAAGAAGCCACACAACGGAGTGGCGAAATATTGGAAAATAGAATAAAAATAAATAATTATTAAAAAGTGACCTCAAGCTCGAATATTAAACAAAAACATATAAATATCAAATAAGGTCGAAAAGAAGATAGATAAACTATAAAAACTTTTTGATTTTCATCAATTATTCTCGGCAAATACCACTGCACGCGCACAACCATGTGACTGATGAGTTCATTTGATCATCTCCAGGACACTTAACAAAACCTTAGAGTAGTTTATCATCAAAAAAAATCATTAGTGCTCATCAAATAAATTTAACTAAAACACCCTCTGTGATTAATCTCATTAGTGGTAGTATTGAGGTTTTACTGTTTCTGCCTCGTAACACCCCATTTAACCCATTTATATACATAATTTTTTTTCATGTTAGACATTTGTTACTACATATTTTGTTAACAACTGTTGAGGTTGCGGCTTGCATGTTATTCATAGAAGGATCTATTATTTTCAAATTATTTCATCATAAAGGCGGACACTTTCATCATTTTTGTAGGTAAAAAAAGAAAAATGATTACTATTGCGGATGTTTTCGTTCTTTATATCTTTTTTTTTTAATTAATTATAACAATCAAAAACTGATTTATAACAATTTCGCTTGCAGCATACGTGTTGGCTAATTAAGCAAAAGGTCGTATTAAGGAGTTGCCATGAAAATGAATGTTTTGTTATTGGTTTATTTTTTTTATTTTTTTTTCTTTGTATGTGTATGTATATGTATCTCGTTTCACAAAGAAAAGTATTTATGTAAATACTTACGGTTTTATTGCCCAAATTCTTGACACGACAATTTAAATAAGCCGTTTTGCCCAACAGCGCTGTCACATTCTTTGAAGCACCCTTGTCAAAATAGGGACCATTCTGTGTTGTCTCCTGCAGTTCTATGGAATTGCGACTGGAGCTGGATGTTTTGTGCGAGCTACCGCTGCCACCAGAATTTGTGGCGATTGTGCTGGTGGTGTGTGTGGATGTAGTGGTGGCATAACCGCCGCTGGTAGCCGAACTACTGGCGCTGGTTGAGGTGCTGGTGGACAAGCTCGTTGTTGTTTTCTGTGTATTCATGTTGGAAGTTCCAACGTTGTTGTTGTTGTTATTGCTATTAACATTGGAATTTCCGGTGCTAATATCGTTGTTATTACTGTGGCTGACAGCATTTCCGTTGCCATTGCCATTCGCACCACTTAGACCACCGCCAGTTACAGTGCCCGCACTAACGCTGCCAATTTCATTGAATATAGCTTTAGCATTATTGTTAATACTGTTGGTGTCTTTGGGTTTGGATGACTCCCTTTGAGCGGCTAAAGCTGAAATGAATTAAAAAAAATTGTTTAACAAAGAACGTTTTCTATTGCAGATAAAATAAATTGTTTAAATTATGCCAACCGTTATATCGTTACCTTAATATAGAAAGGCTCTATCAAACTCATTATTGTTTCGAAATAGCGATTTTGACATTTTTCAATACATTAGATATTCCTCTATAGAAAAATGCAAAAAACTCGAATTCAAAAAAATAATAACTTAGGCTTAACTTCCATATTGAAATAGCGATATGTCATATTTTATTAAATGAATGACTGTTTAAAAATATTTCACCTCCTTAAACTATGCTTTAGATTATAGCGTAAATAACAGCCTGGAATTATTCTATAAACTAAGAACGTGAAGCAATAATTTTATTTCTTCACTCAATTCGCTTTGTTTTTCCACTTGAAATATTAATCTAACTCTTTTTTCTATTTAATTATAACAATTAAGTACAGCTGTGCAGCACATAAAGCAAAATTTTCAATTAATTATTAAAATTAAAAAATTGTTGCAAATATTTGCTTGCAGGCAGACTTAATTTTGTCTATTCAAATTTTAAGTGATGCATAACCTCAATGAAGGACATTAAAAGCAATTGCTTAAAATTTTTATTGCAAATATTAAAAACAATTGAATACTTTTGGGATTTTATATCCCTTAAACAACCCAATAAAGTATGTTTTAGGGCCAATTTCACCAACTCTATTTAAATATCAATTCATATTTAAATGTCGATTTTGATTAATTTTTGTATGGAAAAATTATTTTTAAATATAAATTGATATTTAAATAAGTTGGTGAAATTGGCCCTTACCAACTCAGTTGTAATAAAAACTTTCTATTGCAGATAATAAAAAAAGTTTATTGCAAAATATTTCTTACATTCCGCTGGTTGCGAATTACACTCTACAATACAAAAAATAGCAACATTTTAATAACTAATTTTGCGTAAAAAATTTATTTTGTACGATATCAGCACATAAAAAAATACCAAAAAAAAAAAACTTTTTCAGTTTCTCTAGTCAAAAAAAAACACTAACGAGTTAGTTGTTCTAAGAAGCTTTGGGTAAAGGTTCCCTGATGATCTGCATTAGCAACAGTGAAATGCGCATAGGATCCAGCTAAACCCCTCAATAATCAATTTCAATGTATTTTTAATAAAAAAATATTTTACTTAATAAGTAAAATATTAATTTGGGATTATTAGTACGTTTAAAAATTTTAAACTTAAATTGTAACAATTTCCATAAAAAACACTAAAAATTAATATGTTTTTCAAGTGTGTTTTAGTAAAAAATTTTAGGGAAATTTTGTCTCAACGTAGACTTTAAAACCAAATAATTTTTTTAGAAATAAGGCAGTAAATAATTGAAAATTATTTAATATAACAAGGTGCTTTTAATAGAATTTCGAAATGGAATAAATCAAAGATGAATTTTTTAAATTGACATTAAATTTATTTACTTTGTTCGAAAGATAATCTTCTGACATTATATGTCTTCTGGCATATGACCGCCATGGCAGGCTCTGATGTGGTTTAATGTGGAAGTCTAATTTTCGATGACTTTTTGAAACATTTGTGTCCGTATATTTGTAATAATGCAGCGTAGACAATCGATTTCACATGTTCCCAAAGAAAATAGACAAGCGGCGTTAAATCGCACGATCTCGTAGGCCAATTCACGGGTTCGAAATGTGAAACTGTGCGGTTACAAAACGTTTCTTGCAATAAATCAATTGCGTTACGAGCTGTGTGATATGTTGTGCCGTCTTGTTGAAATCACTGCACATCATGATTGTCCAATTGATGAGCGAAAATGTCAGCAATCATGGCTCTATAGCCTGATTATAGACTTTATAGACTGATTCGAGTCTTCTTCTACGCTACGCTCTACAACAGCAATGACTTCTTCTATACGCACTGTACGACGTCTCTGTGGATGCGCATTATCATGTAGAGTAAACGTGGTGCGAAAATGTTTCATAGTTAATAGAATTAATTGCTCTGATTACTGTAAAATAAAGAAGCGTTGAATTTTATACGGCGTTTACTGAGTCACAGTAAGTCTTCGTATTGCAAACCGACTTACGAATCTCTGCAGTGTTTACCAGGCAGATGCTAAACGCGTCTACTATTGCTAAGTATACATCTGGCATTTCTGTTGCTATCATTTTGTGGTGTCATTTTCAAAATGTGTGCAACGCCGTTCCAATTATGTATTTTATATGGAAAGCAATGCCACTCAACGAAAAATATCGAAAATGACAAACATTACTACCAGTACACAATATTACGATGTCACAAAATGCCTTAGTGTGTACTTGGCATATCAAGCGATGAGTTTAGAATCAAATCTTGGCTAGAAGGGAACTAAGCTACAACACATATTTTCCTGATGACTGTGCCAATACACACGACGTAAGTTAAATAATTAATCAAATGATTGATTACATTAAATAAAATTCATGTTGTTTCAACTTGAAATAACTTTGATTCTACATGATTCTTCATTTAACGGCATTGGAATATCAAATGAACATGAAATAAAGTTATTTCAAAAGGAAAAAGTTTTTTTGAAGACTATTGCAAATCATGTTGAATTAAAATGAAGCGCATATGAAGCAAAATCATTACCGAAAAATTTTTATATGAAATTTTTCAGTGTGCGGAGTGGAGTGTCTTAGTGTCCGATCAAAGACAGGCCTGTTAAAGATTTAGGATTGAACACAATGGTTTTTGTCGCAGTTACCAAGATTAAAACATAGAACATTTTCTGTATCATTACCTTGATTTAGCAAAAGAGGGAATGGCCAGAGTTCAAAAAAGTTTCTGACATTGCGCGAGTAACTTTATCTTGAGCTCTGGTTGGTTTGACGCATTTGCAGTGTCTTTGTAGTATCATAATGGACTAAAAGGGTCTAAGTAAAGCCGGCACTCTGACTGTCTCCTTACCTAACCCCATGCAATCTATGCCAAATATGTTAATTTATTTGCAAACATTATGTAATGCTAACTAGTTTGGAGTATCATATTCAATGAGAAATCCAATAATTTTGTTCAGTGTACTTTGTTTATTCAAATCCTTTCATCTCAATTTGTAATATGATTTTTGGTTCTCAGTCTAAAAAATATATATAAGAAATATGCATGTAACAATGGCATTAATAAATTCCCTACTCTATTTTCTTGTGTGGTTCGTTGCGTGTACACGGTCAGTCAGCCCAAATACTTTTTTCCCATGATAATATTTCTAGTCTTGTGTAGTTCATGAACGAACTAGTTCAAATGAACGATTCAGTACTTTGAACTAAGTGAACTAGTTCAATTGTTTTACGGTCTCTAGTTCAATTTTTGAACTAGTTCATTTTTTGAACTTAGAACTAATACACAAAATGAACTAACACAGAGGCTGTGAACTAAATGTTTTCAATGTTTTGCTTTAATTTTTTTTCATCGCTGGCTACTACCAAAAGTGCAATAAACAAGAAAACACTTTATACTCCCTATTCATAAAAAATATTTTGGATTTATGAGATTTTTTTATAAATCAAATTTATTTATTAATTAATTAATTTTAGTTTTCATAAAGTATTTTAATCACAGAATTTGTGTTTTTAATATTGTCAAAGACCACAACACTCATACATACATATGCATGTAGAATTGTAGATGTAAAATCATTAAACTAAAAATACCTAACTAGTTCATTGAACTAAAAAGAGCGATTGAACTAAATGAACGAATTAGTTCATTTACAAATAATGAACTAAAAGGACCGGTCACTGAAATGAACTAAATGGCACAAGTCTAAATATTTCTGCTTTAATTAGTTTTGTATGGTCTATTTTATTTAATATTAATATGTAAAATTTATTATCTTATCATCCATCCAGCAAAAAAAATTTATTAATTTTTGTTGTCCTTTCGATATTGAGAAGTTTAACACACACAGTTAGCATGGGAATATAAATAATAATATATTATATAAAAGGACTTAATTAACGTACAACGCAATGTGCTGAGTCGGTCAAAGCAGATTCCGCATATGTCTTACATTTATTAAGAGTATATGTTACAATTTAGTTTTTAGTCTCTTGAATCGTTTTTTTTTAACTAGATTTTCATACACAAAGAAATAAATACCGAATACCGAGAAAATCGCCATGAAAAGATATTGATTGCAAATCATATTAAATTTATTAGAAACAATCGGGTATGTTCTGCATTCCAAGTGAAATTAAAACGAGTGGAATTGCCATAAAATTGTTGTTTGAAATATGTAATTATAACAACAATGCTTTGTTCGCAGCCACAATGCACTGTTGTTCGAGCTCAAATCTTGGCCCAGGAAGCTAAACAGCAAAGAAACATTTTTTTGATGCCTGTTCCAATATACACAATTACGTGAGTTAAATAATTAACAAAATAAAACTACTACATTAAATTAAATTTAAGTTGATTCAACTTGAAATACCTTTGATTCAAACTAACGTTGTTTCAACTCGAAACAACTCTGATTCAACATGATTCTTCATTTTGATTTAACAATGCTGGAATGTTAAATCAACATGAAATAAATTAATTTCAACGTGAAATATTTTCTTTAAAGATTGCTCGTAAATAATGTTGCATTAACCTGCAAGACATATGAAGCAAAATCATTGCTGAAATTTTTTTTGTAAATTAACCTTGTGTTTGTAGATTTTAATAATGAAATTTTCCGCGTGCATGTACATATATCAAATTCCATAGTTTTAAGGCCACAGCAACTAAGTCACAAAAGCCATTTCAATTTCAATAAGAATTTTTTTTTTTAACATATTTTACGCATCCTTTGTCAATGGTAACTGACGATTTCTAACTACACTGGGGAAATGTTTTATTTCTTTGTGCCATTTGAGTAGTTTTCATAATTTATTTTGTTATTTTTTTTTTCTTCATTTTTGCATTTCTCTATTTCTTTTGTTGATGACAAATGCTTCGAGTGGTTTTTTTTTTCCTATTTTGCTCTTGTTTTTTTTTTTTTTGCAAATGCGTTCGTTTTATATATTGGCATAACAGAATTGGACAGTAAAGAATATAAACGAACAAGATAGTTGACAGAGAAGATTACCAGTTTGGCTTTGATGTTAATTTAAATTGACAATAACCTGGGATTACACCAAACGCCATAACAAGTTGACAGGGAATGTTGTAGTTCAATGTATTGAAACAAAAATTACTTTTTTGTTTGTCTTTTTCATTTCATTTAATTTTATTTTATTTTCATTAATTCGTACGTTAATAATTAATATTCAACGGCAGTTTTTATTTAATTTATCGACATTCGATCTTTTGTATAAAAGCCTTTATTGGTTTGTTAATTTTATGTGTAACAAATGCTCAATGAAATAAGCATAATCAGTACATTTGTTTAATATTGCGTGACAGGAAAATAAAATTGCATATGTTTAAGAAAAAAAAAAGAAATTGTTGGTTAAATAGTTTGCTTATGAGACAAAGATGCTATAAATTACAGAGAGAAAAATTTTAACTTAAGATTGACAATGATTTTGCTTCATATGTGTTATATGTTAATTTACAATGCTTTTAAGAAAATTTTTACTTTTGAAATAATTTTATTTCAAGTTGATTTAACATCCCAGTACTATTAAATCAAAAGGAATAATCATATTAAATCAAATTTGATACCGAAATAACACGATTAACCATGTTCAATCAAAGTTATTTCAAGTTGAAACGACATGAATTTAATTTAATATAGTCATTGTATTTTATTAAATATTTAACTTATGTACGTGTGTATTGTGTGTATTGGCACAGGCATCAGGAAAATGTTTATTTGTTAACTAACTAATGTGAACCAGTTTGAAAAAATTCAAAAACTGGTTATGGTGCGATTCTTGCGGTATAAAAATAGTTAAAGCAAATCCATCTAAATCGCTCTCATTTTCAACGTGATTAATAATTGTTAAAGAAATTTTGTGCAAAGAAACATGAATACATTTATCAACAACAATTGAAATATATTTTTCCATTAATATAGAAGGGCCCTAACTCATTATTTTTATACCCTTTACCAAAAAATGGTAACAGGGTATATATAGGTTTGTCACTCCGTTTGTAATTTCTAGAATATTAATAAGCCAGCCATAAAGTATATATATTCTGGATCCTTATGCATAGGGAAGACGAATAAGCGATGTCCGTCTGTCCGTCTGTCTGTACGTGAAATCGGTTTTCCGAAGCTCCCAGGAAAGCTAGAAACTTCGTTCTTGGACTGGTGTGTCAGAAATGGTCTAAATAAGACTGGTATTGAAATTCAGCAAAATCGAGCAGACAATTTCAGAGCTGGGAAGCTTAAACTTCATTTTGCCATACAAAATAACTACCGAAAACTAGTTATTATTTTTTTTTATTAAATAAACTTATTTTATACTTCAGCATAAATAAAATTGGTATTTCTAATTAAAAAATATTAAAAAACATTAAAAAGACGTTTCCAGGGTTGGAAAACTTTAACTTTTTTTCTTATACAAAAGTAACTTACTAAAACAAATTTTTCCTTTTTTTCTATAAATTAAACATATATTATGTTCTTAAAAAAAGAGATTGATGTCGGAAATCAGAAAAACAAAAAGGATGATTCCAGGGTTGGAAAACCTAAAATTTTTGTGAAGTTGAAAATTAACTACCGTAAACTAATTTTTTATTTATTTTTATTAAATGAACTTATTTTATACTTCACCACGAATAAAATTGGGTTTTCAAATAAAAAAAAATTTAAAAAGACGTATCCAGGGTTGGAAAACTTTAACTTTTTTTCTTATACAAAAGCAACTTACTAAAACAAAATTTTCCTTCGTTTCTATAAATTAAACATATGTATCTTATATTCTTAAAAGAAAAAGATTGGTGAAAGAAATCAGAAAAATTAAAAAGGATGATTCCAGGGTTGGGAAACTGAAACTTTTTGTGATACAAAAATTAACTACCGAAAATTAATTTATATTTTTTTTTTAATAAATAAACTTATTTTATGTCTCAGTACGAATAAAATTGGTATTTCAAATTAAAAATTGAACTTCAAAAAATTAAAAACATGTTTCCAGGGCTGGAAAACTTTAACTTTTTTTATACAAAAGTAACTTACTAAAACTAATTTTTCCTTTTTTTCTATAAATTAAACATATCTTATATTCTTAAAAGAAAGAGATTGGTGTAAGAAATCAGAAAAATTAAAAAGGATGATTCCAGGGTTGGGAAACTTACTCTTTTTGTGATATAAAAAATTAACTACCGAAAACTAATTTTAATTTTTTTTAAATAAATAAATCTATTTTATGCTATAGTACGAAAAAATGGTATTTCAATTTAAAAAAATTTAAAACACGTTTCCAGGGTTGGAAAACTTTATTTTTTTTATACAAAAGTAACTTACTAAAGCAAATTTTTCTTTTTTTTCTCTATAAATTAAAGATATCTTATATTCTTAAAAGAAAGAGATTAGTATAAGAAATCATAAAAATCAAAAAGTATGATTTCAGGGTTGGAAAACCCACACTTTTTGTGATATAAAAAATTAGCTACCGAAAACTAATATTTATTTTTTTTATTAAATAAACTTGTTTTATACTTCAGTACGAATGAATTTGGTATTTCAAATTAAAACAAAATTAAATAAATTCAGTAAAGTGCGACTCTGACTCGCGCACGAAGGGTTCCGTTCGAACACTAGATATGTAATTTAATACAAACTTCAACCCCTATAATATATAGTTTAGGCATTTTTTTCGTTTTTGGCGTTTTTTCGGTTTTTTTGTTTTTGGCGTTTTTTAGGTTATAGCGATTTTTTTAAGTTTCGGCTCTTTTTTAGTTCTTACACTTTATTTTCTCGTTTTGGCGATTTTTTCGGTTTTTGGCGTTTTTTCACTTTGGCGATTTTTTTTTAATTTTTGGCGATTTTTTTCATTTTTGCGATTTTTTTTATATAAAAAATTTTTTTAGTTTTGGCGACATTTTCGCGTTTTGGCGATTTTTTCGATTTCGATTTTTTTTTTCATTTTGGCGATATTTTTCATTTTGGCGATTTATTTCGGTGTTAGAATTTTTTTTAATTTTGGCGATTTTTTTCGTTTTGGCGATTTTTTTTAATTTTTGGCGATATTTTTTTTTTTTTTTTTTTTGTTTTGGCGATTTTATAATTTTCGGTTTTTTTAGTTTTACCGTTTTTGAAAATTTCAAGTGTTTGCCTCTTACGGTTTCCAAGATATAGCAAGTTGTCAAAATTGCATTAACTGATGGACCACCCTTTAATTTAAATTTTTTAAATTTTAGTGTTAATTGTTGTAGTCTGTATAAAAGTACATTAATTTTACAAATTTCAAGTTTCAATATACAATTGTATGTATATTACATGGGATTTTAACATTTTTCGTTGCTCGTTTTGGAACACCCTTTAGTTTTTAATTGTCATGTATTTGTTGTTGTAGCGGCCAAGGTTCTACATACTCTGTCCAAATTTCAGGTCCGTAGCTCTTACGGTTCCTGAGAAAATACCGTGTGACGGACAGCGTAGCGAAAACAATAGGGTTCCTTTTCACCTTTGGTGTACGGAACCCTAATAAAACGACGTTTCCAGGGTTGGAAAACCTAATTTTTTATACAAAAGTAACTTACTAAAACAAATTTTTCCTTTTTTACTATAAATTAAACACATCTTACATTCTTAAAAAAAGATTGGTATAAGAAATCACAAAAATCAAAAAGGAGGATTCCAGGGTTGGGAAACTTACACTCTTTGTGATATAAAAAATTAGCTACCGAAAACTAATTTTTATTTTTTTTTTTTATTAAACAAAATTATTTTATGATTAAGTACGAATAAAATTAGTATTTCAAATAAAAAAACAATTAAAAAAATTAAAAACACGATTCCAGGGTTGGAAAACTTTAATTTTTTTGGACAAAAGTAACTTACTAAAACAAATTTTTCCCTTTCATTATAAATTAAACATATCTTACATTTTTAAAAGAAAAATATTGGTGCAAGAAATCAGAAAAATTAAAAAGGATGATTTCAGGGTTGGAAAAGTTACACTTTTTGTGATATATAAAAGTTACTAAGTCTTATTAATTTTTATCTTTGTCTTTATAAATTATATATATTTTACGTTTTGGAAATAAAAGTTTTTTGTAGAAAACTATAAAAATAAAAACCTCAGCTCCAGAGCTGGAAACTTGAACTTTTTTTCTGGATATTAAAGTAAATAAATAAAACCTTTTTTTTTGAATTTTCTTTCTTCACTTAACACACTTTCTATATTTTTTTAAGAAGTACTAGATTGGTATAAGTAATCAGAAAAATCTAAAATGATGATTTTAGGGTTTGAAAATTAATTTTTTTTTTCATAAAAGTAACTAGGTGAAATTATTTTTTTCTTTTTGTCTATACTTTATGTATGTGCTTATGTATGTATCTCTATACTACATAAAAGCACTTTGGTAAAGGGTACATAAGATTCGGCACACCCGAATATAGCACTCTGAATTGTTATATTAATGTAACAATATGTGTACTTGGCAGCAGTTTTATTTTCCCCCTTAACTTTAATCATAAAATATATTATCTGGACACTGCAAAAACCAAAAACTTTATTGTGCTGCTGTATTTGTCATAAAATAATTATTATAATTCCTAGCAGAGAATTATAAATTTTCACGCGAGCTGGCTTCATTTGTAAGCCTACTCACACCATAATACGTATTCATAAAGCTTCCCAACATGCAAACCAGTCATTCAAATTAAATTTAAATTCCACATTTTATTGTTGTTGGAAGAAAAAATAATAATAATAATAATAGAACAATAAATAAATACAAACTCACCTGAATTTCCCGTTAATACAATTGAAATTAGAAACAACATTGTCAGCATAATACGGGCTAAGTCATGCCTTAAATAATAAAAGCAATTCCATGAATATCTGTGTGAGTGTTGGAATGTTGTTCTGATTGTTGTTTTTGTTTCTGATGGTGTTATTGGGGATGATTTTAGTGTTAGTGGTAGTGATAATTGAAGTTGTGGTATGTGTGAAGAAGAGCCTATTGTGGAATTTGTCCCCACTATTGATGATGTTGTGGTTTCCTTTGTTGTCGTCGTCGTCGTCGCTGTTGTGGTTGTAGTTGTAAAATTGTTATGGACTCCCACTGGTGACGCCACTCTTATTTCACTACCACTATCACATCCGTTGTATTGTATGACCGTTCTTCTGCTTCTTCTACTTGAGAACGACTCTGTGGGAGTTGGACGCTTTAAATGAAATGCTTCCATAATATTTCAAAAAATAAAAGCTGCCAAGTTTCTTTTATTTCTACACCTGGCTAAACTTTATATGGAATAACAACCCAAAAAATTGTTTATAAATATATTTTATTGTTTAGTTAATCTCTTAATTGGCTCCTGCTGTCTTTCACTTCAAACTTTTTCTCTATGTTATTTTCTGTAGGATTTAGGCAATTGTAAACGAGTTCTTGTTTATGTATTTATTTATTAATTTATGTGTTTTTAGTGTTTTTGCTGCGGATGTAGATGTTGTTGCTGTGGCATGACTTGTGCTGCTACATCTCATTAGGAGGGCTGTTTGTGAAATATCAGCAGGCCAATGTGAGAAAGGGAGGCAATGGCTACACAACATGATGCTGGTGGTTTTTGTTTTGTTGATGATGAATGTCCTCCTAGTGTCCTTTTTATATATTTTATTTTCCTTTTTTATTTGCGGCCAAAATGGTTTTCTGTTTATTCGCTTTGCTGTGTCGTTTTTCAGCTTTTTTAATTTTTTCTCTTGGTTTTGAGGTTTTCGTATTGTTTTTTTTTTATTATTTTATAACTTAATCACAAAAATATTTATTCATTCATTTAATTTGCTGCTCGAAGCTTTTAGTATTCCTAGATTTTTGAGTTATGTGGCCTGCTTTCGCTTGCTATCATTATTGATTGTCCTTGTAATCTGCAAATAAACGAAAAAAGTTTTAATTGTGAGCCCGATGATAAAAAAGGATAAAAAGTTTGAACATTTTTTTCCAAAAAGTTTTTGCCTGCATAATTAAGGATCACAAACAATCATGCAAAATTTTAGTTGTGTCTTTTAGCACTTAAAAGTAAAAGATTAAATTTAAAATCAAAAAAGCAAAAACTTTTAAGCATAAAAAATATAATTTATGCACACTCATATCACTATTGGAAAAGTGCAGCTCTTCTAGAAATTATTATAAATAAAAGGTACAAAACATTAAAAATATTTACAAGCACTCTTAAAAAACTACCTTCAGAAAAAGTATCTTTAATAAAGTATCTTTAGAAAAAGTATCTTTAAAAAGTTTGTATTAAAGCACCTTTTGCAAAAGGTACAGATACAAGAGAACCTTTAAAAAAAGCATCTTTAAAAAGTACCATTAGAAAAATTACCTTTTGCAAAAAGTGCCTCTTACAAAAAGTAACTTTTACAAAAGCATTTTTTAAAAACAGAGAAGAGCACAAGAATACCTTCAGAAAAAGGATTTTTAAAAAAATACCATTGGAAAAAGTGCCTCTTACAAAAGCACCTTTTGCAAAAAGTACTTTTTACAAAAAGTAGCTTTTTTATAGAAAAGAGCTTTTGCAAAAAGTACTTTTTACAAAAAAGAGCTTTTGCAAAAAGTACTTTTTACAAAAAAGAGATTTGCAAAAAGTACTTTTTTACAAAAAGGTCCTTTTACGAAAAGTTAGACGCAATTTACACTGTGCCTTTTCTGCTTGTCCGTGCAGGCAGGCTTTTTTAGTTTATTGGTGAGAGGGGATGAGAAGCACAAAATAAAAACTCGAGGGGATTTATGACGTTTATCTGCCTTTTTCGTTTCTCAGCATTAAACGTGTGTATAAATGCCAAAAAGGCATGAATAAAAAAGGCTTAATGTAAATGTGTGTGACTTTTCGTAGGGGGTTTAAAAGAAAATTGTCAATACAAGGCAGACTAAAAAGGCATAGTGTGAACAGCGACTAAGACGCAATTTACACTTTACCTTTTCTGCTTGCCTGTGCAGGCAGGCTTTTTTAGTTTGTTGGTGAGAGGGGGTGAGAAGCTTGCGGGGTAGAACAAAAGGCACAAAATGAAAATTCGATGGGATTTATGACATTTCCCTTTGCCTCTTTCGTATTCTCAGCATTAAACGTGTGTATAAATGCCAAAAAGGCATGAATAAAAAAGGCTTAATGTAAATGTGTGTGACTTTTCGTAGGGATTTCAAAAGAAAATTGTCAATACAAGGCAGGCTGAAAAGGCATAGTGTAAATAGCGACTTACTTTTGCAATAAGTACGTGTTACAAAAATTACCTTTTACAAAATATATTTTATAAAAAGTCCTTTTTAAAAACATATAAGAACTCAAGAATACCTTCACAAAAGTCTCTTTAAAAAAGTATCTTTAAAAAAGTATCTTTAAAAAAGTACCTTTCAAAAAAGTTACCATTGAAGCATTTTTACAAAAAGTATATTTTTGAAAAAGTACTTTTTACAAAAAGTATACTTTTAAAAAAGTACCATTTACAAAAAGTACCCTGTACAAAAAGTACCTCTAACAGAAAGTAGCTTTTACAAAAAGTACATTTTTTTAAAAAGTATATTTTATAAAAAGTACATTTTACGAAAAGTACTATTTACAAAAAGTATCTTTTGCAAAGAGTACCTGGTACAAAAATTACCTTGCACAAAAAGTTCCTTTTAAAAAAAGTAACGTTTATAAAAAGTACCTATAACAAAAAGTATATTACAAAAAATGTACCTCTTACAAAAAGTACTTTTTGTAAAAAGTATCTTTTAAAAAAGTACCTTAACAAAAAGTTTCTCCTACAAAATTACCTTAACAAAAAGGACTTTTCACAAAAAGTATCTCTTACAAAAGTACCTTAACAAAAAGTACATTTTATAAAAAGTGCCTCTTTCAAAAAGTACTTTTCACAAAAAGTATAATTTGCAAAAATTCCTTTTCTTAAAACCGAATCTTATTGAAAAGTACATTTTATAAAAGTATATACGTTTAAAAAGTACCTTTTAAAGAATTACGATTTACAAAAAAAAACATTATAAAAAAGTGCATATTACAAATGCGCATCTTAAAAAAAGTACGTTTTACAAAATAAACTGCCTTTTAAAAATCGTACCTTTTAGAAAATGATCTTCTTATAAAATTACAGTCTGAAAAAGGTTATTTCTAGAAAAAAATAAACGCATTTAAAAAAGTACCTTTTAAAGTAAGTAGTACCTTTAAAAAGTACATCTTTAAGAAAATAGCTTTTAAAAAATTCATATTAAAGAAGTTCGTTTAAAAAAGTACTTTTCACAAAAAGTAAGTTTTTAAAAAATACGCGTTCTAAAAATGACCTCACACAAAAAGTACGTTTTTTGAAAAGTACCTTTTACAGAAAGTACCTTCAGAACAAAGTGATTTATATTATGTTTATATTTAAGTTTTTTAACATTTTAAAGCAAAATTAATTTAAAATAATTATGCTGAGTACACATAATGCCATTTTTCGACAACTCAATAGTGTGTACTAGTGCCAACATTTGTCATTTTGAATATTTTTTTTTGTGTTACATTGCATTCCAAACAAAAACCGGCATTGCACACACTTTGAAAATAAAAATGACACCACAAAATGGCAACAAACAGAAAATGTCAAATGTATGGTCAGCATTAATCAAAGTCATTCACATTACATCTGAGATGTTTCAGTTATCATTTTGAAAATTGAATTATTTTTATAAAATCAAAGAACATAAAAATTGGCAATTCTTAAAATTATAAAATATGTAAAAAAAATTCTTTAAAAGAATTCTTTTCTTACTTTAATATTGTATTTTTTTTTTAATAAAATGTTTTTCATGTTGAAACTTTGTTAACCTTATTATATAATTTCTTTTTTGAAAATAGTTTTTGAAGCTTCTAGTAATGTTTTAATTTAAAAAAATAGCTTAGTTGGGTAATCGCTACTATCGCGTTGCATATAAATATATAAAGTTAAAATTGTTTTTTGAATAAATCACGTTTTATAAATGCGCCCTGCAGTGCTAAAAGTAATACGAGGTATGTTAAAAAAATATCGCGAATTTTGTATTTGTTTAAAAAGTATTTAGTTATTTATGAACATCTATTTTGTCCCCTTCAAAAAAAAGGCCCTTTCATGGGCCTTTTCAGTAAAAATATATAAGAATTATTTCATAATGCTAGGAACACAATTGGGACGAACAAGGAATTTCGTCCACGTCGACGAATTCGTCGATAAGAATTCCTTGCGTAAATTCGTCGTTTGAAGCACAATAACGACGAATTTACTCAGCGAATTCAGCTCTTATAATTGATAAAGTTGGTTATTGTCAGTGTGACCATATTAGCTAATTTCGGGCTAGATTTAGCTCATTTCTTCTGGATTTAGCTTTAAAATTTTTATTTAGCTCTTAGCTTCTTTTTTTAGCTTTTTTAAAAACGGATTTAGCTTTTTTAGCCTTTTTTAATCCAAATTACGTATTCTCTAAAAATATATTAAAGACATACGTGATTTAGCTTAATTTTATTTTAAAATCTGGTCACACTGTTTATTGTGTATGTAAAGAGAGTGAGAGAAAGTTGTTTTTTCGTCGTTCGTCGGCGCACAAAATAGAAATAAATCTATCTCAGAGTTCGTCACGCACGACGAATTTCGTTCAACGGGGGTGTTGTGTTCGTTTTCATATGAACAAATGTTTTTTATTTTTTGTGACGAAAGTTCGCACCGAAAAATTCGTCGTTCGTCCCAGTTGTGTTCCTAGCATAAATCCTTCAAAACATATTTTTGAATATTATCAAATATGGCTCCATGAAAAATCGCCCAAAACCAAATCGCCCAAAAATAAAAATGAAAAATCGCCCAAATTTTCCATACAAAATTTTGGTGATTTTTCATATTTTTCAAATTTTGGGCAATTTTTAATTTTTTTTTTTTTTTTTTTGGTGATTTTTCATTTTGAAATTTTGGGCGATTTTTCATATGAAAAATGTTTCCATGAAAAATCACCCAAAACCAAAACGCCCAAAAATAAAAATGAAAAATTGCCCAAAAATTTTTTCATACAAATTTTAAGTAATTTTTCATATGAAAAATCGCCCAAAATTGTTCAAACATTTAAAAATTAATGGGAAAAATACACCCAAATACCATGGTGGACCAAATTCTTAACGCCGGCAGTGCAGGAAAATGTTATGAAACAAAAAAGCTTGGCAAAGCAGAAAATCTTTATTAATCAGCGCCGTGTGGGGAAATACCATGGTGGAGAAAATTCTTAAGCCCGGCCGAAGGCCGGCAGTGCAAGAAAACGTTCTTAAGCAGGAAAACTTTGCAAGGCTGAAAATATTTATTAGGCAGCGCCCTGTCGGGAAACGCTATGGTGTAGAAAATTCGGGAACGAACGAACATTATTTACTCTTCTCTATAAGTTTTCTTTTTTCATTTTAATATAAAAATGAAATTACTATAATTTTAATTTTTTTTCTGGTGTTTTTTAATTTTGGGCGATATTTAATTTTTTTTTTGGCGATTTTTCATTTTTTTTTTGGGTGATTTTTCATATTGAAAATTCTGGGCGATTTTTCATTTTTTGGGTGATTTTTCATTTTGAAATTTTGGGCGATTATTCATTTTCATTTTTGGGCGATTTGGTTTTGGGCGATTTTTCATGGAGCCATCAAATATACTTATAAAAATGTAAGTATGTATACAGTAATTTTTTATATACATAAATATATGCGTAAATAAATATGTATGATGTTTGACAATCAGTCCCAATGACGCTGAAATTTTAAAGAAAAAAAATTTACATAAATTTATACCAAGGTCACCTTTCGCTTACTTTAAGGAGTTTAAAGTAAATATTAATTCTTCCAGGTTTAAAGTACCTCCTTAAGGCATGTAAAGCTTTAGTAACAGAAAGCTTATATGTAGAGAAGTACTTCAAGGTTAAAACGTTATAAAGAACTTTTTTAATTTCCCTTTAAACTTTATGGCTGAATTATAGAGCATAAAAATTTCAATAACCTGCGGACAAATTAATATTTACATGTTAAGCCAAAATTTTTTTCTTCAGTTAATTGTAATTTAATTTAAAAAAATATTTTTTCTTTTAACTTGCACAACATAAGCTCCTCTTAAAACTTAGTTATTTATTCCCTGCCTTGCTCGACCTTGAAGTAATATTTCAATTTGTTTGTTTTTTGTGCTGAGTTTTTTTCAAGAAACGTCTCTGTTAAAGTATTTTTATATAATTTAGACTTATTCGTGTTGTAACCATAATACAACGACATGCTGACATCAAGGTTGTGATTTTCTATTAAGATATGAGTAGATAACAAATCTTTTTCCACAATGTCTATGCTAAGTAGACCCAAAGCGGTGAGTAAACCAAGAACGAATCCAATCCCAAAAGCAAACAAACAAACTCCATGAATAGCTGGCTGTCTTTCATTTACATATGTACATATCTTTACCTTAATATAGAAAGACCCCAACTCGTTATTTTTTTGAAATCCAGTTTTTGGTATAAACCGATAGAAGAACATCTAATGTATCGAAAAATGCCAAAATCTCGATTTTAAGGAAATGAATTAGGTCCTTTCTATATTAAGGCATTTACATCATATAAACATTTAACTTGTGTTGTTGCCTTTTTTGGGGTATAAATATTTGCCCCCATTTTTGTAGTTTGTAGTTGTTGTTGTTGTCATACCGAGAAAAATATGTCTCCTTTTTACTTAATTTTATTTTATTGTAACTTTTAGTCTGGAGTCATGACATGATATTATCTTCACATTTCATTCTAACCATACCATTTCGTTATCATACACACACTTAATTTGTACATGGCATCTTCGAATTGATATTTTTTTATTAGCGATCGGTTCACTTTACATTCATTATCTATTTGTTTTCATCGATTTCTCTATTAAGAGCAGAAAACAAATTTTGGATATAAGTATAAGAGCTAAACAGCAAATATCTAGCTTAGTTGATTATGCATGACATTCGTAAAATTAAAGTTTATTAAGCACCCCATACACGTTTCAATTCAATTGTAAATTGAGTCTTTCAGTTGAATTGATTCTTGGCCACACACTTCATAAACTGAATTGAAAGATTTTCATTCAACCGTCAAATTGATATATTTTTCACAATTACAAATTTAAAAATTTAAAACTTCTATTGCATTCATTCATTAATTTTTATATTTTATATTTAGAATTCAATCAAATTAAATACAATTTTAAAAATACATAAATTTTTCTATACAAAATAAAGCTACAAACATAAATTTTGACAGCTAATCAAGAGACTCGAACACACACAGGACAATCGAATTGAAAGATTTACTAGTCAACATGAAAAATCAAAATCTTTTGATTTTTGTTCAACCAACTCGACAACTGCCAAACTAATCAATTGACAAAGCCATACACGCTTTGATTTGGACAACAACCGACTCAATTGAAAATTGAATTGAATTGTGTATGGGCTGCTTTAGTTGCAATCAAATTCTGATATTTATTTTAACAAAAAGTTGTTAAAAGAATTTCAAAAAAAAATTCATAACTGTATCTCAGCTGGAATCTCTCTACTTCTCTATCTACCTCTCTCTATATATCTATCTCTATATACCAGCGTTGCCACTTTCTGTGTAATAGTGCAAAATTTGCACTATTTTTGCACCATAAATTTTTTGTGCAATTTTGCACTATTTGACTTTAACGGCATTTATATTTTTGTGTTTAAAAGCGATAACAGCATTAGATGACCTAGGACAAAATCGTGTTATGTATGCTACAAAATTCTGCAAACGAAACTTCATACTCGCGTGAAATCCCAATGTCTCTAACGAAGTTTATTATAAAGATACATCAAAACAAAACAATATTGACTTACATAAGTTTAAGACCAATAAAATTTGTAATAAGGGCCAAATTAAAAAATTACAAGCGCAAATCTATTTAGATTTTCTTTTATTCTTCTTTGTGCTTTTGGCTTATTTTGACATTTTGTGTGCAGAGATGCCACATGATATAAAAAGGAATTTAATAATCCCCTTATCATTACCGCAAATGAATGAATATATCAATAAAACGATTTTCATTTCGCAATAAGTTACTCAGCCCAGGTGAAGTCCTATAAAGAAGCTTATTTGATTTCAATCTATAATAATTATACTAATTTTAAAATTAACTAAATGTGACTTTTTTTTTGGTTTGAATAAAAAAAGTTGTTCTTGAGAATGTAAAAAAAATTGTTATATGCTTACGTAATTTGTTTTTGTTCTCATCCACACACTAACAAAATAATTGACAACTTTTTAATACTTTTATAATCTCTAAGAGGCATATCGTTTAAAAAACAAAGTTACATCCAATTTTTAAATTCATTCAATGCTAAAACATTCCAAAACAATTTATTTTTCCAATTTCTCACTCCTAGCGCAAAGCAACTTCAATGACAGCGAATGTAATAACTTTCCAAAATTATTACAATTAATAAAATTTTGTTACTCAACTTATTATTTATACAAGCAAAGAAGCCAATTTATGAAAAACAAAAGTTTCATTTACAAAAATTAAAACAAAAAGTTAATTAAATGTAATTAAGTATAAGAAGGAAAAGAAAAATGAACAAAATGTCATATTTAATGGAAAAAAGTGCTTGTGTTTATTTGGTAACAGCAAAAATTTATTCAAGTTAAAGTGACCCCATTACAAGTATCCCCAGACTTAAGAAATGTTTACTTTTATGCCTTAAAATAAACTTAAGAAAAGAAAGGACTTAATATTTCACCACGCAAGAATTTAATTTAAAGGTTAAAACGTTAAACAGATCCCTTTGACAATTTAATGTACTATGTACAAAGACACGCACGCACACAGGCATATACATACCTCCACACAAACTTGATACACGGCTTATCACAGACTTTTTCAACAATCAAAGACATTTCAAAATGCCTTTAAGAATTTACAAAATTGCAGACAGCAATCGAGACTGTAACACAATGCCCGTTTGTCAGTTTTTATGAGCTTCACTGGCAAGCATTGGTTTGGCTTTAAACGACACAACACATTTAGGCCATTCTTTTTTAATAGAGCTTTAGCCATTTTCTATGCACATACATTAATTGTTATATAATTCTTTATGTTAAAATATTCTACTCATTTTATATCTTTCCTTTTACTCGTTGTAGTAGTATTTTAGCCGTCTTATTTAGTCATGTTTATTACTTTGAGATAACGAAATTCTATTCAAAGATTGTGAAACATTACAAGAAAATCCTTTTTTTTTGTTTCCTCTTAGTGGTGAAAAGAATAAAAAAAATAAATACAAAAAAAAAGAAAAATTAAATAAAAATTCTAAGAATAAAAGAAAAAGAAATTTATAAAGACTATAAAAGTTAAAGAAAAAGGAAGGCAAGCAAAAGAAAGTATTTAAAACTTTCTAGCAACCATTTCCTTACTAAATGTAGAAAAATGTTCAAAGAGATTTTAAGTGTTTTGTAAATGTCAAATCTATTCTTTGGAGGAATGAACATACATATAATACGATAAGGTTGCCTTTTTAAGTGGAATGTGAGCAGTTCATATATCAAATATGGCAACGGAGCTGTGGAATTCGGCCCAAAATTCGTATAATTTCTCGTTTGAAAATTTTTCACCTTTAAACAATAAATTTGGATAAATGCAATCGACGCTAATTTAAAAACAATACAAAGAAATTTAATTAAATGAATATAAATATGAATAAAAAACATGTTGAGTTCATGTTGAGTTCTTGTTTCAACTTTGTTATTTGTTATTGAGCTTCTCATTTGTTTAAATGAAAGTTTATAATATAATAACTTTAGTTGTTCTAAGAAGCTTTGGGTAAAGGTTCCCTGATGATCTGCATTAGCAACAGTGAAATGCGCATATGATCCAGCTAAACCCCCCAATAATCAATTTCAATGTATTTTTAATAAAAAAATATTTTTGGGATTATTAGTGCGTTTAAAAATGTTAAACTGAAATATTTCGAAATTGTCAAATTAGACCAAGGTTTGCAAGGTGGAGAAAACAAGTTAAGGTATGATGATTTTTTAATTAATAAATCGATTAAGTAATATACGAGTATACATTTGTGCACTTTTTTAACATTGAATAGTTTTCATGTGAGTTAAGGTGCGAACAGAGTGAGCCTTGATGCCGAGCGGAACCGAGCCGAGCTTATTAACGCTTATTTTCATGCGAGAACAAAATTTGTATATAACACAGTGAATGCGAGAATCAGCGCTGAAATTCTGTTTATTCCATGTGTTTTGCTTTTATGTCATTTAGTCTTGTTGTTCATTTGTGTTTATCAAATGGATTCATTTGATGAAGAGTATTTTGCTTCTCCCAGTGTGATTAATGCAATTATTAACACAAAAGAATATGCAAAACATCCAATTACACTAAAAAGAAATGAATTTGGTGAATTTCATAATTTTTCATCGATATCCATTTTTTATTATTTTTTAAACCATTAAAAAACACGACTGGACGCTAAAAAGTAAACATAAACAATGTTTTCAGCGCTGAAAAACTCTTTGAAACCACGGTTGCCAGAAATGCAGATTTATCTGGATTTTGCAGATTTTTGCCCTCCAAAAAGACGAAATGCAGATTTGATGATTTTTGGCCTAAAAATTCAGATTTTTCAACTCCAATTTTAGTGCATTTTTGTACATTTATCCTAATACTGCTACTACTTCTTGTTTCTATTATGTGTGATGGACTCATAGTTTAGACAGTTACAATTTTTGATCTTAGAAGACTTCATTGAAGAAAAAGAAGAAGTAACTTTGGCAAGCTTCTGGAAACGAATATCTGACATAAAACGAGTTCATTCTGATCACGATTTTGTGGCTCTAAGTTTATTCGAAATGTAATATTTTCACCACATTCATTTGAAAATGTCAAAAGATTTGTCAGTCAAGTAAACTTGAATAAAACAAAACTTCGAAGTTCTTTGGATATTTATGCAACAAATTAAATGACTTTTTTTACATATCTGATTTCTTTTCTCATTTATTTTAAATTATTTGCACATAACTATGCAGAATTTTTATTTGTTTGTTTGCATTTCGTTTCTCCTAAGAAAAGAAGATTTTCCACACGCAAAGTTTACTTTGCAAAGTATTGAGTTTGATGGAGAGAAGAGAAAAGAGATCTTATTCTATATTATTTTTTCCTCAAAAAACTCAAGATTTTGCAAAGTAAACTTCTCGTGTGGAAAAGCCACCAAACTTATCAGTAGACTTCAACCAATGTGGCAGCTAATTGTAAAATGGTCATGAAAAAGTAATAAAGGAGTCAAAATCGAAGATGATAGCTTGTAAAGGTTTTTGCTTGAAGCTTATTTTGCCGTATTCATAAAAAATAGTTTTGGTTTACAAAAGGTTTACAAAACAAACTTTGCATGGAAATTTGTTTGTTAAACGTTTTGTAACCCAAAATAATTTTTATGAATATTACCTGCTATGTTTGTCTACGTAATTCTTAATAACATATTGATAGTCGTTCTATGAACATATGAAGTTTTTATCTTATTTCAAAGATTTTTTGGTTGAAGTCTACTGATAAGTTTCTTAAGCAGAAACGAAATGCACATTCTTCATACATTAAAGGGGTTTGTTCATAAAAAATATAATGAGCTTAAAAGTTATTTTAAGAAAATTTTTTCTAAAAAAAAATAAATAAAATGCACTTTAAACACAGTTCAAATTGTATGAATATGAGTTAACGAAAAAATATTTATGTTGCTCATTTACATTCATATTTATATACATTTTTTTAATAAAATATAAAAAAAATTTGTTTAAAAATTGCTTTGAAGATTTTTTGAAAATTTTACAAATAAAAAGCAGATTTTGAAGATTTTTTCGTGCAAAATTTTTGCATTTTGCAGATTTTATCCTTAGAAATTCTGGCAACAGTGTTTGAAACTGTTTTCTCGCACTCATCGGCTTTGCTCTCTGCTCTGATCGGCGTACACAAGCTTATTTGTATTGAATTGTATATAATCAGTTTTATCGCACTGACAATCTTTATCGGCTCGGCTTTCAGCGTGCGCTCTGTTCGCACCCTTATAAAAAAGAGCTTTTAGTTTTTCTATGCTTATTTTACGTAAAAATCTAACACAAATTATGGTCAAATTTACTCATCACCAGTGATGCCAGAATTCCTCCACCAAAATGGCTAAATGTAGACAAAAAAATGGCTAAAAAACTACTAAAAACTAGCTGAAAAATGGCTAAGCAAAATCGAATGCAAAAATCATGAACTTTAGCAAAAACAAGAAGGTATTTCAAATCGGGAACTTTTTTAAAGTAAACAAAAAAAATAAATTGAAGTGATAAATAAAATAATTTTTCTTCAGGTAATAAAAAAAACTGCTCATATAGTGCAAACTTACAATACTTGCATTACGCCTTCTATTCATTTGCACATTCTGCTATTAAGTTTTTAAATTTTTCGGATACTAATCCATTCCTTGCGAAATTTGCATTTATACTTATTATTAACTTTCTATTTTTTTAAACTTTTATTTTTCTTGATATTTTCACTCGTGTAAAAGAAATATGACCCTTGATTGATTGATATCATAAACCACCAATTACAGTGAAACCTCTCATAACCGGACACTCACGATCGCCCTGTTTTGTCCGCTTATGAGAGAGTTACGCCTTTGCGCTTTTTCTGGATTTCGTTGTAGTTGAAAAATTATTTTAATAGTAGACTTCTTCGAACTACATTGGTATAATTTCAGCTGTTGAGTTTCAAATTACTTCCAATGCTTTGAAAAGGCAGTTTGTATAAGAAATGTAGCAATATGAATTGTTAAAATACACAAGAAACTTTGTATCTTCACAAGTTCGTGCAACAAATATTTACCTTTTTCAAACTCGTTTAAAATATAATTTTTTTTTCTGTAATTGATAAAAACAATTTTTTCACTGCCATTTTGGGACACCAGCTAAGCAAACAACTTCTTCATATAAACAGCAATTTCTTTGCGTCTCCAACGCATCAGTATTTACATATGCGTTAACCAGAGAACCAGCAATATCATTCACACTAATATAAATATGAATGAAAGTTGAATAAAGAAAGACCTACTATTTAAATGCAAATCTTGTTGCCGTGTTTCACCGCTTCTGTGCTTTTATGAGAGTTTCCGGTTATGGGAGCGCATTTTGTATGCAAAAACTAATGAACGTGTTGGATCTACAAAAATTGTCCGGTTATTAGAGGTGTCCGGTTATAGGAGGTGTCCGTTATGAGAGGTTTCACTGTAGACCCGACAACTTATAAACACCTTGCAACGATTATAAGAATGCAGTAGCAAATCTTATTGTTAAAAATTGAGCCATCTCGTTCATATAAGCGCTTTTAGACTGCTGCAACAAAAATGGCAAGTTTGAATTGGGATTTATAGATATTAATGCGAAAACAATAACATATTACTCTGTTGTGTTTTTTTTTTTGCTAGTTTAATTAATGTTGCCATGTTCCGAGTTTAAATTTTTTGTGAAAAAATCACACACAAATTTCATGTTTGGAAAAATAGCTAAAAAATAGCTAGATTAAAATAAAAATGGCTAAAAAATAGCTAATAGCTAAACTCACTTTTCTTCCGGCTAAATGGGATGAAAAATGGCTAAATTTAGTCAGAAAATGGCTAAATTGGCATCACTGCTCACCACTTACTCTTTTGCATACGAGTACGTATGAGTAATAATTAACATTACATTGCATAACATATTACTCATACGTACTTATATTAAAAAACACGTCATTTTTTGCACAAATTTTAAAACCACTACGTATGTATGTATTATAGCATTGCACAGATACATCTGTTTGCACTAGTTTTGCGTGTTTTTTGGTTCTGGTATGAACAAATATGTTATTTATCGTTTTCTGTTACTAGTTGTAAATGTTGATTTTTTAAGCAATTATTGTATGGTTGGACAATGAGCAAATGAAAACAACACATTTATTTTTTTTTTGTTTTTCTAAGGCAAATAAGATACATAAAACTGCTTTTACCATAAGTGCCTTATGATGTGTTGAGAAAAAATGTAATTGGCTGATGAATGAATGAATGAAAGCAAAATTGCACATACATATGTAAGTAAATGATACATGTATATACATGAAACACATGAATTTGTAATTACTAGGGACAAGGACTTCATGCATTTAAAAAAGGTATTTTAGGCGCCTAAAATATGACATCACTAATGCAAAATATGCACTAAAAACAATTAAATATGCACACATCTTTAAAAAAAATTATTCAAAAGTAAAGCTTTCAATCTATAAATAAACACATAAAATTATTTTCTTTTCTCAAGAGGTGCGTGTACAATAGTGTCCTGCACAAGAGTATTTATAAGACTTTTCAAGACATGCGAGATTTTTTCCAATGCTTTACTACAGCGAAATATTCTAAAAGAATCGCTAAACAACACTGTTGGCAAGACAAACCACCGAAAAAAATTACTTGCCAACAGTGTTGCTTAGCGACTCTTTTAGAATATTTCGCTATAGTAAAGCATTTGAAAAAATCTCTCATGTCTTGAAAAGTCTTATAAATACCCTTGTGCAGGACACTAGTGTACAAAAACTTTTATATTAAGTCTTTACGCAAGATTAAATATGGTATAACGAGTTTTTCTGCATTATTAACTCCAAACTCGCATTTTCGAGATATGTATGTTTTATTACAGTAAAGGAGCGATACGTAAATAAAAAAGAAAAGTGTTCTTGTTTATTGATTTTCTTAAAAATTTATTTATTTATACATATATGTTATCGAATGTGAAGTCATATCAATTTGTTCTTAGAAAACCTTTGTGCATTGAAAAAGGCATTGTAACATCTGTGGATGTAATCGGCTCAAATTTAAATGATTCTTTTTATACAGTGTTGTATATTTATTTACCTCAACCATTACAATGAATTGAATACTAGCTATTAGATTTGGTTTTTGAATCCGTTATAATTTAGAAAAACAATATCAAGTTTCAGCATAATTGTTTCACTACTTTTCGCTTTAATAGCAGACAATTTTAAATTATCAAAATTACAATTTTCATTAAATTTGGTAGGTCTGTGTGCTTATACAATCGTTCCACAATTCTACAATAATGCAAGCGAATAAAGCTGCAAAAACAGTTTTGCAACGTTTTTGGAAATTTGAATTTTTGAGAAAACATGACACAAAATCAGCATTTAAATCAAAATATGATACAAAAATATGCATTTATGAATAAATTATGCAAAAATATGCATTTTTAGCAAAATATGCAAAAATATGCACTAACAAATCGATGCCATTTTTACGCAAATTCATTGTTTCGTAAAGATATTTCGTTCTTGCCATTATCACAGTTAAGGGAAAAAACATGCATTTGCATGAAACCCCTGTCCCTGGTAATTACTCTCAGAGCAAAATTGTCTCTTTCTCTCTCTATACTTTGGCTGCGCCACAAAATAACATAACGAACGTCCGCACATACATCTGCACATCATGTATTTGTTTCAATAGTGGTTTTTTCATATATTTCTATTAAAATATGTATTTTTTGAGCAAAAACAGATCAAACAGTTGCTCAGCAGAAATACAATAAGCAATTGTTATTTGTTTTCAATTGTATTTTAATTTGGAAAAGCACGCACACACAATAACTCTTATACTAGTTCTGTCGCTCACACTACAATTATATGGTACATACCATGGTATATTTGTTTTGGCAATACAAACGAGTATACAAATGCAATCCTTTAGTATGTATTAAGGGCCCCATACACTACAACAGCATGCATGCGCAATCAAGTGTTTGTGCCAGCGGTTCGGTCGTGTATGGGAATTTTGTGCGATTGTACTGTTTGCTGTAGGGACGTCAAGTAGAGTTTGATATTTTGCTGATGGTACCAGCTCGCTGGTGTGGTATATGGTGAAATTAGCTCAGTTGAGCAAAGTTGTCATGGAGCAAACATGCATTTAAGTAATATAATTTGTTGAAATATAACTTGTTTCAATGGTAAACAGAATTTTAGAACTTTAGTTATACATAGCTGCTAACTTTAACAACATACCAATAATAATTGCAACAAAATATGTGTCACTATTCATAATCACCCTTCCCGAAATTTTGTAAGAAATGAATATTGTACCAGCTTGCTTGTATGTTGTGTGGTTCGAGCACGAATGCTCAATCGCTTGATTGTGCGTGCATGCTGTTGTAGTGTATGGGTCGCTTTAGTGATGTAACGAATGACAATTTTTGATATTCGCGAATACGAATGCGAATACGAATATTTAAAACAATATTCGCCAATACGAATACGAATATTTTATGTGACATTTATAGACATTAAATTAGGGCTCTATTTACGACTCCAGTATGATATATTAAAAAAAATTTATGGAAAAGAACTTCATACTCCTGTTGGCGTACTTTAAGGTTAATTAAAACTACCCAAAATGTTAATTATCGTCAGTAAATAATATTTAAAAATCATACAAAGCACAAATTGCTATAAAAAATTTTATGGATTCGTACAAACTAATATTTTTATCCATTTATTTAAATTTAGTTTAGATTTATGCATTTATTTATTTAAATATTTTTTTTTTTTAATATTCGTATTCGTATTCGCCTGAATTTGACGAATACGAATGCTTCTTATTCGCATTAAAAATGGCCGAATATTCGGTAATTCGAATACGAATACGAATATTCGTACATCACTAGTATGTATGTACCTGAATTCAGTAACAGTTACTTTTATCGATATACAATATTTTTTCGTTTGCGGTAACGATAATGTGATTCTATAAATTTTGCGATATTGTAAATCTGTGTTTTAATCGCGATTTAATAGTATATCATGTCACATCTCCGCATACAAAATTTCAAAATAAGCGAAGAGCATAGAGAATAATAAAAGAAAAACTAATGGCAATAAACTATGAAAATTTGTTTTTGTTTTCAATATAAATTGTAAGTCGAAAGTTTCGTTTCGTTATTGTGAAACAGACCATAAATGAATTTGAGCTTGTAATTACTCTTTTTTCTGTCCCTCTGTCTGTCTTTTTGTCCGTCTGTCTGTCTTTTTGTCCGTCTGTCTGTCTGTCCATTTGTCTGTCTGTCCGTCCGTTTCTTAAAAACGCCAAAAACGCAAAAAAATGCCAAATTAAAAAATGGCATATTAAAAAACGCTAAAAAAATCTCAAAAACGAAAAAATGCCAAAACTAAAAACGGCATATTAAAAAAAACGCTCAAGACCGGAAAAAATCCAAAAAACGAAAATAAATTCAGTGAAGTGCGACTTTGACCCGCGCACAAAGGGTTCCGTACGGACAATAGCAATTGGCATTTTTTTCGTTTTTGGGTTTTTTTTTCGGTTTTGAGCTTTATTTAGTTTTGGCGTTTTTTAGGTTTTGGCACTTTTTTCTCGTTTTGGCGATTTTTTTCGGTTTCTAGGCGTTTTTTCATTTTGGCGATTTTTTTTTTTTATTTTTTTTTTTAATTTTCTTCTTCGCGTTTCGGCGATTTTTTTCGGTTTTTGGGATTTTTTTCATTTTGGCGATTTTTTTCATTTGGGCGATTTTTTCGATTTTGCCGATTTATTTTAGTGTTAGAAATTTTTTTTTAATTTGGTGCTTTTTTCGTTTTGGCGATTTTTTTTTTAAATTTTGGCGATTTTTTTTTTTTTTTGGTTTGGCGATTTTATAATTTTGGGATTTTTTTAGTTTTACCGTTTTTGAAAATTTCAAGAGTTTGCCTCTGACGGTTTTCAAGATACAGCAAGTTGTCAAAATTACATAGTCGAAATTGCATTAACTGATAGAACACCCTTTAATTTAAGTTTTTTTTAAATCTCAGTGTTAATTGTTGTAGTCTGTATAGAAAAAAACTAATGGCCTATTTCCCAACTGCGAAAGAAAACTTTCGACTTACAATTCATATTGAAAACAACAATGAAATATATGAAAATTAGTTTTTGTTTTTAATATAAATTGTAAATCGAAAGTTTTCTTTCGCAGTTGGGAAATAGGCCATAATTTTACAAATTTCAAGTGTCAATATACATATTTACATACAATTGTATGTATTTTACATGGGGTTTTAACATTTTTCGTTGCTCGTTTTGGAATACCTTTAATTTTTAACTCTTATGTATTTGTTGTTGTAGCGGCCAGGTTCAGGTCCGTAGCTCTGTGATGGACAGACGGACAGCGTAGCGAAAACAATGGGATTCCTTTTCACCTTTGGTGTATGGAACCCTAAAAATGACAAAACTATATATTATATGGGCTACAGTTCGTGTCCGTACGGAACCCTTCGTGCTCGAGTCAAAATCACACTTTACTGAATTTATTTAATTCAACCGATGTTAACATATTTATTGAATCCTTATACTGCAGGTAAGTAAGGTATAGTAGGATACCTATCAATTTCAATTGCTTTGCCAATTGACAGAGCAACTGAATTTTGGTTGCCATCCATAATCGTGTCATTCATCTCGTATTAAACTCAAATAACTTTTAAATATTTTTTCAATTACTTTAAATTGCAATTACATACATCTAATACAAAAAAATAAAACTTAAATTTATGACAACTTTTTTTATTATCTGCGTTATATTTTGTCTAAATTTTATTTTATATTTACATTTCCATAAAATTGCAATCATTTTTTATTTTTTAACATAAAATAAACATTTCATTCGTTTCTCTAATGTCATTAAAAAGCATTTTCTCTCCCTTTCGCTTGTTATTTGTATGTACATATGTATGTGTATGTGTGTGGGTGTGTATTTTTGAAATTGTTATCTCATGCCCTGCAGTTAGAAACAATCAGGGGGCTTCACTTCAAATGCCAGTTTGAACAGTTTCAATTGAAACGAGTGTAATTGTTAGAAATTTTAAAAATACATCGTCATAATTTTCATTTAAATTTTATTTTATTTTTTGATATTAAATTTTAGTTGAAACAATAACAAACTTGCAGTGTTTGGATCTAGTAGTTAATCCGTTGTAATAATGCAAAACTGCTCAAGTCTAATATATCAGTTTTTTCAGCAGATCACATTTAAGCTTAAATCAATTTTCTATAAAGCATGTTGCTTTCTTGGTCGATTTGAGTGGAAGGAACATTTATATGAAAATTGCTATTTTTTTAGTAATTTTCATAAACATTTTCTAGATGAGTCGACTGTCTGGATTGTGTAAACAGGGGTTCGAGATGTTAAAGTGGCAATACAAAAATTACAATTACAACAATACAATAACAATATGGAGCCTTTTTAGGGTTCCGTACACCAAAGGTGAAAAGGAACCCTATTGTTTTCGCTACGCTCTCCGTCTGTCCGTCACAGGCTATTTTCTCAGGAACCGTATGAGCTACGGACCTGAAATTTGGAAAGTATGTAGAACCTTGGCCGCTACAACAACAAATACATGAGAGTTAAAAATTAAAGGGTGTTCCAAAACGAGCAACGAAAAATGTTAAAATCCCATGTAATATACATACATACAATTTTATGTACATATGTATATTGGCAGTTGAAATTTATAAAATTAGTGTATTTTTATACAGACTACAACAATTAACACTAAAATTAAAAAAAAAATTCAAATTAAAGGGTGGTCCATCAGTTAATGCAATTTTGACTATGTAATTTTGACAACTTGCTGTATCTTGGAAACCGTAGGAGCCAAACCCTTGAAATTTTCAAAAACGAAAAAAACTAAAAACTCCCAAAATTATAAAATCGCCAAACCGAAAAAAATTGCCAAACATTAAAAAAAAATCGCCAAAATTAAAAAAAAAAATTCTAACACTAAAATAAATCGCCGAACTCGAAAAAATCGCCCAAATGAAAAAATCGTCAAATTAAAAGAATGCCAAAAAACAAACTAAAAATCACCAAAACGCAAAAAAAAATTTTATAAGAAAAAAATCACCAAAAATTGAAAAAAAATCGCCAAAACGAAAAAAATCCCCAAAATTAAAAACAAATTTCTAACACTAAAATAATTCGCAAAATTCGAAAAAATCGCCCATATAAAAAAAATTGCTAAAATGAAAAAAAAAACGTCAAAAACCGAAGAAAATCGTCAAAACGAAAAAAAGACTCCAAAGCCAAAACAATTGTTTATATGAAAAAAAATCGCAAAAATTAAAAAAAAAACGCCAAAAACCGAAAAGAATCGCCAAAACTAAAAAAACGTCAAAACTAAAAAAACGCTCAAAACCGAAAAAAACCCAAAAATTAAAAAAATGCCAAAACTATATATTTTATATAGGCTAAAGTTCGTATTGAATTATATACCTAGTGTCCGTATGGAACCCTTCGTGCGCGGGTCAAAGTCGCACTTCACTGAATTTATTTTATGTTAATGAATGTACTAGAACTTGTCAAAAAATGAGACCTGAAATAGAGAAAAATAAGGAAGAAAAAAACGCACAAATATTTAACAAATAACATCACTTCTTAGAATTTATAATACAGTCAAATCCCGATAATTCGTAATCGCAAGGGACCGGCCATGTCTTACGAATTATAGGGGTTTTAGATTTAGCGGGGTTTCGATTTAACGGGGTTAAAATAAAATAAATACGAATTAACGGAGTTTTTCAATTTATTTACTAAAACGATAAAAAAGCATAAAAAAATTTTTAAAAATAAAATACAAAATAAAAATTTGTTGTTTTTGTAACACCGACAGTGTCTTAGGGGCTGTCCATATATTACGAAACGCTCTAGGTGGAGGGGGGGGGGGGGGGGGGGTTCAAGTTTTGTTACGATCTGTTATGGTGGGGGGAGGGGGTCTTTGAAAATGTTACGTAACAGAAAAAATTACTCATTTTGTACAAAAATACGTATGTTTTTCTCATTTATTTATTTAATTGTTCATACGTGTTGCCTGCATATATGTTTACTAATTACATACATCTGCCGAATGTCAACTTTTGATATTCGAGAATTCGAATTCGAACATTTAAAACGTACCTTAAAGTTGATGAAAACTATCCAAAAATTTAATAGTTGTTAAATAACATTTGAAAATTATACAGAGCTTTTATAACACATTAAATAAATTGTAGTGAAACTGAATTGAACTGGTTCTGAATTCCTCATCTTTCTTTATCCATTTACATTCTTAAATATTCTTAATATATGTATGTACATACAAACTTCTGTTTATATTAAACTGCAACATATATTAACATTAAATCCACCAAATACATAGAAGGAAATGGTATTTGCAGAAGTTTAGGAAAAGATTTCTTGCAATTCTCATGGACAAAAAAGTGTCCTTTCAAAAAAATATATTCTTCCATATATGTGCATGACAATATCAAATTATTTAGTTTTAACATTTTTGTTGGTCAACTTGTCAACAATGTTTAAGTTTTGAGAGATGTGTTAATGGAAAATTGCATACATGTACGTATTTTCATAAGGATATCATTTTAATTTTTTATGCAACAGAACTTAAAAAATATGAAAACAACAGTGAAATGCGTCTAGGAACTAGATTTCGTGCTATTCTAATTTCAAGGTATTTTTAAGGTATATTTTTTTAATGGGCAAATAAATATCTATTGAAAATGTAATGTTGTAGAATGTAATTCACCATGGCAACCTTTATTGATCGTAGATATAATTTTTTTTTTTTTTTTTTTTTTGTTTCACTCACATTTTAGATTGATTTGAAGATGGCCAAACGGAGTCATCTTTAAGCTCTCTGAAATATACGACGACTTCACTTATAGAAACTAGTGAAAGCGACCGCAAGGCTAATGCCAATTCTCCTCTTGATGTTTGAAATACTACTCAGTCATCAATACGGAAAACTATAGCAGATTATTTGGCAAAAAACGCATAGCAAAAAAATATAAAAAATAAATTTTTTTAATTATTACAAACTAATATTTGTATGCCATTTATTTATATATTTTTTTAAACGAATGAGAATATCTAGAAACGGCCGAATGTTTTGGAATTCCAATACACATCACTAATACATACATACAGTTTAGGAATAAGCTCTCTAGAAAACCATAATTTTTGGAGTTTGAGGACACTTGGGAAGAAATTTAAAAAATAGTTTCGCCAATATATGGAGTACGTTCATATGTAAGCTTATTTAATTTTTGTGTACGCACTGTGCTAGTCTAACAAATGAATTTAAAACAATGAATTAAATTTAATTTTTTTTAATTAAAACTTTTAACTATTTAATTTATTTTTTATCTCATTGTTACGTTATTCCTGGGGGGAGGGGGAGTTCACAGTTTTGTTACGATCTGTTACTAGGGTGGACGGGGGGGGGGGGGTCGAAAATCGGGGAAAACAGCGTTACGTAATATATGGACAGCCCCTTATGCGTGCTCACACACAAACAAGCAGAAGCAAAAACCCACGCAAAAAAATAGCGATGAACAAAAAATCATTCTTTCCATGTTTTTGTTGTTTTTATTACGAATTATAAGTGGTAGTTAGCAAACAATTACGATTTATAAGAGGTAAAGCAGATTTTATTTGAAGAAATTATTACGAATTAGCGAGGGGACCAAAATTTATGGAAATTTTACGAACTAACGAGATTTTTTCAAGGGACCGACAGTTTATTACGAATTATCGGGAATTACGATTTATCGGGGTACGAATTATCGAGATTTGACTGTAATTAATTCATTTTATTTTACATTGCTTTACAACTTTTTTTTAAAGAGAATTAACACTCAAGCAATAATAAAATAAATACTACTACGAGTATTACTAGGTGCTACCATCTTTCGTAAAGGGATAGTGATAGAGACGACAGGCTGTGACGGAGAGACAAAGAGTAGCTTCATTATTTTACAACTCTGCTTTTTGCACGTTTTTTTTAAAATAATGCAGTATTGCTTGCAGCTTTTTAAAAAACAAACACAAAATTTACAAATTAAATATTTTTTACCAAGCAGAGAAAACTTTTCAATCGCATAATTTTCAACCTTTAAAGGACCATGTACTTGGATACGGTTATTGGTACTAGAACCAACCAACCGTCACACTAACTCACACTGGCACAGTTTTAACTTAAAAAATTATAATTGTGTCGTTGTCTCAATTATGACTAAGTGCACTTAAGCACTTTTGCTGTTTTCTCACAGAAAGTTTTCAGACAATTTCAATTAAAAACTTCAAGGATTATTATTTCTTTTAATAAAAAATATTTTACTAAATAAGTAAAATAATAATTTGGAATTATTAGTGCGTTAAAAAATGTGAAACTTAATTGTAACAATTCCCAAAAACCGAAAACACTAATTATTAACGTGACTGCACCCGGTCAAAAATACTTGTGCGGCAACACTCTATTCTTGCGAAAGCAATGAATAGTTGTTGTTGTTTTTTACATTAATGTAGCAATCATAAAGTAAGAAAATAAAAAACATGTTAATTATTGAGTTCTTGTTTCAACTTTAATATTATTTGAACTTCTCATTTGTTTAAATGGAAGTTTAACATTTTAACTCTAGTTGTTCTAAGAAATGTTTGGGTAAAGGTTCCCTGATGATCTACATTAGCAACAGTGAAATGTTCAATGCATTTTTAATAAAAAAAAATATTTTACTGAATAAATAAAATAATCACCCCTATTGTGAACAGTTTTTCCCTTGAAATATTTTCCGTTGTTCCCAGATTACAATCGTGAATAATTTTTTCCTGAAATGTTCCCTTTCTTTATTTGGTTTTGTTCACTTTATTTTTGCAGGCGAACTGAATTAATACACTGCGTAATTTCAATATTATACTTGAAATTTTATATATATGAAAAGTTATAAATAATTGTTTTTAGGACAAGATCAATCCGCGATTAATAACAATAATTCCTTGTAACACCTTTTTTCATTTAACATGAATCTTTGCTTCACATGTAGTAAATTTTATGGCTGTGATGTACATAAGAATTTTTGCACGGCACCTAAAATATTTAAAAAGACAACTTTACACTCAATAACATTTAATTTGAAACACAAAGTATATTTATTTCTAACTATTAAACTTAATTTGTTTGATTTTCAATTAATTTTTAAGCTTAACAAGTCTTCTTCCCATTTTTTACATTCACCACGCATTCATAGCGGGAACAAACGTTCCCATGGCATTCACGATTGCCATGGAAATTCCCTTTATGGGGAATGAAAATTTCATAGGAACAAAAATTTAAAATTTTATTCACGATAGGAGTGATTAATTTGGGATTATTAGTGCGTTGGCAAATGTTAAATATAATTTCTTTATTTCAATCACTTTTTTTCTCATAAAAATAATATTAAACTTTTTAATTAATGAGCTAACTTTAGGAGAGAAAATTTTACTTTATTAGATGTTTTTTAAAATTATTTAAGAACATAATTAATAAATTTAAAATTGCAACAATAAAAACTTTACATAGCAAGGAAAAACCATAAATAACAATTATCCATTATAATTTGTACAACAAAGAAGCAAATGATCATGTTTCCCTTGCAAATAAAGAAAAGTGGTAAATGGAAAACATTTCCTAAATAATGACTCGTAAATTATAATTTTATATTTTCAGTTTATTACGGACTAAAGCTAATTTCAAATATGTGCTAAGAAAATTGTGTTAAATTTATATGCAACTCGTTAAACCTTTTTTAAGCTATTTTATATACTTTTATAATTTTACGAGAGTATCTTAGTGTAATTAATTAAAATATAAAGAAAATATTAAAAGGGTTCAAGAATAAATTTGTTAAAGCTAATTATAAGAAATATAAAATTAAAAAAAATGTGTAAAAATATTTAAGTTTTCAATAAAGATGTTATGTTTTATTTATTATTTATTAAGTAAATATGAAAATAGATAATTTAAGGCAATATTTAATCATTTTAAATATATATTTTTTTGAACTAAGCTGCATGAGTCTTTTTATTCTAAAGGATGTGAAGGTAACAACATGACTATTTGCTTAATATAAATATATATTTTACATTGCTTTCTTATTTTTTATTTTAAACTGTTTATTCTTATTTATTTTCAACATCTTGTTTGAATTTAATAATAATATATATAAGTAACACGCTTTGTGCTCCAGGCATCTTTAATAAGAAATTTTTAACACATTTCTTATGGCTTCTTGCCCTAAAGGTAAAGGCTCAATCAGACGTGACATAACCATAGCCATAGGGAGCAGCCGTTCGAACCAAACTAATGGGCAACACTGTATTCGATTATACGTGACTCGCCATAACGCCATATCTCTCACCATAGAAACCAATTGAATTTTGGTTTGGTTATGGTTATGGCGTTATGGCTATGTCACGTCTAATTTAAGCTTAAAATCCAAGAGACTAAGTTCTAAAGAAATTTATAAATCTTTTCGGTTGTGTAATATTTTTTTAATAATATTTTACTCAACACCTAAGATTTTTTCGCTTTGCCTAGTTTATTCTGTTTTTTTTTTTTTTTTTTTTTGTTTTTCATAGACATGAATATTTGTTGTAAGTAGTATATACGATTGTATATGCGTATATTTGTAGGAAAGTATCAATGTTATACAACAACTATTTAAGGTAAAAGCTTATTTAGCAGTTTTATTTTTTTGAGAGAACCGTAGGAAATTGAGGGCATTACTCTCATTCATGTCTGTTCACATCAGGGCTGTCAGATGTGGCAATTTCTCGCCAAACGTGGCGATTTTTCAAATTTTTTGGCGTCCAAATTTATGGGTTGGCGACATGCCGATTTTTCTGGCGATAAATAAATTTGTTGGCGATTTTTGTGGCTATTTTTTAACAAAATTTAAGTTAAAAATTTTTGTAATTCAGGGAAATTAGTTTGTTGAAGGAGTAGTTTAAAATAAATAAAATCGACCAAAACTCGTCTGCAAGAAATTAAAGCAACTTTATTCTGATGATTTTTCTTACATTAATTATTTTAATTAAATAATTTTAAATTTGGATGAGAAAACTTTACAAAAAATAATTTTTGGCGACTTTATTTCTACTTTTGGGGATTTTCTGCTATATTTCTATACGATTATTTAATAAAAAATTATATTAAAAAAATTTTAGATAAAATCAAATTTATTATCAAATATTTATTAAGAAAAACTACATAAAATTCATTTTGGCGACTTTTGGCGATTTTTAAAATCAATTTAGCGAAATAGGTCAGAAAAAATCTGTCAACCCTGGTTCACAACAGGAATGATAAATTTGGTAAAACTAAAACTTCAAAAGTTTAAAACGATACTTAAAGGAGCATAAGCCCAATTAATGCCCATATTTATACTTCACATTGGCATGAATAAAACTGAATTAATTACAAACTCGAAGGTCCTGCGTTCGATCCCGGTCTCTGATTGTCATTAAAAATAACAATACCAAGCATTTCTCTGATATGCACTAGTGTACCTTTATATCAGTTGTTGTAGAAGAAAGATCAAGTAATGAAGACTTCAGCAGATAATAATCCTAATGTAACATCACAGCGCCCTCATTCGTTGGTATTGTGTAGCAGAATCATCGGCTAAGTAAAACAACCAATAAAATGGCTACTAGGCACAACTTCAAAAATTTCATACACCTCATTGACGCCAGGGGAGCTGCAACACTGCCTTAATTTAAAACAATACCTGCAAAAATCACAGTTGTAAAAGAATGAAACCTTCGACTCTCTATCTCTTCCTTCACTACCTGTCTTCTCTATCCCTTGATTTAAAATTTATAATTTTATTTAAATATTAATACATTATATTTCAAGAACTACAAGCACAGACAGACTAACGTTTTTTGATTCACAGAAGTATTGCAAATTTCTAACACCTGAGAAAGTTTTAAATTAATAACTTTCAGTTTAATTGAAAAATTTTTCTTGCAGTAGTAAATAAATAAAAGTTATTTTAACTAAAGCAATTTATTTCTCAACTTTCTATGCATTTCGTATGTACATCTGTAGGAGTGTGTAAAAACAAATCCACAATGAATAATTGTATTGAATTTAAAGTTGAAAACACTTTCATTCTCCAATAGAGAAGCAGAAGAAACAAAAAACAAACTTGAGTCTGTCGAAAATTATTCAGTGAATTTTAATTAAAAACTTTGCAAGTATAAATAATAAAAAAATAAGAATAAATTAACAAAAACAATAAAATTATTATATTTTTGCAAAATTGTTGTAATATAACTGAATAACGTTGTATAGTTTTTCAAATTTTTACTCCCATATTCATAAAAAAAATAAAATGTATTTGAAATCCATTTTAAGAAAATTCTGTATGAAAAATTTGAAATAAAATTAATTTTAAACTCATTTTAAATTTTATGAATATAGGGGTTAGTTTTTATCATTAATTGCTTGATTCTTTGAAAGAAAAGATAGTTTTCATGCGACAATTTATACTGAAAACAACAGCAAATTTGTATTGGCTTTTTTCCATATAGATTGCACTATGCACTAGTGAAAATGTACACGATCTTGACAGTATAGGTTCGATAGTATTACCAAAGGGCAGTAAACCACTATACATACTTAGTTGGCGATTTTGGGAACCAATTTTTTTTAAAGCGTCTCCAAAGATCTCAAAAATCAGTGCGTCCTCGAAAAATGGTGCCATCAGTTTTTGTCTAATAGCAATTTGTTTGCTGGGATGTATCAGATTCCCTCTGCAGACAGGATACTAATATATATTATCAATTTTTCTCACTCACAAAGTTAAGCTTATTATCTAACCACAAACATTAGTTGTAATTAGCAAACTTCATATTGAAAACTAACATCAACCACTCACCATCAAATGTGATGGATAAAAGATGGACCTAAAACAGCATTACCCAAGTCTTTGTAACTTCTGTGCTTTTTATAATCCATTTGTGAAGTCTTCAGCACAGCAATTAATCATGCTAATCTTATTTTCAGCAAAAAAAAAAGAAGAAAAATAAATCATACACAAGGGAATGGACAAGGAGTTAAGTCCAAATTAGTATATAAAGTTTACGCAACTTACAAAAGTTTATCCTTCATATCGTTATGAAATGCCTTTTTGTTACTTCTTTTCACTAGTAGCCTTTTCATCTTAACTGTGTTAAGCGATAAAGATTTTATTTTAACGCATCACTAACTTATGACATAACACAAGACGGCATGTCATGGACCAGACACTTTTCATATTATTTAAAAAAAACTTAAGCAAACATAACCGATCCTACTAAGTTGGAAAAATGGAAAACAACCTCTAAGCAACTGAGAACTGTCAAATGAGGTGGTTACAGAAGTTAGTGTTGAAGAAATGCATATTCCCAACTTCTTAACCGATTATATTAATAACTTTTGAAATGCCCAAATAAAACGTGACTCCCAACATAAACAAATTTTTAATACAATTCTCATTTGGTTCATATTGAAATGGATACAAATACTTAAAGTTTTCAAGTAGTGAATTTGATGAAAATAATAAGTATTTATTAAATATATTAACTTTTTCGAAAAGAGTATCATTACAATAAATTTTTAAGGACTTTAAGGGCCATTATTATGACTTGTTTTACTTTAACAAAACTGAGCTATAAAGTGAACTTGAAAATTTTTCCATTATTACAACTGTCCGATAAAATAAATAATAACATTTTTGTTTGGTGGCAACATTTCTGTTGATGTTGTGGATGTTGATTGTTAAAAATACTTAGTGGCAACTTGCTTTTGTTTATTTGCCAAATTATAAACAAAGTGAAACCATTTTTGTCAATTGTTTTATTTCATTTTTTGTATTATTTTATGTTTGTATTGTATTGTTTTTGTTTTGATAAAATAAAATTTGCCTGTTGTATATTAAGTACAAAGTAAGGCAACGTATGAAAACGTGGCAACTTCAAATGATTAAATGAGGTAGTTTACACGAGAACAATTTTTAAGCCGCACAATTTTTGTTCTTTTCCAAATTACACGAGACTGATTCATCTGTCACAAAATGTATACGTATACAAAGCTTTGTGTGTGTTAGTGTTTTATGTCTCTATGTCAATACTCTTTCTACAGCGACAATTGCACTAGTTAAAATTTCGACAACTTTTCTTTTATGCGCGAGTAAAAATACGTTAGAGACAACAGTTCTATTATATATTACTGGTGATATTGTCAATGAACGCGTCAATAGATTGTTTTTTTTTTTATTATGCTGTGCAATAATATTAAATAAATATATGTAGACGAGGGTTACCAAAATCTACTAGTGAATCTTTGGTTCAAATATCTCCATATGGTCGTAAAAGAACTACCTTCTCAATAGCGCCAAAGTCTACTGGTAGATTTTCAATGACAACTGTATGTTATATGTCAATAGGCGATTACATTGGCTGGGATACACCTAGTTAGTAGCACTATAATTTTACTATTGACGACGATCGAAGAAATATCGATATTGTAGACTAGTGCCCCTAAAATTTACTAGTGAATCTTTGGTGTCAATGTCTCCATGTGGTCCCAAAAGAACTACTTAGTCAGTATTACTACAGTCTAGTGGTGGATTTTCAATGACAAGCTAATGTTAATTGTCAATAGATGATTACATTGGCTGGGGTACACCTCGTCAGTAGTACTACTGACAATGTCACTAGTAAATCACTACAATTTCACTATTTGCACTTTCTACAGGGCATTTAACATTTGCTGTTTTTAAGTTGTGTGTGTATTGGTTTTACGCTGCTAATGCAGGGTTGTAGCTGATTGAAAAGTTATGCCAACCGCAAAACCACTCTCTTTGCCTGTCTCACCTACAAACTGTCATGTTATGCCAGCACAATTATGCCCGTGTAAATCAGTGCAGTGAAGTTGTAATAATGAAAAAGTGTTTATTCAATCAATAAAATTTTACCTTTGACTAATGGTTAGTTATAATAATGGCTCTAAATCCAATTAATATGCATTAGAAAAAGAGATTCCCCTACAAGGACAAGGTTATATTAAAATTATTGGAAATTATCTTACGCAAAGATAAAATCACAAGAAAGGTTTAAGAAATTTACATCAAAAAAAAAAATAGCTCTATACCTACTAAATAATTATAAATACATTAATTTAAACTAAAACTCATGCTATATAATATTATAGATTCCTTAATTTACACTAAAACTCCTTGTGTGTAAAAAAATTGGAAGAAACTTTATTCAAACCACAGGAGGCAAGTAAATTAAAGTATTCCATAATGAGTTACTTGTAATAAAAACAGAGTAAAGCTAACTTTGAATTATTGAGGTATTTAGCCATTTTTAACTCAATCTAGGCATTTTTTTATCTAAAAAAAACTGGCAATCTTGATCGAAAGTAACGGCACTTACAAGGTGTATCTAACTAGGTGGCAGCGCTACTTCAGCTGATAATTTTTTGCTCTATGTGCTTTGTAGCTGACGAATGTCAAATACTTCAATTTTGTTTTGGTTTTAGTACAATTATTTTTGTGCTTTTGACATTCTTCGGTTCTTTACACAGCTATGGTTGCCGTATTTTTGTATAACAAATCCTTACGCAGTCACCTGTATAATTACACCATGGGCACTTATAACGCAAATTCGATGACTACTGTCGGTCGCTATTGTGAATTTCACTCATTGTGATTATTCAAAATAGTGTATCAGCTGCAAACAGTTTTAATTTAATTTATACTAAATGAAAAAATCAATTTCCTTAGTTTTAATTACAAACTCAAAAATTATATATAAATTTATGCTATAAACTTTTTAGAATATTTCTATTTTTCTCATAAGCAAAATTATTACTGCATCAAAATACCACAAAATACATTTTAAAACAAAATCTTCATTACAGAATGGGATTTGTAGCCCATAGTGTTGAGAAAACCCCAGGATTGTCTCTATTTCTCGTCGATCTGTTGAACGCCCAACAAACGACATTATAACTTATTTAGCATAAAGACTAATACCGGCATTCAAAAACGACTGTTAAAGTTAAAGCTTTCGTTAAACCGGTTTTCTTATACAGAATTCCTTCGTTAAAGCAACAGTAACTTAAATAATCGTTAGGTTTTAAGGCCTCTAAGCTCAACAGGACGGCGCTACGTGTCGCACAACTAACGATAACATCGCTCTTTGGCGTGAAAAGTTTCCTTACCATGTTCTCTCTCGAAGAGGTGATCACAATTTACTACCAAGATTTTATGATTTAAGATCTTTAGACTTTCTTGTTTGATTAAGAGCCTCATGTATAAAAATTATTAAAGCTTTCTAAAGGCTTAATAGGCCAAAAATATCGATGTTTTAAAAAAATATATATCGATACTGTTCAAAATTATCGATACGATATATGTACATCGATAAATTTTTCATTTGTCCATCTCTAGTATGTAAGCATACAGAAACTTAAATAAAATAAAATTATTCTTCTTTTTTTATTCATGCATGAATAATTCTTTATAATCAATAATCTGAAATAACTTCTGGATTATCGAACTCAATGGGTTATACGCTTATACATACATACATACATATGTACATATGCATGTACATATCGATGGCTTAATATACAAAAGGGCGTATATCAATTTTTCACTACTTTACGGGAGAAGGAAAAACTGAGTCAAACTTCAAAAAATTTTATAAGAAAAAAAATCATTTTACATTTTTAACGTTTTTATAATCTGCTTGATTTTTTAATCCAGGTATGTCTCCCTGCAATAGTTTACTAACAGGAAATTTTCAAAATTCAATTTCGAAAAAAATCGTCATACGGCTTTTCTACATTAATCCATCGATATGTATTGTTCTGCATGTGCATAAAGTTTTGGCTTCACCAAGGAGGAATTCGTTTAAAATTAATAATTTTGTAAAGTTTCTTAAGGAAATGTGCATTTCCAATTTAATAACAAAAATTCTTAAAATATTTCAAACGAAAGAAAAAAATTTTTCAAATATTTTAAGTAAAATAAAATATTTCGCATAGCTTAAAAGTAAACTTAAATGAACTCGCTGGCAAAATTCCAACATAACTTTATACCAAACACATACACACACACACACACACACACACACTCTCAAATGGAAACGGCAGCACAACAAGCACATGCTCAAACTGATACAATAATTTTTGTCATAACTACCTGCAGTATTTTATTTTTTTTTTTGTTGATATTGTTTGTGTTTAGTATGAGTTATATCCTTATATTACAATGGCGTCACAACAACAACAACAACAACAACAACAATAACAACAGCAACCGTTCTGTTTTTATTTGTTTTTGTTGGTTGGTAAGTATTGTTGTAATCCCTTACAAGAGATTTTATGCACGTTATGGTGTTTGGTTGACTGGCTGACATACATTTGCCAACATTTCTTAATAATTCAAAAAGTATTTTAAAAAGATTTCTTTTTTCACGTGAATTTTTCTTTTACTTATATTTTTCTTTTTTTCACTATGTTATGGTATCTTTCTGGATTTCTTTTGCATTCAAGCATGAAAAATATACAACACACACACACACACAGTTAAATTTTTATTTTCATTTACAACGTTTTACCGATACTAAAAACGTACAACTGCTGCTGTGGATGCTTAACAGCCGCTAATATTTTCAGCTTCAGTAAGTTATCGATTGTGGTAATTTAAGCATTTTTTAGTGCTGTTCTTGTTGTTGTTTTTGTTATTGTACATTAATTTTTTTCACTGGTACGTTTATTTGTATTGGTGGCATATTTACAGTTCAATATCAATATTACAAACGCCCCTTAACATATACTTTGGTTTTTCAACACTTTTGTTTGTGATTGTTGTTTTTTTCTCAGTTGCTGCAAGCCATTTATTTTTTATTTTTATTTATTTTTTATATCTGCTTTTACTTTAATTAAATCACAAAATTACATTTGGTGCTGCTGCTCTTGGAATATTTTATTTTTGTATGAATTTGCTCGTATTCATTTGCGTTTTATTTCCATTTTAACACAAATATTTTCACCTTCTTATATCTAAATACTTCTGTATGTATATGTACCACAACATCTGATTTTCTATAATTTAAACTTTTTGTGCAATACTTGTGTTTGCTAAATAAATTATTAATATATATGTATTTCATGCATTCAGGTTCTCTAAAAAAAAGCTTCTTTCAACTTTGCAATTTCTTACTCTGCATTTTCACTTTGGCAGGGCAAAGATGACTTTTTGCAATGAAAACACTTTCGAATTCGTTTTGTCTTCAATTGCTAGCAGTAAATTATTTATTAACATTATTAATATGTCACTCACTTTTCATTAATATTAAAAATTCTTTTTACTAACCCCAATACAATTTTAATTCAATTCAAATTTTTTAATGTTAATTTTCTTTATATTAAATCACTTATAGCTGCCTTAAAAACATTGTATTTGAAATGCATGAATGAGAAAAATATATTGTGTTGGTCACACTTTCTTTCAATTTTGTGTTAACGAAATTCCGTTTTTAGGCGAGACGTCTTTACTTTACAATTGAACTAGAAACACTGCCAGAAGGGATGAAAAATATTGTGTGAATTTGGATGGAAATGGAAATGAGCAGCAGCTTTATGAAAACAACAATGTTGCTTTTGTTATGCTCAAAAGCTTTTATACTTTAGTAACGGGAAAATCCAACATGTTTGTGAACTTTTTATTTGCCAAAAAAAAATAAATACAAACATGCTTGCTTACTGAGAATGTCTCTTTGTTCCAAAACAAAAATATATATGTATGTATGTACTTATAACAGTAAAAAAAAAATAATTGTGGCATAGCAAAAAATAACGGTTTTTGAGAGAGTATTTAAAAATTACTCTTTAGTTGTAAAACTGGACATTTTTAAAGCTACACTAACCAATACATACATACATACAAATACATATATATACATACTTATATGTATATTCATATACATATGTATAAGGAAAAGAGTTTTCTTTATGATAAATAAGAAACTGAGAGCAACTTTCAAATATTTGAAACTGTTCTCTTTCTTAAGAAGCACAAATCACTTCTGTAATGATAGCAACCGGATTTTTGTGGAAAAATGGAAGAGCAATATTTTGTATCAATTGAATTGACATAACCAGGATTTTTAACGAGAAAGAAAAACAATTCATGAGAAGATAAGAGTATTTACTTATTCTATAATTTAACAGACATTGCAGCTTGATTTTTATTTTCAGAAATAAGAAACCTTTCATTCAGACTAGCACAAAAAGGAAACAGCAGCTGTGTTTATAGATCTCAATTTAAAAACAGAAAAGTGAATTAAAGAAATATGTACATATATATGTATGTGAATACTCTAATTGCCATAAAATTATGTAAAACTTAGTGTCGCAGATCTTTGTGAATAGTCTTTCCAGCTTTAGGAACATCTGCCTCTTATTATGAGCAATTTTCGAACTTAAACTGCAATCGACGGAGCTGATCGAACGAATTTGCTGGTGCAATTCGAAACAAAATAAAATGTTATGAAATTTGCCTGAAATTAACATACAATTTCGAAAATATTTTGGCCCTTATTATGAGTTGCATTCGATCTTCGCTACCTATTGAACATTTAAAATCGAATGTTCAATTCATATTTTGAGCATCGAAAATTTCGTTGAGCAACGAATTTTCCATCGAACAGAATATAGTTTTCGATGAAGTATTTTAGCATAAAAAATTATTGTTCGTATCGCTTTTTAAGCCAAATTACATGTGATAATTATTAATGAACAAATAACACCAAAGTTAGTTGTAAATATTCTGACTAACAACACATAGTTGAACGGAACAGCTAGCCGTTTTCGAAGGCCACTAAACCTTCATCATTAGCGTTCTTCTGTGTTTGGTCCACTGTGTGTGGTGTCAGTTGATGTAGATTTCTGCTTTATATACGAAACTTTTTTGCAAATGGAATATGTGAATTGTTTTGATTCATCGTATTTCAATTTGCTGAAAGATGTTTTGTAATGAAAGCTCACTTCACCACTCATTTTTTTTATTTTAGGTAAAGTTGTTGCAAATTTAAAAAATCACTTTGAGGGATATTCACAGTAAGGACATTCTTTGTAGTCTTTGTCTCGTCATAATACCAAAAGAAAATTCGTTCGATCAGTACTTTCGACAACAGTCGAAGATCGAAAGTTGCTCATAATAAGGGCCTTTGTTTCCTTTCGAATTACAGAGTAGACCCCCAGTTTGTATTATGACTTTCATTTGAGGAGGATTGCCGCTATTGTGAATTTCGCTAAGAAAAAATTTATATTATTATTCGTGAAGCGGACAATCAAAAGCAATTTTACCCCAAATTTCTTGATATTTGGCATAACCAGGGTTGCCAGATTTTATCCGGCCCATTTCGCCAAATTGTTTTTAAAAATCGACAAAAGTCGCCAAAATCTAATTTTTGTAGTTTTTCTTATCGTCAATAACAAGTGAAATTTTTGTTCCCGTGAAATTTTCATTCCCCTCAAAGGGAAAAATGCTATCGTGAATCTCCCTTGAAATTTTTTCTCAGTGAATGTAAAAAAGGAATTAAAATTTGTAACGCTTAAAAGTTAATTGAAAATCAAAGAAAAGTTTAAGTTTAGTAATAAGAAATATACAAAATTTCGGTTCCAACTGAAATTAACTTTTACTTTAAAGTTGTGTTTTCAAATATTCTAGGTGCAGTGGAAAAAAAATTGTTTGGTATACCACCACGGTGACCGCCATAAAATTTACTGTGTGTGAACCAAAAAGATTAATAATTATTGAAAAAAAAATGTCGTGAACTTTATTTACTAATCTTGAACTAAAAATAAATATTTATAACTTTTAATATTTAACTCGAAGGAAAATAACGAAATCATGCAACAATAAAATGAACAAAACCAAGCCAAGAGTGAAAAAATTGTTCATAATAAGGAGAATCGAAAAAAGGAAAAAAAATTTCTAGGAAAAAATTATTCATGACTTCAATTTTGTGAAGAGGGGAACAATTTCGAGAGAAAAAAATTTCACGATAGGAGTTAATAAATTTTCAAAAACATTAACACTTTACCGCCCCATAACTCAGCAAATAAGCATCATTATTACTGATGATTTTCATGAGCAATTTTTAAATAAATAATTACAGAAACTATGATATTAATTTTTATTTTAATAATTCTGGGGGGAGGTATTAACTTACTCCTTGCGTTAAGAAATAGCGAAAGGAGCCACGTCCATTTACATATTATATACAGCCCAATTATGAATATTCCCGGGGAGTTTTTTCTCTTCCCTATCATTTGTTGCCGGGGAATAATCCCCCTATTCTAAATAGCCGAGGAATAAACAAATATGGGGGAGAGTAAAATCTGGATCAGCTGTTTAATGTTTACATATTTTTCTGCACTAACGCAAGAGTTCAGCAATAGAAATTTAATAAAAATTTTATGTTTTCATTGTTAATAATATTGCGTGTTAATATATTTGTTTTTGTTTGAATAAAAATTAAATAAACAGAGTAATCATTCACAGACATGCGAAATAACTTTGTGCTGAGAAAGTGGAGTGAAAACTGAACCAGGTGCAGATGCAAATGGATTAAATTCTGAAGGACTGTGTACAAAGGAAATTGTAAATTTTATAAAGTTTTTCTTATCGGTCTTGATAATATTACAAGGAAGCAAATCTTTTCTTTTTATTTTTATGTGAACTTAAAGGAGGCCTGTAAAATTGAGTGTTTCAGTATTTGTTCTGAATACAGAAGTAGTTTATGTTTTTGAAGTGCATGTACGCAGGGTTTAGACAAAAATGCAAAAATACAAAATACAAAAGGGAAATATAATAATTCGGTATTTCTTTAAACTTTTTGTTTTAAATAAATGCTTATACTATTGATTTGTAACATTTATTAATATGATTTTTAAATTTTTGCATTAGTTCCCTTCGAAATGTTTGGGGAGAAAACTCTCAAAAAATTCTCCCTCTCCCTCATATTTAGAATACCTACTTTTTCCCCGGGGAGTTTTTTCTCCCTCTCCCTCATTTTCAGAATACCAAATTTTTTTCCGGGGAAATTTTAATTCATAATAGGAGGAATGGGAAAAGGGAAAAAACTCCCGGGGAATTGCTATTTATAATTGGGCTGATATTCACACCTATCGTGAATAAAATGTGAAATTTTTGTTCCCATAAGATTTTCATTCCACATGAAGGGAAATTTGCTATCGGGAACTTCATGGGAACGCTTTTTCCTGCTATCAATTCGTAGTGAATATAAAAAACTGGAAGAAGATTTGCAAAGCTTAAAAATTAATTGAAAGTCTGATAAATTTATGTTTAATAGTAAGAAATATACAAATTTTTTGTTTCAAATGCCATGTTTTTAAGTGTAAAGTAGTGATTTTAAATATTTTAGGTGCCGTGGAAAAAATTCTTAATTATGCCATCGCCATAAAATTTACTGCATGTGAACAAAAGAGGTTCATATTCAATGAAAAACAAGGTGTTGTACGGAATTATTGTTTTTAATCGTGAACATTATTTACTAATATTGTTCTTAAAATATTTATTTATAACTTTTAATATATAATTGGAAGTTTAATAATGAAATTACGCGATGTATTGATTCAGTTCGCCTGCAAAAATAAAGTGAACAAAACCAAGGGAAAATTGAATAAATCCATGTGAAAAATATTATTCACGATAAGGGGAATCAAAAAAAGGAACAGATTTCTGGGGGAAAATTATTCATGATTGCAAGTTGGGGAAAAGGGAAAATATTTCGAGGGAAAAACTGTTCACGATAGGGGTCATTATATTTCCAAATCCAGTGTAATGAAAATTTGCACTTACATACCTTGAGTTCTCAGCGGCATGGCCACACATCAAACTGACGCGTCAAATTTGTGTATGTGTTGATAAAATGCTGTTTAGTCCATCACAGCAACACATCAAATTCATACCATCAAATTTCATTTCGAATTTGTTTTTCTTCTTTCCGGGTAAAATATCGTATTGCGCATTTTTTTCTGTTCTATCAATATATTTCTTAGATTTAACTTGCCATAAAGCAGGCAAACTGAGATAAGTTTCACTAAATTAAAAATTAATTTTTTTTTATCCATTTCACACTGCGTCACCAAAAAACGATAATGTTGTCGCTAAGAAAATTAAACAAAAATGGCATTTGATGGCGCACATAGATCAAATAAGCTTAAAATTGCTGCCGCGAGGTAGTGAAAGTCTAAATTGTTTTGATTTTCATCAAACTCCCATCAAACCATAAGTGTGGGTTTTATTTTTACTAAGACTGTCAAAGAAAAGCAGAGTTTGATACGTCAGTTTGATATGTGGCCATGCTGCTTAACAACGGCACGATTTTACGTCTAGAAAAGAGGGTGGTGCCGCGCCTTTATGTATTTAATATTATATGTACATATGTTTTTCATGCACATATTCCAATCGAACCGCTTCATTCGAAAAAGAGGCAGTACGTGATCCTATAAATATCATCACTGTTGCCAGATTTTGCTTTCGCCTCTTTTAACAAATTCATTGGACTGTGGTGGAGTTTCCAGTTATAAACAATAAGTAACTGACGGAAAACTGTTGTAATTTTCAATACAACATTAGAGCCCTATGCAATCAAGAAATAAATAAATGAACTAAAAAATTTAACCGTCTTTAGGAAAGGGATAGTGATAGAAAAAAAAAGGTTGTGAAGGAAGAGATAGAAGAAAGCTTAATTCTTTTACAACTCTCCGTTTCTTGCACTTTATTTTAATAATGCAGTGTTGCAGCTAGGGATGAAACGATACCACCAAGGTATCGATACTTTTACTTGATACGTTATCGGTTCAAAAGTATCGATACCTACTCAGAATTGAATAAAAAGCATCGATACGTACTTGTATCGGTCAAGTTCTTCATATGATTTGATGTAGTGAAACAAAAGTAAATACAATAAGGAAAAAGTGCTTGAGTCATATTTTACTGCTCTACTGCAAGAGCACTTTTCAACTTTCAAGTCGATTTTCGGAAATCCACGAGTATTTCTTTTACAGTTAAATTAGGAAATTCGGTATTCACTTAAATTTCTTTTAGAAAATTTCGTTCTACACTATAAATAACATATTCGATTTAAAATATACCAAAGTATAAGGTAAAGTAAAAAAGATAAGAAAATAAATTAAATTTTGCCCAGGGGTACTTTCTAATACGGAGATTACATGGGTACCGTCAACTAAAAAACAGATTATTCCGACTCAAGCACTTTTTCCTTTTTGCCACAGATATATTCTAAACATAAATTTAAACTTAATACGAACAAATGAAATTTTGTTAAACTAACGTCATGTTCAATATTGTTGTGGCAAATAAGAAACGAGTATTTTTGACCGATGCGAGTACATTTTAACGATACCTACTTGGTACTCAGTAGTAAAGTATCGATACCAAAAGTACTTGGATTATGAGAAAAAGTATCGAGTACCTACTTGTATTTACTCGTATCGTTTCATCCCTAGTTGCAGCTCCTCTGGTGTCAATGAGGCGTATTAAAATTTTGAAGCTGTGTTTAGTAGCCATTTTATGTGAGCTGCAAATCACGAAACAGGTTTTTTCATATTCTGTAACTCACTCCAAGATTGTCATTTTGTGGTGGCATTTTGAAAATGTGTGAAACACCGTTCCTGTACAATATACAATATACACTTTTGAGATGTCACAAAATACAATACTCTGCTCTTATTCTTTTTCTTTCGATTAATTTTTTTTATATATTTTTTTTAGAATACCTTTTTCGATCCGTGTGTAATTGAATGCGGGAACGGAATAGAAACGAAGAATAGTAGGGCTGATTAAGAAAAGCATATAATTGATTTTGGCGATAGGTCGGAAAAAATCTGACAACCCTGTTGACAAATGGAATAAGGGTGATTAGTATTATTGAGAGCAAAAATTGAAGCCTAAAATTAACAAAATTGTGGTTAATAAGTTACTTGCCAGTGTTCTAGTTTACACAATACTATGCAAGTCTTATTGCTTAGCTGTTAATTTTGAGAGAAAGAGAGAAATTTTTCTTTTCCCCTCGTCTCTCTCTCCTAACAAACCAATCAGCTTAGCAATAAGTAATAGTGTAAACTAGGAAATTTCCAAAACTGAATTTATATTATAAAAATGTTCACGAAATAAGTCGTAACAAAAATTTTTTATTTTGAGGTGGAAGAGCAAATCAGTGCAAAATTTTTCACAAAAATGCATTAAAATTTTTATAATATAAATTCAGTAAAAGTTGTCTGTAAAATAAAGCTAATAATCTTAAAGCACCCCATACACGATTCAATTCAATTTTCAATTGAGTCGTTTGTTGTCCAAATCAAAGCGTGTACTGCTCTGTCAATTGATTAGTTTGGCAGTTGTCGAGTTGATTGAAGAAAAATCAAAAGATTTTGATTTTGATTTTTCATGTTGACTAGTAAATCTTTCAATTCTATTGTGATGTATGTGTTCGAGTCTCTTGATTAGCTGTCAAAATTTATGTTTGTAGCTTTATTTTATATAGAAAAAGTTATGTATTTTTAAAATTGTATTTAATTTCATTGAATTTTATATAAAAAATATAAAAATGAATTAATCAATGTAATAGAAGTTTTAAATTTTTTGATTTGTAATTGTGAAAATAATATAAATTTGACAGTTGAATGAAAATCTTTCAATTCAGTTTATGAAGTGTGTGGCCAAGAATCAATTCACAATTGAATTGAAACGTTTATGTGGTGCTTAAATAATAATAATAATAATAACAAAAATTAAAAATTTTAAAAACCCCCGACTTTTTTCAGAGAAGATGTTATATCTTCTAAACGGCTGGACCGATTTTCTTTAAACATAGCTAAGAACCCTCTCGATCAAGTCATCTTTCAAACAGAAAAAACTAAATGAAAATCGGTCCAGCCGTTTGGCCTGTACGTGGACACGGACAGACACACAGATACACAGACACACAGACACACACTACAAACTTATAACACCCCTTTTTTTAGTCGGGTGTTAAAAATGAAGAAATTAAAAAAAACACATAAACTTTTTTTTATAATTTTTTGAATTATCTGTAGTTATAGTTTTATTCGTCTTATAATTAGAAACGATATTTAAAACTGTTTGACTTATTCTCTAAGATATTTTTAGAAAAAAGCCTGCTCTCCCCCAAATCGACTTACAAGTAGATTGGTGGAGCCAGATTCGACCTTTAGCTAAGTTTGTTTCAAAAACTAATACACGCTTACATACATAGATATAAAATATCGTCTATCATTATCGTTACATATGTATGTATTATATTAATTTAATAGTATAATGCTTAAACATATTAAATATTGAGAAAAAAAAAAGAATTGCACAACTGCTGTAGCAGGCAGCACACTAACTACCACTTTCATTCGATTTGCATAAATTAATTTGTGGGTCAAAAGTTTTTTTTTATTTTATTTGCGTAAGCATTCACACGAATGCATAATTATTTAGAAGAAATAAGAAGAGGAGCGTTAGGTGCCAGTGTTGTACATTATTTTCTTTTTTCTTGTTGTTGTTGTTGCTATTTCTTTATAGTGTTATATCTGTGGCAATAAGGAAAAAGTGCTAAGTCATATTTTACTGTTTTGCAGGAGAGCACTTTTAAGTGTTCAAGACGATTTTCAGAAATTTATTTCTTATACAGTTAAATTGGGAAATTCTAAGCTTAACTTAATTTTTTTAAGCAAACATCGTTTTACACACCACAAGTAATACATTTAAGGTGAAATATACCAAAGTATAACCTAAATTAAGCTATTATTACAAACGAGATTAGAAGTCTAAAAAAGATAAGTCGCAAGTCATAGTGCTAAAACTTCCTGAAAAATCACACAAATTGAAGATTGATTTTAACCAAGGGTACTTTCGAATATGCAGATTACGACTTAAGCACTTTTTCCTTTTCGCCACAGATATATTCATGATTCGAGCGGAGTTTTTTTCCGTGGTTACATAAAACAGCATTGTATGTATATATGAATTGTATGTTTGTATGTTTGTGGGGTATGTACACGCACACACACATACACACACGCACATGCATGCACGCACTAGGTGGTCTAGCTAACTTATAATCTATTGAAACACAAAGCGTTCGCTTAATTAAATAATAATATAATTATATACTTTCATTTAATACATTGTAAATTTTGTTAATTTTAATTAATAAGTATGCAAGATATTTAAAGTAGACTAATGCTAAACAGTTCCAAGAGATATAAAGTTAGTTATATGTACTCGTATGTATGTATATTTACGTATCTACAATTACAAAACAAAATTTCATTTATGTAATGAGAACATACATATGTTGCTCATTGATGTCAATTTGTTATTTATATATGTATATGCATATGCAATATGAATTGTTTAAAAAAGCAGAATGTCTGTTTCATATTTTTATGGCTATTTACATTTTGTCTCTTGCCTCTAAAATATTGCCGCTCATTTCTCCCTGCTGCTACTGCTACTGTTCTTTATGTTACTGCTTTTTTTTAATATTAAATGAAAATTTAAATGGTATTCTTAATTCAAAGCGAAAAAAACAAGTACTATATAAAAAAAAATCAAATAAAAAGTATCTAACACAAGAACCTTTTAGAGCAAGAAGTGTGGTGCGACGTTCTTTAGAGGGAAAAGATTTTATAATGAGCGCTTATGTGATGAACACAACACAAATTCACTTTTCTTTGTCATCATAAATAATAACAAAAAAACTGAATAATGAAGCTATTTATTTAGCTGACCTCCTTAAAAAGATAATTCGTTTATTTTAATTGCGTGACTCTTTTTCCCAAGAAAGAGAGGGGGAGGGAAAGTAAAGGTAAATTATTATTTTTTTTGTTAACTAAAAAAAGGAATATAAAGTGTTTATAAAAAGTAGTCGTTGTTTTTTGCTTTTCGGAAAGTTCGTTTTGTTCTCTAATTGAGTGTGTACGCCAAGTTTGCTTAAAACAGCCAACACAGTATACAGGATATACAAAATAAAAATAAGGACAGTCAATAGTAGTTTACTTTCCTTTTTTTTCTTTCTCTGTTGTCATAAACTACATTCAATGAATTTCTATGAAATCGTGCAGAGCAGTGGGCACTAAGTCATTATACTTAATATTATGTTTTTGTATGGTTCTTGCTGCTAGACAGGCCAACGTGGTGTATTTAAGTGGATTTGCAATTTCGTGTATTCTCTTGGGCTTGATTAGAGATTGAAATGTTTCGCCAGCATTGTTTCGAGCATCCTGAAAAGAAAAGAAAATATATAAGTATTTTAAAATTTTGAAATGTGTAAATTAATCAGGGGGATTATTATGTAATCCGAATCGAAATGTAATCTGAATGGAAATGTGTTCGAATTGTAATGTTAATAAAATACAAATTCGAACAGTTTCCGTTTCGAATCGAATTACATAATAACCCCCCAGTTTTTTTTTAATATTATATTTTATACCATAAATTATATAAATCGGTAATTTTTGCATTAAAATATAAAGTATATTTTTGGATATGCATAGATGATAAGTTTCAAATCGCTATTCTCCCAAAAAGTGAGAGCAGTTCTCAATTTTACACACTGTTGTCGGGCTAGTTATTTTTACACCCTTTACCAAAAATGGTAAGGTATATACTTAAAATGCAACCCTGTAAAGTACGAGTATATCGAGCCATAACCGCCAATAAAGCCTAAGGGACACATTTTTTGGACCTGGGGGCAAATTACGGCACTCGTTATCGAACGAAATTACGAAATATTTCAATAGAGTTTATATGGAAACATTTTAAAATTTCGAACCGTATCGAATGCCGTGATTTGCCCCCTGGTTTTTTGGAGAAAATCGATTACTTACGAGTGCAAATGATCGATTTGGATCAAAAAGTTAAGTTAGAAAATTTTGTAGCTTAAGCATTTTTGGCGGTTATGGTACGATATACATATATTCTGTGTCTTTATGAAAAGGGAAGTGGAATAAGCGATATCCGTCTCTGTCTGCACGTGAAATCGGTTTTCCGAAGCCCCCAGAAAAGCTAGAGACTTCGGTCTTGGACTGATGTGTCAGAATAGGTCCTAAATAATAAATTGGTACTGAAAATCAGCAAAATCAAAAATACGGTACCAGGGCTGGAAAACTTATACTTGTTTTGGTATAAAAATATAACTACCTAAAACTAATTTACTTTAATAATACCTATTTCAGGAAGAATTAGATTGGTATTCAAAATTAAAAAAAAAATCATAAAGGATGATTCCAGGGTTGGAAAATTTTAAATTTTTAAATATAATAGTAACTAACTTCAACAATTTTTTTACTGTTTAAACAAATTCTATACTTTAGAAAGAATTAGATTGGCACTGAAAGTCAAAAAAAATCATAAAGAATACTTTCAGGGCTGGAAAGGTATTGAAAATCAAAAAAAATCATACAGGATGGTACCAGTGTTGGAAAATGTGAGCTCTTTTTGGTATCACAAAAACAATTTTTAAGTTTAAAATTTTTTAAACGCACTAATAATCCCAAATTAATATTTTACTTATTAAGTAAAATATTTTTTTATGATAAAGCATGGTTACAGGGTTGGAAAATTTAATTTTTTATTTTGGTTAATATAAAAGTAACTAATTAAAATATTTTTTTAGTTGTAGTGAAACATATTTTATATTTTAAAAGGGAGATTGGTATTGAAAGTTATAAAAAGCAAAGAGGCGGTTCCAGGGTTGTAAAATTAAAACCTTTCTTTTTGGTATATAAAAGAAACTAACTAAAACTATTTTTTTCCTTCATTAGTTACACACATTTTGTATTTTAGAAATAAATAGATTGGTATTAAATATCGGAAAAATCAAAAATAAGATTCCAGAGGTGGAAAATGAAATTTTTTGAGTATAAAAGTAAAAAAGTAAAAATCTAATTTTGTTGTTAAACATATTTTATACTTTAGAAAATAGATTTTTATTACAAAAAAAAAGCAAAATTTAAAAGATGGTTCTAGGGCTGGATACTTTTAACTTGTTTTTGTATATAAAAGTAACTAGCTTAAACCTATATTTTCTTCTTCTGCATTAACTAAACATATTTTGTATATTAGAAATATCTCTACTCAAGAGTTTTTTATGATCATCTAACTTTTATATAAAATCTAGTTTAACAACACAATCATAAGCTTTTGCTGCTGCTATATAAAACTTATTTACGCACTAATTTAGGAAATATTGTAATATATTGCTTGTTATGTAATGTTATGTAACTGGGCTCTTTTTAAATGAAATAATAGAGGATTTAATAAATAAAGCATCCACTCAAAAAAAACATTAAATCGCAGCTGAGAAATTCCCGTGTCTGGCTTTTACCAATAATATAATGGCATTTTCTTTTCTGGAAAAAAATGTTACACTTATTACACTTTTGAATGAAAATTCGCAATAAAATTATTTTCTGAAATATACATTTTATTTTTTTGTATTAGAAATTATTGTATCATCCCTTGCGAACTTAAATTTTGACTTTAAACGAACGCTAAATTGCATTTTTTTGAATAAAAAGTTAAAAAATGTTACACTTTTTCCAGAAAAGAAAACGCCATAAGTTTTTTTTTTTCTAATTTCAAGCATCTCCTTAGATGAAATGAAATTTCGACTCTTAGTTGATGCCGTGTTTTCATGTTGAAAACAACAATAAAATGCGAAAATTAATTTTTTTATAAAATCATCCATCGTACCAAATGTTTTATGTAATTACATCGAATCAAATACGAAAAAAAACTTACCAGGTGAGCTCCGTGATCCAATAGAATTTTAGCCAAATCTTTCTGACATGGCTGGGCTAAAGCTGCCAAATGTAGGGGCGTATTCCCAGCGTCATCGGTAGCATTGGGATCACCACCTACCTCTAGCAGTGCTTTAGCCAAATATGGCGATGGAAATTGACAAGCGGGATACCGGCCTACAAGAGTGCCCTCTCTATAGCAGGCATAGTGCAGAGCAGTGCGCCCCGAACGTACTGCAACATTAAGACGATTTAACTTATAAAGGGCCACAAGAATTTCTCGTCTCATTTTGGGACAAAAAGTCTCATCTTCGACTAGCCAAGCTAATAGGCAGCTCATATGTAAAGCACTAACTAAAGCCCGGCTTAAAGCATTGGGATCATGATTGCCATCATGTACTGGTGTGGCAGCTTGTTGTTGTTGCTGTTGCTGTTGCTGTTGAGTACGTTGCGGTGTTTGATGTTGTTGTTGCTGAGATTGAGATTGAGATGTTGTGGCGCTTTTTTGTTGCTCCACCGACCAACTTTGCCCTGCAAGTGAGGAGGATACATTTGCACCAGATTGTTGCATTTGATAGTTCGACAAACCTCTCTCAACTTCCAAGACAGCCTTATTGAATATCTTAAGCATATCGCATGGTTCGATAGGTGGCACTACGCGCCCACGAGGCAGCAGGCGTCCAGCTTCCATCAGCATAAAACTGAATAGTTCGGCAAATGACAATAGAGACGATTGTGTCATGGGACTAAGGGGTGGTAAGATTTTTTGTTGCATAGTTAAAGCATATGTCCAAAGGTCAATGCAACGATCAAAGCGACCTGCGTCAGCGTAATGAGCCCCCCTTAAAGAAAAAAGAAAAAATTCAATTGTTTTACATAATTTTTGAGCAATATAATTAAGCATACATACCTAAATCTTATGTAGTAACTTGTGTCGGGATGTGTTGGACCCAATATCCTTTGACGTATGACCAAAGCTTGCATACGCATCTCGTCCGGATCCAAAACTAACTCTTCCAACTCCTCTATTGTTGTTACTTCCGATACATACTCGTAAGCCGCAATGGGCTCATTAACTACTTTTGGTATCTTTGGTTCTTGATTCCTCTCTTCCATGGCACGTCTCCACAACGACAACGCACTAACCATATCGCGCTTCTTATCCACATACGTGGCACCCAGCAACTCTAAGGCATCGATGCGACTTTCTCGACTAACACTGCGCAGCGTTATCAGATGTTCCACAATGGGCAAGTGACCCGTTACACTAGCTGCCAGCAGGGGAGTCATACCGTAATAGTCCACTTCCATTGTGGCGCCATGCTTCAAAAGCAACTGCAATATTTCCAATGAACCCGATTCGGCGCAATCGTGCAACGCTGTATTACCCTTCACACTGCAACGATTCACATTCGCATTGAGCGAAAGCAGATACTGAGCAATTTTGAAATGACCCTTATAGCAGGCAATCATTAAACAAGTATGGCCATGACGATTTGCTACCTCAAAGTCAGCTCCATTGTGTATAAGATACTTAACTATTTCAAAATGCCCATCAAAGCAGGCCGCTCGCAGAGGAGTTGAATTCGTGCGTGTCGTACTATTAACATTGGCACCATGTCTCACCAGTAGTTTGACTATGCCCAAGTGGCCAGCAGCCGATGCACACCACAGTGGGGGAGCATCTTCGATTGGTTCACCATCAAAACTAACGGAGCCGACCTGTTCAACATCAGCTTGACACCATGTCAATAAATATTCTACAATTTCACTGTGTCCATTACGGCAGGATATGACCAGGGGTGTGGCGCCATTAACTTTTGACGATATAAGTATTGATATCTCTGAAGCTGATCTGCCATTCAGAGCATTCTGGAATGATCAAATAAAGTGGGGGAAAATTAATTATAAAAAAATTATTAAAACCAAATTTCCATACAACTTTTGACTTAAGCACACTTTAAATACAAATTAATTTTTTTATATTACGGCCAATTTGAAATTTATTTGCTGGTGGTTCAGCGTTGTCTATATGCATTTCATTGTTGCTGTAACAAATCATCAGTAGACTTCAACCACACATTTTGAATAGCCACAAACCTCTTATCTTATGCACAGACTTTTAAGAACTTTTTGAGAATTGACAAATAATAATATTTTTGAAAAACACAAAAGAAAAATAAGCGTGTACTCTGTTCACAATTTCGTGCAAAATGCTGTCAAACTACATGTAAAAGTATTTTTTATGAAAAATTTGCGAAATAAATTCCCAAAAGTAGTAGTACTCTGTTCTTGTTGCGAAAAACACGTAAAATCTGTCTGACAGCATGTTTTTCCATGCAAAATGACTCTGGCATCATTTTAGTTTCAGGTGCGAAACAACATCAGCAGTACTTTTTTCTCACGGAATTTTAACAATGTTGCATACTTTCAAGTAGGGATTGGTGGTAAATCGATTTCGATTCCAATCGAAAACCGATTTTATGTTAAAAAAACCCGATTTTTTGTAATCGATCTTACGTCTGCGATTTTATACTGAAATCGATTATTGGGCTATAAAAATAGATTTTTTATTATTATCAAAATTTTGGCAATTTTTTGAAGTAATTATTACTGGGTGAAGAAGATTGGTTGGATAACTAATATTATTCTCTTTATTCCGTAGCTTTTTGTCAACATCAATGTCAAGACAATATCGAAAATAGGACACTTACTTTCTCTAAGGGCTAGAAAATAGCAAGAGTCGATTAAAAATAAACAATTAATGAGAAAAAATAGTACTGTCTGACGTTGGTGTTAACCAGAACAAGTAAAGGTGATTAGTTTAAAACATTTAAACTAATAATCCTTAGAAATAATTTCTGAAATTTATTTTATGTAATATAACAAACTGCAAAGTTTACGTATAATTTTAATTTAAAAATACAGCTTTAATATCTAATATGCATATAGATATGTATGTACACACCTTACTGAGTTTGATGCGTTTCGCTAAATTAACTTTATGTCTATTTTTAATGTACATAAATATGTTAACTTTTGTTTTTGTTTGTTATTTCAATTTTTATGTATAAAGATTATTTTGTTTATAAACGAGCCAATTTGTCGTAAACGATTTTAAAATCGATTTAAAAATCGATTTTCACGTACGATTAATCGATTTCAAAAATCGATATTAAAAAAGTTGATCGAAAAATCGAAAATCGATTTTTGAAGATGTTTACCAATCCCTACTTTCAAGCAATAAAAGCGATTTAGTACATGTCAAATTTTTCACTCACAATAATCAAATCGATAAAAATCAAAATTTTCTAAACTAACTGAAAGATAAAAGTAAAAATATAATTTTCTTTTTTTTTTTTTGAATTCTTAAGTAAATGTTTTTTTTCTGTCTGGCTTTTTTATACAGTGATGCTAAGTCCCGAATCACACTGTGCAAGTCTTATTGCTAAGCTGATTACTTTCATGGAGAGAGAGAGAGAGAGACGAGGGGAACAGCAACGTTTCTCTTCCCCCCGTCTCTCTCTCCTAATAAACTAATCAGCTTAGCAATAAGACTTGTATAGTGTAAATAGGGACTAAAATTCGGTGCCAAGCATATGAGCTGCACACTCATTTACTTGTTTCTGCATTTGTTTGCCAACCTCCGAACACATTAATGTTTTATTTAAAATTTCAGTGCGTAAATATGTTTATTTTTAGGAGTTTTTAAACAAATTAATTTTACAAATAAAACAACCATTTGTGAGCTGACTTTCATTTAGTTTTCAAATAATAATTTAAAAATTCATTTAATTACGTTTCATTTCTCATCGTCAATGTAATAATGCTTCCGTATTGTCTGCTTTCTTAATTGAAAGTGACCAAACAGTCATAAATATGCGAGTATTCCAACGTTTTAGTGCTATTTTAAGATGGATATCACAACAACTCATCATCACTGACATACATATGGACATGTTCGTCACAAGCACATTACAGTTGTTGGATGTGGTGGCCCTTCGAAGTGCAGTTGCGGTCTTTTTGTTATGTCTTTTTCTTTATTCTCGTCCGATTTTTAATTTTAACTTGGCAATGAACTCTTACAATGTCAATGCATTGTAGAAGTTAAAAGAAATAAGAAGAAGAAAAATAAAAATAAAACAAAGCAAAAATTACTAAATGGCCCAACAAAAAAAAATTAAAACTGCGAAATAAAAACTATTTGTTTTTTTTTTTTTTTTCAAAAATCATGTGTATCTAAAAATATAATTGGCTAAAAACAAATTACTTGAAAACAACAGCAAAATCACGAATCACATTTTGTCGTCGAGTAGCAACATCAGAGAAAATAATTTAGCTACTTTTTGTTTTTCTGATAAATCATTTGAGCAAATATTATTTGTTTTGAATCTTAAGGTAAGGTCAGATAGCTGCAAATGTTTCTAAATATATTTAGAACTTCTTCAATTTTAAACATACATACACATTCATATGTATGTATTTACATAAATTTGTACACTCAAAAAAAAGACATATACTATTATTAAGGAAAAAAAATTTCTAAATTAAAGTAAAAAAAAATTCTAAGTTTAAGTAATTTTTTCTAAGTTTAAAATTTACTTATTTTTACAAAAATCTAGTAAAAATTACTTAATATGAGTAAAAAATAAAAAGTTCATATTCTCAAAAGTAGTTCATAAAAATACACACAAAAATTCTCACATTCAAGGTCAAGTTTACTGGTTTAAAGGAAATATTTACCAAAAATTGGAAAATGGTTTAAAAGTTTAGGGAAATTGTATCCTAAAAACTAGTCAATCTCGTTATAAATCAAAAAATAAATTTTAGGACATGACTTACTCCTAATTAGTTCATCAAATTTGACTAACTTGAAAGATATAAAAAGTTATTCTAAATTTTAGAAATATATTTACCAGTTTTAAGTATTTTTTCTTTAAATTATAGAATATATTTTTTATTTGCATTAAGCAAAAAATTCAAGTACATTTTTCATATATCCGACGAATATTTGAACTTGAAATAAATTTTTTTGAAAATAAAATAAAATTTTAAAACACAAAAATTTCAATGCTTATTCAGACTGCCTGTTAGGCAATTGGTTAGAGTGCTTGCCTATCAGTCAGAAGGTTGTTGGTTCAATACTTGCCCCCTCTCAAGGAATTAATACGTATGTATGGTGAATTAATTAATAATATAATATGAAGATATAATAAAAAACATACCATGTGGTATAGAATTTAATTAAAAACAAAAAAGTACCAAAATTAAAGACAAAAAAAACTTTGAAAAATTTACTAAATTAGAAATAAAAGATGAAAAATCTTTTTTGCAATTCTCCGAATTTTATGGAGAAATTTGACTTAATTTTAGAAAAATTTTATTTAAATATAAAAATATAATTACTATAAACTAGTTCATTAATGAACTAAAAATTTAGTAAATATTTTACTGGTTTCGAGTAAAAAACAGCTTTGGCGCCATACGACAGCTTTTTTTTACTCAAATTTAGAAAATTTTCCAAAGTTTTAGTTAGTTTTTTTTTTGAGTGTATTAAAAATTAACAGCCTTATTTATAAAATTTATTAGGGCTTTATAAAGACTTTTTAAGAAAAATTTTGTATGAAAATTTGTTTTAAAAAACCTTTTTAAAGCCTTAATAAGTTTTATAAATAAGGCTGTTAAATTTTTTTATACACATGAGCTGTCCTACTTTAAAACCTTGCGTTGCCATCCACTTAGGGCCACTTTTTGAGTTCAAGATTACAGTTTGAATTAATCTTAATCTTTATTTGTGGTTTTTGGTTAGTTTAAGCTCTCAATCGTGGTGGTTTAAACTTACATTAATACTGATACCATTCACTTGTGAAACATATAACTTTTTAAAAAAATTATATGATAAAATAATTCAAAAATACACATTTTACTTGTAAATAATAATATTAGGTAGTTTCTTCTTTTTCCCACAAAAGTTAAAGTGTGTTAATAACATTATACAAAATTAATAACATTACGCAACACCACTACTACGTGATAAAAGACCAAAAAATAAATGGGGAACCACGTCATCTACTTTTTTTTATGGGCCCCAAAGATTTGGGGCCTCGGTGTCATTTTTGCATTTTCTCAGGGTCATATCTAGGAAACCGTTCGGAATTATGATTTACTCTGTGAGGAAAAGTTATAGCTCTTGGCATAAAGAACAAAAATTGTGAACATATAAAATCAAGAAAACTTCATCTTCAAGATCAAAATCGCAATAAATTTAGAAAAAAAATTAGATTTTTTTTTTACCTTTTTTCCCCTGTTCAAGTCCATAGGTAGCAAACCGATCAAAATTCAAGGAAACAATCAACTACAAAAATGTAGCTAAGATCTTTCTAGAACATGTGAACTTCCTAGGAATGATTCTTAACACCATTTAGGAACCGCTTAGGTAGCCGAAAAAGTGAAAAATTTCCCGAAAATTTTTTAATTTCATTTGTTTGCGAAATGTTCACTTTTTGTGGGACACAGGCAAAGCCTTTCAAATAAAAAATATTTGTGACAAATCACAGTTATGCATAAGAATAGATATTTTTTGCCCTCCGATTTCCGAGAAAAAAATGTTGGCACCCAACTCTAGACAAACCCTTTCAAACAAAAAAAGAATTCTGCAAATTTCTTTGCGAATGCCAGAGTTATGCATAAGGGAAGCAAATTTCCCCCCTTCGATTTCCGAAACAAAAATTATGGGACCCAACTGTAGACAAACCCTTTCAAGCAAAAAAAAAACGTTTCAATTGCTTTACAAATGACAGAGTTATGCATAAGGGGAGCGAATTTTCCCTCTCAGATTTCCGAGACATAAATTATGGGACCCAACTGCAGACAAACCTTTCAAAAAAAAAAAAATAATAAAAAAAAAAGAATTTTGCAAATCGGTTCACAAAGGAGCATATCTCTGGCTAAGGGGAACAAATTTTCCCCCTCCGATTTCCAAAAAAAAAAAATTAAAGTACCAAACGGCAGGCAAACCATTTTAGACAAAAAAAAATAATTTTGAAAATCGGTTTACAAAATGACAGAGTTATGCGTGCAGCAACAAAAAAATGCAAGAAATTTTGGTCAAAAATGATTTATTTGAATTTTTGAGTACTTTAATTGAATTAAAAAAGTGTTCTACAGGCGGGTCGTGGCGGATGCACAATTACATATATATGGGGTTAAAGAATGAATTTTCATCTTTCTCTTTCGGTTTTGTTGATCCCTTTTGATCTTCAAAAGTTATACACTACTAAGCTTCAAAATTTTACGAAAATTTTGGGGTTTAAAATTTGTTACATAGCACCCTAACTACAAATTGTACAGTGAATGGACACATATTAAAAACAACAATTTACTCAGTATAACAAAAATAAATTCAGTAAAGTGCAACTCTGACTCGCGCACGAAGGGTTCCGTACGAACACTAGATATGTAATTTAATACAAACTCCATCCTATATAATATATAGTTTTGGCATTTTTTTCATTTTTGGGGTTTTTTCGGTTTTTTTGTTTTGGCGTTTTTTTCGGTTTTGACAATTTTTTTAAGTTTTGGCTATTTTTTTAGTTTTGACACTTTATTTTCTCGTTTTGTCGATTTGTTTCAGTTTTTGGCGTTTTTTCATTTTGGCGATTTTTTTATTTTTGGCGATTTTTTTCATTTCTGCGATTTTTTTCTTAAGTTTTGGCGACATTTTCGCGTTTTGGCGATTTTTTTCGATTTGTCGCGTTTTTTTCATTTTGGCGATTTTTTTCATTTTGGCGATTTTTTCGAATTTGGCGATTTATTTTAGTGTTAGAAATTTTTTTTTAATTTTGGCGATTTTTTTTAATTTTGGCGATTTTTTTTAATTTTTGGCGATTTTTTTTTTTTTGTTTGGCGATTTTATAATTTTCGGTTTTTTTAGTTTTACCATTTTGAAAATTTCAAGTGTTTGCCTCTTACGGAATTACATAGTCAAAATTGCATTAACTGATGGACCACCCTTTAATTTTAATTTTTTTAAATTTTAGTGTTAATTGTTGTAGTCTGTATAAAAATACACTAATTTTACAAATTTCAAGTTTCAATATACATATGTTCATACAATTGTATGTATATTACATGGGATTTTAACATTTTTCGTTGCTCGTTTTGGAACACCGTTTAATTTTTAATTCTCATGTATTTGTTGTTGTAGCGGCCAAGGTTCTACATACTCTGTCCAAATTTTAGCTCTTACGGTTCTTGAGAAAATACTGTGTGACGGACAGACGGACAGACGGACAGTGTAGCGAAAACAATAGGGTTCCACCATTTCACCTTTGGTGTACGGAACCCTAAAAACGCAGCTCATTTTCGATAATAGTTTTCGAGGAATCATAATTTATTCCAGATCAAATCGGACAAATTATTATTTTTTTTTTAATTAACATAAATTTTTTGTTTTTAGCAGCCCACTACTGCGAATATTTTGACCAAATTTTTGGGCTACACTAGTTTTTATACGAGGGTGGATCATTAACTCAGTGTCTTTTTTAATTTCCCGCCTCTTGATTGAAATAGCAACACTGCTCCTGTCAAGAGGCAACTGTCAGTTGACTCCTGTCTTAATTTGAATAAGCTGTGTCATTTCCTTTCTGATGGCGTAAAATTTTTAAGAATTTATTTCAAGAAAAATTTAGCTTTTGACCACTGAAAATTGATTCTGATTCTGCGCTACGGCCACACAAATAACATAATCACTTGCTGCTCGCTGAACTTTGACATTTCTATTCAAAATTTTTATACAATAAACGTTGACTTATTTTAAAGCTACCAATTGACATGTTGCAGATTTGACTTGTTTTTTAAGTGAAAGAAAAGAAAAAAATTTTGCTAGTGAAAAAATTAAAATTCAAATTAAATTCAATTACAATTAATTTCAAATTTAAATGTGCCTTTTAGTATTTAAGCAGGAAGAAAAAACTTTGCATATGGTCCAAGTGAATAACAAGTTATTATTTTAGCAAATTTGTCGAGTATGTATGTACTCTGTCTGGTGACTGACTGGTTTAATTAATTTATATACACGATTCTAGTTAGTTATTTATTAACACAATAACATGCATACATACATACACATAAAAATAAATAATAACACTTTAAGGGCCATTTTCACAACTTAACTTTAGATAAAGGTAGGATTTTGTCTGCCCGATAAATATTTTTACATTATTACAACTTAAATTATTTATTGGTATTATTATCAATAATAATAATATTTAATGGATAAAAATGTAATAAATGAAGATTTTATAATGCAAAGCCATTTATCGGGCAGACAAAATCCCACCTTTAGCTAAAGGTAAGTTGTGAAAATGGCCCTAAAATTTGTACAAACGAAGTTGTTGCAAATCTACAAATTAATTTTATTTAACTACAGTGATGATTGCCTATTGGTCTGACGAATTTTTAATTTATTTCAAATAGAGTGAATGTGTATGACCTTGATTATTTTGTATTTAAAAAGACACATTTGCCCAAAGAATTTGCTTTACTAAAATAAAAATAAATTTGCCAATCACAAAATTCTTGAAAACTAAAAAGTTTTCAATTAAATTGCTAATTTGTATGCCGTTATTTCCCAATACACAATTAGCATTTTATTTTCCATTTGCGCCAAGTAAGCATGAGGTATAAACTGCTGAAGCACGTGTTCACTTCGTTCTGATGACATCTGCTGAATTCACAACACTTGTTGTATCGTTTAAAGTTGTATTTGAAAAGATAATTTAAAAAAAAAACAATGAGTGTTCGAACTCACGGGCGATGTGTTAACACCTTTTTGTTACACGGTACCTGTTCGATTTCTATGAACACAGACCCACAAACCCGGAGGTAGAGTTAATATAAAGTATTTAACGAAAAAGAATAGTTTATTGAATTTAATTTTACTTTGTATAATTTATTAATGTTATGTTTTCAGCACAGTTAATATAATATATATATATATATATAATATATATATAATATATATATATAAATTTAGTAGATGCACTCAAAATGAAAAAAATTAAACAGAAGTGCTAATGATTTCATTATTTTCTTGCTTCATACTTTTTATTTATTTTATATTAAACCCACAAAAAACAAAGAGAATGCAAAGCAACAGACAAATGTACATAACTACATACATTGTTATGTTTGTACATAAGCTACATACGTTGCTGTCTTGCTATCTCATTTTTATATATGTACGTATAACCACGTCACTATTCTCTTTGCTATGCATAAGACAAAACCGAAGATCAACATAAAACACTTTTTTAATATTACTCCAAATTAAAACACTTAAATCTCGGTTCGCCGATATCGGATCGCCTTAATTTTTGGCCTAAACTCTTCGTCGAAACCCGCACTAGCTTTTTAATCCAAAAATTAATAAAATCGGCTATGAATTTCCGGAGAAAATCGCGTGGGAAAATTATATGAAAATCGCCCAATAATCACTTTCAATACCGACTGCCAAGCCACGAACAAAGAAACGATGATTTACTCTTACATACCTAACACTTGCGTATGTATTGAAACTGATAGTTTACTGCCCTAGAGGCGCGCGTATAGATGTTAACACATCAAAAAACAGTTTTTCAAAAAAAAAACAAGTTTATTTGTAAAATGTTTTTGATTAAGTAAAATAATTATTTAAGCAATAATATTCTTATAAAAAATCTTACATAATTATAATAATTCCCCAAGAAGCTTAAAAATTATTTATCTTTTTTGATAACAAAAACCCCGGTATACAAATAAGTATTTAACAAATTCCTTATGATAAAGAATTTCGCAGAATTGATAACGAAAGTTGTAAAGAATTAAATAATTTTTTATTAAACTTAGAACAACTTTGCAAAGACGCTTAAATATAAAATAAATAATATTGATATTCTGACAAAATAAAAAATTTCATTCAGAATTCAATTTATATACATAATTCGATTTAAATATTGCTCACAAATAAAAAATATATTCAGCCCAATTATGAGTAATAATTCCCCGAGGGTTTTTTCCATGTTCCTATCGGCGATGCCAACTTGGTGCTTTTGGCACTATTTTTAGTGCTTTTTGAACGTTTGAGCGTTAGTGCCAAACTAACAAAAAGCACTAAGTAGTGCTTTTAAGAAATTTGTGTATTTTTAAAATTAGTTTAATAAAAAAATTGATGTATTTATTTTTTCTGTGTAAATCATAACTTTTTCGTCTGATATATTTCATTAAAGATGTTGATAATATTGCCGAAATAGAGAATAGCTTAGAAAACATTGTTAAATTGCACTCGTTTTTCATGTTAGTGCTTTTTACGCTTTTTAGATATCAAAATTACGCTTTTAAATGCTTTTTTAAATTCTGATGTGCTTTTAGAGCCAAAAAAGTTGGCATCACTGGTTCTTATTCCTCCTCTTATGAATTAAAATTTGAGGGAGAGGGAGAATTTTTTGAGAGTTTTCTCCCTAAATATTTTGAGAGGAACTAATGTAAAAATTTAAAAATCAAACTAACAAACGTTGTAAAACAATGTTATAACCATTTATTTAGAACAAGTTTAAATTAGCACCGGAATGTAATATTTCCTTCTTATTTTAGGAATTTTTATCCAAGCCCTGCACTATAGGCCTGCGTAAAAAGTCTTGAAATGTAAATAATTCTTGTTTTTTAAATGTATTCTCGTGGCATGTATTATATCAGTGTACGTTTAGATTTTAAGCTTTATTTCAATAAACTTCAAACAGACAACATCAGGGAAAGTGTTTTATTTCCTTTGTGTAAATTTTATGTATGTACATGCATGACGTTTGTATACACGCCCATGGGTATGAAGAAGCAAGCATCACAAACTCTTCAGTCACGAAGTATTTTTTTCTTTACCCCTATACCTACAAAAACTGAAACAAATGTCTTGCCAACAGTGTTTTTAGCATTCTTTTTAAGATTTCGCTGTAGTAAAGCATTTGAAAAATCCCTCATGTCTTTTAAAAGTTCTTGTAAGTGGTCTTGTGCAGGAGTCTAATATGCTCTTTAAAAACATGAACTATTTCTGCCTTCAGAAAAAATACTAACCCCCTGTTTGTGTAAAACGTTTGAGTTAAAAATATTAGCGTTCTTGTAAAAGACTAAAGGAAACTTGTACAACATTTCTTTAATCTATTACAGAAACGCCAAGATTTCTAACTCAAACGTCTTACACAAACACTTACACAAACAGGGGGTAAACACTATATTTTGCAAGCCTCCTTTAAGTTCACGTAATAGGTATTTACTTTACATATCATTTTCAACGAAAATTTCTTTGAATCAAAAATATATATTTTTTTAAAAGTTCCTCTTAATTATTTATTTATTTGGTCTCATTCTAGTTATACATTTCATAAATTATAATTAGTTTTCTTTTTAAGTTTTTAATTATGATATTTATTATTAATCAGCTCAATTATAAATTTTCCCGGGGAGTTTTTTCTGTTGCCTATCATTTGTTCCCGTGGAAACAATCCTCCTATTCTAAATAGCCGGGGAATAAGCAAATACGGGAGAAAGAGTAAAATCTGCATCAGCTGTTTAATGTTTACATTTTATTCTGCGCTAACGCAAGAGTTCAGTAATAGAGATTAAATAAAAGTTATATGTTTTCATTGCCAATAAGAATGTGTGTTAATATAAATATTTGTTTTTGCTAAAATAAAAAATAAAATAAACAACGTAGCCATTCACAAGCTTGCGGATTAACTTTTTGCTGAGAAAGTGGAGCTAAAACTGAGCCGGCTGCAGATGCGAATATATTAAATTACCAATGACTATGGAAATTCTAAATTTTATAAAGTTTTTCTTATGGATTTTAATATTAGAAGGAAACAACTCATCCAAATGCGAGATACGCCCGCAAACATAACACTTCCTTGACACTCGGTCAAAAAAAAATGTGTTTAAAGAGAAAATATAAAAATTTTACAGTATTGCCATATGAAACTGCTAGAAAAAATAATCACCTGACCGATGAGTTGGTATTAATTAGCCCTGCAGAAATATCGCAAGACTAATTTAACCATGACTATATTTATATTTATGTTTATGGTATTTTAATTAACAGGAATTAAAAAATTTACATTTCTTATCGCAATAGCAAATATAAATTTTTGAACTCCTGGAAATAAAAATATAATTAATCTTCATAAAATCTTTATTGAACTTTGATTTGACGAAAATCGATTTTCATCAAAAAATGGATATGTATATATACATATGTATATATTTATTGAAATATTTTGGGTTTCCACTGATTTCGATTTTTACAAACTCTCTTCTGTTTTGCAAGTAAAATTTTGTTTTAATAAAGAGTAGTAACACTCAGGCAATGAATGCCTTCTACTATTACTAGGCGTTACCTTCTTTAGGAAAGGGATAGTGATAGAGAAGACAGGTGCTGAAAGAAGAAATAGGGAAAGGCTTCATTCTTTTACAACTCAGCTTTTTGCACGTTTTTAGGGTTCCGTACACCAAAGGTGAAATGGAACCCTATTGTTTTCGCTACACTGTCCGTCTGTCCGTCACACGGTATTTTCTCAAGAACCGTAAGAGCTACGGACCTAAAACTTGGACAGAGTATGTAGAACCTTGGCCGCTACAACAACAAATACATGAAAATTAAAAATTAAAGGGTGTTCCAAAACGAGCAACGAAAAATTTTAAAATCCCAGGTAATATACATACATACAATTGTATGAACATGTATATTGAAACTTGAAATTTGTAAAATTAGTGTATTTTTATACAGACTACAACAATTAACACTAAAATTTAAAAAAAATTAAATTAAAGGGTGGTTTATCAGTTAATGCAATTTTGACTATGTAATTTTGACAATTTGCTATATCTTGGGAACCGTAAGAGGCAAACACTTGAAATTTTCAGAAACGGTAAAACTAAAAAAACCGAAAATTATAAAATCGCCAAACCAAAAAAAAAATCGCCAGAAAATAAAAAAAAAATCGCTTAAACGAAAAAAATCACCAAAATTAAAAAAAATTTCTAACACTAAAATAAATCGCCAAATTCGAAAAAATCGCCGAAATGAAAAAAAACGCCAAAATGAAAAAAAAAACGCCAAAATGAAAAAAAAAAACGCCAAAATGAAAAAAACACCAAAAATCGAAAAAAATCGCCAAAACGCGAAAATGTCGCCAAAACTAAATAAATTTTTTATATAAAAAAATCGCAAAAATGAAAAAAATCGCCAAAAATTAAAAAAAAAATCGCCAAAATGATAAAACGCCAAAAACCAAAAAAAAAATCGCCGAAACAAGAAAATAAAGTGTCAAAACTAAAACAATAGCCAAGACTTAAAAAATTCGCCAGAACCGAAAAAACGCCAAAACAAAAAAACCGAAAAGACCCCAAAAACGAAGAAAAATGCCAAAACTATATATTATATAGGATGAAGTTTGTATTAAATTACATATCTAGTGTTCGTACGGAACCCTTCGTGCGCGAGTCAGAGTCGCACTTTACTGAATTTATTTTTTTATAATGCAGAATAGCCACTTTTTCCACCATCGATTTTTTTCCGATTGAATTTTTATTCATAATTGGAGAAAAGGGAAAAGTGAAAAAACTCGCACAGAATTTTTGTTTGTGATTACTTTTTTAAATAGCGTCAAACAGATCAATGTCACACGGGTAGGCGTTCTTATTATTTTTTCCAACAGTGTAAATCTAAACGACCTAGACTGACTGTAAGATATCATCTACCTATAAACACAAATTTGTTTCTCTAAATATTAAATTTTTTTTAATAACAAAATTCAAATTGATTACGGTTATTTTTATCGCAAAATACAAAATAAAATGTTTAAAACGTGTGTGTAGGATACATATCTACAAAATATGTAAATCTGCGCCGCTAGTTAATGAATAATTTAAAATTATTGCAATAATCATTAATTAAACTTGATTAATAACACTACTCGACAGGTTTGAAAAAATCTAGGGAAATTTTTGAACTGCAGAGACAGACTTTAATGTAGTTTGAAGTAAATTCAGTAAAGTGCGAAGTGTTCCGTATGCTTACTACATAAATATGTAATATTATACGAACCTACAGCCTATAAAATCGGAAATCTTACCTGATGCAGCTATTTTTTTTTCGTTTTTTAATTTTAGCGTTTTTAGGGTTCCATACACCAAAGGTGAAAAGGAACCCTATTGTTTTCGCTACGCTGTACGTCTGTCCGTCACACGCTATTTTCTCAGGAACCGTAAGAGCTACGGACCTGAAATTTGGACAGAGTATGTACAACCTTGGCCGTAACTATTTTTATTTTTATTGTTATTATTTTTAAATAAAAATAGTTTTTTGTACGCTTGAATGTATGTTTGTACGCACATATGTATGTATATTTTACAAATTCATACATATGTACACAAGGTGTATCTACCCTGCAGGAGAATAGGCGATAATTGTCTAAAAGCTACTAGTATAAATACTAGAATAACAAGAACTAGTGCAAAAAGGGTTAAAGTTGTTGTGTAAAATTACTGGTGCTGATGAGTACTAGTATATGAAGTAGTTCCAAGGCACCACAATGTAAAATAAATTTTAACTGTCTAATAGATCTCTTGCACTGTATGAAAATTGGTATCACATAATTACTAAAATTTTAGCTTGATCTAAAAATAATTATAATTAAATAATTATAATTACCCTTTTGTATTTCTAATTTTGATAAATAATTGCAAATTTTAACTAGCGTTGTCAGTGGGTAACAAAGGAATAAAACCACAAATTTTATAGAATTTTTCTTTACAAAAGAACTGGTAATAAACTAGTCCTAAACTAGTACCAATGGTACTAGTAGTTTTCTAAACACACTCAATGCTAATTTGAGCATTAAGATAGTATAGGAAAGTATACAGTTGGGAACTAGTGGTGGTGATTTCTGTACTAGAAAAATACTAGTTGAACACTAGTTCGTTCTCCTGCAGGGTAACTACACCATGTATGTACATATACGTATTTGTATGTATGTATATTAACAAAAAATAAACACATACGATTGGCAAACTCTGGTTAGATTTTATAAAAAAACTTTTTTAGAAAACTAAATTTATTAAATATGCCATGTATGTATACAAATTAACCACTCAAAAGCTTGAATTATTAAAAGAAACAAAAGTACCAAATCAGGGCTATTGTGCCACACTCTCATTCAATATACATACATCCCATCACTGTCTACAAATGTCACGTAACGTCGTCATGAAATTCTATTTTCTGCAGGTTCAGACGTTACATTTACGTGCCATTTCAGTCAGGTAAGCGTTTGCATAGCTTACCTGACATTTACAGTCGGTTAATTCTGCCTTAAGAAATAGTCAGACACAAAATTCATCATGTAAATAAATCCCCAAGAAGCGTAATCTAAAAATACTCACGCACATATCGCTCATTTACTTCAATAGTGGCATAACTCAAAAAATGAGTTTTTTGAGTTAATAATGCAGAAAAATTCGGAATTTCGTATTTTATCTTGTGTAAAAATTTCATATAAATAGCTTGTACCATCACCTCCTGAGAGAATAATTTTTTTTCATTTCTCCATTGAGTTGTATGCAAATTGAAAACTTAAAACGCGTTTTCTGCAAAACTGATTTTTTTGAGTTGTGCCACTATTGAAGTAAATGAGCGATATGTATGTATGTAAGTATGTGCATACATATCGCTAATTTACTCAAAGAACGTCATAACTCAAAAATTGGAATTTTTGAGTTAGTGATACACAGAATTAATACTCATATCGTTATTCACATTGTGCATAAGTTTCAAACAAATATCTCATTTACTCAAAATAAAAATTTCTTTTTCTTATTAGATACACAGAAAAAAGTATTCACCAATTAATATTTTCAATTAAAAATTTAATTGATTTAATTAAATTTTTAATTGTATTAATTAATTTGAGTGGAAAAGCTTAATTGATATTATCAAATTGTTTATAGGTGAAAATTTAATTAAATTTTTAATTGATATTACAAATATTTTAATTAATATTACAAAATCATTCATATTACTTTTTTGTGTGTATATGTAGATAGAAAACTGCAAACTCGTTTTCAGGCAAACTGGTTTTTTTGAGTTATGACGTTGTTTGATTAAATGAGCGATATGTAAGTATGTATGTATCTCTATTAAAATTTTAAAATAAAACAAAAAGTTTGCATACATTACATACATTCGTAAAAATTAAAATAGATATTTGCTGACAATGCCCAACAAACGATTAAAATGTGATGATTTTATCATTTGATATCAAACGTTATTATCAAACTATTTCCAACTGAAAGTTTTGGAATTAGAATTTTAATTAGTGTACAACTTTTTTATAATTATAATATTTATTTTAATAATTTATTTTTTTTTATTTAATGCGTGCCAAAATGAATACGAATTTAAAAAAATTTATTTGTTGTTGGTTTAGTACGTCTAGATGCATTTCGTTGCTGGTAATGAACACTTCAGTAAACTTCCACCACAATTCAACACATCCAACTCATGCTGATTAAAATATTATTTGTTGTTTTTGAAATTCTCCATAATTTATGGAGAGTTTATATATAAACATTAAGGTTTTGTAAGCAGTGTACACACTTCTACCGATATTCGGTAGATTCTACCGAATATGTCTGTGAATTTAACAATCTACCAATTCTACCGAACAAGGCCTGAAATCTACCGAATATTGTTACAGTAATTTTGACTCAGCTGCACAATCAGCTTTGCACGACTTTTTGTGCAGATAAGTAATAAATGCTGTTATCTTAAATGCACTTACCTGCCTAAAGGTGGAAGTACATACCACGCGTTACGCGGCAACGCTTTTCTGGCTTGTTAAACGTTCAACGCTACACAAATGGAAGGTTACACACCACGCTTTTGAAGCTTTTTTAGTTGTAAAATTTAAATCCTTTGCCGGCTATTTTTTTTTTTGCATTTACGTTGCATTTTTCTTTAAACATTTAATTCATTTTTGTATCCATTGTTTAATAAAAAAATTAATTTCTAATCATGTTTGTGTATGTTAGTTTATGAATCTGGCAACACTAGCTGTCATTTTGTATACAACGCGTGAAAGTTGAAGAATGTTCAACTGTTGGCGAGGTACGCGCGTCAGGAACTTCTCTATGTAACTTGCCTTATGAAAACACACTATTTCAACTTTTTTGACAGACGCGTGTATCGCATTAGCGCATTGAACGCGTGTTATGTACTTCCACCTTAAATGTTCAGGTATACAATTTTTGACTTCAGTTTTATACACATACATGGTTGCATATTTATGTGGCCACATTTTTTTAATGTGTGCAGCTAACTTAAACTTTTTATATGAAAATAATTTAAAACTGCCAAAAAATATGTTAAATGCGCAGGTTTACAAAAAAAGGTTTTTGAACAATAATTGCAGAAAAATATATTTTGTGCAGTTAAGTCAATCTGCAGCTAACATTGATTTTTTGTATGAAAATATTTTATAATTAACAAAAGTTTAGGGCACTTATCTTAAATGTGCAGGTGTAGAAAGTGCACTTAGTGACAGAAATTTATAATTTTAGGCAGTTAAGTCCAAAGCGCACTTAAACGAAAGACAGCTAAATCAAAACTACTGTATTTCGTAATTTAAGTCGATATATGTGTAAATTGCCTATTTTGTTATATAGCAGTGCGGCCGCAGAGCGGTCATTTTCTAGCATGAAAATCATTAAAACAGAACAAAGAAATCGGTTAAAAACTGAAACTAACTATAAGTAACCTAATATTTGCCAAAGAATTGTGCCTTGGGGATGAAATATTTATTCCTACCAATGATTAAATAATTTTTGCACAAAAGTTTAAATTCATAAATGGATCTTACATATAATCTTTGTAGTTACAAATGTTTGTCAAATAAAAGTTATTTTAGTAGCTTTAAAAAAATCTATGTAAAAAAACTGAATTCCTGTTATTTATGTATATTATTTTATATATGCATAGCATATCTATATAAAAGGTAAGGGCAAATAACTGGACACTTTTTTTATTGGAAATGCTTCATTGTTTATGGCAGTTTAATTTCCCATCACATGTGAAGTTTTAAATACGCTTTTGGAACCTGTTTATTATTGATATTATTGATACTCATTGCACTGTTATTTTTTATGTTTATCTGAATAAAAAAAAATTCTACCGAATTTCATTCAAATCTACCAATTATTTTTTTGTCGATTCTACCGAATTTAACAAAAAATTAAGTGTGCACACTGTTTGTAAGCATTTTTGAAGAGTTGTTTAGCAGCAACGAAATGCATCTAGACGTCCTAAACCAACAACAAATAAATTTTTTAAATTTTCATTTATTGTTATAAAAAGGAAACCAGTATTTACTAAAACAACGTCATAACTCAAAAAATGGGAATTTTGAGTAAATGATGTGGAATTAATCCTCATATCGTTATAAGAATTTTATGCAAATATCTTGCTTAAGGCCGTGATACACTATCATACACAGTCGTACGATTCATTCACTGGAAAATCGGATTGAATTCAATCACACTCCAAAAAAAATCGCAAGAAAATCTCTTATAGGTGCCACACTATTCCACAAAAAAGATGCAAAAACATTCAAAATAATTTTTATTAGAGATGTGCAAATGACGTGATTTTATCGTGCCACGCGTGAATCACGCGTGACTCACGCATGATCGTGATCAAATTTATAATTAATCACGCGTGAGTGCGTGAGCGTGACTTAAAAATAAATTACTCGTGCGTGATCGTGCGTGAGCTATTTTTAATAATCACGCACGAATTCTCACGCTCTCACGAGATATCATTCCTGAATAAGTCAGTATCAATATTCTATACCATTTTGTACATGTTACGATGCAAGACCATTTGCACAAGATTGTGTATTGAGCTATTGTTATATTTTTTTCAGGCGTAGTAAACTGACTCATATGAAATTCAAATATACCAATATAGAAAAATCAGAAATAATTTTTAGTCAGGCTCAAGTTCAGTACTTTCAATTCTTTATTGAATGAAATATTTTTATTAATTAATGTGGGTTTCTAAAGAAGAGAAGAAAGATTTAACTTAGACTTTATAGCTGGGGGAAATACCGATATTTTTCTGTGCAGCCACGCACTTCATCAGCACCCACGTCTATCTACTGGGGTAAAGTTTTGTTATTAACATCAGCTATTTAACGCAAATTTAGTATGAAATGGAATATGAGAAATGCTTATTGTGTATACAATTAATTAATAAAAATATTTCATTCAATAAAGAATTGAAATTACTGAACTTAAGCCTGACTAAAAATTATTTCTGATTAAAAATTCACTATAGTTCAATTAAAATCTAAAAATGTCTCACTTAATTCATCATGGGCACGTGACAAAAATATGTTCAATTTGCAATCAATGTTCACTTGGCAATCACAGTTTCAAGCCAAAACAACGGTAGAAAGCAAAAACAAAGTAACATAAGGCCACTACAATAATACTTACATGTATGTACCGACGGTACATCGAATAAGTAATAGTAATTAATGTGATAATCGTAAAAGATAAGCAAGAATAGTTCAACATACTTAGGTAGAGTGATATAACTTCGTGCTAACCAAATAGAAAGTAAAAAATGGAAAAACAGAAAATTAATAGTGATACTTATAAATGTATTTACCAATGGTAAATCAATAATTGTATACACAATAAGCATTTCTCATATTCCATTTCATAATAAATTTGCGTTAAATAGCTGATGTTAATAACTAAACTCTACCCCAGTAGTTAGACGTGGGTGCTGATGAAGTGCGTTGCTGCACAGAAAAATATCGGTATTTCTCCCAGCTATAAAGTCTAAGTTAAATTGTTCTTCTCTTCTTTAGAAACTCACATTAATTAATAAAAATATTTCATTCAATAAAGAATTGAAAGTACTGAGCTTGAGCCTGACTAAAAATTATTTATAATTAAAAATTCACTATAGTTCAATTAAAATATAAAAATGTCTCACTTAGAGCCAATTTCACCAATTTATTTATATATCAATTCATATTTCAAATTCATTTTTTCATACAAAAATTAATGAAAATCGGCATTTAAATATGAATTGATATTTAAATAGAGTTGGTGAAATTGGCCCTTAATATAGAAAAATAAAATTATTTTAATATATTTTTTTAAATTTTAAATTTCGACTTTTTTCAGAAAAACTACGCGTACGCATTTATGAAAAGGCACTCTTAAATTTTAGTTAAACATTTTTAAAGCTATCTACATAATAAAATCTTATAGTTGAATCTTTCAAAATCTACCTTCACAACTTTTTATAACCGCTTAAACACAAAAAATATTTTTAAAATTTACTATTTTAGGACATTGCTGAATGTAGGATACATGTCCAAAATACAAAATAATTGGCTCTAAGCACATTCTTAATGCATTGTCTTTAGCGCTATGTAATTGATAAATTAAAAATGTATTAAACAAAGTTTTTTACAAAACTTTAAAAAACACATGCCTTTTTCAGGAAAATTTTAAAATTTGGATTTTTAGCCTTTTCCCGATTTGACGAATTAATATGTTAATTTTTTTCCTATTTTTATATAAAATTTTTTCAAAAATTTAACTTAAAATCCAACAATGAATTAAAAAGTAATAGGCGAAATACTAAAAGAAGGTCAAGGCAAAAAAAAAATTTTTTTTGTCTTAAATAAAATATCTTATGAGAGATACGGAAACACATCTTGGGAAATTATTTCTTAAGAACTTCAAGTTTATGTCAAAATGTTTTATCAGTTAAGATTCGGATAATTTTTAAAAAAGGTACAAGTCTCGGAATTTTTTTTGAGTCCCAGGTAGTCAACTTTGGCCCACTGTAACTCATGTCCAGATCAAGCCAGAAGGCTGTTATGACATGTGTTATAAAGCATAAGTCCTCCTCTACGGATGGTGGAGTTTCATATAAATCCAATCAGTAGTTTAGAAGTTCCAGATTTATTGCCATTTACTTTGTACAAGTCCCCACTGTGCAATGTAAATTTTACATATACACGTGCATACATATGTACATACATACATGCATACATATGTGTGTGTAAAAACCTATTTTTCAACCCAAAAAAAGATACAAATTGGATTACATACTTTTTCGTGAGCATGCGTGATCGTGATAAGTTGTAAACCACTCGTGCGTGATTAAGAATATTTTGTTCATGAGCGTGCGTGATCGTGAAAATTTTCAATATCATTCGTGCGTGAAAGTGCGTGAGTAAAATATTTTTCTGCGTGAGCGTGCGTGTCGTGAGTCAAAAAACGCTCACGTGCACATCTCTAATTTTTATGTTTAATTATTTTGCATTTCTAAAGGAATAATAACGCAAAATGTAATTTTCAAAATGTATCTCTCTATCTTTAAATAAATGAAGCAGAATTTGCTGTTTTCTTATCAACTGCCTTCCAAAATGCATCTCTGATCTAATAGAAATTATCATTTTATGAAAATTTTCATAAACTTTTGGAAATCGGACAGACTTGTCAAAAAATGTGTCACACATATCCAATTTTAATCCACACTATCATACTTTTTGTGCACAAACAATTTTTTTGACAGATCGAACGACTATGTAAAACTCTTGAGAGTAAAATTAAATTTTCAGTTTCCATTAAGTTGTGTGTAAATTGAAAATTTTAAACTAGTGTTCTGGCAAACTACTTTTTTTTTAGTTATGACGTTCTCTCAGTAAATGAGCGATATGTATTATAGTTCGAACTTCGAACTCATCATTCTAGATTTGAGTTCAAAGTTGCGTGTTTGCTGGGTGTAAATGTTGCGGCAAAGACTATAGATTTACATAGATTTATCTAGGTATAGTCTTTGGTTACAGCGATGATATCTTCAGCGACGACGGCAACGACAGCTACTTTTACACATTCGAAATGTATGAGTGAATCATATGTTTGTAAGTATGTTTGTATGTATGTAATCATATTGTATTTATTTTTATGAGGTTAGTAGCAGCATTTCGTATCACGGAAGTATTATAATTTTCATAAACTTATTCCGGTTCAAACAAATAATAAATCAGGCATTGAAACCACAAAAATATGGCATAAAATGGTTGTGTGTGTGTTTGCTTTTTTTAGTTTTGTTTATCTACTTTTATTTTGTTTTGTTTGTTGTTATTGATTAAAAAGTCAGTGGCTCTTATTAACAGCACACTATGACTATTTAGTGATTTTTTTGTTGAATTTTTTTTTTATAGTCAATCGGTTTCAGATATCAGTAACCGATTAATAATTTTTACAATTCGGTCAATGTCAATGCAAATTATTTAGCGATTTAAAATTTAATTTTTTGAGAATGTATGTTGACAATCTACTTCCTTATGTGTACACTGGGGCCCTGATTAGCGTTGTAAATCGAATTATTTTTTATGAATGAGCCGATTTGGGTTCCGTACACCAAAGGTGAATATATGTACGTAAGAGCTACGGACCTGAAATTTTCACAGCATATGTAAAACTTTGGCCGCTACAACAACAAATATATGACAGTTAAAAATTAAAGGGTTTCCTAAAGCTAGCAACGAAAAACGTATTCAGACAATTGTATATTTACGTACCTTTTCACAAAGTATGGTTAAAAGAAAACTCTGACTTTAACGGCATGAAGAACTTGCAGTTAAAGTTCACGTTAACTCTTAACCATACATGGTGAAAAGGGACATTACACTCTCGATATTTTTAAAGTGAAAGTATTTTTAAACAGACTACGCCAATTCACACTGAAATTCAAAAAATCAAAATTAAAGGGTATTTTATCAGTTGATGTAATTTTGACTACAACAACATTTTGTATCTTGGAGCCCCTTAAATTTTCAACAACGCTAAAACTAAAACAAATCCAAAATAAAAAAATTGCCGAAACGAAAAAATCGCCAAAAACCGACAAAAACGCCAAAATTAAAAAAAAAACGCAAAAAACCGAAAAAAATCGCCAAAGCGAAAAAACGCAAAAAAATACGAAAAAAAATCCCAGTCAAAAACGCTGAAACTGAAAAATCTCTAAATTAAAAAAATAGCCAAAATAAAAATAACGCTTAGATGAAAAATATCTCAAAAAAAATAAAATAAATTGCTCAAATGCAAAAAAGAATCACCAAATCTATAAAGGCCGTCAAAAAACTAAAAAAAATCAAAAAAATCGCAAAAAAAAACAAATTAAAAAAATGGCTAAGACTAAAAAACAGCTAAATAAATTACAAAAAACCGAAAAAATCGTTAAAAAATCAACAAAACCAAAAAAAACGGCAAAACGAAAAAAGCGCTAAAACTGAAAAAACTCCAAACCAAAAACAAAATCTTAAAAAAGTCTACACCAGGGTAAGATATTCGATTATATAGGCTAAAGTTTGTACATTCAGGGAAAAGCTGCAACTTAAAAATAAGAACGCGTCTCATTAATTCAATAATTTTCTATATACATATTAATATACTTAAAAATAAATAAATTAATACTGTAAATTAAAACTTTTCCATATTCAAATAAAAAAATTTAAATATGACTATACTTTCGTTAATTTTTCTTTTTAATTCTATATGGTTTTTATTGATTTTAAGCTGTTTTTTCTCTGGGTGTATATATACATACATATGGTATTACATATGTAGTGTCTGTACAGAACCCTTCTTGTGTGTGTCATAGTCGCAATTTACTGAATTTATTATTAGTGAGAACTACATATTATAGAAATTATTTCTTACCCTCAAGAATAATTTACTGAAAAGAATAGTACAGCAATGTGCATTTTTGCGCATAAATTAAAAAATTTAAATCGTATTTGTGCGACGCAAATCGGAATCAAAATGACGCAATGCACACTGGACCAGCGACGCAAATCGAAACAACGCAAAACGGGTCTCATGTGTAATCAAATTAATGCGCAAAGTCACTGACAATGAAATTTTGACTATCATTACCTTAAATTTATAAATACATATAAATATGTACATATATGTATGTATTAAAAATATCGAAGGCATGTGTGCAAGAAGTCAAAAGCCTTCAGATATAGTCTTCATAAGTGTGTATATACATATGTACGTAGATAAATATTTTGTGAAAAGTATGTAGATAAGATAAACGTCAATGAACTAAGTTTTTTTAGTTGAATTTAAAGAAAAAACTTACTAGTTGTTAGATTTAATTTATTCAATAAAATTTATATACTTATGTTATGTACATACATATATGTGACGCGCAAAATAGAAAGGGGCCTAAGGGTAAAAACCTATTTTGTTCAGGAGAGCAATTTTTAAGATTTAAATACGTGTATCTTTGGTGTACCATCACTGAATAAAACGCGCATATCTATGGGAGGGAACACTTTGTCCACATCAAAAAAAAAAAAAAAAAAAAGTGAAAATTGATTTTTTTTTTACCCTTAGGTTCCTTTCTCTATGCGCTGTCACATATACTTATGTACGTCTGTGATCTTAAAAAATTTAAATCATTATGATAAGAAATTGTTGTGAAAACAAAGATTTATTTTATCAGGTATGTGATGGAAATCGATTCGATTTGAAATGAAATCGCAAACTCAAAACGTTGAAAATTTGTTTTTGGTGTGACAGAAAACGCATCGATTTCATATTTCAATTTTGTTTCATTTTCAGTTGGTTACAAAAAAATCAATTTGTTCCTTTATATTTTTTGCTGCTAACTGAAATTGAAGCCAATAATGCAGAAGCCGGCTGCAGGTTGCCAAAGATATTTTCGGCGGCGGCGAAACGAAAATCGTTGGATCGTGATTTGCTGAAGCAATTGTTGTAAGGAATGGCATATTTTTTCTTCATTTCAAACACCGGGTTTTATAATGAAAAACTTTTATTTTAAAACCATAGAAAAGTCTTGGAAAAAAATGGTCATATCGACGGCGGCTAAGTGTTTTCAATACATGTCGGCGACAGATTTTTGCTGATCGGCTTCAACATATGTACATACAATTAAATTGTTTCAAACAAAAATAAATTTAAATAAAAAATTCCTTTTATTGTCATATCATCTGCCTTTAATTATTTTAAAGCATTTTACTTACATTTTCACACAAGTTATTGCAGGAAAATTTTGTTTAGATGTAAAATAATTTCTAAATCGTCAACTCATGCTTGCTCGATTTAATAACGCAAAAACAACACAAATTTCGTTTTCCATCACATCTTTTTTTACTAATATTTTCATAGAACAAGATGGGAAATGAAATCGATTTCGGTTTAAAACATAACCAGAATGAAATCGAAATAAATGTGTGCATCACAACTTTTTACGTTGTTTCAGTCGAATTTAAATCGAAAACGATTTCTATCACATACCTGTATACCTCATTCAGCGAAAAAGTAGCTCAACTTTTATTGCTTGAATGGAAAGAAAAGGAACTAATTTGCTTGTAGAGCAACCATTCTATCAGCAAATTAGGCGCCTTATATTTTACTAGTCTAAATTTTACGTACAAAACACAAACGTGTCTGTTCTATATACCAGTAGTGCGATTCACTATCTTTTTTTACCAATAATCGCATCGTTCAAATAATTATACCGAAAATTTATCGAATTTGCTACTCAGTAACATTTTTAAGAATATTCGCTGTAGGTTAATGTCAGCTGTGACGTTATTTAAGCGACGATAATTTATGTGCTGTTAATTTTATCGACAAAAATCAACAGAAAATATCAGCTGCGTACTATCGTTAAAAAGATGTTACAGAATCACACAATCGTTATTGCAAGCGACAAAATGTATAGACAAAAATTACGATTGTCGGATCGTTAAAAGTTACTGAAGCGCACTGCAGTTCTATCTGTTAAATCTCAAAAATCTTACAAAAACAAATATGTATGTAAACTTATCAAATTTTGGTAAGGCCACTCTTGTTCTTGCCAAAAAAAAATAAAACTTCCTAAATTCAACCTTTTAAAGAAAATTACTCTATACCCATGCAATCTAAAAATTTATTTCCATATAGATTAGTTTACTGAAATTTTAACGCACATATTAACTTTTTACTACGTAAATGAAATAAAAATCCCCTCAAAGTTTTATGGGCTAATAATAAAAAATATTTTTTGCTTTTAATTTTATTTACAAAACACATTTATCAAGGTTTATTTTATTAACCTACTAGCTGAGCCCGACAGACGTTGTATTAACCTCAATTATGTTATATTTTTTTCAACTACAAATTACTCCACACAGTGGTCACTTGTTGGGTCAGAAACAAACAAAACAAAAACCTACAGGGTATTGAACCGAACATGTGCTAAAAATTTCTGCCCCACAGCGCTTATAGTTCCAGAGATCATGCGTTAGGAACAAACACACACTACGATTTTATATATATAGATAATAATTAAAATATAGATTCACTGAATTATTCATAAAAAGTAGTTTTGGTTTACCATATATTTGGAAAATTATTTTATGATAATCAAAAATATTTCTTACTAGAAAGAAACTGAAATTTACCTATAAACTGTATTTATACCAAGTTTAACATAAACATAATATGTACCAAAAGTACAAATTTTTACCCGTTTTAGCCCCTAAAAAGTATCTTATATTTCAATTTAGACCATATAGGTACTCTTCGTCAACCAATTTTCATCCAAGCTCACAAAGATACAAACTTTCATATTTATAATATTATGTAGCAGAATTATTTGCCAGCAACGTATTAAAGGAAATTCTAAATTTTATAAAGTTTGCCTTATTTTTCTTGATAATATTAGAAGGAAACAAGTCTTCCATTTACCTATTATTTGAACTAAAAGCCAGGCGTGCAAAATTTAGTGTTTTAGGGCCATTATTACAACTTAAAGTTAGTTAAAAGTAGGATTTTATCGGACGTATAAAAAGCTTTCCATTAGTGAAAATTGGATTTAACTTACCAGGTGGGATAAACTTGCCTGTAACTTATCGCTCACTTTAGGTTAAAGTAAAATTTTGCAAATCATAAAGTTTTTATACGTCCGATAAAATCCTACTTTTAACTAACTTTAAGTTGTAATAATGGCCCTTAGTATTTTTTCTGAAGGCAGAATTAGTTCATGTTATTGAACTGCATATGCGCAGGGCTTGCAGAAAAATTCCTAAAACAAGAGAGTAATATAACATTCCGGTGCTGATTTAAACTTGTTGTTCTAAATAAATGCTTACAAACATTAGCCCTATTCACAATCTTGTGCAAATTTTCTTGCATCGTAGCATATACAAAATGGTATGGTATATTGATACTCACCACTTAACAATTCTTAGTGGTGAGCATCCATATACTATCCCGTTTTGCATATGCTACGATGCAGGACCATTTGCACAAGATTATTAACTGGGTTATTGTTTTACAATGTTTATTAATTTCATTTTTAAATTTGTGCATTAGTTCCTTCAAAATATTTGGGCGGAGAAAACTCTCAAAAAATTCTCCCTCTCCCTCATATTTAGAATACCTACTTTTTTACAGGGTATTTTTCCCCCGGGGAAATTTTAATTCATAATAGGAGGAATTCATAATTGGGCTGATTGTATCTAAATGTATGTATGCATGTATGCATGCATGTATGTATGTGTATACGATAAATCGCAAATTAACATCACTGAAAATATCTATTGCCACAAAATACTTCCCCATATTATCGATTAAACATGTGAAAAGTTGTTATGACCAAATAATTTTGTGTGATTTTTATTTATTTACTTTTTTTATAATTTATATTTCATTGTTAGTTTTTGTATTTGCCATTAGTTATTGCAACGATTAATTTGCAGTTTATTTTTTTTAGAAAATTTATAAAAATTCAAACAAGATGTTTTTTTTAACCAAATTTAGTAAACATTTCATTAATTTTGTTTATTATAATATAAGTATAATAAGGTGTAGTTTCCATATTACAAACGGTCAACTTGTCTAGAAATTTTTTTACAGAAATCATTTTAAAAATTTGGCAGTTTTTTATGTAAATTTTAAATTGCAAAAAAAAAACATTTTTCACAAAACAGTAATAGATACATTTATCGTTTGTTTAATAAACAATTTCCGTTTTTAAAGTTTAGTTTGTGCGAAATAAAAATAGATCTTTCTATTTGTAATTATTATTTATCCATAAAACATTTATTTACAGAATCATGCAAATTTTTTTACTACTTATAAATTTATTTCTGAGAAATACATTTTAAAAATCATAAATTAGAAATACATACAGGCATACATACATACATATATTGAAAATATTACAAAATTATGTTCGTTACTCTGTCTTTAAATGCAAATCAAATTAATTTTATATAGACATTCAAGGTAACTGTCATATTTTCACCTTTCGCAATACATACATACACATATGTATATATAAACATTTACATACATATGTACATATTTGACAATTCCATAAATGGGACTTTAAAACAGAAAAGCAATCAGGGACATTAAATCTATCTATCTAGCAACATATGTACATGTTGATATTAACATGCTTACAGATGAGCTGCCCCAGAAAATGTCTTCGATTCGGCTACATGTGCCAAATATGTATTTTGGAACAAAAATAATATAAAATTTTTACGTCATCTAGCCACTACTAGTAAATTTAAAAAATGCAACGAGCATGCTGAAAATTCTCGTGACGTCATCGCCACATACGCATGTGGCTTTTTACATGCCGTGTACTGTAGGCTTTACAATTTTAAATTCTCAAATACACATGAAAATGCAAATATCTTTTTGAACTTTGCCATACGGAAATTCAAAAAATTTTTTTGTGCAATTTTATATGTATTTTCCAATATTAAATCAGCTAATGGCTGCATTTTATTTAAAACTATCTTCGATTGTCTTTAAAACTCTATTTTATTAAATATTCTTACATTTTATTTATGTGCATACGCATTTACGAGAGTTCATATGTAAATTGATGATTTATTGAAAGACAAATAAACATAACAACATGCATATACATATGCATACATATTTTCACACATGCCCGCATGTACATGGAAAATAGATAGGGCCAACTTTGAGGGGCAGACGCACCCCCTAAAACACAACTTATCGCTATGAAATTTTTTTGGATTTTTTTACATAAAACTGAACCGATTTGGGGGGAGAAAATATAAGAAATTAAACAAATAAAAATTCTCCGTACAACTAACGGCCACTCTAATGTACATACATATGTATGTACATACATGTGTATGTATGTTTATGACTGCCCGTTTTTAGGGTTCCGTACACCAAAGGTGAAAAGGAACCCTATTGTTTTCGCTACGCTGTTCGTCTGTCCGTCACACGGTATTTTCTCAGGAACCGTAAGAGCTACGGACCTGAAATTTGGACAGAGTATGTAGAACCTTGGCCGCTACAACAACAAATACATGAGAATTAAAAATTAAAGGGTGTTCCAAAACGAGCAACGAAAAATGTTAAAATCCCATGTAATATACGTACAATTGTATGAACATATGTATATTGAAACTTGAAATTTGTAAAATTAGTGTATTTTTATACAGACTACAACAATTAACACTAAAATTTAAAAAAACTTAAAATTAAAGGGTGGTCCATCAGTTAATGCAATTTTGACTATGTAATTTTGACAATTTGCTATATCTTGGAAACCGTAAGAGGCAAACACTTGAAATTTTCAAAAACGATAAAACTAAAAAAACCGAAAATTATAAAATCGCCAAACCAAAAAAAAAAAAAAAAAAATCGCCAAAAATTAAAAAAAAATCGCCAAAACGAAAAAAATCGCCAAAATTAAATAAAAATTCTAACACTAAAATAAATCGCCAAATTCGAAAAAATCGCCAAAATGAAAAAAAACGCCAAAATGAAAAAAAAACGCCAAAAATCGAAAAAAATCGCCAAAAAGCGAAAATGTCGCCAAAACTAAAAAAAAAATTTAAATAAAAAAAATCGCAAAAATGAAAAGAATCGCCAAAAAAATAAAAAAAAAAATCGCCAAAATGAAAAAACGCCAAAAACCGAAAAAAATCGCCAAAACAAGAAAATAAAGTGTCAAAACTAAAAAAAGAACCAAAACTTAAAAAAATCGCCAAAACCGAAAAAACGCAAAAACCGCCATAACAAAAAAAAAACCGAAAAGACCCCAAAAACGAAAAAAAATGCCAAAACTATATATTATATAGGATGAAGTTTGTATTAAATTACATATCTAGTGTTCGTACGGAACCATTCGTGCGCGAGTCAGAGTCGCACTTTACTGAATTTTTTTTTCTGACATGTATACTAATAATACATACATACATATATACAAATGCTCATAGGAAAGTGAAGAATCAGCAAAATACTTGTTGCTTTTGTTAATTAACAATACACATGGAACACATATTAATCGGTTGATGACTCGATGTCTGTCTCACAGTGATTCCGTTGCCATAACAGCCCGATTCTGAACACCAATTTCCCGGGAATTTTTTCCTAATCATAATTATAAAAATTATTTGTAAATTTGCAAATAAAACCAAACAGTTTGAATGAAAAAATTAACTGACTTCGAAAATTCTCTGCAAAGGAACCCTATTGTTTTCGCTGCGATGTCCATCTGTCATAAAGAATGACAGATGCACATCTCTCTGTCTGCAAGAGGCTGTTTTCTCTAGAACCGTAAGAGCTACGGACCTGAAATTTTCATAGAATATGCAACACTTTAGCCGCCAGCAACGAAACATGTTGAAATCCTGTGTTAATCACCCTTATTCCAGTTGTCGACATCGACGTCACTTCAACGCAATACCAAAAAACTGGAGCTTATGTACCCGTTGTCGAAAACAACTGACTCCTGTTAGCAGGTTTATGCCATTTTCTAGAACTTAGGGAACGGAAATAGGTTATCAGTGGCGCGAAATCGGTCTCGACAGCGAGTAAACAAGCCCCAATTTTTTGGTGTAGTGTTAAAGTGACGTCGATGTCAACAAATGCATTAAGGGTGAATGTAATTTTGACAATTTGCTGTATCTAAACGCTAAAAGTAAGAAAACGTAAAATTAAAAAAAATGCCAGAACGAAAAAAGGCGCCAAAACTAAAAAAAACAACGAAAAAATCGCCAAAAACCAAACAAACAATCGCCAGAACAAAAAAGCGACAAAACTAAAAAATCTTTAAACTAAAATAAATCGCCGAAAAATACAGAAAAAATCTCCCAAAAAAAAGGAAAAAAACTCCACAACATAGAAAAAGTGCCAAAACTAAAAAAAAATCAAAAACCGAAAAAAAGTTTACCGGGTACTTGAAATTTAAAAAAAATGTCTGAACGAATCCATATGAATCTGTGTGTTTTTGACGCCATAGCTCAGGACTTGAAAATCGGTCGTTTGGTCTGTACGTTGGAGGGATCTCAAAATTTTAAGTTTTTGTTATTTAAACACAATGGTTGGGGAACCAATAAAATACTCCTTTTTAACCGACTTCAAAAAAGGAGGGGGTTATCAATTCGTAAAAATTCGTTTTTGGTATAATTGTAAAATTTTTTTTTTTATTTTGATATTCTACTCATTTGATTGCTGCCAAACCTAACAACACTTTTGGTTCTTGGAATTACACAATTTTAAAGTTGAAAAAATTGTCCACATTACCGATTTTTACAAAGCTTAACACACACCCTGAGCTCTGAAAACACACACAATCTTGTATTAAAAAAATGGGCGGAGGCACGCCCATTAAAACTTAATTAAATTTCACGTACTTCTTCTTAACCAACAGATTTTTAACAAAAATGTTTGTTTGAAAGAGTTCAGTTCCAGTTTTGTTCCGTTAATTTTTCCAAAATATTCTATCAGTACCTAGATTCAGTAACTTTTATTACAACAATCGTATCGTTATAATAAATATAACGAAAATTTATCGACTTTTCTATTTAGTTACATATTTTAACGATATTCGCTGTCGGTTGAAGAAAAAAAAATTAAGTCACAAAATCAAATTTGTTGAGTTTTTCTTTATTATTCTTTGTGCTTTTCGATTATTTTCACATTTTCTATACAGAGCTTGTTTAGTATTGAATTAAATGGTGAATAAGATAAAGCGGGAGACTATCGTAAAAAAGAAATTACAGAATCACATTATCGTTATCGGAAGCGAATAAATATATCGATAAAAATTAAGATTTTCGGTTCGCAAAAAGTTACTGAATCCAGGTGCAGATCTTTGCATTGAAGTCGGTTTTTTACAGAATGATTATACAATTAAATTTTTATATTTTTATAATTAAAAATTTATATTTTTGTAATTAGTATATTTTAATTTTATATATATTATTAATGTATTATTAATGCTCACTAGTATATGTATGTATCTGTAAGTTTGTCCTTTAAGGCTTTATATTACTTTGAAGAACGAAATAAATAAATAAATAAATTCTTTCAAGTTATATTCATATAATAAATGGACAACAATTCAAAGATTTCATTTGGTCTCATAAAATTTATAAATTAAGAAAGAAAGAGAAACAGTTCGAAAAAATATTGATGCAAAAATTCAAGTGCTTTGTAAATTTTATATTGACCCCATTTTAGAGAAACAAGTGCATGTACATGTATGTTCTTAGGGGCTGTCCATATATTACGTAACGCTCTAGGGGGGAGGGAGGTGTTCGAGTTTTGTTAAGATTTGTTATGGTGAGGGGGAGGGGGTCTTTGAAAATGTTACGTAACAGAAAAAATTACTAATTTTGTACAAAAATACGTATGTTTTTCTCATTTATTTATTTAATTGATCATATGTGTTGCCTACATATGTATAGTTATATGTACGAGTATGTATACTACATACATCTGCCGAATGTCAACTTTTGATATTCGCTAATTCGAATATTTAAAACGATATCCGCGAATACGAATATTTAAAACGTACATTAAAGTTTATGAAAACAATCCAAAAATTTAATAGTTGTTAAATAACATTTGAAAATTATACAAACTTTTTATAATAAATTAAATAAATTGTAGTCAAACTGAACATACATGGTTCTGAATTCCTCATCTTTCTTTATCCATTTACATTCTGAAATATTCTTAATATATGTATGTTTATAAATAAAAACTTCCTTTTATATTAAACTGCAACATATATTAAGATTAAATCCACCAAATACATAGAAGGAAATGGTATTTGCAGAAGTTTAGGAAAAGATTTCTTGCAATTCTCATGGACAAAAAAGCGTCCTTTCAAAAAAATATATTCTTCCATATATGTGCATGACAATATCAAATTATTTAGTTTTAACATTTTTGTTGGTCAACTTGTCAACAATGTTTAAGTTTTGAGAGATGTGTTAATGGAAACTTGCATACATGTACGTATTTTCATAAGGATATCATTTTAATTTTTTATGCAACAGAACTTAAAAAATATGAAAACAACAGTGAAATGCGTCTAGGAACTAGATTTTGTGCTCCTCTAATTTCAAGGTATTTTTAAGGTATATTTTTTTAATGGGCAAATAAATATCTATTGAAAATGTAATGTTGTAGAATGTAATTCACCATGGCAACCTTTATTGATCGTAGATATAATTTTTTTTTTTTTTTTTTTTTTTTTTTTTGTTTCACTCACATTTTAGATTGATTTGAAGATGGCCAAACGGAGTCATCTTTAAGCTCTCTGAAATATACGACGACTTCACTTATAGAAACTAGTGAAAGCGACCGCAAGGCTAATGCCAATTCTCCTCTTGATGTTTGAAATACTACTCAGTCATCAATACGGAAAACTATAGCAGATTATTTGGCAAAAAACGCATAGCAAAAAAATATAAAAAATAAATTTTTTTAATTATTACAAACTAATACTTGTATGCCATTCATTTAAATTTCGTTTTGGATTTATGAATTTCTTTATATATTTTTTTAAACGAATACGAATATCTAGAATGTTTTGGAATTCCAATACACATCACTAATGCATACATACAGTTTAGGAATAAGTTCTCTATAAAACCATAATTTTTGGAGTTTGAGGACACTTGGGAAGAAATTTAAAAAATAGTTTCGCCAATATATGGAGTACGTTCATATGTAAGCTTATTTAATTTTTGTCTACGCACTATGCTAGTCTAACAAATGAATTTAAAACAATGAATTAATTTTAATTTTTTCCAAAAATCGGGAAAACAGCGTTACGTAATATATGGACAGCCCCTTAGGTAAAATACTTTTATTATCATCATGGAAAAAATTTAATATGTATGACAGAAATGTGTGAATTAAAAGAGATACAATTTTAATTAGACAAGAAAAATATAACTGGCTAAATTTAAAAAAAAAAAAATTTTACATTTGCTTAATAAACTAAAATGGCAGAGTAAACAAAATTAAGGAATTAGCCTAATTTAATTGAACAAGGAAGCAAAAAATAAGTTCGGGCAGAAAATTAATTGTTATGAGATTGTGGCCAGAGGTCCAAGACGATGGCAAAAAGTCGGCGACGGCGGCTGAGTGCTAAAACGGTTGGCGGAGGCTTTAAGCCGGCTGGAGCCGATATTTAATGAAAACAAAAAGTCATTTATTTTATAGGATTTATTTACTTTAAAATATGTAAGTAAATATACACTCAGGGAAAAGTTGCAACTTAAAAAGAAGAACGCGTCACATTAATTCAATTAATTTCGATATAATAGAAAATGTATGTTGAAATATTTAAAAACAAATAAACTTAATAAATTAATACTGTAAATTAATATTTTTCCATATTAAAATAAGAAATTTCAACATGACTAGACTTTCGTTAATGTTTTTTTATGAAATCAATATGTTTTTTATTGATTTTAAGCTGTTTTTTCTCTGGGTGTAAAGTTATACATACATTTATATATAGACAGGCGAAAACACTGTTGTTTCATTAAGTAAAATAAAAGTAAATAACAATCATTAATTAAAATATTACTTCAAACCTAATAAAGGTTAAACAATTTTCAATTTTTTTGTTTTTTACAGTACTGGCACTAAGCGCACTTCTCTTTTCATTAACGCACGCTCTAGCAATTAAAAAAAAAGCTTGTTTAGAGGATTCCGATATGGTTGGAATACCGAAACAAACGTTAGTTAGCTTTGCTATACACTTGGAAATACCTAAAGGAGAATGTAATTCAATTTAAGAAAACTAAGCATATTAATAATTGAATTTCTATTAATTACCTCCTTGTATTGCTGCCACGAGTCAATTCTCTCGATTTCGGCAACGTTCATTAAAAAAAATTTCTTTATTTCCATTTCAAAACATAACTTGTAGAATTTGTATTTTTTATTAAAAACTTGCTTCACTTGAACTTACAATTTTACCAATTTTAGAAATTTTTTTAATACTACCTCTTCTTTTAAAAATATCGTTGTAGTGTTGAATACTAGCTGAAGTGGTTATATTTGCTCCAAAATTGTCTGATTCTGAGTCAGATGAGCGCTCTATAATATTATTCCTTTGGATTTCTTTCGAAAAATAACTCTTTATATTTCTTTTTTGTGTCATTTAAAATTTTTTCATTAGTTTTTACACGCCAATGAAAGCTTTGCAAAAAGCAGTGGGATATGTTTTGCATGTTTCGTTCATGATCCAATAATTGGGTCTACGCATCTCTACAACAAAAATAGCACAATCGTGAAGTTGTCAAACAAACTCCATATATAAAAAATGTTTAGGTTTTTTTTATATGAAGTTTGGCATTCTACGATGGTAAACAATAAACGGTTGTCAAGTTGCACTGACCTGATTATTGGATCATGGTTTTGTTGTTGTTTTTCTTTTTTTTGTTTGCCAATTTATTATTTTAAAAATATATATACAATAAAATACAAAGTCAGAGGATACATTTGTCGAAAGCTGAGCTATAAGCTGAAATCAGCCGGCAGAATCGGCGGCGGCTCTTCTTAAGCGAAAAGAACTCGGCGGCGGCGACAAGCCGGCTAGCAACTGATCGACTTAGACCTCAGCATGTGGCATTGGAACAAATATACGTACATATGTGTTTGTATTAGGGATTAACGAATGTTCGCATTCGCAAATTATTCGCTAACTTTTGCTATTTGCATCCGCTTTTGCATTCGGTAAAATGTATGCTAATATTTTAAGCGAATACTAAACCAAAATCGATCTATGTTTGGAAATATTTATAAGTTTTTGAAAAAGACTTAAGACTAGTCTGTTCAAACTCTTGAAAAATGTTGAGCACCATTTATTACTTCGTGTAGAAAATTTTATATGCAAAAAATTTTAACTAGCCCTTGTTTGTTGTAAATTCTATGCGAAAAAAATTCCACGAATATTATTTCACATGAAAACTTGAAAAATGTTGAAGATATATTTCATATGTTTTTCCCAAGATGAACAGAGTACTACTCCTCCAAATTTTTTTTATGAATTCATGCCAATTTTTCTTAGTTTGTATATTGGCAGCATTTCACATGAAATCCGTATCATATATAAAAAACCGGTTCCGAACCTTATTAAAGAAATAACCTATGTTTGTCGCAGGTAATGTCGCTTTCCATTGTCGAAAGAAGTTTCAAAATCCGTTCAGTGGTTTGCGCGTGAAAGCGTAGCAAACAAACTCACTTTCACATTTTTAATATTAGTAAGAATACTTATCTTAATTTAATTTCATATATATATCTTTCTGTTTTAAGAATTCAATAAATTAATAAATATTTGCTCAATTCAAGACCCAATTTAATAAAGTGCTAATGTACATATACAGGGTGGGCCAAAAGAAACCAAGGGGTGTAAAAGTTTAATAACTTTTTTGTTTATTAACTTTTTTTTATTTTTTCTTTCAGATTATATAATATACAAAATGGAAATTTTTTTACACTAAGTACGAAAAATTATGTCTCTTAAATGACCACCGTTTTCAGCTTCGCACTGATGGGCTCTTTTTAGAGCATTTTCCATAACATCTTTCAAAATTTCTGCAACAATGTTTGCCTTAAGTTCAAGGATTGTCTCTGGCTTGTTCACATAGACTCGCTCCTTCAAAAAACCCCATAGAAAATAATTTCCGAATTTCGAGAAATTATTCGCTCTCCAAAAATTTGACTTAAAAGTGCCATTGTGTCTCGGGCAGTATGGGCAGTGGCTCCGTCCTGCTGAAACCACATACCAGGTCTGTTTTCAAGAGCAGGACGTAAAAAATTTTCTATCATAAACCGATACCGCTCTCCATTTATGGTTACAGCACTTCCATCTTCATTCTCGAAGAAGTAGGGCCCAATGACATTTTCAGATGTGATCCCACACCATACTGTACACCTGATGGGGTGCAATTGGCGTTGATGAATGGCTCTTGGATTTTGAGAACCCCAGAACCTACAGTTCTGCTTATTAACAAAGCCATTCAAATGAAAATGAGCTTCATCACTCATAATCAAATTTTCAATAAAGTTGATTTCATTTATTCATTTCTTATTTTCTGATTTTCATTTATTATTTTCATTCATTATAAATTCTCCAAGTGTTGTCTATATAATCTGTAAGAAAAAATAAAAAAAAATTAATAATCAAAAAAGTTATTAAACTTTTACACCCCTTGGTTTCTTTTGGCCCACCCTGTACAATACAATTTTATGTTCTTAAACAAATTTAGTTTCATTTGATTTTTTACCGTATTGTAAGTATTTGCATACGCTTTCGCATTCGCATTCGCTATCGCAAATATTCAAATGTATTATTCGTTTTCGCATTCGCTAAACTGGTTATTCGTTACATCCCTAGTGTGTATGTAAGTACTAAACGTCTGCACGAATCTACTCGAAGAGCACTTCGAATCATTAGCAAAACAAAAAAATTGTATACAAGTTCTAGAAAATAAATTAAAAGTGCTGTTGCAAGATCAACCGCAAAATATATTTGTATCTATGTAATTTAGAGCGACTGACAGAAAACAAGTTTTTGTTATTCCTTCTCAAACTAAAGCTCGATTTTTCTAACACGAATTCTCAAAGTATCTGAGGAGTCTAGCGATGAATGTTCGTGAGCTGGACCGTGTTTAAAAAAAAATTTATTTTTGTAGTTATTTGCATGTTTTCGCATTTTCTCCCAAGAACCAAGTCAGGTTAGTCTGGTTGGTCAAGGACCTCGCATAGACCAGGATAGATCCTTAGCGAAACCAGCACATGACAAAGAAACCTGTAAGTATTTATTTATTTATTTGTCAAAAAAATATATCGCTTAAGCTTTTTTGGCCATTATGGCACGATATATTAAAATAATTTCTATTACTTTTTAAGTATTATTTGAGTCATTGTTAATTTATTTCTGTTGGCAGTTTTTGCGTGGTGAATTTTTTGTCGTTCCTGTGAAAGACTTGAACTAATTTTGCTTTTCTATACACACTTGTGTTCATAAAACGAACTATTGTGCGCCTATCTGCGTGTCAATCATTCGTTATTGTGATGACAATCGATTTAATAAGTTTAAAAAATTGTTGCTCCCATATGCGAAATGAATTAAAAGAATTTTAACAGAAGCATAAAATTTGTTTAAATGTACAAATATTTCGCACATTTTTTTTTTTTTTCATTAAATATCTTTTTGTTCAAATTGAGCAAATAAACGCCAACTGTGGGGTCGCAGGCGATAACAGCATAAGTCGAGAAACATAGTTTCGAGAAAAGCAACTTTTAACGTACGAGTATTTAACTTTTAACCTTTTGCAAAAAAAATATCAAAATAGAGAAATTAAAATAATTTTGTGGTTATTTAAAGATAGGTGTTTTAACGAAGATTTTATGAAAATGTAGTTTTTAGTATAATTTGGCGCTTTTTAAAAAATTTTATTGAATTTTTTTCAAGCTTGGTCAATATTGTTTCGTTTGTTAGAGTCATGGGGATTTCACGTGAATATACATATATGAAGTTTCGTTTGTGGAATTTTGTAACATATTGATGGTCTCAAGTATAAAAGTCCTACGAAATTGAGTTTTTCAGTGTTTCCAATACATTTCACACAAATACTCATCGTCATAAAAAATTATTCCAATAATATAAAAAATAAGGCTTTTGCAAGCCGTTGTTCAGATTCTATTATATTTTTACCTTCTTTTGTAAAGTTACAATTATTTGAGTTAGGGTCTTTCTACTTTTGACACCAACAACATATTGTAACTCGATTTTTTCTTAAGTCGACTTATGCTTTTATCGCTTTTCAGCACAGAATTATAATAAGCACAGTTTTTGCATATTTGTATGTATGTATGTATGTGCACACATATGTATAAATTTATTTTTATTTACTTCCCCATTTCACCTTTCATTTCAACAGATTCATTTGTTTATTTGAATTTGAAGTATAAACAAATTACTAATAGGTATACGCTACTTGCGCTAATAAGTCGATTATTTTAAATGGAAAATATCTTATCAGTAGTCAAACAATTTAAATGACAAACACTTGAAATCAATAATTGTATCTACAATTCTACATACATAAATATGTATGTATGTATGTATGTATGAATGTATATAGTTACCCTCTAGTCAGCTTAGAACCATATGTCTCTATGTCAATACTCTTTCTCCAGCGACAATTGCACTAGTTAAAATGTCGACAACTTTTATTTTATGTGCGAGTAAAGATATGTTAGAGACAACAGTTCTAGTATATTTCTGGTGATATTGTCAATCAACGCGTCAATAAATTGTTTTTTTTTATTATGCTGTGCAATAATACTAAATAAATATATGTAGACAAGCGTCACTAAAATCTACTAGTGAATCCTTGGTTCAAATATCTTCATATGGTCGTAAAATAACTACCTTCTCAATAGTGATAAAGTCTACTGGTAGATTTAGATTACGGTAGATTACGTTGGCTGCAGTACACCTAGCCAGTAGCACTATTGACAATGTCACTAGAAAATCACTATAATTTTACTAATGACATCGAGCGAGGAAATATCGGCATTGTAGACTAGAGCCTCTAAAATTTACTAGTGAATCTTTGGTGTCAATGTCTCCATGTTGACCCAAAAGAACTATTTAGTCAGCGGTGCTACAGTCTAGTGGTGGATTTTCAATGTCAATAGATGACTACATTGGCTAGGGTACACCTGGTCAGTAGTACTACTGACAATGTCACCAGTAAATCATTACAATTTCACTATTCGCACTTTCTGCAGGGTATATATAAATTTGTGCAGGTACATACATACATACATACATATGTATGTCTGTCTGTCTGTATGTATTTCTGAAGGAGAATGTTGATGCCACAAGTGCATAACATTAGATACATATAACGGTAATATACAGCAAGAAATGAAAATCTAGGATTACCAGATTGTTGTGAAACTTCTTTAGGTAAATTCTTTGAAAAATTACATTAGAAAATATTCCCTTAAATTTTTCCTATACATACAAATTTAAATCAAACATAAATTTTCATCAACCCCTATGGTGAATAACAAGTGGAATTTTTGTTCCCGTGAAATTTTAATTCCCCCCAAAGGGAAAAATACTATTGTGAATCTACCGAGAAATTGTTTCCCCGCTATCAGTCCCAGTGAATGTAAATCTTAAAAATTAATTAAAAATCAAACAAATTTAAGTTTAATATCGACGGCCCCATTCCATTCCATTCACTTATATTCTGTAAAATTTTGTCAGTAATCGGACTATTCTATCCAAAGTTATGAGCAAAAATGTACTTAGTATAATTTGTCAAGCTTAAAAACCCTTCATTTTTAAAATATTTTAAGTACACTTAGCATAATTTAGTTTGCAATTAAGTAGTCCAAAAAAAAATTAATTTAAATTTTTCTCCAAACTAAAACATGCTATATGTACTTAGATGACCATTGTAAGTGAGAAAGAACCTTACTATTATATAGATTTGTGATTCTAAGTCACTTTCAACTATGATCTACGACAAATTTATAAAATCAATAAACTTTGGAGGCGTTTATCTCAAAACCAGCTTTTTTGCCTTAGCATATTTTAGAATGGAGCCGTCGATATGTAATTAGAAATACACAAATTTTAGGTTCCAAATGAAATTTTTTTATCTTTAAAATTGTGTTTTTAAATATTCTAAGCGACATTGTTACAACTTAAAGTTAGTTAAAAGGAGGATTTTATCGGACGTATAAAAAGCTTTCCATTATTGCAAGTTGGATTTAACTTACCAGGCAGGATAAACTTGCCTGTAATTTATCGCTCAATTTAGGTTAAAGTAAAATTTTGCAAATAATAAATTTTTTATACGTCCCATAAAATCCTACTTTTAACTAACTTTAAGTTGTAGTAATGGCCCTAAGTGATGTGGAAAAAAATTCTTTAGTATGTGCATAAAATTTGTCATATGTCAAATATGTCATAAAATTTATTGTGCGTGAACCAAAGGTATTCATACTCCATGAAAAAAGGTGTTGCAGGGAATTATTGTTAAGAATCATGAACTTTACCTACTAATTTTGTCCTAAAAATAAATATTTACAACTTTTAATATATAATTCAAAGGAAAAAAGGAAGTTATTCGATGCAATAATTCAGTTCGCCTGCAAAGATAAAGTGAACAAAACCAAGGGAAAAGTGAACAAATTCACGTGAAAAATATTATTCACGATAAGGGGAATCAAAACAAGGGAAAAAATTGCAATTTTGTGAAAAGTGGAAATATTTCGTGGGAAAAATTTTTCACGATAGGGATGATTGCAGCCACACGTTAAAAGCAATTTAAAATAAAGTTAATTTATTAAGATGACATCGTCAAGAAAATATAGTAAACATGATTGTCAGGGGACCGTTTCTCAAAACTACACATTATAAATCTACAAGTAAAATACACACAAAACAACAATAAAATTTGTAAAAGTTTTGTTGTTTTGTGTGTATTTTACTTGTAGATTTGCAATTTGGAATTTTGATAAACGGGCGATCTTACAATATTGTTAGTAAAATGCGCTAAAAATTTCTGACAACCCTGGCAACTGCCAATTTTTGTCTGACATCATTGCCAGAAAAAGCATTGTCATACCATTGCAAGACTAACAGCTGACAACAAATTGTCAGACATATAAATATATAGATGTGCGAAGTTTATGCATCTGACAATGCCATCTTTTTAAGAGAATTCTTTCTATGGGCAACACTGCAAACGCATGTGTGCTTTTAAAGAAAAAATATATAATAAAATATATGCAGACAAAATCATTGCAATTGCTTCTTTACGGTCCATAAAAATTTATATTTTAACTTTTTACATTTAACACAATCACAAACGATTGATATTTAACAATTTCTAACAAATGCTTTGAATGTCTGGCAGCGCTAACCAACAGCAGTGACAATTTTTGCATATGATCACGGTGTGAACTGTCAATTTTTCGACTGACGATTTTGTCGGTTGAATTTGTTGTCATAAATAAATTGTAAGATTTTCTGACAAATTTTATACAATCGTGTGAATTTTTGATTGCCAGTACAATGTCAATACATTGCCAGATCTGAAAATATTGTAAGATCTGACAATCGTCCGTACATAGCTTTATGCTAGGAACACAACTGGGACGAACGACGAATTTTTTGGTGTGAACTTTCGTCATAAAAAATAAAACACATTTGTGCATATCAAAATGAAAACAACACCGCCGTAGAACGAAATTCGTCGTGCGTGAAGAACTCTGAGATATACAGTATGTCAAGTAATTGTTTTGACATAGTTAAATAGTTAAAATCGTTGTAAATTTTGACTTTTATCGCAAATATTTTTTTACTTTTTTGGATTATGATTTTTTTTGTAGTGGATTTCATTTTATTTACATTTAAGTACACAAATAGTCGTAAGTTATAAGCAAAATTAAAAAAAGAGCATAAAAATTATATGAAAACCAACAAAAACTCAAAAATTTCTTTGTCAAGAAAATGTTTTTACATTCTTGTATTATATAGTAAGAAAATAGGAAAGATTGTAAGGTGTACAAAAATAAATATTTTTTGTGGCCGCCATTGGCATCAAATAGGTTTTTAAGACGACTTAAATGTAAATAAAATGAAATCTACTACAAAAAAAATTCATAATCCAAAAAAGTAAAAAAATATTTACGATAAAAATCAAAATTTACAACGATTTTAACTATGTCAAAACAATTACTTGACATACTGTATTTATTTTTAATTTGTACGCCGACGAAGGACTAAAAACAAAATTTATCTCTCTCTTTGCAAACACAATAATAGCGTTGTCAACTTTTAAATTTCAAAAAGCACTGAAACCAGGAAAAAAACGCCTAATTTAAGTAAAAAAGCACTCAAATAAAATTTTTTGTTTTATAAAAAAAATTTTTGTATATAAAAAATATATATAAATCGGTTGACCTTGCATTTTATCCCTAAAACTTCAAATTTGAAGCATTCGATACACATTTTGATTTATGAGAATCAAATCACCTGAAAATAGTCAAATTAGCAGCATTTGGCAAGTCTTTTTGACTTGCTGATTAGATTTTGAACTCGATGGGAGTAGTAGTTAATTTTTTTAAAAGCAAGACTTTCAAAATTTGATTTTTATTAAAAAATTATGTGGAAACATTCTTTCACATGAAATGCAATATTAATAACAAAGTTACAAAATTAAAAAAAGTAATTTGCAAGTTAACCAAGTTATATAACCTTAAATTATATGTACTATTATTTTAGAAAAAAGGAACGAAGCTCTATTAGCAACACAATTTTCTCGTTTCAGACCGCTTTTATTTTAGACTTAAATAAAGTAATAAGGGTAAAAACGTGATCAACTTCTGCGTTTAAACATTAAAGTTTGATGGGAATGCAATTTCGATAATGCCCCAAATAAGTTTATATCAAATGAGTCGTTATAAGACTTTATTCCTTCCCAAAACTAGATAGCGAACTCAAAGTTTATCCATTGCATTAAGTGAATTATTCTCTATTTACTGTATATACTAGAAAATATTTCGCTATTAGACTATACTAGCATTATGTCTTCTTTGACGTGTGGCAAAACACTGTTTCCATTAATTGTGCTTAGAATGTGAAAGTTTGAGAATAAAATGCACTATTTCTTCAACCAAGTTTTGTACAATCGTATTAAAATATTTTTAAATGTTCCATTAACTTCAGTGCTTATGTTTTTTAAATGTTAGACTTCTTCAAAAAAATATATATATATTATATAAGGAAAATTCTTTTTAAATTTTGAGTTTAGTGCCACCGCCAAGAAATAAAAAGCACCAAAAATTAGTTTAAAAAAGCACCGAGCAATAACTTCAAAATTTTTCGCGTCGAAAATTTCAAAAAGCACTAAAAACGGTGCGAAAAGCACCGAGTTTTTATTTTGCTTCTCCTCTTTATTTTGCTTCTCCTCTTTATTTTGCTTCTCACGACGAATTTACGTAGCGAATTCTTAAAGGCCGGGGAACAGTGAATCCGTCATGCGTTAAACTTCGCCTTTTTCAACTGACAGCTAAGTTGAAATACGTGGTTTCTTATGAGGTATGTTACATTCAGTACGTGTCCGTCAACGCAAAGTACAAAATTTGGTAAACTTTTAACTTTTTGTGTACGTTGGGTAGTTTGACAGATATTGGTTGATTTTTTAGGTATGTTCTGATTTAAATTTTTGTGTTTTGTGGCAGCAAAAATAAAATTAAACAAAAGAAATAAACGAAATGGATACAAAAAGTTGAATTTAATAAATAAAATGGAGAATCGACCAATTTAGCTGTTCAAATGCTTCCGTCAATAAAGTACTCATTGTGCCAAACTTCTCCGTCGTTGCGTTAATGTCAGTTGAAAAAGACGAAGTTTAACGTATGACGGATTCATTGTATCCCTGCCTTTATCGACGAATTCGTTGACGTTATCGAAATTCTTCGTTCGTCCCAGTTGTGTTCCTGGCATTAGTAAAAAAAAAAAGTGTGAGTGTATTGAAATTTGAAAAGCAAAGCTTGGATAGAACATTTTCAAGCAACCTTTTCTTCGCGTATAGAACTTACGAACATACAAATTCGCACATTAAGGGTCTAATTCATAAAAAATATTTTAGTTTTATAAAAGGTTTATTAATCAAATTTCCATAGAAAATTTGTGTTAGAAACCTTTTATTAAAATGAAATATTTTTTATGAATAAGGCAGTAAATATTGAAGAATACTTTAATATTTAATAACATTATGTACAACAAAATCAAACATTTTTAAATATTTCTAACGATTGATTTTTGCCGAGAAGACCAAAACAGAAAGAAATATACGCCATTGGAAATCTCGTGAATCTTGTATTTTATGTGTACTATGCATGTGTTCAAAAGATTTACGTAAAATAATGCGATGAACGTTTTTATGGAACTTTTTAATCTGCTAACTCCTCATTATGCCTTTCATAAAAGTGGGCAAGAAAAAATGTCCCTTCAACTTGGATATAACTATGTATTAGTATGTAGCTTGAAATATCTTAATGTCTATTATGTATTTATGTTACGTTATGTTATGTTATGTTATGTTATGTTGTGCTTGGTATTTATTGGGTCTCCATTTTATTATAGCGTGATTTTATAGCGTTTTTTTTTAAGTTGAAATTTAACTTTTAAAATAATTTTATTGTTTTTGCAATACAAAGAAAATTGTAGTGTTGGCTTTTTATGTGTTTAGCGAATTAATTTGGTGCTAGCGCAATTTGAAGAACGAAAATTTTTAAGTGACGAATTTTAAGGTCAGCTTCTTAGTTGTTGGATTAAAGCTAGTTAGTTTGCGCTTTGAAGCGATTCTTGTGTACTAATGCAGTCATTTGCTTGCTCATTTATTTGATCTAAGTTATCAATGACAAACAAATCAACAACTTTTTATGACATTTTAAGTTTCTTTGCAATGCTAAATTGCTTGATTTAAAGTTGATTTTATGCGCATATACTATGTATGGATGTATTTACATATTCATTTAAAGGTATACATGTACATTAGGGTTATAACTTTTGGCATTTTTTGCAAATATCAAAATTTGACAGGATAGTGCTGAATATAGTGTCTTCAGAACATTACAAGCGACATTTCGTTGGTATACATGAAAGGCCTGACCCACGATATCGACAACGTTCGACTTGTCGCACACTTACATTTGAAACAACAACAAAATATTCTGTCTTATCGTGGTTGGCGTATTTCAAATACGACTACGACTGTTTGGTAACAGATTAAAGAAAAACTGTTGAAGTCTTCTTTAATCTATTACCAAACAGTCGTAGTCGTATTTGAAATACGTCAACCACGATAAGGCAGATTAAAATTTGTTTTTGTTTTGAATGTAAGTGTGCGAGAAGTCGAACGTTTTCGACATCGTGGGTTTAGTCCTAACCTTTTAACTCTTCTGGAAATGGGTCTTTTTGCAATTAAAAAAAGTAAAAATTACCTTTAAAACACTGATCCATGTAGGTAGTTGAAATATTCTACGAAAATATTTTTCATATTTTCATGCCTGCTTAAGCGGCAGGATCTTTGGTATATTGCGTAGGATTTACTCTATTAACTTGTACTTACCTTTATCAGTTAAACTACAAATGTTGTGGGCCTTGCTAATGTCTCCGATTTTATATGGGATTGAAGTTTATTCTGGAACGTGCGGTATACATATTACTCGTTTACATCGGCTTGTTAATATAATTGTACGTTTTGTTTTTAGTGTTCGTCGTTCGGTCGAGCACATATCTGGTTTTCTTCACAGATTTCTAGGGTGCAGTTTTAATGAATTTATTAAGTACAGAAATCTTCTATTGTTTTATAAAATTATTAAGAGTTCTAGGCCCTTATCCTTATATGAGTCATTCATATTTTCGCGCTCTTCCAGAAACCCTCAGATTATTCTTCCAAGAATTCGTTCATCTTTTTTATGGAAATCTTTTATTGTCAGAGTATCGCGGTGTTGGAAACAGTTACCACATCAGTTACGTGTCTTCTCTCATTCAAACAATGTATTTCGTTTGAAACTTTTAAAATTATATTCTCTATGATTACTCATGTCTCTCTAAAGACAAAATTTAACTCAATTTACCTTAACTTCTACTACTGGCTACTGATGTGACCTTACTTTACTTTACTTTGTTTTTATCTTTTTTTTTATATTTCCTACTTATGTTATCTTTGGCTGGGGAGCTGAGTTTATGTTGGGATAGTAAATCTTTAATATTATGAATCAATGAATTGTTATGGTATGAATTTAATTTAATTAACAATTATTATTTAGTACCTAAGGTATTTTTTTACTGTTATGTAATATTATATAATTATCCTTAAAGGCTTTGTATTACATATTTTCTTGTAAAAAAATAAATAAATAAATAAAATTCTACTATGATTGGATTTTATATAAGCAGGATCGGACGGTGGTCTAAATTAGACCACTTGACACCTAGTATGTCTTTATTTATTATAAGCACGTGTGTACAAAACAAAATCAAAAAAGAAATTCGTCTTTTTTCAAGCAAATTTAAATCGCTTTTTATTACTTTTGAACCAAGAAATTTGAAAAAACATTTATATTGTGCATATCTACACAAAAATACCTTTTAAACCATTTACATATGTATGTTTCGTCAATGTTCGTGGACGATAAGATGAAAAGAAAAGAAAGTGTACGACAAAAACATGTGTTCCGTATTTATATATAAGATTATGTACATATGTATATCGTAGATAATCAATCAAAAAGACGATTTTAAACTTTTTGTAAGTTACGCCCTTTTTAAATTTATATGACGATATGTATGTACGCAGATTAAAGTCAAAAATCGTAGTAGTATGCGTTAGTGAAACCGAAATCTAGTTTGTAGCTGTTGAATGAATAAATAAATTAATATATGCACTTTAAGTGAAATTTTAAGAAAACTTTCTTAAGAAACACTAGGTATACTCCAATAAATTCCTATTTTCTGCTCGTATTCATTTAAAAGAGGTCAATAACACAATTATGCTAGTTTTCGAACACGAGAAACAAAAATTTGTTTCTTGATTAATTTTGTGTGTCAAATTGATTCTATTTTTCGAGATATTTAATTATATAAAGGGTGTTTTTTATTGAGGTATAGAACTTTAAGTTGGCATCACTTTTTTAACTGGCGGCCATTTTGTCAGCTGTCAAGTGATTAATATTTAGTTTGGTTTGCCATTTCATCATGAACAGGTTGACAAAAGAACAACGCTTGCAAATCGTGCAAATTTATTTCGAAAATAATGGTTCAGTTCGCGAAGTTTACCGCAAGCTCCGTCCATTTTATGGTCGACATACTCGTCCATCAGAGCAATTAATTCGGTTAACCATGGATCGTTTTCGCACTACGTTTACTCTATGTGATAATACGCATCCGCAGATACGCCCAACAGTGCGCACCGAAGAAACAATTGCCGCTGTAGAGCAAAGTGTTGAAGAGGACCCGAATGAATCGATTCGCCACCGTGCACAGCAATTGGAGCCGACTAACTGACTATTTTGTTCCCGAATTGGATGGCATGAATGTGGATGAGTTGTGGTTCCAACAAGACGGCGCTACATGCCACACAGCGCACGTCACAATCGATTTATTGAAGGAAACATTCGATGAGCGCATAATTTCACGGAATGGACCTGTCAATTGGCCACCAAGATCGTGTGATTTGGCACCATTGGATTATTTTCTTTGGGGACATGTGAAGTCGCTCGTCTACGCCAACAAACCAGAAACGTTAGGGGACTTGGAAGCCAACATTCGTGGCGTTATTGCCAACATACGGCCCCATATGCTCGAAAAAGTGGTTGAAAATTGGACCTGTAGAATTGGCTTTATTCGAGCCAGCCGCGGCGGCCACATGGCCAAAATCATATTTAAACATTAATGGCATAAAATTATCCTTCCAATAAAGCCAAATTGATGGACATTAAGACGATTTTCTTGTGTTTTATTTCAATTCAAAGTTCTATACCTCTTAAAAAAATACCCTATACAAAAATATGTATAGAACGATAGAATCTACAACTTTTGATAATAGTGAGCTTCTTATTTTATCTTATGATCAGCTAATCATAATGTATCACAATCTTCTGCATAATTATTGTGAGTATACATATGTGAGAAAATTCTTTAAACCCAAATTACAAAATATACATATATATATATATATATATATATACGTATATATATATGTATATATATATATATATATATATATATATATATATATATATATATATATATACATATATATATATATGTATATATATGTATAAGTAACTACGTGGTATTTGGAAAGTCCAATAAAATTCTATTTTTTTATTTCCTTAACTTCCCTGTAGGAAGCTATGGGTTATGTGTTTCCAAGTCATCACATTCGCCGACTATTTCGCTGACTTTTTGCCGACATTGTGTATGTTAAGCAGCCCATACACGATTCAATTCAATTTTCAATTGAGTCGGTTGTTGTCCAAATCAAAGCGTGTCAATTGATTAGTTTGGCAGTTGTCGAGTTGGTTGAAGAAAAATCAAAAGATTTTGATTTTTCATGTTGACTAGTAAATCTTTCAATTCGATTGTGCTGTGTGTGTTCGAGTCTCTTGATTAGCTGTCAAAATTTATGTTTGTAGCTGTATTTTGTATAGAAAAAGTTATGTATTTTTAAAATTGTATTTAATTTGATTGAATTCTAAGTATAAAATATAAAAATAAATGAATAAATACAATAGAATTTTTAAATTTTTGTTTGTGAAAAAAATATAAATTTGACAGTTGAATGAAAATCTTTCAATTCAGTTTATGAAGTGTGTGGACAAGAATCAATTCAATTGAAAGACTCAATTCACAATTGAATTGAAACGTGTATGGGGTGCTTTAAGCATTACATAGTTCTTTTTTATCTATACTTATATTATGAACTTGTATTATAAAGCTGGAAAGGTCGTATGTTTCTATGTTTGTATGTTTATATGTTTGTGAGAGGTAACTTCCGGAACTGCCGGTCCGATTTAAAAAAAAAATTAGGAAATTAGGAAAGGACCGAAGGCTCTAAGCCCCTATACTCAAAAAATATTGAAATTATAATTATTGCTTTAGAAGACATCTATTAAGGTAGAAGTACATAACTACCGTCCGTTTGAAAACTTTACCGCATGAAAAATGGCAAGTTGCGCAACATGCATTATAAACGCCTATTCTATCAGCTTTTTTACTTATTTTTACATTGAAAAATTAACTTGGAACATTTTCAAATCCTTTATTTATCAGATGCTGTAAGTTTTTCAAACTATTCAATAAGTTTTTCTCCATGATTCAAATTTTTAAAAATTTTTCTTATTTATTATCGGCTGATTAGTTGTCAAATCAAAATTGAAATTCAACCAACTTTCTTTCAAAGAGTTTCGTATGTATGTAAATTGTTGTATGCAAAAACAGTATTTCAACTTTTTTTGACAGATGCCCACAGCTCACACGCGGACTAACGCGTATTACGTACTTTCACCTTTAGAGCAATAGTTTCCGTACTTAAAAGGAAAACAAAGCCGATCGACATACGGGCAGTTACTGCCTCTCCGAAAATATCTAAGCAATTTTGATGAAATTTGAATATATTGATAGATCAGTGTAAACAACACATATAGGGCAAAAAAATAAATAAATTTATTGATGGTGAGACAACGTATGCCTTAGGCTAAGCTAGTATTTTTTATTTTTTTTTTTTAACAAAAAGCGAAATGAGAACAAAATATGAATTTATCAATATTTGCTCCAAAAATGTACAAAAAGTGTAGACTAAAATTACAAAAATGTACTAGTGTATCTCATGTCTACATGTTAGGCTGAGTTTACATCTGGCCAAAAAAAAACCTAACCACTAATAACTAATGAAAAACTGTTTGATTCAGACATGTTTTTATTGATTTAAACTATTTCCAATCATGTTAGATTCTATAAAATTGTCTATTAGTTATGTATGAAACCGTTTAACTTAATAAATACGTGTCTGAATCAAACTATTTTTCATTAGTAATTAGTGGTTACGCTTTTTTTACGCTTGTGTGGCACATGGCACCCAGATGTAAACCCCGCCTTACTAATGTTATGACGCGCTAGCAGCAGATTTACAATAACACACAATTTTTAAATGTCTATTGCAAAAAGAAATGTCTGGAGTATAAAGCGTTTTTAGTGTTGGTAACAAAGTCAAGAGTAAGTCAGTAGAGTTCTACTATTGGCACTTCCTACAGGGTTATTATATACATTTAATATACATATTGTGTATATGTATATTATATACATATACATACATACATATATGTATGTATAATATATGGATGTGAATATGTATTCATGTATCTACTTATAAACGTATATATCCATTCAACCTAGTGTACACGTGCATGTATTCTTAAATTAATTTTACTTTTTAAATGCGTTTCTTCTTTAAATTTGTGAGATGACAGGCACTTTAAGAATTTAATGAGAATTTTCAACATTTCCTTAATTTATAAATAAACTCTTTTTGGCGGACACCCCAGTTAATAATGTCTTTCGAACGTTGTTTTGCTTTTATTAAAAAAAGTGCTGCCAATACTATAAATAACAACACTTATTTACATGTTTCTTACACATGCATGTACATATGTATGTATCTGAAGTCGTTTTATGCATTTTATTGATTAGTCACAAATGCAATAACAATAACAATAACATGATGCGTACGAAAGTACAAAGAAATATATGATATTATTTTAACAGGGATGTTTTAATCATATTCTGATGCGTTTATACATCCCATAAGAACAATAGCAAAAAGTAAAAAAAATAACATACAAAAATATTAAACACATTCGTCAAAACTGGTGCATTTCCTGCAAGTAGCAAATCTAACACACACACACACACAAAAGATGCAGGCAATGAAAAAAAAACAAATCAATGTTCATTTCCCCATAAAATTTCTTTATCTTTCGTAAGACTTTTTCAAAGTTCTTTGTTTTTTGGGTTCTTTTTGTGTAAAGAATTAAATGTATGCACATATGGACTTGTTTATAATTAAACTACTCACCTTCAAAAGAGATAAGTTATTTTCTCTGGCTGCATTACAAACGAGATATGAAAGATCCATGTCGATTAGTTTGGAATTACTTCTTTTTGTTTTCGATGTGGTCTTGGTTAATTCTTCTTTTTATTCTTCTTATATTTATTCTGTGTTATTTTTATTTTATATTTTTTCTTTGCAAATGTGTTGGTTCAATATTAATCGCTTCTAAAGAATTCAGTACCAACGCACTAATATTCCTTTGTTCTTTGTTGGTTTTGATGATGTTATTTAATGATTATTGATACTGATGATGATACTTTCAACTTAAAATAAGAACCTCTCGCTATCTTTGGATTTGAAATTTTCTTTCTTTTGTTGCAATGGAGATCTTATTTAGACAGACGTATCAAGACCCACCAACCCACCTTTTGTTAATGCAAAATTTTTCTTTTTGGTTTCGTTATATTTTTCACTTGATTTCTAATACAATTTTCTTACGCACGCAAAAAAAAAATTCACAATATTTTATGATAAAATTTCTTGTTTAATTTTCCTGCCAACTCAGTGAAGTTTAATTCAAGTAAATTGCAACAAGACACTTCCAAGAAAAATTTTGGGTACGTAATTCTTTTTATGAAGCAGGAAGACAAAAATTTTTCCTTTTTTATTTTATTTATTATACGTATTCTTCTTTGTTATTTTTGTTGTACGTATGTATGTATGTACATTCGTATCCAAATAAAGAAATACTACTTCTATGCTAAAACACTTTTATAATTTGGTTTCATTCTTTTTTAACCATTTCTTGATTTTTGGGCAAGGTTCCTTTTCCAAAATTCTTAAAACAAAACTTTTTTATTTGTATATAAACTCTTTTGTTTTAACTTTTTCGCAATAAAATTTTAAAGAAATAATCGCTTATTTATCATTCACGAATCTTTTCAACGTTGTATTCTCATGCGCTCATTGTTAATAACTAATAAAAATTATAAATTATTTAAGAATATTATCATCTAATTATCTTTTCGATTCGTTTCTTCTATTTACTTCTTTTCTCAATTTCTTGTCTTTAATTTTTCGTGGTCTGCAGGGTTGTATTTTCTGTACAATAGTATATAAAAATTAGTATGGCAATATTAACCAATGTACGATTAAATATGTATAGGAGTCCCAGCACAGAAAATTTTATGCAAGGATGTTCCAGGATTTCTTCTTTTCAAAAATATTATCATTATATAAACTTATAATTGAAATTATAAGCTAATAAAGCAAAAGCAAAAGCCCTTCAATAAATCAAAATGAAATTTATGCAATATAAATAATAAATATATCGATTGACATAAAATCTTGTGTGCCACCGTACTGTTTATTTATATGGTATTTTTACAATTTACTTGAAGCATTGCCAGATACATTAATAACGATTTATTAAAACATAACCTAATAACGGTTAATTTTGAAATAAAATTTTGATTTTGTTACCCTACGTCTCGACTAGCAATAAATATGTTGACGTACATATATTGCAGCAGTTTTCAAAATCGTATTATTGCTAGTGGAGACAGTTCATTGCAGGTACTTGCAATATATGTTGCAATAATTGTCAATAGTTTTTCCTTGACAATTATTGCGAATATGAAACGTCAAACTCGGTGTTAATTTATATTCGACTTTTCTCTATTGCGCTGGACATTTAGATACTAGTGAGATTGAGAAAATATTGCTAATTGTGATTATTGATTGACATAAAATCTTGTGCGCTCTTTATTTATATGGTATTTCTACAATTTTCTTGAAGCATTACCAGATGCATTAATAACGATTTATAAAACATAACCTATGGCCAGTGTGACCAGATTTTAAAATAACCTTAAGCTAAATCACGTTTGAAAAATCAAAAAATCAAAATTTTAAGCCAGAAAATAAAGCTAAACTTTTTTCGACTTCTTTGATCAATTTGCAATAGTTTCTTATTGCTAAAATAACGTTAAATATATACATATATATATTAAAACAAAAATTTTTGAATAATTTTTTAATTAAAATATTTATTCATTATTATATTTGAGTTTAAGGAAAAACAAAAGAAAAACTTCCCAAAATAAGCTTAACCAGCCTTCAAAAATGTAAAAACATTTACACTAAAATACGAAACCTTTTTAAAATCTATTTCTAATTTTTTTTAAAGTAAATTCATGCCGCACGTTCAGCTCAAGTCAAAGGAACTCTTTAAAAGTCTTATTGGTAATATTAATTATTTATCTTTTGCCATTGTAACTCCAAAATTGCCTCTATATTTAAATTTGCAATTTCTCTTATAAATAAGCAATTTATATTTTGTATTTTTTAAATCATTTTCCAATGAAAAAAATTTATATTTTTAATTGTTAACAAATTATCATTTCTAACACCCAACCAAAAAAAGGGGTATTGTAATTTTGTAGTTTGTGTTTGTGTATCTGTATGTCTGTACGAGTCCACGTACATACCAAATGGCTGGATCGATTTTGATTTAGTTTGAAAGCTGAAAAAAATAGGTCCAGCCGTTTAGATATATTTAGCTGAATTTGTGTGTCTTTGACACCGTAGCTCCCAAAACGGCTAGACCTATTTTAATTCTGTGTTTGTCGTTAAAAAAGTGACTTGATTTTGCCTATACTTCAAGAAAATCCGGTACAGCCGTTTGGTCAGTACGTTGGGGTTTTTAAAATTTTTAATTTTTGTTATTATAACTTTTTTATTTCTTTAACATATTTTTTGAGAACATGCAATTTAGATTTAAAAAAAACGGCTAAAAAAATCTAAATGAATTTTTGAAAAAAGCTGAAAAAAAAGCAGAGCTAAATAAAAATTTTGCAGCTAAATCCCCAAAAAAAAAATAAGCTAAATTTAGCCCTAAATAAGCTAATATGGTCACGCTGCCTATGGCACATTTGCTACCAACTGTTAGTTTTGAAATAAAATGTTGATTTTGTCAATAAATCTGTGGTCACAAGCGACAACAGCGTTATGCTAGGAACACAATTGGGACGAACGAAGAATTTTTCGGTGCGAACTTTTGTCATAACAAATAAAACACATTTGTTCATATGAAAATGAACACAACACCGCCGTAGAACGAAATTCGTCATACATGACGAACTCTGAGATAGATTTATTTCTATTTTGTACGCCGACGAACGACGAAAAAACAATATTCTCTCCCTCTCTCTTTACATACACAATAACCAGTGTGACCAGAATTTAAAATAAAATTAAGCTAAATCACATATGTTTTTAATATATTTTTAAAGAATACGCATTTTGGATTAAAAAAGGCTAAAAAAGCTAAATCCGTTTTTAAAAAAGCTAAAAAATAAGCTGAGCTTATTGAAAAATTTAAAGCTAAATCCAGAAGAAATATACTAAATTTAGCCCAAAATTAGCTAATATGGTCACACTGACAATACCAACTTTATCAATTAAGGCGAATCTATACTAGGTGGCCGCAAGGGCTCAGGTGACTATTTTCGCCGTTTGTAATTTAAATATACGTTGGATGTCAAACACATTTTTCAGTACATTATTCTGAAATTTCAAGTATAAATTTCTCAAAGCGAATTGAACTGAGTATACCTTGTATTTGTATTTGCCTTGTCTATCAATTATAATTATAATAATATGAATTCGCTGAGTAAATTCGTTGTTGTTGTGCTTCACACAACGAATTTACGCAGCAAATTCTTATCGACGAATTCTTCGACGTGGAAGAAATTCGTCGTTCGTCCCAATTGTGTTCCTATCATTAGTCGAGAAACATAGTTTCGAGAAAAATCACTTTTAACGTATTTTTTTGTTTTGCAAATATCATAATGGGCAAATTAAAATAATTCAATCTTAAAGTTAAGATTACTGTATTAAAGAACGCATACACCCATGATTTTATGAAAATGTAGTTTTTGGCGATTATTAAAAATTTTATTATATATTTACTTGACCAATATTTCACTAAACGTATAAGATTAAGTCTTGGTTAAAAATGCATTACCCTTCAAATAAAGTAATAAGTATGTACCAGACTTACGGAATTATGTAAAGAAAAAACTGGCATGAATTTAGCATGAGTGGCAAAATTGAACATGATCTTAAAAGAGTTTTGCCATACAACTTCACATTAAAAATCACGTAGTAGTGGGTTAAAACTACTTAATGCTCCCATTTTTAAAGTCAAATTGTATGGAGCAACTCGTTAACACCTAATTCCATTTCGTCACTTATGCTAACTTCATGCCATTTTTTTTCTTCTTATAAATAAGGCCGTTATTGTTTTTTCTCTCTTAATTTTTTGTTGGACGTAAACGATTTTACTCCGAGTGCGTTATTAAAAAAATATTGTTCAAGATATGTATATGCCATCTTCGGATTTATAAACCTGTTCTTAAGCAAGTGTTCTTCTCTGAAAGGCCCACATTAAACTTTAAATTAAATTTAAAATATATTTATTTTCATATTTTTACATAACTTATTCGCCTACAAATTTCTTTTTAGCAAATTTTTTTACAAATTTTCATTCTTTTTAACATAATCCATGGCCAATAGCTTAACCCGTTGAACATTAGTGTCGTTGCCATAACGTTCTTCGAATTCCAAATATTTTTTGAAAACTGTTCGCATTTTTCGTAAAGGTATTTTTTGAACAACAGCACGTTCCAAGATATTTCTGAAAATAAGATAATGTAGTGTTAAAATTTATAAACAATTCAAACCAGCCAAAATAAAATGTAATAAATTTGTGCACATGCTTATACTAAAGAAATTAAAATTCCTAGTTTAAAGCAAGATCAACTTGCTCGAATACAGTTTTTGGATGGTTGTTCTTATTACTATTATACTATATATTAGAAAAAAGTATAATACAGAATCCCGATAATTTGTAATAGCAATTAACCAGCAATTTTTTAAGAATTACAGTGATTTTAGGTTTAAACAGATTTCGGTTTAATGAGATTAAAATAAGAAAAGTGTACACAACTTGTACACCAAGTAATTACACAAGCACCCATGTCGTGAATAACAATTGGAATTATTGTTCCCGTGAAATTTTGATTCGTGTCGAAGAGAAAAATGCTATCGTGAATATCCCGTGAAGAATTTCCCCGCTATCAGTCCCATTGAATGTAAAACAGGGAAAAGGATTTCTAAAGCTTAAAAATTAATTGAAAGTAAAACAAATTTAAGTTTAATAATAAGAATTAGAAAAATTTTAGTTTCCAAATGATATTTTTTAACTGTAAAGTTGTGTTTTTAATTATTCTAGTTGCAGTGGAAAAAATTCTTTAGTACGAAACCTCGTTGCACCGCTATGAAATTTACTGTTTGTGAACCAAAGATATTCATTTTAATTAGTGTTTTTTATGGGAATTGTTACAATCTAAGTTTAAAATTTTTTAAACGCACTAATAATCCCAAATTAATATTTTACTTATTAAGTAAAATATTTTTTTATTAAAAATACATTGAAATTGATTATTGAGGGGCTTAGCTGGATCCTATGCGCATTTCCCTGTTGCTAATGCAGATCATCAGGGAACCTTTACCCAAAGCTTCTTAGAACAACTAGAGTTATTATATTATAAACTTTCATTTAAACAAATGAGAAGCTCAATAACAAATAACAAAGTTGAAACAAGAACTCAATAATCAACATGTTTTTTTATTTTCTTACTTTACCATTGCTACATTGGCTGACTTTTTTCAGCTTCAAATTGTAGTCGTAAGAGTATGTAAAAGAAAATAAATGTAAATAACAACAACAGCTATTTAACAATAGAGTGTTGCCACACAAGTATTTTTCTGACCGGGTGCAGTCAAGTTAATAATTAGTGTTTTTTTATGGGAATTGTTACAATCTAAGTTTAAAATTTTTTAAACGCACTAATAATCCCAAATTAATATTTTACTTATTAAGTAAAATATTTTTTTTAAATATTTTTGATGATCTGCATTAGCAACAGTGAAATGCGCATAGGATCCAGCTAAGCCCCTCAATAATCAATTTCAATGTATTTTTAATAAAAAAATATTTTACTTAATAAGTAAAATATTAATTTGAGATTATTAGTGCGTTTAAAAAATTTTAAACTTATATTCATTTTAGTTAATTTTAATTATTATTCGAACTCCATTTGTTTCTATATTTGTGATTTAAACGGGCTAAGGTTCGTATTGCTTTTTAAGCCAAATTAAATGTGATAATTATTAATGAACAAATAACACCAAAGTCTGTTGTAAATATTCTGACTAACAACACATAGTTGAACGGAACAGCCAGCCGTTTTCGAAGGCCACTAAGCCTTCATCATCAGCGTTCTTTTGTGTTTGGTCCACTGTGTGTGGTGTCAGTAGATGTAGATTTCTGCTTTATATACTTAGCATTATTGCAAATGAAATGTGTGAATTGTTTTGATTCATCTTATTTCAATTTGCTGAAAGCTTTTTTGTAATGAAAGCTCAATTTTACCATCTCTATATTTACAACAGTCTTACCATTGTCGTTTGTTCTTTACTAGTTATGCACATGTTAGTTAATTTGCTTATTTTTGTTCTACTTAAGACAAACTTTTTTGGTTTGTTACTATTAAGTATATTTTTTATTTTTATTATTCATATTCCATTAAAAAAATTGTTACAGGGAATTATTGTTAACAATCGTGAACTTTATTTACTCAGCTTGTCCTAAAAATAAATATTTATAACTTTTGATATTCAATTCGAAGCAAAATATCGAAATTATGGGATGTAATGATTCAGTTCAAGGCCTATTTATCAGGTCAACACAATCGACCTGATGATATTCTATGTTTTCGTGTTTCAACTGTCAAAAGCTGCTTGCACCATACACTTAAGTTCATGTTTGTGTGTATTTCTGACAACTGAAACACAAAGTTGTTTTTTGTGTTGCTGTTTTTTTGTAGAGTTGCATAGACCTAATAAATATGCCTTAATTCAGTTCGTCTGCAAAAATAAAGTGAACAAAACCAAGGGAAAAGTCCACTTGAAAAATATTATTCATGATAAGGGGAATCCAAAAAAGGGAAAACATTTCTAGGGAAATACTATTCACCACTGCAATTTTGTGAAAAGCTTTAAGTGCTTTAGCTTTAAGTGACTATAAATATAATTCTATAGATACATGTATAATGGCCTTTTAGGCTTCCTATGTATCGGATTGAAATAAATAAATAAATAAATAAATAAATATTTCGAAGGAAAAAATGTTTACTTCGATAGTGGTGAATATTTTTAATTTAATTTAATTTTATCATCGAAATATTTTAAAATTTAATATACATATGTACCTTGCCGAATCTATTAAGTTTTCCTTAACCAACATGTCCACATATTGACACCAAACATCCACACGCTTGGGATAAGATGTAACCACTTGATCCAATAATGTTTGAGCCATTTCATTGTTGCCATGTCTATGATTTAAATTGGCAAAAGTGACAATAGTGTTAACATCTAAACGATAAAAAAAGAAGAAAAGAATACAATGGAAGAAAGGAAAAAATATTTTTGTTTTGTGTTAAGTACTCACGATCTCTTTCCGGTAGACAAGCTAGAGCTTTGTGCAACAATTGTTCTGCTCTCTCAGTCATACCCACCGTAAAATAGGCGTTAGCTGCAACTCGCCACACTTCCGGTTCCGTTTTGAACTTTTTCGTTATGTTGTTGATCATTTCAACAAGCTCGGCGGTCTTCTGGGCATCTGTTATGATTTCTACTGTGCGCAAATGAATCTTTAAAGGCTCGTTACATATCAAAGCTTCTTTGAATGTGTCATTAAAGGACTCTTTGCTGCCATAACGCAATTCCAAATTAAGCAAAGCCACCCATATATTTAGCAAATCATCGGAACTTCTGAAGTTTATAGTTTTTAAGGCTCTACGTGCTATCGCCCTGGCTTTGTCTATTTCGGTCGATTGCAAATGGAAAACCATGTAGTTGATCCAGTGTTTGCTGTTATTGGGATCGGAAAGCACCAGACGATCAAATTGGTCTACAGTATCAGGCAAGTGCTTCGGATCAGCATATTTCTCTTCAATGGCTCTGAGACGTTCTTCTTCTTGGCGTTGCTGCTTAAACTTTTCAGTTGCTGAGAGTTTTTTTTTCGCACTAGCCTTTTCGTCTTTTTCGTGGCTGTCATCTTCTTCATCGGACGACTCCACATTTGTAGAGATGTTTGACAGATTAAGATTCCAAAAGTCTTTTACGCCTGCTAAAGATTTAACCGGGGTAGTTTTCTGTTTTGTATCCTTATTTATGTTTAAAGTATTTGCAACATTGATAAATCCGGCAGCTGCCTTTTTATCCGGAGCTTTGTCTTCATAGAAAAGTAAAGTTTCTTCACTACTCGCAACACTATCATCATTATCATTATCACTGCCACTGTCATCTTTATTATCTTTAGTTTTGGTTTTCTTGCAGGAAACGCCAGCAGATTTTTCACAAGTATTTATTTTCTTTGTGGTTTCTGAAACAGTGCGCTTTCTGGACAATTTCTTTTCTATTTCTTTTAATCCATTTGTATCTGATGGCTTCAGTTTAGGTAACTTTCCTTTGTTTTTACTTTTGGCCTCTTGACTCTCTTCTAGACTTTTTAATTTGTCCAATTTCGATTTCTTCGATTCGGCGGCATCTACAGCTTTTTCATTGTTGCTAAGTTTACGTTTTCTATTGATATCCTGCCACAATTTATGTGTATCATCCAGCACAGCTATTGGCTGTGAGTCATGTATAAAAGTTAATTTACAAAATTGACCTTCGGCAACATTTTTACTATACGTGTATTCGAAATCATTTAAATGCAACTGTGTGGGACAGAAAACCAATGGATGTTTGCCTTTCTTCAAGGAGCACACGAAAACAGTTTCATTCTTAAATAAAACTTTTGCATTTATGCCAGATTTTCCAATAAGATTTGTTTCTATATTCTTGTCGCTCGATATATGTTCTAAATCTCCAGTTTTATTACTTAAAAATACTAACATATTGCTATAGTCAATCCATAATATAACACATTCTTGTTCAGTTTCGGCTTTAGGTGGCTTTGATTTGCCCACTACAGATGCTTTCACAATACCAATTACTTCGGTTCCCTTTAAAACATATTCCCAATTGTTGCTGACTTCATTGACACATCGAAATTTGGCAGTAACTCTATCGCCAGTAGAGTAACGAGCTATAGCATGGTTTTGTTTCTTGAGCATGGTTTTGATCTCAGAAAGTTCCATTAAATAGCTGGAAGTGAAAAGAAATGGGGGAGAGAAAACGAAATGATATTTAGAAAAAGTATTTTATTGTTGGATATTACTACTGTAATCTTTTTAACCCCCGACTAAAAAAAGGGGTGTTATAAGTTTGTAGTGTGTGTCTGTGCATCTGTGTGTCTGTCCGTGTCCACGTACATTTAGTTTTTTTTGTTTGAAAGATGACTTGATTGAGAGGTTTCTTAGCTATGTTTAAAGAAAATCGGTCCAGCCGTTTAGAAGATATAACATCTTTTCTGAAAAAAGTCGGGGGTTTTTAAAATTTTTAATTTTTGTTATTGTTATTTATTATGTGGAATTTAGATTGTGAAATTTTTCATGGAATTTCATGAGCAGGGAATTACGAGTATATAAGAAAAAATTGCAGCTTTTTTGATCTAATCACATTTTTTCACGCCTCTCTCTTATCGAACTTAAAAATTTGACATATAAAAAAAACCGACTGCGACTAACTATAGAGGGTGGTGTTGGCTGAAGTAGTTAGCACGTTGACTACAAAACAGAAGGTCCCGGGTTCGAGCCCGCTGTCCGACAGTAAAAAAAAAAATAGCAACACCACGCATTTTTCTGATATATATTAGTGTCCTTTGTATCAGTTGTTGTGGGAAAAATTCTAGTGATGCAGGCATAAGGCACTGGGTCACTAAAAACTACACCGACTTCAGCAGATACTAATCCTAATGTAACATCATAGCGCCTTCCTTCGTTGTGTAGCAGAATCATCGGCGAAGTAAAATAACCAATAAAATTGCTACTAAACACAGCATAAAAATTTTAATACGCCTCATTGACACCAGAGGAGCTGCAACACTGCATTATTAAAACAACGTGCAAAAAACGGAGAGTTGTAAAAGAATGAAGCTTTCCTCTATCTCTTCCTTCACCACCTGTCTTCTCTTTCACTATCCCTTGCCTTATCACCCTCTCCCACTAGCTTCTCTTTAACTCACAGGTAGCACAAAGGGATCATTGTACTGGACCCAAGTGAGCTGGGCTCTAAATTTCACCCTTCCTTACCAGCAGCCTGCTAACCTAACCTCACTTGACTAACTTTAGGGTTAAAGATTCTAAATTGTCATTCGTAAGATGATTTTAAGATACCTGTCGTATGATACCAATTTTCGCCGCCTTTTTTTATTTTTTTTAGTATTCACAAAATTGCGCCATATTGAATTTTGGCTACTGTCACATCTTTAGTGACACTCCTGTGGTTAAGACAAATTGGCTCATCTTTATCAATATCTGTGTGAAGAGTGTCTGAATTAGGGAGCATAAAAAACATAAAATTCGAAAACTATCGAAATTGAAAACAACTTGCTGGATATCGAATCGAATGTAAAATTTTTAATATCACATTTCTTTTACTATGAAAAATTATTTAAATTAAGTTTTAGTTAGGAATTATTTTTTCAATTATATGTACTAAATTAAATTATTATAATTAATTTTATATAATAAATTATGTTTATTTATAAAATAAAGTTTGTTTAATATCCAGTTAAAAATATTACACAGTTGAAATTAACGATTACCATCGAATTTTCTGTCGAACTGACTCAAGGCTAGAATTCACTATCCTGCAAAATTGTACGACTTCTTAGAAAGTACAAGCCTGGTATAATGGAGTTTATGGAAATTTTCAAAAGACAACAATAATTCATTAGATCAGGCATACGAACATAGTCGTAATAATAATATTAAATAAATTAATACTAAATAAATTTTGAAACGAATACAAGTCACTTAGAAAAACAACTGACTCCGAAAATGCTATTTTCCCTCAGCCTTATATTTGAATCCCACGGAATTTATAATCGGAAGAACTTATTCTGGAGAAGATTATTTTCGCGCTTAATAAATTCCATAAGAATTATCATGATTGGGCTGTATCTTGAGTTGAATGACTGTAAACTCACTCACTCTCTAAAAGTTCATGAAAGCAAGATGTTTGAGCCCTTTATTTTGAAAGCGCTACAAGTCACTTTATAAAAAATACCTAGCCGTTCGGGCTATTAAATTTTGTAACTAATGTTATTATTTTAAATTTAAATATATTTTGTAACTAACTGTCGACGTCACGTCAATAGAATACCCAAAAAGTTGGCGTTTATCTGCACACTATCGAGAACAATTGAGTTTATTCATATTCTCTAAGATCTAGAAATTAGCACGAGCCTTTCAATAGGAATCAGTTTGCTTTTGAAAGTTAGTAGACAACCGCCAATTTTTTGGTATTGTATTGACGTGAGCTCGACAGGCAGCTACATAATAAGGCGATACGAACTTTTTAGCCTGATCAAATCATAAATATAGAAACAAATGAAGTTCGAACAATAATAATTAAATTAACTAAAAATTAATAGTCATGGGCTTGTCGCAAAAATTAAAATAAATATACTTAATGGTAACAAACCAAAAAAGTTTGTCTTAAGTAGAACAAAAATAAGCAAATTAACTAACATGTGCATAATTAGTAAAGAACAAACGACAATGGTAAGACTGTTGTAAATATAGAGATGGTAAAATTGAGCTTTCATTACAAAAAAGCTTTAAGCAAATTGAAATAAGATGAATCAAAACAATTCACATATTCCATTTGCAATAATGGCTAAGTATATAAAGCAGAAATCTACATCAACTGACAACACACACAGTGGACCAAACACAAAAAAAGCTGATGATGAAGGCGTAGTGGCCTTCGAAAACAGCTAGTTGTTCCGTTCTACTACGTGTTTGTCAGAATATTTACAACTAACTTTGGTGTTATTTGTTCATTAATAATTATCACCTGTAATTGGGCTTACAAAGCGATACCAACTTTAGCTGCCTGATCAAATCATAAATATAGAAAAAATGAAGTTCGAACAATAATAATTAAAATTAATTAAGAGGGATTATGTTTGACAGTTATAACAAAATTTAAAAAAAAATAAAATTAAAATATGTATGTTAAAGCTTACTAATCCAACTAACTGACTAGATTTTCTTAATGTGGAGACTTGAGAAATGTTCAAAATAACATGCGGTTTATTATAAAAAAAATATATCATAAAACTATAAAAAAGAAAAACAAGAGTATAAATTTGCTGTACCTTAAAAAAAAATCTTTTATACTCTTTACAAATGATATAATAGATCAAATAAATATATATGTCTTTTTACTATCTGCGAAAGATTTTCTAATCAAGAAACTGATTTATTGCTTTAAAAATAGAAAATTTCAATTCACTCATTATGCTTACATGTACTCGTATTTCGAAATGGTAAAAATATATTATTTTATTATCTGAATCTTTTCTGATTAAACGTAGAACAAACACAAACCACATTTTAGCAACCAAAAACGTTCCAAAGCTTAATTAATCAAAAAAGAAATTAGTATTGGCCATAGAAAATATTAAGCAAATTATTGCTGAAAGCATGTTATATGTAACTTTAAGCTTTTAGAAACTTAAAGAAAGCAAGACGACATCACGTCAAAAAGTTACAAATAAAAAGAGAACAAAACTATGGTGGTTTTAGTTTAAGACGTAACCAACCTTTTAAGTATGTATTTGTTTTTTTTTTTCTGTAGAAAATTTAATCTTTTTTTATTGTGTTAATAAATATTTAAGGCCTTATTCATTAAAAAAATATTTTTAGCTTACGAAAGTACAGTAGAGTTCCGATAATTCGAGAATCCGCAAGCAGAACAACGCAGTAATTCTTAAAAAATGACGGATCTACATTTATTTTTTCTCCGCTACATTTTCTCTTAACAGAACAACTCTTTATCTGTTAAGGAGAGCTCCCATACAAAAATATTTTTATTAATTTTCCCCACCGTTTCAACTAACCTCAGGGTGCCTCTAGAAGTTAAAGTGTAAGACCGAGTCCCACTACTTCTCTCTCTTAAGCGAAAAAAAATAATGTGGTTCCATCATACATTTGGTTGCTCTAGGGTTACCCTGTGCCTTGTTAGGACGGCGGGGAAAATTTTATAAATATATTTTTGTGTGGAAACCCCCTTAAAGAGGGGAGATAAGAGGTTAGTATATTCTAGAAAAAATGTTGGGGAGAAAGAATTAGTGTAGTCGGTCTTACATTTTAACCTTCTGGGAACGGGCCAGGGGCAGTTATGAGACTTTTCATGAATTTTGAGCCTTTTATCCGGAAATTTTACCTCGATGCGACACGTGTTAGTACTAAAATAGAATAAAATAGAAATATTTCATTCAATAAGAATTGAAATTACTGAACTTAAGCCCGATTAAGAAATTATTTCTGATTAAAATGCACTACAGTTGAATTAAATCTAAAAATGTCTCACTTAAAATAGCGATTTGAAATTTTTACATAATGTTTTTGTTTTGCTAAAATGAACAATTTAAGAGGTACCTGCATTAAATATTGTGGCTTTTCGAAAATAAGGAATAGCCTAACTGTCGATTTTTTTTATAAAAGGTCAAACAGACTTTGTTTTCAAAAACTACGAATTAACGAGGGGGCCGAAATGTATGGAATAATTACGTTTTAACGCGATTTTTATCAAGGGATCAACAGGTTGTTACGGATTATTGAGCTGTTCGATTTAACGGGGTACGAATTATCGGGATTCTTCGGTATTATTGAACAAGTTTCTATAAAAATTTGTTTTGCAAACTTAAAAATACTTAAATAAATATAGTTATTTATCCGATTTAATAAATACTCGTATTTAGTTTTACTCCATCGCGATTCAATACGCGCTATTTTTTTTTTACCATTTCACACCTTATATGGCGAACAAAGACATAATTCTGTAATCGATATAATGAATTTATTGAAAAAAAAGAGATAAGATTACAAGACAATAGTTGCAAGGTATTTATGTTAAGTGTTAAAATAAAATTTTTAATTTAAATCAAGAAGATTTTGATATTCCTGATTGATTGAAATGTAGTATCAATTTTAAATGGGTTACAATTACTGAAAAAAAAAGAAATCCTAAACGTAAAATAAAACTACAATTTAAAACAGCAACAGTCGACTCCGCTTTATTGGAAATAACCAAAACCTAATTTTTTTTCAGTTATCCGATTTTTTCTCTGAAAAGTAGTTCGGATTACTGAAATTTTTTACAGTTAAGCGTACTGCTTAAAATCAGTAAATGTCTAGCCACTTGCATTGACAATATAATAGAAAAATACAACAAAAGTACGTAAGAGCGAAAAGGACAAATACATTTTGCCATTAAATTTTTTAACGGACAAAACATGCAAAATTTTTTAAGCCTTAAGTTATGCAATCGATTTCTAATAAATAAATTTGTCATTGTTTATTTTTTCACTAAAGCGAAGTAAGTTTCATACAAAACGTAGTTGTGGGCTTGCTTTTGGTTTTCAGTAATACGATATTTTCAGTAAAGCGATGCTTCAATAAAACAAAGTGAATAAGACTAGCTGCTAGGGTTTCTTGTATCTCTGTTCATCTTTCTGTCTGTCACGGGCTGTTTTCTCGACAACCGTAAGGGCTACGAACCTGAAATTTATACAAATTTAATAAATTTACTGCAAGCTTTGAAATTTTCTACTTTGCTTAATTTTTACATCTTCCTTTATGCATATTATATATAGAATGTAACACTTAAAGGGTTAATAAAGGTTATTTCATATAAAATAATATCAATCCATCAATAAACTGCATTCGGCTTGCAAGTGTATGTATGTACATAGAAAAATTTACAAAAACACTTTTTTAAAATTATATGGTTTTTAAGATTTTATTTTATTAGGTCCAATCCAAGAACGAACGTAATATGTGACCATTAAGAAATTATATCTACATAATAATACGTTTTACAAATTTACAACAATATTAAGAAGGCTTTAAATAATAATTTTACAAACAATAATAATTCAAACAAATCAATCAATAAAATATGAATTTCGTTGATGAATGATAAATTAGATAATACTTTTGTTACAATTTAATATTTGGAAGTTTTCACGTTCTGTAATTGTAATATTTATCGATATATTTATTCGTTTTCTGTAACGATAATGTAATTCTGTAATTTATTTTTAACGATAGTGTAGTTTTGTGTTTTACTTGCTATTTAAGTTTTTATCATGTGGCATCTCTGCGTACAAAATTTCAAAATAAGCGAAGAAGAATTAAAGAAAAACTATACGAATTTGAGCTTGTGATTTTACTTTTTTTTTTACTTCAACCCACAGCGAATACCGTTAAAATATGTTACTGGATAGCAAAGTCGATACAATTTAGTTTTTTATATTTTTTAAAGCGATACAATAATTGTAATACAAGTTGCTAATCCTGGTATTTAGGAACTCAAAAGAGTCTAAATTGAAACATGTGTTTCATTAAAAAAATAGTTATGCAATCGCACTCGTATTTTGAAACTCTACCTCGTGGAAAGATTTAAAATTTTTAATTTTAAAATGATCAACATCTAATAATTGCTTTTGATCGCAGGGAACATTTTCTTTTTCGTATTCATTTTTTTTGCACTTCGTTTTTTGAAACCGTCCCAGTGGGAAAAGGTAATGAATAGTAAAGGAGAAGGTAATCTACAGCATATATAACTTTTCATTCCAGAATTCATTACTGTAAATACAGAACATATCCTAGGAAAGTAATGAATTATTTTAATACGTCCGAGGAATTAATTTTATAATTCGCAAGCAAAAACTATAAATTCAATCATCAATCATCAATCAATGTGTAATTATTGTGTTTGATCAAATTACCCTGTCGTTTCCAAGGGAACGCATTGTCTTGCTTTGGAAAATAATAGATTATTTCTCCAATTATTTATGTACTTAACGCCTACTTTTCTATCTTTCCTTCTATCTCTCTCTCTCTCTCTCTATCTGTCTTTTTTGCTCATTTAACACTCTCTTTCTCACCAGGGGTTCTACTGTGTAATTCGATTCGAAAGAAAATGCTTTCGAATTTACATGTTATAAACATACAAATTCGAAATCTTTTTCTATCATTTCGAATTACATAGTAGACCCCCAGGGTTATCAGACACGGCAATTTCTCGCCAAACGTAGTGATTTTTCAACTTGTTTGGCGTCCAAATTTTTCATTTTATGGCAAAACTAAATTTCAAAATTTTTGTAATTCCGGAAAATTACTATGCTGAGTTTCAAAAATAAATCCTACCAAAATTCGTCTGCAAGAAATTAAAAAAATTTAATTTAATTTTTCTTCTCTTTAGAAACTCACATTAATTAATAAAAATATTTCATTCAATAAAAGAATTGAAATTACTGAACTTAAGCCTGACTAAAAATTATTTCTGATTAAAAATTCACTATAGTTCAATTAAAATCTAATAATGTCTCAATTCATCATGGGCACGTGACAAAAATATGTTCACTTGGCAATCACTGTTCACTTGGCAATCACAAATGTTGGAATACCAAATAAACGGTAGAAAAGCAAAAACAAAGTAACATAATATCCACTACTATAATACTTATATGTATGTACCGACGGTACATCGAATAAGTAAAAATAATTAATGTGATGATCGTAAAAGATAAGCAAGAATAGTTAAACATACGTAGGTAGAGTAATATAACTTCGTGCTAACCTAAATAGAAAAATGAAAAAATGGAAAAACAGGGGAAATAAATAGTGATACTTACATATGTATGTATTTACCAAAGGTAAATCAATAATTGTACACAACAATCATTTCTCACATTCCGTTTCATTAGAATTTACGTTAATGTTAATAACAAACTCTACCCAAGTATATAGATAGACTAGGGTGCTGATGAAGTGCGTTGCTGCACAGAAAAATATCGGTATTTCCCCCAGCTTAAAAGTCTAATTTAATTTTTCTTCTCTTCTTTAGAAACTCACATTAATTAATAATAAAAATATTTCATTCAATAAAAGAATTGAAATTACTGAACTTAAGCCTGACTAAAAATTATTTCTGATTAAAAATTCACTATAGTTCAATTAAAATCTAAAAAAAATTTAATTTTGATGATTAAAGCGTTTTGAATTTTGATGAGAAAAATTTACAATAAATAATTTTTGGCGACTTTCTGTTAAATTTGTATACGATTTTTTATATCACAAAAAGTATTATATAAAAACAAATTTATTATCAAATATACATACATAAATTAAAAAAAAAAATACATAAAATTTATTTTGGCCATTTTTAAAATCAATTTTGCGAAATAGGTGGGAAAAAATCTGACAACCCTGTTCCTCACAGGTAACACAAAGGACCTAATTGAATGGACCCAAGTGAGCCGAACACTTGTTCTTTAATCGACAACCTGTTAACTTAACCTATAATCTTCGTCCTATCGTGCCATAACCGCCAAAAAAGCTCAAGCGACATAATTTTCTAACTTAATTTTTGGACCAAAATCGACTATTTGCAATCGTAAATAATCAATTTTCGCCAAAAAAAAAAATGAGCTGTAAAAAATGTCTCGGTTAAGCTTAAATTAGATGTGCCATAGCCATAACCAAACTAAAATTCAATTGGTTCCTATGGCAATTGCTATGGCGTTATGGCGACTCACCTATAATTAAATACAGTGGGTAGTATGAATAAAAAAAGTATTTGCTTTTTACTTAAACATTTGTTTTAAAACCTCAAATACGTATGTGTTTTTTGTTTTTTTAAACAAATTTTTAAGTAAAAAGCAAATATTTTGTTTGTTTGTTTGGTTCAAACAGCTGTTATCTACGTCTGATTGGAACCATTAAGCTTTTTTGGCGGTTATGGCTCGATATGCTCAAATACTGGTGGTACTAATATAATCTTCACTGGATCACACAATGTTTGCTTTTCGTATAATGGGTTAACCAGCCTCCCGAAAATAATCTTGCTTGACAGGCCCCTCAATACACAGAAAATACATATTTGTTATTATGTTTGGTACTGCTTATTAGCAACTTTGTACATATGTACATATTATGTACATATAAATACATATGTATGTAAGTATATACAAAATTATAGATTAATTCAATTCGCTCTGCTCTTTCGCAGTAATAAACTTGAATAGTTTTAATGTACGAGTAAATAGCACAGTATGAAAATTAACCACAAGGTTACTTTTACTACCGAAATGTGAAAACCTCCATTATTATTTTTTAACTTTTTTATATTAATACCTTTTTATATAATAATAATAAAATATATAAAGCAAATATTAAATAAAAAGGTAGTAGAAATGGTTGTGAGTGTATTTGATAACAAAAGCCACATACATACAAACATATACATATATAAGATATACATACATACATACATGTACTCAAATAAACTAATATTTGTTTAAGAAATTAGCATGCTTTATTTAGTATAAAATATTTATTGCCAAAAAAAGCTTAAAATTTTCTTTTCAAAATCACATAAATTTTTTGTATAAATTTGTATTTAGTTGATTTTATTGATAACGTTTTAGTTCAATATGTATTATTGAATATTTCACACAGTGAAAAAAGCAAAAAAAAATTATATGCACACGATATTAACATCTTTGTAAATATGTATAATTATGTTATATAAATCATACCACTCTATTGTTGTATTTTTTTTTTTTTTTTTAATATTGAGTTTTAATTTATGATTAATTTATATTTTTTTCTCAACGTACAAATTAATGTCTTGTTTCTTTTTTATGTAAAATTAAAATTAAATTAATATATAAGCTTAATTTAAATTTTTTATAAATTTTAAAGAAATATGTATTATAAAAATTATTTTGTGCCCAGCAAACAAGCAGGTTTGATTTCAAATATACCTTGATTGGAAATCGAACCTTTATTTGAAAACTGTGTTTTTTTTTGAGAATGTTTAGAAAACAAAATTTGAGAAGCACAGGCAAATCCCGGTATAACGAATCTCGCTTTAACGAAAATCCGATATAACGAACGTCCAAATTTTTTACATTAACAACCTTATATAGCGAACACCAGCCTAATTTTATACTGGATATAACGAATAATGAAGAAAAAATCGCAAAATAAAAAACAAAAACTTGATAGGAACATATTTCTAAGATTTTGTTCTACTTTGTATAGCGAATATTTTGATAAATGTGTGTAAAAAAAAATTGATTCCGTTAGTTTGTATTTGGTAGCTTATTTGAAAATAAATTACACTCATTCTTTTTATTGTATTGTATCATGTCTACAATAATAATAATTAAAATCACACTTAAAAAAATCTTTGCGATATAACGAATTTTTCGGTATAACGAATGGGCCTGACATTATATCGTTCGTTATACCGGGATTTGCCTGTATAAATATGCTGACATTAAAAAATAATAATAATAATAAGTAATAATAAGTAATAAAAAATAATAATAAGTAAACTCGACATCATTTTAATAATCAATTTTAACAAATTATACATATGTATTTTAATGTAAATCATTTCATTGAAAAAAAAAAACATTTCAAAAATGGGGTTGAATCATGATGGGTTCAAATCATGACGAACTGGTTCGAATTAGGGAAAACATGCATTATTTTTATATTAGCATATCATTGGATATAATCACCTCTATCGTGAATAAAATGTGACATTTTTGTTCCCATGAAGTTTATATTCCGCATGCAGGGAAAATTTTTATCGTAAATTTCATGGAACCGTTTGTTACCATTATCAATGCATAGTGAATGTAAAAAACGGGAAGAAGATTTGTAATGCTTAAAAATTAATTGAAAATCAAGTTTGATAGTAAGAAATATAAAAATTTTGGTTTTCGAATGAAATGTTTTTAAACGTAAAAATGTGTTTTTTTAAACATTTTAAGTGCAGTAGAAAAAAATCATTAGTTTACCACCGCTATAAAATTTATTACTGCATGTGAACCAAAGAGGTTCATATTCAATGAAAAAAGGTGTTGTTGTTATTAATCGTGGACATTATTTACTTTAGGACAAGCTAAATATAATTATTTGCAACTTTTAATATATAATTGGAAATATAATATTGAGATTACCAAGGGAAAAGTGAAGAAATCCCCATGAAAAATATTATTCACAATAAGGGGAATCAAAAAAGGGAACACATTTCTAGGGAAAAATTATGTATTCAAGATTGCAATTTGGGGAAAAGATAAAATATTTCGAGGGGAAAAAAACTATTCACGTTAAGGGTGCATGTGTTTGTGCGGAAATTTAAATAAATTTATCTTCATTAAAATGTATGAATCGAACCAATGCGTATTCTTTGAATCAAAAACGTTTTTTCGTAGGTTAATAATTAAATATTTTTTACAAGTCGATGATGATGTTCCCAGATTTTAAAGCTTTTTGTATGTTAAAATTTTCATCGATTGAATAATACGTATTTACTCGGATTTGGGAAAGCGTTAAACATGAATTCACTTCATGTAATAATTAAGAAGGCGTGAAAATGATAAGCTCTTTAAGTACTTCAATTTTTTTCTGGGAAATGATAAAACTGCTGGGCTCGTCTAATCAACGAGTTGTTTCGATCATATATTTTAATTTTGAGATTATGACATGCGTTATTGAACAATGTGTTTGCGTTATTCGATAGCAAATAATCTCAAACAGAAAAACATGCTCAAAGGAGCCCTTTGATTACAATTTAAATTCCATTGAATTTTTTTTTTAATTTCACTAGAAAGGCGCGCGATTTTGCCACCTTTCCCCATCGTACATTTTGATTAGTTTTTGTTTCTTATTTTGAGGAATACATTTTTAGAACGGCAATTTTTCAAGTAGTTGTTTGAAAATTTTGATTCAGAAACATTTAATGGATTTGAAAAACTATTAAAAACAGCCATACCTGTTGTGAACATTTTTTCCCTCGAAACATTTTCACTTTTCGCTAAATTGCAATTGTGAATAATTTTCCCTAGAAATGTTTTCCCGTTTTTTGAATGTTTTACGACGATTTTTTCACTTTTCCTTGAACAAAACCACGTAATTTTTGCAGGCGAGCTGAATTGTTACATTACATCGCTCAATTTCGTGAGACATTTTTAGATTTTTCGATATTTTTTTTTCGAATTAAATATTAAAAGTTATAATTATTTATTTTTAGGACAAGATCAGTAAATAAAGTTCTCGATTGTTAACAATAATTCATTGCAACACATTTTTTCATGAAGTATGAATCTTTTTGGTTCACATACATGAATACTTATGGCGGTGCACCCCGGTGATATACTAAAGAATTTTTTCCCACAGCACAAGAATATTTAAAAACGCAACTTTTAAGTTAAAAAAAGTTAATTTCGAACCTAAAATTTTTGTTGATTTTCAATTAATTTTTAAGCTTTATACATCTTTTTCCCTTTTTTACATTCACTGGGACCGATAGCGGGGAAAAATTTCACGGGAGGTTCACGATAGTATTTTTCCCTTCGAGGGAATTAAAATTTCATCGGTATAAAAATTGCACTTGTAATTCACGATAGGGTTGAACAATAGACCCAATTACGAGTGTCGTAATTCAACTTCGGTTGCGTCGATTTTATATTAGACTTAAGAACATAGCAACTCGAAATTAGGCCTACTCGTATAATGCACTCTCAACTTTCATGGGCTTCTTATCAAATTCGATTCGAAAAGAAAACGATGCACTCAGCATTGCCCATTTTTATTATTATAAATTCCCTTGTGGGATTTTCGCTTTTTATTGTCCCACAAGGGAATTTATAAGAATAAAAATGGTTGCCAATGATGCAAGTTTTTGTTTTAAGCGACTAAAGTCACTTAATTTAAATTTAATTTAAAAAGTATGCAATATTAGTGTTTCACGATGTGCAATTATGCGTTTTTTCCGTTCCTTTTACTCTTATATTTGTTCCAACTCTCACGAAATCTTGTGGTACACACTTAATATTTTTTCAAAGTTACTGAACATACACTGCAGCCAAGATGTAAAGAACATATAGTTTCAGTTTTGCATGAACTGACTGACCAAATGGGGGAAACATTAACCTTCACTAAAATAAAATTCCGATGTGATGTTTATATAAATATTGCAACTCGAAAGCATTTCCGTTTAAATCGATTTATATAACAGCTCATGTTCGCTGGGTTTTATAATTTAACATAATTTTTTTATTAAACAAATAGTAATAAAAAATCTATTAAACTTTTTAGCAAAACTTTTCTAAGTTGCAGCGGAAACTCCTCATTATAAGTAGAGAAAAAAAATAGAAAGACATACATACATACACACATCTAAAAAAGTATACACATATCGCTCATTTACTTCAATAGTGGCACAACTCAAAAAAACCAGTTTTGCAGAAAACGCGTTTTAAGTTTTCAATTTGCATACAACCCAATGGAGAAATGAAAAAAAAAATTTCTCTCAGGAGGTGATGGTACAAACTCTTTATATGCAATTTTTACACAAGATAAAATACGAAATGCCACATCTTTCTTCATTATTAACTCAAAAAACTAATTTTTTGAGTTATGCCACTATTGAAGTAAATGAGCGATATATTGACTAAGATTTTTATATGGCTTATAAAAATTAGAGATATATAGAATTTTGAATTTTATTTGCTTTTTTATATACATACATACATACATACATATGTACGTATATGTACGTATATGTACATATATGTATGTATGCATCTACATTTGAGACTTCATGTGTTGGAAAATTAGCAGCAAAAAATAAGAAAATTTAGACAATAAATAAAAACTACATCTTACAACTAGCTGGAGATAGGAAAAGTTAGTATGTATTTTAGTTTTTAAACAATTACTGGAATAGTGCAATATGCTGATTTTTTTGTTTTTTAATAAAGATAACAATTTAAACTGTTAAGGTTATATATTGTTCAACAAACAACGTATTTATGTTCTTTTCTATAATTTAACTTACAAACTGAAACAATACACTACACACAAAATAAAAATAACTCAAAATTAAAATTAAAACAAATTTTAGCTACAGACATAATACATACATACATACATAAAATAAACTTAACAAGAAAGTAAACATATAACAATACAATTTCAAAAAAAAAAAAGATATAGTAGAATGTAATATACATACATGTATTAAATTAACTAAAAATATAAGTTTTTTTTTTCAAATAAAACTTGGTTAAAGAAGTCAATAATACTAAACATTTTCATTAGAAGTAAGGAAGCAATAAATATATTACATAATACAAGAAAGGCAAATTAGTTTCAAAAATTTTTCAGTGTGTTAGTAGAGATCTTACAAGTATGAATAATAATAATAATAATAATAATAATAATAATAATAATAATAATAACAAGATTAATAATAAGCAATGCAAACAGTTACGAGCATTTTTAACGCCGTTTATTTGTTCACAAATTGCAAATTTTATACAGCTGCAGGCAGCGGCTAGCAGTTGCCAATTAAGTATCTACTTTTCGTTTGCAAAGATATTATAATTTTTTTATTTTTTTTTGTTATCTAAGTTTGTTCTCTAGGTTTAAAAAAATTTTTGTTTTTGAACCGAACACAATTGTATTTTGTTTCTTTATGGCTTGCGATTTTATGGCTAAAACGTTTTAAAAAGTTATTAATTATATTGCACTTGTAGCGAATTGCGTTTTAATAAACACACACTAGCATACATGCATACATACATACATACATATGTATGTATGCGCATATGTAGGGAAGATATCTTACTTGGAACATCGTTAAGTAAAACATTTCTCAAATATCTATTTGATAAGATTTTTATTTATATTCTGCTGTAGCTGCTAAACCTAAACCCATTTTATAGGCAATTATCTTATTTATTTTTTTATTTTTTTTTTAAATAAAAGATACTACGATTTGAAAGCAAGAGTTGTACATAGGGACCGTAATTGTTATGAATTTTATAATAAAAGTCAAAAGATAACTGCTATTTTTTATTTTTGAGCAGAAATAGCTGTTATTTTATGATTTTTTTTGAGCAGAAATAACTGCTATTTTCTGAGATCTCGCAGCCAAAAAAAAAAAACATGGTGGCACTATTTTTATCACTCTTATGATATGGATATTATACTATGTTCACACTTAAGTGTTAAACGTCTCATTCGTGTTTAAGAGCTTTAACACGACGATTTTCACATGTTTTATTATACATTGACTTGTTTTGTTAAACATCTCAATTGGTATGTTTCATATTAAAACACTTCCTTAAACACGTAAATGGAGTATATTCAGTGTGTTTTTGATAACTCTGGCAACTTTGTGTTGTTATTAAATGGCGGCACGTGAAAAATTATTTGGTTAACAAGTAATTAGTTAAAAAATACCAAATTCTTAGCAAAAATAATAATAATAATAATAAAATAAAAAACAACTGACACCACACACAGTAGACCAAACACAAGGAATGCTGATGATGAAGCTGTAGTGGCCTTCGAAAACAGCTAGTTGTTCCGTTCTACTAAGTGTTTGTCAAAATATTTACAATTAATTAGGTCTTATTTGTTCATTAATAATTATCACATGCAATTTTGGCTTACAAAGCGATATGAACTTTAGCCTGATCAAATCATAAATATAGAAACAAATGAAGTTCGAACAATAATAATTAAAATAACAATTACAATAATTTACTTACAAAACGTCAACCTTAAAGAACTCAAATGTAATGTGAACGGTTGTCTTTAGTTTTTTAAAACACTTGCTTTAAACACGTTTAAGACCATAAGTGTGAACATGGTATTAACACACATTCCATATCATTGTAGTAGTTACATATATACATACATATGCATATACATATGTACTTATGTATATATTTTTTACCATAATGTTACTTCCATTTCTGCTAGAAAAATTAAAAATCAAAAATTGATTTTTATTTCTGCTCGAAAAAACATAAATCAGAAAATAGCAATTATTTCTGCTCAAAAATATAAAATTCAGAAAATAACAATTATTTCTGCTCAAAAATATAAAAATAAAATATATAAAAAATTTTTAAAATGTGTATTTTTATACAAATAATAATAAAATAGATTCACATCGAATACAAATTATTTGCTGGGTTTTGTATGATACTACGCTTATTTTATTATTCAACCCTATTGTGAATTACAAGTTCAATTTTTGTTTCCATGTAATTTTAATTTCCCTAGAAGGGAAAAATACTGTCGTGAATCTCCTTTGAAATTTTTTCCCTGCTATCACTCCCAGTGAATGTAAAAAATGGAAGAAGATTTATAAAGCTTAAAAATTAATTGAAAATCAACAAATTTAAGTTTAATAATAAGAAATATACAAATTTTAGGTTCTAAATCAAATTTTTTTAACTTCAAAGTTGTGTTTTTAAATATTCTTAGTGCTGCGGAAAATAATTCGTTAGTATTATACCGCGTTGCACCGCCTTGCAGGGAATTATTGTTAACAATCGTGAACTTCTTCTAAAATTTGTGTATTTCTTCCGTAATTTTTCAACTTTACAAATGTTCTTCTCTTTCACAATAGTATTTTTCCCTTTGAGGGGAAATAAAATTTCACGGTAACAAAAATTCGACTTATTATTCACGATAGGGGTGATTATTATTTGCGAATTATGAAATGGGTTTTCAAAATCTGTACATAAGATAAAAGGTTTGTGACTGCTCAAAATGTGTGGTTGAAGTATACTGATGATTTGGCAAAGCACTAAGGAAATGCAATGAATGCTTAACCACCAGCAAATAAATTTCATTTAAAAAAATCAAAAATTTTAAAATCATTCGAGTATCGAAAAATCTAGTTGGAAACAACTGAAATCGGCCACGTTGTCCGATGGTTCCTTGTACTTAATTTTTTATTCTTTAAAATTTAAAGAATAAATTATTATTTTCGGTCCCTGGTCATACATATTAAAGTAATTAACTTTTGACCCAGTTTTTTAACTCCAAAAAACAAAGTGCATAGTTTCAAAAACTTTTGAATGAGCCGTTTTTAAACCTGGAACTTGCGTAAAGTAACTAATAAATAAGACACAATTCAGCATTCCACCATAAACTTTTGCAATTTAGTAAGATATGTATGTTAATAAAATCATTGAAAAGCTACAGCAAGCAAATAACATCTTTTAATTGAATCACAGCCCATTTTGAATGCAAAAATAAAATAAAAATAATAATTATAAGATTAAGAGCATATGGGAAAAATGATATTAATTGGATTTAGCAGCAGTATTAGTATAATAGAAATGGCCAAAACGATGTAAATTTAAAAAATATTTTTAATAAACATACGAGTACATACATTGTATGCACTAGAACATTAATCAGAAAAGATTATTAGTTTAATACTTGTAATATGTATAATATGTGTACTTAGCACTGATACTTTTATATTTTTTTGAGCAAGTTACAAACAGTTAATTTTACTGTGAGCAAATATTTAAGTAACATTCTTTCTTCGTTTGCCTTTGCAAACTATCACGACATATCAATGTCCAGGAAATCGGATGATAGCAATATCGATTCTGATGGATTAGATGAGACGAGAGACAAACTGTCACTCATTATAGCACTGGCGAGATCAACAGAATGATGATGATGATGATGATGATCAATGTCATCAGGATCATCGTGCAAGGGGAGATGTGGACTTAAGGTATCTAAATGGCTGTGCGGATCTAAGGTATGTTGATGGGATGATGAGAGCAGAGGATCTCGTCCATGCTTTAATGAGGTGGGGGAGCCTGTTAAACTGTCACTGTTATTGTGACGATGGTGATGATGATGATGATTAAGGTGATGACGAGAATCGTCAATAGAATTGGAACAACAAGCTACCATTAGATCAAAATTTGTTGACGTATTGTTGGGACTTTGTTCACATTGTTGTAGTGTGCTATCGGAACCGCGGTGGTGATATTTGTGATGGCAATTATTTGGACAGTTGCTGGATAAACAGCCAAGACTACCGCCAGCACCACAGCATGCATTCAAAGGTGTTTGATGATGATTTGTAGGCGTAGGCGTGGTAGAGGTAGTATTTGAATTTGTGTGATGAGCTGGTGAAGATACCGGTGAGCTGCTGGCATAAATATCATCAAGCGACAATTGTTGCCTGCTACTGCAACAGCTAGCATCGTGATTTTGTTCGTTGTTGTAGTCATTGCCGCCGCTATTAGATGTTTTAGTATAACTATGAACAACACCACACTGCACTTGAAGATTTGGTGAATGTTGATTGTTAGAGAAGGAAATCATAGGCTCTGTAACCCCCAACAAAGGATGTTTACTCTCCTCCATTATATCGTCCATATTGTTGGCATTATTCATATTAAGATTGTTTTCATTAGTATTAATGTTATGCTCAGTTGATTGCTGCTCTAGTGGTGACATTTCGTTGTTTATGAGCGATGTAGAACGATGATTCATGTTGTTTGAAGGACTAGCATTTTTTAAGTAGGATGTTGTTGGTGTTGGCGCTGAAACGGATGTACTCGTATGAGTGAAGTCCGTTAAAGGCAGACCGTGCGATTTGGCTTGCATTTCTAACTCCTTGATACGATTTAACAGACGCCTATTTTGCACCTCTATTTGTCGTTGCCGGTATTCGTTTTGCTTCAGGCGTGCCACTTCATGTTTTAGACATTTAATATAGTCCACCGAGCTTTTCAGAATGGTGCCTTTGTTGGGTCTTATATCACGAACCACTTCATAGTATGGATCGTTGGTTTTTGGCAGCAAAGTACCCAATTCTTTAATACGATCGTTTATATTGAAACGACGGCGTCGCTCTATCATATTGTGATTATCTTTTTTCTGGCGATCTTTGGCCAAAGCGTTTGCCTCCACTTCATTAACAGGCTGCGGTTCCTGTTTTATATTAAGATCCGTCGAAAAGGAATCATCAAACTTGAGGGCATCATTTAAGTTATTATTGTGTAAAATGTCCTCAAAGTCGAGGTCGGCGTCACTTTCAAATGATGGTGGTAGTTCTGAATTACTAGTAGCCACTGAACTCAAGCTGGGTGTGGCCGACTGTATAGGACTCGTCAGACCATTGGGCCCCGAAGAATTCATGAAATTGGTATTACGCATAATTTTTACTAAATTTCCAGGATTTGAACGACTTCCAGTGGAATTATTGTTAGTATTCTTACCGTTGCCAATATTACTAGCAGAGTTATTGCTAAATGATTTCAGCGAAGATTGTGTATTTCCATTATCGGAGCTGGTATAGGGCATATAGTAAGTGTTAGTGCCATTGCTGTTATTATTGCCCATGCTGTAGGGTGATAAAGGCATATTGTCATCGAGTATTGCGCCACTGTTGGGCGAAGCAGCAGGTGTTATGCGCATTTGGCGTGGGGAACTATTTACCGAGGAACAGTTATCATTTACAATACTATTATTATTAGCATTCATACCAATTGTATAGCTGCTGCTGGAACGTTCGGTATTATGATGATGTTGCTGTTGTTGCTGTTGATTGGGATTTGAACTGGCTACGCTTACTCTTAGATTGGCCAAGGAGTTGCCTGCTCTACCGCTCCAATCTGTTTGATTTTTAAAAGATTCACTAAGATACTGGCGCACTTGATTCTTTTGCTTTTGTATGACATGATAACGGGTAGGATTTTCCAATATTGTTCGCACTTGTAAAACTTGTTGGGGTAGCTCTACGCCTATTGCTTGCAATGGCACTTTAACAGTTACCGGACTCGTCTGAGCATGTGGTATCATTAAGGTGTCCATATTTTTTGAGCCATAACTGTCCGAACTTGAATTGCGATCTTGGCTGTTGCCGTTACTGTTGTTGCTGTTTGACTGGATTTGTATCTGCGAACTATTGGTTAAATTATTGTTGTTATTGTTTTGCTGATGCTGTTCTAAAATGATTTGCTGCTTTTGTTGCTGTTGTTGTTGACTATGATAAACATTTTGCATTTGATGTTGTTGTTGTTGCTGCTGCTGCTGATGTTGCTGAAAAGCAGCACTCGCTTCTGTTTCTCTCTTTTCAGCCTCTCTTCTTTCTAATTCTTGTTGCTGTTGCTCTCTCTGTAACTGCAATTTTAATTGTGTCCTTGAGGTGGGTGTAACGGTTTTAAATGTTGGTATATTATCTGGCCTTATCGTGCGTGTAGCCGATTTAAGCTCATAAAATTCCACATCATTTGAATTTGGTCCTGAAACTTTTACCGAGGGCAATACATCATCGAGTCTATCCTCGTCCATGGGACATTGATAATCAATTTCAAAGTCGAAATCTAAATCTATACCAGATTCGGCCATTTTGTTTTCTTTTAATTGTAGCTATGTACTTTTTTTATTATTTATTGTTATTTTACTCGTTGTTCGTTAATCGTTTTCTTTTTTATCGATGAGTGTTTCTCTCCCTTTTTAATTATTACTTTTATTGCAGTTTAAAATCAATCATTTTATTAGCTATACTAGATGTGTACTTGTACTTTTTTATTTTAAACACTTTCGTTTTTTTTCTATTTGTTATTTTACCTAATCAATCATGTTTATCACCGCGATTTTACATTTTCCACATTTTGTTAGCAGTTATTTTACACAGTTTGTCTCAAAGTTTCACTTTTATGTTATATAGTACATCACTTTATTTAATTTGGTTTAGTTTTTTCATTGTTGCTAACCAGCATTTTAAATTATTACAATAATAATAATAATAATAATGGTCCTCAAACGGGCTGTTTTTTCGTTGAAATAAATGGTTGTACTGTGTGTACCAACATTTTTTTTCTTTTCTATATGTATATTATTTTTGTTTTTCTTCACATAATAAAAGTTTATAAATTAGCACATACGCATATGTTCGCCACCACCACCACCACCACCACCAATCTATCCATATATCTTTCTACAGCACGATCCCACATTATACTTCTGCTCAGTCCGATCAGTCGCATGTACAATTAGCAGCAACAACAACAATAAAGATAAAAATATGGACAATAAAATTTTATACATAAAAATTATTTTTCTATAATTTTTGGTGTGTACATAATAATTAAATGTATTTTTTTTAGCTGGTCGCATAAATATATCTTAACTTCGTTTAAATTTTGTTAATCGTTCACTAATTTTCAAGAATTATTTTAACATCACTTTATTGTAAAAAAAAATATACACAATTCGTTAGGCACAATTTCACAACAATTTCTGTTCACTTATTTATTATTAAGAAGAAAACGATAATTAAATAAATTTATTTTTAATTGTTTGATTAAAAATAGAAGAGTAAAAGAAGACAAAACAAAAGAATATTATTATATAACCACTACTAGCTTCTACTACTCAGTGCGATCAATTGACAGAACTGAAAAATAAATGAAATGCCCAAATCATATGGCCGCTCTATGCACAAAACGACTTATCAAAACGTAGTGTTGCCACAAAGAGTCACCCACCGGCCCCAATATCCACCAATACAAATCCCCCAACACATTTATTTAATTTACAAAAGCTCCACATAACGTGCTTAGTTATTTCAAAGAATCAAGAATGAATGTATGTATGTGCATACATACTTCACACTTTCATAAATGTCGTTTGATAACAAGATTTCTGGTTTAGTACCTTAAGTCTAGAGTCTAGACGCAATATCTACGTATGGATTTGTCGGTAAATGTTGAGTACGTATGCAGAGCCGGAGATATGTTACTTTAAATTAAATCAGTTAATTTCTTAAAATTATAAGTAGAAAAAAGCACGCACGTCTTCATCTATCGCTAAAAATTTATGAAATTGATTTATCGATTTTCGGCTACGAATGCAATTTTCAGACGTGTATTACTAAAACAGGAAATGGCTTTAATATTTAATCCGCCGAAATTTTATTGTTTTATGTCATAGTCATAAGTTTTTAACTTTGTATTTATTCACGATTTTAGCGATCGAATTTAGCGAATTACAGAATAAGCTCATGCTCAAAGCTTGAGCAAGATATACGTATAAATTATTGGGCATGTATATTACATACATTAATTTTCAATATGAATACGAACTAAAATTTTTACAGCCATCTGCTTAAGAACAAAATAAGCAACAGTTTACAATTAGAGTAAACTTCATGCCAATTTTTCTTTATGCATAAGAATGTCAGTACATATGTAAAGGGTTTTTTCTAGAGTGACACAAGTTTAAATCATAATAGCCCAATTCACAATCCTGTGCAAATGGTCTTGCATCGTTGCATGTGCAAAATGGTATAGTATAGTGATACTCACCACTTAACAATTCTAAGTGGTGAGTATCAATATACTATCCCACTTTGCACATGCAACGATGCAAGACCATTTGCACAAGATTGTGAATTGGACTAATTATTTTGATTAAAAATTTCAACAATTTGCATGCGTTGCTAAAATGTATGCGAATATTTCAAGCATACTGAGTATAAAAAATTTGACATGTAAACAATATTAAATAGTCCTTGAAACTTTGCTACAATTTTTTACGTAGGTAAAAATACACTATGCGAAACAAGTGTCACTCATATTATTTCCCCTGAAAACTTAAAATGTTGAAGATATGTATATGGACTTCAAAAAAATAATGAGTTATGTCCTTTCTACATAATATTAAGGTAACGATATACTGACCCTGATATATTAAAAGAAATGTTAAGTATACGCCACAGTTGTTTCAACTCGCTTTGACTGTGCTGTGACTCCAAACAGGCAAGGCAGCTGTGCTGTGACTTAACACATTTACAAAAGTTTAAAAAAAAATTAAATAGCTTTCCGCAGCACAGCAACAGCAGATTTTTTTTTAGTGTTGTTACTGTTTTAAATATTTGGTATAAATAAAATTTAAAAAGCTTTTAACATGCTGCTAAATATAACTTGGATTTTTTTTGTTTTCTACAAAATCTTTTATTTTGGCAAATTTACGGACAGACCTACAGTTCGACAAGACTCTGCAGTATTCAAAAAAAAAAAAAAAAAAAAAAAAAAAAAAAAACGTGCAAAAAGCAGAGTTGTAAAAGAATAAAAGTTTTCTCTATCTCTGCCTTCACCACCTGTCTCCTCTATCACTATCTCTTTCCTAAAGAAGGTAACACTTAGTAATAATAGTGGGCATTCATTCACTTCTCTTAAAAAAAATTAAAAAATAATAAAAAAAACTTTTTACTTACTTATATTGAAAACAAAATAAGAAAATTTGTTTTTGTTTTTAACCGACTTCAAAAAAAGGAGTAGGTTATCAATTCGTCTCTATTTTTTTTGGCAGTGTTACTTCACAACTCGTTACATTTTAGACCGACTGTAAAAATTATTTTTTGTCTGAGCAGGTATAGCTTCCCATTGGTACCATATAGTGATGTAACGAATGTCAATTTTTGATATTCGCGAATACGAATGCGAATACGAATATTTGAAACGATATTCTCGAATACGAATACGAATATTATATGCAATATTAAATATTAAAAAATTGTTATGAAAAAGGACTTTGCGCTCTTGTTGGCGTACTTTAAAGTTAATAAAAAGTACCCAAAATTTTAATGATCGTCATTAAATAATATTTGAAAATGATACAAAGCACAAATGTCTATAAAAAATTAATGTATTTGTACAAACTAAAATTTTTAGTCATTTATTTCAATTTCGTTTAGGATTTATGCATTTATTTACTTAGTTTCTTTGAAAAAATATTCGTATTCGCCTGAATTTGGCAAATATTCGACAATTCAAATACGAATACGAATATTCGTGCATCACTAGTACCATAGTAAAAAAAGTGGACAACAGTTTTTTCATTTAATTTTGTGATATTCTACTTAAAATTTATTCAGGTCTATCATTTTCCAATTAGAATTTTTCACGTGGAATTTTATTCATGATAGCCCTGATTATAATATTTCACACGGTTCTACTTAAACGAAACTTCCACACACCATTAGCTCTAAAATAGACACAATCCTCCATTTAAAAACGGAGTCACGCCCATTAAAATTTAATTTTTTATTTTAATTGGTTCTACTTTAACGATTTTTACAAGACTTAACACGCACCCTGAGCTTTTAATTTTTAATTTTAAATTTCACGTACTTCTTCTATCAGATCTTTGAATTGAGGACTTTTTTTGGCAGAATTAGCGATCGCATAGATCGGAAAGTCCTCATTTTTAGGGTTTCGTACACCGAAGGTGAAAAGGAACCTTATTATTTTCGCTACGTTGTCCGTCTGTTTGCTCGAGAGCCGTAAGAGATACCGACCTGAAATTTTGACAGAATATGTAGAACTTCAACCGCTACAACAGTTAAAAATTAATTAATTGGGTGCTCCAAAACGAGCTACGATAAATCTTAAAATCCTATGTAATATTCATACAATTATATATAGACACTTGGAATTTGCAGTTAGTGTATTTGTATACAGACTCCAACAATTAACACTAAAATTAAAAATAACAAAATTAAAGAGTGTTCTTTCAGTTAATGTAATTTTGACTATGTAATTTTGACAATTTGCTGTATCTTGGAAAGCGTAAAAGGCACTAAAACTCAAAAAACCAAAAATTACAAAATCGTCAACCCAAAAAAATCGCCAAAACGAAAAAGGAGCCAAACTACACTAAAAAAATCTCTAAAACTAAAATAAATCGCCAAAAATTAAAAAAAATCATAAAAATGGAAAAACACGCCAAAACGAAAAAATCGCCAAAACGAAAAAAAGTGCCAAAACTAAAAAAAATCTCTGAAACTAAAGTCCCCCAAGCCGAAAAAACGCTACAACAAAAAAAAAACCAAAACTAAAAAAACGCCAAAACTAAAAAAATCTGTAAAACTAAAATAAATCGCCAAGCCGAAAAAACGCCAAAAATTAAAAAAACGCCAAAACTAAAAAAATCTCTAAAACTAAAATAAATCCCAAGCCGAAAAAACACCAAAAATTAAAAAAAACGCCACAACCAAAAATAAAACTCAAAACTAAAAAAACGCCAAAACTAAAAGATCGCCAAAACCTAAAAAAAACATTATAACAAAAAAATTACAAAACTATATATTATATAGGCACAATCCTCCATTCGTTCGTATAGTATTACATACGTATGTATCTAGTATCCGTCGCTTTCTACAAGATCTTTCACGCAAATATACATATCGCACATTTACTTCAATAGTGGCATAACTAAAAAAAACAGTTTTGCAGAAAACGCGTTTTAAGTTTTCAATTTGCATACAACTCAATGGAGAAATGAAAAAAAATTATTCTCTCAGGAGGTGATGGTACAAGCTTTTTATATGAAATTTTTACACAAGATAAAATACGAAATGCCGCATCTTTCTGCATTATTAACTCAAAAAACTCATTTTTTGAGTTATGCCACTATTGAAGTAAATGTGCGATATGTATATATCGCATATTCTCTCAAATTTCAAACGGACTGGCAAACTCATTCATACAATTACCGATTGTAATGAAAATGGTATAATCAGAGTTAACTTAAATTAAAGAAGATAACAAGAAAATATTCAAGTACTTGTATTATTTATGTAATTAATACTTAGGTTTTATATTCATATAAAATATATGTAATGGCGTATGTATGTATATAAGCATATTTTGATGTACATATCGATGGCTTAATATAAAAAGGGCCTAACTCAATTTTTTTCGAAATCGTGTTTTTAATGTTTTCTGGGCGACAACGTATAATTGCATCCTCCTGGAAGATCTTAGTTCGTTACAGTTCAAAATCAAGAACTTATGGCAACTTTAAAAACTATTTCTGCATGTAAATGCTTTATTTTTTCTTCAGTTTTTTGCTTCTCCTGTAAAATATCGAAAATTCGAGTTAGGCCTTTTTTATATTAAGCCAGCGATATGAAGTATGTATACCTTTTATATTGCAAAGTTTTGACAAAGTAAACCTAAAAAGTAAATTACCTATGAATAAGGCTCAAATAATATAATTACACATTTAATAGAATTAAAAACTAGTTGCCTGCTTATCGAAGGCAATCAAAAATTTAAAACAAAAATAAATTTGAGTAGTTCTTTTTTGGTTTCAATATAAAAAGCCAGACGAGAGTTTTTGATTGTCTTCAAAAAAAGTGTCAGTAAATAAAATAAATAGCGTGTAACTCTATTACTAGATTGTATTTAGTTGTATTAGATTTTAGAAGATATTCTACACAATTGTTAAATTTCAATTTCGCGCTTTCAGCGATATTACGAACATACAATCGAACTTGGTTTTGTAGCAAGTTATGTGATTCAAAATAAAAGATGTGTATTAGTATAGATTATTTAGAGAAATTTGTTACGGGGAGTCAATAATGTTAGAAACCAAAATCTTACTGAAATACAGCGATCAGAAAAGTTAGTTAAACTGGAGTACGTTATAATCAAGTTTAGCTGTATGTACATACATATGTATATTAAAAGACGATAAAATTCCTAAAGGAAATTTTAGAAACTTTATCTTACAAATTTAGCATACATACACACATACATGTATATATTATTACTTATTGACTCAATGTCATAATTCGCACAATGCAATTATAAAGTTAGTATTGGGGAATAATTTATCAAAAAAAAAAAAAAAAAAAAAAAAAAAATGGATACCAAATATCTTGAATAGTTCGTTGAGTTGTATGTAAATTGAAAACTTTGAACTCGTTTTATGTAAATGTGGCATTTTTTCATTGTGACGTTATTTGAGCGTGTTACAGAAAAGTTAAAATAATTCGAAATATTTCTATTATTTTGCGATTGATTTATTAATTATTAATTCTTTCGTTTATTTATTACTAGCTTTTACCTGCAACTCCGCTCGCGCTGATCTGTTTCAAAAATACATAACAATCGGTTTTAAAACTGGTTTTAAACAGTCAAAACCGAAACGAAATTTAACCCACCTAGCCCAAAAATGTTTTTTTGTTTCGGAAAAAATCCGTACCAAATATAAAAACCGGTTCCGAACCGTATAAAAATATCCTATATTTGACGCATTTCATGTAGCTTTCATGTAGTGAAAAAATTTTCAAAATCGGTTAGGCGATTTGAGCGTGAAAGCGTAGCAAGCAAACAAACTCACTTTCATATTTATAATATTAGTAAATAAGCATTTATACTTACCCTGAAGAAGATTAGGCGTGAATTGCCTAAAAGCTACTAGTTCAATTATACTACAAGATCAATAATTAGTGAAAAAATGGTTAAAGTTGTTGTAGAAAATTTACTTTGCAAAGTCTTGAGTCTCCAACAAACTCAAGACTTTGCAAAGTAAACTTTGTGTGTGTAAAAGCCGTCATATATGTGTATGTATGTATGTACATATGTACATATCGTGTCATAACCGCGAAAAAAACCTTAAGAGACATAATTTTCGAACAGATTTTTTTGCCAAAATCGATTACATATATGCGATAGTAAATAATCCAATTCGTAAAAAAAAAACCAAGTCCAAGAAATGTGTCGTATGTACATATGTACTAGTAATGCACGAATATTCGTATTCGTATTCGAATTGTCGAATATTCGGCCATTTCCAGGCGAATACGAATGTTATCGTATTCGCCAAATTCAGGCGAATACGAATATTTTTCCAAAGAAATTAAATAAATAAATGCATAAATCCTAAACGAAATTTAAATAAATGACTAAAAATTTTAGTTTGCACAAATACATTAATTTTTTATAGAAATTTGTGCTTTGCATCATTTTCAAATATTATTTAATGACGATCATTAAAATTTTGGGTACTTTTTATTAACTTTAAAGTACGCCAACAAGAGTGTTAAGTCCTTTTTCATAAAAATTTTTTAATATTTCATATTGCATATAATATTCGTATTCGTATTCGCGAATATCGTTTCAAATATTCGTATTCGCATTCGTATTCGCGAATATCAAAAATTGACATTCGTTACATCACTAATATGTACATATCGTGCAGTAACCGCCAAAAAAAGCTTAAGCGACATAATTTTCGAAATGATTTTTTTGACCAAAATCGATTATATGCGATCGTAAATAATCCAATTTCGTAAAAAACGAAGTCCAAGATATGTGTCGTACACATATATATATATATACATATATATATATGCATATATGTATGTATTTTGTATGCACCGATGTAAACATTTAAAGAAAAATGTTACAAATTATATACATAAATATAAAACCATTCAAAAATTATGTACAACTATCAGGCTAATTTTAATTTAACTAATAAAATTTATTAAATTTTTATTGTTTCTTTTTTTTATTTCGTATTTTTCTTTCTTTTTTAGCAAGTTTCAAAATCGTACACAAATATCAGTCATCAAATTTTAAAAGTAAATGACATTGTCTTAAATTGCAATCAAATAAAGCATTCAATCAAAACATGTTCGACTAAGTACGTACATATATATGGTTGTATGTACAGATGTATGTACATATAAATGTATTTCGATTAATTTCCACGTAATTTGATAAATACTGCATGTGTAGAAAAATAAATTCAAAATGAATGCAATGCTACCACCTAATTACGTTATGTTACGAACTTGTAGATCCATTTCAATTATGAGATACTGTTTATCAAGCAAGCTATTTAATGGGTATTTCCCAGCTCGTGCAAACAATCATCTTATCTGGCAACATGACACAGGTGAATCATAAAGTGGATGTGATAACAAGCAAAAGATCCTAGGAATAATTTTTCTCTCTCGTGTGTAGGGCAATCCAGTTGCTTTTTTCCTTCTCCCAAGAAAAACGTAAAAAATCCCCGAAAAGATTCAAGTTTTTCAGTAAACATATTTTGTACCGAAATGTCGTTAGCGCTATCGACTATACCGAAATATCTCAATTCTATGAATGTCCATGCTTTTTGCTGCAATTACATAATGAGATTCCTATCACCAAATTCTTCTCAACCAATAAAAGAATATATGCGCATGTGACTTTTTACATATCGTGTACTTATAACAATTTTTTTTATATTTTTGATAGTTCGGGATTTTCTCAATTTAGTTTGGGAACAGCAAAAAATAGCTGGAACCCCTATTTTTTATTTATTAATTTTTTACAAATACGAAATGTAAACAAAAAAAGAAAACTTGATTGGTTATAAGAGCAGAAGACGAAAGAGATGAATACAGTAGTGCAAACAATTATAGTAGTATGTATACAATATAATTAAATAAATCCATTTTTTGGCACCGTACTTGTTGACTGTTCTGATTAAGGATTTCAAAAATTAAAAAGATAAATAACGTGACCATAACTTGAGATTATTTAGATATTCATCATACTTACATCAATATTAAGTGAAATGTGTATTATCCGTGCAGAAAGTGCGAATAGTGAAAATGTACTGAACATGGAGACATACCAACCAGACATTTACTGGTACATTTCTATACTTTACGTACATACAAATCTACAAAATCTACCAGAAATACACCACATCTGTTTTCTCTCTTTCTTTTATACTGACGAATAGAAGAGAAATTGTAGACAATGTAACTACTACTATAATTTTAGTGTTGACATAGAGACACTTGGCCACAGTCTGACTGCAGGGATCTTATAGAACAATACATATTAATCAAAAAATTATATTTAAGCATATCACTCACGAAATCGAAAATTTAATTTATGTTCTTGTTTTTGTAATTCCTATGTATTATTAAGATAATGCTTAAAAATAATTAGCTAGTTTTCAAGTAATGAGCACATGTATTAATGATATAAATAGAGGATGTACCGACTTTATGGTATAGTAGTACCTAGTTTGTAATATAACAATACTCGAACCTTTTGCCTCAATCATTTATCGCATAACGCTTACTTCACATAAAAAAGTTTTGGGGATTTGATTTTGTTTTTTTGAAACGTTTCGACGTTTCCTATACAAACTTAAAAATATCTAGTTATTTTTCGGTTTAATGGTTACGAATTAGCGATTTACCATACCAAAGAATTTTATACTCCATACCAGTGATGGGAAATGTGGCACAATTGTGCCATTTTTGACACTATTGGATGTTGTCTGGCACTGTGGCACTCTCGCTAGAGCTGCAAAACTATCGATAGTCGCTCCACTCGATAGTTTCATGTAAAACTATCGATACTATCGATAGTATCGAATAGTTTTATAAAAGTTGCCACATAAACTACATTTGACCCGAAAAAAATCCAGAGTCCTCAACATTTTCATTAGTATATAAAAATATATCAAGCCTTTTTTTCGATTTTATCGTAAGCGGGGCAATTTATCGAAAATATACTTTTTATTGAACATAAAATTTTATGGGCCTATCCATGGTTTAGAATTACCAAAATGCGAAAATTGTTGATAACTTTTAAGACACTAACTGTAAAGTTTTATCGTAAGAGACGATTGGCGGCCGTCGCGATATCAGTACCACCAAAATTTATCTTTGTGTCGACGATGTTGAATTTATTAAGATACTTGTGATTACTATTTGTCGAATAACATTTGGATTTATAAATAAATTCATATACATACATATGTATTTAAGTACTTATGTATCAAGAAGCAGGGATGCGATGTCATATTTACAAGTTGTACTAACTTTCAAAAAAAATTTTAATTTTTTCAGTACGATTGTACCTAATTCTTTATTAATATTTTTTTTAATAATTGTACTTTTTAATTAACTAAAAATCAATTAACAAAACGCCAGAAGGTGCACAAAGAATATTACGATATACTACGTTTATAACCTTTTTTTATTCGATTGTTCACAGTCGATGCAAATAGTCGGCTTCTCTCCTTGGTACGAAAATAAAATTTCCACATTTGCAGATGAATTTGGAATAAATAACATTCCTCCAGCAATTCTTTAAGTACTGGAAAACATCGTTTGATTTACTTAATTTTCTAATACCTTCGAGCTAAAGATTAACCACCTTGTGTGGAAATTTTTTTTAATGTACACTTCAAGCACGCATTATTTTTTGCATAAGGGGGTTAATATATTTTAATGCAATTTTGGCATGTAATTTAATATATAAAGAGATTCCAGTAGTGCTAAATGGGTCAATGCGGTGCTACGGTACTTTTGGCATTCAAATGGCTCTAAAATTATACAATTGTACCAACTTTTCCATCGCTGTAAAAAAGCTTAAATCAACTACGCATAATTTGCTTCAAAGCTGCCGGCTACTGTTTACTGACTTCGATTATTTTTACTCTTTTAATTACTTGTTTTTTTTGCCGATAGTATCGATAGTGGAAAAAACTATCGATATTTCATTTACAACAAAACTATCGATACTATCGATAATACTATCGATAGTTTTGCAGCTCTAACTCTCGCTCCTTTTCTGGCACTTTTTGTCCACTAAATATGGAAAATGTTCTTATTGAAATAAATACTCTTCTTGTACTTTTTACATTTTTAAGTAATGAAAACTTAGGACGATTTGAGGCTGACAACTGTTTGGTTCTGATAGTTAAAAGTAACGGGTTGCCCAGAGACATTGACGATCTATTAAATTTAATATATGTATACTTTAATTTTAACAGCTCATGGCATAGAGATGATTTTATAAATTTTTAGAAATATTTCAACTCTGAAATTTATGAAGTTCTTAAGTATTCCCCAAACCGTTGGTTGTCTCGTCAAGTGTTTGCAGATAGAGTCTGTGAACAGCGGAAGCTGTGAAATAAAGTAAAAACCCACAGTGCGGAACGGCATAAATTTAAAATCTATTTTATTTTCATTGCGGACTTTCTTATTCTCTCAATTTTTGACTCTATTTCTCTTTCTGATGTTGCCATATTTTTGAATAATTGGCGGTGTTCACAACAAAAAACATGATTTTGAAGTTCAAAAATGTTTGTCATAAAATATAAAAGCTTAAAAAATTTATCAAATATATCTGCGAATGTATAAAATTTTAATCATTTTTTGTTTTTAGTTACTGCCATTACAAAATATTTAACAGAAAGAGTAAATTTTTCATAAAAATGTATGCACAAAAAAATTAATAAAAATTTAAACAAACAATGACAATTATTGCCGTTGCCGTCTTCCGTTGTATTATGTTTATTTTTCTCTCCCGCAACGATAAATCGCACCGCACCGCAAACATTGTGTTTAGACTCTATGTCCTTGAAATAGTAAATTATGGAAATACAATCTAAAAATGTGGGGCTTTTTTATTTCGTCATTTATTTCGAAGTTTTTTGAACAAAAGATATATTGATGATCTTCATGTTAACAATATGGATTGAAATTCTTCTTATATTTCTTTTGTGTCATATTTGAAAACTAAATATAACTTCAAGGACTATTATTTGAATTGCTTTCGAAAGTGTGCATCAGAATATGTTGTAAGTGGAGACAGAAATAATACTGCTCCTTTTAATAAAAAAAATGCATCTAAACGAAATAAAATACGCGAAGAAATTAAAAGTGAATACAAATCCATATTAGACTTTGAAGATTTAAAAAATTCAAGACCTTAAGTGTGAGTGAGTTTCTGAAGGACATGGAGACGTAAACAAAAGTTTAAATGAACAATTTTTAAGTACACATATCGAATCGTTCAAACCCAGTAAAAAAAATGGAAGTCATTCTGAAGGAACCACTTTTTCATTGCTTCCAAAAAATCGATATTTTTAATTTGCCGATAGTTAGCAGAAAACCAATTAAAAGTTTATTTTATTCACACACAACCTTGTAGTTTTTCCATAGTTTTAGTAAATACTCACCAAAATGTTCAAAAAATCGATTTTTTGAAAGAAATTTATGAACTAATTTTGGCCTAAAATTTAGAAGTTTAAATTTACATGAAAACACTGTTTCGCGTCTAAATTCGTATAAAAAGAAACGAATTGTTAAAATATGTAACTTTTTAAAATTTTTCCTAGATGAAAATATTACCATAGAACACAAAAAAGGAAATTTTTCTTAAAATCACTTCTAATTCGGTGACTAGGCATCGAAAAAGAGAACTTCTTGCAATGACACCCCTACTTCCAGACTGCAAACTCTACATTTTCATGACTTCTTTGGAGTGTCTTATTTTTACTGGGAAGTATTCTTTTTATTCTCTATTCTTCATCTAGCGTGGAAAGTATATTTTTAATTTAAAAATTTGATGAAAAGTAAAATGTTAAATAGACTGCAATTATAAACTTTAGCATACATGGTAAATATTTTTAAAGTCTAATAATATATCTTGTTATAATCGTAATACATACATACATGAAAATGATGATGAAAAGATGATGAAAATCAATACAAATTATACTATATCGACAAAATCTTTGTTTGATTAAAATAAATAGCTAACGATTATTATTATTTTTAACGTACACGAATGTGTACAACTCGACAGGATATTAACCATAAATCGAAAATAGGGCTCGATATGTATTAATGTGTATATAAAACAAATTTTAGACTGTGTTTTTTGTGATAGTCGTAAATTTTTCTAGTTATAAACGCAATAAATTATCATTCAAGAACCATAGTTCAAATGAACATCAAGTGACAACATTAAAATTATATAAACAAGAGGTTTGGCACTATTCAAGTGATTTTGCTACTATTTAAAAGCAGATTTGGCACGAAATCAAGATTTCCAATTCCCATCACTGCTCCATACATGCGTATCAAACGCATTTTCTTTCTCTTTCTCTCTCTCTCTCTCTCTCTCTCTCTCACATACTTAAAGTTTGAGTATGTTTAAACTCAGCCTATGGATACTTAATCGGACAAAAAAAATACGCACGATTCTAGGAATATTTAATCATAATTCGCCACCGTATACATACATCTGTGTTTATAAAATGGAATGGAAAATAAGTGGATGTGTGTGTGGCTTTTTTAAAAGTGCTTTATGGGTTTTTGTAAATACGCATGTAAAGCCGATTAATAGTCAGAGTATTTTGATACTCTGATTGTAGTTCACACAGTTTATAAATTTCAGTTATAGTTGTTTGTGCTGCGTACTTTAAAAAATATGTATAAATATAAATAGTTGTTGGATGTTTATACGTAAATTAAGTCGTGCTTGCATATGAGCATATTTTTTTAATTTTTAGTTAAACGCATTCATAGTTGTTGGACTACGACTAATACTCAAAGAGTACGTAAAACGATACTTTTGTCATTCCCTGGTCAGCACTTTACCACTATAGGATGTCTACAGTATATACTGTAGTTAATGCCTTCAAGCTCGGAATTATGGCTTTGACCAAAGCCAGGAAGGTCGTATACAAAAAGTTACTCAACTTTTAAGTCAAGTGCTTATAAGATATTTGCAAGTAAAAGACTATATCTCAATAGAGTCTCACTTAAAAATATGCAACGAAGTTAGCGCGCCTTGCGAATGACGAACTACTTCTTTCACAGCGTTTAAAGCAATGATAAACAAAGGCCGCCCGTGGGCACTTTGTTGTGCTCTTTTTTACACGTACATTCGTACAAGCATGCATTTTACTATCTTTTATATTATATATATGTTTGCTTATCATTGCTTTAAGGCTCAATCAGACGTGACATAACCATAGTCATAGAGAACAGCAGTTCGAACCAATCTAATGGGCAACACTGTATTCGATTATACGTGACTCGCCATAACGCCATAACTCTCACCATAGAAACCAATTGAATTTTGGTTTGGTTATGGCTATGGCATTATGGCTATGTCACGTCTAATTTAAGCTTTAAAGGTTATTTTAACTGATCTTAAATAGAACGCATTATAAAAAATTTTAAAATAACACATATTATTATTTTTCTGCAGAAATTGTTTTTTTTTCTCTTATCAGGACATGAAATGAAATTTCACTTACCTATTTAAATGCTCGGCAGTAGAAGACATTTTACAATCCCAAACATCTGTCAGCTTAGCCGATACTGTTATAGTTTTTGTGGCCTCGTCTTTACCCAATATCTTCACGTAGACAACTTGGTCGGGTGACAATTCAATATTTTCGTCATTAAAGGTATTCATTAACATCATCTTAATATGAAGTTTTACAGTTTTTGTGTATCCTTGAATCGGTACCACAACCTCTATAACATCGTCGTTCACATCCTTAATGAAACTTTTTAAAATATCTCCAATTTTTAAAGATTTCCAACTGCAATTTATATGTTCCGAGAAATATTTAACATCTCTTAAGCTGAAAATTGCGTCCGAAATGCAGACAGCTTGGAATTCTTCGCCCAACGGATACATACGAAGTTTGGCCATGAGTAAATCGCTGTAGTCTGATAATAGTCGCACAGGTATCAAACCTTTATGTTCGAAATCTTCATCTTCGTTGGTGGAATAACATATTTTTATCTCCAAGCCCGAATCGAGTATGTGAGCAAGTGAAACTGGACAAATCTCACCTAATTTGAAGGCATTTTCTACTACGCCCAAAACAAGTTGATCATCTTTTTTACTAACTACACGAAAATGCCTAGTTTGTCCCTCCTCCATATTTTCCAGTTGGCCTGACATGGATTTTTGCTTATAGAAAATGCCTTTAGCATTTCCAAAGAATTTCACCAATGCAAATGTTTTATTACACTTGACAATAGTGCCGATGTAGTTAGCATTTATTTTAGCTACTTCTAGATTTAATAGCGGTTTACTAGCTTTAGACATATACTCAGAGCGATTAGTCAAATAGACTAAGTTGCGCTCCGGATGTACATCAACTACACGACATTTAAGTTTTGTTTTGGAATCGATATTTTTTGCTGTAGGGGCCAAAAATATCTTTTCTATAATAGCTTTAGAGAAAAATAAGAAAATAAACAAGTCTATATCAAAAACTAAAAGGTATTATTTAACTTTACCATTTAATCTCCCAAGCTGTAGAGAATAACCGCCAATTTTAGGATCAATTCCTTTCACTGTGGCTGTGACAAAATCACCAGGTTTCACATCGTCATGAGCAAAATATTTTTCATTCAATGCAACGGTATCATCAGTACAAATGTACAGTGAGTCCATGATATCAAAGTTGGTAATTCTCACAGTATGTTTAGATTTACGTGCATATTTTGACAATATCTCATCTTGATCATAATTACCTTTATAATTGGTTTTAATAGTTTTATATGAAATGATACCCTTCAATTTATTTTTCAATATTAAAATAACACCGCCTGATCCTATGTGGTGAACCATGGCATTTTCAACAATATCACCAGGTTTTAATTCAAGTTTTGCAGAAGGTTCACTGTGTTTTTCAGAGATTTCCGACTTTGTTTCCACATCTTTGTGCAGATTCAAAGTTAAATAAACGAATTTTGTTAGGGGCATAATATATAAAATTCGTGCCTCATACTTCGCATTAACTTCATAATCTTCTGGCAATGTTAATTGATCGGACAAGTGATGCTCATTTACATAGGCTGTGTAAACCTCGTTCATTATAGAACCCTGTAGGCCATTTTTCAAACACTTACTGACCTGGAAGTTTACTATAGTGGAAGGCAACAAGTAGTCCAAGCTTGGATCATTTTGGTCTTTGGTTTTAAACATATTAGAATTTACTTCGTTACAGGTGCAGGTGCTAACAGACTTATCCGTAGTGATATTTTGCACTTTAAGGCGTATCAATTCTCCTACAGCGTGGCCAGTTTGCGACTTTTCCAAGGGAACGAAACATCGCAGTCCCTTGACACCAGATTCTATTATATAGCCATGTTCTTGAATTTCCTCTACGGCACCATTAAATACGAATCCTTTTTTAATTTTTCCATGTACTAATTCTGCATGCACGTCGCTTGGCTTTAAGGTCATATCCACTTGCACTTTGCCTCTTTCGCCGTGCTTCACTTCCTTAATACGGCCATATACAATTTTTCCCACACTGTACAACTCTTTCAGTGGTTTATATCCATCCGATTGTGTAGAATTCTTCAAAAATTCTTTCATAGACTTAGTATAAGCATCAGAAATTTCTAAAACTGATACTCTAGCACTCATGCGCCCTGGCAATGTGACATTCAAGTACAATTGATCCACGCTCTTTATTAAACCCATAACAATCATACCATCCTGTATGGTATCGTAAGATAATAATTCAGCCGATCGAGGTTTTAAGTCTTCGTCAACATTATCAGGTGTAGTTGAATTTTTTGTTTTATTTTTCTTGATTTTTCGCCGTACGGCGCCAAATATCTAAAAGAAAAATTCTTCATTAGATCCTTTTCGTAGGAGGTTATTATGTTTTGCGTTTTACCTGTTCAGGTTTAGTTTCAGCAGTTTGTTTTACTGTTGGTATTCCCCCGCGAGGGAAACTTTTCTCAACTATAACCATTTTTATAAATTATTATAACTTATTTCCAAAATATTACTAAATACTTTCACGTTTAATTGTTGAAATTTGCGTCCGTCTTCTTCTCAAAATCTTCTAATACACGTGCATTGCAGAAATCACAGAGGATACTGTTGCCATACTTTCGAGAGCAAACCAAGTAGCCAGACCATTTTTAGACATAGTTTATACTGAGCACCATTAGTGTTCATATACCCTGAGAACCCTCAACAATATCGCTTGTACTACAATTCCTGAAAATTTATCTGCCTACTACAACTATTTGATACCGTTTTTCCTTCAAATGCAAAGTCGTGCCATTAACATAGAGTATACACCTAACATAATATGTAAGATGAGAGCTTCAAATTCAATCGCAGAGAGAATTATGTTACGTGTAGACTTCAAATTAGTGTTATCTCAATCTTATAATATTTTTCATGAGAGCGTTGTTATAAGAAATCTTATAACAACAATCTTATGATATGAACTGTCGATGTTTTACAATATCGTCACTTGGTTATTCGTTTGCTGCGGACATAATGTATTCTGAACAGCGTTGCCGTTGTGACACCAAAGTATCACTTTTGACCCTTTTTCGTGCTAATGACACTTTTCATGACCATTTTTTTATCCCATTGTATCATTTTAACAAAATGTATGCCGTAGGGCAATCATATGCTCAAAAATTGGACGAAGCACAGTCTAGCATATCAGTAGTTGGAAAAAGTGCTGTTCGTCTATCATTTTACTGTTTTAGTCGATACAAAAGCCAATAAATAGTGAAAATATTGTAAAATATATGAAACTCAAATCCCTGATTCCAAATGCAAATTATTTCTGGGAGTATCACAATTAAAAATATGTATTTTAACTTACTTTCATCTTTTTATAAATAAAATTTAAATGTGATTTTTCATTACTTGCAAATCGGCAAGACCGTCTACAGGCGGTTTTCACTATTCTTTACCTGGTGTTCGTTCCTAACATGCCGACCACACGAGCAATAATCTTGGCAATTATTGCCATGGCAACTGTCAAATTCGATTGCCGACACAAGATATTAACGTGTGGACCGTATGAATATGTGTTCAAATATATATTCAGCAACAAATGTTCAAATACATTGCTGAGCAACAATCTCTTAACACATGCTGTCGAATACAATATATTAATACAAATATATTAATTTTTTTTCAACAAAAAAGTAGAAAACAAAAGTTTTACAGCCTGTTTGTAGAACGCGACAAAGGCGACTCATGACGAGCCAATTCATGGACGACTACGTAATGAAAAGCGTTTGTATAATGCGACTCGACTTTGTCGTGCAGCTTACGTTAATTCGCCCATACGTCAAATATGTACTAAATCGTACTGTTGCCAACATGTTCAAAAATATTTTTAGTTTATATTTTTTCATACAAAATTGTGTTTACAGCTAAAAAAAAACGGCAACCATATTCTTGAAAAAACTGACATGCACATAAATAAAATACACAATTGTGTATAATTTTTTTTTCAATTTTGTGTATAAAAGTATTTGGATACAGGTAAGTAATCTAAAGTTGTTTAATATTTTTTAATAATATACATGCATAAATGTATGTATGTAAATACATACATATGTACTCGTAACATGATCTATATAAATACATATGTATCTATGTATGTCTTTACAGTTGTGGAATCCGAACCATTACACAAATTCAAAATACACATAGCCACAGAAGAATACGATAAAGATAAGTCTAACACAGGCTTGGTTGGCATGCCATTTGATGATGTATATCCCGACTTATCCTGACGAATCTCTTTTAGTTGAGGTCGAAGATACGGTCAACTTTGAGGAAAACTATGAAAAGATGTTAGAACATATACAAGAATCCATAAAGGAATTCATTGGGATGGAAATGATATCCAGCTTAGTAAGCACGGGCCGAGTGGTTAAACGAAAGATAGGTGACTTTAAGAAAGCTTAAGAATACGAATCAGAACGCAAACTTTTGGAAGCCAAATAAGCAGAATGTAAGAAATTTGAGGGCACACGTGTCACTGTCCAATCGTTTATGAAATGGAAATTGGAATTTGAAGAATTGAGTGTAAAAATCGATGAAACACTGTTTCAAGGAATTGGTGGGCTCGATTTGGATGAAGACGATGAGGATGACGAAGTTTGGTCCTGGAAATGATAATTAAATGTAAATAATAATTATTTTATTTTCGGTCTTAACGAAATTGTCGTCTATTTTATTCGTGTGCTAGTTGATAATAGAAAAATTAATTTAATAAATTGAATTAAATATGAAAATTTTAACTCAGATCATTTTTAAATGAGGCTAATTCGGATAGCTGTACGTCATTGTTAACTGTTTCTATATCATATAAGTTGAAGCCATCATCATCGGACTCGTTTAGAAACATGGTTTTTCAAGTGACAGGCTGTTGTTCAGATGTTACTGGTGGTGGCAATTTTTCTCATGGAAAGTCCAAGTTTGACCATGAACCCGGTTTGGTTTTAGTCATTCAGCCTTATTCCAGTTGTCGACATCGACGTCACTTTAACACAATATCAAAAAAATGGGGATTGTGTAGCTGTTCTCGAAAACAACTGACTCCTGTTGGCAGATTTATGGTATTTTCTGGACCTTAGGCAATAGAAATAGATTGTCAGTAGCACAAAATTGTTCTCGAGAGCGAGTTAACAAGCACCAATTTTTTAAGTCTTGTGATAAAGTGACGTTGATGTCATCAACTGGAACAAGGGTGATTGTAATTCCTTCTTTTATGCCGTACATCTGAGCCTTTGTAATTCTTACATTTAGAATCTGAAAGAAATTGTTAGAGGTTTAATATACATATATTATCTCCGGACATACACATATGTATGTACGTTTGAATATATACTATGTACTTACTCCTCTCAGTTCTAAATCAATTTCGAATTTGGCATTATTTTGATCCGGAAATAAAAGAAGGCAATGAAACGTACAGGATTGACTTCTATTATACTTTAAGCGTAATGATATGTTTTAAAGTAAATTGATACTTGGTGCCAGTCAAAGCGACATTGGACGATCCTTTTATCATCATTTGCTAAAAATTTAAGTAATAAGAACAAGAATAATCTTAATATGAAAGCTTACTTACCTTTTCCTTGTTGGAACTTCCATTTTTTTAAATTATTTTTATTTGTTTAAATTTTTTTAGTGTTTTGTTTGTTTTTTTGATTTTTTTGTTTGAAACGACTACAATTTTTTAATCGTTCTCCTTGACGTTTATTGTGAGTCAAATCGTTTTGTACAAACCCAAATAAAATGACATCAGTTACGTTTTTTAACAAAAATCGTCGACACTCGTGTTCTAAAACCCCAAAAACTAATGGCCTATTTCCCACCTGCGAAAGAAAACGTTCGACTTACAATTTATATTGAAAACAACAATAAAATACGAAAATTTGTTTTTGTTTTCAATATAAATTGTAAGTCGAACGTTTTCTTTCGCAGGTGGGAAATAGGCCATAAATAATGCTAACATTTTAGTGCTTTTTATTGACGAGTCGTGTTCTACAAACATGCTGTTAACTACATAAAATTAATAAGAGTTCAATTAAAAAAAAAGAATAAAATTATTGATAATTTAAGTATTTATGTGAATAAAAATCAAATATATTTGAATATACGTGTTCACCACCTCCAGATACATTGTTGAACACAAGCAGTTTGACGTCATCATTCTGCCGGCGTTATTGCTTGTATTAAGACACATCAAATTGCTCGTGTGGTCATAATGTAATGTTTTTTCGCCTGTTAGTTAAAACTTACGGTTCTTTTGGCTATATCCACTTTAAAAAAAAATATTACCTTCATCCGATCATTTTAACGATCTGGCTAGTTAGAGGTCTAAAATTGATTTATAATTAAAGTATGTATGTTAATTAATTTTATTTTAGTCTAATGTATTTAATTAATTGTTAAAATTCGTGTTTCTTTTTTTAATTGAAATAAATGTTATTTTTTTCTTCCAAAAAAAAACTTGACCCTATTTTACTATAAAATACCCTTTTATTGATCTTTTTTTCTTAAATACCCTTTTTATGACACTTTTTCAAAATTTTCAACGGCAACCCTGATTCTGAATATACTTTACCGCAAACCAATAAGCACCCGATATGGCTCAAAAATTCATTTACAACAGAACGCATATACTGGTATATTTTTTTTTATGAAAAAAGTCAAACTTTATATAAAATATAAGTTTTCTTATGCTAGCTGTTGGAATTAGACATTTCTCATGATAAAAAAATGTATCTGGTGTAGACGTATGGTAAGTGCAGATGGTTTTTCGTTCCTTGAATAAGACGTAAAAATCGCTGGAATTTTTAATGATCTGGCTACTATTTATACACCAAAATATAAAAAATTTGGCTGGCACCTCTTTTTCAGCATACTGGCAGTTCATCCTACATGTGTTTAGAAAAAATTATAAACATTGTGCCCGGTTAAATATTTTCTGTTTTTCTTAACTAATTAATTAAAAATAATCGTGTTCAAATTATAAACACAAGATAAAATAGTATCAGAGCAGCTTAATATATATTTCATTCATTTCATTGAAATTCTCCGAAGATGCAGACAATACGAGAATTTACGCGCAAAACAAAAAGAGGGAACATTTTGAAAGTAAGTAACAAAAAGTCGTACAAAATAAATGCATATGTACATAAATCTAACTATACTATTTGGATTTTAATAAAACTTAAGATTGTACGAGAGCATTACCTGCGGGTAGATTTGGGATGTGGCTCGGATTTGTGTAATGGCTGCCAACAAGAGGAAGCCGATGTGTACTTGCGTTCTGATCGTATGGTCCAATCCACTTTATTCAATTTTCCTCATTATTTGGTTTTAGATACAAATGTTGTACTACAACAAATTGATGCCCTAGAAGAAAATGCTATCAAAAATGTTATAGTACTATCTACTGTTATCAGTGAAGTGAAACATCGGAGTTCCGCCGTCTACAAGAGATTCCACGAAATTGTTCAAAACAAACCACGTGGTTTCTTTGTTTTCGTTAACGAGCATCATAAGTAAAAATAATTTGTATGCTATTTAAGAACCGATTATTAAATTCAATATACTTTAGGGATACTTATGTGGAGCGCCAACCTGGTGAAACGGCAAATGATCGCAATGATCGTGCTATACGCTTCGCTACAAAATGGTATGACTCTCACATTCTGAAGGCTCAGGATGAAAGATTATTTAAGAAAAATAATCCCAAAAGCGAAAAAACTCGAGTCGTTTTGATATCGGACGACGCCGCCAATAGAGAAGAGGCCAGAAGAGATGGTATTTTAGTTGCCTCTGCAGAAGATTATATCAATTCGTTGGTTGACTATCCAATGCTAATAGATAAATTAGCTCGTAAAGATTTCAAAAATGAGAAGGAATCTTTACCTTTGTTTCCCGTGCATCTAAGTGCGTCCGAAATAAATGCGGGTGTAAGAAATAAACGTCTCTTACAGGGGGCTTTTCAAGCATCAAGAGAAAATTTTCTTGAGGGAACTGTCAATGTGGAAGGCTATGAAAATCCGGTAAGTAACATATATGTACATACATATATACATATGTATGTATGTATGTACATTAGAGTGGCCGTTAATTGTATGGAGACTTTGTTGATTTCTTCTAATCTCACCCCCTAAATCGGTTCAGTTTTATATAAAAAAATACAAAAAATTTCATGCCGATAAGTTGCGTTTTAGGGGGTGCGTCCGGCCCTCAAAGTTGGCCTTCAAGCCCATTTTTCAATGTAATTTAAAAAAAAAATCATTTTACAAGAATATGACATATGACAATATTTTAGCTCTTCGAGTCAACATTAGTCTCAAAGAAAGTTTTTTCCTAAAATTAATATTTTAGAAAATGAGAAAAATAACCAACAAAATACCAAAAATTTTATATAACAAAATTATATTTATATGGAAATTTTTATTTTAAGCATGTACAATAAGAGCTTACATATATATGTATGTACATATATTAAATTATTTCATACATATACATATAGTCAAAATAAAACTAAATAAAAAAAAAAAAAAAATACATTGAATATATGGGCTTGAGGACCAACTTTAAGGGCCGCATGCACCCTGTAAAACACAACTTATCGATATGAAATTTTTTAATTCTAGTTTTTTGACCTCTTTTTAAATATATATTCTTCTAATTTTATTAAGCTTAAGGTCTCTTGATTTTATTTTTGTTTTTATATTTCGATATTTCGCCACTCCAAGCCACACAATTCTTCAGGAAATTGTTTTGTTTGATTGTTTTTTTATAAAAATTATGAAACAACAATATAACGAAAAAACTAATTTGTCAACAAAATTCAAAAATTACAAATACAATTAAACAAAAATATACAATAACAAATTTTAAAGTATTCAAACATATATATATAAATAAAAATTCTATTTCTATTCTATTCGCGAATACGGATACGAATATTTCATGTGAAATTTATAGACATTAAATTGTGGCTCTATTTACGTCTGCAATATGAAATATTAAAAAATTGTTATGAAAAATAACTTCATACTCCTGTTGGCATACTTTAAAGTTAATAAAAAGTACCCAAAATTTTAATGATCGACAGTAAATAATATATGAAAATGAAAAAAGCATAAATTTCTATAAAAAGTTTAATGGATTCGTACAAACTAATATTTGTATCCATTTATATAAATTTAGTTTAGGATTTATGCATTTATTTATTTAATTTTTTTGGAAAAATATTCGTATTCGACTGAATTTGACGAATACGATTGATTCGTATTCGCATTAAAAATGGCCGAATATTCGGCAATTCGAATACGAATATTCGTGCATCACTAATACATACATATGTATGTACGAAAAAAAGTTTTAATTTTCGAACCCTAGAACTGCCTTTTTGGTTTTTCTGATTTTTTTAGACCAAGGCCGAAGTCACTACATTTTCTGGGGGCTGGTATAAACCGATTTCACGTACAGGTAGACGGACATCGCCTAATCGACAGAATAGATATATATTGTGGAAATCACGCACGGAATGACAAACTATATACAGCCTTACTCTGAATAACATCTCCCTATTCATTGTTCCCCCATTTTAAAAAGTAATTTGCAAGATTTCAGTTAAATAAAACATCTAGAAACAAAAACACTGACTACTAAAATTCGAAGTTCTCCTTCAAATTTTAATTATTAGCTCAATCTCTAGCATATCGTCACCTAAATGCAAACGGACGTAACTACACTTTTATATTTTTTACAGGAGAAACAAAAAACGTTTCAAAATCAATAAAAATAAAGTGTTCTTGAAAATTGTCTTCGAAATTTACTTGTAGTATGGATACTTATATGTTTTTAACCATTTATTTCCTTTTTATATATGTATATGTATTTGAGCTTTTATGTTAGTAACGACCCTTGCAATAAAAAATAGATGCATTCGCAGTTACGTCCGTTTGAATTTCTTTAATAAAGTCGTCATTTTTCATCGGAGAGGTCTAAATATTTGCGTGAACATGTAGTTTGATAAAATGTACCATAATCAATCAAAAACTCGATTTCGAATTTTTGTGTAGTTAATTACGTTTGCATTTGGGGTGACGATATGTAGGTGGATTTTATTTTTAGAAAAAATTTAATTCCGTGGGAATTACTTAGAATTGGGCTGATAATGAATTATTCTTAATTTTTAACTCCAAAAACACAATTTGTAAGATATGACTTACATATCGTTACCTTAATATAGAAAGGCTCAAACAAATTATTTTTTTTTGAAATGGAGATTTTTGCATTTTTCGATATACATATAAAAATTTCGATTAAAAAAAATAATGAGTTAGGGCCTTTCTATATTACGGTAACGATATGTATGTACATATGTATATTCAGTTGCACAATCGAATTTTGAATTATTTTTGGTATGTTTTCAGATTCTATTACAAGGACGCGAGTCTTTAAATCGTGCTGTTGACGGCGATCTTGTGGCAATAGAATTGTTACCCGAATCCGAATGGTCGGCTCCCAGTGAAATTGTTCTGGAAGAATCTGAAGAAGTAGATGCTGGAGATGAGCCCGGCTCCACACCCGAAGAAGTTCTAGCTGCTGCTGCTTTGAAAGCCTCGTCAGCTGTCGAAAAAACACCAACTGCTAGAGTTGTGGGCATTATCAGACGTAAACGAAGACAGTATTGTGGTATTTTACAGCCAAGCCATATGGTTAATGCGACACGGCACATATTTGTGCCAGCCGATCGTAAAGCTCCACGCATACGCATTGAGACAAGACAAGCAGAAAAACTGCAAAATCAGAGAATCATTGTTGCCATAGACACATGGCCAAGATCTTCACGTTATCCTCATGGGCACTTTGTACGATCGCTGGGACCTTTAGGTGATGTAGAAACCGAAAATGAGGTTATTTTGCTGGAACATGATGTACCTCACAGTAAGTTCTCGGAAGAAGTTTTGAGTTTTTTACCAAAAATGCCCTGGGAAATTACCAAAGAGGTGAGTGAGTTGTCATAACATTAATATAATTCCTCTAACGTATTACGTACACAGGATTACGAAAAACGTGTGGACTTAAGAGACTTGTATATTTGCTCGGTGGATCCACCAGGTTGTACAGATATAGATGATGCATTACATTGTAGAGATTTGCCCAATGGGAACTTAGAAGTGGGTGTGCATATTGCAGATGTTAGTCATTTTATACGACCTGGGAATGCTTTGGATAAAGAGGCTGCAGCTCGTGGCACTACTGTCTATTTGGTGGGAAAACGCATTGACATGGTACCTGAATTGCTTAGCTCTAATCTTTGCTCTTTGGTTGGGGACCAAGAACGATTTGCCTTCTCCTGCGTATGGGAAATGGACAAAAAAGCAAACATTATAAATAAACGCTTTCATAAGAGCATTATTAAATCAAAATCAGCCATGACATATGAAATGGCGCAGCTTATAATTGATGATAGCAGTCAAAATAATGAAATTGCTAAATCTTTAAGGAATTTAAATCGTTTGGCAAAGATTCTAAAAAAGAGGCGCATGGACAACGGGTGAGTGTAGTAGTTTTTTTTTTTTTGCTTTAGTACTTATCTCATTGGCATTTAAGTGCCTTAGTGTTAGCCTCACCTGAAATACGTTTCCAAGTGGACAGCGAGACACATGAACCTTTGGAGGTTGAAGCCAAAGAATTGCGCGAAACCAACTCTATGGTGGAAGAGTTCATGTTGTTAGCCAACATAACAGTAGCAGAGCACATTGCAACTGAATTTCCAGAGTGCGCAATGCTGAGAAGACATCCCAAACCACCACCTAGCAATTTTGATCCTCTCATAAAAGCTGCCCAAAATCAAGGCTTCGAAATTAAAACTGAAACTGGTTTGCAATTCTCGAAATCTTTAGATGAGTGTGTTAAACCCGACAATGCTTATTTCAATACAATGATACGTATTCTGGCAACCAGATGCATGATGCAGGCATTATATTTTATCAGTGGCACATTGCAGAAAGATCAGTTCCTGCATTATGGTTTAGCGGCTGATATTTATACACATTTTACGTCACCTATTAGAAGGTAATTTTTTTTAAATAACTCATTTGTTCAGTAATTAATTTTTTTTTATTATTTGATAAAGATACTCGGATATCATTGTGCATCGACTCTTGGCTGCTTCCATTGGAGCTGATAGCACTTATGCTCAGTTATTGGATAAAAAATCCAATGAAGAACTTTGTCATAACTTAAATTATCGTCATAAAATGGCCCAATATGCCGGGCGAGCCTCAGTAGCACTTAATACTCATCTCTTTTTCCGTGGCAGAGTTCAACAAGAAGAGGGGTATTTTACTTTTCATAAAGTTGTGGAAATTAAATTTTAATTGTTAATTATGTTACAGTTATATATTGTTTGTGCGTAAGAACGCTTTGCAAGTGCTTATACCGAAATTTGGTTTGGAGGGTACAGTCTATTTAAACTCGCTTAAGGATGATGCAAAAAAACTGCCCGGAGCTGTTTCATTTTCTTTTAATGAAGAGGTAAGTAAATTGTGGCTGATTGCTGGTTAAATAAAAAATTAAAATTAATAATATTGTGACTTTTTTCTTTTAAGGACTATACCCAACGTTGTGGTGATATAGTATTTCATGCATTTGATCCTGTCACAGTACGTTTGAGTTTGGATTCCACAAACGTTCAACATGAAAAACTAGTATTTCAGTTAATTAAGCCATATATCAAAGGTTTTAGTGTAGAAAATGAAGAACCCACCAACAAAATTGAAGAAAGAAATGATATTGATATGGCACCGGCCCCCCCGCCGCAAAAGAAAGTTAAAAAATCTAAACAAAATAAAAACAAATAAAATAAAACAAATAAAAATAAATAAAAACAAATAAAATAACTTAAGAAATACTAGACTTTTTATTGTAATAAAACAAAAACAATGGATTGAATAAAATACTACCCTTTTAAAGCGGACGCACTTTTTTTATCACACCACTTTAGCTTTCGTGTTTTTTTATTTTTTTACTTTTTACGCCTATCGATAAAATTGAAGAAATAAAATTCCAAGGTGTGATTCAAGCAAACGCAAATGACCATATAATTAATTTAAAATAAAAGAACTTACTATTTACATATTAATATATTATTGTTTGTATTAATTAACATGCATTTATTTAATTTCGGCTAAAAATTAGCACCAGACTTCAGTAAGTTGCTTTATGTTGCATGGAACGGGTGTAGTTTAATCGTTTAAAGGATCAAAAAGAAATATATATAAACGTTTAAACTAAACTAGTGTAAATTTTAATTAAATAATTCGAGGACTAATTTGATAAAAAAAAAAGAAATATAATTATGGATAAAAATGCAAGCAGTGATAATTGTAAGTGAAAGTGAAAAAAAATACACTGATATACACACATACATATGTGTACACATCATAACGCTTTGTAAATTTAAAGTTAAATTAATCGAAAAAGTAAAATACATCATAAAAAAATAAATAAAATAATTTTCAGTATTCTTCGAATTAGAAACTACAATGATAACAAATTATGTGATATTTTTATTAAGGTTTAAATCAATAAAATATATATACATATGGATATGTATATACATATACATATGTATATAAAATAAGCACTCGGAAAGGACAACCCACATTTTCGAAACTTCGAATATATTTTTAAAACACTGATTGTCCTACACAAACGTCGTCGTATCTTGTCTACAAAGCAAAGTTGGTTAAAATTTAATATACATATGTAGATATGGGCTTTTTGAAGAATTTATAACACCATGCAATATTTTCAAAAGTATCTTATCTTACTAATTGTAATATCCTGTAATATGAATGTGAATGAACTAAGATATATATATGTACATATATGTATATGCGGTCGTAAATCAACTCTGGACTGAAGATCAAACAGCTCTTCTCGCGACATCGTAATTTCAAGTGCGGTCAGGCTTGTGTTTGTTATGTCGTTTTCGAGAGTTTTGTGTCCCGCTCGCACTGGTTGATTGGTTTACCTCAAATAAGTGTATGGTTGTGGCTCTTTTGTGTTTTTTCGTTGTTAACCAATCTTATGTAAAGGCAAAGGTCGTTCAGATTTATTCACAAAAACATTCACAAAAATACTGTTAAAAATATCATGGGTATATGGTCTTATGGTATGTTCACACTAGGCAAATATTTGCCTAAAAAGCGTAACCACTAAATCATAATGAAAGACGTTTTGATTCAGACTTGAGTTTATTAAGTGAAACTGTTTAACTTAATAAGAACGAGTCCGAATGAAAACGTTTTCCATTAATATTTAGTGGTTACGCTTTTTTGGGGAAATGTTTGTCAAGAGTAATCGTACCTTTAGTCACTCCGCCCATTTCTTTTGCAGCCATATTTTGCAAGTTAAATTTTCAAAGTATGTTTGAAACAAATACATACATACATACATACTGTGTATATTTTTATTTTTAAATTGTTATTTTAAGTTAATGGTAATACCAACCAATCCAAATAAGTTATTAGTTTTATAAAAATTCGGCGCTATGAAATAAGGCACAATGAAATAACGCCCAAATAAGAAATGAAATAATCCCCAATGAAATTAAACCCAAAAAAATTAAATAAGGCCCAAGAGACAATTAATGAAAATACACCCAATAAAAATTAAATAAACCTCAATTAAAAAAGTCCAATTAAAAAAGCACAATGAAACGAAACTCAAGATGAAATAAACTCAAAAAAAAAAAAATTAAATAAATCCCCAACAAACTCAGGATGCAATAAAGCCCAATTAAAAATTCCTTAATTTTATTAGGCCTTATTTCATTTCCTTATTTGGGCGTTATTTCATTGGGCCTTATTTCATAGCGCATAAATTTTCATAAATGTGTTCAAAACAAAATACATATTTTAAATATAATTGGCCTTATTCATAAAAAATATTTTGGTTTTATAAAATGTTTATTAATGAAATTTCCATAGAAAATTTGCATAAGGCAATAAATGTTTGATTAAAAATATAATCGAGTCAAAATTTTTGCATCATTTTTAATTAAATGTATTTGAATATTTTTCTAAGATTGTTTAAAACAATCATTCAAATTCAATTAAAAAAAATTAACTTTTGTTTAAAAATTTAATTGATTACGAGTTTAATTAAAAGTTGAATTGTGTCATTTAAACTTTTGCTTTAAAATATAATTGACTAAATGTTTAGTGAAATATTTAATTGAGTCGATGATTTTTGATTTATTTTTAATTAAAGGTGTTGATTGATTGAATAAATAATTTTTAGTTACTTTAATTATTATTGTTTGAACTCCATTTGTTTCTATATTCTTATGATTTGAACAGGCTAAAGTTCGTATCGCTTTGTAATTTTTTTTATATAAATGTTTCATTTGCTAAATCTACTAAACAATATTTTTTTAAATTTTAAAGCACTACAAATCTTAGTTTATTAATAAAGAAAATTTCCACTGGTTTAAATACTCTCACTTACATATGACGACAGTGATCTGCATTAGCAACAGTGAAATGCGCATAAGATCCAACTAAACCCTTCAATAATCAATTTCAATGTATTTTTAATAAAAACAAAATACTTTACTGAATAAGTAAAATAATAATTTGGGATTATTAGTGAGTTAAAAAAATTTAAACTTAAATTTTAACAATTCCCATAAAAAACACTAATAATCATTATTATTTGTTCATCTTGCTTCAGTTGATTTTTTCTATGGAGTTAAACGATTTCGCAAGTGGAGTTCGTTGAAAAGCGGTGGTCACATTTAAGATATTTTTTTTAGCAATTATTAATAAAATGTTTCCTCTTCAAAATAATATGACAAAGGTTTGACCCTTCAGTCCATCCCTGAAACTTCCCGCTAAACTACAGATTTTCGCAAAATTTGCGTTATCCGATATCTAAAATCGATTTGAGAATGAGTTTTGAAGTTAATTAGAAAACGATGTTTTAAAAATTTTTTTCGTGAACTTGATGGGCTTAGGGCCAATTTCGCCAACTCTATTTAAATATCAATTCATATTTGAGGAGCTGGTGAACAAAACTTGACATATCAACAGTACAACATGTACTGTTTTACTTACATACTGTTTTTTTTAATTTTTTTTCGGGCTCTCCAAGTACACATCTATGATGTCACGAAATATTTTCATTCAAAACCAGTTCGATCCCACCTTAAAAAAATAAAGAAAACTGACTTTTCCTTTCTAGTCTCTATCTATGTAAATAGTTCAGTTATTTGCCTCTCCTGTAAAAAAAGTTAGCGGGACTATGTGGTCTGGTTTTGTTCGCCATCTCCTCATTTAAATGTCGATTTTCATTAATTTTTGTACGGAAAAATTACTTTTAAATATTAATTGATATTTATATAAGTTGGGTGAAATTGCCATTGAAATTGAATTACTAAGGCCTATAGTACACGGCATGTAAAAAACCACATGCGCATGTGGTTCTGACGTGATTTTGACATCATCACAAAGCTACATTTGCTTCATGCCGTGTACTAGCAACATGTGTACACGCAAATATTCACATGATTACAGATTTGCTGCCTCAGAAAATGTGTTTAATTCGGTTAAAAATGTCACATTTTTATTTTGGAACAAAATTTTGTATCAAAATTTTGCGGCATGTAAAGTACATGTACTAGTAATTTTAAAAAAAGCAACCAACATGCTTAAGAGTAATTTAAAATTTGTTTGAACAAACAGTTTTGTGAAAATTGTAAAGTGTGCGATTTCCACATTCGAAAGTTCTGTCATATTGATTGAAATATAATCAAGAGCAGCGCCATCAGATGTTCTGCGTTCGCTAATAAATTTAAATTTTCTCAACAAAAATTTGCCGTGTGTAAACTCAGGCTTATGCCGAGCACACACTATGACATTTTTTGACATCGTAATAGTGTATACTGATGGCAACGTTTGTCATTTCCGATATGTTTCATTGTTTGGCATTGCCTTTCATATAAAAAACAAAATGTTAAGGGCGTTTGCAAATATTTTGAAAATGACAATACAAGAATTGCAAGATGTGTATCAGCATTACTCTGATAATCAAAATATTTCAACAATGTTGTCAACATCAACTTGTTTGGATTAAACAAACATTGATTGTATTTATTCTACCTATGTCTTTTTTTTCCAAGGTAATACTCACCTAATTTATATGAAGTTCTTTTCCCCGCTACAGGTCCCAGCAAAGGTTATGTTTGTCTTTGCACAGTTTTTTTTTTCAAGATATCCTACATCAAATATTATTACTATTAGACTCCTGTGTAACTAACTACTTGTATGGAGAGTATCCTAGATCCAGTAACATCCATACTATTTTTGTTAAACGTTTTGTAAGCCTAAATTATTTTTTTCTGAATAAGGCCTTTAATATTTAAGAATTTAATTATTTTTTTTTTAGTTGCATTTGAATGACTTTCTTTTTTTATATACAATTTTGTAAAAACTCTTTAACTACATTAACGGCCAGGCCCACGATGTCGTGGTTCGACCTATATTTTTTTGTTTTTATTATAAATAATCGATCGATCGTTATCTGTCGACTAATAGATCAATTATGGACAACAACCGAACTTCAGTTGTGTTGCCAATTGATAAATACATTATTACCACCTGGAACTGGCAACTAAGAAATTATGGTTCCCAGCAGTCATGTCATTTTTCATTGATGTTTTGTTTCCTTCTCCCAACTTAGATTTTTTGGATGCTGAATAGCAACTGAACTAAAGTTTGAAGACTATAGATTTACTACAAAATTTTAAAATCATAACAATCAGCCGAACTAAAAATGATTTTCGATTAGAATTACAATTTAAAAAAATAAAACTTCCTTATTCCAGTGATGCTGGCCTTATTTTGTATTAGGGATGGGGGGCATTATGGCGGGTGATTTTCATGAGTAAATTAAAATAAATAATTGCATGCAATTTTTAATAATTCTTGGGGGAGCAATAGCAATTCTTTTTTTTAAGAGGGGGGGGGGGGCAATGCATCCCCCAGAATGGGGCCTATGTTTGAAACTGTTTAACGTTTATCGTGTCAGAATCAAAATGTATTCATTAGCATTTAGTGGTTACACTTTTTCGGGCAATAGTACATTTAGTTTTGCGTTTTACAAAATAATTCCTTTAAATTGTTTTATGTTAATTAAAAAAAGCTATTATTTTAATTAAAAGAAAAATCTATACACTATTTTTTTATTAAACTCATTAATTAATTAAATTAATGAGTTTAAAAGTCCAAAACAAAAAAGTACATACATATGTATGTATGTATGTATCGTTACCTTAATATAGAAAGGCCCTAACTATTTTTTTTTTTTTTTTGAAATCGATTTCATTGTAGAAGAACATCAAATGCATCAAATAATCGGCCTTATCGTGGTTGGCGTATTTCAAATACGACTGTTTGGTAAACGCCGTGATTCACTATCCTACACAATCGCGCGATCTGCCAAATATGACATGTGTGCTAAAAAAAAAAGTGTGGTAGTGTGGACTAAAAATGCAACTGTGTGACAGATTTTTTGACAAGTCGTGCGATTTTAGAAATATTTATGAAAAATTTCATAAAATTATAAGATTCCATACGATCAGAGTTGTTTTTAGTTTTTTTGCATCATTTTTGTATGATAGTGTGGCACCTAAAACACAATTTTGAAGCGATTTCTTAAAGTCGGTCGGTCAGACTTCTGCAAGATTTTCTTGTGAATGAATCGTGCGATCTACACGATAGTGAATCAGGGCCTTAATAGATTAAAACAAAACTTTTGAAGTCTTCTTTAATCTATTACCAAACAGTCGTAGTCGCATTTGAAATACGCCAACCACGATAAGGAATAATGAGTTAGGGCCTTTTTATATTAAGGCAACGGTGTATTCCTTCAATATTGTTAAAACTAAATTCCTTAGTTAAGTGATTCGCATTGTATGTATATTTCACAAAAAGAATTCTTTCATTAACTTCAAGTAGAAGATTTCGATTTCTTGCAACTACAACTGAATAAATTTAACGCTTTGCGTAATGAAATTTCAAATCATTAATATGTATTAAATTGAATTGAATTATATATAAAATAGTGAATTGCTAGTGGAGTAAAGTAGTACATACATACGTACAGACATATAAATATTTATTGTCTCAACTATTTTTGTCTATTTAAAATATTTATTAATACTACTTAGGCCAAAATTTACATTAATTACTTTGACACGGCTTGATATTGCAATACTGGTACATACATAGTATGTGGTTAAAAAAAAAGTAAATTGAATTGAAGCAAATATTATACACACGTGTATAATAAAAAAAATTAATTTCAATATAAAGCAATTATTTACCCAAGTATTTATTCCAAATATTTGAACCTTTATAAGTTGTTTTACTTTGTACCATAAATCACCATAATTTGGTATAAATTTTCTTTCTTTTTTTTTTTTTTTGTTTGTTTGTGTGTAATTTTTAGTTTCGTATGGCTTGCCCGATGATGTACATGATCCTATTTACTTGGACAACTATAGAAGATCTATAAATCAGCCCTCAGATTTTTGGGATAAATTGGGACATTTGATCGATTGGATGCGGCCATGGGACCGTGTTTTAGATAATTCAAATCCACCATTTACGAAATGGTATGTTGGAGGTTATCTTAATGCGTGCTACAATGCTGTCGATCGTCATATCAAACAAGGCAAGGGCACTAAAGTAGCAATCATACATGATAGTCCATTGACAAATACTGTGCGGCATGTAACCTATCAGGAACTATATGATCAGGTATATGATCATAAATACAATTAAACGTTTGTTTACAAAAATTTGTGTTTCTATATACCACAGATTACAAAATTAGCAGGAGGAATGGCCAGTTTGGGGGTTAAGAGAGGTGATAAAATAGTCATTTATATGCCTCTTATACCCGAAACGATTATGGCCATGTTGGCAACGGTTCGCTTGGGGGCTGTTCATTCTGTAGTCTTTGGAGGTTTCGCAGCCAATGAACTGTGCACTCGCATAGAACATGCCCAACCCAAACTTGTGATTGCCGCCAATTGTGGCGTCGAACCGGGAAAAGTTATCTCATACTTGGATATCTTACACAATGCCATTGACATGTCTAAATGGAAACCAGTTTGTAATGTTATTTTCCAACGAACTAATGTCATTCAAACGGTTTTGGATGCTCAAAAAGATGTGGATTGGAAGGTTGTACAAAATTTAGGCGGACCCAATGACTGTGTGCCAGTTGAGGCAAATGATCCTCTTTATATACTTTACACATCAGGTACCACAGATAAGCCCAAGGGCGTCCAAAGACCTACAGGTGGCCACTTGGTGGCACTGATGTATACAATGAAAGCCTTCTATGGCTTGAACACTGAAGATGTTTGGTGGGCTGCATCAGACTTCGGCTGGGTGGTGGGTCATTCTTATATATGTTACGGTCCTCTCTTGTATGGAGCCACCAGCGTCTTGTATGAGGGAAAGCCAGATAGAACTCCAGACCCAGGACAGTATTTTCGGTAAGTTTTATGTGAATCAACAATTCTAATAAGAACTCAATTAATATAATAATCTACAAGCATTATAGATCAGCACAAGGTGGCGTCGCTGTTTTCCGTTCCCACTGCTTTTCGTGTCTTACGTCGTGTAGATCCCGAATGCAAATTTGGCCGCGAATACTCTTTAAAGTCGTTGCGATCTATTTTCATAGCTGGCGAACACTGTGATTTGGAAACGAAAAGTTGGACGGAGAAAAAATTTAAAGTGCCAATCTTAAACAATTGGTGGCAAACGGAGACAGGATCTCCGGTAACCGGCACATTCATGGGATTTAGAAACAATTTAAATACACCACCCTACAGCACTGGTTTGCCATTCATGGGATACAACAGTAAGATTTTTTCTTGATAATGCGCAACTGTAATTTACAATATTTTGAAAACTTTCTTATTCAGTCAAAATTTTGCAACCTGATGGCAGTGAATGTGAAACAAATAAATTGGGCAGAATTGTTTTTAAGCTGCCCCTGCCTCCCGGTAACATGACTACCTTGTATGGAAACGATGAGCTTTTCAAAAAGTTGTACTTTTCTAAATTTCCGGTTAGTATGTTTGTGCTTCCCATCTTTTACATAACGCGCCATAACCGCCAAAATAGCTTAAGCGACATAATTTTCGAAATTCAATTTTTGACCAAAATTGATTATTTGCGATCGTAAATAGTCGATTTTCGTAAAAAAAACGAAGTCCAAAAAATGTGTCGCTTAAGCTATTTTAGCGGTTATGGCTCGATATATGTATGTACATACATACAAATGCTTTCAATAATTATCGTTTCGTTGTAAATATTTAAAAATTTCTATAAGTATTAATATATTCAGAGAAGAGTAAAGAAGACGTACATATCGCATTCTGAATCAAAAGCAGTCATAACTCAAAAATTTTATAAAAATTCTTTGTTATTTCATTATCATTAAGTCCTAGTTGACACTATGCAAGTCTTATTGCTAAGCTGATTAGTTTGTAGGAGAGAGTATCCAGGGGAAAAGAAACGAGTACTCAACTTCAAGTATTGTCAATACGTTTTGCTTTCTTATTCGTAACGTTAAAAAAGCACACATGCATAGTAGGGGTGCAAAACTATCGATGGCACTATCGATACTATCGATAGTTAATTTTTTTTTCTGCCATCGATTAATACTTGAAAACAATCGATAAATGATATACCATTAAAACCAAAAAATGTAAATATGTTGCTTTTCATAAACAAAAATAACTGAATGACGTTAAAATTTCTTCCGCTGATCTCACTTATTTTTCATACAATTATTTTAGTTTTGTTATTTATTGAACTGACAAATAAAATTCTATTTTATTTTGCTTTGTTTTGTTCAAAAATATTTTGTTTTGTATGTACATTATACGAGAACCATACAACTTCGATACTATCACGATAGTATCGTCAATATATTGATAGTTTTTCGAACTTTCGATAGTCTTGAATCGATATATCGATAAAGCTTTTTAAACTATCGAAAACTTTCGATAGTGACACTATCGATAGTTTTCCACCTCTAATGCCTAGACAAAACTATGCATAAAAATATGAGCTGAAAAATAAGACTTGAAAAAATGATAAGGTTAGCAATAAGACTTGACTAGTGCGAACTGGGACAAAAGAAACGAACGAAGAACAGATCAACTTTACGATTTCAGCGATTCCAAGTTGGTGCTTTTGGCACTATTTTTAGTGCTTGTTGAACACTCAAAACGCCAAATTTAACTGTCAGTTAAAGTTCACGTTAGCTCTTAATCATACATTGCGAAAATGGCGCTAAAGGGTATAAACGGCGCACAGTGGGGCCAACTGCCATTTTTTCGCGGATCAATTTATGTCTCCACAGCTTTAAAAGTAAGGGTTACTAAATTTTATATGGGTATCGTCTTAGAAAAACTACATGTTCCAATAAAAGCTTGGATATATAGGAGGGGCAGACGGGCAAACCCTTTGCAAAGTAATTATTATTTTTCCTATATCTTCAGAACTACAACAGTAAGGCGCACTAAATTTGATGTGGATTACTCTTCAAACAAACTGCATGTTCCACCAAAATCTTGATGGTATAGGACGGGGGAGACGGGTACCTCCCATAAAAAGTAATTATTAATTAATTACTAAACATGATTTTTTGTATATAAGAAATACCGAAGCAGGAACTAAATGCATATAAACGATACTTAACCAACAAAACAAACGAAAATCATGATTTTGCTGTCTTCGATTTTAGATGATTTTTTTTTTATTTATTTTTTTATTTAGTCACAGACGTTATTTTTTAAATTGTTATTATATATAAATACAATCACGATCACGTCTGATTCAACCGTGTTTCACACGTGACTGATCTGTGACTCACGCGTAACAAATCATAATGTGTGTACATCTGTGGTGAAACCACATACAACAATGACAAAAACAACAGCAAAAAAAGTGTTAGCAGCAGTAGTTAGGAGCTTATTATTGGCAAACTCAACGCATGAAGCTATTTCAGTTGCCCACATCGACGTCACTTTAACACAATACCAAAAAATTGAAGCTTGTGTATCCGTTGTCTAAAACAAATCAGTCCTGTTGGCAGGTTTATGCTACCTTCTAGACCTTAGGGAACGGAAATAGATTATCAGTAGCAAAAAGTTGTTCTCAAATGTGAGTAAATAATCCCCAATTTTTTTGTATTGTGTTAAAGTGACGTCGATGTCGACAATTGGAATAAGGGTGATTAAATTTTAATGGGCATGAATGCGCAATTTTCTTTTAATGGAAGATTGTGCCTATTTAAGATTGTGTGGTAAGTTTCGTAAAAATCGGTTAAGTAGAACCACGTGAAATATAATAATAAATTTTCATGCGCGTAGTTCCGCCCATTTTTTTAACTTTAAAATTTTGTATTACAAGAACAAAAAGTAGAATATCATAAAATCAAATAAAAAAATTAGGGGCGTGTCCCCGCCCACAATGGGTCCAACTTAAAGACAAAAAAAGAATTTTTAAAAATATAGAAGGTATTTTATTACTGTCTAATGTTGTACTTTTAAAAAAATGTTAAATAGTGAAAATAAAATGTTTTATTTATCCTTCCATATCTTTTTAGGGCTATTACGATACTATGGATGCTGGTTACAAAGACGAAAACGGCTATATATTTGTAACGGCTCGGGCTGATGACATAATCAATGTTGCTGGCCATCGCATATCTACCCAAGCTCTTGAAGATGCTGTACTACGCCATCCTGATGTAGTCGATGCAGCCGTATTCGGTGTACCCGAATCAACTAAGGGGCAAGTGCCACTATGTTTATACATTCCTCGAGAAAATATTTTGAAAACAACTACTAAATTATCGGCCGAAATCATACAGAAAATACGAGATGTTGTTGGTCCCATAGCATCATTTCGTTTAGTTGCACCGGTTAAAGCGCTGCCACGAACTCGATCGGGTAAAACCATGCGCAAGGCTTTGGCGGACTTTGCCAAAAATGAACTAGTCATGCTGCCTGCAACCATAGAAGATCCCAGTGTATTTGTAGATATTCGTAGAGCCTTACAATGTTTGGGCTATGCCATGAATAGTTCAGACCAACTTTTGATAAGTTCTATTTAAAACCGATATATTTTTATTTACATACATTTATAAATGTTTAGAAATTAAAATTTATTTTTAATAGAAACGCTTAGTTAAGGATAAAAAATGAATAAATTTTTAAATACACACATACATACATACACATAAAATATGCATGAATGAATATGTGGAAAACTGAAGAAATGAAATTTCGTATAAATTTTTTATATCCATGCAAATTTAAAAGCAAATCAAGTGGAAAAAAAATCTATACAATGGGAAATTTGTGGCATTTTTATAATAGTTTTACACACTTTTTTATTATGCATGCATACGTATACACACACATACATGTATATGTATGTATGTATGTATGTATGTGTTATGTACGTACTCGTATGTATTTTAAAGCAAATCGTAATAAAACATACTGCAGTAATTTATTTATTTAAATATTATGTAAATAATGTATAGGCTGATGCAAAAGAGGAAATAAAACTAAAACAATTAATTGTGTTACATTCGGTTGTGCCAAAATTTTTACGCCCTTCCACAAGGTACGAAGTAGAGAAGCCAAAAAGGCAAGGTATGTGGAGACGTGAATGATCATCAAAAAAATGCGTTACTTACTCCGAAAAAAATCGTGCTTACGAAATACTCATACAAAAGATGGTGCTGTTGGCTGATATAAGGTGCAATCAGACGTGACATAACCATAGCCATGGAAAACAGCCGTTCGAACCAAACAAATGGGCAACACTATATTTTATTATAGGTGACTCGTCATAACGCCATAACCATTGCCATAGAAACCAATTGAATTTTGAGTTGGTTATGGCTATGGTATTATGGCCATGTCACGTCTAATTGCACCCATATTTAGTGCATTGGCAAAAATGCAAATGTCGGCCGTCAAGAGCACGAATTCGATGCTTGGCTTGACCCAATCAGTACTCAAAGAAAACATATACATAAGCAAAATAGTCTTAATTTTAGTAATTGCGTATAATCATAATTATAGCGCAAACAATTCATACGCTCACGTATTTTCTCTCAAGCAACTATGATTAGATATAGCCGATTCCAACATACAAAAGCATCTCTACTTCGTTTATGCGAAAAACTGAAATACTCTATGAGGGCAATTCCGCGAGAAATTTTTCCCGGGGAACAATTCCAACTAATAGCAAGTAATAGGGAAAACAAACAATTCTAATTGGAAAAGGGAGAAGTTTCTCGCGGAATTTTATTCATCATTGCCCTGTATAACTAAAAATAAAAATACAAATGCATATCAAACGCATTGACTCTCTCTTTCTCTCAAAATTATAGTCTGAGTATGCTTATACTCAGACTATGGCTATTTAATCGAACAAAGAAAATATACGTATGATACTCGGGATATTCATTCATCATTCGCCACCGTCTACATATATTTGTATACATAAAATTGAATGGGTGTGTGGCTATTTGAAAACATGCTCTATGTGTGTGTAAATGAAAATAGACTATGCGAATATAATGTGTAGCCGATTATTAGTCAGAGTATTTTTTTAAACTCATGCATGATCTTCATTAAAATTAATGACCCGTACCAATGCATATTCTCTGATTCGAAGACGTTTTTTTCATAGTTTAAAAAATAAATATTTTTTATAAGTTCGATGAAGAACCCGTGCATGTTCCCTGGTTTTAAAGCTTTTTGTATGTTAATTTCCATCTCTTGAATAATGACGGCGGTCTAATTTCTCTTATAAAAATAAAAAATAAAGAAAATAGATTAAGTCAAACTAGCCAATCACTTTTATCGAAACTGATACACAATCAACAATATCTCGTAACATTTTACAGTGTATTTGAAATGATGTGTTCTACTGAAAATTCCAACGAGATGTTACAATTTATTTTTGGATGAAAGTTTTTAAAAATATCATTATAATTTCCGTTGATATGAAGTTTGCTATATTATGGGGTTGAAACTTCCCTATAAATTCAATTGATATATTGAAATTTCGTTCGATAAAAAAAATTTATTTGTAACTCTCTCAATTGCAAATTAAAACTTCCGAGTTTTATTTTGACTTTACTTAATTTCAAATTAAAATTGCTCAGGATCATTTGAAATTTTCTCAATTTCAAACTGAAATTCCCAATTTTATTTTGTATTTTCTTAATTTTAAATTGAAATTCTTAATTTGGAAATTTCTCAACTCCTCTTCGTCACTAGATTTTGTCGAAATCTACTTAAAATATAGTAGAACTAATAGGAAATTTGCACCTGCACAAAATCTATCAGATTTCAATTAAAATCTTTTTAAAAATTTATGTTTTTTTGACATTTATCCAGACTTTTCTATACAAAAAAAAACTCATTAACTGAAAAATTTCTAAAACTATAACCAAACAACTGCAATGTAGCCAATTCACACACCTTTTTAAACAAAATGTAGGTAATTCAATCATTTTTTATATGATAGTGCATTTACACCTGCACAAAATCTAGCATATTTTAATTAAAATCTTTACGAAAATCTATACCGTTTACATATTTTTTTTTTGACAACTATCAATATTTTTTTATCCAAAACAAAGCCCATTAACCGAAAAATTTCCAAAACTACAACCAAACAACTGCAATGTAGGCAATTCACACACCTTTCTAAACAGACCGTAGCTAATTCAATCAGCTTTTATAAAAATATGTTGTACAGGGTAGTAAAAATAAAATAAAAATATTAGATTTTGAGTAGATTGCATACAAATCTACTCACAAACTAGATTTTGTTTTTTATGGGAAATCAAGTAAAAATCAGATAGATTTAGCTCAAAATCTCGTAACTACTAGATTTCGAGATAATGTAAATGCATTATAAGTATGTTTTAAAATAAAATATTAGATTTTGAATAGATTTCCTGCCTTTTTAAGCAGACCGTAGCTAATTCACTCATCCTTTTCGTAAATATGTTGTAAAGGGTAGTAAAAATAAAATTAAAATATTAGATTTTGATTAGATTTCCTAAAAATCTACTGACAAAATAGATTTCGTTTTGTATGGGAAATATAGTAAAAAGCTGCAATATTTAGCTCGAAACCTCGTAAGCACTAGATTTAGAGATAATGTAAATGGCCTATAAGGGCCTATTTCACAAATGCTATTTAAATATTAATTTATATTGAAATTCCGATTTTCATTAAGTTTTGTTGGAAAAATTACTTTTAAATATGAATTGATATTTAAATAAGTTGGTGAAATTGGGTCTAGTAGGGCATTTACATCATCTCAAAATCTAGTACTTACGAGATTTCGAGCTGCTTTTGACTAGATTTCCCATGCAGATGGGCATTTGGAATTGCTGCCAAAAAAAAACGCTGTCGCACAGTATTATTTCAAAGTCCATTTTTTATTTAGTTAGCATAGATCATGGCGTGCTGCTCCAGAGAGAAAAGCTAAAATCACCATGTTCGAACCAACATTAACTTACATAAATTTACAAATACTTACGAGTATTATGACAGTCGCATCTCTTAAGCTACGGTCACACTTGTCAAACATTTGCCCAAAAAAGCGTAACCAACAAAGCGTAATAGACACTTGTTTATCATATTAAACAGTTTCGAACACAACTAATGCACAATGTCATAGAAACAAACAATGTTGGCTACTCTTTAACTTGACAAACTTTTGTCTGAATTGAATGATTTTTCATTAGCATTTAGTGGTTACGCTTTTTTGGCCAAATGTTTGACAAGTGTGACAGTAGATTTGTTGTATACTAGAGTCCTGCGTAAATAGTCTTGAAATGTAAATACCTCTTGTTTCTTAAATGTGTTCTCGTGGCATGTATTATACTAAACCAATAATAAATGCTGTCGTATAATAAGCGAAGCAAGATGGATGCATTGGTGTTCGTGTATATGAGTGTTAACAAGCGATGTCGCGAAGACTTTTTGTTCAGAACAAACAATCAAAAGAAGTACTGTTGATGAGTGTATGCTTGTTATTTTGCATATTGCACGTTTGAGTGTGTGTGTAAGATATAGAATATGTGGATGACTACAAAAATAGTTAACTTGTAGTAAGTTTTCTTAGACTGACCAAAAGCTAACTGCAATGTCATCCAGAACAAACCCAAAATTAATTCTTAAGTTGAGTACGTAATTGAATTTGATGAGAGCCAACAAATTTATTTTCAGCTACTTTGGAACTCATTTCAGTTTTATATTAACATTTTGCTCTTGTTATTTTATATGGTACCTTAGCTGATTGGTAGCTAAAACCTAAGAAATTTTTTTTAATTTACTGACTACCAGGTGATTTAAAAAAATCAACTTTAAGTTAGCTAAAAGTAATGCAGAGTGAAACAATTGACTACCGCCTAGGATATCGCAATTTTAAAATATTCAGTTGATTACATTGAAGGGTCAGTCAGTACTAGTTGCGAAATAGTTAGCTTAAAGTTAATTTAAAGTTAACGTAATTTCCGACAGGGGTGTTTAAGTGCATCCAACTAATGTCAATGCACGTGCGCAGAAAAATGAAAGACTATACACATATACATCCATGACGTTTGTATGCGCGCCCATGCGTAGAAAGCAGCAAGCATTCCAAATTCTTCCTTCACGAAGTATTTTCTTCTTTATGCATTAAACACATTCACCAAGGCAAGCTACCGACTACCACATATCAAGGATAGAATACACATATGATTCTTTTGAAGGCAACAGGGCGACAGGTTGTTGTCTATGCTGATTTTGTCGTTGTAGTCCAATTAAACTAATTTCTATTTCTTTGGCTACAATGAGAAAATTCAGTGTTGCCAGTATAATACAAAATGTTGAATGAATGATTTTGTGCAATTATTTCATATTATTTAACAGAAACAATATCCAAAAATTGATGTAAAGAATAAATTGATTCGTTTTTGTACTTTAACGTGAAATAAGTACATTTTAAAAGAGTAATTAATTATGAAAGTAAAGTATTTGAAAAATCCCTTATGCCTTAAAAGGTCTTGTAAGGGGTCTTGTGCAGGACTTTAGTGTATACGAATATATCTATATTTAAGTAACATATTAAACTAATTTTATTATTTACCTCCATACATGCTATTTATTATGAACCATTAGATTAAGATATGTATATAGTATATGATAATAAACATTTTTACAATCATAGGAAAAGAAACCCCCAGACAACTAACTGAAATTAAATTAAAGAATAAAAGGACCTCTACGAGAGATAAATACATTTATTTCAATTTTGATGAATATGAGAGAAACTGCAGTAAAACAACCTTATTGCTACTAAACTTAATTTCAAACATGGTTTTTTATGACTTTAGCAAATTTTATGAAATTTATTAATTTTATAATGTGTATTGTATTGTCTCATAGAACAAATATAAATATTGATAGTTAATATTAACTAAAATATAAAGTATGCACTAATAAAAAGTAGCAAACAGTAACTTTAATAGAAGTTTGAAAACAATCAAAAAGATGAAAGCCGGAATATGTGTGTTATTAGCTTTTTGTATAATCCATGAGGGTGTTGAAAAGGACATTAAAGGACTATTAAACAATCACACAAAACCCACACACAATGCATCAAGAATTCATAAACCTCACCACCATTTGTTTTTTTTTTTTTTTTTGCTTAAAATCTTCATTATACTAAACTCAATTATTTGTATGCACAAAATTAGATAGAGTCTTACGTGAGTGGCGTGTGTGTATGAAATTATCTATGTATCCTGTTTGAAAGTGTGTCACACTTTGTACCGCCTATAAGCAACAAGTTGTCTTATCGTTTTTTATCGTTTGTTTACGAACACTCCTCTAGCCAATAGAATTGCTGCATATATCCTTCGAAGGATGCTGTGCTCTAAATACAAATAAAAGAAGTTGTCCTTTCGTCAAAATTATCAGTTAAGTTTACGAATTCAACAAGTGAACAACTCAAGTAACCAACTAACTCTAGGCTCATTTTTATTTGTAAACTAAATACCAACTTCAATTATTTATAAAAATGTAAGTGTTATAAATAAAGTGCTGATTAAATTATATTAAATAACAGATTGATATGTATGTATAATAATTTTTAAATATTTTTTTAAAGTGCAATTTTTTTACGAGGAATGAAAATAGTTTTTTTTTCTAAGAATTATTCGTTTGCTTAAGAAAATATTATCAAGGAGTTTTTTAAATGTCATAATATCGAGCCATAAATGCCAAGAAAGCTTAACCGACACATTTTTGGACCTCGTTTTTTTTTTTTTTTTTTTTTTTTTTTTTTTTTTTTTTTGACGAAAATCGATTGTGTACAATCGCAAATACATACCCGATATTGGTTAAAAAATGAATTTCGAAAATGATGTCGCTTAAGCTTTTTTTTTAGCGGTTATGGCACGATATATATAAATAACAAATCGTTGCTTTAATATATAAAGGTCCTAACTCATTATTTTTTTAAAATCGAGTTGTTGGTATATTTCGGTAGAAAAACATCGAAAAATGCAAAAATCTCGATTTTAAAAAAATTATGAGTTAAGGCCTTTTTATATTAAGGTAAGGTAACGAAAGGTTTTAAAACGAATTTAAGCTGAAAATTGGAAGGCAAAGCAGTTGACATTTGTAAGTCAGCCTATATATGTACGCCAATCATACAGAAGTCATGCTGAAGAAGAAGTTTGCCTTCCAACCAAGAGTAGTGTTCCATAATGCCACACTACAAAACATTGACAATACACACTCTTTCAAAACGTTGCACAGTGGGTCAGAATCGTTTTTCATTGGCCAAAACTGTGCAACTTTTGAACTAATGAAGATTTTTCTGTAATTTTTTTTTTTTAAGTGGGTAGATATCATTTATCCAGATTTAGTTTCATTAGAATCAATACAGTGGTTGTTGAGAAATTCAAGTTTAAAATTGAACTTTCGATACTTTTTTAGTTTTGCATTATTTTTTTATTATTTTCTTTTCGTTGAAAAAAATGACTTATAATAAAAAATAAATCATCTTTATAAAAACAACAAAGTAGGTTTTTGAAAATTTGATACAAAAGCAAAGTTTTTTTCAGTCATAAATAGATTCTAGACTTTTTTGGATATATATATATATATATATATATATATATATATATATATATATATATATATATATGTCCTGACTGTAGACAACCCATTCAAAAACATAAATCAAATTTGAAAACCGGTTTACATATGAGAGTTATGCGCAAGGGGAGCGAACTTCCCCCTCCAATTTTTGAAACAAAAATATAGGTTCAAAGTGTGCAGACAAAGCCTTTCAAAAAAATAAATAAATTTTTAAAATCGGTTTACAAATGATAGTTATGCGTGTACAAACACAAAAAAACGTATTCACAATTACGAATCATAAAACAAAACAGAATTTGCAATTGTATGAAAGTGTGTACCGTATCACATTCTTCTCCCTCCTCTCTTCCATAAACTCAGACCTTCTGAAAGAATAATTCCGTAGTGTGAACCGTGCCATAGTTGGCGCTTGCTTTTTAATATTTCATTAGGGCAATTAAAAAAAATATTTTAACATAACATTTATTTAATGAAAATTGTTAAATAATTTTGAAAAGCTCTATATAATATAAAGTGATACTAAAAAATTAATCAAACAAAAAAGAATTCACGGTATACAAATAAAAAAAGAGCAAAATACTGTTCATGTATTTACAAATTTTTGTTAAAGCTGTCCTATTGATTGATTAACGTAAACCTAGAAATAGCAAAATATATAATATAAGAGTACATATATCGTCCCTACCATGTCAAACTATCCAATATGCAAAATTCGTTTTTTAGATTCATTATCTTGCTGCAATAATTTCTATGATATTCCTCGTTTCAAAATGCTGAACTCAACTCAACAAGAAATATTTTAAACCAGGCGTTTTTATGATTACGCCGACTTTAAATTCACAATTGACGACTCTTTTCGCTCTTCTGAAAAGTACAAATTTGCATATTGGATATTTTGACATGGTAGGGACGATATAATCAATCGCATTGCGTATGTCGAGTCGAATATTTATCTACTGTGCCCATAATTATGTAGAAGGTTAGGTTAGGTTGAAGAGAGGAGCGAGATATATGGTCGATTATACATTTGACTAAATCCAAAAATATTTTTGTATTGTGCAACATTTTAATTTAGAGTTGTACTAGTCTCGATTAGTATAAATTTATGAAATGTTTATTAAATATTTATTGAAGCTTTTTTTAAGAATAATTTATATTTCATTCTAGTTCAATTAAATTTAATATGTATCAAGATTTATTTATTTCACAAATATGAGAAAATATATTACACTGCAAAATAAAAGTTCCACTGTGTGGACAGTGGCAGTATGCAGCTTCGGAAAAGAATTTAAAAATGTTTCGCAGCAAATGTTTCAGTTGCGTAGACGAGGATTTATGACATTCATACAAAACTGTCAGCAAACAGATATAAAATAACTGCTATTATATTGATGGCAAGCGCTTTCATTGCCGTTGATGAGCAAAATTGATGCAAGGGTTGACATCGTAATGATTAAAGGTGTGACGGGGTAAAAAACTAAGACCTATGACAAGTATCTTGTTGTCAAATTATATCACGACTATGATTGATTCAGCTATCGGTATACTGCGATATTTTTTTAATGAAAAATATGGCCATGTTAAAGCAAGGAAGCTTTTAAATGTACCCACACATTTGCAATATTATTGTGCAATATGTATGGCACAATGTATGGGATAAAATCAAAAGTCTTGAAATTTATATTGCACAACAAGAAATATTTCGTCATATGTTGACAACATTGTGCTCCTAAAATAATTTTTTTTCTTAATTACTTAAATAAAAATTATTTAATTTGTTTCGATTTTGCATGTATCTACTAGAGATGGGCGCGTATTATTGGTATGGTATTGAAGATCAGAAAATTTAATTGATTTTTTTTCAAGAGACGCTTTTCAAAATATGACACCGAGTTGGCACTGCCAGCTGATACTATCTGCCACCACAGCTGATACTATCGGTTTACGATTCTTCATATTGAGTTGAAATATTTGGGAAACATGGCTACCTAGTAATCCGGTTGTGCTCGTCAATGGGGGTGTTTATTAAAAGGGTTTCCATTTTTTATAAGTTAATCGTCACAAAAGACTTTAAATTTTAGGTAGCGTAACGAAAATTAAATATAAAAAATAAAAAAAAAATTGATTGATTACCGAAACATGGTCTAAGATGTAATTTGCCACGTTGATTCTAAGCCCACCCTCCATGCTTCAGAGGCTGGTGTTGTGTGTTTTACGATACAAAATATTAAATTTTTTCTTTACTGGAAATTTATTCATACATATTTTACATCTAAAATCGTTTCTCAACACGCACGAAATTCGATATTTTGTCATGAACACTTCGTATTGAGTCGTGCGTGTTCGTGTCATGGAAAAAAACACGTCATGCGCCCATCTCTAGTATCTAGTATGTACCCTGTCGGAGAATGTGTGGTTGACTACATAAATATTTAACTTATAGTTAACTTTTCTTAGACTGCCTTAAAGCTAACTGAGATGTCATCCAGAGCAAACCGAAAATTAATTCTCAAGTTGAGTACGTAATCGAATTTGATGAGAGCCAACAAATTTATTCTCAGCTACTTTGAAACTCATTTCAGTTTTATGGTAACATTTTGCTGTTGTTATTTTTGAAGGTACCTTAGCTGAGTGGTAGCGCATCGAGTACACAACGTGTGATGATACGTGTTCGAACCCCAGAAAAATTTTTTAATTTACTGACTACCAGGTGGTTTAAAAAAAATCAACTTTAAGTTAGTTGAAAAGTAATGCAGAGTGAGACTATTGACAGCGTTGTCAACTTGGTGCGTTTCGCACCATTTTGGGTGCTTTTTGAAATTTTTTGTGCGAAAAATTCCTTAGTTGGTGCGTGCTGCGCTTTTTTTTAAATTTCGGTGGGTTTTTTAATTTTTGGTGGCACCAACGCAAATTTAACACAACAACGGGTTAAAACCGAAAAATTCTTGTTGTGAAATTTATCAACTTGCTGATAATGTTAATTACCATATTAATACTAATGATGCTTACAAAATATCACAATGTGAAATAAAATCTGTTGTATGGTCCGATTATAACAATAATGATGAAAATATTGGCTTTATTTATTAGGAATAATTAATTTTTGTTCTCTTTTTAAAAAGTTTTATACAGAATTTATAAAATTAATGTACAAAAATGTATCATCTTGTACAAGTGAATCTAAACATATTTATGTGCCCTTAATTATGAAAGTTGTATAAGTCATATATTTTTTTGGTCGAGATATTTAGTACATTACATTTGAACAAATCCAAAAATATTTTTGGAATTTATGCAACAGTTTAATTTAGAGTTACTAGTATAACCTTATTTTACTATATCGAATCAAAAATGCGTATGACTTAGAACACTTTCATAATTAAGGGCACATGTATACCATGTATGTACGAATTCGTTTAGTACATATGTATATTGTAAAAGGCTATTTACAGAATTCTTTTAATTGTGATATTTTTATATGGATACATTAAACTTCTGATAAAAAAAATTAAAAATATTTGAATAAAATGATATATACTGAACTTTTATTAGTTTTGAATGCTTACTATTTATTAATCGTTGATCTCTTTAAAAATTTTTGTACAGAATTTATGAAATTAAAAAAAAATATTATTAAACAAATTTGTTTAGTTTTTTTTAGGTTTTACCTTTTTAACTTTGAACTGTAAAAACCTGTTTTAGTGTTAAATTTTTAATACAAAAAATATAATTTCATACTTTTTATGCAAAATCAATTCAATAAACATTTTAAACTAAAGAAATCTTGGTGCGTTTTTCGTAAATGGCGCGGTTTTTTCTTCATTTTGGTGCGTTTTGAAATTCCAAAGTTGACAACGCTGACTATTGACTACCGCCTAGGACATCGCAATGTTAAAATAGTCAGTTGATTACATTGAAAAGTAATCCAAGTGTCAGTCAGTACTAGTTGCGAAATAGTTAGCTTAAAGACAGTTTAAAGTTAACGTAATTTCCGACAGGGTACCACGAAAAATCAATCTTAAAAACTCTTAAACGTACGTGTGTGTGCAGATTTTTTATAGTTTTACATTCGTTACTTTAATATAGAGATGGCCTAGCCTAACTCATAATTATTTTGAAATCGTGATTTTTGCATTTTTCGAAATATACAAAAAAAGGTCGATATGAAAAAAATAATGCGTTAGGACCTTTCTATATTAAGGTTAGGATATGTATGTACATATATTGCAAAACAATTGCGATACATATATATTTTTGAAAATTTTGCAATTCATTGAACACTGTGGAGCAAAATGACAATAATAATAGCAAATAAAGTACTCAATAAAATTGCATAGTCTATGGGTACCGTAGGACAAGTCTAGCTGAAGAAGTCATGATGTGCCGAATCGCCGAACTTGTGACCGGCAGTTGTACAGGGTGGCTCAGAATGAGCTATATTTTTTAAATGGTTTATAACTTTTTTATTTATGCTATTATAGTTTTTTTTTAACACAGTATATTATTGGGGAATTTTTTGCAATTAGCTTTGAAATGATGACGATTTCATTTCTAATCTTGGTTTGTTGGCGTACACTCTTTCTTTCAAATATTCCCAAAGAAAACTATGGGTACAATGCGCACATTAAAATGACGACGATGTGCACGCTGTGTTAATACAATAGACTGTTGGTTTGAAAAATAAAATTCCATTTATTTTTGTACGTTGTTCGATCGTGTAATGATTCATAATTAATTGTGCCACCCTGTATAATCGATTGTCGAAACTTTTCTTTACTTTAATACTTATTCAATAGAATTTATAATTGCATTTGCAAAATTTAATAAAGAAATAAAATAAAATCTATCTAAAAAGTTTCAGCAAAAAAAAAACTGCTCAGTGGTATATTTTGTTAAAAATGTCTGTTACAAAAACCAAGTTTAACTTTTTTTATTGTTCAATTGAGAAACTAAATTGTATATAAATAATTTTATCCAATTTTCAAGCCTAAAATTTTTGGTCTATATAATTAATCGATTTTATTTTTGTTGCGATAATTGTACAAATTGTCAATTGTTTGACAATGCGAACTAAATATGTACCTATAAGGTGTAATAATCTTTTGTGAGGCAACCACATCACGTTTCCTCATAAGAGTGCATGAGTTTTTGATATGAATGCTGAACCAATAACAAACATACATACATACATACATAACTATATATGTACATATGTATGTAAATTTGTACATATGTATGTATGTATGTATGTGCATACAAATGCTGCATGTAACAGAATGAAACTATTCAGTCGCAAGAATAGTTAGCAATTTAATTTAGAAAAATTATATTAATATTATAAAACTTCAATGTCAATAACGATCCATATAAAAAAAATTACATAACTAAAAGGCTAACATGTTGATTAAAAGCAATATGTCTTCATTTGATGTACATAAATATACACGCGCATCCTGTAGACTCACACCTTTGTTACAAACTCTACATACTCGTATCCCATTTATTTAATTTATGCTTTGTTGCTATTTCAGCTTGGCAACTACATACATATGTACATACATACATACATACTCGTATGTACACTTAGTTCATTGTCATGCTGACTACACTGATGTTGATGCTCAAGACAATCCATCCACTTGTTACTTTGCGTCAATCAATGCTAATATCTTATGTCTAACATTTAGTCCTTTTATCATGCTGAAGAAGAAAAAAAAAGACATAATAGATAAAAATTGTCAACATGTTTCAATGCAATTTACACTCCTTAAGACTTAATGCGACTAAAGACAATTTTGTTTGACTTTCGTCAACAAAAACAATAACAACAACAACATTGGCCAGGTTACAAACGGTACAGATTATTGTTTTCCTTTTCCCGTTTAGATTTGAATTGTGAAGAATGCGGATGTAAAAACTGTGTAAGCAATTCGTTATTTAAAAAACGCCAAAAGGTGCGATTAAAAATAATTAGATTGTATTCACAATTACTTATTTGGGGTATTCAAACGGTAGTGTTAAAGTCATAACGTCATAATGTTCTAAACTTTTAAACTAGTTTAAAATACGAATGATGTGAGCAACCCCTCATATGTTAGTGTGTTAGTTGAAACATAAACAAAATATGATACAAAACAAATGAGAAAAAATATTACAATGGTACGTACGGATATGCAAAATTATAAGAAAATTATTTAACGGCTTCTATCTGTTTCCGAAAATTATTTGCGAATTTTTGCAATATGTAAAACAAAATTTTTTCGAGCATTTGACCTCTTAAAATTTTAAGGCTTTGGAATTTATTTGCAAATTTTCTTAAGTTTTGCGATCAGGTAATTTTTGATAAAATTTGTTGCTCTTGTGTGTAATTTTAACAAACTAGGATTGAATCAAGCCACATCATTGTCTGATTGAAGTATTTTTGTTGTTGCATTTTTTGCCTTTTTTTACACATTTGGCGACTTTTATTTTATATCACACTTTGCTATCATTTTGGTATTATAGCAAGTTTTTGCAAATTTTAATTTTCGCGAATTTTTCCGATTTTTTGGAATTTCTTATGTCTTTAGGTATTTATGTGTTATTTTAGGGCTTGATTTTTAACAATTTTACCGATTTTTAATACATCTATCTATTTGTGCGAATTTTCATAATTTTGTAAATTTTCTACGATTTTTGGAATTTCTTAGATCTTTAGGTATTTGTAAGTAATTTTGGAGCTTGTTTGCAATTTGTTGCAAATTTCTGCAATAAAAGTGATTGTTCCCAATTCTTTGTTTTTTTTTTTTAAGTTTTAAACTTTTTTTAATAAGTATCAGACTTTAATATATTTTTGATGTTCCCAAGTTTTTGCGAATTTTCGTAATTGCGAATTTTTAAAAGTTTTTTGCATTCCTTACATTTTAAGATTTTTTTAAAATAAATTTTTGGTTGTTTTTCAATGAAAAAATTATTCGCGAATTTTCGCAAATTTTTTGCACGTGAGATAATTTTTGATTCATAAAATCTACTGAGTTTGCTCGTTTACAGTTTTTGAGGCTTTGGAAATTTTTTGAAGATATTCGCATTTTTGCAAGTTTTCGCGATTTATATGCTGTAAGTCCATACTCGAGTTATTACTTTTTTTGCGGTCTATATAATCAGCTTCGGGAGATTGTTTCCATTATTTTAATCCCTTGCGAATTTTTATATTTTTTGCAATATATAATGATTTGAATAGAAATTTGCTAAAGAAAAATGCCACGTATTTAAACTTAAATTGACATTTTGTCGAAAAATAAAAGTAAAAAGCATAATAATTAGTTATGACAGTAACAAATACATAGAGTGAAGAAATGTATTAATATAGTACTCCATTTATATGAAAGAAAGAAAATAAAAATAATTTTAAACTGGTTTAAAATGTTAGGACTTTATGACTTTATGACACTTAGGACACCCTTGTGAATACCCCAATTATTTCAAGGGCTTGATTAATGCTTTTCAATATGCAACATCTAAAGGTCATGTTTATTAATAAGCAAACATTGTTGTAAGAATTTGTTTGTTTTTTCTGCTTTGTGTTTATGCGTTTAAAATTTTGGCAGACCGATCGATCAGGTCTTAAAATAGCTACAGTGCCCCAACAGTTGTATCGATATTTCATGCAAATTATTATGCTTATGGCGTATGTAAAGCGGTTTTTAAGCGAAATTTCGCTCACAAAGAACGCACTTTGAAGTCCTATAAATAGATCTACATGTAAATTTATGCGTTGTTGTCCAGAATTTTTTAACAGTTGTTCTCTTAGCTAAAAACTAGTTTCCGTCGTAAGGCAATTTTGGGCTGAAGATCAACTTTTGCGTCATCGTATTTATTTCTTAAGTACAAGTTAACTGGATTAAAACGTAGTCCTCGACATTGTGCCGATAGCGTTATCCAGGCTTAAAGAAAATAATATTTAAATAATTTAACAAGTAAAAATTTAAAAAATCAAAAAAACCCGACTGCGACTAACTTTTAACCGTGAAAGATCCTAAATTGTCATTCGAAAAATCATAATCATCATAAATCATGATTCTCAAATGCCTGTCGAATGATGCCCACTTTGATATATCTTCTGATGGTTACTGGTTTGCCGCACAGTATATTAAGAATACGTTATTACTGCGGCAAACTAGTAACCACCCGACGATATGTAGTCCGCCGACTTTTTACGAGTACATATTTTATTTTTATTTTCTTTAGTGACACTTCCTGTATTAATACAAATCAATTGACGTAGGAATCATCAAGAGGCATCACGCGTTCGGTTTATATAGTGCCTTAAAGAAATACACATACATATCGTTGCCGTAATATAGAAAGGGTCTAACTCTTTGTTTTTTTTTTTTTTTTTTTTTTTGAAATCGAGATTTTTGTATATTTCGATAGAACATCTAATGTATGGAAAAATACAAAAGCTCGATTTTTATAAAATAATGAGTTGGACCTTTCTATATTAAGTTAAAGAAGACAATAGTCTTCTTTGCGTCGTTCAATTGGATAAAAAGCCACGTCTTTTTTGGCAGTCAAATGTCCTCTTTTTCTGAGGTTGACGGCAAGCCTAGCTTAGGGTCTTTTAAAATACCTAAGTAGAGAAAACTATAGACCAAATCCAATTGATGATATATTAGCAGCTGGGAACGCTTCCCGGAGCATACTTGAAAGTACGGCTATTCATTTAGAAAATGTGCATTTGAAACGAACTGTTTGTGATCTACTTCTTAAGTAGTGAGCATACATATGGGATACCCTGGCAATTTGCGCACTTGCTCCTGTTTTTTTAACAACAAATTAAAACTAGCTCTTATAATTTATTTTATTTTATTTATCTTTTTATTTAAATATATAAATATATAATTTATGATTGAAAGTATTTTTTGTTTGTTTTGAGAATGATCTTTGGAATAAACGGGCTATCCATCGAAAAGGACAACTACTTCCCAATTTAGGGAAGCCCAAAGCTTCTATTTCATGTTCCAAATAATGATATAACAAAACTCTATATACCTGATTATACGTAGTAAACAGTCGCACGGAAGCAACAATTGCGACGGCCTAAGTCCTCGTCCATACTGTAAAACATTTGCTGCGAAACATTTTTTTCCACACTTTGAAGTTTTTCTCATATATTTTTCATGAGAATGCGATGAGAATGACGTACTCAACAAGAACTGCATATACATGAAACAAAGTACCATTTTCCATTCCTCTTTCGACAAACTCAAAAGTTTTGCAGCAAATGTTTCACTGTATGGACGGTGACTAAATTTTATGCTCTATATTTAGCGAATAGCAAAAGTCGACTTGTTTTCAACGAACTAAATAAGCCAGGCAAAACAGTATACTGGTATAGTACACTTGAGGCAATCGTCAAGGCAACCAACATAAAATATTAACATCAATTCGAATGAGGCATGCGGTTGGAATACACAATAAATAGTCCTTAGGAAACATATTCTATATTTATTATTGTAATAATTTTTAAATTACAGAGAATGCTTTAGGTTTTGTACTAAACACATATTAGTAATAATTTACTTACATAGATACCATTTAACAGAAAATTGTCTGTTAAATTTAACGGAACAAAATTTGTCGATTAGGATATTAATGGTAAGAAAAATGTTTAAAAATTAACGGACAATTAGAACAATTTGAAAAAACAACTTGACAATACTTATTGGAAAAGTTATAAGAACTACCCATTAAAAATATACTCCAAAGATCCCATGAAAATGTAGAGTTCGCGATGTGGAAGTAGTGCAAATTTGGATAATTTCGAATAATTTATACATAGGATGATTGTCATTGCAAGAAGTTGTCTTTTCCGTTTCCTAATCACCGAATTGGAAGCGATGTGAAGAAAAATTTCCTTTTTGTTGTTCTATTATAATAAAATTTTCTTATAAGAAAAATGGTAAAGAATTGCCCATTTTTGCAATTTGTTTCTTTTTATGCAAATTTAAAAGCAAAACATTGTTTTCATGCAAGTTTCAGTAAATAACTTTTAATTCTTAGACCAAAGTTGTTTCATAAATTTCTTTAAAAATAAATCGATTTTCCTTTTAAATCATGTTGAGTATTTTATATAAACAATTAGAATATTTCCCTGCGACTTCGTTCGCATCCAAAAAGAAACTGAATAGACTTTAAACTGAATTTACACTAGAGGCCTGCGTAAACAGTCTTGAAATGTAAATACATCTTGTTTTTTAAATATATTCTCGTGGCATGTAATAATACTAAATCAATAATAAATGCTGTCGTATAATAAGCTAAGCACGATGTATGATACATTGGTCTTCGTGTATATGAGTGTTTACAAGCAATGACGTTTATATACGCGCCCATGCGTAAGAAGAAGAAAGCATCACAAATTCTTTCGTCACCAAATATTATCTTCTTTGCTTCTATACCTGCAATAACTGAAACAAATTTCTTGCAAACACTGTTGTGTAGCATTTGTTTTAGAAGCATTTGAAAAATCTCTCATGTCTTGAAAGTTTCTTTAAATGGTCTAATTTATACCAATCTTATCAAAAACAAAAAAAAATACCAGCAGCAAAAATTTTTCCCGTTTTACCCTGTTCCGCACAACTTTCTTAATTTTTTCTTTCATATTCTACTTCTCCAGATAATAACAAACTAAAAGCCATTCACGCGTGATGCCGTGCCAAAAGAAATTAGATTAATTTTTGTAAACGAGGGCGGATCAATAAGTCCGTGACTTTTTGAATGAAACAGTTTTTTTTTGCAAAACAAAAATTTATTTTTCCTTTTAACTCAATAAACTTAGTCCAACGTTTCTCCAGTTTTTGTATCTCTTCCCAAAAATAGGATTTTTCTAGATCCTTAAAATAGACATTTGTTTGGTCGTTGGAGCTAAATCTCTTTCCACCGAGCCATTTCTTTAGGTTTGGAAATAGGAAGTAGTCACCAGGGGCTAAATCCGGAGAATATGGCGGATGGGGTACCAATTCGTAGCCCAATTCATAGAGTTTGCATTATCTTGATGAAAACGAACTTTTTTATATGCCATATGGGGTCGTTTTCTTTTTAAATCCTCATTGAATCAGTGTAATAAGTTGGCATAATATTCGGCGTTTATTGTTTTCCCCTTTTGAAGGTAATCGATGTGGATTATCCCGCGTGCATCCCAAAAAACTGTTGCCATCACCTTATAGGCCGACAAACTCACCTTGGCCTTCTTCGGATCAGGTCTAGACTGCTGCTTGGTCTCCGGAGTACAGTAATGGATCCATGTTTCATCCACAGTTACAAAATCCAGCAAAACCTCATTCGGATTGCGGTTAAAAAACTCCAAACAATCATTTGAAATTGTCACACGTTTACGTTTATGGTCAGTTGAGAGCAAACGCTGCACCCATCTTGCAGACAACTGTTTTAAACCCAGCTGATGATTTAAAATCGAAACCTCACTCACGCACTTTTACTCTTCGATCGGCCAACACCATATCGTGGATTTTTTCAACATTTTCGGATGTACTGACCTCAATTGGCCGTCCAAAACGTTCAGCGTCATTTATACTTGTGCCACCACAACGAAAGTCAGTAAACCACTTTTTCAACATTGAAATCGATGGTGCAGAGTCCCCATAGTATTTATCGAGCTTTTCGTTGTTTTGATTGACGTTTTTTTTTCACAAAAAATAATTTTTAATGTGCACACGAAATTCACTTTTTTCCATTTTCTTCTCAAAAGTCGATTAAGTCTGTTATCAACGGCTGCCAAACACAATGACACAACTAAATGACACAGCTTGTTCAAATTTAGACAGTTGCCTCTTGACAGGAGCACTGTTGTTATTTCAATCAAGAGGCGGGATATTCAAAAAGACACTGAGTTAATGATCCACCCTCGTACATGTATTAAACTATAAAGAAATTACAAATTTTTGTATGACTAAAATAAATTTCAACGTTCTTTTCTATTCATTATTGGCATATTAAAAATATCGATTTTTTGATAGCAATGAAAATGTGGTTTCTTAAGAATGACTTCCAATTTTTTTTCTGGTTTATAACAAAATATTCAGAAAACGGAAATAACTAACAATCACATCACAAGTTTTTCTATTTGCTTTCATAAATTAATTTCCATCGCATAGCTGATCTCTTGTAATTAGGTTAACATATTTTCCTAAACAACAATACTTTACCAGTTTTACCTTGAATCTCTCAAATTTTCCATTAAAGAAAATCTTAATACGAGTACATAGTTTAAAAGCAAAATGAAAAAAAAATTTTCACTACTTTTTCCCCCGACTTCGTTGCATTTAGCTTGAAGTGAATAATATTCTTCCCATTTTCACGCCTTACAAATGCTTCCTTTTTTATTTAGATAATAAAAAATATGCATTTCAGTAATGCGGGAATATCATACTCCTTTTAAATTATACTCGTATATTTTTCTTTCTTTATTTTGAATTGTGAATCAAATTACTTTGTTTTTGGCGTTTCTCTATGCAATAAATACGAACAAAGAAAACACGTATAACTTTTCATTTGTTTTAAATTCCCTCAACGTATTGGGGAAAATGAAAAATGGAAAAAATAGTGCATTTGAATTAATATCCTTGCATGCATAAAAACTTTTTTATAAATAATATAACAAAAACAAATATCATAAATTCAATTAATCTTGCTTACAGCAAGTTTAAACAATATTATTAATTGTTTAATACAATTCTGTTTACAATTTTTCATTTTCATAAAGGATGTCGAGTCAAATTGTATCCGCTGCTGCTTGTGCCCTTATCTTAATTGCCACATTATCATCATCCGGCTATGCTGCTACAATGGCTCCGCTATGCCAGCCCGGCATCATTGAGGAAATGCCTGTACACATTAAGAAAGTTTGCTTGGCTTTAGAAAATTCTGATCAATTATCAACTGTTTTAAAATCCTATATTAACAATGAGGCTGCTAGTAAGTAATTTTTATATTTTTGTGCAAGTTAAATTACCTGTAAATAATTTACTACTTTTTTATCTTAAGCTTTGGTATCCAAATCAGATGAACTCATTAACAACTACGGTAAGCGTACCGATGTCGATCACGTTTTCTTGCGCTTCGGCAAAAGACGTTAAATATATATTCAAACCCATAATAAATCTAAACCAACCCCGCAAAACCAAAATAAAAACAACTAATGGCTAATGGAAGGAATTTAGATATAAACGGACATTTGAACGAAATTGGACCATAACATTTGTTTGTAAAAATAATTTATACAATTATTATAACGAAAAAAAAATCGAAGTAGTATTAACATAAAAACTTAAATTGATCTCTTTGTAATATTACAATAACAACACCATGTATCTATCTTATCTATACCTTTAAGACGTCAAGAAATTTGTAATTTCTCTACAAAACGTCACAGTGCAATACTCTGGAAAAAAAGGTGGCTGGCTGATTGTTGTTCTTTTTCCAGTACTAATGTATTTTGACTTAAAATAATGTAAATAAATTAAACAAACTATTGTAAAATATTATTAATTTAAAACAATTGATTTTTAATATGAATTAATTTTCCACAAATTACAATGTAGTCTAATTGAATAATTGTCGAAGTGAAAATATAAAATATGGGGCAGAGCGGTACATACCTAAATACCTTTTCAATTTACTAAATTTATTCATTAAATTAATTCAATGTATTTAATATTTTTTTAATATTTTCGCATTTGTAATAAAAAAATTAAACCGTCACAGGTTACTTAGCATTTACACATGTAAGTGCAAGTTCGAAAAACTCAATACATTCACAATTTTTTACTAACAAAATCACATTTTTTGTACTTACTGATCAGCTTACAACATAATTTCCTTGTAAGTAAATTTCTGTAAGTAAAATGACAATTGAAGGAACAGTGTTACCGAGAATGAGTTTTGTATAAATTTCTAGTACTTCGTATAATAAAAATAATATTTATTGCTGATTTCTTTCGTATTTATAAGAAAATAATATTTAAAAAAGAACAAAACTGTGCAACAACGCATATTGATTATGTTTTTACATATGAATTTCATGTATTTTGACAAAAACGTTGTTGAAGAAAATATTGTTTTCAGTAATTTATGATTTTGGCAATACGGCAATATTGGATTCATATATTTTTAAAATAAACATATTTTTTTTAATCAAAAAAAAAAAATTATTTTCATAAGACGTGTACGTTTCGAAAAAGTTTTAAAAGTAAACTTACAACTGACTGTGTAAACTCTCAAGTAACTTACAAGACTTTCGGTTATTTCTTCGAAATTTTCGTTGATAACATAGCGTCTACAACTGCGATTAACTCTGACATAATATATGAGAGAACGTCGGCAGAATAACAAAAATAAAATGCCGATATTTCTCTTCATCTCATACAACAGGAACACGTAATTTCAGTTTTCTTATAACATTTCATTTAATGCAAATTCTCATCGAGTTAACATGTTTTATTTTTGTATAATTAGTTATTTTATTTTCGCATTTTCACACAAAATTTAATTTATGAATCAATTAAGCACATTTAAACATACAAAATCCCAGAAATGTTGTCCAAATCATTGTTTTTCAATTATTTTAATAAACACTCACACATGCATACTAATTTACTTTCAAATACGTGTGTTTTTTGACACTTCATCTCATAGGATTGTTGCTATAGGATTTCTTATAACAACGCTCTTATAAAAAATCTTATAAGATTGAGATAACACTAATTTGAAGTCTACACGTAACATGATTCGCTCTGCGATTGAATTTGACGCTCTTATCTTACATATTATGTTAGGTGTATACCTATGTAATAGGTATACACTACTTGCAACGAATCACTTACATGTGTGATTGCAGGGTTAAATAAAAAAAATTTAAGGTCCAATAATTGACTTCTCAATTAGCTAACTGCCACTTAAATTTAAGTTGCACTTAAATGCAGTTTCATTTTTTCAGTCGTAAAATTAAATGCTCACTTAAATACTATGAAAGTATGGTAGCACTGTGAAATGTTGATAGTTCTAAAAGAAAACAGATATTTAATGTAAATAAGAAATCTAGGTTATCAACATGTAATTAGAAAATTAAAATTGCATAAAAACACATTTTATGAAACCAAAAGAGCATCCGATTTATTTATTCCATGATATGAAACTGTGTATTGTATATGTCATATATTTATGAAAATTAAACGAAATTCTTTTTAATGGGGGAAGGCCGAATGAATGTAGCGTTTTTCAGGCTGAGATCTTGGCGATCCTCAGAGCCACGGAGCTGGGTAGCCAGAAATGTAGCTGAAGGTGAGAGGTAATCTTCTACGTCGACAGCCAGGCTTTGCTAAAAGCTTTGAATGTAGAAAAACCCTCAACCTGCTTATGGATAAGTATAGTGTCAGACTATGTTGGGTTCCTGTCCACAGCAGTGTTGAGGGAAATGAAATTGTCGATGAGCTGGCAAGGGTCGGCGTTAGATGAGGGAATGTCGGACAGATCGGTGAAATTACCGATAGGTCATTACTATAAAGAACTCAGTAATTGGGTAGAAAGTAGGACCAACAGTTTATGGCAAAGTATGGAGGATTGCAGTTTCGATGGGTTTTTGACCAAAACTTGACTCAGGAAGATCTAAACTGCTACTGGACATGAATAGGAGGGCGATGCGAACCATGATAGGCTCGTTGACAGGTCACTGCTCGGTCATATTATCTGTCACTGCCCGAAGCTGCAACGTCATAGGCTTAGATGGCTGAGCAGACGTTTCCATCAAAGCATTACTGATAACGGGAAGTGTAAAATAGAGGACATCAAGGGAATTCGGTGGCTTAATGATGAATAATAGGGTCACTTCTGAATGAAAATGGAAGGGTAAATATTAATTTTTGGGCAACAAAAGGGAATCACAATTGGCCCAATTGGCTCTCCGAGTAGAGGTGCGCTAAAGCACCACCCTTCCTAAACTAACCTAACCTTAATACGACCACATGATGTTCATGTACATGTTTTTAATAAACACACACAAGCACAATAACATGTGGTATGGTCATACAACTTAAGTAGGATTTAAATACACAAGGTTGGGCATTTAAATGTCTCTCAACTTTGTATTGAAAAATTGAATTCAATACTTAAATGGCATTTAAAGATAAATGAAACTTAATTGAGAAGTCAACTATTTGGGCTAAGGCAATTTAAATAAACAATTACAATGTCTGTAAAAGAAATAAAGTCTTAACGTTTTTGAAAATTTAACTTAAAATAAGTGATTCCAATAGAAAATCGTCTAATCTTTTAAAAAAATATAAGAAATTTTTTTCATGAGCATAAGCATTTTCATTTTGCATAAGCGGAAATGAGTTCACATTAAAATTTTTCTAAATTCAACATTTTTTTACAAAATTAGTCTATAATTTTCTTATTAAACTGTTAAGGTTCATGGTCACACATTAAAACTGAGGCGTCAAATTTGTGTATGTGTTGGCAAAATTCTGTTTTGCCTATAACAGCAACACATCAAAAAAAAAGTACGAACGTTTTTTTTTCGCGACATCTTTTTCCGCATTATGATACATATTTTTCAAGTAAAATGTCGTACTGCGAATTTTTTTCTATTCTAAGACTTATCGCAAATTGCGATAACTTTCACTAAATTCAAAATGAAAATTTTTCATACATTCATATTTCACACTGCGTCACCCAAAAACGATAATGTTGTCGTTGCGAAAATTAAACAAAAATGGCATTTGATGGCGCACATAGATCAAATTAGTCCCGGTTCACACGTTTCAACATTTGTTGCTCAACTCGTAATTCAGCTGTAAAAGAGATGGAGACGGAAGTACAAATATCTCTTTTTTTTTCTTACAGCTGAATTACGAGTTGTCCAAGAAAAGTTGAAACGTGTGAACCGGGACTTAGCTTCAAATGTCTGCCGCGATGGTAGTGAAAATCTAAATTGTTTTGATTTTCGTCAAACTCACATCAAACAATACGTGTGAATTTTTTTTACTAAGTCCCGGTTCACACGTTTCAACTTTTGTTGCTCAAGACGGAAGTACAAATATCTCTTTTTTTCTTACAGCTGAATTACCAGTTGAGCAACAAAAATTGAAACGTGTGAACCGGGACTAACACTATCAAAGAAAAGCAGAGTTTGACGAGTCAGTTTGATGTGTGGCCATGCCGCTTAAAAGTTTGATAATTGGATCCCCATACACTTGAGTCGAACTTATTTAGTCGGTCGTTGTTGACACAAACCAATGATCAAACCCATGTAATTTAAAATTAAATTGAATGAGTTCGACTCAAGTCTAGATCTCCATAATTTTAAGACTTATGCAAATTTCTTTACACGCGTAACACACTGCAAAACCGGAAATGACCAATTTAAGATAAAGTTTTAAAAATTTTCCAGCTTAGACCCGTTTTTGTTTTTATTGATTTTTTTACGAAAGTTAGCCCAGGATGTTTTCTATTTTCTTAAATGAATATTAATTAAAATCTACTTTAAAATTTTTGAAATTAGATTTTAATCAGGGGCCTAACGTCGCTTTTGATATCGAGCTGATTCGATTACATTGATTCAGTTTGAGATTATCACATTCGATATCGAACAATATTATTACATTGTTCAATGGCGAATGCCATAATCTCAAACTGAAGAAATGTATTCGAATCAGATCGTTATCGAAAGCGACGACTAGACCCGACTTTAAAAGTTGTGCGTAACGCACTGAAAAACTGGAAGTGACCATATTGAACTCCAAATTTTCTGGCTTTGCCCCATTTTTTGTTTAGTTTGTTTTCTTTTATTCAAAATTGGTTTAGTGTAGAGTCATAATACTGTAAAAGTTTTGAAACGGGATATCAATTGGTTTAAAAATTATATAAGTTTATGTACATTAGGGGTGGAAGAATGTTATGTGGAAATCATTAGCAACAGGATTTGGATGCGTTAGGACCCCTAGTTTTGTAACTGTAAAAGTTTTGAAACGGGATATCAATTGGTTTAAAAATTATACATATAAGTTTATGTACAAGTGTTATAATTTTTAATTTTGTAACGTTTAGAAAAAATGCATGGGTGCTTCCATACACACTATTTTTTTTTATACAACTGCACCCATCGCCCTAACTATCCCCAGAGTGCTCCTAGAAGAATCAAATATATGTGCCCTTAATTATGAAAGTGGTCTAAGTCATGTGCATTTTTGCTTCGAAATATCAAATAAATCTTTAAAAAAAAACATGCAAAAGATTTAAAAAATATGAAATAAATTTATATAATTCGAAATATATAAAAAAATTTTAAACTGTTTAAATGTAATTTACTAAATATCTCGACCAAAGAAATATATGACTTAGACCACTTTCATAATTAAGGGCACATATGACCGAAGCCTAATAGTTTTGTTGCCCCAACATTTTTTAAGAACACACCAAAAATTAAAACAGTCGTCAAAAAATAAAAGAAATCGCCAAAAAAACAGGAAAAAATCGCCTAACGAAAAAAAAACGCAAAAACCGAAAAAATCTTATAAAACCGAAAAACCCCTTAAAAAAGAAAGCGCTAAAACTAAAAAAAAGCCAAAACAATTTTTTTTAATTGCTACATAAGGTCAGATATTTGATTACATATGTAGGTTAAAGTTCGTATAGTATTACATATGTAGTGTCCGTACGGAACCCTTCGTGTTCGATATTATTTCCTTTTTTAAATGCTACCGCACACATCTTAAACCAACGCACTTAATTTTCCACATTCTATCATCTTAAATTTTAGCATGACCTATATGTACCTCTCTGCACTTTTACACTAAACGAGAATCGACAGAGTTATGTAACAATGAAAAGTTTTGTTCCATTCCCCATTTTTTTCATAATGAAAATGTATTTAAATTCTTTTAATTTTTCACTAAACGCGAATCAGAAATGCTATGAAATCGTGAAAAAACTTTTCATTTCATAGTTTCACAGAACGAGTATCGACCTCCTGGTATATAGAACATATTAACTGCAATAATGGTTGACATTTTGCTTCATATTTTATTATATAGAGGTAGATATCGACCTTGTCCATACATTCATATGTACATATACAGTACTGTGCAGAACAAAAGCAACAAGCCGCACATCAAAAATATATTCTAAAATAATTCTGATACTTTGTAGAGAAAATTTATACTATTTTTTTTATTTACTACACATTGGTGTATTTATGGAGTTTAACTTATTGTAAAAGTAATAAGAGTGTTATGTTAGGCCGGGTTTCCATCTGTGTGCCAAATGCCACACAAGCGTAAAAAAAGCGTAACCACTAATTACTAATGAAAAACAGTTTGATTCAGACACATATTTATTAAGTTAAATAGTTTCATACATAACTAATAGTAAATTTTATAAAATCCAACATGATTGGAAACTGTTTAAATCAATAAATATATGTCTGAATCAAACAGCTTTTCATTAGTAATTAGTTGGTTACGCTTTTTTGTGCAAATGACACACAAGAAATGCCAGATGTAAACTCAGCCTTAAGGCCCAACTATAATATGAATAAGCTGGCTTAAGCTAATGTCAGAATTGAACGATAAGTCTGTCAAATGCTTAAACAATTCAGATGTGACTTTTAGGTGGCTACAATGTACTTACATGCACTTAAGTATTCTTTAGCCACAGCTGCACATCTAGGTATTGTCAATAATTTTGTATTAATTTTGTTTCTTCTCACAACTCCTAAATGAATGCAATTCAATCAAACTAACTTGAAAGAATGTCCTAATCTATTAAAAATTCACATATAAATATATCCGTCACCTTATTACTTGTTTTACTTGTTTTGCCTACTAAAAAGTACAACAGTGAATATACATAAGTAAATACATGTGTATGTGTGTATATGTGTATTGTAAAACAAACAATGAAAATAAAAGTTTTGCTGTATTTTGCGAGTTTAAAATAAGAAACAATAAAAAAATATTTAAAATCAATGAATATTTTTTGCTGCTGCTTGTTTGAGTTTAAAAAATGCACAAACAGTTGTTTCCTTACGGAATGTGCGTTCAGTTTGGCACTTTACTTAAGCAAATGACATTTGACGAAACTTGACGAAAAGTTTGTTAAGTACATTATAGTTTGCCACATACGTTTTATATGTAACCGCACAGTTGCTTAAGCTAGCTTATTCATATTATAGTTGGGCCTTTACGCAAAAAAAAACAACCAAATTCTCTTTGACCTTCAAATGAAAGCGTGCATAACAAAAGCAACAACCATAAGTTCTCTTAAAATATTGCAATTTTTAAAAAGTAACGGCACTTTTCCAATAATGAAATTCTTTCGGTATAATTTTAAATGCAAAGAACGAATTTTACAATTATTTCAATGAAGCAATTCAACGAATTAATTGAAATAAAATGGCAAGAGATAAGTACAGCGGTCAATTTAAAAATCAAATCTTAGACGATTATAATAAAGGGGAGAAACAAATATCAATTGCCAAAAAATATAATATCAACAGGTCTATTATTAGCAGATTTATAAAGAAATTTAAAGCTACAAACGATGTGACGGTACGTCATTTGGGCGGTGCAAAATGCAAGACTACGGAACGAGAAGACAGAAAAATTGTCCAAATTTTCAAAGAAAATCCTTTTGCAACCTCAAAAGAGGTTGGGAGAACTTTAAACTTAAACGTCCATGATAGCACAGTTAGAAGACGTGCAATAGAAAATAATTTAAAAAGTTATAGACCATGCAAAAAACCGTTGCTAACTAAAAGACATAGAAATCAATCACGTCTTTGAGCGAATTTAATTTAAAATCTTTGCTTCTTTTAATGTATCAGATTGAATTTTGCCAAAAAAAACATCTGAATTGGACAGTACAAAAATGAAAAACAGTGCTTTTTAGCGATGAGTCCAAATTTAATTTAATTAACACAGATGGTATATGCACAGTTCGGCGGTATCCTGGTAAACGCCTCGAGCAACAATATTGTAAAGTTAATTTCAAACATGGAGGTGGTTCTGTAATGGTGTGGACCTGTTTCTCGGCAGACAAAGTTGGTCCCTTTCATAGAATTGAAGGAATAATGGACCGTTTCAAGTATAGAGATATACTAGAAACCCAAATGATACCACATGCCGAAAGGAATATGCCACTTCGTTGGGTGTTTCAACACGACAATGATCCGAAACACACATCGAAGTTGGTAAAGGACTTCATAAGAGATAATGGGATTCAAGTCCTTGATTGGCCGGCACAATCTCCCGACTTGAATCCCATTGAAAACATGTTTGGGATACTAAAGAGAAGCGTCGCCTGGAAACGGTTCAAGAATAGAACTGAACTATTCGAGACTTTAAAATCCGAGTGGGAATAGATTCCACAATCTACAATTAACAACGTAGTTGAGTCCATGCCACGAAGATGTGCAGATGTTATTAAAAACAAGGGCTCTTATACAAAGTATTGATATGTTGCTTTAGTTATGCACACTTAACTTTGTAAAATAAAGATATAAATGTATATTTTTTTTCTAACTAATAATTTGCTGTATCTAATTTTTTACATTTATAATTTAGTTTTGAATACTAAACAAAATATAATATAGGAATCTTTTCTTCAATCAATTGTTAATGAAATAAATACATTTCCACCGATTTTGTTCTGCACAGTACTGTATATATATGTACATATATATATATATATATATATATATATATATATATATATATCGTCACCTTAAAGACCAAACAACCTATCAGCAGTTTTCAAAAGTTTACCGGAGAGAGAAAAAACGTTATAAAATTGGACCTTTTTGCAATATTGAAACGAAAATTATATATTCTGATTAAAATGAAACCAGAAGTATATATCGATCGAGAAAGCTTTGTTTTTCTAAACACAGCCTATGATATGGCGCTTAGGTTATTTGGAATTGTAAAAATCTGAAACCAAACAACCTATCAGCAATACTAATTAGTATGAACAATTAAGCATTCCTTTGAACACATGAATATTATTTAAATTAAATAACAGTTATAGTTTCTTTTACTTGTTTAAACAAAAAAAGTGCCTAATGTTTGCTTAAATTACACTATGCAACAAAATTAAAATTTTATCATGATTTTTGATGATTTATTTTCCTCTTTTTTTAGTACGTCACGGCCTTCTAAAGTATAAATTATTTATTTTTCCTAAAATTTTTAATTTTTAAATAGTTATTGGCGAAAACTTCAACACTCCTGGTTACGTAAAGTTTTTTCTGGTCCCATGACATCTGCAAAAACCTTCAAATATTTCCTCATGTAATTTTTCGGAAAAAATAGAACAATGTCGATTTGAAGCTTTTTCACAACATTTTGATGTGTACCCAGGTTTCATTTCTCTTGCATTTCTATAAACGATTTTGCCTTTTGAAAAATCTTCATATTCCTTACCGTTCATACGATTTTTCTTTTTTTCTTCTTCTTGTTGACTTTTTTAGGAACTTCCATATTTGCCTCAAAATTATTTTTATTTACGGAATACATTTTATTGCGTTTTAACACTTTTTTCTTTTCTTTTCACTTCTAACAATAAATAAAATGTAATAAAAAACAAAGAACAACAAATCAAAAGTAACTGTTTCTCAAAAACAAAAAATTCAAATAAATAATTACTCTGATTTCTTCTTTAGTATGAGTGCTGATAGGTTATTTGGTTTCAGAAAATTGTACACTTGCTGATAGGGTATTTGGTAACTTGGTAATAATTAGCTTGGTTATTTATATATATATATATATATATATATATATATATATATGCGTTATGATATAGGGAATAAATAAATAAATAAAAAAAAATAAATAAAATAAAATTTTGAAATTTTTGCTGATAGGTTGTTTGGTATTTAAGGTGACGATATATATATATATATATATATATATATATATATATATATATATATATATATATATATATATATATATATATATACATATCTACGTATATACATATCTACGTATATACATGTCTACGTATATACATATGTACATATGTACTATACATAAGTATATGAAGTTAATTTTTATGTTTTGCCTTTAATTTTTGTGTTGTTTTATAATCTTTAGATGAACTGTTAACTCTTTTTTTTAATTAATCAATTTAAAATCAAAAGTTTTGTATAATAATTTTCTTACTTAAAAAAACCGGTTGACCGGTTTTTCCTGAATTTCTGGAAAAAATCGAATAATCGATCACCCTAATATTAATATAAATTATACTTTATGTGTTCGCATGTGGACATTGTAGAAATTACAAACGGAATTACAAGGTCATTCGCCATTTTTGGTGAAGGGTATAAAACAAAAACTATAATCAACACACATACACATACCTACTAGAGACCTGCGTAAACAGTCTTTAAATGTAAATACGTAATGATTTTTAAATGTATTCACGTCGCATGTATTATACTAAACCAATAATAAATGCTGTCGTACTATAAGAGAAGCACGATGGATGTTTAGTGTGCAGAATAAAACAATTTATTTAAGTTATTTATGACTAATTTATTTTGTACTTTTTCACACACTAAACTTTTTACATGTCAAAAATATTCGCCTTGAAATAAATTCATACCAGGGTAGTATTTCTTGTTCTAAATCGGAGATGCCAGATTGACAACCGCAGTACACTACAGATGTATTGGTGTACGTGTATATCACTGTTAACAAGCGATGTCGCAAGACATCTTTTGTTTGTAACAAACACTCAAAAGAAGTACTGTTGATTAGTGTATGCTTGTTATTTTTCATATTGTACGTTTGAGTGTGTGTGTAATATGTAGATGGTAAGCTATTGTGATTAACCGCATACAACTAATGTTAATGCATGTGTGTGCCTTTGCATTTGCGCAGAAAAATAAAAGATCATACACACATACATGCATGACGTTTGTACACGCGCTCATGCGTAGAAAGAAGCAAGTATCACAAATTCTTCCGTCACGAAGTGTTTTCTTCTTTACTCTTATACCTACAATACTGAAACAAATTTCTTGCAAACAGTGTTGTTAACGTTTGTTTTATAAGATTTCGCTGTAGTAAAGCATTTGAAAAATCCCTCATGTCTTGAAAGTTCTTATAAGATATCTTGTGCAGGACACTAATACCTACTACGTATTTTCATTAATTAATGTGCATTATAAATTATCCATTTAGTGAAAGAAAAATAAACAATACAAGCTCTTGAAATTAAATTGCTTAAAACCATTTATAAAACTTTAATTATTTCTTATGCAGAAAACAGCCAATTTTGAACTTTTTAATTTTTATTATTAGAAAACCAAATTATGTAAAATATAAAAATAAATTATTTGTATTTCTGTACATACACTTTTATATTGCACGTACTTACCTCTTGCAAGGAAATTGAAACATAACATTATAAAAGCACTTTTTTTATCAAATCATGGATCTTATGGGAGAAATAAAAAAACCTTTAACGCTGTTTAATTTATTCAATTTCAAATGGAAGACTTTATTATTAAAATACGTTGAGCACTGTGATGTAGTTTTCATTCATTTATTTCATTTGAAAATCAAATTTATTAACAAATTAAAAGAAGGAAATCATATTAATAAAAAAATTATAAACTTAAAAAAAGCAACAAAAGTAAGAAAAAATATTCATGTTCCTTATTTTTTATAATCCTTTTGGATTACCTGAGTTTAAAATTAATTTTGCGAATAGTTGAAATAATTGCATTTTTTAAGAAATTTTGCTTACTTGAAAGTGCATTATTTCTTGAATATAGTTTTGAAAGTTTTGAAAGTTTTATCGAGTCTAATTTTTTTTTTAATTATTTTGTTACTAATTTGAATGTGATTCCTGCTAGTAGTCTCTTATTAAAAATACTTTTGTTAAGTGAATATGTGTGTGTATAATTCTGTTTTGGTTTTTTTTTGTAAATATTTGAACTTTTGCCCAGTTGAGTTAAATTGCGTTATGTAATTAAAATATTTTCTTTGCAAAAGATTTCTTTGTGTTTCATGCGATTGTTTAAATCGGTATTTCTTTATAGAAGTTGTATTTTCAAGTTTTTTTTTTGGTAATTTAAACATTCTTAAAAAAATTTTATAAAAAGTAAAAAAATTTCTTTGCGTTTCTTTTGTTTTTTCTATTGTAATAAACCAATATGGCTTATAAAGATAATGTATGTATGTGTTTGTAAAACTAAAATTTAAAAATAAAAAACCAATATGGTTAAAAAAATATTTATCATTTGCTTAAAAGTCTTGACGTCTTTAAGGAAGACTGCTTTTTTTTCTAATACGAAAATGTTTTAACATTTTCAGATTAAAGATTGTGTATATAATTGAATTTGAGTTTCCTTGCTGGTTCTTTTTGTAAACTTTCTCAATTATTTGCTCTTAAATTTGTTATTATATATTTTTTTAAGTTTTTGAACTTGTAAATAAATGAAATAATAATTTTAAAAAGTTTTATATTACGAAACAATAAAATATGTAATAAAAAGTTAACTAAAACAAATATATAAAAAAACAATATTATATAAATTTATTTTTCATGATAATCCATGATTATTTTTTTTTAATTTTTCTCAATACAATTGTTTGATATGTTTGTATAAGAACTAAACATTTGTTAAATTCAAAATAAAAAGTTTTAACATTAATAAAAAATGTACTTCAATGTTTCTACTATAGAATCTAGTCTAAACTTCTGTGGCAATCACAAAACTTAAATTGTAACAATTCCATAAAAAAACACTAATTGTTAACTTGACTGCATCCGGTCAAAAATACTTGTGCGTGGGGATTGCCGTTCGGTTTTAACCGAAACCGAAACCGCGGTTTTTAACCCATAAAACCGAAACCGAAACCGACAAAATAAACCTCGGTTTTTAAGTTTTACTTTAACATTATTATATTGTTTAAAAATACAGCAAATGTACTTTACATTGAAGACTTTTATCCATTACTAAGCATTCTGTAACAATGAAAGGTAAGAAAATTGTAAAATTTTAAGAAAATTATAACAATTCTTTGCAGGAAGAATTGTAATTTGTTATCAAAAAAGCTCTAGCAGATGTAAAGCAAAAAGACGATCATTTTAACGTTCTTCGACAAGAATTTGTACTTTATAAAAAAACGAACAACAAAACAACCAACATATTATTGCTTCACAAGGCAATAATATTTACAATAAAGCCTTCTTCAACTGAAAGCGAAAGAGTGTTTTCTGTCGCAGGTAACTTCTGCACAAAAATAAGATTTCGTTTAAACGACTCTACATTGAACGCTTTAACGTTTCTGAAATTTTATCACTTGGATAATTAAATATAAATCTTTTATTCTTAAGCTTTTTATACACATACTCACTACTAAATGTTCCTTTTCTAATATAAGTACCTGAATTGAATACAAACCAGAGAAACTTTATCTCCCCTATAGTAATAATTTTTTCCCTCGAAAAATTTTTTCCAGAAATATTTTCCCTTATCATGAATAATCTGCCTTTTCGTGCTTCGCGTATTTCAAATACGACTACGACTGTTTGCTAATAGATAAAAGAAAAACTGTTGAAGTCTTCTTTAATCTATTAGGAAACAGTCGTAGTAGTATTTAATATACGCCAACTACGATAAAGCAGAATATTTTTCACATTAATTTTATCACTTTCCCTTGGTTTTGCTCACTTTATTTTTTAGGCGAACTGAATTATTACATCGAATAATTTCGATATTTTTCTTCGAATTATATATTAAAAGTTACAATTATTTATTTTTAGGAGAATAATTTCCTACAACACATTTTATCATAGAGTATGAATATCTTTGGTTCACAGACAGTAAATTTCATGGTGGTGCACCACAGTGGTAACTTGAAAAAATAGCTAAATCAACAGAAGCACTTCCATGAGTACAACTTTAAAGTTAAATAAGTTTCATTTATAACCTTAAATGTGTGTGATTTTTTTATTCAACTGAAATTAAAAAATATCACAGGAAAAAATATCACAGGATATTCAAGATAGCATTTTTCTCTTCGAGGGGAATGAAAATTTCAAATGAAGAAAAATTCCATTTGTTTTCACGATAGGGGTGATTACTTTTAAATCATCGTTTATCTTTCCAGCACACATACCTATTTATATACATGTATATTTTTAAAATCGAAACCGAACCGAAACCGACCGGTTTTAGCAGCTTAAAACCGGAAACCGCGGTTTTCTAATTTCCACGGTTTTTGGCAAACCCTACTTGTGCGGCAACACTCTATTCTTGCTAAAGCAATGTATAGCCGTTGTTGTTTTTTACATTTATTTTCTTTGCATACTTTTCTTACTACAATTCGAGCTGAAAAAAATCAACCAATGTAGCAATGGTAAGTCCTAGTTTACACTATGCAAGTCTTAATGCTAAACTGATTAGTTTTGTTAGGAGAGAGAGACGATGGGAAAAGGGACGTTTCTGTTCCCCTCGTCTCTCTCACCCTCAAACCAATCATCTTAGCAATAAGATTTGCTTAGTGTAAACTACGACTAAAGTAAGAAAATAAAAAACATTTTGACATTCTTTTTTCAACTTTGATATTATGTAAACTTCTCATTTGTTTAAATGGATTTATTTTTGGGGTAAAGGTTACCTGATGATCTGCATTGGCAACAGTGAATAGTCAACAATCAATTTCAATTTCAATTGTTATGAAAAAGAACTTCATACTTATGTTGGCGTACTTTAAAGTTAATAAAAAACTACCCAAAATTTTAATGATCGTAATTAAATAATATTTAAAAATGATACAAAGCACAAATTTCTGTAAAAAATTTAATGGATTCGTACAAACTGCATTTATTTACTTAATTTTTTCGGAAAAATATTTGTATTCGCCTGAATGTGGCGAAATGACCGAATATTCGGCAATACGAATACGAATATTCGTGCATCACTAATACACACATATATACATATGTATGTATATATAGGTGTGTCCTGAAAATCATAGCAGTTTAAAAATGCTGGATTTCCTATGAATTGCAAGATTTTGTGCATTCGAAATTATGTAGAAGAGTAAAATAGATATAAAAAAAATCATAAAAGATTAAAAAATAAACTTGTTTGCAAAATTTTTTATCATAAATCCGGCGTATTCAAATGGCAACGATTTCCAGAACACGCATGATATTTTTTTCATCCTTCCTAACTTATACAAAATATCAAACAATTTTATTGTGTGAGCTCTTGACGTTGAGATCTAAGCAGAGTGTTTGTTTAATCCGTTTAGGCTTTTTTTATCTTGGTTTGAGTTAAATGTTTTTTAAGCTGAAATAAAATTAGTTAATTGATTTTAGACTTAACACAGTAGTTTTTTGTGATATTCATTTAAAAATTTTTTAAATATGTTTAAGTAAATATTAGGGTTTATTAAAGTTCACTTACCACTTATAACTTCTAGTTTGATTTTATTGTTATTTTAAGAATAATTAGTATTTTTTCCAGTTTTTGTTTCTGAACTTCTTAAGTCAATTAAGTTTTTTCTTTTCACACATGTCATTTCTTTAATTAAAATTTTTTCTCTTTTTTGACTAGTTAACTTTTAAAATTTTGTTGTAATTTATATAAGACGTGGCATTTATGTTTTGCCATTTACCTTTTTCATTTATTCAATTAATTAAAAAAAAGGTTTGTTTAAATTTAAAATCATAATTAACTAATGTCTGCCATATCTTTACTATATTCGTTATTATATCGAAAAAAAAGCCTAACCGACACATTTTTTTTTTTTTTGATATCGTTTTTTTACGAAAACCGATTATTCACGATAGCAAATAATATATTTTGGTCAAAAAATCAAGTTCGAAAGTTGTGCAGCTTAAGCTTTTTTTTAGGGGTTATGGCACGATATTATGCCAAAGTAGCATATTTTCTTTTAGGCTATTCAGCAGCGTGTTCATAGAATCTGTTATGGATTGGTATGGAGTTTATGAAACCCGTTTGAGCTTAAAAAAATATTTAAAGTTTTAACATGTATTTAAAATTTATTAATATATACTTTTGACAGTGGAGTTCGTTTATAAAGAAGACCGAACAATTTTGTTCATTAGAATTTTTTTCTTCGGAAATTCTATTATGTTTATAAAACCTATCGCGCGCATCTATAAGCAATTAAAAATTAAAATTAAGAAATGTGGGAATGTTTTTCATATCTCATTTTTTTTTGCATTGGCTAAACCGCAGGCAGTCTTGATTTTTTTACATTACAGTGAGATTACACGAGACATAAATTTGGAAATTTTTTTGTTGGCAATTGTCAAAATCTGTTGCTAACACAAAAAATTACTGTGTAAACCGTAAATGTTAGTGTTCGAACACATGTTTGGAAACAATTGCTCAAACACAAGTCTGAGCAATTATGTTAGGACACAAGCTGTCAAATTTACTTTTTCCGTAGAAAATAATGGCGGGAAACTAGAAATAATAAGTTTATTACAAAAAAAAATCAAGCAGAATCACAAAATACAAGGTGGCGCAAAAATAACCTTCCGATGTTATTTGGCTGTAATTTAAAAAAAATGAAAAACTTTGATTCTTCTTGTGGATTATTTTTATTTGGTCTATTAATTTTTTTACATCAAGTCGAGAATATGATGTCATGTAAATGGCCGCCGCCACAGTTGATTGTCATTTGAGCCCTTTTTATGGCATTTTCCATCACTTTGGCGATAGATCCTCACATTCTTGACGGATATTGTCTTTAAGAACTGCAAAAGTCTGAGGCTTGTTGACATAAACCCGCGAATTCAAAAAGCCCCACAAAAAGAAGTCTGCAGCGGTCAAATCAGGCGATCTTTCTGGCCAGTGCAAACGCCAAAACGGGAGATTAGGCGCCCGGGAAATGCATCCGTCAGCATATCGGTTGTGGTACGTGCAGTGTGTGCCGTTGCACCGTCCATTGTTTATTAACGTGTATTTCGCATGTGTTTACTACACAAATGTCAAAACAGAACTGACATTAGGCGCCAATCGCAAAATTTATAGCATTTTCTGATAGGAGGATTACTTTTGCGCCACCTTGTATATGCTCTGTGGCAGAAGTATTAAAAAAATCAAAACGAAAAACGCGCACTTTGTATGCATACGACAACCTATATTTTGGGTTTTAACATTATACGTCTAGCCACCCTTAAAAATAAGTTTGAACACAAACTTTTTTGTGACGTCATTCTGCCGACGTTATTTCTTATGTTCAGAAATAAAAATTGCTCGTCTATTCGTACTGTTATACATGACTGTTATTTAAAATGTTATATTCTTGATAGTGACACCATATTTCGTAATTTTTTTTTTTTTTTCATTATAAGTTCTATTTATAGAACTCAAAAATAAGAGTTCGTTATATGAAATATTCCCCCTTATCGTGTTTGGCGTATTTCGACTTCGACTACGACGATTTGTTAAACAACTTCAACAGTTTTTCTTTAATCTATTACCAAACTGTCGTAGTCGTATTTGAAATACGCCAACCACGATAAGGCTGATTAATGCATTATTAATCATAATAACTACACTGTTGAATATTTTCGTTCTCATTTAGCAATTATTTAAAATAAACTTTACAAACAACAAAATATGAAAATAATTTTCAAAAAATACCCTAGAGAAAGGCGAATTCGTATTGGGTGGTCTCAACTGCTCAGGTAACTATTTTCGCCGCTTGCAATTTAAATATGCCTTAAGCGGTACATCCATTATACATTATTATTGCACATTTTGTTGTTGCCGACGACATATAGAATAAGGGTGATTATTGTCGATTTGACCAGTGATGCCAGCTTCTTCGGCTCTAAAAGCATATCAAAATTTAAAAAAAGCACAAAAAGCACTAACGTGAAAAATGAGCTAATATCGAAACGAGTGAAGTTTAGTAATGTTTAATAATGTTTAATATTTACTGAGCTATTCTCTATTTAATAAAATATATCAGACGAAAAAGGTATTATTTACATTAAAAAAACACAAGGTTTTTATTAAAGTAATTTTAAGAAATACACAAATTTCTTAAAAGCACTACTTAGTGCTTTTTCTTAGTTTGGCACTAACACAAAAGCACCAAGTTGGCATCACTGGTTTTGACCTATACTTTTAAAAGAAAATATTTCCCAATTTTCCTGAGATTGAAAAAGTAAACAACATTTAACAATGTTGCCACCACATTTAGTAATGTTTAATAATGTTTAATGTTTTCTGAGCTATTCTCTATTTAATAAAATATATCAGACGAAAAAGGTATTATTTACATTAAAAAAATAAATATGTACACAAGGTTTTTATTAAAGTAATTTTAAGAAATACACAAATTTCTTAAAAGCACTAACTACTTAGTGCTTTTTCTTAGTTTGGCACTAACACAAAAGCACCAAGTTGGCATCAATGGTTTTGACCTATACTTTTCAAAGAAAATATTTCCCAATTTTCCTGAGATTGAAAAAGTAAACAACATTTAACAATGTTGCCACCACATTACACAATTTTTCTAGATTGTAAAGTAAAAACCAAGTCTTTTGATATTTGCCAATATATTGTGCCATCTTCGAATACGGCGATATTAGAGTACAATACGAAAAATTGCACAATTATATTTCAATATACATTTTTCTTAGGCGAACCCATACTAGGTGGTCGCAACCGATCAAGTGACTATTTTAGCCGCTTGTAATTTCAATACACATACATACATATGTTGGATGTCAACACACATTTTGCAGTAGATATTTTGATATTAAAAGTATAAATTTCTCAAAGCTAATTGAGCCGAGTATACCATATATGAATTTGACTTGCATTTTTCAGTACATTTTTTGGACATCAAAACAGATATTAGCCATTACTTGCCCGAGTGCTACTTCTCTTTAAAAAAAAAAGAGTAAAAATAAAATTAAAAAAAAATTAAGAGTTTCATTTTCAATGATATTCCATAACGAATTCTACGAACAAACTGTTTATTGCTATAATTTCCAATCTTAGTTTCTTAAAATTTGAGAAGATTCAGTGGGCCTTAAAACAAGTAACTTTGTTATGTTTCTAAGCTCACTTTTTACTGCTATCTTGATTTCAATTCTCAAATATATACTTTTTTTACTAAATTAAATGCAATTCATAATTTCATTCCTTATTATTTTCCATTGATATTTCTTTTTTATACTTGTTAATTATGTTAAGTTATTTTGGATTTAGAGGTGTTTTCTTTTGATATTGTTTTAGTTTAGTTTAGTTTAGTGAAACATGTTCATCGCAATCGTAAAAATGTTTTTCCGTTTAGTATATTTATCTATTTAAAAGTACTTCCTTATTTGCGTATGTATTAATATTTTTCTATAATTTGTTCGTTAATTATTGGCATCTTTTATTCTTCTTCTTATATTGTATGAGTTTAGTCTTATTTATTTGCACATTTTGAAAGCCAATAATTTTTCATTAATTAAAATTTATCGCATCCGTTAAAAAAAATTGTAGGCCACATTAGGAACAATTAATGAAATTTATGAATCGGCGAATTCAAACTAATTCTTAAGGCGGTCTTCAACATTATATGCTGCAAAAAAAACGTAACTGTAATTTTTTACAGAAACATTTACAGGCTTTATTGAATTCGCCGACGCATTAATTTTATCAATAGCCTTTGTGTAACATTGAAAGCAGTTTTTTTTTAATTGCATACATTTGATCCAATTTAGCTTTCATTTAAATTCTGATTAACTTTATGTATGAATTCACTTTCGAAAGCTGAAATGAAATTAGTTTAAAACTAAGCGAACTTAAAAATAAAATAAACATAAAGATATTTTTCTTTAAAAATTATATGGGGCATTCATTGGTTTATGGGGTTTCCTTTTCTAAAAAACAAGGAAACCTTTTTTCTCTTTCTGTTTTTATTAAAATCCCATTTAGCTTTTATAAACCGTTAAATGTTTATTAGTCCTTCCAAATGAATTTTATTTTACTAATGAAAGGGTAAAAAATGTTGCCTTAATTTTAAGGAAAGAAACCGCCATTTTTTTATTTTTTTTTTTTTTTTGTTATAAATAAAAATAACTTTAATTATATTAATTGCAATTTGTAGACTTATCTTTATGCAGTATTTCAAGTTGTATTGTATTTTTATTTATTTATTGTATATTGTATGTATCCGATAAATTTTCGTTTTATTTTAATATATATACATATATATATATATATATATATATATATATATATATATATATGTGATGTAGTTTTCATTCATTTATTTCATTTGAAAATCAAATTTATTAACAAATTAAAAGAAGGAAATCATATTAATAAAAAAATTATAAACTTAAAAAAAGCAACAAAAGTAAGAAAAAATATTCATGTTCCTTATTTTTTATAATCCTTTTGGATTACCTGAGTTTAAAATTAATTTTGCGAATAGTTGAAATAATTGCATTTTTTAAGAAATTTTGCTTACTTGAAAGTGCATTATTTCTTGAATATAGTTTTGAAAGTTTTGAAAGTTTTATCGAGTCTAATTTTTTTTTTAATTATTTTGTTACTAATTTGAATGTGATTCCTGCTAGTAGTCTCTTATTAAAAATACTTTTGTTAAGTGAATATGTGTGTGTATAATTCTGTTTTGGTTTTTTTTTGTAAATATTTGAACTTTTGCCCAGTTGAGTTAAATTGCGTTATGTAATTAAAATATTTTCTTTGCAAAAGATTTCTTTGTGTTTCATGCGATTGTTTAAATCGGTATTTCTTTATAGAAGTTGTATTTTCAAGTTTTTTTTTTGGTAATTTAAACATTCTTAAAAAAATTTTATAAAAAGTAAAAAAATTTCTTTGCGTTTCTTTTGTTTTTTCTATTGTAATAAACCAATATGGCTTATAAAGATAATGTATGTATGTGTTTGTAAAACTAAAATTTAAAAATAAAAAACCAATATGGTTAAAAAAATATTTATCATTTGCTTAAAAGTCTTGACGTCTTTAAGGAAGACTGCTTTTTTTTCTAATACGAAAATGTTTTAACATTTTCAGATTAAAGATTGTGTATATAATTGAATTTGAGTTTCCTTGCTGGTTCTTTTTGTAAACTTTCTCAATTATTTGCTCTTAAATTTGTTATTATATATTTTTTTAAGTTTTTGAACTTGTAAATAAATGAAATAATAATTTTAAAAAGTTTTATATTACGAAACAATAAAATATGTAATAAAAAGTTAACTAAAACAAATATATAAAAAAACAATATTATATAAATTTATTTTTCATGATAATCCATGATTATTTTTTTTTAATTTTTCTCAATACAATTGTTTGATATGTTTGTATAAGAACTAAACATTTGTTAAATTCAAAATAAAAAGTTTTAACATTAATAAAAAATGTACTTCAATGTTTCTACTATAGAATCTAGTCTAAACTTCTGTGGCAATCACAAAACTTAAATTGTAACAATTCCATAAAAAAACACTAATTGTTAACTTGACTGCATCCGGTCAAAAATACTTGTGCGTGGGGATTGCCGTTCGGTTTTAACCGAAACCGAAACCGCGGTTTTTAACCCATAAAACCGAAACCGAAACCGACAAAATAAACCTCGGTTTTTAAGTTTTACTTTAACATTATTATATTGTTTAAAAATACAGCAAATGTACTTTACATTGAAGACTTTTATCCATTACTAAGCATTCTGTAACAATGAAAGGTAAGAAAATTGTAAAATTTTAAGAAAATTATAACAATTCTTTGCAGGAAGAATTGTAATTTGTTATCAAAAAAGCTCTAGCAGATGTAAAGCAAAAAGACGATCATTTTAACGTTCTTCGACAAGAATTTGTACTTTATAAAAAAACGAACAACAAAACAACCAACATATTATTGCTTCACAAGGCAATAATATTTACAATAAAGCCTTCTTCAACTGAAAGCGAAAGAGTGTTTTCTGTCGCAGGTAACTTCTGCACAAAAATAAGATTTCGTTTAAACGACTCTACATTGAACGCTTTAACGTTTCTGAAATTTTATCACTTGGATAATTAAATATAAATCTTTTATTCTTAAGCTTTTTATACACATACTCACTACTAAATGTTCCTTTTCTAATATAAGTACCTGAATTGAATACAAACCAGAGAAACTTTATCTCCCCTATAGTAATAATTTTTTCCCTCGAAAAATTTTTTCCAGAAATATTTTCCCTTATCATGAATAATCTGCCTTTTCGTGCTTCGCGTATTTCAAATACGACTACGACTGTTTGCTAATAGATAAAAGAAAAACTGTTGAAGTCTTCTTTAATCTATTAGGAAACAGTCGTAGTAGTATTTAATATACGCCAACTACGATAAAGCAGAATATTTTTCACATTAATTTTATCACTTTCCCTTGGTTTTGCTCACTTTATTTTTTAGGCGAACTGAATTATTACATCGAATAATTTCGATATTTTTCTTCGAATTATATATTAAAAGTTACAATTATTTATTTTTAGGAGAATAATTTCCTACAACACATTTTATCATAGAGTATGAATATCTTTGGTTCACAGACAGTAAATTTCATGGTGGTGCACCACAGTGGTAACTTGAAAAAATAGCTAAATCAACAGAAGCACTTCCATGAGTACAACTTTAAAGTTAAATAAGTTTCATTTATAACCTTAAATGTGTGTGATTTTTTTATTCAACTGAAATTAAAAAATATCACAGGAAAAAATATCACAGGATATTCAAGATAGCATTTTTCTCTTCGAGGGGAATGAAAATTTCAAATGAAGAAAAATTCCATTTGTTTTCACGATAGGGGTGATTACTTTTAAATCATCGTTTATCTTTCCAGCACACATACCTATTTATATACATGTATATTTTTAAAATCGAAACCGAACCGAAACCGACCGGTTTTAGCAGCTTAAAACCGGAAACCGCGGTTTTCTAATTTCCACGGTTTTTGGCAAACCCTACTTGTGCGGCAACACTCTATTCTTGCTAAAGCAATGTATAGCCGTTGTTGTTTTTTACATTTATTTTCTTTGCATACTTTTCTTACTACAATTCGAGCTGAAAAAAATCAACCAATGTAGCAATGGTAAGTCCTAGTTTACACTATGCAAGTCTTAATGCTAAACTGATTAGTTTTGTTAGGAGAGAGAGACGATGGGAAAAGGGACGTTTCTGTTCCCCTCGTCTCTCTCACCCTCAAACCAATCATCTTAGCAATAAGATTTGCTTAGTGTAAACTACGACTAAAGTAAGAAAATAAAAAACATTTTGACATTCTTTTTTCAACTTTGATATTATGTAAACTTCTCATTTGTTTAAATGGATTTATTTTTGGGGTAAAGGTTACCTGATGATCTGCATTGGCAACAGTGAATAGTCAACAATCAATTTCAATTTCAATTGTTATGAAAAAGAACTTCATACTTATGTTGGCGTACTTTAAAGTTAATAAAAAACTACCCAAAATTTTAATGATCGTAATTAAATAATATTTAAAAATGATACAAAGCACAAATTTCTGTAAAAAATTTAATGGATTCGTACAAACTGCATTTATTTACTTAATTTTTTCGGAAAAATATTTGTATTCGCCTGAATGTGGCGAAATGACCGAATATTCGGCAATACGAATACGAATATTCGTGCATCACTAATACACACATATATACATATGTATGTATATATAGGTGTGTCCTGAAAATCATAGCAGTTTAAAAATGCTGGATTTCCTATGAATTGCAAGATTTTGTGCATTCGAAATTATGTAGAAGAGTAAAATAGATATAAAAAAAATCATAAAAGATTAAAAAATAAACTTGTTTGCAAAATTTTTTATCATAAATCCGGCGTATTCAAATGGCAACGATTTCCAGAACACGCATGATATTTTTTTCATCCTTCCTAACTTATACAAAATATCAAACAATTTTATTGTGTGAGCTCTTGACGTTGAGATCTAAGCAGAGTGTTTGTTTAATCCGTTTAGGCTTTTTTTATCTTGGTTTGAGTTAAATGTTTTTTAAGCTGAAATAAAATTAGTTAATTGATTTTAGACTTAACACAGTAGTTTTTTGTGATATTCATTTAAAAATTTTTTAAATATGTTTAAGTAAATATTAGGGTTTATTAAAGTTCACTTACCACTTATAACTTCTAGTTTGATTTTATTGTTATTTTAAGAATAATTAGTATTTTTTCCAGTTTTTGTTTCTGAACTTCTTAAGTCAATTAAGTTTTTTCTTTTCACACATGTCATTTCTTTAATTAAAATTTTTTCTCTTTTTTGACTAGTTAACTTTTAAAATTTTGTTGTAATTTATATAAGACGTGGCATTTATGTTTTGCCATTTACCTTTTTCATTTATTCAATTAATTAAAAAAAAGGTTTGTTTAAATTTAAAATCATAATTAACTAATGTCTGCCATATCTTTACTATATTCGTTATTATATCGAAAAAAAAGCCTAACCGACACATTTTTTTTTTTTTTGATATCGTTTTTTTACGAAAACCGATTATTCACGATAGCAAATAATATATTTTGGTCAAAAAATCAAGTTCGAAAGTTGTGCAGCTTAAGCTTTTTTTTAGGGGTTATGGCACGATATTATGCCAAAGTAGCATATTTTCTTTTAGGCTATTCAGCAGCGTGTTCATAGAATCTGTTATGGATTGGTATGGAGTTTATGAAACCCGTTTGAGCTTAAAAAAATATTTAAAGTTTTAACATGTATTTAAAATTTATTAATATATACTTTTGACAGTGGAGTTCGTTTATAAAGAAGACCGAACAATTTTGTTCATTAGAATTTTTTTCTTCGGAAATTCTATTATGTTTATAAAACCTATCGCGCGCATCTATAAGCAATTAAAAATTAAAATTAAGAAATGTGGGAATGTTTTTCATATCTCATTTTTTTTTGCATTGGCTAAACCGCAGGCAGTCTTGATTTTTTTACATTACAGTGAGATTACACGAGACATAAATTTGGAAATTTTTTTGTTGGCAATTGTCAAAATCTGTTGCTAACACAAAAAATTACTGTGTAAACCGTAAATGTTAGTGTTCGAACACATGTTTGGAAACAATTGCTCAAACACAAGTCTGAGCAATTATGTTAGGACACAAGCTGTCAAATTTACTTTTTCCGTAGAAAATAATGGCGGGAAACTAGAAATAATAAGTTTATTACAAAAAAAAATCAAGCAGAATCACAAAATACAAGGTGGCGCAAAAATAACCTTCCGATGTTATTTGGCTGTAATTTAAAAAAAATGAAAAACTTTGATTCTTCTTGTGGATTATTTTTATTTGGTCTATTAATTTTTTTACATCAAGTCGAGAATATGATGTCATGTAAATGGCCGCCGCCACAGTTGATTGTCATTTGAGCCCTTTTTATGGCATTTTCCATCACTTTGGCGATAGATCCTCACATTCTTGACGGATATTGTCTTTAAGAACTGCAAAAGTCTGAGGCTTGTTGACATAAACCCGCGAATTCAAAAAGCCCCACAAAAAGAAGTCTGCAGCGGTCAAATCAGGCGATCTTTCTGGCCAGTGCAAACGCCAAAACGGGAGATTAGGCGCCCGGGAAATGCATCCGTCAGCATATCGGTTGTGGTACGTGCAGTGTGTGCCGTTGCACCGTCCATTGTTTATTAACGTGTATTTCGCATGTGTTTACTACACAAATGTCAAAACAGAACTGACATTAGGCGCCAATCGCAAAATTTATAGCATTTTCTGATAGGAGGATTACTTTTGCGCCACCTTGTATATGCTCTGTGGCAGAAGTATTAAAAAAATCAAAACGAAAAACGCGCACTTTGTATGCATACGACAACCTATATTTTGGGTTTTAACATTATACGTCTAGCCACCCTTAAAAATAAGTTTGAACACAAACTTTTTTGTGACGTCATTCTGCCGACGTTATTTCTTATGTTCAGAAATAAAAATTGCTCGTCTATTCGTACTGTTATACATGACTGTTATTTAAAATGTTATATTCTTGATAGTGACACCATATTTCGTAATTTTTTTTTTTTTTTCATTATAAGTTCTATTTATAGAACTCAAAAATAAGAGTTCGTTATATGAAATATTCCCCCTTATCGTGTTTGGCGTATTTCGACTTCGACTACGACGATTTGTTAAACAACTTCAACAGTTTTTCTTTAATCTATTACCAAACTGTCGTAGTCGTATTTGAAATACGCCAACCACGATAAGGCTGATTAATGCATTATTAATCATAATAACTACACTGTTGAATATTTTCGTTCTCATTTAGCAATTATTTAAAATAAACTTTACAAACAACAAAATATGAAAATAATTTTCAAAAAATACCCTAGAGAAAGGCGAATTCGTATTGGGTGGTCTCAACTGCTCAGGTAACTATTTTCGCCGCTTGCAATTTAAATATGCCTTAAGCGGTACATCCATTATACATTATTATTGCACATTTTGTTGTTGCCGACGACATATAGAATAAGGGTGATTATTGTCGATTTGACCAGTGATGCCAGCTTCTTCGGCTCTAAAAGCATATCAAAATTTAAAAAAAGCACAAAAAGCACTAACGTGAAAAATGAGCTAATATCGAAACGAGTGAAGTTTAGTAATGTTTAATAATGTTTAATATTTACTGAGCTATTCTCTATTTAATAAAATATATCAGACGAAAAAGGTATTATTTACATTAAAAAAACACAAGGTTTTTATTAAAGTAATTTTAAGAAATACACAAATTTCTTAAAAGCACTACTTAGTGCTTTTTCTTAGTTTGGCACTAACACAAAAGCACCAAGTTGGCATCACTGGTTTTGACCTATACTTTTAAAAGAAAATATTTCCCAATTTTCCTGAGATTGAAAAAGTAAACAACATTTAACAATGTTGCCACCACATTTAGTAATGTTTAATAATGTTTAATGTTTTCTGAGCTATTCTCTATTTAATAAAATATATCAGACGAAAAAGGTATTATTTACATTAAAAAAATAAATATGTACACAAGGTTTTTATTAAAGTAATTTTAAGAAATACACAAATTTCTTAAAAGCACTAACTACTTAGTGCTTTTTCTTAGTTTGGCACTAACACAAAAGCACCAAGTTGGCATCAATGGTTTTGACCTATACTTTTCAAAGAAAATATTTCCCAATTTTCCTGAGATTGAAAAAGTAAACAACATTTAACAATGTTGCCACCACATTACACAATTTTTCTAGATTGTAAAGTAAAAACCAAGTCTTTTGATATTTGCCAATATATTGTGCCATCTTCGAATACGGCGATATTAGAGTACAATACGAAAAATTGCACAATTATATTTCAATATACATTTTTCTTAGGCGAACCCATACTAGGTGGTCGCAACCGATCAAGTGACTATTTTAGCCGCTTGTAATTTCAATACACATACATACATATGTTGGATGTCAACACACATTTTGCAGTAGATATTTTGATATTAAAAGTATAAATTTCTCAAAGCTAATTGAGCCGAGTATACCATATATGAATTTGACTTGCATTTTTCAGTACATTTTTTGGACATCAAAACAGATATTAGCCATTACTTGCCCGAGTGCTACTTCTCTTTAAAAAAAAAAGAGTAAAAATAAAATTAAAAAAAAATTAAGAGTTTCATTTTCAATGATATTCCATAACGAATTCTACGAACAAACTGTTTATTGCTATAATTTCCAATCTTAGTTTCTTAAAATTTGAGAAGATTCAGTGGGCCTTAAAACAAGTAACTTTGTTATGTTTCTAAGCTCACTTTTTACTGCTATCTTGATTTCAATTCTCAAATATATACTTTTTTTACTAAATTAAATGCAATTCATAATTTCATTCCTTATTATTTTCCATTGATATTTCTTTTTTATACTTGTTAATTATGTTAAGTTATTTTGGATTTAGAGGTGTTTTCTTTTGATATTGTTTTAGTTTAGTTTAGTTTAGTGAAACATGTTCATCGCAATCGTAAAAATGTTTTTCCGTTTAGTATATTTATCTATTTAAAAGTACTTCCTTATTTGCGTATGTATTAATATTTTTCTATAATTTGTTCGTTAATTATTGGCATCTTTTATTCTTCTTCTTATATTGTATGAGTTTAGTCTTATTTATTTGCACATTTTGAAAGCCAATAATTTTTCATTAATTAAAATTTATCGCATCCGTTAAAAAAAATTGTAGGCCACATTAGGAACAATTAATGAAATTTATGAATCGGCGAATTCAAACTAATTCTTAAGGCGGTCTTCAACATTATATGCTGCAAAAAAAACGTAACTGTAATTTTTTACAGAAACATTTACAGGCTTTATTGAATTCGCCGACGCATTAATTTTATCAATAGCCTTTGTGTAACATTGAAAGCAGTTTTTTTTTAATTGCATACATTTGATCCAATTTAGCTTTCATTTAAATTCTGATTAACTTTATGTATGAATTCACTTTCGAAAGCTGAAATGAAATTAGTTTAAAACTAAGCGAACTTAAAAATAAAATAAACATAAAGATATTTTTCTTTAAAAATTATATGGGGCATTCATTGGTTTATGGGGTTTCCTTTTCTAAAAAACAAGGAAACCTTTTTTCTCTTTCTGTTTTTATTAAAATCCCATTTAGCTTTTATAAACCGTTAAATGTTTATTAGTCCTTCCAAATGAATTTTATTTTACTAATGAAAGGGTAAAAAATGTTGCCTTAATTTTAAGGAAAGAAACCGCCATTTTTTTATTTTTTTTTTTTTTTGTTATAAATAAAAATAACTTTAATTATATTAATTGCAATTTGTAGACTTATCTTTATGCAGTATTTCAAGTTGTATTGTATTTTTATTTATTTATTGTATATTGTATGTATCCGATAAATTTTCGTTTTATTTTAATATATATACATATATATATATATATATATATATATATATATATTTTTTTTTTTTTTTGAGTTTTGTACGGTGAAGCCCCCGTAAATTTGCCCTATTTTAAAAGTTAATATACTAAGAACTTAAAGAAAATAAAAAATGAATTCCTATTAAAACAAAACTAAATAGATTTGCCACAATGTTTTATATACGCATGTAGTCATCTTATTATTCAAATTAGGAAATAGTTTCCAACTGTTTATCACTTCCTTTAAACAAAACAGGAAATTTTGTTCTTTCTTTCTGTTTTTCTATTTATGTTTGTATGTATATGTTAAAATATCACAGTTCTGTTCCAAGTCATTCACATTTTGTACTTCATTTTATATCACAGTTTGTTTTCTTTTTTAAATTACGGGTATTTGAAATTGTTTTCTCCGTTAATTTATGTTTTTTTAACTTTTAAGACATTGAAAATAAATATATAAATTAATTAAAAAGAATAAAATAAATCATTTGTAGGGGTTTTCTTATATTTCTTTGTTTAAAAAAAGGGTTAATAAAATTCCTGTAATGTTGTTGTTTTTTTTTTTTATTAATTTTTATAAGTTATATCAGTTTGCTTTTTATTTATTTTCAATTGAATATTGTTCTCTGAAATTAAGAAGAATCATGCTTACAAATAAAAGTTTCTTTTATGACAATTATTAAATTTAAATGTATTAATTACTTAAGCTAATAAAAAAATTTTAAATTTCAATGAATCAGAATAATTTGTTATCAAGGAGAAAAAAAGGGGCGAGAAAGATGGAAATTGTTTTATAGTCAATATTTTTAAGTACAAATTTCTATGGTAGGATTCTCTATGTAGATGCAATAGTTTATATGCAAACGACATACATATACATATCGATATGGCTTTTGCTTCTCCTGTAAAATATAGAAAATTCGAGTTAGGCCTTTTTTATATTAAGCCATCGATATATTTAATTTGGTTTCTACATATTAGGTAGATGCAATCTCGGTATGTAATATTGCTTGTGCGATCTAAAGTTGGCGTTAAAAGGTTGACGTTAAAAAAAGAAATTCAAGAACAATTTAAGTGTGCTCTTTCTTGTAAAACTAAAAAATAAACCAAAGCTCTTTTTCCTTATTGGCACAGACTTGTTGAAGGCAACAACAGTAGGGTTTGTGGGAATTGAACTTATGTACTCGTAAATGCTTGATTTGTACGCCAAATCTTGAAAAAATGATAAAATGAAATAATATGAAAGCATAGTGTTGAAGTTTTTAACACACACACAAAAATTCCAATACGTATAAACATAAGATCGCTGTATAGTATTATATACATATGTATATAATATTATGTAGTGAATAAAATATGAAATTGCTTTAATTTTGTATCCTATTTCGAAAATAGAAAGAAATATTTATTCACACTCATAAAGTTTTATTGAAATCAGATCAAACAGACCGAAGTGTATAGATTATTGCACTACTTCCCACAATTTTACTATTTGTACTGGCAGCATATTGACTTAGATAAGTTGCGGTCTTTAACAACAATTGTTGTTGATACACACACAGCAAGTTTTCTTGCCACCACAAGTTTGAGCTTATTAGAAAATATGCATGCTATAACGAGAAAGAGTACAGGCTAAATAACGCACACGGTAATTGATCTCTAATTATTTATTTGTTTATTTAATTCAGTCTATGGACAGAAAGTCCTTTCAGAACTACGAGTAGTTCTCAAATTTACGGAAAATTTAAAACTAATAAGAGAGCAATTCTCATGTGAAATATTTTTGAGGATGCCTGTTGCAAAGCAGTGCTGGGGTTCTACTCTGTAATTCGAAACGAAAGAAAATGCTTTCGAATTGTAATGTTAATAACATACAAATTCGAAAATTTCTTTCGTTTCGAAATACAGAGTAGACCCCCTGGCTGGCCACATCGTTACTATATGTGAAGATTTATCTTATTTTTAAAGATTTTAGGGATTTAAAAAAAAAATAATATTTATTTGCCAAAAATAAGATTTTTAGAATTTGATATTTGATAGTTATAATATATTAGTTGAGGGTCCTTTTGACTTAATTACTGACATATTTTCAAAAGTATGAATTATGTATGTACATACGAGTATTATCTTATTGTATTTATCTTATACATCTATCCAGTAAATATTTTGTGTAACATATTTCCCTCCTTTTTCAGTAAAATCAATGTATGTTAATATACCTTGAGTAAACCGATACAAAAAAAATTATTTTTAATAAAAAAATTTATTTTTGGTCGACTTGAAGATTTTGAAAAAAAAAGATATGGCAACACTGGCTGGCCACCCAGAGATATATATTTGTGTATGTCCAGGCTGTTCAAACTGGCACCAGAGTGCCGAACATCGGCTTTTTATACAAATGAATACAGATACGCTTATACATTTCTCTCGGTTTTCTCTCTGTGGGCAGTTCTGGTGTATGTTGAATTAATTTGTATAAGAGGCCGATTGAAGTTCAGCACTGGTGCCACTTTGAGTCAAGTTTATTATTTTTGTTTTGTTAGAAAAAAGTTGCAAGATAACTTGATGTGGGTGAATGAAAAGATTCTTAATAACAAATTATCGAAATAAAAATCGATATTAATTTTTTTTAATTTGCTCATGGTAAAAAACAAAAAACACGAACTATTTTAGTATTGTATCTTAAATTTACAAAATTGTAGTGTGGTATTTTTAAAATTTATTTGTTTTTTTTTTATTTTTTTTTTATTTTTTTGTTGCTTTTAATAGAACAATCATTAATATTTGTCTGTTGACTATGTCCAAACGATGAAAGTTATTACATAAAAATTTTGTATGTATTATTTTTGAATGTTTGGTCAAAGAAAATATAAGAAGTTAAAGTGAAAAACAGATATTTGTAGGAAAAAGATCAAATCGTCAAATAGTAAAAATACAAATTTATAAAATATAAAGAGAAAAAATAAAAAATTTTTAAGCAATTATTTGCAGGAGTCATTTCTTTGTCCGATAAGTGTTGTTATATATTATTTTAATAATAAACATAAATTTTGTTGTTGTTTGTCACTTGTTTTTGTTGCATTTATATGTATGTAAATATGATATAATTAAATAAACTTTTTAGCTTAAAAATAAAATTAAATCACTTGCTCAAGAAAGTGTGAAAGTATTACAAAATTCTAATAGTTTGAATCTAGAAATTATTGAAATAAAAGATATTATTCAAGTAATGTATTTTTATCATCCTACCATAATTAAAGTTTTATATTATATATATGTATATATGAATTGTAGAGGCATGCAACATTTTGCTTCTGTTTTTATGTTGAAGTATATATTTTGTTTAGCATAGTGCAATGATTTACAATTCAAAGTTGCAGCAAACTGAATCATCGGCACGCACAGCGTTATAGTTGTAAAGATTATTTTACTCTGTTCATTATTAATTTTTAATCATATTTAATAGTATCCCGTTGAATTGGAGTAGCTTTGCTGGTACGATTGTGTGTCTAATTTGAATGTATAAAGAAGATTTGTTTCGTCGAATATAACGTAATATGTTAGATATTTTCGCAATAACAATGAATTGTTTTTATTATTGATTTTAAGTTAAACATTGCGACAAACAATAAATTAATGCAAAAAAAAAAACTCAAACTGAAGAATATAGTAATAATGTATGGGGAAAAAGAATAGAAAATTAATTTGACTTACCGTAACCTGCATACGCTCGATCATCATAGCCTTGCTGAGCATGTTGTGAATAATCTGCTTGAGATGTACTATAATCTACAGCTGGAGCACCATACTGTTGAGTGTAGTCTTGCCCGTATGTTTGATAACGTGTATCTTGTTGAGCGTAAGCCGAACTGTAAATGGCACAGTTAATTAAATTGTTTTAATGTTACTTCAAAGATGGAAATTCTTAGCTCAAAATCTTTTTATGCATATTATTTGTGCAATTAGTATTATATATATTTAGTATATTTTTGATCGAGCATTATGTAGTATATATGTATATTTATCTAATACGAGTATTACCTGTACCCTTGATATTGACTCTGATCATATTCGGAAGCAGCATGTGTAGTATAAGCGCTGTTGGCTTGGTGTGTAGTGTGTGTTGGCGCTGCGTGAGAATAGGCTGATGTTTGCCCATAGCCATTATATGCCGATGTAGTTTGAGGAGCCGCATACGATTGGGCATACGGATCCAAGGTTTGTGATGGATCATGTTGAACATAACTATGGTTACTAAAAAATTGATTTATGATAATCTTTAATAAGCAAAATTCAGTACTTAAATAAAACATCTAAAACTAGCACTTCACTATATTGTTTCAAATAAAATTGATACCTTTGCGGTGGTGGTTGTGCCGGCTGATGTTGTACGGCGTAACTTGTAGGTGGTGCCATATGAGCTTGATGATAATATTTTGGAGCTGGCGCACGTTGAGAATATGGACCTCCTTCATAACGACCACGTTTAGGACCGGGTGGTCCTCCGGGGGCTCCACGCTTTAATGATGTTTGTGGAGTAACTTGGGAATTAACCATATGTGGTTGTTGTTGCATTAATGGTGGTCGTGTCATCCCAGTACCTGCATATTGCCCGCGACCACGTGGTGGGCCGCCACGACGTATAATTCCATGTTCTCCCATTTGTGGACTACTATACATTGTCATGCCAGCGGTGCCATTGTGTGGATTATACGCTCCACGTCCGCCTCCACGTATACCGCCGATTCCTCTTCCACGTCCGGTACCTCTATAATTTGGTGAGATTCCTGTTGATAAGGGCTTAGCCGAAATTGGAGCTGCAGTAGCGACCGTTGTTGCCTCATTGTGATCAGTAGTAGCTACTGGTGCTGTAGTTACAGAATTCACTGCCGTTTCTTCTGCTCCTGCTACTACTTGATTATTTGCGGTAGCTTGTACGGGAGATACAGTTTTATTATTATCAACTCCAGTATGCTGCTTTGGAGCTAAATATCATTAAAAGTTTATATATGATAAAGCTTGGAGTATAGACTTGTTAAATACTTACGTTGGCTATATAGAGGCATACGTCCCGTCCCTCTCATTGGTAGACCACCACGAGGAACGCCTGCTCCCCTTCCTTGATATCCACCTGGACCACCCATGCCAAGACTTCCACGCATTGGTGGCGCTCCACGCGGTACAAAACCGCCACGACCGGGATATCCCATTGGCGGTCCACCCATACCTCCACGTGGTATATAACCGCCGCGACCCATGTAACCACCAGGCCCACCCATACTGAAATGCCCCCTACCCATACCTCTTCCTCTACCACGCTCATAACCCCGAATCGGACCACCACGCCCACGTGGAGCCACACCACCCGTCACTGGTGCGGTATCAACTGTAGTTGGTGGAGCTTCCATGTTTTTCGATTACCAAATTAACTTTTTCTTTTTTCACTTCAAAGATTGCGGCACCACCCGGCAAACTATATAAACTCTTTATTTTCAATAAACTTACAATAAATCTCTTTTGAAGAAGTTTTTGTATCACTTTTAGTGGTTAATTATCATTATACTATTAAAGAAAAAGTGGTAAATGTATTTTATTTTACAAATTTTTTTCTCCGGACGCTGCAAAATTTTAGTTTCAGGTTATTAAAAAAAACATGGCTGCCAATATCGATTATTCTTGGACAGTGGTGGCAACTAAAAGATTTTTTGAGTACCCTAGCAGTTGTAACCTATGTATCTACACCAGAAATGAATTGCAACATCAGCACTAGACCAGACAATATTTTGTTACCCTACGTCTCCACTAGCCATCGACTTGGACATGATATGGACATGACGCCGGCAGAGCAACTGTGAAAAATTCATCAACTTCCTTGTTGTGGTGAACACGTACGATGTCCATGTTCAGGCATATCAAAGTATTTTGCGGTAGTGCAATAGAGATGGAACATTTGTCAATTTTGTTCTGTCTCTTTTCTTTCTATTGCAAATAGTTGCGGACTACAAATCTCATGGCGAACATTTTTGCTCAGACATATGCTCGGGCATTGATGTCAGAGCATGGACGAAAGTTGGACATGAGAGGTCTCCATTAGCCATTTGCGATGTCCGACATGATGCCCATACCAAGTTCATGGCTAGTGGAGACCGCTAGTTAACCTAAGCCAAGCGCGTTTTTTTTCGTCTTAGCGCGTTTAATAAAGAAGCGCTAAATTAGCTCGTTTTGAACAAAGTCAATAATATCATTTCAGTTCAATATTTTTTAACTTTTTTTGTATAAATTTAACAATTTTCTAATATCCAAAACTCTGATAAAATTTTTTAAAGTACTTAATGATTCAGCTGTCGCAAATAAAATTCGTTTGACCTTGGTTAGAATTAAAAACGCATTTTAATACTGTAATGACAAATATTTTGACTACATACAATGACCCAAAAAATTTACATAACTTACAAAGCATCTACTATAGCTGAAGTACAAAAAGCATTTGAATCGCAAAACATTTCCACAATTTATATGTTGTTACAAAGATTTACAAATAAACTAGAAGTAAAAACTAAGGATTTCGATGATTTGGAAGGCGATTCTGATTCTGTATTAAATGATTTTAGTTTAATAAACATAATGTCGAGGAAGCAATATTGTAAAATCTGAAAAATTAATTGTGATACTAAACATACATCGACTTTTATTGAAATTTAATTTAGCGCGTAGAAAATAGCGCGTTTTTGCTATAAATATTTGACAATGCTGTAACTTAGCGCGTTTTGAGGAGGGTAGTAGCGCGTTTGGATTATAAATAGTTGGCATGGCTGGCTACAACCCCGATTTAGCGGCATACAAGACGAATTCAGTATCAGGTGACCTTAGCAGTACAAAAATCTTACAACACAAAAAACAACATGTAGTTTGCTATGCTACAAAAGCAATCTGTCAAAAGATTTCTGAGCAAATTTTGACATTTTGGTTCAAACTGCTCAATTTTGCATCAACAGCTTATAATCAGCCGGGCTGATAAGGTCACCTGAATCTAAATTCGCCTTGGCAGCATAAAACCAATACACACACAACAAATTGACAATCAATTTAATTTTTTATATGTCACCGATGAAGAAACAACTCAGATTTGTAGCTTCAATCAATGGGTGCTGTGACCGGCCGTTCAAATTGAAAATTAAATTGCCATTTAAATGAATAGGTGAATTTGAAATCAATCTAGTTTCCCATCAAACAAAATGCTCCGAATTCGTAACGATTGGTCGAAAAAATCTTCCGATTTCGGCACCGAAATATTATCGAAATCGTAACAATTTTTGTATGAAATGGTTGACATGACTTCGTAACGATATGTCGGTACGAATTCATTACGATAAGTCAGTACGAATTCGTAACGACATGTAGGTACGTTTTTTTTTTGCTTTTATAAAAGAGTACCGCTTCACCGCTATTGTCGAAATAATTTGCACATACTCACGTTTTTTAATATTTGTTACAGTCCTTTTTTTTATCAACATATACATATTTATTTAAAAAAAAATGTTCACAAACTTTTACTTATGTACTCAGAAATCAAAGTTTTAATGTTTAAAACAAATTGTTCAGAGAAACTACCGAAAAGTCTTAACGAATTTGGTACGACGAGTCTGACTTCAGAAAAATTCGAAACATTTTGTTTGGGGGGTTTATATTTAAAAAGCTCGATTGTGTTAGGGGCTGTCCATATATTACGTAACGCTGTTTTCCCCGATTTTTGACCCCCCTCCCCCTAGTAACACATCGTAACAAAACTGTGAACCCCCCCTCCCCCCTAGGAATAACGTAACAATGGGATGAAAAATAAATTAAATAGTTTAAAGTTTTTATTAAAAAAAATTAAATTTAATTCATTGTTTTAAATTCATTTATTAGACTAGCACAGTGCGTAGACAAATATTAAATAAGAAATTATTTTTTAAATTTCTTCCCAAGTGTCCTCAAACTCCAAAAATTATGGTTTTATATACTACGTTTATACGCAGGGCTTATTTGCAAATAAAACTGTAAATTGTTGCCATATTATTGTTTTTATTGCGACTTACTAATTCAGAAAACTATTCACGTTTAACGCACTATTTGCAAATAAAATGCTTGAGGTTGCCACGCTTACAAATGTTTGATAACAAAAAACAATAAATGGATTAATATTGCATAAAAAACATTAACAGAAGCAAATAATGACAATTAAAACAAATAATTATTTGATATTTTGCACATTTACACTATTATTTTTGTCAAAAAAAGTAAATTTTCTATAGAAGTGCTACCAAGTTTGTGTACTTTTGCTATTCCGTATAAACAGTGAGTTAATTTATTTGCGAATATTTTTAATTGCAAATAGTGCGTGTATAAACGTAGTAATAGAGAGCTTATTCCTAAACTGTATGTATGTATTAGTGATGTGTATTAGAATTCCAAAACATTCGGCCGTTTCTAGATATTCGTATTCGTTTAAAAAAATATATAATGAAATTCATAAATCCCAAACGAAATTTAAATGAATGGCACACAAATATTAGTTTGTAATAATTAAAAAAAAATTTTTTTTTGCTATGCGTTTTTTGCAAATAATCTGCTATAGTTTTCCGCATTGATGACTGAGCAGTATTTGAAACACCAAGACGAGAATTGGCAATAGCCTTGCGGTCGCTTTCACTAGTTTCTATAAGTGAAGTCATCGTATATTTCAGAGAGCTTAAAGATGACTCCGTTTGGCCATCTTCAAATCTATCTAAAATGTGCGTGAAACAAAAAACAATATATCTTGGATCAATAAAGGTTGCTATGGTGAATTATATTTCATTTTCTAAAAGAGAACCTTTTTAACCCGCTTTAAACATACAGATTGTTAGGATATCAAATGACTCAAAATGATGTCAATTGCGAAAGATAAGTAATTTTTCTTTTCTTAATTTTTTCCCTTCTACAACATTACATTTTCAATAGATATTTGCCCATTAAAAAAATATACCTTAAAAGTATCTTAAAATTAGAGGGGCCCACAATCTAGTTCCTAAACGCATTTCATTGTTGTTTTCATAATATTTTTCTTAAGTTCTGTAACATAAAAAATTAAAATAATATCCTTATGAAAATACGTCTATGTATGCAAGTTTCCATTAACACATCTCTCAAAACTTAAATATTGTAGCCTCAAGTTGAGCAACAAAAATGTTAAAACTAAATAATTTGATATTGTCATGTACATATATGGAAGAATATATTTTTTGAAAGGACTATTTTTTGTCCATGAGAATTGCAAGAAACCTTTTCCTAAACTTCTGCAAATACCATTTCCTTATATGCATTTGGTGGATTTAATATTAATAAATGTTGCAGTTTAATATGGAAAGAAGTTTTTATTTACATACATATATTAAGAATATTTAAAAATGTAAATGGATAAAGATGAGGAATTCAGAACCATGTTTATTCAGTTTGACTACAATTTATTTAATTTATTATAAAAACTTTGTATAATTTTCAAATTTTATTTAAATTTTTGGATAGATTTCAGAAACTGTAATGTACGCGGACAGAATTATGAAGTTCTTTTCCATACACATTTTTTAATTTAATTTTGCAGAATAAAATAGACCCCCAATTAAATTTCCATAAATTTCACATACAATAGATATTCGTATTCGCGAATATCGTTTTAAATATTCGTATTCGCGGATATCGTTTTAAATATTCGAATTCGCGAATATTAAAAGTTGACATTCGCCAGATGTATGTAGTATACATACACGTACATATAACTATACATAAGTATGTAGGCAACACGTATGATCAATTAAATAAATAAATGAGAAAAATATACGTATTTTTGTACAAAATTAGTCATTTTTTCTGTTACGTAACATTTTCAAAGACCCCCTCCCCCTCACCATAACAAATCTTAACAAAACTCGAACACCTCCCTCCCCCCTAGAGCGTTACGTAATATATGGACAGGCCCTTAGTGAAAAAAGTGTGAGTGTATTGCAAATGGAATTGAAAGTCAAAAATTGAGCGTGTAGCCCCCAAGTAATACAGAAGACAAAAGTAATATAGGAAAAAGAACATAATACATATTAATAAGAAAATTTATCACTAATACGGGATTTACACTATGACGTTTTCCCCTGCATTTTTCTTGAATTATGTTTTGTGTTGCTACCCCTTTGATCGCCTTTGTACCCCGTTTGTCAATAAACTCTAGAAAAGTTACAATAAAAAGTCACAGTGTGAATCCCGTATAAGCATTTTTAACACTTTTGCTATTATAACATGATTAAAACGGGAAGCGCAGTATATATCCGTTTTCTATCACATTCTTTTTCTTGAAATTTTCACAAAATAAAATAGAAAATGAAATCATATTCGGTTTGATACACACAACTAAGACGAATTAATCTCCATTCACGAATTATGCAGAATTCCAAATCGAGACCACCTTGTATATATAGATATAAATTTTCTTATTACCGGTATAAAAAAATTCTTTTGCTATCAAGGAGAATTCAGTATCAGGTGACTTCATCGCTGCAACAATATTATAACACAAAAAAACAACATGTAGTTTTCTATGTTACATCACCAATCTGTCAAAAGATTTCTAACTTCGCATCAACACCTGATAATCAGCCGGGCGGAAAAGCTCACCTGATACTGAATTCGCCTTGGTTGCTATAACGAAAAAAATGTTTCCAACAATACGCTATGTAGGTATTACTAATTGACGCTTTTTCCTCTTGGCACTTGCAAGCAAAATTAAACTTGGTGTTGGTTGTGTTCATCAACCTTGCTATCATTTTACCTTGTCTTATCGCTGGAAACACATAACTAGTTTGTTAGATTATACCATAATTGAGGAATTAATTAAATGTAAAATTGTGTTGAAAGTTTTCTTTAGCAGTGCATCTTTTGTTGGTTTTTCTTTTCACCCAGACCAAATACAGAAGAAAAAATGCCTGGCAAAGTGGGTGTAAAAATTAAAGCTGGCAGAAATCTGCCCGTTATGGACAAATCATCAGACACAACAGATGCCTACGTAGAAATAAAATTAGGCAATGTGACACACAAAACAGACGTTTGTCGAAAAAGTCTCAATCCTCAATGGAATACAGATTGGTAGGTTCGCATGTAAAACAAGTTATCTAATATATTTGGCGTAGATGTTAAGGTAGCATTTCCTTTTTGGAGGTTTCGTTTCGAGGTGGATGATGCAGAACTGCAAGATGAACCTTTACAAATACGTTTAATGGACTATGACACATATTCTGCCAATGATGCCATTGGCAAAGTAAATATTGGCTTAAATCCTTTGTGTATGGAAACTTCAGGACAGACAACACAAGGCAAAGGCAACGTCCTTTCTGGTTGGATTCCAGTGTTTGATACAATGCACGGTATACGGGGTGAAGTTAACGTTATTGTCAAGGTTGATTTGTTTTCGGACGCGAACAAATTTCGCCAGAGTTCTTGCGGCATACCTTTCTTCCATTGTAAGTGCATTTAAAAGTTTTATTGAATACAAAAATAACATGCAACTTTGATTTTAGCTCCATGTATACCTATTGGATATCGCGCACAAATCATACATGGTTTTGTAGAAGAATTGGTGGTTAATGATGATCCTGAATACCAGTGGATAGATAAAATTCGAACACCTCGAGCATCCAATGAAGCTCGCCAAGTAGTTTTTCTCAAATTATCTGGACAGGTACTTGATAGATAAAGTTTTCGTAAGTGATATAGAATTTTTCAAATGTAAGCTCTGTAGGTTCAAAGAAAAATGGGACTTAAAGCCATAAATATGGGTGCCAACGCTGTCATTGCTTATACACAATGTTTCGATTTGGAAGGGGATGTTGGTGTGGTAGCTCGCGGTATAGGTACTGCTGTCACACTAATCAAAGATTCGATGAATCAACCAATTTCGACAGATAACGCTTTGATTGAAGAGTGAGTATTTCTATTAAAATATTTTAAAAGTTCTTTATAAAAAGTATTTGATCAGAAAAATTCTAAGATATGATTACTTGTTCAGTTTTTTTTAAATACATACGTACATATATTTGTAGAGAGTTTTGTAGACGATGAGTATAATGTATAAACAGAAAATTTAAACAAAAAAGGTATTCACATCAGTTTTTTCTTGTTGGAAAATTTCTTGTTGGTGGAATTTTTTTTCCTGTGTTTTACCTGATTTACATTAAGAATATTTTAATGAAATTTCATTGATTTTGTTGCACGAAACCTTTTCTATTTGCTAATTGCAGCGCTATAAAAGATAACGCTATATAAAAAAGGACGTAGAATTAATCTCTGATGCATTTTTGGCAACTTTTTTTTTATATAAGTTGCTTCTCCAGGCCTCCTATTGGCAAATAAAAAATTTTCATGCAACTAATTTCGTGAAAAAAATGCTTAATGTAAATTAGGTATTTGTTGTAAAAAAATTAAATTTTTCCATTTTTCCAACAAGAAAAAACTGATGTGAATACCTTGAAAATTTTTAAAAAGTACATGTTAAAAACATAAAGTTTGTATTCACAATACCGTTCAAAGAAAATCATTACAACAACAAAATATTAAACTCTTAAAAACCTCAAGTAATGTATGAAATGTATTCATAGAATTTTCTTTGAATCGAATATTTTTTTATTTAACATTTAGATAACACTATTGTTAATTTTGAATTCAAAAATTATTGAATTAAATACATGTACAAATAAAGACGATGTGGTATTCAAATTGTTTTTAACACTTTATATATTTTAATCTTTTTTCTTCTGGTTTCATTTTATCGAATCGTTTCGTAAAATGTATACAAAAAATTCCATTTGTATGAACTTTTCGTCTTCAATTGTACAAAAATCTTGCCATCTTACACCCTTATAAATGCGCTTAAATGTATTAAAAAAATCACTAATAGACGCACTCTTAAATACTTAGAATTTCTGACTGGCGGTAGCATTGATCCCTGTCAAAAATCGTCCTCAACTTTGTCATTTAGCAGGCTTAATTTTGATAGTTCTTTCTTAGATGTCAGAGAAGCCGATTCAGATCCAGAGTCACAGCTAATGATGGATCTTGTACGGCAAGAAGAAGGTCGAGGCGGTAGACGTGATAAAAAGTTCTCTCATAGAGTAAAACATCTTACTTACTCGCCACGTAGCATATTTAATGATAAATGTGCTTTATTGATGCGTAAAATTGATGAACATTCACGATCTTCTTCTAGCGGTTCAAGATCCCTGGGTAGTGTTGTTTGTTTTCCTTCTAAAAATATAAACGCGCGACCGGAATCGAATTCTATGTTGGATATACGCAAAACAAAGAATTGGACATTTGGTAAACCGTTGAGTGATAAAAAACATTTACAAAAAACAATTCATCCCATTGTACGATCTGTTAGCGATGATACGGCTATGAAACAAGCTTCACTATCTTTTAACAATTTTGCTCAAAAAACAACGTCAATAGCTCCTTCCGCAAGCTCTGAAATATCTTTGTGTACACAATCATCAACAGAAAAATGTTCTTGTACCTTTCAAAAACGTCATAATATGGGGACATGTATAGAAATACACAAAGATTCTAAGAACTCGACTACAACTGGGCATAATAATAACGAAAATATAAAAACTAATGGCTTACAATCATGCAGCGAACGATGCTCAAATTCAGCAAATGTCCAGGTTATGATCAATCAATTGAAATACACTCCACCATTATAATAAGATATTACAGAAGTATAGTTTACTTTTGATGAGCAAATTAGAATGAAAAAAACTCGTAATTTTTCTATGGTGGAGTTTGTTTCGATTTTATATTCATATTCTTCTTAATTTTATTGCAGAACTCAACGGATAATATTTCCGACATTTTTGATATTCCCGAAGAATTTAGCATTAGTTTTAGTAGACGTTTCTCTTCACAACCAGATTTAGTGAATCTTGCAGTCAACAGCACTAAACCTTGTATACATACACAATCACTTAATAATGTCAATGTAGCTCCGATACCAGCTAACACAGCTTGCAGCGAAACAAATAATCCCGTCTCTCGCCCAGCATCCATAGTTTTAGCTGAAAGCAAGGGAAGCATTAAATTTCCCATTTTAAAATTATGCCCCTCCACTCCCACCCCTTCAGAATCAGAGAGTACCGCATCTCAGCCACCATCCTCAAACGGTCAGTTTCTTTTTAATCATTTTATAGATAAAGCTATTGCCAGTTTAATGCCAGCAACTAGTTGCCGCTCTAGCAAACATTTTAATACATCCTTGCTGCTCTCCTCCCCTAACACTGACTCAAATTTAGGCATCATAGATGAAAAATCTAATAGTAATTCTAAAAAATCATTGCTTCTTTCATTCACTTCCAATGCCGACATTAATATCACCGCTAAATCTCACCATCACCAATACCATGGTCAGCATAGGTCTTTAAATGAAATCAATGGCTGTGCCAGCTGTACTTCTAACACCAACAGTCCAAATATGCGAACTACCGTTTCACCTAATACATCGCTTATAGATGAGAAGATTACAACAGGAAATGTACATACTAGTGGCCCTAATACCGTTGCTTTTCGTAGTAAGTTATCACCTACACCATCGCGTACTGGTGCTGTAGCTACTCCGCTTAGCCTGCAATCCCAGCCGGATAGTCTGTCATCGGCAACCACCATATCCACAGCAACTACAATAATTCCCAAGGAAGTGGGGGAAATGGCTAGACGATCTTCAGACTCAGATTTGAGTGTCACACCAAAAGGTATGTTAAGGATTTTGAATTAATTATTTGTTTAATTTCAAAATGTAGAGTTTATTTATTCATAAATCTGGGTAATTCAATTGATTTTCATGAAATTAATTGATTTCGATTACATGATTCATCTCATGTACATAATTATATGATGTACCATTGGACTTTTTATAAAACTGTGAAGAACGCTCTAATATAGTCTATGTATGAATCGGTGAGCTCAAGTGACTATAGTGGATTCGTTTCGGTTTGACTAGCGAATCATTTCAATTTGGGTAACACTGCTTCTGTACACTCAATTTGAAATTTTTCGGTAGTTTTGATATATCTATTTGTTTGCTAATAAGTCATGAATAGGCTATCACTACCAGGCACAATGAAAATAAATGTGTGTGAAGGAAGATAAATTCATCGAATTAAATATATGTTACAAAAATATCGCATGCGATATATATTTTCTTCTTTTGTGTAATACGCATTTCATACTGAATTTTTTTATAAAAATATTCCCTGTGACTAAACCCTTCTTCCTCAGCGAATCAAACATAGTAAAAAATAAAGAATCAAACATAGTAAAAAATAAAATAAAAATAATATTAAACGGCATTTACAGTACATATATCTGAATTGTGTTTGTGAAATTTTTTAGAAACTCTTAAAAAAATATTATTCGATGAACAGAAAGTTTCTTCCCATGTGAAGGCATAGGTCGTGTATAGTCAATCACAAAAACTTTTTTAAATTCTGTTATTAACATCTTGGGCATATGGTCTAGTTACTCCGTCCATATTTGTTCAACCATATTCTACTAAATTTACTTTGTAGAATATGTAATAAATAAATAAATAAATAAATAAATAATTCGGTGAAAAAATCTTGCTTCAAGTTCTAAGCGAAACTTCTATGAATTGTATTAAAATTAAATTTCTCAGTAGCACAGTGGCAGGTAAAGTGGATATAATAGTAATAAGATTATATCTTTTGAACTACTTTTCGATTATAGAATCATTTATGCGAAAAAGTTAGAAGATGGCATAACGATTCAGATACAGGGACAGAAAATAATAATTATTCTTGAATTTTTAATGAAAAAAATTAAGTACAAGTAGACATCGGACAACGTGGACAATCACACCATTTTAGCTATTTTCAAGTAGATTTTTCGAAACTCGGATGATTTTAAACTTTTTATTTTGTTAGAAGAAATAATTTGTTATTTTCTGATTTTTATTTTTTTGAGCAGAAATAACTGTTATTTTGTATTATTTCGACTAGAAATAAAAATCAATTTCTGATCTTTAATTTTTCTAACAGAAATGGAAGTTAGATTAAATAAATAAAATTAAAATGTATTTGCGTAAGCATGTATGTTGAGGTCAATGAGTGAGGATTCCACAATTTTTTCCCATTGGAAAACACCGCAAATGCCTTTTATTTAATACCGATATCATAAAAGTGATAAAAATAGTGTCACTATATTTTTTTCGGCTGCGAAATCTGAAAAATTGCTTTCTATTTCTGCTCGAAAAAAAATCAGGAAATAATAATTATTTCTGGTAGAAAAAATAAAAATCAGAAAATAATGATTATTTCCGCTCGAAAAAATAAAAATAAGAAACTGAATTTCTTTCTTTCTGCTCAAAAATATAAAAATTAAAACATAACTGTTATCTTTTGACTTTTATGCTAAAGTGCAGAACACATATTTTTTCGGCATAATAAAACACACACTTATATAAAGTATGTATAAATTGACCACTACTTGCTTGAGGTCAAGCAACTTTGCTAATTTATTATATAGAAATTTTAAATGTTGAACCAATTCCCTTTTTGTGAAAATCAATTGAAATTAAGGTAAAATAGAACAGAACAAAAATCACTTTGTAAGAAATGTCCGCTAATTTTACTTTTTTAGTTTTAGCTAAAAAAAGTGAGTTTACTTGAATTAAGGGCGCAAGCAAATACGAAAGAAAAGCTTAGTTAAGAAAAACAAAACATTTTTTAAGTTTGATGTATACTATATTATATACATGTATGTGTAAATCTGTTTATATGTATGTATATAGAGTTTCATTAACGAATAATAATTGTTTTTTATTGGAAAAAATTAACATTTCATCCTTACATTTTTGCTATTATTGTATATGTATTCTACTCTACTCTCCACTACCATGCTCTCGTTAAACATTAAAAAAAATAAAACCTGCTCTAATAATTTTAACTAACAGTTGTACATCGTAAAAGTAAGTAGAGTATGCAATTTGTACATTAAATCTATGTATGATGATGTACAATTTTGTATCTATTTTCTTTGATTTTTTTTAATATCCTAAAATTTAATGTTTTGTATGTAGTACTTTCTTACATTTGCGTGGGTGTATATTAAAAATGATTTTACATACATGAACATTTTTCCGAAATGCATAAGTATTTCAAAGCATAAATTTTATGTGCATAAATATATGTATGTATGTATGTATGTCTAATTTCTGTTACTTTTCGCTTGGCTCGCAAGTGTGATCTAGCGTTTATTTATATCTTATCTGGTGTAAAAGCATTTTAAATTAAGTAAATTTACTTACGCATGTCATTGTTTTGAACTGATGCATTTCAGAGAATGATAAAAGTATCGTGTTAAATACTCTTTGAGTATTGGCCGAAACAACCATAAACGTATACAGTTAAAAATAAAAACCATACTCATACGTAAACATACTCATCAAGACTGAGTACGTATAACTATAAACAAACAACGACTATGTTCATACACATTCCTTAAATTACGCAGCACAAACAAATATAAGTAAAATTTATACATGAGTATAAAAATACTCTAAATAGTTATTCTATTAGACATGAGTACATACAGGAGTATTTTATTTGCACACACCTAAATCATCTGTGCTGCCAGAAAGACGTATTGTTAAAACGCTAAACTGGCAACGCTGTTCAACAGATGGCATGACAGGGATGGAAAGTTCGATTTAATAATTCTCGACTGTGCTAAAACATTTCCAAGCAATACCTTGATCGCTTTACAAATTACAAAATATCAGCTCATTAATAATCCCCCTTATTGTGATTGGCGATTTCGCGGCGAAAATCAGACGTATTGTACTAGATTAAAGAAAAATGTAGCTTGTTTTCTTTAATCAACTACAAATGGTCGAATTTGAAGTCGAAAATCGCCAACCACGATAAGGCCCAATATTAAAGTTAATTACAGGTTATATTTTTCCTAAATTTTATTTCCTAATTATGTAATCAATGTTTTCAAACAGCCAAAGCACTTTTCCCATTCCATTTTCTACACAAAAATATAAGTTGACGAAATACTCTGTGTAGCATGCGTATATTTATTTTTTCCGAATAAATATCCATACTCTGAGTATTAGCATATATCGACGGTTTGAGTTCCTGGGAGTGAAGACTGACTATTTTTGCAATGATGTCCATATGGATGGATGTATGTGTGTATATATATATATATATATATATATATATATGTGTGTGTGTGTGTGTATGTATGTAAACATCTCATAACTTAAGAACGGATCGGAAGCGAATTTGCGGTGTTCCATAGATTTTGAGCTCACTTAGATGTCGTAAGAAAGGTTTAAAAGCTTTCGAAAATAAAATTTTAACAAAACACGAAAGTTCAAAATTTAATCAGTTCTTAATCTCAAAAAGACACGTGGATTGCTGTCAAATTGACTAAAATCAGGTGATTCGTTTCTTTTTTTTTTTTTTTTTGATAGTTTCAAAACTCTTCTACAAATCGATTTTAGATATTCAGTCCTAGTTTACACCATGCAAGTCTTATTGCTAAGCTGATTAGTTTGTTAGGAGTGAGAGAGAGACTATGGGAAAAGAAGCTTTTCTATTCCCCTCGTCTCTTTCTCTTTACAAACTAATCAGCTTAGCAATAAGACTTGAATGGTGTAAATTAGGACTCACTGATTTTTATAGGCTTAAAAAGTGTATCGGATGGCGCAAATTTGAACAAAATCTGTACCTTAGTGGAAAGTTTCAGGGATGGCCTGCAAAGTCAACCAATTCCCATATAATTTTTTTATTACTTATTTTCATTCTCTCATGCATCTACAAATGTAATCTTTGTTGTATTGTTGCATTTGGAATTTATGTATTTCTTTATAAAAGAAAAAATTCAAGGATTTATGGTCATAATCGGGTTTCACTAATACTACCACAATAGGTACTACTACGAGTAGAATTGTGAATTGTGAATATTTGTAAGCTTAATCTACACCAGAGCTGCCCACAGAGAGAAGACCGAGAGAAATGTATAAGCGTATGTGTATTCATTTGAGTAAAAAGCCGATTGATGTTCGGCACTCTGGTGCCAGTTTGAACAGCATGGATCTACATGATCAGCATGGATTTAAATAAATGTTAATAGTGAAATACAAACATACATATGTATGTATACATACATAATGTATTTTTCCTGTTTTTGTCAATGTACATACATACATAAATAAGTAAAAAGAACAAAACAATGCGCATGAGAGCTATGGTTTTAAATATATGTATATAGTACATATCTGGATAGATAATGGATATTTCTTTCAAATGCCTCAACTACTTACTGTGTTTTACTACTACTTTTACTTAAAATATTTGTCGTATTAAATTTGAACAAAAACAAGCCAATTTAAAAGAAAAAAAGTATATTCTTGCCTGTAGTATTTTTTATAATTGCATCCATCTCTCACGATCGTTATTCTCACTTACATCCCATACACTCACTACCTTTCTCACTCACACGCCACATGTCCAGCCTTGAATCGCTCTCTATGTTTAACTCTCAGCATTAGATATACATACTCGTAGATACACACATATTTCCCATAATGAAATACGTTCTCTTAGACACTTTTTGTGCTCTTTAGGAAATTCATTTTGTGTAGCCAGTGATCGTTTGATGGCGGCAACAGCAATGATGCGTATGGGTCCAGCAATAGGTAAATCTTCCAATTCGGAAGGAATGGATATGTTAGAATATCCATTTTTAACCATGACCAAGTATCCACCGGGTCTAATACTTCATATTGGAGCAACTGTGGCAGCCAGATCAGTGAAACTCTTAGAGAGAGTGCCAAATCCAGATGAGCCAGAGATCAGGGATTCCTGGTGGACTGAATTACGCATGGAGATCAGATCACATGCCAGATCGTTGGGTTGCAATGTAGTGCTTGGATATTCAGAGCTGACAACAATATCGTAAGTATACAGCTAAACTAAACATACATACATATGTACATATATTGTTTTTTTTTAACAGCGAAGATGTTTGTGTTCTATCGGCCACTGGCACTGCGGCCATTATAAATATGGGCCACAATCGCTCAATTTCACAAAATGATATTTTTAATATAACGAAAACTGCTGGGGGCAGTGGTATGTCGGTGTCTCTTGAAGAGAGAAATATAAACAGTGATCCTTCTTCTAAGGAAATGTGCAGCGGCATAACAAACGGCTTAGTTAATAAACGATACGGGCTTCCTTCAATTTTAAATGTAACAAAAACTTCTTGTGGCATATGTCATGTACCCTATAATGTCACTTCGGTACCTTTCAATATCAAATTAAAAAAATGTGCAATATGTCTGAAAGGTCGTGTGCCAGACGTTCTCCTTGCCACTTTAGAACTACCAGAATGTATACAAGTCACAGGTAATAGCATATTAGCTATATTACTAAATTTAGATATAATTACGATAGTATATGTGTATGTGTATCTAGGTCGCGGTTGCTTTTTACAGGCTCAAGTTGTAAGAGCAAAAAAGGATTTACGTTCGGAGCTCAATGCAAAGGAAATTTCCGATGGCTTGCCTTTTCTAGAATATGAACTTCATAGAGTTCTTATAAATAAATTGAAGGCAAAAGGCATGAATGCCATATTTGGCTTAAGAGTGCAAGTTTCTATAGGCGAACGTATGATTGCTTTGGTGGCCACAGGTACTGCTCTTTTTATTACTGCTCTGCCGGTGCCACAAGTACCTAAAATTGTGGCTGGCAATTCGTGGACTGATAAGCAAAAACTAAATGAACTACAGAAGAAATTGCAGGAGACATTTGAACGTTATCAGGAAATTTATCAACTAAAACCCCTTGATCAGGATATGTTGGACAAAAGTTCTGATACCGATGACTCCGATGAAGAGGGTGTAGATGTTGATCTGAATTGTGGCAACAAAGACACTTGCGTTTTAGAGGTTGACGATATAGAAGATTTAGAAATTATATCGCTACTAATGGAACCGCAGCCACCAGAGGGCTTTCATGTTGTTAGTACACAAAAAGTGCCGGGAATGGTAGATGTGGAAGCTGTTAAGAATTTGCAGATGTTTACACAAGTGTGGAGGGCCAAAACCGATACTGGACAAACTGTTAGTGGTTTTCCCAAACATTTTCAAAGGTAGGAATGGCGTGAAGGAGATTCAATTGTTTAATGTATTTATTTTTCTATTATTAGATTATTGCAAACTATTTTCTTTAAATTGCGTACTATGATACCATGTGCTATTTGCGATTTAAAATTTAAACTGGACTTTCCGGAAAGCGTAAGTCATTATTCAGTTTTATTATTTTTATTATTTTTTTTTATTAGAAAAAGGAAAATAAATAATGTTGATTAGAGGTTTTTCCTTTTCTTGGGAATTTTTACGAATGTTAAATCATTAATGTACTAATACTCGTAATCCCAAATTATTACTTTAATTATTCAGTCAAGTATTTTTTTTTTTTTTTTTTTTTTTTTGTTAAAAATATGTAGAAATTGATTATTGAAGGATTAGCTGGATCATATGCGCATTTCACTGTTGCTAATGGAGATCATCAGGGAACGTTTACCCAAAAAAAATTTCTGAGAAGAACTAGAGATACTTATTGTGTTAAACTTCCATTTAAACAAATGAGAGAAGTTCAATCAATATCAAAATTGAAAACATGTTATAAACATACAAATTCGAAAGCTTTTTCTTTCGTTTCGGTCTACACAGTAGAATTTGTTAATGAGCTAATAATCCCAAATTATTATTTTACTTATTCAATAAAATATTTTTTTGTTAAAAATACATTACAATTTAAAAGAATTAAATTCAATCCAAGACCGATTAATAAGGGCTTTGCAGCATACAAATTCATCTGCTAATTCGGCATGGTTCGATAACTCTAAAGTTTTATTTCTTTTAATTTTATTCTAGGATCAAATTCAAATTTTAGTAACTGGAATGGCTTTGGGTCTAGGCGACCCAGTTAAATTGAAAAACAAACGTAAAGCATTAATGAACGGGCAGTCGGAAGGAAATGATTCTCACACGTATTTGGGTGAAGGGAAAAAGTTGCAGCAACATTTGCAACAAGATCTAGATTACATATTTCCTCTAGACGAGGATCAAATGGTACAAACACCCACACCAGCCAACAATCTACCGATGTTTGGAGCTCAATTATTTAAAAATCGAAAATCATCGCCCATTCAATTGTCATCGGCTCCCGGGTCCATTCGGCATAGACACGTAACCCCCTATTTCTAATATATAAAGTTTTATTCATTTATTTAATATGGTTTTTTTAATAGAATTGTTCTTATGAAAAAAACGGTGTGGACATAACGCCTCTCAGTTTCATACCAGGTGGCAGAATTGAAAAGTATCTGGGAAATTTAAATTTCTTCTTCATACGTGAAAGTACTTCTATAAGGGAGAACGGAGGCATAAGTGGTTTTGTTCATGGTTTTATTACCGAAGTGAGTTAATAGTAATAACATTTATTATTTAGTTTAAGTAAAGAAGGTGAATTAAATTTTATAACAGATTTTAGCAGTTGTACGAGCACATATCTCGGCCTTGGGCGGCAATGCCATGGTATCATTTTACTTAACAGAATTAATACTTTTTGACAATCAGCATAAAAATCAAGTATGATCTACAATATAATATTTTTTCAATCTATTTATTTCATAATTTTCATTTAGGGCCAATGTCTTATAAGTGTCGGCGGTGATGCGGTTTATGTATCATATTACCAAGATGATTGATATGATTCCTAAAATAAATGAGATTTAAAATGAAGTTTACGGAAATTAATCACAAATCAAATTAAATTTGTTAATTATATAAACTTAAATTGCAATATTTTAGTCAATTTTTTATTGCTCTCTATTTTATGTATGTCATTACTATACTATGTAAATCTTTAGTACTCCTGCTATTTATTTATTTATTTTATTTTTTCCTTAAATTTGCAAATAATTTTCAATATACAAAAATTTGTCCTAAGCTTAGTCTCAATTGAATTATAAATGCAATATTGTAAACTGTGACTATAGTTAGAATGTACTTAAACTTGTAGAAATTCGATGAGGTTTTTTTTTAGAATTTTTGTAAAAATGCTGGTTGCATAACCTTAGAAATAAAATTGTGAAAAATTTAATAAAGTAAGAAGAAATTGTATTTAATTTTTATTAATTGTATTTCTTTTAAACTAAATGTAGTTTTTGTAATTCAATGAATAATTTTTTCTAGTTCAGTATTTTCGATTTTATTAAAAATTAATAAAATGTTGGATGTGCTTTTCCTTCAGAAGTTAAGAAAAGTGAATTAAGACTAGTTGGGGTATGCAAATTACGCCACTCGATATCTTAAGAATTTTCAAGCAATTTCTATGAAGTTTATGTAGATATCTATATGTATGTATGTAAATAATTTAAAATCTCGACTGATATCGAATGCTATAATTTTCTGTGTCGCCTCATGCTTCCTAATTTAATTTTTGTTTTATTCAAATACTTTTTAGATTGCTTATTTTTTTGTCATTGTCTCTCGTTCCAGGAAAAAAAATGAAAGTGTCATGCAAAAAGTATTTGACCAAGCTATTAAAACAGAAAACATTAGAAAAGTACGAATTTTTACCATCCGTATGCCAAATTTCATCCAAATCCAATAACCCGTTTTCGCGTTACAGTGGAAAAAACACTCAAACTAAAAGAGACACATCAATATTAGTAGCCTAATTGGCTACTTTATGGGAATATAAAAATTATATTGTATGTATGTAAAATTATCATTTCTTTTTGTGTATTGAAAAGGTAAAAAACTCTAGTTAACGGTTTTTTTCTGATTGTTTTTTTTTTTAAAGACTCAAAATAGTAACGCAAAGACATTGCCATTATTCAAATCGGACTATCCTTAAGTAGAGCTGTGCCAAATCGTTCTTTTCAGTGACCGGTCATTTTCGTTCAATTAGCAAAAAATTGACCCGTTCGTTCAATCGTTCACTTTTGAACGACAGTATGAAACAATGCTATTTTGTAAGAATAATAAAATCGGTTGTATATACGAGTATTTAAATAATACGAATGAATGAATTGAATAATTTGTTAAAAAAAGTTGAATTATTTATTTAAAAAATTATATTTAAATTCATTTTATAAATAATTTCTTGTTCTTTCGACTAGAACTTTATACATTTTATTTTGGCTTAATATTTAGTTTAATATTAACATCTTACACAAACAGGGGGTAAGAAAGGTACTTTTTTTTGGTTTTACTAGTTTTTTCTCTTTAGATAATTAATAAAAGCATTGTAACTCTCTTATCGTTATTTATATATCAAAAGCGCATCAATGTTTGAATGTTACTTCTCAAAGTTTAAGTTAAAGTTTTGTCCTCAAAAATATTTTACCGGAAACAAACAAAATCTCTAAAGCACCCCATACACGTTTCAATTCAATTGTGAATTGAGTCTTTCAATTGAATTGATTCTTGGCCACACACTTCATAAACTGAATTGAACGATTTTCATTCAACCGTCAAATTGATATATTTTTCACAATTACAAATTTAAAACTTCTATTGCATTCATTCATTAATTTTTATATTTTATATTTAGAATTCAATCAAATTAAATACAATTTTAAAAATACATAACTTTTTCTATACAAAATAAAGCTACAAACATAAATTTTGGCAGCTAATCAAGAGACTCGAACACACACAGGACAATCGAATTGAAAGATTTACTAGTCAACATGAAAAATCAAAATCTTTTGATTTTTGTTCAACCAACTCGACAACTGCCAAACTAATCAATTTACAAAGCCATACACGCTTTGATTTGGACAACAACCGACTCAATTGAAAATTGAATTGAATTGTGTATGGGCTGCTTAAAGCACTACAAATTCATTTAAGATTCAGGTAATGAAATGTATGTATAAACATATATCTTTACTTTGTAAAAACACTTTATAAAAAACACTAGTAAAAATACTTCTTGTGAAAAGACTGTTAAATCAAATTATAAAAGGAATGATGACAGTGCCACAGCGACGCTAAATAAAATTTGGTATACACGTACCTAAACCTTTTAAAACACAAAAACTCAACTCAAACAAAAGACATACCATAAATAGCAAACATGAACAAAAGCAAATTTGACATAAAAGACTTGAAACACAAACTGAAAGAACGAAAACATCGAGCGGTACACTACTGATCCAAAAGCGTTCAGTAAAATCACCGGATCAGTTCGTTCAATTTAACCCGTTCGTTCATGAGCTACACAGCTCTACCCTTAAGTCTCATATAATAGAATCGAAAACTGCGGCAGCCTTTTATAATACGTTACTTTTTTAAATTTACTCATCAGGTGAAATTATACAGAAATTGTCCTTGTACTGAAAAATTTTGAAAATGAGGTGTAACTTTGTAATAAACTTCCTATAAGGCTCATAGTTATGTCATCATTCATAGTGAATTAATGATTACGAAAAAGAAGCACAGATGAGTAATGTTTTCATTTGTTATTACCAAAAACAATTGCGAATCTTTACTTACCTGCAAGTTTTCAATTAATTTTAGGTCAAAATTATAAAATTAATTTCTAAAAAGGAACAAAAATTAAACAAAAATGGATTGGTTGTTTGGTAAGAAAATATCTCCCGATGAAATGCTACGCAAAAATCAAAGGGCGCTCAACAAAGCAATGAGAGACTTGGACAGAGAACGCATGAAAATGGAGCAACAAGAAAAAAAGATAATAGCTGACATCAAAAAAATGGCAAAAGAAGGACAAATGGATGCTGTTAAAATAATGGCCAAAGATTTGGTACGCACACGTCGTTACATTAAAAAGTTTATGCTGATGAAGGCCAACATACAGGCCGTATCACTGAAAATACAAACGTTGAAATCACAGAATACTATGGCTCAAGCTATGAAAGGTAAGTAATCATACTTAGAAGTCTATGTATGCATACATCTAAATTTTTATTTAGGAGTTACAAAAGCCATGCAGAACATGAATCGTCAGTTGAATTTGCCACAGATCCAAAAGATTTTGCATGACTTTGAAAAACAATCGGAAGTTATGGATATGAAAGAAGAAATGATTAACGATGCAATTGATGATGCCATGGAAGATGAAGGAGACGAAGAGGAGACTGATGCCGTTGTCTCTCAGGTGTTGGATGAATTGGGCTTACAACTGGGTGAACAATTAGGAGATCTTCCTACAGCTTCTGGTTCATTATCTATAGCTGGTGGTGTTAAAAATACACCAGCCGCCGTAGCTGCTGGTGCAGCTGGTGGTGGTATAAGTAGTCCCACTACTGCAGCTGGTGGAGCTTCCGGTGGTAGTGGCCCCTCTACCCCTATGTCGGATGCCGATGCTGATTTGCAAGCTCGTCTGGATAAACTACGACGAGACTAAATAATATCTTTGCCTTTCACCTTATTTTATATTGACTTTTATTTTGAATGTTTATTTTATTTCCGAAAAACCACCACAGAAATATAAATACATTTGTTTATTGGAAATCATGCAATTTTTATTTTTTAGATAAAGCATAATCTAATTAAAATAAAATGTTTGTCTTAAAATAGAATGATCGTAAATTTAGAAAAAGTCAAAAGAAATTAGTTTTACATTATTTATATTTTACCAGAAGGTAATATTTTTTCATGTTCCTATTTTCTTCTTTGAAACATTTTACACAATTCATTGTGCAACCTTAAAGCATTTTTAAACAACACATTCAAAAAATCCATTTCCTTCAAATGTTTTTTAATATACGCTTTAAAACTTAATATCTTATAATATATAATTGTTTAAGAATTGAGCTTAATTTAATTTACATTTTAACATAAATTCACGCATCTTGGACTTTGATCAATCTTTTTCTTTCAAAATTGTACTAATAATATAAATATTTTTTTTCGGATCCTCTTCATTTTCCCCTTGAACAATGATACGAAGAACTACAAACAGCAACTAAGTTTTATATGCTACATGTGGTAGCAATATTTATTCAAATCCGCATTTTATGAACAACTGCTCGACCTTGGCAAAAACTTCATTAGCTGATGGGGTGGCATCGATTTTTTCCACTTTTCCCAAATCTTCAAAATATTTAATAATAGGCAGAGAATGATTATTATAAGTTTGAATGCGTTTTTTCAAACTCTCCAAATTATCGTCCGAACGACCAGAACCGCTTTGCCCTCGAGACAAACAACGATTTACACACACATCCTCAGAACAGTTAAAGAATAAAACGAACTGAAAATCTACATTTTCAGCCATTTGACGATTCCAGCCATCCATATTATCTTGATTACGTGGGAAACCGTCAATTAGGAACTTATTTTTATCCGATTTTTTCATAGCAGCTTCTATCAATGAACACGTTACTTCAACGGGTACAATTTGACCATTACGTATGTAGTCTTCAATAAGAGCACCCACTTCAGAGCCTTCACGTGCACGTTCCTCACGCAACAAATCTCCAGCTGATAAATGAACGAATTGAAATCGTTCTACAATCTTGGAGCATTGAGTTCCTTTGCCGGCACCTGGGCCACCCAAAACAAACACAACCTTTGGTTTTTCCGTCATTTCCAATTCAATTTTAGTACACGTTGCTGTTGTTAAAGAACGTTGATAAGTGGAATGTTTTGTAACTGGCTTGAATATGTAAATTAATCCACGCAAGACTTTTAACATTAAAACAAAATGATGCAAAAATATGTGTGCACGTAGGAACGTTTATCCAAAGTGCAGCAGTCAAGTACATAAGGCTGCCAGAAGATTTTGCTGAAAAATGTGCACTTTTTGAAAAATCATCGATATTAATTTCGAAAATCGGCACGGGATCTTTATTAATTAGACAAAAATAACAATCATATGTAATTTCACGTTTTTTATAAAAATAATAATGCATAATTATTACATTTATTATTATAAGTTTTAATAATATTATATAACGTGTGTCAAAATGAATAAAAATTAAATCGGAAAATCGTCATTTGTTTAATAATGAAAACTTCGGCACTGCAGCACTTAAAATAAATAATTAGTTTGTGGAATCTATTAGCTTCTTCTTGTAGGAAATTGGTAAGCACTGACAGCAAAATGATAGCATACATCCATTAATGCCACATTTTGTGAAACTGTAACGGAATTTATGTATATACACAATTTTATTGTATAATTTCAGATGAGATCTATCCGAAAATTATAAATTTATTTATTTATTTAGTACATATTATACAAAGTAAATTTGTATAATATGGTGTTGCACAAGTATGGGCGGAGTAACTAGACCATATGCCCAAGATGGTATTAACAGTATTTTAAAAGTTTTTGTGACTGACTGTACACGACCTATGCCTTCACATAGGAAGTAGCACCGTGGTTGTTAAAGAAATTCCACAAAAAACCGCAAGGTTATCCGGTTATCCGTGGCAGATCAGTCAACCAGTGCGAGCGAGACGAAAAACTCTCGAAGGCCAAACAACACGCACAAGCCTGACCGCACTTAAGAAATAATTACGATGACGCGAGAGATGTTCCTCAACCCAGAGCTGCTTAACGACTGAAAATTATAAATGTTTCTAATATTAATAATTTCTTAATAAGACAGGAAGTCTTATGCATATCCAACAATTTTGCGCCCTAGAAATTCACCCGAGAAACGACTTCATTAGACTGTGATAGTCTGGCAATCTTATTATAAATAAAATATTTACACGTGAAAAGTATGTTTCCATTGTGGTTTGCATTTTATTAGCAAATCGCGAATTTTATTGTTAAAAATGAGTTTTCTCAAGCCAAAGGACACAATTGATGAAGGAGATACAGTTATATTGTACTTAAGTGCTAATTCTATGCATGCGATAGAAGCAACTCCAACAATTGTGAATAAAAAAGGAGAAACAATTGAGCATGTCTTTCAAACAACATTTGGCGCTTTAAAGGTGAAAAACATAATTGGTGTACAATATGGTAGTAAAGTGGAATTATCCAAAGGCTGGGCTTACGTTCTACAACCAAATCCAGAACTGTGGACACAAACATTACCACATAGGACACAAATTATTTATACCCCCGACATTAGTATGATATTACATCAATTGGAAGTGCGGCCTGGATCAGTAGTGGTTGAATCCGGTACTGGTTCTGGATCGCTGTCCCATTATTTCCTAAGGGCACTTAAACCCCATGGTCATTTGCACACCTTCGATTTCCATGAAGCTCGTGCAAATCAAGCCAGAGACGAATTTAAAAATCATGGCTTGGGTGATTTTGTGACAGTGTATCATAGAGATGTTTGCCAAAACGGTTTTGGCGAAAATCTGAATGGAAAAGCGGATGCAGTATTTTTGGATTTACCGGCTCCCCAACAGGCGGTCTCACACGCGGTTAAATCTTTGAAAAGCAGTGGTAAGTGATTAATAATATTTAAAATATATGTATGTATGTACTTAATTATTTAAAACTTTTTTATTAAGGAGGTCGCTTTTGTTCATTTTCACCCTGCATTGAGCAGTCACAGCGTTGTTGTATTACTTTGCAAGAGCAAGGTTTCACTGAAATACAATCATTCGAAGTATTACAACAGGAGGATGTTGTAAAAACTAAAACGTTTCCCGTTATGAATTTAGAGTTTCTAAAACACAAGGTAATAAATAATTGATAATATAGCAATTTCCTTTTCCAATAAAAACCCTTTATTTTCAGAAACCAGAAGAGGTTGAAGCTTCTGGAAAAGATATTACAAACGTTATGAAGCAAGCCAAGGAAACGATAAAAGTTTTAACATCCTCAGCGCCACCTACGCAGCCCGGTCACACGGGATTTTTAACGTTCGCCACTCTAACACCAGCATTTGCTAGATAATTTTAGGAAAAAACAAATTACACAAATACAAAATTATTATCAAGATTCCATATACATATTTTACTCGAAAAACAATCAAGAAGCCAATGCCAAGAAAAATTTAAATATGTCTGTCTAATGGTGCAGAAAGGTAAGAAAGTAGCAAAAAAGTAAATTTTTTAATGAATGGCAATAGAGCATTTATTAAAATTTCAGGAAATGTTAAATCAATTTTGAAGTTTTCCTAAACTTTTTATATTAAAAGATAAACGTGGTGGTTGCCATGGTAGTCGTTCTTCTGGTATAATCTGTAATGAGATAAATATACATATGTTTGAATATTTATAGGTACATATTTAATATAAGTTGTTACAATTTTTTGTTTTTCCGGCTGGCCTCTGCAAGTAGGACATCTGTTGCTTCTTGCTACTTTGGCTGAATTTGGTACAGCCTCCTTAAAACCTTCTAATGGAGTCCAATTGTTATGGGCCGTGTGTGGTCTTGTTACAAATAACTTTTCTCTATTTAAGAAACTTAGCAAAGAGGAAATTAATTTTCAAACATGTAGTAATATATTTAAAAATTTGTGCAATTTACTTGGGTCTTGGATCTCTCCAGAAGTCTGGCATACGTTTGGTTTGCATGATATTAGCCAAACGTTGCAGCAGGCGCACATTTTCATTTTCTACGCGAAATATACGCTCTTTTTCTGACTGTTGTTTTTTAGCTTTTTGTATAATGTGAGGATAAAATGTTGGTGGTGTCCGATCGATGACTGATTTAGCCGATTTAACTTTTTCTCTGTGCTGTTCATAGCGGCGTTGTTCCCAGGGTTGTTTTAAAAGTTTATCTCTTCTCGATATCATGTTAGTAATAAAACTACTGTGTGGCAGAATTTGAAACAACGTTTTAACCTTTCTGATGGAATGTAGTTAGAGAATTTTAAATATCGTTGCTTTGGTTATGATTTCTATGGAGTTGTATGTACATATTTATGTATGAATGTATCCATGGAATGTAGACATTTAATAAACAAAAACTACAAAAATCTTGTAATATGGACATATTTACATACATATTATTTATATGCAGAAGAAAGCAACATTTGTTTTTATTTATAACTCGGCACTTTTGCAGTTATAATCTATATTTCGAAAATAAATCAGTAACTGACATCTTAAGCCTACAATAGTACACGGCATACAAAAAGCCAAATGGGCATGTGGCGACGACGCAACGGTAATTTTCAGCATGTTGGTTGCATTTTCTTAAATTACTGGTAGTGGCTACATGCCGTAAAATTTTGATATTATTTTTGTTACAAAATACAAATGTGACACATGTAGGTGAATTAGACATATTTTCTTAGGCAGCACATCTGTAAGCGTGAATATCTACATGTACATTTGTTACTTGTACACGGAATGTAGCAAATGTAACTTCGTGATGACGTCAAAATTACAACAGCGCCACATGTATGTGTGGGTTTTTACATACCGTGTACTATATAGGATTTAGTTATTGTAGTCACCTATTTCAAAATTTTATTTGATGCTATTAGCATTAAATTTTACTACGTACAGACGTATTTACATATCTATGTAAAACTTTGTAGCAAACCAAAAACAGAAACGTATTTGTTGCGAAACTTCATCATTGATATAACGTCGGTTGGTTATTGGTTTGCTGCAGACTTAATGTATTTTGAATACAATGTGCCGGAAACCAATAACCAACCGACGATAAGATATTCTTATAATGCAAAGTACATACATAAATACATACAAATTAAGTTACTGCAAAAAAAAACTACATATTTCCAGCCAATGGTTCGTGGCTACGATAAACGTTTGGTGTGGTGAGTTGTTAAGGGGTGACATAGTTCGTATCCTTAACTATGGTTATTCGTTCTTGATTTGTTGTATTCAAAAATAATCGCTTATAGTGTTTTCACACTGAAAGTTAAAACCTGGTTTTATCGTTAAAACCATAAACCGCTAATTTTGCATCGATGCCAATTTAGCGCGTTTCGCGCTAGATTTAGCGCGTTTTAACTATACCAAACGCGCTTTTTTCCGTCTTAGCGCGTTTATTAAAAAAAGCGCTAAATTAGCGCGTTTTGAATAAAGTCAATAATATCATTTCAGTTCAATATTTTTTTAACTTTTTTTGTATAAATTTAACAATTTTCTAATATCCAAAACTCTGATAAAATTTTTTAAATTAGTTAATGATTCAGCTGTCGCAAACGAAATTCGCTTGACTGTGGTTACAATTAAAAACGCATTTTAATAATGTAATGGCAAATATTTTGAAATTTCACAACTAAAAGTATTTACTACATACAATGACCCAAAAAATGTACATAACTTATAAAGCATCTATTGGACAATTTATATGCTATTACAAGGTTTTACAAATAAATTAAAAGTAAAAACTAAGGATTTCGATTGTTTGGAAGGCGATTCTGATTCTGGGGGCATATTATTGCACTCGTTACCGAACGAAATTACGAAATATTTCAATAGAGTTTATATGGAAACATTTTAAAATTTCGAACCGTATCGAATGCCGTAATTTGCCTCCTGTATTAAATGATTTTAGTTTATTAAAACATAATGTCGAGGAAGCAATATTGCAAAATCTGAAAAATTAATTGTGATACGAGTACTAATACGTACATCGACTTTTATTGAAATTTAATTTAGTGCGTAGAAAATAGCGCGTTTTTGCTATAAATATTTGACAATGCTGTAACTTAGCGCGTTCTAGCGCGTTTTGAGAAGGGTAGTAGCGCGTTTGAGTTATAAATAGTTGGCATCGCTGTGATTTTGCTTTCACACTGCAAGTTTGTTAAATTCAGTTTTAACTCACAGGCTGTCTAATACCTTTGCTCAAAATAAAATAAATCTCCTTGTTGGACATACTGTTCAACTGTTTTTGTTTGTATGAAAAACTGATATATTTCACAATGCGCTCTAAAATGGAAACTTTTTTATATTTTCTAAATAAAAATTTTTTTTTAATTATGGAACTTCTTATACAGAATGAAGAAGTGCTTGGAAATATTGTTAATATAAAAATGCACAAATTTATTATAAGACAAACCTTTTTTATAGGCAGATGATTGTCAGTCATATTGTCTATTTTCACTTTCCACAGTTCAATTTAAAATATTTTCGTTGTTTTCCTTCCTTTTCTTTCTTTGAGCGATAAATGAGCGATATATGTACACATATCTACGTTTAATGGAGATTCTTCACTGGAAGTGACAATTTACGTATGTAAAACATATTTGAATATTGAAAAAAAAAACTTCTGAAATCTTCAATTTTTGTCGCTTACGGGATCAAACCTAATGTGAATAACGATATGCGATTAATTCTGCATTATCAACTTAAAATCGTATTTTTTGAGTTGTGATGTTGTTCCAGCAGAAGAGAGATATGTAAATAAACATAAATACATACATACATATGTATGTAGATGCATAAACATACATAAGTACATATTTTGCAGTTGTTACCTTGGCGCGCTATTGTCTGCCACTGATGTTTTGTAATGTTTGCCTGACTACGATGATGTTGATGATGACGATGATTCGCAATAAATGCGGCGGCATCATTTCTTTTGTATGTCCGACTGTTTACTCACATGTCAACTGTCCTGTAGTTCTGGTGCTCATTGCCTGATTGATGTTAAGTGGTACTCCATGTGAGTATCCACTTCAATTTTACTCTTTTTCTCGTCTCTCCATCGTTTCATCAATGTATGAATACGCAAGCATGTCCGTCCGGCCGTATGTCTTCCTTTTCTTTTTTTTTAACAGGCCAGGCCAAGACAAAAATTTGTGTGCGCAATTTTATCTCCTTTAGTAAATTGTAAATGCTGATGTCACTACATGCATACAGACATACATGTGTGTATGTATGTACATATTAAATATGTACATATACTCAGGTTTGTTGCAACAACAGTTGTGTTGTTGTTGGTGGAATTCAATTTTTATTTTGTTCCTTTGCCCGGTTGTTGTTTAATTCATTTGACCAGTAATCAAACGATGAAAAGAGTCACATTAAACTTGTTAAAAAGAACAGAAAAATCACAAATTGTCGTCACATTGTAAAGTGAATGAAATAAATTTGAGAATGATGAACATAATGAGAATTAGTTACCACCTCAATTAAAAGTTATTTGCATATTCATACGAGATGTTTTTCTCAACAAAAATTTACTTAAGCTTCTTTTAACTACGTACATACATACATACATATGCAAGTAGCATGTATTGGTTTTTATTATTATAATAAATGAAGTATGGAATTTTTAAAAGCGCCTTTTTAGTGGCACAAAGTGTAATAGTAATTACATTGTACAACGAATTGTTTCCAAAATTATGAGGTTCCGACAATGGATTGTGGTAGATGAGTCCAGAAAAGTGTATAAATACGTGTGTCGGTGTCCTATTCAAAGACAGGGTTGAAGATCACATCGGAATTTTATTTTAGGGAATTAATTACAGCCGAAACGGCAGGGCCGATTGAAATAATTTTTTTCGAATCAAACTTCCGAAGCCTCCCTCTTAACGTCTTTAAACTTTTTACCACTTAATCTCACGAAGAAAAATAATTTGTTACTCACGCTCAGGTCCTGACACGCGTGACAACTTTTGATTAATATTCGCAAAACACTCACCTTCGACATTATATTAGCCCAATTCACAATCTTGTGTAAAAGGTCTTGCATCGTTGCATTTGCAAAGTAGTATAGTATATTTATACTCACCACTAAGAACTGTCAAGAGGTGAGTATCAATATAACTACTATACCATTTGGCACATGCTACGATGCAAGACCACTTGCACAAGATTTTGAATTGGTCTATTAATTTTTTTTTAATATTTAAGAACTGTAAATTTTTACTGAGAAAATTTTTACTACACTCAATCGTTGTTCGAAATTACAACAAACACTTGATCAAGTGACAGTAAAAAGTGACAGTAAATAAAAATTCCCAGCAAAAAAAAAAATCTGATTTGGAAGCACTAACAACTGAGGGAAGCAATTTATTGCTTACTTGATAACACAAGCTTCGACAAATTCTTCTGAAAAGCGTAAAGCGGGCTCCCACAAAAATTATATATTATTACTTCTGTGAAGCACTTTAGTAAGGCAAAAAAAATTATTGGAAGCTAAATAATTATTTACTATAGGGTTGCATTTGTATACTCGTTTGTATAGCCAAAACAAATATACCATGGTATGTACCTTATAATTGTAGTGTGAGCGACAGAACTAGTATAAGAGTTATTGTGTGTGCGTGCTTTTCCAAATTAAAATACAATTAAAACAAATAACAATTGCTTATTGTATTGCTGCTGAGCAACTGTTTGATCTGTTTTTGCCCAAAAATACATATTGTAATACAAATATATGAAAAAACCACTATTGAAACAAGTACATGATGTGCAGATGTATGTGCGGACGTTCGTTATGTTATTTTGTGGCGCAGCCAAAGTATAGAGAGAGAAAGAGACAATTTTGCTCTGAGTTTAATTACAAATGCATGTGTTTCATGTACATATATCATTTACTTACATGTGTATTTTAAATTTTACTTTCATTCATTCATTCCTCAACCATGGATTTTTTTTTTCAACACACCATGTGGTACTTATGTTAAAACCAGTTTTATGTATCTCATTTGTTATAGAAAAACAAATGCATACAAACGTGTTTTTTTCATTTGGTCATTGCACAACCATACAATAACTGCTTTAAAAATCAACATTTACAACTAGTAAAAGAAACGCTAAATAACATATTTTTTCATACAAGAACCAAAAAACACGCAAAACTGGTGCAAACAGATGCATCTGTGCAATGCTATACTAAATACATTGCTTCTAGCTGGCTCATCTAGAACAAAAAAAAAAATGCCTTATTCATGCGCAACAGAAGTGATTCTGTAACATTGTCTCCCTTACAAAAACGCTTCTGGAAAGCAATAATTTTTGCTGGGTTGTCGAACATTTTTAAGAAAAGTTGTTTTCTTTTTTATTTTTTTGTTTGTTAAAGAAACAATTTTTTTTACTTACGCTCACGCACTGTCAGGCGTGACAATTTTTAGACTCTCCTTTTTAGACTTTTTAAATTGCCGTTTTTTCTGTTATTCTTTTTATATTAAAACAAACAAAAAAATTTTTTTCACTCACGCTCATGCGTCAAGGCGTAGGTTGTCGACATCGTGAGACAGGCTCTTAAATTATACTTCGATTTGACTATGAATGTGTCAAAATATTTTTGGAATTGATTTTAAGTTTTTGATATACATACATATCGTACAAAATAATGTAAACGCGTTTTTCATTCTATTAAATTTTTAAAAATTTTGGTACATATTTAAAATTCTGTGGTAGGTCCTATTTCAGTAAAAATATTATTTGATTTTTTAAATTCAGTAATTGAATACAAAATAAATTATTTTCTAAGTACAATACAAGCGTAACAATAAATAGGCAATCTTAAGCTCGACTTTTATCCCCAAACGCCTAAAATAAAATTATTCAGTGATCTTTCAATAACGCCAGAGTTTACCAGAGTCCATTGTCAGAACCCAGTATTTTTCTGGGAAGTGGCAATGCCCATCTTATATAATATTAGCGAAAACTATATTAATTATAAAAAAATTTCTAGAAAGTATTTATATATACACATATGTACATATGCATATTTATTTTTGTTGTGTATTTTCTTTTTCATTTAAAATATCAGCTGGCATCTGTCATTATTTTAGAAAATTTTACTTAGTTGAATTAAAACAGTAGCTACTCGTAGTTTAAGTTGATGCTACTAAACCGCAAATAAAAGCAACAACAGCAGCAACAACAAAATTCATATTTTTGTCTGCTAAGGTCTAGGTTCCCAACAATAACAATTACGGTTAACCTCACGTTTTACGACGATTCTATATGCATCATTGCATTTACAAAAATATCATACATAGAAATACGGCTACATTTTGACTATGCTACGTACATACGTACATGCAAATGTATGTTTGTTAAGTATATAAATACATATGTACGTTTGTATATACCAATGTTGGTAGATATGTAGGTACCCTGCAGAAAGTGCGAATAGTGAAATTGTGGTGATTTACTAGTGACGTTGTCAGTAGTACTACTGACCAGGCGTACCCCAGCCAATGTAATCGCCTATTGACATTTAACATTAGCTTTTCATTGAAAATCCACCACTAGACTGTAGCACTACTGACTAAGTAGTTCTTTTGGTACCACATGACACCAGAGATTCACTAGTAAATTTTAGGGGCTCTAGTCTACAATATCGATTTTTTTTCGCTAGTTATCAATAGAAAAATTATATTGATTTTCTAGTGACATTGTCAATAGTGCTACTGACTAGATGTACCCCAGCCAATGTAATCGCCTATTGACATATAACATAGGGTTGTCATTGAAAATCTACCAGTAGACTTTAGCACTATTGAGAAGGTAGTTCTTTTATGACGATATTGAGATATTTGAACCAAAGATTCACTAGTAGGTTTTATTGACGCTCGTCTACATATATGTATTTATTTAATATTATTGCATAGCACAATAAAAAAGAAAAACAAACTATTGACGCGTTCATTGACAATATTAATAGAAATACACTACAACGAATGTCTGTAACGTATCTCTACTCTTGCATAAAAGGAAAGTTGTCGACATTTTAACTAGTGCAATTGTCGCTGGAGAAAGAGTATTGACATAGAGACATATGGTTCTAGGCTGACTACAGGGTATAAACTGTGTAAAACTATATTTCAAACACGTTCACAAGTGATGACATAAAATAATATATGTATACATACATATGAGTATGTATGTATGTATGTATGTATGCACATGTACTTATGTAAATACATGTGTATATGTATATGAATGCATGTATGTAAATAAAATAGCAGGACTTTTACAGCCTCAGTGGCAGGAATGTGATTAATAATGCGATAGAAGTCACACATGCATATAAACGTCGTTGTAAGAAAACTATATTGGAGAAATTAACAAACAAAACATTTTGAACACCCTACGTTAATATAAAAAAAATATGGGAATTGTTTGGTTTTGTAGGCCCCTAGTTCTTAAGTTCCAAAAAGGTTAATGTGTATACAAAAATATATCAAAAATCAATTTTTGACAAGATATTAAGTCTATAAAAATCAGTGATTATGTTAAAAATAGACTGTTTGTTTTTTCAATTGCCCATTTTATGAATAATTACGGGTATTTAAAATGTTTTGTTAGTACATATGTTTGTCTAGAATTTTACTTTGGTTTTACTTGAAATTTTTCTATATATTATTATATTATTATATGACTTGTATCATTTTAAATATTGAATCACAATCTTTTAATAGATTAGTAATAAAGTTTTTAAAAGAAAACGATTTTTCGAATCGATTCACTATCTTACGACAACTAAGTGAGCTCTACATCTTTCGAATGCGGCAAATTTGGTTCCGATTCGTTGACCTATTCTTAAGTTATGAGATGTTTACACACATACGCACACACATATTTATGTATATACATACACACATCCATACGGAAATAATGGCGAAAACAGTCATAATCGACTTCGAAATATCTGTGTCAATAAGGAAAAAGTGCTTAAATCACATTTTGCTGAAATTTATTTCTTTTAAGGTTAAATTGGGAAATTCTCTGTTAGCCTTTATTTTTTTTAAGAAAACATCGTTCTACCCACTATAAGTAATACATCGAAGTTTAAATATACCAAAGTACAAGTATAATCTAAATTAAGCTATTATTACAAATGAGATTAGAAGTCTACAAAAGAGAAGTCGCAACTCATGTGCTATAACTTCCTGAAAAATTACACAAATTAATTGAGATTTTGACCAGAGATACTTTCGGATATGCAGATTACGGAGGTACCATTAACTCAAAATCTGCTTATCTCGACTTAAGCACTTTTTCCTTTTCACCACATGTATGATGAAAACTGAATTTTTGGAATTGAGGTAAAATTAGTAACTTCCTATAGCGGGAAGTTAAAAATTAATTATTATATATTACTTAGTACCATACATAGTATACCCTGTAGAGCAAGGGTTTCCCGCCAAATTCATGTTCACGGATCCCTTGTGATTTTTTTTTTGCCGCGGAATGCTTTGAAATGTGACTTGATAGAGAGTGTTCTTAACTACATACATATGTTTAAAGAAAATCGGTCTTTTCTAGATATATCGGAGGTTTTTCAAATTTTTAATTTTTGTTATTTAGGTTGAATTAAAAATGCAAAAAGGAAAAAAAATTCATTATAAATATGTTTAAATATACACAGTTTTTATTCAAATATGTAAAGTCAAATTTCAAATTATCTTCAAAATATTGTCTATACTTTGACATCAGCTGTTATTGATAGTGATGGCAATAACATTCAGTGCAGGTTACTTTATATTCAGTGGTGAGATGTAAAACTTCCCACCAATATTTAGTTGTTTGTGTATGAACATTTCGCAGCTGGTTATGCATACATACATATATCTATATATGTGACCTTCTCCGAGAAAAGGGACCTAGTGTGTCAAAAAACAGGATTGGATCCAGTACCTAAAAGGGTGTAGAATAAGATGAAATGAGTTAGATTTCTGATAAAAATTTATTTACATTAAAATTTTATTTTTTAAATGCGATTTTCTCAAAACTTCATTTTCACACACGGTCCCTTTTCTCGGGGAAGGTCACATATATAAAATCGTGGAGCTGATATTTTCAACACACGTTCGGGTTAATACCCAGTAGGTTTTCATTTTGTTTTTGACCCAACAAGTGACCACTGTGTTGAAGTACTTTGTAGTTTAAAAAAATCATTGGAGGTGAGATAACGCTTGCCGGGCCTAGCTAGTATGTATATAAATTAAAAAAAAAAATTAAATAAAGCATAAAAAATTATGTAGAATGAAAATTAAAACTTATATTATTTTTAAAAACTCTGTTTTCGAGTCTTCACACGGACTAGTTGGATGATTGATATGCACCTCCAGGGGTCCGTGTACCTCCATTTCGAAACCGTTGCTGTAGTATACACATTAGTGTTGTTGATTATTCGTCTTTTATATTTGTTCGAATAAAATTTCATGATTTTTTTTTGTTCGAACAGACGAATAATTTTATACTTTTGTTCGAATATTCGAACGAACAAAGAATAAAAAAATATATTCGAATAATCTTAAAAAAGTTTGCAAAAAACGACACGTATGTGTATTAGTTTAATTTTTTTATTAACACACGAAAAATTATTCATTACACACGAAAAACATATGATTTCAATAACAGATTTCGAAATATTAATAACAAAACTTAAAAATTTTAAGAACCTTTGCCGCAGTTGACGCTGTAGTATAAGTTATGAACTCTATGCTCCACTAATACTATTGAAGTGGCAGAATCGCAAAAAAGAAGAGAGTAAATTAATATATAGAAAATTTAAGATAACTTCCAATCGACTAGACCGATTTTCTTCAAGTATAAATTAGCAGATATACGATCATGTCACCTTTCAAACGAAAACAAAGCAAATCGGCCAAGCCGTTCGGGAGCTACGGCGTCAAAGACACACAGATCTAACAGAATATATCTAAAAACGATGTGATACCTTCTATGCGGCTGGACCGGTTTTCTTTAAACATAGCTAAGAACACTTTCGATCAAGTCACCTTTCAAACAGAAAAAATTAAATCAAAATCAATCCAGCCATTTGGTATGTACATGGACTCGTAAAAACAAACAGATACACAGACACAAACTACAAATTTATAAATTTTTTTCTGTTCTTGTGACGTAATTTAAAAAGTTGGTATTTAATGCTTTTTTTACGTCGTTCAATAATTCGATTTTTAACGCTCTTTATCAGAAATTGTAAGACACCTTCTAATTCCATGAAAGAAACATTACCTTTTCCCAAAAATAAAAAATATGAGTTTGGCGAATATATGTATGTATACATACATATGTACATACAAACAAAGCTTACACAAGTATTTATAATTTGGAGTAATTTGATTACAATATCATATTGTTAACAAATTAAAAAGTAATTCAATGCAAAATACTTTTTATATAACGTAATTAAGGAAATTGTTCGAATATTCGAATATTCGACAAAAATGATTCGAATAATTTTTTATTCTAAATTGAATATTTTTGTTCGTTCGAACAAAAATGATAAAAAGTTGTTCGAATATTCTAACAATTTTTGTTCGAATGACAACACTTAATACACATACATGAGGGAGCAATCAATGCTGACTCGAAGTAAATATGTTTTTCGACACATGCATATATGCGTATGAGTAATATTGAATATTACTTAAACCAGCATTAATCATACGTTTTGCTGTCACCAGGGGTCGTTTTTTTATTAAAATAATTAAAAAATATTCTGCATTTCTAATACGTTTCCTCATTTAGTTACGTGAAAATCGAAGAAATGTGATATTCCCACAAATAAACAGCTATTGCACTGTGGAATGTATGAAATAGGAACATTAAAAAATAAGCAATCATTTTAAATAAGCAATCATTTTAATAAAAGTTTGATTTTAGTGCAAATGAAACTGTGATTTAACAATTAAAACAAATAAGAAATGAATAACATACGAAGTTTAATTAAACAAATACTATACATCAGTACCTGGATTCAGTAACTTTTATTGCGACAATCGTATCGCTATAATAAATGTAATGATTTTTGGGTAGTCGATTATATGGTTTCACTTGCTAGTTTAAGCGGTCAATCGTGGTAGTTTAATCTTGCATTAATATTAACAACATACACTTGTGAAATATATAATTTTTGTAAAAATTATATGATAAAATAATTTAAAATCACATAAGTAAATATATATATATATATATATATATATATAATTTAATTTAATTTCTTATGATCTTATATATATATATATATATATATATATATATATATATATATATATATATATATATATATATATATATATATATATATATATATATTTTATATTATTTATCTACTTCGTTTAACACGCGCAATATCTTACTTGTAAATAATAAAACATGGCAGTTTCTTCTTCTTCCAACAAAAAATCAAAGTGTGTTGATAACATGTATGACTTTTGCACAGAAAATGTTGCCACTGTTTTGTTCCTCAGTATGGTAATACTACACATAATAAGAAGTTTAAACTACTACTCAAAAACATCAAGTTAAGTTAATTTTCGGATTAGCTAATTAGAGAAATAATGACTGACTAAAGTGGCAAATTGCCACTTTTTCGACTGCCTTCCCAATTTTTCCTGCATTTCCACTTTTTGCCCCTGTTTTTTTTAGGTTGAAAATACATTAAAAATAAAAAGTTTGGTGTAGTTTTCCCGTTTTTTTTTTTAATTTTGCTCCTTTTTTTTGATAAATCCCCTATTTGGTGCCACTCTTTGAAAAATGTCATCGGTCACCCTGTATCGAACCCAAAAAGTCGCCCTTAGTATTTTTTCTTCTTCTTCGTGCTTTTCGCTTATTTTGAAATTTTCAAGATTATAGATTAAATTAAACTTAATCTTTATTTGTGGTTTTTGGGTAGCCGATTATATGATTATACATAAATGAGTACATATTTTATATCATTTATATATTTACTTTAAAACGCACAATATTTTACTTGGAAATACATAATCAAATTATTTAGTTTCTTCTTCTTCCCAAAAAAAATAAAAGTGTGTTAATAACATTAAGAGTTTTGCACAGAAAACCACTATTTTGTTCTTCAGTATGGTAATACTGCAAAAAAGCGATTTCACCATTTTGCTAATCTTTTCCTCTATGTGATATAAGAGTAGAGCATGAATCAAGAAAACAAGATTTCGCATTGCGCAGGTCCGTTATTTTATTTTCTGCTTGTGACGTTGACATAGAATTTTGTTGTAAACAAAGTGCAATGTGCTTTCTCTCTTACGCACTTTTTACAACAAACACACGTGTGTATTCTATTTTGACGTAGATGCGCAGTAAACATTTTTTTTTGTACGTCTGAGTGCGAAATCTTGTTTTATTGATTCATGAAAGTAGAGAAGAGTATAATTTTTACCTCTACTAAGAATTTGTAAATTATGTGTTGATCTCTTTAGAAGAATGAGTGTGATATGTGTATTTTGAAAGAAACAAATACTCTCGTATAATTCACAATGGAAATTTGTTATTCCGGGGGAAAGAAAAATTATAGCGGAATGAAATTTCGCCTCTTTTCAAGATAAGGGTGTGTTTGTTGCTATAAAAAAACTGTAATAGCGCTATTGAATTAAGCCAAGTCAAGGTCCTTCATCCTATTTCATAAATTTCTTCTTTTTTTGCTTAGAAAAGAGCTTCTCTTAAAATAAACTTTGAGTTTAAAGTTGAAGATTAGATATTAGATTTTTTTCATATTTTTGCGTATTTGCATTCTTTGTACAAAGTAGAGATTCCATTAATTCAACTCGAATCGATATAAGAAAACGACAAGAAATAAAGAAAATATCTAAAATTTGTTTAGTAAATGTAATAAATGTTTCATGAGCTAACTAGACATTTATTTTTTATAGACAACATTATGCAAATGTAAAACACTCTCACCCGCTAATAGAGCATGTTGAACTTCCAAGAATAATGGACACACAATAAAACGAAGCAAAAATAAAAGATGCACTTTTTTTCTAGGAATTGTCTTTATCACGTATTTAAAGCGTTGTAAATGTTGATATGTTGAAAAAAAAAACAACGAATAAACAAAACATACTAAATACAATAGTATTCCTAAAAAAATTAAAAAAAAACAACAACACAACAAAAGGTCGGACAGACATTTGTGGCATAGATAGAAACAAACATAAAAAGATGCTGAATTTAAGTAGTCAAGACATTTAAAAATACATTTATTTGCCATGTAACACAGAAGGAAGACAATTCCCTCATTTCTCTGGAATACTTAATACACTTTGTTATAAAGGAGCTGCAGTTTGTATATACATACATACATAAGTAAATGCTTACCAATATGAAAGTTTCACCGACGGCTTTAATAATTTTTATTTGTTGTAATTGTGTTATATTTACCGGCTGAAATAGATCGCTCTAGCTCAACGGTTCCCAAATTAGAGTCCTTAGCAACTTTTATGGGGAGAACTCAGGAAGGTGAAAAATATAGATTTGAAAATTAAAATTAATTTTAATTTTTATTTCTTATGATCTTTTTTATGTGGACGTTTTTTTTTCAATACGTAATAAATGTGTTTCTTTAGTGCGATTGGGAGCTGCGGGATTCCAATTTTCCAGCATTTCTCTACACGAAAATTGAGTAAATGAAAGCAATTTTGAAAGAATACTATTCATCTTTTTGTGTATCACTAAACAGCCCTTAATTTTATCGTTGAGCAAGTTTCAGAAAGTAAGTGGTTAAGCAATCAGATGTTTGAAAATTAAACAATAACAATGGAAAAAACAGTTACTCAAAAGTTGAAAACGGTGTTAGTAAACGTTCTATCAGATGTTCCATAACCATAACCATACAAAGCAGCTATTCGAACCAATCCTATGGGCAATACTATATCTAATTATAGGTGACTCGCCATAACGACAAAGCCATAACCATAACAATAGAAATCAATTGAATTTTAGTTTTTCGACGTAACCGTAAAACAGCTGTTTAATGGTTATACGTATTCGTTGTTGCACTTTTGAAGTGAAAACATAAACAGCTGTTTATAGTTACATATTTTATATCAGGTTCAGTACTAAACTTTGGTCTCTCCTACCTGAACAAAATTTTATCGTCTTGATAAATGTTTTATGTTTTATGGTGTATTATATTAAAAAATAATATTTTTCCCTTGATAATGCTTTTATTAAAAAAAGCTTCAACTATTTTTCTATTTTTATTATTTATAAGCACATACATAAATATTTTATGAAATACATACATATGTCGTTTAATAAAACATCTGTTCCTTGCCTAATTCTCATGCAAAAAATTTTCAATCGCACTGCAAAAATGACGAACATCCTTTTCCCTCTCCTTCCTGTATCTCAGTTATAATTTAAATTAGAATTCGCTCTGCTTTTTTGATGTGTTTCTGTGTGTACATGGTGGTTTTTTTTTCTTTGCTGGCAAATTATCTTAGACAAATCATCAATGATTTGTAGCAATTTGTAAAGTAACAAATGCATAAATGATTTGTTTCCTTTTTGTTTTTCCCTCCGCCATTTCTCCTTGCAGCGTCTTAATAACAAAAAGTTAAAAAATTTGCAGATCGTAACCAATAATGGCTGCCTTACCAAAAAAAAAAAAGACCTTTGCGTGAAGTGATTAACACGCCACTTGTTGTATTTGCTGTTACTGATTTTTTTAATTTCTTTTCAATGCAACACGAGCATTTATCAACAATTGTATCGATACTCAACGTCTGTGACCCTGAGGTTTTAACAATATGTTTTCTGATTGTTTTTGTTATTGCTGCATTTGCTGCTGCTTTTCTTGTTGTTTTAATTTGAATGTTTCTTTTCTATACATATTGATTTTTGTTGTTTAATTCTCTTTCTTCACACTTTTACCCATTGAAATGAAATTCTCAAAATCATTTTGGGCAGGCGGTGGTTGGATTTTCTTTGGTCTTTGGGCGAGAAGGAGATGGCTCTTATTGAAGTCTCTGCTAAGAACTTTAGCAATATGATTTTTATTTTATATATATATCTACTTAAATTCTTGTATTAAACAGTGGTCCGAAAGTAGAAAATTTTAAATTAATTTAGTTGATTCTCATATATTTTTTTATTACTTGATTTATTTATTGAGTAATGGTTTTAATTTTTTGGCCTCCCTTATCAAGCAAACTGATTTATGTAATAAATCGCGTATTTAATCACCCTTATCCTAAATAAAATTCCATTGGATTTGGTTCTCAAAATCGCTATAGTAAATTTTGCTGTACATATGGCAACTTCGAAAAATATTCCCCTTATCATGAATGATTTTTTTTTCATGGGAATTTGTTCGCCATTTTAATTTTGTTCTGTTTGTTCACTTTGATTTGAAGCGGTGATCTGTTAGAAAAAAATGTAAGTAACGTCATTATTATTTTTATTTGTATGTAGGAGTAATTGAACAAATGAAAAGCAAATTGAAATATTTTTTCTAAGGAAACACTAAAAATTCTAAGCAGATATCGCAGATATCCATTTACTCAAACAAAGTCATAACTAAAAAAAAACTGATTTGTCAGAAAACGAGCTCAAAGTTTTCAATTTACACACAAGTTAATGGAGAAAAAAAATTTAATTTTGCTTTCAAGAGTAGAGTAAACAAGATATTTGTATGAAATTTTTACACGATATGAACAACGATATGAGCATTAATTCTGTATCATTACTTAAAAAATTCCATTTGTTGAGTTATGACGCTGTTTGAGTAAATGAGCGATATGTTCTTCTGTTTGCGATGGCTAACATATCCATTTTATACACATTTGCACTTTCATAGCTTGCATAAATTTTGAAAGTACTTTGCTGAACGTTGATTGAGCAATTGTCAACTAGTAGTCTCTGTTCACTCCTTTTTGATTTCCATCTTCAGTGGAAAACGTCATATAAGAGCAGAGTTCCTTTATTGGAGGAATAGCAGTGTTTTTATTTGCAAAACGTAGATAACTTATCAATCTTTCCAAAAGCAAATGCAGCTTTGTAAACTCTATAATAATTACAAATTCTGGATACAAAAAAGATTTATATTATTAGGAATTTATATTTAAATTCCTTCATTTTTGTACACTGGGCAATTCCACAGGACTTGAGGCATCTCTTAACTTTCTTCTTATATTTCTTTCTTTCATCTTTAAATATTTTTATATTTCGGTGTATTTTTAAGAAACAATAAGGGCTATCACGAATAAAATTCCACGTGAAATTTTTTACGGGGAATAATTCCAACTAATAGCAAGTAATAGGGAAAACGAAAAAATCTAATTGGAAAAGGGAGAAATTTCACGTGGAATTTTATTCATGATAGCCCTGAATCAGTGTTGCCAGAAAATGATGATGAGACAATGCTAAATTGGTCAAAAAATTCTGCTAAAATGTTCCACAGAACAAAAGTATAATGCCAGATTTAAATGAAGAAAATTATTTAAATCGCTCTGAATATTTAAACATGAAACAAACATTAGTATTTACAGGTATTTTTATAGAACATACAAACATAAAATAGGTAGTTAATAATTGGTAATTTTTGGATATGTTTAATTGCGTTTAAAATTTTTTAACGCACTAATAATCTCAAAATATTATTTTACTTATTCAGTAAAATATTTTTTTATTTAAAATACATTGAAATTGATTATTGAGGGGTTCCCTGGATGCTATGCACATTTAACTTTTGCTAGTAAAGATCATCAGGGAACCTTTACCCTGCAATGCATATACATATACATATTTATGAGAAAAATCCTATAAATAGAAGAATATTTTTAAAAAATTAAAATTTTTTATTGTCAACAAATTCTGCCAGAATTTAGCAGAATTTTTCAAAAGTTGACTGCTTTTTAACTAATGAAAATGCCAGATCTGGCAGTGAAAATGCTAAAATGGCAAAAATGCCCTGAATATTTTACTGAATATATAAAATAATCATTAAAAAATGTTAAACTTAATTGTAACAATTCCTAAAAAGCACCAATTATTAACTTGGTAACACCCTGCCAAAAATACTTGACTGGCAACATTCTATTATTGCTAAAGCAATGTATAGCTGTTGTTGTTTTTAATTTTTATTTTAATTTACATACACACATACTTCTTATAACTACAATTTGAGCTGAAATAAAGTCAGTCTAGTAAAATTGGTTCTTCGGGGGAAAGAAGAACTTCAGCTGAATAAAATGTTCGCAATTTTTTTTTTTGCTCGGTAAGGATGATTATTTGTAAATATAAAACTACTAAACCACTGTATGCTCTTTTATTGGTATTGTAATGATCTTTTATTGTGATAATTATTACTTTTGTGCGAAAATTTGCTTTTGATACTTCTTCAAAAGCAAAAAATGCATTAAATTATATTTGAAGCCTGATTAACAGTTCAATTTATGGTTTTGTGGGCGTGCTTATTTTATTCTAAAGAGGGGCGTGCTTACTTTTAATATTGAGAAAATGATTTGTGGCCAACAATAACAATAACAATCAGCAAAACTGAAATACAAGAGAAAATTTACTATAAAAAGCTAAACAATGTGATGCATTTGAACCAGATTCTTTTCAAATTAATTACGATTGTAAATGTATATTTTTTTGTTTTATACTTTTTAGAAACAAACCTTACAAAAAAACTGTTCTCATGTTTAAAATTCAAATTGTCCTTATAAATAGATTAAATAAAAAATAATGGTAAAGAAAGAACTCCAAGAACTTAAGCATAGTATTTAAACACAAATGAAAATCCTTTTCGATTTCCATTTATTTACCTTTTAAGCGCCTAGACATGGACTCACAAAACAAAAACAATGAATTCATTTTTTATTTTCATTTTTTTTGTGGAGGTTTTCTATAATATAGTCCGTGGGAATTTGTGCACGATTTAAGTAATGGCAACTGGCAACAATAATAATAACAATAATGATGACGACAAGCAAGGCTGGCAAAGAGAATGCGAGTATGCTGGGTATGAGGAAGCACACAAATGTGCAACCACATTACATTTGCGACTACACAAAAATAGTCGCCAAAGTCTCTGGAAATTTCAGTTGGGTTTTGTCTCAAGTTCTTTTAAGATATTTTCCTCTGCAAGCTGAGTTGGAAACTACACCACAGTTAAACAGAAACAGAAACAACAAATAATAACAATGGAAAGATGACATCCCCGAATGAATGTAATGGTTAACAATTGACGCCAAATAAATCAGAGCAAATATGAGAAATCAAAACGCTGCATATATTGTGTTACAACAAACTTGCCAACATATTTATTCCAATCGATGCAATTCGATTCAAAATCAATTCAATTCAATTCAATCCATTTGTTTATGCATTTTATCCGTCCGTCCGTCCATCCGATCCATCCGCCCGTACGTTCGTCGTCTGTCTGTATGTCTGCTTATTGTTTTAATGTTTTTAGTACCATTAAAAAAAACTATTTAGTACTGACAACAAAGTTTTTACAAAACTTTTCAATATTAGTCTGGTCTTGTATTGTGCTGCCACAAAGAGGTTGTAAAAGTATTTTTAACATTATTTAAATAAAAAAAGGTTTACTTGAAGTTTTCGTAGTTAAAATAAAACTTTAAGTCACTTTTGTAACTGGTTTTGTTAATATTTTCTCTAAAATTACACTAGACACATAAAACTCGGCTAAAAAACAAAAAAAAAAAAAAATATAATCACTGGAAAAAGTGAAAAATTATTAATTAAAAAATTGCCCTATAACTTCCGGCTTATCTTTTCGGAAAGTTACCCTTTTTTATGCATATTCATTGGATTGGAATTCATGAACAATTTATTCCAACGATATTATTTTTCATCGAAGGAAATAAATAAATATTTACTGTTAATTTTTATAATTAATTAATTAATTATCGTACTCATTAGTTTTTACTTTTTGTTGCCGTTCTGTGCCGTTCTTTTCTGTATAAAATATTTTGCAATTACTTTTTCTGTGAAAAAAATCTTCTGGCAACCTATAAAATTGATTAAACTTGTATACAAAATATCACAATACACTAATACATACACATCTTTGGCTTGTCACTTAACGTTGAATTCTATTTTCTACAGATTTGTCCGCAACAGAACAGACCAGAACGAAAAAGGAAAAACTAACCACACATACAGATTTTCAACTGAACGGAAACAAAACAGCTGATTCAGAACAGAACAGCACGTGCAAACTAATTCTGCCTTTAGGGTTAGGCTTGGCTGGTTGTTGAGAAGAGAAAGTAAGTTTTCAGCTCACTTGTAGTGTTTCCACACTGATATGGTTTGAATAAAAGTTGGTTTTAACGTGAAAAAAATCAGTGCTATCAAGTCAAAATGACCGGAAGCAGCTGATATTGTTTATGCCAGTAACCATTGTAAAATTATAACATACAATACAAATAGTTGTCAAATACCCCTTTTCCACACGCAAAGTTTACTTCGCGAAGTCTTAATTCAGCTGTGTGAAAGACAGATGTAGTAGTACAGTCTCTTTCTGTCTTTCTCCCAGCTGAATTAAGACTGCAAAGAAAACTTTGCTTGTGGAAAAGGGGTAAAATTTTGTTTACAAGCTGCAAAAATGTTAGTGTATGTGTTGTGAATAAAATTATTACAGTGTTGCCAATGAATTTAGAACTACAAACAGATTATACATGAATCTAATTACATGGCCTAGAGATAGAGTAGAAATTTCATACTGTCTAATTACACACAGATTGGCAACACTGAATGACTATAATCATGCATGAATGCACATAGACAGAGCCGCAACAGTAATAAAAAAATTGCAGAGAAAAATAATCTCTTGAATGGAAAACAATGAAAATATTTTCATTGGAATCTGGGAAGTGAAAATATACGATATGGCTGACATCCATCTGCCAATAAAAAAAGTTTAGCTTATAATGTACATATATACATATAATAACTTGATTTCCTAGCACCTCCCCACTTTGTATAAGTAGTTCAATAATACAGCAACAAATATACGTATTTCTACAGGATATTTATTTTATTTTGAGCAAATTTATTAGGCAAGCTGTTTTAAAACCTGAATTTATCGTGCTTTTAATGTGAACGCGAAATCCGCTGTTTATGGTTTTAACTTTAGGTGTGAAAACACTATTGGTTTCAAATAACAGGTCCTTTTATTTTACCTTAGATTAGGAAAGGGATAGTTAGAGAACAGGAGCATAATTCATATCATTGTTTTTACAACTCTGCTATTGTGGGCTTTAGTAATTTGTATAGCATCTTTGCAGCTCCTCTGATGTTAATTAGCCGTATTATTTTGAGCTAAGTAGCCATTTTATTAGTTATTTTACTTTGCCGACGCTTTATTGATAGAAGCATTGACGAAGGAGGCCTATTTTGATCTTTTTAAGTTCTTAATAAGACTGTCTAGGAAGTTAAAAACTTGGATTTGTAGATCATTTCGAAATCGTGAAAGTTTTATTGTTTTAGAATAACCTTCGCTTTTTTCTGTGCTTTCTTTAAATCATCTTTGCCGAAATACGCCTACAACAGCTTAAGAAAATAATATAAAATTACTTTTCTAATTTAAAATTCTTTTCTCATACATTAATTTCAATATATTTATATGAACATATTTGATAGCCCAAATATGTATTTGTAATCTCAACTAATTAATTCCTTAATAGTAATCTTGTAGTCCATTCTCATTCATTGTGATCATGAAATGACAGTAATTCCAACTGAAATTGGTAAATTTAATTTGTGTGTCTCATTCCTATTCTCTTGAGATATGCGTGCTGATTTCCGATCTCTCTTTCTCTCTCCCTTATTGCCACAATTCATTTATTTCAATTTGCAAAATAAAATTCAATACCAATTGTACATTGTGGCATAAAAGAAAAAAATAAAAACAAAATTCCACTTTTATTCGGTGCGCTAAAATTTAAACGCATGCAATGCCGGCTTTCGCTCTATTGACTTTAAAGTGGCCAGCGAATTATCCAGAGACAACTAGCGTGAGAACTAATTGAGTCATTCAATTTTAAACTTTAATCTCCAAGTCGACACTTCCTTAAAGAGTTTTCTTTTTTGGTTTGTTTTTAGTTGGGATTATTCTACAAATGCAAATATAAAGCACTAAACGCACAGTGGCACGAAAACACAAAATTTTGCCATCTACAAAGAAAATGGATTATGTATAATGATTCTCATCAAATCGATGCAATTTGACACCTTTTGCAATCTGCAAAGAAAAACAAATATAATATATAATCTATTACGCTTCTCAATCACTGAAGCATCGATGCAATTTGATACCTTATAAGCACACAGTGGGCCAAAAACTAGATTTTTTTTCATCTGCCAAGAAATATAATGAAAGTCAATTACGCTTCTCAAACACTATAGCATTGATGTCATTTGATATCTTCTTAACACACAGTGGGTCAAAGACACAAAATTTTGCAATGTGCAAAGAAAAAGGAATATAATGAAAATCAATTACGTTTGTCACCTTATAAGTGCACAGTGGGCCAAAAACTGAAAATTGTTCATCTACAAAAAAAAAAAAAAAAAAAAAAAATGGAATGTAATAAAAGTCGAATATGCTCCTCTCATACTGTAGCATCGATGACACCTTATAAGCACACAATGAGCCAAAACTAAAAAATATTGCCATTCACAAAGAAAATGAAATATAAAGAAAATCAATTACGTTTCTCAAATACTGTAGCATTGATGTCCTTTCACGCCTTATAACAAACAAATATAATGGACGTATTGTTACGCTTCTCAAACACTGTAACATCAATCTCATTTGAGTGTATATAAACACACAGTGGACCAAAAACATAAAATTTTTCTGTCTAGAAAGAAAATAAAAAATAAACAAAATTGATTATGCTGCTCAAACACCGTAACATCAATGTCATTTGACTGTTTATAAGTACACAGTGGGTCAAAAACACAAAGAAAATGGCATGTAATGCAAATCAATTGCGCTCAAACACTGTAGCATCGAAATCTTAAACTTAAAAAAAAGACAAAAAATTACAGTTTTGTTTATGAATGGCATTAAAATTATGCAAGCCGATTTAGTTGATGTTAAACGGAAACCAGAACATGGAGAGGAGGAGGAGGAGGAAGAAGAAGAAAAAGCAGCAAAAAAGTAACTACAAATATTGTAAATCCACACATACGATTTTAGTTTTAGATTTTTTCCTCATTCTCATCTCTTTGAACGTCTTTCTTACGTCATCTTCTTACATGGTAATTGCTGGTACTTCATCTAAATGTCAGGCCGTAATTCACAACTAATTTGATACCGCCAATATTACAACTAACAAACAGCCAACTTAAAAGACTTTTTTAAGATTCACTCTGTCTCTGTTCTAAACATCTTTAAATGCGTCGCAGTTGTAATTTGAATCTAAATGCGGCTAGTCAACTTTTTTAACTTTATTATTATTGGCGATGCTAGAAACTAAATGCTGTAGTCATCGCTCGCTATATTCTTGCCGTTCCTGTTGTTGTTGTTGCTGTTGCTGTTCCTGTTGTTTTTGCGGCAAAATCAATTACACCACATGCATTCACATTCACAGTTGTGAATTGCATCGTTTAAGCCCGGCTCACAGACATTAAAGGTAAGCACATACTTCCATTCGAGTATATATGTATCTAAGCACTCTTATACTACATTTATAAGTATTTAGATAGTGTCTTGTTTTACACTCTGTTTTCATTTTTGCACTGTGCCATAGGAAAGAAATACTCGTACATATGTACATAAGTATAAAGCTAATAATAAGAGGCGATTAAGCCACACAACCACTACAATAATCAGGATAATTTAACGATTTATGCCTGCTTTAAAGATTGATGACATGTGATGATTTCGATTTGTAGAACAAGCTGTAATGTTTGTAATTGGAATTATTCACATCTTAATGGCTATGCTTTATTATATAGTCTTATATGCCTGAACATACTTTTATAAGGGGTTAGTTAGATAGAAAAAAATTACTAGTAATAATGTCATTTATAATGAGATAGAAATTATTTATTGATACATATTTGTTTTTACATATGCAAATTTAATATTACAAAAAGTAAATTTTTTTATGTTTGTGAGGTTATTTCGAAAATTAACAATGCGATTTTTGGGTTTTCAACAAAAGCAACTAACTAAATGAAATATAAGGATATTGTGGCAATAAAGTCAAATAGCCTTATTCTGGAATTAGTTGAAAATAAAGACCATTTTGGTTTATTACTTATGAATTATATGACACCCTTACGATTACAAATTTATATCATACATAATATATTTCTGTGTTAGGTATTGTGGCAAAGAAGAACTTGGTCAAAATTTATATTTCACAACTTTTAATGGCCGAAATTTTTGATAGGAACTTGGCCGTTTTTCACATTTATGTTTTTGTGAGGTTAAATTTTACTGAAAATAATTTTACAAACCGAACGTAAAACTAAAATGTATAAAAGTGATAAGAAAATTGTGATGTTTGTGAAAAAGTAAGATAAGAATAGGGTTTCTAATTTCCCGGACTTTTCCAATTCCCGGACTTTTCCAATTCCCGGACTTTTCCAAATCACGGGAATTCCCTGGAATTTCGAAAACACCCGAATTTAATTAAATGGCTTCAATAAAAAATATAATTTTATAAAAAAACAACATACAACATTTACCCCCATATTCATAAAGAAATAAAATGAATTTGAAATCCATTTTAGGAAAATTTTGTATGAAAAAATTTTAATTAAAATACATTTGAAATTCATTTTATATTTCATGAATATGGGGGTTAGCATTTAAGAAATTTATTATTTGACATATTTTCATAAGTTTAATTTAATTGAAATTTATTTGCTGGTGGTTAAGCATTGTCTTTGATTTTCAAAAATATTATTATATATACATATGTATGTGAATTCTCAAATAGTTCTTAAAAGTCTTTGCATAACATAAGAGGTTTGTGACTGTTCAAAATGTGTGGTTGAAGTCTACTGATGCTTTGGCTAAGCACCAATGAAATATATAGACAATGCTTAACCATCAGGAAATTAATTTCAGTTAAAGTACAACATCTAAATTAAAAACAAAACAACTTCATTCGTTAATTTCAAGAACAACAATATTTCAAAAATCTACATCTGCCAACCTAGATACTATTTCCCAAAAAGGTTGAAAATATTTTGTAACTCTTGAAGTTGTTGGAGTCACCTGAGAAATTTCTATTACATCTGTATTATACGAGTATTATGCATGGTTACAAAATTGTATTTTCAAGTAATAAAACAACGAACAGCATTGTAAAAAAGCAAATTCCAAAAACGTAAATGTCGAATTCCCGAAAATTCCCGTTGAAAATTTCCCGGGATTTGCAAAAAATAATTCCCGGGAACTCCCGGAATTTTTTTTCCCGCGTAGAAACTCTAGATAAGAACAATAATATACAAAAGAAATTTTATAAAGTTTAATTTAAAATATGCATACAAATGTATTTATTCGTTTCTTCAGATCTGACGATTTTTACATCAGTACGGATTAGTAAAATACTGTCAAGTGAGCAGTTCAGATATATGTTTTACTAGTTCATGAAGTTTACAAGTATGAGAGAAAAACAAAATCACACGTACCCGAATGTTTACACCAGTTTTTTCATATTGCCCTTAACAAAATGATATAAACTTCTGATGTACATACATACATATATACCCATCAGAAATGGCCACTAGATGATGCATCAAATGACCGTCATTGTTCCTGTAGAGAATATATTCAATTTGAAACATAATAAATTATAATTTAAATTAAGCTATTATTCCATAAGAAGTAATAAGAGACTTCGTCTAGGGTGTCATTAAGTCAAAATCAACTTATCTCGAGTTAAGCATTTTTTCTTTCTTGCCATAGATTTGTCGACCATCTAAGGGAAATATTAATTGTTAGAAAAGCCAACTGATTACTTAGATGTGAATGTGTTTGTCATATAAAAAAATTTATTTTGGCGTGTAGCCAGCCCCTAGTATTAAAATAATATTCAATTCAATAATATTCAACTTATTTATGATGTTTAAGTACTAATTTAATCCGATTGCTTTTTAAAATTTTTTTTATTTAATTAATTGTATTAACATTTTCAAATTGTTACCTTGACTATTAACGTAAAATATTGCAATCAGTAAAATATTTTATAAAAGCTGCAATAAAGAAACAAAAAATAAAAAATAAAATAATGAACGTATTAATGTGTTCGTTGTAGAAATTTCATGTGGTCTGTATGAAAAACTTGCAGACACACGCGCACACATCCATCCATGATTTTTTTATGGAAGAGAATGAATATCTTGGATGGAATCTTTTTGTATTTTGTTTTTTTCTTCGTTCATTGCGTTTCTTTGAAACAAAAGTGATGTTCAATAACAATTAGGCTGGTGTTTATGCCACTTATAATAGTGTGCAATGAATGACTGCCAAACTCTTTTCAGACAACAACAATGGTCTTCAACATCTGCACCGCAATTTGATTCTTGTTAATAACCATAATTTCAATGTTGAATATACATTTGCTGTTGCTGTTGTTGCTGTTGCTGTTGTTGTTGTTGATGTGATTGTTGTTGGTTGTTGTAGGTTTGTTCTTTTGTAAATCACTGCAGTTATCTTAATCGATACGCTGGGGTGCGAATCCTCAATAATATTATATGAAATGGGTGGGGGCGTGGGACACGCTGTCGCGTACTAAGACAAAAAAGCGACACCGTTTGGTCATGGGGTCGACGATTTTTAAAGGTGCTGAATAGGTGCTGCTATTAAAAGTTGAGCGAGCTGCTTGCTTGCTTGCTACGAAACGAAACGTTTAAAATGCTAAAGCTGTGAAACGAACGAAACGATTGAGTTGACTCAATCGAATTGAAACAATGCGCGGCACAAGTGTGCTGTGCACTAACTTCCAATAGGTGCTCGCCGTACCCTGTCCCGTCCGTTTATTTCTAAATGAGCCAAAACGGCAACAGTAAAACACTGTATGAATAGTATTTTATCGAGACATCATATTACACGCCTCAAAGAGCTGTTTCGTTTTTTTTTTGCTTTGCTTTTCTTTCTTGCAGCCAGCCAACATTGTTGGTGGACTATGCGAATACTTTACGATTACTTTAATACCACTTGCAAAATAAAATACTATTTATCTGTGGACCTTACCGCACCGTGTCTGCTGGCAACTGTTATTGGCACACCATCTGTTGCGCTTTTGTTTTCTCTCTTCTTATTTTAGTTGAATGCTTCCAATTGTTGGTGTTAAACTTGCTATGGAATGAAAATAGCACAAACAAAAAATTGTTGGTGTGGGTAATTCCTACTAGCATCGCTGTTGGAAAATTCTTTGTTGCACTTGTAACCACCACCAGCATCAGCATCAGCACCAGCACTATCATCAGCACTGGCATTGCACACCATGTGCTTTATGTGCATGTAACAGAACCATAACCTCAGACATTTTTCATTGTCCAAACAATCAAACATTTACAAACACTATAAACTTTTTGCTCTCTCTCTCTATCTTTATCAAAGTTTTATTAAAAAATAAAAAAAAATTTAACTAAATATGTTGTAGCAAAAAGATGTATTATTTTATTACAAATGTTTTTTTTAAATAGGTAAATATCTAGGCGCACGGCAGTGCGCCAGGCCAAGTTCCGGCCAATGCACGCAGTGTGTATATTTACAGGAAGCCATTCGAGCTGTTTTTACCCGCCTCATAACTTTGTTCCCCGCGACCGTAAAATTATGAAATTTAAACCATAATTAGAATAAATTCATATAACCTCACATGCAAAGTTTGAAAGGTTCCGGAGATATGAAGGTGCAAAAAGTGCATATTTTAAGACATACTCACTGACTCACTGACTCACTGATCACTCATCAAATTGATGAAGCACTTCCGCTATAGCTAGAGAGCTAAGATTTGGTACACGTGTAGATCTAGGTGAGCAATGAAAACCAAGGGGGCGGGGCTACGCCCATAAAAATTAAAATTTGTGCTAGTGAGCTGAAATTTGGTACAGAGCTAAGCTAATACAGAGCTAAGCTAATAAACAAAAAAAATTTAAAATCCAAAAATGTTGGCCAGGAGGGCGGGGCTACGTCCATAAAGGCTAGAATTAAAAAAGCAAATCTATGGCGCTTAATGGAAGTTATTTTATTGAAATTCGGCACACATACTCCGATAGGGCGAGCCTAAAAATTTTCCATTAAAAAAGTGGGCGTTGACACGTCCATACAATTTCAACCTCATTTTCGTGTTCTACGGCTCAGCATATTTAGATATACTATTTCTGTATGTATTATTATCCGTTTGCAACGGAACTTGACACAAATAATAAACACTGGCCGAGAAAAATCTTAAGTTTGGAAAAGTGGGGGGCATGGTTACGCCCATAAATATTAAAAATTAAAAGTTGCGCTAAGGAGCTGAAATTTGATACACAAGTAGGTCTAGGTGAGAAACCAACTAGAAAAATCTGAAAAACCAAAAAATATTCTCAGAATGGGCGGGGCCATGCTACTATTGTTTGAACCTGAAAACTTACAGCCATATTAATAAAACTTATTAAAGCTTTCTAAGAAAAATTTCTTATGAAAATGTGAGAGCTGAAATTTGGTACACAAATTAATCTAGATTAGAGATCACTAAAAAAAATTAAGAAACCAGAAGTTTCAATCAGGGGTTGGGAACAAGCACTGTAAATACAAAATTAAGTTAAATTTTATTGAAACTTTTCATACACATTGCACTTGTCCAAAGTAAAAATTTCGTTTTGAAATTGGCCTTGACTACTTCCATAAATCTTAGATTTTTCTTTCATGTACTTCGGGTTAGCAGTTTTTAGTCTATTACTCATGTATTTCTCAATAGCTTTTTCCTACAAAACTTTACATGAATCATAAGCACTAACATATATAAAAGTCGGTGGGACCAGGCCCATAAAAATTTTACTTAATATTATACTGTAGAAAGCTGACATTTTGTAAACAAATAGTCCTAATTGATTTTCTCAATCGGAAAATCCAAAAATTAAAGCACCACCTAATCTATTGAAACTTTGCATGCAAATTGGGAATATCCTTTTGATTTATGTACTTCGGCTAAGCAGACTTTAATATGTAAAAATATTGAGAAAATAGGCGGGATCACTCCCACTAAAATTGACGCTGCATTTTACATGTTTCTTTCTAGACGACTCTTGACAAATTACGTACACACTGGCGACCCGTTGTAATAACACAATAATTAATTTTTAAGGTGTACAATCCAAAACTCATCACGCTCTAACCCATTATTTTATGCAACTATGAAATTTTTAACTGGCACAGTGATTATAAATAGAAATAAAACTCCCTAGAAATTTTAAGTTTAAAAAATTTTATCATAGAAAATTTTTCAAAAAGTAGTCAGATCCTCACAAAAACATAAATGTGAAAAAGGCCAAGTTCCTATCAAAAATTTCGGCCATCAAAAGCAGTGAGATATAAATTTTGACCAAGTTCTTGTTTGGCACAAAACCTTTCACTAACATATGCTATGCATTATATACATTTGTAATCGTAAGTGTGTCATATAATTTTTAGATAATCTGCTAACTTTGCTTTTTAGAATATCTGCCTTCGCTATTGTTTTCACGATTTTACTCACCTTTGTTTTTCAAGTTCACATTTTTATTTATTTATTTTTAATGTTTTCAACACAATTTCAGTTTTAATAATAAATAAATTACTTTTTTGACAAGGTTTGAACATATTGTATGTTGTTTGATTTTTTATTTAAAAATATTTTCAAACTTGTAAACTACTTTAAAAATTACTTAAATTCAACTTTGGTTCCAGTTAAATTTCAAGCGCTTGAATTTTAGTTTTTTTGAGTGCTTATTGGGATAAAATATGTTTAACTAATAAAGAAGAAGAAAATTATATAAAAAGAAACAAAAGTTTAAATTTTCCAACCCTGGAACCCTCTTTTTGATTTTGCTGATTTTCAATAAGAATCCAGTCCCTTCTCAAACATAAAACATGTTTAAATAATGAAGAAAAAACTAGTTTTAGTTAGTAACTTTTATATAGAAAAGAAAGTGCGAATTTTCTAGCCTTGGAAACGTCCTTTTTATTTGCTGATTTTCAATACCAATCGGTTTTGGAACAATTCTGATAATTTTCAATTCTTTAGCTTTTTTGGGGACTTCAGAAAGCCGATTTTACGCGCAGATAGACGAACAGACGAACATTGTTTATTCGATTACCCTTTTAATAAGAACCCAGAACATATCGCTCACTTATTCCAACAACGTCATAACTCAAAAATTGGAAAGTTTGAGTAAATGATGATGAATTAATCCTCATATCGTTCTTCATATAGTGTAAAAATTTCGTACAAATACTCGTTCTTGTTTACTCAAATCTTGAAAGCAAAGCTAAATTTTCTTTTTGCATTAAGTTGTGTGTAAATTGAAATCTTTAAACTCGTTCTCTGGCAAACTAGTTTTTTTTTTGAGTTATGACTTTCTTTCAGTAAATGAGCGATATGTATGTATATAGTTTATAGGGTCGCACTTAACTCATTTTTTTTTAAATCGAGATTTTTCGCATTTTTCGATACATTAGATGTTCTATAGAAATATACAAACAACTCGATTTAAAAAAAATGAGTTAAGGTCTTTATATATTAAGGGTATAAACATTTTTGTTGAAAGGTGTAGAAATTTCCCCAAATTTTCTATTGTTAATAACAACATGGACTTTGCTGCAATTTTTCCTTCTCTTTGGAGCCATTTTTTATTTTTTAATTAAAAAAAAAATAAAGTTAAAATCACCACAAACAAAAAATTAAGATTAAAAATTATCCCAAAACAAGGAAAAATGACCCCAAAATATTGTTGTTGCTTTCAAAAATTCTGTGTTGCCAGAAGACAAAAAATATCTATGCCGGCAATTAGAATTTGTTGGTTGCCAGAAAGCATTAATTTTTTCTTGGAAATAACAGCTATTATTTTCCAGTTGTCGCCGGTAATGAAGTTTTTCGGAAAGAGTATCCATAACCCACACATTAAATTTTTATAATTCTTTTTTTAAGCCCCGACTAAAAAAGTGGTGTTATAAGTTTGTAGTGTGTGTCTGTGTGTCTGTCCATGTCCACGTACAGACCAAACGGATGAACCGATTAAGTTTTTTTTTTTTGTTTGAAAGGGGACTTGATCGAGAGAGTTCTTAGCTTATTTTTGAAGAAAATCGGTCCAGCCGCTTAGAGGATATGGCATCTTTTCTAGATATGTTGGGCGGTTTTTAAAATTTTTAATTTTTGTTATTCTCATTTAACACCCTCATTGTATAAACTCTTTTCCTTTTATATGTATATAGAAATACATATAGTAAACATTAGTTAGAGCTGGAGTACAGCTACAGGTTTTAGCGCGAATGATCTCCACAATTGGTATACGTTTGGTGGCCTCTATCAGCGCGCAGACAGCGTCTGCTGACGTAAGTTGCTGGTGAGACTGTGAGTTAGTTGGTCGGCGTCGTTGTTGTTTTTGAGCATCATTAAGCTACATTTAAAGACTTTTTTGGTTTGGCCTTATCAATTTGATTATGTTGTGTGAAAACAAATTACATTTCAGCCTTTCGATATTAACCTTTTCCCCAATAGTTTTGTGGCCTATAGCATGATAAAGTGAACTTAGTATTTCTCAGCTTTATTATATTGTTTTTGTTGCAAAACTATTTGCCAGGAAAGCATTTATGTAAGTGACGTAATAAATGCAATCGTATGTACACAATGTTTATTGGCCACATAAGAAATTAGAGCATTATTAAAATTGCACACATACTTCTTGGGAAAGACAATTTGATCATTGTTGTAAATAATAATTCATAAAAAAAGGATTTTCGTTTATTTCCCTTGTTCAAACCAAACAAACTTAAATTCTATCAGTTTGCAATAAAACTTGTTTGAAATTGTTTTTTGTTTGTTTGTTTTCCTTTTCCTTTCTGGCGAATTTTGTTTATTTTTGGTTTTTTGCTTTTTGCACTAAAGCAAACAAACCACTCTTACTTACATTTTCAAGTCAATTACTAAGTTTTAGTGATCTTAATCGTTTGCAATGACAAGTAACCTTGTTAATGACTCCTTTGTGTTGTAAATGACACACATACTGCAAAATGCTGCAATTGCAGCATGCAACAAATAAATGTTCCCCAAGCAGCGTTACTGGTGTCTGTGCCCGTACAAAGAGTTGAGTATGTATTTGGAAAACAACATGTAGATGATTAACGCAGTATTTAAATTAAAGAAACATTATTGCAAATGTTTCGTCGTTCATATCAGATTATGAAAGCAAAGTTGAAAAGACTTCTTAGGTTGTTTCTCTGTGTCTTTAGTTTTTTTTTTTATTGAACAGTAAAGAGACCACCATAACACTAATACAGACCACACAAACCCATTTAAAAAGACACACAAAAATAAAAAATATTTGTGATGACTTTGAATAAAATGAAAATTGAGGAAAATGACAATGAGTTCAATTTATATTCCATTTCTGGAGAAATAACAATTTTCTTAAAACGTTGATACAAGCTTAAAAGTTTAATGTCCTAATTCAGCAAGCAGAGCTTGCTTGGGAAAAATATGCAATGAAAACTAGTGGATATGCATGCATAAATAGTAATTGTGTTCGTATGTTGATCCCAATATACAACAACATATTGCATATTGATTTGACTTGCAGGATATAAATTATTTTATATTTTGTAATTAATTACATGTACAATTAATTGTCCACTGAACAAAAAAGCTTAAATGTTTGTAATATAAAAGCTAATGGCCAAGTCATATTGATAATACGGTATACTCGCTCTAATTCGCCTTGAAAAATGCGTTCTGGGGACACAATGATTTGTCATTGTGAAGAAATCCCCAATAAAACATTGCCCAATCACCCAAAAATAGTGAAGAATAACCCAAAAGTGCAAAATGAATAATCGCGGAATGAATAATCGCCCAAATTGCTTTTCGGGCAGCCCCGCAACACAGTCCATTATAAAAATCTTACTCATAATTGTCCAAAAATTCTCAAAATTTTTATGAGATAATTAACCAGGGATTACTGTAGTGTGAATTGAAAGAAAATTAAATTCAATAAAAGGACGACGAGGGCCACTGCAGCTAGTTTCTATAATTGATTTATTATTAATAAATAAAAATAAAATAAAATGAAATAAAATAAAATAAAATAAAATAAATAAATAGTTTCAATAATTTGACTTATACATTCACCCTTATTCTATTTGTCAACATTGACAAAAAATGATATTCAAATTGTTGTTGTGGTTGTTGTTATCTAAAATTATCAATGACTGTTAACATATGATTTGCACCCTACGGCGAAATTGTGTTGAAAATACTTTGACTTTATCATCGCCATTTTTGATAATAACTTGGGTTGATTCTTAGCAAGCAGTTTGAGGAATTAGTGGACAAATTGCAGTGGGATTTTGCAGAAGCAGCAATAGAAACACCTGGAATTGTTGTCTGAAGATATTCCACATAATATAAGAAGTCTTTTAAATTTTTAATAAAATTTTTGAACAAAAATAATAAATCTCAAATATTTGGAGATTAAATCAACGATAAATAATCAATGTCGTTGCCATCTTGTTATATAATGCTAAGAGCCCATTTAGATGAAGGGTGGCCTCGCTGCGACAGCGCTTACGTTCTCTTTTGGAGTCATGAAGACTTTTTTGTCAGGCGACTTTTTGATATTAATTTGTTCAATGCTTTTTATTCGTTCATTCGTAGCAGTGTTGCCGTAAACGAACTAATTGTTAGTTTGAGAAATGTAGAATTAATATGTCCACATATTTTTATTTTTATTAATTTACCACCAAAATACAATAATTCCTTTTCTCTCCTTACTTTATTTGCTTATAATTTTTATATTATAACTATTTCTTTGATGCATGTTATAAAAAATTGGTCTAACTGGCAACACTGTCTGTACATAGTACACAAAAAATACGCGAGAAAAAAATTTGTGAGAGAGAAGAGATAAAATTGTCGCTTCAATTCCCAGTACGTTCGACTTTTGCTACCCCGCAAGCTTCTCATCACTTCTCGCCTAAAAACAAGACTCGCAGCTGACGTGTCGCAGCGAGGCCACCCTTCATCTAAACGGCCTCTAACATGTTACCGAACGGGGACATTGACGAAAAGAAATGAAATAAAATTCATTTGCAAAGCAAGCCACACACTTTGCGACCGTTGGTGAAACATGATCAGGTTGTTTATGAGATTATGATGTGTGTGGGCTTGTGGTATGAATTTGTGTCTCAGTTGTACGAAACTCGTCTGCCATCCACATGTACTTTTTATAGTCCTTTGGGCCTCTTTCTTTTAATGTTTTCAAAAGTTTGTTGTTAGAATATGTTTCTTTTTATATAAACCACTCCGTTGACCAAATAATTTTTTAAATTTTCTTCTTCTTCGTTTTGCACCAAACAACTATCGACTTTAATACGCGCAATAGAACCCTATGTCATGTTTAGTAAATATTTTTTTTTTTAATAAATTTGTATTCTAATGTTGTATACGTTGTTGCATAGTTTATGCGCAAACACACAACTTGGTAAACCAACGTGGTATACAAACGGTCGCTAAGTGTGTGTCTTGCGTAGCACAAAGACAAAATTCCAATATATTTGGACGATTTTTCAGAAATGATCATTTTATTTCAGTGCTATATATCACTTGGAATAATAGTTCAATTTAAATTATGACTTATAAAGTTTTTTGAAATTGATCAAATTTGTTGAACAGCTGTTAAACGCAAAGTAAATGACGATACTTGCTCAATGAGTAATGATGGGAACATTGCATTTCATATAACTATGATCCGCCCTGGTATTTAAATTTTAAAAATGCTTTGCATTTATCCTTATTGCTACAGAATTATCAGAAAACGACGACAATTCTTGTATTACCAAAGATTGTATCGATTTGACTATATCCTGTCTAAAGCATCAAAAAATTATCAAAAAAAAAAAAAAAAAACTAAAATCATACTCCATAAACAGATACAAGTTATTTAATACAAGCAAACAAAAATACACACAAAAATAATTAAATTCTATATTCACTTGCGAAAATTTAAAGGCATTTCAAGCAGGCAGCATATATATACATACATACGAGTAAGTGAAAATCACATTTCCTCCCACAATTTTCAAAAAGGAAGGGTGGGTGAGTGAATCACACTGTGTTTTGTTATCTCCACATTATCGCTGCTGTTTTTGCTTTTGCAAAAAAAAACGCTGTGTAAAGCGATAGCAACTACTAAATACAAAAACAAAGGGAGCTTGTTGTCGATACTTTTTAATTAGCGTAAACTTGGCATTAACACAGGTTTTAGGCTTAAAGCATCATCAATATCCAATATCGGCTGTTGATGATGGCGATGGTGATGATGGGACCGCTGCTGCAGCAGTAAGAACAGCAGCAGGCGCCAATGTGGGAGATCCCTGTAAAGATACTAAAAGTTTCGTGCGCAGCTTCCCAATCGATCTACGCTTATTTGGCATTTTGTGAAATATATTTACGGCAATATTTTTGTGAGTTGATGTCCAATTCAGCCGAAAGGCACAAAAGCAACAACAACAACTACTAGTACTACTTGCTACGTGGAAAGTGGAAAGATCAATCTCAGTTAAAAAAGTATGGTGAACATCAACAGCTCCACAAACGAAAAGTAAACTGCTGCAACTTGGACTTCGAAAAAATGAAATGAAGAGATATTGCTAATGATTATTATCACTTTATAGCCAAGACTTTGTTTGATTTAATGAGTTTTAAGAGCGGTTATTAGTAAAGATTACAAGTCAATCTCTAGTTTAACTCTTAATACATACTTAAGGCAGCGCTTGCTCATAATATTGCTGCTGCCAATTTTCCAGTGTAGATTAAAAAGCTATTTTTTTGCTTTTTCTTGTTGTCATTTTTGGGACATTTTATTTTCTTTGTAGCTTGAGTATGTGCTTGTTGTAATTGGTTATGCCGAAAATCGCCGTTGACTATAAACAGTGTAACATATTGACTATATGGTTCAATACCTTTCTTACAATTGTTTAAACTATTGTATAAAAGACATACCCAAGCAGTCATGAGAAAGATCTTACGAACCCAAATAATTGGCGTGGTATTATTTTACTCTGTATGGTCAACAAGGTCAAACCGAAATAATCGCCAAAAGAATCTCCGCTAAGGTGCTACCAGTACTGAGACAGGAACAGGCGGGATTCAGACCCTAAAAATGCACTATCGACCATATAAACAGTCTCCGTGCTAACGTCGGGCAATCTGTTGAATGGCGATCAGCATGGCGCTTAAACTTATTTCACTTATAAGGTGCCTTTATCAGAATGCCAGCTGTTGAATTAAGCATGGTAAAGCGTTAAGAAGGACGATGACGGTGCTTGCCAAGGGTTTGTTTTATCACCACTTGTATTTAATATTGTCTTAGACACAGTTCTTAAAAGTCCCATATAAAACGGAAAGGCCGTTTAAACAATCTTGATTACGCCGATGATATTTGCCCATTAGCTCACAGCTTTTTTTTTTATAAAGAGAAGTAATACTCAGGCAATTAATGCCTACTACTATTACTAGGTGTAACCTTCTTTTCTGAAAGGGATAGTGATAGAAGACAGGTGGTGAAAGAAGAGATAGAAGAAAGCTTCATTCTTTTTACAACTCTGGCTTTTTGCACGCTTTTTTTTTTAATAATGCAGTGTTGTAGCGCCTTCTGGTCTCAAATTAGGCGTATTATTGGTTATTTTACTTCGCCGATGATTCTGCTACACAATACCGACGAAGGAGGGCGTTCTGATGTTACATTAGGGTTAATATCTGCTGAAGTCGGTATAGTTCAGTGACCAGTGACTATGCCTTCATCATTCGAACTTTCCTACAACCACTGATACAAAGGGACACTAATGCACATCAGTAATGCATCAAACCTGCGAAATATAATAACAACAACAACGTACGCGTTTTAACACTGCCCTGCGAGGGTGGCGTTGGCTGAAGTAGTTAGCACGTTGACTATAAAACCGAAGATCAATCCCTGTATCTGACAGTATCAGTTATTGTAGGAAAGTTCATGTGATGAAGGCATAGTCACTGGTCACTGAACTATGCCTACTTCAACAGATGCTAATCCTAATGTAACATCAGAGCGCCCACCTTCGTCGGTATTGTGTAGCAGATCATCGGCGAAGTAAATTAATTAATAAAATGGCTACTAAAATTCAAAATTTCATACGCCTCATTTGACACCAGAAGGCGCTGCAACACTGCATTATTAAAAAAAAGCGTGCAAAAAGCGAGAGTTGTATAAGAATGAAGATTTCCTCTCTTCCTTCACCACCTTTCTTCTATCACTATACCTTTCCTAATGAAGGTAACGCCAAGTAATAGTAGTAGGCATTAATTGCCTGAGCGTTACTTCTCTTAAAAAAAAAAGTTATTGCGACGTCTCAGGAGTTATTGGAAGAGCTGGCGAACAAAACTAGGCATGTCCTCAGTAAATGATATTTTTTTTTCTATATATATGATTTGATTAGGATAAAGATCGTATCGCTTTGTAAGCCAAATTACATGTGATATAATTATTAATGAACAAATAACACCAAAGGTTAATTGTAATTATTCTGACAAACACATAGAAGAACGGAACATAGAGGATGTCAACAGTGTATTTGTTGTTTTGTTCGTTTTGTCGGCAAATACATATCTAATTCCTTTCCCGTTAATTATAAATTTTGTTTTGGTATTTAAATTTGTTAATTTTTTTTTTTTAAATTTAATACGCCTCATTTAACACCAGAGGCGCTGCAACACTGCATTATTAAAAAAGACTTGCAAAAAAGCAGAGTTGTAAAAGATTGAAGCTTTGCTCCTGTCTTCTCTATCACTATGCCTTTCCTAAAGAAGGTAACACCTACTAATAGTACTAGACATGGACTAAGTGTCACTTCTCTTTATATAAAAAAAAACTAATTTGTTTGTATGATTCCCATTTTATTGCATTAAAACTCCTTACATGCAATAATTTTGCATTGTCCAACAAATTTTTTTTCACTCTGTATCCTTTAGCTCTACATATGTGGGAAAATAGTATGTAGCATTAAAATGCGCCTTAATGACTAGTTTTTCGATACACCTACATTAAACATATGTACATTCCACAGAATAAGTATCTCTGTCTGATAATATCTTTGAAATGTTCTAAAACGTAAATAAATTTTAGGTGACCTCTGTTGAACGTTTTCAATATTTAAGACAATATCGTGCCACTTATTCATACTACATGAAAATTGCACGTTGTTTTCTTTTTCTTTGAATAATATTAATAATAATAATATTGAATATTGAATTAAAAAAAATCACATATTCTCTCCAAATGAAAATACCATAGTGGAGTGGAGACCATTTACGCGGTAAATGATGACCTAATTACCATAATCATATAAACGTACCTCATAAATCTTTTATTTTTATTTTTATTTTTATTTTTTGTGTTTCTTCGTCGTCGTTTGATTCGTACGTTTTAAGCTTGCTTAAAAATATTTTGCTCTTTTCTTGAGCTTTAAAGTTTATTTGCAACCACATGCGGCGGTTTGTGTTGTTATTTGTTGTTCTTTTTTTTTTGCTGTTGTTATTTTAGTTAAAGTTCTATGTTCAACCGACGGTATCGAAATCAGTAAAATTCTCGTAAATGATTTATGGTAACTAACAACTTGTATGAGTACGAGTACGATAGATACCTTTTACACAATTTGAGGAAAAAAATGTGCACTAAAAGAAAATGAAATATAAAAAAATAAATGCTTGAACTTGCAATAGATAATACTTTTGTAAAGTCAATGTGCAGCCTCTCTAATTTACACTAGAAAAATTTTTTTGTTACATTAGCAAAACTAATTCGTTGTTAACTTGGCTAATTTTCTTGCTAGTGAGTAACGGCCATATGTATAATCAAAAATTGGCATGAAGTTAGCATAAGTGGCAAAATTTAACATGATCTTAACGTGTTTTGCCATATAATTTTACATTAAAAATCATGCTAGGATGTAATCCTGTGTTAAAACTACATTATGCGGGGATTTTTAATGTCAAATTGTATAGCGGAACTCGTCAACACTTAGTTCAATTTTGTCACTTATGCTAACTTCATGCCAATTTTTGATTACACATATGGCCGTAAGAATACACCCAGAAAAAAGATTGGTTGGAAAACGGTTAGTCCAATAAAATATCATTTGCATTAACTATATTTCAGTTCACGCTATCAATTTTCTGTTAATCCAAAAAACAATCCATGTTCATTGCCATAAGGGCATAATTGTAACAAAGACGTGATTGTGACAATACTTAAATTGATTGCATCAACCGAGCGTATGCTTTTGTCATGACTAATTAACTGATTGGTTAACCCAGCCGAATAAAATATTACGAATTGAATTTTACTACCATCTTTTGGTATTAGCAACTAAAAAATTGTCGTTCTATAATAAAATTATTGCTGCAACTAACTAGAGGTTGAGTTTACTATCATAGTTTATAGCAGCAAATTAAAAAATTAACTTTTGTGACTTTCAAAGATATTATGATTTTTGAATTCTCAAATGGTTTTTGAAAGTCTGTGCATAAGATAACAAACAGGTTTGTGGCTTTTCAAAATGTGTGGTTGAAGAAATGTATATAGACATGCTTCGCCATTAGGAAATAAATTTCAATTAAAATAAACTTATGACAATATGTCAAATAATAAATTTCTTAAATTGTGTATTTTTATTTGCGTTTATTGTTCATTTTTATTTCAGCAAGGAAGGCCAATTTTCCTTTTACAGGTACCAATTATGATATTGTTTTAATTATATTAACCAAATTTTCGGTAGCAAGAATAAAATTTATTTCAAATTCCATACTGTCAACTAATTTTTTCTGTTGCTGCAACTATTGGGTTTAGGGTTATAATTAAAATATAGTGGTACCACAAGAAAATTTCAGTCGCTATAGCTGAATTCTATGATAGTTGCTGCAACCGCTAAAATTCAATTGGCAACAAATTCGGTTGTCACAACGAATCTGTTTTCTCTGTGTAGAAAGTTATTTCATTTTGCAAATAACAAATGACGATTTGACAATTTTTTCCTTAAAAATTACACGATTTTAATAGTCTAGATAATGCAGCAATGAAATCAACTTTTAGAATTTATATATGCGTACCCACATAAAGATTTTGATGAATTTTTGCCCACTCTTAATGTGTAAAATTAATTTTTTTAATTCACCATTTTATAAATGTAAAAAACAGCATTATTTATAAAAATTGCTAAGGAAATTTCTTATTCAGCCTTTATAAAGTCTTAATAATTTGTATAAATAAGGCTGAAAGATTTTAACTTTTAATGTGTTTTTATATTTATTAAGCTTGAGATCTTGTTTTTTTTTATAAAAGAATTAACAAATTTTATTTATATTCCAATATTTCGTTGCCAACAATGAGTAACTTCTTCAGGGAAAATATGTTTGTATAATAATTGACAATGAAAAAATATTTTTTATAAAAAGGCGGTAAATCAAAAAACTCAAAAAATTATAATATGAAGTTTGTTATACATTGAAAAAATAGTATTTTAACTCAAATAAACACAGGAACATAAGTTAGTGATTTATAAATCTTTGGTTCTTTGAGTTAGCGCCTTTCTATATAAAAGGTAACGATATACATATATATATAAAATATATAAAATAAAATATCGCTGGCGTAGCATGCAAAGGCTCTAAGTCTACTTTTTAGAAATCATTTGTTGTTGTTTGTAGTCCAATTTATTACAAGAAAAAGCTCTAAATCCCATTTTTTGCAAATTTTTCAATCACATGTATTAAAAAAATCGACTAACTGTTTTATAGTAATAAATGTATGCTAAATTTTTTAACCATGATACAATAATATAAAGGTAAAACCGTTCTCTCTTTTCGTCGCCATATTAACCTTCTGACGTTTGTCCCGATTATTTTTTACTCTCAAAATTAATGCTACCTTATTAATTTATGAAATCCGAGTTTTTTTTTAATTTTGTTTGACGTTCTTGTTTATTAAATTAAAAATAATGGAAAATATTTTAATTATTTCATAAATTTATAAAAAAATAAACAGCAAAAAAGTTACAGCAGCACCAACAATGGCAGCAAGCATGATACAAGAGGAAGGAAATTTCCAAATGAATCAAGGCTAAACTTTGTTTTATACTCTCTGGTGTATTGCCTTACATCAACTGCGTCCAAGCTATACGAACTATGTGCAAAGTTTTACAAAAGACCTTTTGTGTTTTCACACTGACGAGAGCACAACATCCAAGGAGGGGGCAAATTAAGTAATTACGAAATATTTCAATAGAATTTATATGGAAATATTTCGTAATTCGATACCGGGTGCCGCGATTTGCCCCCAGATCTCGGCGACAAATTTGGTATTTGCAAAGAAACAATAACAAAGCTGTTTAACTGAAATACATATATTAGAGTATGTGTGCTTAGACGTAGCCGCCTTACATTATTCGGATGAAATTGTTAACGGGTTGTAGCATCCTTACGGATATTATTAGACCACTTGGTCCATTTTAAGGAGAAATGTGATAGTTACATGTTCCTCGTCCAATCATAGGCCATGTCCTTAGCAAACAAAAAAGAAGAACAGTGTTTGTTGTATATATCAACAAAGCATTAAATCTTGTTCAGCTACGTCCAAGCCATATGCACAATGTGCAAACTTTTATACAGAGCTTTTTGTATTTTTACACTGACGAGAGCAGAACAGCCAACCAGATCTCGGCGAAAACAATGCTTGCTGTTACTTTGCAAAGAAACAAGAACAAATTTAAGAGCTTTGAAAGGTGTTTACCTTAAATTCAAATGTCACAGTATGTGTGTTGTGCTTGATGTAAACCAGCAATAAATTTGCTCACGAATTATATGCGAATGTGTATTATGTGTATGAAACAACCGTGAATAAAACATTGATGTATCGCTTCTATGAAACGCCGTATCTTTATATCGATGTTTTTAAGAACGTAGTAGCATCCCAAGCCGTGAGGCTTTTTTTGTTATCTATTGAATTAAATAATTAATCAAATATTTGGTTTTGTAGGTCTTATTACACACAGATTTCGTTATTCTCATGTTCAATTAACATTCAAAAAAAATACGTGTTTAACTACAATTTCTAAACTCAAATTACACATTTCAAGAAGCATTCCTAAATAAAAGTTGCCATTATATGTGTGTGGCAACGCTTTCCTCTCTGTTAACAAAAAAACAGTAATGAAATAATTGGGGCAAAAGTCAGAATTAATTTTATACGTCAAATGTGGTTGTACTTTTATATTATTGTATCATGTTTTTAACTATTAAGGTGTCAGTATTTTTTGTTTGTCTTCCCTGTAAAATTGTAAAATATGGACTTAGAGCCTTTGCATGTTAAGCCAGCGATATATTAAAAAAGTACATACGTATATTTTGATTTGTCCGCTTTTTTGACGATTTTTTAATATGATATATCAATTATCATGATTTAGACGATTTTTCATAATCTTATATGGCAGCCCTGTTTATGTGCTAGGAAAACAAGATTGCGCATTGCGCAGATCCGTTATTTCATTTTCTGCTTGTGACGTAGAAATAGAGTTTTTGTTGTAAACAAAGTACATACATATGTGTGTAAAATATGCTCTCTCTCTCACACACACACTTTTTACAACAAACACAGGTGTATATTCTATGATGACGTAGGTGCGCAATAAACAATTTTTTTGTACGGGTGAGTGCGCAATCTTGTTTTATTGATTAATGAGGCTAAGCTATTTTTCTCTTTCATAAAAATTTTGATTTATAGGACGAAGAAAATAAAGAACGAGTAAATTCTGAAAACTTATAAATAAACAAGACAAAGAAAGTTTTGGCATATAGTTTCAACTACCTTATTGTTCACCAATATAAATATAAATTTGCTTAAAATGTATTTTTCTCTATATATGCGCAATATATTTTTTTCCTAAAAAATTCCAAAAATCTCAGAAGCTCTCCAAAAACCAAAAGGGCAACACCAAGAACGTAGAAATACCACAGAGGCAACGCTGAATCTCAAATAAAATCTCTGTCGGAGTTTCACCTTTTTGTTTTCCAAACAAAACTAGATATCTATATATACACCAGAGCTGCCCACAGAGAAAAAACCGAGAGAAATTTATAAGCGTATTTCTATTTATTTATATAAAAAGCAGTGTGCACACTTAATTTTTTTTAAATTCGGCAGAATCGACAAAAAAAATCGGTAGATTTTAATGAAATTCGGTAGAAAATTTTTTTATTCAGAGAAACATAAAAAATAACAATTTAAAGAAACATAAAAAATAACTAAATACCTATACATATGTATTTATATATAAAGGGTAAGTGCAAAGAGTATCAAACTAAACAGGTTCCAAAAGCGCATTTAAAACTTCACATGTGATTGGAAATTAAACTGCCATAAACAATGAAGCATTTCCAATAAAAAAGTGTCATCCCCAGTTATTTGCCCTTACCCTTTATATAGATATGCTAACAGGAATTCAGTTTTTGTACATATGTAGGTTTTATAAAGCTACTAAAATAACTTTTATTTGACAAACATTTGTAACTACAAAGATTACATGTAAGATCCACTTATGAATTTAAACTTTTGTGCAAAAATTATTAAATCATTGGTAGGAATAAATATTTCATCCTCAAGGCACAATTCTTTGGCAAATATTAGGTTACTTACAGTTTCAGTTTTTAACCGATTTCTTTGTTCTGTTTTAATGATTTTCATGCTAGAAAATGACCGCTCTGCGGCCGCACTGCTATATGGCAAAATAGGCAATTTACACATATGTATATCGACTTAAATTACTAAATAACAATATTCGATAGATTTCATACCTTTTTTTGGTAGAATTGGTAGATTGTTAAATTCACAAACATATTCGGTAGGATATGCCGAATATCGGTAGAAGTGTGCACGCTGATAAAAAGCCGATTGATGTTCGGCACTCTGGCGCTTCTCTGGGCAGCCTATGTGTTTATCCATTTCTCTCGGTTATACATTTCTCTCGGTTTTCTCTCTGTAGGCAGCTCTGATATACACAACCGCACTATATGTATATACAATTTCTGTTTGAGATTCACCGTTGTCTCTGTAGGATTTTCACGCTTTCAGTGTTGCCGTGGTGTTATTCGGAGAACTTCTTCAATATTGAAATAAAACATTGTACGCCGTATTTATATATAGATTCTAGTAATTATGAGAATCGTTTAAATGCATGTATAGAAATAAATAAATAAAGAAAGGCCTAGAAGAGATTTGTTCTTGCAGAAATTAACTTCCCACCAAAGGTGTTGAAATAATGGTTCTCAGCAACCTCAACAGCATTTTTCAGAACAAACTGTTTACTTCTTATTTGGTACATGGGATACAACATTGAACTCTTCAATGTTTCCTAAAGTTTTCAATAATTTTTCTATTTAAAAAAAAAACAATAAAAGTAAATAAATAAAAAAGTGAAATTATAAATGGCTCGAATTTTATATGTATGTAAGTTTTTCCCAGTGTACTTGAGACTTGAAAATACCTTAATATAAGAACATACAAAAGCTCACATAAACGTTTAATTCATTATTAATTCATTTTGCATCACTTGTAACTAAAAATTAAATTGCTGTTGCAATTTTTGCACCAATTCTTTGTTGCTTATTGATTCTCAGTGCCAATACAAATTCATACAATTCTATTGTGCAGTACATACTTACATATTTTTTTCTTTTTTGTGGGCCTTTTTCATTTGTTTAAAGGCGTAGTTTAAAAATATTGACCATGAATTTATTTACATTTGGAAAGTGTCAATAAACGCAAAACACCAGCAGTCAAAGTAAAGCAGTAAAATTAAATAAATAAATAATTAAAACAAAAAAAAAAAACGGCTAAACATTGAGTTCGTGCAATTTGAAAACCTGATAAATATGTTTGATTAAATTTTCGAAAAATAAAGCCCCACAACATACGGATACCAGTGCAATGTCGCAAAACACCCAAACGCAATTAATAAAATTGATATTTATTAAATCGACACATAGTTACGAGTAGAATTTTAAAATTTTCTTATTTGTTATTTATTTAAAGTTAATAAAAAGTTGAATTTCAATAGACGTATTGTAGTCGTATTTCGTTGTTGGAGTTTCGCTTGTTTGAATTTTCTTTTCAAGTCACTAATCAATCGCTCTCTTTTCACTTATCAATCAATTGAAATAAATTGGATGTGAAATCGATTGCCAGGTATCGAATTAAATGTTGGTAAGAAATATTCTTGTAGCAAACTGACAACACCAATAAAATACTCATACTCCTCTTCATCAATTTTCAGCATCAACATGATGATGATGGCGATGACGAGGACACACACTAACCATTAACAACAATCAATTTAAGCAACCAACCACCAGCCAAGCAAACGACAATATTGGGTTGACACTGCCACAATAACAGAGTTAAGAGTAAGAGTAAAACATTAAGTCACTAAATAAAATAAAATAAAATAAAATAAAATAAAATAAAAAGTATAGAGAAACTCTTAAAAAAACGAGATCAAAAGATCAACAAACCAAACAACATTTTCAACAAAATTTTTTTTTAGTTACTTCAAGCATTCGGAGCACCAAAGACCACTTCATTTTTGCTGCCATATCCAAAAATCAAATCAATTTTTTAGAAACCAAAAAAGAAGAAAAAAATCTGCAGAAAAAAAAATTATAGACAAGCGAGCTCTAAATTAAAATGAAAATGCTTTGGACGATCCTCACTGCAGCACATTAAAAGCGTATGTAGAGAGTAGAAAAAAATTAAAAAAAAAAAATAGGAAATAATGATTATTCTTGTTTGTAATTCAGTGGGAAGTCGAAGCTTCTAAATGATGCCTAGGATGAGGATGATGCTGTTGCTGCAAACGTATTCGTTAATCAGAAATTGTCATCATTTTGAAGTTTTTTTTTGTTTGTCCTTTTTTATGTTTTAAGTTTATTATTTTTTTCTCTTCAAAGCTTCTTCGCATATGATCAGTATCTCAATGAAGCACACTGCGAAATATACAGATTTTCTTAGTTCAATTCTTGCTGGACAAGAGCCCTACATTAAGCAAACAAATAATATTGTGAATTAGGAATCTTGTTAACAGCTTATTGCACATGTCCGTCCTTACAACTGCTGGACATTTCATAATACAAATTCAATAATACAAATTCTACACCTCGAGGCTACAGTTGCGCGGTAACTGCAATTTTTGCACCCAAGCGTAAAAGCTGCGTCTCTCCCCATCAATACTAGTGCTCCAGTTGTCTGTGCCTCTGTCCAGAATCGCCGTCTTTGAAACTGTCAGCAATAGATTAAATAAGTTTGTAGTCCTTCATTATGGTAGGTACAGACTTTGCGACATGTTTATGCAACCTGGCAGATTGCATTGTTAATCGCATAGTGTGTAGTCTTTTTTATGGTTGTGTTTTAAGTTGGATTTGAATTTTCAAGAATATGATGATGATGTTTATAGCTTACATTGTAGGTTGCAGTGTCTGTGCCAAAATATGCAACATGTAATATAAACGTGTTGCGTAAACACGTTGCAAAGTGTGTACCTAGCATTAGACCTTACACGATACTTTCTTTCTTTCTCCTATTACTTTAATACGTCGCTGATACAGGGTTGCCGTATGCGATTGAGTAAAAATCTGCCCATACCAGAAGAATAAGAATGCACAAAAAAAATTTCAAATGTTTTGTACACATTTGGATTTTATTTTGTTGTAATTTTAAAAATGTGTGCAATGCCGTTCACATTTAATTTTTGTTTTACTGGGTTTAGTTGAGCAACTTTTGAGTTTCAGTAAGAGAGAGAATAATATCAGTGACAAGTTCATTCAAACGCTCATTCTTATAAAATGCTCCATCAAAAAGCAAAAAAAAAAAAAAATATTAAAAATTTCTTTATGTTTCAAAGTTCAAAGCAAAGCAACGTATAAATTCTAATACGATTCTTCAATGAAAAATTTGATTGATATTTTCTTTTTAACCCCCGATTGAAAAAAGGGGTGTTATAAGTTTGTAGTGTGTGTCTCCGTATCGGTGTATCTGTACGAGTCCATGTACAGACCAAATGGCTGGACCGATTTTGATTTAGTTTTTCCTATTTGAAAAGTTACTTGATCGAGAGTGTTCTTAGCTACGTTTGAAAAAAATCGGTTCAGCCGCTTAGAAGATATCGCATCTTTTCTAGATGTGTTTAAAATTTTTAATTTTTGTTATTGTTTTCTATACACACAATTTTGATTTGATGAGGAGAGAGATTTCTGCCTAACCTCCAAATAAAATTCAAAAACCTAAGCCAACATTTTACAATAAATCTTAAAAAGAGCAAGCAATAATGAAACAATAGCTCAAGAGGTCAAAATAGAGCCGCTCACGTAAAAAAACATCGATGTTTTTTCTCATTCGATTCATTATTAATTCACATCGATGTTATTCGATGTATCGATTTAAAAAATATCGATGTTTACGATGCATCGTATTGATTAATTGGAACCAAGAAAATTTATTAAATAAATAAAAGTCGATTTTAAAATTTCATAAGGATTAAGAAAAGCATGTGTGCAAAGCACAATATGTCCTTTTTTTCAAAGGCCAGTTCTATAGCTTTGGCAATCAGACCAAATGTAAGTTCTCAAATTAATATTTTCCGTTGTGTGTAATTTAGTTTTTTATCAACCCAACGAGTCACAGTAGCTCTACTTGGAATTTTAAAATGCGGTGGTATAACTTTCACTAGGTGTCTAAAACATTCTATAAAAGAAATTTTAAGCCAAATATATTATTGATTTTAACATCAAATATGGAAAAAGAACTTACATTGCTGATTATTACCGTACAATACCATGATACAATAATATAAAGGTAATACCGTTTTCTCTTTTCGTCGCCATATTAACCTTCTGACGTTTGTCCCGATTATTTTTTACTCTCAAAATTAATGCTAACTTCTTAATTTATGAAATCCGAGTTTTTTAATTTTTTTTGACGTTCTTGTTTATTAAATTAAACATTATTGAAAATATTTTAATAATTTCATAAATTTATAAAAAATAAACAGCAAAAAAGTTACAGCAGCACCAATAACGGCAGCAAGCAAGAAACAACAGGAAGGAAATTTCCAACTTAATCAAGGCGGAACTTTGTCTTTATACTCTCTGATGAATTGTCTTACATCAACTGCGTCCAAGCTATACGCACCCTGTGCAAAGTTTTACAAAAGACTTTTTGTGGTTTCACACTGACGAAAGCACAACATCCAAGCAGGGGGCAAATCGCGGCAATCGTTATATTCTAATAGGATTAATATTCCAATAGGATTTATATGGAAATATTTCGGAATTCGATAACGAGTGCCGCGATTTGCCCCCCAGATCTCGGCGACATCTTTGGTCATTGCAAAGAAACAATAACAAAGCTGAAATACATATATTAGAGTATGTGTGTTTAGACGTAGCTGCCTTACATTATTCGGATGAAATTGTTAACGGGTTGTAGCATCCTTACGGATATTATTAGATCAAGTGGTCTATTTTAAGGAGAAATATGATAATTAAATGTTCCTAGTCCAATCATAGGCCATGTCCCTAGCAAACAAAAAATAAAAACAATGTTTGGTGTATATATCAACAGAGCATTAACTCTTATTCAGCTACGTCCAAGCCATATGCACAATGTGCAAACTTTTATAAAGAGCTTTTTGTATTTTTACACTGACGAGAGCAGAACAGTCAACCAGATCTCGGCGAAAACAATGCTTGCTGTTACTTTGCAAAGAAACAAGAACAAATTTAAGAGCTTTGAAAGGTGTTTACCTTAAATGCAAATGTCACAGTATGTGTGTTGTGCTTGATGTAAACCAGCAATAAATTTGCACACGAAGTATATGCGAATGTGTATTATATGTATGAAACAACCGTGAATAAAACATCGATGTATCGCTTCTAAGAAACGCCGTATCTTTATATCGATGTTTTTAAGAACGTAGTAGCATCCCAAGCCGTGAGGCTTTTTTGTTATCTATTGAATTAAATAATTAATCAAATATTTGCTTTTGTAGGTCTTACTTATTACACACAGATTTCGTTATTCTCATGTTCAATTAACATTAAAAAAAATACGTGTTTAACTACAATTTCTAAACTTAAATTACACATTTCAAAAAGCATTCCTAAATAAAAGTTGCCATCATATGTGTGTGGCAACGCTTTCCTCTCTGTTAACAAAAAAAAAACAGTAATAAAATAATTGGGGCAAAAGTCAGAATTAATTTTATACGTCAAATGTGGTTGTACCTTTATATTATTGTATCATGTACAATACTAAGAAAATTTTGACAATTTTTTCCCAATAAAAAATATATATTTGGATGCTGTAAAATAAAATAAAGTAAATTGACAAAGAATACCTTTAGTATTGTGTTGTTACATCAAGCGATTTTAAGGCAATTTTAAAATTTAAAAAACGTTTTAAAAGTCATTCTTGGAGCGGTTTTTTATCACTAAATTAAATGAGTTGCAAGCATCAATATATAAATTAACTTTTCCGTTGGTTCTATGAACAGTCGTTTAAAAACAAAACGTGTTTTAACTTCTGTGATTCAACGTAGAATGATTTTCTTTATTATTTCTTCAGCTTTCATTACAATATTGAATTTTGTTTATTAATAGTAATTTCTTAACTTAGGTTTCATGTTACAATCACCTTATTCTACCTTAAATTCCATTGGCTAAAATGCAATAAATTTTAGTTAGCAAAAATTAATTACCAAGCGTTTTTAGAACCAAAAATAATAATAATTTGCTTAAACATAATTGTCACCTCATTTTACTTTAATTCTATTGGTTAAAATGCAATAAATTTTGATTTAACGAAATATTGATTACAAGGCATATTTTACAACTAATAGGGATATTCACTATTATTGCTTACAAATATAATTAAAATGGTATTCACATCTGTTGCTAACTTATACAAAAAGTCGTCTTTCCGATACATTGAATAAAAACATCGATGTATCGATTAACATCATATGATACGATACATTGGCATTTATTTGATGTATCATAACCAAAACATCGATGTTTACGATGCATCGATTAACATCGAGCAGCTCTAGCTCAAAAGCTTTTTTCAAAGTTTGTAAATGTGAGCTAAAACCAATAGGTAAAATATCTGATTTAATGCCACAGAAGGCTCTATGTAGCGATGTTATGATCATTTTACTTTCTAATAAGAAATATATTACTTTAAAAAAATTTTTGGGCAGTTTTTTCTTCTGAAAAACCGATTGTTTGTTCGGTATGGGCAGTTTTTTGCTCAAACGTATATGGCAACACTGCACTTGTGAAACTGGACTTTGCCTTTGAAATGCCACACAACGAAAAATATCAGAAATATTCTCTTCCTTCAACTATCTCTCCCTGTCTCTCCTTTTTTTCTTCACTCCCCGTCATCCAATATAATTTCGGCATCTGCCTTAATTCAGATTTGTCTGAGATATCGACTTTCAGATAACTCAAAAGCACCGTCATTATTGAACCCAACGGGTCCTTCTTTTTTTTGCTCAGCAACCTGTTAAAACAATCAGATAAATTACATTCATAATATCTTTCCATTATTAATTCTAATTATACACTGTTGTGTGTTTTATTTTCGTTTTAATGGCCTTAAAGTTACATAAATATTTTATTCTTTCTTGAGTTATTGTACGAATTGTGGAAGCGCCAATACAACAACACATTATCGTCACTTGAAATCAAATGCCCAGCAATAAAAACATTAAATAACAACAAATAAACAAACATGCAGTAGCAGCCGATCGACATACAGCAAGCTGGAATAGTAGCGTAAGAAATCAAAGCTGGAGGAGAAAACTCTACCAGGAAAAACAAGCTGCAATAGTGCAATATTGACTCAATATAAATCCAATAGCAAAAGTCATTCATCGAAATTGATGTGACCATTTCATCTATTCCATTGTTTGTTTGCATCATCGTCATCATCAAAATCAGCAACAGCAACAGCAGCAGCATCATCATCATCGTCATCGTAGAAAGGGACATCTCTCTGTAACCGAAACGACAACATCATTTCGCAAAGTTATTAATTTCAAAATGGGATTGATTGACTGACAAAATCTCTGGACACTAAATCGGTAAATAGTAAATGACAGCCAATATTCATCACTATATGTATATATACAGTGAGGAACGAAATTATTGTTACAGCATAAAAGCACTTTCTACTACACAATTGATTTAATCGCCTTATTAATTAAACAAACATTTTTACTAGATAGAAAACTTTCACTTCACTATTTATTAAAAAAAAAATACCAAATTTCGCTGAACAAAATTATGGGCACACATTTGCCCACGTGCTTAATTAAAGTTTTGTCGATCTGGCAACTTTCTTCTGAGAAATCCACCATTACTTCTACTAGGGATGCATGAATCAAAAAAACAAGATTGTGCATTGCACAGGTGCGTTATTTTATTTTTTTTCTTATGACGTAGACATAGAATATTTGTTTTAAACAAAGTACGAGTACATACATACATACATTTGTGCGTGGAATGTGCTCTCTCTCTCTCTCACACACTTTTTACAACAAACATTCGTTTGTTTGAAAGGTGACGAAGCTGACGTTTAGATGAAGGGTGACGTGGCTGCGACAACGTTTACGTTCTCTTTTGAATTCCCTTCCTAAATCCATGCGCGTTTACATGAAGGCTTTATTGGCGTAGTAGTCAGGAGACTTTTTGATATTAACTTGATCAATGCTTTTTATTCGTTTATTCGTAGCAGTGTTACCATAAAGGAACTAATTGTTGGGTATATGTTTTTAACCCCCGACTAAAAAAAAGGGGTGTGTGTGTAGTGTGTGTCTGTGTATCTGTGTGTCTGTCCGTGTCCACGTACAGGCCAAACGGCTGGACCGATTTTCATTTAGTTTCTTCTGTTTGAAAGATGCCTTGATCGAGAGGGTTCTTAGCTATGTTTGAAGAAAATCGGTCCAGCCGTTTAGAAGATATAATATCTTTTCTGAAAAAAGTCAGGGGTTTTTAAAATTTTTAATTTTTGTTATTGAATAAATAATATAACAAAAGTTTTGCAATGAAACACAGTGAATATTTGGGAAAACTCATCATTCTATTTGGTAACAATATTTTTTTTATTAAAATTTGATTAAATAAGGCGACTAAATCAATCGTGTGTTAAAAAGTGCTCACTCTTGCAATAATTTTGTTCGCCACTGTACATGCATAAAAAAATCCACAGAATCTAAAGGCAGAATGCAAAGATCTCGCAACTATTTAGATGGATGAATGAATGAATGGTTGTTTAGATAAAACTTTAGATATTTTTGTTGTTACTTTATGGCACTGTCAATTGTATTAGCGACCAATGAATTAAGTCACTTGAGCCACCAACTTCTTCCATTCAATTCAATAGCAAGTTTATTATTGTTATAAGTTCCAACAGCTAGAGGAGTCTCAGAAAGAAAATAACAGAATTAAACTTCATGTGCTGGTACAGTTTTCCTTAAGAAGAAACTCCTGACAATTGAGTGATTTGTCATGGGCGTCTCAGATTAATAGTATGTATTATATACAATATAGTTTCAAATAAATAACTAGACTTAAAATTGGACATAAACAATACGTATGTATATATGTTTGTATGTATGTAAGTGTATTAAAGCTTCCTTGCAGCCAGCAAACACAGTTACAACGACAGCGTTGGGAACTAAAACGATGATGACGATGAGAATGACGACGCCGACATCACTAGCAATTATAACAAAATATATGATCTTACTGTTATACAACGAGCATAAGGCAATTGAATTTTCTATAGGCGTATTTAACAAACATTTGCATTCATCTTTTAAATTATACCAAACTAAACCAAACCAAAGCTCCGTCCAACCGTCCACTGCTCTTAGTTTATTTCTGTTTGTTTTAAATTGTTGCAAAATATTATATATATTTTTTTTTAAACTTTAGTTTGTTGATTTTTCAAATTACATTTTCGCAACACAATTTCCTATGTTGAAAGAAGAAGTAACAAAAAAATCAAACAAATAGCCATATGTATGTATGTATGTACTTCTATTTGGATTTAATATCCACTTTGCAGTTTGTTACTAGATCGAGTTCAAAGTGCTTCAATATATTTTTATTTGTAGCCCGCTTCGACTCAACCACTAGCAATAGCACACTAGTAATAGTGCTCTAGGTTTTTTTTTATGAGCCTTCCATGACTAACACATGTCTCCCCGTGGTACGAACTATTTTATGAAAACTTGATGATCTACGTACAACGGCAAATAACATTAATTTTATTAAGAGTTTGGGGAAGTGGTAAGTTCTTTATAACAGAGACAAGTAAATTGATGTGGTTAAGATTACTGCGAACAGCTGACATTTGACAGCTGAAACAGCTGATAGTTCAAGTGCGTATAGTATACACTTTCATGTACTGGGCAATTTTCTTATGTTTTCTCATTTGAAGTCTTGAACATGAATTTGTTTAACTGAAGTTTTAATTATACACTTTTTTATAAAAGTTTTGTTAAAAATTTTTTATTTTTGTTATGGTACTGTCAGAAAAAAGAAAATAGAATTTCATTAATAAAATTTCGATGTGCAGACGAGAAAGAAAAATTTTTTAATGTGAACTGTGACTTAGTGACAATTTTCTAAAAAAAAATCAACAATAAAAATTGGTCTTTCCTGGTGCTTTTCATCCAACATAATTCGATTTGAGAAGCACTAAAGCTGGGGTCACACGATTGGCACAATGTACGAATTTTCGTCGGCTCACTGCGATATAGTCATAAGTAATAGGCCAAAATGACATTATTAATTAATTAATTCTTGAATAAGTCTATATGGCTTTATTACTAATGCAGTGTGGTGCAGTTGTCTAATTATATTTGAATTAGTTGAGAAATAAGGCAAATTTACTTTGTTACTTATGAATTTATTTCAATGAGCCGACGAAAATTGGTAAATTGTGCCAATCGTGTGACCCCAGCTTAAGATTTTAAAATTTTACTAAACAAGTCAAATAAGAATTTGGGATTATTAATGCGTTAAAAAATTTTAAACTTAAAAATATATGTGGCAACACTCTATAATTTTTAAAACAATGTATAGCTGTTTTTGTTTTTACTTATATTTTCAATTACATACATACTTCTAACAACTACAATTCGATATTTATTTTTTTTTTGAAATCTGCTTTTGCAAAATGGAAACTGTTAATTCTTCTCCCAACCAATATTTAAAAATTAAAGTTTGTTTGCGAGCACATAGACCTAAAAACAGAATTACACTAAAAATAATCATCTTTATTTTTTTCTTCTTCTTTTTCGAAGATTACTGCAGTAGTTGTTGTTGCTGGTTTTTTAGCTGTTTTAGTTGATGTTCCCACTAACTAAAGCGTAATTTAAACTAAATCGATGTGCGAGCCTTATGCGTGCGACTTACATACATTCTAGTACGAATTATACATACATACATATGTATGTATGTGCGTTCATAATCACAGTTGCACATGTCCATACATATGTGTATTTCGTACGTATGTACATATACATATAAGTATGTATGTATCAGCACTTACTGAAGGATAATGGCCTTCCTCATAAACACATTTTGAAATGAATAAACGTACAGTGAAGGACAGTATGAGTAGAAATATTTCCAACAATTATTTAATATATATTTTTTTACAACAAATGCGATTCAGCATAACGATGGAACAGACAGGAATAAACTTTTCTCCCATTAACACCCTTAATTGTTAAAAAAAAATACAAATAATCAATTATAAATTTAACTGTAAGAATTTAACTTTATCATTTAAGAAATTTATTATTCGACATATTGTCAGAAGTTTATTTTAATTTGAAATTTATTTGCTGGTGGTTCAGCGTTGTCTATATGCATTTCATTGTTGCTGTAACAAATCATCAGTAGACTTCAACCACATATTTTGAATAGTCACAAACCTCTTATCTCATGCACAGACTTTCAAGAACTATTTGAAAATTCACAAATAATAATATTTTTGAAAATCACAAAAGAAAAATAAGCGTAGTAGGCTTAGAAACTAACACAAAAAACCCAGCAAATAATTTATATTCGATTTGAATGTATTTTATTTTTCTACACCTTTATACAATTAGAAATCCATTGAATAACAATAAAAGTAATTATAAGGCAAAATGAAAAATGAAATCTAAATTTAACATTTAAGAAATTTATTATTCGACATATTGTCAGAAGTTTATTTTAATTTGAAATTTATTTGCTGGTGGTTCAGCGTCTAGAAAAATAAAATAGATTCAAATCGAATATAAATTATTTGCTGGGTTTTTTGTGTTAGTTTCTAAGCCTACTACGCTTATTTTTCTTTTGTGATTTTCAAAAATATTATTATTTGTGAATTCTCAAATAGTTCTTGAAAGTCTGTGCATAAGATAAGAGGTTTGTGACTATTCAAAATGTGTGGTTGAAGTCTACTGATGATTTGTTACAGCAACAATGAAATGCATATAGACAACGCTGAACCACCAGCAAATAAATTTCAAATTAATTTAACTTTATAATTAATTAAGGTTTTAAACAAAAGTTTAATTGGCCAACCAATGTAATTGACTCAATTAAATTTTTAATAGATGTTTGAAATTTTTTCAATTAAAGCTGTTAATAGGAAAACAATTTTTTCCGTTAATACAAAATTCCCAACCTTTTTGAAAATTGAAGAAAAAAAAAATCGCCAAAAACCGAAATAAACGCCAAAATAAAAAAAAACGTCAATACAAAAAAAAAATCGCCAAAAAGAAACAGGCGCCATGCGCAAGCCTTCGTCTGCGAGTCAAAGTCGCACTTCTTGATTCTTATTAGTTTTTATTATTATTCAGGGCTATCATGAATAAAATTCCGCGTGAAATTTTTCACGGGCAATAATTTCAACCAATAACAAGTAATAGGGAAAACAAAAAATTCTAATTGGAAAAGGGAGAAATTTCACGTGGAATTTTATTCATGATAGCCCTGATTATTTCATTATTTCGTAGCAATATTTTTCTGTCACACTTTTAATACAGACGAGAATAATAAGTTAAGTAGTTTTAGTACAGAGTCTATATATAATTCACTCTATTAAGAGTCTGTTTTTGTTGTTGTTTTGTTTTGGACTACCACCAACTAAACAGTACTTAAATTTAGACACATTCTTACTTAAAGATTTAAAAACATTTCATACTCATACGTACGTTATATACGATTACATACATACTTGTACACTTTTACCTTTACCACCAACCAGAGCACTTGCTTCATCTAAAATTTTGCAACGAAAAATTATGGGTTGCATGTCTTTCTTTGTTGTGTGTTTGAGTGTGGTGGCATGTGTTCTCTTTTTCTGTCCCCGTCGCTATGGCTCTGTGTGTTTCTCCTTCTCATTTTCCCGGAGATTCATAATAATCAATTATTTCTATGTAATTTATGGTAATGTTTATCCATGATGGATTGACTGCTCTAATGTCGTTCTAAATCTTTTCTTACAGCCTGTAAGAGTTTTGGCAAAACTACAGCTGCTCAGCTCCAAAATATAAATAAACAAGTAAGAGTGCTACATTCGGCTGTGCCGAATCTTATATACCCTTTATCAAAGTGCGTTTATGTAGTATAGAGATACATACATAAGCACATAGTTACTTTTATGTACAAAGAAGAAAATAATAATTTTCAAACCCTAGAATCATAATTTTAGATTTTTCTGATTACTTATACCAATTAAGTAGTTCTTAAAAAAAATATAGAAAGTGTGTTAAGTGAAAAAAAAGGAAATAAAAAAAAAAATGTTTTAATTAGTTACTTTAATGTCCAGAAAAAAATCATAGTTTCCAGCTCTGTAGCTGTGGTTCTTATCTTTATAATTTTCTATACCAAACTTTTCTTTTCAAAACGTAAAATATATATAATTTATAAAGGAAAAGATAAAAATTAATTAGACTTAGTTACTTTTATATATCAAAAGAGTGTAAGTGTCCCAACCCTGAACTCATCCTTTTTGATTTTTCTGATTTCTTACACCAATCTCTTTCTTTTAAGAAGTTAAGAAATGTTTAATATATAGAAAAAAAAAGAAATATTTGTTTTAGTAACTTACTTTTGAACAAAAAAAGATAAAGTTTTCCAACCCTGGAATCGTCTTTTTAATTTTTTTATTGTTTTTATTTTTATTTGAAATACCAATTTTGTTCGTACTCAAGCATAAAATAAGATTATTTAATATAGGGTGTTTTTTATTGAGGTATAGAACTGTAAGTTGGCATCACTTTTTTAACTGGCGGCCATTTTGTCAGCTGTCAAGTGATTAATATTTAGTTTGGTTTGCCATTTCATCATGAACAGGTTGACAAAAGAACAACGCTTGCAAATCGTGCAAATTTATTTCGAAAATAATGGTTCAGTTCGCGAAGTTTACCGCAAGCTCCGTCCATTTTATGGTCGACATAATCGTCCATCGCATAATTTCGCGGAATGGACCTGTCAATTGGCCACCAAGATCGTGTGATTTGACACCATTGGATTATTTTCTTTGGGGATATGTGAAGTCGCTCGTCTACGACAAACCAGAAACGTTAGGGGACTTGGAAGCCAACATTCGTGGCGTTATTGCCAACATACGGCCCCATATGCTCGAAAAAGTGGTTGAAAATTGGACCTGTAGAATTGGCTTTATTCGAGCCAGCCGCGGCGGCCACATGCCCGAAATCATATTTAAGCATTAATGGCATAAAATTATCATTCCAATAAAGCCAAATTGATGGACATTAAAACGATTTTCTTGTATTTTATTTCAATTCGAAGTTCTAAACCTCTAAAAAAAACACCCTATAAAAATAAATAAAAATTAGTTTTCGGTAGTTTATTTTTTATATCACAAAAAATGTAAGTTTCCCAACCCTGGAATCCTCCTTTTTGATTTTTTTGATTTCTTATACCAATCTTTTTTTTAAGAATATAATTTATGTTTAATTTATAGTAAAAAAGAAAAAAATTGTTTTAGTAAGTTACTTTTGTATAAAAAAATAAGGTTTTCCAACCCTGGAAACGTGTTTTAAAGTTTTTTAAATTGAAATACCAATTTTATTCGTACTGAAGTATAAAATAATTTTATTTATTTAAAAAAAATTTAAATTAGTTTCCGGTAGTTAATTTTTGATATCACAAAAAGAGTAAGTTCCCCAACCCTGGAATCATACTTTTTAATTTTTCTGATTTCTTACACCATTTCTATTTCTTTTAAGAATATAAGATATCTTTAATTTATAAAGAAAAAGGAAAAATTTGATTTAGTAAGTTACTTTTGTATAAAAAAAGTTAAAGTTTTCCAACCCTGGAAACATCTTTTTAATTTTAGAAGGTTAATTTTTAATTTGAAATACCAATTTTATTTGTACTAAAGTATAAAATAAGTTCATTTAATAAAACAATTAAAAATTAACTTTCGGTAGTTAATTTTTTAAAGCACAAAAAAGTTTCAGTTTCCCAACCATGGAATCATCCTTTTTAATTTTTCTGATTTCTTACACCAATCTATTTCTTTTAAGAATATAATATATGTTTAATTTATAAAGAAAAGGAAAAATTTGTTTTAGTAAGTTACTTTTGTATAAGTAAAAAAGTTAAAGTTTTCCAACCCTGGAATCGTCTTTTTAATTTTTTTATTGTTTTTATTTTTATTTGAAATACCAATTTTGTTCGTACTCAAGCATAAAATAAGATTATTTAATATAGGGTGTTTTTTATTGAGGTATAGAACTGTAAGTTGGCATCACTTTTTTAACTGGCGGCCATTTTGTCAGCTGTCAAGTGATTAATATTTAGTTTGGTTTGCCATTTCATCATGAACAGGTTGACAAAAGAACAACGCTTGCAAATCGTGCAAATTTATTTCGAAAATAATGGTTCAGTTCGCGAAGTTTACCGCAAGCTCCGTCCATTTTATGGTCGACATAATCGTCCATCGCATAATTTCGCGGAATGGACCTGTCAATTGGCCACCAAGATCGTGTGATTTGACACCATTGGATTATTTTCTTTGGGGATATGTGAAGTCGCTCGTCTACGACAAACCAGAAACGTTAGGGGACTTGGAAGCCAACATTCGTGGCGTTATTGCCAACATACGGCCCCATATGCTCGAAAAAGTGGTTGAAAATTGGACCTGTAGAATTGGCTTTATTCGAGCCAGCCGCGGCGGCCACATGCCCGAAATCATATTTAAGCATTAATGGCATAAAATTATCCTTCCAATAAAGCCAAATTGATGGACATTAAAACGATTTTCTTGTATTTTATTTCAATTCGAAGTTCTAAACCTCTAAAAAAACACCCTATAAAAATAAATAAAAATTAGTTTTCGGTAGTTTATTTTTTATATCACAAAAAAAGTAAGTTTCCCAACCCTGGAATCCTCCTTTTTGATTTTTTGATTTCTTATACCAATCTTTTTTTTAAGAATATAATTTATGTTTAATTTATAGTAAAAAAGAAAAAAATTGTTTTAGTAAGTTACTTTTGTATAAAAAAATAAGGTTTTCCAACCCTGGAAACGTGTTTTAAAGTTTTTTAAATTGAAATACCAATTTTATTCGTACTGAAGTATAAAATAATTTTATTTATTTAAAAAAAATTTAAATTAGTTTCCGGTAGTTAATTTTTGATATCACAAAAAGAGTAAGTTCCCCAACCCTGGAATCATACTTTTTAATTTTTCTGATTTCTTACACCATTTCTATTTCTTTTAAGAATATAAGATATCTTTAATTTATAAAGAAAAAGGAAAAATTTGATTTAGTAAGTTACTTTTGTATAAAAAAAGTTAAAGTTTTCCAACCCTGGAAACATCTTTTTAATTTTAGAAGGTTAATTTTTAATTTGAAATACCAATTTTATTTGTACTAAAGTATAAAATAAGTTCATTTAATAAAACAATTAAAAATTAACTTTCGGTAGTTAATTTTTTAAAGCACAAAAAGTTTCAGTTTCCCAACCCTGGAATCATCCTTTTTGATTTTTCTGATTTTTTACACCAATCTATTTCTTTTAAGAATATAATATATGTTTAATTTATAAAGAAAAGGAAAAATTTGTTTTAGTAAGTTACTTTTGTATAAGAAAAAAAGTTAAAGTTTTCCAACCCTGGAAACATCTTATTAATTTTTGAAGTTTAATTTTTTATTTGAAATACCAATTTTATTCGTGGTGAAGCATAAAATAAGTTTTTTTAATAAAAATAATTAAAAAATTAGTTTACGGTAGTTAATTGAATATATCACAAAAATTGTAGGTTTTCCAACCCTGGAATCATCCTTTTTGTTTTTCTGATTTCTTACATCAATCTCCTTCTTTTAAGAACATTACATATGTTTAGTTTATAGAAAAAAAAGGAAAAATATGTTTTAGTAAGTTACTTTTGCATAACAAAAAAAGTTAAGGTTTTCCAACCCTGGAAACGTCTTTTTAATTTTTTTAATTTTTTTTAAATTTTTTTTCAGTTAGAAATACCAATTTTATTCATACTGAAGTATAAAATAAATTTATTTAATAAAAAATTATTAAAAACTAGTTTTCGGTAGTTATTTTGTATGGCAAAATGAAGTTTAAGTCTCCCAGTTCTGAAACCGTCAGCTCGATTTTGCTGATTTTCAATACCAATCTTGTTTCGACCATTTCTGACCCACCAGTCCAAGAACGAAGTCTCTAGCTTTTCTGGGAGCTTCGGAAAACCGATTTCACGTACAGACAGACGGACAGACGGACATCACTTATTCGTCTTCCCTTTGCATAAGGATCCAGAATATATATACTTTATGACTCGCTTATTAATATTCTAGAAATTACAAACGGAATGACAAACCTATATATACCCTTTTACCATTTTTTGGTAAAGGGTATGAAAAAAAGTTTTTAGCCAGTATTGCGTACACTACTAGAGCAATATTAGGACAGGCTTACATTTGTACATAAATATGTATGAATGTGTGTATGTATGTATGTATGTATGTAGGCCTACATGTTCCCAAGGGAACAACATTCAATAAGATGATTTTTGCTGGCAGTACGTTACTCATGTTGTTACGGCCTTAACTTACTTACGAAGTTGGTTAGAATGATGCTGTTGAAACTAGCGCACTACTATATGCCTTTTGGATTCGTATGTGCATTTTGCTTGTTTTCTTTCTTTATAAAAATTATGTGGTTGTCAGTTATATTCTTTCCAGCCAGCCAGCTTGGGTTACAAGTGCATCGTCAAATTTTTTTTTGTAAATCTGATCGTTCAGTGTGACTTTGTGTTTCATACACACATTCTTTCACCAAAAAAAAAAAAAAAAAAAAAAAAAAAAAATCAGCCCGAAAACAGAAAATTTTGCCGGTCTGAGTATAAAGGCAAGTCAGTTTGTACTCGTACAATCCTACAAGCCAACATAAACATATATACGAGTACAAACATTAATACATATGTACATATCCTACATACTTCTGTGCCATATGAATGTATTTATTAAATTTATTGTAGCATGCGTCAAGTGTGTGCGGCATGTATGAGTAGTATAAATGTTTGTACTCGTACTTGCATCTTCTAAGTTTTGTTTGAACGATGAGAAGTTTTTCCTCACATATAAAATTTTTGCTACAAATAAAATTAATGTACAATGTTTATATGCTCTGTGTAACCATTGAATCATTTAGATGAATTTTGTTTGTTGCTGGTGTTTGTTGTCTGTTCAACTAAAATGTATGAAAAACTACCGTGAAAAGTACAGGTGCCTTCAACTTTTTTTCCGTTCATTCTGTCTGTTGTTGTGGGCTGTAATTGAAAATTCATTTAAAAGTTGTATGTATGTTTTTTTTTTGCTTATGGTGGAGAGGGTGTTTAAAAAGTTTTCAAAACATTTTATTATAATTTTTGGTCTTTCTGAATTGACAAGCTTAAAAGCGGGCATTGGAAGGTTTAGCAAAATTCTTTATATTTGGATAAAGCTCAATGTCCAACGAGACATATATTTTAAATTTCGTTTTCTTGACGAAAATGGATTATTTACGATCGCAAGTAATCGATTTCGGTAAAAAAATTAAGTTCGAAAATTATGTAGCATAAGTTTTTTTTGGCAATTACCGCACGATATTAGTTCTTGTAAATTTAATATGATTTGCAATCAAAATGTTTGCTTGGTGATTTTACATTGATATTTTTTTCAGTGTGTAGATAAAAATATGGAGAAAAGTGCAAACCTTCAAGCTGTCATAACAGACTTTGATGTGACTTTTTTCACTTTATGATATCCAAAAACTCATAGAGTAGAAAAATTTTTTGAAATGAGAAGACTAGATCTGTGTTGCAATTGGAGAACCAGAGTTTTCGTTCCATAGTAAAAGAAAAACACATTTGTCATAATATTTCATAAAAAAAATTTTTTTTTGAAAAAAATACCTTGAAAATAGTAAGTTCCTTTTTTTGCTCAAATTTGTCCTAGTGTGCTGTGTTGGCAAGCAAATATTTAATGCAGTTCACTTTATGAAGTCATATATAAATTCACAAAAACAGAACAATAAAATTAAACAAATTAAAAAATTCCATTTCGTCAACAAAGAAAACTCGACAATTTTCTCTCATTTCAATTGATATGCTTTGTCATTGATTTCGTTTTATAAAAACTTTAGCTATTGATTTTTTAGTTATCAATAATCAACCGTTATCAGAAAGTTGCCATACACTTAGAGAGTGCCATCCCCACTTTATATCATTTAATTGTGGAATATGTGGAACTTATAATTTATTTATTTATTATTTGTAATCTTCTTCTTCATTTAAGTGACTTATTAATTTATCTACCTAAAAATTCTTTCATACATGATATCATAAACTAAAACAAATGATTTTAAGCAATTTTACTTAAATGTTGGCTCATATTGCTTAGAAATTACAAGAAAGAAAAGGAACAAATATAACAACAATATGCAACAACTTAAAAAATGCGAAAAACATTGATCAACAGCAGTCACTACTCAAAATGCTCGAAAGACCATGCGAAACAAAATAGAGCGGCGTCAAATTTCTTTTGTATTCGTATATAGAAAACATTTTTTACAAACATAAACTTCTGCATTTTCAGCATCTAATACTTGTACGACGAGTACTTCAACTACTTTAACAACGAGACAACTCCCTGTGAAAGGTTTTCCTACAACTTGTAGTGTTCTCGTTTTATTATTTTTTTTCCTTTTTTTTTAGTCAAACAAAACGATTATACACACTTCTTGTGTATGAAAAGAGAACTAAAAGTTCAGCCTAAAAAAAACTCAAGTTGAAATAATCAATCTTTAAAACATTGGATTTTTATGTGCAATATTACAACAGTATTAATGTTTAAATAACAGCACAACAGCAACAGCAAAATCAAGAGCAACAGCAACATTGGAAATAAAACTCTGGTAGAATTAACTGAAGCTGTCGTTTTTTGGGGAAAGGTGTAGATAATGGGGGTGTGGGGGCAAATTGCAACCATGATAAAGTGACCACAAGCATTTATCGAAAAAATAAAGTTTAAAATGTTTTCAGATTGAAGTAGGAAATTTAGTAAGAATCTAAACACAGTCGCTCGCTCATGTGTTAATACAAACGAGGATAACTTGAGAATTAATTGAAAGAAAATTTGTACTTATTTGCACTAGATTTTATTAGGCTTTTTAAAAATTAATTAATGAAATCTGATGGTACTAAAAAGAAATTATTAAACCAAAAATTTTTGGTTAGGCAATTTTTTGGAAACGTTGTGAAAAACTCTGTTAGATGTAATCGCATAGAGATAAACAACAACTTGCTGGTATTATTGTAATTTAAAAATGTATTTTAAATAAATATTCCACTTAATTTGTAACACGAAATGAAAGAGGATATAGGTAATAGGCTAACTATGAATTTTTCCCGTGAGTTTTTCCTCTTCCCAATCATTTGTTCCCGGGAAAAATATCTTCCAGTTCGAAATAGCCGGCAAAAACGCACATAAGATAGATTGATCAGCTGTTTAATGTTTACATTTTATTCCGCATTAAAGCAAGAGTGCATTCAAGGCGAATTCATATCAGGTGAACTGAATTCAGCAGATGACGATCTGTCAAAAGCAAAGTTTTCGTAAATTTTCTGACAGAAGAAAATTTTACAATAACAAATATATATTGCGGATATGCAGAGTTGCATATCGAGACCACCTGATATAGATTCGCCTTGAGTGCAGTAAAAAAAATTTTATAAAAATGTGTTTTCATTGTCAATAAGAATATGTGTTATATATAAATATCTGTTTTTGTTTAAATAAAAAAATAAAATTAGCAACGAGCCAAGTGCACATGCTAATGAATTAAATTCCCAATGATTGTATGTAGAAAGAAAATTGTAAATTTGATAAAGTTTTTCTTATCGCTGTTTATGGAAACAAATCTTCCTTTTAGCTATGATGAGAACTTAAAGGAGGCGTGTTGAGTGTTTTAGTATTTTTTCTGAAGGCAGAAGTAGTTCATATTTTTGAAAAATTTCCTAAAACAAGATAAAAGTATAATATTCCGGTGCTTACATAAACTTTTTATTTTAAATAAATGCTTACTTATACTCTTGTTTTACAAAATTTTTGAGTTTAATTTTTAAATTACAAAATTGTTTGGGGAGAAAACTCAAAAAAAAATATTCCCTCTCCCTCATATTTAGAATACCTACTTTTTCTCCGGGAATTTTTTTCCAGGGAAATTGTAATTCATAATAGGAGGAATGGAAAAAGGGAAATATTATCGGGGAATTTGTTATTCACAATCGAGCTGAATATACATACATACACTCAAAATATTATGTAGGTAAATTCAAATGAAAAATCATTTAAAACAATGGTATTTTCAGTTAAAAACTTTGTTAATTTTTTAACATAAAATTTCAGTAAAAACGAATGTTTTTTCTTTTGTTTTAAACTACAAGAAAACAACCTACATATCATTTAAAACTATACAGAGAAACAACTGCCTCATAGAATCAATAAGATTTCCTCTATGAAACGTTTTTAGGCTAAGGGGTATCCCAGCAGAAAGAAGCGAAGATTTTTTCATAGAGATTCCTTATTGTTTTTATGTGGTAAATCTTATTAATTTTATCAAGAAGAAAACCACATAAAATCAAGAAGAAATCTTATTATTCCCAACTTTTTTTTACTCAATTTCCGTTATTTTTGGCACCAAAAAAACAATCCATAGAGAAAAACTTCTTGGTTCTATTAGGTTTTCTTATAAATTGTAAACTATATGGATTTCTTATTGATTTTATTAGGTTGCCTTATTGATTTTTTTAAAAAGGTTTTCTTCTTGATTTTATTAGGCTATCTTATTGATTTTTTCAATAAGGGTTTCTTCTTGATTTTATTAGGTTCCTATATGATTATGTGTAAAGCATCTTATTGATTTTTTTAATAAGGAAATCTTCTTGATTATATGAGGTGTCTTGTTATTTCATATCTATAAATAGACACAGACAATTTTTTTTGATGATCTTTTTCGTTTTTGTACAAGCATGTTTGCAAAATTATTTCAATGGTTATTCAGACTGCTTGTTAGCATATTGGTTAGAGTGTTTGTCTATCAGTCAGAAGTTTGCTGGTTCAATACTTGTCTCCTTTCAAAGTATATGGTATATAATTTAAATTAAAATATATAAGTAAAGCACAAAGAATAAAGAAAGACATAATTTTTTTTTATTTTATTAGGTCGCCTCATAAAATCAAGAAGAAAACCTTATTAAAAAATCAATAAGATAACCTCATAAAAACTACAAGATTTCTTCTTGATTTTTTCAAAAAGGTTTTCTCTATGAAATTAATAAGATTTCCTTATTGAAAAAAAACCATAGAGATTTCTTATTAATTTTATTCTATTTTATGAGGTAATTATTAGGCACTGTTTTCTCTGTGTACTGTTTTTTAATTTTTTTAACAACCAGAAAATAACTCACGACTGTAAAATAAATAAAAACGACTGTATTTTTCAATACCTATGTATGTATACCAGAAACAAGAGATAAATGTATTCGCGTATGTATATTCTTTTGTATAAGAAGCCGATTGATGTTCGGCACTCTGGTGCTACTTTGGGCAAAGTAGTGGTAACATGTAGTCTCATTAAATTCAAAAAATTAATTAATTTAAAGAATCAATCTAAATAGAGATGCTGTTACTTCTGCATTTTCGTTTTGATGAACTAAATCAAATGCAGAAAATTGCCACTTAAGCTGGATTCACACACTAGTGTCAGGCAAAATTTGTTTTACAAAAAAAAATTCTTTAATATGTAGTTTGAAGTATCTCTTTGTGAGATAAATAAATGAAAGAGAGAAACTATATAAAAACAAAGTTTAGCCAAATCAGCTTAATAAATGGACTGACTTTCTTGATTTCATTCTAAAAATTCGGGCTCAGAGCGTATATTTTTTTCTCTTTTACGAACCGATATAACGTATGATTGTTAAACAATTAAAATGTTAAATTAACCATACGCCTACATATACAAACTATTGAATTTTGAGCGAATGTACACTCCCGATCAGATGATTAAAACTATTTAAATTTCTCCTTTTAATACGTCATATCTTGTTAAATTTATTTGGAATTTAGAATCTTCCTATCATCGCACAGCAGCGTGAAATTAAAGAAGTATTTATATAAAAAAAACCTACTGCGACCAACTTTGAACCGTTAAATAACCTACATGGTGATTCGAAATGAAAAATCATAAGAGAAACCTAAAGATGTTTTAAAATAACTGTCGAATGATACCCATTTTTATATAGTTAGCAGACTTTTTATTTTTTTTCGTAATTACAAAATGGCGTTTGTTCGCCGCCATATTGAATTTTGACAACTGACAAGACACAAGAACAAAAATAAGCAAATTAACTAACAGGTGCATAATTAGTAAAGAACAAACGACAATGGTAAGACTGTTGTAAATATAGAGATGGTAAAATTGAGCTTTCATTACAAAAAAAAAAAAAAAAAATAAAAGCTTTCAGCAAATTGAAATAAGATGAATCAAAACAATTCACACATTCCATTTGCAATAATGCTAAGTATATAAAGCAGAAATCTACATCAACTGACACCACACACAGTGGACCAAACACAAAAGAACGCTGATGATGAAGGTTTAGTGGCCTTCGAAAACGGCTGGCTGTTCCGTTCAACTATGTGTTGTTAGTCAGAATATTTACAACAGACTTTGGTGTTATTTGTTCATTAATAATTATCACATGTAATTTGGCTTAAAAAGCAATACGAACCCTAGCCCGTTCAAATCACAAATATAGAAAGAAATGGAGTTCGAATAATAATTAAAATTAACTGAAAAAAAAATCGCCAAATTGAAAAAATCTCCAAAATGAAAAAAAAACGCCAAAGACCGAAAAAAATCGTCAAAACGCGAAAGGACACCAAAAATAAAAAAATCGCCTGAATGAAAAAAATCGCCAAAATTAAAAAAATCGCCAAATTTAAAAAACTCCAAAAACCGAAAAAAATTGCCAAAACGCGAAAAAACGCCAAAGTGAAAAAATTGCATGTATGAAAAAATCGCCAAAGTGAAAAAAATCGCCAAAATTAAAAAAATCGCCAAAATGAAAAAAAAATCGCCAAAATGAAAAAACGGGGGAAAAATGCCAAAATTAAAAAAAGCGCCAAAAACCGAAAAACGCAAAAAACGACAAAACTAAAAAACGCTAAAAACCCAAAAACGAAAAACGCCAAAATTATTTATTTTATAGGCAAATGTTCGTATTGAATTACATATTTAGAGTCCGTACGGAACCCTTCGTGCACGGGTCAAAGTCGCACTTCACTGAATTTATTTGGTGTTTATTTTATTTGGGCGTTATTTCTTTCGGCCGTATTAAATAGCGTCGAAAAAATTCCCCAAAATGTCAATATTTTTTTCACATTTTGAAATTATTTTTGGCGATTTTTATTTCTATTTTGCCGTTTTGGGTCTTTAAATGAAATTATTTTGAGTAACTTTAATCATTTTTTTTGGTATTTTTATGCCGTTTTTTTTAAACTTGTATTAGTCCCGTTTTAGACTTAAAATTGTTGCAAAATGTATACATTTCTATGGCACAACTCTCCCACATATTCGAAACAAATATCCCCAAAATGTAGAAATCGCCAAAATCAAAAAAGCGCTTAGATGAAAAATATCACCACAAATAAAATAAGTGCTGAAATGCAAAAAATTATCAAAAGTAAAAAAGTTGCCAAAAAAATCACCAAATCGTTGAAACTAACAAACAACCGAAAAAAGTCGTCAAAAACCAAAAAATTGCCAAAACGAAAATGTTTTAATATTAAAAAAAATCCGCACAAGGCAAAAAGCGCTAAAACCAAAAAAGGCTATACAGTATAGCCTAAAGTTCGTATAGTTACATATGTACGGAACCTTCGTGTGCGAGTCAAGGTCTCACTTAACTGAATTTATTTTGTTTAATGAAAACCTTTGTTCTCTTGTTTGATTCAACCGGATAAATATTTTAGTGAAATTGTTTCGTGTAATTTTCAATCAGACCACTCATGTTGTAAACATGCGTGTATTTAATCGCCAATAGAACCATTTAATGCTGTAATCGCTCTGTTATACTGTTCCGTAGCTGTAGCGAAATAATTCATTTTTATTTTTTCCATTTTCTATACATGGATGGGTTGCTGCAATTTGGATGATTTGGATGACTTGGAAATCTGTGTGCTCGTCTGCTTTTGTAAACCTTTGCTTTATAATTAGAAACACTTCCTGAAGCGCAGCCGCTATAAAAAAGTGTGTTAAAAACAATTTTATTTGCGTTTTAACAAAAAAAAAAAAAAAAAAGAAAGCAAAAAGTTTGAAAAGAAAAAGAGTCTTTGAAGATAGAAAAAATAAAAATACTTCAGAAAGACTTGAATCGATTTGCAGCGTTGTCCATATGAATGTGATTTAATTTGAAAAAGGGTTCTTAATTCAATTCCACAAAAAAAAAATAAAAATTGTGCGCAGTACAATGTTTGTTGGTTGTTTGGTGCTGGTGTTGTATAAATGTTTGTTGCGTGACAACAATAACAAATTACTATCATAAATTGATTTGTGATGAAGTTGAAAGGATGTTGAAAGTCCATTGTTTTGCATATGAAGTTAGAGATTTTTATCGAACTTGTTGCTTCTTTTTTTCTTATTTATGTACACAAATACACTATTTGGAAGCTAATCGCATTGTAAGCGGCTGGCTGCCATTTGACGTTTATTATTATTATTATTTTTTTTTATTTTTGTACTTTATGTATTGTTGTTTTGCTATTTTTATAAGTTCTCTATGAGTGAAACGCCCAGAAGCTTGTTTTTCTTTAACACGTTCGACCTTTAGCATATGAGGTCGTTGCATATTGTTTTATTTTATTTTTGTTGTTGTATATTTGCTGTTGCTGTGTTTCCAGAGAATCCTGGCAGCCATCAATGGTTTTTTAGCATTTCTTTATTTTTTCTTTTTTCTTTTTGCCTATCTTGTGTTTTCAGTAACAAAAATGTTTGTTCTTAAATGTTAAACTTTTATTAGAATAAACTCGTACTCGTATGCATACTCTTATGACATATGTAGTAAGTGCTACATGTGTGAACGGCTAAACAAAAAAAGTGTCATGTGTTTAAGGGAATATGTCCAAGTGTGAGATTCCGAAATAGGACTGAATAGTATTCTTTCGTGCTACTGCAATCATTGAAGTTGAATTTGTGAAATTGATAAAATTTCCAAAAAATCTGGAAATTGTGGAATTTGCCAGAAAAAAGAAATTTGAAGAAAAATTCGTGGAAAGAATAATTATGAAAAGTTTGACATCAAGCATCTGAAAACTAAAACTTTGCGCAGATTTTGGTAAAATTTGCGACTAACACCAAAGGTGAAAGGGCACCCTATTGTTTTCGCTACGTTGTCCGTCCGCCCGTCTGTCCGACTGTCACAGGCGGTTTTCTCGAGAACTGAAATGTTCACAGAGCATGTAAGACTATAACAGCAAATATATGACATTTAAAAAATCGAAATCGAGCAACAGAACATGTTAAAATCCTAATGTAGTTGAAAATTTTAAAGTTATTGTATTTTTACTCAAACTACACCAATTAATCCTGAAATTTAAAAAATCAAAATTAAAGGGTAATCTATAAGTTAATGTAATTTCTACTATGTAATTTTGACAACTTGCTTGCTTCTGCATTTAAAAAAAAATACGCTAAAACTAAAATATTACAAAATTAAAAAAACTCCGAAACGAAAAATCGCCAAAATAAAAAAAAACGCTTATAAACGAAACTAAAATAAATCGCTAAAATCCTAAAAAAATCACCAAAAGTAAAAAGGTCACCAAAAAAAACTAAAAAAAATCGCCAAAACGAAAAATCGCCAAATCTAAAAAATAGATTTAAAAAAGTCTCCAAAAATCTAAAAAAATCGTCAGTAAAAAAGTGCTAAATTTAAAAAAGCTCCAAAACAAAATTCTTATTTTTTTATGTCTAGTGTACAATTCGAAACGAATTGCTTTCGAATTTCGAAAGCATTTTCTTTCGTTTCGAATTACAGAGAAGATCTCTTGATGTAGCCATACAAACATACATATTTAAAAAAAATGTTTTGGAGTTTTTTGTAAATTTTTTTCTGACGATTTTGAGGTTTTGAAATTTTTCTTAGTTATCGCGTTTTTTCGAGGATTTTTTTTCGGTTTTCGGCGATTATTTCGTTGGTTTTTAGTTCACTGCTTTTTTTTAGGTTTTTGGCGACATTTATTTTAGTTTTTGATGTAGAAATTAGTAGTAGGGTAGAGTAATATAACTTCGTGCTAACCTAAATAGAGAAATGAAAATATGGAAAAACAGGGGAAATAAATAGTGATACTTACATATGTATTTACCAAAGTTAAATCAATAATTGTATACAACAATCATTTCTCACATTCCATTTCATTAGAATTTACGTTAAAGAGCTGATGTTAATAACAATCTCTACCCAAGTAGATAGACTAGGGTGCTGATGAAGTGCGTTGCTGCACAGAAAAATATCGGTATTTCCCCCAGCTTAAAAGTCTAATTTAATTTTTCTTCTCTTCTTTAGATACTCACATTAATTAATAAAAATATTTCATTCAATAAAAGAATTGAAATTACTGAACTTAAGCCTGGCTAAATATTATTTCTGATTAAAAATTAAAAAAAAAAATAGTTTTGGCGCTTGTTGATCTCAGCGCTTTTTTTTTTTTTTTGATTTGCCGACGACATTTTTAGTTTTAGCTATTTCTAGTTTTGTCTAATTTCTTTTTTAGATTTTTTTCCGCTTTCGGCGTTAGCTATGATGACCATAATTATACCGTAGTGCTCGAAAAGTTACCACGTTTGAACTTCGGCTTTTCTGGTAAGATTCGACTATTTTTACGCGTTTTAAATGACAAACCTTTCACTAAATAAGTGGCACTTCAAATGACATATATTTAACAGCTGACAGCTTTGCCAGACCGGCGGTTTTGAAACCACTAAATAGAGAAAACTGCAAATTTATTTTATTTTATTTTATAAATTTATTATAATTAAAATTAAAATAAACTAAACTAAGAAAATGCGCTGCTTTTGGTTATCGGCTTAAAATGAAATATTAAAATTTAATTCTTTGTGTTATTTTTTACAATTTTAAATTCTATCGAGCGAAAAGAAACTTTTTTCCTCTTTCAACACAAAAAAACTACATATATTTTAATTTAATAACTAATAATAAAAATTTTCTGAAAACTTATAAAATTTCCTATTGTAAATATTCCCAAAAAGCTTATGATTGTGTTATGGAAATAAATTCCAATTTTCAAATTGGTTAATGGTCAGACATCTCCTTCGAGTGCCAAGACGACCATTCTTATATTTCAAAAGTTCCCAACGTATATATTTAAAGTAAAACGTGTACAATCGACAAAAAAGTATATATATGTTTAAGAAAAAAATTCACAAAAAATATACTCGTGTTTAGAAAATTCAAATCACATTTTGATGCTGACTGCTACTGCTTGCTACACAAAATTTTCCAAGATTCGTACGACAATGAATTTTCAAACAGCAACAACAGCGACAGCAAATGGAAAAACATTTTGCACTCATTGTCTGTCAGAGGCCAGTAATTCTATAAAACGAAACATATGCCAAAAAACTGTTAAAAACTAAGCAAGAACAACAACAATAATCACAAAAAAAGAAGATTCAGTCAAACACTGCAGCAGCAATGACAACATCAGCAAAAATAGAGAAATACAGCGGGCAGGCAAATAGGTACACTGACATACAACCATACATATACTCGTGCTACATGTGAAATTCAGAAGGAAGGACGGATGGACGGATAGATAGCTGAAAAGGTAGACATGGCAGGCAGGCTGTTATCCATTTAAATAAAACTCACCCTCACACCCAATACTAAAATCATTCAGAACAAAAGGTATGTCGTGACCCCAACGTGAATGCGTTTTATGCGATTTAAATGTTGCCAAATAGTCGCGAAATTTTCTTTATTGTTGATGTTGTTGTATTTGTATTTGCTTTGAATTGTTTCATACAGATACTTGCAAATGCATACATATATATGTATGTATATATTTATGTTACCTTGTTGTTGCTGTTGCTTTTATTGTCATTGTTAAACGGTGGCTGTTTGTTTGGGCTAAAACCCCAAAAGTTGAAATTAAAGCATGACAGAGCTTAAGCAAAGCTTACAGCAACAACAACAACAAGAACAACATTCAGACCAGATTTAGCATAGTTTATGTTGAAGAAGAAGAAGAAGAAGAAGAAAAAAAGGGAACAAAAAAGCAGAGCAGCCAGCCAGCCAGCAGCTCTTTCAAATGTAACAAAAATAAAAGAAGCCAAAAATCGCAATGTAAAAAAAACTCAACAATACTATAAAATATTTTTTGGGTTTTCTTTATATTTGTTAATCATTTTTGTGGACCTTATATTAAAAAAAAAAAGAAATCCCTGAAAAAGTAAAAATCAACTGTTGTACTCGTACATATGTATGTGTGTGTATGATTGCTGCGAAAGCATTTAAAAATCTACTAATATGTACATATATTGTACATTGTATATAGCAAAGGTAATACATAGTAATAGTATGTAGTAGTATTTGAACATAACAAACAAATACAAAATAATCATACAGTTGTACATACAAACGGATGGACAGACAAACAGACATACACACTCGCAGGCAAATCCTGCAATACTGCAAGTACTTTTAAAAAGACCAAACTTACTGCCATAATACACATCTTAACTTTTTCTTATATTTTGTTTTTCTTTGCTGGAATATAACAAAAAAAAAAAAAAAAAAAAAGGAAGAAATGAAACTAGTAATATTTGCTAAGAAATTGTTGTGGCAGAATGAAAACGCCACAACAACAGCAATCATATTAACAGCACCAACAAACAATTATCCCTTTGTGGTGCTGTAGATTTGGCTGAGGTCCAAATAAAAGAAAATTAAAGTGATTAGATATGATGATGACCAATTAAAGGGTCTGTCATCAAGCGCTTGCTATCTTTTAATTAAAAATTTAAATTTAAATAAAATAAATAAAAAGTATTTTTAGATTTTTAATTGAACTATAGTGAATTTTTAATCAGGAATAATTTTTAGTCAGGCTTAAGTTCAGTAATTTCAATTCTTTTATTGAATGAAATATTTTATTAATTAATGTGAGTTTCTAAAGAAGAGAAGAAAAATTAAATTAGATTTTTAAGCTGGGGGAAATACCGATATTTTTCTGTGCAGCAACGCACTTCATCAGCACCCTAGTCTATCTACTTGGGTAGAGATTGTTATTAACATCAGCTCTTTAACGTAAATTCTAATGAAACGGAATGAGAGAAATGATTGTTGTGTACAATTATTGATTTACCTTTGGTAAATAGATATGTAAGTATCACTATTTATTGCCCCTGTTTTTCCATTTTTTCATTTTTCTATTTAGGTTAGCACGAGGTTATATTACTCTACCTACGTATATTTAACTATTCTTGCTTATCTTTTACGATCATCACATTAATTATTTTTACTTATAATAAAATATTTCATTCAATAAAAGAATTGAAATTACTGAACTTAAACCTGACCAAAAATTATTCCTGATTAAAAATTCACTATAGTTCAATTAAAAATCTAAAAATATCTCAATTCATCATGGGCACGTGACAAAAATATGTTTACTTGGCAATCACTGTTCACTTGGCAATCACTAATGTTCGAAAAAACCAAATAAACGGGAGAATGCAATAACAAAGTAACATAATATCCACTACTATAATACTTATATGTATGTACCGACGGTACATCGAAGGATTGCCACCTCTTTTCAACCGCTGGCATTTCCTAATACTGATATATCAAATTTGTTCTAAAAATTTGCACGTTTGCCGTTCACAATAAGCCGATAACATCAAAATAGGTATTTGCTTATAAGAAGATTTCATCGTTGGAGTTAAATGTCTTTTTGTCGAGTCATTTATTCAGGTTGGGTAACAAGAAAAGCACAGACTTCAAAAAAAGGAAAAGGTTATCAATTCGTCTGTAGTTTTTATGTTATTTCATAACTCGCTACATTTTAGTTCCAATTTCCAAATAGTTTCGATTGCTGCGAAACTTATCCAACAAATTGTTCTCACGTAACGCTACAATAAAACTTAATATTATATATCACATGCTTCTGTTTAACTGATTTTTATGAAACTTGACATACGTCCTGAGCTCAAAAAGACCCAATCTTGCATTCAAATATATATACATATGTATATGGGCTGGGACACTCCTATTAAAATTTAATATTATATTTTACGTGCTGGTACTCAATCAATTTTTAAGAATCTTGGCACACACCTGGAGCTTTTAAAAATACATGATCTTGCATTAAAAAAGTTGGCGGTCCCCGCCTATTAAATTTAAATATTATATATCACGTGCTTTTACTATGTTGATTTTTGCGAAACTCACCTTAAACTCTGAAAAATATTTAATGCTGTGTTCAAGAAAGTAGAAGGGCTACGCCCATGGAAGGTTACCATTAAATTAATTATATGAACTTCTACTTATCCAATTCCTACGAAACTTGGACAAGAATTAGGGCTCTTAAAATGACATAATTTTGTGTTTAAAGAAGTGGGCGGGCTTATGTTCCGTGCTACTACCTGAGCCATTTTTACGAAACTGGGCACACACCTTGAGCTCTAATGGTAAAATTAGTCGAATCGTATCCTGTTACTTTTGAAGTGGTCGTATCTCTCAATTCTGGATGTTAGTTAATAAAAACGTGAGGTTGCGAGCGTATGTGTTCTTTGTTATTGTATTTCTCTTCGCTTTATACATGTGTGTGAATGTATGTAAGAGAGAAGTTGACGTAGAAATCTATTTTCTGTAGATTTCTACCTCACATACAACTACGATATATATTAAATAAACAGCAACATGTTTTATTAATGTTACAGATTTTGTTAGCTGATCCGTCAACTCACGATACGATTCTACTAATTCCACCATAAGAGTGACGCGAGTTAAATTTAGAAAAGTAGGCGGACGTTAATATTTGCCAAATTTGGCATGAGCACGCCTCTAAAAGAAAATTAAACCGTCTTCAAAAATAAGCACTGAAAATTCAAAAATAGTTTAGATTTAGTTAAATAAAATATTTGTGTATGTTTTATCTATATATAATGATATTCAAAGTATCATTTGCACGTGTTGTTTAATGCTAATGACTAAACAAATGATAGCCTATTAAACAGATATAGCTTAAACTATATGGCCGCTATTAAATGTCAAAAGTAAGAAGTTCCTATCGGAAGACCCTTTATAATCTCCCTGAGGACATACTTAATTCCTGGATCATTCTTCACACTTTGTTATTGCATACTTATAGGGCACATTTGCAACAGTTTGCAGGTTATACAAAAGAAATCTAATTATAACACATTAACTCTGCTCTGGTTGCATCAAATATATCAAATCACATAATAATAAAGGTATTCACGTCAACTCTTGCAACTGTGCAAAAATGCATAATTGCACTTTCTGACGTGAGCAACCCATTTTGTTTAATGGTCTATAAAGCAACACAATATGTGCATAGATATATTGTACTTGTATGTTTGTTTAAATGCTGAAACGAAGTGTTGAAACTTCGCTGATTAATTTTGTAATCAATTCACTAATAAAAATATCAATATTAATAATATTGGTATTATTTAACAAAATTCTAATAACTATTTGAGCTACAGATCTTTTGAAAATAGCAAAATTATGTATGTATTTGTTATCTGAAAATCGAATTTAATTTCTAGCTAAGAATTTTTATATATTTTTTTAATTTTATAACTTTTTAATTAATTTATTTGTATCGAAAATATTTTCAAAGACTTGTTTTTTCATTTAAAAGAAAAACATTTAGGAATTTCTGCGTTGTAATTTGGTGTAAGATTGATTTTATAAGTACTTTTTGTAAATTTTTTTTGGATTGGCAATGCCATAAAAAGTTGCACAACTTTGCAAAATTTACCCTGATAATCTTGCACTTACTCAGACCCTGCCAATTTTGCATCATTTGTGCAAAATAATTCTCTATGTGCTTGTTGTTATATTTTTTGAAAATTTTGCACTTTTGGTTTTCTGCAACAGTGCAACTTTTGACGTGAATACCAGAAACATATCAGTATCAATCGCTAGCATTCCCTTCTCTAGAGTACCACTTATTTGTGCTAACTAAATAAAAAAATATCAATATCAACCATTTCTGAGCAGATAGTTTGGTTGATTCGAAATTCTTTATAGACATGTCAGATGAAAAAATTTGCAGCGATAATCGGGCATATTTTCCTTTTAGTATCGTTTTAAAATGGCACATAAAAATAATAATTTAATATTGAAACGGTAATACAGTGCCAAGGTAACACGGTATATTTTCAATGGGCGCATTCATAAGACGTAGCTGTTGAGCTCAACAGTTTTGAAACTATTAGCAACTGTTGGCCCCAACAGTTACGTCTTAGAAACGCCATGATGGATATAATTTAATTTTGTATCTTTATTTCCTTACTTCATCGCACTTGTAATATAAAATTTAACAAATATTTGCTACTGCCACCTAACAAAGCATATAAATAGCAAAGCTCTATTCGATCAGCTGTTTATGCTGAGCACAACATGTTGACTACAGGTAGCGAAAAAAATTTATGATGGAAAATTACTCAACTGTTGAGTGGAGCGGAACTACTCAACTATGCGTTTCTAAGCAAAATACTCAACGGTTGCGCAACAGCTACGTCTTAGGAATGCACCCAATGTAAAATTGACGTTATTATCTATCGTGTGAAAACAATGCTCAAACGATAATAGGCCCGATTATAAATTTTGTAAGAAAAATTAATACTACGATAATATTAAAAGTTGACATAATCCATTTAATAATAAAAAATATACATTTTTTAATTTTAAGGGGTTAATAAAAATTCTGTTTCAATGTTTTTTTTTTGTTTAACTAAAAATGCCAAAAATTGTATTAAACATAAAGGAAACCCTTTCTTCTCCTTCAATATACTTAAGCATTTAACGATTTTTTTCTACACTACAACAACGCAACAGCAAAACCAAAAACGCCACATACAGTGCAAAGAAAAAAAACCCAACTTACGCTAATATCATGCAAACCCACTTGACTTTATTGCAGTGAGCTGACGAAAATTGGTACATTGTGATGATCGTGTGATCCAGGCTTTAAGTGTTTAAAAATATTGACGAAATTCAGTAATACAGGCCTTAACGTGCAAAAACGAAAGTGTTGCTTCATAAAGGCAATGCACCAGTTCACATATACACTGTTGGGATGGCCAAAAAGAAATGAATTATAGTTCGAATTGCTTCATCACGCACACACATAAAAAAGCTCCCAATAATGAATAGACGGAGTCGGCAGTTATTGGCAACTTTAAGACGATAGACAAATCTTGAAATTGGCGGCGGCCTAAAAGGATTTAATAATTTTTAAATTTCTCTCTATTGTTCCTTAAAATTGTTCTGCGAAATCTCAATGCAAGAGACGGATTATTTTTCTCCAACTTTTCTCAAACTTTGTTACAGTTGTTATTTAAAATTTGTCAGTTTTTTTTATTATTTATTTATTTATTTATACATATCATACAAAGTAAAATTGCACAAATATCGGTGGAGTAACCAGACCATATGCCCAAGATGTTATTAACAGTATTTTAAAAGGTTTTGTGACTGACTGTACACGGTACACGGACTGTATACGGTTACCAGTGGCAAGATCAGTCAACCAGTGCGAGTGAGACGAAAAACTCTCGAAGGTCAATCAACACACACAAGCCTGACCGCACTTAAGAAATAATTACGATGACGCGAGACGCTGTTATTCAACCCAGAGCTGCTTAACGACTTGACAGTTTTTTTTTATATACATTTTTAATTACCGTTTCCATCAAATCAACTCAAAAGCCTTTATAAAAAATGGCTGCCACAAATTAAAATTCGTTGCAACACTGCGCCGTCAAATTTTCTTGTAGAATACAAATCATGTGTCAACAGTCATAGATAATCTTAGATAATAATTTGTCGAATGATACCCATTTTCATATAGTTCGCCGACTTTTGCTTTCTGTTGGTTGCCATATTGAGTTTTGAAAACTAAAACATAGCTTTAGTGACAGTCCCGAGATTGAGACAAATCGAGAATCATCAACATAGGTCCACGCGTTCGGTTTATATAGTGCAGGAAAGGAACACACATACATACATACATACATAGACTGATAAACACAATACAGTTGACTCCGCTTTACTGGAAATAACCAAAGCCCAATTTTTTCAGTTATCCGATTTTTTTCTAAAACGTAGTTCGGATGACTGAAATTTGTTACAGTTAAGCGTACTACTTAAAATCAGTAAATGTCTAGCCACTTGCATTGACAATATAATAGAAAAATACAATAAAGTACGTAAGAGCCGAAAAGAACAAATACATTTTGTCATTTAATTTTTTAACGGACAAAACATGCAAAATTTTTTCAGCCTTAAGTTATGCAATCGATTTCTAAAAAATAAATTTGTCATTGTTTATTTTTCACTAAAGCGAAGTAAGTTTTATACAAAACGTAGTTGTGGGCTTACTTTTGGTTTTCAGTAATACGATATTTTCAGTAAAGCGATGTTTCGCTAAAGCGAAATGAATAAGACCAGCTGCGCTCAAAATCAGTGCGGGGATTTTTTCACTAAAGCGGGTTGCACTACAGCGGATTCGACTGTACCCTTCTTTGCTTTGCGCAGTCGGGTGAAAAGGCTGAATATTATATTTAAAAATCAATTAGAAATTTTATTGTATAACATTTTTGACGCGAAATCACAAGTATGCTGTTACATTTTCCTACCGTCTTTCAGATTTGTTTTCTTTAGTCTCAGATCGTTTGGTCAATTGGGTATTGTGGTGGTGTATGCAATACGTATGATTACGTAGTAAAATACTCTTACAAGTTCTATGGATGAAATACGTTATTTTCGTATATCATCCGCGCTTTTTTCAGTTTTTTTTTGTGTTCGTACTTTTAGTTTTGTTTTTGGCTTTTATTGTTGTGTAGTTTTTGGTGCTTATTTTTTATTGTTGGTGGATTTTTTTATACGTTCGTTTGTTTGTTTGTTTTTTTTTTGTTGTGTTGATGCATTTGCATACAATAAGGAAAAGAGGTACACAGCATGTTATCTTTCTATGACCTACACCAATATTTCTGAGAATGATGTGTCTGTCCAATATCTGTTTCGATTTGGAATCATCCTTGTTGTCGTTCATCGTATTTGTTGAATAACTTGACGCTTTAATATCAGCACAACCAGACAAAACACAAAAGACAGACGGAAATTCGTATAATTTTTTTCAGAATGCTGGAGATACACTCGTAAAAAATGTGCGAAATTTTTCATGAAATTAGAGAAAAGTTTATTCATTAATTATACAAAAATATTTGGATAAAAAAAGATTTTGTAAACAACTTAATTCTTTAACAAAATTGTCGATGACTTTTAATAAAAACATGTTTTTAGGAACATTTTTCGGTATAAAAATGTAAATTTTTTAAATAGACTTTTTTGAGGATACGAGTGTTCTGAATCAATTGGTGGGAAATTTATTGTTTCATTTGACAAATAGTTTTGTACTTTGAAAAAGATTTTCCGAAAAAAAAAAAAAAATTTTTTTTCCGAGGAAGTTTAAAATTTCTTAAGATAATAGCTTCGTTTTTTAGGAATATCGGGAACACCTAAGTCGTTTTTTTGAAAATTTTTATGTGAGTACATACTAAGAAACAATATTGGTCTTTATTATTCTTTACATACTTTTTTGTGATCCCTGTAGATAAAATTTAAAAATATGTTTATACACTTATGTGTAGTTTCCACAGTGCAAGCCAGCGACTTGTCTAGGAAATTTGTTTAGAAAGTTTTAAGGTTTTTTATTATTTTTTTTCTAGACAAGTCGCTTGTTTGCGTTATGGAAACTATTATGTTATTAACCGACTTCCAAAAAAAGGGAGAAGGTTTACCAATTCTTCGCAAAGACACGCCCACTTATGTTTTTATTTGTTTTTACGTTTTACTTGTTTGATTGCTGCGAAACTTACTCAACACATTGGGCTCTCGTAACGATACAATCTCAAAGTTGAAAAATGGGCGGAACTACGCCCAATAAAACTTAATATTATATCTCACGTGATTCTATTTGGCTGAATTTTACGAAACTTGCCACACAATGAAAGGCACAATCTTGCATTAAAAAAAATTGGGCGGAGTCACACCTATTAAATATTATTATTATATTTCCCGTGCTTTTACTAACCTATATTTATGAAATTCGGCACACACATTGAGCTCCTAACAAGACACAAAATGGGCGGGGCCACGCCTGCTAAAATTTAATAATATATTTCACGTATATCTACTTTATCAATTTTTGCGAAACTTTGCACACAAATTGAGCTCTTGTGTAAAAAAAGTGGGCGGGGATACGACCATTCAAGGTTGATACTAAATTATATCTACTTCTACTAATCCGATTACCAAGAAACATAGAAAAAAATTGTGGCTCTTGAAATGACATAATTTTGTGCCTAACGAATTGGGCGGTGCCATGCCCATTGAAAACTAATATTATATTTCACGTGCTTTTACCTAATCCATTTTTACGAAACTTGGCATAAACCTTGAGCTCAGAAATTGACGTCAATTTAGAAAAGTTGGCGGACACTAATATTTGCCAAATTGAGTGTGACCACTCTCCTAAAAATATAAACTTAGCACTCAAAATGTTAAAATAAAACTTAAAAAAAATAATAATAAATGGACTTCAATCATAAGCAGTAAAAAGTTAAAATTAATTTAGATTCAATTAAATAAATTATTTGTTTATGTGTTACGAGTATCTATAATGATGTTCAAGTATGTGTGAGATATTTATTAATTTGAAAGGCCTATCGATGATATTTTGTGTGAAATATAATGTCGTGCAAATGTCCATTGTGGAGCTCTCGTTGGTGTCCATATTAATCAAACAAGTTTGTAATCATTGACTTATAGTGCGAAGGGTGAAGCGCCCAATATATCATCAGCTGAAATACAAAACCACGTAACTAACTAAAAAATTAAAAATCACATTTTTAATTAATTATTCTGTATTACATCGAAACTCGTCTCCCTTAGAAATTCTCAAACCTATATCATAACAATCAGCCGAATGAAAAATTAAAAAATAAAGAAACAGTGACTTGAATAATTTTGATGCCTTTTTCTCTTATACAATTTAAAAAAGTTTATTATTTATTTACCTTGCTTTGCATTTCAGCTAACGGTGTATAAGCTCAATTCGCTTTGAAAAAAATTACTGTGGAATGTGTGTTGAAATCTGAAATAGATTCAAATTACAAGCGGCGAATTCAGACCACCTGATATGGGTTCGCCTTGATATTGTTTATTTAAACAAACTTTTTGAAGCGATCATTAGAAATTAAATTTATTGCAGTTTTATAAAATTTTTATTGCGTATTTTTTCCAGATATATTTTTTGAGTGAACTTAACAGATTTAGTTAAGTTATTTTAAGATTATAAAACTGCTGCTCAAAGAACTACTTACATACATATGTATGTTTGTTAGTATGTACTTATGTATGTATGCATGTAAATATGTATTATTTTCGGAAATTAATTTAAAATACAATTGACCAGAACAATGCTCAAAAACAATTAAAGGCATTGAATGGAAAATGTATAGCCTTCTGTTAACCTCTCCGTGTTTAATCCGCCAACGTAGGATTAGCCATTATTGATTATTTAGTCATTAAAAATTGGGTCGTTTTGTGACCACTCACTACGCCCAATGCTTATTTATTTTTTTTATTTTTTTATTTATATTATTATTTTGGCACCGGACAAATAACCATGAGTTAGGAAATATTATAGCAAACATTTTATCTTTTAATATTTTCCCACGATAGAGAGCTTTGATCGTGCTTAAATTGATATTTTATAGATTTAAGGAAAACGCTGACTACAGCGATGAGCTTTTTTTTTCTTTGCTATTTTTATTGTTGTTTTTTTTTTTTTTATCTAAATAGAACCTTAACAGGAAAACAATTTTCATATTCTTGGGGGTGCCACGGGAGTAGAGAAAGATTGGTAAAAGAAAAATCAAAAATTCAAATGCTGAAAAATCACAATATAACAAAAATAACAACAACAACTAGCTGATACTGGAAAGCAAATATACACATTCTAATAAAATCGACTACAAAACAAAAAAAGAAAAAGCGAAATTGTACTTCATGTAGCTGCAGGAGAGATTTTTATGTTAGACAGCAACTTTAACAAAAAAATTATATCTGCAGCGATAAAAAGCAATATAAAGATCTGCCTTTTGCTTTCTTTCTCCACTAAGATAATAATGATGATGCATGAGCATCTTCATTATTGTGTAATGATATGATGATAACCAAGATTCCATTGGTATTAAAAGTTCTCTACATAAAATGTTGGTCATAATTTTGTTTTTATTTTTTGTTTTCATTCATTCCCCGAGGCATTACATCATGGTCACTAGATATTATGGTTGTTTCTTTTATGGGGGTTTTTTTTAAACGCATGTCATGTTGATTTAATTGTTTTCCATTAAAACTATTGACAGATTTAATTATAAAACAAGCAATTGTTACAAATTGTGATTAATTGTGATCGTTTATGTGCTCTTGAGTTACGTTTAGTAACTCGTAGGACAACTTGATTCTCTAAATTGAAATAGTTGATTTTGAAAGACCCTTCTATTCGCAAATAATATTTGTGGTATATTTTCGTTAAAATTTTACTGGCAACAATCAAGTGCTTTTGTTAATTTGAAACCAAATTTGGAAGATGTAAACCATGTTTTTATGTGTCTTATAGAATTAAAAATAATAATGTTCCAAACAGAATGAAAATGACTTCAAATATAGACACTGAAAAGTTGAAAAAAATTTGTTTCAACTAATAAACGCTATTTTACTACGTCTTACCCACAATGCTCATCGAAGTCGGTGGCAAGAAGTTTGACGGCTAAATGCGGAAATATGCAAATGTACATATTGCCAACCTTCTGGTGCACTGACTTCGATCAACATTGTTGGTAAAATATATATTCATTGCAAACTTCTGGTGCAAATATTACACATGTAGCAATCCTAGGCTTGCTACGCTACATTCTGCAATACTACAAACTGAGTACTGAAAACATGCACTAGTCAATAAATTTTTACTAATAATGCACTTTTATTATAGAAAATATTCGTTCGTGTAAACGACTGCATGTTTTCAGTAATCAGTAAAAATTTACTGCTTACTGGAATTTTTTTACTGCTTACTGAAATTTTTCCAGTGTTCGGTAAATTTTTACTGGTTACTGAAATTTTTTTCACTAAGCAGTAAATTTTTACTGGATACTGATCTTTTTTCAGTAATCAGTAAAAATTTATTTTTACTGGAATTTGAATTTTACTGCAGTATGCCCATGTATGGTTTACACTATGCAACGTTTCTGTTCCCCTCGTATCTCTCTCCTTCACAGTAATCAGCTTAGCAATAAGACTTGCATAGTGTAAACTAGGGCTTAAAGACATGTTTTTCAAGCTTAAGGGTGTGTAAAACTGAAAAATATTTAACTTGATTGTGCGTAATCATTCAAGAGTGAATATGTTCTCATAGAAAATTTGCATAACAGTCACGTGCACTTGAGTGAGTTTGAGTGATAGTAAGTCAAAAATAGTTATTATATTTGTACAAATATTTCAACTTTCATTAAATTCGGCTAATTTTTGTAAAAGTTATTTCATATTTTTTTTTTCAAAGGGCACTTGACAGTGGCAAAGGTCCTTTTCACAATTGCGGTATTAAATAACCACGCAAGGTGCGAATATGATGATTATAAAATATATAAGTTTATAAAATTCCTTTTGAAACATACATATATCAAATTCAAACATTTTGACTTTTGGAACATGGGCGGTGGCGTGTCCATGGTGCAATTTTTTCAAAACTTGAATTTTTATTAACGAAGTTAAATGTAAGTACTGTACCAAATTTCTATTTATCTCGTTTCCAAAAGTGAACGAATTTCCCTTATAATGAACAATAATTTTCGCGTGGATTTCTTCACTTTTTCTTCCGTTCTCCTCACTTTACATATGTATATTTGCTAGCGAATTTTTTTATTAAATTTAAAAGCATTTAATTTAAATCTAAAATTTTTTATTTCTTTACTATTCAACTTAAATTTGTTTGATTTTTCATAATCTTTTAAAGTTTACAAATCTTTTACACTTTTTTCACATTCCCTTGGAACTGATAGCGGGAAGAAAATTTCTCGTGAACGTCGCTATGCCAATTTGCCCTTTAAGGGTATTAAAAATCTCCTGTAAATGAAAATTACACTTCTTATTCACGATAGGGCTGAAAGTAAAAAATTTCCCCACACTTTGCTTTTTAAAGTCAGGGTGTGTGTCAAACGGTAGAAAAGTACTATGGTAAAAAAATATTTGACTTCTGTGCGAAATGATATCTTTTTTAAGTGTAAAATTTTGAGATCTGCAAAAATTTCATGTCTGCTGTGTGAAATGATATATGTAAAATGTTTAATATTTTGCACTGAATTTCGAATTAACTAAATTGTTTAAAGGTTTTTAGTTTAATTAGTTGTTTTTTTATGGGAATTGTTAAAATTTAAGTTTAAAATTTTTTAAACGCAGTAATAATCCCAAATTTATATTTTACTTATTAAGTAAAATATTTTTTTTTTATTAAAAATACATTGAAATTGATTATTGAGGGGTTTAGCTGGATCCTATGCGCATTTCACTGTTGCTAATGCAGATCATCAGGGAACCTTTACCCAAAGTTTCTTAGAACAACTACAGTTATTATGTTATAAACTTTCATTTAAACAAATGAGAAGCTCAACAACAAATAACAAAGTTGAAACAAGAACTCAATAATCAACATGTTTTTTTATTTTCTTACTTTACCATTAATACATTGGCTGACTTTTTTTCAGATTCAAATTGTATTTGAAAGTCCCTATTTACACTATGCAAGTCTTATTGCTAAGCTGTTTATTAGTTTATTAGGAGAGAGAGACGGGGGGAAAAGAAACGTTGCTGTTCCCCTAGTCTCTCTCTCCCTGAAACTAATCAGCTTAGCAATAAGACTTGCACAGTGTGATTTGGGACTAAGAGTATGTAAAAAGAAAATAAATGTAAATAACAACAACAGCTATTTAAGTATAGAGTGTTGCCACACAAGTATTTTTTTTATTTTTTTATTTTAGTTTTAACCAGCACATCTGTAATTGTTGGCTTATATTATTTTGCAAATGTCAAGTGCGAAGCAAAAAACTTGGCTACAAGCCGCCGGGTTGTATTTTTCAAAGTGTGTGCTAATGTTTCCACTTCGTTCGTTTATTTCTAATGAAAAATAACCTTCCGTTATTAATGTGTAAAATTTTTTATCCTGTTTTTTGTCACACTCACAAGAAGCTCCTTCTCCCATTTCGTTTTGCTCTTCCATAAATAAAACAAAATTGTTAATAGTTTCAGTGTCAAATAAATAAAATTTTATTTTATTTGTTACTTTTTGAGTTAATGTGAATTATTTAAAATCATAAAATATTTATAAAAAAATAATACAATATAAAAAATATTTAAAATAATAATAATAATACAATTTAAATAAAAATACTAAAATTAATTAATTACACATACCAAGTATGTTTATTATTGCTTTTTTTCTGTCCATAAATATACTAACGTTTATTTTGTTCATTTCGGTATTGTTTATTTTAAATTGTTTAATAAATTTTAAAAATACTTAAATAAGTTGCTCATTCACTTGCTGGCATTTTGTTATTTTGCCAGACTTAAGCAAATTTTTTACGTCTTTTTTTTTTCTAACTTAAATATTGTACTTCTTATCTGAAATGAATATTCATGGTTTATGGCATATTCATTTAGTTTATAAACAAATTGCACTATTTTTCCATTTAAAAGCTAATTTATGTGCTATAGGTATGCCATAAAAATAAAAATAAATTACAATTCTTTTATTTCTTAATTTTGCTTAAACTTAAAATTATACTGTTAAGTTTGGCTAAAATGAATTGGCCAAAAGTCTGTTTAGATTTTTGTCTGTTAAAATGTACTAGACATTTTAAGCTTCACTGGATGTAAGTTAATTTATTAGATACTCGTATGTTACAAATGGCAAAAGTGATACATATTTACATAAATGCTGTAACAATTTTCATATATTTTTTTTTATTCTTTTAGAATTTTCACTATGCATCAAAAATAAGTAAACATATTTTTCTTTATTTATGTATGTGTTAATTTAAAAAAAAAAATATATGTATATATTTATTTATGGAAGAAATTGTACCCTGCACTTTCCGAATAGTTTTTCGTTAGATGAGTTAATTTTGAAAGTTGTATTTTTTGTACATTCATTTTTATATTTTTATTTGTGTGATAAATCTTAGTTTGTTACATGACATAAACCTGTTTCAGTGACCTTCATGATGATTCTCGGAATCTGTAACGAAAATAAAAAATGAAATTTATTTAAGAAGACTTATAGATATTTTTAATTTTATTTTCGGACGAAAAATAGGGATAGTTCTATAACTTATAGCTTAAGTCCAAAACCTAGCAGTTAGTATCTCATATACGAATAAGTAATAGCTTTCCACGTTGAGTACTTTTTAAAAAAGTTTTTTTAATCAGAACTAGATCTAAAAAATTTTTCAAAAAGTCTTTTCTTAAAAAGTACCATTCAAAAAAGTACCGTTTTATGAAAGTAACTTTTTAAGTACATAAATACTTTTTCTTAAAATTTATTTATTATTATTATTATTTTTTTTTTTTTTTTGAAAGAGTACTCTTTTTATAGAGTACCATTCGTAAAAAGTACATCACCCAAAGAGTCCTATTTCTCAAAATTTTTATATTTATATTCAAAAATAACATTTTCAAAAAAGTACCATTTCACAAAAACACACTTCCAAAAAAGTGATGTTTTGTAAAGAATATTAAAAATATCTTTTTTAAGAGTATTTTTTTTTTTTTTGAAAAGTACCTTTTCGGAAAAGTATTTTTTCAAAGGTACCAAATTATCTATTATATATATCTGATAATAATATTTAACTCAGATTTTAAAATGCTTCAATTATGTAAATTCTCTAGAATTTTAAAATTTTAGCAACTTTTCCCATATTTACCCTTTTTGGTACTTCTTTTGGGCCCATCGAAAAAGCATACAATTTATTATCTTACATTTTACTGACCGGTAGGAAGTCATAGTAAATTATTCTTACATGTACATATGTATGTACATATATATGTACCTTATAATTAACAAAAAAAGTACCAAAAACGGTTACGAGTTTACGTCTTATAAGTACGAGTTTTCAGAAAGTTCATAAACTTATTACAGAGTCTGTTCAGAAGAAAATAATGCGCCAAAAGTCTTTCTGCTATAGTCAATATTTTAGAAGATGTGTCGAGTGTAAAAAACGTACCAAAATGCAATTTTTACCCCTTTTAACTCAATAACGTTAATCTTTTATATAGATGTGAGTCACGCATTAGGTACGTGTCACTCGTGGTTGTATTTATATATAGTAATGATTTAAAAAATAACGTGTGTGATTTTAGTAACTTTCTTAGGCTTGTTAAAAAATATATTTTTAGATATGTCATACGTATTCATAACCAATTCACCAGGAGCGTGCGTGAATAAAAAATCATGCATTTTGCCTGTTTTGTCTGTTAAGCACCGTTTATATGCATTTTGTTCCCGCTTGGTATTTCTTATTTAAAATTCGGTATTCGGTATGCGGTATTCAGTTGTTAGTAAATATTTTCTAATCATTCTACTTGATTAGAAGTAGTACTGTACATACTCATATCTAGTAAATACTTGTTAGTATTTTCTTCAGAAGTTTCTTGAGTTTCTCGCAATAACATGGAAATTCTAAAAATTCAATTCCAATTTCAAAGAACAATAACAGTTTTTTGATTAGCGGATTCACAATAAAAGTATCTTCAAATTTTAATGTGGCAATATTGTGCCACCTTAAAATTTTCATTGTGAGCTGGAAACGATATAAAACACAGTTAGCCGACTATAATAGACTGCAACAGTAGGAAAGAAACATTTGATCGATTTTGTTATGTGAAAATTAGGTTACGTTATATTAAATCTCTCTTCCCGACATTTAAATTTGACACTTGGTATTAAATTTGATTTACACACAAAAGAAAAACAACAAACTTGCCAAACCATATTAAGGACTTAAATGTAAACATTTTAAAACGCTATTGTGAACTCTGTAGATATATAAAATTAAAGCTTTACTTACCATTCGATGTTGCTAAATCATCGATGCGCTCACATTTCGTTTGAGCTTCCAAACTTTCACTTCTTTCGTGTGGTATCGTTTCGGGTAGACTGAGAACACGTTGGTTTTGACTCGATATCAAATGATTGTAATGATCCGACGAAATCATATGAGATGTCCACGAGGCAGGCGAGCAATGAGGGTGGTGAGATGTAGAATGGGCCGCAGGATGCATATGATGTTGGTGCGGATGATGATGCGGATGATGATGATGATGATTGTGGTGGGCATGGGGATGAGAGACCACAACGGGCAAGGCTTCGGAATTTAGGCAGGTAACACAGGAATCTACAACAGGTACCAGCTGATCCGGCATCCATTCGAATGAAAAGGCCGGACCTAACGTATGTACACTGGTAGCACAAGACCCTGGACCCACAGACGGCGGAGCACTAGTAGGAGTGGGTGGTGTTGTAGTTATGCAAGGACTTAAATCCTGCTGTGAGGATAATGAATGGTCCAGGGATAGCTTTTGATTGCTTTCCGACCAGGGCGGGCTGGGATTCCATTGCTCCATGAAATCCGATGGATCGGGTGGTAAAAGTTTGTTCAGCAAACGACTTCTTGTAGGTACAACAGTGGCAAATATAACCGAGGAATGAGAATCGGCGTGATGGGTATGCACTTGATAGACCGAATCCATTTCATGTGGCAACTCATGTTGAGGTATTTCCGAGGAGTTTTCATGCAAATAAATGGGTTCCAGTTTTGTTAGTGCCCTGCGTTTTGGCGGTGGAGAAGTTGTTCTGCTATGGCTGGCACATGAGAGCGTATAGCTAGTGGCGGCCGAGGCATGGCTGGATATTGAACTATTTGTGCTCTCACAGCGTATATCAGGTGCGTGGTTTGATTTGCTGGAGAGCGGAGATCTTGAAGGTGATATGGAGTGATTTGATATACCGCCCAATTGACTATAATCCACCGGTTCCAGACCGCCATTCGTTACATGACTCATATGTATATCACTAGTTAAATTTTCCCTACTCGCCTCCAGTATAGAATCAACAGCTCCATTCGTCCTCTGCAGAACAGCTGCTGGCGTGTTGGCGTTGTCTACAATTGTTGAGGCATGAAATGTTCCATACGGTGGCATGTGGTGGTGGTACTGGTGATGATTATTTGGATGATTTAAAGCCGTATAAGGTGAGCCTACTACCGAGGTGGGTGAAAACGCTGACGTCGGCGTGTGATGATGTATGTGATGGTGGTGGTAATAGACTGATGTGGGGTTACCGGCTGTGGGAGGTGTAGCCGGGACTCGAGTTCCTCCATCATAAGGCAAACCGAACTGTATCTTTGATTGTACGGTATAGTAGTGATAAAGCCACGAGTTAAGTATCATAACAGAGGCCTCACGTTCGCTAAAAAGTTAAAATGGAGTAGACATTATTTTACTGAATTTAAATTTGTAAATAGTAAAAAGTAATTATACAAAAATAATTTTTTTTTATGTGTGTTTCAAGAATTTTTTAATTAATCTAATATACTTACTTCAAGACTTGATTGGTGCAAACAATGACTGGTTGTTGATTTGTATCCTGGGCATCTCGCACCTGCAGCACAGCATGAACCCATATAAAATCTCCTTGTCTGCGCTGCATACGAACTAATAAAATACATGAACGATCTTGTTCTGACTGGGTTACTACAAAAAAAAAAAAAAAAAAAAAAAAAAAAAAAAAAAAAAAAAAAACAAGCAACAACAATAACAATTAGTTAAAAAATTTTAAACGTATTTAAATTTTAGTTTTTCAACTTAATTAAAAATGCAATAAAAAATAAACTTACTGAGTCTGTGTTTGCTTTGAGCCTCTCGTATATTATCGGAATGTATAAGACTATACCAGGATAAACCCTGAATATCACATCGTGTATAACCTAAATGAAATTCGCCACTGAAAATATACAAAGAAAATAATCAAATTCCATTTTTTTTATTAAATTAAAAAATACGACCCACAAATGTCAGTAAAGTGGCCTTCATAATTTTTTTTAAATTTAAAAATTAAAATTTTATTGGCTTAATATTTTTTTTTTGCAAAAAAACTAGTTCTATTTACTTTTTGTCAATGTGTGCTATTTTCATGTCCATTGAGTGTATCGTTGTAAATACATTTGTAGCTCCCTGCACTACACATTCTCGAGTCTCTGGCATGGCGATTGGTGTGCAAGTTGCCAAGAATACGGGTTCGTTGCGACTGCAAAGTGGCAAAAATGACAAATAGTGACCCTGAACCAGCACAACCTAGAAGAAGAAAAAAATTAAAAAAACAATTCATTGAATACAAAGTTGGCGGTTTTTTTTGTAGGTTTCGCTTTAAAACTTTTTTGTTAGCAAAACTTACTCTCAAATACACATTTCCTAATAACAAATTTTCATATACATACATACGAGTAGGTATACATGAATGTATGCTAGGCTTTAAAGTTGCAATTTACAAAAAAAAAAATAATAATAAATAAAAGTGAATGTTCATACGAGTACAATATAATAATGTTCTTTGTGACTAGGTTACGTTTTGCTTGTTGTACAAAAAAAAATTAAACACTACATGCAATTGAATTTAACACATTTTTTGTCACTTTTGTAATTTTTATGTGTGTTAAAAATAAATTGTATTGATGACTCCAATTACAATCTAATTTAATACATTGAATTTTAAACAAGGTTTGTTGCTGTATTGTTGTTTTTTTCAGGAAGTTTTTAATTTTAAAATAAATCTCTTGGGATTTACTTAATTTATGGAGATGTTTGTTCAATATTAGTGCTTATAGAATAGAATAACAGCGCTGCTACTCGCTTTGTTTTCTGAACTATTGTTTATCAAATAAATTTTATGGCGCTAACTCATAATGTGATTGAAAGCACAAGTAAGTTATTTTTAAGCGAATGCTAACATTAACTATAAATTAAAAAGAAAACATATTAGTCCATGTAGAACTATATTTAAAATTTTACAAAATGTATTGTTATGTAAATATATGGGAACAAACCTAATGAATGCTTTTAATCAAAACATTCGCAAGAATTATACAGAAATTATTAGCTAAAGAACAAAATACACAGGCGTAGAAACAAACAAGGCGATGTTGAACTAAACAGCAACTATAATGTTATACTCTCTGCCTATCAAGAAATATACAACCACACAAACCCATAAACCAATGTAGATGAAAGACACAAACAATAATAGATATAATGTATAACATAAAAAAACTTATTTGAAATTATTCGACCTTTATGCATACATTAATATTTAGCCTAATTTCTTTAAGGTCAGGTTTTCATTCTTAAATCGTCCATATGAATAATTTTTTTTTTTTTTTTTTTTTTTTTTTTTTTTTTTTTTTGATAACTGCACAGAAAAAACTAAATTTCGTTTTCAGTAACCAAATTCATTGAATCAGTAAATTTTTTGTGTGAATGCGGACCTACAAAGAAATACGTAGATTCTGATAACAATTTTGTAAAAATTTAACTGGAAAAACAATTTTATTTTTAGTTAACTTATTATGGCATTAGAGAAAAAAGTTAACTGAAACTCAAAACATTTTCAGTCAAATTTATTAATAGGAACAGAAAAACATTTTTGCAGATTTTTTTTGTATTATTCAGCAAATTTTTTTTATAATTTACAAACACATTCACTAAAATTTTTCGTATTATCAGAAAATAAATTAACTGAATCAATAGCAATTCTTAAAAATTTTTTTTAGAAAAATTAGTAAAAGTTTTATTTGAAAAAAATATCGGAATCAAATGAAAGGTTGAACTATTTTTTTTTTTACTTTCAAAAATTTGCTTGTTTTTATGGTTAAGCATTTCGTTCCCGCTTTTGGAACTCTTCAGTAGACTTCAACCCAAAAAAATTTTTAATTTAGCTAACAAACTCCGTATGTTTATAGTAAGACTCTTAATACTATATTGAGAATCACAATATACAAACATAATAAGTTTGAAAACCGCAAACAAAAATATTAAAAAAAAAAAATAAAATGTTTTTTATATCTATAAAATAATTTGTAGAAAAAATTTTAAAAAATCAGACAAATTCTTTTACAGTATATAAAAATAAATTTAACTGAAAAAATTAAAAAAAAAAATCAGACAAATTTTCATACAGTATATAAAACCAAATTTAACTGAAAATAACAAATTTAAATATAAAAAAAAATAAATGTAAAATTTTTTTTACAAATTTTACTTTATGTAGATAATTTTCATTCTATACAGTTTTTTTTACATAAAATATAACAAAAATTGAAAATTTTAAAAACCCCCGACTTTTTTCAGAAAAGATGTTATATCTTTTAAACGGCTAGACCGATTTTTTTCAAACATAGCTAAGAACCCTCTCGATCAAGTCATCTTTCAAACAGAAAAAACTAATGAAAATCGGTCCAGCCGTTTGGCCTGTACGTGGACACAGACAGACACACATATACACAGACACACACTACAAACTTATAACACCCCTTTTTTAGTCGGGGGTTAAAAATCGGAACAAATAATTTACTGGAACATTAAAAAATATTTACTGAAACTAAATTACATTTCAAAACACACGTTTGTTTGAAAATTTTTTGGGAATAATTTTTTCTGTGTGCCCATATTTCAATATTCTTTGAATGTCATCTTCAGTGGTCGAATGCTTGTATTATTGGGAGATTGTTGAAAGTGCTGTGAGTTTCTGGATGTTGCTAACATTCTTCTGGAAACTTTATGTAAAGTATGAAAAGGTTTATATATTCGCTAAGCATACATTATTGTGTAACAGCGAAGTTAACATTGTGTCATTCTGGCAGTAAATTAATTGAACATTTTGTGTTAAAAAGCTGTTGAGTAATAAAGTGTTCTGATTTGATACTCGTAACAGTTGTACACTATTTAATTAAAAGAATTCGAATCTACAAAACGACGTTTTCAAAATGGTAAAAACGTAACAATAAAGGTTTTCATGAGAACTCCATTTGTGCAATTGGGCAAACTTGCAAGGCATGTTTCCTGAAGCCATTTTGGCAAATAGTTAGTGTCAATTTCAAAAAAAAAAAAAAAAAAAAAAAAAAAATCCAAAAAATTTATTTATATTAATTAAAAGAATTAAATGTATTTGAAATGTGTTTAAAGATAATTTTCTATAAAAAAATTTAAGCATAATAATTCCGCCAAAAAAAACCGACTTCAATACAAAGATCTGATAGAACATTTTCGAAAAAACATTATGGGACCAAATTGGAAGTAAACTCTTTCAAATAAAAACAAATTTTCAAAATCTGTTGGTTAAGAAGAAGAAAGTGAAATATTAAATTTAATGTTAGTGGGCGTGCCTCCGCCCATTTTTTAAATGAAAGATTGTGTGTTATTCAGAGCTCATGCACAGAAAATTTTTTAGCCAAAATGCTTCCAATTAAATCAATTAATGCTGTTTCAAACAATTTTATAATTGTTCCAATTAAATTTTGTTGATTGAAAACAAAAAAGTTTAATGTTTATATGGATGTTAGCAAATATGCAAACATACAGACGAATATTAAACTTCTGTACGCATTATTAAAAATTCAACCAATTTTTTGATTGTTTGAATTAACTTTGTTTAAGAAAAAAAAATATTTTAGTTTGTGTTTGTGCTTGTTCATGTTTTCATGGAAGTGTGTCAGCCTGTTATTCTAAAAGTACCAAGTTCGAAGCATGACAGAACTGTAACTTAAAAATAAAATAAGAACACACACCTACATATGTGCAATAATTGAATGAAAAATAATTTGCCACGATAGCCTAGTGGATGTGTGTTAGCCTGTTAGAATGGAGGTACCATGTTCAAAGCCTGCAGTGTAAGTTACGGAATTAAACAAATAAAATAAATAAAATAAGTTAAAAATAAATAGATAAAAAAATGATTTTTTATTTCAAGTTTTTTTACTTTTTAAAATTTTATACAATTCAATTACTTTTATTAATTCATCCAACGAACAATTTAATTGTTTAAAATCTCTAAATTCAATTATTAATTTAATTGGTCAAATTAATCATTTGCTTAAAATAATCACGTACTTTAAATTAACTCTATTAATTGATCTCAATCAGCAAGAAAACCTCATTTTTACAAATTCATTAATTGATATTATCAATTTGTTTGCAGGACGAAAATCAGTACAGGATTTAATTAACAGTACAAATTTCTAACTAAAATATTAATTAAAGTTGATTTTAAATTTTTTGTGCAGGAACACACAGTTAAGTTTTGTAAAAATCGGCAATGTACAACCACTTAAAATAAAATATTAATTTTTAGTGAGCGTGACTCTGCCCATATTTTTAAATGGAAGATTGTGTATATTTTAGAGCACAATGCAGAACCACGTTAAAAGTAATAATAAATTTAAATTAGCATAGCCCTGCCCATTTTTTCAACTTTCAAGGCAACAGGGAACGAAACCCCATTTTAAATAAGACCCAGACACAATCTTTCAAAAGTCTGATGCATTTAAATATATTTTTTTTATCTCTTCTTCTCTCTGCAGTGAATTTTGTCACAATTGATCCAAACGTATTCGTCCTATGACTTGAAAAAATAGGAGTGTTATCAAAAGTAGGGAGTAGTATATTGTGAAAAAAACATTTATTGTAAATGGTAACATTTCACCATTTTCGTGCTGTATCGTCTTAAAAGACACTGATCGAGTTGGATTAAATTAGCAAAAAAAATTTAATTACCAAATATCTAAATACAACAAGATAAAAAGCTTTTAAACTAATTCACTATATGTCCAAAAGCCGAAATTACAACAAAAATTATTTCGAAATGAGCAAGCATCATAAAACTTGTGTGTGCTAAAATAAGCACTTTGAAAAAGTTGGCAATAACAATTTAAATTTTAAACAAAATTTAAATATTAACAGCTGTTTATATATAAACAGAGCTGCCAACTAGCACAAATTGTTGGCATTTAGCAATTGATTTTTTTTCAAAAAGCGAGCGTTGCAAATTTGAATTTTTGTCGCTAAAATTGAAATTGTACACGTAGTGCATTTTCTCACTCATAGGGTGATGGAAACAATTTGTATAAAATACAAGTTCAAAATTAATTAAAAAATTTGTTAAATTTTTTTTATTGAATGAAAAAGATAACTTATTTGATTTATAACTTAATTAAACTTAGTAAAATTTTTTCTAAACTAATAAAAAGAATTTCATAAAATAAATTATAAATTGTTGACAATATTTTGTAGGCAGATTTTGCTCTTCACTGTTCTTTGGAATGTGCAAATTGACAATTTTGAAAATGGAAGGAAAATTAATAAAATGTGAAATATATTTCATGATTAAGCAATATAGAAAAAGGCGGTTACATTTGGCTGATTGTACAATGCGCAGAATAGAAAGTTGGCACATGCTTTATCTAGCGGTTTACTTGGGGCCACACGTTTCCTTTCAATTGCATTCAATTTGTAACACACTCACACTTTTTTTACTAACTTAATCAAACTTTTTAAATTGAAAACTTGATTGCTTTCAAATTCGCCTATCCATTTATATGGCAATTTAATTTTCAATTTGAACAGCTGGTCACACACAGCACACATTGATTGAAGCTACAAATTTAAGTTGTTTTTTCGTTGTGTGTGGCTGCAGCGTTAACAGAAAAAGTAATTAAAGAATGCATTTACATTATGAAATTGGTTGCAGGAAATTTTTTGTAAACAAGAATCATAGAGAAACTAGAAGGGTACGAAAGTCGCTTCCTCTATTTTGGAAGAATATTTTGCTACGATTTACTTGCTGTTTATAAACTCATTCATTTACAATTAAGCACTTTTAATTAAATTTAAAATTTTTCCAGATTTAAAAGATTAATATTAATGAAAAAAATTACAAATATTTTATAATATGATTTAAAGTTTAGAACATAAATATTCATAAGCTTAAAAAAAAGGTGGCAAATATTTTGTTTGTTAACATTTTTTTTTTTTGTATAAATTTTCTTTTATTTATTTATTTTATTTTTTTTAATCAATATTGAGGTATGAACATATAAACAGCAATCGTAAGTGAAACATTTGTTGGCACACAGTCTTGCATGGGGTTAGTTTTTTTTTGCTTCAAAACGCTGAATTATTCATCATGCCTTTGTTTTGTTTCGAAAGGAAGAAGATTGAATGAATGAATTGTGTTGAGGTTTGAAGTGAGCTCAAGTGATTTATAAACTGACAAACGATGACAGTTGTTACTGTAGTGAGCTTTTTTGTGTTTGTTTGTTCCCCACATGTGTGTTTGGGATGTAGGCAACAATGGGATGATATGAGAATGTAGTTTTAAAATATCAGCATAAACGTCGGTGAAGTGGGGGTGGGATTTAAACACATTAACATAAAAGTTTCTTAAAAAATCCATATTATGTTGCTCCTCTTCTACATAGAAACACTGTTTTATTAATGGCGAGAGAATTGAAACAAAAATTCATATTGTTAATCTATAAATCCTAGTCAAATCGACAGATTGGAAAATTTAACACGTCTCATTAACACCAGAGGCACTGCAACACTGCATTTTTAAAAAAATGTGCAAAAATAAGAAAAAAGCAGACTTGTAAAAGAATGAAGCTTTGCTCTATCTCTTCCTTCACCACCTGTCTTCTCTATACTATCACTTTCCTAAAGAAGGTTACACCTAGTAATAGTTGTAGGATTGTTACTTCTCTTATAAAAAAAGAGATGCCATTTGCACTAACACTAAGTCCGATCTTAAACCTAAAACCCTTCACGTTTCTGGTATGGAACATCATGAAAATTCTAAACATCTTAAAAAACTTTGTGAGATTGAATTTGCATTATGAATTTTTTCAATTTTCTTTTGAAATTTGAAATTTAATTTAATTTTTTTTTAAGTTTTTTTTTTCAATTATCTTTTTAAATTTTTAAATTATTCAACATAAATTTTTAACTTCCCGCCACCAAAAATAGGTTGTTACTGATTTCGCCCTGATTTTTGAAAATCGAGTTATCATTATGTCTTCACGATTTGAAATCATGGAACCTGGTCAAGGATTAAACTCGGGCTCTTGAAAACGGTTATTTGCTTTCACTTTAAAGCCTCTACAAATGACCTTTGCATTTTTCATTGAAATAATAAAAACAAAAATTTACAACATATTAAAGGCTTTATTGTAAACATTAAAATATTAAACATACGGATATGGTAAAAATGATATCGAAATTTTTGACACCTACTCATCCATAGCTTTAATTTGAGTACCATGACCACGGCCCTCGGACCTAAAATTTGGCCGCTGTGCAAGTGGCATCTTTGGGATAATACAAAAATAACCTTTTCGACCTGGAGCCCTTATATGACTACCTAATCATTCAGAGCTTTAATTTAAGTACCATGATCACTGGTATCGGACCAAAAATATGGCCGCTGTTCAAATTGTTCCTTGGTGATAAAGCAAAAATAACTTTTTCGACCTGGAGCCCTTATATGTCTATCTGTCGAAGCATTTTAAATCATATTTGACATTTACTCATTCAGAGCTTTAATTTGAGTACCATGATCATGGGTCTAGGACCAATAATGTAGCCGGTGTTCAAATGGCGCCTTGGGGACAATGCAAAAACAACTTTTTCGACCTATAGCCCTTATATGACCACCTATCAAAATATTTTATACCATTTTTGATATCTACTCGTTCAGAGCGTTAATTTGAATACCATGATCATGGCCTCTATATGAGAAAAGGGCGTTGCGCTACCTGGGCGCCCATCTAAAATCGATTTCGCTGTCCGTTGTTCGGTCCCATGTCAGAGTTGGAAAAAGGGTTCTCTGAGTCATATTTGTACGTCTTGTTAAATTTTTATTAACTTTAGTCATATTTGAATGTTTTGTTCAATTTTTATGACGTTATATTTTGGAAACCAAACGACATTAGTGTCTATAAATTTATAACTTCAAAGCTCCGCTAATATACTCTATATATGTATAATTAATTTCATTCAAATCGGAGAGGCCCAACACGAATAGCTTTCGATTTGGCAAACTAGGAAAGACAAAAGGAATAAGCTCAAATTTATCACTTATCTATCAATTTGTAAACTCGTATTGCTTAAAGATAAAAATAATATGCCTTGTCCTTTCAACAACATTTATCTACCACGCCACAGACCATAATAAGCATTAAACAAACAAGCCTTAACATTAAGAAAAGGTATCACGAGAGGAAGGGGAAAAAATGAGTCAAGCACACACACTACGTGTTCGTTCGTTTGTTTGTTCCTTCATGTGCTGCATTAAGGATCACAGCAGTAGTCTTGTTGCCAGTAGTCGTCACATTATGAGTTACAAACGTCAAAAATTGCCATGATCGCCAAAAACTGATAGTGTCACAACGCAATAAAGTTGTGTATGTTGTCAGTTGTTTTGTTTTTTTTTTGCTTTCCTTTAAAGTTTTTGATTTTTTATTAATGCTGCAAGAAGCTGTTAACTAGATACGGTAGCCATAGAGATGCTAACGATGTGAAATAACTTGGTTGGTTGACAGCATGTGGGCGTCTTTATCATTTTTATAGCGCAAATAAACGCACACACACATGCACAGAGAGGTTTACTTTGAGACAACACACACACAGTAAACGACATGTATAAAGATAGCAAAGCAATAATTTAACACAAACTTTAGAATAATTTAACACAAACAAAAGAAAAGTTAAAGCAGCCAAGTTTTATGGCAGCAAAAATAATAAGTATGTATTTATAAGTAGAAGAATTATTTGTTCTTTTTTTCTCGTCTTGCGCTTCTACTAATAATATTCATATGAAGTCGGTAATAAATATTTATTATATCAATTGATTTCATTTATTTAGTGAAGCATATTCAATATCCTTTCGCCGTTTAAAATTATTATACCAGAAAAGAAAAAAAAATATATAAACCAATTATTTTAACGCCCACTTGTTTTAAATCTTCTTTTGTTTTCTTTACTAATGAATAAAAAGTCAAAGAACTAAAAACTTCTAAGCGAAATGCAACTTAGTTAAGTATATTATTGTAGACAGAAGCTAGTGGAATTGTTTGTAAATCAATTAATTTTAGTCTGTGATGCGGTTTAGTTAGAAATTATAACACTTTGTTTGGTATTTCTTGTGCTATTGGATGCAAACTTATGTTTAATTAAAGCTGGAATAAAATAAAGCAAAATATAAAAAACTACCATATTATTATAAAAAGAAATCGTCTAGACTATATTAAAATGCCTGCAGAAGCGGGCAGCCAACCATTTAACTCGCTACTTTGTTAGATGATATTTCTGATATTCAAGCAAACAGATTCCAAATATACATATATGTATTTCATATTTTTTTTTAACCAATATAAATATTTATTTATAGATGAATAAATGTACGCAAAAAATTTTATATGAACAATTTTGCAATTTCAATTAAATTGTATGTAATATCGATTAAAAAATTAATTAAAATTTTATGTAAACATTTTTGATAATATCAATTAAATTTTTCCACACGAACTAATTAAAGCAATTAAAAGTTTAATTAAATCAATTAAATTTTTAGTTCAAAATTTCGATAAGTGATTATTTTTTTTTTCTTTTTAATGTAAAAAATATCAGTTAAATGTTTCTTTGACGAAGCGTTTACGTACGGTCAATAACTTCACAAATAGCTTGGAAAAAAACTTTTGTAATAAATAAAATTTTTTCTTTTTTTCGCTTTGGCGACTTGTAGCGTTTAACGATTTTTTTAGTTTTGGCGATTTTTGGTAATTTTTTCAAGTTTGTCGTTTTTTGTCGTTTTTATAAATTTTTTTCGTTGAAGCGATCTATTTTTTGTTGTAGCGATTTTTTAGCTCTTGCCATTTTTCGGCTCAGTAGTTTCTTTCTTTTGCATTTGCCCTCAAGGATTTTTTTTAAACGCGGAATTTTTGCATTTTCGTTTTGGCGATTTGTAGCGCTTAAAGATTTTTTAATTTTTGGCGATTTTTGCATATTTCTCGTTGTAGCGATTATTTTTTCAGTTTTTGCCATATTTCGGTCTTGTAGTTTTTTTTTTGCTTTTTTAGTTTAAAGCGATTTTTCAAATTTATCGTTTTTGACGATTTTTTTTAGGTTTGGTGATTTTTAAATATTTGCATTTTTTTCGTTGTAGCGATTTTGTTCAATTTGGCAGTTTTGCGTTTTGGTAATTTTTACATTCGTTTTGGCGAGTTGTAGCGTTTAACGATTTTTTAGTTTGGGTGATTTTGGGATATTTTTTTAATATTTGAATTTTTTCGTTGTTAAAAAAATTTTTCGTTGTTGGAAAATTTTTTCGTTGAAGCGATTTTGTTCTCAATTTTTGCCATATTTTGGTCTTGTAGTTTTTTTTTGTCTTTTATTTTGAGGCGATATTTTAAGTTCATTATTTTTGGCGACTTGTAGCATATAACGATTATTTTAGTTTTGGCGAATACTTGCAATTTTTTAAATTTTTTTTTTATTTTTTCGTTGTAGGAAATTTGTTTCGTTGTGGCAATTTTTTTTCTTAGTTTTTGCCATTTTTCGGCTTTGCAGTTTTTTGTCCTTTAGTTTTAGGCGATTTTTTAAATTCGGCATTTTTGCGTTTTGGAGATTTGCGCATTCACCTTGGCGACTTATAGTGGTTTGCGATTATTTTTAAGTTTTGGCTATTTTTAGCAATTTTTTTAAATTTTTTCAAGTTTTGCGTTCTTTTCGTTTTAGCGATTTTTTCGTTGTGGCGATTCGTTTAGTTTTTTCAATTAATTGCTTTTGTCTTTTCGTTTTAAATTTTTTGGAGTCGGCATTATTGCGTTTTAGCGATTTTTGCATTCGTTTGGCGACTTGTTTTTGGCGATTTTGGGCTATTTTTAAATTTTTTTCGTTATTGGACTTTTTTTGTAATGCGATTTTTTTTAATTTTCTGATTTTTTTTTCATTTGCTGATTTTTTTTCATTTAGCGTTTTTTTAGTTTGCGATTTTTTGGTTCGATCTTCAGTCATTTCGTTTTAGGAGTCTTTTTCAATTCGGAACTTTTTTTTGTGTTGTACGTTGTATTACTTGAAGGGTTAATTTATACTGATTAGCAGCGTGACCGTTTGACCGACTAAAGTGGCAATTTGCCACTTTTTCGACTGCGTTTCCCCTTTTTCAACTGCCTTGCCACTTTTTGACCCCCTTTATTTAGGGTGATTTATATGAAAATACATTAAAAATAAAAAGTTTAGTGCAGTTTTCTCGTTTTTTTTTAATTTTGCCCCTTTTTTTTTGATAAATCCCCTATTTGGTGACACTTTTTGAAAAATGTCATCGGTCACCCTGCTGATTAGCGTTTTTTAGCTGCATTGATACTATCGATATCAATAACTATGGTTTGGCAGCTGAGAATGTCAAACTGTGTTGACACTTCTGTTCAGTAAAGTTTGGCAATTCATCATGAATCGTTTAACGCTAGAACAACACTTCCAAATTGTTGAGATTTAGTTCGAAAAAAATGTGTATATCAAGCTTTAATGTTCGTAAATTTTTACAGCCATATTTATAAAAATTATTAAGGCCTTTAATTTACAAATATTTTCAGAGAGAAAACAATAACGAACAAAGTCATTGTTTTATTAATCTCTGAATTATTATTACAGAGTTTCTTAAAAACTTGTCAAAGGGCAAAATATTACTTTCCCAGCTAAAAAAAATATGTATGGAGCATATATGATATCCCATATATGGTTCAGATCGGAAAAATGAGGGTATATGGGCATATATGATTATATATATTCATACATTTTCATACATGTATGTGTAAATATTTCCTCTACAGTATGCGAAGTTCATATTCCCTGCAGTCAGACTTGGGCCAAGTGTCTCTTTGTCAACACTAAAATTCTAGTAGTAGTTACATTGTCTACAATTTCTCTTTTATTCGTGAGTATAAAATAAAGAGAGAAAACAGATGTGGTGTATTTCTGGTGGATTTTGCAACAACTTGTCAATATACATAAATTAAGGTATAGAAATGTACCAGTAAATTTCTGGTTGGTATGTCTCCATGTTCCCATAAGAACTATGAATTCACTATCTAGTCAATTGTTTTAGTGTTACTAGTAGAATTTCAATGACAAGCACATGCTAAATGTCTATAACACAAAGTATTATATGGGGAATAATTGTAGAGTAGTACTGGTGACAAAGTCAAAAGCGACTCAGTACATTTTCACCATCGACATTTCCTTCAGTGTTCATACTAAAGGGTTGCATTTGTATACTCGTTTGTATAGCCAAAACAAATATACCATGGTATGTACCATATAATTGTAGTGTGAGCGACAGAACTAATTAAAATACAATTGAAAACAAATAACAATTGCTTATTGTCTTGCTGCTGAGCAACTGTTTGATCTGTTTTTGCTCAAAAATACATATTGTAATACAAACATATGAAAAAAACCATTGTTGAAACAAATGCATGATGGACAGATGTATGTGCGGACGTTCGCTATGTTATTTTGTATAGAGAGAGAGACAATTTTGCTCTGAGAGTAATGCATATCGTGTGTCATTTTTTTGTATTTGCAGCTCATGTGTTTCATGTACATGTATCATCTACTTACATATGTATGTGAAATTTTGCTTTTATTTATTTATTCATCAGCCATGCACAACACATCATAAAGCACTTACGGTAAAAGCAGTTTTATGTATCTTATTTGTTTTAGAAAAACAAAGAAAATAAATGTGTTGTTCATTTGCTCATTGCCCAACCATACAATAATTGCTTTAAAAAATCAACATTTACAACTAGTAACAGAAAACGCTAAATAACATTTTTGTTCATACCAGAACCAAAAACACGCGAAACTGGTGCAAACAGATGTATCTGTGCAATGCTATAATTCATACTCTCTTGATTCATAAAAGCGCACTGCTGTGCAATACAAAATAATATTACTTTTTTAGATTTTGAACAGGGAGGATGTATTTAATAAAACATTTGCTTGGAAAAATAATGAAAATCGAATTAAAAGTCATTTCATTCATCATTTTAAGTCAAAAAAGGAGAATCAATTATTTAAAAAACACAAAAGTCATATTCGTACATCAAATTTAATTTAAGAAATCAGATTAAAAACTAATCCAATTAATTATAAAAGAAAAAATAATCCATCTGACAATAGTTTTCAATATAATTTTTTGCAGTAATATGAACTTTGCTTCTTATCTAGAGAATTCTGTTATTTTCTATAAAATTAATAACTGATTATTTGATATATTAAATGGGGCCACAATGTATAAAATCATACAAGAATGGTTTTTTTTTTTTTTTTTTGTAACAAAAGTTAAGCGTTGAGGGTACGCATGTAAAATTTACATACCGTATCTATTTTCTAATGGATTTCCAATTCACCAGTGATAAAATCCAAACCTTTTTGATCGCGAAAACGATCTTATGTGAGATACAATGTGCATACATTCTCATATGGCTCCATATATTAAATCTTATATCTACAAGGTGGCGCAAAAGTAATCCTCCTATCAGAAAATGCTATAAATTTTGCGATTGGCGCCTAATGTCAGTTCTGTTTTGACATTTGTGTAGTAAACACATGCGAAATGCACGTTAATAAACAATGTTACGCTACACTGCTCCAGAACGCGGAATATTGGTGACTATTTATTTGACCAATAATCGGTCGTGAATTTCGTCGCAGATTTCCTGACCGTCCAACGCCTACTGGTAAAACACTGCGACTTTTAGCCGCTCGCCTCGAAGAGACTGGCACAACACGAGATGCTGCCAGGCGTGGCAGACCCCGGAGTAGCCGTTCTGCAGAGAATATTGCTGCTGTAGCCAGGGATGTCATGGAAGCGCCGTCGACATCGACCAGACGACGTGCCACGCAAATGGGTATCAGTCGACGGTCTTTACAGCGAATTTTGGTACAAGATTTCAAGATGTTTCCGTACAAAGTCCAGACGGTGCATCAGCTGTTAGCTGCTGACCGCCAATCGCGTCTAACATACGCTCAAGCCATCCTTGATCACCACCAAGAGGTTATTTTTGCGCCACCCTGTATGTATGGATCCACATATGAAGAGCTTCATAATTAAATTTCCATACATGAGCTCATATGTTATAATACATTTCATATATTAGTCCATATATTAACTCATATATAATAGTTTTGCCATGTATAATCCCATACATTTACATACATGAATTCATACATATTCATGTATATTTATATACATTCATATATTAAAAATATATTATATTTTTAGCTGGGTTCGCAGCAAAATCTGGTAACTGCATTAATCGAATTAACTTTCTTAACAGCTAGTTTCCCTATTTCCTCAATTGCTTTTAAATTATGTTAATTATGGAATAAACTTAAGAAAAATTCATAAATTACGAGTGCGAGTATCAAGGAGCAACCCAGTATAAAACAATTACATTTAATATTTTTAATAAAAAAATATTGTATAGATTACACGCAATCGTTTACCTTGTCAACGTTTGTGTTTGATTTGATATTTCCAACGTTAAAAAGAAATAAATTTATAAAGTTTTTTCTTACATTCAGTGCATAAATATGTATGAAATTTATAAATAAAAAAAAGAATATTGCATTTCATGCATTATTCATAATTGTTTTTTATTTCATTTACAATGAATAAAAAACTAAAGTGATTTATTTTGAATTGAAAAACTCACTATCACACGGAATATTTGTTTATATATGTTTTCTCACTTACCTTTTGATCACCGAAACGCATTTGTCTACGTGCATTGCGACTAACATTCATGCGACACAGAAACATGCGATGCTCACCCTCAAGACTGGATATGGCAGCAGCAGCCGCAGCTGCTGAATTAATATGTTGTCCCGGTTGTGGTGGCACATTACGATTCAGTTCAGCCTGTATGGCAGAGTGATCCTGTTTATCAATAATATCGTAAACCGAATCGCCATGTATTAAAAGATCTTCCTGTAAAAGAAAAATGAATTGTATAAATAAATTGGCTTGTTGAATTTTATTCTGAGTAATTTAATTGTAAATTGAGCTCAGTTCATTAATTTATCTCGTGGGTCAACAGTTCATAACAAAAGCTTTAAATATTTATTTCTTTTTTATTCATTTACTATACTTTTGTAATTAATTCGTGGCCACAAAAAAGGTAAGAAATCATAGAAAACAAAAACAACTCCCTTTCGAACTGAAGTTTTTCTCTGGTTTTATAACTTATCAATAAATCGTTGATATGTGGCTTTTGGCAATGGCCATAGACTTACAACGACACACCCAACACCCGTTTTTGGTAGTGGCTAATATTTGCGGCATTTGCCACATGTGAGTGTTGTTGTTAGTACTGGTACTTTAAATTATACTGGCAAAAAGTATTTTAACATACACACTAGTCATATGCTCATATTAAGCTGTGAGTATGTGTGCATGTATGTTTATATGTAAATGTTGATGATATTCAAATAAAATATAGCGGCCAGAAAACTCGAAGAAAAATACATACATATGTATATACAAATTTTTCTAAATGGTATTTTGTTAAATATTTTGACATAAAGCCCATTTTGTTGTGTTCAGCTGTCTGCTGCACTCTTATGGGGAGCTATATATTTTTTTAATATCACACTAATAGAAGTTTTCTGGCTCTTGTTTAATTTATTGCATGTCGAATGTTTCGTATTTCTTTTTAACATTTCAAAAACATTTATTCTAGGGCAAATTTATCATAACAATGACATAATGGTGTAGTTTAATTAAATGCTGTCTTAAGGCGTGTCAATATGTTCGTTAGTTACATATTTTGTTGTTCTTTGTTATTTGGTTAAATTCTAATAAGTCCCATCTCCGTCTCAGCAAAGTCCATTAGATGCCGCCTTAATGGTAAAGTGACGCTTGTAAGTGTCAAAAATGTACATACTCGTAAATGAAAATGATGGTCAGTTCATAAAGTGTTTGCCTACCTCTGTTTGGCTGTTTGTTATTTGAAGCATTTCTAGCTTGAAACAAAAGACTTAGGAAGCATACAGTAGTGATTTGTGGCAAAATTTCTCTATTAAAACAAAAGACTTAGAAAGCATACAGCCAGAGAGCAAACCATATGGCAATTTGTGAGAAAATACTCGTGTTCAGTGTGACCATTTTCGTATTTATTTTTAAAATATTTTTAGCATTGTAAGGGCCAATTTTTGACTTCATAATTAAATTGTGATGATTTTTAAGTTCTATTTAAATGCGAAATTTTATTTTTCAGATAATGGGTAAAGTGAATTAAAAAAGCAGTTACTTTTTACTTAAAAATTTGTTGTAAAACCTAGAATATGTATGTGTTTTTTGTTTTCTTTTAAACTAATGTTTAAGTAAAAAGTAAATGCTTATTTTTATTAACTTTACCCATTATGTGTATCTTAATTCTATTTAAGCTTTATGAGCATACAATTTGTTTTTGGGCGTGTGTGTTAATTTTTTTTTTTGCATGTTTTTTTTAATTATTGTATCTTCATATATGAACTAACAATAAGTATTCAAATCTTAAATCTAAAATATAATTAGTAGGACCGACCAATGTCGGACATAATTTAGTGATAGTTATTAATAATACATATGTAAGTAGTGATAGGCAAAAAAAGTATTTTCAAGCAGATTCATCTAGAGTGTTTAGTATTAGAGCCCTTGTATCTCTCTTTTTTAAGCGGATGTGTCCAGTAAAGTTCAAAATATTACGAGCAAACGGATTAGGATGTGACTCTAGTTTTGTTAGATATTTGCATGCGTATTTTGCAATTTCTTCAGTCACTAATGGCATATTTAAATCACGCTGTATATTTGAATTTTTGATGAACCATGGAGCCGATGTTATCAAGCGTAAAATTTTGTTTTGTCTTCGTTTTATTTTCTCAACATTTGAAATTTGAAGCTGAAGCAGTGCCCCATAGCTGAATTCCGTAGCACCATATTGGCTTTAAAAGCGACTTGCATATTGAAAGTTTGCAGTCTAGGCTGAGCTTTTTAGCAGAGCGCCACAAAGAGTAATTAGATGCTGGTGTGACATCAAGACCTTCCAGATAATTTTTAACAGATGCAGTTTTTTCAGATGCAAGCAACTCTTGGAGTCGTTTAGTGCACTCTTTAAATCTGATTTTGTGTTGAGGTGATCTGTGCTGTTGCCATTCCCTTCTTGCTCTTCTTTTTTCACGTACGAGACGTTCAATGTCTGTAGAATAAATTCTATTAAACCCAGTATATGCATGTTCAGCAGCTTGTTTGATATTCTCGTTAAGATTGGCAATGTTCGATTCAATATCATCGGGTGTTCTTAGCGTAATATTTTCAGTGCAATGACTACTAAGATATTTTTTGAATCCCAGCCAATTAACACGATTTATCATCTTGACATATGTGTGAGGCAAAGCGCTTCTCGAAATAACATCCAAGCCCATTTTTGAAATTGTGTTGAACAACGCCCTACCTCTAGGCGTAATAAGACGCGAACCCCAGAACGTATGCTTAGCATTGTAGTCGCCAGCTGCTACGAAACAAGGTCCAACAGATTTGTAGAATTTCTCGTATTGATCCTCAGTGATTGAAAATCTAAGAGGGGAGTAAATTGAAGATATCACGAAATTTGTACAAAAATTTTCAATGCAGATATTTGTTGCTTGTAGATGTTCTTCACAAATGTTGTCAAGAATATAGTGCTTGAGTCTTGACTTTATTAGAATTGCTGATCCACCGCATGCTCACCCTCTAGGGTCCTTTGTATCATATAACGTGTAGCCATTCATTTTAAAGAGGCTTCTAGAAGTCAAATGAGTCTCAAACATACATATAAATGAACATCATGTGGTCGAATAAAAATAATTTCGTTTAATTTTTATAAATATACAACATATATAATACATGGAATAAAATAATATCAAAATGCGATCTGATGCTCGATTGGTTTCCTAAAATGTAATTTTAATTTTTTACATTTGGATAACCTAACTTTTTTTTATTTATTTTTTATTTTTTAATAGAAGTAATACTCAGGCAATTAGTGCCTACTACTATTACTAGGTGTTACTTTCCTTCGGAAAGGGATAGTGATAGAAGACAGTTGGTGAAGGAAGAGATAGAAGAAAGCTTCATTTTTTTTATTTATAATAAAAAGCTGTTGTTTAGAAAGCTTTCTGTAATATTTGGAAATTTTTGTAGTGCTGCCGTACTTTCAACGTAATTTTATACAAATTTTAACTAAACGTTGAAAAAATTAAATCCTATTTAAAAACAGTTTAAATTTAAATAAAAATGAGCTAAATACGTACTCAAATATTAAGTTAGAAACTAAAGGTAAGAAATATCGAAGTATGTATATTTATATGACATTTAGTCTTTAGTATATGAAGAGCTTTTTTTTTTTTTTGTTAATTGCCATCGCAAAAAAGCGATGCTTGTTTTGTAAAGGTTTTTATTTGAGGCTTTTAAACTTAGTACGATTGTATATGACCGCAGTTGCTTACGGAAAGAACAAAAATGTAAGGAAAATATAAAAATTAGCCAAAATATTTTTATTGTTTTTTAAATATTTTGTAAAAATTTTCAACAATAGCTGACATTGAATCACCTCAGAATTAATTAAAACATAGTTGTTACTTCTATTTCGCCGAAAAGTTACAGCGCAATAATAAATAATTGAAATTTGCATATCGATCGATATTCATTTTCTTTTAATTTTAATTTTCGTGCGGAACCAAAACACCATTCAATAATTTGGAAAGTATTGAGGTACACAGAAAAAACTAATGATAAAAAAATAAAAATTTTATAAAAAAAAAGCTTTCAGCAAATTGAAATACGATTAATCAAAACAATTCACATATTCCATTTGCAATAAAAGGCTGAGTATTTAAAGCATAAATCTACATCAACTGGCACCACACACAGTGGACCAAACACAAAGAACGCTCATGATAAAGGTGTAGTGGCCTTCTAAAACAGCTAGTTGTTCCGTTCTACTACATGTTTGTCAAAATATTTACAACTTTTACATAGAGCTTTGTCCAACTCGTTCAATCATTCATTTTTGCCACAAACTTGATCATAGGTTGTATGTATGTAATTTAAATGGGTTTGATAATAGGTTTGTGGCAGTTGGACCCAGCTCTACTTTTACACACAAATTTTAGATTTTAATATTAAAAATTCTGTGGCAGGTCCCATTTCAGCAAACATATTATTTGCTTTTTTGAATTTAGAAATTAAATACAAAATGAAGTTTTTTCTGTGTATTAATGTTCTTTCTTTTTTTATAACAACTTTGAAATATAATTTGAAAAAAAAACACAACGCTCATATAAAGGGTCCGCCAGATAACTTTTTTATTTGAAAATGCTATGAAAAAAAACTACTGGAGCTTCGGCTGTGTGGCACGTAGCGCCGCCCTGTTGAAACCAAATGTTGCCAATATCCTCCTCTTCAATTTTTGTGAACAAAAATTCGTTCAACATGGCGCGATAACGATCGCCATTGACTGTAACGGCCACTCCTTGCTCAATGACCCAATTATGCCTCTGGACCAAAATCCGCACCAAACAGTGACTCGTTTTGGCTGCGTCGGCTTTTCAATGTATGCGTGCGGGTTTCCTGTGCACCAAATGCGACAATTTTGCTTGTTTACATGCCCGCCAAGATCAAAATGAGCTTCATCTGAAAAGATGATTTTTTTGGCAAAATCGGCATCTTCTCTAAGTCGATCGCAGGCCCACTTAGCGAAGCGAAAACGCATTGGATGGTCAGTTTGCTCGTTCAGCGGAAGGATAAAACTAATTATCTGTCAAATCAGACATGAGCTAAGTGTTACCATTCACGAAATAAGCGCTAGTTGAAAAAAAAAACATTAGATGGCGGACCCTTTACAAACATAAATTTGATGAGGCAGTTTGTTGTGTAGCCATACTGAATAAAAACAAAAGTCTGCCTGTTACAAGTCTGGCCACATTTCAAACTATTTTTAGGAGTGTTGCTATTGTGATGCTTTTGGATAAACTTTTATGAATGGGAATTTTTAAGGAATATATTTCACAGTTTACGAAACTTGTATTGAAAATATGTGTTTTTGAGTCAGAGCAAAAACTACTCAATTTTTCTTAATTTTTACTTAAAGCCACAATTATTTATAAGCAGGCTTTAAAGTTTTATGTAAATGTTACTTTTTTTTAAGAGTATGTTTTACCCATTTGCTAATTATTTTTATTATTGAATCTACCTTTTGGTTTTATTATATAAAATATTACCCATCATATTAATTTACTTCACACTCACCATTGAATGGCCTAAATACTCAGCAGCATTATCAGAAATGTACAGTAATTTTCCATTCTGGGTAAGCATCATTAAGAATCCGGTTAAAGCCTTTAAAGAGAAAATGACAAGTTGAAAATTAAGTTATTTCCAGAAAAGCAAAAAAAAAAAATAAATGAAATGAAGAAAATTTAAAGCCAAATTGTGTCAAAACTCAGCTCTTAGTCATTTGCCTCAGTAGCACTGAGGCAAGTGGTTCCAAGAACTATTTCTTAAGACCATGTATCACATAATATCAGTGAGTCTCTACTAAATAACTCAACAAAATCAAATTGCATTTTTGTTCTCAGTTTTTCAGTTTTCTTTTGGTTCTTTTATTTTGAGACATTCATACGAATGCATATTTATTTCACTTAAAGTCACGAGTAAATGGTTTTGATTAATCTTGGTCAAACTTCAAGGTCTAGTAATAGTAAATTTTCCAATTTTGTTTACTTTTTTTTTGTTCTTACGTTTTTATTGTATTTTGTTTTGCTAAATGGAATTGTTTAGCCTTCCTACTACTGCTGTGTACTGATAGTGATATCCATTTATATATTTTTAAATAAAATGTCTAAATAAACCTTTAGTTTTCGTTTTTTTCTTTTTAATAGTTGATGTCCCTGTTGTTGTTGTTGCTATTGCTGTTGCTACTTCCTTGGAACTATGATATGTAAATGTCAACGCAGCAGAAAAATCACAAAAACTAAAAATAAATAAATTCAATTCCGAAGTTAATAGAGTTGTTACGGTTTCTTAAGAATGATTGTCATTTATATGGCTAATGAAAAAATAAATAAATGAATAAAAGTATATGTATAAAGAAATCACTTACAGAAGTTTACCTAAAGGAATGTAACTTTAGAACGAAAAATTTAAACAAACAAAAATCTCTAGTATGTAAATAAAGCTAGAGCAGTTTTACATAAGGCAGCAAGTGAGTAAAGTAAAGCGACTTTTGTACTCTTTTTTTTTTTTGCTTTTATTTTGTTTGTTTGAAGGCCAATTCCAACTAAATTCTAAAACCATTCTAATTAAATTATTTTATTTTTGAGCATAAAAGAAAAACACACACAAATACGAATCCTAAGTAAACAAAACAGTCATATACTTTATGCTGCATTATAAACATTGAGTCGATGTGTTTGCTGGTATGGGTACTTAAAATTAAAGTGAAGGCTTAAAGTTTTTTTTAATTCATACTAATAAATGGCAAGTTTTACTAATAGTATTAAATCTTTTAACAATAATGTTGTGTCTACTTACAAGTTAAGTAGATTTAATTGTATGTGCTCAGTACATGAATCAATTTATTAATAGCAAAAATTTGTAAATAAAATATACAGTACGAATCTGGCATAACGAATCTATAAAAGGTTTAATTTAATAATTTAAATAAATAAAGATTTTTATTTATATTTAGTATGTGGCAACACGGTTGTTCAAAAACGTAGTGGCAACGATTTAGTTTTGTTTATCAGCAGCATTAAACATTTTGTTTTTTCTATTCTTTTTTCGTGCTATTTTGTGCTCTGTGCAGTGATGCCAACTTTTCAGACTCAAACCGCGTAAAAATTTTTGAAAAAAGGGCTTAATTGAAAAAATATACGTTTAGCGCCAAATAAAGTAAAATTTTTCGAAAAAGCGCGAAATAAGGCTAGTTTTAAAATGTTTCTGTTGAAAATAAAAACATCGAACAAATTTTTGTGAAGTAATTTATAAGAAAATAAAAAAAATCTTGAGATCAACACATACATAGCTTGAGATATTACACTTCAATAAGGTACATTCGTAGATTAAATAGTTAGTATATCCATAAGTAGATACATTTAAAATTGGTCGTTATTAAATAAAATTTCCATTTCTCGCTATTCCAAAAACATACATTATCTGTTTTCAGGCTGTACTGAATGAATAACTATCAAATCACAAAAATTTGAAAGAAATAGAAGATTGCTCTATATTATTCTTCTTTTTTAAATTGTTAAATCAATATCGACTTTTTACTTATTTTATTTTGCTAGATTAAAGTAATAAAAAGTTCGAAAAAATTGAAATGTAGCTGTATCGAGCAATTGTAAAACGTGCTAGGTTTACGCGTTTTTTAGTTTGAGGCCAAACAAATTTTTTTCGGGTTTTGAGTGACTGGAAACGGGCTAAGTCTAGCCCGAAAAGGGCTAAGTTGGCATCACTGGTTCTGTGCCTTTTCTATATTTTTTGCAGTCCAAAAGTCAATATAATTTAATTTACACACACACATAAACATATGTATATCATAGTGTTCGCGTGGAAGTTGTCCTCTTTTCTGCAGGAAATTGGCAGCTTCAACTGCGGAATAACTGCCGTTTGTGATACGGCGATATTTGATTAAAGTTAATCCGAAGATAAAATTAAAATCGTAAGAGCTCTTTTGCACACGCAAAGTTTCCCTTAAATTTTCTTTCTTTTCATAATTAGTTGTTTTTTTTTAATGGGAATTGCTAAAATTTAAATTTAAAATTTTTTAAACGCACTAATAATCCCAAATTAATATTTTACTTATTAAGTAAAATATTTTTTTATTAAAAATACATTGAAATTGATTATTGAGGGGTTTAGCTGGATCTTATGCGTATTTCACTGTTGCTAATGCAGATCATCAGGGAACCTTTACCCAAAGTTTCTTAGAACAACTAGAGTTATTATCTTATAAACTTTCATTTAAACAAATGAGAAGCTGAACAACAAATAACAAAGTTGAAACAAGAACTCAATAATCAACATGTTTTTTTTTATTTTCTTACTTTGCCAAAAATTTTAAACTTTTCTTTCTTTTCTCTTATTTATTTTTATTAGTAGAGCTATACTCTTTATGTGACGGCACAGCAGCTAGGACGTGATTTTCGTAACGTAACAAAAGTAATCAACACTATTACAGTTCTGTTATTTATTTTTGTTTCGATTACTTTGTGCTTTTTTTATTTTTTATTTTAAAATTTTTCATACGCAAAGTTTACTTTGATAATGACATAACGCCGGGAAAAGCACAAGAAAGGAATGCAATACAAAGCATTTTTACGAGTCAATAGTCAATACTCACTGCCATTCTTTTTACAGACTTGAAATTTGCACAAAGTTTCTAAAACTTGGGCTGCTACAGCACAAATATATGACATTTAAAACTTAAAAGGTATTCTAAAGCGAGCAACGAAACATCTTGAAATTGTAATGTGTATAGACACTTTGAATTTTCAAAGTTAGTGTATTTTTATGCAAACTACACCAATTAACACTGAATTTTAAAAATTTTAATTAAAGGATATTCTATGAGTTAATATAATCATAACATTCTATGAGTATATAATCACCCCTATTGTGAATAACGAGTAGAATATTTGTTCATGTGCAATTTTTATTCCCCACGAAGGGAAAAATGCTATCGTGAATTTCCCGTGAAATATTTTTGCCGCTATCAGTCCCAGTTAATGTAAAGAAGAAGATTTGTAATGCTCAAAAATTAATTGAAAATCAGACTAATTTAAGTTAAATAAATAAAAATACAAGAATTTTAGGATCCAAATGAATTTATTTTTTTGACTTTAAAGTTGTGTTTTTAAATATTCTAGGTGCAGTGGAGAAAAATTTTTTAGTATACCACCGTAGTGCACCATCATAAAATTTACTGTGTGTGAACAAAAGATATTCATACTCCATGAAGAAATGTGTTTGCAGGGAATTATTGTTAAGAATCATGAGCTTTACTTACTAATCTTGCCCTACAAATAAATATTTATAACTTTTAATATATAATTCAAAGGGAAATATCGAAATTATTCAATGTAATAATTTAGTTCGCCTACAAAAATAAAGTAAAAAAAAGCTAATCACGATAAGGGGAATCATGAAATATTTCATCATATTGGGTGAAAAGTGGAAATATTTCGAGGAAAAAAATATTCACGATAGGGGTGAATATTGCCAACTCTTGAAATTTCCGAAAAACGTTAAAACTAAAAAATCCCAAAGTTAAAAAAAAACCGAAAAAATCGCTAAACGAAAAAAGCACCAAATTAAAAAAAAATCGCTAAAACTAAAGTAAATCTTCAAAAACTGCAAAATTGCCAAAACGAAAAGACGCCAAAACTAAAAATAACGCCAAAAGTAAAAAAACGCCAAAAACCGAAAAAAATCGCAAAAACGAAGTGCCAAAGCCAAGAAACAGCGATAAAACTAAAAAATAGCTAAAACAAAAAAAAAAAACGCTAAAACTAAAAAAACTTTAAACCCCTAAAAAAATCCCAAAACCGAAAAAAGGGCTTAAACTTAAAAACTTTAAAAACCTAAAAAAATGCAAAAATTAAAAAAGCGCCTAAGCTAAAAAACAGCCCCAAAACTACAAAAATTGCCAAAAACCGAAAGAAGTTAATCGGGTACTTTTATATGACAGTTGATTTTATTTTATCTTTTCCACATGCTTCCAATAATTGCTGGAAAATTATTTAAATGATATATAAATTTCGCAAAATAAAAATATAGAAACACTTGCATGAGAAAACCCTTTTTTTATTGCAATTCACAATAAAGAAGTGAGCCAATTTATTTTTCAAAATCGACTGTAGACATTCATAAAAAAAATTATGCATTCTTTTTTCATTATTTTAAACCAACTGCTTTATAATTATTAGAGAAGCCTTGTAGGATAATAATATTACGCGCTACTGAAAATGAACTACCAAAAACTTTATTTTCAAAATTTTTAATATTTACTTGGCAGCTTTAATAAATTGCCTGACCTAACTACCAAACTTTTTAAACCATTCTCTTAAAATATGTGGATGTGCATACATATGTATATACGTATGAATGTATGTATGTATATATTAATGTACGTATGTATGTATGTATGTTTGCAGAGCCATTAATATTGGATACATTAATGCTAACCGAAAACTATTCATCCTTAACATAAATAAAACATTTGTAAACAAAGCAAAACTTTAACTTATTTAAACATTTGTTTGAAAGGCAAAAAAACACATCAATAAAACGACTCGAAACAAGTAAAAAAAGAGCCCAACAAATTTCAATCACCTCTAAACTCCCCCATTAAGAATTTCACAAAAATTGAAACGAAAAATCTCAAGTCTGCAAAATGATTTAAAGGCAACAAAGTTCATATGTTGCTTAAACATGAGTTATTTGGAGTAGTACATAGTAGTAGTATTGTAAGCAGTGGCAAAGGCTGGAGCAGCATCATTAGCAACAGCAACAGCAGCTTTAGCATTAGCAGCATATGGTGGCATGGGTTTGTTGTTTGGTTGGTAGTTGCTTTTAACTTATGACCAAAAAAAAAAAAAAGACAAAAAATGAGGTAATTTTTTTCTAACATGAACTTAAAAACATAAATTTTTACAAACATACCAACCACTCACTCAGTCAGTACTTCACATATGAATGCAAGCAAATCAAGTGCGGTAGTTTATTTTCATGTTTTTCTTTTCGTCGAGGTTTTTTTTTTCATTTTGCTTATTTTACACAAAAGTGGCACATTAGTTTTTTTTCTTTTAATTTTATTTCTTTATATATTTAAATTTGCGAAAATGAATTTTTATGACTCACCTTTGAAAATCCTATATTTGGTGTTGGTGCTTGGTGTATGGAAATGTCATGCCGTTTGAACACTGAAAAAATATTAAATAGAAAAAATTATACATATTTGTGTAAACAACATGTCATATAAATATAAACCTTAAGCAGCTTTTAAAAAAATCTAAACACATGCTTATATTTTCCTCATTTTATAGCTAATAAATTGATATAGATTTATTTTCATTGAATAGAACAATGCTACTTAAGTGTACTACCAACCGATCGCACTTAATAATAATAATCGATTTAAAAATAATAAAATAATATAAAAAAGAACACACACACAGAAACAATTTAATTGCTTCTAAGTGTCCACTGTCGTCATTTTTTAAATTTATGTTTGCTGTTATTTTATATTTTATTAATGTTGCTTAAAAGAATTTTTTCTTAAGCGAGAAATTTTATAACTATTTTTTTCTCTATTCTGTAAAACGTTTCTGGTAACGAATGTAAGAACTTTTTAAGTAAAAAAACTTTTATGAATGTATGAAACACAGGTTATTCGAGAAAACACTATATTTGTTGATATTTTAATATATGAATATAATTATTAAAATTTTCCCGAAGTAAAAACGAAATACTGAGCTAAAAAGTTTGTGTGGGAAAATATCTGTTAATTTTTGTAAAACATAATTTTTCCAAGCCTGGACTTAAATCGTCACATCTGTGATAGTATCGACAACCGTACGAAAGATAATTATGTGCTACGGCAATAGTATGAACGTAGTGGCATCATTACAAACGATTGCAAATGGATCGTAATTTTTTATGAAATTCGCAATAGTTTTCAGTTTCCACAGCACTTTGAAAAGTAAATTAAATTCACAATAGATTGAGTGTAGAAATAATTAAAAAATATATGAATATAATTGGAATTTACAAACGTGATTATTTTTTTATTTAAATTCAATTGATTATGAAGAAGATGAAATAAATAATACGGAGGCCGCTAAGGAATCAGTGCAATCCCTTGACACAGTCAAACACAGTGTAACATGTTAAAAATGCGTTTCGTAAATTTTATTTATCAGTGCTTCACTGCAGCTTTGTAAATCAGTTCAGGGCTCGAATCGTCGCATACGTGATCGTATTGACAATCGTACGAAAACAAATTAAGTGATACGTCAATCGTATAAGCTGAATGGGATTTCAGTACGTTCAAGTATGTCAAAATCAGAAAAAAATATTTTTACTTAACGAGCTTTACATTCACGGATGTGACGATTCGACCCCAGTTTGAATGAAGAGTATTTTTTGCGTGTTCTGGATGAATTAAATTTAAAACAATCGGATGCCATAACTGCTTGGCTGCAGCTTTTAGGGAGCAATGTGTTTATGCAACTAGGCAGATTGCATTGTTGGTCCTATAGTGTGTAGTCTTGTTTATGGTTGCATTCGAAGTTGCACTTGAAGTTTCAAAAATATCAAAATATTTTCCAGTTTATAGGTTGCATTGATGGTTTCATTACTGTGTGTGTCAACATGTGCAACATATAATATAAACGTGTTGCGTAAGCACATTGCAAAGTGTGCGCATATAAATAATTTACAATATTAAGTTTTTTAGTTTGGGCCAGAGAAAGGATAAAATTTCCTATACGCCGACCCATACAAGAGTAGCATATATTAACGATATTCGGTTGATTGTTATTATTATTTAGCCCTACTGTGAGAGGGAGAAACCCTCGAAATATTTTCCTTTTCCACAAAATTGCAGTCGTGAATAATTTTTCCCTAGAAATGTTTTCCCTTTTTTATTCCCCTTATCATATATTTATTATTATAATATTTTTCACGGGGATTTTTCATTCTTCCCTTGATTTTGTTCACTCTATTTTCGTAGGCGAACTGAATATCGCATAATTTCGACATTTTCCTCAGAATTAAATATTAAAAATTATAAATATTTATTTTTATGACAAGATTAGTATATTAAGTTCACGATTGTTAACAATAATTACCTGCAACACACAGTAAATTTTATGGCGGTGCAAGGCCGTGGTATACTAAAGAACTCTTTTCCACTGCACCTCGAATATTTAGAAACACAACTTTAAAGTTAAAAAAGTTTTATTTGGAACCTAAAATTTGTGTATTTCTTATAATTAAATTTAAATTTGTTTGATTTTCATTTAATTTTTAAGCTTTGCAAATTTTCTTTTAATTATATTTACTGCGACTGATAGCGGGAAAAAATTTCACGAGAGATTCACGATAGCATTTTTCCCTTCGAAGGAAATTAAAATTTCAAGGAAATTTTTGTTCCAGTTATCATTCACGATAGGGGTGATTATTTTTATATTCTTCTTTCTGATTTTGCTTACTTTGATATTTTGTATACAGAGATGCCAGATTATATAAAATTAAATCGTGGGTAAAAAACAGTTGTACGCTATCGTGAGAAAAAATTACAGCATGACATTGTTTTTACTGCAAACGAATAAATATATCAACAAGTATTATGATTTTAGCCTCGTGAATTGACATATGTAGAAAGTCATTTAGAAAAATAATGAATGGGATGGGAGGAATAACGAAGCCTTGCGATATCCCTGAATTAACCTTGAATTCATTTGATGAGATCCCACCTATAACATGTGCGATCTTTGAGAGAGCCCGATATGAACTAAGAGAAGTCATCACTGACTTTGTTTTTGCAGGTTGTTCAAAATAAATAAAAACTGTCAATTGCTTTACTAATGATGTTAGTAGATAACCATGATATATTAAATATTTTCTAACAAATTTTGGGTTTTATTTTTTTAATTTGCTTTAATTCTTATGTTTTGCCTTAATATTGCCTTCTCCAGTGCAACATTTTAACAAATTTGAACAAGTTTTGATATTTTGGTACAATAAAAAAAGAAGAGCAAATAAAGAGATAAAGTTTTTAGGAGTAAAATTATTAAATTATTATTTATAAAAAAACAGACATCAAATGCATTCTTTCAAAATGCTGTTTTTAATTAAGCTAAAAGCGACATAGTTTAAAGTCATGTAAATATGCACAAAAAATTTATAAAAAAAATATATACTTGTACAAACATATTCATTAAATGTTTTTGTTTTATTTTGTTGCAATGTACAACCATTCATTCCATTGTGGGAGAACAATCCAAAATGTTTTAATGAAAAATAAACATTGTCACAAGTGTCCAACCCCAACAACAATACGAAAATAAATGTTGAATTAATATTAGAGAGAATTTATTTATACAAAAAAAAAAAAGATAAAACACTGTCAATTGGTAAAATGTCAAAGCCCAATATGAAATACTAACATGCACACATACATACACACAATTATATTTTTTATTTAAACATACAATCAAACAACATTGCATACAAATATTCTTTATGTACAACACAACAAATACACGTCATTGTGTTTTAGTTGTTGCTAGTTCTAATAAAAAAGGCATTACAACAAAATTAAAAAAAAAATTTATACGTTTATAAACGAACATTTAGCAACTCATAAATACAACATTTTAAAAGTTGACATTCACTGTTTTATAGAGAGAAGTATGAGTATTTTGCAGAACATTGTTAAACATAAAACTTTTTTTGTTTATAATATTATGGTCTTAGTATATTTGTTTAGTTGTGGACTTCTCAAGCAGTGGTTGCTGTAGTGAAATTACAACAAGTGCTTATCTTAGTCAAGATTTGGTCAAGTATGGCTTTTAAGTTTTCAATTGGCCTGTGGACACATGTGCGCATATTTGCAGTTACAAGCTAAAAAATAAAAATTTGTAACCAAATATGTACTTAATCTTAATATTGTAGCATTGATGAAAGAATTTTTTCCCTATAATATTGAATGAATTGGTATCATGTTCTAAGTAATTTATTGGTATTGATATTTTTAAGGGATATGACTAGTGGTGCAGTAATTAAAAGAACTAAATTTTTGCATTGAAACAAGCATTATTATAGAGCATGATACATGTGTACGTTTATAAATAAAATAAATTATTGTAATTATATATATTTAAAAAATTTATTATTCGACATATTGTCAGAAGTTCAGCGTTGAAAGTTGAAAGTCTGTGCATAAGAGGTATATGACTATTCAAAATGTATGTGTCTACTGATGATTTGTTACACCAACAATTAAAAGTAATTATATATAATTCATTGATAGGAAATGGTGCAATATTTGCACAAGACCAATTTTACATTTTTTTTTCTGGAGTTTTCTGAGATTTTATTTTATTAATTTTGAAATTTTTGTCCTCATGTGGAATCAATCTACTTTTCTAGAGTTTTTGTTTTAATTTCTAAATTTTCCCCATTTATGGACCACTTGGCAGGTTTTTCACATTATTTAGGCAGAAGGAAAACCTTAATAATATAAAATCAATAACCAATTTTAATTGCTTAATTCACAAAACCTCTTGTATCTCTGTATCGATTGTATTATCATATTAAATACAAGAGTGTAACATTTGTTGTATGAAATTTTCATACAGAAATGAAATACACTATTACACTTTTATTTCATATGTTTTTAAAATGTTGTATTCAAAGAGAGGCTCTCTGAGAGAATTTGTATGTAGCTTGTTCTTCTTTTTTCATTTAAAATACGAAATACATTAATACACAACACAGAGGGTGTTCACAATTAAAAAACCAAAAGTGTATTTGATACACAAATACACGATAAAGATTTTTGTGAATTAAGCAAATGTATTTTTAAACAACAATTAATATGTTATATGAAAAATTGAATATTAACTTTAGATAAAACTGCGATAAAAATATTGAAATTAAGGGATGAGTTTTGTAAATACCAGTTTTTTCGTTTTGAAATTTGTATGAAAATAATATTTTTTTAAATGAATTTTCATTATTTTTCATACAAATTTTAAACGTTTAGAAACGAAATTTTTAGCAAATCTGCCTATAAATTTAAAAAGAAATTCCCAATAAAGCAAAAATTTAAAAAAAATTTTCACAAACGAATTATGGTTTCCGTTTAATAAATTATTTATTTATTTAACTTAGTCTTACGAATTAATTCTAAGACTAAAGGTTTAAGGAGCGCTAGCTGCCAGGGCTATCGGCTCCGTTTAATAAATTAATTAACAACAAATATATAAAAAAAATTTTTTTTTATTGTCGGTTCGGTCGAATTTATGTGGAACAATATTAATTTGTTAGCGTGAAAGTACGAAGGACTTAAGACATAAACTCTCCGCCACAGGCGATAAAAAAAAAATACATTTCTGTTGCCTAATTTTAGGCTACACCTAATATTAATTTTCTATGGTATAACGAAAGACTTGAGAAACAAGCGTGAAAACCGAATTCTAATTAATTGAATAAGTAAGCAATGTTGCCAGTTTAGCATGTAATTTTAACATTTTTCACATATATTTTTTAATTTTTTTTGCTTTTGGAAACATATTTGTTTTCCTGTTCCAATAATAGCAAATAAGGTGTTAAAATTTACTTTAAACGGAACTTTTGAATTAATATGCTTTCAAAATATGATATACCCCTTTTAGACACGGAAAGTATACTTTGTAAAGTCTTAATTCAGCTGGGAGAAAGACAGAAATAGACAGTATTCCTCCCTCTGTCTTTCACACAGCTGAATTGAGAATTTGCAAAGTAGACTTTCCGTGTGTAAAAGCGGTGATATTTCGATCCTTATTTTCAATTTAATCGTAAGCGACAAAAGTTAAAGTATGTATTCAGGAGAAGGCCTTTTTTATAAAATTAAAATTTGTTTTACATTTGTAAATTGTTGTTTGCGATAAAATTTTACAGCCTGTATGTTAAAAGTTATTAAAAAATTTTGAAAGTTTGATAATTCTAAACTATGGGTAGGACTATAAAATTTTAATTTCAATAAAAATGTCTATTAATGACTATATGTGACAGCGCACCTAAGGGTAAAAAAATTCAATTTTCACTTTTTTTTTTTTTTTTTTGATGTGGACAACATCTGAGCATCTAATGAGACTGATCCCATGCCCCAAAAGTGTTCCCTCCCAGAGATATGCGCGTTTTATGATGTGATGGTACACCAAAGATACACATATTTAAATCTTTAATATGGCTCTCCTGAGCAAACCCGGTTTTTACCCTTAGGTCCCTTACTATTTTGCGCGTCACATATATTGATTACGATCAAATCGGAAATAAGGCTGGATATGCATTTTATAAATTAAATAAAGACTTGAAAATTAATGTAACGAAATATTGTACGTGGATCTAGGAAAAAAATTTCATGTAGATATTTCTTGGAGAACATAAGTACATTTGATTCGAATTTTCTCACGTTGCTATGTCTGACAAATTCAAAATTGACTTCTGCAACATACGGGGCCTAAGATCGAATTTTTTCTCTGTATATGCACACATTTGTCTCCATCGACCGGATGTTTTCGCCTTATGTGAGACCCAGATGTCTGAGAATGCTGATCCACAGGATTTTCAGATACCTGGATATCAACTTCTATCGCTTTTTAACTTTCATCGGGGACTTGCAATGTACATTCGCAATACAGTTGTGTACCAATGCCAGCAATCACTAGGCATATCTGATGCTGAATTTAGCTGTCTCTGGGTTAAGTTCCAAATCAGGGCACACTGTTTGCATTTCGGATTTGTCTACAGAAGTCCAAACGCAGAAAGGGATACTACCATTTCCGGCTTCGATGCCCTTTCTGACTCCATATCGAAGATCCTAGAGAGTTGTCCGAACAGTGAAATCGTTATTGCTGGTGATTTCAATGTTCACAATTCAACTTGGCTTCGCCATTCGAGCCGTACAACTACGGAAGGCCAGTATGTTGAGTTATTCGCAGCGCATAACCACCTAGTGCAACTTGTGAATAAACCAACACACATTCCGTGTGTTGAAGGGCACCAACAAAATACGCTCGACCTCTTTCTCACTTCACACCCTGATAAGTATGAAGTAAGTGTTAATGCACCTCTCGGCAATTCAGATCACTGTACCATTTCGGCCTCCTTTTCGTTCTCAGCACTTCATAGCGTTTCACCTACAGCTACGAAACGACTTAAATACATATACGAAAAGGCTCGTTGGGCTCAGCTCAACGAATTTTTTCGGCATTTTAATTGGAAGCTATGTTTCCTAGACAATGATGCCCATGCCATGGCCAAAATGGTCGAAAGTATAATTTTGATGGGCATGAAAGCTTTCATACCATCAAAAAAATTCCGATTAAGCCCAAAGAGAAACTATGGTTTAATCAGACATGCAAAAATGCAGTCAGATCTAGAGAGGAAGCATTCAGTATTTGGCGAAGTAACCAAAATGCCGATACTGATTTGCTACGCAAAAGGGCGAGATCTTCGTGTGCCAAAGTACTGAGGCGTGAAAAAGCTCTTTACGAGAATCGTCTCCGTGCTAAAGTTCTTGCTGCCCCTCGGGGTAGTAAGAGCTTCTGGTCATTCGTTAAAAGAGTAAAGAATAATGCTAGTTCTTCAATTCCGACTCTTTTAAAGGATGACTTAATATTCACTGACCCGGCCGATAAAGCTAACCTACTAGCTGAAATATTTGCAAGTAATTCCTACTTGCCGGAAAGCAATCAGCCTCTGCCTATACTAGAGAGAGTATCCACTACTATGCCTAAGATATTCTTTCGAGCTCGGGCAGTAAAAAGGGTTTTGTCGGAACTCAACATAAACAAGTCTCCTGGGCCGGATGGCATTCCAGCACTGGTCTTGAAACAGTGCTCTTGGACGCTAGCACGTCCATTAGCTAATCTCTTCAGCACGTTGTACCATGCTGGTGAGTTCCCAGTGTGTTGGAAGATAGCTAATGTTACGCCAATCCCTAAAAAAGGAGAAGCTACTAACCCTGAAAATTATCGCCCAATCGCAATATGCTCTGCACTTTCCAAAGTGATGGAAAATATGGTAAATTTCCATCTTGTAAGGTATTTGGAGTCCAACAGCTTACTCAACGACCGGCAGTATGGATTTCGTAGAGGTCGCTCTACGGGAGACCTACCAGCCCTCCTCTCGGAGAAATTGTGTAATTCAGTCCACCATTTTGGCGAAAGTAAGGTGGTGGCTCTAGATATCTCCTAGGCGTTTGATAGAGTGTGGCATGGTGCACTTTTGTCAAAATGTATTGCCATTGGTGTCGGTGATAATATCTCTCGTTTCTTATCGAGTTTCCTCAGGGATCGCACTATAAGAGTTGTTATAGATGGGATCTCATCAAATGAGTTCAAGTTAAATTCAGGGGTACCGCAAGGTTCCGTTCTTTCGCCAACTCTATTCCTTATCTTTATAAACGACCTTCTATGTAAAACTTTCAACCCTATCTACTCCTTCGCGGACGACAGCAGCATTTGCCATTCTTTCTCATTCAGCAATAGACCTAGTCTGCCGCAGGTTGAGGCCATGCGTCAAATAATGAATGAGACTTTAAACTATGATTTAGAAAAAAATTTCTGAATGGGGCCATGTGAACAGGGTCGACTTTAACGCCGGTAAGACCCAATGTTGCATGGTTACACACAGACGTATGACCGAAAATGCTGTTGCCTCTGTAACTATGGGGGGTATAAATATTAAGGAATCAGATGCTCTTGATGTTCTTGGCATGAAAATACAGTGTGACGTTCGTTGGACTGAACACATTTTTCAAATTGCAAAAGAAGCATTCAAGTGCCTCGGCTTTTTGAAATGGTGCAAACAATATTTCACCCCATCTGACCTCCTTACTATTTATACCACCTATATCCGTCCGAAAATGGAATACAACTCTCATGTATGGGCCGGCTTTTCAAAGTCTATTTTGGGGCTGCTCGACCGCGTACAGGAGAGGGCGAAAAAGCTCATCGGTGACAGTAGGGTATCCAACTCGATTCATTGGAGCATCGACGCAATGTGGGGTGCATTTCATTGTTCTATCATTACTACAACGGAATGTGTTCTAATGAAATTAGGGAACTTGTTCCTGAAAACCGCAGATATGTACGTACAACACGTGCCTCATTTAGAGCACATCCTTTTGTGGTCGATTGGCCAATGCATCGCACTACGCATTACAGAGAAAATTCCTTTTTTAGCCGCACTGTTCGTATGTGGAATCAACTACCTGCGGAGGTCTTTCCTGTCACTAGCAGCGAGGGAAGATTTAAATCAAATGTACACAGACACTACTCCCTCTATCCTCCTTCCCTATAACCTATTTTCCTAGTTCTAGCACAATGCACTGCATGAGTAGGGGTTATCGTCTGAGTGCTGGTCCTATTTAAAAAAAATAAGTACATATCTACGGCTTCATTCTAAAGCACGCTAAGTCAAAAAATCTAGTTTTGACATAAACGCCTTCAAAGTTCATTGATGATATCTCGGGAATATTATTAGATAGAAACTTGAGCCTTTTCGTAATCATATAATAATTGCCATATAATTTTTTTAGTTTATTTGAACTTTATAAATTTGTCGCAGATCATAGTTAAAAGTGACTCAAAATCATAAATCTATTAGCTAGTCCTCTAAGTAAGGTTCTTTCTCACCTAAACTGGTCATCTAAGCACACTTAGCATGTTTTATTTTGGAAAAAAATTTAAATAATTTTTTTTTTGACAACTTAAATCCAAGCTACATCATGCTAAATGTACTTAAAACATTTAAAAATGGAGTTTTTTTTTTAATTGACAAATTATACTATATATACAAATTATACATTTTTGCTCATAACTTTTGATAGAATACTCTGATTACGATCAACATTTTACAAAATCTAAGTTAATAAATGCTATTCCCAGCATAACATGTTATGTCGACTTAGCATGTTTTGAAATGGGACCATCGATTTATACCTGCGGCAATATGCAATAATAGTTTAAGATGACAAATTCCACCTGGAGTATAATGCAGTATAATAAAGCTAAATTTCCTTAAGTCTACTTAAGTGTTAAGGACTGAATAAAATGACTTTAGCTCAAATTACCAATACGGTTTCATCTCGGGAACTCCACTTTTAAAATTTCTCGATTTCCTGGGATTCTTTATGCGGGATCGCCGGAAATAATAAAAAAAATAATTGACAACTTTACATTTAGAAAACAGCTGCATTCACTATGGCATTTGTGAAAATTAATTGCAAGCAGCGGTTTTTCTAACAAATTTTGCATTTAAAGATATTTTGTCAAATAAATTCATGTTTTAAAAAAATTTCTTTGGTATAGGGATCGTGCTAATAGTTCAACTGATAGAAATCATGTGAATATTATGTGAAATACCCTTTAACTTTAAACTTAAAATGCTGTACAATATAGTTTCACTTAAATAAATTCTGTTAAGTAAAAGTTATCTTCATTTTCGTTACAATTTTGTTTTTGTTACAAAAAAAAAACTATTTTGAACAAAACTAGAACAACAGTATTCATATTCATAAGGCAAAGCAATCGCAAAAATCTATTCTATTTTCTGACACTCCTTTCATAGGAAAATTGTTTCCATTTCTTAGATCTTTGACATTGTCATCAAAGGAAAAACAAATCAAATAACTATGTACGTAGGTGTTTTTTCAATTTTTTTTTCTTTCTATTCTACTGCTCTCATGTTTAAGATCTTTTCTAGAGCTGGGAAAGTAGTAAAATTAATCTTATATTCTATTACATGAATTCCATGATGTCAATAAAAGATGTTACAAATAATAACAAATGTAATATTAAGTCGAACTAATTGCTTTTGTGATGATTATCTACAAAATTGAAATTATGTGAACAAAAATATAGAATAATGCAATATGAATACTTAGATGAGTAGTTGGAAAAAGGTGCGTCATTAAATCATGGAAAGATGCTGCTCGAGACACAAAATAAAAAAAAACACATTCATGAATAATCTTATCTTAACACTTGGTGGCATCATTGTCATCATTGTCATCATTGTAGAAAAATAAAACAATGTCAAGTATGTGTAATAGATATTTTTGAGTTATGATTCAAAAATAATCGTTTTTTATTTATGGTATGACTTGCAATGATTTTTTGCATAGACTTTTTTGCCTTGCTGTTGAAATTAAAATTAAAGCTTTAATGAAATAATTTTGATAGATTTTTACGTAGCAAACGTTGCCAACACATTTTCAATAAACATCAACATGCTTATTTAATATTAGGGATTTTGTCAGCTGATACTCAAAAACACGATACGATTTTAGTAATTCTACCATAAGCCTGGGGGTAAATTACGACATTCGATGCGTTTCGAAATTTTAAAATGTTTCCATATAAACTCTATCGAAATATTTCGCAATTTCGTTCGATAACGAGTGCCGTAATTTGCACCCTGGACTTAAATCGTCACATTTGGGATAGTATCGACAACCGTACGAAAGATAATTACGTGCTATGGCAATCGTATGAACGTAGTGGCATCATTACAAACGATTGCAAATGGATCGTAATTTTCCTTAGAATTCACAATATTTCCAAGTTCCACAGCACTTTGAATAGTACATTAAATTCACAATAGATTCATTGTAGAAATAATTAAGAAATATATACAGTTGGAATTTACAAACGTGATAATTTTTTAATTTAAATTCAAGTCATTGTGCAGAAGATGGAATAAATAATATGGAGGCCGCTAAGGAATCAGAGCAATCCCTTGGCACAGTCGAATACAGTGCGACATGTTAAAAAAAATTCGTAAATTTTATTTATCAGTGCTACACTGCAGCTTAGTAAAGCAGTTCAGGGCTCGAATCGTCGCATCTCTGAAATAATTTTGATGCTAAAATCGATTTTCTTTTTTCTAAAAATTATTTTTAGAGATTATTGAAAAAAAAATATGTTGTAATTATTTATAATAATTAATAATTATGTTTAAGGACATTCCAAACAGAAAAGAGTTTTTATCAAGCGCCAACAATTCTTAAACAAAATTTAATTCCGGCTGTTTTAAATTCTTCAAAAAAAAAAGAAACTTCTAATATATCCCTCGTTTAAACAGTTTTGCATTATTTAAAAAATTTGTATTTATAGTTGTTAAAATTTTTATATGATTTCCTTTGAATATTAATTTCTAACTATGTATTTTATTATTATCAGATAAACTACATTTATTTTAATTAATTAAACACGGATGTGAGAATTTCCCTAGTGTCATTGTTGTAAAACCTTGGCAATAAACAAATTTTGTATTTGTATATATGGACATATTAAGCATTGAGGAACTTTAACCACCAACTGTTAGTTTGCAAGATAAAGCGACCACTATTACGTCAGCAACAGTAGCAGCAGAAGCAGCAGCAGCAACAGCAGCTGTAGCAGCAATAACATTTCGTTCAATCTGTTCCTTTACATTGACGACCTGTTGGTTTATTGTAATTTCTTACAACCGGGTTTCACACATTTTTCTTAAAGAGCGCACCAACAATAACAACAACAACAACAAAAATGCAGTGCTAATGATTTATTGACAACATACACAACATTTGGCGAATAATCAATGATTGTTTTGCCACTACTTTGAATATCTTAAGTTTTTGCTTTTATTTGTATTTATTTTATTGTTAAAAACAATAAAAATACAATACAATAAATGCAAAGCCAGAAAAATTACTGATAATAAGTGGAATATTTTAATAAGCTTAAAACGTTTTTCGTAATATTCTAACAACAACTCTTAGATACGAATGCATGCAGCGGTTTAAGCAGCTGTTGTTGCTGTTGCTAATGCAGTTGCAGCTGCTGTTGCTGCACCTTTAGTTTCATACATTTGCAGCATTTAAATTGCACCCTGCAGTAGATGGTGATAAATCCCATTTAAAATTTTAATTATATGTTAGAAATTTTTTTTTTTTTTTGTTATAATCAGTCGCAGGAGTTACAGCTAATTCAAGTTCAATGTAATTCCATAATGTTTCTTCTATGATTTTATTGTAATAATTATTTTAGTTGAAGGTGTGTTGAATCGGTAAATTCAAATAAATTTTTTTTTTCATAAACAACAACAACTGTAGTAAGCATAAGCAAGCTTAGAATTTTTTTGGCTGAAGATTTCTTGAATGTGCTAGTGTATGTGTGTGTGCTAGAGAGTTTAATCAGCCTCCCAGCCCGCGTTCAGTCACTTAGTCTGGCTGTCTGTCATTCTGTCAGCAAGTGCATTTAAATTGCAATCGTTGCTGCATTTTGCTGTAGCTACGAGTATTCTTATGACAATGACACATTTTCAATGATTCATTTGTTTATTAGAAATGTTTTGTTTTTTATTATTTATTTTTTGTTTAATTTATAGTTGTTATCTTTTCGCTGTCATCTCATCTGCTTGAAAAAAAAGCTCAATCAAAATACAATACAATATAAATTTTGTTTATAGACTTAACAGGTTTCGACCCAGTCATGAATATTACTTCTATGCTTATTCAATTTAATTATTTCTTAGTTATTAGTTTTAAAGTGCTCTTATGCAATGTAAATATATTATGTCTCGTATATTTGCAGTAAGTCTGTCATAACCTGAGACTTTAAACTTTTCAAGTTGAGCTCTCAAATTATTTTTCTGATATAAATTTTTTATGAAAATAAGTTGTTGGGCAACATTGCAAAAATATTCTAGGGCGAATTCAATTTACAAGGTGCTATCACGGAAACAGCTGATTACTTTTGCCTTATTTTTGGATGCCTTTCTACGACAATTGTATGTCATAAAATGAAATTTTTAACTTTTCAAGCTGAGTATTTCAAATTATTTTTTGATATAAATGTCTCATAGTAGTATGAAGAATTCGTTTGATTTTAATGGTAAATTTATGGTAATTCATTTTAATGGTAAATTTTTTTTTAGCTATGGTGGAAAAAACTTATTTCATACCCAAACCCTACAACGGTCATAGAGAGGCGTCACTAACATAGTGCAAAAGTATTCATGTTTCCGTGATGCCACCTTGTAAATTGAATTCGTCTTGGAATAGTTTTGCAATATTGCCCAATAACGTTTTTATTTTAAATTTAAAAATAAGAATATCGCTTTTTTATATCCATACATACATACAAACATACATAAATGGGTAAAATTTATTTAACGCCGTACAAAAAGAAACAATTTAAATATGAACTTTCTTATTTTAATAGTTTGAAATACAATAATAACTTATTCGACCTTTTTATTTATTATACACAAATTTTATTAAAGTTTGAAGTCTTTTATAAAAAATTTACAATTTTATTTATTTTATTATCGATACTTCGCTGCAACTTTATGTAGCTTCTTCATTAAATAAAATTATTCTAATTTTTAATTTTTAAAATTATTCTTAGTTATTCATATATATTTTATATTTGTGTCCTTAATTATGAAAGTGGTCTAAGTCATATATTTCTCTGGTCGAGATATTTAGTAGATTACATTTGAACAAAAGCAACAATATTTTTATATTATGAAACATTTTAATTTAGATTTCTTCTATTCTAGATTAATATAAATTTATTTAATATTTTTTAAATATTTATTAAAGTTTTTTTTTTGATTTATTTAATATTTCGATGCAAAAATGCATATGTCTTACACCACTTTAATAATTAAGGGCACATTTATATTATTTATTTATAGAAGACCTAAAGCTTTAATCAAATGTTTATATAAATTTTAAATATGTCATTAATAAACAATTGTCTGCAGATTGTGGAAGCATAAGAAGACGTCTCCATGCATTTAATGTTTTTTTTTTTGCCACATCATTATCGAATATTTTTGTCATTCGTAACCTTACTTTAGGATGCTATGATTTCACCTTGTTTTGATTCCCTATAACTCCTTTAAATCGAATACAAAAAATTAATAAATAAAATAATTTGTTTTAGGACGAATTCACTTTACCTTTAAATTAAATTTTGAATAGACATATCGTGAATATTTTTTCCTCGAAATAGTTCCACTTTTCACCAAATTGCAATCGTGAATAATTTTTCCCTTAAAATTTTTTCCCTTATTTTGATTCCCTTTATAATAATAATAATAATATAATAATAATATTTTTCACGTAAATTTTTTCAATTTTCCCTTAGTTTTCTCACTTTATTTTTTCAGGCGAACTAAATTATTACATTGAATAATTTCGATATTTTCCTTTGAATTATATATTAAAAGTAAATATTAGGACAATATTAGTAAGTAAAGTTCACGATTCTTAACAATAATTCCCTGCAACACCTTTTTTCATGGAGTATGAATATCTTTCGTTCACACACAGTAAATTTTATGATGGTGCACCGTGGTTTTATATTAAAGAATTGTTCTCCACTGGACCTAGAATATTTAAAAACACAACTTTAAAGTTAAAAAAAATTCTTTTGTATCCTAAAATTTGTGTATTTCTTATTATTAAACTTAAATTTGTCTGATTTTTAATTAATTTTTTAGCGTTACAAATCTTCTTCCCTTTTTTAAATTCACTGGAACTGATAGCGGGAAGAAATTTCACGGGAGATTCACGATAGCATTTTTCCCTTCGAAGAGAATAAAAATTTCACGTGAACAAATATGGCACTAGTTATTCATGATAGGTATTCTTCATTGGTTCTTCGTCGAGTTTTAATATTTTTTTTCTCAAGCATTTTTGGATCTCTGCTCTGGTTAATTTGTTTTCTTCTCCTTTAAAACCCGAAGCAATAACAATTAGAAACTACTACCAACAACAAAATCACACACAAATAGACAAGTCACGAACCTCAATTTTTTTTAATGTTTCTTTTTTTCTATAATAGAACGTAAGCAAATAAATTACTTACGACTCAAATTATTACAATTGAAACATAATTTGTTCTATTCGAAAAATGTTTGCTTTTATTCAACAATTGCCTGAATTTTTAAGTGAAGAATGACGAATTCTTCTCCTTAAAAATCCAAAGCAATAATAAACACACCAAAATTACTTATTAGAAACTACCACAACAAAATTCACACAAGTCACGAATCACATTTTTTTTGTATATTTCTTTTTTTTAACAATAACATTTTAAGCAAATGATCGAATATAATTGAGTTACCTAATACTCAAATTATTAGAATTGAAACATAATTTGTGCTTTTCGAAAAATGTTTTCTTTTATTCAGAACTTGCCTGAATTTTTGGTATACACATTCAAGTAACGAATGATAAATTCTTAGCAAATTGATGACACTTATCGGTCCTGTTCTGTAAATCTTTTTGCTTTGAAATCGCACGATTTTAGAAAACTAACTCCGATAATAGAAACTTTTTTTTAGATTTTTTTTTAAATTTTGACTCAAATATCATGTCCGAAAGAAAATTATCATATATTGTTCACACTATTTTCTTTTCTAGAAAAAGTGCAATATATTTTAAATTTGTATTAACTGCCTGGCTCACGATGTCGACAAGAAATTTTATTTCGCTTATTTATATTAAAAACAAAAACAAAATAAGAAAATTTGTTTTTGTTTTCAATACAAATAAGCGAAATAAAATTTCTTGTCGACATCGTGATCAAGGCAGTAAGAAAAGTTTAAATTGACGTTGGTTCAAAGCAAAAATGTATGCTCGTAAGGGATGATACAATAATTTCTACTAAACTCTATATATCAAAAAACCTTTGCAATAGGAATTTTCATTGAAAAGTAACATTTTTTTTAAGAGAAAACGGCATTAATTATGCTCGTATTATTCAAAAAGTCACAAATTACAAAGAAAAGTGCAAAAAAAAATGGGAAGTATTTTTCAAACAAAGAGAACAGTATTTTTTAATTAATGCCACTCGCCATCTTATTTATTTATTTGATAAAAATATTGAATATTTAAAGAAAAGTCACGAATTATAAACAACTTGCAGACATGCTCTTATTACACAGTACAACAGCCAATCTGTGGGGTGAGAAATTCCAAGTCAGGGTGATGGTACTAGGTCAGTATAGTAAAACCCTCAAAGGGTTTGGCGTTCGTATGTGTCAGTTTTTTTTATGACCTTTTAAATTTTTTCCTTATCTTGATGTTTTTACGCTTAGTTGTAACATTTTGGCAAAAACGTAGTTTAACATAACTCGAGAACCACTTGTCCGATTTTGATGAAACAAACTCAAAAAAATTTAGAATTACAATTTCTCTAATCTGTTTCTATACCGTTTTCCTATATGTGCAACACTTTCGAAGTTAAAAATGAATGTATGAAGGGAAAGAAGTATTTTTTGCCTAAAAATTTAAATATTTTTTTTTAAATTCATAAAAAATCCAAAATGGAAAAAAGTGCCAAAACTAATTACTTTCGCGTAAAGTCACATAACTCATGAGCAAAAATAGGGATAGATCATGAAAATCGATGCACACGTTTCTCATTTATTCACAATTAGGTAAATGTATGAATTTCAAAAATTTGCTCCAGATATGCACAACATTATTTGGAGAAAACATTGACACTCACAAGCCGAACTCTCTCATATTTTTCTACTGTACTAAAAGAGAAATATTGATGTGGCAACACTGGTTCTGTAATGTTCACATAAAACATGCATTGTCATTATACATTTTCTCTTTCTCACACTGGTTCTGTGATTTTTGTCATTCAACAAGTGCCGACGAACGCGAACAGTAAAAGTGATTTTTCTCCAGTTTTTTAAAAGTGAACAAAAGAGAACAGAATATGAAACTGTGCAAGCCAGATATAAATAGCTTTTGCTACTGCTGTGGTCAATATGTCTCAACACATAAAAAAAGTGGAAATTTCAGTACTGATTTTGTTCAAACATACGAGATGTACTTCAACCAAAATGTAATAGTGAACGAAAATTGGGTACCAAATATAGTGTGTAAAAGCTGCTACAACCGTCTAATGGATTGGAAAAATAGAAGACGTGAAAGTATGCCATTCGGTATCCCAATGACTTGTACTAATCCTGGCGAAGGTCACAATCCATTGAATTGCTATGCATGTGCCAATAAAGGAGCCGCAAAAAGGATAAGATAATCGTATAATTACGTTGGTGTTGCATTTTGTTTATAGGTTATGTGACTTTACACGAAATTAATAACACTTGATCCTTTTTTCCGTTTTGGATTTTTTATGAATTTAAAAAAAAATTTAATTTTTAGGCAAAAAAATATTTTTTTGCCTCCACAAATTTATTTTTACCGGCAAAACTGTTGATTATAAAGAAAAACGTTATATGAACGGATTAAAGAAATTGTAATTCTAAATTTTTTTGAGTTTGTTTCATCAAAATCGGACAAGTGGTTCTCGAGTTATGTTAAACTACGTTTTTGCCAAAATGTTACAACTAAGCGAAAAAACATCAAGATAAGGAAAAAATTTAAAAAGTCATAAAAAAAACTGACACATACGAACGCCAAAACCTTTGAGGGTTTTACTATACTGACCTAGTACCATCACCCTGACTTGGAATTTCTCACCCCCCAGACAATAATCCCAAAAATGTTCCATAGTGTTATAAAAGAACAAAGCATTTTTTTTTAATTTGCTTCCTTTTGTGGGAATGAGAATCGAAACTGATTATTAATTTTGCCATTTGTTTTCTATTTTTTTTTTTTCTTTTGTAAATAATGCAATTTGTAAAACTACATCTTAAGGCGGAGTCGAATTTTTTTTTTATAAAATGAGAGTGAGATATCATTTTGTAAGATGAAAATAAAAGAAACTAAAGAAATTAAATTTTTTTTGTATAAAATAAAGTATTTATTGCAGTAATGATTTTTATCAAATATTGTTAGAGAAATGGGATTAAATAACTGATGAGACAAGAAATAGCAATTTTTTTGAATCTAACTCATATGTATAATCCGCCCTTCAACATACTTGCTGCATTCAACTATTTTACATTCACATCAACTCCTTTCGTTCTCAGTTATTTTAATACTCCAGCCATTCCCAGAATCTGATAATAGTTATTTACTTTATAGAAAATTTTCAGTTAGTTTGCGGTAAAAAAAATTAAATTAGTAACTAATTTATTTAATGTGCCGACATTTACTAATTTTATATAATTACAATAATCTATTGAGTTTTTTGACTTGAAAAAAATAAATAAATTCAAGATTTGCAACATGAATGATAGCGAACTTGTGCAAGTATAATAAAATAGAAAATCTAGAATTACAGCAAAAGTCAGATTACAACATTAATTTGAGAAGGAAATAAAAAATTACAATAAGAGTTTGTGTTTGTTTTTTTTTTTTTTTTGTTTTTTTTTTTTTTTTGTTTATCCCACACATTAATTTCATCACAGAACAATTTTTGAAATTGTCTAAAAGAAAATGCAATAAAAAAATAAGGAATTACGTGCAATTTTAGTTGCACTTAAACAAATAATCTTGCAGCAATATATAAAGTTCGAAAAAATATTGAAGAAATCTAAATTGTTCTTAAACTTGCTCGGTTCTCAATACCAGACGACTCACTCTATGTTGTGATGTGAGAGAAAAGTGGTACCAAAGCAAACACTTACTGCCAGTTTATAGAAGTCATGTAAAAATTCTCGGCTGCCTATTTATATTGAAAACAAAAATAAAGCACTCAAAATTTGTTTTTGTTTTCAATATAAATAGACAGCCGAGAATTTTTACATGGTTTCTATAAACAGGCAGTTATACTCATTAATTGCTCAGTTAGCCGACTGTAATGTAATTTAACTGCAACAGTATTAAGCAGCTGATCGATATTGTTATGTGAAAACTAATGAAAATGGTTAAAGAGATGTAACCGGAATGTAAAGGCTGAGTTAAGGCTCAGTTAGCCGACTGTAATGTAAAGTAAATGCAACGTAGGAAACAGCTGATCGACATTTTTGTATGAAAAGTAGGTTACGTTACATTACATCTCTATAACCATTTTCTTTACTTTTCACATAACAATATCGATCAGTTGTTTCATACTGTTGCAGTTACATTACATTACAGTTGGCTAACTGAGCCTTTAAGGCCATGATACACTATCATACAAAGTGGTGCGATCTACGAAAAAATGCAACCCCGGTATGTTGAATTTTATGAAAATTTTGAAAAGACAATAACAATTCATCATACCAGGGTAGTATTTTTTCGTAGATCGCACGACTTTGTATGATAGTCTATCACGTCCTTTAGCCGACCGTAATGGAATGTAACTACAACGTAGGAAAAAGCTGATCGATATTTTAATATGAAAAGTAGGTTACGTTACATAACATCTCTATAACCATTTTCATCACTTTTCACAGACAAGCTAATCGCTTCGCGGGTTGTGTTTGTGTTTTAAAAAAATAAAAAATAAATAAAAAAATAAATAAAAAAAATCAATATCGATCAGCTGTTTGCTCCTGTTGCATTTACATTCCTTTACAGTCGGCTAACTGAGCCTTTAATCCGTTTACGCATTTATCTTTCACATTTATCAGGAGGATTTTTTCGCTTTTCTCTCGATTTTTTTTCGAATTAAATATTAAAAATTATAAAAATAAAGTAAATTTTTTATGTTTCTTATTGCGATTTGTTTGATTTTCAATTAAGTTTTCATATTTACAAGTCTTCTTCCCATTTTTTACATTTACTGACAACTGATAGCGGGAACAAATTTTCATAGATACAGTGGGGAGCAGTGATGAGTACATGTTTGTATCTTCCGCATTTGAAGGCGCATAAAAATAGTAATAATGAAGCGATTTAATTTTAGTTTTTTGAATTATATTTATTATTTAGTTGTTAACATAAATGCTTTTAAAACAAAACAAAAACTACACTTTCAAAGAAAAAAACAAATAAAATTAAAATAACTCACATGTACTCACCGTTCGATATTGTGCCGACCATATTTTCACAATGGACCACAAATTCTCAATTGGATTGAGGCCGGTATTTTGTGGAGGCCACTGCATCAATTGAAAATTTTTCCCAGTCAGCCATTCCTTAACAATTTTCTAGGTTTTTTCGGGTCTCCATTCGGTTGCAACATAACATCTTTCTCAGGGTATGCGATCACGTCTAGAAAATCGGGAGGATTGGTCTGCAATATATTCAAATAGTCTTCTTATCTCATGATGCTACAAATTTTTTGCAATGGACCAATTTGCCACCATGTAAAACAATCACATACCATGATGTACAACCGCACAGCATGATATTGGCGTACCTGCTGTCGGCGCCACTAATACTCTTTACCATCCGACTGATATCAGTTAAATTTGAACATATCTGACCATGTTACGTGCTTCCAGTCATCAACAGTCCAATTTTTGTGTTGCCTGGTAGGACACTATTCAACGACACCATATTATAGAAACGGTCAAGTAGGGCGGAGGCAACATCATGGCGCGGGATTGTTTTACATGGTGGCATATTGGTCCATTGCGAAAACTTTATTACATCATAAGAAAATAAGACTATCTGAATATATTCCAGACGCATATTCTCGATTCTCTAGACGTGATCATACATCCCGAGAAAGAAGTCGTATTTCAAGAGGATGGAGAACCGAAACAACCCTCAAAAATCTTTAAGGAATGGCTGACAAGGAAAAATATATATTGGTACAATCGCCTCCGCAAAGTACCGACCTCAATCCAATTGAGAATTTGTGGTCCATTGTGAAAATATGGTCGGCACAATATCGAACGGCACCATCTATCTATCGTGTGGCAATGTGTGCAGCTAGAGTGGCAGTAAATTCCAGGCGAAATTATCCAAAAATTGATCAAAAGTATGCCCAAATGCATAAATAGGGCATTCCAAAATAAAGGGCTATGGATCAAGTACTAAAAATACATCATATTTTAAATGTTGCCTGAAGGTGCAAAAGTGAGTACATGTGAGTTATTTTAATTTTATTTGGTTTTTTCTTTGAATGTGTAGTTTTTTGTTTTGTTTCAAAAGCATTTATGTTAGCAACTAAATAATAAATATAATTCAAAAAACTAAAATTAAATAGCTTCATTATTACTATTTTCATGCGCCTTCAAATGCAGAAGATACAAACATGTACTCACCACTGTTCCCCACTGTAATTCACGATATTGTTTTCCTCTTCAAGGAGTATAAATATTTTGTGGGAACAAAAATTCTACTTGTTATTCACGATAGAGGTAGACAAAATTTTCCGTAAGCAGTAACATAGTGTCCACACCTGATGAATTTATATAATACCTCATCAAATCAAATCAAAGAAATATTTGAAAAATACTTGCCAAAAAGAACTAATTTGCGGGTTGTTTAATTTGTTGGTCACAAATAATTCTTGTGCCGACTTTTTTAAGCAAAAATTTTTTAATAAATAAACGTTATATGCACAAAAACACATAAAATGACCTTTGATATCAAGATGAATTCATCAGAAGGTGAACTCTGATCATTATATCGTAACGCTACCATAATATTAATAAATTGGTTCTATACGTAATGAATTTTAATCATGATATGAATTTGACATTCATCATGATATAAATTCATCAGGTGTGGATACATTGTAAGCAACGAAACATTGACTACTGTGATAGTCCGCCTTGTTCAAGCAATTTTAATACAAGAGCCTGTTTTATTACTGTTCGAATTGCTAAGGATCTCTGTGTAACTTTCAGTTCTTCTTAAAGATTATCCTTGTAACTCGTTACACAGGTTCGTTTTCCTCTTCAAATTTTAACGATGCGATATAACGCTAAGAAGTTCATAACTTTATTTTATTTTCTACCAAAAACTCATACAACAAATAATTTTTGAAATATCCTTTTTTACATGTTTTAACATTTCATTACTGTCAAATTGATGTGCGGAAAATCTGACTTAAATTCTTTAAAGACGATCAAACAGGCCTGTCAATCAGTGCATATATGTAGGACACTTACGTCAATTACCTTTGCTTACTGCAAAGAAACTGATGTTGTGATTAATCATAGTTCAAGACGATCAAATAATCAGCCCTCAAATGAAGAAAATTAATTTTTCTGATTTTCATCAACCTTTGCCGACAACGCGCACGTGTAGCAGCAACTATGTGATTGATGAATTTTTTTTATCGTCTCCAAGCCACTTAACTTCAAAAAATAACTGGAAGTAAGTTTTGATCAGTGTTGGTATCTCTACGAAGAGCAAAAGCACATTAAGCTGTTGCAAAAAGGGTAAAAAGCGGAATAAAATACGAAAAAGAGGGTAAAAAGCACGAAAGTATTTTTTTTTTAATTTTAATACATTAAGCCATTTAAAAAGGAGAGTTTATAGTGTAAAAACTTAAAATATAATTTAAAATTTTTGTTTCAAAATAAACAAAGTATTTGAGATGTAATAACAGAATTTATCAACATATCAATTAAAACAAAATCTTGATTAATTTAATAAAAATAAGTATGTAAAAACAAATAATAAAAACATCAGGAGTCAAATAATATAGTAACATATACACCCATACATATGTACATACATACAATAGTAGGTGAAGCTTAGGGTTAGATTAAGATATGTATGTTACTGAAAAATCATTTACACATAAAGAATGCATTAAAAGCGTCACTCTTTTCTTAAGTACTCTTAACTTAAAAGTTTTTGTTTTTGCGATATTCACCTTTATTCCAGTTGTTAACATTGACAGCACGTCAATACGATATGAAAAAATTGGGGGTTGGCTACTCGTTGTCTAAAACAACTGACTGCTATTGATAACCTCATGCTTTCAATCGAAATCGGCCCTTAAAATTTAACCACTCTTGTGCGTTGAATACAAATTTACCTACATTTTGTTGTAGACGTGAACATTTTGATTTACTTTGCACTTACAAATTAACAGCCTTATGTGAAATTCCGAAATCAGCCCTTAAAATTTAACCACCCTATATTATGATTAAAAATTTGTGTAAGCTTTAACAAATGCTTATTACATACTACTTTCAATCACTTATTATGCAGAGAATTATGTGGTACTTTCCAGTTACTTCCGTTTTTTATTTTGCAAAAAAAATTTAATTTTTTAATCCCAATTATGAAAAGTTTTCTACATTGTTTTTAACATACACGTAATTCACACGTTGATTTTTCAATGATTTTTTGAAGCACGATTTTTAGAGTTTGTAGGCGAAGGGTATAGAAAAGCAGAAGGGGTAGAAAAAAATCACATTTTCCGTTCTACGAGTTTTTTTTCAAATTTTCCTTACACATATTTTAATTTTTTAATGTTGCATTATTTTATTTTTTCATTGAATGTGACAACAGCTTTTTTTTAACACAAAACAGTGTCACCTGTAGGTATTTTTTTCACTAATATATGAGTATAGGGAATATAGGAAAAATGTTTTATTTTGGACAAAATGTAAGTATTTTTTATTCTCATATTGCATTTTTTGTGCATAAATGTAAAAATAATTATATTAAAAATATATTTTTGCTCATAAACCGTTTCAAAATTTGTTTTTGCTCGAAATTACATAGACTTTTAGTTAATTATTTTGGTGTTGTGAAAGTGCCTGTCTTTGGTAGCATTGCTAAGAGAATACTTATTTGTATGTGAGAGGATAAGAAAAACGCTGTCAAAATAAAATAGACTCTATCTCTCGACTGCTTTCTGGCGCTACTTTTTTGTGTCAATTTTTATGGAAAATGTGTTTCTACCTCAATTCTGCTTGATCATTGAGGCCTTAAATCTTTTTAATTTATCTTTCTTTAAATTAAATTACTAAAATTTGTAGATTTTCGTATTGGGTAAATTTTTTAACATGTAGGGAAAAAAACGGATTTTTTTAAAAATCTACTGGCAGCACTGATACAATTTTTGGAAGAAAAAAAAAATAAAAACTAGAAACATGGAAAAAATCATCTTATGAATGTAAAATGATTTTGGAAGCAACTTTTGAAGAGAATGAAAAATAAAATAAGATTTTTAAAACTATTTTAGTTTTGTAAATTAAAAATATTTTTATTTAACTAAAAAGCACCAAAAGCACTGTAAGAAATTGTTAAAAGCACTGTAAATACCCGCTTTTTAAAAAAGGGTATTAACCAAAATTTCGCGTTTATGAAGAGGGAAAAACACCAAAAAATACCCTAAACGCACCAAAATACCATCACTGGTTTTGTCCCTAGATCTTTATTTCTTTCCCTCCCTCTCTCTCCCTCTTTCTGCCTCTATTTCTCTCAATCTCTATCGTTTGTAAATCCAGACTTGAAGCAAAAAAAAAAAAAAAAAAAAAAAAAAATTGAGGAGTGTTAAACCAATCTAAATCAAATAAGACCAATTAATTAAATACCCTGCCCTTACTTGCAAAAGCTTTTAATACAAAAAAAAAAAACAATAAATAAATAAATAAATAAAAATAGTTTAATAGAAATTTTCTCTAAGTGTCCTTAAAAAAGAAATGCTCTGGACCTTTTTCTACTCGAAATCTGTATTTGTATTTAAAAAAAAAGCAAACAAAACAATTTTCTATTGCAATGCCACAACAATTTGTAGATAGATGTCCATACGAGGGTAATATAATAAACAAAGAAAGTAAATAAATTATACAAACATTCACAGATGTTAAAATAAAATTGTTTGATTATATAATGGGCAATAGAAAAAAGAGTTGCCTTAAAGAACATAAATTATTTTAAAATTCCTTTAAAGTTAGATATTCTTTTTTTTTTCTTCATTCACTCACCTTGTTGAAAATAATTGGCTTTCCTCACATACACACACACTAAAGCCATTAATTGCAGTTGCGATAAACGCTGCCGCGTTGATTGTGGCAAAGGCAAAAGATCTCGCAGATTGGCAATTTCAGCATTAATTAAATCTCTACGCAGTTTGGAGGCACCTTTTGTTGATTTGTTGGCATCAAAGCTGTAATTTAAATAAAAAAATATAATTTTTAGCATGTAATTATTATTTATATTGCAAAAGAAAAACTTAAAAGATAAATAAATAATTTCGTAAAATGTCTATAAAATTTACTTAAAAGCAGACTGCTAGTAGATTTCGATATGAATAACTGACTGACTGATTGTGTAAAGGGTTTTTTTTTAATGAATCATAAAATCAAAATTGGAAACGAGAATTTCCTTTGAATTTAGCAATCATTTCACAAGTATTAATTTTATTTTTTTATCAACTTTTGGGCTACTGTGCGCGGTTTTTAAATTAATGTGCATATAAGTATGTGTGTGTGTACTATATATATGAATGTGAGTGCGAGTGTAAGAACCTTCATGGATTAACATTTTTACCAACACACACGAACATCATTGGCATATCTTTATCTTATTGAAAGTTGGCAATCAGTGGCATGATTGCCAAAGTATTTAACTTTGTTTTACTTGCTTCCTTTTGCATAAGTAATTTAAATGTATTCAGGACAATCAATCGATGTGGATACTATTTTTAAAATGGAAAAGGAAATTTAAATAAATATTTTATTTTTCTTAATGAATTATATAATACTATCCGTGGTAAAATTGTTCCTACGACAATTACAACTATAGAAGTCGGTGCCTAGCCAGGCTAGCAAATTATATATTTAAATATTTGTGAGATTAGTTTCGAATATTATTGTGACCGACTTCAACTCATAGTGCGTGAACGTGCAATTTTGTGTATTAGTCGCATCATAACGCGAAAAAAAATAAAAATATATAATAAAATTTCAAAAAATTTATTGAAATTGAAGTAATTAATTAATTAAAATAATAAAGAGCTTATAAAAAATATTGAGAAAAATAAGCTTTTCTATAGAAAAGTTATTACAATATTATATTCGTAAGCTTGTTCTAAAATTGCAAGGATAAGGTTATAGTAATCATACACATGTAGATAATATTACCGAGAGGGTTCCGTTTTGATTTCCTTACAATTGTTACGATAAGCTTTTTCAATATATTTGCAATCCTTTTTCAAGCTGAAAGTAACCAAAGCTTATTTTAATAATTTTCACAAGGCATTTGTGTGTTGGGACTGAATAAAAGTTATTTTCAATTTGTTTAACGGTTTAAGTTTTTTTAGTTTAATTTTTAGCTTTTTAGTGTCAATGCTAAATTTTAAGGGGCGTGGTTCAACACACTTTTGAAAAAACCAGCACCCCGCCCACTTTTCTTAATTTAAGATCGTGCCACTTTCATAGCTCAAGGTGTGTGTGCCAAGTGTCCTAAGAATCGGCTTTTTAAGCATAAGATTATGTCATTGTAAGAGCTCGAAGTGTTCCAAAAATTTCTTGGTAATCGGATGATAAGAATTACATATCGCTACTTTAATATATAAAGGCCCTAACTAATAATTTTTTTAAATCGAAATTTTTTTTATTTGGATAGAAGATGTTCTATATGTACATATGTATGTATAATGTATCGAAAAATTTAAAAATCTTGATTTAAAAAAAAATAATGAGTTAAGGCCTTTCTATGTTAAGGTGACGATATAATATACATAATATTAAATTTTAATGGATGTGCTCCCGCCAATAGAGCTGCAAAACTATCGATAGTGGCTCCATTCGATAGTTTCGATAGTATTTTTTGATGCCATCGATACTATCGATAGTTTTTGATTCTTAGAAACTTATCAATTGTGTATTTTTCTAATATAAAATCTTGAATTTTTTAATCATTCCATAAAGTAAAAAGAAACTTGATTTTTTTAAAACTTTTAGTTCCAATGTTTTTAATACACATATTCAACAAACATATATTCACAGTTCTATAAAAAATAAACGAAAAAGCAAACAGATAGATAGATGGATCAAGAAAAAATAAATTAAAAAGGAATAAAATAAAAAAAATCTTTCATCATTACTTAAACTATTGCAGTTAGCTAAAAAGTATTGGTTTAACAGAAGGAGAAGCAAACTATTTAGCGTCACCTGTTATTTAAAAGTAAAGAGCGGAGACAGTCCAGTAGCCGTCAAATTTCTTCATGTATCAAAGCCGTTGGTATATAATTGTATTTTTATGCAATTTGCATCTAGTAGATAAAAACTGGCATCTTATGTTGAAACAAATCAAAACTAATTAATTTGTTTTCACATTTATATATAGATGGTCTCAAGTAGAAAGGCCCTAACTCGTATTTTTTACGAAATTGAGGTTTTCACTGATTCCAATATATTTCACACAAGTACACCTTGTCGCAAAAATTTATTGCAATAGTGTAAAAATTATCGTTTTTACAAGCAGTTGAACAAAGCAGTTCTACGTGCAGTTGTACTGTGCATTATTACATTTTTACCTTCTCCTGTAAAGTTACAACTATTTGAGTTAGGGCCTTTCTACTTGAGACCAACATATTATGTAATGATAACCATTATTATAAAGGTTTACAGGCAGCGAAATTTGTATGTTGCATTTTTTATTACACAGTCGCCATCATTCCGTTTTTATTGACTTTGATTTTCTCTCTAGAACAAGAAGTGTGTTCTTGTCGATAGTATCACTATCGAAAAAAATATCATTAGTCTACTTAATATAAAACTATCGATACTATCGATAGTATCATCGATAGTTTTGCAGCTCTACCCGCCAACTTTTATAAATACAAGCTCATGTCGTCTTTAGAATTTAGGTTTCGTAAGAAAACGGTTAATTAAACACATTTAAACAAAGGGTGGTTTTTTAAGAGCTTTCGGATTTGATTAAAAAAGCCACATAAAATTTAAAGAAATATACATATGTAGGAAATCATTATTTGAGTCGGTAGAAGGATCAATATAATTCAATGTTTAAAGATGATTTCAGGTAAATTTTGCCCGCTGATATGTTTGAAATGATTCATACGCTGGGTGTTATTTTTGCATAATTTCTTCATCATATCGCCGGTATCTCACGAATAAATTTTTTAATATTGTTTTCCAGTGCATCAAACGTTGCCTGCTTGTCCCTATAGACATGAGCCTTAACATAGCGCCACAAAAAAATAGTCTAAAGGCGTGAAATCGCACGATCTAGATGGCCAATTGCCCGGCCCCATACGTGAAATAAACTGTTAACCAAACTCGACCCTCAATTGAGCCATTATTTCGCATGATGTATGGCATGTGGCACCGTCTTGCTGAAATCACATGTCAGCCAATCCCAGCTCTTCCATTTTGGAAAAAAAGCAACAGTTGCCCAATTGTTACGAAAAGCACCGAATCTATAATTCACAGTCATCAACAAGACTGGCGGATACAGCTGCGATATTTTCCTCTGTCCGCGTTCTGGATTTGTAAGTCGATTCAAAGTTAAATTATATACCAAACTGAACATGTTTAACAGTAGCATGATACACGAAAACGGCTGAGTTGCCAAACACAGTGTTCACAGAAAAAAATATTCCTGCAATAAACAACTTTATTTGAAAATAAAAGCAAAAATCAATTAAAAATGTATTTAAGTCGATTAAACTTTTGTTTAAAAATAAAATATTCCTGCAATAAACGGCTTTAATAGAAAGTAAAACCAAAAATCAATTAAATTGTTATTGAGTCAATTAAACTTTATAACTAATTAAATTTTTAAACAAAAGTTTAATTGACTTGATTTTTGGTTTTATTTTCAATTAAATTTGTTTATTGCTTATATTTTATTTTTAAACGAAATTTTTATTGACTCAAATACATTTTTATTTGATTTTTGGTTTTATTTTCAAATAAATTTTTTTATTGCTGGAATATGTTTTTTTGTGTTGCCATAAATAAAGTTGTTTAAAATCAACATTTATAATACTAAATTTTAATGGGCGTGTCCCCAACCGTTCTTGTGAATTTATCAAAATAAAAACTTAAACAATTTGTCAAGTTTTGTTACATGGAATAAGTAGAAATATATTTAATATGCAGGAACACGCCAATTTTCTTAAACGCAAGATCGTATAAATTTTTGAGCTCTAGGTGTAGCTATGGCAAGTTTCCAAAGAATCGGCGTTGTGAAATTGGCGTTTTTATTGGCGTTGTTTCGCCCACTTCTTTTAAGGGCGAGATTGTGTGGCAAGTTTCGTGTAAATCGGATTAGTCAAAGTATATATAATATAATGAATAGAATAAAAAACCGCCAAATATTTTAAGTTTCAAGAACTTAACTATAACTACCTAAAGGCTGGGTTAGCCGAACGTTGCTGTTGCTGTACCGCACCGTACCGAACTGTTAGCACGTTGGTGCACTTATAGAACATTTAAAAACGTGCGTATGCTTTACTTCGTTTTGTTGTTTTAATATTAAAAAGGAACAGCTGTTCACAAAACAGTGATGGGAAATAAAAAAGTTCAAATGGTGAATGTAGCGAAGAAAAAGTACCTAAAATATGTAAACGCTACTAAAACTGTATACTGTCTGTTATACATTTATAACAAATTAATATATTCATACATACATACATATCGATGGACACAAGTACACCTCGTCACACAAATTTATTGCAATATCGTAAAAATAACACTTTTAAAAGCATTTTAACAAAGCAGTTGTGCTGTTTAATATTATGTTTTTATCTTCCCCTGTAAAATTACTATTATTTGAGTTAGGGCCTTTCTACTTGTGACCAACGATATGTATGCAACATGAAATAATTTTTACATGTGTGCATATACAATAAGAAGTTTTGATACCATTTAAATCCTTTAATACATATCACATTTATATTATGCTCATACATATTTATGCATTTCTTTATTATATATAAGTACATATACATACACATGCATGTATATATTTGTGTACATAAGTATGTATATATGTACATTCCCAAATATTTATTTGTATATTTATGTTTTTTCACACAGATATTATTAACAAAAGTACAAAAAAACAGAGCCAAAATACCCCTATTCCATTTAAATTACAATGGTACCATCACTGGCTTACAAACGTCACTTAACAACGTTAGGAAATTCTCTTTTATACAGGTTGAGACGTGCCGTCAACGTTACAGCAAATTTCGGTAAGCGCTTGCATTGTTTTCAATCAACAAAAACGATCAGCTGTTTCGTTAGCTTACGTGGACGTTCGGCTAATTCTACCTTAAGTTTCAAGTCATCCTGAAAATCCTGTATTGATAGTCTTCATTTCATACTTCACTATTATTCCCTCTAATTTACCCAACAAACAAACAAACAAAAAAAAAGCAACCTGGCAATCTTTTTCTTCAGTTTTGGTGCACAAACAATGCCTGCATACTTGCAGCATTCGAATTTGGTTGTCTTATATTTTCTTTCCTTCTTAATGTCTGGCTGAAATAGAGGGAGGTATCAACGCTGGCGTCTGGCCTCATCAGTTGGAGTGCAATTTAAGCAGAAAAGCAAAACATTGATGTATCACAAAAATTCACAAGCTGCATTGTTTTAAGACAAAAAATTTTTCGCAAAAAAAAAAAATAAAAAAAGAAACAACTTAAAATCCACATAGAATTCCATATGAAGAATTATAGGCAGCTTATTTTAGTTTTCATTTGAGTATTTTAGGTTTTTTATATTATTAAAGCCTTTGGGTGGTTTTGATGATGCTGCAGCAAGTAGCAGCTTTTGAGTGCAGCAGCACTGAAGCTTGCAACGGCATAACTCAAGTTTGCCTTATGCATGCGTTAAAGTAGCTGCTTACAAAAATTCCTATTAGTATTAAATATTTTTTTATTTTTATTTTTTTTTTTTTTTTTGCTTCAAATTAGTTTTATTTACACTTTTCCCACGCCACAAATTCATAATATTTTTAGATTGTAGATTTTTGTGCAAGAACTTGCAGCAATACATTCTTGCATGTAATATTGATTTTTTTGAAAAGGGAATTTAAAAATTACTAGAGCACATAAAAATTGTTTTTTTTCAGCAGGCTTATTTATGCCTCATCGCCTGCTAAAAGAATTATGTGCATTTTTTTATTGTTTGACCATATTTCATTTAACAAACATTATCTTGTCAAATTATTTCCCATATCTGTTTTTATTGTTTAGTAATTATACCAAAGATTACCGTATAATTCTTTTATGGATTAAATAATAAAATTTTTTATATACATACATATGTATGCTTTCTTGAAAAAAATAAAAATAAAACACCATAAAAACAGAGTTTTTGTAGGCGCTGCAAAGTTATGCAGTTTCATTGGTTTTCACATTAAATTATTATGTTCATTTAAGTTTAAGGGAAGCGTATTGAGGAAAGTTCTGGGAATTTTCTTTATATCCACAGAATTTTTGCAGCTGCAGTTTAGAGCGTATTATTAGCAATAATATTTCTGATGCCGGTAGAGGTCGTTTAAAATTTAGTGTTTGTTAGGGATGTTACTACGTACATATATACCAAAATTTTAATAAGTTTATAAATAAAAAATTAAAGAACATAATGATAATTCTGTGACTTTCTGCTTAAAATAATTTTTTTTTTACTCAAAAAACATTTTATTTATATTTCTTTTAAGCTCAACACATCTAGTTCCTCATTCCCATTAATAAAATTGTTTGTTTCAATGATGATCACTACATTCGACGCAAAGCTTTTACCTCCCAGCCTCTTTTTAAAAGTTAGAAAGAGCAAATAATCGCAACCCTTCGCTTCGCTTTTATAATAGAATTTGGATTAAAACGTTTATTGCACATTTTTTAATACGCATTTAACTACTTATTTAGTCTCTTTTCATTCGGATAGAATGTTTTTTTTTCAAAAATTTTATTTGTTTATTATTTAGGGGCATGAAATGTATAATTAGTATACAAAAGGGTTTTGAGGTATTTTGGGGATTTAAAAAAAATATATATAGGAAAAACTCTGTCAGGTATAACTCAGAAATCACACTTACATAAAGGATTCGATCAAGTTTTTCCATTTTGCTCTCAATAAATTACTGGTCAAATAAGTGGTAAAGTGTCAGGTAGTGTTCTCGTAGCGAATAGGCTAATTGTGTAGTAGCCATTTATAGATTTTAGCCATAGTGTCTACACAAGTGTGCACCCGTTCATTGACCTGATAGAACAATAGTTTTTCTTCGCTTTAAACCGATATTGAACTTTCCAAATGCTCCAAGTAGTATTCGAATGTAATCGTTTTAAAATTTTCAAGGTAATCGATGTGAATGACAACGCCTGCATATAAAAGAAGCCATAACCTTGTTGGCCGACAGACCAACCTTAGGCTTCCTTAGTACACGTTTATCCGAAGAAACTTACTGCTTTGATTGATTTTGATCCGTAGGCTATTGTAGTGGATCCATATTTAGTCCAGAGTCATAAAACAGCGCGAAACTGGTACAGATTGCGTCTAAACATTGTTAAACAATATTTTAAAGTGGTCACACGGTTGTGATCAAAGCACTAGACCCCTTCCTCGTGGATAGATTTTTCATATCCAAATATTCATTAAAAATATATTGTAGTATGTATCTCTCCATTAAGATGCTTGCAGCCGCAGCCATCTCAACATCATACTATAGCATTTATAAACTATTTCTGGCGTGACGACCTTTCTTGGGCGTCATTTGAGGTTAGGAAGTAAATTGGCTATAAGTGACTTTTTTTTGACAAATTCAATTTTATTGATACCAATGTAAAGTAGAAATATAAAAATTAATAATGATATATGATGTCGGGCTTATCACAATGCATCGTCGAATTTAATCTTTCAGAGCGTCGGTTGTTTGTGGTTTGTTCACTTAAACCCGGTCTTTCAAATAGCGCCATAAAAAATAAACCAGGTGCGTTAAATTACAAGAACGAGGCGGTCAATTGACATTGCCAAATAGAGAAATTACGCGACAGTGAAATTTCTCATGCAATAACTGAATTGTTTGGCCGGTTGTGTTGCTTGTGGCGCCGTCTAGCTGCAACCAAAGGTTACTGATGGGAAGCAGTGGAAATGCAGTTTATCAAAAAGGACTTCCAATTTTATTAACTTTATTTGTTTCTATATTTATGATTTGATTGGGCTAAATTTCGTATCGCTCTGCAAGCCAAATTACATGTGCTAATTTTTAAGAACACCAAAGTTTATTGTAAATATTCTGACAAACCCTAGCAGAACGGAACAACTAGCTGTTTTCAAAGGTCGCAACACCTAAATCATCAGCGTTTTTTGTGTTTGGTCTAATGTATGTGGTGTCAGTTGATATAGATTTGTGCTTTATATATATACTCAGTTTTCAGTGCAAATGGAATATGTAAATTATTTTGATTACTTAAAAGTAACAAACCAAACAAGTTTGTCTTAAGTAGTAGAAAAATAAGCAAATTAACTGACATGTCCATAATTGGTAAAGAACAAACGACAATGGCAAGACTGTCGTAAATTCAGAAGCTGTAAAATTAAGCTTTCATTCCAAAAAAACCTTTCAGCAAATTGTAATACGATGAATGCGTTTAGTTCGCAAGGAATTTACAACAAACACTAGGGATATTTTTTCAAACGCAAGAAATTGTAGCATACAGGCATGTTCTCACACTCGCAACTCGTATAATATTTGCGATTATGACTTGAACTCGCAAGATTAGTGTTCTGTAAATCGCAAACGCCAGAATTTTGGCGAGTTGAACTCGCAAGGGTATACTGAAGTGAACTGATGAAATTACAATAAACTGAACTTTAAACAAACAATAAAATGATAAATATATTAAATTAAATATGTTTTCTTTTTATTTGTATCAAAACTAGACGATTTTGCTGACAATTTTAATAAAATATATTAAATTTAAAAAAAGCTTTTTTGTTTTGCTCATTTTTCCTCTCCATTTTTTCCTTATACTCTGGCGATTTGAGCATACATCAATATGACAAGTCGCAAGCAAAACGCATGAGTTACAGAACATGTAGAAACAAGTTTAGCGATTTGCAACTCACATGCGATTTGAAAACCTTGCGAGTGTGAGAACATACCTGATAGTTTCAAGAGCTAGTTAATATTAGCCCAATTCACAATTTTGTGCAAATGGTCTTGCATCATTGCATGTGAAAAATGGTATAGTATTTATATTAATACTCACCACTTAAAAATTCTTAACATTTGCACAAGATTGTGAATTAGGCTATTGTTTACATATAAAATCTTTTCGTGTGAAATAATCAATGGTGCTCAATATTTTTCGCAAAATTGGAAGAGAGTTAGTTGTAAGCACACAAACATAAAAATGTTGTCAGTAATTATCCTTGAAGTACATATTACGAGTATGTATATACGTATCTTACTTCCAAGTGCCTTAGATTGGTCACTCCTGGGTTTTATAATTTAACGTGGTTTTAATTTTTTTATAAAAAAAGGGTGTACATCATTTTTCTTAAAATACAACAAAAATAATAATAAAACTAAATAAAATGCATAGCGTAACACCGGTAGCAATATCGACGTCATCATCGCCATGGTCTTCATTATGGGGATCAACCAACATTTTGTTGTTGTTGGCGTTGCTGTTGTTGGTTTAGGAAATTTTTGTGTTGCCACAAACGAGATGTATCTATCACTCAGTCAGTCACTCGCCCATGTTGGTGGTAAATAAAAGCAGGAATATGCAAAAAGAGCTCCAAACATATCAGCAAAGACAACAACAAACATCAAAAACCAGCAGCAACCACTACGAAGAAAAACCGATGGCTAAATAAGTATGTTTATTGAGAAAAAATAAAATAAAGCCTTAAAAAGAGCAGCAACATGAAGCTATTGAAGTGTTGCTGCATTGCTTGTACTTACAATGCAGGCGACGGCGTCGGCGTCGGCGACTCTAGAAAAATATAGTGTTTAGTCTGTTTTGTTAGCTGTTGTTCTGGTTTTATTTTTCAAACTCTCACACTTTTATTTCGGCTGCTGCTGCTCCTACTGCCTCACTATTGTTACTGTCTGCAGTTCTTCTGTTATTTTTTGGGGTTTTCATCGCCAATCACTGGCACTACGTAGCAGTGGTGGTCAATTATCTTTTGTTATGTTGTTTTGCTACCGGTATTAAGTTTAAGTTGGCATTTTACAGCTTACGAGCATAATGAAGTTTATGGATTTATGAGCGCTGTTCTTGGGAAACACCAACTTTGATGGCAATGAAATGGTGCGCCAGCAGTGGAAGTACAATTTCTCTCATAATTTTTTTTTTTTATTTTGCCTCAAAGTTAAAGAATAAGAAGAATAAAAATAAAAAATAAAAAACTAACGTTTACGCGTGATATTGATCGGCGCTTGGATGCACACATAATCTGTAGCTTCTTTTTTGGATTTTGGGTTTGATTTTTGTGGTCTGCATAAACCAAAGAAGTTCTTAATAACGGATTTGATGGTAGTACGAGTATTTTCCTTATGTGTTGGCTGTGGTGCCGGTTCATGCTACTTATTTATTTCATCATATTTCTTTTTTATTATTAATTTTTACTTGCTACTGGGCAAAATATTTTGTAAATCTCAAGTTCATGTTGTCTGTCTGTCTGTCTGCATGTTGTACTCGTATTTGTGGTACGTGCATTTGTTGTATGCATATTGGCTCATATTTATGTATGTTCGTTTTTTTTTCTGGCTACAGCTACTGTTTGCTATTTATTGGTTGAAATTTCTGATATTTTTGCGATGATTGCTTTAATTTGCGTGCGAAAGTTTTTAATAAAATCTAGAGGGAAAAAAGTATGAAAATACAAATTGTGGCCGTATAGTTTTGTATAGTATTTTGTTTTTTTATTTTTTTTTTTGCAAGCAAAGTACATTATTTATAATGTTCCCATGACTCTTCTCTGGCTTTTCATCTTATCTTATAAAGGTAATAATTTTGTAGGCGACCATAGATTTTTTTTGCTTTTCAAAAGAAGTGAACATTTCTCTGATAGTATTCCAACATATCAGTTCGTTGTAGTTGTAAAATAAATTCTTGATAAGATAAAGAAAAAATTTTAAAATTTTGCTTCACCGAAAAAAAAACAAGCAAAATTTGCAATTTAAATAAAGACATTATGTCAAAGAAATGAACTTCGGTATTTCTTATATGTAAATAAAGAAAAAAATAAATAAATTTTTTACTAAATCTTAACAGATGGAAATAATTTACATATGCTAAAATCAAATTTGTTTAATCATATATAATTTTTTATCATTTTGTCAAAATTTTTTTATGTACATCTACTTGAAATATAGCCCACCGGTCACTTGCGGTTGAAATTGCCAGATTTGAAACTTATTGTAAAGCTCGACATCGAAAATTCAGCGATGAAGCTAATTCTTGGCTCAATGCACATTGGGTAATGTGACCTACTTTTTAGGCCAAAATTAATTTGGAAATTTTTAGGGTTGCCACCATATATTAAAAAAAAATAAAAACTAAGTATCTAGAAAACGATAAAAATATGCAAGGGAGCTAATGAAATGGCGTATAAACCATATAAACAAAATCTGGCTTGAAAAAGTCGTTAATTTTCCGTGGGTCTTGTGCCACCTTAACGATAACTTTTTACAAAAATTGTATACCTAGCTAACATACACAAAAATTATTAGAAATTAATTTTTTTTATGAAACAACGGATAAAAATGTATTAAATATTTAAAGAAAAATAAATGTAAATGAAAGACAAAAAAATAGCCGGCAAATGCTTTAAATTTTACAACTAAAAATGCCTCAAAAGCGTCGTGTGTAACTCCATTTGTATAGCGTTAAACGTTTAACAAACCAGAAAAGCGTTGCCGCTTAAGCGTGGTATGTACCCCCACCTTATGCGTTTTTTGAGTATGGCAACACTTACTGAAACATGAAATTTAAGCGAAACTATTTTATAAGGAGGCGAATGAAATTGGTCTTATGATGTGCAATGGATGTCAAAATCCATTTGCAAAAAGTGATTTTTAGTTTTTTTTTCTACATTTTGCTTCATATTTTATATAGTGGTAGATAAATATCCACATTGTCCTTACATTCTTAGGTATATATGTATGTGTATTGTATATACATATGTAATATACATATATATATAAGTATATGAAGTTAATTTTTACGTTTTACCTTTAATTTTTACATCCTTCTCTCAATGCACCAAAACTCGAAACATCTGACATAAGTGAAACTATAAAAAGGAGGGAAGAATTCCTAAATTAATGTGTAATTTCTCTCTCAATAGGTGTCCATATGTGTAATTTTGTATTAGAATATAGAAATAGTAATTTTGAAATAGAACTCAAAAGTTAAAAATTAAAAGCTTAAAATAAATTTATGGTAACATATTACTAAAAATAAACAAATTTAATATTGACCGTTTAAAAAATGAAATAACACTTACTGTTTACTAACGTTAAACAAATTTAAATTCATTTATGATAAAAGCGCGTTTCGAAATCACATTTTTATCGCAACGGCATTTAAGAATGCTTATATTCCCATAAAATAACAAATTGAATAAATTGGTTATAATGACGCCATTTATAAACAAGAACCTAAAATTTTAAATCGAAAATTAACAAAAACGATGGACTCATGTTCTATACCATAAGCAGTAGCATTAAAATTTTAAATGAGAGATTCAAGTTCATGCGTTACAAAGGAAAATTACGTCATTTCAAAGCAGTTTTTGACCTTAGTCTGATAAAAAAAAAAAAAAGAAAAAAGCTTTAAAGAAAGTTTTGTAATGACAAAAAGCAATATTTATACAGAAAATAATAAAATTTTTAACACAAGTGATATCACTAATACCACCCATACCATAGCGTTGAAAAACTTATTTCCTCAAAATTATTTTTTTCTCTTGAACTACGAAATTAAATTTTATAAATATGAATAAAGAAATAACGAAAAAATATATTAAAATTAAAAATTTATAAATCAAAAAATTCCAACAAAATCGGGCAATAATTACAGGGACGTAACATACATATACGCATACATACATACATATGTGGATATGCACATATGTAAATGCATTTGCACACAATAACTTCATACGTAAGTATGTACATACCCGCATACATTTAAGCACACAAGTCATACATGCGCAGATCCAAGCATACGCCTAAAATCAATGATGCGTGTGACACATTATAGTGAACAACAACATCGACAATTACAACAACACAGCAACGGTTAGTCTGCTTATCCCCAATGACGCCGTCACATCTCATGTGGAGTTTAACAACAACAGCCGGCGAGACACATACACTCAAACACTTACATATGTACGCGGCCACACACACTTTCTTCGTCACATATTTTCACTAGTTGTTCGGTTAGTTTTTCATTCGTACGATTTTATATGCTCGTGCTTTTTTTTACAAAAATAAATAAATGTGTGATTGTTTGATTCGATATTGGAAGTGTGTGTATGTGTGTGTGATGGGGACCGAGTAGTTTAGTTATTGTTTTTGTATTTATATCAGCGGCAGTCTTCGACCAATTAGTTGGTTAATATGTATGTATGAATGTTTACTTGATAAATTGTTGTAGCGTGTGTCTGTTGTCATGTCATGACGCAGTCAATTGAAATTCGTCAACACAGAAAATGTTAGCAGTAAACACGTACATGCACACATTCAATCATATGTCGTTGAAGTACATGCATACATGCACGATTTTGCATAAAATGCATTAAGTACATGTACATATAGAACCAAAAAGAAAAAATGCAAGAAAAATATACAGTAGAATCCCGATAATTCGTAAACGCAAGGGATCTGTTATTTCCTTACGCATTTATGGGGTTTTCCAATTAACCGGATTTTTGTTCATTGAGTTTATACTAAAAAAAAAAATACGAACCAACGAGTTGTTTTTATTTATTTTATGCGTGAACTTATTTTATGTGAACTTTTTTAATTAAAATAAAAAACTCACCAAAAAAAATTAAACCAAAATCCGTAAAAAAGTTAAGTGGGCCTACTTGCTACTATGACTACCTAACTTTGGTCCACTGTGTTGTCAGTTGATGTAGATTTCTGCTTTATATACGCAACTTTTTTGCAAATGGAATATGTGAATTTTTTTGATTCATCGTATTTCAATTTGCTAAAAGATTTTTTGTAACAAAATCTCAATTTTACCATCTATAAATTTACAACAGTCTTGGCATTGTATTTGGTTCTTTACTAATTATGCACATGTTAGTTAATTTGCTTATTTTTTTTATACTTAACAAAATTGAGATTTCATTACAAAAAGGCTTTTAGCAAATTGAAATACGATGAATCAAAACAATTCACTTATTCCATTTGCAAAAAAGTTGCGTATATAAAGCAGAAATCTACATCAACTGACACCACACAGTGGACCAAACACAAAGAACGCTGATGATGAAACAGCTAGTTGTTCCGCTCTACTAGTGTTTGTCAGAATATATGCAATTAACTTTGGTGTTATTTGTTTTTTAATAATTATCACATGTAATTTGTCTCACAAAGCGATACGAACTTTAGCCTGATCAAATCATAAAATATAAAAACCCTTTAATATGCGAAAATCACATTCATTTTGATCTCCTCGTTAATTGGTATTTTTTTATTCAAAAAATGATGAGATCCCCTTAAATTGTACTTTTATAATTCGTAATAAAGGCCAATGTGTTTTGAAAAAAATTATAATGTATGTATGTATGTATGCATATGTATATGCGTGTTCTTTTTGCGTATTATAATATTGGCTTCCTATCTGTTATATAGCTCTTTAACGTCTTACAAATAAATATTTTACTTAAGCTCTTATAAAAAATAAACATAATATGCATATTTAAAGCAAGTGTTTTATTTTTAAATTGACTGTAGGTATTTATGTATTTTAGGCTGAGCCAATTTTTGTTTTTCCTTAACCTAAGTAATTTTTTATAATAATCTCTTATTATTACTGACATTGAGTTAGGTTTATATGAATTATTTACTGAATAAACAAAAGAGAAAAATTAATCTTTAATATTAATATTAGTAGACAAACTCTAGCACAGTATCCAAAAACTTATTTTCTTCATCAATCAATGAAATTTAAACAGCAGAAAAAATGTTCTTCAATTAAAAATTTTAATTGAAATATATATATATATATATATATATATATATATATATATATATATATATATATATATATATATATATATATATATATATATATGCAAACATTAACAATTTAATTGAGTCAATTAAATTTTTTGTTTAGATATTTAATTAATTAAGAACTAATTTTTGGGTTCGAGATTAAACTGATTTTCTTTCTATAATTAGATAATCCGCAAATTAACTTAATCTCACATTAATTGAAGTTGATGTCTTTGAGTGGTAGTTTAAACTTCTTTTTGTATGTAGTATTACCTGCTGAGAAAGAAACTAGTAGCAACATTTTAAATGCAAAAGTCATAATGTTATCAAGACACCTTAATTTTTTGTGGGAAGAAGAAGAAACTGTCTAGTTTGTTATTTACAAGCAAAATATTGTGTGTAATAAAGGAAATATATAAATAAATAATATAAAATGTATTTACATATTTGTTTATGAGTTTTTAAATTATTTTATTAAATATTTTTTTTTAAACGTTAAGCCTACAGTACACGGCATGTAAAAAGCCACATGCGTATGTGGCGATGACGTCACGAGAATTTTCAGCATGTTCGTTCCATTTTTTAAAAATACTAGTAATGGCTACATGCCGTAAAATATGTATAGTACTTTTGTTCCAAAATACTTATGTATGTGGTACATGTAGCCGAATAGAAGACATTTTCTGGGGCAGCTCATCTGTAAGCATGTTAATATATACATGTACATATGTTGCTAGTACACGGCATGTAGCAAATGTAGCATCGTGATGACGTCAAAATTACGTCAGAACCACATGCGCATGTGGTTTTTTACATGCCGTGTACTGTAGGCTTTATAGTTATGTTTCACAAGTGTATGTTATCAATATTAATGTAAGATTAAACCACCACAATGGGCCGCTTAAACCAGCAAAGAAAAACATATAATCGATTACCCAAAAACCACAAATAAGATTAAGATTAATTGAAGCTGTAATCTTTAACTCAAGAGTCGCCCTAAAATTTTAGTTAAAAATTTAATTGAGTCATAAGTTTAATTTACACTAAAGAATTTTAATTATTATTTTTTAATTAAAGGTGTTGATTGGAAAAATATTATATATATAAATAGTTTAAATTGCCAAGCCTTATTTTTCAATTCACTTGAGTAGAACAGAATCTGGAAAAATAACTTCCACATAGAGTCCTAATGAAAGTTTAAACAATTGTGTAGAATATTTTAATGTTGAGAAGAGGTGCCACACAAAAAGTATCTAAAACTTTATTCTAACTATAATAGACTCAGAATATTGTATGAGAGCTGGTACGACCGATAAATATTTGTTTCAACAATTAACAAATCTTCATAAAAGAACTGGATCAAAAAGAAGCATAATAATCAAAGAAACTGAAAAAGTAACAGTTTAATATTTGTTGAAACCAAATAAGAAACTCTATGCAACCAACTTAAAAATATTATGTACGAGTATGTATAATAATTGTAGGTATGTTGTTGTAATACAACAATAATAATAATGTGTATTTGAGTCTGTGTATGTCTTCCGTATTTTCAAACGAATAAATAAAAACACTAAAGTGTTAATGAAATTAGCAACCCTTTTTTATTTTATTTAATTTTATTTTTACTTTTCTATTGGAACTTCTTCTCCTGCTTGCTTCAGTTGTTTGTTTTTTCTTCGTATGCTGCACTTAATTTTATAACAGCTTTGGCTGCTAATGTTTGCTGCTCTGCAAACTATATAAATAAGTTTGTATGTATACAATTATACACCCCAGTCAGCATTTTATGAAATTAATGATCATATTCGAGTCTTTTTTGACTCCTCCGTACGATTAAAATAAGCATTTATGCGCTCGTTTTCGAGTTGAAAATGACTGTTCATTCGGGAGAAAATGGTATAGCCGCGAGTCTTCTAAAAGAGTCTTTTATGACTCGCATTTCCGATCAATTTCGATTAACTTTCGAGACAGTTTGTGAGTATTTACATTCAGTTTTTTTTTTGTTTTAAATTTTTATATTTGCTTAAATTTCTTCGATCTTTTTGTTTTTAATGTGTTTTTTATATTTATTAAGCTTGAGATCTTATTTTTATTATTATTTTTTTATAAAAGAATTAACAAATTTTATTTATTTTCCAATATTTCGTTGCCACAATGGGTAACTTCTTCAGGGAAATATGTTTGTATAATAATTGACAATGAAAAAATATTTTTTATAAAAAGGCGGTAAATCAAAAAACTCAAAAAATTATAATATGAAGTTTGTTATACATTGAAAAAATAGTATTTTAACTCAAATAAACACATAACAAAAATTATTTTAAATGTTGGTGTCTGTTACAGTTTGAAAAATGTTTTACATTCTGTTATCTATTAACTACATGTCTATAACATTGTGCAACATTTAGTGTATCTGTTCTGTAGTTTATTCGTTGTGTTGATGGTACTTTTATAATATGTAACAAATCTAACATATATCTACGTCTGAAATTATTTTCCTTATCTAAAATCAATGTATTATTAAAATCTGGATAATGATTTTTGTCCCTGCAATGTAATGTTAATGCTGTTTTTGGTGTGGGAGTAATGTGCCTGTATTTTTGATCGGACTTGTGTCCAGATATCCTAGTTTTTAATTTATTTTTTGTAGTACCTACATATACCTTATTACAATTTTCTCTATCATTACCTCCACATGGTATTTTATATACTAAATTTGACATTTCTGATTTGTCTATTCTATCTTTTGTTTTGCTAAATAATCTATTTAATGTGTTATGCATTTTATGTGCTATTATATATTTTTACTGTCATAAATATTTGAATTTTGAATTCTTTCAGACAAAAGAGGAACATAAGTTAGTGATTTATAAATCTTTGGTTCAGTAACTGTTCTTCTGTGCAAATTATTGCAGTTTTTATATTGCCTTATTAATCCATATATCAAAGAAATAGGGTAATTATTATTCACTAAAATTTCTTTTATCTTTTCTATGTTAATCCTATGAAATTCTATATCACTAATCCTCAAAACTCTTTGAATTAGATTTTTTGCTGTATTGATTATTATCCTCTTTGGGTGTTTAGAGTAATAATTGATAATCCTACCTGATGAAGTTGGTTTCTGATACCAATCTATACATAATCTATTTCCCTTTCTCATTACTAGTGTGTCTAAATAAGGAATTCTAGAATTACATTCCTTTTCAATTGTAAATTTTATATCATTATGAAATGAGTTTAGTGTGGCCAACATATTGTCAATGGATTGATCTGAGATTATACAAAACAAATCATCAACGTATTTTGTAACAATCCTTCGTTTTATATTTAACTTATCAATACAACAATCCAATAACTTCTCCATAACAATGTCAGCTATAATTGGAGATGCTGGAGACCCCATAGGAAGTCCTTTTTGTTGGATATATATTTTATTATTATACTAACTTATGTTCCTCTTTTGTCTGAAAGAATTCAAAATTCAAATATTTATGACAGTAAAAAATATATAATAGCACATAAAATGCATAACACATTAAATAGATTATTTAGCAAAACAAAAGATAGAATAGACAAATCAGAAATGTCAAATTTAGTATATAAAATACCATGTGGAGGTAATGATAGAGAAAATTGTAATAAGGTATATGTATGTAGGTACTACAAAAAATAAATTAAAAACTAGGATATCTGGACACAAGTCCGATCAAAAATACAGGCACATTACTCCCACACCAAAAACAGCATTAACATTACATTGCAGGGACAAAAATCATTATCCAGATTTTAATAATACATTGATTTTAGATAAGGAAAATAATTTCAGACGTAGATATATGTTAGATTTGTTACATATTATAAAAGTACCATCAACACAACGAATAAACTACAGAACAGATACACTAAATGTTGCACAATGTTATAGACATTTAGTTAATAGATAACAGAATGTAAAACATTTTTCAAACTGTAACAGACACCAACATTTAAAATAATTTTTGTTATGTGTTTATTTGAGTTAAAATACTATTTTTTCAATGTATAACAAACTTCATATTATAATTTTTTGAGTTTTTTGATTTACCGCCTTTTTATAAAAAATATTTTTTCATTGTCAATTATTATACAAACATATTTCCCTGAAGAAGTTACCCATTGTGGCAACGAAATATTGGAAAATAAATAAAATTTGTTAATTCTTTTATAAAAAAAATAATAATAAAAATAAGATCTCAAGCTTAATAAATATAAAAACACACTAAATTTTTATATTTTCTTGATTTTACTGCATGAGCTTGTTTTTTTTCTTTTTTTTAATCACTTTCTAAGTGTTTCTGGGACTCATTTTCGAATCATATTTTAAGCGCAGAACTGATTAATCAGTTTTTGATCATGTAAGGCAGTCGAAAGAAACTCAGTTTGGTGAAACAATCCCAGCCAGCAATTTTTGAAATTTTCAATCAAATTCGAGTCTTTTTTGACTCCTATGCGCGATTAAAAAGCTCATTTTCTGATCATAAATTATACTTTTGTCGGCAGAAAAACGTGACTACCCGCGACTCTTCTTGATAAGTCATTTATAAGTCTTTTTCTGTATTAGTTTATAGTAATTTTCGACTCCTTTTCTAGTAGTATTTAAGGTATTTTTTCGAATCGTTTTCTGATCATTTATTAGTCTTATTTCTCTTAATTTTTTACTCTTTTTCGAATTGTCTTTCAACCATGTTTCGAATCGCTAACAAGTCATATTTGAGAAATTTATCAGTCAGATTATAAGTCTTTTTATTGTCATTTATGACTGTTATTTGAGTCATTTATCAGTCGCATTTCTAATCGTATTTGACTTTTCTTCGAGTATTTTTTAGTCAGCTTTCTGAGTCCTACGTTTAATGGTCAAACAGAATTACGGCACTAACATATTTTCCATAGAAATTGACACCAAAAGGGAAGTTACAGAAAGCAGTCCAGAGACAGAATCTATTTTATTTTGACAGAGTTTTTTCTTATGCTACCACACTTTCAATAAATTTCATATATTTTGTAAAGAAAAATAAGCAGAAAGAAAATATAACATAAATCAGAGAGCAGTTGAAGTTACTGCCGTTGATTTTATTATGGGCTCTGTTAATTTGAAATCGATTTTCCTGAAGCTGCAGACTTATTCTGTTTCATCATTTAATTTCATATTCGATTTAACTTTTATAAGTGAAAAAATTAAGTTTTTGACATTATACGTAAAGATTGCCCCGTTATACTTAAAAATAACATATCAACTAGTATTTAATCATCTATCTGCGTAAAATATGATCGTAAAATACATAATTTAATCACTTTTAAAACACCTGCATGATTTCTTTTTGATTAAGCATTTTTCAGTCTTCCAGGTAAGCGAAATATGATAATAACGAGTGGAAATAATAATCACATTTTAATAGTCACACATATGGATGATTAATTTGTGATTGCTATACAATTTGTTAATGTATTTTAAATCGAACTATTTTTACCCATTAGCGCGAACCTTTTTGGAGTCCTTTTTTATCGTGTAAGTGATTAATCAGTTTTTGATCACGAATAGTGATCTAAAAAGACTCAGCAAGGTGATTTTTCAGAAAACTATCTTCCAAATGCTAGATGGGATCTTCCACATGCTGACTGGGACATATGTAGTTATTATGTACATACATATGTATGTATGTATGTATATTAGCTTTACTACAATTGATATTTTGATTACCAGCTAAAGATCTTTTCTCTTTTAAATTAGTGGACGTTTCCCTACAAATAAATATGTATTTATGAATATAAATTTTCTTGGTCTGTTAAAAGTAAATAACTTTTGTGTACTTATTTGTACTCGTATCTGTATGAGTATATGTATGTGTGTTTGTGTGTGCATCCAGTTACTTGTACTAATACATATTGAGACAAAATTAAGTAAATCTCTCAGGGTGCTAATTGACAGAATTCACAATGCATTCGCACGTTGGAATTTCTATTTGTTCAGTGTCGGCGAAAAGGTAGCACATACACACACACACACACACACTATCACAAGTTGGTAGTACCAGAGCCCACGATGAATTAAAACTCGCTTTACTGCCTGCAGTCCATTCAAGCAACGACACACCACAATGTGACTAAAACTTAGTGAATGATCTGATAATCTGAGTTCTTGTACACAGTCTGTTTGCTGCGGTTTGATGTGTTATATTTTCTCCATTTAATTAGTGTAATTAAATATTTAGAGCGCAATTTAACGGTTAGTTTTCATTTTCCAGCCGAAAGAGTTTTTGTACTTTTTACTGTTAAATTTTAACAAATTTTTGTTGATGTTTTATGTTTAAATTTGTTTATGTTAAACAGGAGGTGTTAGAATTATGATATTTATTAAAATTTACTTAACTTTCAAAAAGTAATACAATATTATAAGCTTAAGGGATTTAACAAAACTTTAAAAGTTGATTTAAATTGAGTCGTCGATTGATCTTTCCGTAAGCAGCAATGGGATAAAAATACATCTGACAGAATGCTTCTCAATTAAAAAAAAATAAACTTTTATAATAACTTGGCTAGAGCAATGACTTCTCCCTATGACTGAGATGCCTTCTAGGCGAATATTCTTTGTATCCAAGAGCCGGAATGGCAGCAAAAATTATTTGTACGTGAAACTTATTTTAGAGACCTCTGTTGCCAACTAAGCATTTTTAAAAAGTTGGCAATAAACACAAAATTGCCACACATGGAGTGAAACCAATTCACAAAATTGCAATATTCCAGAAAAACTTAATATATATATATATATATATATATATATATATATATGTATATTAGGGTGGCCGTTTTTTTTTATTTATTCTACTCTCACCACCCAAATGGGTTCAGTTTTATATATATAAAAAAAAAATACAAAAAAATTTCATACCGATAAGTTGTGTTTTAGGAGGTGCGTCCAGCCCTGAAAGTTGGCCCTCAATCCCATATATTCAATGTAATTTTTATTTTATTTTTTTTTGTTTAGTTTTATTTTGACTATATGTGACAGCGCATAGAGAAAGGGACCTAAGGGTAAAAAAATCAATTTTCACTTTTTTTCATGTGGGCAACATCTGAGCATCGAATGAGACCGATCCCATGCCCCAAAAGTGTTCCCTCCCAGAGACATGCACGTTTTATGAAATTGAAGTACACCAAAGATATACGTATTTAAATCTTTAAAATGGCTCTCCTGAACAAAACCGGTTTTTACCCTTAAATCCCTTTCTATTTTGCGCGTCACATATGTAAGTATATGTAGGAAATAGTTTTATATATATATATAAGCTCTTATTGTACATGCTTAAAATAAAAAAATTTCCATATAAATATAATTTTGTTACATAAAATTGTTGGTGCATATTTTGTTGGTTATTTTCCTCATTATTTTCTAAAATATTAATTTTAGCAAAAAACTTTTTTTTAGACTAATGTTGTTGACTTGAAGAGCTAAAATATCGCTATATGTCACATTCTTGTAAAATTATTTTTTTTAAATTACATTGAAAAATGGGCTTGAAGGCCAACTTTAAGAGCCGGACACACCTCCTAAAACGCAGCTTATCGGTATGAAGTTTTTTTGTATTTTTTTACATAAAACTGAACCGATTTGGGGGGTGAGAGTAGAAGAAATCAAAAAGAGTTTCCATACAATTAACGGCCACTATAATTGCAAATGGATTTTCGACCTTTTTTCTGATCGCATTGATCTGTTTAAAAAATACATAAAACCGGTTTTAAAACTGGTTAACAATCACGCCGTAATCAGCCAAAAAATGTGTTTTTCGAAAAAAAAAATTCCTACCAAATATAAAAAAACCGCCTCCGAACCGATTAAAAAATATCTTATATTTGACGCTAGGAACCCTACAAGCTAAGTAATACGAAAATAATTCGAAATCGTATTGCTTGGAAGAAAAATATTATTGCGGCAACAATCATATTCGTATTGTGGAAGTTTCCCCCTTCGGGAGAGATAGTACAACCAGCGCGATACTTCTAAGAAATACGAATTTAATACTTCTAGAAGATAAAAATGTGATATTTCTAGATAATTATCTAATTGAATTATTTATGATATTGCCAGATTATCTTTAAGAAGATAAATTATATATAACGGTAGATCATCTCCTAAAGTACAATTTTACAATTTTGCAAAATTATCTGAAGGAAGAAATATTATAGGATATCGTAAATTCACCCCAGAATTCAAACTACTCGTTGCTTTAAATTTGAAGCAATTTTTTATGGTCATCATATGTTTACTATAAAAAGGAGTTTCCTCAGCTTATGTTTTGAAATTTGTCTGATTGTTTTTATTTTAAATTCAATATTTTTTTTATCTTCTAGTTAAAAACATATTGATGTTATAAATTTATTTCGCTGAACAAAATGCAACATTTTAATAACACAATACAACTTGTTAAAGGAAAAAATAAATAGTCAATACATTTTGAACTGTTCATTCAAAAAGTTTCTTTAAAATGAAAATATTTTAATACCAAAAAGGGTATTGCTTTGATGATTTCCTTCAAATGATAAAAATAAGATTATATATATATATATATATATATATATATATATATATATATATATATATATATATATATATATATATATATATATATATATATATATATATATATATATAAATAATGAAAAGAAACAAGGTTAAGCACCGACCCTTAAATTGAACATTTTCTTTTCGCTTTGCTGCAATATTGTTCTATCTTAAGGTGTTTTAAAAGTATCATTTTGGTAAAGTACTTTTTTATTTCTTAAACGTTTTGAAATTCTTAAACAGAAAAAAATATCTATAATACGAGTATTAAAAACACAGGTGAGGTGGTTTTTTGTTGTTGTTGGTGTTGGAACTAATTTGTGTGGGGGTTATGGTGTGAAAAATAGCAGTTCATAATACCATACCATTCATATACTCGTATAAATATGTAGCTTTGCTCGATTGAATTCTAGTTGTAATATATATATATATATATATACATATATATATATACATATATATATATATCTTTTGGATAAGATATCTTCCAAATGTTTGTATGGAATGTAGCTTTTCAATGGTGAAAGTATTTTCAAACGAACGAACAAACTCACTTTCATATTTATAATAATATTAAGGATTAAGAATGTTTTTGAATGTAATTCTCAATTATGTATTTATTTATTTATTTTCACATTTATAATATTATTAAAGATTAAGAATGTTTTTGAATGTAATTCTCAATTATATTTTTAGAGTTTTTCTATATATAAAAAATTTTTATCTTTTTTTTTTTTGTTTTTCAAGAATTTCTTGGTTGAAGTATACTGACAGACTTTGTTCTAGAATGTATATTATTATTTACTTTTATTAATTCTTATTTGTAAAAATTCAAAACATGTTTGATAAATTTTATATGAAACAAAAAGCTTCCATAGAAAAGAAGTAAATATTTGATGTGAAATGCACAAACTAAAATTTTTGTAGTCTGCTGTCATGACTCTGCCTGCTAAAAAAAATAGCAAGGATCAGAAGGTGCTAATCAAGTGCAAAAAGAAAATAAAGTTAACAAGCTTGCTAACAAAGTTTGCAAATAACAATAAACCAGAAAATTCACATGTGAAAATTTAAAAAAAAAATTCAAGGCGTCAAATTGTTTAATTCTTAGAGACAAAAGAAAAAGAAACTCATGCGTTATTGAATAGCAGCAAAACAATTCAATGAACCAAACAGTTACTCCTTTGGTTCAAATTGTCATAAGTGCAACAAGAAAATATTTTCATTGGAATGTTTTGTGTTGTATTCTTTTAATTTAAATTAATATATTATATTACAACTATTTTTGGGAATTCTAAATTTCTTCAAATAATATAGAATTCAATCGAGCAAAGCTACATATTTATACGAGTATATGAATGGTATGGTATTATGAACTGCTATTTTTCACACCATAACCTCCACACAAATTAGTTCCAACACCAACAACAACAAAAAACCACCTCACCTGTGTTTTTAATACTCGTATTATAGATATTTTTTTCTGTTTAAGAATTTCAAAACGTTTAAGAAATAAAAAAGTACTTTACCAAAATGATACTTTTAAAACACCTTAAGATAGAACAATATTGCAGCAAAGCGAAAAGAAAATGTTCAATTTAAGGGTCGGTGCTTAACCTTGTTTCTTTTCATTATTTTAGATTTAAATTCTGTTTTCGTATTATTTCTTTTTTGCCTTTTTCTTATTTTTTTTTACCACCAACTACATTGAGCTTATTTTAAACGAAAATTACTTTAAATCCAGCAAACGAAATATGTACTCGTATAAGAATAAAACTCACAGCTTTTAGAGAATACGTTCTCATACATAAATGTGTATTGCGGCGAATATACAATTATTTTTATAGTGGAGCAGTTAAATGTGGTCCGAAACCTCAAGCAGACAGTGGCATTAGTGGAACAAAATGTGTGTATAAATTAAGGGAAATCTTTAACAACACAGCGCTGAAGAACATATTGGAGGGAAGCAGCGCACACAGAAAAAAAGAATTGTAAATACAACTAATTTATTTGTGAATACAAATAAAATATTATTTAAAAAGGCACCTACAATAATTTTTGTAAATACAAACACACGTTTGCAACATAAGAAAACAAAATCAACTCAATTATTTCCAATTAAAATTATTGTGTTATTCACAATTGAGTTGTTAACAGAAAACAAAAATTTTTAATGAATTTGTTTTTCAAATTCTAATGTGTTGTTTTTCGTTGTTTGTTTAATTTTTTTTTTACAAATTGGTCTTTTATTAAATTTTAATTTAAAGACGTTTGGGATGAGTCGAACCGGCAACCTCTTGACTAATAGACTAATGTACTTACCACTCAGCTAAAGAGCAAATCGTTATTAGGTACGCAAATAATGAATACACGCAAAACATGATTTCTTATGTTTTTTCTGCATGGCGCATTTCGTTAATATAATCTAAAAACAACGACGTTTTTCGGCTTCTTGTCGGAATTTACACGTATACAACACCAACAATCAAAATAAACAACAACATCAGCACATGACCACGTTGAGTCAATCAACTAGCAAGATAAACACCAACACAAACAAAGTAATTTAAATGATATTTTAAACTACGCGGTATTGATAAATACAATATTTAAGTTAATGCCAAATATTATTGAAATTAAAAATTTTATTCAACAACATGGTTTTGTTGAACATAAATCTTGTATATTTTTTTCTTTGCATATGAAAAGCATGAATCTCCGAATATATCTGAGAAAGTGAAGAAGCACACTTCATTAATGAAAATTATATGAAAAACAAATAAAAATTTGGGCTCAAACTTTGAAGGAAAAACCAACATAGCACTCAGAAAAAAATATTTCTGCAATCAAAATCTCTAAATGAAAAATAAGACAACAAAAAACATTAAAAATTTAATTATGTCAATTAAATTTTTTAATTAATTAAATTTTTCTTAAATAAAAGCTCAATTGACTCAATTAAATTTTTAAGTAAATTTTTTAACCAATTAAATTTTTATACAAAAGTTTAATTCAATCAATAAAATTTTCAAATAAAAGTTTCATTGACTGAATTTAATTTTTTATAACATTTTTTAATTTATTAAATTTTTAAACAAAAGTTTAATTGACTCGATTAAATTTATAAACAAAAGTTTAACTGACTCGACTAAGTTTTTAATTGAATTTCTAATCAATTTAATTCTTAAACAAAAGTTTAACAAACTCAACTAAATTTTTAATAAAATTTTTAATCAATTAAATTTTTAAACAAAATTTTAATTAATTGACTCGATTAAATTTTTGCTTGCATTTTTATTTAATTATCAAACGAAAGTTTAATTGAGCCAATTAAATTTTTAATCAATTAAATGTTTAAACAAAAGTTTAATTGACTCTATTCAATTTTGAATTGAACTCTTAATCAGTTTAATTTTTAAAAAAAGTTTAACTGACTCAACTAAATTTTTAATAAAATTTTTAATAACTTTAATTTTTAAATAAATGTTTAATTGACTCAATTAAATGTTTAAATAAACTTTTAATGAATTTAATTCTTAAGCGAAAGTTTAATTGACTCAATTAAATTTTTAAGAAAAAGTTTAATTGACTCGATTAAATTTTTAATTAAACTTTTAATAAATTTAATCCTTAAACAAAAGTTTAACTGACTCAATTAAATATTTAAACAAAAGTTTAATTGTCTTAATTACGCTTTTGATAAAATTAATTAAACAAAGTTGAATTGGCTCAATTAACTTTAAAAAAAAATTAGAAGTTTTTTTTCAATTGTTTATTTAGTGTATCTTCAAAATTGAAATAAAAATAAGTATTCAAATCTTAAATCTAAATATAATTATTAGGACCAACCAGTATCGGACATAAACTTAGTAATAGTAATTAACAGGGACAGGGGTTTCATGCAAATGCATGTTTTTTCCCTTAACTCTGATAATGGCAAGAACGAAATATCTTTACGAAACAATGAATTTGCGTAAAAATGGCATCGATTTGTTAGTGCATATATTTGCATATTTTTCCAAATATGCATATTTTTGCATAATTTATTCATAAATGCATATTATTGTCTCATATTTTGATATAAATGCTGATTTTGTGTCATATTTTCTCAAAAATTCAAATTTCCAAAAACGTTGAAAAAAAAAATGTTTTGGCAACTTTATTCGCTTGCATTGTTGTAGAATTGTGGAACGATTGTACAAGCACACAGACCTACCAAATTTAATGAAAATTGTAATTTTGATAATTTAAAATTGTCTGCTATTAAAGCCGAAAGTAGTGAAACAATTATGCTGAAACTTGATATTGTTTTTCTAAATTATAACGGATTCAAAATCCAAATCTAATGCAGAGTTAAATAAATATACAACACTGTATAAAAAGAATCATTTAAATTTGATCCGATTACATCCACAGATATTACAATGCCTTTTTCAATGCACAAAAGTTTTCTAAGAACAAATTGATAGGACTTCACATTCGATAATATATATGGGCGATTCTATTCTAGACAACTTTTAACATCAATTTTCAAATCATTTTTTGATACTTTTTTTGATGCCAATTTAAAGTAAAATATCTATATTTTATAATAACATATTTTTTTTATACGTAACCTTTTAAGCTTTATTTAAAAATATAAATTTGTTGTGCACTTCGAAGCATTAAGGCAAATTTCTTATTATTGGGTTATATTTCTCTACGATGTTTGATTTTATAATCATCGTCTGATATCTCATCTTTCACAATAAAAATGAATAATACAATAAAAGTTGCACCCATCATGCACTTTAAAGCTGTCTCGTGGCTATTTGAGCGTTTCATATAAATTCTTGTAAATAGATAACAATGTATACTACAAAAAAATGTTACCCCTTCTAGAAATAACTTAATTGAAAATGTGTTTCTTTCCATTAGTAAAAGGCGTTTAAAGCGTCTAAATGTTGCACCCATCAGGAAAGAATCGCCCATATGTAAATATAAATAAAAAAAATTTGAATGAAAATAAATAAATAACAACACTTTTCTTTTTTTATTTACATACGTATCGCTCCTTTACTGTAATAAAACATACATATCTCGAAAATGCGAGTTTGGAGTTAATAATGCAGGTTTATTTCAGGTTTATTTGACAAATTTCCCATAGAAATATGTCAAATAAGCACTTAATAAACCTTAAATATTTTTTATGAATACGGCCATTAATATAAAAGGCTTGTACACACACCTCTTGAGAAAAGAAAATATTTTTATGTGTTTATTTAGTGATATGTAGATTGAAAAGGCGCCTAAAATACCTTTTTTAAATGCATGAAGCCCTTGTCCCTGGTAATTAATAATACATAAATGTCGTATTAAGCACAAAAATTATTTTCAAGAGCCCTTGTGTCCCTCTTTTTTTTTAAGCGGATATGTCCAGTAAAGGTTAAGATATTACGAGCAAGCGGATTACGATGTGACTCGAGTTTTGTTAAATATTTGCCTGCGTATTTTGCAATTTCGTCAGTCAATTAAATGTGCTAATTAGAGAAAAAAAAATCTGTTGTATACATATATTATTTGTATGGCGATTTGGGTTCATTTTTTACCTTTCTCCAAAAAAAATCATTTTAATTGTTATTTTTGCCCACTGTGATCAACATTGCAACGTCATCATCATCGTCATCAGCATTGCCATTATCCACATCAATATCACACAAGACTGTTGGCCAATGTTTCACACAAGTTAAACAGAACAACAAGTACGAAACAGTTTATTTATTTTCCTTTTCTTTTATTAACTTCAAAAGTAAAGTAGTTTTCTGTAAGACTGTTTTAGCGATTTATTTTTTTTTTTATTTATTTTTTATTCTTTTTTTTTGGTTTGTGGTGGCTTTAACTTATTGGATTGCATTAAAAGCACTAATTAATTGGAACAAAATAAAATGGCTTTAAAACGTTTTATTTTCGCAGCATCTGCAATGGCCACGCAGCAGCAACCTTCTTACAGTTGAAGAACAGATTACGATGAGTAGATAAATGCCAAGCTACAAGCTGCTTGCTGCTGCAGCAGCTTCTTCTAAATATAAAGGTCATTTAATGAACTAAAATACGAACAGCTAAAAACAACACTACTGCTGCAAAACAAACCAAAAAAAAAACTGCTTTGAGAAATCCTCATATGCATAAGATTTAAAAATAATAAAAGTAAAAAACATCTCTAAGATAGATTGTTATTTTAGTCTGTTTTTCAAATACAATCCCACACGCCCTAAAGTGTTGTGGCTTTTTATTCTTGTATAATATAAAAATTATTATAATTAAAAATTTTTAAAAATCGATTTAAAATATTTTCTAAATTATTGCTTGTCATTTAGAAGCTTTTTAAATCATCGAAAGTTAGGAAACAAATCACATTTTTCTTGTGACAAATTGTCATTGTCACAGCTTATCATTAAGTCAATAGATTTGTACTTATTTGTACATGTGTATAATTGTTGTATTCTGTGGCGTTTGAGCCACTCCACAAATACTTTAGGTGCTAGTTAATTGTAAAATAAAATGATAAGAGTTATAAAGGTGCGTCAATAACACAATGATTTTCAAAAGTTATTATTTTTGTTGTAAAGAAAAGTGTCTGCTACTTAACTTAATGTCACACAAAGCGCATTAGATCTATAATAAATCTAATAAAAAAAATATTTAAAAAAAATCTTTAATTTGAATTAAAAAGTTCTAAAACCTTTTGATACAAAGCATATTTTTGTCAATTTTCATTCATAACAACTCCTTGGACATGTCTTACCTTCAATTTAATTAACTTTCCTTGGGTTTTACCTTTAAACTCCTATCGTTTTGCGGCAAAAATATTTTTGTTGTTCCTGCCTTAACAATCGGAAACACTAATTGTAAGTCTTGTTCTATTTCAAACCTCATTTTTAAAACTATGGAAGAATTACACCGCACAAAAAAAGACGCCAAAAAGTTGTGGCATCTCTACTCGTACAATATAACGACAGATACACCTACAAAAACATGGCCTCTGTATTCTTAAATTGAACCCATTATTGTGGCGTTTGCACTTTTGAAAAGTTTATTTTCAACATGTTCTTTTTTTCTTTGCTTATTATTGTTGTTGTCTTATTTTTTTCTTACTCAACTCTAATCTTGATAAGCATTAGTAAAATCCTTTTACAAAAAAAAAACACACAAAAAACTTTTTTTTGGTTTTGAAAAAATTAAGCATATTAAAAAAAAGGCAACAAAAAGCTTGCAAGATTTTAAGAATGCAGCAACAGTAAAGAAACACTATCAGATATTTTTTTTTTTTTTTTGAAGTAAACCTGGTGCAAATATTGTCAGTAAATTCAACACATTGAACAGTAACTGCTGCAATACGAGCAACAAAAATAAAAAAAGAGTCAACATAAAAAAACAATAAAAAGATTGAAACGGTTTTTTTTTCAAATGTTTCGTATCGTTTAAGGAAAAAAATAGGCAGTATTTGTTTGTCTGTAACTTTTTTCTGCTTTTGTCGATTTAATTCACAAATACGTTAAACAAAAGACTTAAGTAACAAACTTATTTTTTTGAACCTTTTGTGGATGTTTGTAGTTGTTGTTGTTGGCTCTGCTACACTCTGCATCTCACTCATTCACTCGTGAACAGCTAGTTAATATAACAAATAACAGAGGTATCTATGTATGTAAGTATGTATTTATATATATTTATTATTTACAGCCAGGGATACAAAAAAAAGAAGGAAAATATACACTCAAAGAATATTTTTTTATATTTTATTTAATGCGAGTCAAAATTAATATGAATTTAAAAAAATTTATGTGTTGTGAAGCCTACTAATATGTTGCATTTAGATATGCTAAACCAAAAACAAATAAAATGTTTAAAAATATTAATGGCATATTTCCCAAATGCGAAAGAAAACTTTCGACTTACAATTTATATTGAAAAGAAAAACAAATTTTTATATTTTATTGTTGTTTTCAATATAAATTGTAAGTCAAAAGTTTTCTTTCGCAGTTGGGAAATTTCAATTGAAATCTACTAGATTTTGGTTAATATATTAAGAAAGAAATCATTTACTCTCTAAAAAAATATCATTATTTAAAGTTCCCTTTGCAAAAGATTACCTCTGCAAAATCTTCCATTTAAAAGTTTTTCAAAAGTTGATATTCCAAAAAGGACTTGCTTGAATTTATGTATTTAAGGTCAAAATGGAAGTCGCCCTCCACATGGTTTTTATACACAGAGAAAACAGTGCCTAATAAATACCTCATAAAATAGAACAAAATTAATAAGAAATCTCTATGGTTTTTTTTTCAATAAGGAAATCTTATTAATTTCATAAAGAAAACATTTTTGAAAAAATCAAGAAGAAATCTTGTAGTTTTTATGAGGTTATCTTATTGATTTTTTTAATAAGGTTTTGTTCTTGACTTTATGAGGCGACCTCATAAAATAAAAAAAATATGTCTTTCTTTATTCTTTGTGCTTTGCTTATGTATTTGCATTTAAATTCTATACCATATACTTATGTATGTATGTAGTATATGTAGATGTTATGTATTTATTTATACTATCATACTATACATACTTACATAGATACATACATATTATATTGTATTCTTAATTAATTAACTCACCATACATACATATTATTACTTGAAAGGAGACAAGTATTGAACCAGCAAATTTCTGACTGATAGACAAACATTCTAACCAATATGCCACCAAGCAGTCTGAATAACCATTGAAATAATTTTGCAAACATGCTTATACAAAAACGAAAAAGATCATGAAAAAAATTGTCTGTGTCTATTTATAGTAGATATGAAATAACAAGACACCTAATAAAATCAAGAAGATTGCCTTATTAAAAAAATCAATAAGATGCTTTACACATAATCATAGGAACCTAATAAAATCAAGAAGAAAACCTTATTGAAAAAATCAATAAGGCAGCCTAATAAAATCAATAAGAAATCCATATAGTTTACAATTTATAAGAAAGCCTAATAGAATCAAGAAGTTTTTCTCTATGGATTGATTTTTTTGGTGCCAAAAATAACGGTAATTGAGTAAAAAAAAGTTGGGAATAATAAGATTTCTTCTTGATTTTATGTGGTTTTCTTCTTGATAAAATTAATAAGATTTACCACATAAAAACAATAAGGAATCTCTATGAAAAAATCTTCGCTTTTTTCTGCTGGGATACCCCTTAGCCTAAAAACGTTTCATAGAGAAAATCTTATTGATTCTAATTATGAGGCAGTTTTTTCTCTTTGTAGACTTCGAAAAGAATTTCGATTAGAGCGCTCTTATATGCAAAGGTGTATTCCTAAAAACTATTACTATAATTTGAAACCCTGTTCAGTGATGTCAGATGCTGAGTTGTTCATGACAACGCACTGATTAGCCATTTTCACGTTGTATTTTTAATGTTATTGTAAAAATAAATACAAGGAAAGATAGAGTGATGCGACGTATCATCAACAACATCAACAAATTCCAGATACGAAACGTTTAGCTTTAGGAAGTAAAATCATTTTGCTCTCATTTAATTAATTTCATTTTAACGCATGCAGCTGACTGCAGAGACGATGTATTCATAAGTCGATACTAACGAAGGATCTTAAAGCTATTTTGGTAAAACATCATAATCACCACGGAACTAAAACAACAAACAGATGGGACGTAGAGATTTTTGTTGCCATAGTTACGTGTGATGTTATAATGTTTGGCCATCCATATTGAAATCTTGAACCGCAAATGGCATTAGATTGGTCACACGCTGCGAAGGCCTCAGTATGATATTGATTGAAACCTTCAGCGCATTTCTAAGCAGGATATTACACCAGTTGCACATTTTTAATTCATATTCGAATTTGATGTTGCTCGTGAGGCTATGTTGCCAGAATATGTCGAGTTTGGAATTAAGCATTTTTGGTGGAAGCTCTTCCCTACTGGATTACCAACTTAATGATTTTAACGAGTCGTGAGACTAAAATAATCGATTCTTGAGAAGTACTTACTTTTTTATTTGGCAACTTATTCACGTAACCTGTTTAATCTAAACACATCATTCTCCTCATTTAGCAATCAGAAAAGTTATTCATTATATGGCAAGTAGTTCTGATGGTAATGTGTAATTTTTTGCTGGGCAGTATAACTTCTTAAATGGCACAATCAAAAAGTCGAAGGATGGTTTTTCTGCTCATGTTATTATATCTTCATAAATGGAAAGAAAGATATCTGATGGTTTCTATTTCTTCGGTGATGATGCTATTCATTGTGAGCAAAATGGTTCAGTTTGTATTGATACGTATTATGTTGCTTTTCCTTATATTAATAACATTAATGTTCTTCACGACTTTATCTGCTTTCATAGAGAATTGACATCACTTTTCGTTAATGTCTATTTAGCGATGAACCATCAAGCAGAGATAACCCGCACATATAATAAAGTTTCAGGGTCAAAAGTTAACTGATGAAATGGGTGTTGCTTATCAAAAATTCGAAAAATAATAGTATCCCTTTTTAATTCCTCATTTGTTCGAATCCCTAAAAAGTTTCGAAACGTATTCAAGATTTTTTTTCAAGATGAAAAGAACACAAATAATTTAATTTATTTTCTATGTTTAGTACATTAAAAAAATAAATAATGTAGTTAAATTATTTTTATAATTTCCCTATAGCAAATATAGGAACTAACTGATTCCACCACGATTTTCGAAAATCGAGTTTTTATCAGATTTTAACGTTTGCTCTAGTCTGACTATTTTTACGATGATGTCCGTATGTATGTATGTGTGTGAGTATGTGTGTGTGTATGTAAACCTCTTGTAACTTGAGAAACCAGCGGGGGGAAAAAGGAGTACCGATGCTTTCTAAAAGTCCTCTGTAATCCTTCTCTTGAATGTATGCAAGGACTGCTCGCTCTATTCCATAGTCCGTCCCAGTTCACACTACACAAAACTTGTTGCTAAGCTTATCACTTTTTCTTCTTTGAACTTTCACTGGTGTCCATACAATGCAAGTCTTCTTTTTGAATACATATTGTGCTTTTTTAACATTAGATACCAATGAGAAAGCGAAACGTATTTAAAGTACATGAACACGTTTCTTTTTCCCTCGCGTCTCTCTCTCTCTCTTCAACAATCTAGTCTTCCTAGAAATAAGATTTGCATAGTGCGAACGGGGACATACTCAGAGAACGAAGCCGACGAGTTAAAATCGGCGGCGGCGGCTGAGCACAAAATAAACCGGCGGTGGCTAAAAATCGGCTTAAATCGGCTTGTCATATTGTACCAGATACGTCCAATGAATTTTTGTTTGAAATATTAGAAAAAGGGATTTTTTATATTCTTTTAAGATATGCTCCCGAAATATATCGAGTCTTATTTTCGATTTTATCGTAAGCGAAATGTTATCGAAAATAGACTTTTTTATTGAAATTGAAATTTTATGGGCCTGTCCATAGTTTTGAATTATAAAAATGCCAAAATTGTTGATAACTTTTAAGATGTATCGTAAGCGACAATTTACGTACAAAAACATATTTGAATATTTTTTAAAAACGTTCTCCTGAAAAATTTAATTTTTGTCACTTAAGGCTGGTACTCTGTTCAAAGTTGTGAAAAATTTTCAGCACCATTGGTTATTTCGCGTGAAAAATTTGACATGTACTAAATGTAGCCCAACTCGCGGTTTTTTATAAATTTCTCGCTTTTATTGCTTGAAAGTATGCAACATTGTCAAAATTCCGTGCGAAGAAAGCACTGCTCATGTTGTTTCGCAGCTAAACTAAAATGATGCCAGACTAATTTTGCATGGAAAGACATGATTTTACGTGTTTTTCACAACAAGAACAGAGTACTGCTTTTGTGAATTTATTTCGCAAATATTTCGTACCAAATACTTTTATATGTAGTTTGACAGCATTTCGCACGAAATTGTGAACAGAGTACCAGGCTTTACGATAAAATCGTAAATAAGGCTCGATATTCACCTTCACTTATTTTTACACATCTTAGAATGACGCGTGTAATATATAAATTGATATACAAATGCTATGAAACACTGATACCAGCTTCGTCCATTAAGCACTAGTTTTTTAGCTTTTTAAATTTTAAAGTTGTAAATCATAGCCGGCCAAAGTGGCCACAGAGTACGGAACTTCAATCGGCTTCCTATAATGAAATTTCATGAAGTCGGAAAATAGGCGGCTCAATTTTTAGCCGAAAGCAGCCGCTAGGACCGGCGGCGGCTGAGATACATGCAAATAAATCCGCGGTGGCTTAGCCGCTGCTGAAAACCGGTCGGCTTCGCTCTCTGGACATACTATCATATTTTTTACACATGCTGTCATTGCGAGTTGGGACTTCCACACTCGCTTCTTTCGCTAGTGATTTCCCATAGAAAGAAATGTGGTGTGTGTATCTTATATTTTATACAGAAGAGCTGAGGGTTTCAATAAGAGTTAGATAATAATATTAATTGAATAAAAAATTGCCTAAACAGAACTTCAATAAGGCCTGAAGTAAATAAATCTTCTGACATTGTCCTCACTTAGATTTTGTAATATAATGATCGAATTTAATTCGCTGGATTTTTAGAACTGTCGAATATTAAGCTTGCCAGATTGATTCGTTCGAGAGATATCGTTGAGGAAAAAATTTTAAAAAACTCCTTTCACTTTATTAAATGATTCGAGAGATATTGTTGTTGAACATTTTAGAAAAAATTGATTTTCTTTTTAAATTATCAGAAAAATCTATTCACTTTCCAGCGGTTTGAACTTAAAATTTGCAGAAAGTTATTTGAAATGAAAAGGTTACTGAAAAATGTGTTTTATTTTGTTTGGGTTATTTTTAACCATTATCGTAAGAGATATTTTATTTTGGTTATTGTAACCAATTACAAATCACAAATATAGAAACAAATGCAGTTCGAATAATAATTAAAATTAACTAAAAATTAATAGCCATGGGCCTGTGCAAAAATTAAATAAAAATATACTTAATAGTAACAAACCAAAAAAGTTTGTCTTAAGTAGAACAAAAAATAAGCAAATTAAGTAACATGTGTATAATTAGTAAAAAAGAACAAAACGACAATGGTAAGACTGTTGTAAATATAGTGATGGTAAAATTGAGCTTACAATACAAAAAAGCTTTCAGCAAATTGAAATACGATGGATCAAAACAATTCACATATTCCATTTGCAATAAAATGCTAAGTATATAAAGCAGAAATCTACATCAACTGACACCACACACAGTGGACCAAACACAAAAGAACGCTGATGATGAAGGTTTAGTGGCCTTCGAAAACGGCTGGCTTTTCCGTTCAACTATGTGTTGTTAGTCCAGAATATTTACAACAGACTTTGGTGTTATTTGTTCATTAATAATTATCACATGTAATTTGTCTTAAAAAGCGATACGAACTCTTTAGCCCGTTCAAATCACAAATATAGAAACAAATGGAGTTCGAATAATAATTAAAATTAACTAAAAAAAAAAACAAAGAGAAATATTTTTTTTGATTACGAATAACAATTATAGCAACCAAAATTTTTTTTTGGTTACCAATAACTATTATCTAAAGAATTTAAGTTTTTTTGGTCATTGCAGCCTAAAATACGATATTTTATATGTAAAAGAAGCATTTGTAAGTGGTATGCAGGACAAAAAAATTTAAACATCTTTTTTATCAATTTCATAACTATAGTAATTGAGGTATTTAAACTAGTTATTTTGCTTTTTACTTTTCTTTTCGACAAAATGTCCAATTATGTTCAAATACATGGCGTTTTTCTTTAACAAATTTCTACTCAAAAGATTATTTTTAATAATGGAAAATATCTCCGAAAACTGATAGCTCGATAATAGGCTTACAACATCTATATAATTAATAGGCGAACATGTTTTTTGCAATCCCTTTTACGCTGGTACCACTGCACCGATTTTAAAAAGATTTATATGGTTTTAAAGGATTTTCCGTACAGATGGGCAGAATTCATATTTTATTGAAAGCGGTTTAGTATTTTGGGAGCTATAAGCGTTTAAAGTTGCTACTACTACATGCACACATATTACACACGCATTTATTAGCTTACATGTAAAAAAGAAACTAAACATGAGTGTGTGTTTGTAGTATTTCTCTTGATCTAACAATTTGTTTTCTCTTATTTGTTGCTGTATGAAAGCCATAATACTTAAAGGAAGAGAATTGAATAAAGTGAATTAGCTTGGTTGAAGGGATTTTGTGTATGTTTTTTTAATTTCATGTATTATTTAATTATGCTTGCATATGTATGTAAGCTTGTGTGTGGCTGTGTTTTAATGAATTTTTTAATACGTTTAGATAAGTACATTTTCTTTGAATCTTAAATTATTTAAATTTTGATTCTAGAATACGGACGAGTGTGTCGTCCGTTTGGTATATCTAGTATATGTTAATCCAGAAAGCTTGCAAAAATGTGAATATCTGTAAAAAATATCCGTAGATTTTAAGAATCAAAAATAATCTCATGTGCAAAAAATTGCGAAAATTCGCAACTAATTTTTTAATTAAAAAAAACTTAAAATTTATTTTTAAACGCTAATATTAAAAAAAATCTTGAAAAATTCGCAAAAATTAAGAAAATTCGCAAAATCTTGGTAACATCAAAAATATATCCAAGTCTGATACTTATTAAAAATAGTAAAACTGCAATAAAACAAAGAATTGCGAACAATCACTTTTACTGCAAAAATTGCCAAATTATAAAAATTCGCAACAAATTTCTAACATCAAATAGATAGATGGATTAAAAATCGGAAAAATGGCAAGATTTGGCTTAAAATCACTTTTATAGCGAAAATTGGCACAAAACTGCAAACAACCCCGAAATTTTTAACTGCAATTATGAGGAATGCCAAAAAATTGGAAAATTCGCGAAAAATTGCAATCATATTAAAATTAAAAAATTAAAGTTATGCACAAGAGCAATAAGTTTTATTTAAAGTTATCTGATTCGCAAAACTTACGGAAATTTGCAAATAAATCCTCAATCCCTAAAATTTAAAAAGGCCTCGAAAAAATTTTGTTTTACATATCGGATACAGATAGAAGTCGTTCAATAATTTTCTAAAATACCGTATTTTAGGTAGCAATAACCAAAAAATTTAAATTCTTTAGATAATTGTTATTGGTAACCAAAAAATTTTTTTGGTTGCATTAATAGTTATTTGTAACCAAAAAAATATATTTCTCACTTTAATTGGTTACAATAACCAAAATGAAATATATCTTACGATAATCGTTGATTATAACCATTATTTGAATTAATCAATTTTAATGGTTTTTGTCATTTCTCTTATAACTGTTATGTCCCTGAGTGTAAGTACCAAGTGTGTTTTCTACTTAAATTAAATATTACCAGCAATTTAATATAATTATAATTTAAATTCAAGCAAACTTTGTGTTGAAAGTTATGGTTGAAACATTTAAGAAGTGATAAAAACTAAGCACCAAATAATGCATGAAGACAAAGACGAAGAGGACGAGGAGAAAATCAACGTTATTGATACATTAGGCAAAAGTAAATAATAGCAACTCTAGCGATCTCTAACTTATTTTTGCTGGGAATTGGTATTTATTTTTAAGCATTGGCACAATTAATAGCGTATTACGTTAATAAAGTTGCTGGGATATTACCAGCATGTACGAGTAAGTGCCAGCCAGTACAAAAAAAAAAAAAAAAAAAAAAAAACTTATACTTATATTATGTGGCTGCTACAAACTCAATTAATGTAATTTAACTCCAACTTGCAACAATTCATATGCCAGCAATTGAAGGTTAAAGTTGGCAAAATATTAAAAACGGCATGAAAAAAAGAAACAATTTTCCATGAAAGAAGAAAAAACATGCAACAAACAGCTGTATCTTAATTTAATTTTTTCCAAAGTTTACGTTTTTTTTTATTATTTTAGTGTAAGAGAGCAATAGAATTAGAAACAAATACTAACTAACTGAATTAAACATAATTTAATAAATGTTAAAGCCTGACAACTGACAGTTTTGGGAAAATTTTTATATTTTGAACTTACCGGGTAAACATGGCGGAATGTTGTTGTTGTTGCTGCTGCTGTTGATTAGTGTGATTCGGTTGGGTTGTTGGTTGACTTTGCTGCTGTTGCGGATGTTGAACGGTAACATGTTGCGGAGCTGTTGGCTGGGGCTGATGTTGTACATGATGTTGTTGTTGCTGCTGCTGCTGTTGAACTTGCAGTTGATGATGTTGTGTTGAGGGCGCATGCTGCTGATGTTGTGGAAGATGTTGATGTTGCTGATGCTGCTGCTGCTGTTGCGCTTGGTGCTGTCCAAGCTGTTGCATGTTAGCATGTTGTTGCGCCAATATTGCATGTGCCGATAAATGATGCGGATGTATTTGCAAATGATGATGCTGATGATGAGGATTGTGTTGATGATTTGTTTCAGTCGTTTCGACTAATTGTACCGCATGCGCTGGTAGTTGCTGATGATGATGATGATGATGATGCATTTCACTAACCGTCACCGGTAGGTGAGGCGTGGTATTATTCAGTGCTGATTTTTCTAGACATTTATCTGGATACATCATCGTTAATTTTAAGGCCTCTATATGCATGTGTAGTACAAAGAAGCTAAGTGTGAAATTTAAAATTCATGGATGCAAAATGCTTTTCTTGTGCTATTTTCTCAGTATTTCTTTTCGAAACGTTTTTACAAAATCACAACTTTATAAGCCGCTAATGGTCTGAAATGGAAAAAGTAATTGAAAAAAATATAAGGAAAAATTGTAATGAAAGCTAAACGGAACGGAAAGAGAATGGCAGAATGTTCAATATCTTGAAGAAATTTAAAAAAATGTATATCTCAACTAAAAATATTATATATGGTCCATATATTTTTAATATATGAATGTATATAAATATGAATGAATGAATTCATACATATTCATATATATATGAATATGTATGAATTCATGTATGGAAATGTATGGGATTATACATGGCAAAACAATTATATACGAACTAATATATGGACTAACATATGAAATGTATTACAATATATGAGCTCATATATTGTAATTTAATTATGAAGCGCTTCATATGGGGATCCACATATAGAAATACGATTTAATATATGGAGCCATATAAGAATGTATGCATACATGATATCTCACATAAGATCGTTTATGCAATCAAAAAAGCTTGGTATTTTATCACTGGTGAGTTAGAAATCCATTAGAAAATAGATACGGTATGCAAAGTTTATACGCATACCCTCAACGTTGAAAAAGAAAAACTGTTGTTAAAAAAAACCCATTTTTGTATGATTTTATACATTGTGGCCCCATTTAATATATCAAATAATCAAAAGGATAATCTAGTCATTAATTTTATCGAAAATAACAGAATTCTCTAGATAAGAAACAAAGTTCATATTACTGCAAAAAGTTATATTTAAAACTATTGTTAGAGGGTTTATTTTTTCTTTTATAATTAATTGCATTAGTTTTTAATCTGATTTCTTAAATTAAATTTTAAGTACGAATATGAGTTTTTTGTCTTTTAAATAATTGATTTACCTTTTGATTTAAAATTAATGAAATAACTTTTAGTTCGTTTTGAATTATTTGTCCAAACAAATGTTTCATTAAATACAACCTCCCTACTCCAAATTAAAAAAAAAAAGTAATTTTAGTAATTTAATTTATTGCACAGCAGTGCGCTTTTGTGAATCAAAAGAGTATGAATATGAACTTTGCATACTGCAGAGGGAATATTTACACATACATGTATGAAAATGAATGAATATATATAATCATATATGCCCATATACCCTCATTTTTCGGATCCGAACCATATATGGGATATCATATATGCTCCATACATATTTTTTTAGCTGGGATATTACGTTTATACCTTTTAAAAAAATTTATTTACGATCGCAAATCGTCGGTTTTAGTCAAGTTCGAAAATTTTTCGCTTAAGCTTTTTTGGCAGTTATGGTGCGACATGAGAGTAAAAAATCATGCTTTAAAAAAACCATTAAATCACATTTAAATAACAAAAAAAAATCATCAAAAATATGATAAATCATCTCAATTCTGGCAACGCTGTACATTTACACTTTGTTGTATATATGTTTGTGTATGTGTGTGTCTATGCATGCACATAAAGCTTTTTTTATAATCGGAGCAATTATCCGTTTACTGGCGCTTTTCTTCAAAATAAATAAATGACCGTTTCATGCTCGCTGCCAGTCTTGGGATTGAATTTAATAATTAATAGGGCGACAATTTCAATGCAAATGCATATTTATTGTCGACACCTTAAAAGCTATTCTGAACAATTTTCTTTGCGTTTCATAAGATTTCCTGTAAAATGGCATGCATTTGTTTTTGCATATTTTGCATATTTTAACAAAAATCTAAGTTCTGTGCATATTTTTGTAATAAGTGCATATTTATTTGCATATGTTCCAAGTTTTTCACAGCTTTAACAATATCAAAAAAAATCCTCCATTTTCTCAAACTTCCACTGAATACTTTAATATCATTTCTGAAATAACCGCCATTTAATACAAGATACAACGTCCATACTATGTACATACATACATACATATGTACATATTTAAATGTTATTCATTATACCAGCTGATGCCGCAATGCCGATGAAAATTTATGTAGTCCCCTTTTTAAACACAAGAAAACGCATTTTAAAAAAACGAACGATCGAACATTTTCGATGTACAAAAAATTTCTGCGCCCCAACAGGCACTTTACATATGAAAATTTAAAAAACTGTATTTATTTATACAAAAAAATTTATGTTAATACTACTCGTTTAAATGTAAAGATTCTATGAACTGATTTTATTTTTATATTTTAATTTTTTATTTGATTGTGTAGACTGGATTTTATTTTTTGTATGTTATGTTATTTTGTTATGTTTTAATAAATCTAGTAAAAAATTAATTGTTTTTGTTGCATATTTTTATTTGCGCATATTTTCATTATTTTGGTGCATATTTTGACTTCTATGGTGCATATTATATGCGCATATTTTTAATTTTATAGTGCATGAAATTTGTCGCCCTAATTATTATATATTGTTTTTCAATCGGAATAAGAACAACTTTAAATTCCCCATATCCTTAATTTAAAAAATTATGTTTTTGCTAAAGTGTGTGATCAAAATGCACTAAAAATCGTTGTTTTATTCCTATTTAAAATATTATTTTATTTAGCTGAAGGATATGGGTACCTCCCATACATCCTTTATTTAAAAAATAATAATTTTCCTTCTGTAAGCCTAGAAATATATAAAATATTTCTAGGCTTACATTTTTGTTAACAATGAGTTAAGTTTTTTTTTTTCAATCGAAACAAGAACATTCTTACATTTCATATATCCTTAATTTTAAAAATTATGTTTTGCTAAATTTGTGATCTGAATGCACTAAGAAAACAAACAAAATTCTTGCAACAAACATGTTGAAAAAAAAACGAAAAATCGATTTAAAATTTAATTAAATCAATTAAAATTTTGTTTAAAAATATGATTTAATTAAAAGTTTGATCGACTCAATAAAATTTTTAATTGATTTTCTTTTTCAATTAAACGTGTTTATTGTAGGATTTTTTTCTGTGAAACAGGAATCTTTTCTAAAATTAATTGTTTCAACCATGAGAAAAATTTTATAAGTACCTTGCACATATCCTTTATTTAAAAAATTAAATTTTCACTTCAATTGTGATAAGAATGAATCGAAAATTGATAAATTGATTTAGGAACAATTTCACTTCAATCGGTGCAAAGACGCGCTTAATCTCCATATATCCTAAATATTCCTGCCTGCTCTGTAAATCGAGTCGATTTAAAAACGCTCGATATGAAAAAATTAAAACCACTAATAGCGATTTTTTCAGACTTTTTTGTAATTTTCTATTTTTTAGAGCTTGATGTATCATATCTGAAACTAATTTATTATGTATGATTTAAAACACATCAATGGGGCCATGGTTCTATACAGAACATGGCTGATTACCTCCATACATCCTTAATTTATAAAAATTAATTATCACTGTACTAGTACTCAACTACCAGTCACGTCACAATTATTCCATCAGTTCCTTTCCTTATAGCGACATTTCAATGTTCTGTGTAGGGTGCTTCCTAATTAACCACTTTTGTTTAAAGTACAAGTTCTTTCAAATAATTTTCTACTTTTTTTTTATTTCATTCTTGAATAAAGTTTATTTTCTTTTTGTAAAATATTTTACTACCATAAAGTTATTGTTTTAAGCAAAAGTACTATTTACAAAGCAATTCCCACAGACTTTAATTAGAAATTCCATTTGCTACACATTCAAAGAGATTCATCTTTACAAAAACTACAAACACACACACACAAAAAAACCTTGCATACACACACACATACACTTACATATGTTTAAACATTCATTCATTTTCAAATTCATACACATGGTTATTATTAATTTTACCCTTTTGTTCTTTCTTTACAGTTTAGTTTAGTTTTAGCTGGTAATGAATTGTGGCCACTGGAAAGGCCAGAAGGTATGCCAAACATAGTCTCCTTAGAAGTGATGTGCGGTAAGGATCACATGGATGTACATTTAACATTTTCTCATCCATTCGAGGGTATTGTTAGTTCAAAGGGTATGTGTATGCTTTAATTATAACTACATATTATATTTTCGATTATTTTAACAAGCGTTTTTGTGCAAGTAATTATTCTTTTTTGATTTTCTTTTACAACTCAGGTCAACACAGTGATCCACGTTGCGTTTATGTACCTCCTTCGACGGGTAAAACTTTCTTCTCATTTAGAATATCATACTCAAGATGTGGCACAAAACCCGATTTAAATGGACAGTTTTATGAAAACACGGTAATTATTAAAACTTAAAACTTCTTTTATTTTTATATAAATATGTTAACTTAAAACTAAAAAAATACTTTTAATTAAAAATGGCGCCAAACTAAAAAATTAAAAATGCTTCTGAAAGGAGCTTAAGTCAAAAAATAAAAAAAAAACATGGAAACCGCTCTAAAAAATATGAGAAGCTTTTGCACCAATTGCCTGTTTCTTCAGAAAATTGAACACAGACATAATCGTTCGACTTTGAGAGAATGCAGCACTGATCTAATGACTTATTATTGTCATTTGGTCATTTTCATAAGCTCCATTAGATCAGAGTTGCTTTTTCGTAGCAAAGAAAATATGGGGATATTTTTACGACAAATGTCCAGCACAAATCAATATATCGTCACCTAAAATCCAAAGGCCGTAACTGACAAAAAATTCAAAAAAAAAACTTTTTGATTGATAATTATGTAAATAAAAAAACAACATCCTTCCTTTATATAAAAAATAACGATTTTATTGATGGAATTCAAAAGACTGTATATTGCCAATAAATGTCACTAAATTTTGGCACTTTCATGGTGTAATTATATCGTAGCTGTGTAAAGAACCGAAGAACGTCAAAAGCACAAAAATAATACAAAGCCCATAGAGCAAAAAATTATCAGCTGAAGTATCGCTGTCATATGGTTATATACACCTTGTGCACTTTTGTATAAAAAAATTTAGAACAGAGGTGGCATACGTGTTAGTTTGAAATTATTTATTTTCTGAAATCGTTTTTTTTTTTTTAATTTATGAAGTTTTTCGCTTCTCTTCTTTAAAAAAAATTAAAAATTGCAGTTGTGGCTTTTTTGATTTTAGTTGACGATATATAAAAGTGCATGTCTGTTTGTCGGTATGTTTGAAAGTTTTGGACTCCTAAATTATTGAACCAATACTGCTGAAATTTTCACCGCATATTAATTACACAGAAAAAATTATTCCCAAAAAATTTTCAAACAAACGTGTGTTTTGAAATATAATTTAGTTCCAGTAAATATTTTTACTGTTCCAGTAAATTATTTGTTCCAATTTTAATTTATGTAACGTTGCAGCCACACGTTCAATAAATGGCTTTCAATTTCATTACACATATTGTGTGTCAAAATTCCTTAAAATTGATAGCTGTGATACAAATTGATAATCAATTTCATTTCTTAAATGCCACCGACGAAGAAACAACTGAAATTTGTAGCTTCAATCAATGTGTGATGTGACCAGCCGTTCAAATTGAAAATTAAATTGCCATTTAAATGGATAGGTGAATTTGAAATCAAACTAGTTTTCAATTTAAAAAGTTTGATTGTGTTAGTGAAAAAGTGTGAGTGTGTTGAAAATTGAATGGAATTGAAAGTCAAAAATTGAACGTGTGGCCCCCAAGTAAAAAAAACTGTATAGAATGAAAATTATCTATATAAAGTAAAATTTGTAAAAAAAAAAATATATTTATTTTTTTTATATTTAAATTTGTTATTTTCAATTAAATATATTTTTATATACTATAAAAAATTTGTCTGATTTTTTTTAATTTTTTCTACAAATTATTTTATAGATATAAAAATCATTTTATTTTTTTTAAAGATTTTTGTTTGCGGTTTTCAAACTTATTATGTTTGTATATTGTGATTCTCAATATAGTATTAAGAGTCTTACTATAAACATACGGAGTTTGTTAGCTAAATTAAAAAATTTTTTGGGTTGAAGTCTACTCAAGAGTTCCCAAAGCGGGAACGAAATGATTAACCATAAAACAAGCCACTTTTTGAAGGTAAAAAAAATAGTTGAACCTTTTATATGATTCACTTATTTTTTTCAAATAAAACTTTAACTAATTTTTTTTTTCTTAAATTGGTAATAATTAGGGCGACAATTTCAATGCAAATGCATATTTATTGTCGACACCTTAAAAGCTATTCTGAACAATTTTCTTTGCGTTTCATAAGATTTCCTGTAAAATGGCATGCATTTGTTTTTGCATATTTTGCATATTTTAACAAAAATCTAAGTTCTGTGCATATTTTTGTAATAAGTGCATATTTATTTGCATATGTTCCAAGTTTTTCACAGCTTTAACAATATCAAAAAAAATCCTCCATTTTCTCAAACTTCCACTGAATACTTTAATATCATTTCTGAAATAACCGCCATTTAATACAAGATACAACGTCCATACTATGTACATACATACATACATATGTACATATTTAAATGTTATTCATTATACCAGCTGATGCCGCAATGCCGATGAAAATTTATGTAGTCCCCTTTTTAAACACAAGAAAACGCATTTTAAAAAAACGAACGATCGAACATTTTCGATGTACAAAAAATTTCTGCGCCCCAACAGGCACTTTACATATGAAAATTTAAAAAACTGTATTTATTTATACAAAAAAATTTATGTTAATACTACTCGTTTAAATGTAAAGATTCTATGAACTGATTTTATTTTTATATTTTAATTTTTTATTTGATTGTGTAGACTGGATTTTATTTTTTGTATGTTATGTTATTTTGTTATGTTTTAATAAATCTAGTAAAAAATTAATTGTTTTTGTTGCATATTTTTATTTGCGCATATTTTCATTATTTTGGTGCATATTTTGACTTCTATGGTGCATATTATATGCGCATATTTTTAATTTTATAGTGCATGAAATTTGTCGCCCTAATAATTAATAATTAATAATTGTGATTTGTTTAGCTCTTATATTCGTATTAAAGCGTTTGTAAGCAAAGAAAATTCTTGCGTTCATGTGTGGTGATACGTAATCGCTTATTCAACCAATTGAAACATTCATTCATTGGTCTTTAGCAGCATATTTTTTAATTGCAGCAATTAGTAAAATGTAAATGTTTATTTTTACTTATTAAATTTCAGTCAAAGATGTTGACAGAAAACATATTAAGTTTGACATTTATTACATTGACCAGTTAACAATGAATTAAATTGGAGGGGGGAATTGTGTACTGTGTAATTTTCTTTTCTTATTTAAACTATAAAAGACAAAAATGTAAAATTTGCAATAACCTTTACTCGTATTATATACAAAGCTGTATGTATTTTATTGTAACTATTTTTAGTTTCATAAGTGTATTTTGAGACCAACTACGTCCGTACGTATATTCTACCCTCGTTTAACAATAGACTTGACCTTTTATTTTTTTTATTTTTTTTTTTTATTTATTAAATGTTATAAATACAATTACAAATTATATCATAACTTAATTTAAACGAGAATAGTAACAAAGACCTTCACTCGTTGTAGTGAAACAGACCAGGGTCTATGGTGGAAATCGAATCCACAACCTCCACACTGATAGGCTAGCACACTACCCACTAGCCTATCGAGGCATCCAGACTTGACCTTATAACGTTACTAACGTTACGTTGGTCGATGCTAAGCAATTTATTTGTTCTTAACAAATTTGGCTGCGATATTGATTCTGAATTCCTGCTTGGTAAAATTAACATCAATCTTCTTGCAAGACCAATTCCTTACTTTTAAACTGTAAGATTTGCAATATTATAGATGTGTTTATGCTAATAATAACAATTTTTGCCCTGTATGTGAAAACTTCAATAAATGTTCACATCTTATTAATATGTCGGAGAGTACTGAAGTTTTAAATACTTACTGCCTCCCCCACGATGTCGAAAGAAAACTTAAGAGAACGAAAATAAGTCACTAATTTTCTTCTATAAAAGTGATCCACTATCTTTCGACTTATCATTCGATTGGCTTTACGTTTCTAACGTAAGCCGTATACCCGTTGTCAAATATCCATATTGCCACATCCACAATTTCACACACTCACCGTCAAATGGGAATAAAAAATCGTTCGAATGTGTAAATTGTGCTTTAAAAAATGAAACTCTGTTCTAATTTAACCTCAACAAGTGGCACTCAAAAATAAATTAAAATAAAGAAACTTAACAAAACAATTTTTGTATATAAATGATAAAAAGTGTACATACATAATTATTCAAGGGTTTATGATAAATAAAGACAGAAAAAACCAAAAACTATGCAAAACTTTGTGAAGCATCTCACATAAGGAAAAATGACCAATAGCCCATTTATTTAGGTCACTATTCATTGTCATTTGGGTGATTGTCATTATCTTTAGGTCTTTTAAAAATACCAACAGACCCAGAAAAAGTGTTCTACCTAATGCGCAAAGGCGACTTCGTTGAGTGGAAGTATATTTTTTGTTTAGCTGGTCTTCGTCCGATCCTAATGACTCTCTTCTCTAGGTATGGGCTAGTGTCCTGCACAAGACTATTTATAAGACCTTTCAAGACATGAGAGATGTTTTCAAATGCTTTACTACAGCAAAATATTCTAAAAGAATCGCTAAGCAACACTGTTGGCAAGTAATTTTTTTCGGTGGTTTGTCTTGCCAACAGTGTTGTTTAGCGATTCTTTTAGAATATTTCGCTGTAGTAAAGCATTGGAAAAAATCTCTCATGTCTTGAAAAGCCTTATAAATACTCTTGTGCAGGACACTAGTATGGGCATATGTAAATACATACATTTACATATCGAGCCATTACCGCCAAAGAAGCTTAACCAACATGATTTTCGAAATGCGTTTTTTTATAAAAATCATTAACTTGTTATCATTGCCATTATCTATCAAAATTTTATAGCAAAAACAATTTAAGCTTAAGTACAAATTATTTTTTGTTTAAAGTTTTTGTAACAGCAACTTGTTACTTAAGCTAAAATTTCCTTTTGGAAATAAAGCAAGTATGATATAATATTCGGATTAGCCGTATATAATATACCCTCCATCGATTTCGTACATATGAAGTATATGCATACACACAATATTACATACCTGATCTATTTTTAAAATAATTAACTAGATCAGCCTTTTCTGATAGCAATTTATTCACCCACATATAAAAAACTTGAATACACATTATTAGACCATACAAATTGCGGAAAGTATTTATTTTATTCGCTCCACCGACAGTTTCTGATAGACCGGGCATAAAAATCACATATGTGTTAAAATTGCACTAATAGCGTGCTTACCGATCATGCACATTGCATTTTTCACATAAAAAATAACCTATCTTGGATATAAACACTTTTGGCATTATAACTTTTAAATGCGGCGTTTTTCGGTAAAACTTTTGTATCCATTTTTATTTAGAATAAATGCCACAACATCTTTCCTCTACATAATTTTCCCATAAAATTGACCTATCATGGATCTTTAATGAGATGAAACTATGTTATGAAACTATTTTTTTTTTAAATACTTTTTCAACGGCTTGCGCTAAAAAAAATGGGTAGTGATAATTATAATTCGTTTTTATAATTGTATAAGGTAAGATCTGTATACTAATTATATAGCCTCATTATATTTGGACCAAATATGTATCATCTAATAACATAAGAATGAAACATCACATACCAGTTTATTATAAGCTTTGTTATGTATTTATCCTACAGCTCGTGACCCATTGAGTATATCTCAACAAAACTACACACAAATTTAGACGAGAGAGGAAAACATATTTTCGCATAAAAAATCTGCGTACATACATACTTGTATCTATTATGTAACTTCACGAACAAATCATTAGAATTCTTCCTACAAAAAAAATAAAAATAAATAAATGCAGTATTTTAATCTAGAACCAACTTTTTGTAGTCGAAGTCAAACTACGCGAATCACGACAAAGCCCATTCAATTGAATTCTACACCTAATCAAAAAAATATGTATGATTGTATTCAAGTGACTTACCATTGTTTTAAAGGCTGTGTTTCCCAATTTGAAAAAAAAATCATCTATAAGTCTTAAATATGGTTATTTAGATAACTCTGCAACAATTTATTATGATTTAAATTTGATTGCGCGGTCCTGGCAAAAAACTGAGATAGTCGCCAGTTCAGTTCCGGTACGTAGCAATTTATTAAAAATTTCTTCACAAAAGTATACGGATTTGGAAATACTTTCCGTCGCTAAACCTATACACAACAAATTTAATAGCGAACTTTTTAATTTGAAAAGTAATAAGTCTGTAGAAGATTCACTACATGGCGCCGATCAAGAAGACAATAACTTAGCAATTTGGAGACAAGTTTAGGTAAAAAAACTGATATTTACTTTTTCTTAAAAATTTTTTTTAGCTTAACCAACACAAAAATATACACAGGAGGCTATCAGGGAGACAGCAAAAAAAGCTTAAGGGACAAAAAATACCGTTATTATGCTAATATAACACAATAACACCTAAATACTAAAATTCAATGAATTAACTTAAATAAGAGCGAAGAAAATTAAAAAAAAAACCTTCTCCTGTAAAATTTTGTTTGTGTTACTTAAGCTTTTTGTGCGGTTATAGCTCGATATATTATTATTGCATTTATGTATAAGAGTTTTCTGTATAGCCGGATATCTTAACGATTTTTACTTCTGTGTATGTAGAACAACTGCTTAGATAAATAAATACATCCTTATGTACAAGAAAAAACTGGCATAAAGTAAGTGACGACATTGAAATAGGTGCGAAGGAGTTCCTCCATACAATTTGACATTAAAAATCGATGCATAATGCAGTTTTAGCCCACTATTAAGTCCCAGCGTTGTTTATCTAACTTCTTGACCGTTTTTTCTTATACATAACACCGATAGTTTATAACCAACCTTCACTGTAACTACCGGAAGTGGTGGTAGAAAGAAAATATCTTCTCATCGAAGCTGTTGTCGAACACACATGCATACGTAGCCAGAGAAGAGTATCACAAAGATCGGCCAAAGGACGCAAAACCGCTTGCGGAGATTGCCAACGACGGGTTAAGCAATAAACCCATTGCCAGCGAAACCGGTATTATATTCTTATTAGCAAAGCAAAATATTTTATTTATGTAAATAAAAATATTTTGTTTTATTTTGTCTCAGTCGACAATAAAAACACACTTCAACAGATGCTAATCCTAATGTAACATCAGAGCGCCCTCCTTCGTCGGTATTGTGTAGCAAAAATCATCGGCGAAGTAAAATAACCAATAAAATGGCTACTAAACACAGCTTCAAAATTAATACGCCTCAATTAACAACAGAAGGCGCTGCAACACTGTATTATTAAAAAGCGTGCAAAAACCAGAGTTGTAAAAGAATGAAGCTTTTTTCTATCTCTTCCTTCACCACCTGTCTTCTTTCACCACCCCTTTCCTAAAGAAGGTAACACCTAGTAATAGTAGTAGGCATTAATTGTCTAAGTGTTACTTCTCTTCTCTAAAAAAAAAAAGTGCCTGCTTTTGGCATTTGAAAAAAATTTTATTGGGGCTCTTATTTGTATTGAAATGCTTGCGTTATCGTTCGCTTTCATTTTCTTTCGACTTGTCGTGCTAAATGCTTTTAGTGGAACGCAAAACAGCTGCTTGCGAACGAAAATGAGTGACAACAGGCAGTTAATTCAAATACATACATGTGTTTTTTATATTTATTTTTTACCATTTAAAATCTATTCCTAAAAAATAACTTTGGTCTATAAACGATTTATAATTTTTGTATAAAAAACTTTTTTTAAAATTCTTATAAATCAAAAATATTTTTTTTAAATGCCTTTAATAAATAAATAAAATAAAATAATAAAATAAAATAATTGTCACATTCTATGAAATCTCGTACCTTTACATCTTCTAATGTATTACATGTGAATGATTTTTACTCACATTTTAGCAGTATACTGAAAAATAACGTGGAGACACATACAATTAGCTGGTCTATGCCTTATCATATTGATACAATATTAGACTCTCCCATAGAGTTCAATGAACTATTTACAGTTCTCAAATCGCTGAAACTAAATAAAGCTCCAGGTCAAGATGGTATTGGTTACGAGTTTTACAAATACGGCAAAATTTTTAGCTCAATTTTATTGAATAGATTGACTTTTTGGATCGATACTAAAAATATTATGAACGAATTTCAAGCCGGCTTTAGAAAACATTATTCCACAGTTGATAATATCTTTAATCTGTCGAATATTATACAAATTAATAAAACAAATGGTAAAAATACATACGCATTTTTTGTGGACTTCTCATGCGCCTTCGACACTATACCTCGAAACTGTTTATTTTACAAACTGTCATGCCTTGGTCTTTCTTCTAAAATAATTAGATTGTTACAACTCCTATATGAGAGCACGAAAAGTAAAGTTTTGTACTGCAACTCTTTGTCCGAGACTTTTTCTGCTGAAGTTGGTGTTAAGCAAGGATGCATTCTTAGCCCAATTTTATTCTCTCTATACACTAGTTGATGAACTACCTGGAGGTATTCACATTGCTGGCATCAATGTAAAAATATTACTTTATGCTGATGACATCGTTATTTTATCTGAATCGTCTAGAAGTTTACAACATATGATTGACAAACTGCGTAGTTACTGCCTAACATGGTGCCTAAAAGTTAACCTTGAAAAGTCAAAAATAATTATTTTCCGTTCGGGAACTAGGATTCCTACGAATTTATATTATAAATATGGTGAAGAAAATATGGAGATTGTCAACTCTTACAAATACCTTGGACTGGAAATTCCATATAACATGTCCCTTAGAAAGCACCTAAATAATAAATTATCATCTGCCAAATTGGGTATTAATTCTACATGGTCGAAATACATAAATAACACAGGCATGCGACAAAAAAAAACTGCATAGGATTTTTTTACATTTTCTTACAGATTTTGACCTCACAAAAACAGAAAAAATATTCAAATTATTATATCACATAAGTTTTTATGTATATTGCAGTATCTATGTTCATTGGTAATAAACCTATTTGATTTTTATTTGATATTGGAGAAAAACAACCTGAGCTGTTGGTGAGACTGGGAATGTTTTAACATGTTGAGACAAGTCAAATGACGTATATCGCTTGAAACAAAGAAAAGCTCTCAGTAGACATACTGATATTCAAGTGAACAGTGCTGTTGTCTGTTAATCATGGCTACAAGGGGTTGTGTTATTTCTCCAAACAGTTTTTGTTATATCTATGGTGAATTCACTATTAAAAGTCAACAGAGAAATATAAGTGATTTTGTAAGGAAAGTTTATTTTGCCTACTTTAAATTAAAACTTGGTGATCAAGATAAACCATGGGCCCCGCATAAGGTGTGTAGAAGATGCGAAGAAGATCTTCGTTTGTGGTTTAAGGGAAAGAAAAATGCATTTCGATTTGGAATTCCTATGATATGGCTTGAGCAGAAAAATCACACCACTGACTGCTACTTCTGCTCTGTTGACGTCAAGGGATTCAATTCCAAAAACAAAAGAAACATAAGTTATCCTAATCTTGACTCAGCTATACGTCCAGTGCCCCATAGCTCCGAGATATCTATCCCGCAGCCACCTTACAGTTTGGATGAATACCCTAGTGAGTTGGAGGACGAAGCTACATTACCTCCTCGGGGTGAATCAAGCTCAGATTTATCTTTTGACGAAGATGGAAGGCCTCAACTATTTTCTCAAGGTGAGCTCAATGATTTAGTAAGAGATTTAGGCCTTTCAAAAGATGCAGCCGAAATGTTAGGTTCTAGATTAAAAAATAAGAATCTTTTATCACCTGGCACTTCTTTCCACTGGTACAGAAACCGAGAAAAAGAATTTACCCAGTTTTTCTCAAAATAATGAAATTTAGTTTTCTGCAACAATGTGGAAGAACTCATACATCGTTTTGATATAAAGTATGACTCATCTGAATGGCGCCTGTTCATTGACTCATCTAAGACTGGCCTTAAAGCAGTATTATTGCACAACGGAAATAAATTTGCCTCGATTCCGATTGGACATTCTGTGGATATGAAAGAGGATTATAACGATTTGGCCATTATCCTGGAAAAAATCAAGTATCAAGACCATCAATGGATGATTTGCGGGGACTTCAAAATACTGACAATGCTTTTGGGTCAGCAGGCAGGCTATACCAAATACCCATGCTTCTTATGCTTGTGGGATAGTAGAGCCAGAGAACAGCACTGGAAAAAAGTGATTGGCCATCCCGAGAATCTTTAAAACCTGGAGAGAAAAATGTTATAAACACTACCTTGGTACCACCAGAAAAGGTTTTGTTGCCCCCTCTCCATATCCAATTGGGGTTGATGAAACAATTTGTAAAATCGCTGCAAAAGGATGGAGACTGTTTCAATTATTTATGTACAAAATTTCCGAAGCTGTCAGAAGCAAAGTTGAAAGAGGGAGTTTTCACCGGCCCTGACATAAGAAAACTTTTAACGGACCCTTCATTTGTGGAAACTATGAATGAGAAGGAAAAAGAAGCTTGGTTATCATTCAAGGACGTAGTGCAAAAGTTTTTGGGAAATACTAAGGATTCTAACTGTAAAGCCATTGTGCTACGGATGCTAGCAGCATACTCAAGCTCAAGGCTGCAAGATGAGCTTGAAGGTCCATTTTTTACACTCTCACATAGACTATTTTCCTGAAAACCTGGGAGCTTACAGGAAGAGCAGGGGGAGCGATTTCACCAGGATGTCTGTGATATCGAGAGAAGGTACCAAGGGCGATGGTATGTCACTATGCTTGCTGACTACTGTTGGCTGCTTAAGCGAGAAACTGAAGGTGGAAATCTGAAAAGGACTCGTCAAAGTATCAAGGAAAAGAAGAAGAGGTTTCATAAAGAACATGAATAAGTATACATATGTATCAAAATAATGTTTCGTTTGCTTTAAAAAAAATTTTATTGTTTGAAAATTTTGAATAAAGGAGTGCTTTAACCAATTTTTTGTATTTGAATTTCCAAAAAATCCTTATGTGATAGAAAAAAATGGCCATCGCTTTTGAAATTAGCGCACTTTAAAACATATAATTCCGTAAAAATATCTCATGCAGCTTATAAAAAATTTTTTTTCGCAGACCTGTGTAATCCACAAATATCTAATCAAAATAAGCTTAAAATATTTCATGCTGCGTCTAAATCAATATTGCTTTACGCCACACAGGTTTGGGGCTTTGCTAAGTACGATGATGTCGAAAAACTATTCAGATTTTTTATAAAAAAGATGCTGTATCTACCAAATAACACTCCAAACTATATGCTACATCTTGAGACTGGTTTACATACATTATACATTTCATCATTGAAGTTGCACTTCTGCTGTATTAGCAAGGTCTTGCAAATGTATGCGACAAGATTACCACATATCCTGGCAAAATATATAATAGACAACAAAATATACTGGTATACAGAGTGGGAATCTATAAGTCAAAGTCTAGGTGTTCCACTTGGTAGCACAAGTTCACTTGCCACCTATAATTGGAATAATATATTGCAACAGCTAATGATCAGAGAGAGAGAGAGAGAACTTTATTTCCGAGGCAAAAAGATCGCAGTTTCATGATCCCTACCCCCAACTGAACTTCAACCTAACACCAATTATTCAACGTAATTATGCATCAAGGAAATAAACGGAAGAGTATTTTGCAATAACACTGATGGTATTTGTACAATATGTAACTTAGATGCGTCTGAAAATGTTATACATGTTATCGGTGTATGTCCTATATAAAGGGTGTTTTTTATTGAGGTATAGAACTTTAAGTTGGCATCACTTTTTTAACTGGCGGCCATTTTGTCAGCTGTCAAGTGATTAATATTTAGTTTGGTTTGCCATTTCATCATAAACAGGTTGACAAAAGAACAACGCTTGCGAATCGTGCAAATTTATTTCGAAAATAATGGTTCAGTTCGCGAAGTTTACCGCAAGCTCCGTCCATTTTATGGTCGACATAATCGTCCATCAGAGCAATTAATTCGGTTAACCATGGATCGTTTTCGCACTACGTTTATTCTATGTGATAATACGCATCCGCAGAGACGTCGAACAGTGCGCACCGAAGAAACAATTGCCGCTGTAGAGCAAAGTGTTGAAGAGGACCCGAATGAATCGATTCGCCACCGTGCACAGCAATCGGAGCCGACTAACCGACTATTTTGTTTCCGAATTGGATGGCATGAATGTGGATGAATTGTGGTTCCAACAAGACGGCGCTACATGCTACACAGCGCACGTCACAATCGATTTATTGAAGGAAACATTCGATGAGCGCATAATTTCGCGGAATGGACCTGTCAATTGGCCACCAAGATCGTGTGATTTGACACCATTGGATTATTTTCTTTGGGGATATGTGAAGTCGCTCGTCTACGCCAACAAACCAGAAACGTTAGGGGACTTGGAAGCCAACATTCGTGGCGTTATTGCCAACATACGGCCCCATATGCTCAAAAAAGTGGTTGAAAATTGGACCTGTAGAATTGGCTTTATTCGAGCCAGCCGCGGCGGTCACATGCCCGAAATCATATTTAAACATTAATGCCATAAAATTATCCTTCCAATAAAGCCAAATTGATGAACATTAAAACGATTTTCTTGTGTTTTATTTCAATTCAAAGTTCTATACCCCTAAAAAAACACCCTATACAATGCATATAGATTAGAGTATTTCAATAAAATGCAACTCGATGGAAATGAGATCATTAGTATATTAAATGGTTCGGATTTTAACAGCTTATATAAATATCTTGAGATTTGTCTTAAGTATAGAAAATTGATATTGAATGAATATTCTACTTAAATATTTCTTTTTATAAATAAACTTATAAATAAATAAGTATAAATGTATATCTCATAAACTAGTTGTAAGTACATACATATGTAGATTCTTGTAAAGTGCTAATCTGGCACACAACATTATGTTATGCCATATATAAATGTGAATTATTTTATATATTGTTATTAACCAGATATATAAAATTTTTATATATGTTAATAAAATAAAAAATAATAAATAAATAATAATAATAAATAATAAAACTATTAAACAAAACAAAAGACTTAAGCAACGAACACCAAGTAAAGGCTCTTTAAAGAAAAAGATGTTCAAGCTGTTTTAAAATCTATTCATAAAAAATAATTTTGGTCTATAAACGATTTATAATTTTTGTATAAAAAACTTTTTTTAAACTTCTTATAAATCAAAAATATTTTTTTTAATGCCTTTAATAAATAAATAAAATAAATAATAAAACTCTTAAACAAAACAAAAGACTTAAGCACCGAGCACCAAGTAAAGGCTCTTTAAAAAAGTAGATGTTCAAGCTGTTTGTACTAAAAACAACTTATTTTGTACTAAAAACAACGCTTGTGCTTCTCTTTCAGTTTACTGCTGATCTAATTTTTTTATAACTAAAATTCTTGCAAATAGAAAAAGAAACTTTAAAATTATTAACAATTCTAGTTAAAATGCACACATGACAACAAAATCAATTTTATATTTTTTTTTTCTTGTCAAAAAATGGGTTGGCGCCATTAACATGTGCATGAGAATACACATGAGACCACACACAAAATATACTGATCGTAATACATACTTAAATTCGTATTTAAGCATTAAGGTATGTATGATGAGTTCTGCACTAGTTAATTATAAAAAAAAACTCATTATTGGTTTAAGTATGTATCACGAAATCTGTTTATAGTTCAACTATTCAGTTCTTTCTATTGATTAGCTTATTTATATATATTTTTTGTCAATATATTTGTTGGTTTTATAAATTTTAAACACAATTATTAATATCATTCAAATTGGAAATGAAATCAAATTTACTTTCATGCAAAGTTAAAAAAGTTGTAACTGTTTTTGGAAAATCTTGAATTTTTCGATTTGGTTAACTTTTAATTTCATAAAAAAAAATGTAAATAAAAAGCGTTAAAGCGTTTTTAACAATATATACAAAAAATATAATTTTGTTTACTGCCTTTCTTTCGTTTATTTTCTATTTGGATAGAAATAATAAGTCATCAATCATGTTTGGCACTTTTTTTCTATTTTTGATCGCGTAATTGATCTTCGACTCTGAAATCTTTTCTATTGTTCACTTATTTTTATAATTTTTTTGTACTTATATATTTTTAATTACATTCATTCTTATAGCTTGCTAAAGGGATATCTTTATTAACATGTTAATTTTTTAAACAGCAGATAATTACACTATTTCCAAATAAAAGCTATTTATATCTTGTTAATGCAGTTTATTTACTATAGACTGGACTTATTCATAAATAAATATTTTTGATTTATAGGAGGTTTATAAAATAGTTTCCATAATGTGTGCTATAAAATAAGGCCCTAGGAAATAACACCCAAATGAGAAAATGAAATAAGGCCCAAGAGAAAATTTATGAAAAAACACTCAATATAAATTAAATAAAGTTTAATTAAAAAATCCCAATGAAACCGAACTCAAGATGAAATAAAGCCCAAAAAAAAATTAAATGAATCCAAAAAAAACTTAAAATGAAATAAATTTAAAAAAAATTAAAGAGAGTTAATTGTCAAACCAACTGTCATACTACGATTTTTTTTTGTGTTCACCCAAAATTGAATCGGTCCTGGCAACACTTTTTTATGATCAGTATACCCTGGCAAGTTAGAATGAAAAGATTGCCGCTTGAATGACTCTAGCAAATTATCCAGATTTATTTTAAAAATCAGTCGTCATTTCACGCAACTTATAGACGACTTTGTGATTTTTAAGGCGCACATAATCGTTAATGCAAGCCATGCATAGAACTGTGTATAGATTTCATACCACATACTGTCTAAATCAGTAGTTCCCACCAAATTCCTATTCGCTGACCTCCTTTGAAGTCTACACAGAAAAAACTAAATTTCATTTTCAGTAACCAAATTCGAGGAATCAGTAAATATTTTATATGAATGCGATCCTACAAATAATTTTGTAAATTCTGATAAAAATTTTGTAAAAATTTTAATTAATCATAGTTCGGATGAGAGGAAATGTTATTTCAGTGTGTTGATGTTTATCTTGCTTGTTGATAGGAACAACGTGCTGTTCGGTTGTTTTTGTTTATTTTGATTGATCGTGTTGTATATGTACATGTAAATGCCGAAAAGTAGACGACAAACGTCGTGGCCTGTTTCTTCCCTACACAGTTTTTTGGTACAAATTAATTTAGTGGAACAGTATAGAATATTTACTGAAACTAAGTTTGATTTCAAACAAATATTTGTTTAAAAATTTTTTGGGAATAATTTTGTCTGTGTAGAATGTGCAATGTTTTTTACATTAAATTAAAAATGCAAAAAAGTGAAAGACAAAAACATATTTTTTCATTATTATACAAAATTTTATTATGAAAGTTCATACATACATATCGTCGTCGAAAATCCAAACGTACTTATCATCAAAAAGTTCAAAATATACTTTTTTGATTGATTATAATGAGATTAATCAAAATACATTTTTCCTTAAAATTTTACTCACATATGTTCAAAAGTACCGATTTTATTCATTATTTAATTTGGCACCTAACAAATAAGGCTTTTTGCTTCTCCTGTAAAATTAGAAAAAGTGCTGCTGCGTACTTTTGGATTTCCGACCAGGATATGTATGTATAAATATGTAAATCCCAATTGATAATAATCTTCAAAATATTTTCTCTTCTTTGACATGTTTAAAAACAAATTCATTGCACAGAAAAATTTGTAGCCAAAATGATTCCAATTAAATCAATTAATGCTGTTTCAAACAATTTTATAATTTTTCCAATTAAATTTTGTTGATTGAAAACAAAAAAGTTTAATGTTTGTATGGATATTAGCAAATATGATGAATATTAAACTTTTGTACGCATTATTAAAAATTCAACCAATTTTTTGATTGTTTGAATTAACTTTGTTTAATGAAAAAATATATTTTAGTTTGTGTTTGTGCTTGTTCATGCTTTCATTGAAGTGTGTCATCCTGTTATTCTAGAAGTACCAAGTTCGAAGCATGACAGCACTGTAACTTAAAAATAAAATAATACACCTACATATGTGCAATAATTGAATGAAAAATAATTTGCCACGATAGCCTAGTCGATGTGTCTTAGCCTGTTAGAATGGAGGTACTATGTTCAAAGCCTGCAGCGTAAGTTACAAAAGTAGACAAATAAATAAAATAAGTAAGTTAAAACAAATAAATAAAAAAATGACTTTATTTAAAGTTTTTTTTACTTTTACTTTCTAAAATTTTATACATTTCAATTACTTTTATTAATTCATTCAACGAACAATTTAATTGTTTAAAATCTCCAAATTCAATTATTAATTTAATTGGGCCAATTAATCATTTGCTTAAAATAAACGCGTAATTTCAATTAACTCTATTAATTGATCTTCAACAGCACGAAAACCTCATTTTTATAAATTCATTAATTGATATTATCAATTTGTTTGCAGGACGAAAATCAGTACAGGATTTTATTAATAGTACAAGTTTCTAACTTCAACATGGTACCTCCATTCTAACAGGCTAACACACATCCGTCCGTCATTTTATAGCAAAATTGTGTTCAGCGATGAGGCTGATTTTTTGCTCAACGGGCTTGTTAATAAACAAAATTGGCTTAAATGGAGTGATACCAATCTACAAGAGACCCTACAGACTGCAGCGATTTACACCGCTGGGCTGCATAATTTGACCTTAATTCTTCAAAAACAAATCCGGAGCTGGCGTTACGGTCAATAGAGAACGTTACCGCACCGTGATCAATGATTTTTTTGTTTAAAAATATGATCCGGGCAAGATTAAAATGAGATATCATTTAGCAAGCGTAACCATCAACTTATTGAAAAAAAAAATTGACCTCGCCGTTCGTGCGATTTGACAACTTTCAATTGTTTCCTGTGTGGCCACCAGAAGCCACTGGCTTATGCTGACAAACCAGCAACAATTGGCTAGAACACAACGAAAGTTGTTATCATTTTGCACTAATTCCCATTTTTTGATTTGAGAAATTTGACACGAATTTTTTTCTGTATCCTCTGTAAGAATAAAGGTTAGAATCTTATTATATTGCAGAAAGTGTTATTTATAGTAATTTTTTTACAAAGTTGAAAGATAAAAGCTGAAGAACTTTTCTTTAAATATTTGCTAAGTCTTGTGAACACACTTATTTGTTCACCAGAAATTACTGAAATAAATAATTTTGCACTTAATTTTGAGTCCACAATTTTGAGCCAAGAAAAAAATTATTTTTAAACTTTTTCTAATTATTTGCCTGAGCCAATTTACAAAAGAAAATTATTCCAAGCCATATATATACATACCCAACTACGAGTATCACACACATGCATCCATACACAAATAAATCACAATAAGTACCCACGTAGTCATGCGCACACACACACACACATTTTAGAATAGTATTGTTATCATATGGCAAATATAACTGTTATTGTTAATAATATTATTTTGTCTATTCATCATTGTTCAATTGAGATCGAATAAAGATTACAAGTATCGATAAGTGGCTTTACACTCGAGCATAAAAGTGTTTAAATTAAACCATACACCACCACCAAAACGAATGGAATCGATATTTTTCTTTAAACTTGCTGGAAGAAAAAAACCCAAACATAAAAGAAAACAACTTTATTTGTTTTTTTTTCTATTTGTTGATTAATGCAACAATTGTATTTAGAAGAATAGAAATAAATAATAATAATAAAAAAAAGAATATTCACTGCTAAACATAAATTGTAAATAAGCGTGTGGCGGGCCATTATTTAGTTGAGCTTTTTTTAAGAAAATTATTTGTGCTTTTTGGTGAATAAGACAAACAGTTTTGACGAGCCATTGATAATTGTATAAAGTTAGCAACAACAACAAAAATCATGTCTAATTTATGAAAACGTTGAAATGTTTGTTTCATTTAACATTTGCGATTTGAACTTTATTATTATTAAGTTTTCACTGATTAATATGGTGGGAACTAAATGTAATTGTTAAAGAACAGCAATACGGAATCTATCAACTACAAGTAATTTTGAAAACCATATATAATAACAAATGAAAAGATTAGCATAAGTGCACGTATCTCATTACAAAAAAAAATAAATAAATTTTAATAATGACCCCCCCCTTTGTGCTGTAAATCAAGTGATTTAAAATCGACAAAGCTGCCTTATTGCCGCTTTTTATTTTTTTTTCTTATCTCTGAGCAGCTTAAAATGTTTGTATTTTAACTTAATTTCGAATACACTAAATTGTTTGATTAAGACAACACGATTTAAAAGCAGTTGTTTTACAACTCAGCGCGAGATTAAATAAAATTAAAATCAATTTTGCTAAGTTAACTAAAACTTTAATTTGAATGTGTAAGTATTTTAGTTATTTATTTATTTATTATTTTTATTTTTGCTGATTATTTGTTAATTTTATAATTGTATGATAAAGATAAAGCGTTCGTTGCTTAAGTCTTTTGTTTTGCACTCACTAAAAGTATTGAAATGATTTTTTTTTTTGCCCCTTGACTACATCTTTTGTTTTTGTACATTCAACAAATCGCACTTCTTCCTTTAAAGGGGTCAACTCAAAATTTTGCAATTTTTTTTACTTTTTGCAAGAAAACGATGTAGAGTGGTCATATCTACTAGAGGGCTGCACAAAAAGTCTTGAAATGTAAATATGTACGTATTTTGTTTTTTAAATGTAATGTTGTAGCATGTATTATACTAAACCAAAAATAAATGATGTTATTCAATAAGCGAAGCACGATGGATGTATTGATGTACGTGTATATGAGTGTCTCGAAGACTTCTTGTTCGCAGCGAACAATCAAAAGAAGTAGTATTGATGCGTGTATGCTTGTTATTTTGCGTATTGTACGTTTGAGTGTCTGTGTAAGATGTAGATGGTAAGCTATTAGGTATTTAAGGGTGGTGGTTTTTTTTTTCAAGGCCAGCGCACATAACTAATGTCAATGCATGTGTGCGTTTGTATGTGCTCAGAAAGATAAAAGAGCATACACAAAACGTATGTGTGTATGTACATGCATGACGTTTGTATATGCGCCCAGGCGTGGGAAGAAGCAAGCATCACAAATTCTTCCGTCACGAAGTATTTTCTTCTTTACTCCTATACCAACAATAACAACTGTCTTGCCAACATTGTTATTTATCGTTTGTTTTAGAAGATTTCGCTGTAGTAAAGCATTTGAAAAATCCCTCATGTCTTTAAAGTTCTTGTAAGTGGTCTTATGCAGTGGTCTAATATCTACCATCTGTAAAAATCTTACATTATTTTATCTACTATTACGCAAAAAAAATATAGTTGTATACTTCTTTGTGACATAAGAGTATTTAAAAACAAACAGTTTTTTTTTGTCTCTACTGAGAATTTGTAAATTTTGAGTTTACCTCCTTGAGAGGAACAAGTGCGATGTGCATGAGATATTTTATTTAAGTATGACTTTAAGTATTCTTAACGAAAATAATTAACATATTTCTGTGGCTGCAGGAAAAAGTGTTTAAGTCATATTTTACTGTTTTGCAGGAGAGCATTTGTAAAATTTTAAGTCGACTTACTTCATTTGCAGTTAAATTGGGAAATTCCGTTCTCGCTTGGAAAACATCGTTCTACTACAATATACATATCGTTGGCTTAGTCGGCAAATATGCTAAGTCCACTTTTTATGCAAATTGAGTTTTTAATGTAGAATGCTAGTGTAACTCAAAGCACATCATTTCTAAAAATTTAAATATCGTTATGTTGTTTTATCTTGCTGTTATGCAGTGGTAAGCAAATATGCTAAGTCCAGAAAAATAAAAAAAAACACCTGTTAAGTCCAGCGAAAAACAATCTGCATCTATTGTACTCTAACAAATAACGTTTTATGTTAATTTAAAATAAGAAAATTAATAGTTTCGTTGTTCTCACACACGTTCAGTTTCAATAAACTTGAGACAGTTTTTTGTACCTCCTGAAAAATTAAAAAAAGGACTTAGCATATTTAGCGACTAAGCCAACAATATACATATGTATATACGTTTTGAATATGAAGATTACAGGAGTGCCACTGACTCAAAATTTTCTTATCTCGACTTAAACACTTTTTCCTTCCACAGAGTTTATGTTTTTATATCGGTCCTTTCGTGCCAAATTTTCGTAATCCATATTTCTATAAAAAATTTTGTTTATTTGCATGTCTTTAAAAACTAAAGTTATACAAGGTGTGGCAGAAGTAATGTACTTTTTGAACTGGCTGCCATTTTGTTATAAATGTAAAAAAAAAATAAAATATTTGAGGTGTGTATGGCTGGTTGACAACTAATTCTTTACATATCTACATAATAAATGCCAAAGCACTGTGACATTTGGCGTCATCTACAAAAATTTCAATACTTTTGCGCCATCATGCGCAAATATGTATATGGGAAAAATTTTAAATGCTAACATATTTTGAAAATTATACGAGGGTGGGCTAATAAGTACACCATTGAAAAAATAATTGAAAAAAATTCACGACACAACGTTGGGCGATCAGAGATTGAAGTTGAGAGAGATTGTGAAAGCCATAGGAATCTAACGTGGCTCAGTGGTTTAAATTTTTAAATTTTGAATAATCAGTTGGGTATGAGAAAACTCTCCGTAAGATGAGTGCCGCATTTCCTCAGAGTCGACCACAAAGGCTATGGTGTGACAACTTGACAGGACAAGTTTTGGCGTCGTATCATAGTCGTGGATGAAACGTGGATCCACCACAGCACTCCAAAGACCAAATAGCAGTAAAAGCAGTGGGTTTTTCTAGGAGAATCGATGACAAAGAAGGCCAAAGTGCTTTTTTTTAAGTAACACTCAGGTAATTAATGCCTACTACTAATATTACTAGGTGTTACCTTCTTTAGGAAAGGGATAGTGATAGAAGAAAGGTAGTGAAGGAAGAGATAGAGGAAAGCTTCATTCTTTTACAACTCTGGTTTTCGCACGCTTTTTTTAATAATGCAGTGTTGCAGCGCCTTCTGGTGTCAAATGAGGCGTATTAAATTTTGAAGCTGTGTTTTGGTAGCCATTTTATTAGTTATTTTACTTCTCCGATGATTCTGCTACACTATACCGACGAAGGAGGGCGCTCTGATGTTACATTACACAGAAAAAAATATACAAGATTTATGTTCAACAAAACCATGTTGTTGAATAAAATTTTTAATTTCAATAATATTTGTCATTAACTTGAATATTGTATTTATCAATTCCGCGCATTTTGAAATATCATTTAATTTCATTTGTTTGTGTTGGTGTTTTCCTTGCTTGTTGATTGACTCAACGTGGTCACGTGCTGATGTTGTTGTTTATTTTGATTGTTGGTGTTGTATACGTGTAAATTCCGACAAGAAGCCGAAAAACGTCGTGGCTTGTTTTTTTTTTAATCAACAAAGTTATTTTTAGATTGTATCAACGAAATGCGCCATGCAGAAGAAACATAAGAAATCATGTTTTGCGTGTATTAATTATTTGCGTACCTAATAACGATTTGCTCTTTAGCTGAGTGGTAAGTACGTTAGTCTATTAGTCAAGAGGTTGCCGGTTCGATTCATCCCAAACGTCTTTAAATTAAAATTGAATAAAAAACCAATTTGTAAAAAAAAATTAAACAAACAACGAAAAACAACACATTAGAATTTGAAAAACAAATTCATTAAAAATGTTTGTCTTCTGTTAACAACTCAATTGTGAATAACACAATAATTTTAATTGGAAATAATTGAGTTGATTTTGTTTTCTTATGTTACAAACGTGTGTTTGTATTTACAAAAATTATTGTAGGTGCCTTTTTAAATAATATTTTATTTGTATTCACAAATAAATTAGTTGTATTTACAATTCTTTTTTTCTGTGTAGGATTAGCATCTGCTGAAGTCGGTATAGTTCAGTGACCAGTGACTATGCCTTCATCACCTGAACTTTCCTACAACAACTGATACAAAGGGATACTAATGCACATCAGAAAAATGCGTGGTGTTGATATTTAATGACTGTCGGATACAGGGATTGCACCCAGGATCTTCAGTTTTGTAGTAAACGTGCTAACTACTGTCAGTCAACGGTTTTTTTATACATTCGATATAATACACATTGACTACGTTCAAAAGGGTGAAACGATTATGTCAAGTTAGTGGGACAATTTAATAGAGATTTGAAAAAACCGACCATATTTGGCCAAGAAAAAATTTCTTTTTCATCAGGACGTGTGTGCAGATTACATGCAATTAATGTCCATGGACATTATTGCCTTTTTGTAAAAATATTTTTTTTTTAATTTTGTATAAAAAAAGTTTATTTTTCATGAATAAGACAGTAAATAATTTTTGAGTTGAAAGGTTATTTGAAGCCTTGCCCTTGCATTGAAATCACATTTTGCTTGCAAATGAAGTTTCTTAACATTTTGTTTTAACATTTCTGCAATAACTGGCAGAGTTTTTTAGCGCGTTGCCTTAAAGTGCTTTTTCAACACGAGGGCATTCTGATTTTCTAAACAACTTTGTATTTTTGATTATTCGCTATAAGGAGTTACTGATTCTGCTCCAATTTTCGAAAGTCGACTTTTGACATTTAGAAGTCGAACGTCTTGGTATTAAAATGAAACCAAAAAATTTTATTGTGTAAAAAGTGTTTGTATTTGCATTCCGTAATTTTTTTCGAATCGATTTTGATACAGAAATAAATTTGTTGGCCCATAAAAACTGGCGGGCAGTTTCAGGGAGTGTCTACAAGGTCAAGCGATTGCCATAGTTCTTTAATGCCACTTATTGTGGACTACTACTACTTCAAATTTATTTGAAAGAACTATATCTTGCTTTACTGCAATTGAAAGAAATATTTTTGGTTGATACGCACTCATTTGATTATTTTGTTATTCACTTATAAATATCATGTATTTACATATAAGTTAAACAACACTAACTTAATTTAGCTCAGACTCTTTTAAAATAAGAAAATAATAATTGAAATTTATTTGCTGGTAGTTAAGCACTGGTCACACACCACATCGGTGCTCCGCCAAATCATGGACAGTGCTTAACCACCATCAAATACATTTCAATTAGGATAAACTTGTGACAATATGTCAAATAATAAATTTCTTGAATAAGAAAATAATCAGGTATGTGATGAAAAACTAGTTAGACATAAAAACAATTTAAAAACGATAAAAGGTGTGATAAGTTTCTTATAGTCGTTTTGTCAACAATTTTAAAACTTGTTTTTAATACTCTTTCCAGGCACTTTTGATAAATTTCTTTTCACAGCTCCAATATGTAATTCATATTTTATCTTCTAGTGTGCTTTTTAGAAGTCAGTAGTTTAAGATAAGCTCAAAAATGATACTCAAAATCTATCGGAATTCATCACATCGTTTCAAAACGATTGCTTTGAAATCGTTTTGAAAACGATCCTTTTCCATCACATACCTGAATAATAAAAATATGTGCTTATGCAACAGAAATGTAACAGTCTCATTAAAAAGTATATAAACAAAGATTGCTTTTGTACCTTCACACAAAAAAGTAATATGAATGATTTTGTAATATTAATTAAAATATTTGTAATATCAATTAAAAAATTAATTAAATTTTCACCTATAAGCAAAGCATTTGACAATATCAATTAAGTTTTTCCACTCAAATTAATTAATATAATTAAAAATTTAATTGAATGAATTAAATTTTTAATTGAAAATATTAATTGGTGAATACTTTTTTCTGTGTTGGCCAAATTTTGCATAAATAACAAAAATTAAAAATTAAAAAAAAAATATCTTCTAAACAGCTGAACCGATTTTATTCAAACATACGAGTAGCTAAGAACGATAAAGCAAACAAAAAAAAACTAAATAAAAATCAGTCCAGCCGTTTAGTCTATATGTGTACTCGTACAGACACACATATACGCAAATACGTAGATACACAGACACAAACTATAAACTTCTAACAGCCCTCTTTTTGTTCGGGGGTTAAAAAAACATAAGTTCAGCAAGTAGGACTGGCAACAGCGATCGCTCTTTAGAGTAACTAAAATACAAAATTAGAAGTTCATATTACCCGGTGTTCATTCTATACCAAGTAAATCATACCATAATTCAATTTTATAAAAAAAAAAGTTCAAAAGTACACAGAGAAAATAGATTCGTTGAGACAACCGATTTTGTTGCCAATTGAATTTTGGCGGTTGCAGCAACTATCATAGAATTCGGGCATAACGACTGCAATTTTCTTGTAGTACAACTAAAGGGTGTTTTTTATTGAGGTATAGAACTTTAAGTTGGCATCACTTTTTTAACTGGCGGCCATTTTGTCAGCTGTCAAGTGATTAATATTTAGTTTGGTTTGCCATTTCATCATGAACAGGTTGACAAAAGAACAACGCTTGTAAATCGTGCAAATTTATTTCGAAAATAATGGTTCAGTTCGCGAAGTTTACCGCAAGCTCCGTCCATTTTATGGTCGACATAATCGTCCATCAGAGCAATTAATTCGGTTAACCATGGATCGTTTTCGCACTACGTTTACTCTATGTGATAATACGCATCCGCAGAGACGTCGAACAGTGCGCACCGAAGAAACAATTGCCGCTGTAGAGCAAAGTATTGAAGAGGACCCGAATGAATCGATTCGCCACCGTGCACAGCAATTGGAGCTTTGTCCATCAACTTTATGGAAGATTTTGCGCAAAGATCTTGGCTTGCGACCTTACAAGATCCAGCTTGTGCAAGAATTAAAGCCGCGAGACCATGCAATGCGTCGTGATTTTGGTGTATGGGCCGAAAATGAGATTGATCTCGATGCTGATTTTCATCGCAAAATTTTGTTCAATGATGAGGCTCATTTTTGGTTGAATGGCTACGTCAACAAGCAAAATTGCCGCATTTGGAGTGAAGAGAATCCACATGAGACCCTTGAGACGCCATTACATCCACAAAAACTGACTGTTTGGTGTGCTCTATGGGCTGGTGGAGTCATTGGGCCATACTTCTTCCGAAATAATGCTGGAGAGTCAGTTACCGTTAATGGAGACCGGTATAGAGCCATGATAACCGACTATTTTGTTCCCGAATTGGATGGCATGAATGTGGATGAGTTGTGGTTCCAACAAGACGGCGCTACATGCCACACAGCGCACGTCACAATCGATTTATTGAAGGAAACATTCGATGAGCGCATAATTTCGCGGAATGGACCTGTCAATTGGCCACCAAGATCGTGTGATTTGACACCATTGGATTATTTTCTTTGGGGATATGTAAAGTCGCTCGTCTACGCCAACAAACCAGAAACGTTAGGGGACTTGGAAGCCAACATTCGTGGCGTTATTGCCAACATACGGCCCCATATGCTCGAAAAAGTGGTTGAAAATTGGACCTGTAGAATTGGCTTTATTCGAGCCAGCCGCGGCGGCCACATGCCCAAAATCATATTTAAACATTAATGGCATAAAATTATCCTTCCAATAAAGCCAAATTGATGGACATTAAAACGATTTTCTTGTGTTTTATTTCAATTCGAAGTTCTATGCCTCTAAAAAAAACAGCCGTTATATGTATTTTTAGTTATTACCACTAACCCAATAGTTGCAACAGCAGATAAAATTGGTTAACAGAGAAAACAAATTGGTTGAGAAACCCGAACTAGTTGCCAATCGAATTAATATAATTCTGGTATAACGACTGCAATTTTCTTGTGGTACAACTATATTTTTAATTATTACCACTAACCCAATAGTTGCAACAGAAAAAAAAATATTTAACAATAATAGACAATTCTTAATACGAACCGATTAATCGGTTGGGAATATCAATCAAACCTTAATATTTAATTTTAATTTACTGCTATAAACTATAAACCTCTAGTTAGTTGCAACAAAAATTTTTTTAGTTGCCAATACCGGAAATTGGTACTAAAATCCAATACCTAATATTTTATTCGGTTGTACTAATCAATCAGTTAATTAGTCATGATAAAAGCATACGTTCGGTTGATGCAATCAATTAAAAAGTATTGTCACAATCATATCTTTGTTACAATTATGCCCTTATGGCATTGAACATGGATTGTTTTTTGGATTAACAGAAAATTGATAGCGTGAACTGAAATATAGTTAATGCAGCTGATATTTTATTGGACTAACCGTTTTCCAACCAATCTTTTTTCTGGGTGTAGCAAATCAAACTTATGAACTTTTCCGATATTAATGAACTCTCGAGATTTTATTTTTTTTTATTTTATTCACTAAAAAGCAAGTTCAGAAATGCATTACTACTCTGCATCATGCGAGCAAACTTTAATTTAAAATGCAATACAAGTTTGCTGATAATCTTTTTTAGTTGTAGACATATTTGAACATCATATATGACATTTATTTGCTACAAAGAAGAACTTTTAAATTTCCATTTGCAGCGCAGTGATGAATTTACGAATAAGCCCAGAATGTTTGCCTTTTTTTGACATTAAAATAGTTCAAAACTTTTAGAGTGATTTAACGGTTTTTCTTTCAAATATAAAGCTGATTTATTAAATCTTGTTCTGTACAAACTACAAAACCATTTTGTGTTGCTACCTCAAAAACAAAGTACTTACCAAAATATATTGATTTAAATGTTCCTGTTGGTAATCCTTTATATCCAATATTTGTTTGGTCTAGTTAATTTAAATTGAAAACACAAAAACATTTTTCACTTGATAAATAAGCTAAATATGTATTTTTTTTCTTAATTGTATAAAATTATAAATTCATTCATAATTTTTTTATTTTTAAATAAATTTTTTATATAGTATTCTTTATATTTTTTTCTATTTATATATTTATCTATATTTCTTTAAAATTTTCTTTTTCACATATTGGCATTAATTTTTCATATCCCTTGTTAAGTAAGTAACGAATTTTGTTTTCAATCTTTTTTATTACTTTCTATCTTTATTTCAAAAAAAAAAAAAAATAAATCACTCACGCATCTTGGTTTTAATGTGTCTGGCGTCTTAGTCAATACTAAAGAACACAAGAGCCCTTTAGCGAACTCTAAACCCTTTTTTCATTCTACTTCTTTAGCGTTTACAATTCTTTTCAGGGTCTTTAACAAACAAAACGTTCTATATTCTAGTTGTTAAACAAACTTAAAATCAACGAACGGCCACGAGTATTAACCGACGGCAACCGAATCACGTCAAAAGAAAACAAGAAGAAAAACCAAAATTAAAACCAAGATCAAACGCCAATGTTCTGTGTCAAGCGATCGTTAAGAATAAAGTATTGTCTAAGAGCGTTTCAAATAGAAACTGAAACATATTTTAGCCAAATACAGCACATGACTTGCAAACTCTTTTTCTTGATAGAGTAAAACAAGCTAAATATGTACATATGTATGTATGTTTTTTATGTATGCGTGTTAGTGTAATTTTGTAAGGGGGATATGGGATTGGGCAGCGGGTGTTTAAGAGGAGAAAACTTGTTTGGGGCTTTAGCTGTTTAACCAAATCGGGAGAATTGTAACGCCCATTTGTGTTGATCTGAAACAGAGAGAGATAGAGAGAGAATGGCATTAAAAGTGATGCCAGATCTTAAGTGTTTTTATTGTAGGTTACAAACTTTTTTAAAAGTATATTTTTATGATTTATTTTTCATGTGTGCGAATCTATTAGTTCCCGCGTCTTTTGTGCATAAGCATATCGAGCTATAACCGCTAAAATAGCTTAAGCGACACATTTTGTGGACTTTGTTTTTTTGACGAAAGTCGTCTATTTTCGATCGCAAATAATCGATTTTGGTGAAAAATTGAAGTTCGAAAATTATGTCGCTTAAGCTATTTTGGCGGTTATGGCACGATATGTGATAAAACCATTACTAAATCTGGATGTGATAAATTAATCTTTGTACAGTCAAATCCCGATAATTCGTAATCGCAAGGGACCGGCCATTTCTTACGAATTATAAGGGTTTTCGATTTAACGTGGTTAAAATAAAATAAATACGAATTAACGGGGTTTTTCAATTTATTTACTAAAACGATAAAAAAGCATAAAAAAATTAAAAAAAAAATAAAAAAAATTGTTTTTGTAACACCGACAGAGTTTTATGCGTGCACACACACACACAAGCAAAAGCAAAAAATCATTATTTCCATGCTCTGTTGTTTTTATTACGTATTATAAGTGGTAGTTAGTAAACAATTACGATTTATAAGAGGTAAAGAAGATGTTATTAAAAAAAAATACGATTTAGCGATGGTACCAAGTTGTATGGAAATTTTACGAATTAACGAGATTTTTTCAAGGGACCGACAGTTTATTACGAATTATCGGGAATTACAATTTATCGGGGTACGAATTATCGGGATTTGACTGTATTACGTTTTACTGAAAGTCTCCTTGCCCCAATTCGCAAAAAAAACCTTTAAAAAAAGTTATATATGTTCAGTCTTATTCCATTGGGTGTCATCAATGTAACACAACTCCGATTTTAATAGTTTGGTTGTAAATCCCATTGACAGCACACATTGCTATACATATATCGATGACTAACAACATGTGTTTAGTATTCTGTAAAAAAAACTACGTTAATGTTGCCCTTGATTTGAAGAAGGTATGAAGAGTTTTCCGAAAAGACAAAGGTCTTACCCAAATAAATGCTATAGAAATCGCATTTATAAATATTTTAGTCTGAAAATTCTCTCTTGGATGGAAAATTATGCACTTAATACACAGAAAATAAAAAGTTAAGTTCCCGGCAATTCACAAAAAAAAATCTCAAAATCCCAATAGTGGAATTTTTTCAGTATTTTTGCTGAATTCTTATTATTTTTGGAAATAAATTGGTAAAAAATATATCTGTGGCAAAAAGGAAAAAGTGCTTAAGTCGAGATAAGCTGATTTTGAGTTAATGTAATCTGCATATTCAAAAATACCCTTGGTAAAAATCTCAATAAATTTGTGCAATTTTTCACGAAGTTATAGCACTGTGACGACTTTCGACTTATCTTTTTTAGACTTCTAATCTAATTTGGAATAGTAGCTTAATTGAGATTATACTTTGGTATATTTCAACTTAAATGTATTACTTATAGAGTGTAGAAAGACTTTTGCTTAAAAAAATAAAGTTAAACAGAGAATTTCCCAATTTAACTGCAAAAGAAAAAAATTCTGAAAATCGACTTGAACGCTTAAAAGTGCTCTCCTGAAAAACAGTACAATATGACTCAAGCACTTTTTCCTTATTGCCACAGATATAATGTCTTAGGGCGGCATGATGAATTTTCTGGTTCCAGCTTTGAAATTTGAGAAAAGAGGCCTTAAATTTGATATTTATAACGAAGCGATCCTTCAATAACGAAAATTTTTAACAAAATGTCTTCATTACATTTTTCAAAATTTTAATTTAAATTACGTATAACTTTTGACTTAATTGTGCTTCTGATATCAATTTTTTATGTTAAAAATTGTGGTTTAAATCCATAATAAGCTAATTTTTCTAAATCGGACAAGACATCACTTCTCCATTAGCAGAGTTGTAAAAAGAATGAAATTTTTTTCTGTCTCTTTCTTCACCGCCTGTCTTCTCTATCACTATCCCTTTCCTAAAGAAGGCATTTATTGCCTGAGTGTTACTTCTCTTTTTTTTAAAAAAAAAAAGGTTAGTAAAATGGCCAAAATTTTAATTTCTTCTCGAATACTTCCTAAACTGTAAGCGAAAACTCATAAATGTAGAAGACTTTGTTTAGGTCTTAGCTGAACAAATTTACTTGCAAAAAATCTTTTTTATCAAATCAAAAACATCAGTTGGCATCAGTTTTAATTTTTCATTAACCCGAGGTGGCCCACTTTGGGCTTTTGTGGTTGCGCACCCTTAAAAGATATTTAGTCCAAATTCCAGACTTAAGCTCTGTGACACCTCCTCAAATGGTGTGTGAAATTTCATAACGATCGGACCGTCTAGAAACTGCAGAATTATTTCCATTAAACAAAATCCCCCACTGTGCATCCATGTTTTTGGTATCATGTTCGCTGGATCCTAAAAAGAAATGAAAAAATGAAATTTAATAAAAAAAAATTAATATCCTTATTTATAAAAATTATTAAAGCTTTATAAAGGCTTTTTAAGAAAAATTTTGTCTGAAAATTTGTTTTAAAAAGCCTTTACAAAGCCTTAATAAGTTTTATAAATGAGGCTGTAAATTATTAAAAGAAAAATATATAAAATAATTCTTTCTGCCAAAATAAAACCGACTTTAATGCAAAGATCTGATAGAAAAAGATAGTACGTAACATATAAAATTAAATTTTAATGGACGTGCCTCCGCCCATTTTTTAAATGCAAGATTTTGTGTTGTTCAGAGCTCAGGGTGCGTGTTAAGTCTTGTAAAAATCGGTAAAGTAGAACCACTTAAAATAAAATATTAAATTTTAATGGGCGTGGCTCCTCCCATTTTTTTAAATGGAGGATTGTGTCTGTTTTAGAGCTCGAGGTGTGTGGTCAGTTTCGTAAAAATCGATTAAGTAGAACCGCGTGAAATATTATAATAAATTTTAATGGGCGTAACCCCGCCCTTTTTTCAACTTTCAAATTGTGTAATTACAAGAACCAAAGGTGTTTTATATATTACGCAGCAATCAAATAAGTCGAATATAATAAATTTGTGGGCGTGTCCCCGCCCACTTGTTTACAATGGGACCTATACCCTCTCAGACAAAAAAAGATGTACCGAGTTGTGAAGTAACGCCGCCAAAAAAATAGAGACGAATTGTTAACCTCCTCCTTCGCTTGAGCTTGCGGGACATCGCTGAAACTTCCTGCCAGTTTTAAATCTAAAAAATTAATTTTGCATCGAAAACCAACTACGGACTGCAGCACAAACACTTTTTACGCATATTTTCGACAATTTGAATATCCCTCGCACAATTTTACAGATTTTGTAAAATTTGCGGCATCCGATACACTTTCTAAGTCTGTAAAAATATCTATCTGATATCTAAAATCGAATTGAAGAAAACTTTTGAATTTGTTAGAAAAAAAAACGATTTTTCCGAAATTTTTCATCAACGATATTTCGAATGAATCACCCGATTTTAATCAAATTGATAGCAATCGACGTATCTTTGTGAATCTGTTCGATTAGGTTTTAAGATTGATCAGTTTAATAATAGTTTAAATTTAAAAAAACAGTTTTCTTTTTTATTAAAAAAAAAACTTTTGAAGTCTATCAAAAATAATTGATTCACTATCTTACTTCATCTAAATGAGCTCAATATCTTTCGTATGCAGCAAATATCCTTCCGATCTGTTGATACGTTCTTAAGTTATGAGATGTTTGCATATATATACACACACACACACAAACACGCACGCACACACACATACATATGCATATACATCAATAATAACATCTTCGAGAAAGTATTCAGAATCGACCCAAAACTTCTATAGGTTAAAAAGGGCAGTGCTGCAACACAACTCCACTGGGAGACCCAGTTGGGTTCAATGTGATAAAAAAAAAACCTCGATATACATATATGTGCCCTTAACTATGAAAGTAGTCTAAGTCATATATTTCTCTGCTCGAGATATTTAGTAGATTATATTTGACCAATTAAAAAGTATTTTTATATTATGCAGCATTTTAATTTAGAGTTGTACTAGTCTCGATTTATATAAATTTATTTAGTATTTTTTAAATATTTTTTTTAACTTTTAAAAAAAATTTATTTGATATTTCGAAGCAAAAATACACACGACTTAGACCACTTTCATAATTAAGGGCACATATAATGAAAATTGAGGTAAAATCAGTAACTTCGTATAGCAAAAAGTTAAAAAAAAAGGAAAAGAGTCCAGGTGTCTAATCGTCGTTTTCGATAACGAGCTGATTCGATCACGTTTTTTTCAGTTTTTGATTATGATATTCGATATCTTACAATATTATAAGATTGTTCGCTAGCGAATGCCATAATCTCAAACGGAAAAAACGTGATTCAATCATTTCGTTATCGAAAGCGACGATTAGATCACTGCTCTAATTGGGGTAAAAGTAAAAAATCAATGTGGCATCGCTTTATAAAACTTACATCTAAGCTCCACATTAAGCTCTACAAATAAACTTACACAACAAGCTGACGCCTGCTTGCCTGCCTGCTGCCTGTTCAAATTGTTGTATGTATAGAAGCGTGTAGCCAGCAGTTGAAGAGCAACTATGATCGAGCGTCCTATCAGCCAGCCAATCATTGATGACTAAAAACAAACAAAAACTTAACTAGACAGACATTATAGATTCGTTTTTCGTATTTTTTTTTGTCATTTTCCCAAACTGCATACAATATATTACAGAGTAGCAACAACAATAGCAAAAAGTATTAACCCATACACTTCTACACCATTGGTTTCTCGCTGTGCCACGAGATTTTGTTTTTATTATTTTGTATAAATTTACAATTAATTACTTTTTGACTAATACGTTCATGCCATAAATATCGCTTGTACTCCATACTCTTTCTCTGGTACCTATCTTGTTTTTTGATTTTTTGGTGAGTGTGTGTGTGTTTAAATGTTGCTGTTAAATTGTAGTTAATTTTAAACACCACCAATAATATTATTTTTTTTTGTACATTGGCGAGCTTTGGGTCTTGTTGTTTTTGGAAATTTAAATAATCATGGGGTCATATACCAAAGTAAAATGTCTAATTAAAATGTTTAACATTCAATGGAGGTTTCACCAGTACCGTCCCAGGCGCTATTTCAACCATAAAAACAACGACACAATATAATAAAATTAACTATTTAAGTATGTACGTACATATTTGAATTATGTTGCCAGCCAATTGACAAAAGCAAAAGAAAAGCATTAAATAATCGTTAAAGCGAAGCTTAAAGCAATTGTTCTATTTTTATTTTATTGAATGCCACTGAAATTAACATTTCAAATAAAACAAAGAGAATGTAGATATGTTTGTATGCATGTAAGTATGTATGTAAGTATGCATGTACGTGCATGTACATGATTAAGTAAAAATCACCATATGGTCGTTATTTGGATTATATATCGTGTGCAAGAGGTCTTTGTCTACATGTCCTGTTTATGTTATATATGTATGTATGAACTTAAATAATAAAAAGGTTTTAATTTATTTTTTTAAGTATGAATTTCTTTCAATAAATCCTTTTAAATATTAACAAGTTCTGAAAAATGCCACCTAACATAATTTCAAGCATGCATTTTCGCCTCTTAACAAATTTTATTTGATAGTTAAAGGGGGTGCTGCAATGGCAATGAAAAAATATTTCGAGTACAATATAATATTCCAGGAAAAAATCTTTAAATGTCTTCTCAGTATTAATTTATGTAAAAAGTAAACTCTTTTTCTATTTTCTGTGAGCAGATGCAAATAGTTCCAAAAAAATTAATATTTATTTGTTTTATTATTGCAAGTAGGGTTTGCACAGCGATTATAATCGTCATCGTAATCGCGATTAATCGCACCCTTTAAGCATTAAACACATTCACCACAGCAGGCTACACGAACACACGACTTCAAATGCCGGTAGCAGCATTTGCCGCCTCGTAGCCGGCTACTTAATTATTTTGGAGACGGCAGCAGCACCATCTGCAGCTGATATTCAAGTACAAATACATTGTTCAGTATTGCCACTTTTATATATTTTTCATTTTATAAAAGTTAATTGCTCTTTTAAAATGTACTTATTTCACGTAAAAGTACAAAAATGAATCAATTTCTTTTTTACATCAATTTTTGGATATTGTTTTTGTTAAATAATATGAAATAATTGTACAAAATCATTCATTTAACATTTTGTATTATACTGGCAATACTGAATTTTCTCATTGTAGCCAACAAAATAGAAATTAGTTTAATTGGACTACAACTACAAAATCAGCATAGACAACAACCTGCCGCCATGTTGCCTTGCTGTCTTCAAAAGAATTATTCTCATATAAACATGTGTATTCTATCCTTGACATTTGGTAGTCGGTATCTTGCTGTGGTGAATGTGTTTAAGCCTTATACCCTTTTCACACTTACTCACATCTTTGAGGAATGCGTGGAATATGTTGAAAATTTAAAAAACCTGTTCACATTACAACATCTTGCATCTTTTATCTGTCATGTATTATAATACTATTTTTACGAGTGTGAGCAACTAATAATTAAATAATAAAATTCAATTTAAAAATTCAGTAGAAATTGATTTAATTGCTGGCTCCTGAGGAGCAGAAACAAATAATGCTAGAAATTATATAGAAATTATGCCAGCGGACAATGATGATGAAGAAATATTAAAAATTTTATCCGCAAAGATTTTGCGTAGACATTTGCAACTATTTTTATGTAATTTATTTCGATTTGGAAAAATATATAACAGATTTTAATATATGCATACATATACATACATATGTATATAATAAAATCTTAGAGGAATTACGGATCTTTTTTGGGAAAGATATTCCAAAATGTAGCTCTGAATGTATGTACATATGTACATGCATATGTAGATATACATACATACATACATATGTATACATTTTTATAGTATGTATGCATGTATGTATATAGTTGTATACATTTTTTCTAGTGATGACACTAAAATAATCGAAAGATGTTGAATGGAACAAATTGAGATAGGAACATCTTTTGACGATGTTAAACATTCAGCCCTGTATAATTCTTATGGGAAAATGTTATCATCTTGCCAAATTGATGAAAGATGAAAGATGTGAGTAAGTGTGAAAAGACTATTAATCGTAATCGTAATCGAACCCATTAATCGCTCGATTACAATTAAAAATTTTTTCCCTTTTTAAGCAAGGAATGTATGCCAAATTTGCATACAGTTCAAATTCAACTCATAAAAAATATAAATTAAAATTTTCAATACTAAATATATAGATATATTTGGATTAAACATGCCTATATATTTGCATATCATTGGCGCTTTAACATATCATCAGAAGACTTCAACCATACTTTTGAAAAGTTTCAAACTTCTAATCTTATGCACATACTTTCAAAAATCATTTGAGAATTTACATACAAAAGCTTTTTGAAAATTCCAATAGAAAAACCAAGTAGGCTCAGAAACTTATACAAAACACAAGAAACGATTTATGTGAATTCGATGTGAATCTGTTTTATTTTCCTACGCCTTAAGCCCAATAATCGACTTCTCAATTAAGTGTCATTTAGCTAATAGCCACTTAATTTTAAGTTGCACTTAATTGCAGTTTCATTTTTTCAGTCGCAAAATTAAATGATCACTTAAATACTATGAAAGTATGGTAGCACTGTGAAATGTTGATAGTTCTAAAAGAAAACAAATGTTTAATGTAAATAAGAAAATTAGGTTATCAACATGTAGAAAACTAAAATTGCATAAAAACACATTTTATGAAACCAAAAGAGCATCAGAACGCATTTTTCTATTTATTTATTCCATGATATGATACTATGCATTGTATATGTTATATATTTATGAAAATTAAACGAAATTCTTTTTAATACTACCACATGGTATGCTCCTAAGACTTAAGTGTGATTTAAATAGACAAGGTTGGCTCTCAACTTTATACTGAAAAAATGAATTCGGTACTTAAGAGGCACTTAAAGATAAATGACACATAATTGAGAAGTCAATTATTGGGCCTTAATACAATAAAAGTATTATGAGGCAAAACGATAATTAAAATCCAAATTAACCACTTATTAAACTTATTATATTAGTTTAGTATATTCTCCTAGTTTTATTTCACATACGTCATAATATCTCAAAAATTTCAGTTCGATTGAAACAAATATTATTCATTCGGTTGGCAGATAGGTGTAATTTGTTTTTCTTGGGACTTGGGATATAGTTAGAAGTAAGTGTCCGCACGTGATGAGTTTATATCATGATGAATGAACAACTACGTATAAAAATATGGTATAAAAAATGAACTGTTTTTATATGAACTTATTCATTCATTATAATATAAATTCATCAGATGTGGATACAAAATTAAATAAAAAAACAAGTAAGAGTGCTATATTCGCCTGTGCCGAATCTTATATACCCTTTACCAAAGTGCGTTTATGTAGTATAGAGATACATACATAAGCACATAGTTACTTTTATGTACAAAGAAAAAAATAATCATTTTCAAAACCTAGAATCATAATTTTAGATTTTTATTATTACTTATACCAATTCTTAAAAAAATATATGTTAAGTGAAAAAAAAGGAAATTAAAAAAAATGTTTTAGTTAGTTACTTTAATGTCCAGAAAAAATCATAGTTTCCAGCTCTGGAGCTGTGGATTTTATTTTTATAATTTTCTATACCAAACTTTTCTTTCCAAAACGTAAAAGATATATCATTTATAAAGGAAAAGATAAAAATTAATTAGACTTAGTTAATTTTATATATCGAAAAAGTGTAAGTGTCCCAACCGTGAACTCATCCTTTTTGATTTTCTGATTTCTTACACCAATCTCTTTCTTTTAAGAATTTAAGAAATGTTTAATTTATAAAAAAAGGAAAAATTTGTTATAGTAACTTACTTTTGTACAAAAAAAGTTAAAGTTTTCAAACCCTGGAATCGTCTTTTTAATTTTTTTAATTGTTTTTTTTTTTTTTATTTGAAATACCAATTTTATTCGTGGTGAAGTATAAAATAAGTTTATTTAATAAAAATAAATAAAAAATTAGTTTAGGGTAGTTAATTTTATATATCACGAAAATCGTGGTTTTCCAACCCTGGAATCATCCTTTTTGTTTTTCTGATTTCTTAAATCAATCTCCTTCTTTTAAGAACATTACATATATTTAGTTTATAAAAAAAAGGAAAAATTTATTTTAGTAAGTTACTTTTGCATAACAAAAAAATTAAGGTTTTCCAATTTATTAATTATTAATTAATTATTAATTAATTTTTTTTAATTTTTTTTTAGTTAGAAATACCAATTTTATTCATACTGAAGTATAAAATAAGTTTATTTAATAAAAAATTATTAAAAACTAGTTTTCGGTAGTTATTTTGTATGGCAAAATGAAGTTTAAGTCTCCCAGATCTGAAACCGTTTTCTCGATTTTGCTAATTTTCAATACCAATCTTATTTCGACCATTTCTGACCCACCAGTCCAAGAACGAAGTCTCTAGCTTTTCTGGGAGCTTCGGAAAACCGATTTCACGTACAGACAGACGGACAGACGGACATCGCTTATTCGTCTTCCCTATGCATAAGGATCCAGAATATATATACTTTATGGCTCGCTTATTAATATTCTGGAAATTACAAACGGAATGACAAACCATTTTTTGGTAAAGGGTATAAATAAATTAAGAAAGTAGAAATACATATATTTCCTCCTAGAAAAAGTTTCCTATCAAAAGATTCATTTCCCACAATTCGTATTGTTTTTTATACTGATAAGTTTTGATTTACGAACTTCATTTTACATGCTTTATAATTTTCTCAAAATAAAAATATAGGGCCTAATTTTGTAAAACGCAACGCCAATCGTTGTCAAATTTTATATGGAAAAAATTTAAATTACAAAACCAAAATACATACCAAGTTTATCAGCGCCAAGCGTTGCGTTTTACAAAATTAAGCCCATAGTTTAATTGAAAAATTAAATTAAAACGTGAACTCAAGACAAAATAATTAAATTTCTGGGCCTAAACCCATACAGTTCGACTAAAACTCATAACACAATTTATGTTGGTTTTAGAAAAAAATTATAATAGTATATTTTCTTGATTAATCGCGTTTAACCGATAATCGCGATTAATCGCATATTTTTTAATCGTAATCGCGATTACGAAAATTATAAATATATAAACATGTTAAACTGGGGTCGAATCGTCACATCCGTGAACGTACAACTCGTCACGTAAAAACACCATTTTCGGATTATGACATACGTGAACGTACTGAATTCCCATTCAGCTTATACGATTGACGTATCACTTAAATCGTTTTCGTACGATTGCCGATACGATCACGGATGTGACGATTTGATCTCTGATTTTTGGTGATTTCCAACATACTCTAAACACATACATACATCCATAAAAGCCGCATGTGAGCTATTCGGGCAATACGTACAGTGTTGCGCAGGACAATAGAGACTAAATTCGTACATTTGATCAATCCACGAAATCAATGAAAGTACCAATGATATGTAGCAATAGTTCAACCAAAATTTTAATGAAAAAGTTAAAAAAAATACAAGTTTGTTTTCTTATATTATTCGGAGTTAAAAATTTATTTAAATAAAAACAAAAAGTCGAAAAGTCGAAATGACAAAACGCTTTGGATTAAACAGTATTATTAATATTTTTTTTTAGAATCCTATATTTTCAAGCACGGCCTTGCATATTTATGGAATGAAAGCAATAAGGTTATATATTCGCGATGTATTCTCTTGTTTACAATATCCCAGAGATTTTCGATTGAGTTAAGAGATCAGCCGATTGGGCCGGCAACTCCATATCGTTGATCCCTTCCGTGGGAAACTAATTTTTGATACACCTCGCAATGTGCTTCGGGTCATTATCTTGTTGGAATTGCCGTGAAAGAGGCATGATATTTTCCACAATGCCTTGGTACATGAATCTGTCTATCGACGCCTGCTCCCCAGACCATTACAGTCTCCTTACTGTAAGACAAAGGGTGTCTAATATTTTACTAACTGTCCTACGTATTCGAATATTGCCATCCGAATGTTGTAAATTAGTTTTCAATTCGTCCGAAAATAAAACTATTTTCTATATTTCTGATTTGAACGGGCTAAGGTTCGTATTGCTTTTTAAGCCAAATTACATGTGATAATTATTAATGAACAAATAACAACAAAGTCTGTTGTAAATATTCTGACTAACAACACATAGTTGAACGGAACAGCCAGCCGTTTTCGAAGGCCACTAAACCTTCATCATCAGCGTTCTTTTGTGTTTGGTCCACTGTGTGTGGTGTCAGTAGATGTAGATTTCTGCTTTATATACTTAGCATTATTGCAAATGGAATGTGTGAAAATAAGCAAATTAACTAACATGTGCATAATTAGTAAAGAACAAACGACAATGGTAAGACTGTTGTAAATATAGAGATGGTAAAATTGAGCTTTCATTACAAAAAAAAAAGCTTAAAGCAAATTGAAATAAGATGAATCAAAACAATTCACACATTTAGACTTTGTTGTTATCACATAATTATCACATGTAATTTGGCTTAAAAAGCAATACGAACCTTAGCCCGTTCAAATCACAAATATAGAAACAAATGGAGTTCGAATAATAATTAAAATTAACTAAAACTATTTTCTATTTGTTTACGGACCAGTTAAGCGACTCGGTTTTTTTCTTGGAAATTAATTGGTTTTTTGCAGCACGATAACTTTTAAGTTCAGCGTCACAACCCCTTCTTTTATCCGCACTATTAATGGGTGTTTTTTATTGAGGTATAGAACTTTAAGTTGGCATCACTTTTTTAACTGGCGGCCATTTTGTCAGCTGTCAAGTGATTAATATTTAGTTTGGTTTGCCATTTCATCATGAACAGGTTGACAAAAGAACAACGCCTGCAAATCGTGCAAATTTATTTCGAAAATAATGGTTCAGTTCGCGAAGTTTACCGCAAGCTCCGTCCATTTTATGGTCGACATAATCGTCCATCAGAGCAATTAATTCGGTTAACCATGGATCGTTTTCGCACTACGTTTACTCTATGTGATAATACGCATCCGCAGTGATGTCGAACAGTGCGCACCGAAGAAACAATTGCCGCTGTAGAGCAAAGTGTTGAAGAGGACCCGAATGAATCGATTCGCCACCGTGCACAGCAATTGGAGCTTTGTCCATCAACTTTATGGAAGATTTTGCGCAAAGATCTTGGCTTGCGACCTTACAAGATCCAGCTTGTGCAAGAATTAAAGCCGCGAGACCATGCAATGCGTCGTGATTTTGGTGTATGGGCCGAAAATGAGATTGATCTCGATGCTGATTTTCATCGCAAAATTTTGTTCAATGATGAGGCTCATTTTTGGTTGAATGGCTACGTCAACAAGCAAAATTGCCGCATTTGGAGTGAAGAGAATCCACATGAGACCTTTGAGACGCCAGTACATCCACAAAAACTGACTGTTTGGTGTGCTCTATGGGCTGGTGGAGTCATTGGGCCATACTTCTTCCGAAATAATGCTGGAGAGTCAGTTACCGTTAATGGAGACCGGTATAGAGCATGGATGGCATGAATGTGGATGAGTTGTGGTTCCAACAAGACGGCGCTACATGCCACACAGCGCACGTCACAATCGATTTATTGAAGGAAACATTCGATGAGCGCATAATTTCGCGGAATGGACCTGTCAATTGGCCACCAAGATCGTGTGATTTGACACCATTGGATTATTTTCTTTGGGGATATGTGAAGTCGCTCGTCTACGCCAACAAACCAGAAACGTTAGGGGACTTGGAAGCCAACATTCGTGGCGTTATTGCCAACATACGGCCCCATATGCTCGAAAAAGTGGTTGAAAATTGGACCTGTAGAATTGGCTTTATTCGAGCCAGCCGCGGCGGCCACATGCCCGAAATCATATTTAAACATTAATGGCATAAAATTATCATTCCAATAAAGCCAAATTGATGGACATTAAAACGATTTTCTTGCGTTTTATTTCAATTCGAAGCTCTATACCTCTAAAAAAAACACCCATTACTTATTTTTATGTTAAGTGCATTAACAACAGCAACTGCCGAACTTTGGCTATTGTGCATTTTTATCGGCCGCCACTCTGAATGGTTTCAACTCTGCCCGAGGTTGCAAAGGATTTTCTAATAAAGCTGACGGCTTGTTTTGGCAATAAGAACTTTTTACAAATTTCTCTTTGAGATAAACAATTTTGAAAATTTTTAATCATCAACTTTTTAAATTAGCCCTAAAATAAACTTAAATCTGCAATTTGTCCACATTCTTCTTATTGCTATTGCTTCACAAGTGTCAACTGGATTATTGAAAAAAAAAACTCTAAAAATTATTCTCCTTCTCAATATCGAATTATAACGGAACATATACCGCTCGATTTTAAAAATATTTTAATGAGTAAAATATGTTTTATCGCATGCATTTTTACAGCATAATATGCATAACATTGATATGGGAAAATAAAACAAAAACAAAACACCAACTGATATTTTTTGTTGGCAGTAGATGCGAAAGGATTTGACAGATATCCGTGACCTCCTGGGAAAATTTCATTTATTTCTATTGTTCTGTTCATGTTTACTTGACAAAATTTCCGGAATTTCTTCCAAGTAGGCTAAGCTCGGGCGTATGCTTCCTGGAAACTTATGATCATTGTCCTGGCATAATAATGCAGAAATCTGCTTAAGTCTATTTCCCAGGTTGGCCCAAGATAGATAGCACAAAGTAAGCTGGAGGCTTATTTGTTTTTATTCTGTCCGAGACTTTTTATTCAATATATTCGCAACTAGTCTTAATATGAATGAAGTCATGTCGCTATCGCCAACCTGTAACACGTTCAGTAGCGGCTGTCCCACATACATACGTAATTCTGGGAAAAAATAATATATTTTATATATTAATTTTTCTTAATTTTTTTTAGCTATTTCGTTATCTACAAAAATTGAGCTGTGTTGATGACATTATGACATTTGCAAACAAAGTGTTTCCACTATTTTGTTCTCCAGTACTGTAACACAAAGAAAATCAAACTGAATCAATGTTATGTTATGTTAAAATAGTCTCAACATTTATTAACCTTACGGTAACTTATTTTTTTATATTAAAAATTATTTATTTATCTTTCAATATTTCTACAGTCCTTTGTGTGAATTCTGCAGGAAAATAAAAATAAACAAAAAAATATTTTCCTGAAGAGGACACGAAAAACAAAGCAAATATTTTTACTATAAAAAAGAGACCTTAATTTTAATAAAATTAGAGATTTTTATAAGTAAAAAGAGGTAAAAAAAATTTTAAGAATTATTAATGTTAGATTTAATAAATTTTTAAATTAACCAATAGGAGAATGAAAATAAGTTTAATCTTGAACCCAAAAAATTACCTCTAAAAATATTGCAAATTTTAAAGATTTCAAGTCGACTTTCCCTGCTGCAAATGTTTTCTTTTCGGTCTATCAACAATAAATATTGATGGCCACAAGTTCTTAATTGTTAATTCATATTAAACACAATTTAAATCACTTTCAAATTAACAAAATCGTGCAAATTTGATATAAACTAATTTTTTACATGTAAATTTGTATATGTGTGTGTGTGTGTGTGTGTGTGTGTGTGTGTGTTTGCTCTGTTAGTTGTATAAAAGTATGCAAGAAAAAAAGTACGGTATAAAATTTAACAACTCAATAATTAAACAGTTAAATGTACGTATATGTAAGAATTGTGCTCATTGATTGCATAAAGTGCAATTTTGTTGTCATAATATTAGACAAGTGATGAAAATTAATAATACTTTGTATATTAAATTAAATGGGAAAATTTATTTTTTTAAGAGAAAATATATAGTTATTATATAGTTTATAATTTATTTTTTTTTTAATTAATTGCATTGAATATGCGGCTTTGTTTCAATAAAAAATTGTTAATAATTTTTATAGATTTGTTAGGCAGGCCATTATTTGTATTTTTTCGTGAAAGAATTAATAAATAAAATTGTAATTTATTAACCCCCGACCAAAAAGGGGTGTTATAAGTTTTTAGTGTGTGTCTGTGTGTATGTGTGTCTGTACGAGTACACGTAGAGACCAAACGGCTAGGCCGATTTGGATTTAGTTTTTTCTGTTTGAAAGGTGACTTGATCGAGAAGGTTCTTATCTTAAAATCCCTTAACGAAATTTGCAAATAAATATAATTTATGTATAAAAAAGTTCAAAGAAAAAATATTAATTTTCTGTTTTAAATTGAATTTAAAAAAATTTACATTTTTTGCTCTTCTTGGATGTAAATATGTTCGTATAAAAACAGCATTGTCTATTGCAAGTTCATATAGATTTCGTCGAAATTAAGTAAAATTATTTAATTTTTAATATGTCGAAATTTATGGGAAATTCCTTAATTTTGACTTGATTTCGAACAGAATAACGAAACTTCTTAATTTGGCGTTACCCTGAGTGGGCTATAAAATTTAAATTGCCAAAAATATTTTAACTGCCGTGGCATCCATATTCAAAAAAAATAATTTTGGTTTGCAAAACAAATTTTATATGGAAATTTGTTTGCTAAAGCTTTTACAAACCTAATTAAATTATTATGAATAATGCCTCAAACCTTTAAGTTAATAAAAAAAAATATGAATGTAAATTACGACATTTGATATCGAAAAACATTTCCATACAAACACATCTAAAAGTGTATGAAAGTTTTTCCGATATCGAATGCAGTAATTTGCTCTCCGCTTTTTAGTTCACAATCAGTTTTGTTATGGGCGCTTTAAAGTATGCAACAAAAAATAGTATACAGCCAAATTATAAATATTCCCTGGAATATAATTCCCAGGGAATTAATTTTTTCCGAGAATAAAATCTTTATATTCTAAGCCAGTGTTGCCAGAAAATGATGATGGGGGAGTGCTAAATTCGTTCAAAATGTTTTACAGAAGAACAAATAAAATGCTAAATTTTAAATTTACATTTTCCTCATTTACCTCAATAATGTTATAAATTCATAAAATGCGTTTTTTGAGTTAATGATGTAGAATAATTCGGCATTCTTTATTTTATCTATATTCAAGCAAGATTCCTGAGGAAAGAATATATTTTTATATCTTCATTGAGTTGTATGTAAATTGTAAACTTTAAACAGGTTTTTTGAGTTGTGCAACTATTGCAGTAAATGAGCGATACGTTCCCTTAGCAGTTTTTTAAAAAACTTAAATAATTTTTTAAGAAAGAATATGCTAAATCTAGCAGCAGTTGCTAAAATCGCAAAAATGTTTTAAACAGATGACGGGAGAAATAAAAAGTGAGAGAGGATACCAAATTTTCCAAATTAATTTTTAACCAGGAATAGGGAAAAAACTTCCTCGGAATTGTTATTCAGAATACTAGCCACAAGTGGGCTTTGAAAAATATTTTGGGAAATCTATCTGCAGATGGATTAAAATCAATAAAAAAGATCATCATTTTGAAATATTAAAAACCGTTTTGAACATCTTTAAGTTTGTAACGACATAAATAGATAAATAAATAAATACTCAGCTTAATATACTAAATAAATGCATAATTTAAGTCCATGCTACATGCTAATAAACAGTAGCAACTTAACAGTTTAACTTCTTAACATATAATAAAATACCCAATTGTTGAGATTTTATTTTGTATTTCTGCTCCTTAAACTTTAAACACCTCATTCCTTCGTCTTGTGCTCCCGCGCAACATCCTTATGCCCTTTCTCTTCAGTTAAAAGTAACAATTGCAGAAAACAAAGAAATTTAAGAACTAAAAACCAAACAAAAAGGTGTTTCTTTTTATTATATCAACAAGAATTCCTAACAATGCAACAGCAAGAGAATATGCAACAATAACAGCAGCAGGGGCAGCAAAAATCAGCGCCAGCAGCAGCAACAACAAAAACAATAACAGCCAATAAAATTAAGCTATTGTAGCATCATATAACGCATAGCTTTCACGAATACCCGCATATGTCTTAAGTTAGTTATTATTTTTCTCAGTATATAAACTGTTGTCAACTTTCTTTTAACAGTCACCGAAAGACCGAATGTGAATTTTTGTTAAAACTTCAATGAGAAAAGAGAACTTCCAACAAAGACTCGACGAGCAAGCCTATGTAGAAAACATTGGAAATAGTACTAAGTTGCTTCACTTTGTAACAGCCAATGGATTTTATTGATATGTACGTTGTTTTGCTGCGAACTAATGTGAAAATAAAATTTTCTAACAATTTTTTTATTCCCATGAACAACAAATTGGCGTCGCTAATTGTTAGGGAATAAAATAAAAATCTGTTGCGAGTCGAACATGCTATTGTGAATTGATGTAATTGCATGTTTTACTTTTTAGGCTTATTTTTATAATTTTCTTAATAAATTGTTATTATTCAACAAAATGAATAGCATTTTGCTCCGATTTATGTTATTTTTATTGGAAAAAATAAAGAGACGAAATTTGAGAGATGCATCAAATCCACTGTGCTTATCGAAAGTAATGTATATGTATGTGAGTGAAAAACATGAAGAATTTTTGGCAGTATATACATAATGAATATAAATAAATTTATGCATTTTCACTTCTTTAAAAATATAAAAAAAAACTTCAAGAAAACGACTTACATTGTGCTTCTTTTCCCAAACAAAACATTTGTGAAAAAATACACATATTTTTTGGGGATAAAAATCGGCGCTGCCATATTTTTTTCGAACCTGTGAGTTTTTCACAATTCACGATTGCAACTTTAGGGAAAAGGGAAATATTTCGAGGGAATAAATACTCACAATAGGGGTGAATATTGAATTTTCGACGAACGCAATTGCTGCAAGGCGAATTCAATAAGTTGAACTTATTTTGATACGAAATGCAACTCTGCAAAAAAAACATATGTTTGCTAGTGTAAGTTTCCTGCTACGAACCGAAAATCGTAATATTTATCAATATATGTGTATATATTCTTTTGTAGTAATGATAATTTGATTCTGTAAGTTTTTACGATAGTGTACTATGTGTGTTCTACTTGCCAATTAATTGTATTTCTTGTAGCATCCCTGCATAAAAAATATCCAAATAAGCGAAAAGCTTAAAAATGAATTTTAAAAAAAATAAATTAATTGGAGTTTGTTATTTTAATTTTTTTACTTCAACCGACAGCGAATATCGTTAAAATATGTTACTGAATACCAAAGTCGTATTTGCAATAAAAATCCAGGTACTGAATTCAGTAACTTTTTGCTAACCGAAAATTGTAATATTTATCGATATATTTATTCATTTGCGGTATTATAGTCGCCATGACGTCGACGACGCCATTCACAATAAGGGGAATGTGATTCTGTAATTTATTGTTTACGATAGTGTGCATTTGTGTTCTACTCGCTATTTAATTGTATTTCATGTGGCATCCCTGCAAGCAAGCGAAACAAGCGAAAAGAACAAAAATGATTAAAAAAGTAATTTGAGCTTGATATTTTACTTTTTTACTTCAACCGACAGCGAACATCGTTAAAATATGTTGCTGAATAGCAAAGTTGATAAATTTTCGCTATAGTTATTATAGCGACACGATTATAATCGATCGTAATAAACGCTACTCAATCAAGGTACAGTACTTCGTTTCTGTAACTTGTGAGACGTTTTCGCATCGAGAAAAAATTATTAATAATTATATTGATTGTCCTATTTTACACAGGGTTGGTTATTCATATACAAATTTAAGCAAACTTTTACAAATATAAAAAAAAACTTACTCAGCCTGTTTCCCAGAATGATAACAAATTTCTCCACTCAAAAACTTCACACATTCCTTACAGAAACGACACCCAGAGAAACTAGCAGCCAATAATCAAGGCGAATTGATACAAGGTAGTCTCTATTTGCAACTCTGCCTATTCGCCTTGTTTATTTGTTTGAGTGAAATTTCCTGCTGTCAGAAAATTTCCGAACGTTTTGCTTTGATTTGCCATAAAATAAATTAACAACTGCTGAATTGAGATCACCTGATATGAATTAGCCTTGCTAATAATGATTATAATCATTTGCTGAAATATTGTCCCCTGGTGTTGAGTGGTGTTCGCTTCGTTGTTAACATATTTTTTTAAGCTGCTTGATTTATTTATGAAAAAATAATTTAAAAATCTCTTTGTGCCATCCCTTATTCTACTGTGTTTTCCATCCCTGCATTAAGCATGCCCTCCTTGACCAGAATTACAATTAACTGTTTCACCACCTAAAAAACTAAAGCAAATAGCCAAAAGTGGACATAAGTGGTTATGCAGGAAAACAACAGAACTAGCGCATGAAGAAATGTTGTATGCTTGTTTATTCGTTCCATCTTTCGCTGCCCGTTGCTGCAGTGCTAATTGTGAAAGCAAAAAAGAGGAAATTAATGTGCTGTTGTAAATAACAAATTATTGCACACTTATTTTGTTTAAAGCTGCAACAACAACTGTGCAGCTCTTAAAGCAGCAACAAGCAACAGCAGTTAAATGTTGAACAAGTTCTTCTTGTGTTACTGTTGTTACATTCTAAGAATCCTTTTTGAATTGTTCATTATTTTTTTTTTATAAATTTTGGTGGTACAACGAGACAATCAGTTTTAATACTGACGCCGTCTCGTCGCCTTTTATTTGTTTTGTTGTCTCTTTAGTTACAACAATAACTAAAACAGCAACAGCAGCAGGAAAAGGAGAAAACGTATAAAATCCATGCTTCCATATTGTTTTGTTAGTTTTCATCATGGATCAAAACAGCTTTAACCAAATCACTAGCTTTTCTAACAGTTGTTGGTTTTGCTGTTGTTGCTGCAGCCGCCAGAAAAATCCAAATGCTTCAGGCAAAAGCCAGAAGAGTTTCGTTGTTTAATTTTATTTTTTTTTATATTATTTCAATACATCTAAAGAAACAACAACTAATATTTCTGTACATGATATCGAAACTTTGTAAGCGCCTTTTAGTATTTTAAAATTTGTTGCCAGCATTTAGCTTGTGTTTAAAGATTTTCTACTGTTTAAACATTAACACTAAACAAATTTTGCGAACAAGTAAAATAAATGATACATACATCCATATTGTTTTTTTTTCTCTTAATATTTAGCCATGAAAGATTACTTTTGTTAAGCTAAAGACTCGAGACCTAATTGTCTGAATCACGTCACCAAAGTGATTTTTACATGGAAACAAAAACTACATTTTAGAAATTTTATTTTTGTTTTTCATGCAAATTCATTACCGAAAAAAAGAAATTTTCTTAAATTATCAATTTAGTTTATGTGCTTACATACGTATGTATGTATACATATGTACATACTCGTATGGTAAAGGGTATATATATATATAGGTTTGCCATCCCATACATATATATTCTGGATCCTTATGCATGGGGAAGACGAACAAGCGATGTCCGTCTGTCCGTTTATTCGGCTGTCCGAAGCTCCCAGAAAAGCTATAGACTTCGGTCTTGAACTGGTGTATCAGAAATGGTACGAAATAGATTGGATCAGCAAAATCGAGCAAACGGTTTCAGAGCTGGAAAACTAAAACTTTATTTTGCTATATTTACTTTTATATACATGTCTATATGTACCCAAAACTAATTTTTATTTTTTTTTTATTAAATAAACTTATTTCATACTTCAGTACGAATAAAATTGGTATTTCAAACCAAAAAAAAAATATTAATAAAAAGACGTTTCCAGGGTTGGAAAACTTTAACTTTTTTTTAACTTACTAAAACTATTTTTTCCTTTTACTCTATAAATTAAACATATCTTATATTCTTAAAATAAAGAGATTGGTGTAAGAAATCAGAAAAATTAAAAAGGATGATTCCAGGGTTGGGAAACTCTTTGTGATATATAAAAATAACTAGATATAATTATTTTTTTCTTTCTCTTTATAAATTATATATATTTTACGTTTTGGAAAAAAAATTTAGTGTTGAAAATTATAAAAATAAAGACCACAACTCCAGAGCTGGAAACTTTTAACTTTTTTCTGGATATTAAAGTAACTAAATAAAACAATTTTTTTTAATTTCCTTTTTTCTTTGTTCACTTAACATACTTTGTATATTTGTTTAAGAATATAGTTCTTGGTATAAGGAATCAGAAAAATATAAAAGGATGGAATCCAGTGAAACTAGTTTCTTTTTGTTGTAAAAATAATATATAAAAGTAATTAGGTCAAATTAGTTTTTTCTTTTTGCTTACAAATTATTTTTACTTTATGTTTTAGAAAGAAATAGTTTGGCATACAAATTATAAAAATAAAAAACATAACTCTATACCTGGAAAGCTTAACTTTTTCTGGTATATTAAACTAATTAAATAAAACTAATTAATAATATATTGCATATAAAGAAATAAATTAGTATTAAAATTTAGAGAATCAAAAAATTGAAAAAAAATTGTTGGTAACCAAAAACAAACTTTTGTTCAATTAAACATATTTCATGTTTTAGGAATATCTTCCATTTATTGGTATTGTATGACGTGACGTCATTTTTGACAACTAGAATAGGGTGAATGTAAAATATTTCTTAAATAAAATATTCAACTTCCTAATCTCGAAAAAAAAATATTTAATCGAAAAATACCGAGAGGTCACTTACTAAAAAATTGCACTAGAGTAAAAAATTATAAATTTTTTCACAAAACAAATACCCCTTTTAGACACGAAAAGCTTACTTTGCAAAGATCTGGCACAGCCGAATATTAGCACTCTTACTTGTTTATATGTAAATATACATATACATATAGTATGTGACGCGCAAAATAGAAAGAGACCTAAGGGTAACACACGGTTTTGTTCAGGAGAGCCATTTTAAAGATTTAAATACGTGTATCTTTGATGTACCATCACATCATAAAACGCGCATATCTCTGGGAGGGAACACTTTTGGGGCATGGGATCGGTCTCATTCGATGCTCAGATGTTGTCCACATCTCTATGCGCTGTCACATATACTGTTCAGTTGTAATATCCACACTACAAACAATCAACTTCTATGGAAAATTTACATGAAGATCACTAATTTTTTTTTCAGTTATTTCTAGAGACGCTTTCTAGACGCCTTGAACCTTTGTAATGTGAAAACTTCACTTTAATTTTGTTTCTAAATTTAAAATTCCAACAAAAAAGCCTTTTTATTATCTTTACAATAGTTAATATGTTGCATTCGGAAATAAAATCCTTTACAGTATGAGTTTATTTTTTATTTATTTATTTTTTGTTTGTTTTAGAAATAGTAAGTGTGTGCTTAACCTTTTATTCGTATAGCAAAAGAGATTCGAAGCATATTTATTGTTTTACACAAATTGAATATTTAATTCATGTCGATGAGTCATTTTAGTATCAAAGCCTTAATAGCGTCATCATTAGTATAATGATCTATATTATCTAATAGCCATTAATTATTACTGGTTTAAAAAAAGGTGGTAGCTAAGGAAATTTATTTTAGATATTCAAAAATTCAATATTTAAGAATACATTTGAAATATGTAGGCATATATATGTATGTAAATATGTATGCATCTATGTATTTCTAACAATTTTACGACCTTTTTGATATTCTTATTCAAATAACAAATCATTAGTCTTAATAGATTTCTTCATTGCTTTTTAATAGCATACAATTGATTGAATTAATCATAAACGCATTACAAAAACGCAAATTGCAATATTATTTTATTTTATTTATTTTTAATTTTGTTGTTTTTTTTTCTTTAACACCTCTCAAAAGCCACATGTGCTGCTACATGCTACATGCGTACATCTGTATCTGTGTTGCATTACATCGGCTGCTGCTACACTTGCAGTTTTATTGTGGATGTATGGTTTTAAGAAGAAAAAAATAAAAATAATATCTTAAAGATGTGCCTTTTGCACTTCAACTAAACATTGTTTATCGGACTTTAAATAACAGCAGGGTGCCAATTGCACTCGCGTACAATATTTATTTATACGCGCGGTACAAGTTGTAAAGTAATTTTGCCTGCACAAGTCTACATACATATGTACATGTACGTACGAGTGAGTATTAAGGGAATGTCCAGTTTGGGGCCAAAAGTAATCGTAACATTATAATGATTAGTGCGTGTTACATTTCACACAGATGCAACAACGAATGATGATAATAAAGAGAGTTAATGCAATGACCAAGAAATACCATTTAAAGCCGACAGTGGTGTAAAAGAATTTATTTATCTTTTAATAAAATTATTAATATTATTAGTTTATTTAAATTTAGTACATAGATATTTTATTATTTCATATTATTGGTGTAGGGTCATCAATTTTTCGGTTTCAAAAGTAAAAATAAATAAAACACACATAAAGCTTTAATTTCGATGAAACTTTTATTTCATTGTAATGCTTGGGCTACGTTTGAAATACAATCACCCCAAACGTGCACAGTTTTTCCTTTGAAATATTTTCCCTTTTCCCTCAATTTTTCCCTAGAAATGTGATCCCTTTTTTACCCCACTGCGCAAGGCAAAGAAGGGTATTGAGTTTATAAGTCTAGCTATGTATGTATGTATGTAAGTGTGTTCCTTTTCGGCACTATATAAACCGAACGCGTGTACCGATTTTGATGATTCTTACGTCAATAGATTTTTCTTAATCCCGGGAGTGTAAAAAGGAAAGATATGTCAGTTGTCAAAATTTAATATGACGGCCAAGAGACGCCATTTTGTAAATACGAAAAAAATAAAGAGTCGGCGAACCACATATATCAAAATGGGTATCATTCGACAGGTATTTTAAAATAATCTTTAGGTTTCTCTAATGATTTTTCATTTTGAATGACCATTTAGGATATTTAATGGTACAATGTCGATCGCAATCGGGTTTTTTGATTTTTTTATAAATACTTGTTGCATTCATTTTATCATGAATAATATTTTTCTCATGGACTTTTTCACTTTTCTCTTGGTTTTGTTCACTTTATTTTTGCAGGCAAACTGAATTAATACATCGCGTAATTGCAATATTTTCCTTGGAATTATATATTAAAAGTTATAAATAATAGTTTTTAGGGCAAGATCAGTAAATAATGTCCACGATTAATAACCATTGGGAAAAAATTGTGAACGTGAAATTCGTTTTTTTTTTCAGACAATATACCGAAATTGCACTTGAAGAAACTGTTCGCAATTTATTCCCGATAAAGGCACTAAATTTTATGGCTGTGGTATACTTAAGAATTTTTTTCACTGCACCTAAAATATTTAAAACACAACTTTACACTTAAAATCATTTCATTTGAAAACTAACAGCCTCATTTATAGAAATTATTAAAATTTTGCATGAAAATTTGTTTTAAAAACCTTTTATAAATCCCTAATAATTTTTATCAAACTTAAATTTGTTTGATTTTCAATTAATTTTCAAGCTTTACAAATAAATTTTCTTGCATTATTTTACATTCACTGCCCATTGATAACGAGGAAAAACGTGCCCATGAAATTGGCGATAGCAAATTTCCCTTCATCTCGAATGAAGTTTTCATGGGAACAAAAATTTCACATTTTATTCGCGGTGAATTTCATTCAAATGAACGCAGCCGATCCTTTTGAGGTAGTTTTTAACCATTTTTTCGCACACTTCTCGACAATAAATGGATGAATGTTGGTTTTCAAATGGTCCAACGTTACGGACTATTCGCGTAAACATAGTTTTTGGCATGGTTAAAAAAAAGCGTAATGGCGTCAAATCGCATGAAGTTATTATTAATCATCATATCAGATGTGTTAAATAATGTATGATATTCTTACTAGCGTTCCAAAAATAATGCAACATCTGATCGTGCCATAACCGTCAAAAACAAGCTCAAGCGGCATTATTTTCCAACATAATTTTTGTCGATAATCGATTATTTACTATCGCAAATAATCGATTTTCGTCAAAAAATTAAGTTCAAAAATTATGTCGCTTAAGCTTTTTTGGAGGTTATGACACGTTATAATAAATACATATTAAAAATGTCACGTCTCACAAAATTTTTACGCTTCATAACTCTTTTTCAAAAATCAGAAGAAAAATGGAAAAAGAACACATACCTTTAATTCCCTTTCTCTTAAGCAAAACGAGTAGAAAGAAAGCTCTAGACATCATAGTTCTTCTATCCATTCATTTTGAAGTGTGACTTGGTGCGCAAAGGAAATTAATTGAAATTACAACAGATTTAATGTTTATTAATCACGAATAAGAGGGAAGAATATTTAAATGCGGGATCCCCGGTGTTTTAATGAAATTTAAGAAGTTGAGAGCTGAGAACTTGTAGATCTCTACATACATATTTGGGAAATTTACAAAAGTGTCGACACAATTTACGGACCATAATGAGAGAAATTGATTTTCTCGTTTCAATTTCAGTTTTTTTTTTTTTTTTTTTTTTTGCTTTACCATTTAATTCACTTGCGACTTGCGCACACTGCAGCAATAGGAATAATAAAATGCGTATGAGGCACAACACAATTGGTGAGTGGCTGGCTGAGACCCATTGATCATTGAAATATCAATTCAGTATGGCTGATTTTGGTTGTACGTACTTGTTTGTACTCATATCTGTTACATAATGCAAGTAGTTCTTTGTGGTAAGAGTACATACTCGTATTATTGCAAGTTGTTTCTGCTTACATGTTGTCTTAATGCTAAATGCTTAATTGCTTAAATGTCTATCGATGACATCGACGTGGGCTTTTTCTTGTAACTTGCCGGTGGCATAAATCAATCGGTCTCTTAAAACGTTTAATTTTTCTCATACATACATGTGTGTGTGTGTGTGTGTGTAATTTTTTTTTTTTTTTTTTGCCAATAAATATTTGTGAGTTAGTGTCGTTTAATATGCAGACACTTTATGTGTAAGACACCGTTAAATTATGTATTTTATAAACGAATAACAACTCATTCCAAACACACAATTGTTTCTTGTTGTCCAGATGACTAAAGAATAAACAAGTCAATACAAGACAAAAAGAAAAGACACAATACGATTGAATTGTCCATATCCTCCAGCTATATTTGGCTTTTTAAGATTTAAGTTAATAAATTAATAAATGTGCACTCATAAAAATGTAATGGCAAATGAAGAAAATAAGCTTTTAGATTGCACGTTACTTTTAAGTCGTAATTTTTCGTCAAATGTTATTGTTAAAATTGGAAAATAACACTAAGCAGCAGATGAAGATAGTATACTCAAATTGGCTAGTTTGGTGACTATTATTTTATGGGCCTCCAAATATTCTGAAAAACAGTGGGCTCCCAAAAAAAAATAAAAAAAAATGTAATGCAATTTTTCTTACTGTGTACAAGCAAACTATCTTCTCTTTGTAGGTAGCGATTCAAAAAATACTTGTAGTATACTCCTTGGATGCAATTTCTCAAAAATGAGCCAGTCCAAAACACATAAATAGCAAATATGTATGGGAAAAACAAAAAAAATTTTGTAAAAACATGATGAATATGTAAAAATAATTCTATGAGTAAATAAAATATAACCTTGGGATGGTTACGAACTGAGTTGGTTAAATAAAATTGAAAGCTCTTCTTATCCAATGTGGAAAATTCAAAAGCTGAATCCTGGCACACAAGTTTGTCTTGCAGCAGGAGTGCATAAACCAACACATTCGTAAAATAATTTTTTTTTCTAAGTGCAACCCTTTAGGGTATGGAATACATGCATGTGTTTATCTATTAGAGAGCTGCCTAAACAGTCTTGAAATGTAAATACGTCTTGTTTTTTTTTAATGTATTGTCGTAGCATGTATTATACTAAACCAATAATAAACGATGTCGTTTAACAAGCGAAGCAACTATTGATGTATTGGTGTACGTGTGTATGAGTGTTAACAAGCGATGTCGCAAAGACTTCTTTTGTTCGTAACAAACACTCAAAAGAAGTAGTGTTGATGCGTGTATGCTTGTTATTTTGCATATTGTACGTTTGAGTGTGTGTGTAGGATGTAGATGGTAAGCTATTATGTGTTTAAGGGAGATTTTTCTAAAGCAAGTGCATACAATTAATGTCAATGCATGTGTGTGCGTTTGTATGTGCGTACGAAAATAAAAGATCATACACACAACGTGTGTCCGTATGTACATGCATGACGTTTGTGTACGCGCCCATGCGTATGAAGAAGCAAGCATCACAAATTCTTCTGTCACGAAGTATTTTCTTCTTTACTCCTATACCTACAATAACTGAAACAAATGTCTTGCCAACAGTGTTGTTTAGCGTTTGTTTTAGAGGATTTCGCTTTATTAAAGCATTTGAAAAATCCCTCATGTCTTAAAAGTACTTGTAAGTGGTCTTGTGCAGAACTTTATTATCTATATGATGCAACAGAAATAAATTCAACTAGAACAACAAAAGTAATCCTCACCATCCTACATTAAGAAAAATAAAAAACATATCCAAGTGTATATGTATGTATGTATGTATACATAAGGTCAGCTAGTTGAATGAATTCATTTGTTTCTACAGACAGCGTTGCCGTTTTGGCTTATCCTACTCTATATATGGCTTTTAGGTTTTGTTACATTATCACATTTTTGTTTGTTTGGAAGAAATTTATTCTAAAGAAGGAATAAATTCAGTAAAGTGCGACTCTGACTCGCGCACGAAGGGTTCCGTACGAACACTAGATATGTAATTTACAAACTTCATCTTATATAATATATAGTTTTGGCATTTTTTTCGTTTTTGGGGTCTTTTCGGTTTTTTTGTTTTGGCGTTTTTTTCGGTTTTGACGATTTTTTTAAGTTTTGGCTCTTTTTTTAGTTTTGATACTTTATTTTCTCGTTTTGGCGATTTTTTTTCGGTTTTTGGGTTTTTTCATTTTGGCGATTTTTTTTATTTTTGGCGATTTTTTTCATTTTTGCGATTTTTTTTATATATATAATTTTTTTTTTTTTTTTTTTTGTTTTGGCGACATTTTCGCGTTTTGGCGATTTTTTTAAATTTTTGGCGTTTTTTTTTTCATTTTGGCGATTTTTTTCATTTTGGCAATTTTTTCGAATTTGACGATTTATTTTAGTGTTAGGAATTTTTTTTTAATTTTGGCGATTTTTTTCGTTTTGGCGATTTTTTTTTTTTTGGTTTGGCAATTTTATAATTATCGGTTTTTTTAGTTTTACCGTGTTTGAAAATTTCAAGTGTTTGTCTCTTACGGTTTCCAAGATATAGCAAATTGTCAAAATTACATAGTCAAAATTGCATTAACTGATGGACCACCCTTTAATTTAAATTTTTTTAAATTTTAGTGTTAATTGTTGTAGTCTGTATAAAAATACACTAATTTTACAAATTTCAAGTTTCAATATACATATGTTCATACAATTGTACGTATATTACATGGGATTTTAACATTTTTCGTTGCTCGTTTTGGAACACCCTTTAATTTTTAATTCTCATGTATTTGTTGTTGTGCCAAGGTTCTAGATACTCTGTCCAAATTTCAGGTCCGTAGCTCTTACGGTTCCTGAGAAAATACCGTGTGACGGACAGACGGACAGCGTAGCGAAAACAATAGGGTTTCTTTTCACCTTTGGTGTACGGAACCCTAAAAAAGAATATCTAGTATCGGTATCAAAACAAATAATCAACAATCCAAGAACTTCGCCATACTGAACATTCATCCATACGACGCACAGTGGGGTGAATGGTAGAGGAAGTGGCGATTAATTCATAGATGTCGTAATTTTAAAGTGTTGTTATTTTTTATTGATGAATATTAATAAATACATAAAAAACCAGCATTGAAAAAAAAATTTGAAAAAAATTGTTTAACCTTTTATGAGCTTTTTTGTATTTTGGAGAAAATGGTCTTATTTGACTAAATTAAAAAAAATACTCAATATGTATTTTTCACATTGATTTTTAGCAACTGGAATTCTCTCACAAAAACCTTCATAACTCAAAAATCGCACAAATCCGCAAATAGATATTCTGGGATTTATTAGCTAAAATCTTATATTTTTAGAGCATAAAAGCATTTTCCCTGCACTGATCCGCAAAGTTGTTCAAACTTAATGTATATATCAAAAATACCACATTTTTAGAGCAATTTAATTTTTTTTTAATATTTCTAAAACATTTATCTAAAGAAAAAATAATTTTTTAAATGCTTATATACCTGAAGCTGACGGGTCCATTATAAAACTTTTACTTATAGAAGTCTTAACAAAAACTATAAAAAGCGATACGAACTTTAGCCTATTCAAATCATAAATATAGAAACAAATGAAGTTCGAAAAATAATAATTAAATTAACTAAATTAATAGTCATTGGATTGTGGCAAAAATTAAATAAATAGAGTAGTTTTCGCTTATAGTCACATTTAAAATTGCACAAAAATTGTGGATTATATCGCTAATGTGAATATAAGCCTAATTTTTTTATATGCCACACAGAGGTAGATAAAAGAATTTCCATACAATCCAATTATGTCAATTACAAAACAATGTTGTATTTAAAAGGCACATTTGTGTGGCCTTTTACTCAACAATGTTTTGTTCTAAAGACATGTTCTTCTACTAAACAGTAGATGGAGGTTGAAATTTAGATTAATTTTTTGGTTTATGACTTAAATAAATAACTACAAAAAATCTGTTGAATATTTTTGTGACTATAACGCGAATTGTTTGCATACAATTTGGATTTTGACTACCACAAAGTTGGTGCATATATCTCAAATATGACTATATAGTAAATGGACTATATCGTCAACTTTTTGAATGAAATTAAGTTCAAAAGTCACAAAAAACATTAAATATGGACTATATCATTAATGTGACAATAAGCGGTAGTGACTATAAACGAAAATTACTGTATGCTTAATAGTAACAAACCAAAAAAGTTTGTCTTAAGTAGAACAAAAATAAGCAAATTAACTAACATGTGTATAATTAGTAAAGAACAAACGACAATGGTAAGACTGTTGTAAATTTAGAGATGGTAAAGTGAGCTTTCATTACAAAACATCTTTCAGCAAATTGAAATACGATGAATCAAAACAATTCACATATTCCATTTGCAAAAAAGTTTCGTATATAAAGCAGAAATCTACATCAACTGACACCACACACAGTGGACCAAACACAGAAGAACGCTGATGATGTAAGGTTTAGTGGCCTTCGAAAACGGCTAGCTGTTCCGTTCAACTATGTGTTCTCAGAATATTTACAACTAACTTTGGTGTTATTTGTTCATTAATAATTATCACATGTAATTTGGCTTAAAAAGCGATACGAACTTTAGCCTATTCAAATCACAAATATAAAACTATAATCACTTGAAATATCAAAATTTTCTCTTTTAATCATCAATGCACTCAAAAATAACTAAAATTATTGAACTTTGAACACACACTGCAAATAAAGTAAACCACCAAGAACTTTTATTTTTGCAGTTAGTGATGTAGAATTTTATCTACTTTAACATGGTACCAAATACGGTTGTGAAAGTTAAAGTTCATCTTTTGAATTAATCGCCACTTGTGAAGGCTTTCACCCCACAGTGCGACGGATTTAAATACAAAATTTATATAAAAATTCCTTCACTAAAAAACATAAGGATATAAGTTCGTCATTCCGCGTGTGATTTCTACAATAATTATATGCGAGCCGATAACTATTGTATGTATATTTTAGTTCCTTATTAATAAGGAAGTGGAATAAGTCTGTACCTGAAATCGATTTTCCGAAGCCCCAAATAAGCCAGACTTCTTTCTTTGACTGATGTGCTTGAATTCGTAGATTGGAATTGAAAAATCAAATTACGGTTCCAGGACTGAAAAAAAACAATGATCAAACCTATGTAATTTAAATGGGTTTGATGATAGATTTGTGTCAAAAACGACAGACTGAATGAGTTCAACCCAAGTCTAATATAAAATTAACAAAACAAAAAAATAGACTTGTATCCAACAGCTCATTATGAATTAGTTTGAGAGCGTTCGAATCAAAAGTTGTTTCAACCTCATTTAATTTACATTGGACTTGTGTCCAACACCTCTTTTGAACTAAAAAAAACGTGTAACTACAACTAATTAAGGGCCTAATTTTGTAAAACGCAACACCAAGCGTTGACAATTTTTTTTTTAATTTAAATTACAAAAACAAAATACATACAAAATTTTTCAACGCTAAGCGTAGCGTTTTACAAAATTAGGCACTAAAATTGTTTTTTTTTTTCCTTATTAATAACCATTTTTTTATATTATAGAAAGGTCTTTACTCCAGAGCTATTTTCAGTCCCCGATTTGGAAAAATGATTGCAACTTAATTTTTCTTTTATGGCAACGTTGGTTACATACAGCATTACATATTGGCCCAATTCACAATCTTCTGCAAATGTTCTTGCATCGTTGCATATGCAAATGGTATAGTATATTAATACTCACCACTAAGAATTGTTAAGTGGTGAGTATCAATATACTATACTATTTTGCACATGCAACGATGCAAGCCCATTTGCACAAGATTGTGAATTGGGCTATTGTTTTTATACTTCGACGTCTGTTATCCGTTTGTTTTTTAGGTTTCGAAATTCGAGATCGCACGCTATGTACACTAGCCACACTAAAAAAAAAAGAAAGAAAATGAATTATACCACTGAGGACACTAAGCGCGTGCTGTGAATTTTATGAGGACATTTTAATTATTCAAACAATTTTACCTTATAGTTCACTCAATTCATTAAATCGTTTTTTCTATGACTTTTAAATTTTATATGTATGTATGCATGTATTCTTTGTATTTTTTAACAGATTTTCATTTACGCTTAAATTTATTCTAGTTTGGAGGAGTTAACCAAAAATACTATAATGGTGTTTTTCCTTAAATAAACTCACATCGATATGTTTAGGAGTGTCTGCTTGCATGAATAAAATAGAGGTCTTCATATCAGAAATTAAAGCCCAAGAAAATCTGTAACGTTTTGTTAGAATGACACGTGCTCCTTTAAAATGCACAATAAAAACATTCGATCAAATTCATATGTACACTATGCATATACACTGAAGACGTGCAGGAGTATACAACAAACTACTGCCAAAGCAGACATACATATATACCAATGACAAACCTACTACTACTTGTATAATTTAAAAGAATAAGAGTTACAAAAATTATAGAATGCCTTTATTTTCACGCACTATAGTCATAATAAAAATAAAAGTTATTATTAAAAGTTTCTTTCTCTCTACAATAAAATTGCATATTGGTATATGGCACAATATATTGGATAAAATCAAAAGTCTTTTGTTTTATATTATGCAACAAGAAATATTTTTTAATAGCCCAATTCACAACCTTGTGCAAATGATCTTGCATCGTAGCACGTGCAAAATAGTATAGTATATTGATACTCACCACTAAGAACTGTTAAGTGGTGAGTATCAATATACTATACTATTTTGCACATGCTACGATGCAAGAACATTTGCAGAAGATTGTGAATTGATTCTGATTTTATTCAATATATTGTGTCATATACCAATATAATATACACACAGGAAATTTTATTTATTTTTATACTATTTTGCACATGCTACGATGCAAGACCATTTGCACAAGATTGTGAATTGGACTAATGTGTTGAGAGCATTGTACCATAATTATTTCTAGATATATCGCTACACATCATTTTTTTGTATTTTAAATTAATCAATCAAAAATGATTTAAATTAAAGTGAAATTTATTTGCTCGTGGTTAAGCATCGTCTATATGCATTTCATTATCGCTCTAACAAATCATCAGTAGACTTCAACCACACATTATGGACAGTCACAAACCTCTTATGCTATGCACAGACTTTCAAGAACTATTTGAGAGTTCACAAATAATAATATTTTTGAAAATAATAAAAACAAAATAAGCGTAGTTGTATAAAACCCAAAAAATAATTTTTATTCGATATGAATCTATTTTATTTTTCTATCCAATGGATTTGTAAATGTATAAAGGTGTAGGAAAATAAAATAGATTCATATCAAATTAATTGAAAAAAGAACGAAAATCAATTATAAATGTAATTGATTCAATTAAACATTTTTTAAATTTTAATGTAGTGAAGAGTTTAATTGACTGAATAAAATGTTTAATTGATTCTTGTAAATTTTTTTCTGAGCTTGTGAATTGAACAAATGTAATCATGTTCTATTATAATAAAAAACTTTTATTGACGTCCAATTTCTAATAATGCGCAGCCACGACATGTGTTTCCTGTTCTATGACCCTTTATCCTGCAATACGGCCTTCGATTATTAATTGCAGTAGATCATATTTTTCTCTCTATGTTCCACCTCCGATCTATGGGAATAGAATAAAAATATTTTTCATTATAATACTTCAAACGACATTTTTTCCTTCTTATTCCTTCTTGTATTAAAGAGTAATCTAATATGGGATTTTAAGCCCCTACAATGTGTCAAAAATAAGCTGTTTTTATTCGTTTCATATATTTTTATAACTCACACTCGCCATTTATTCTGCCAAGGACTTCAGCGCTGGAAGAACTTGATCTACCCATGATATTTTCAGAACAGCGTTCATGCATAAAATTTCATTTAACGAAGCCGAAGGCATAAGCTAAAAAATTAAAAAAAAAATTTTTATATTTCGTATACGTTCATCTATGTAGTAATTTCTATAAAATGTAGTAACTCTTTCTATATATTGATTATTGATTAATAAAGTGGCGTGTGCAATGGCTTCTCGAAGGATTACATCAGAATAGGTGTGACAGAATTCACCCTTGGCGAACTACTCTATTAATATATACATATTGTCATCTGGAATCCAAAAGGCAGTAACAACCAAAAAATTCAAAGTAGGCTTTCTGATTGATTATTATGTGATTAACCTAATCACATCTTTCCTTAAAATTTTACTCACATATAAGGTTTTTTGGTTCTCCTGTAAAAAAGTAAAAAGTGCACTTGCGGCCTTTTTGATTTTAGGTGACGATAAGTGAGTACATATCTATCTGCATTTACAACTAATTTTCTACAGAAAGTAACAATACCAACCTATAAATGAAACATAAAGAAAAACTTGTGTTTTAAGTTCTAACTGTGCACGTCTTTAATACATATGTATATATCGTCACCCAAAATCCAAAAGGCCTTGAGTACACATTTTACTTTTTTTTACAGGAGAACCAAAAAACCTTAAAAATTTAAGACTATTTATTTCTTAGGTGAGTGAGTGAGTGAGTAAAATTTTAAGGAAAGATTTTGGTTAATCACATCATAATCAATCAAAAAGTCTATTTTGAATTTTTTTCGTTGTAACTGCCTTTTGGATTCCAGGTGACGATATGTATATGCTCGTACATACATACTTCCCTAAGTAAATGCATTTTTAATTCTTATTGCGCGCCTCATGCATTTAGGTATTGTTTATAGTCGATGTCAATTATTATTTTTATTAAAATTCCTGTAAAAAACCGGAAGTTGTTGCATACGTGTGCACACATATTAAAACCTTTGATGTCTGTGCGACAAATAATTTTTGTCTGCCAGCAGCGAACGTGATTATGTATGTAATTGTATTTACCTAAATATAATAAATTGGAGCAAATAAATATATACAACTTTAGTTTAATTCATTAACTAAAAGTGGTTTGCTAATTTTTACATTTTGATATCAATTCAAAATTAAGTAGCGAAAAATTTTTATAGAATTTTCATGTCTGGTTTGCCTTATTTACGAGTAGTTAAAGTGTTTATAGGAATTTTGTTTCTACATATTTGTTTATACATATTTCCACTTTGTAGGAAATGAGATTAGACCTACCCACCGATTTTCACAACACAATAAATAGGCTGACCGATTAACGGGTAACCGATTAAATACCCTGGTACAGATGTGCGATAGCTTTCCGTGAGCACCTGCCATTACGGCCTTATCTCACGGGTGCCAAAGCACCGGGTGTGGGTTAGACGCCAGACCAACGCCCCCATGCACCCTATTAGAATGAACCTATGGCCCACTCCATAAGGCACATAGGTTGCAATCTTTGAATATAGTTATCCCTGTACTATATTCAATTACCTTGCTGAGGTAATTTGAGCTATCTAAACTCTGCTGCTATGTCCGTGCCCATAGCAGCTTCTGTTGAATGGCAACAGCACCTAGAATAGTGTCTGGCTGACCGCGTCAGACCAATCACTAGCATTGATTTCACAATGGGAAGCCAAGACTATTCTCCCAGCGATTTTGGTAGCAACCACAGCCACCACGATAATTCTCCGGCTTCCACGCTAAGGTGTTGTGTATACACCCATAGCGAGGTCCCCAAGAGAATTTCTCAACCATTGCCGGCACAGCTCAACCACTCGTCCGAGATGAACCCATGTCTGTGTTGCCAAATAACCAGTGCCTACTCCACACATACCAAAATCATCATTTTAACCTCGTGAGGTAGGTCGAACTCGGCATTTTAGCAAAGGAAACTGACGACCGCTACATGCACTCAACTCTAAGCAGCTCGGCTGTCGGGCCACCGGCACCCGTGGCACCAGAAGTAGCCTCTGGTTAGACCTCGAAGTTCCACCACAAGGGCTTCACCTCTATCGTCTTTTGAACTCAGGGGCAGTTCTAGGTGACGCTGCACCTAACTGACATCAACAGGACCTGTGTTCCTTTTTTTTTTTTAAATATGTGCACATCCGTTACTCTGTTCATATTCAGAGATTGGGTAGTAACACATAAGTTCTATGGGTAATGTACCAAAGGTACGTCAATGGAAAAAGCCACATCACCCCAGCTGGGGCCCCGGGGTTGCCACACCCGTAGTCCATAACAGACTCCCCTGGGGGGATACCCTGGTACAGAAGCTCTGCCTACTCTTGTAGATATCCTGCGGGCAAATGAAATGGACTTATAATTGCCAAAGCTAGAGTAGGCCTAGGTGAGAAGCCAACAAGAAAAATCTGAAAAGCCACAAATTTTAACCAGTGGGGCGGGGCCACATCCTTAATGCTCAGATTCAAAAACTAAAATTAAAGCGTTTAAATTAAGCGATTTTATTGAAACTTCGAATACGCGCTGCACTTATGCAAAATATAATTTTTTCGATTTTAAAAGTAAGAGTTACCACCCTTATAAAATTTTAACCTTCTGCTTTATGTAGACAACGTGGGATTAGAAGATTTTATTCTGCGCTGCGGCCACAGAAAAATATTCTATTCAAACAAGTGGGCGGGGTCATGCCATACAATTTAAAGCTGATTTTCTGCTAGAGACCTGAAATTTGCTACACGCGTAACCATCTAAATAATTTTTAATACTCGGAATTTTTAAACTAAAACGCAGGGCTGCGCCCTTAAATCCCAAAATTAGAATTTAAATGAAAGAGTTGACACATAGGCGATTCTATTAAAACTAGAGACCTGCGTCAACAGTAAATGTATTGTTTTAGCATGTATTATACTAAACCAATAATAAATGATGTCGTTTAATAAACGAAGCACTATGGATGTGTTGGTTTACGTGTATATGAGTGTTAACAAGCGATGCCGCGAAGACTTTTTGTCTGTAACAAACACTCAAGAGAAGTAGTGTTGATGCGTGTATGCTTGTTATTTTGCATATTGTACATTTGAATGTGTGTGTAGGATGTAGGTGGTAAGCTATTATGTGTTTAAGGGAGGTTTTTTTAAAGCAAGTGCACACAACTAATGTCAATGCATGTGTGCGTTTGTATGTGCGCCGCAAAATAAAAGATCATACATACACACAACGTGTGTCCGTATGTACATGCATGACGTTTGTATACGCGCCCATGCGTATGAAGAAGCAAGCATCATAAATTCTTCTGTCACGAAGTATTTTCTTCTTTACTCCTATACCTACAATAACTGAAACAAATGTCTTGCCAACAGTGTTATTTATCGTTTGTTTTAAAAGATTTCGCTGTATTAAAGCAGTTGAAAAATCCCTCATGTCTTAAAAGTTCTTGTAAGTGGTCTTGTGCAGGACTTTAATTGAAACATTGCACACATATTGCACTTATGCAAGGTAAAATTTCGCCTTTCTTCAAAAATGGGCGTGACTATGCCCATAAGATTTTAGGCTTCTGTTGCATTTATGTATGTACAGACTTCGTCTTAGCAGAATTATGTAAGTCTATGATTTATTTTTCATTACCCGCTTTCTAAAAAACTTTATATGCGTCATAACCACTTTACACAGCTAAATCTTAAATAAAAATTTTAAATTATATTTGCGCTATTGAGTTCAAATTTTCTGCAGAAGTAGTAAGTAAGGAATTAGAAAAATCTGAAAACTTGGATTATTTACCAGGGAGACGAAAAAATTTTAATCAAGGGGTCGTGGACATAACCTGTAATCTCTATTCTTACGATTCTAATGAAAATTCATGAAGATTCCACTTCCCATTTAAAAAAAAGAGCTTCGAATGAAGTCAATAATATTATGAACTTAGGATACGAAAGTAGTGCAGTGCAAATTTGGATAATTTCCAATGATTTTTACATAAGGTTGTTATTGCAAAAAGTTTTCTTTTTTAATCCATATTCAGTGAATACGAAGTAATGTTTATGATGTTAAGTAAATCTGATTTTTCGTATGTTCTTTTTTCCTTAATTTTTTTTAAATCAAGATATTTTTTATAAACATTGATTTCATTTTCCTAAAAAATCAAGAAAACTACAGATAATCTTCAATTTTGTTTAAGTGAAATGACTTCTTAATTAACTATATGGATGTTGTTAATAATCTATTCCCGAAAAGTCAAAAATACACAAATGTGACGCGCAAAATAGAAAGGGACCTAAGGGTAAAAACCTGTTTTGTTCAGGAGAGCCATTTTAAAGATTTAAATACGTGTATCTTTGGTGTACCATCACTGAATAAAACGCGCATATCTCTGGGAGGGAACACTTTTGGGGCATGGGATCGGTCTCATTCGATGCTCAGATGTTGTCCACATCAAAAAAAAAATGAAAATTGATTTTTCCCCCAGGTTTCCTTTCTCTATGCGCTGTCACATATATTGTTATTTTGGAAGTAGAGAAAAAGTATTCCTGAATAATTACTTCCAACTTTTTTTCAATGGTTTATGCATGCGTTTTTATAAACGGGCGTGGTCACTCCTATGAAAAAGTTAAGCTTCTATTGTTCTATTGTTCTATTGTTCTATTGTATTCTATTCTATATTCTATGTACTTCGATACTTATACTTAAACTTCGTAAATACCTGTAGCTCTTGTTATGAGACAGTATTTTATTATTCAAGGTGGGTTAGGCTACACCCATCAAACTCTAGCCCATTGTTTTCTGTATCCCAGTTCTTTCCATCGGACACATTCATCATCAATACAAATTTAGCTGACTAGAAACTTTAAATTAAAGTTGTTCAATTAAAAAGAGCGTCTAAAAAAGAAGTCAGATCCTCACAAAAACATAAATATGAAATAAATTTCAGCCATCAAAAGTGCTGAGATCAATACTTCGACTAGGTTCTGTTTTGGTACAATACCTATGAGTACAATCTGATATGGATGTCATTTTGTCGTCATCAGGGTGCCATCTCATTTCTAGGCAACCTGCTAACTTGGCAATATTTTTACTCCCCTAATACAGAAGAGAATTGCGGATATCTGTTCACTTAACATGGCAAAAAATTTTGTAAGTACGGGCCTGTTCGTAAATGAATCAATGCGCTGCCAATCAAAATTGAAATGTCATATATCATTTCACTGAAGTAGATAAAGCGCAAATAAATATCAAATGGAAATTTAAAGTGCTTCGCTGAAGTAAAAACCGATAAAAATTAATTTGTGATTTGAACGGGCTAAGGTTCGTATTGCTTTTTAAGCCAAATTACATGTGATAATTATTAATGAACAAATAACAACAAAGTCTGTTGTAAATATTCTGACTAACAACACATAGTTGAACGGAACAGCCAGCCGTTTTCGAAGGCCACTAAACCTTCATCAACACAAAAAGAACGCTGATGATGAAGGTTTAGTGGCCTTCGAAAACGGCTGGCTGTTCCGTTCACATATGTGTTGTTATACCTAATTTACATTAAGCATTTTTTTCATGCAATTAGTTGCATGAAAATTTTTTATTTGTCAATACGATGCCTGGAGGAGCAACTTATATCAAAAAAGTTGTCAAAAATGCATCAGAGATTCATTCTAAGCCCTTTTTTATACAAAATTCTCTTTTATAGCGCTGCAATTAGCAAATAGAAAAAGTTGCATGCAACAAAATTCATGAAATTTCATGAAAAAATGCTTAATGTAAATCAGGTATTAGTCAGAATATTTACAACAGACTTTGTTGTTATTTGTTCATTAATAATTATCACATCGTCGGTTTGTTTCTGCTTTGATATATGGGACAAAAATGTGTTTTCGAGAAAATCGATGAAGAATGTTTAGTTTATTAGTTTTATAAAAATACACGATAGAATTTTTTGTTTAATAATAAAAGTAATAGATACATATGTTTTTTATTCAAACTTAAAGTTGATAAACTTTTTACATCCAACTTGGAAAGTTATTAGGACTTAAAGAAAAAATGACAAACAACTTTGTCAACGCATCCCACAATCATAACAACAATGTTGTTCACTTTTAACAAGACTTGTTCAAGTTATATTACATTATTGTATATATTTGAGTAGATAAAAAAGTGAAAATATCAGCTTTATTCATATAGCATGACTTTTAGAGGAAAAACAAAGGAAGAAATAAAAGACGGTGAATTTATTTAATAAACGAAATTGTATTAATAAAAAATAAAATTCAATTCATTTCATTCACAATAATTAAATTTTTGTACTTTGCTTTGTTTCACGTTCTTTGAGTAGAATATGCATTGATATGCATTGTAACAGCTGCGAATAAAAATATTAATACTTTTACTTGGGAAATGTGCCACATATCACAAAAATTGCCGATTGCCGTAAAACAGACTTTACAATGTTCAACAATTGTGGAAATGACGCAAATTTCCACATCTATATCTACAGATATATTCAAGATATCGGAAAACTGATAAGGAATTCGGAATTCATATATAATCAATCAATAACTCAATTTTTTGAAAAATGTCGCATACATCAAAGCAGAAACAAACCGACGACATGTAATTTGGCTTAAAAAGCAATACGAACCTTAGCCCGTTCAAATCACAAATATAGAAACAAATGGAGTTCGAATAATAATTAAAATTAACTAAGATAAAAATAAATGTTAAATATGAGATACAAATGTGGCTACTACTAAAGGTCGGGGCACAATGAATCCGTCATGCGTTAAACTTCGCCTTTTTCAACTGACAGCTAAGTTGAAATACATGGTTTCTTATGAGGTCTGTTACATTTAGTACGTGTCTGTCAACGGAAAGTACAAAATTTGATGAGCTTTTAACTTTTTGCTTACGTTGAGTAGTTTGACAGATATTGGTTGGTTTTTTTTGGTATATTCTGACTTAGGTTGTTGTGTATTGTGACAGCAAAAACAAAATTAAACAAAAGAAATAAACGAAATAAATACAAAATGTTGAATTTAATAAATAAAATGGAGAATCGACCTATTGAAGCTGTTCAAATGCTTCCGTCTATAAAGTACTCATTGTGCCAACCTTCTCCGTCGTTGCGTTAATGTCAGTTGAAAAAGACGAAGTTTAACGTATGACGGATTCATAGTGCCCCGGCCTTTAAAGAGATTATCAGCGAACATGCTTTGCATTGCAAAATAAAAGTTTGCTCGTATGATGCAGAACAGTAATGCATTTACAAACAGACCTCATGTATGTATGTAAATATGTAGCTTTGTCTAACATTAGGTTTCCTTTATATAAGTTTTTATTTATTTTCTTTTTTTTATCTAAAATACTAATTTAAGTTTGCTAAAATTGTAATCAATACTATTTATTTCATTTTAAAAATAAAAAACTGATTATATCACTCTTACTTTTTTAATGGATCTGCTGAATTGTTTTTAAATTATTATTCAAAGTTTGCGTCATCAGTTTGCTTTTGCATGCCGCTTACAAAGACATTAAGCGGCACGCAGCCACAACTTCAAAGAGACGATGGTTCATTTGCCATCTAACTTCATTTGTTTTGCAATGCTACAAATTTGACTAGATTGTTTTTCACATGCGCGCCATCGGTCGATCATCATCTGTTCATTATAGAACTATAGAACAAAAAAAAAAAAAAAAAAAAAAATCACCATCCTCCACACCGTCTCACTCGCAAAAATTAAAGAAAAAAAAACTCTGTAGTACTTACATATGTATATACAATATAATAAACAAACTTTTCAATATGCTTTAGAAAATAGCACCCGCAAGGATTGCAAGAGATTCAAACATCTAGCCGGTTGACCAAACTATTTCGCTATAAACAACAAAAGCTTACTAATATGCACAGCCAGCGCAGAAGTTATGAAAAATTAATAATAATGTCGAATCGATTGATTTTGCCAAGCAAAAATCAGTGGGTACAGCTAATATGGATCCTTTTGCTATTTAACTTCATTTGTTGCTGCAAAGTAAAAGAGCTGCTTGCTCTTTTCCAATATATATAGAGTTTCCGACAGCTTCGCTTTGTGGCGATCAACGCAGAAAAAACGCTTTAAGTGATTTTTTTGTTGTCTTCTGTCTGCAAGTTTCGTAATTCAAATGTTACTGCACAGTCCACACTCCAATAGACACATACATACATACATACATACAGAGAGATTCAAACAAATGGAAAACCAGACGGATATGGACGAACTGGTAAAAACATTATACTCGTAGTATAGCGGCAAAACATTTATTGGCAAATGAAAAATAGCGCCAATTGCCCGCCAGGCGTTATATTATGTATTTTCCTATTTTGTTGTGGTTGTCATCATAGTTGTTGTATTTATTGCTCTTGTACAATTAATTCTTTACCTTTTAGTTTAATATACGAGAATTTTTCTTTTTTGCATATGTATGCATGTATGTGTGCTTACGATTACATACTTATATCCTGTACGCTATTCCTAGTTATTTACATTCAATTTATAATTTTATTTGTCTCTTCCATTGCTTGTATTGTGGAAGCATAAAAAGAATCTTTAGGATAAGTGGAGATGTAAGCATGAGTGTTTTTGCTCACTTCACACACGCTCGTGTGCAGAAAAAAAAACTTCACTTGCGCACACTCACGAACAGAATAGTCCAATTCACAATCTTGTGCAAATGGTCTTGCATCATTGCATGTTGATATTCACCACTTAACAATTCTTAGTGGTGAGTATCAATATACTATACCGTTTTGCACATGCAACGATGCAAGACCATTTGCACAAGATATTGAAATAGGATATTATACTATTTTGCACATGCTACGATGCAAGACCGTTTGCACAAGATTGAGACTTGTGCTAATGGTTTCAATCAGATTGTTGCAACGAGTCGTATTACTAACTAGAACCAGTCAATAGCAGAGCTGGGTCCAAATCAATCGAACTCGTTCAGTCGGTCGTTTTACGCACGAAACCTGTGATCAAATCGCTGTAATCTAAATTAGTTTCATCATAGCCCAATACACAATCTTGTGCAAATGGTCTTGCATCGTTGCATGTGCAAAGTGGTATAGTATATTGATACTCACCACAAAGAATTGTTAAGTGGTGAGTATCAATATGCTATACCATTTTCACATGAAACGATGCAAAACCATTTGCACAAGATTGTGAATTGGGCTCATATGTTTATGTCTAAAACGACCGACTGAGCGATTTTGAACGAGTTTGGACCCAGCCAGTGTTGATAAAACGGTGGTTTTTCCGCTATATATGACTGTATTTTGTTGTCATTAGCGGTAAGTCTATTAAAAAAAACCGCCAGCAGTTTTTTAGCGGAACAATTTCTTAGTTAACTTATTTTCAGCGTTTTGCTGAAACTAGTAAAGAAATATATTGAATCAAAAAAAGCTATTTTTAATGTATGCAACACGTACCCTAGTATATATTTATGTTGAGTTTTTTCGATATGAACACGTGCCTCAAAGAAACTCACGTCACTTTTTTTCAAATAAAAAATTGAATTTTTTTTTTTTTTTTTTTTAGTATAAAGTGAAACTTTAATAAGTTAAAAATAAAAACATATATATAAAAGTATACAAATCTCATTTTTAGTGAATAAAATTTAATTCAAGATTAAAATGATATTGAAAACCAACTTAATCTTTCTTTTCGCATTAAAGCAAATGAGTAAACAAATCTTTAGACAAGAGGAAAACACATAGAAATATGGGTGATTGGATCAGTGGGATTGAGGAAAAGAAAATTAAAGAAAAACTCTCAAAATAATAACTTTTTGGGAATAATTTGTTTTTCATTAGAGGCTTTTTGATTATATATTCCTTCAAGCAAATGTGAATTGAGCCATAGAGTTTATTTTATCCACATTATTTTTTTATTTCAGATAGAAAATCAGGAAATTTCAACAAAAATAAATAGCTTCATATTTCAAGAATATCGGCAAGATATTTCATACGTTTAGAATAATTGAGGACTATCGCAGAAAATATTGAAAAGATACTGAATCAACATAAACGTATTAATATTATAAAATGGAATAGTCCCTTAGATTCTACTTTTTTCTGGTTCGAAGTTCGATTATGGGGACACTGCAGGAAATAAAATATTCAAATAGTAGGCTGAGTTTTGGTTACAAATATTGGCGAACTATGAGATTCCGACATATATGTATGTATATTTTATAAAATTTATCTCATTCTATTTTTTTTACCAATAAACCATGAAAAAAGAAATAAATTTCTTATAAAAAATTCAGGTTTTATTAGCGTTTATTTTTACCCAGGTAGCGTCTTTTAGCGGGTTTTCAGGGGCTATATGGCGGGAAATGCCTGCAACATTTTGGCAACAGTGGACCCAGCTCTAGTCAAAAATGTCATGCATGAACCAAAAAAATAAGTAACATGTGTGTATGAATCCCAACATTAGTACTTGGAATGATTTTTGGTTTGTTTTAAAGTTGGGTCGAACTCACTCAGTAGGTCGTTTTTTACACAAATTAGACTTGTGTTCAACAGTTCTTTTTGAACTAGTTCCTTCAGTTGGACACAAGTCCGGTCAAAAACATCAATATAAATTAAATGGGTTTGAAACAACTTTTGATTCAAACGCTCTCAAACTAGTTGAAAAAGAGCTGTTGGACACAAGTCTAACACAAATATATGATCAAGCCCATGTAAATTAAATGTGTTTGATCATTGGTTTGTGTCAAAAACGAGCGACCGAATGAGTTCGACCCAAGTCTTTGTTTGATAGTAGACTTTAGACTTGGGTCGAACTCGTTCACTAGTTCATTTTTGACACAAATCTATGATCAAACCCACGTAGTGGACAAGTTTGACCTGAGTCTATATCGAACTAGACTTGTATCGATCTCTTACAGTAGCTCCTTTGAGACAAAAGACTGAAATAGCTCGATACAATGTAAATTAGACTTGGGTCGAACTCATTCACTCTTTCATTTTTGCCACAAACCAGTGATCAAACACATTTAAATTACATGGGTTTGATTACCGGTTTGTGGCAAAAATGAAAGAGTGAATGAGTTCGACCCAAGACTAATGTAAATCAAACTAGACTTGTATCGAACTCATTTAGTACCTCATTTTTCGACACACAAAAATTATCAACCCATGTAATTTAAATATGTTTGATCATAGGCTTGTGATGCTTTTGGCACTATTTTTAGTGCTTTTTGAAGACTAAAAACGCCAATTTTTGAGCGTTAGTGCCAAACTAACAAAAAGCACTAAGTAGTGATTTTAAAGAAATTTGTGTATTTTTAAAATTACTTTAATAAAAAACTTGGTGTATTTATTTTTTCTGTGTAAATCATACCTTTTTCGTCTGATATATTTCATTAAAGATGTTGATAATATTGCCGAAATAGAGAATAGCTTAGAAAACATTGTTAAATTGCACTCGTTTTTCACGTTAGTGCTTTTTACGCTTTTTAGATATCAAAATTACGCTTTTTATTGCTTTTTTTAAATTCTGATGTGCTTTTAGAGCCATCACTGCTTGTGACGAAAACAATATACGCGGTGGACGAAACTCATGAAAATAAGACTTGTATCGAACTCGTTCAATAGCTCGTTTTAGACACAAACCTATTATGTATTTATATTTAAATTACATGGGTTTGATAATCGGCTTGTGTCTAAAACGAGCTTCTGAAAGATTTCGATACAAGTTTATTTTGTGGACTTGGGACGAACTCGTTCGGTTGGTCATTATAGACACGAAGCTGTTATTAAACTCATATAATTGTAAAGCGTGTGATCAGTAGACTTGGGTCGAACTCGTTCACTAGTTCATTTTTGCCGCAAACCAATGATCAAACCCATTTAAATTACATGGGTTTGATCATTGGTTTGTGGCAAAAATGAACTAGTGAACGAGTTCGACCTAACAATCATCTAACAATCATACCAAAAAAAAATTATCTAAAACAATCATGTTCGTTGCAATTACGAGTGCCTCAAACTGAGTGTTTGAAACAAACGTTTTGTGTTACAATTATTCCTTGTTGCTGAACAACAGAGCTGGGTAGACTTGGGTCGAACTCGTTCACTAGTTCATTTTTGCCACAAACCAATGATCAAACCCATTTAAATTACATGGGTTTGATCATTGGTTTGTGGCAAAAATGAACTAGTGAACGAGTTCGACCCAAGTATACCAATGATCAAACCCATTTAAATTACATGGGTTTGAGCATTGGTTTGTGGCAAAAATGAACTAGTGAACGAGTTCGACCCAAGTCTAGAGCTGGGTCCAACTCGGTCAATCGTTTATTTTTGCCACAAATATATGATCAAACACATGTATGTAATTTAAATGGCTTTGATCATAGGTTTGTGGCAAAAATGAACGATTGAACGAGTTCGACCCAGCTCTACCGTAAATTATTAAAATCAGAGTGAATGGTCGCATTCATAAGACATAGCTGTTGAGCTAAACCAGAGCTGCCAGATAAAATTATTGAAAAATTGTCGAAATCTCCATAAACCATAAAATAATCGTCATTTTATACTCGAAAAATCGGCAAAAAATCGGACAAATCAAAATGAATTTCTTAACGTGTATACTAGGCCGGGTCGATTAGTATGGATAGAAAAAATTAAAAAATCGTATGGTAAAAACAAAATCTACATATCGTTACCTTAATATAGAAATGCCCTAACTCATTATTTTTTTGAAATCGTGATTTTTACATTTTTCGACACATTAGATTTCTTCTATCGAAAAATACAAAAAACTCGATTTCGAAAAAAATAATTCTAAGAAAATTTTGCAAAGAAACCGTGGGTGTAAAATCAAACCCTATACCGCGCATCTCGACATGAAATTTATTTTCTCTTCATGAGCTTCTTGTTTGGCTACTGCCTGTTTTATTTTAAGACATTGACTTTATAGATGAAAATGGGGAACCAAATATTTTGGATAAGTTGAAGGTAGCTTGCGAAAAAATTAAAAGTAGGAAGTACGTGGAGAATGATTCCAATTTAGTAGCATTTATTTCAGTACATAAATTTTTTTATTTGAAAAAAATTGTTATTTAAAAAAATTGTTTTAAAGAGGAGAAAATACATTTTCATATCGAGAGGCGCAATATAGGGATTGATTTTAGACACGTGGTTTTTTCGGAGAATTTTCTTAAAATTTCGTATAGATTACGTTTTTGCTACACGATTTTTGAAAAATAAAATCGACATGCCCTAGTGTATACGTTGTCCTTTTTTAACCCATTATACCCTTTTTCCTACCAGTGGTAAAATTATGAAAAATATTACCAAGTTATGTCCAAGTCTTGGTGTTAGTAGTCTTGATTCCCGAAATTTTTTTATAGGAACTTTTCCTTTTTTCACATTTATTTTTTTAGAATATCAATTTATAGAGATATCAATAGCCCAATTCACAATCTTGTGCAAATGGTCTTGCATCGTTGCATGTGCAAAATGGTATAGTATATTGATACTCACCACTAAAAATTGTTAGGTGGTGAGTATAATATACTATACAATTTTGCACATGCAACGATGCAAGACCATTTGCACAAGATTGTGAATTGGGCTAATATAAAATAAAGAGTGGGCAAAATTACACTAAAATCTTTTAGAAGATAAGTAATACATGAATTGAAATAGTCGCTTTTTTATAAAAGAACTGCAATATTTGGAATTCTAAAAAATCGTCAATTTTAAGGGAAAAGTCGTCAAATCGTCATTTTGCTATTTTCGGCACCAAAAATCGTCAAAATGACGATAAATCGTCAAATCTGGCAGCCGTGAGCTAAACAGTTGTGAAACTGTTGACAACTGTTGGTCCCAACAATTACGTCTTAGAAACGGCTTGATTGATAAAATTTAATTTTATATCTTTATTTCGTTTCTTCATCGCATTTGTAATGTAAAATTAAACAAATATTTTCTCCTGCCACCTAACAAAGCATAGAAAAGGCATAACTCTATTCAATCAGCTGTTTAGGCTGAGCACAACATGTTGACTATAGGTAGCGAAAAAATTTTGTGATGGAACATTACTCAACTGTTGAGTGGAGTGGAACTACTCAACTATGAGTTTCTAAGACAAACACTCAACGGTTGCCCAACAGCTATGTCCTATGAATGCACCCAATGATTGAGTGCTCTTTTGGTTTTTTTTTTTTTAATTAGACACACATGTGAGCATTAAACTAAACATGTCCATAATAAATATGTATGTACATTGGGGTGGGAGTTATTTTTTTTTATTTCTTCTACTCTCACCCACCAAATTGGTTCAGTTTTATGTAAAAAAAATACAAAAAAATTTCATACCAATAAGTTGTCTTTTAGTGGGTGTGTGCGGCCCTCTAAGCGGCTGGACCGATTTTATTAAAACATAGCTAAGAACCTTCTCGATCAAGTCACCTTTCAAACAGAAAAAACTAAATCAAAATTGGTCTAGCCGTTTGGTCTGCACGTGTACTCGTACAGACACACACTGCAAACTTAAAACATTCCTTTTTGGTTGGGGGTTAAAAACATCATTAAGACGGTTGAAAAAAAAAAGTTTAAATATTTGAAAATTCATAATCGTTCATTGAAGCTTTAACTTTGAGTTGGTTTGTGAACATGGTGTTGCCTGTATCAAAGTTTAAAACAAAAAATATTTATTACACTTTTTATGAATACAATTTTGCATTTATCATTGTTTACGCTAAGTCTGAGGCTGAATTTGAAAAACCAAAATTTATTTATTAGAGTCCGACCGAAACCAGTTTTTATGTTGAACCGAATGTCCTGCATATAGTATAATATTCGGCCGAATCCGAAACTTACCGAAGCGTTTTTGGTAAAGTAATATTGAAATTTCTTATAGGGAATAAAAGTTCATGTGAATTGTGATCGCCAGTTTTTGCGTAGTTGTTGTGTCAGTGTACTATTTTCTAATATTGTTCACCATTTTTTTTTTTTTTTTTTGTTAATGGAAAATATTTCACGCGAACAAAATATTCGCCTTTCATTTCCGATAATTGTGATTAGTTCAAAATTTCTTTATTTATTTAATTTCCGTTTAAAAGGCCAAACACTTGAACAAATTTCTGAAATATCAAGTAATTTCTGAGACCCGTTCTCTTTTATAAGTCTGAATGAAATAGGTTTTTTTAGACTCAATAGTTGAAATTTTTAAGGGTTAATTTCCGTTGCAAATTTAGTGCATTAATTAAAAAGCATTCTCTTTAGCCTGATAATCAATTGTTTTTTTTTTACAGACATGCATGTTTAAATTAGTTACAGAAATAAATTTGTATTTTTTTTTTTTGCAAACCTTTTCCGTTAAAGAACCCTATGAATTTTATTTCGATTCTTTGGGTAACTTTATTGCTATTAACTTGTATAATTATTACGTACGTATTGTGAGCTTATTCCAGAAATAAAAAGATTTGCTCAAATTTTGAAAATGCAAGAAATCCTAATGCAGTATGTTTTTTGTCTTTAATAAAAATGGCAACAAATGTATTTTCTCAACTTTTCAAAATGTATTTTTATTACGATTGTCTGCGATCTTCATCGCCCCACAGATTTAAGGAATGTATACCATAAAGTTCTTTGGTAAGAAAATATTCGCGCCAACCAATTTTCGAACAAAACCTAACCAGTTGTTCCACTTTTGTATTTAACAATGTAGACACTGGGGTTGCATTACATAAATCAACTTGCTTTGGCATTTCTTGATCAACATACTGTATACAATTCTCGATTTCACTCTTTACAGCTTTTTCCAAAAGTCGCACCTCATCCTTTTCAATTCTTGCTCTGACAGCAACCTCCAGACTCTCTAAGTGTTCGTCGTGGACACCGGGAAATAGACTAGACATTGCTGCATATAAATTAAATAAATATTCACGATTTCTGCCACTTGGACCTGCTGAAGTAAATATTTGTTCTGCTATTATGTCAATTTTGCTATCATTTCCACTGCCAGCCCAGGACTCATTTTCAGGTGTTGCAATATAGATAACAATATCAGTACATTTCTTCTGGCAGCTGTCTTCGATAAAAATATGAAATGGCACTATGCAACGTTGATAGCCATTCTTTTCCCGAAAATCTAAATGTTTTATAACTTGATCTCTATCTTTGGATGACACACGATATGCTACCCCATACACCCGATCTTCAGCTTTTGCCGGTAGCAGAGTAACAACTCGTCCTGGTTTTACTTTAACTCCCCTATGATCAATACTGTGTTGGTAAAAGCGTCTTAAGTATCCACAAATATAACCCCTTTGCCAATCTATGCACGGAAAATCCACTTTCCATATTAATGAGCCATAACCAAATATCCAAATGTCGTCAGGGTCATATGGTTGATTATTTAGTTTACTCTCAATTTCTTTATGAGCTTTCGTTATATCTACGGTTTGCAAGTCTTTGGCTTCTACCAAACTTTTAAATTTTGTATTATAAATAACTTCAGCTTCAAAAGCGTTAGACATTTTATGTACTTAATATTTTATTTATTAGAAACTTAAAGAAATACCACGTAAACAGAAGTTCGTTTTCTTAATACAAATATACACGTTATATAAAACAGCTGTGAAGCAGTGATGGGAAATGTGGCACAATTGTGCCATTTTGGGCACTATTGGATGTTGGCTGGCACTTTGGCACTCTCGCTTTTTTTGGCACTTTTTGTCATCAAAAATTGCAATAGTAAGTACTATTTGTGTACTTTTAACGTTTTTTAGTATTGAAAACTTAGTAGGATTTGTGACTGACAACCCTTTGGTTCTGATGAGGTAAAGTAACGGTTTGCCCAGACACATTGACGATCTGTTAAATGGAATAAGTAAATTTGTTTGCAACAGAAATGTTTCAACTCTGAAGTTCATGAAATTCTTAAGTATTCTCGAAACCGTTGGTTGCCTTGTCGAGCTGTTGTAAGTAGAGTCCTTGAACAGTGTCAACCTCGAAATATTCCTTTACATTACCAAATTTTCAGTCCTAATGCAGAGATAAAACATAATTTATATTAAATATTTTCACGGGTGATATAAGCAGAATTTGTTTTTATTTTTATCGTATGTTCTCAAAATAATAATTGATATTAATGCTAAAATGTAATGTGAAGATGTGAGAGTACATTTAATTGTGAGAAGGATTTCTTTTTTTATTTCGTCTGTCGACATTTTTTGAAAATTTTTAGTTGACAATATAGATCGAAATTTTCACCATATTCCAACGGAAGAAATTTATTGCGGCGCCAAAATTGAACTATTAATTCCCGGTATAAAGTTGTAGAATTCAAAAATAGAATAAAGGGCCTAATTTTGTAAAACGCAACGCCAAGCGTTGTCAAATTTTATATGGAAAAAAACTTAAATTAAAAGAACAAAATACACACAAAGTTTATCAACGCCAAGCGTTACGTTTTACAAAACTAGGCCCAAAGACTTTTTAAATTTCTTTTGTGTCGTATTTGACAACTAAAGCTGCGGTCACACTTGTGAAACATTTGCCCGAAAATATCAAATATTTCTTTGCTGTAATGTGACCATCAAATATTTTTAGGGTGAAAACAAGATTTTGAGAAAACAAATTTATTTGGTAGCAAATAAAAGTTTCTCTAATATGACCATAATGTGAAAACCCTGTGTCAAATATTTTCCACTTTTTTTTGGGCAAATAATCGTTTGATCTTACAAAGTTTTTGTAGGAACAAACAGTGGCAAATAACAGCTGCTGCAAGAGTGTTGAAACATTTAAAAATAAATTATAAATGAAATCGCCAAAAACAAATATATATGAGCAACAATATAATGCAAAATATAAAATAATTTGGTGTTTTATTTTCTTGATTTTTTATATATATTGTGACTTTGTTTCAAATACATTTACTGCCTTTGAATTGAACTAAAATTATTTTATAAATTATATTATTATATTCAAAAATAAAATTATTTATTTTAATATATGTATATATATATATATATATATTATATATATATATATATATATGTATATGTATTATATATATATATGTATATGTATATGTATTATATATATATATATGTATATGTATATATACATATATGTATTTGAATATAATATAATTTATAAAATAATAATAAAGCATCTGCTCCACCACTCAATACAAATAAGGTTTCACAATTCTCCATATCGATTTTTTATGATAACACAAACTTATTTTTTTGACAGAAATTTGTAGTTATTGTTTTTTTAAGAAAACAAAATTATATATATTGACTGTTTGTTCAAACAAATTACTATAGAAAATATTTGTTCAAGTGTGACCGCAAGAAAAACATGTTTGCTCCTATTTTGTTTAAAACTGTTTCATAGCTGTTTGAGAAAACAAATTTTGTGAAATATTTTGTGCTAATGTGACCATTAAACAAACAGAAAAATTTTAAGGCAATTATGAGCAAACATGTTTCAGGAAAATATTTTATATATGTGACCGTAGCTTAAGTATAACATCAATGATTGGTTGGCAAAGTTTGCATCAGAAAATGTTCCTAAGTGGAAATAGAAATAATATTGTTCCTTTTGCTACACAAATGTTTCCAAACGAAGCAAATGAACAATTTTATCGAATCATGCAAGGCATTCTTTCTCTACTCTTCATTCATTGTATAAAATAAGGAATCACGCTTATTCCATTTGCCAAAATCAACGTCACGTCAATAAAATACTAAAAACTGTTAATAGCGAATAATTGTTCTCGATAGCGAGATATTTTTTTGGTTTGTATTGACATGACGTCGATCGATGTTGACAACAGTTTCAAATTGTAAATGTTGTGAAATGTAAATGCAAATTTTGCATCTTTGATACATGATAAAGACTTTTTGAAGTCTAACAATATGTCTTACTAGTAATACATATAAAATGTTTAACTAAAAAAAGCCTTACAAATTCTGCTATATTGACATAATCTTTGTTGGTTTTTTTTATGATCATGGAATTCTCTATCTATTAACACAATAAAGTATCATTCAAGAAGCATAGTATAGTTCGTTACCTTAATATAGACAGGGCCTAACTAATTATTTTTTTGAAATGGAGTTTTTTTATTTTTCGATAGAAGATCATCTAATCTATCAAAGAATGCAATAATCTAAATTAAAAAAAAATTATGAGTTAGGGCCTTGCTATTTTAAGGTAATAATATGTGTTTTATGTTTATAAAAAGTAGTTTGGTACTATTCAAGTGATTTTGGCATTATTTAAAAACGGATTTGGCACGAAATCAAGATTTCCAATTCCCATCACTGCTGTGAAGGGGATTTGTTAATTTTCAAGAGAGATAATTATTAGAGAAGAAACATGAACGATAAATTCACGCTATCAGGCATCCCTGTAATTCTAGTCTGAAAATGACAGAGGTGAGTTTTCGATTTTAAAACTACCAACACTGCAGTAAAAAAATTGTATTACCCTGCGCTTAGATGTGCACCTACTCGAATGCAAGTTCTGTGTACATATCAACGAAAATTTAAAAAAAGTTCCCGACTGTCTTGCAAGTTAAAAGTTTAATTTCAAAGGAACCAGTTAGAATTAAACATCATTAGTAAAATTTCAAATATATTTATGTATAAAAACTTCATTAACTGCTCGATTTATGAATATTTATTTACTAAAATTGCTTTTAAGTGTATAAAAGAGTCACTTGTACATGTTAATCATAAGTTAAAATTTGACTGGGTTGGCCGGCAATTTTAGTTAAACAACTTTTTAGTTTATGGGAGAGCATTAAGATATTTGTAGGCGCAGTGTAAAAAAAGGTTATTAAGCTTATACGGGATTTACACGATGACTTTTTCCCCTGCATTTTTCTTGGATTCTCTTTTATGTTGAATCCGCTTTGATCACCTTTGTACCCCTTTTGTCAATAAACTCTAGAAAAGTCACGGTAAAAAGTCATAGTGTAAGTCCCGTATTAGTTATATAAAACAAATTTCATGTGTGAAATAGCAACGCAATAAAATAATATTATATGATTATGTCAAATTCTCCGCAGATATTTCAAAACGTTTCCATTTATTTCTCTATATTTTCTTTTCTAGCGGCGTGCGATTAAATTAATGGATTGTTTGTGTTCGACGGCGGCTTTTAGTAAAAAAGAATACAAAGCAAATTGAACAATCGTTCTCAATGTTTTTGTTTAATTTTTGTGTCACTCACTTCAAAGAAACAAAACAAAATCAAAAAAATTTTTTTCGTTTATTTTCCAATTCTGCTTTTAAGTAGAAAGAAATCAAAACGAAATTAAATTTAAAACTGCTATAGTGTCCTTTATTTTTGTTACGAAAATCTCGTCTTAGCTCCTGTATCGCGCAATAAATAGCAAATCTATAAAAAAAAAGAAATAAATGAATTTTGTGTGTTTAAAAAATAAATACTGTATGCATTCTACCTACTGGGCTCTGCGTACTAAATTTTTCTTTTATCATCACTTGTGCCATACCTCTCATTTTTAATCGATAATAGTAAAATGTATTGCCATCACCAACTCAGTGTGAGTGCAATATTTTTCTTGTTGGTTGTGTTTTAATTGTTGAAATATTGTAATTTTTTGTGTATAAGACTATTTAAAATATATACATAAATCTGAATAGATTTGATTGTGCAAATAAAAAGGAAAAGTTTTAATATTCAAAGATTTATTTTGCTGAAGTTAGTTGAAGGCGTAGACGAAAATCACACACGAAAAAATTGTGTACTTGATATGCACATACAAACACATACATAAATATGTACATCCATTAGTTTGTCTATGCAGAAAGTGACTATGAAATAAATAAAAGAAAATAACTAAATTGTAAGCTTAAGCAAAAAGAAAAACAAATGCCAATTTAAATTAATTTAGTTATTTGTGTTGCCTTTTAGCGTGTGTAAATTTTAATTGGTAAGACTTTTTGTATTATAATTTAATTTTTTATAAATATTTAAAATGTTTAGTTTAACATAGTAAATAGATACAATTGTACGTACATATGAATATATGTATATACTACATAACTACATACATAGACACATTTTATAGGCCTTGGTCTATCTTATTTTAATATTAGAACCATATTAGGTGTTTTAGGGAGTTACAAATTTTATTATAAGTATACATACATACGTATTGCATTCAAATAGTCTTGATTTATTTTCTTTTTGTTTTGGTCTTTCACACTGTATAATATTTTTGTTATCTAGGTTATTTGCTTTACATTATTTTTCATTTTTTATCCAAGTATTTATAAAGTATTTTTAAAAAAGTTAATAATTCGATATCAGGTTTAAATAAATTGAACGATTTCATCGGACGTATAAAATCTTTATCATTTGCAAAATTTTACTTTAACCTAAAGTGAACGATAAATTACAAGCAAGTTTATCCTACCTGATAAGTTAAATCCAATTTTCAATAATGGATAAAATCCTACTTTTATCTAACTTTAAGTTGTAATAATGGCCCTAATAAGTTTAACTTTTATATGTATGTATATCTGTATATACACACATAAGTATGTATGCAGTGGCGGACTAAGACCTATGCCCGGCCCTGGTGAGACATCAATTGAAGGGCGCTAAAATTTGAAGGCATAATTATTTAATTGCAATAAAGTTAGTTTTACACGCATCAGTTTATCTTGAAGCAAGTCTCTTCAATTCTCTTTCAAAAATGCTCGCTTGCTTACACACAGACGGTCTGTTCAATTTTCGTATTGTTTTAATGCAGTGAATGAACTCGAAAATTAATTTGGCTTTAATCGAATAAGAAATTTCTTTAAAATTAATGAAAAATAAAATATTTTTTTTTGTCTGGGTATAGTTTCCAATTGGTTCCATTTTCGAAACCTAGTAAACACCTTTGGATCTTGTAATTATACAATTTAAAAGTTTGCGCCCACTAAAATTTAGTGTTATATTTCACGTGGTTCTACTTAACCAACTTTTACGAAACTTACCACACACATTGAGCTCTAAAATGGAATAATCTTGCATTTAATATTTTGTTGTTTTTTGCGGCTATGTAAGCGCTACCTAAACATTGTTAAGAATCATTCCTAGGAAGTTCATATATTCTAGAACGTTGTATATTGAGATCTTACACTGCAATTACACATGCCACTAGTGGCATGCCAGTGTTGTGTACGTATTATCGACGAAAAATTGTTCGAAAAATAATATATATAATAATTATATATATATATGTATATATATATATATATATTATATATATATAATATTATATGCCACTATAGTGGCATGCCATTTCGAAAAACTCAATACACTCACGATTTTTCACTAACACACTCAAATTTTTCGCAATGGCAGCCCCAGTGGCAGCAAAATTTGCATGCGAGTGAAAATTTGGCAGTTGCATGCCATTGAATGTCAAAACGAAGAAAAGTGTTACCCTGTTATACATTTGATGCAAATTTATTGGATTACTGTGAAAATTAAATTAATATTTTAGCTTGTTAAATGTGTTATTATGATTTATAACTTGATTTGTGTATGAAAAACTGGATTTTGTTAATTATAAAGAACTAATATTATTAAAATAATAATAATAATAAGTGTTAATATTTTCCTCAAGAATGCGCCTTTGTGACGTACTAGGTAACTCTATTCTATAAACAAAAGGAAAAGTAAAAATGGAAGCGAGACTGAGCCAGCTCGCTTCGACGACATTTTTAAAATGGAGTGGCAATGGCATGTGTAAACAGCAAAGCAAATGGCAAGAGATTCGACTTTTTCGAACAATTTTTCGTCGATAATACTTACACAACACTGGCATGCCACTAGTGACATGTGTAATTGCAGTGTTAGGTACATTTTTGTAATTGATTGTTTCCTTGAATTTTGAACGGTTTGCTACCTATGGACCTGAACAGGGGAAAAAAGGTAAAAAAAATCGAATCTTTTTAAATTTTTTGCGATTTTGATCTTGAAGATGAAGTTTTTTTTGATTTTATACATATGTTCACAATTTTTGTTTTTTATGATAAGAGCTACAATTTTGCCTCCAAGAGTAAATTGAAATTCCGAACGGTTGGCAAGATATGAGCCTGAAAAAATTACATAGGCCCCAAATCTTTGTGGGCCTAAAAAAGTGCATGACTTGAGGCAAAACTGGGAGACACTGATCTTTTTTTTTTGGTCTTTTATCACGTAGAGTTATTCATGTGAATAGATAGGTATAATTTTATTCAAAATTGGTACTTTGCTTGCTTCTGTGTGTACTTTTTCAAGCGGCAACACTAATCAAAGAAGTTAATTTTTGGGCCTTATAAATATACATATGTATGAATGTATGTACATATTAATATGTATGTAGGTGAATACATCCATATAAAAAATGTAAGAAAAATATAACAACGACAAAAGTGTATTCACCTTTTGTCCGTCTTCCGGGTGGAAAAAATGACGACATTTTCGCACGCTACATATACGCTTTTGTATATAGACATACATATGTACATGTTCACATGATTATACTATATATTTATATAATTTAAATGGTAATCAAACTCAGAATAAAGAAATTAGAGACTTTCTTTGTATTGAAATAAACGAATTAACATCCGATAATGATGAATGGTAGCGTAAATTTATTCTATAAATTTGAGGTTCAAAGTAGCGTATTAATTAATAGTCTACTCACCTGACACATGAATTTCCACTACATTATTGCACTCCACGATTTAAATCGTTAATTTTTGTTATTGGATTATAATACTAAACTTTACAAACATAACAAACTAAAAGAAGTATCTTCTTTTCTTCGCATTCTTAAATGAAGTGCTCATTTTCAGTATAAGCTTGGAGTTTGAGTGTAGAAGTATGCAAAAGTAAATGTGCGGATTTTATTTACTTTCATTTAGCATGAAATTGTTATACGTGTACAACATACATCGATATTTGCGAAATTAAAAAGAGTAATTTTTTCGCAAAGCAAAAGAGTTCGAAAAAGTTGAAATGAATTTTATTCAAAGTATTCATACTATAGTGTATATCACTATAGTGCATGTGCTATATATTGGAGTCAATGGAGCTTACTTACTTAATAGTTATTTGCCAGCATCTATGCAGGCTTTGGCATACTACATAGATCTCTTGCAATATGAGCCTTTATCGCTGACCACTGTAGAACCACCTTTTAGTGACGCAGCGCAAGATAATGCTATGGATAATAGTAGCACTGAAACTACAACCTCTCTTCCTTTTAAGAATACAACATGGCAACCGCCAAGCTGGTGGACACAATCTACAACAGAAGAACCTTACCAAGAACCTACAACATCTCATAAGCCGGCATTGTATGCACCAGATGCAACCAGCTTAAAACCACCAGCAGAAGGTTATGAAATATTTCATGAATTGAGTACAGTTCCACCAGAAGAATTCAATAGTTTTTCTTTTTCACTGATAAAAGACATAATAACAGAACCAAATCATGATGATTTTAACAATGATGTCGAGTCCCTGGATAATTTTTTGCGTTTATATGACGACAATTATGGCAAGGCGGCCTTTGATTCGGACGTGGCAATGGATCGCTGGTCTTCTACTTCAACAGCTGGCAAAAAACGTGCACCTCCCACAAAACCTTATGTGGACTTTTTGCTAGTCTATGGTCTACTGAAACGCGATGCTAAATCCTCAAATCTTAGTAAATATGAAGGTTATTCAGATGAACTGCTAAAGGAGCTTAGTGAATTATCTCATATATCATCACAGCGCCAACTCTATACACTATTCAAACGAATGCTGGACCGAGGTGACATCAAACGCAGTGATGTAGTCTCACGTATAAAAGGCATTATTAAAGATTTGGGCAATCCGTCAAGTTCTACTGTTGAGGCTCTTCGTTATATTCCCGCTATGACTTTTTTACCTTAAATAAACTCTTTTAAAATATTGTTATAATAAGACATAAGAAATTTATAAACATAGCAGTTTGCATTCCTTCGCATTAATTTTCGATTAATTAGTATACATCTAAATTTTTATATTTGTATAAACAATAGAGCTTTAAATTTTTAAACAATTTAAGACCTGTTCAACGCTGTCGAAAGAATACGTCCATCATTAAAGTTATATGTATGTATGTATGTATATGTATTTAAAACAAGACTAAAATAGTAAAATCTGCTCTTGTTTTCATTAAAAATTATAGAACGAATTATACTTTCGATATCGTTCAACACACCATTATGATCAAAATTCAGGTACCTGCTAGTTTTTGACATTTTTGCTTTTTTCAATACATTAGATGTTCCTCTACCGAAATATACAAAAAACTCGATTTAAAAAAATAATGAAGGGCCTTTCTATATTAAGGTAACGATATGTGCATTAGTGTGGCATTAGGAAATATGGAGGAAGGAAAACTTTGGATTTTCATAAAAGCCCAGGAGCTGAAACGGCAACCAACAATTCAATAGAAAATCCCCTAATTTTGCACTGATTTTTTCTAAAAATCGGCAATTGTGCTCTTTTCAATATCCTAAATGTTATTGAAACATTTTTTTGTTGGAAAATTTAACACTTTGCTGTCATGTGGGTCAAACATACACATTTTATTGTTATATCAAAAAAAATTTATTTCAAAACTATTTACCAAAACCATTGAAAAAATAATTTATGGACGAAAATATTGATAATAATTAATTGCCAAATCAAAAACTACATCTTAAAATTTTGCAAAATATTTTTGATTGTTATTTTTGCTTTAAAATGTTACTTTTAATGTTTTCGGTCATAAAGTATTTTTACAGTTAAGGATTTTCCAAATTTCTGGAAATATAACTTTAAAACATCTGTGAAAAAATAAGAGTCATTTTAATCTAGTTTAGTAGTGTTTAGTGTACATATCGAGCCTTTTTTTAGATTTTATAGTAAGCGACAAAAATTAAATTTTTCAGAAGGTTTTTTTAAAATATTCAAATTTGTTTTTGTACGTATGTAAATTGTCGCAGCTTAAATGCAATTTAGCAAAGTACACAGAGATGTCACGAGACGGAAGATAATTGCGAATTCTGAACGTCTCGCTCACACATTACCCGTGTCTTCTTTAAGCTTCTTTCGTATTTGCTTTGATTTAATGTTTTTGCAATTTATACTTTGTGTCCTTATTCGCTATGAGATTTTTGCAATTAAAAGGTTAAAATGAATATTTATGAATGAAAAAGCTTAAAGTTAAATCAGAAATTATCTGAAAACAAATCTTAATAACTTTTTTAATACTAATAATCATTTTCACACTCTGTTTTTTAATTCAACAGAACAAATTCCTTGATTTAATTTTGTACAAATGTTCACTTTTTCAAATGTATTTTCATTTTATTTTTTGTGGTCTCATTCGCTATGTGCTTTTTGGAAGTAGATGGTAAAAATTAATATTTTTTAATGAAAATGCTTAAAATGAAGTCTGTAATTATTTCGAAACTAATTTTAATATTTTTTTTGCCACTAATAACCTTTTACACATTCTGTTTTTTAGTACAACACTTCAAAATCTTTCATTTAAATTTGTAAAAATGTTCTTTTGTTCATTTCACAAAGCACACATTTTTTCTTGTTTGTTTTGATTATATTGTTAACAACTTAATAACAAATATACTACAGTTGTCCCTTTCTCGCCGAACCCGTGTCGTAGCTGATTTTAGCTTTTTTCATCACTCACTTTCTTCACCTCTGCATGCTTTGTGATTTAGCGAAGCAGCTCCAAATAAAATAAAAATTAGCCTATTTGATAGAAAATTGAAAAATAAGAAGAAAATATTAAATAAAAAAGTTGGCGGCGACACCTATTTTCCGAGTTATGGGGCTCTGAACTTTGTATAGACTTCCAAAAATCTAAAAAAAAATTTAAATAACTTATCTGACAGGAAATTAAAAAATAAGAAAAAAAAATTAAGTAAAAAAATTTATTCGACCCTATTTTCCCGAGTTATAGCCCCTCTGAAGTCTTCATAGAAAATTCTGATATGTGTTAGATAATTGTAAAATAAGTTTTCATATAAAACTGTTGTTCTGGATTACATTTCCTAATATAACAGGTATGATTTAAAAGCCTTCGGCCGGGCTTAAGGATTTTCTCCACCATGGTGTATCCCGACACGGCGCAGCTTAATAAAGATTTTCTGCGTTGCAAAGTTTTCCTGTTTGGAGCTGCTTCGCTTAACTGCATTTGTTCCATTGTCGCTTACGATAAAATTGTACAGCCTGTATCTTAAAAGTTATAAACAATTTTGCCGTTTTGATAATTCTAAACCATGGGTAGGCCCATAAAATTTTGATTTCAATAAAAAAGTACATTTTCGATAACATGTCGCTTACGATAAAATCGAAAAAAAGGCTCGATATGAAGGGCTTATTGTAATAACATCATAATCTACCCGAATTAAAAGAACTGGTTTTATGTGTTTTTCCTGTTAATTATAACCATCCCTATATCCTCTCAAAAGATTTAAACTTGTTTCCCTATGATATTCTGATTTAGACTATAATTGAGTTTTTACATTTCAATATTTTTGTTAAAGTTTTTCGTAATAACGTCATAAGCCACAACATGATTTAATCGCACATAAATGCGTGGGTATGCAGAGGCGTTTTGTGAAAGAACGATGAATAAATCATAAAAACCCGCGAGATATTATTTTTGAATTTTTGTGGCTTATGATGTTATTGCACAAAAAATCTAGTACTTTAATTAAATTTTTTACTTGTTTATAAGCAAATAAATTAAATTTTTTAGTTTAGAAAAAAAATGTAATTTGTTTGCAATAATTTCTGTTATTTCTCTGTTATTCAACGATGGGTATGTGATAGTATACTTTCGTGAAGGACATATTCACCCTTATTCCAGTTGTCGACATCGCGTCACTTTAACACAATACTAAAAAATTGGGCCTTGTGTACACGTTATCGAAAACAAATTACTCCTGTTGGCAGGTTTATGATATTTTCTATACCTTGAGGAACGGAAATAGATTGTAATTAGCACAAAATTGTTCTCGAGAGAGGTAAAACAAGCTCCAATATTTTGATATTGTGTTAAAGTGACGTCGATGTCGACAACTGGAATAAGGGGGTTTTTAATATCTTTTTATTTTCCCAAATGATTTTTTTGTTGCATATGATGTTTTTTACAATAAAAACCCTTTATTCATACTAGTGATGTAACGAATGTCAAACTTTGATATTCGCGAATACGAATATGAATATTTGAAACGATATTCGCGAATACGAATGTTATATGTGAAATTTTTAGATACAAAATTCTGGTTATGTTTACGCCTGCAATATGAAATATGAAAAAATTGTTATGAAAAAGAACTTCATACTCCTGTTGGCGTACTTTAAAATTAATAAAAACTATCCAAAATTTTAATGATCGTCATCAAATAGCATTTAAAAATCATACAAAGCACAAATTTCTACAAAAAATTTAATGAAAATTTATTTTTAGCCGTTTATTTAAATTTCGTTTAGAATTAATAATTTTCTTTTTGGAAAAATGTTCATATTCGTATTCGCCTACACTTGGCGAATACAATGACAAGTATTTCCGTAGCCGTCTTCCGTTGTATTAATTGCGTTCGCGTACTCAAAAGTTTTTAAAAATTTTTACTGAACTTTACTGCATTTTACTAAATTGCGTTCGTTTACCCAAAATACAGTAAATGAGAACACAAATTGAGAGAGTAAAGTGACAGTTCTTGACTGAGTGTTTTGCAAATTTTTACTGCAGAAATTTGTCGTAGTAAAGTTTAGTAAGATAAGAACATATGATTCAAAATGTAAACAAATGAAAAGTAAGCAATTGAAAAGTGTAAAAATTTGAGAAAAGGTTAAACAAAAATTGTGAAAGTCATTAAGTAATAATTCATTTATAAATCATAGTAATAATAGCTGTTAATATTCATATTTTGTAATATATTTTATTATACCTTTAGTTTGCAATTCATTTTAATTACTCAGAGTTGTAAAACTGTAAAGTATCTGGGTACTTAGTATCGCACTTGCTTTTAAAGTAATCAGTAACATTAACAAATAGTCATGTATTTTTTATTAATTTAGCCAACAACAAAAAAAGGAAATCAAAAAGAAATTAATTACAAATAATACATGAAACAAATTACAGAATTTATTCTTAGATTGTCCGTGTTATAAAAATATTGTATCGAGTACCAATAATTAAAAGAGTTGAATAGTCAAAAGGTTATATATTTTTCAACACTATGTGGAGTTAGAGTCAGCTGTTTCTTTAATCTTACTAATTTTTACTATTTTTCCGTTCGCGTACTTTTTTGGCTACCGATCTTTTTGAGAGTAAATTTTAAAATTTTTGCAGTAACTACTCATTTACTGCATTTTACTGCAAAAGTAAACGAACACACTTATTATGTTTATTTTTCTCTCCCGCAACGAGAAATCGCACCGCACCGCAAACATTGTGTTTATACTCCAAGTGTTGCGTTTTACAAAATTATGCCCTAAATTTTTCAGGAGAATGTTTTATAAAATATGCAAATAAGTTTTTGTAATTACATAAATTGTCGCTTACGATAAAATTTTACAGCCCGTATCTTAAAAGATATCAACAATTTTGTCATTTTTATAATCCTAGTCTATGGGTAAGTCCATAAAATTTTAATTTCAATAAAAAGGTCTATTTTCGATAACATGTCGCTTACGATAAAATAAAAAAAATAGGCTCAATATGTATGTACACATATTCATGGAATGAATAATCTTGTTTTATTTTATTTAATAAGTTACTCTAATCTCACAATTATTGACGAATGTCAATACATTTTTATTTTGAATTCGTCTTGGCTGGCATAGCGTTTATTTTTCTCTTCCAGCATAATACTCTCGTAGTACTCTCGTAGTGGCTGTCTACTGTCTATTCTGTCAATGGAATTTCTCTTATTTCTCTGTTTGTGTTGCGAAAATATGAAAAAAAAAAAGAGTTTTTTTTTTGTCTCATACGACTCTTGTAGTATTATTAGTTTTTCCTTTTTCATTCAATATTCTACTATTAGAAGTGCAAAATAATTGTTCTTTAGTTAGAAAGTATCGGTGCGCAAGCAAATAACGCCGCATTCATAATATTTAGTTAGTGAATATACACAAATATACTATATATGTATAAATATATACATTATATGATGGAAAAACATTGATTGTTATTTACATATAGTGCGGTTGAGAAAAATAAATTTTTCGTGACTTAGTATTTTAAATCAAATAATTTATGCATAAAAACACACTTTCGCACTATAAAAATTTAATTTTTATAAAAGATACTACTGCTTCCAACAAAAATTATGTGTCAATTATTGGTTTGTTTGTATAGCTTTTAAAACAAATAAGAAATAGTTGTACATACATACATATGTACATATATATGTACATACATATGTATGTCTATCTACTGGCAACCTTGAACTAAAACCATCTTTAGGAATACATGTATGCACTTCTACTACGATAATGGAAAATTTGGAAGCATACATTTTAAACAGTACCCCACAATTTTTGCGAAGAGCTATTGGTGATGCTAAAAGGTGAATCTAATTATAATATGAATGAAATGTTGCTTAAGCTTTCTTCCAAGAACTGTTAAGAATGTATTATAAATCAAAGTCAGTGAAAATCTCATGTATGTATAATCTTTAATGAGCGATTTTTTATTGCATTTTTAATTCTTTGCATTTTGGACTTGAAAATAAATTAAAAGGAAAGTTGAGTGGTGACTTTAATTTATTGAATATTTGGCTGCTTTTACTAAACCAGTTCGTGGGCGTTGCTGAATCATAAACTCATCTACAGAAATTATTGTATTTTATATTTTTATATTATTATATAAACACGTAAATAATTTCAATGGCTCTGCTTGTATGCTATGTACATGCACACGCATTCAAGAAGGAGGTCTTTGTTATGTTTTGTATTTTGGAAAACAATAAAATTATTGTTGTTGCGTCCTAGTAAACTGATTAAAAGAAAATCCATTATTTATGAAAAATACAATTTTGAGCAGGTGAAAAAATGTTCTATTTACATCCATCAGTAACATGTGCACACTCATATTTTTTTTTTTTAGATAGGACCAGCACTCAGGGGATAACCCCTACTCATGCAGTGCATTGTGCTAAAACTAGGAAAATAGGTAATAGGGAAGGAGGATAGAGGGAGTAGTGTCTGTGTACATTTGATTTAAATCTTCCCACGCTGGTAGTGACAGGAAAGATAAAATTTTTATTATCCCAGCTAAAAAAAATATGTGTGGAGCATATATGATATTCCATATATGGTTCGGATCCGAAAAATGAGGGTATATGGCCATATATGATAATATATATTCATACATTTTCATACATGAATGTGTATTCCCTATATAGTATGCAAAGTTCATATTGATTCAAAAAGCGCACTGCTGTGCAATAAATTAAATTATTAAAATAATTTTTTTTGTAAGATTTGGTACAGAAAGGTTGTGTTTAGTGAAACATTTGTTCGAACAAAATAATTCAAAACGAACTAAAAGATATTTCATTCGACATTTTAAGAGAAAATGTGAATCGATTATTAAAAAACACAAGACACACATTTGTACACGACATATAATTTAAGAAATCAAATTAAAAACTAATGCTATATAAAAGAAAAATTAATCCGTTTTGATACCAACGCTAGTTTTTGATATTATTTTTTAGTAGTTATATGATTATTATCTTTTTGATTATTTGATTTATTAAATAGGCCCACAATATATAAAATCCTACAAGAATGATTTTTTTGTTGCACGAGTTTTTATTTTTTTTATCTTGAGGGTCTACGCATATAAAATTTGCATACCGTGTGTATTTTCTAATAAACTTACAATTCACGAGTGATTAAAAAGAGAGAAAAATTTCGAATTAATAAATGCAAGCTTTTTGTTTGCAAAAATGATTTTATGTAAGATATCATATATGCATACATTTTTATATGGCTCCGTAGATTACATCTTATTTCTATATATGGATCAACATACGAAGAACCTCATAATTAAATTTCCATATATGGCTCATGTATTGTAATACGTTTCATATATTAGTCCATATATCAATTCATATATAATATTGTTGCCATGTATAATCCCATACATTTCCATACATGAATCCATACATATTCATATATAGTTATATACATGCATATATTAAAAATATATGGACCATATATAATTTTTTTAGCTGGGATCTTTCTTTTAATTCAAGCAAAAAATTCATTACAAATATTATAGTTTTCACTGAGTTAATCTTATATTCGATTGTAAAATAAAATTTTTCGGAATTCGAATGTTAACAAGGTTGCAATTCTAAAATATATCAAGGCATAACCACCAAAAAAAAAAGCTTAAACGACATATTTTTGAACTTCGGTTTTTGACGAAAATCGATTATCTATGATTGTAAATAATCGATTTTCGTAAAAAAAATTAAGCTCGAAAATTATGTCGCCTAAGCTTTTTTGGTTATGGCGCGATATGTACTCGTATTATTTCGATTTGAATTAAATAAATATCTAGCCTCCACATTTACCAATGCTTTGATTATTTCAATAAATTTTAAAAAATTGGTACATGCATTTGTGTAGTTTTTCAATATAATATTTTGACAAAAAGAAATTTAATATTGGGTGGCGTTGGTTGAAGTTGTTAGTACGTTGACTACAAAACCGAAGGTCCTGGGTTCAAGCCCGGTTCCGACAGTCATTTAAAAAAATAACAACACCACGCATTTTTCTGATGTATCTTTGTATCAGGTGTTGTAGGAATGTTCAAGTGATGCAGGCATAGACACTGGTCACTGAACTACACCTGCTTCAGCGGATTCTAATCCTAATGTAACATCTGAGCGCGCTCCTTCGTTGTGTAGCAGAATCATCGGCGAAGTAAAATAACCAATAAAATGGGTACTAAACACAGCTTCGAAATTTAAGACGCCTCATTGACACCAGAGGCGCTGCAACACTGCATTATTAAAAACGAGCAAAAAAGCAGTGTTGTAAAAGAATGAAGCTTTCCTCTATCTCTTCCTTCAATACCTGTCTTCTTTATTACTATCACCTAATTCACACGAAGACTTTTATGAAGTCTATTTTTCGACGTCATTTTTGGTTTGATAGCGAACGGGGTAGAGAAGAAAGAGGGATAGAAAAAAATGACTCGATTTCTGTTTTCTATGGTTTTTTTCATACCCTGTCGGAAATTCGGTTTACTATTTCGCAAATAGTACTGACTTTGGATTACTTTTAATGTAATCAACTGACTATTTTAACATTGCGATGTCCTAGGCGGTAGTCAATTGTCTCACTCTGCACTACTTTCAGCTAACTTAAAGTTGACTTTTTTAAATCAGTAGTAGTCAGTTTTGGTAGTCAGTAAGTTAAAAAATTTTTTCCGGGGTTCGAACATGTATCATCACACGTTGTGTACTTAACGCGCTACCACTTGGCTAAGGTACTATCTAAAATAACAACAGCAAAATGTTAATATAAAACTGAAACGAGTTTCAAAGTAGCTGAGAATAAATTTGTTGGCTCTCATCAAATTTGATTACGTACCCAACTTAAGAATTAATTCTTGGTTTATTCTGGATACATTGCAGTTAGATTTTTGTCAGTTTAAGAAAAGTTAACTATAAGTTAATTATTTTTGTAGTCAACAACACATTCTCCGATAGGGTATGTACTGCAAATGTGTGTATAAACAATAAAATCAATAAAAAAATTAGACATGTAAAAATAATCATCGTATGAACGCAAATAATTTTTGGTAGAAACTTCAAAAGGGAATCAAGAAAAATAGACGTCATAAATTTCATCGTCTGAATCCTGTGTATGTATTTCCTAAAGAGGGTAACGCCTAGCAATATTTAGTAGTAGCCATTCATTACCTGAGTGATACTTATCTTTAAAAAAAAAAATTATACTTAAGCTGGTTTTACACTTTTCTGAGTTCTAGTCTTATTTCAATAGCAAACTCTAAAGGTACGGTCACACTTTGCAAACATTTGCCCAAAAAAGCGTAACCAACAAACACTAATGAAAAATGTTCTAATCCAGACACTGGTTTATCATATTAAACAGTTTCGAACACAACTAATGGACAATGTCATAGAATCCAACAATATTGGCTCTCTTTAACTTGACAAACTTTTGTCTGATTTGAAAGATTTTTCATCCGCATTTAGTGGTTACGCCTTTTTGGGCAAATGTTTGACAAGTGTGACCGTAGCTTAAGAATATGAAGAATTTTAATTTGTTGTTGGTTAAGTAACGACTATTGCATGTATTTTCTGCTTATTAAACTCATCTGTAGACCTCAAGAAAAAAATTATTCATAAAAGCTAAAGAACTTCGTTGATCTTTGCATTTCTTTCTCCGTCTTTCTTACAGCTGAATTACACAAGAGTTGACTATCAAAAGTTGTCGTGTGTTAACTGGGACTGATAGAAAAACTCTCAAAATGTTATTGAGAATTACGTACACAAACAAAAATGTCCACAACAAACTTCTTTATTCGATTCTGAATCTTTTTTTTTTTTATTTAAAATTTGCCATTTATGGGCTCCGGAGATGATAAAATAAAAGCGTCAGTCAGTGAATGTGTATTAGTGTCGTTTAATTTGCACTTTTTCGGAGGCGATCAAATTTTGTGTTCGTTGTGTGCGTAGATAATGTTTTGTTAATAACGACAAGTGCAGTTTTGTTAACAAAAAAACTCTTTATAAAATCTTGTTATAAAAAGAATATTAAACAAATATTATACAGAGTCAAATAATAATTTTTCTGTCTCCCACTCTAAAGCTGTTTGTATATTTTTGGTTATTTGTTTTTTTTTTCTTTTGCAAAGAACAATGGTAAATTTTTATAAAATGCAAAATAATTATTGATCGGTATCGAATGCGGTAAATTGCCCCCAGATGAAAATATAATGGGAAATGTTTTGAAATTCAAATGACTTAATTTGCCTCTTGTTTTTGTTTTTGTTGTTTTCAACTTTCGGGTTTTTCTTATTTATTTTCGAAAAAGAAAAAATACACTATTCCAGTTCATTTTTAATTTCAAAGATTTGTAGCTTCTTGTTGCTTCATAGAAAGAACTATTAATTGTAGAAGCGGACTGACGTTTAATAAAAAGAACAGATTTGAATTATATAATGAAAATTGAGAGAAACAATTTAAAAAAAATGTATGACGAATCTCTATTCATTGGAATCATTTGGTCATTTATTCTTTATTTATTATTTATTTTTCGTATCACGTCATTTATAAATGTACCAATACACACTTTTCTTTGTGTTTGACGCTTAATAAAAATATTAAACAGAAAATACATGCATGCATATGCATAATCTTTTAGATCGTTTGTACGCTCAGAAGCTGATAAAAGAGTTTATAGTACTGCAGAAATAGCAAATACCTATGAAACGATGGAACTGGCAAATAGTTTAACTTTAAATGAAGATGCACTCAAGCAGTTACCCGAGCCAAAGCGCTCTGTATTTATATTTGAATGGTTGGGTTACTTAGAGAAGACTCTACTTGTCATAGATCGCAATGAAATTAAAAGTCATCAGAAGAAACTTGTGCAACAATTGACAGCTCAAATAAATGGCTCTCCCGGACCGCCAACACGCAAATTGTTGGCGAGCTGTTTGGCTACATTGTTTTCGGTTGGCGACACTTTTATGTTATTTGACACGGCAAATATTTGCAATGATATTCTTAAGAATAAAGATGACTCGCCCAGCTATTTACCTACCAAGCTGTAAGTATTTAAAAATGCTCTGATGATCATAAAAAAGAAAGAGTTTAAGATTACATATGTATGTATGTATATATTTTAAATTTTTAGAGCTGCAATATGCGTTCTGGGCTCTATGTACGAAAAACTCGGCCGCATGATGGGTCGTTCGTATGAGGAGACTGTAAATTTGCTTTTAAGAACACTTCGAAATGCTGAATCTCAAACCCGTATTGAGATTATGGTAACTTTGGAAAAAGTATGTGCGGGCATGGGTACAGCTATTTCCAATGTCCACAAAGATATTTATAAAGCAACAAAGCATGGCCTAACTGATCGTGTTATGGCCGTGAGAGTAGCAGCTGCTAAATGCATTTTAGAAATGATTCAACACGCTCCTTTTCTCTATCAAACTGAACTGGAAAGTTTGCCAGCTCTTTGTTTTCGCGCTTTTGATGGAAGCAGTTACGAAGTGCGTTCTTCGGTCGCAAAGTTATTGAGTACTTTATTAGCATTTACACAACAGCAACAAAATGAAGCCGGTAACAAGAAATTGGGAGTACAGCCAACGCAAACGAAAACCACAGCAAGGCAAGTGTCTTTGGATGAAACTTTAAGTATACTCATGTCGGGCTTTTTAAGAGGCGGCGGCTCATTTCTCAAGGGAACCGGAGAAATTATTAAAGGCAGTTCAAGCGTTAATCGCGAGATACGTGTGGGTGTAACACACGCTTACGTTGTCTTTGTAGATTATATGGGCAGTGTGTGGTTGGAGCGAAATTTATCGACATTTTTGTCTCATGTGCTGGATCTAGTGGCAAATCCTAAAGCGGCCTCTTCTCACGTCGATGCCGTTTATTCTCGCAAGTGTATAAATTTTATACTTCGCTCTGTACTGGGAAAAATGCTTGGTGAAAAGGCTCAAACTTCGGCCTGCAAAGAATTGATTTATATGATAGCAAAACAAATGAACTCGATTGATTTCAATCCTGAAAATGCCAAGGATTCGAATCAGGAAACACTGTTCAGCCAACACTTCTTAGTATGTGCGTTGCAAGAACTGGGCTCTTTGGTATTAGGATTAGGTACAACAGCTCAAAACCTTCTGGCTGATCAAACTCTGAATGCCATTGATACGACTTGTGCTGTATTGGTGCATCCAAGTGCAGCAGCCCGATTAGCATCTTCATGGTGTTTACGCAGCTTTTGTGTGGCTGTGCCAAGTCTAATAACACCACTTATCGATCGCTTTGTTGAGGCTCTCGAGCAAATGCGGTCTTCGCCAGAGGCCATAGCAGGTTACAGTTGCGCTTTGGCGGCTATTCTAGGAAGTGTACGTTACTCTCCCTTGGGTATACCACATACCAAGGGTAAAATTGTATTCAATGCGGCAGAGGAGTTACTACGTTCAGCATCTCAAAATAGTCGCATGTCGCTAAATCGCACCCAAGCCGGTTGGTTGTTAATTGGATCCATAATGACTCTGGGATCTCCAGTGGTGAAGGGATTATTACCCAGATTGCTGCTATTGTGGCGCCATTCATTTCCTCGTTCCAACAAGGAATTGGAGTCAGAAAAGGCTCGCGGCGACTCATTTACATGGCAGGTAACACTCGAAGGCCGAGCAGGAGCTTTATCAGTAATGCAAAGTTTTTTGGTCAATTGCCCGGAGCTGGTGACGGAAGATATAACAAAGCGTCTATTGACACCGATAGAAAGTGCTTTAGCTATGTTGGTAAAGTAAGTTTTATTATATATTATTGCACATGTGCGTCCATGAAAAGTTTCTTTTTCGTTTAGACGTGGAAAGTAATCGAAACTCCTCACTGCAAGTGAAATATTACAGTATGAATTTATTTTATTTTCACTATTTCACTACAACGTGGTTAGCATCATTTAGTTAGTAATAACATACGTACAATACAATAAATGTTAAAAAAAAATTAATTAATTAATTAATTTTAAAATTCGGTTTTAATTGACTTCGATTTGGTTGTTTTTTCCTACTTCTGATGATGATGCTACCTGGCGGTGTAAAGAAATATTAAAATTAAAATAAATCTGTATCTTAATATTTGACCTAGAGGTTGATTATTTTCCACATTTACTGATAAAAAGAACTCGAACAAAATATAGTATGTATTAATTATTTTTTCGGTTTACACATATTTATTTACCTTTAGCTTATCTTCTGTATTGAAGAGCTATGGAACGCAATTGAAAGCACCTGCTGCCATGGTCCGATTGCGGCTTTATGAAACTTTGTCACAATTGCCATCAAATGCCTTGGAAGCTTCCTACACTCACTTGTTGCGTATGCTTATATCGGAATTTACTCTAGCCGAAAATCCAGCAAATACAACAAATTCTCTCTTACGAAGCCTTTGCCATGCTGATGACTCTGTCATATTGGGTACTTGGCTACAGGAAACTGACCATCGTATTATAGAAGATCAGGTATTGAATTCAATTAATATATTTTAATGAAAGAATACACATCCGTCCTTTAACTTAAATAAATGTAAATAAGGTTTGATGTAGTTTGAAGAATTTCTTGAAAAGTTTTCAGTTTTTTTTTTATTGTTTACTGAAATTATAAATACAAATTAATATTAATTTTTGTCTAAATGTTGAAAAAAGATGGAACCAAATCGTAGATGGGACGGCGATCATGTAAGTGTTGCGCTGCTAAACAAAAAATTTTGCTGTTTGTTGTTTTATTTTATTTATACATTCGTTTTTTATATATAACTGTCTTTATTTTTATTTAAATTTTTATTTTTTTTTTTGTGCTTTTGCTCAAAAAAGGTATTTAAGGATAAAAACATTATATAGTATGTTTCTTTACTCTAACTTGGGCGCCCGCGGGATCCCAATTTCACCGAAAAGCGTTCTCGTGCTCGAAAATTGGGTGAATAAGAGAGGGGGGTTTCTTCTTGCACGAAACAGACCGTACTTTTTCTTCGAGTTAATTTGAGCAATTATATAAGCAATCTTCTGTTTGAAAAATAACAAAGAAAAATTAAATTCTCCTAAGAACAAAAGAAGTAGAAAGTTATATCAAAAAATATTTAAAAACTAGTGCTAAACAAAATTTTAGTAAGTTTTTATATAAAATTAAAATGGAACGATTCTAGATATTTATAAATACATATAGAGGTACATATGCATTTATGTACTTATGTAATTATATTTACTAGATATACCAAACGGACGACACACTCGTCCGTATTCTAGAATCAAAATGTAAATAATTCAAGATTCAAAGAAAATGTATCTAAACTTCATAAAAAATTCATTAAAACACAGCCACACACAAACTTACATACATATGCAAGAATAATTAAATAATACATGAAATTAAAAAAACATAAACAAAATCCCTTTAACCAAGTTAATTCAATTTATTCAACTCTCTTCCTTTAAGTATTATGGCTTTCATACAACAACAAATAAGAGAAAAAAATTGTTAGATCAAGAGAAATACTACAAACACACACACACACACACTCATGTTTTGTTTCTTTTTTTACTTGTAAGCTAATAAATGCGTGTAATATGTTTGCATGTAGTAGTAGCAACTTTAAACGCTTATAGCTCCAAAAATACTAAACCGATTTCAATAGAATATAGATTCTGCACATCTGTATAAAAAATCCTTTAAAACCATATAAATCTTTTTAAAATCGGTGCAGTGGTACCAGCGCAAAAGGGATTACAAAAAACATGTTTGCCTATTAATTATATAGATGTATACGTACATACATATAAATATGCATACGTGCATTAATTTTCCTTTTATTTTGAAATTATTGGTTTCTCGTATTCCCGAACTTTTGTACATTTTGTCTCTTATTGAGAGAAATTATAGTTCGCTCTCATTTTTTTTTATTTATGTGCAATACAAAGAAGCCTTTAACGCCACTCTCGTATTGCTTACATACTTCACAATAATTTTAAATTATAACAAGAAAAATCACTTAAAATTAAATATAAAAGCGTTACTGAGTAAAATTTAATGTATTTAAGGCAGAGATCATCAAAAGGCCGCCCGTGGGCACTTTGTTATGCTCTTTTTTACACGTACATTCGTACAAGCATGCATTTTACTCTCTTTTATATTATAAATGTATGTGTTTGCTTATCATTGATTTAAGGTGATTTTTTTTTATTAAATGAACCGAACTTTAGCGAAAAAGTAAAGACCTATTATTTGCCACTAAAATGTGTTTGAAAAGTCGTATAAAGCTCAAATTTGGAAATAACTGCTTTAAACATATTTCAAGTGAAGGTTTTGAAAAAAAACACCCACACGGAATTATGTAGTGTCAAAAGTTAAATTTATACCGATAAATACCTTTTGTTAATATGATTTTTTATTAATGAAATAAAAATATGCTCCGGTATTTATACACAAAACAATTTATTAACAGTTGCAACCAAATAGTGCAGCCGGCTCTGGAGCTTTGGAACACGATCCCTGTTGTTTGTATAGAATTTCCGGCAGTTTATATAATTCCACATTACACGGAGCCTATGGCTATAAGGCAGACCAATGCCCTGGTCCACTTCCACTTGGTGTTGCTATCATAGACATGTCAATAACTTTGTTTGGTGTCATTTTCCCGAAAATAGCCAATAAGCATCGTTTACAAATGTTGGATCATTTCGGGGAATGCATTAGACAGGCCAAAAGTAGCCGCCAGGAAGCAGTGCAAATGAATGTATATACAGCTCTGTTGTGTGGCCTAAAAGTGCTAACAGATGCGAAAGCTGGTATTGGTCAGGAAGACGTGCGAAAAAGTTTTACAACTCTTGTAACAACGGGTCTCAATAGTTCGAATTCAATGCTGAGATGTGCTTCGGCTGAAGCACTGGGACGTTTAGCTCAAGTAGTAGGCGAATCGCGTTTCACAGCAGAATTAGCCCAAAACTCTTTTGACAAGGTAAAGTCAGCTCGAGATGTGGTTACACGTACTGGCCATTCATTGGCACTTGGTTGCTTGCATCGCTATGTCGGCGGTATGGGTTCGTCTCAGCATTTGAACACTAGCGTATCGATATTGCTGGCATTAGCACAAGATATTTCTTCCCCAGTTGTTCAGCTATGGGCCCTACATTCTTTGGCTTTAATCGCTGATTCCGGGGGACCAATGTTCCGAAGCTATGTCGAGGCAACATTGACTTTGTGTCTGAAACTTTTATTAAATGTTCCGCAATCATATGTAGATGTTCATCAGTGCATTGGTCGTGTTCTGAACGCTTTAATTACCACAATGGGGCCAGAGCTTCAAGTACGTAGAACTATTTATATCTACATACATTTGTATTTTGAAACGGTATTTATATTAAATTCCTTAGGGAAACGTTGTTGGGGTTACGAAAATGCGCCGATCGTTCATTTGTGCTGCGTACATAATACAAAGTCATTCTGATCCTTTAGTACAAGCAGAGGCAACCGGCTGTATACAGCAAGTACATCTGTTTGCACCCGGTAGCATTAGTTTGCCGACACTGGTTCCCAAACTCGTTAAGGACTTGTCCAGCAACTATTTAACCCAGCGTAAAGCTGCCGTCTCGTGTCTACGTCAACTGGCACATCGCGAAGCAAAAGAAGTTTGCGATCTGGCATTGTCAATTAAACCTGATGACTGTCCCAAACTTGTTGTCACTGAATATGGTCTTCCTGGTATTCTTTTTGCAATGTTGGACTCTGAAACTGACATTGAAATGCTGAAAAATATCCATGATACCTTGATGTCAATGCTGCAGTTAATGGCTGCCGAAAGCTTAAGCACGTGGCTCAGTTTGTGTAAAAATGTCCTTACAGTTGCCGTTGAAAACTCTCCGCTGCCAGATGATGTAGCCGTAGGTTCAAAAGCTGAAGCTGCAAAGACAAGCTCACCAACGGTATCGGGAACTTCACATAATTTGGCAAATAATGATCAGGACGATGATGACGAAGATGATGATGCCGATGATGTAACAGAGTATCATGCAACAGAAAGCTCTTCCACCCATCCAGCCATTCAGCCACGTTGGACAACTCGTGTATTCGCTGCCCAATCTGTGCGAAAAATAATGTCTGCTTGCGAATCTGATTCTCCAATACATTTCGACCTTCTGCAAGCCAAAGAAATGCAGATGACAAAATCTAGTGGTGATTATCTTATACTTCACTTATCAGAACTAATTCGTATGTCATTTATTGCTGCAACTTCGGATTCTGATCAACTGCGTTTGGAAGGCTTAAGAACCTTACAGGAAATTATAGACCGGTTTGCAAATGTACCGGAGCCTGAGTTTCCAGGTCATTTATTACTAGAACAATTTCAAGCTCAGGTAATTAAATATATGTATACTCGTATTTCAATTAGAAAATTGGTTACAGTTACCAAATACAAATTGTTGCTCTCTTTTTATTTTTTGTGTAAAGGTGGGAGCAGCTTTGCGTCCAGCTTTTGCTCCGGATACTCCTTCGCATGTTACGGCTGCCGCCTGTGAAGTTTGTTCAGCATGGATTGGCTCTGGTGTTGCTCGTGATCTAAACGACTTGCGACGAGTACATCAGTTACTAGTGTCGTCCTTAAACAAGTTGCACACGAAGACAAACAGCACTCAATTATTCAATGAATCCATGACCACTCTTGAAAAACTGAGTATATTGAAAGCGTGGGCTGAAGTTTACATTGTCGCCATGATAACTAATAATACAGCACCTGCGTCCTTGCTAAGAAAACAACTAAAAGCCACAAGTTTTATACCATCCTTTACAGATGATACTGAATTGGAGGAGGAAATTTCTGGTGCTGATTATGCCAATGACAGAAATTGCGAAAGCTTATTATCGTTAGTAAAGCCGGAACTGGACAATCTATCCACTCATTGGTTGGCTGCTATGAAAGACCATGCATTACTTCTATTACCAGCCGAGTTTCAAAGTCAATTGCCCCATGATGGCGGCGCTTTTTACACTCCTGATACCATAAACTCATCAAAACCATATTATTTAGCCTCATGGCCACCGATTTTATACGCCGCTTCATTGTGGCTTAAGGATGAGGGCTTCCAATTACATCTGAACTCATTGAGTGAAACTGAAGTTGACACCAACAACATAGATAACAGTCCACTAGAAGCTAACAATAATATTTCACACGGCTCTATATCGGCGGACCGTTTTCATATGATTTTTGGCTTGTGTATGGAAGCATTGTGCAGTGCAAGAACGTCAGAGAAGCCAAAAAACGTGATAAGCTGTTTGCAGTCGATGTATACTATATTCGATTCAAAGTGGGCACGCCAACAGTTAGTTAAAGATAAAGTTCTAACTATTGAGTTGTGTAATGTGTTGCACAGGCAGATACTAACGAGCGATGACTTGTTTGTACAGCTGCTATGCATTGAAATACTTAAGCAATCGGTTCAAGCTTCCAAAGAACAACTGACAGAATTGCGTGACGAATATTTGGAGAAGCATAAAAATGTTGAAAATGCCGATAACATTTCGTTGCAAGAGCAAATTGACCAAATGGGCGAAGGTGGAAATTCTGGGGAAATAACTCCTGGCTCCTCACACATTTATGCCATCCTGGAGGTATGTTTATGTCTTTTCGTACGTCAGATTCCATCTATGAATCCCGGAGCCGCTAACACAGTGCAGTTTCGCCAAGATTTAATTGCAAAGACCGCCTTGTCCTCACAATCTTTCTTCAATAAGTTGGCAGAGGATAATGGCAGATTGGTTGCCAGTGCTTTGGAGTGTGTTGAAGAACTAACTAATCTTTGCTCTCCCAAAGGAGCTTTGGCTATATTACCCACCATACTTTATATGACAACTTCCATTATAAAAGAAATAGCAAATAAATCATTCATTGACTCAACCATTTTGGCCAATACAGTCGCCATTCAAACCGCTCTACATGCTCTCGAATCTATTTGTAAAGATAAATGGTCCAAGCATCCTTCCGTAGCAAGAGAGTGGCAAGAATTATTACAAAGCTCTTTGGCCACGATAGTGGATCTAACAAAGACCGCTGGAAACAATGAGGACCGAAAAATGGATGAAGTTACCATGCTTAGAGCTATAGCGGTTTACATATTACACACTCCGTCAGCCGTAGTGTCAACACCATCCCTACAATATCCTTGTATCAATCACTTTCGGCAATATTTGCAGTCAGACAATTTAGCCGTTAAACTCAAATGTATACAAACAGCGCGTCTAATTTTTTCGCAATCAGAATTGAAGGTATCCACTCCCTATATTCATGCGCTGGCGCCACGCATTATTGAGGGATTGTATATGGAAAATGCCAAATATCCGAAAACTGAGCTGGAATTGCAAATTATTTTGGAAAGCATTGTAACTGTTGAAGCTCTCATTGAATTGGCTGAACCGCAAAATCGTAAGTTAATATTTATGTATATTTAATTTTAATTTTATATTACTATTCCAAAAATGTACCTTTCTACAGTGGCAAATTTTGGCTAAACCAACCAATTGCTTGAAATGATGTTTATTGTAAATATGTTTCAATATTGGATAATTTTACACAATGCTTAATAGTGCGTTTACATCTGAGAGAAATCTAGTACTTATGAGATTTCGAGTAGATATCCCATACAAAACAAAATCAATAATTAATACTAGTCTTTTTCCGAAATCTAGTTAAAATTTTGTAGTATATACAACTAAGGGCCATTATTACAACTTAAAGATAGTTAAAAGTAGGATTTTATCGGACGTATAAAAACCTTTACATTATTTCAAATTGGATTTAACTTACCAGGTAGTATAAACTTGCCTGTAATTTATCGCTCACTATAGGTTAAAGTAAGATTTTGCAAATGATAAAGTTTTTATACGTCCGATAAAATCCTACTTTTAACTATCTTTAAGTTGTAATAATGGCGCTAAGTGTTTTAACTAGTATTAAAAAATAAAGCGCTGCACTTAAAAAGGTGTGAAAATTAACTGTATTGACTTGTTTGGTTGTAATTTAGGAAAACTTTCAATTAATGGTTTTTGTTTTAGATACGAAAACTTGATAAATGTCAAAAAACTTTAGTGTAAACGATATAGATTTTGATAAAGATTTCAATTGAAATCTACTAGATTTCGTGCAGATATACATAAATGTTCTATAAGCAATAAATTATCAACAATTTCGTTGAAAAATTTTAAACACATGGGACAAAAATAAAAATTTATCCAGACATTTTTTTTCTCTATTTATCTTTATTTATCTTCTAACGTATTACGATAATAATGAAATCTAAAATACAATGTACATCCTTAATATAATACGCTATTAAATAAACTTAATATAATACAGGAAATCTCATGCAAGGTAATTTAATAAAGATACATTTTAGCATTAACGGTAACCCTCTTATAACACGGTGTTCCTCAACGCGCTTTCACTCCGAACATTTAATTTTTTCATTATTTTAAGAGCAGTGTTAGTGATGAAATTAAAAAAACTTTTGCATTTTATTTATTTTTTCTTATTTAAAAAGAAAATCTACAAAATGAGCATGTATCGTCATATTTAGCAGTCGTGTTTGTATGCATATAATTGGGTTAAATCCCGAAGAACCAAAATGTGAATATAAAAATTTTACTCTTACCTGGAGCGCATAACTGTCGGCTTGAAATAACATTAAAGCAAATTTCAAGTTGCAAGTTGCAAAATTCCTTATCTACATGATAAATAAGTTCAGTTGTTATTGTTCCTTGGAATATTGATGTCTGATGCTTAACTTTTTTATATGTACATTTTTTGCCTCACCTAACACGATTTGACACAACACATGACTTTTTTTTGGAACATATCTACCGTGTTATAGGAGTGTTAACTGTATTTATGTATATCCTCATCGAAGATGTAAACCGCCTCATCCAACAAGAAATTAAAAATCGTAATGTATTGATTGTGTGTGTTAAGATAAATAAATCCTTGCAAAATTTCATACTCATAATTATTTATTGGATAGGGCGGCTTAAAATTTCGGTATAGTATGTATAATTAATTATATGCCACGTTCTGACATTCGCAAATCGCTTAATTTAACGTAATTGTTATGAATTTTATAATAAAAATTAAAAGATAATAGGTCTGTCCATTTACTTTCCCAGCAGAAACTAGTAACGAGAGAGTAAGTCAGAAATTTACATAATTATTCTCCCAAATATGAAAAAGTAAATGAACTCTACTTGTAAAAACTAGCAAGAAAATTTTATTCATATCAGAACCACGGATGGAAATCATGATACAATTGTACTCTTTCTGATATAATTGGTTTGATAATATTTTAAATTGCAAATGTTTTTAGAAATTGACATTTAATATGAAATTCTTTACACAGTTTCATGTAATTATTATATTAGTATCTTTATGCATTTTTCATAATTTTTTAATTTTATTCATTAACAAATACAAAACTGCCACTTTCCATCTCTGATCATATGTGTATGACAAACAAACAAAATTCTTTGAAAAAAAATTAAGAAAACATGCTTTCTTTTTACATACGTATACATGTTTTTTTAACATAGAAATGTTCATTTCTCAGTTTTCCTTTTTCAAATATTTTTGAAATAAATAATTTGAAAACAAAACACAACAGGTGGTTGGATACTTTTTGCAAGTAAACATTTTACTGGTAATAATTTGTAAGAATTTTTTTTTGTCTCTAAATTTTTCTCCTCTTTTGACGCTCTCTCCTTGAAAACTTTTTGAGTTAGACGCAATTTACACTGTGCCTTTTCTGCTTGCCTGTGCAGGCAGGATTTTTTAGTTTATTGGTGAGAGGGGGTGAGAAGGGGGTGTAGAACAAAAGGCACGAAATGAAAATTCGAGGGGATTTATGACATTTCTCTTTGCCTCTTTCGCATTCTCAGCATTAAACGTGTATATAAATGACAAAAAGGCATGAATAAAAAAGGCTTAATGTAAATGTGTGTGACTTTTTGTAGGGGTTTCAAAAGAAAATTGTCAATAGAAGGCAGGCTAAAAAGGCATAGTGTGAATAGCGACTTAATGAACACTTTTCAGTAACAATTAAGGCCCAACTATAATATGAATAAGCTGGCTTAAGCTAATGTCAGAATTGAACGATAAGTCTGTCAAATGCTTAAACAATTCAGATGTGACTTTTAGGTGGCCACAATGTACTTACATGCACTTAAATATTCTTTAGCCACAGCTGCACATCTAGGTATTGTCAATAATTTTGTATTAATTTTGTTTCTTCTCATAACTCATAAATGAATGCAATTCAATCAAACTAACTTGAAAGAATGTCCTAATCTATTAAAAATTCACATATAAATATATCCATCACCTTATTACTTGTTTTATTTGTTTTGGCTACTAAAAAGTACAACAGTGAATATACATAAGTAAATACATGTGTGTGTGTGTATATGGGTATTGTAAAACAAACAATGAAAATAAAAGTTTTGCTTTATTTAACGAGTTTAAAATAAGAAACAATAAAAAAATATTTAAAATCAATGAATATTTTCTGCTGCTAATTGTTTGAGTTTAAAAAATGCACAAACAGTTGTTTCCTTACGGAATGTGCGTTCAGTTTGGCACTTTACTTAAGCAAATGACATTTGACGAAACTTGACGAAAAGTTTGTTAAGTACATTATAGTTTGCCGCATACGTTTTATATGTAACCGCACAGTTGCTTAAGCTAGCTTATTCATATTATAGTTGGGCCTTTATTTCAAATTTCTAACAATTTTTAGTAAATGAACAAACCTAATAATTATTTTTTGATTTTTATTTTTATTTTTGAGCAGAAATAAAAATCAATTTCTGATTTCTACATTTTCGAATAGAAATGAAAGTTATGTAGTAGGTACAGACTTTGCAACTTGCTTACGCAACACGTTTTCGAATATTTTTACACACACTGCATGCAAACTACAATGCAACCTATAAACATCAAAACATTTTTATATTTTCGAAACTTCGAATGGAACTTCGATCGCATCCATAAGCAAGACTACAGACTATGCGACCGACAATCCAACCTGAATGATTGCATAAACACGTTGCTAAGTCTGCACCTACCATAACATAAACACATATCGCTCATTTATTGCAATAGAGTTATTTCTCAAAAAATATAGTTTTGTATAAAGTAAGTTTTAAATTTTCTATTCATATTCCGCTCAATGAAGATAAAAAATATTTTCTCTTCTCAAAAGATTATAGGCACTTTTCACAATGTACAATTAAAAGCTAACAGGGACTTTAACGGCAAGTTTTGTATGAAGAACTGTCAGTTAAAGTTCACGTTTACTCTTAATCAGACATTGTGAAAAGGAACGTATGTGTGATATATTTCTGCTAAAGAAATTAAATCAGAAAATACCAATTATTTGTTTAAAAAAGAATAAAAATAAAAAATTTTAAAATCATTCGAGTATAGAAAAATATAATTGAAAACAAAATTCACGTAATTACCCAGCAAAAAAGTTTGCCTACTAGAATGCAAAAAAGTGTATGTACTCTCCAGTCGTGAGTACTTACAATTTGACTGAATAAGCCATTATTTTTGTATGAGAAGTTCAAAAAGTATGCGGTACGCTATACTTTTTGCCTACAAATATCCAAAAGTTAATAGATTACTGATTGCCTAAAAGTATTCAAAATATAATGGGTTATTTTATGCTCACAAAAATGCAAAATTTAATAAAATAGCCAAAAATTATAAACAAATAGAATTTTGTAACATAATTATAGAATTTGAACCTTTTTAGGGATTGTTAAAAATCATAATTTTACAAAGCAAATATATGAATACGTATATTAAAGAATATGCGAAAATACTTAGATTTTGTAATAAATATTGTAGTAAACCAAAGTTATTTTATTGTTTTCGAAGCTCACTCTCACGATCAATAAATATTTTTTAGATAGATTTCAGCATTAACTAGGAAGTACTGCAATAAGTACCTTAATGTAATGATATAAATAAATTGTTATTTTATTCATTACAAGACAGTCATTATTATACACATAAAATAATTAAATAAATAAGTACCACTCATTACTTTTTAAGCCATTAAAAGAGTACTACACATTACAAAATCTTCAAATTTTTTGCTGGGTAGCCACGTTGTTTTTATTTTATTTAAAGAAAAAACTTAAACGATTTGAATTGTAGCCAAAGAAATTTTATTTCCATATACAAACTTGAAAAATTATAAATAAGTCGCAAGTAAATCGCATTATTTTGAGATCATGCTCAAGTAAGTATTTCATTTTTCAAAACAGTGTGCAATTTGAAACGACGCATTTGTCAGAACATGGGAGTAAGTAAGGAAAGAATATGACGATATAAGGAATTTATGATTTGATTGTATGATTTCTCAATTTATAATACATATCGATTTAAGATTAATTAAGATTTTTGTAATCATTCTCGTAGGCATACAAATGCTAACTCTACTGGTGCCAGTACTAATAAATTATTTAGCCGAACCTTCGAAGTTGCGTAATTTACCTAAATATCAACGTCAATTACACGAGCAGGCTTTGCAGTGGCTTATGAAAATCGGACCTAAATACCCACAGGAATTTAAATCATTAATGGGGCAGTCGCCAGAATTGCGACAAAAGTTAGAAACAGCCGTTCGTTGTCAACAACAGTCTGTTGCCATTGCCAACCGCGTGCAGACGTCGCAATCTCGAAATGGTTTTGATAAACAACAAAAACCTACTATAAAACTGAAAACTGATTTTAGTAATTTTCAATAAATTAAAAGATAAAAAAATAAATAAATAAAAATTTGCGAAGCAAAACTTTAATTTACATTTCAATTAGTAATTATTTTAAATTATATAGTGCATACACACATAAGTATTTATATATCTAAAACTAAGTATTAAATATTTAACATTATGCATACACAATTACAACATAAAAATTTAATACATAAAGTAATTTTTACATATTTTTAGTTGCTTAAAACCATGTTTATAAATTTAAATGATTTGCAACAATTTTCAAAATCAAAATTCTTAGACCCACACCTATTAAGTTGCACCAAAACTCAAATATAAAAATTACGTATATACTTATATATCTGTAAAAAAAATCGCATGTTATAAATATTAAAAAATATATATGTATGAACATATGTCATTTTGAACTGACTATGGAAATATAAACAAAATAGTATTTATTTTTTTTTTTCAACTATTCAGTTCAGCTGGTAAGTTTATCTCTTTCAAAATAATTTTCTATTATCGCTAAATTTTCATGTGAATATAAAAATTTAATAAAACAAATGAATTTTATAATTGTAAAAACTATACGGATGGAGTATAATTAGGGATGCCAAACTAGACTTTTTGAACCATGGAACTTCGGATTTCTGGGAATTTTTTGGAATCCCGTTATTTTTTTTTTTTTTTTTTTTTTTTTTTTTTTGTGAAAAATTATAATATTTTTATCATAATACTGTTCTATTTAAATCGATGAAAAATATGAGTAATACTTATAAGTTAATTCATTAAACTAAAATTTAAAATAAATGTAATTCACTTTTGATACTAATAACCATGCAGAGACAGAGCAGTATGGTCCCAATACCAAATTTTAGCGCGACAAAAGTGGTTTTTTTATATGGTGCACAAGTGGGAATTTTATATGGTTTTTTAATTACAAAGCCTCAGCGTGCACAACGGTATAATTATTTTTGGTATACATATGTGCAATATTATCACGGACTTATTGTTTTAAACAGAAATAATTGCTTAATTTTCTTTTTAATAAGAAACGAGTTGATAATTGTGTGTGGTTTTGAGAGGTTATGGAATAAGGTAAAAACATTTTCTGTACTATTTTTTTTATATGCATATACATACAATAGATGCATGAATAAAAAAAAACAAGATTGCACACTCAGCTGTACAAAAAAAAATTATGATGTACGCTACAGGAATGGCAAAGTTGGTACAATTGTACTATTTTTGGTACTTTTCAAACTCGGAAAGTACAATAGTGCACCAATGACTAATTTAGTACATATAAGAAATCTCTGCAGTTTCACTGCTCATTTCTTTTCAAACGATTGCATATGTCAATTTTCACTTTTGAACAATGAAACTCATATTCTTCTCACTTGAAAGCAGTCTTGTGAAAGCAAAACGCAGCAAGAAAATCAAAAAATGTGAGGTCGTCCATTTACAAATCATATTTCTTCTGAATTCGGATGCTAGAGCATATGCTATTAATTTGCATATCTTAAATTTCTACCTAAACAGGTGTAACCATATGCTTCAACATCCCAACTTGCATGTAAATTTGTGAAAACGATTCGATAGCCAAAAGTCGATTCTTTTAATAAAAATATGTAATTTGAACCAAAAAAATATTTTAGTACAATTAAGGCCAAAAAAGTACAATTTTCGAAGGTAGTTGGTACAATATTAAAATTCTCAATGCCGACCCTGGTACGTTATCATAGAATAGAAATGAATGTTTGTTGTAAAAAGTGTGTGAGAGAGAGCGCTTTCCACACACCACCCAGCGCGAAAAGTGGTCATTAATTGCATAATAATGGGAGAAAGACAATGCATTCCCTTAGAAACGAGAGGGTAATTTGATCGAACACAATAAATTCACATTGATTACCACGTGCATTACCACAGCTGCAGAAGAAGAAATTTACGCATTAAAATAATTCATTACTTTCCTAGGACATGTTATGTGTTAACAGTAATGAATTCTGGAATGAAAATTATACATGCTGTGTGTGCATTACCTTCTCTTTTACTATTCATTAGCTTTTCCCACTGGGAAGTGTATGTACTTTGTTTAAAACACATATTCTATGTCTACGTCACAAGCAGATAATAAAATAACGTAACTGCGCAATCTTGTTTTTTTCTTTAATTCATGCAATAGAGGTACGTGTTTTTTCTTTAATTCTTGATGTCCAGTTGATTTAGCATTCCGTTTAGGAAAAGATGTATGAACATTTAAATGTATTCCTTAATTCTGGAATTGTATTTCTATTGGGATTTGTGTTAAGACTTTTAAAAGTGAATTTCACCAGCTTTCGCTCCAATTTTTATGCGTTATATTCTATAACATGTGAATTGTTAAATATTTAAGAAATCAGCTGCCGATATTTGCCTAAACATTTCATATCGAATCTTTAGGTTGCAATGACTATCAACAAAATTGGATATTTGTTCAGTGTTACGCATGCTGAAAATTATCAAAAGAAAAATAATGATGCTGATATATTTTACATTTTCAACAAAATTGGTATACAAAATGATGAAAATTACGACTATACAAATAAACTAAAGCAAGCCGATTGAAATTTCAATAGCAAAATGTTAAAGAAGTGGATGAAAGGACATTATTTTTTTCTATTTTGCAGTAAAGCATCGTGGATGTTTTTTATATGGGGGCAAATATCGAAACAATCGAAAATGAAATCTCTTGTGAACACCTATTTCCCAACATTTGCTGCAGTAAGTAGTATTTATAAGGCAGGTAAACGAGTTGCTGCAGACGTAATTGGAACCATAGATGTGAAATGCCACATGTTAATTATTTGAAAAAAAAAATATGAAAGGTGTGAAATCACAATAAACTTATATTCTTGTGTATTTTTTGATTATTTCTTATTTTTTTTTTGTGTTTGCATTGAATATTTACATATTTTAACTACACAGAAATCAACTTATAGTAAATCTGTTAATTTGTATAGAATTTGGCCAAATTTGTATGCTTACAGGCAATTCTAAAGAGAGCTATGATTTTTTTCGCACTAAATTTGTTATTAGGACTATTGCGTAGAGGTTTGAAGCAAGTTCATATTTTCCCTTAATCGTGATAATGGAGAAAACGAAATATATTCATGATGAAAATGCACACTTTTGCATAATTTGGTGATAAATGCATGTTTTTGTGCCAGATTTTCTTAAACATAATAATTTTTAACAATAGAATTATTATTGACAAATTATTAAACCAAAACAATTTTAGTTAGTTTTTAATATTTTATTCTAATTTATTTATGCCTGTAATTATATGTCGATTAGACTAAAGAAATTCGTATCGTTCTGCAATCCAAGTGTGTGTGTTTTTTAACACACAAATTCACCTATTTATATACAAATTTTGTACTATACATAAATATCAGTCATAAAGCTAATGAAAAGGATTAATTCATAATAAATCGGTATGTAATGGAAATAATATGGTTTGGAGCCAGACGGACTTTAACGACCGCCAAAAACTGCACTAAAAGTTAAGTTATAACAATATAGAACAACTTTTAAAAGAAATTAAATCAAAATAATTGATTTAATATTTATATATATTTATATTTAATTTAAAATATGATCATTTACTCATAAATCAAAAAATTTAATTTTTTAGTTAGTGAAGTCGTTCTTCATATTGTTTAAAAATTGCATACAAACACCTTGTTTACTCAACGCTTGAGAGAAAAATAAAATTTTATTTTTTCATTAAGTTGTGTGTAAATTGAAAACTTCAAACTCGTTTTCTGGCAAACTGTTTTTATTTTTTAGTTATGCCGTTGTTTGAATAAATGCGCGATATGTTTAAACTTTAATTGCGTTCTCGTACTCAAAAGTTTTTACAAATTTTTACTGAACTTTACTGCATTTTACTAAATTGCGTTCGTTTACCCAAAATGCAGTAAATGAGAAGAACACAAATTTAGAGAGTAAAGTGACAGTTCTTGACTGAGTGTTTTGCAAATTTTTACTGCAGAAATTTGTCGTAGTAAAGTTTAGTAAGATAAAAACATATGATTCAAAATGTAAACAAATGAAAAAGTAAGCAAACGAAAAGTGTAAAAAATTAAACAAAGGTTAAATAAAAATTGTGAAAGTCATTAAAAAATAATTAATTTAAAAAGCATAATAATAATAGCTTTTAATATAGATATTTTGTAATTTATTTTATTAATCATTTTGTTTTGCAAAGTGTTGTAATTGCTCAGAGTTGTGAAACTGTAAAGTATCTGGTTACTTAGTATCGCACTTGTATTCAAGGTAATCAGTAACATTAACAAATATCATGTAATTTTTAGTAATTTAGCCAACAACAAAACAAGGAAGTCAAAAAGAAATTAATTACAAATATTACATGAAATAAATTACAGAATTTATTCTTAGATTGTCCGTGTTATAAAAATATTATATCGAGTACCAATAATTAAAAGAGTTGCATATTCAAAAGGTTATACATATATTTTTCAACACTATGTGGAGTTAGAGTCAGCTGTTTCTTTAATCTTACTAATTTTTACTATTTTTCCGTTCGCGTACTTTTTTTTGGCTACCGCTCTTTTTGAGAGTAAATTTTAAAATTTTCGCAGTAACTACTCATTTACTGCATTTTACTGCAAAAGTAAACGAACTCACTTAATATAACATAATTTCCACTACTATAATACTTACATGCATGTATGTACCGACGGTACATCGAATAAGTAAAAAATAATTAATGTGATGATCGTAAAAGATAAGCAAGAATAGTTAAACATACGTAGGTAGAGTAATATAACTTCGTGCTAACGTAAATAGAAAAATGGAAAAACAGGGGAAATGAATAGTGATACTTACATATGTATTTACCAAAGGTAAATCAATAATTGTACACAACAATCATTTCTCACATTCCGTTTCATTAGAATTTACGTTAAATAGCTGATGTTAATGACAATCTCTACCCAAGTAGATAGACTAGGGTGCTGATGAAGTGCGTTGCTGCACAGAAAAATATCGGTATTTCCCCCAGCTTAAAAGTCTAATTTAATTTTTCTTCTTTAGAAAGTCACATTAATTAATAAAAATATTTCATTCAATAAGAAATGAAATTACTGAACTTAAGCCCGAATAAGAAATTATTTCTGATTAAAATTCCCTACAATTCAACTAAATCTAAAAATGTCTCATTCCAAACTATTTTAGTTAGTTTTTAATATTTTCTTCTAACTTATTTATGCCTGTGATTATATGTTGATTAGATTCCCTGCAGTCAGACTGGGACCAAGTATCTCTATGCCAACACTAAAATTCTAGTAGTAGTTACATTGTCTACAATTTATCTTCTATTCGTCAGTATAAAAGAAATAGAGAAAACAGATGTGGTGTATTTCTGGTGGATTTTGCAACAACTTGTCAATACACATAAATTTGTATGTACGTATGGTATACAAATGTACCAGTAAATGTCTGGTTGGTATGTCTCCATGTTCCCATAAGAAATATGAATTCACTACCTAGTCAATTGTTTTAGTGTTACTAGTAGATTTTCAATGACAAGCACATGCTAAATGTCTATAGCATAAAGTATTGTATGGGGAATAATTGTAGAGTAGGACTGGTGACAAAGTCAAAAGCGACTCAGTACATTTTCACTATTCGCACTTTCTGCAGGGTTAAAAAAACTCGTATCGTTCTGCAATCCAAATGTGTGTGTTTTTTAACACACACAAATTCACCTATTTATATACAAAGTTTATACTATAAATATCAGTCATAAAGCTAGTGAAAAGGATTAATTCATAACAAACCGGTATGCAATGGAAATAATATGGTTTGGAGCCAGACGGACTTTAACGACTCCCAAAAACTGCACTAAAAGTTAAGTTATAACAATATAGAACAACTTTTAAAAGAAATTAAATCAAAATAATTGAAAAATTTGCTGATTTACTCAAAGAACGTCATAAATCAAAAAAATTAATTTTTGAGTTAGAAAATTAATAATCCTCATGTCGTTCTTCATAATGTGTAAAAATTTCATACACCTAATTCACACGAAGACTTTTATGAAGTCTATTTTTCGACGTCACTTTTTGTTTGTTAGCGAACGGGGTAGAGAAGAAAGAGGGGTAGAAAAAATGACTCGATTTCTGTTTTCCATGGTTTTTTTTCATATTTCTCTTTACATTGCTCTTGTTTTCATTGTTGTTACGTTTCAATGTTACTCTTCTATCTTATTGTTATTTTTTATTGTTACTCTTCCAGCTTATTGGCTATATGAGTGGAGAGAAGTAAAATTAGACGTCCAAAAAAAATCATCGTATGAATGCAAGGAATTTTTGGTAGCAACTTCAAAAGAGAATTAAGAAAAATAGACGTCATAAATTTCACCGTGTGAATTAGCACATACAAATACCTTGTTTACTCAACGCTTAAGGGAAAAATAAAATTTTAAAGGTATTCATTTAATATATATATTTTTTTTTTGTGGAAAAATGGAAAAATGTAATTTTTTTACAACAAACAGGAAAAAAAATTCCACCAAAAGTTGAATTTTTAAATTAACGGGCATGTTCTGACACTCGCATATCGCATTACATTTGCGATTGTGACTTCAACTCGCAAGAGGTGGAAGCTGCAAATCGCAATCGCAAGACTCTTGGCGAGTTAAAATCGCAAGTGTATACTGAAGTGAACTCATGAATTTAGCATAAACCAAACTTTAACGAAACACTAAAATGGCTAATAAATGAAATTAAATATGTTTTCTTTTTATTTTAATAAAAAAAATTTAACAGTTTCGTAAAATTTTTATTATAAAATTGAAATTTATAAAATTTTTTCTTGTTTTGTTAATTTTGTGTTTGCATTGTTTACTTATACACTCACGATTTCAACGAACGGCTGACCTAAATCAATATGGCAAGTCGCAAGCAAAACGCATGAGTTACAGAACATGCTTGGCGATTTGAAACTCACATGCGATTTGAAAACCATGCGAGTGTCAGAACATGCCTGTAAGGCTTTATTAGTCTTTACTTTCTGTTGCTGTTCTGTGCTGTGCCGTTCTGCTTCTAAATTTGAGTACTTACTTTTTCTGTAGCAACTTATCAGGTGTTTCTGACCAGAAGGGTCGCTGTTTTCCACGATGAGCGTCCATTGTTAAGTTTCACTATAATTGTTTGCTTTTGTTTTAAAAATTAATTTTTTTATTCCAAAACCACAATCACAATTTATTTCAAAATATATTTATTTAATTTATTCTGTCACTTACAATTACTTAGCAATTTTTTTATTTTCACAGCTTGAACCGAAACAGAACAGAACGAAACAGAAAAACTAACGACTTGTATTAAATTTCTATAAACAAAAAACAGTCAGCTGATTCGTAACAGAACAGAAAGTAAAAACTAATTCTGCCTTTACATTTTTCCAACAAAAAAAAAACTGAAATAAATACCTTTAATACCTTTTTAACCCCCGACTAAAAAAAAGGGGTGTTATAAGTTTGTAGTGTGTGTCTCTGTGTCCACGTACAGGCCAAACGGCTGGACCGATTTTCATTTAATTTTTTTTTTTCTGTTTGAAAGATGACTTGATCGATAGGGTTCTTAGCTATGTTTGAAGAAAATTGGTCCAGCCGTATAGAAGATATAACATCTTTTCTGAAAAAAGTCGGAGGTTTTTAAAATTTTTCATTTTTGTTATTTATTAAATCAGTTCGTTTTTTAAAATCGGTTTTCATAACATACCAGAGTATTAAAATTAAAATACATACATATACATATGTAATAGAAAATAAAATGATAAATCTTTTATTCAGCTCAGATTTTTTTCATTGCGTTTTTAATTTAAGAATATACTATAAATGACTAAAATTAACTTACATTGCTTATGTATGCAGCCGATGAAATTCAGCGTTCAGAATCAACACTTGTGGGCATAATGGCTAGTAATTTATTATCATTCGCAGCCTGTGAATTCGTTCCTATATTGCCTCCTGAAATAAAAAATAATTTACTTTTTTAATATTTGCCAACATTTTACTAGTGGTTGTATGCATTCAATTTTTAGCAGGGTCTTTAGCTCTAATTGTTTTGTTAATTCAACTGACGTGAGATTTTTATAGAATCGTAGCATAAACTGTTTTAATTCGGATACTAATACTTAATACTTTAAAATTTCTGTATTCATTAAGACACAATTAATTAGTTTCAAATTTTAAGAGCTGCGATGTGCATTCACAATCGTTCCCACTTGTTTTGGCGTTATCGAATTTTAATAAAAATATAAAATACCTTTCTTTTTGTTTCCATCATATGCATTATCTTTCTTTCCCTTATGATATCGTTTTCGTTTAAACGTCTTCGGCGTTTTATCATTTATAACCGTATTTATTCCCACTATGTCAGGACTTAATCGACTGAGAAGAGCTGTGGAGAAGAAAATAAAACGCAAACGTTCACGAAATCTTTGAATATATTCATTGTTTATATCGTTTGTTGTTTTCTGGGATGGTAAAATAGGCAAAATAGCTGCAGTGTTAATGCACAATGCGCGAAATCCCATAGCTGTAGACCAATTTGGAGGTAAAAGTTCAAGTGTTTGACAACTTGATAATTCTGGAACTATTTCTTCTATGTTGTCCTTGACACGTTGCGGTATACTTCTATCGAAGTCATAAAATGGTATTTGCGGTTTTAATGCAGATGTAACAATAGAAAAATCGGCCGCTTTTATTTGAACAAAATCGCAGGGATGGCGTTTTAATTCAAAACTGTATGCATATTTAAAAAAGTCATAATTTTTTCTCTCATTTGTCCTTAATCTGCTAATATAAGGTTTGTTGGCCTTGCCTACATAATTAGATTTTGCTTTAGTTTCATTCGCCATTTGTTCAGTTGGTTCATTTTCAGATTTAGCATCTTCTCCTTCTTTCTTCTTTTTTTTAGTTTTGTCTTTTTTGGTTCTTTCAGGTTTATCTTTTTCAACCTTTTTCTGTATTCTCCTCTTTGATTTTGGTTTTACGCCATTTGAGCTTAACGAAATTTCTTCAACTTTTTGTTTCCAATTGTTAAAATTTACATTTTTATTAATTATGCTAGACTTTTTCCTGGGCAAATTCTCAATGGTACTACCTGGATGCCTTGCAAGATATTTCTTAATAGTTACATATCTTGTGCGGCAACTGAGTCGTGTATGTCTTTCCTCCAATCGTTTTTCGCATTCTACCCACTTCATGCCATTTTCAGATACAAAGTTCATTAATTTAATGTCATCTTCTAACGACCATGGATGGTGTTTATGTCGTTTGGCTAAAACATTATTATAATGGGTGCGCAATTGAACTACAGATCGATTGGGAAACAGACTACGTGGTATGCAGCCAAACCTCTTTCCATACTCTTTCACCGCTGCAATCAAAAGTAGATCTTCTTCCGTTGTGAAAGGAGCTGTTTGTACAAAGTTTAAAATCAAATTAAAATTTATAATCAAATACATATTTATGTATACTATACATACCGCCGCGTTGTATGTTTGGATTGAGAGTAGAGTTGTAGCGGGAATGTAGTGTAGTCTTAGCCTTATGTGGAAAATATGTATTAACAATGCTCCAATTGATGTTTCCATTTACAGTATTTCTAGCAATGGCATCAAGAAGACGTTTGTCATCTTCTTTTGACCATTTAGTGTGAGGTTCCGGCAAATTTTGATATACGTTATTCTTATATTGTACGAAACACTTAAAATAAATGATATAAGATTTTTAATTTAACTTTAGTTTGAATTTGATTGTGTACATAATATATAAAATATGTAAATAAATACTTGTTAGTTATTTTAACATAATTAATAAACATGAAGATTTTCTTAAAAGACGGTCCATTTTTATCAAAAAATATTCATTATTGGGCCTGTTCTGCAAATCACGACATGTCAAATCACGGTGATTTCAAGAAATTAATAAAAGCTAAATCATTGCTTTTGTGAATTTCACGATTCATAGCGATGGAAGTTGCAATAAACTATTCTATTATACATGACAAAAACTTAAAATACAATAAAAATGCATTAACAAGTCAACTATTATTAGGTAGTTTGTTTTTGAAATCACCGTATAGCTAGTAAAACAAAACAACTACATGAGTTAAAATTAGAGATGTGCACGTGAGCGTTTTTTGACTCACGACACGCACGCTTACGAAGAAAAATATTTTACTCACGCACTTTCACGCACGAATGATATTGAAAATTTTCACGATCACGCACGCTCACGAATAAAATATTCCTAATCACGCACGAGTGGCTTGCAACTTATCACGATCACGCACGCTCACGAAAAAGTATGTAATCCAATTTTAATTTTTTTTGTTTGAAAAATAGGTTTTTGCACATACATACATATGTACATATATATGTATGTACATTTGTATGCACGTGTATATGTAAAATTTACATTGCACAGTGGGGAGTATTTAGGCTTTACAACACATGTCATGACAGCCTACTGGCTCGAGCTGGACAGGAGTTACAGTGGGCCAAAGTTGACTACCTTGTACTCAAAAAAACCTCTGATGCTTGTAACTTTTTTAAAAATTATCTGATTTTTACCTGATAAAGCATTTTGAGATAAACTTGAAATTCTTAAGAAATAATTTCCCAAAATGTGTTTCTGTATATCTCATAAGATATTTTACTCACGATAAAAAAATTGTTTGCCTTAACTTTTTTTTAGTATTTCGTCTGTTACTTTTTTTTAGTGTTGGATTAAATTAATAAATTTATTAATGCTGTCATTAAATTTTTGACAATATTTTAAATAAAAATTGGAAAAAATTTATTATCCCCATTCATGAAATACGGAAAAGGCTAAAAAATCAAAATTTTAAAATTTGCCTGAAAAAGGTATATGTTTTTTTAAGCACATAGCGCTAAGGCAATGCACTAAGAATGTGCTTAGAGCCAATTATTTTGTACTAGATATACCAAACGGACGACACACTCGTCCGTATTCTAGAATCAAAATGTAAATAATTCAAGATTCAAAGAAAATGTATCTAAACGCCATAAAAAAATCATTAAAACACAGCCACACACAAACTTACATACATATGCAAGCATAATTAAATAATACATGAAATTAAAAAAAACATAAACAAAATCCCTTCAACCAAGCTAATTCAATTTATTCAATTCTCTTCCTTTAAGTATTATGGCTTTCATACAACAACAAATAAGAGAAAAAAATTGTTAGATCAAGAGAAATACTACAAACACACATACACACACTCATGTTTTGTTTCTTTTTTACTTGTAAGTTAATAAATGCGTGTGTAATATGTGTGCATGTGATAGTAGCAACTTTAAACGCTTATATCTAGCTCCCAAAATACTAAACCGATTTCAATAAAAATATAGATTCTGCACATCTGTATAAAAAATCCTTTAAAACCATATAAATCTTTTTAAAATCGGTGCAGTGGTACCAGCGTAAAAGGGATTACAAAAAACATGTTCGCCTATTAATTATATAGATTTTGGACATGTACCCTACATTCAGCAATGTCCTAAAATAGTAAATTTTAAAAATATTTTTTGTGTTTAAGCGGTTATAAAAAGTTGTGATGGTAGATTTTGAAAATTTCTTCTATAACATTTTGTTATGTAGTTTTAAACATTTTTAACTAAAATTTAAGAGTGCGTTTTCATAAATGCGGATATACGCGCTGATTTTCTGAAAATTGTCGATATACATATAGGGAAAATATAGTTGTGTGCCATAAAAAAAAATATATTAAAATTATTTAACTTTTCTATATTGGTATTTTTGAATTTCATATGAGCCAGTTTACTACGCCTGAAAAATTATAACAATAGCCCAATTCACAATCTTGCGCAAGTGGTCTTGCATCGTAATATGTGCAAAATGGTATAGTATATTGATACTCACCTATGCAGGAATGATATCTCGTGAGAGTGTGAGAATTCGCGCGTGATTATTAAAAATAGCTCACGCACGATCAAGCACGAGCAATTTTTTTTAAAGTCACGCTCACGCTCTAGTTAAAATTAACAAATTATTTTATTAGAAATAAGTTTTTGAAGCAATTCCGCTATATCTCTGCAATTACTTACAAAATACTTATTGCAATGTTAAAAATGTTTTGAAAAAATATGGAAAGGTTGCAAAATAAAACACTTTTTACTCTCCTAAAAACTTAGTGAAAACACATAGCTGATTCTGTCGGAGCAATGACGATTTTCTTCATAGATAGCTGAAGAAAAAAACACACTAAATACTGCACTGAAAATGCTATAATGGCAAGCTTGGTTCTATCGTATGGACGTGGACTGAAGATTTCAGATATCGATCTATAGGACATTGCATAAAATCGAAAATAAAGTGTACAGCGATCAAAAAAAATAAAATAAAAACTAATCGCTCATTTACTCAAACTTCGTCATAACTCAAAATATGGAACTACTTTTTTGAGTTATAAAAATTTGTTAATTTATAAAATTGCAAAGAAATCTTATGATACTAAACAATTTTGCTTATGTGGAATTTTACCTGGAAATCTGAGCGTTGCCCAACCTCCTTTGCTATTGCTGGCCAATTTTGGAAGTCATATTTTTTGGCAGCTTCCAAAAGTTTAAGGTTTTCTTCTTTAGACCATGAAGACCGATTTAAAGATGGATGCAGGAATAAATTCCATATGGCTTCACAATTTTTAGCTGAATGGCGATGTAACAAATTCGCACTTGATATATAATCCCAATCAATACGGAAGTCATCGGGAACCATATTCAAAAGTTTCGTCAACTTTTCACTATCAATTACTTTACTTTTTTTTCCATACCGCTTAGAGGATAATTTCAGATGATCGATTATCTAAATTAAATAAATACGTAAACTAACCCTTTCATTGCATAATCAAACATTTTTTCTTACTTGTTCCTTAATACCAAGTATAATTCCTTGTTTATCTGCAGTAGACCAAAAGTGTCTAGCTCTTAAATTCAAATCCATTGGAAACATTTCGTTTTCCTTTTTTCTTTTTTCATAATCCTTGTTATTTGGGCAAGTACGACATTTTATATCTCGAAAAAACATATTTCCTTTCAAATAGAAAGTCGATCCCTTCAAATAAGCTCCTTTCATTCCTACTCCTATCCTCTTTTTCCTTAAAAGGCCTTCCTTAAGTAGGAGATCATTTGCTTCATAAGTAGATTTTACGGTTGTCAGTAGAGTCTCGAGCTTGTCTCGCATTACCACTAATTCGGCTTGCATTTCACTGTTAAAGGATAATGCTCTTTCCAATTCAGTTTTCATCGAAGGATCATAGTTGGATGTCATTATGTATTATAATTAACTTCTTTGCAGGCTTTATGTGGTTAAACACGTATGTATGTATGTAAAATATTAAAAGAAACAAAAAAAGAAAGTCCAAACAAATCGAAGGCAGGGCTGCCAGAAGTTTTTGAACGAAAATCTCGACTTTTTTGGAACATCATTATGAGGAACAAAGATTTGGGCCTCGCTGTCATTTTTGCATTTTCTCAGCTCATATCTTGAAAACCGTTCGGAATTCATCATGATATAAAATATTTAACGTCTACCCCTTTGTTGATATTAATGAAAATAAATATGACAGTTTCTCTGCCGTCGTTATACGTATATTACTAGTTACAATATAAAATCGTTAGGTGTGGACACTATTTACCCTACGTCTACACCTGATATATTTCTATCATGACAAATTTCAAATTCCATATAGAAAAAGTCTAACATAAAAAAATATTTTTTAATGTAAAGTTTAACTTTTGTCATGATAAAAATATATCAGGTACAGACGCAGAGTTAAGGAGTGTTTATTCACCACTTGCACTACCATTGCGCTGATTTACACGTGCATAATTGTGCTGGCATAACATGCCAGTTTGTAGGTGAGAGAGGCAAAGAGAGTGGTTTTGCGGTTGGCATAACTTTTCAACCAGCTTCAACCCCGCATTAGCAGCATAAAACCAATACACACACAACTTAAAAAACAGCAAATGTTAAATGAATACTAAAAACACTAACACACACACAGCTGTGTATACGAATACATTTTGTGCTAGATGAATTAGTCTCGTGTAATTTGGAAAAGAACAAAATTGTGCGGCTTAAAAATTGTTCTCGTCTAAACTACCTAATTGATCAATATTTTTATTAAAAAGTCTGGCAGCTCTTTGCTGTCTTATAACATGTATGTTTTTATTCGTATTTAATTTGCGGTTTTCTTTAATTTGGCAACACTTTTGTACGGGATTTTTATTTTCTTTATTTTCACAACAAATTTGGCATTCAAAAGGGAAAAGTTTTAGAATTATATGCATTAACATGCATTAATATCTTATATCTGTGATTGATATCCAATTTGTTTGTTTTTACTTGGTGATTGATAAAAATAATTATTTGTGCCGTATAAACTACAAAAGGCCATAACGTATATTAAAACTGAATTGATGAAATCTTTCGTTTGATGTAAAAGAAGTGTGAACAGTATGTACAATGCCAATTACATGGATGGCGTACCAGTTAAGATAGCCGAAAAGTATAAACCTCCTCCAACGGTATATAACTTAACTCAGCCTTTGGCACACAAAATAAACTTGGAAAATGACTTTTACTGGAATTGTTCTCTGTTTTCATATGACTTGGAACTTGAAAAAAAGGCCTTGTCAAAAATTGAGCAATGGAAACGAATACGTCAACGCAATAAGGAGCAAAGAAAGGAAAGAATTTTAAGAAGAGAAGAACAGTGTAAGCGGGAATATGAAGATAGACAAAAGAACTTGCTATATAGCGTATCATATCCCAGCACCGATGACCTCTCCTCGGGCGAAGAAGAAGACAAAGAATCGAAAGATAACTGTATAGATAATCCAGAATTGGCAGAAATAGCTTTTCAGACACGTGCAGAAACAACAGTAAACAGTTTCCATAATATATTGCAACCGACAGTATTGTCACTTAACAGTTCTACTTCTAACGGCTCCCAAAACTTCAAAATTAAGCCAACATTGGACACAAAAATATCAAATTCGTTTAATTATAAAGATTTTGAGGATGATACGTCATCTCCTTTTGATAACATTGAGTTAAAAACAATAAATGACTTGGATGTCTTGGCCCAAGTACTACACAATACCCAGATAAAATCTCCAGCTGATGAAAAATTAAATGAACAATTAGATAATAATTCCTATGGAAGCACTAAATATTATAATTCTGAGTGTGAAAAGATTGCAGCAGAAAACATTCCAAAGCTTAACAACAATTCATCCCGATTTGACTATTTTAAATCGCCTCATGTAACGTTACCACTATTTAGGGACCAACATTTGAATACACAGTCCTCAATACGTCACAAGTCCCCACTATCTCATTCTTCCTTAACACCCCTCCATATATTCAATGCGATAAATAATTCAGATGGTTCGTGCAATAATCAGGCAAGCTACAATCAAAGCATCAAAAAGATTAGTTCAGTGAGTCCACAAACGTGTGACACGGAACTATCGTTAATTGACGAACAAATATCCAAATCGAAAAGTGTTCCCGATATCTTAAAAGAACTGAAAGATGAAATTCAAAAATCTGAAATAAAAAGGCACAGAAATTGCAGTTGCAATATGGATGACCCTTCTCAACATATTGGTGTGTAGTCCAAATCGCTTTCATTGCAGACGGATTGTATATATTATGTATACGTTCTTTTTTTACTTATAGATGTATGTTTAACGAATAAATCTACAGTCAAACCTAAATATGATATGGAAGAGACATTTAGTCAATTGGATAGTAAATCGAAGCAACTAGTTGAAGAAATAAGTGCAATGGGATTTCCTTTTAAACGTGTAGCAAGAACTGTTCACCTGTTAGGAGCTGATGATAAAAAGGTAAGTTTATTTAATTTTTATACATTGATACATACACATTTAAATAGCGAGCTTTCTATACAGGTAGTTGAACATCTAATACCACTTTGCGAACTTGCGGATTTAGGATTTGAGGAGAGCAAAATATCTGATGCTCTAATACGAAATGAAAATAATAAAAATAAAGCTTTGGATGATCTGATTTCATAGTTTTATCGAAAATATATGATGATGCTTAACAAATTTCTATTAAATATACATACATACATATATTTCCCCAAGTGTATAAAGCTATTAAAATAAACTACATTTTTCAAAAACTATTTGCCAGGTCAATAAAGGGTTGTTATTTTAATTGTGGGAATTACAATACGTAATATATCATAGACTTTCAAATTAAAAGCGTTCTTGTTTCAATACCAAAAATTCCTTTCAAATACCATTTCTTATGTCTATGCAATGGACAGTTCGGTATTAAGTAGACTTTTTTAAATAAAACATAAAATTTCAGACCATAAAAGTTTATCCCCCGCTACAATCATTGAATTTTCTTTTGATAACCCTTCGAAGAGCACCGTGCATTTACATTGAGTGTTTTAAGAAATCTTTATGATGTTTAATTGCGTAGCAGGGACAATACTCTTAATGTAAATAACCTTTATTTATATACACACATGATAAAAGTAGACAGAGAAAGAAAGTGTAAATGTTTTGAGATTTAATACATATATATATTTGGCAACACTGATTACAACTTTTGCATGCATAAGAAAATAAAACACTTTGGAAATTGTCGAAAATCGCAAAAAATATTTTGATTTTCACAAGATTTTTCTTATTTTACAAAATTATTTACCAAATTAATTAAAATTCAGGCTTAAAAGATACATTCGAGGTAATCAACGTAACGGGGAAAGAAAGAAAAGTGTGAATTTGCAATATGAAAGCAGAACATCAAAGAAGGAATCTAACCAGGAAGAAGTATTAGGTTCTCGATGAGAAACTAAAATCTACATCATTACTAGCGTAATAACAATTGGCTGTTGAAGGTCTAAATTAATATTGAATGAAAATTAAGATTTTGTGATAAATAGCGAACTTAAATAAAAATTTGTCTGGTGGGGTGTGTTTGGTAATACCAGTGCTTTTACATGATCCCGTTAAAAAGAGAAAAACCATTTTTGCTAAGGGAACAAGTCTTTTTTAAATAATGGATACTGCTATGACTCAGCAACGAAATCGTTTACAGTCAGCTGCCACAACGACAGTAAGCGCAAGTAGTTCGACGCCTGCCATAAATTCTGGACAAAACGTAAATGTAAGCAACATTAGCACGCTTGGAAGTAGTATTGGTCAAAGTAACAGCGCACTATTAATGAATACTGAAACATCAGCGCCAATAGAAGTCCGAAGCACATCTTCATTTGCCAACTTATTAGATGGATTTACTTCCCGTGTTTCAGGAGACCGAATTCAAAGTGCAGCCAGTACCCCAAGCTCGAGTAATTCATCTAGCTTGGGCGCAATAGGCGTTGTGGGATCAGCACCTGGAATTGTACCAGGTGGAGTGACAAGTGTTGGTTCAATCTCTAGTTTGACTAGTATTGGTAATACAGCCAATGCATTCTATTCTTCTATAGGACTAGCATTCAACTCGTTGACATCTCCAATAACTGCTGCAGCGGCAGCTGCCTCTGCTACAACAGCAGAAGCTGCAGCTGTTGTTGTTGCTGCAGCTTCTGCAATTTCAAATCACCTAAGTTCGCCAACAAGTACCACGCCTCCAAGAGAACTCTATGATGAGGACGAGGATTGTGAAGAGGATGGAGATGAAGATGATGTAGATAATCGAAAAGAGGTATTACAAACAAACAAGAAAACATGGACTGAAATTAAGGCAACTGTCAATGAAGTTCGAAGGCAAGTTTCCAATTTGTCTAGTATGGTGCCGACAAATATATCATTTCGGACGTTATCCGACGGGCGAATTCGTTGTTATTTTCTTAGCACACCGCCCAATGCCTGGGAAACTACTTTAATATATACTGACATAAATCTTATTTTCTCACCTTCTGTTGACGAATTGGCAATGTCTGATAGCCTAAATGATAGCGGGAATATAATAATGGGTTCTCCTTCCTCATCGAAAGATTCTTTACCTTCTGCAAAATCTGGTGGCTTCATGAGTGGTGGACTTATAAGCAATATTAGCAATAGTGGTATTAAAAGGTCTATTCTAAAAACATTGATTCGTTACTACAACAGGAATAAATTTTAACTCCTTTTTGCAGACTTCAGTGGAACATAGTATTACAGCAGCCAATGTCAAGTGTAGCGGCATCAATTAGTGGTGGCAATGTTAATGTTTGGTCGAGGGAATTCCAACTGTTGCAAGAACGGAAACGTCTCTCAACATGGGGAATCACCTCCTATGAATTGCACAAACCAAGTGGCAAAATAGTGTTTCCATGTTTTAACGATTTGTATCAGTGTCTAGATACCGGATATAATGTAAGCCTACATGAAATTTTAATTTTTATTCTAAATCTATTTTTATATCGGTTCCGACTTTTACATCGCACCTTTTTTAACCCCCGACTAAAAAAAGGGGTGTTATAAGTTTTTAGTGTGTGTCTGTGTATGTGTGTCTGTCCGTGTCCACGTACAGGCCAAACGGCTGGACCGATTTTCATTTAGTTTTTTCTGTTTGAAAGATGGCTTGATCGAGAGGGTTCTTAGCTATGTTTGAAGAAAATCGGTCCAGCCGTTTAGAAGATATAACATCTTTTCTGAAAAAAGTCGGTAGTTTTTAAAATTTTTAATTTTTGTTATTACGAAAGTATGTTTGTATATTTTTAAAGTAAAAATTTGTTTTAAGCAAACATGACAAATCTCGTTAACTTTAATTTAGAATAAAAACACAACTGCCACCGATATCTTATCAATTTATTTCTCCATGTCACAATTTATTTTTTATACAAATGTATGTTTTATTTACAATGTTAACATACGGCTTTTGTACTTGTTTCATTTCTAACAGACAAGTCCCCTTTTCCCCATTCAGTTGCGCACATGTCCCCAATGGGCTGCCTTGGATCCTCAAATATGTCCAAAAAATTCCGATTTAATTGCCTATATAAGTGGATGCGACATTTGGGTTACCCATACACTTAGTGGTCATGAGGAACGGCTTACATTTGCCCATGACGGTCGTCGGTCTTTTGCCGACGATCCTTTGAGTGCGGGTCTACCATCATATGTAATGCAGGAAGAGTTTAGCCGATATCAAGGATATTGGTGGCAACCTCATTCGGACGGTAATAGGTTTTCCCAATAAAAGTTCATGAAATTTTATGTTTTGTGTTAATTTCAATGTATGTTTGCAGATGATATCTATCGTATTGTTTATGAAGAGGTAGATGAATCTGATGTATGCTTGTACACATTTCCGTCGGCGCATTCTGTGCCCGGTGAAATGGAAGAATATCGATTTCCCCGTACGGGCACTGCAAATGCCAAGTCTAAGTTAAAACTTGTGCAGTTTATGTTAAACGAGTCATTGCAAATAAGTGATATATGCATTAAAGACTTACCTTATTCTTTGTCGGTTGTTTTACCTTGGCTGGAGTATATCGTGCGTGTCGGATGGTCTCCAGATTCTCAATAGTAAGCACTATAAAGCAATGCTCTGTTTGTAGTTTGTATAATTAAATTTAATTAATATTTCAGTGTATGGATGGAAGGAATGGATCGTAAACAGCAACGTTTGGACTTGTTACTTATACCTCTAGACAATTTTTGCGAAACCTACAGTAGTTCAACATCATCTCCCTCAGATTCAACCGATCACAGTTGGAAAAGTCCATACTGCAAGACGGTATCGCCATTACAAGTAAGAGCTTTTAATACATATAATCGCCTTAGTATTGATGCTAATAACCGCATTGATTGCAACAACAAGGTTTTATATACTCAAATTTCTGATACATGGATAAATGTTCATGACCTGCTACACTTTCTGGAAATAACCGACACAACAGTAACGTTCATTTGGGCGTCTGAAGAGACGGGCTTTCGACATGTTTATTTAGTTACATCCAGTCTTTCGGCTAAAACTGTGAATGGGTTTAAAGACGCTTTAACGGTGCACAGTAGCACTAGCAGCCAACGTTTGAAGTACCATTGTACATCAAAAACAGCAGATACCCATGAGGATATAATGGATGCAGCTACTTTACACCCGAGAATTATAAATAAGGTAAAAGACATCCCTATTGATCTTATATAAAAATAATGGCTCTACCATGTGTGATTATGATTCGTTACTCCGAGGACTATATGCATGCAGTTGGTAGTAAAATACTCTTTTTTTACTTTAGCACCAACTGATACTTAAATTATTAAATTTTTTCAAATGCGACGTTTATGTAGAACTACCCACCTTTTGAACGTACGCCCTGTTTCCACAACTCAAACAAATGAGTGCTTTTCATATAAATTTTCTACTCAAGTCGACCGTTCGCATTGTGGAAAGCGGGGTTTACTCTTTGAATTTTACTGTCAGTTTATAGAAGACAAGTAAAAATTCTCGTCTGAGTGCTTTGTTTTTGTTTTCAACGTAAATAGGGGCAGAAGAGAATTTTTACTTTTCTCCTATATTGAAAAAAAAAAAAAATCAATTGTAAACTAAACTGTAAAAATATCGTTTTCAGCTTTAATATTAATGTTAACCGATTTAAGATCGAATTTATCACCAGCCTTCACGCGAAAATCTTACATGTTTGTTAAATTCCATTTATCCAGTTTTTAAGAAAAAACAAAGAAAGAAAGCTCAAAAAAGTAACAATAATAAGTAAAAAGAAATAAAATTTTTATTTATTACATATTCTACAAAGTAAATTTAGTAGAATATGATTGCACAAGTATGGACGGAGTAACTAGACCATATGCCCAAGATGTTATTAACAGAATTTTAAAAAGTTTTTCTGACTGACCATACACGACCTATGCCTTCACATAGGAAGAACTTTCTCGAAAAAAAATCAGGTATGTGATGAAAAACGATTAAGACACAAAAGCAATTTGAAAACGATAAAGGTGTGATGAGTTGTCTATAATTTATAGTTGTCGTTTTGTCAATAATTTTAAAATTTGTTTTTAATGGTTTTTCCAAAACATTTTGATATACTTCTTTTCACAGCTCTATTATATGGTCTATATTTGATCTTCAAGTGTGCTTTTTCGAAGTCAGTTGTTTGAGATTGGCTCAAAAATGATACTCAAAATCGATCTGAATTCATCACACCTTTTCAAAACGATTGTTTTGAAATCATTTTGAAAACGATCGTTTTCCATCACATACCTGAATAATTTTTATTTTGTAATGTAAAGTTTCATCCTCAATATGAAAAATTTGCTACAAAACTTTTGAATTTAAGTTAATAAATACGTGTACGAATCAAACAGTTTTTCATTTGTAATTAGTTTTTACGCTTTTTTGGGCACAGGGCACATATGAAATGCCAGATGTAAACTCAGTCTTAAGGCTCAGTTAGCCGACTGTAATGTAAAGTAACTGTAACGTAGGAAACAGCTGATCGAGAATTTTATATGAAAAGTAGGTTACGTTACATTGCATCTCTATAACCATTTTCATTACTTTTCACATAACAATATCGATCAGCTGCCGACTGTAATGTAATGTAACTGTAACGTAGAAAATAGCTGATCGATATTTTTATGTGAAAAGTAGGTTACTTTATATTACATCTCTATAACCATTTTCATTACTTTTCGCATAACATAACTGAAGGCTCAGTTAGCCGACTGTAATGTAAAGTAACTGTAAAGTAGGAAACAGCTGATTGACATTTTTGTATGAAAAGTTGGTTACGTTACATTACATCTCTATAACCATTTTCATTACTTTTCACATAACAATATCGATCAGCTGTTTCCTACTGTTGCAGTTACATTACATTACTGTCGGCTAACTGAGCCTTGAGCCTTTAGTTTCATGTACCTGCAATTCTTGTCGAGTACGTCATTCTCGTCTCATTCTCATGAGAAATACATATGTATATGAGAAAGTATTAAGCTGCAACACAAAAACTTCTCAGTGTGGACACGAATGCAATTTCAGAAGAGAAATCAAAAATGTTTCGCAGCAAATACTTCACTGTATGCACGAGGACTAAGGAACAAATAAAACTCAAAAATAAGTTATTTTCTCAGAAATAAATAAAAACTAACCCCCTCCCCTGTTTGTGTAAGACGTTTGAGTTAAAAATCTTAGCGTTTCTGTAATAGATTAAAGAAACGTTGTACAAGTTTCCTTTAGTCTATTACAAAAACGCCAAGATTTTTAACTCAAACGTTTTACACAAACAGGGAGTAACTGCCAGTTTATAGAAGCCATGTAAAAATTCTCGTCAAACAAATTAAAATTGTTTTTTGTTTTCAATATAAATAGGCAAATATTTTCAAAAGAACTTAAAAAAAGCAGAAACTTCAATCAACTGTGACTTGTTTTAAAAAGTTGTTTGGCTTTCAAAACGTCAATTGCTTTGTCTTCTTGAAACAAAGTGTTGTGTTTCATAATGCCGCATTTTCAAAACGTCGTAGAAAAGCATTAATAACGTCGAAAACAAGCAACATGATTACAATGTTTCGCAACTTTGTATCTGTAAACGATATACATAAATACCGCATTGGAAATTTATATAAATACCACTTTTCCACACGGAAAGTTTACTTTGCAAAGTCTTAAGTCAGCTGTGTGAAAGACAGAGGTAGTAGTACAGTCTCTTTCTGTCTTTATCTCAGCTGAATTAAGACTTTGCAAAGTAAACTTTCCGTGTGGAAAAGGGGTAAAACATTGTGTTGATACTCGTATCTACGTTTTGGAAGTCGGCCTAAATTTTTTATTACCATATTTTTTATTTATAAAATATGTAGACCTCCGTATAAAAATTGTTTTATAAACACATTTGGTAAAGCCAAAAGTTTTGTGGCATAGTAAATAATTTACAAGAAACTAGCTAGCTCACTGTATTTTTATTTTTATATTTACTGTTTTACTTGAAAGGTTGCTCTGACGTCTGGAGAGTGGGAAGTATTGGGTCGAAATTTATGGGTAGATAAGGAAAACCAGCTTGTCTACTTTTTAGGTCTTCGAGAAACGCCACTCGAAAAGCACTTATATGTTGTTAGTTTACAAAGGCCTGAGCACATCAGACAATTAACCGAGCCAGGATACTCATATTTAGTAGAGTTTGATGAGGTAAATAAATCATTGAATACGAATATTATTACTGAGCAGTTTTCGCAATTACTTTTTATTTGTTTTTAGTCATGTCAATTAATGTTGCAAGTTTATTGCAATATTCAGCGTTTACCATCTAGCAAAGTAATGCGCGTATCACAAACTTGCCAAAATGGTGGCGTAAACGGAATTCAGTTATCCTTAATAGGTTACTTACATGAAGGTGGCAAACCCGAGTCACATTATTGCCCTCAAATATATTCACCCCAATTGCCTACTGGTGAAATTGTATATGCGATGGTTTTCAAACCGCATAACTTTCAGCTGGGCGTTAAATATCCTACAGTTTTGAATGTTTACGGTGGGCCGGAAGTGCAAACAGTCAATAATACGTTTAAGGTTTGTTCATGAATACAATTATGCAAATTATGATCCTAAATCAAATACAAACTCTGCAGGGTAAACATCAGCTACGCATGCATATGTTGGCAGCTCAGGGTTATTGTGTCATTTGTATAGATTCGAGAGGTTCAAGACATCGTGGCAGCAAATTCGAGGGTCACATTAGATGTCGAATGGGCCAAGTGGAGCTAAATGATCAAGTGGATGCTTTAAGAATTCTGGCTGACCAACTGGGATACATAGATATGAGTCGTGTTGGCATTCACGGTTGGTCTTATGGTAAGTAGGAAATTTAAAATACATATTAAGCAATTTAAAATACATATTTTGTAAATTTTAATAGGAGGATATTTGAGTCTAATGGGAATAGTGCACTATCCACACATATTTAAGGTTGCCATAGCAGGTGCTCCAGTCACAAACTGGGAATATTATGATACAGGCTATACGGAACGTTATATGGACTTGCCACAAAACAATAAACATGGCTATACTGCTGGTTCGGTACTCAATTACATACATGAATTTCCCGACGAGTAAGTCATCTACTTTTTTTTGCATTATTATTTTGGTTGATTTAAAGTTACTTTCCAATTAATTGCAGGGATAACCGTTTATTGCTCATTCATGGTCTCATCGATGAAAACGTACATTTCTTTCATACATCTCAACTGATTAATGCCTTGAATAAAGCAAACAAGCCCTACACTCTACACATTTTTCCAGATGAACGCCATTCATTGAGAAATCTGGAGTCTAATAAAAACTACGAGACAAAATTATTATCGTTTTTGCAAAACCTGTGAATTTGTCCTCCTTCTCTAGTCTCGTCGTCTGTGCAAATAATGATGTAATGAAAAATCATATAACTATGTTGCAACAGACTTTTACATACATACATATATTATGTTTTGAAATCATGACTTCGTTAATGCTACAACGGTATAATACTTCCGTTGTGTTTTGTTTTAATTGCTGCTTCTGTTCTTCCCTCCCTCTAGTACTACGACAACTACCTATCTTTCTACAGCAAAACTTATTTATTAAAAAAAAAAAAAAATAACCGAAAACTGAGAATGCTTCTTGTTTATTTGCTTTCATCTTAAGCGTCTGCTGAAAACAACAATAATAATGACATAAGAGTTAGGCAAAGAACATATGCAACTATTATTGCAATCTTCAATTAAGCAACTGACGTGTAATATGTATTTAAAAAGTAATTCGTTTCCTAAAATCTTGTGTCTAAGCTGAAAACGTTTAAGACAAATTCGTATACATGAAGACAAAATGTTATAATTGTGTGCTCGTTCAAAATTTTATTTCAATATATTTTTGTAATTTAAATAAACGTAAATTATCAATGTTTTTATATAAATGAAATTTCAAAGTGTTGGTTAATTAAAATTTTAGACAGTTTTGTACTGGTAACCCGTGCAAGATAATTAATTTATCAGTATTTTAGACCATCTAATTTGATTAACTCTGTTTTACTGCAAATAAAAAATGTAAAATTTAATGTTTTTATAACGAACATGAACTGTTTTTCCTTAAACTTGTTATAACAAAGATAGATTCTTCTAGTTAGATCTGGGAAAAATTGCGTTGAAAAATATCAAGTTTGATATTGGTTGGTTTACGTTTACGTGGTGGCGGCTTGTTACCTACAAGCAATGAAATAGAATCGTGAGTTTTCGTTTTGATAAATACCACTGTACTCATCCGAATCCTAAACTATGAAAACTGTGTGCATCCAATACTAGATCAAGTTATCAGTCGTACTAAGAGCCATTTCACACTATGCCACAAAACACACAGAAGTGTCACGAGACGGAAGATACGGGTATTTTTCAGTTTGTCTCGTTTTCCCCTCAAATTTTGTCGTCGGTTTTGTTTTGCTACGTCTTTCTAGTGCAATACGTTTTTATTAGCTGTGTTAATTGGTAAGTAGTAATACACTACAGTATCACATACACTATGCTTTTCTCTTTCTTCCATGAATTTTAACAAAAACCTGATTGGAGCTTTTTTTACCTGTCACTTTCTTCATTTCTGTGTATTCTGTGACTATGCCTTTTTAGCCTGCCTTGTATTGACAATTTTCTTTTAAACCGCCTGCGAAAAGGCATACACATTTACATCAAGCCTTTTTTATTCATGCGTTTTTGGCATTTATATACACGTTTAATGCTTAGAGTACGAAAAAGGCAGAGAAATGTCATAAACAGCATGCTCTTCCATTCTGCTAATGTTTGTCAGAATATTTACAATTGTTCTTTTAAATATTTTTATAATCTTTGATACTCTGCATCAGAGAATAATAATAATGAGCACTAAAAAAAAATTAAAAATACAAAAGTAAAAATTTTAGTAACTGCGTATAATCATAATTGCTGCGCAAAGAAGTCTAATTTTTTCTCTCAAGCAGCTATAACTATAGCCGAATCTCTACTTCGTTTATGCGAAAAACTAAAATGCGCTACAACTAAATATAAAAATGAACATGCATATCAAACGCATTGACTCTCTCTCTCTCATACTTATAGTTTTTACTCAGGGGACAAGTTACGGCATTCGATACGGTTCGAAATTTTAAAATGTTTGCATATTGTGAACTCTATTGGAATATTTCGTAATTTCGTTCTATAACGTATGCTGTAATTTGCCACCAGGCTATGGATATTTAACGTAGCGTTTATACCTGATATAATATCAAATATATTTCTATCAGCAAACGTCAAATTTCATAGAAGAGCGAATTATATTACGTGTGGACTGCAATATTAGTATTATATTAATATTATATCAGATATTATAATATTGTTTTCGTAATATATATTTAGAAAACAATATTATGATATCAAGTGTCAAAAAACGCACACATATATTGATACGAGAAGAGAATTTTGTGAATTTAAATGAAAATGAATATTTTTTTATAAAAAAGTGATGAAATGCTTTAATTATACACGATTTATTAAGGAAATCGCAAAATTTTTATGAAATACACATTACTATTCAAATAAACAAAGATGTTCACTGCACGGCTGCCTAATAATTATGAAATATTATGATATTTACAAGTGTACGTTTTCCCCTACATAGATATTAATATTAATATAAATATATTTTTCTTCTCATTCTGCCGACGTTCTCCCTCATATTATATCAGATTTAATATCAGGTATAGACGCTATGTGATAGGAAAAACAAATGTGCGCATGATACTCGGTGTCGCTGGCTGCGACTTCAGCTTTGTGAGGGGCGAATTTAACAACACCAAAAACACCAGGCAAACAAATTAATGTGTATAAAGTGCGTTTATTTCTAAGAAAAAATATTCTAAGTTAATATAAAAATTCTCACAAACTGATTTTACTTATTAAAATATTTCATATGGTCCGCTAGGTTTTGATTTGTAACGAAACAAGCACTGCAGTAAGTTAAAGTAAATAAGAACAAATATTTCCACATAAGCATAAAAAAAATGTACGTGTGTATAAGACAAATTAAAACATTTGGGCAACTCACAGATCTCTATATGAACAAATCGAGCGACTATTTCACAATACAAAACAAAGTAATTGAAAGAAGAGTTTTGAGCAAATAAATAATAAAATAATTGACAAAATGTAATTTAAATAGCCATTTGGCGACAATCCCACCCCCGTGGATCGGCCACGATTCACTTTTCCAAATCAAGAACAGCTAGCTTGGAAACTGGTCGCTTGAGTATTCCTGTGTTAGTACGTACGTTTGCATGACGGATGACATCGACTTTGCCTCTAAATACTTCTACGACACGACCTCGCCGCCAGTCTTTACGGGATACATCTGGATCACATATCAGCACCAAGTCATCAACGGCAATGGGCTTTGTTCGTTTACACCATTTAGAGCGTCTGGTCAACGTGGGCAAATATTCGTTAATCCATCGCTTCCAAAAGTGATCCCGCAGCTGCCGAGATATGCGCCACTGCTTCTTTAACATTATTGGTTGATTCTCTTCTATTTTGACATTAGTTTGCGTTGTATTTGGACAACCTAGCAAAAAATGGTTTGGCGTTAATGGTTCTTCGTCGTCATGGGCTACCGGCAAATGTGTTAACGGGCGAGAATTCACAATATTTTCCGCTTCAATTAATAAGCTTTGCAACGTATGCTCACGGGGAAAGATTCCTTTAAAGTTGACTGTAACACTCTTTTCACGCACTGAACCATGCGTTCCCATATACCACCTTCTGATGGATTGTACGGACAATTAAACTGCCAATCTATGCCTTTCGTTGAAAGCTCATCTTTAATTCGAGTTTCATCAAATACTTCGCTAAATTTTTTTAGCAACTTGATCGGCACCAACAAAATTTTTTCCATTGTCGCTTCTGAGTCTTACAGGTAGGCCACGTCGATTAATGAAGTTACGTATAGTAAGAATACATGCGTCTGTTGACAAGTCGAACTTCTTCTTCTAAGTGAATTGCTCTAATGGTGAGACAAGTAAATAGTGCAACCCTGCGTTTCTCATGACGACGACCAATAGTTATGGTGATTGGACCAAAGTAATCTAAACCAGTATAGGAAAATGGACGAACGTACCGTGTGAGCCTATCTTTGGGTAAAGAGCCCATAAATGGTGGCACAGGAGATGTGCGACGATATCTGCAAACGAAACAGTTAGAAATACACTTACGTAAAAGCCTTCTTAAGCGAGGAATCCAAAAGAATCTTCTTATTTCACACATGGTAGCTTCAAAGTTTTGGTGTTTCATTTTTTCGTGTACATGGGCCACAAATAATTTAGTAATAGCATGAGATGACGGCAATATAATCGGCCTTTTCGTGTCCAATGGCAGCCAACTAGCTGTGTCCAAACGGCCATAAAATCGAAGTAGTTTATATTCATCTATATATGGGGACAAAGTGTACAATTCACTGTCTTTAGGCAAACAACCATTATTTTTTATTAATTCAATTTCCGTTCCAAATTTATCACGTTGGGCCTGACGACAAAGATAAATTTCAGCAGTTTTTAACTCGGCGGGGGTCAAAACATTTTCTTTTCCAGGGCTAAGTTTTTTGCTACAGCGTTTTATAAATCGCAAAACCCACGCAAAGACACGTTTTAGTTTCATATAGGACGAAAATCTATTTATTTCAATTATATCAGGGATGTTTACTAACAACGTAAATTTTGGGCCTAACTCTTCTTCACATAAGTCAAATCTTTCCGAATTCATTTTTGGCCACTCGTTCTCACTGCAGTGAAGAAACTCTGGACCACTTAACCAGCGAGAATTCTCAGGAAATAAAACTTTACTTTTCATTCTGGTAGTTTCATCGGCAACGTTGAGATTAGTTGGTAGCCATCTCCAGTTCTCTGGGGCTGTAGTTTGTAGAATCTCTGCAATTCTATGGGCAACAAATGGTTTGTATCTTCTACTTTCAGAGCAAATCCAGCTAATAACCGTTCTAGAATCACTCCAGCACACTATTCGTGTTATTTTGAACGGGTGTTCTTTTAAAATTGTTTCTATCAACCGGGTGCCTAAAACTGCCGCCTGTAATTCAAGCCGTGGAATACTCACTGATTTCAGAGGGGCACATCTAGATTTCGTTGTTACAAAGGACACTTCAATTTGCCCATCAGAGTTTTTTTACCTCCAGTATGACACGGCGCCAAATGCGTCTTCACTCGCATCGAGGTTGCATAAAATTCCTCTTCTGAAATAATATCGGGGCACTTTGAGTTTTACGACGTTTTGTATATCTCTACGCCAATTGCTCCACGTATTATTTAATTCGGTCGGTAGTGTGTCGTCCCATCGTATATCATGTCTCCACACCTCGCGCATCAGTAGTTTTGCTGTTATCATAAAGTTGCTCAAGAAGCCAAGTGGGTCAAAAACGGACATAACTACACTTAATAATTCTCGTTTTGTGGGACATCTTAAACCTTCTATGACCTCTTCATTTGCCTTGTGGAACTTCAAGTTGAATCTGAAAGTATCATCGTTTGGTTGCCAATACATACCGAGTACCTTTTCCGTGTGTACGTCCTTAAAATCGCTGGAAAAACTTACGTAATTGAAAACTTACGTAATTCAAAACCAGCAGTTTTATGAATATATCGGACTTGTGAGGCAACTTCAATAGCTCTCCCTGGTGTTGGGAAGCTATCCACAAAATCATCCACGTAGTGGTCTATAATCGACTTTACGGCTCGAGGATATTTTTCACGATAGCTTAAAGCATTTGTATTTTTAACGTAATGGGATACACAAGGTGAACAAGCAGCACCAAAAGTCATTACCAGCATTTCATACGTGTCAGGTGGTTTTTGATTGTCATCGCGCCAAAGAAATCGTTGGGAACATCTGTCCTCCGGAGCAACTAGAATCTGATGAAACATTTCTTTAATATCACCACAAACTGCTACGGCGCCAACTCGAAAATTAAACAATACTGAGGGCAACGGTTTGTATTCTTGAGGACCTTTTAGTAGATTAGAATTTAACGAAACACCTTCCACGGATGCGGCAGCATCAAAAACTAAACGAATTTTACCAGGTTTATTTGGATTAACTACTGCAAAGTATGGAAGATACCAAGTTCTAGGGCAACTGTCGGCAGATTCAGCAAGAGACAATTTACGTACATATCTTTTAGATAAATAATCCTACATGATTGATTTATAGGCAGTACCAAATTCAGGGTTTTTTTTTATTTTTCGTTCTATACCTATTAATATATTTAACGCCATTGAGTAACTTTCGGGCAGAATAATATTATCTGTGCGCCACAAAAGCCGAGCTTGAAATCTCCCTTCAATTTTATTTGTAGATTCTCTCATAATTCGGCGAGCTCGTGAATCGTCTTTACACTCAATAGCTGGCAAGGCCTTTACCCCGAAATTTTCGGTTTCAAAATAATTGGCCACCATATCGTGTAGGTTTCGATCTGGCTGCACTGAAAACAAGCACATATGGGAATTGATCGGCTTACCCTTCATCTTCCCAAATACAACCTACCCTAATGGTGTGTTAGCGGCAAAAGGACCGTTTTCTTCTAGGGGCACAATTTCATCGGGAAGCCCCAGATGGCAATGGTCTAATCCAATTAAAACTTGAGGCACAGCATTGTGATACATTTTAATTGGCAAATCGGAATAGGCGCTTGAATCCATATTAAAGCTTTGAGCCGGCAACTTCAAATTTGTGACACCATAAACGTTTTTCAATGCATATTTTCTCCCGACTTTGTACTCCACTTACATGCATATTGACAACGGTTGTCATTTCTTGTGTTGGCTTTCCGGCGTACCAATGTAAATTTAATTTACTTTGCTGTCCTTGAAGACCCAACTGCTTCACCAAAGAGCTGTCCAGCATAATAACCGAAGAGCCTTCATCCAATAGTGCATAGGTTTCAACCTTTTTACTAGGACCGTAGAGTATAATTGGCAACATTCGAAACAATAACACCATCTACAGATTTAGAAACACAACTCAAAACGGACTCACATTATTAACTTTAACATCATGTAGTAATCTGTTATGTTTTCTTAGGCAACCATCTACTGAGCACGGCTTACGAACACGACAAAATCTGCTTGAGTGCCCAGTACTAAGGCACGAGAAACATAACTTCAAATTTTTTACTTCTTTCCAACGATTAGGTACACTTAGAGAAACAAATTTAGCACAATCAAATAACTTATGGCTTGCCCTGCACATAGGACATTCTTCTATCTTACGTTGTCCACCAGTTGCATGGAGGACCACTTTCCTTTTTGATTCAATATTTTTCTTATTCCCACCAGCACTTAGAGCTATTCTTACCAAATCAGCAACACCTTTGATCCACTTACTGAAATCCAAAACGGTGGGATACGGCCTTATAGATGATGCATACTGGGCCCACTCCATTCGTTTGCTCATCGGAATTTTTCCTACTAGTTCCTCTATTAAAGTCGGATTCGGTAAATGTCGTTGTCCATTTGCATTTTCTAAAAATGCAGCAAGATTCTGTACCTTCACGGCAAATGGCACCAGTTTTCCAATTTCAATTTCACTTATAGCAGGAATCTGTTTTACTTGTTGTAGCTGGCAACGAATGAGCACCTCCGGGCGACCGTACTGAAAACATAATTGTTCAATTACCATTCTCACATTATCAGGATGAATCAATAGCGATTTCACGCATTCCCTTGCTTCACCCTTTAAAGCCTTTTGGAGCCTTAAACAATTCTCAAAATTATTATAATTGTAAACTGCAGTCGAATGCTTAAAAGTCGTTGAAAACATAGGCCAATCCTCAGGTGCGCCATTAAATTCAGGTAAATCATAAATTTTCCTATGTACTAATGCAGAGCCACCATTTTGAGACATCACATTAGGCGGCAAAATATGCTGCCGACTTGAATAAATATTTGGAACATTGTTGTAACTTTCAGAAGAAAATGGCGAATGACGTTGAACACAGTTGTCGTTGACTGCGGCGGAATTGTTGACGCTAGCATCGTTAATACCCGTTACAGGCGCCATATTGGATGACTGTGGCATGGCTGTTGAAGAACTTGGCGTTGAAGTATTATTCAAAACGATGGATAATGTTTGCTGGGCATTTAGCAACTGGTTCTGAAGCGCGTTAATTTGGCTTTGAAGACACTCCAAACTTATGCTTGCCTGGGCCAACGGCGTAGTGGCCCTCAAATTATTAGCAAAATTTTGGTTGGAAATATTTGTAACTCTATCGGCGGCAATTGTTCGTATATTTTCTCGCGATACGGTTTCGTGGGGATGAATTGTCACACCAGGACCAGGTTCTAACGGAGGCATATTTAGAGTCCCTTCACCGACTGAGTCAAAAATATTTCCCACGGTATCACTAGTGGCAGTTGTTGTGGTTGTCTTAGCGACAGATTCACTTGATATCTGAGCGATTTGTTTCGGCATGACTTTTGATCCGGTCGACGTAGGATTATTATTATCATGTCCAGCAGTAGACTGTAAACGTGAGCTTTTCCTTGTGGGAGAACGTTGCATTATGAATCACAAGTCAGTACGCAAAATATTTATATTCTTTTCTTTTTAATAATTGTTCCGGCGGGCAAGGAACCACGAATTGTAAAGATTTTCAACTTTTAACTTTTGTTCCGGCAGACAAGGAACCACAAGTAAAAAACCTTCGCTCTTAATGTACTGCGAAATAAAATTTGTCGCTGGCTGCGACTTTAGCTTTGTGAGGGGCGAATTTAACAACACCAAAAACACCAGGCAAACAAATTAATGTGTATTATTTCTAAGAAAAAATATTCTAAGTTAATATAAAAATTATTAAATTAAATTCAAACACTTACCGCAGTGCTTTCTTCTCACAAACTGATTTTACTTATTAAAATATTTCATGTGGTCCGCTAGGTTTTGATTTGTATAACATTATTAAAACCAACGGTATAATCTTAACGAAACAAGCACCGCAGTAAGTTAAAGTAAAGAACAAATATTTTCACATAAGCATAAAAAAATGTACGTGTGTATAAGACAAATTAAAACATTTGGGCAACTCACAGATCTCTATATGAACAAATCGAGCGACTATTTCACAATACAAAACAAAGTAATTGAAAGAAGAGTTTTGAGCAAATAAATAATAAAATAATTGACAAAATGTAATTTAAATAGCCATTTGGCGACACTCGGGATATCCATATACTTCTGTTGGAATGGAAAGTGGTGGTTGTTTGAAAGAATGCTTTGTGTGTGTGTGTGTAAATAAAATACCCTGTACCCTACGAACATTTGGAAGATATCTTACCCAGAGCATATAAATACAATATTTTATTTTTAGCATTTGGGAGAAAATCATCAAAGCAATACCCTTTTGATATAAAAATATTTTCATTTTAGTGAAACTTTTTGAATGAACAGTTCAAAATGCATTGACTATTTATTTTTGCCTTTAACGAGGTATTTTGTTCTATTAAAATGTTGCATTTTGTTCAGCCTGGTGTTTTATCACATGCGCAATAAATTTATAATATCAATAAAGGTATTCACATCAGTTTTTTTCTTGTTGGAAAAATGTAATTTTTTTACAACAAACACAGGACAAACATTCCACCAAATACCTTTGACCAGGGCTATCATGAATAAAATTCCGCGTGAAATTTTTCACGGGGAATAATTCCAACTAATAGTGAGTAATAGGGAAAACAAAAATTATAATTGGAAAAGGGAGAAATTGCACGCGGAATTTTATTCATGATAGCCCTGAATATGTTTTTAACTAGAAGATAAAAAAATATTTAATTTAAAATAAAAACAAACAGAAAATTTTTTAAACATTATATGTGCGTTTGAGTACTTTTCTTGTAAAATCCAGTAACTGAGTAAATACTGAGTAATTTAAAGAAATTACTCTCAATAAAAAAGTTTGCATCTAAAAGTACGCGAACGGATTGTAAAATCCAGTAAAATATATACAACAGCTGATCACCGATTTTGGCGCTAAAAAAATTATACATATGAAATACAAGATAGAATATTTTGTTTAATAATAAAAGTAATAGATATGGACATATGTCTTTATTTAAACTAATTTAGCTGGTCCACGATGTCGACAAGAAACTTTCTATAGCTTACTTACATATATTGAAAACAAAAATAAACTTTCTTATTTTGATTTTGTTTTAAATATAAGTAAGCGATAGAAACTTTCTTGTCGACGTCGCAGGTCAGGCCGTTAAAGTTTCTAAGCTTTTTACCCTGAACGTGAGAAGTTATTAGGATGATATATTCAAGACAACGAAAAACTGGGAAAGAATTTAAAACAAGTATGTACACAAAGTACATTTTTTAAATGTTCCATACGTCAAACCAGGAGCCGTCGACCTGACGATATGTATAAACAAAAATTTCAATATAATAATCTATTAACTTTATTCAAGTTTAAAAACAATCGGTTATGTTCTGAATTCCATGTGAAAATTAAATCGTTCGGAAATGCAATAGCATTGTTATTTAAATACATACATACATACATATGTATGTGCATACATACATATTTCCAAACATTCTATGGAAATTCCGCACGTTTTAATTTCACGTGGAATAAATACATAACATACCCGAACATTTTTCTAGCATCAAACTTAAATAAATGTTATAATGCTTATAACTTAATACATTTATTTTTTGTTATTTTAAAAATTTCATCAAAAACTAAACATTTTTGTTTCCCTTTACTTTTGTTTGTTTATATTTAAAAACATATGGTTTCGTTTTACTGGATTTTACTGGCAAAAATTTGTCCAGTAAAAACTTGCATTTACTCAGTAAATGAACTGTCATTTTTCTCTCCCAATTAGACCTCTCATTTACTGGATTTTGTGTACTGTGAACGCAATCCAGTAAAAAATAGTACAAATTTGTACAAATTTTTGAGTTCTCGAACGCACTTTATCTCAGGAAATTCCTTTTTATACTAAACATATGATGACTCCTGTGATGATAAATTGAGTTTATTTGACCATAAAAATGTTGCTTTAAATTTAAATTAATAGTGGTTTTAATTCGGGGGTAACTTTACGATATCCTATGTTTTTCTTCCTTTAGATAATTTAGGAAAATTGTAAAATTGTACTTTAGGAGATAATCTATCGTTATAAATAATTTATCTTCCTAAAGATAATCTGGCAATATCATAAATATGTAATTCTATTAGATGATTATTTAGCAATATCACAGTTTTATCTTCTAGAAGTATTGCATTCGTATCTCTTCGGAGTATCGCCCTGGCCGCACAACCTCTCCCGAAGGGGGAAACTTCCGTAATACGAATATTAATCTTGCCGCAATAATATTTTTCTTCCAAGATTTCGAATCATTTTCGTATTACTTTGCTTGTAGGGTATATTGTATGTATATCCATACACACATACATACATATGTATTTACTTACATGATTCAGCATAATAATGTTTGCCACAACATTTTTTCATAAATTTTTTAATTTTTTCCGATGAACTTTAATTTGAAAAAAAAATAGCTCAGCTGCGTTTCCGCTACTACCTGGGCCCTATTCCACAAAACAACTTATCAATTTTTCACTTTGCACTTATCAAATTTTTCGACAATTAGCAGAACTTTTCGTTCCTCAGAACTGTAAAATTTGATGAATGAAAAGTTGAAATTGATAAGTGTAATTTGCAAAGTTTTTGCAATTTTTATGCTTTCTTTGCAATTCCTGTTCCACGTACGTTCTCTCTTACAAAGTGCAAAGTTAATATTGAAAAGTGTAACTTGCAAAGACTTTGCAAGAAATTATGCTTTTTCGTTCCACAATAACTGTAAATTCTATTTTCGCAAAGCAAATTTTGATAAGTTTGTTAAAAATTTGCAAGGTAAACGATCTCTTTGTAAATTAACAAAATAAAATTCGTTGATAAATCTTCGATTACTTTCAAACATAATAATCATAACAATACAATCTCACATTGCGTTCATATGTACATAGATATGGAAAAAAGAAAAAATATTTGAGCTTTAAATTACATGTATTATTATATTATCTTTGTATAAACTTGTTTTAAACGTTATTATATATTCTATTAAAGATATTGTTACGTTTTTTTCTCTATAAAAACGCTTTTCCGTAGATCCGAAGATTTGCAAATGAATACAAGAGCCGAGTGTAGTAATTAGGGTTAAGAATGATACAAGTTTTATTTACGAATACACTTATACTAAATTACTCAAGAGCTTAAATACCTAATACAACTTCTATGTACATACATGTGTATATGCATACGTCTGTACATCATTAACTAAGCAATACACGGTGGTTGTCAGGGACCTGCGCCGAAGGGTTTTAATCGGCGGCGGCTGGCTCATAAAAAATCATCGGCGGCGGCTGAGACAAATTCAACCACAATGCATAAGAAGTTCGTATACGAACAATACATGTAATTATCATAGGGCGCAGCATCAACCACGTCTACACAGACACAGCAAGTACAACAGCAGAAAACGCAAAATGGATCTGGACAGCAGGTTCAGCCTCAAGTGGCACAGCTTACCCAAGTTAAAGCCACTTTTGTTAATTCCCAAGGCCAGCCACAAATGACAGCTGCAGCTATACCAACCATCAAATACCATTGTCGCAAATCATAAATTTGCAACAGCTACCGCAACAATTGTAGCAGGACTGCAGGTAACTCTGCATTAAAATAAAACTATTTACACCTATGTATTTTTATAATAAAAGATATGTTGGAAACATTTCAATGATATAATGTACTTAGCGAAAAATTTACAAAATTGAATATATACATAAAAAACAAGTTTCAGCCGAAAAATATTAAAAAATTACGTCAATCGGCGGCTAATTTTCAGCCGCTTATAAGCCGGAAAAAATCGGCGGCGGCGGCTGGTCAAAAGCATTCGGCGGCTCGGCTAAACCGGCTCTCAACCGATCGGCGCAGGGATCTGGTGGTTGTTTATCTTTTGCTTTTCGTTTGAATTGGCATGTATGAATGTGTGTAAATATATGAATCTTCTTAATAAGCAGACGCTTTTTGTTGTTGTTGTTGCTTTTGCTTGTTTAATCAAGCTAGGCATGCTCATTTAGTTGTTGACTACTATTCTAGACTATTCTTTGCTTTGACCCTGTAGGAATATTTTCGCGTAGCACTTACATTAACCCTGTTGGAATATTTTTGTGTAATGCTGCTTAAACCTGTCGACGGCTATTTTCGTAACAATATTAAAACCAATGTAGAATAACACATTGAAAACGCTACGTTCAAAATTTGGATTGGGCTTTTTTAAAACTTCCTCACAAGCACCCTATTTATCTAATAATTAGATTCTAATTTATTAACCTTCAAATTGAAATGTAAACTTTAATATGTTCTAACCCCCATTAGAGCTGGGTCCAACTCGTTCATTTTTGCCACAAACCTATGATCAAACCCATGTAATTTAAATGAGTTTGTGGCAAAAATTAACGATTGAACGAGTTGGACCCAGCTCTAACCCCCATATTCAATATTAAATAAATTTGAAATGTGTTTTATTTTAACTTTTTCATACAAAGTTTTCTAAAAATGGATTTCAAATAAATTTTATTTTTTATGAATATGGATGCATACATTTACAATAATTTTATAAAAAAAATAATTATTTTATCAGTTTAAAAACTAGCAAATAAATTACATATATTTTAAATCATATGAAACTCTGAAATTATTTTCATTTTTATTTTGCGGATAACTTTAACAAGTTCTATTTAGGAATGCAAAGTGAAAAGTTATAAGACAGAAATGCAAAGATGCTTAAACGTTTTCAGGAACACTTTGCAAGAGAACGCAAAGACTTTGCAAAGAGCGCAATTACTTTATAAAGAGTGCAAGAAATTTACAAAGAGAGCAAAGTCTTTGCAAAAATATGCTTAGTGCAAAGTGAAATTTGCAAAGAATATTGTGGAACAGAAACACTTATCAATTTGCCAAAAAATGCAATTTGATAGGTGCAAAGTGAAAAGTTGATAAGTTTTTTGTGGAATAGGGCCCTGGTGAATGTGCCTTGCATTTTTAAATTTTTTTAGTTTTTAGGTAAATGTAATTTTTCTTTGTAATTGTTTATTTTTCAAACAGCTGATTGATTTTGTGTTTGCCCAAACTAGTATGAAGAGAAAGTACGGGTTGTTTCGTGCAAGAAGAAGAAACAAAAACATCTCTCATTTACCCAATTTTCGAGTACGGGAACGCTTTTCGGGCAAATTGGTATCCCGCGGGATAAAAAAATAAGCGATGTTTGCCGCTGGTAATGAAGCTTTCCATTTGTGAAAGAATTTTCAAAATCGGTTTAGCGGTTTGAAAATCCGTACCAAATTTAAAAAAAAAACAGCTCCGAACCTGATTAACAAAATAGCCTATGTTTGGCGCAGGTAATGTCGCTTTCCATTGGTGAAACAATTTGCAAAATCGGTTCAGTGGTTTGCGCGTGAAAGCGCAATGCAAACAAACAAATAAGCTCACTTTCACATTTATAATATTAGTTAGGAGAAGTGCTCGTCTGTCGCATCATAACTCTTTTAAGTAAGTTTTTTTTCTTACCCCCTGTTTGTGTAAGACGTTTGAGTTAGAAATCTTGGCGTTTCTGTAATAGATTAAAGAAACGTTATACGAGTTTCCTTTAATCTATTACAAAAACGCAAAGATTTCTAACTCAAACGTCTTGCACAAACAGGGGGATAATTTTAAAAAACTTAGAGCCTTATTCATAAAAATTATTAACGCTTTATAAAGACTTAATAAGAAAAATTTTGTATGATAATTTGTTTTAAAAACCCTTTATAATAAAGCCTTACCCCCTGTTTGCGTAAGACGTTGACGATGGAAATCGTAACGTTTCTGTAATTGATTAAAGAAAAGTTGTATAGGTTTCCTTTAATCTATTACAAAACCGCCACGATTTCTATCGTCATATTTATAATAATTTTTATAAATAAGGCGGTTAATTTTTGCGATGCCTATTCATTTGTGGAAAAAAGAAAGAACAACTTCGATAATTTTTTAAATACATACTTATGCACATATATTAATATACATAATAGCCCTATTCACGATCTTGTGCATTTGAACGACTTTCTGCGGAGTTTACTATTTTTTTTTTGTTCGATTTAAAATTATACATTTTTAATTTATCTCTGGATTTTAAAATTTCCATTTTTTTTACGTTAATTTTCTTGGAGTACAATTATACTCAACTACATAGTGCAAGCCCATTTGCACAACATTGTGAATAGTCCATATCTTTATAGCTTGTATATACTTTTTTTATAAATTTATTTACATCTTTGACCATTTTATTATTTAAGTATTCAAATCTTAAATCTAAAAAATTCTAATCGGCCGAAAATCTGTACTTTAATATGAAAATGTAGAAGACTTTTTGAACAGTTTCACATCCATTTGGGAGTAGAGTTAATATATTCATTCGAAATATTTTTAAAGCTAATACAGTTTTTGCAGGCTGTGTACGATTTCAGTTTTCTCATATACATATTTATGTTTTACAACAAATAGAAAAAAGGGATTAAATTGACAAAGAAACAAAAAATAAAACCATTTCATAGGTGCATGCATATTAAAAAAAATATTTCGATATTTCATAAATAATACATATGTTTGTATGTAGTATATATGTGTGTATGTTGTATGTATGTATGTATATAACTTCATGTATTTTATTTTATTGTTTTAATCATAATTAATTTTCTGTATATATTAATTATATATAATAGATTTACATAAAAACAAAGGAACTATATATTTCAGTCTTTTTAGTATAAAAAATATCTATTGTTTGCATAGTAAACATATGTAAATATGTATGTATGTGTTTGTAGGTATATTCATAATATTTTTTATTTATGTATGGTTTATTTTTCTATATTAATGGCTATTATTTCAATTCAGTTTATTTTCATATATTTTCGGTTTTTCGTTTATATTATGTATTAATTTTGTATAAAAAAAGTATGTATACATTTTAATATCTACAGCTTTTGTCTTGATTTTACTTGAACGGTTGATGTATGTATATATAATTTGTTCTATTTTATTAGTTTTATTTTCGAATATGCCTCAGAAGTAAAACAATTTAAAGTACCTTTTGTTAGAAACAGAAACTTATGACATAGCAAAACATAATTTTTTATTAAAAAAAAAAGAAAAAGAAAAGAAAATTTAAAACTTATTAACAACACAGCTAAAGTATTTCATAATTAAAAATGCCCACACCTGTATATGTTCTTCTCAATCAAAAAGTACGTATTTTTGTAAATATCGAATTCCCATAAATATATACAGCAAAAATTAGAGTTTTTATATGAAGTTTCGTCAAATTGTCAAATGTTTACTAAACCTAACTAACTACACTAAATTAGAGATTTCATGCATTAGTCAAATTATTTAATAAAATTATTGGTCTCTTTCAAACATATCGAGCCTTATTTTCGATTTTATCGTAGGCGACATGCTACCGAAAATATACTTTTTTTATTGAAATTAAAATTTTATGGACCTACTCATAGTTAAGAATTATCAAAATAATAATAATAATAATAATAATAATAATAATAATAATAATAATAATAATAATAATAATAATAATAATAATAATAATAATAATAATAATAATAATAATAATAATAATAATAATAATAATAATAATAATAATAATAATAATAATAATAATAATAATAATAATAATAATAATAATAATAATAATAATAATAATAATAATAATAATAATAATAATAATAATAATAATAATAATAATAATAATAATAATAATAATAATAATAATAATAATAATAATAATAATAATAATAATAATAATAATAATAATAATAATAATAAAATATAATAATAATAATAATAAAATATAATAATAATAATAATAATAATAATAATAATAATAATAATATAATTTTTAACATACGGGCTGTAAAATTTTATCGGAAGCGACAATTTACGTACAAAAACATATTTGCATATTTTAAAAAAAACCTTCTCCTGAAAAATTTCATTTTTGTCGCTTACGATTATTAAATCGAAAATAAGGCTCGATGAATGGATATTAAAAATGTAGACACATATGGGCATTTCCACAGTCACGTTGCGTCACCAAGCAATTAAGCTTGAAATTTAAAGCCAATGCCGTTCGATTTGTTCCTATATATTTTACTAAATGTAAAGTTAACTACGTTCTAAACCAATATTCAAAAAATAATATAAAACATGCGTTACTTTTTGTCACCAAGTAACGTAACGTGACAAAAAGTGGATTTTTCTGTGGAATCGCCCATATGTATTTTACTCTAGAGAGAGCGGCCTCTCCAGCAAATTAGAAAAGCTACTTAAACTCTTTTACAAATGTTATTGGGCTACCGAGGTCTACTTATGACATGGCGAAAATAAACATTTACTGCCAGTTTATAGAAGACAAGTAAAAGTTCTCGTCTGCCTATTTACATTGAAAACAAAAACAAATTTGAGTGCTTTATTTTTGTTTTCAATATAAATAGGCAGACGAGAATTTTTAATTGTCTTATATAAACTGGCAGCAGTTAACCTTGTTTCCACAACCAAGACGGTCGACTTGAGTAGAAAATTTATTTATTTATTTCTGTGTCCACAAGTCAGGCAGACGACTGGTCTAAAATTTTATCCCTCATTTCGACAATCCAGACGGTTGACGTGAGCGTAAACTTTGTACGAAAAGCACTCTTTTTGGAGTGATTTTCATAAAAAATTTTCAGGGCGAGACGTCTGCTTGACTTGTGGAAACTGTTAATGTTTTTTTTAGTGATTTGTATAAATATTGTTTATGCGAGACAACCGATTGGGTTGTGGAAACAGGGGGTTAGTTATTCTATTCATTCGGCAACAATAACTTTAAGCTCTTCTTCTGAGGTGTGCATTGCCTCCTTCCCAAGAATTGCTGTTGACACCCTAGAATTATCAAAAATTGCATGTAAGTATTTATTTGAATCACCAGTCATAATGCCCCGCTAGAAAAATTTAAACCTACACCAATAAGCTATCCGCTCTTCACCCGGTTGTGTTTTATACGATATTTTTTTTTGTAATATCATAATTATGTGACTCAAAATTGTTAAAATTATTCGGGTCTGATCTGTAAACCGAACCGTTTTTCAAAGAGAGAAATTTTCAAAAACAAGTAAATGTTTATTTGGTGTTCTACATTTGATTTGATGACATTGAATAAAATATTTGAACGCCAAAGTCAGTTGTTAATAAAAGAAATCACATTTTAAATAAACATTTAAAGTGCCAGGCTCCAAATCTTTGACAGAAAAAGTGTTTTTATTTATACAAATAATTTTTCTTCATTCTTGGAATAAAACTGGAAACAAATTTATAATTTGGGATTACAGACTTCAAATTGTTAATGCTAATTGTTTTTTATGTTTCTTCATTGATTTATTGGAATAATACCATATTATATTTACTTTCGACCAGGTCTGTTTACTCGATTTAAAAGCGAATAAAATCATTTGAATTCGGTTTAGAGAACACCAATGCTTTTATTTCGTTTTGAAAACGAGAAATTTGATCGGATTCGGTTTACAGGATAGGGCCGATTTCTTAAAAACAAAGAATAGAAATTTATTTACCATGTGTCTCCACAACTCAGACGGTCGATTTGAGTAGAAAATTTATATGAAAAGCACTAATTTTTTGAGTCGACTGCACGCCTTATGGAAACAGGTGGTTAAATGAAAATTAGATTCATTTTGAGTATGCATGTATATTTTAATCCATTCGTGTTTCTAACAGCCAGGCAACTTTTTTGATCTGATCTCCAGGTCTGCTTTTGACAAATGAAAAATGTTTTGTGCAACTAATTTCATGAAAAAATGCTGAACCTCTGTTTCTACAATACGAATGGCCGACTTGAATATGAATGGTCTAATTCATAAAAAATATTTTAGGTTTATTACAGGTTTATTTGACAAATTTCCCATAGAAATATGTCAAATAAGCGCTTAATAAACCTGAAATATTTTTTATGAATAAGGCACAAAATCTATATGAAAAGCACTAATTTTATTGAGTAATTTTCACACAAATTTTCTGAACGAGTCGTCTGCCTGACTTGTGGAAACTATACATTAATGTAAATTAAAAATATTTTTCTTAACAATAAACGATATTCGATTTAATTTTCACCCAGTTTCCACAATTCAGACATGCGACTCGTCTAAAAAATTTGGATGAAAATCACTCAAAGAAATGAGGGCTTTTCATATAAATTTTCTACTCAAGTCGACCGTTCGGTTTGTAGACACAGATGGTTAAAACACGACCGAAATTTTGTAAACTCGGTTCGATTCCTGTTAACAATCACCCTTATTCCAGTTGTCAACATCGACGTCACGTCAATGCAACATCCAAATATTAGGGATTGTTTCGCAGCTCTTTAGGAGAATTTTGTGCTATTGACAGTCTATTTCTATTCTGTAAGGTCTAGAAAATCGCATGATCCTGTCAAAAAGAACTCAGTTGGAATAAGGGTGCATATCATATTTTATAGGTGTATCTAACTAGGTGGCAGCGCTACTTAATCTGATAATTTTTTGCTCTGTGTGCTTTGTAGCTGAATAATGTCAAAAACTTCGATTTTGTTTTGGTTTTAGTACAATTATTTTTGTGCTTTTAACATTCTTCGGTTCTTTACACAGCTATGGTTGCCGTATTTTTGTATAAAAAATCCTTACGCAGTCACCTGTATAATTACACCATGATTCAGTTTATAGAACGCAGAGGATAATTTTATGGTAATATTTGTATTGTTGAAAAAATTTATTTTTAAATGAAATTACTATTTACTATTGCTATTGCTATTACCGTTTCCACAAGCGAATCACTCGACAATAAAAAAATTATTGCTATTTATATGAATTTTCTACTCAAGTCGATCGTTTGGCTTCTGTTCGTTTTGTTTTATACAGAAACCTGGCTTTGAAATCTCAAACTATCGAGACGATAATATGACTTTTGCTCATTCTTTTGATTGCTCAAAGATAAGCAAACTTTTTGCCGAAAAGAAGTGAACTGGTTGCTGAATGGGCGAGAGCAAAATTAGAGACCCTTACCGACCATAGATGCGAACATACATATGTACATAAATAGATTTTTAACAAGAAGTGAAATATATCAGTATTTTTTAGTTAGTATCTTGATTGTTGAATAATATATACATAGTTTGTTTATTATTAATATTTTGAAATAATATTGACAGACCGACCGACCCATGGTGCAAAGCAGAAAAAAATATACAGGGTGGGCCAAAAGAAACCAAGGGGTGTAAAAGTTTAATAACTTTTTTGTTTATTAATTTTTTTTAATTTTTTCCTTCAGATTATATAGACAACACTTGGAGAATTTATAATGGAGAGGTTCACAACTGAACAGAGAACCAGAACAATAGAATTTTATTATTTAAACCAGAGATCAATTATTTTAACGGCTTTTTTTTTTAATGGCTTTGTTAATAAGCAGAACTGTAGGTTCTGGTGTTCTCAAAATCCAAGAGCCATTCATCAACGCCAATTGCACCCCATCAGGTGTACAGTATGGTGTGGGATCACATCTGAAAATGTCATTGGGCCCTACTTCTTCGAGAATGTAGATGGAAGTGCTGTAACCGTAAATGGAGAGCGGTATCGGTTTATGATAGAAAATTTTTTAGGTCCTGCTCTTGAAAACAGACCTGGTATGTGGTTTCAGCAGGACGGAGCCACTGCCCATACTGCACGAGACACAATGGGACTTTTAAGTCAAATTTTTGGAGAGCGAATAATTTCTCGAAATTCGGAAATTATTTGGCCAGCGCGATCGCCAGATTTGACAGTACCCGACTATTTTCTTTGGGGTTTTTTGAAGGAGCGAGTGTATGTGAACAAGCCAGAGACAATCCTTGAACTCAACTCAACGCTACAGCCACAAGTTTTGAAAGATGTTATGGAAAATGCTCTAAAAAGAGCCGATCAGTGCGAAGCTGAAAACGGTGGTCATTTAAGAGACATAATTTTTCATACTTAGTGTAAAAAAATTTCCATTTTGTATATTCTATAATCTGAAAGAAAAAATAAAAAAAGCTAATAAACAAAAAAGTTATTAAACTTTTACACCCCTTGGTTTCTTTTGGCCCACCCTGTATAAATATATACACATGTTTGTATGTATGTATTTATGTGTATAAAATTTAATTTTTCGGTTATACAGTTTTTGGTAAGGCTGTGTGTGCATTATACAGCATATTGTATGTTGTGTGTAAACTTATTAAACTTATTTGTCTAAAGTTTTAAAATATTCATGTGGAATTACGTTAATCGAGTGATTGCATATAATGCGCTTATTATGTATAAGCTACTTAATAAAAATTTACTAACTAAAATTGCTTTAAAAATGCCAAGAACAAAAGAGGAAATAAAACATAAAGATTAAAATATTAATTTTTATTTAACTAGAAAATATAGACAGACGTGTGTATGTCAGTAGTTTAGGGCGAATAGATCTTATTTCTTTTTTTTTTCATTCGTTGTAAATATCAATGTAACTATCTTACAATCTCTGAGCTTTCTAAAAAAACCTGAATTTTATTGTACATACATATATTAATAAATCTGTGTGTGGGGGTGTGTGTGTTTTAAAGTTTATTAGTGATGTTTATGGTTTTAATTGAATATAAATCTTTTATTCTGTTTTGGCATACCGTTTTATCAATCATATATTCAAGTAATTTGTTATTTATACATATACATATATATAGTTCATTTGCTTCTTCCATATTTCGTTTTGAAATTTTAATTCCTCTAAGTGATGCTTTTTTTCTTATAAAATGTTCCTTAATTTAAGCGTAATTCTCTATTTACATTTCTACAAAACATATAAAAGCAATGTTGAAAATTGTACATTTTTCTTATCAATGGAAGTAAATGCCGACACCCAAATAATCTACTATCGTGTAAAAAACTTTAAATCCTTCTGCTACTATTTTTTTTTCAAGAAGTACTTACATATTATAGGTCTGCACAGATATACCTGTTTGCACTAGTTCTGCCTGTGTTGGTTCTGGTATGTACAGATAATGTATGTTATTCAGCGTTTCTGTTACTTGCCATGTTTTAGACTTGATTGTTTTTCTTGAATCAAGTATGAGTTTATTGTATAGAGAGGAAAGAAAAAAGAAGAGGGGTGCAGATTTGCTTGTACCGATAACTTATGACTAGTAACAAAACTCTGAATACCATATGTATTTGTACATACCAGAACCAACACTCGTAAAACTGGTGCAAACAGGTATATCTGTGCAGACCTATATTACATATGTACATTATAGCATTGCACAGATACATCTGTTTGCACTAGTTTTGCGTGTTTTTGGTTCTGGTAAGAACAAATATGTTATTTAGCGTTTCCTGTTACTAGTTGTAAATGTTGTTTTTTAAGCAATTATTGTATGGTTGGGCAATGAGCAAATGAAAACAACACATTTATTTTTGTTGTTTTTCTAAAACAAATAAGATACATAAAACTGCTTTTACCGTAAGTGCCTTATGATGTGTTGAGAAAAAATATCCATAGCTGATGAATAAGGTAGTTTAGACGAGAACAATTTTTGTTCTTTTCCAAATTACACGAGACTAATTCAGCTGGCACAAAATGTATACGTATACACAGCTTTGTGTGTTTTAGTGTTTTTCGTATTCATTTAACACCTGCTGTTTTTTAATTTGTGTGTGTATTGGTTTTATGCTGCTAATGCGGGGTTGTAGCTGGTTGAAAAGTTATGCCAACCGCAAACCACTCTCTCTCTCTCACCTACAAACTGCCATGTTATGCCAGCACAATTATGCCCGTGTAAATCAGCGCAATGAATGAATGAAAGCAAAATTTCACACACACATGTAAGTAAATGATACATGTACATGAAACACATGCATGTGTAATTACTCTCAGAGCAAAATTGCCTCTCTCTCTCTCTCTCTCTCTGTATACTTGGCTGCGCCACAAAAAAATATAACGAACGTCCGCATATACATCTGCACATCATGTATTTGTTTCAATACTGGTTTTTTCATATATTTGTATTACAATATGTATTTTTGAGCAAAAACAGATCAAACAGTTGCTCAGCAGCAATACAATAAGCAATTGTTATTTGTTTACAATTGTATTGTAATTTGGAAAAGCACACACACACAATAACTATTATACTAGTTCTGTCGTTCACACTACAATTATATGGTACATACCATGGTATATTTGTTTTGGCTATACAAACGAGTATACAAATGCAACCCTTTAATGTACATATGGATGTATGTATGCATGTAAATATGTAGTAGAAAGATAGTTTTTAAAATGCATTTTTATACATACTACCTATATAAATGAGGAGCTGGTGAACAAAATTAGACATGTCCTCAGAAAATGATTTTTTAATATTTTTTTCGGGATCTCCAATTACACATCTATGAAGTTATGAAATATTTTCATTCAAAACCAGTTCCATCCTACATTAAAAAAAAAAAACGAAAACTGGAATTTTCCTTGCTAGTCTCTATCTATGTAGTTCAGTTATTTCCTTGTCCTTGTTTTGTACGCCAGCTCCTCAAATATATGTATGTATGTTGTTAACACTTATTCCATCGACAAATTAAAAAAAAACGTTCCTTCCTTTGCTGTCTGTTGTACCACACTGTAATAATATATACACATGTATGTATGTATGTATGTATGTATATGAATGCGTGTGTATGTGTCTGCTATGTGTGTTATTTAATTTGTACTCTGAATGAGTTTATAGTATTTCTAATGTTCCTATTTTGTAGTACATTGTTGTTGCACTTTTCGATATTATCTATAATTAATTATTAACTATTTACAGACGCACTTATGTATCTAGTTGTGTTTCGAAGTCAAATTTTCTTTTATACATATATATGCAAATACAAATGCATACATATTGTACGAGTATGTGTACGCAATTGGTTAATGCTTCGTCGTTATTTTATATTTTTGTTAAGCTTATGATGCTTCTCGTCCTACAAGACCATTTGGAGGCTGAGGAGATTGCGGATTCTGTTGATGTGACTGGCTAGGTTGTTGTTTTAACCAGTTTTCTTTCGCTAATAGTGTGGAAGATGCTATTGATGATGATGTGGGTGGATTAGCTGACGATTGTTGTTTTTGATGTTGCGATGATGTGGTAGGTGTATTGTTGCTTCGGCTACTACTGCTACTACTTTGGCTACGACTTCGATTATTAGGAGGTTTTTTCTTTTGGCTGCGATCACTGCTGCTACGTCTACTAAGCGGTATGCGATCTGATTTCATACCCTTTGGTGGGGGTACATCATCGTCCTGTTCATATGTTTCATGACTTGAAGAAGTTGAAACTACGGAAGATGAGGATGGATATTTCTTAAAACGATCTCCTGTTTCCGCTGCTCCATCTCCAACTCTACTGACATTTAATGGAGATTTTGGTTGTGGTAATACTGCTGCCGATGACATTGTACCAGCTAAGGCTGAATGTGGTGGTGGGGGACCCATTATTTGATAGTTGGGATTGCTGCTTATACTGATGGCACTAGATTTTGGACCTTTTGGCTCATTCATCATAACATATGATGAGACATTTTCCTTTTTTGGCGCGGTGGGGGCCTGCATTAATTGATAATTAGGGTTGTCGGGGGCATGCAATAAAGAGCTGCTCGTTGCTGGATTACTTGTAGAAGTTGATGTTCCCGTTGTATTTAGTGATTCATTTAATACTTGATAGTTAGGGTTAGAACTCATAGTGAATGCAGCAGATATTGGCATTTTTGGTTTGTTGAGAAGAGTATCACCACTTCCATCGTCAAATCTTTTATAATTTGGATTTTCACTAGTGCTTCCGATTGCTTTATTAGGTGTATATGTTCGGGGATTTGCGCAGTAGCTATCAGTGCTACCACTTCCACCACTTTCTATTGTGCCCAAATTCTGACCACTCAAACTTTTTCCACGTCCTCCTCTTGTTAAGTTGTTGTTGCTGGTGCTTGGACCAGCAACGCCGCCACTCGTTGAGCTAGCGCTTTTATAGCTGGCGTTGCTTCCCGAACGCTTGTGCGTGTTAAACAAGATGCTACGAAATTTTGATGTAACATTACTTCCCAAAGAATCGGCAACGGCTCTCAAACTTGGATATCTGCCAGGCTTAGAAGCATTTGATGAAGCTGCTGACGCGGTTGATGGATGTAGGGCTGAGGGTGCTGGCTGTCCAGTTACTTCATCGGGCATTGAACTGGACAGAGGCATTATTGTTGGTTGTTTTTGACGTTGTTTCGAGCGTGATAACAAGTTCTGTCCAGCCGTTGCATGCTCATTTAAATCATCTTCATCGTCATCGTGGACATTGGTAGTGACTTTTTCGCTATAATTTGGACTTGGATCGTACATTTCGTAACCTTGTTCATTCGATTCACGTTTAATTTCCATTAGGTCTTTAAGCTCAAAATCGGGAGGGACGTATGCATTATCGTCGTCGGAACGATGATGGCGAGCTTGCTGCTGTTGTTGTTGTTGTGAATAACGAGTGGGCTGATAAAGATTCCTATGGTGAGGATGCGTATGTGGATGAGGGTAGTAACTGGTTCCTGCGCCAGTCTTTCTTAATTCGGCCGATGTCGATGGCGCCGAGCTAAGCGTTTGATTATGTGAATTAATAATACGCGACATATTAAAATTATTTCTAACATTTTCGTCCGGCGTACTACTGATGACAATTGGAGAGCCAGTGAGGCTGCAACATAACACAACAAAAATACATGTTCACAATAAATGTACCGATGGATGGACAAAATTTTCTTAATCAATATTTAATTTTATTCTGTAAAATATTTACCACTTGCTTAATCGCTAAATACTCGTACATACCTGTATGTTGAATGAGGATCATCATCGTCTATTGCCATTGATGAATCTCCACGACGTTCAACAGAGAAATTATTATCCATGTTTAGTTTGTATTCTCTGCTTTCCTGTAACCGGAGTGGAGTTGTCACGTCTTCCATATCGTTATCAAGATCAGCAAATACATCTCCTGAACGCTGATTTCGTTCTAAAAGTAATAATTTCATAGCACGTTAAATATATACATACATACTTTAAGCTTTCAATTCCACCTGCTATTTCCCTAGCTAAGATTTGTTGGCCCTCTTCTGTGTGATAAAATGATACTTCACGAAAATGAGGATCAGCTAAATCAAGTAGATATCGGATGATTTCTAAAAATGAAGGTCTGGCTGAGGGTCTGTGGTGCCAACATTTTTGCATTAAGTTATATAATTTGTCTGGACAATTTTCGGGACGTTCCATTACGCCACCCTCGATGACATATCTTAAAACTTGGTCATTTGATAATCCCTGGAAGAAATATAAGATATCGAAAAAATTTTATTATACATACATACATACATACTTATATTTTTCAAATGCAGTTCTAAAACAGAGCCTTTTTTAAAATCGTTATAAAACAAACTAATCTACATATCGTATGCAAATACATACATACATAGATATGTGTACGAAGGTGAGTCATTAACTCAGTGACTTTATGAGGAAACACAGGTTTTTATATAAAAAATTATTTTATTTTTCAGCATAGACTCCTTTGAGATCTATGAACTTTAGTCCAACGTTTCTCCAATTTTTTTATCCTGCCATTTTTTAAAGTTTGTGAACAATGAATTTTCACTCGGAGCAAAATTTATGGATTTTTGCCATGGAAACCGCACATGAGTGTGTGGTCGATTGTGAGCAAATGCGGCATTTGCGGAAAGCTTTCTCATACCCAAGTGATCATTGAAAATTGAAACCACTGAGCCATGTGAGATGCCAATGACTTCCACAATCTCTATCACTTTCAGTCTCCGATCGGGTAAAACCATATCGTGAATTTTTTCAATTGTTTCGCATGTAGAGAACTCAACTGGGCGTCCACAATGTTCAGCTTGTGCGCCCATAACGAACTTTTTTAACAATGAAATTGATGGTTGAGGAGTCCCCATAGTGTTTATCAAAATAATGCTTAATGAGCACACAAAATTCAATTTCTCCATTTTCATCTCAAAACGCGCGGTAGTCTGTTTTCAACGGCTGCAAAACACAAACTAACTGATGACAGGAGCCAACTGACAGTTGACTGTTGACAGAAGCAGTGTTGCCATTTCAATTAAGAGGCGGGAAATTCTAAAAGACACCGAGTTAATGATCCACCCTCATATAATCTAGGAGAGGCAACAAAAACTATTTTTTCGTGAACCGCTCTAATGTATAGCATACATATGTATGTATTTTGCAATATGACAAATCTTCTCAATATAATCACGAATAAAAAACTGTAGAATATTCGAATAAAATCATTATTTACCTGGTACGGTTGGGAAGCCAACGTCGCCATTTCCCATAGTACAACGCCGTAGCTAAAGACATCACTGGCGGTCGAGTATATTCCGTCTTTCAAACTCTCCGGAGGCATCCAACGGACAGGAAGCAAACCTTTAGTCCCCTTTCGATAATAGTCGTTTTCATAGATATCTCTTGTCATTCCAAAGTCGCCTATTTTAACTGTTAAATCAGCGGCTACCATGCAATTTCTAGCTGCCAAATCTCGATGCACAAATTTTTTTGCTGACAAATAGGCCATTCCGTCAGCTATTTCGATTGCCATTTGATAAATACGACTGATATGAGGAGCCTGGATAGATACAGCAGGTCGCGTCGTTAACGGTATACCCAGTTCGTCTCTTTCATCAGGACGGTGAGCACGTAGATACGACTTTAAATCACCGTTTTTCATAAGTTCCATTATAACCAAAGCTGGTTGCCCACGCGAACAAACACCCAACAACCGAACAACATGATAAGTGTCAAACTTCTTCATAACAACTGCTTCATTTAAAAAGTTAATACGCTCTCTATCAGTGGCATTTTCATTAACCGTCTTAATAGCACATGGTGTATCTTCGTTGCTATTATTATAGCCTTTTAGAATACCCTCATAAACCATGCCAAAGGAACCCTGTCCCAGTGGATTCAATTGTATAACTTTGTCGCGAGAAACTTCCCAATCATCCGGTATATACTGTAGACTAATGTAATGCGGATTTATAGTTGGGAACATTTTCAGATCCGAAGGTGTTGCCAAAATTTGTCTTCGACATATATAGAACGTGATAATACCTATTAGTAAAACAGCTAGGAGTACGCCAATTGTTATGCCAATTATTACACTCAGTGGCATGGTGATGGGCTAAAATGAAATAGATTGAAAAGCATTTGATACCGTATTGTTTGATCATTTCTAGAAATCAACAATGTGTGTGATGTTAAATTTTAAAATGTATAACCCTTGACACAAACCTGTTAACACGCTAGGAGAGCTCTGTTAAAGCACAGGGTTTGTGTCAACGATTATAAATTTCAAAATTTAACCTGATACACAAATCAACATAACAAAAATAACTTGTACTTACAGGTATATCAACGTAGATCGTTTTTGAGGATTGCCCTTCGCCTGCTAAAGTGTTTGTAGTTATTCTTATTGAGTAATTACCAGGATTTAGGTTAGTGAGCGCGTAGCCATATTGCTGATATCCCAATTCTATATAATCCGCCTGTGTTATACATTTTTTTTCTTCCACTGCATCGGGTGCTTGTAGCAAATATGATATAGTATAGGACACGACTGCTCCATTCGGCCGTTTAGGGCGTTCCCAAAAAATACGAATATTGCTTTTTGATGAATTCGTAGTTTCTCGCATGGCCCGAAATTCTTCCACTCTGTCAACGTTTTCTAAATAAAAAAAAAAAAACAACCAGTGCGGAAATCGTCAAGAGTTGTGTTAATTTTTATTATTTATTAACCCCCGACTAAAAAAAGGGGTGTTATATGTTTGTAGTGTGTGTCTGTCTGTGTCCACGTACAGGCCAAACGGCTGGACCGATTTTCATTTAGTTTTTTCTGTTTGAAAGATGACTTGATCGAGAGGGTTCTTAGCTATGTTTGAAAAAAATCGGTCCAGCCGTTTAGAAGATATAACATCTTTTCTGAAAAAAGTCGGGGGTTTTTAAAATTTTTAATTTTTGTTATTTATTTATTTATTTCCAATATATTTTATAAATCAATTTATAAAATATATATCAAAGGCGCCGGTAGCTAGACCATATGCGCTCATATTACTACATTCTACATAGTATTTAATGCAATCTTACATAATCATAAAGTAATAAACATCAAATTAAATAAAAAATTATTTACAAAGGAAAGAGTATATACATAAGTTAAATTTTTATTATATATTAGGTTTATTCATTTACTAAAAATTGTTACGAGTTTGTAACAATTGTTACTGGAAAGTGTTCATTAACTCAAAAAGTTTGAAAGGAGAGAGCGTCAAAAGAGAGCAAAAAATTGAGACAAAAAAATTCTTACAAATTATTACTACATACCCAGCTAAAAAAATTATATATGGTCCATATATTTTTAATATATGAATGAATATAACTATATATGAGTATGTATGAATTCATGTATGGAAATATATGGGATTATACATGGCAAAACTATTATATATGAATTAATATAAGGACTAATATATGAAATGAATTATAATATATGAGCTCATATATGGATATTTAATTATGAAGCTCTTCATATGTGGATCCATATATAAAAATAAGATTTAATATGTGGAGAAATATAAAAATGTATGCATACATGATATCTCACATAAGATCGTTTATGCAATCAAAAAAGCTTGGATTTTATCACTGGTGAATTGGAAATCCATTAGAAAATACATACGTAATGCCAAGTTTATATGCGTACCCTCAACGTTTTGTTACAAAAAAAACCATTCTTGTGTGATTTTATACATTATGGCCCCATTTAATATATCAAATAATCAAAAGGATAATCCAGTCATTAATTTTATAGAAAATAACAGAATTCTTTAGATAAAAAACAAAGTTGAAATTGAAAACTATTGTTAGACGGATTATTTTTTCTTTTATAATTAATTGCATTAGTTTTTAATCTGGGGGTCTACTGCGTAATTCGAAAGGAAAGAAAAAGTTTTCGAATTTGTATGTTTATAACATGTAAATTCGAAAGCATTTTCTTTCGAATCGAATTACATAGTAGGCCCCTTAATTTTTTTAAATTAAATTTTATGTACGAATACGAGTTTTGTGTTTTTTAAATAATTGATTCACCTTTTGACTTAAAATGATGAATGAAATGACTTTTAGTTCGTTTTTCATTATTTGTCCAAACAAATGTTTCATTAAATCCTCCCTTTTCAAAATCTAAAAAAAGTAATTTTAGTAATTTAGTTTATTGCACAGCAGTGCGCTTTTGTGAATTTAGAGAGTATGAATATAAACTTTGCATACTGTAGAGGGAATATTTACACATCCATGTATGAAAGTGTATGAATATATATAATCATATATGGCCATATACCCTCATTTTTCGGATCCGAATCACATATGGGATATCATATATGCTCCATACATATTTTTTTAGCTGGGTAGTAAAATTTTTAATTGCAAGAATTATCCAACCACCTGTTGTGTGTTTTGTTGTCAAATCAATTTTTTCCGTCTATTCTCATACTCCCGCCAGGAGAGTTATTTGGCCAGTTCGTAGAACTATTACGCCATCATCAATTCACACGATTTGTCGTGCTACAATTTAGGATCCAACTCCAAGAATCACACGCCGATCTGCACCGTTGTGTAGAAAGCCGGAATCCTCAAAATCCTCTCCTGTTTCAATGAGTTTTATTTGGTACTTCATAAAGATTGCAAAGTATGCTTTCTTAAAAAGCTAGGTTATTAAAATAATTTTTTGCATGCGGCTAGCAACCGACGTCACGAAACAGTAAATCGGTGCCGTTAACTGACACCAACTACTAATCACATGCGGAGGGTGAGACGCTAAACTATCTAAGAGCAATAAACGAACAGTGACCTAGTTGCATTTGCGAAGTAATTGCCAACGACGCGTGATGTTAACTCGCCCATAGCTGTTTTACGAATGAAACTAATTATTTAAAAAATATCTGAAAAAGGAAAACTGAAAAATGTACATTTCTTTGTTTAAAAAAAACATATGTATATATGTATGAAAAAAGAAGGCATGTTTTCTTAATTTGTTGTTTTTCTCTCACTAAGCCACATAAATTCAATTTTAATGGCAAATAATTTTGTTTGTTTCTCATATCTGAGCAGAGATGGAAAGTGGCGTTTTGGTATTTGTTAATGAATAAAATTAAAAAATTATGAAAAATGCATAAAAATAGTAAAAATACATGAAACTGTGTAAAGTATTTCATATTAAATGTCAATTTGTTTAAAAACTTGCAATTTAAAATATTATCAAAAAAAAAAAAAAAAAAAATACATCAAAATACATAGATTTCCATCCATGGTTCTGATATAAATAAAATTTTCTGGCAAGTTTTTACAAGTAAATGATCGAACAGAATTGTGGCATAAACACATTTTCCATACAAATTGACACCAAAAAATATCCTCAGAAAGCAGTCGAGAGATAGAACTTATTTTATTTGGACATCGTTTTTTCTCGTTCTCTCACATATAAATAAATATTCTCTCAACAATTCTACCATACTTTCGATCAATTTCATACATTTTGTAAACAAAACTACATAGAAAAATAATCACAAAAGAAAATAAAACAAATATTAGGGGGCATTTGAAGTTACTGACGTAGTTTTTATTATGGGCGGCGATTTTTCCTGAAGTTACGGACTTATTCCGTTTGATCATTAAAGCGTTCAGTTACTTTTTCATATTTAGGAGAGTTATTTTGTAACGGCCATATGTATAATCAAAAATTGGCATGAAGTTAGCATAAGTGGCAAAATTTAACATGATCTTAACGTGTTTTGCCATATAATTTTACATTAAAAATCATGCTAGGATGTAATCCTGTGTTAAAACTACATTATGCGGGGAATTTTAATGTCAAATTGTATAGCGGAACTCGTCAACACTTAGTTCAATTTTGTCACTTATGCTAACTTCATGCCAATTTTTGATTATACATATGGCCGTAAATTTCTATCTTATGCTAGGAACACAACTGGGACGAACGACGAATTTTTCGGTGAGAACTTTCGTCATAAAAAATAAAACACATTTGTTCATATGAAAATGAACACAACACCGCCGTAGAACGAAATTCGTAGTTCGTGACGAACTCTGAGATAGATTTATTTCTATTTTATACGCCGACGAACGACGAAAAAAACAATTTTCTCTCACTCTCTTTACATACACAATAAACAGTGTGACCAGATTTTAAAATAAAATTAAGCTAAATCACGTATGTCTTTAATATATTTTTAGAGAATATGCAATTTGGAGTAAAAAAGGCTAAAAAAGCTAAATGCGTTTTTAAAAAGCTAAAAAAGAAGCTAAGAGCTTAATAAAAATTTTAAAGCTAAATCCAGAAGAAATAAGCTAAATTTAGCCCAAAATTAGCTAATATGGTCACACTGACAATAACCAACTTTATCAATTATAAGAGCTGCTACGCAACGAATTCTTATCGAAGAATTCGTCGTTCGTCCCAATTGTGTTCCTAGCATTATTCTCTCTTTGCTAGTTTCTGCTGAGAAAGTAAATGAACAGACCTATTTACTACTTTGTATTTGAAGCATACATACCGAGTTTTAGCGTGCGTACATAAGTCTTTACTTCAGTACTACAGTCTGGTGCAATATCGTCTTCGGGATCTACTTCCCGACAAGCTTCAACACCCAACATATACCATGAAAAATGTTTCAATTTAGTGAAAACATATTCAGTTGTCGAGGCATTAACTGAGTCCACAAACACTTCGAAATATTCGCCATCAGCACTTTTGCGCGTTTCGTTGAAAAACACCGTCCCCTCAGTATTCTGTTTACTAACGTTTGAAGAAGTAGTGGTACTTGAAGTAGAACTCATTGTTGTACTATCGTAGATAAAATTTTCTTTTTCCGAGGCATCGCGTATATGACGTAAGATAACACTATCTTGAGGCTCCCCCTCCATATCATGGCGATTTGTGTTATTATTCTGGTCCAGATATTCGTTCAATTCCACATTTGCTGCTTTACTTTTATCTTTCCTATTTAAAATAAAGAAAAATAGATAAAAAAATTTTTTTTCGATGTGTTTAAAAGAATTCCGGAACAATTGTGCGATTTCAACTCACTTTACATAAATAAAATTTTGTAAAGAGTTTTCCAATTCAATGCTTTCATGAATATTCGCTTCAATTTCGTCGTCATCGTACATTTGAGTATTTTTCTTCTTACAGTTGCAATTTTTCGGTAGTGCTGGCTTTTCAGTTATTGTTGGCACTGGAATTTCTGGCTTACTAACTTCCTTTAGAGCTAAAACAACATTGCAATATTACATTTAACTTTTCATTCATTTCAAATGTTAACAACAATAAATCTTACGATCTTTGCAGTAGTTTCGGGACTCTATCTTTTGAATACGTTTATCGTAGACTGCACGTATTTTATATTTTATGAGCTTGCCATTTGTTGTGGTGGGGGGTAACCAATTCATGATAATATTATGACTAGAGTTAGCATATGCTTGCAACTTGTTAATAGTTTGCGGTTGATCGGATTTTGTTGTAAAGTGATGTATCTCACTTTGAGCATTACGACGTTCAGTTGAGATTGTCAAAGTCTTGACATAGAATGAATACTTTGTATAGGGTTTAAGGTTTTGAAAAATATAATCCGTCGATTTAGAAGGATCACTTACTTCCCACCTATTTTTTTATAAAAATATAGCACATAAATTTTTATACATTTGTCAATAAAAACAAAAAACGACATACTTATCAGCGCATGGTCGAAAAGCGTGTTTAGTTGCATTGCCATATGGATCTTCGATGTGTAGAAATTGGTAACCAATAAATGTACGCAAATCGTCGTAATCCATTGGATTATCAATTCTGACATAAGCAAAAAGTGAAGCTACCCTTATTATGGTAACATTAAGTAATGATGTATTACCTTAAATAATTATGGATGCAATAGTTTTAGTTTACTAAAAATAATTTACATTGAATTATATGTATACTCACATGTGCCCCTAGAACCATTTGAGTCCTCCGATACTTCCTTTGAATCAAAACTTGTTTGATTCAATACTGGCAGTAACACATTTATCTCGGAAGGACACAACTTTACATTGAAGTGAAAAAAAACAGATCCTCTTAATATTTTTACTGTTTGATTTGGGTTCCATATTGTTTCGATATCAGAGTTTGACACTACATACATGGCGTATCTATATTCGTGAGACAAAAAAAATTCATTGTCGTTTTGAATAAACAATACAATGGTTTTTAATTTAGTTTACACAAGGGGCCATTCACATATTACGTAATACTATTTTCGGAGTTTTTTTTATAAATAAAAGCATGATACAATATCATAAAGTTAAAACCATTCTCTCTTTTCGTCGCCATATTAACCTTCTGACGTTTATGCTGATTATTTTTTACTCTCAAAAATAATGCTACCGTGTGAAATCCGGACATTTTGTTTATTTCGCTTATAGAATTACATTTACTATTCAAAAGCACAAATTACACATTTTCTAAAATCATTCCTACAACAAGTTCCTACTGTTGCAGTTACATTACATTACAGTCGGCTAAAGGCTAAAGGCTCAGTTAGCCGACTGTAATGTAATGTAACTGTAACGTAGAAAACAGCTGATTGATATTTTTATATGAAAATTAGGTTACGTTACATTACATCTCTATAACCATTTCCATTACTTTTACATAACAAAATCGATCAGCTGTTTCTTACTGTTGCAGTTACATTACATTACAGTCGGCTAACTGAGCCTTAACTGAGCCTTTAAGGCAACGTAGGAAACAGCTGAACATTACATCGCTATAACCATTTTCATTACTTTTCACATAACAATATCGATCAGCTGATTCCTCTGCCGTTGCAGTTACATTCCAATACAGTCGGCTAACTGAGCCTTTAAAAGTGAAAGTACATAAGATGCGTTAGAGCGCGTGCGAGCTGTAGGCATCTGTCAAAAAAAGTTGATATATTGTTTTTGCATACAACAAGTTACATACGAAACTTATTGGAGAGTTTGAAAAACATACAGTATTGGATAAAAAAGGATTTGTAACTGTTCCAAGTCCATTTTTCAATGTAAAAAATAAAAAACAATAGAAAAGGAATTTATAACGCATGTTGTGTAACTTGCCATTTTTCATGCTGTAAAGTTTTCAAACGCACGATACTTGTGAGAGTGTTATGTACTTCTACTTCTAGGAGTTTAAACTACTACTACTTTTTATGACATACGGCCCTATGTATAAGGAAAAACTTGCAAGAAGTTAGCATAAGTGGCAAAATTGGATATGATCTTAACATTAAAAATAACGCTAGGATTTGAGTGTGGGTTAAAACTACATTATGCGCTGATTTTTAATGTCAAATTATATGGAGGAACTCGTTAGCACCTAGCTCAATGTTGCCACTTATGCTAACTTCATGCCAAGTTTTTTGTGTCTCTTGTAAAATTTGGTTGAAGTGAGTTAGCAGGTTTACAATCTAAGTTGACGATATGTACATGTGGATGTATGTAAGTATGTATTTAGTTTTATGTTTTGTAAGAAATTTATTATAAAATGCATACTAACTTGTCCTCAATCAGGGATTCACCTTCTATTCGTTGCAAATTTTTGAAAAATTTCAGATTAAAAATACCAATAGTACCCTGAACTGTTAGTGAGGTTTTGATTGATATTATTGATGAAAATGAGTATGACAAATCTTCCATCAAATGACCTGAAAGTTAAGTAATAAAATATTTGAATTAGAAAACGTGTATATACAAATGTATGTACTATATAAATATCGCACACTAAATCATAAAAAGCCACAACTCAAAAAATCCGAGTTGTAACTGTTTATGATTTAGAGTGCGATATGTACATTTGTATACGTACGTCCGCCTCTTCTGATTTTAATAATTAAAGGTGAATCTACAATGTGTGTGCAGGCATGAAATTCTCTAGCCTTTGCCACACTATCGATAACAGCTCCTTCACATATTTTAGTACATATGTCACCACATTTTTGACAAGTCCTATTAGTTTTCGTATAACCTTCCGGACAAACTGTTGAACAAGTTCCATCAAAAGCCACCAACACTTCTTGCCGATTATTTTCATATTTTGTACCAATAATATTGCATGACTCTGCTGTCAGACACCGGCGATCCAAGTACTGCAAAATGGCATCATTGCACCATCATTTTACTGTTTAAATAGCAAATTGTTTTTTTAATACACTTACTTTATAATAATTATCAGGACATGTGTCAGTGCATGTTGTATTGTATATTGAAAAATTTCTGCAACTAATACATTCATTCAAGTTATCAGATGAACAGCCTCCAAGGCACGCATCGTTGCAACAGGTGTTTTCGTCAACACAATTGTTTCGACATCTCTTGGGACAGACTTAAAAATTATATGGAAAGAAAAATTTATAAATTTTTTTATATTAATACACTGTTAATTCAATATTCTTTCATTTGCCAACAAATTAGTCAAGACATTTTCAAAAAAGATAAATTTCGTTTAACATTTAATAATAATTACATTTTTGACAAGATTTACTGTTCCAACAGTATCGACGACCGTGACGTTCTTTACAAGAAAACTCATTTTGTACAACCGATTCACCAATACTCCATTGATCTCCCGGGCAAGCCGGGCATTCGATAGCGTCGCGATTTGCCTAAAATTACACACAAAAAATATTATTTCATATGATTAAACATTCTATAAACAACAATAAATAAATATTTCACCTCAATAACTATATCTGTAGTGTTAGTGACAATTTGAGACCAATCAATCGAGTCAACATAGCATAACATAACATTATTTTCGATCCTTATACCGCCTCTAGATATTGTTGTCAATTGCGTCAAACCGAGTTCTTCGAGATGCGAATTTGAGTATACAATTAAGGCGTAACCTTCAAATAAAACTCTTCCCCGGATTATACTCAAGTTTGGAAAAATTTTCCCAAGTGATCGCAAATAATAGACTTGATGAACAATCAAAAAATCTGTAATTTCTGTTAGCATTGGATACGTCTCATTATAGTCCTCCAGCGAATTTTCATTTAAAAGAGATATTAGCAAGAAACCTTCAATAACCGTGCAGTTATCCAGTTGACGAAATTGTTCAGCTGTATTTCGAATATCGAGAGATTTACACACTGAAAAAGAAAACGTTTGTAAATTAAAATATATTTTTTGAAGAAAAAAAAAAGCAATGTGAGTCCGATCACAGAGGAGATGTGTAAACATCTAGTAATGAAAATTTTTTTAAGTTGGAAGTACTTATGCTTTTAGAATATTTTTTTTAATTAATTAATTAAAAGTATCAAAACTTTCAATATTGTAAATACATAGTAGGAATTTGTTGGTTTTTGTTTGTTTTATTAAACTTATTTGGTTAGTAAATGGGCACACTGCAGTATATATGTACTGCATTAAAAATTGCAGTAAGCAGTAAATTTACTGATTACTAAAAAAAAATTCAGTAAATTTTTACTGCTAATGAAATTTAATTTGCATTACCTGTAAAATCGTAGGGCCGTATTCATAATAAAATTGTAGCAAATGGCAAAGTTTTTCTCATTAAACTTTTGTATGAAAAACATTTAGCCACTTGGTAGAATTTCATTTTGGATACGTGCATTACTGATTACTGAAAATTCAATGCACCTCCTCATATAATAAATCATTTAGGCACTTTATAAAAATTGTAGAAAAAAATTTTAGTAATCAGTAAAAATTTACTGGTTACAAAATTTTTTGTTATTTTTACTGAAACTTTAGTGGTACTGCAGTGCTCATCTATGGTAAATGCCTTTACTTTTACTTTTTAATTTTTAATTCCAGTTATTCATCGTTTAGTTGTTGCTGTTCTTGTTGTTGTGTACGCATTGCAATTAAAATAAATTCAGTAAAGTGCGACTTTGACTCGCGCATATTCGGTTTTGATTTTTTTTTTTTTTTTTGATTTAGCTTTCTTCCTTTCTTAAGTTTTTTCAGTTTAAACGATTTTTTTTCAGTTTTATCGCTTTTTCTCGTTTTGGCGTTTTTTTCTCTTTTTGGGTTTTTTTTAATTTTCGCAATTTTTTTCATTTTGGCAATTTTTCATTTTGGCCATCTTTTTCTGTTTTTTTGGGGTTTTTTCATTTTGGCGATTTTTTCTCTTTTTCGGGTTTTTTTATTTAGGCGATTTTTTCATATTGGCGATTTTTTTCATTTTGGCGATTTTTTTCATTTTTGCGATTTTTCCGGTTTTTCGCGATTTATTTTAGTCCTAGAGATTTTTTTTAATTTGGTGCTTTTTTTCGTTTTGGCGATTTTTTTGTTTTATAAATAATATAAAATATAAAATCTATATTATTATTATTATCTACATATATATATTTTTAGTACCCCTAACTGGGCTGTGTCACGCCCATACGAACGAAATATCTAATATCTTGAAAGCTATATGAGAAAATTAAAATTTGTTATGAACGCTTTTAAGAGCTAGGTGCGAAGTAATTCAAAATATTGGCAGAATAAGACCTAGGGAAGGGGTGCCCCATACAAAGAAATTAATAATAATCTTATATCTTGAAAGCTTTAATATCCAGAGCCCTCAAATTTAGTATAGATTCTTTTGAGAGCGAGATGCAAAGTATTTCAAAATATTCGTAGAATAGGACCAAGGGAAGGGACACCCCCATAGAAAGTAATTAATAATATATTTTGAAAGCTATAACAGCAAGTGCCAAGTAATTCAAAGTATTGAGATGATAGGACAGGGGGAAGGGGCACCCCCTATACAAAGTAATTATAAAAATCTTATATATTGAAAGCTATAAAGCAGGAGTCTTCAAATTCGGTATGAGCTAATTTAATTTGAAAACAATTAATAGAAGTATAAATTATAATAAATTTAAAACAATAACGGTCTAATTCATAAAAAATATTTTAGGTTTATTACAGGTTTATTTACAGAAATATGTCAAATAAGTCAACGATCACAACAAAAAAAAAAAAAAAAACGTTTGCTGGGTCAGCTAGTATACATACCGAGAGCCTATATTCAAAATACGTCAACTCAAATTTGGTCAAAATGGGTTTCCGATGGCAAATGGCTCCGCTATGCAATATTCATCTGTAGTAAAAATTTCGAATCAAAAAAATTCACCCTTATTCCAGTTGGCGACATCGACGTCACTTTAACACAATACCAAAAAATTGGGGCTTGTTTACTCGCTCTCGAAAACAATTTTGCGCTACTGACAATCTATTTCCGTTCCCTAAGGTGTAAAAAATAACATAAGCCTGCCAACTGGAGTCAGTTGTTTCCGACAACGGGTACACAAGCCCCAATTTTTTGGTATTGGGTTAAAGTGACGTCGATGTCGCCAACTGGAATAAGGGTGATTATTTTTTCTCGTTTTATATAAATTTTTCTTATTCTGCTATCTCAAAGTACAATTTTTTTTTGGTGAAAGTAAATGCAAACACCCATGTAAATTTCGAATATTTTTAAAAAATTAGTAATTTATAATAAATCTACCTCGTATCTTTTTGCATTTAGCATGTTGAACATAGATCTGGTAAGGATCTTGATATCCTATGGCTAGTTTTTGAGATATGGCCACATATTAGTACAGAGGGGTTCCGATAAAAAAGAATTGGTAATGTATGTATAACTTTTAAACTGTTAATCGAATAGAAACATTATGTATGGACCGATTATAGTCAATGATATAAGCTTTCGAAATTTAATTTGGAGTGACCCTGTACACTAGAGAGTGAGTTAGAGTGCTAAAGATGACCACCTCGAGATGGAAGAGGCTTTCAGTCAGGCTAAAGTTATTTTTTATGGTATTTTAAGTTTTTTCTTGTAGCTTTTCAATTCTTATATCTAGTATTGAGTAAAGGATTTCACAAATTGAGGTTAATTTAATCTCTAAAGGCTGTGATACACTATCATACACAGTCGTTCGATCTGTAAAAAAAAAATCGTGTGTGCTCAAAAAGCATGATAGTGTGGATTAAAATTTGACATGTGTGACAGATTTTTTTGACAAGTCTGTCCGATTTCCAAAAATTCATAAAATGATAATTTCTATTAGATCAGAGATGCATTTTGTAAGTCAGTTGATAAGAAAACTGCAAATTCTGCTTCATTTATTTAAAGATAGAGAGATACATTTTGAAAATTACATTTGCATTATTATTTCTTTAGAAATGCAAAATAATTAAACATAAATTATTTATTTGGAATGTTTTTGCATCTTTTTTGTGGAATAGTGTGGCACCTATAAGAGATTTTGTTGCAAGTTTTTTGGAGTGTGACAGAATTCAATCCGATTTTCCAGTGATTGAATCGTACGACTGTGTATGATAGTGTATCACGGCCTTAACCAAATATTCAGGTATGTGATGGAAAACGATCGTTTTCAAAACAATTTCAAAGCAATCATTTTGAAAGGGTGTCATGAATTCCAATCGATTTTGAGTATTGAGCCAATCTCAAACTGCTGACTTCTAAAAATCACACTTAGGGCCATTATTACAACTTAAAGATAGTTAAAAGTAGGATTTTATCGGACGTATAAAAACTTTATCATTTGCAAAATTTTACTTTAACCTAAAGTGAGCGATAAATTACAGGCAAGTTTATCCTACCTGGCAAGTTAAATCCAATTTGCAATAATGGAAAGCTTTTTATACGTCCGACAAAATCCTACTTTTAACCTTAAATATAAAATTTAAACCATATAATAGGGCTGTGAAAAGAAATTTATTAAAAATTTTTGGAATAACAAAAATTAAAAATTTTAAAAAATCCTCGAATATTTCTAGAAAAGATTTTATTAACACATAGCTAAAAACCTCAATCAAGTCACTTTTAAAACAGAAAAAACTAAATCAAAATCGGTCCATCCGTTTGGTCTGTACGTGTACTTGTACAGACACGCAGATACACAGACACACACTACAAACTTATAACACCCCTTTTTTTAGTCGGGGGTTAAAAACCATTTAAAGCAAATTTTAAAATTATTAACAAAACGAGTACAGAAAACACATCACACCTTTTATCGTTTTCAAATTGATTTTGTGTCTAAATCGTTTTTCATCACATACCTGATTATTTTGAAAACAGTTTTAGAAAAAAATATTTTTGAACAGTTAACTGATTACAGTGTACTAGGTCCTCTTTTATTTAAAATATATATAGATGATATTAAAAATATTGGTTTTAATGGAAAATTGGTTATATTTGCTGATGATATTTGCCTTTTATACCGTTACATGTCTTAAAAACTCAAATAGAATATGATGCTGCAATTTTAGCTGAATACGTTAGAATTAACAAGTTGTTATTAAATGCAAATAAAACAAAGTTTGTTCGATTTAATCCATATATATTAACGACTGATCAGCTTTTGACAATTCATATAGATGGTGTTCCAATAACTGAATCTGAATCTGTCAAGTACTTAGGAGTGACCTTGTCTAATAACTTGCAATGGGATAAGCATATTGATGTAATTTATTTATTTTTTTATTTAATATATAATTCAGCCTAATGGATTATAATGTCCTTACAGGCTAGCAATATACAATATTATTCTAATAATACATTCAGTAAATGCTTATTCTCTAGACACAATTTAAAATCATTTACAGATAGCGAAAAATCTAAAGTAAGAATATTATTTAATTTATTTAAAATATTTAAAGCTCGTAACACATGGGCTCATTCATAGCATAATTAGTACTATGTGTAGGTACAAAGAAAATATTATAAGACCTGAGCGATCTAAAAGGTATACAAAAGCAGATCAGATTAAATAGATATTCACAGTCAATGGTCCCATTAATTAAATTAAAAATAAATATAATAGAATGAAGAGTTCTTCTCATATAAAGTGGCTTTAAACCTAAAAGCAAGCAACGAGAGTAATATTGAAGGTGACGCTAAGTAAACACGATTTCCACGAAGAGCGAATTTAAGAAATTTTTTCTGGATTCTCTCAATTCTATTAATATGAATAGTATAGAATGACGTGTGTGAAGATAAATTTCGAAATTTAAACCCAAGACACAAACCAATTGCATTAACAGAGCTATGTTAACCTGATAACAGAGCCCTGTTAGACATGAAAATTTTGGAAGTACATACTCAAAATAGAATCCTGGCCATATTTTTCAACAAAATGAGCTAAAAAAAAATCGAAGCATGCAGACTATTATATTTTTCTATATAAAAACAAAAAAAAGTAATAAAAAAACTAAAAGAAACTATAAATTTTTAACTATTAAATAAATTGATTTTTTTATGGAAATTTTTGAATTCCTAGAGAACGAACATACCTGGGCGGCTAATTTGTTTTTGGAATTCATGTCTTTTGTGCCCTTTTATAATATCCAGATTTCAAAACCTTTAACATTTGCGTTTTTCATAAAACAAATTTGATTTTTCTAAATTTTCAAATTTCGATTTAACGCAAATGTTAAAGGTTTTGAAATCTGGATATTATAAAAGGGCACAAAAGACATAAATTCCAAAAAAATTTAGCCGCCCAGGTATGTCCGTTCTCCTGAAATTCGTCCTTTAGTGAAAATCGAAATTTGAAAATTTAGAAAAATCAAATTTTTTTTATAAAAAACGCAAATGTTAAAGGTTTTGAAATCTGGATATTATAAAAGGGCACAAAAGACATAAATTCCAAAAAAATTTAGCCGCCCAGGTATGTTCGTTCTCCTGAAATTCGTCCTTTAGTGAAAATCGAAATTTGAAAATTTAGAAAAATCAAATTTTTTTTATAAAAAACGCAAATGTTAAAGGTTTTGAAATCTGGATATTATAAAAGGGCACAAAAGACATAAATTCCAAAAAAATTTACCCGCCCAGGTATGTTCGTTCTCTAGGAATTCAAAAATTTCCATAAAAAAATTAATTTATTTAATAGTTAAAAATTTATAGTTTCTTTTAGTTTTTTTATTACTTTTTTTTTTTTGTTTTTATATAGAAAAATATAATAGTCTGCATGTTTCGATTTTTTTTAGCTCATTTCGTTGAAAAATATGGCCAGGATTCCATTTTGAGTATGTACTTCCAAAATTTTCATGTCTAACAGGGCCCTGTTATCAGGTTAACATAGCTCTGTTAATCCAATTGGTTTGTGTCTTGGGTTTAAATTTCGAAATTTATCTTGACACACGTTATAGAATGGACTCCATACAAAGGAACAATATTCTAATTTAGAACGAACAAAACTAGTATATAGCATTTTCAAAGTACAAGGATCCAAAAATTCTTTGCAATTCCTTCTAATAAAAGCACATGCAGAATACGCTTTTGGTATCATATAATCAAGGTGGGACTTAAAATTTAATTCACAATCAAGCACAATGCCAAGATCTATTATTTTAGTAACCACTTTCAAGTTTTCATTACATAATTTGTATTGGGAAACTCTTTGATTACGCAAACTAGACCTACAAAGAGACATCTGGTAACATTTATTTATATTTAACAATAATTTGTTAAGCGAACACCAATTCGATACTTTATCAATACAATTTTGTAAAATAAGAGCATCACTTTCTGAGCGGATTTCCTTAAAAATTTTTAGATCATCTGCATATATGTAATAAGAAATGAGAGTCGAAAATGCAATTTCTAATATCATTAATAAATATTAAAAACAACAAAGGGCCCAATATACTACCTTGAGGTATCCCAGAAGTACCAGTATAAGGCAAAGGCACAAAATTTTCCAATACAACTGTATATTTTCTATTGTACAAGTACGATTTCAACCAATTAAGAAATACACCATGAAAACCCATGGCTTGGAGCTTAAGACAAAGTATGTCATGTGCTACCTTATCAAACGCTTTAGGTAGGTCCATGAAAACTGCATCCATTTGATTATGTCTCTCAAAAACAGAGATGCAAAAGTGGTTGAAAACTGCACAATTAGTAGCCGTAGAACGTCCCGGAAAAATTAAGTCTAAAATATCCTCTGCGGTGGGTATATTATACAAGCTCAGAAACAAATTCAATTGTCGTACAAAGAAACTGGTTTATGATAGCTTGATCCATAGTCATCTAACTTATCTTCCAATATGGAATATGGATGGATATAAAAATACTGTTAAACTGAAATCACTTCAGATAGTGCAAAACAAAGCCTTAAAATTGGTTTTTAACTTGCCGCTAAGATACCACACCTTGGACCTTTTCTTTTAGCTCAAGATGTTCTTCCTGTTAGAGGCTTGTATAAAATGCAGTTATTGAAATTTGTTTTTAAATCCATTAAAGGAATTGGTAATCATTCAATCCAGTTTCAAACAAATATGCAAGTTACGCATCGCAATCTGACTGTGGCTAGATGTCGTCTTGAGTTATCGAAACAGCGAATATGTTTTGCTGGTCCTCATGAATTTAATAACCTACCAATATCTCTACAGACCATTTTATCTCTTTCGACATTCAAAACTGAACTTAAAAGATTTTTTTAAATAATGTGGATCTTGCGTAAATTAGTACTTTTTTTTCTCTTTTAAATGAATTTAAATAATAATTTATATATTAATTGATATTTAGCAATTGTTTAATTTATAGCTTGTAAATATTTAGTTGCCTTTTGCCTCTCTAATGCCATTAATGGTGCTTAGGCCTTAAATATAATATGTACATTGTAAATTTAAGCAATAAATAATTAAAAAAAACTCTGTTGCGCTACATTTTTTATCTACATTAAGACCCTTCAGACGTAAATAGATGGAAGTTTATAAAATATTTATTTTTATTTTTACAATTATTGGTTACAAAATTTATGACATTGCGTATTAAACAAATCAACTACGTAGTCAATTGTTTTCAATGTTCCAATTACATATAAAGGGTGTTTTTTATTGAGGTATAGAACTTTAAGTTGGCATCACTTTTTTAACTGGCGGCCATTTTGTCAGCTGTCAAGTGATTACTATTTAGTTTGGTTTGCCATTTCATCATGAACAGGTTGACAAAAGAACAACGCTTGCAAATCGTGCAAATTTATTTCGAAAATAATGGTTCAGTTCGCGAAGTTTACCGCAAGCTCCGTCCATTTTATGGTCGACATAATCGTCCATCAGAGCAATTAATTCGGTTAACCATGGATCGTTTTCGCACTACGTTTACTCTATGTGATGATACGCATCCGCAGAGACGACGAACAGTGCGCACCGAAGAAACAATTGCCGCTGTAGAGCAAAGTGTTGAAGAGGACCCGAATGAATCGATTCGCCACCGTGCACAGCAATTGGAGCCGACTAACCGACTAGTTCCCGAATTGGATTTCATGAATGTGGATGAGTTGTGGTTCCAACAAGACGGCGCTACATGCCACACAGCGCGCGTCACAATCGATTTATTGAAGGAAACATTCGATGAGCGCATAATTTCGCGGAATGGACCTGTCAATTGGCCACCAAGATCGTGTGATTTGACACCATTGGATTATTTTCTTTGGGGATATGTGAAGTCGCTCGTCTACGCCAACAAACCAGAAACGTTAGGTGACTTGGAAGCCAACATTCGTGGCGTTATTGCCAACATACGGCCCCATATGCTCGAAAAAGTGGTTGAAAATTGGACCTGTAGAATTGGCTTTATTCGAGCCAGCCGCGGCGGCCACATGCCCGAAATCATATTTAAACATTAATGGCATAAAATTATCCTTCCAATAAAGCCAAATTGATGGACATTAAGCGATTTTTTTGTGTTTTATTTCAATTCAAAGTTCTATACCTCTTAAAAAAACACCCTATACATATGTACTGGATAACTTAATTACATACATAATTACTTAGAAAAAAAATGGTTCCTATATCAATTAATTGGACCCCTGCAAATTTATGTACTTGTATAATTTAAATAGTCCTTACAGTAGTGGAAATAATAATAAGTTTTATCCCTTTTATAATCAATAATGCATTTGTAAGAAAGTGGGCAAAACACAAAATATAAACATAAGTATGTATAGTACGTTCCGGATAACATCAACTAATTAAAACCGCGAGTGTTGGTTGACCTTTGTCAGATTGTTGATGTTTATGAATGTACAAATTTAAGAACAAAATGCAATTTACACTGTGGTTACTGACTGACTATCATGGTAGAATTAGTAGATTCGTATCGTGAGTTGCGGATCAGCTGACAAAATATGTAACATAAATAAAACATGTTGCTGTTTATTTAATATGTATCGTAACTTATGTGAGGTAGAAATCTACAGAAAATATATTTCTACATGAACTTCTCTCTTAAGGCCGGGGCACAATGAATCCGTCATACGTTATACTTCGCCTTTTTCAACTGACATTATCGCAACGACGGAGAAGGTTGGCACAATGAATACTTTGTTCACGGAAGCATTTGAACAGCTTCAATAGGTCGATTCTCCATTTTATTTATTAAATTCAAATTTTTTTTATTTATTTCATTTAATTTTTTTTCTTTAATTTTATTTTTGCTGCCACAAAACACAAAATCTTAATTCAGAACATACCAAAAAAACCAACCAATATCTGTCAAACTACTCAACGTATGCAAAAAGTTAAAAGTTGACCAGTTTTTGTACTTTGCGTTGACGGACACGTACTGAATGTAACAGCCCTCATAAGAAATTATGTATTTCAACTTAGCTGTCAGTTGAAAAAGGCGAAGTTTAACGTATGACGGATTCATTGTGCCCCGGCCTTTACATAGATACACACACATGTATAAAGCAAAGAGAAATACGATAACAGCTGACACGTTCGCTGGCAACCTGACGTTTTTACTAACATCCAGAATTAAGGATCAGTTAGCCGACTGTCATTTAATGTAACTGCAACAGTAGGAAACAGCTGATCGATATAGTTATGTGAAAAGTAATGCAAATGGAGATAGAATGTAAAGTAACCTACTTTTCATATAAAAATATCGAACAGCTGTTTCCTACGTTGCAGTTACATTACATATTACAATCGACTATTAAACTACACGACCACTTCAACAGTAACACGATACAAATAAATAACCAAATGACTACAACTAGAGAGCTTAAATTTTGTGTGTAGGCTCGTTCCCCTTCCGAAGTAAGAAGGAATTTTTTTTAATTCGAATGCGAAGGGAGCACGTTTGATACCATTTTTTGCACATATTCTAAAGTAGCAGAAAGCCTTTTGGCGCGTGTTTTCTTCTGGAAAGAATCGCAAATATGTTTTGGCAAATTCTGTTTTGTAAGCATTTTCAGCTTTTTTGAGCTTATTTCATACGAAAGACTTTTAGAAGACTACGGAAGGACCTGAACAGAAAGACAAATTGGCCTAGACAATGTACTAGATTTAAGAAAATATGTTGGATTGTTCTTTAGTCTAGTAAAAAAAATCGTCGTAGTCGATATTTTTTACAGTGTCCATCCCTAAACTACATTTCTATACCATGTATGTGTGTACGTACACATGTATTTTAATTGATATTAAGGTAAACAGTCCTAGGTTGCACTATGCAAGACTTATTGCTAAGGTGATTAGTTTGAGGCAGTGATGGGAAAGTTGGTACGATCGTACTTTTTTTGATACTATTTGACATGAAAAAGTACCGTAGTACTCCCGCAACACGTTTGATACTCTCACGGCCAGCTTAGAGATATAGTCGGAAGACGCGCGTATGCATATATTTTTGCGAAGAATTAAATTTCTTTTTCGACAACTGGCACGAAACTTTATTAGTAAAGACATTTTAGAAAAGTGTACCCAACCAATCACAATTAAATATAAACGAAAACTATATTTTATTCAATGATATTTTCTGTGGCACAGAAGTTGATCTCTATGTAAACAGAAATCATGTTGAAACAACTGTTTCAGTTTAAAGAAAATTGTAAAAAGTTTATATTACATTCTGTCCAGTTCTTAGAGCAAAAGTGGACTTTGACAATTTAGTTTAGTAAGTATCCCTCTGAAAATGTTTTATTTGGTAATTATACTACTTTTAATTAAAGTGTTTCCCAGCGAGAAGCAAAATTTTTAAAATATTAACAACCAATATAGAGCATACTATGGAATAACTGAAGCCATTAACAACAGAAAATATATGTATGCAGTTTCTGGACTTCCGTGGCTATAACTAAAAACGCATTGGGCGAATACATGTTTCCTGGTAATCGAGAGTAGTTTACGGAATTTTGTCCATACCTCACTCCTCTGTAAATATCGAAAGGATTTTCTCTTACCACAATCTCATGAAAACAAAACAAAGGAACAGGCTTTATGTTCCAACAGTATAGTCTTATCCAGGCCAAAGATTTATTGAAGTCTAAAAACTGTTTTTATTATAACTTTAATATATATACCCACCCAGACAGAAAAAGACAATCAGCACGATATTGTTACGATGGTCTGCGGGTACAACTAACATCAGTATAACATCTGTTTACCAATATTTTAAGGTACTCATAACATTAAAATGATAACGACGAATGACCGTCCTCCAACTCTTGTTTTTAATGTTGTTGCAATACTCTAAATACAAATTTATAAGGTCGTCACAATGGAAATTTTCAAACTTAAGTAAAATTTTTGTATTTACGGTGTTGTAGTGGTATAGGATTATTAAGAACACGGTATTTGTAAACACAAAGTCATATTTTTGTGTTTGTAGTACTGTGGTGGTACAAAATTTTTGGAAGAGTCGTAATTTTGTATTTACAGTGTTGTGGAGGCACATACTTTTTGCGCAAAATCACAATTTCTGCCTGGTTATGTACATATGTATGTATATGCTTTGTGTTAATTTTCTTATTTATTTGTAATAAATTTTATATAATTTTTTGTTAATAAAATTTAAATAACAAAATAGTTTTTGGCACTCTCGGGATCAAAAAAGTACTCAAAAAAAATTTTTTTGGTACCGAAATGCAAATCTCATTTCCCATCACTGGTTTGAGGGAGAGAGAGAGACGAGGGGAACAGAAAAGTTTGTTTTCCCCTCTTCTCTCTCTCCTAACAAACTAATCAGCTTAGCAATAAGACTTGCATAGTGTAAACTAGGACACATTTTACTTCATTTAGAGTTGACGTTTTAGAGATTTGTGGTTTGGTTGACGTTTTAGAGTAGACAATGGCAATAAAAAAGTGTTGACGTTTTGGGATGTTGATGTTATTTCGAGCGCACTGTACATACATGCATGCATATGAATATACATTAGAGACCTGCCTAAACAGTCTTGAAATGTAAATACGTCGTGGTTTTTAAATGCATTGTTGTAGCATACACACAACTTATGTGTGTGTGTATGTATGTACATGCATGACGTTTGTATACGCGACCATGCGTATGAAAAAGCAAGCATCACAAATTCTTCCGTCACGATGTATTTTTTTCTTTACTCCTATACCTGCAATAACTGAAACAAATTTCTTGCAAACAGTGTTGTTTACGTTTGTTTTAGAAGATTTCGGTGTAGTAAAGCATTTGAAAAATCCCTCATGTCTTAAAAGTTCTTGTAAGGGGTCTTGCGCAGGACTTTATACATATATGTATGTATATAGTATATTAATAATCGTAAACTTACCATGTTCTTGACGTGCTAGACGTACTTGTCCACTCGACAGTGTCTTATTCATATTTATGTCACTTGTTGCATTAACATCTCTTGGTGATCTCTCTAAGACGGCTAATGATGACTGCAGGGTGGTTTCAAATGACGATGTTTGTGTATATGGCAAAAATATTGAAAGGAACGATAAACTTAATAAAATCATTTTGGTGAACGATACATTTGGTGTATGTGAGGATGATTTATTTTTATTGCAGTGACAATAATATCCTTGATCTTTTGCTGATCGAATAAAAGAATTTTGATAGCAGAATTGGCATCGTTGTGGTTTGCAATGTTGTTTGCGTTTATCAACTTGGATTTTGTTATCATGAAGAGGTGAATTGTTAACGGTAAATAGAGACGGCGTCCTAGTTCTAGTGAAAAATGGTCTTAACATAGTCTTTAACAGCATAAATATGTTGAAAAATTGCCATACAATAAGTTTTCTTCTAGATCTCTTTTTTTTACTCGTTGAAAATTGCCTATTGCACATATCGTTTGAAAAATCTTGTTGTTGTTGGCTTATATCGCTATGTGTTTTAGGCGTTCGAAATTTAGGAACGAGTTCAATTCTTGGCCGAACAGATGTGGACATTGTCGGTGCCATGGTAGACGCTGATGAAATTTTTGTTGTTGAGGCGCAGGTTGTTTTAATCGTGAGAGCTGGATTCAGCTCGCACGGATTTCTTAATATATAATAGGAATTTTGCTTATAAATCTCTTTATTGTTATTGTTGTTGTTATTATTGTTGTTATTATTGTTGTTGTTGTTGTGGCTCGCGAAAGATTTTTGTGCAGACTTATATCTGAGTACGTTATTGTGGTGGTGGTGGTGGTGGTGGTGGTGGTGTTGGTGTTGGTGGTGGTGTTGGTGCTGGTGGTGGTGATTATGGTGATGGTATGGCAGTCCCCTACAACTACTGTGGCAGTTTTTATTACATGAGCAATTATCGTTTAATCTTGATGGTGATGTGCCATCATTTGATTCACTGAGTCTATTATTTTCATTACAAATGCGTAGTCCTGGATTATCTTCATAACTATATCGTTTGTCATAGTTTTTCTTATCGTCGAAAGTTGTTTTGGTAGAAGTAAAGAAAAAACTTTTAACTGAACATTTTGATAAAGAATTCGATTTTGATTTATTAGTCAGTGTATTATTTTCTTCGGGTTGGTTGCAAACATATTGCGGTTCTTTCAAATTTGCCACAGCTGCGCTGTTGCCTGCATCTACTGATTTAACTCTTTTAAGCAAATACAATTTCCTCTTTTTTGCCATTAGATCACTAACGGTATGAAATCTTGCTTCCAGTTTATTCAGGTTATCATCCATGGTTGTCACTTTTTATGCATTTTCTTAGCATTTAAATTTTTGACACATATCTGAAAATAAAATAAATAAAATAATTTTTAATCAGAAATAATTTTTAGTCAGGCTCAAGTTCAGTAATTTCAATTCTTTATTGAATGAAATATTTTTATTAATTAATGTGAGTTTCTAAAGAAGAGAAGAAAAATTTAACTTAGACTTTATAGCTGGGGGAAATACTGATATTTTTCTGTGCAGCCACGCACTTCATCAGCACCCACATCTATATACTGGGGTAGAGTTTTGTTATTAACATCAGCTATTTAACGCAAATTTAGTATGAAATGGAATATGAGAAATGCTTATTGTGTATACAATTATTGATTTACCATTGGTAAATACATTTATAAGTATCACTATTCATTTATATAACTTCGTGCGAACCAAATAGAAAGTAAAAAAATAGAAAAACAGAAAATGATAGAGAAGACAGAAGAGATAGAGGAAAAGCTTCATTCTTTTACAACTCTGCTTTTTGCACGTTTCTAATAATGCAGTGTTGCAGCAGCGTCTCTGGGTGTTGTTTGAAGCTGTGTTTAGTAACCATTTTATTGGTTATTTTACTTCGCCAATGATTCTGCTACCCAAAGAAGGAGAGCACTCTGATGGTACATTAGGATTAGTGTCCGCTGAAGCAGGAGTAGTTCAGTGACCAGTCACTACGCCTTCATCACTTGAACTCACCTACAACAACTGATACAAAGGCGTGACTGTTGGTTACCGGGCTCGAACCCAGGACCTCCGGTTTTTAGTCAACATGCTAACTACTTCAGCCAACGCCACTCCTTTTCGAAATAATTTATCTACTCCTTCTTTTCGTTTATTATTATATTATTATTTATGTATATTGAAAACAAAAACAAATTTTCTTATATTGTTTTTGTTTTCAATATAAATAAGCGAAAGAAAATTTCTTGTCGACATCGTGAGCCAGGCAGTTAATAAAAAAAATTAATAAAAATTAACAAAATAATGCTTCACTAAATAAATGTTCATACAATTTAATATACATATGTACTTAGTTTTGGAAAACTGCGTAAATAAAAGATTATAACAATAAATACTTTTGTTTTATTTACAACATGGTACGTAGTCATTTTGATTTTTCTTATCTTTGAAAAATATAAAAATAAATAAAATAAATTATAGACGACTTAGACACATACCTTGAATACTTACATATACATATATGTGCGAGTATGCATTATTATTTTTATCATTATCATTCGAATAACATTTAAAATTTATTCGATAAGTTTCTAATGACCATTCTAACAATTTCCCATGCAATATTAAATAATTTTATGGAAATACGGAATAACTTGTAGCTTAAGTAAACTTAAGAAAATTTAGCTTTAGTATGCTGTATTATGTCCCAGTTGAAAGTTGCAGTGATTAGAATACCATACAGGCAACCCTCGATTTACGCGGCACTTCATGTACGTGAATTCGATACAATACGGATTAAAAATAGCAACCGTTTTTAGGTTTCCGTACACCAAAGTTGAAAAGGAACCATATTGTTTCCACTACGATCTCTGTATGTTCCGTAAGAGCTAAGGACAATAAATTTTCACAGAATATGTAAAACTTTGGCGGCTACAACAACAAATATATGGCAGTTAAAAATTAAAGGATGTAATTAATACACAGACAATTATATATGTAAATATAGACACTAGAAATTTTCAAAGTTAGTGTATTTTTTTTATGCAGACTACAAAAATTAAAACTGAAATTAAATAAAATTAAAATTAAAGGGTATTCTATCAGTTAATGTTATTTTGACTACTTGTTGTATTTTAGAAACTATGGGAGGGAGGCAAACTCTTGAAACTTGCAAAAACGTTAAAATTAAAAAAATCCCAATAAAAAATAATCCCAAATTAAACAAAAATCGCCTAAACGAAAAAATCGCCAAAACAAAAAAAAACGCCAAAACGAAAAAATCGCCAAAAAACTGAAGAAAAGCTAAAAAATCGCTTAAACTAAAATAAACAAAACCGAACAAACCGTTTAAAAACTAAAAATATCGACAAAACTAAAAAACGCCAAAAACCAAAATAAGTCCAAAAAAAAGCCCAAACTAAGAAAAGTCGCTAAAACGAAGAAAACCGCCAGAAACCGAATGCCATAAAAATGTAATTCGTCGAAACTTTAGTGTTTTATGTCTTCGCCAAAAATTTTTAATTTTATATTTGTTCAACATTTTAGGGATCGAATTTAACTTTATCTTTAGCGAGTTACGGAATACGGGGGTTGATAAGACATTCGATTATATAGGCTAAACTTTGTTTTTTATTATATTATTATTTACTTTAAATAAATTCAGTGAGGTACGGACACATGTGTCCAAAAAAGCGTAACCAATAATTACGAATGAAAAACTGTTTCGATTCAGACACGTATTTATTAAGTTTAACAGTTTCATACATAACTACTAGACAATTTTGTAGAATCCAACATGATTGGAAAATGTTTAAATCAATAAATACATGTCTGAATCGAACAGTTTTTCATTAGTAATTAGTGGTTACGCTTTTTTGAGCACATGTGTCCGTACCTCACTGAATTTATTTAAAGTAAATAATAATATAATAAAACACCATATGAATAAAATATGTATACAGTTTCATTATCAAAAGTTTAGATTAGAATTACTAAAATGTACGAGTATTAGTGACCCACACTTACTTTCCATAAATATTTTTAGGGCCAAAATTTTCAAATATGGCCCAAGTTCAAGAGGGCATAAAAATTAAACTCGAGTTAACTTTTCAAAACCCTTTGGCAATTCTGTTTACTTAATGGTCTACTTTTATTTCCCATTGGAATTGTTGAGGCTGATTTGTCTTATTGCACTGTGTAACCGGACAAAAATACCGCGACAGTGAGTGTCCGGTTATGAGAGGTTCCACTGTATGCCGGTGTGGTAGTCTTAATTGTCCTAAATGTGAACCAATTTGTCACGTTTCTGAAATAATTTTGCAAATTGAAATAATTAATTTTGAAAAACATGACTTGTGAAATTTCTAGAGGAGATTAGTGCACATAAGGAAACGCACACGTACTAAACTTTATAGGTGTGGTAGTGTTAAATTTGATGACCCTGCTGTCCTGGTTTAATTTGAGGTTTGGCAGAATTTTTTTTTTATTGTTTTGGAATCGTCATTGAAATATCATCTTTCATCGTAGACACAATTTGACGACTTTTTATAAATTGATAGCCAATCGCTCATATTCATTATACATATATACATATGTAATATCTATCAATCAAAAACCTTCAGAAAATGTCAGCTAGTAGGAGTATAATGCTCTCCACAAAATAAATATTTAGGTTTGGTATTAATTTGATAATAATAACTGATATCAAATTGAGCAACTAACATTCTTCAAACTTTTATTTTCATATCTACACATGGACGGCCATACATATACATTTGAATTCAAAATTCTAATTCCCAAACCTCCTTGGGTTGAAATATTTATTGAGTGTATGAAGTGATGTTGAAATGATCAAACACCATCATATCATCAAACAATCGACGACCTTGTGTTTGTTGGGTTACATATATGTATGAGTGTAAATAATAAATACATACAAGAAATACCACAGGTCGAATAACAATAATAACTTTAACGATAGATTAGCCAAAGAATTCAAAAAATTTCATAATGTTCATGTGATATGTGTAGGAATGACGTGGTTAAGTGAATATGTGGTGCTTATACTTATGTATGTAAGTATATATAGATATCGCTTATTTATTTCAACAACGTCATAACTCAGAAAACTAGTTTTACAGGAAACGAGTTGAATTTTTTCAATTTACACACAACTTAATTGGAAAAAGAAAAGTGTATTTCTCTCTCAAGACTTGAGTATACATACAAAATAAGGAACACAATATGAATAGCGACGTGTGAGGACTAATTCTGGATTGTTAACGAAAAAAGCTAATTTTTTTATATATATTGATGTATTTATTGTACATGTACATTACGTGTCATAACCGCCAAAATAGCTTAAGCGACACAATTTTCGAACTTAAATTTTTGACCAAAATTGATTATTTGCGATAGTAAATAGTTGATTTTCGTCAAAAAAAATTAAGTCCAAAAAAATGTGTCGCTTAAGTTATTTTAGCGGTTATGGTATGCACAGATGTACATAAGTACTTATTATGGCCTATTTCCCAACTGCGAAAGGAAACTTTCGACTTACAATTTATATTGAAAACAACAATAGAATATGAAAATTCGTTTTTGTTTTCAATATAAATTGTAAGTGGAAAGTTTTCTTTCGCAGTTGGAATAGGCCATAAGATAAATTAACTATAATTTATGCTAGGAACACAACTGGGACGAACGAAGAATTTTACGGTGCAAACTTTCGTCATAAAAAATAAAACACATTTGTTCATATGAAAATGAACACAACACCGCCGTAGAACGAAATTCGTCGTGCGTGACGAACTCTGAGATAGATTTATTTCTATTTTGTACGCCGACGAACGACGAAAAAAACAATTTTCTCTCAATCTCTTTACATACACAATAAATAATGAAGCTAAATCACGTATGTCTTTAATATATTTTTAGAGAATACGCAATTTGGATTAAAAAAGGCTAAAAAAGCTAAATCCGTTTTTAAAAAAGCTAAAAAAAGAAGCTAAGAGCTTAATAAAAATTTTAAAGCTAAATCAAGAAGAAACAAGCTAAATTTAGCCCAAAATTAGCTAATATGGTCCCACTGACAATAATCAACTTTATCAATTATAAGAGCTGAGTTCGCTGAGTAAATTCGTCATTATTGTGCTTCACACGACGAATTTACGCAGCGAATTCTTATAGACGAATTCGTCGATGTGGACAAAATTCGTCGTTCGTCCCAATTGTGTTCCTAGCATTAATTATTTTTGTAGTCAACCACACATTCTCCGACAGGGTACATGCACGGACATACATACATACATACATATGTATGTATTAATGTCCATACATAGGATGTAAAGGGTGTCCCAACAAGAACGCAAGATTTAAATTTTAAATAAAACACAGATATTAAAAAGAAAATCGTGAAACTTTATTATATCGTAAAGTAGACAAAATGAGGTTATGTGTGGAACAACAAATCGGGCAGATGGCCGCCGCGGCTTTGCTGGCACACACGCGATCTTTTAATGAAATTTCCAATGGCCGTTTTGCATAAATGCTGCGGTATTTTATTAATGCAGCGTCAAATTTCCTCTTTTAAGGCTTGAGTCGTCGTCGCCTTATTCGCGTAAACCATCGACTTCAAAAAAACCCCAAAGAAAAAAGTCTAATGGTGTTAAATCGCACGATCTAGGGGGCCAATTCTGGTCTCCAAAACGCGAAACAACACGACCGGGAAATGACTGATGTAGCAATCGAATTGTTTCTCTGGCTGTATGACATGTGGCGCCGTCTGTTGAAACCACAAACCCTCCGCATTCATTTCTTCAATTCTAGGCACGAAAAAACTGGTTATCATTTCACGATACCGAGCACCATTGACTGTTTGCGCTTGACCTGCGTTTGAGCGACATCATCACGTACAGCTGCGACATTTTCGGTCGATCGACCTGGTCGAAGGCGCGTTGTTGTCCTTACATCACTAACAGACCCAGTTTCGGCAAATTTATCCATTAATGTCTTTACAGTTGACTCTTTTGGAGCATTATTGTGACCCCAAATTGATCGCAAATTTGCGAACTGTAGCCGCAAAACTTTCACCATTTTGGTAAAACAATTTCACAATGAGAATGCGTTGTTCATTCGTGTAGCGCTTCATTTTTACTAACCTCGTACCTTCTACTAGCAAACAATAACAATTGTTCAAATGTCAAACAATGACACTTCGAATGGCGCCAAATTTAAATCTTGCGTTCTTGTTGGGACACCCTTTATTTATGAATGTGGGAAGCATCATCAAACGTGTTTCCCTATAATATGTATTGCTTTATTTATTTTCAAACAACTACTAAAAATAAGAGAACACATTTATTTAACTTATATTCTTGCTCTTCTTGATTTGTTAAAAATAGCGTACCACAAATTTTAAGAAAAAATAAATAAATTAAAATAAGTATGTATGTATGTATTTGCACTATGGTTCTAAATTTAGAAAATAGAAGAAAACAACAAACTAAAAATAATTCCAGCCTTGTTCATAAAGTGAACATACATACCTATTAGGGATGCCAATCGGGATCGATTTTTAGAAATCCCGGGATTCGGGATTTTGTAATCCCAATCTCGAAAATCCCGGGATTTTCGGAATCTTGGGATTTTTCGGGATCACGGGATTTTTCGCGATCACGGGATTTTCGGGATCTCGGGATTTTTCGGGATCCCGGGATTTTCGAGATTTCGGGATCTAAATATTTTTCGTAAAATAAATATTTTTTTAAATAAATATTACTTTAATAACAATTTAATGCATTTTAAAAGGTTTTAAGTTCATAATTTATCATTGAACAATTGTCTTTAAAGTGAACAATTTTCTAATACGAGTATGAAATAAAAATCAAATGAATTTTTCTCATCTATTTTTAAGTTGATTAATCACATTTGACGTTAGAGAATTTATAGTGAAAACAATAACTAAATATGAAAACTTGTTTTTGTTTTCAATATAAATGTTTTTCTATTATCTAAACCAAAACAAATATACATATCGATGGACTTTTAGCACTACCGCTTAAGTTGACTTACGAAAATTTTTACATTCACTTTCATACAAATAAGTTGCAAAAACAATATTGTTTTGTTAAAAATATATCTACTAACGTTTTTTTTAATTGCGATTGATCAACAACAAGTATAACGGTTGTTACATATGTATATATATATACCAAGCATTATCTAATTTTTTTATCGATTTCGTTACGACTATGACAACGATAATAAGGCTGAACATGTTGAAAAATTAAAAGAAATGTATAAACTATTCTAATCAAATTCGATTAATTACGTCTAAAGATCACATTTTTATAGGCACATACATTAAAAGTTTGCCTGACCACTTGAACAGTATTTTTGCTCTACTGAAAAATTTTAAATTCATACATAAGTTTTTTTCTACAAGTTCAACAGATACATATCGTTAACTTAATACGAAAAGTATTTTAAACGCAATATTATGTGCTTATGTAAAGTGTTTTAAATAAAAATTGCGTTAAAAAAATTTTTGTATCAATATTGCATCTTTTTTTATTTAGTTTTTTCCTCCTCCTGTAAAATATTAAAAAATGAGTTAGGGCCTTTTCGTATTAAGTTAACGATATGTACGTATTCATACGTTCGCTAAGAGGAGTATGGTTTATTAGTGTCCTGGCCTTCTTCTCTGCAACTCGAATACAACTATAATTGAGTCGAACTCATTCAGTCGGTCGTTTTTGACTAAAATAATTTATCAAATCTATGTAATTTAAATGGATTTGATCTTAGGTTTGTATCAAAAACGACCTAAACGGTCTAAATAAAAAACAAAATAATTTTGAACTGCAATGTAAAAAACATATATACACACTCGAGCAGTTTTTTAGACAAAATACTCCGCATTATTCTGTAAATATTTCTCGTTTTTACGTCAACCCGACAACAAAAAGTTTTCACTTGCCTTGTATTGTATTCTACTCCAATTGTAAGGAGGTGTCAATAGTACTCAATTGTTACCGAAAAGTAGATAAGTGCTAATTTTTTTAGCGTTATATTCAGATAGTTATACACTGCAATTATGAATAAATTTCCGCAAGAAATTTCTCCCTTTTCCAATTAAATTTTTTTGTTTTCCCTATGATTTGCTACTGTTTGAAATTATTCCCCGGGAAAAATTTCTCGTGGAATTTGAATTGTAATTGCCCTCATAATATAGAATAAGACGGAATAAATTTTTCAAACTAAAGAATTTTTCAAATGTTATTTCCCTTCCAAAGGTAATATGTTTCTTTTGTTTTCAAAATTAAGAAAGTAGTTTATATATTTTGCTCTTTTAGTTAATTTATAACAAATATGTGACGAATAGTCATTAAATTGTACGTATAAAATTGTATGGGACTTTCAAATATTATAAAAAATACCTTAAAATTAACGAAAATTTTAATTTATAAAGTTTTTATGTAAAAATTGCTAAGAAATCCATCCCGAAAGTGAAATCCCGGGATTGAATTTTACAAATCCCGGGATTGGGGATTTGCCAAATCCCGAAAATCCCGGGATTTGCGGGTTCGGGATTTCCCGTTTGGCATCCCTAATACCTATGTAGCAAAAACACTCACCACTCAACAGAGTTGCCGCAATAAAATTTGAAGAAATTACAAGTTTAATGAAATTTTAAACATTTATTTTTACTAGATATACCAAACGGACGACACACTCGTCCGTATTCTAGAATCAAAATGTAAATAATTTAAGATTCAAAGAAAATGTACCTATTTAAACGTCATAAAAAATTCATTAAAACACAGCCACACACAAACTTACATACATATGCAAGCATAATTAAATAATACATGAAATTAAAAAAACATAAACAAAATCCATTCAACCAAGCTAATTCACTTTATTCAATTCTCTTCCTTTAAGTATTATGGCTTTCATACAACAACAAATAAGAGAAAAAAATTGTTAGATCAAGAGAAATACTACAAACATACACACACACGTACACTCATGTTTTGTTTCTTTTTTACTTGTAAGCTAATAAATGCGTGTGTAATATGGGTGCATGTAGTAGTATCAACTTTAAACGCTTATAGCTCCCAAAATACTAAACCGATTTCAATAAAATATAGATTCTGCACATCTGTACAGAAAATCCTTTAAAACCATATAAATCTTTTTAAAATTTGTGTAGTGGTACCAGCGTAAAAGGGATTACAAAAAACATGTTCGCCTATTAATTATATAGATGTGAAACATTTTAAATTTATTTTATTTTCAGTTCTTATTGAATGGAATATTTTTTAAAATTAATGTGAGTTCTAAAGGAGAGAAGAAAAATTAAACCAGACTATATTAGCTGGGAGAAATACCGATATTTTTCTGTGCAGCCACGCACTTCATGAGCACCAATGTCTATCTAACATCAGCTATTTAACGTAATTTTTTTATGAAATGGAATATGAGAAATGATTATGTTGTGTATTGATTTACCTTTGGTAAATATGTTTGTACGTATCACTATTCATTTTCTGTTATTATTCTGAAGTTATATCACTCTACCTAAGTGTGTTTAACTATTCTTGGTTATCTTTTACGATCATCACATTAATTATTATTACATACTTATTCGATGTACATACCGTCTTCTTTACAAACTGACAGTAATTAATAATAACAAAAATTAAAAATTGTAAAAACCACCGAATATTTCTAGAAAAGATGTGATATCTTCTAAGTGGTAGGACCGATTTTATTAAAACATAGCTAAGAACCTTCTCGATCAAGTCACCTTTCAAACAGAAAAAACTAAATCAAAATCGGTCCAGCCGTTTGGCCTGTACAGACACACTCTACAAACTTATAACACCCCTTTTTTTAGTCGGGGGTTAAAAATATTCCATTCAATAACAATTGAAAATACATAACTTAAGCCCGATTAAGAAAACATTTATTATGTTAATATAGAGACTTTTTTCGATTTTATCGTAAGCGATATGTTATCGAAAATAGGCTTTTTTATTGAAATTAAAATTTTATGGGCCTACCCATAGTTTAGAACTATCAAAATGCCAAAATTGTTGATAACTTTTAAGATACGGGCTGTAAAATTTTATCGTAAGCGACAATATACATACAAAAACATATTTGAATATTTTAAAAAAACCTTCCCCTTAAAAATTTAATTTTTGTAGCTTACGATTAAATCGAAAACAAGGCTCGATATGTACGAGTATGTATGTAAGTATATTAGGAATTATATTTTTAGGGTTCCATACACCAAAGGTGAAAAGAAAGATCCCTATTGTTTCTACTACAATGTCCGCTTTGGGCTTTGGTGTGTTCTGACATTTAGATAGCAAAATTTTGTTGCCGGTATTTAGAACATTTTATTTACCCCCACCACCATCACTTTTTAGGGGCGTTTTCTATGTTTTATTAGAAACCCGACAACTGTATTGTGAAAAAAGCCGGGTTTTAAAACCGGTTTAAAAACCGAGTCGATCACCATAATTGGAATCACTGAAAAACTAAATTTCGTGAAAATACGAGTTACGGTCTTTCTACTTGTGACCATCGATATATATGAATGTATGTATGTGTTACAAGAGAGGTAAATATGTACTATCCCTGTCGGAGAATGTGTGGTTGACTACAAAAATAGTTAACTTATACTCAACTTTTCTTAGATTGACTAAAAGCCAACTGCAATTATAGCATTGCACAGATGCATCTGTTTGCACCAGTTTTGCGTGTTTTTTGGTTCTTGTATGAAAAAATATGTTATTTAGCGTTTCTTTTACTAGTTGTAAATGTTGATTTTTTTAAGCAGTTATTGTATGGTTGTGCAATGACCAAATGAGAAAAACACGTTTGTATGTATTTGTTTTTCTATAACAAATAAGATACATAAAACTGGTTTTAACCCAGCGGGAACTAGAAGGAGTAGGAATGCCTTCTAGAAGGCCTCTGTACGACTTCTTTTGGACGTAGAAGGCCTGCTCTCTCCATTCCATACTGATATCTTTTTTACACGCATTGTCATTGCGGAGCAGGCCTTATGTTTTTGCTTCTTTCGCCAGAGATTCTGGAAGGCCTTCAAACTAATATATTTTGTTTTTGCTTTGTTAAAAAAACAAAACAAAACATGTTACTCCTTCTCTTCTCCCTTCTCATAGAAGCGAGTGTGGAATGTGTATCGCATATATTATGCGAAAGAGTCCTTTAATAAGGCCTGCACCAAGAAAGTCTTCTGAGTTTTACCGCTGGGAACATAAGTACCACATGGTGTGTTTTCAAAAAATCCATGGTTGATGAATGAAAGTAAAATTTCACATACACATGTAAGTAAATGATACATGTACATGAAACACATGCATTTGTAATTACTCTCAGAGCAAAATTGTCTCTTTCTCTCTCTATACTTTGGCTGCGCCACAAAATAACATAACGAATGTCCGCACATACATCCGCACATAATGTATTTGTTTCAATAGTGGTTTTTTCACATGGTACAATTATACTAGGTACATGCACGACTACAACAATATTACAACACCAAAAAACACATTCATTTTGTTGGTATAAACAAACGAATAATTGTCAGAAACACATGCCTTTTGTTTTTAAAAATAACAATTACAGGGTAACTAAAGTACAATTGCAGACGCGGCATCCATGAATGATTATAGTCATTCAGTGTTGCCAATAGGTGTGTAATTACACAGAGTGTGCAATTACTCTCATTTGTAGGCCATGTAATTACATTCATGTATAATCTGTGTGTAATTCTACTTTGACTTGTATTTTTATTTATTTTTGTTTTAATTTTAACCTACACAAAAGATGTGTAGTGTAATTTTCTTCAACATATAATTGGAAACACAGCCATGTGTAATTTCATTGGCAACACTGTAATCATTTTATGCACACACATACACTAACATTTTTGCAGCTTGTAAACAAAGTTTGACAACTGTAGGTATTGTATACATTAACAGGCTGGGCTTGTGCATGTACCTGTTATAATTGTATCATGGTTTTTTCATATATTTGTATTACAATATGTATTTTTGAGCAAAAACAGATCAAACAGTTGCTCAGCAGCAATACAAGAAGCAATTGTTATTTGTTTTAATTGTATTTTAATTTGGAAAAGCACGCACACACAATAACTCTTATACTACCCTGCAGAAAGTGCGAATAGTGAAATTGTAGTGTTTTACTAGTGACATTGTCAGTAGCAGTACTGACCAGGTGTACCCCAGCCAATGTAATCATCTATTGACATTTAACATTAGCTTGTCATTGAAAATCCACCACTAGACTGTAGCACTACTGACTAAGTAGTTCTTTTGGGACCACATGGAGACATTGACACCAAAGAATCACTAACAAATTTTAGGGGGTCTAGTCTACAATATCGATATTTCCTCGCTCGTTGTCAATAGTAAATTTATAGTGATTTTCTAGTGACATTGTCAATAGTGCTACTGATATTTGAACAAAAGTTTCACTAGTAGATTTAAATAACCCTCGTCTACATATATTTATTTAATATTATTGCACAGAGTAATAAAAAAGAAAAACAATCTATTGACGCGTTCATTGACAATATCACCAGAAATACACTAGAACTATTGTCTCTAACATATCTTTACTCGTACATAAAAGGAAAGTTGTCGATATTTTAACTAGTGCAATTGTCGCTGGAGAAAGAGTATTGACATAGAGACATATGGTTCTAGGTACATTTTGCTGTTGTTGTTGTTGTTGTTGCTTGTTGTTGTTGAGTACACAACGTGTGATGATACATGTTCGAACTAGAGACCTGCGTAAACAGTCTTGAAATGTAACCCAGTGGTTTACGGGGCTAGTGCAGCGGGTGTATATTCTCTAGTTCTTAAAGAACTACCACTATTACATCACAATCTACTTCACATGCTTTTAGCTGTTGAATTTAACATGGGGATGTCCTAAGAAGGTGGTAATTTACCCCCCTCTGCATAACCATTACCTAGCAACGTAGATACCGACATAGACCTATAAGCCGCATTATCCCCAATTCAACTGACATTGTGTATTAAATTCATCAAAAGCAGACAAAAAAGTGTTAATCATTTATAACGGGATCTGTTTACCATAAACATGCATATGTATATGTTTTCTACTCGTCGTTGAAAAAAAAAATCGTTTTCTGCATTACTTGGAGCTATAGAATCAGCTAGCGAAACGGTTCTATCTATTTTTACATTAAATCATTAGACATTGGTGTCTAGAGAGAGATGTAGATGTGATTGAAATGCCACATGGGTAGCCCCTAGTGCAAATTGAGCAAAAGCGTTAACTTACTTCGCATGTCATTGGTGGCAATGGTTCCTTTTCATACCACTGGGAAATACGTCATGATTTTTAAATGTATTCACGTCGCATGTATCATACTAAACCAATAATAAATGCTGTCGTACTATAAGCGAAGCACGATGGATGTATTGGTGTACGTGTATATCAGTATTAACAAGCGATGTCGCCAAGACAGCTTGTTTGTAATAAACACTCAAAAGAAGTACTGTCGATTAGTATATGCTTGTTATTTTTCATATTGTACGTTTGAGTGTGTGTGTAATATGTAGATGGTAAGCTATTATGTGATTAACCGCATACAACTAATGTTAATGCATGTGTGTGCCTTTGCATGTGCGCAGAAAAATAAAAAATCATACACACATACATGCATGACGTTTGTACACGCGCTCATGCGTAGAAAGAAGCAAGTATCACAAATTCTTCCGTCACGAAGTGTTTTCTTCTTTACTCTTAAGGCATTTTTCAATTGACATTAACGCAACGACGGAGAAGGTTGGCATAATGAGTACTTTATTGACGGAAGCATTTGAACAGCTTCAATAGGTCGATTCTCGATTTTATTTACTAAATTCAACTTTTTGTATTCATTTCGTTTATTTCTTTTGTTTAATTTTATTTTTGATGCTACGAAACACAAAAATCTAAATCAGAACATACCAAAAAAATCAACCAATATCTGTCAAACTACTCAACGTGCACAAAAAGTTAAAAGTTGAGCAAATTTTGTACTTTGTGTTGACGGACACGTACTGAATGTAACATACCTCATAAGAAACCACGTATTTCAACTTAGCTGTCAGTTGAAAAAGGCGAATTTTAACGCATGACGGATTCATTGTGCCCCGGCGTTTATACATATGTACCTACAATACTCAAACAAATTTCTTGTAAACAGTGTTGTTAACGTTTGTTTTATAAGATTTCGCTGTAGTAAAGCATTTGAAAAATCCCTCGTCTTGAAAGTTCTTATAAGATGTCTTGTGCAGGACACTAGTTCGAACCCCATACAAATTTTTTTTTTAAATATACTCACTACCAGGTGATTTAAAAAAATCAACTTTAAGTTAGCTGAAAGTAATGCAGAGTGAGACAATTGACTACCGCCTAGGACATCGCAATATTAAAATAGTCAGTTGATTACATTGAAAAGTAATCCAAGTGTCAGTCAGTACTATGTAGTTGCGAAATAGTTAGCTTAAAGTTAACGTAATTTCCGACAGGGATGTAGGTATGTAGGCATAAATATTTATTTATTTATTTATTATACATATTATACAAAGTAAATTTGCATAATATGGTGTTGCACAAAAATGGACAGGGTAACTAGACCATATGCCCAAGATGGTATTAACAGTATTTTAAAAGGTTTTGCGACTGACTGTACACGACCTATACCTTCACATAGGAAGTAGCAACGTGGTTGTTAAAAAAATTCCACAAAAAACAGCAAGATTATACGGTTATCCGTGGCAGATCAGTCAACCAGTGCAAGCGAGACGAAAAACTCTCGAAGGCCAAACAACATGCACAAGCCTGACCGCACTTAAGAAATAATTACGATGACGCGAGAGATATTCCTCAACCCAGAGCTGCTTTACGACGAGGCATAAATATATGTATGTACCATTGATGGGAAATGTGGCACAATTGTGCTATTTTTGGCACTTTTGGATGTTAGTTGGCACTGTGGCAATATCTCTCCTTATCTGGCACTTTTTGTCCGTTCGAGCCATAACCGTCAAACAAGCTTAAGCGGCATATTTTTTAACTTCGTTTTTTGATGAAAATCGATTATCTTCGATCTTACTCAGCAAAAAATTAACACACAAACAAATCATTATGAAATAAGCTCCAAATAGTTCTATTTCTGATGAAACAACAATGTATATAATAAATAAACAATAAAAAACACATACTTATATGAAAGAAGTTATAGGTGAATTAACGAAAAAGAAAGCGGCTAATAAATTTTCGGTCACTAATTTCTGAATAATTTTACTTCGTTTAACTTGTTTATTGCATATAGTGTCAGGGTTGTCAGATTTTTTCCGAACTATTTCGCCAAAAGTCGCGAACAGATTTTTGTTTTATGTAATTTTCCTTAATATATATTTAATAATATATTTGTTTTTATACAACACTTTTTAATATAAAATGATCGTGTAACAATTTGTCAGAAAATCGCCAAAACTAGAAATAAAATCGCCAAAAATTATTTCTTGTAAATTTTTCTCATCCAAATTCAAAACACATGAATTACTATAATTTAAAAAACAAAAATCATCAAAATCAAATTGTTGTAACTTCTTGCAGGCGAGTTTTGGTAGGATTTATTATTGAAACTACTCCTTTAACAAACTAATTTTCCTAAATTTGAAAAATTTTGAAATTCAATTTTGTTAAAAATAGCCATAATAATCGCCAACAAATTTATTTATCGCCAAAAAGAAAAATCGCCAACAAATTTATTTATCGCCAAAAAAAATTGCCAACAAATTTATTTATCGCCAGAAAAATCGCCATGTCGCCAAACCAAAAATTTGGACGCCAAATAAATTGAAAAATCGCCACGTTTAGCGAGAAATCGAAATATCTGACAGCCCTGTATAGTGTCAGTTTTTAATAAAAAAAAAATAGATAATATACACGCATGTTTGCACATGATTCTGTTTTTCATCAAAAAAAAAAAAAAAATTCTGTAACTCGAAGCCTACGTAGGTCGAAGTTATTTTTGGAATAATGGTCATTGGAGTTATAGAAGTTCGACTGTATATGTATGCATGTAAACAAATAATTTTGCAACGTGTTTTTTGTGATATTCGTGGAATTTATCGTTCAAAAACCATAGTATACTAAACACTACTAGCCAGCATTAAAATTATAGTATATAAAAAGTGGTTTGGAACTATTCAAGTGATTTTGGCACTATTTGGAAACAGATTCGGCACGAAATCAATATTTCCAATTCCCATCACTGGTATGTACTAGTGATGCAACGAATGCCAATTTTTGATATTCGCGAATACGAATACGAATATTTGAAACGTTCAATTTTCTACAAAAGCGTACCAAGAAGTTTACTGTAGCACATTCCGTTCTTTACTTATGACAATCAGAATGAATAAAATGAATTTATACCATGTAAATCGTATGGGAAATCGAAAAGTGCAATGCGCACCATCTCACCAATAATATTATGAGCTGATATATATTGCATTGAATATATAGGCTTGAGGGCCGGCCTAAAACACAACTTATCGGTATGAAATTTTTTTTTTTTTACATAAAACTGAACCGATTTGGGGGTGAGAGTAGAAGAAATAAAAAAAATAAAAAATAAAATAAATAACGGCCACCCTAATGTACATATGTTAAAAACATACATATCCACATACATACATACCTACATAATCGTAAATACACGTATGTAACAAAACTTCTATAAAACTAAAATAAAAGTAGGTATCTACAATGTACATTCTACATTGTAGATAGGTACTAATGTAATATACATACATAGTCATGTTTTAGACTTGGCAGTTTTTATTGAAGCAATTATCTTCAATTCTCTTTTAAAACTGCTCGTTTGTTTACACTCAGACGGTTTCTTGTTCAATCATCCTATTGTTTTAATGCTGCGAATGAAAGAACAAAAGAGAATTGAAGTAACTTTTCTGACAAGCAAGTCATTACCCCTCTTCTTTCTTCTTTCCTCTCTCTCCCATAAACTCAGACTTGCTTCAAGAAAAACTGCCGAGTCTAAAACATGAGTTATGCTATAAACACAATCAAGTCCACCGACCATCGACTACAAGATGTCAAAAATAGAATACATGCGTGCTTATGAGAATAATTCTTTTAGCCGCTACACGACTACCGACTACACGGCTACTTTTGTAGCCCGTAGCCAACTTAGGCTAATTTCTATTTTTCTTGGCTACAAAAAACAGATTAGTGCTGCCAATAAAATAAATGCATGAAATGGTGGTTTTAAAAACGCAATACATTAAATATCGCTATTAAAAACGCGAAAAACTATTATAGTGGCACCATTGAAACATAATAATCATCTGTTCATTTGTTTACATTTTTCATTTACTTTTTATTTGGCGAATTTTTCATTTACTTTTTATTTGTCAAATTTTCCATTTAGTTCTTTTTTCATCAATTTCTAATTTGTTTCATTTATATTTATTTTTTGGTTTTTTTATTGAAATTGGTAAGTATATAATAGTCATTTTTACTGTTTATATGTATTTATTATATTGTTTAATGTAAATGTTTAGTTCAATTCACTGCAAATATGGACGTGGACGAGCAGCTAATAGAAGAAGTACGCGGCCGGCCAATACTGTACGATCTGGGCCAAGGAAACTATAAAAATATAAAGCAAAAAGATATTGTATGGAGGGAAGTAGCAGATGCTGTTAAAATAAGTGGTAAGTAGGATTACAATATAATATTGTTGATTTTATTTAGAAGTGATTTTACAGAAATGTAGTTAGTGGTCGGTAGTCGTTAAAAAAATTAAGTAGCTGGCGACTTGGCTATTTTTGTAGCCAGCTACTTTTGTAGTCGGTAGTCGATGGTCGGTAGCCTTTGATTGTGTTTACAGCATTAAGGGGCCCATACACTACAACAGCATGCATGCGCAATCAAGTGTTTGTGCCAGCGGTTTGGTCGTGTATGGACATTTTGTGCGATTGTACGGTTTGCTGTAGCGATGTCAAGTAGAGTTTGATATTTTGCTGATGGTACCAGCTCGCTGGTGTGGTATATGGTGAAATTAGCTCAGTTGAGCAAAGTTGTCATGGAGCAAACATGCATTTAAGTAATATAATTTGTTGAAATATAATTTGTTTCAATGGTAAACAGAATTTAAAAACTTTAGTTATACATAGCTGCTAATTTTAACAACATACAAATAATAATTGCAACAAAATATGTGTCACTATTCATAACCACCCTTCCCGAAATTTTGTAAGAAATGAATATTGTACCAGCTTGCTGGTATGTTGTGTGGTTCGAGAATGAATGCTCAATCGCTTGATTGTGCGTGCATACTGTTGTAGTGTATGGGCCGCTTTAGATTCTACATAGGTACAGACTTATCTGCAACAAAAGCATGCCAACCAATCCAACCAAAACTAACAACAACAAGAGAGATCAGCCGCATGCTCACTCAGCTTATTGTCGATCACTATATCTTAAATTTTCTCTTTTTATGTATTTTAAGGTTAAATATAGACACACAGCCGTTTATTTAAACCAGATATACCAAACGGACGACACACTCGTCCGTATTCTAGAATCAAAATATAAATAATTTAAGATTCAAAGAAAATGTATCTAAACTTCATAAAAAATTCATTAAAACACAGCCACACACAAACTTACATACATATGCAAGCATAATTAAATAATACATGAAATTAAAAAAAATAAACAAAATCCCTTTAACCAAGTTAATTCAATGATTAAACAGAATACCGGCTTCAACACATTTCCCATACAAATTGACACAAAAAAACAGCCGCAGAAACCGGTCGTGAGATAGAATCTATTTTATTTTGAGAGCGTTTTTTCTTATACTCTCACATATCAATGTTTATTCTCACAAAAATGTTACCATACTTTCAATAAATTTCATACATTTTGTAAACAAAACTACAAAGAAAAATAAGCACAAAAGAAAATAAAACAAAAATTAGAGAGCATTTGAAGTTACTGCCGTCGATGTTATTATGGGCTTGATTAATTTGTCAGCGATTTTCCTGAAGTTGCAGACTTTATTCTGTTTCTACATTCAATTTATTCAACTCTCTTCCTTTAAGTATTATGGCTTTCATACAACAACAAATAAGAGAAAAAAATTGTTAGATCAAGAGAAATACTACAAACCCACACACACACTCATGTTTTGTTTCTTTTTTTACTTGTAAGCTAATAAATGGGTGTGTAATATGTTTGCATGTAGTAGTAGCAACTTTAAACGCTTATAGCTCCCAAAATACTAAACCGATTTCAATAAAATATAGATTCTGCACATCTGTATAAAAAATCCTTTAAACCATATAAATCTTTTTAAAATCGGTGCAGTGGTACCAGCGTAAAAGGTATTACAAAAAACATGTTTGCCTATTAATTATATATATATATATATATATATATATATATATATATATATATATATATATACAAAAACAATATCAAGGTTGATGGATATAAAAATATAAAAAATTCATAACAACAAAATCAAAACTCAACTACATAGGATACAAACGTTTTTAACATTTGAAAATTTTTGATATTACAACATACCTACCTGTACATTGTTAACACATACATACATACATACATATTCATACACATTCCTCTTCTTTTGATTTTTTCCATTACTTTGAAGCAAAATGTTCTTATGTATGCATCTATGCATATGCCTAGGTAAAAGAAATTGCTTTTGAAAAACCCGCAAGTTTATTTAGGGTAATTCCTAAACGCTTCCTTTCGTAAACCTATGGGTCCTTTGGCCCTTTCCCAGATTTTGTGAGAATCATTGTACACATTACCTGTCATTGAGCCACTTGATACTCATGACGAACAAGCTGATATCTCGGGCAATGATACATAATCTATCTGTCTAACTCCATTCTTCGCATAGCCTGGTTCGTATCGCTCTGTAAGCGAAATTACATGAGATAATTTTTAAGGAACAAATTGCACTAAAGAAAAATTGTAAATGATTCCGCTATCAATGATATTGGTGATTCCCATATTAACGTATGTAAATGTACATACTCATGCGTTGAGAACTGCAAAGAAATTGTTGCTTATTGTTGTTTATCAATTGTGTGAAATTGCCAAGAGGTAAAATTTATTTTGTATTTTAACAATTCATATGGCTTAATTTCTTTTACAAATTGTCAGTTTGAAGCATTTTGCTAACAGTACGAATAGACGAGCAATTTTTATTTCTGAACATAAGAAATAACGTCAGCAGAATGACGCCACAAAAAAGTTTGTGTTCAAACTTATTTTAAGGGGTGGCTAGACGTATAATGTTAAAACTCAAAATTTAGGTTGTCGTATGCATACAAAGTGCACGTTTTACGTTTTGATTTTTTAATACTTCTGCAACAGAGCATATATTTTGTACTTCTGCTTGATTTTTTTTTTTTTTTTTTTTGTAATAAACTTATTATTTTTACTTTCCCGCCATTATTTTCTACGAAAAAGGTAAATTTGACAGCTTGTGTCCTAACATAAATGTTCAGACTTGTGTTTGAGCAATTGTTTCCAAACATGTGTTCGAACACTAACATTTACGGTTTACACAGTAATTTTTTGTGTTAGCAACAGATTTCGACAATTGCCAACACAAAAATTTCCAAACTTTATGTCTCGTGTAATCTCACTGTAAAGACGACTTTGTTACATTCCAACAAATAAGAAACATTGAAAGTCATTTTGGAACCCTACAGCTGTAATTGTACCAATTTAAGTTGAAGCAGTCTACTCTAAATATATTTTTTTCAACCACAATAAACTACAACGGACACCTATGTATAATAACCGTATAAAAATACCGTGACGGCGAGTGCAGTGATGCCAACTTTTTTGGCTTTAAAAGCACATCAAAATTTTAAAAAGCCACTAACTTACCGTTTACACATGCAAGTACAAGTGCAAGTAACTCAATACATCGACATATTTTTACTAATACAATCATAATACTACAAGCTGTAGGCTCACTGGCAAGAGATTTTCATTACAAGTAATTTTTTCACTTGCATGTAGGAGAATTGTCAAAAATAAAAACAGTGTTACCCTTTAAGGATTTTATTTTAATTTTAATGGATAGCTTACATGGAATAATTTTTAAAATGTTATTATTTCAACTTCTATACAGAAAAAATAAAACAAAGAGTAAGAACATGTAATCGAATATGACTTATTATTGATTTGCAATATAAATTTATCATTTATTTTGGTACAAAGTTGATCACTAAATTCGTTTCCCTGTAATGTTCCTATACCAAAAATTTGACAGCCCACACATTAAAAACGAATATATAGACAAAAAAAAGTACAAACAACGCACAGAAGAAAGAGAAAAACGAAATTTTCAAATATTTATAGTAAAGTATAGAAAAATGAAAATAAACTTGCACTTGACTGTGTAAACAATTAAGCAAGTTGCGAGTGTTTTTATTATTTCATTCAATGTATTGATTGTTAATACGTACACGCAACTTGTAACAAGTTACCTGCATGTGTAAATGAAGCGTAAAAGTGTAATTTTGAGATCTAAAAAGCGTAAAAAGCACCAACGTAAAACGCGAGTGAAGTTTAATAACGTTTAATATTTTCTAAGAAATATATCAGAGGAAAAAATTTATGCTTTATACTGAAAATAAATAAATACACCGTTTTTATTAAAGTGATTTGAAGAAATACACAAAATTTCTTAAAAGCACTACTTAGTGTTTTTTCTTATTTTGGCACTAACGCTCAAAATTTGGCGTTTTTAGTCTTCAAAAAGCACTAAAAATAGTGCCAAAAGCACCAAGTTGGCATCGCTAGGCGAGTGTCCGATTATGGAGGGTTTCACTGTATTAGACAAACTGTACAACAGCTGTTTTAGTTTTTATGAAAAACTCAGAAATTTTACAAGGAAATTATTTTAAATTTTCTATGTTAACATTTTAAAATTATGGATTGCTTGGAGTCAAGTTATTATATATATATATATATATATATATAAAATGCACAAATACATTATAGCAGCTACGTCCAAGCAATATGCACAATGTGCAAACTTTTATGAAGAGCTTTTTGTGCTTTCACACAGACGAGATTACAACATCCCAACAACAACACAACAGATAGCAATGCTTGCTCTTTGCAAAAAAACAAGAACAAATTTAAGAGCTTTCAAAGCTGTTTACCTCAAATGCAAATATCAGTGTATGTGTGTTTGGACGTAGCTGCATTATAGGATAAGCCTTTTATATCGGCAGATGGATGTCAATCTCAGTCATATCGTCAATTTTTCTTTCCAGAGGTCAAAGGCACGGTCACACTTGTCAAACATTTGCCCAAAAAAGGGTAACCACTAAATGCCAATAAAAAATCTTTCAATTCAGACAAAAGTTTGTCAAGTTAAAGAGTAGCCAATAATGTTAGATTCTGAAGTTGTCTATTAGTTGTGTTCGAAACAGTTTAATTTGATAAACATGTGTCTGGATCAAAACATTTTTCATTAGTGTTTGTTGGTTACGCTTTTTTGGGAATATGTTTGATAAATGTGGCCGTACCTTAAGAAACACATATATATATATATATATATATATATATATATATATATATATATATATATATATATATATATATATATATATATATATATATATATATATATATATAAACTTATCCAGCTGTGCCTTTTTATTCAAAATATATAAGAGGAGGACGAAATCAAAGATGGGTGGAGTGTGAATATTTTTGTCCGGCTCTGTAAGTACTTCGTACATTTTTCATTTCTATAAAATGTTGTAAGTATGTACCTATGTATGTATTTAAGGTTCATATACATACACAAAAAAATCGTTGAGGAATGGCTGACTGGGAAAAATTTTCAATTGATGCAGTGACCTCCGCAATGTACCGACCTCAAATTGAGAATTCGTGCTCAATTGTGAAAATATGGTTGGCATAATATCGAACATCTCCATCTATCTGAATAAAGTTGTGGCAATGTGTGCAGCTGGAGTGGCAGAAAATTCCAGTCGAAATTATCCAAAAACTGTTTAAAAAAAAGTGGGCTATGGACCAAGTACTAAAAATACAACACAGTTATTTTAAATGTTACCTGAAGGTGCAAGAGTGAGTACATAAGAGTTATTTTAATTTTATTTTGTTTTTTCTTTGAATACCTATGTAGTTTTTTGTTTTAAAAGCATTAATGTTAGCAACTGAATAATAAATATAATTAAAAAAAAAAAAAAATTAAATCGCTTCATTATTACTAATTTTATGTGCTTACAAATACAGAACATACAAACATATACTCACTTCTGCTCCCCACTGTACATGAATAGATTTCTTTATGTTTCTTGTTAAACTCTATTTTGTAATTTATTTACTGCCTTATGTATAATAAAAAATTGGCATGAAGTTAGCATCATAAGTGACAAAATTTAACTACGTGTTGACAAGTTTCTCTACACAATTTGATAATTAAAAATCGCCGCATAATGTAGTTGTAACACACGATTACATCCTAGCATAATTTTTAATGTAAAATTTTGTGGTAAAACTCATTAAGACCATGTTCAATTTTGCCACTTATGCTAACTTCATGCCAGTTTTTGATTATACATAAGGCAGTTAATGTTTCTTTAATTTTACGTTCAAGAGATTATGAAATAAATACATAAAAGAGCACAATTTATGGCCTTTTTCGGATTTCTCAGGCAAGCAGGTGCAAATTACGCACTCTTTATCGAAATATTTCAATAGAGTTTATATAGAAATATTTTAAAATTTCGAATCGTATCGAATCGTGTAAAACGGAGTATAGGTGTATGTTATTAATACTCAAAAGTACTCAAAACACGCTGTTATATTATACACTATTAACATACATCAGAGCTGCCCACAGAGAGAAAACTGAGAGATAAATGTATAAGCGTCAGTTAGCACACTTAATTTTTTTTTAAATTCGGTAGAATCGACAAAAAAAATCGGTAGATTTGAATGAAATTCGGTAGAAAATATTTTTTTTCAGAGAAACATAAAAAATAACAATTCAAAGAAACATAAAATATAACAAAATAGGTATATGTACTTATATATAAAGGGTAAGTGCAAGGAGTATCAAACTAAACAGGTTCTAAAAGCGCATTTAAAACATCACATGTGATTGGAAATTAAACTGCCATAAACAATGAAGCATTTCCAATAAAAAAAAGTGTCATCCCCAGCTATTTGCCCTTACCCTTTATATATATTAGAGATGTGCACGTGAGTGTTTTCTGACTCACGACACGCACGTTCACGCTGAAAAATATTTTACTCACGAACAAAATATTTTTAATCACGCACGAGTGGTTTACAACTTATCACGATCACGCACGCTCACGAAAAAGTAAAGGTATAATATAATTTTCATGTTTCTTGGATTCAAAAATAGGTTCTTACATGTACATATATAGGTACATATCTATGTATACATATATGTATGCTCGTGTTTTTGTAAAATTTACAATATAAATTAAAATAAAGCAAAGTTATTTTAATATCGTTTTAAATATTCGTGTTCGCGGATATCATTTTAAATATTCGAATTCGAATTCTCGTATATCAAAAATTGACATTCCGCACATGTATGTATGTATACATACATAATATAAATGTGAAGGTAAGACGTATGATCAATTAAATAAATGATAATCAAATAAATGAGAAAAGCATGTTAAATGAGAAAACATACAAATTACTAAAATTTTTCTGTTACGTAACATTTTCACGACCTCTGGACTGAGCGGCTACCTTTGGCTTAATATTAGTTTAATATTAAGATTAAGAAAGTTACTTTTGTTTGGTTTTACTGTTTTTTTCCGATAATTAATAAAAGCATTGTAACTCTTTTACCGTTATTTATATATCAAAAGAGCATCAATGTTTGAATGTTACTTCCCAAAGTTTAAGTTAATATTTTGTCCTCAAAAATATTTTACCGGAAACAAAAAAAAAATATCTCAAGCACTACAAATTCATTTTAGATTGAGGTAATGAAATGTATGTAAAGGGTGTTTTTTATTGAGGTATAGAACTTTAAGTTGGCATCACTTTTTTAACTTTAATATTTAGTTTGGTTTGCCATTTCATCATGAACAGGTTGACAAAAGAACAACGCTTGCAAATCGTGCAAATTTATTTCGAAAATAATGGTTCAGTTCGCGAAGTTTACCGCAAGCTCCGTCCATTTTATGGTCGACATAATCGTCCATCGCATAATTTCGCGGAATGGACCTGTCAATTGGCCACCAAGATCGTGTGATTTGACACCATTGGATTATTTTCTTTGGGGATATGTGAAGTCGCTCGTCTACGCCAACAAACCAGAAACGTTAGGGGACTTGGAAGCCAACATTCGTGGCGTTATTGCCAACATACGGCCCCATATGCTCGAAAAAGTGGTTGAAAATTGGACCTGTAGAATTGGCTTTATTCGAGCCAGCCGCGGTGGCCACATGCCCGAAATCATATTTAAACATTAATGGCATAAAATTATCCTTCCAAAAAAACCGAATTGATGGACATTAAAACGATTTTCTTGTGTTTTATTTCAATTCGAAGTTCTATACCTCTAAAAAAAACACCCTATATAAACATATATATATATATATATATATATATATATATATATACAGTTAAGGTCTAACATCTTTACTTTGTAAAAACACTTTATAAAAAACACTAGTAAAAATACTTCTTGTGAAAAGACTATTAAATCAAATTATAAAAATAATGATGGCAGTGCCATAGCGATGCTAAATAGAATTATACACGTACCTAAACCTTTTAAAACATAAAAACTCAACTCAAACAAAAAGACATATGTAATATAAATAGCAAACATGAACGAAAGCAAATTTGACATAAGACTTGAAACACAAACTGTATGAACGAAAACATCGAGCGGTACACTACTGATCCAAAAAGCTTTCAGTAAAATCACAGGATCAGTTCGTTCAATTAAGTGATTCGTTCAATTTAACCCGTTCGTTCATGAGCTACACAGCTCTAATGACCAGACTAAAGGCCCAACTATAATATGAATAAGCTGGCTTAAGCTAATGTCAGAATTGAACGATAAGTCTGCCAAATGCTTAAACAATTCAGATGTGACTTTTAGGTGGCCACAATGTACTTACATGCACTTAAGTATTCTTACTTAAGTATTCTTTAGCCACAGCTGCACATCTAGGTATTGTCAATAATTTTGTAGTAATTTTGTTTCTTCTCATAACTCCTAAATGAATGCAATTCAATCAAACTAACTTGAAAGAATGTCCTAATATATTAAAAATTCACATATAAATATATCAATCACCTTATTACTTGTTTTATTTGTTTTGCCTACTAAAAAGTACAACAGTGAATATACATAAGTAAATACATGTGTATGTGTGTATATGTGTATTGTAAAACAAACAATGAAAATAAAAGTTTTGCTTTATTTTCCGAGTTTAAAATAAGAAACAATAAAAAAATATTTAAAATCAATGAATATTTTTTGCTGCCGCTTGTTTGAGTTTAAAAAAATGCACAAACAGTTGTTCCTTACGGAATGTGCGTTCAGTTTGGCACTTTACTTAAGCAAATGACATTTGACGAAAAGTTTGTTAAGGCCCAAATGTAATATGAATAAGCTGGCTTAAGCTAATGTCAGAATTGAACGATAAGTCTGCCAAATGCTTAAACAATTCAGATGTGACTTTTAGGTGGCCACAATGTACTTACATGCACTTAAGTATTCTTACTTAAGTATTCTTTAGCCACAGCTGCACATCTAGGTATTGTCAATAATTTTGTAGTAATTTTGTTTCTTCTCATAACTCCTAAATGAATGCAATTCAATCAAACTAACTTGAAAGAATGTCCTAATATATTAAAAATTCACATATAAATATATCCATCACCTTATTACTTGTTTTATTTGTTTTGCCTACTAAAAAGTACAACAGTGAATATACATAAGTAAATACATGTGTATGTGTGTATATGTGTATTGTAAAACAAACAATGAAAATAAAAGTTTTGCTTTATTTTCCGAGTTTAAAATAAGAAACAATAAAAAAATATTTAAAATCAATGAATATTTTTTGCTGCCGCTTGTTTGAGTTTAAAAAAATGCACAAACAGTTGTTCCTTACGGAATGTGCGTTCAGTTTGGCACTTTACTTAAGCAAATGACATTTGACGAAAAGTTTGTTAAGGCCCAAATGTAATATGAATAAGCTGGCTTAAGCTAATGTCAGAATTGAACGATAAGTCTGTCAAATGCTTAAACAATTCAGATGTGACTTTTAGGTGGCCATAATGTACTTACATGCACTTAAGTATTCTTTAACCACAGCTGCACATCTAGGTATTGTCAATAATTTTGTAGTAATTTTGTTTCTTCTCATAACTCCTAAATGAATGCAATTCAATCAAACTAACTTGAAAGAATGTCCTAATATATTAAAAATTCACATATAAATATATCCATCACCTTATTACTTGTTTTATTTGTTTTACCTACTAAAAAGTACAACAGTGAATATACATAAGTAAATACATGTGTATGTGTGTATATGTGTATTGTAAAACAAACAATGAAAATAAAAGTTTTGCTTTATTTTCCGAGTTTAAAATAAGAAACAATAAAAAAAAATATTTAAAATCAATGAATATTTTCTGCTGCTGCTTGTTTGAGTTTAAAAGATGCACAAAAAGTTTTTCCTTACGGAATGTGCGTTCAGTTTGGCACTTTACTTAAGCAAATGACATTTAACGAAACTTGACGAAAAGTTTGTTAAGTACATTATAGTTTGCCACTTGCGTTTTATATGTAACCGCACAGTTGCTTAAGCTAGCTTATTCATAGTATAGTTGGGCCTTTAAGTACATTATAGTTTGCCACATGCGTTTTATATGTATGTAACCGCACAGTTGCTTAAGCTAGCTTATTCATATTATAGTTGGGCCTTTAAGTACATTATAGTTTGCCACATGCGTTTTATATGTATGTAACCGCACAGTTGCTTAAGCTAGCTTATTCATATTATAGTTGGGCCTTAAAACGTGTAAATAAAACTTCCCAGGGAAATAAAGCTAACAAACTTTTGTTAATTTTATTTCATAACATTACTAGGATCTTGGAAAAAATATCAGGAATCTAAAATTTTTTCGATAAGATGTAAAAATTATCAGAAATATATATGTAAGTGAAATGTCGTGTCTTAAATTCGTGACTACCACTGTACATACATTCATATGTATGTATTTAAAATAATATATGAACGACGCAATTGTATGTCTCGTAGGTAGTACATATGTACATACATACACAGGTAGGTATTATTTATGTATTTTCATTAGGTTTAACACCATTTTCATTCATTCATTCCATTCTACAGTTTTTTATTTTTATGTTTTCAAAACACTTTGTTCCTATATACTAAATCAAAACAAACCACGAGATACTACAAAACACACGACTGCTAAGAAGAAGATACCGGTGTCGACTATTCCCAAACATCAGCCACAATGTGAAAGAAGAATAATAATAATAAAAGCAAAACAAAAATAATATGAAAACAACCCTCAAGATGACGTTGACCCCGAAAATGTTGCAAAGAGCATTAGTTAAAATAATATATTATTATACACAACGCAATAAAAACAAAACGGAGAACTGCACACACACACACACACACTTACATCTTGTGTATAAAAACATGTAGACAAAGTGGAGCAGAGCAGAGCAGCGCAAACACTCTAACGTAAAATCAGTCGTAACAAAATGACAATAAAACGTGGTCGCTACAAAAATGTAAAGCGTAAATAGAGAGAAAGATGTGTATAGACAAAGAACTGAAAAAATAAATGTGTTTTTATTTGTGTCAAATGCAACTATAACTTACAGTTGTATTGCAACAAAAAGCGCATGTGCGAGACGCAATCAAATTGAAAATTTCATCAGTATGTATGTACCTAACTACCTACCTACTTTTTTTAAACCAAATAACGAAACTGATGGTCAGAGGAACCAACAATAGAGGCAATTTAGTCAAGAAATAGGTACACTTAGCAGCATAAGTCTACATACCTACCTACGACTTAATATTTACAAAAAAATTTAATTTTTTATTTTAAAATTCAATATTTTATCCGATTAAAAAAGTATATGTACATACTAGTGTTGTTAATTATTCGTCTTTTATATTTGTTCGAATAAAATTTCATGATTTTTTTTCTTGTTCGAACAGACGAATAATTTTGTACTTTTGTTCGAATATTCGAACGAACAAAGAATAAAAAAATATATTCGAATAATCTTAAAAAAGTTTGCAAAAAATGACACGTGTGTGAATTAGTTAAATTTTTTTTATTAACAAACGAAAAATTATTCATTACACAAGAAAAACATATGATTTCAATAACAGATTTAGAAATATTCATAACAAAACTTAAAAATTTTAAGAACCTTTGCCGCAGTTGACGCTGTAGTATAAGTTAAGAACTCTATGTTCCACTAATACCATTTGAAGTAGCAGAATCGCAAAAAAGAAGAGAGTAAATTAATATATAGAAAATTTAAGATAACTTCCAATCGACTAGACTGATTTTCTTCAAGTATAAATTAGAAGATATACGATCATGTCGCCTTTCAAACGAAAACAAAGCAAATTAAAATCGGTCAAGCCGTTCGGGAGCTACGGCGTCAAAGACACACAGATCTAACAGAATATATCTAAAAACGATGTGATACCTTCTAAGCGGCTGGACCGATTTTCTTTAAACATAGCTAAGAACCCTCTCGATCAAGTCACCTTTCAAACAGAAAAAACTAAATCAAAATCGGTCCAGCCGTTTGGTCTGTACGTGGACTCGTAAAAACAAACAGATACACAGACACACACTACAAACTTATAAATTTTTTTCTCTTTTTGGTATTTTACGTCGTTCAATAATTCGATTTTTAACGCTTTTGATTAGAGAAAATCAGTTTTTTTTCTAATCTCTTTATCAGAAATTGTAAACACCTTCTAATTCCATGAAAGAAGCATTAGCTTTTCCCAAAAAGATGAGTTTAGCGAACATATGTATGTATACATACATACATACATATGTACATACATATGTACATACAAACAAAGCTTACACAAGTATTTATAATTTGGAGTAATTTGATTACTTAATATTGTTAACAAATTAAAAAAGTAATGCAATGTAAAATACTTTTTAACCTCCGACTAAAAAAAGGGGTGTTATAAGTTTGTAGTGTGTGTCTGTGTATCTGTGTGTCTGTCCGTGCCCACGTACAGGCCAAACGGCTGGACCGATTTTCATTTAGTTTTTTCTGTTTGAAAGATGACTTGATCGAGAGGGTTCTTAGCTATGTACAGTCCAGTCAAAAATCGGTCCAGCCGTTTAGAAGATATAACATCTTTTCTGAAAAAAAGTCGGGGGTTTTTAAAATTTTTAATTTTTGTTATCATATAAAGTTATTAAGGAAATTGTTCGAATATTCGACATAAATGATTCGAATAATTCTTTATTCTAAATTGAATATTTTTGTTCGTTCGAACAAAAATGATAAAAAGTTGTTCGAATATTCGAGCAATTTTTGTTCGAATGACAACACTAGTACATACGATGTATTGTTGAATACCTATATTGTGTAAAAATTTTTAAAATTTTAAAAGCTTTTGTGTCCGCCTTTTTAATAAAAAAAAACTTCTTTAAGCCGTTTTTTAGGCATCGAAGAAACCAGGGGGCAAATCACGGCATTCGATACGACTCGTAATTTTAAAATATTTCCATATAAACTCTATTGAAATATTTCTAAATTACGAGTCGTATCGGAAGCCGTGATTTGCCCCCAGATGTTGACTTGTTTCCGCTGACACATTTTCCCATTATTCCTTTAAAATAGATTTGTCCGGCTTTTTTCATTGAATTTTACTAATTAAAAAGCTTGATGACTAATTTTCGAAAGTCGGTTGATAGGTACTACTTCCTGAGTTTTCTAATTTTTTTCAACTACTGCTAATAACAAAAGCAAATCTAACACATATTGCTAAAACAAGACTTAATGAACACACAATTATAACATAAAAGGTGCTACTATACCTGGGGGCAAATCACGGCATTCGATACTACCTATCACTGAAATATGCTATGCATTATATAAATTTGTAATCGTAAGGTTGTCATATAATTTCTAGATAATCTGCTAACTTGACAACATTTTTACCTATATAAAGAAATGAACAAATAAAAATTTTTCGCTCCTTTTTTAGAAAAGTAAAAATATTGCCAAGTTAGCAGATTATCTAGAAATTATATGACAACCTTACGATTACAAATTTATATAATGCATAGCATATTTCAGTGATAGGTATTGTGCCAAACAAGAACTTGGTCAAAATTTATATCTCACTACTTTTAATGGCCGAACTTTTTTATAGGAACTTGGCCCTTTTTCACATTTATGTTTTTGTGAGGATCTGACTACTTTTTGAAAAATTTTCTGTGATAACATTTTTTACACTTAAAATTTGTAGTGTGTTTTATTTCTATTCATGATCACTTTGCCAGTTAAAAATTTCATAGTTACATAAAATAATGGGTTAGAGCGTGAGTAAAAATGAATTATTGTGTTATTACAACGGGTCGCCAGTGTGTAAGCAAGTTGGTAAGAGTCGTCTAGAAAGAAACATGTAAAATACAGCGTCAATTTTAGTGGGAGTGATCCCGGCTATTTTCTCAATATATTTACATATTAAAGACTGCTTAGCCGAAGTACATAAATCAAAAGGATATGCCCAATGTGCATGCAAAGTTTCAATAGGGTAGGTGGTGCGTTAATTTTTGAATTTTCCGATTGAATAAATCAATTAGGATTATTTGTCTACAAAATGTCAGCTCTCTACGTAAAATTTTTATGGGCCTGCCCCCGCCGACTTTTACATCTATTAGTGCTTATGATTCATGTAAAGTTTTGTAGGAAAAAGCTATTTAGAAATACATGAGTAATAGACTAAAAACGGATAAGCCGAAATACATGAAAATAAAAGCTAAGATTTATGGGTGAAGTCACGGACACTTTTCAAACAGGAAATTTTTACTTAATTTTAATTATTATTCGAACTCCATTTGTTTCTATATTTGCGATTTGAACGGGCTAAGGTTCGTATTGCTTTTTAAGCCAAATTACATGTGATAATTATTAATGAACAAATAACAACAAAGTCTGTTGTAAATATTCTGACTAACAACACATAGTTAAAATTTTTACTTTGGATAAGTTCAATGTGTATGAAAAGTTTCAATAAAATTTAACTTAATTTTGAGTTTACAGTGCTTTTTCTCAACCCCTGATTGAAACTTCTGGTTTCTTATATTTTTCTTAGTGATCTCTGATTTAGATTAATTTATGTACCAAATTTCAGCTCTCTAGTGCGAATTAGAGTTTTAGCGGATAAAACTTCTTGGTTTTAAGATTTTCCCATTGGTTTACTCATCTACACTTGCTTGTGTATAAAATTTCAGCTCTCTAGCGTGAACTATACCTTATAATTTTATGAGCATCACACCTCCCACTATTTTAAACTCACAATATTTCTGTGAGCAGCGCTTATAGTTCATGCTAATTTTCTTCTAAAATATGCTAGACCGAAGTAGATTAAACTCAAGGCCAAAATTTTATGGGAGTAATTAAGCCCAATTTTTTATGTGATAGTTTAAAGTATTATATACGTGTAACATATATGCAAGTTTTCACTAAAATCGCTTAAAATAAAAGCTGTATATTATTTATTTATTTATTTATTTGTTTAGTAATATCAATACAATGTAAGCCTTCATGGCCAATATAAAATGTATTGTAAGGAGAAAATATAACTATGTAAGTATTTACAAGGATGAATTAGTATTATATAAATAAGTTTAGTGTATGAAGATAAATTATTTGATATAAATTTATTATTAACAGCCTTATTTATAAAACTTTTTAAGACTTTATAAAGGGATTTTGAGACAAATTTTCATAAGAAATTTTTCTTAAAAAGCCTTAATAAGATTTATAAATAAGGCTGTAAGTTTTCAGGTTCAAACAATAGTAGCGTAGCCCCACCCATTCTAGTAATATATTTTGGGTTTTCAGATTTTACTAGTTGGTTTCTCACCTAGACCTACTTGTGTATCAAATTTCAGCTCATACGCGCAACTTTTAATTTTTAAATTTAATGGGCGCAGCCCCGCCCCTCTGACTAAGATTTCTGGGTTTTCAGATTTCTCTTGTTGTTTTCTCACCTATACCTACTCGTGTATCCAAATTTCAGCTCCTTAGCGCAACTTTTAATTTTTAATATTTATGGGCGTAACCATGCCCACTTTTCCAAACTTAAGATTTTTTCGGCCAGTGTTTATTATTTGTGCCAAGTTTCGTTGCAAACGGATAATAATACATACAGAAATAGTATATCTAAATATGCTGAGGCGTAGTACACGAAAATGAAGTTGAAACCGTATGGGCGTGTCAACGCCCACTTTTTTAATGAAAAAGTTTTAGGCTTGCGCTATCGCAGTATGTATGCCGAATTTCAATAAAATAGCTTCTATTAAGCGCTTTAGATTTGCTTTTTTAATTCTAGCCTTTATGGGCATAGCCCCGCCCTTCTATGTTTAAAAACCACTTTCGTTTAAAACTAACTTCATTTCCTCACTAATTTTTTACCAAAAAACAAGCACTACCGCACGTGTTGACCGACGGACACCGAATAAAGAGAGAAAACAGAAAAAACTTCTTATCTAAGCTCAAATTTCTCTACACATTAAGCAAGTTGAGAGTATGTGCCGTTAATCTTATTTATTTGAGATTTAATTAAAAAAATGCCGACTACTGGCACATGCCGAACTTAGGAGCACTTACCCTACATATATATATATGTACATATTTATGTATGTATAATATACATTGTATATGCATATATGTATGTATGTATATACATACATAATTACATATGTATGTAGATATGTACATATTTACTATACATACCTGCATATCGTACCTGTGCCAAAAATTTTTGCGGGAAAAGGAATATGCAAATATGTAGCAGTAGAGTAAAGTCTCAATCAGACGTGGCATAACCATAGCCATAGAAAACGGCCGTTCGAACCAAACTAATGGGCAACACTGTATTTGATTACCTATATTTGACTCGCCATAACGCCATAACTCTCACCATAGAAACCAATTGAATTTTGGTTTGGTTATGGCTATGGCATTATGGCTAAGTCAAGTCTAATTTAAGCTTAAGTTCCATAATATAGCAACATATTAAAAAATATGTACCAAAAAAATTTGGTATCAAAAAAACTTGAGCTAAACGCTCAGAAATTCGAACTCTCAATAATTCGAAGTTCAAGAAGTTGGAATCTGTAGTTCCAATGCATACCTCATACATATGTATTGGTAGGTATATACTTATGTACATGTACCTACATTGAACGCTCTTAAATTATAATAAAAATTCTAATTTGCAAGATATTTTTTAGTTGTAAACACTATAATATTAAAAGCCTAAAGCAAATTAATAATTCATGGTTAAAATGCATAACCTGCATTACAATAATAATAGTGAAATTTTATCTGTATGACTATGCTTGATTTTTTGATTGTGCACATTCGTGTAAGCGAACCACACATAACAAGATAAGCTACTCAAAGCAGTAGATTATAAAAAGAACTGTCAAATTCTATATGTAAAAAGTTTTGTATGTAGTTTAGCAATTGGGTTGCACTTAACAAAATGATACCTATTAATTTATCGTGCAATGCATTTACGTGTAGGCTGAAGTTTCAGTTAGCCGCAACGGTAGGACACAGCTGATCGATATTGTTATGTGAAAAGTAATGAAAATGGTTATGGAGTTGTAACCGGAATTTAAGAATCTGTGAATTTCTTTTTACATAACAATATCAATCAGCTATTTCCTACCGTTGCAGTTAAATTTCATTACAGTCGGCTAACTGAGTATTGAGAATTTCATACCAACGTATACGATGCTTGTGTCATACGTTTTGATCGTAAATCCTGCGCTTAAAAAAACAAATACGAGGGTGGGCGCACTGAATGAGATACAACACTAAGAACTACAGTGTGGCACCACTTAAGTTTCTTGCTCTTAGATTTGAATCATGCCTCTTTCAAGATTTTTTTTAAATGTCAAAATATATATGTATATATGTACTTATGTACGACATATGTAGTTAAAATTTAAGCCTTAAAATTATAAGTTGAAGCAGCAGTCTACTCTTAATAAGTATGTAGGTATAATTTTTCAAATAACAATAAAATACCAAAATATGTGTTACTAGGTACCTATCTGATAAGAGGACACATTTAATAACCGGACAAAAACATGGACATGGTGAGTGTCTGGTTATGATAGGTCTCACTGCACATACATATGTATGTATGTATGTATGTAAGTATTTACTCAGTAAATTTTACTGTGTCAGATACATGCATACATACATACATATGTATGTACATGTTCTACAAATCAAGGTGAATTGATTGGTATGCATTGAAAAAAAAAATTGTTATAACATGCATAGATATGACTTATGTATACACACCGTGTGAACGCATTTTAATAGACACGCATCTACAGCCAGTCGTCCAACAAATCCAAAGCATGGACACATGAATGGAATGTCAAACTAGCAGACAGATGAACAAACAACAATCTAATTAAGAAGTAAAAGCAAACAAGCGCAACAAAATTTCAATACTACAAAAACCCAACAACAACACACAACATTGAGAAGAGTCAAAACTTGAGTTTCTCAAGCGTACACATTGACGCTGACGCCGCTGCGGTCGCTATCCATGTCTTCCTTCTACACTTTTTGTTTTTGTTTTGTTGTTTTATTTCCTAAACTTGTATTTTACAGACCCATTAACACATCCACTTGTACATACATACATATATACATACTTGCGATATGTAAGTACGTAAATACACATATTCGTATTCCATTTTACATACACTTACTAAAAAACACGCACGCCCGCGAGAGCTCTCAAACGAATACCGTACTCAAAAGAAAATACCAAAAATGAAAAAAACAAATAACGATGTGAAGAGGAATACTTAAAAACTGTACAAGAAAAACAAACAATAGTGTACAGTGAGTAAACGACAAGAATTGAAAAATATTTCGTACCTATTACTAAAAGGAAGTGGCGGACGGTAATGTGCTGCACACAGCACATTCGCGGTTGCCAGATTTGACGTCTGGCAACCACGTCATTCTGACGATTTTGGGTTGCAAAAATAGCATTTAGACGACTGGACGATTTTGCCTTCAATTATAGTATTGCACAGATACATCTGTTTGCACTAGTTTTGCGTGTTTTTTGGTTCTGGTATGAACAAATATGTTATTTATCGTTTTCTGTTACTAGTTGTAAATGTTGATTTTTTAAGCAATTATTGTATGGTTGGGCAATGAGCAAATGAAAACAACACATTTATTTTTTTTTGTTTTTCTAAGGCAAATAAGATACATAAAACTGCTTTTACCATAAGTGCCTTATGTTGTGTTGAGAAAAAAATACATGGATGGTTGATGAATGAATAAAAGCAAAATTTCACATAAATATGTAAGTAGATGATACATGTACATGAAACACATGAGCTGAAAATACAAAAAAACTACACACGATATGCAAGTGTAATTACTCTCAGAGCAAAATTGTCTCTCTCTCATACATCTGTCCATCATGTATGTACTTGTTTCAACAATGGTTTTTTTCATATAATTGTATTACAATATGTATTTTTAAGCAAAAACAGATCAAACAGTTGCTCAGCAGCAATGCAATAAGCAATTGTTATTTGTTTTTAATTGTATTGTAATTTGGAAAAGCACGCACACACAATAACTCTTATACTAGTTCTGTCGCTCACACTATAATTATATGGTACATACCATGGTATATTTATTTTGGCTATACAAACGAGTATACAAATGCAATCCTTTACCTTCAATTTGATTTGATTTTAAAATAATTACATATAAATTTAAACCATTTATTAGCACTTTAAAACAATTTTTAGCTTGGCCAAGAACTTGGTACATTTTGAAAGAATATGCAATGAAACTAATGAGTAAAAGGCAATCAAGTTTAATTTTATATTATATATATATATATATATATATATATATATATATATATATATATATATATATATATATATATATATATATATAGGCCGTCAGCAATTACGTAAAATTTTAAGAAAAATCGGGTCACGTTGTTCAACAATGCAAGGTTAATTGATTACTGTCGCACGTGACAAAAAAATTGATTTTCTCGTAGAAATGGCCACATGTAATTTTTTTTACTCACACTGTGTTTCACAGAATGATAAAAAATTTCGATTCGAAATTTCTAACTTTCCTTTCTGAAACGAAGCACATGTTTTTAAATAAATTTTTAGTGCCTATTTCTATCTAAATACAAGACATACATACATACACATCGTTAGCTGACATGCAAAATCACGTAACTCCACTTTTTTATAATTTTAGTGAGAAAGAAAAAAAAAACTAAACAAAAATATTCAAGTGACTGAAGTAGTAGTAGTTCTTTATTGTCATTTTTAATACGGCTGATTTTTATGATAAAGTTTTGAAAATTTGTGGGGGCATGGGTTTCGATGTAAGGACCTACATAATACTAGTAATTGAGCTGTTATTTTTGAAAGTGCTACAAGTCCACTTCTTAAAAAAATTAGTTAACGTTAGCTTTAATTAGGTATAGATACCTTCTATCCATATTTATTATCATCTATTCAATGAAGTGCGATCTGACCATAAAATAAACAATTTATTTAAACTATAAAATGGTATTGTACATTTTTTTTCGAAAGTGGAATAAGTCCATTCCTAATAACTATAATTAATGATACGATGAGTTTACTGAAATGCATTCCACGTAATATTTATCATAAATACATACTTCACAGCGCTAAGTGTAAAGGCGAAATAAGTGAAAGATTCAATTACATATTAACAGTTTTTATACATACATATGTACATACACACATCATAACCATTGAAAACAGCTGTTGTAACCAAATTTAATGACAACACTGCATTTGATTATTGGTGACTCGTCATAACGCCATAGCCATTGCCATACAAACTAATTGAATTTTGGTTTGGTTATGGTTATGGCGTTATGGCTATGTCACGTCTAATTTAAGCTTTACGTGACTCGCCATAACGCCATAACTCTAACCATAGAAACCAATTGAAATTTGGTTTGGTTATGGATATGGTGTTATGGCTATGTCAAGTCTAATTTAAGCTTTAAGCTTTAAGACTCAGTTAGCCGACTGTAATGTAAAGTAACTGCAATGTAGGAAACAGCTGATAGACATTTTTGTATGAAAAGTTGGTTACGTTACATTACATCTCTATAACCATTTTCACTACTTTTCACATAACAATATCGATCAGCTGTTTCCTACTGTTGCAGTTACTTTACATTACAGTCGGCTAACTGAACCTTTAGTCATAATGAACTTGGTAGATCGTATATTTTAAATGTCTTCATGTTAATAATTTTTTACCTTAAAAATCCATTTGAGTAAAGCAAATAAATGTCTGTCTATTGTCTCTTTTTCAACGAATTTTAAAAAACGAGATTGTAGCTTTTTTACCTGTCACTACGCTTAAGTATATGTACATATATTCTGTGATATGGACTTATTTCTTATATGTTATTTTTTAAGGTGGCATAAGTCCATTTGGAGCTAAAAAAAATATTATATTTTTTCTTATTAATTACTTTAATTTTTCATAATAAAATTTATAGGGTGTAGAGTGGTAAAACATTAATCTTATAGATGACCGTTTGCCAATATTTTTAAATTATACATGAAAATATACACTAAAAACTATAAAAAAAGGGGAAATCAACAAAAAACTTTACATTAGTAATATTTTTTGGTATTTTTTAATTAACTTTTTATTTCTTTTTATGATTAGAGGTAGATTATATTGCTATTTTAATGCATGTCAGATTTTTTAATTTATGAATTTTAGCTTTTTCACTGTGCGGATATATATACATGCATACATACTAGTGTTGTCATTCGAACAAAAATTGTTCGAATATTCGAGCAACTTTTTATCATTTTTGTTCGAACGAACAAAAATATTCAATTTAGAATAAAAAATTATTCGAATCATTTTTGTCGAATATTCGAACAATTTCCTTAATTACTTTATATAAAAAGTATTTTACATTTCGTTACTTTTTAATTTGTTAACAATATGATATTAAGTAATCAAATTACTCCAAATTATAAATACTTGTGTAAGCTTTGTTTGTATGTACATATGTATGTATATATACATAAGTATGTTCGCTAAACTCATCTTTTTTCTTTTTGGGAAAAGGCAATGCTTCTTTCATGGAATTAGAAGGTGTCTTACAATTTCTGATAAAGAGATTAGAAAAAATCGAATTATTGAACGACGTAAAAAAGCATTAAATACCAACTTTTCAAAATACGTCACAAAAAGAGAAAAAAATTTATAAGTTTGTAGTGTGTGTCTGTGTATCTGTTTGTTTTTACGAGTCCACGTACAGACCAAACGGCTGAACCGATTTTGATTTAGTTTTTTCTGTTTGAAAGGTGACTTGATCGAGAGGGTTCTTAGCTACATATGTTTAAAGAAAATCGGTCCAGCCGCTTAGAAGGTATCACATCGTTTTTAGATATATACACTGTTAGATCTGTGTGTCTTTGACGCCGTAGCTCTCGAACGGCTTGGCCGATTTTAATTTGCTTTGTTTTCGTTTGAAAGGTGAAATGATCGTATATCTTCTAATTTATACTTGAAGAAAATCGGTCAAGTCGATTGGAAGTTATCTTAAATTTTCTATATATTAATTTACTCTCTTTTTTGCGATTCTGCTACTGCAATAGTATTAGTGGAACATAGAGTTCTTAACTTATACTACAGCGTCAACTGCGGCATTAGTTCTTAAAATTTTTTAGTTTTCTTTTTAATATTTCTAAATCTGTTATTGAAATCATATGTTTTTCGTGTGCAATGAATAATTTTTCGTTTGTTAATAAAAAAATTAAACTATTACACATACGTGTCGTTTTTTTGCAAACTTTTTTTTACTCTTTGTTCGTTCGAATATTCGAACAAAAGTACAAAATTATTCGTCTGTTCGAACAAGAAAAAAATCATGAAATTTCATTCGAACAAATATAAAAGACGAATAATTAACAACACTAATACATACATATGTACTTAACGAGTAACAAAATTTTAGATATAAATACATAGATATGTAGATACATACATACATACATATGCATATAAATTTCTCAATTTTGCTATGTCAACATTTTATTCAAGGTTTCCAGAAACTGCACTTAGTCTTGTTTTAGACTTGGCAGTTTTTCTTGAAGCAGTTATTTTCAATTCTCTTTTAAAACTGCTCGTTTGTTTACACTCAGACGGTTTCTTGTTCAATTTTCCTATTGTTTCAATCCTGCGAATGAAATAACAAAAGAGAATTGATGTAACTTTTCTGTACAAGCAAGTCAGTACCCCTCTTCTTCCTTCTTTCCTCACTCTCAAAAACTGCCGAGTCTAAAACATGAGTTACAGGGTTATAACTTTTGCATTTTTTTTTTGCAAATATCATACCTCCCAATTTTAAATCGTCTAGGGAATTGAAAAACATTAAGAACTGCGTTTTTAGTTTTTTGAGATCGTTAAAAAAGTTTACGCACCTTACGATGAAGTTTTTAATATAGAACAGTGTTTTTTTGATGGAATTACATATATATTTATTTCCAAATACGAATTTTCGCACATAACTTAATATACATACTTATGTACATTAACGATTTTGGTGCGTAAGGTTTTTTTTTCACAAAATTGAACTAATAAAAATATGATTTTTATTATAAAAACAATATTGCCTGTAAGATAGAGCTTTGGGAGAATGAGCTCACAAAAAAGTTATGGCCCTAATATATGTACATATCGCTCATTTACCCAAAGAACATCATAACTCAAAAAATAGAATAGAAATTTCATGCAAATATCTTGTTTGCTCAACTCTTGAGAGAAAAATTAAATTTTCTTTTTTTATTCAGCCCAATCATGAACAAATATTCCGCCGAGTTTTTTCACTTTTCCCTTTTCTCCTACTATGAATCTGTTTACCAAATGCGGGAATAAAAAACTCCCGGAGAAAAAAGTAGGTATTATGAACGCAATTGAATTTGCTTTTTTCACTAAAAATCTTTCCCTGGTAAAACAGAAGGGAGTTTACATAAAAACATATTTAATACTCAGTTAAAACAAAATGTATATCATAAACTTGTATTTTATAGTTATTTTATTTGGGATAACAGAAATAATGCCCAAAAATCGTTAATAAACTTATTTTTACTTATTTTTTCAAGTTGGTGAATTTTAATAATTTTCTTTACTCTCTCACTCAAAAAAGGGAGAAAAAAAATGTCAACAAACAAGCAAAACAACGAGCAAGGTGTATCTAACTAGGTGGCAGCGCTACTTCAGCTGATAATTTTTTGTCTATGTGCTTTGTAGCTGAAGAATGTCAAAAACTTCGATTTTGTTTTGGTTTTAGTGCCCTTTTACATTTGGGAAACTGAAAGACAGACAGACGAAGTTTTAGTGTTGTAAAAAGCGGCTACTTTTGAATACTCAGTACTACTCGATACTTTTTCAATTGGGTACTCGATACTACTCAATACTTTGTATATGTATGTATACGGGAAGTTAAAAATTATTATTTATATTATTTTATTGATAATGCAATATGAAAAACAAGGATAAAATACAAGTATATTTAAATTAATTTATAACAATTGAAACTAAATAAGTTTGAAGATTAGTGTTTGTACATAAAAAATTTTTAACGTACTCTTACACTTCTAGTGCATTAATCTCTTAAATTATTTTCTAAATATTTTTTAATAAACATTTTTTTCACAATTGATGTTATTACTTAGTCATTGTTGAAATGTAGAAATAAAATTTTACCGACATTGAAAGAATTTAAAATATTTTTCATGTTTGTGAGGACCTGAATTGATGATTATATTGTATCAAGTGCCTTCCTTCCACTATTCTAAAGGGTCACTTTTTCTGTCCAATAGTATTTGTTAATGACTGAAGTAGTTCAATAATGCATTTTGTAGTACTTTTATTAGCGGCTGTTTTCGTATCAAAATAATGCCTAACAGAATTGGTATTTGTTACACTAACTCCATGAGGTTCAGAGTCATATTTGTTTGTATCAAACTCACAGAAATGTATAATTCTGATAAAATACGTCAGACTTTCGCTTGAATACTACAAAATGCAACCCTGAAAGTATTGAGTAGTTACTTTTGCGTATTGAGTACCGGCAAAAACTCCAGGTATTGAGTACTCAGTACTCAAATACTTAATAGTTTTACAACACTACGAAGTTTGTAGAAGAAGGGGCGAAGATGCAGAGTGTGTAGTACACGACCCTCTGTACCGGACATTTTTTGTTTCTCTTTTCTACTTTTCGCAATTTATTCTTGTTGCTTCACATGGTTTTTCTCATTTCAACGGCTGTATGGATACTTGATGTGTACTATCAAGGCATATGGTATGTATATGTATGTGTGTAAGTACCAAACGCGAAGAAGAAGTAAACAAACTACAAAATTTTTGGCTGTCTATTAATTTCCAATTGTGTATTTTCTTTTGCTTGTGCTTTTAAACACAAAAAGAGTATAATTAATTCGCAGTAACACAATAAACCTTATTATTATTAGCAGAATTCAGTCAAACAACAAACTGTTGGATCATATCGACAGCTGGAGCTATCGTTTCGTTTATAGTGATAACTTCGACTGCGACTCTTTGAATTTTTGGTAGCAGAAGTATGAGCAACAGTTTGTGATTCAGCAGTCAAAAAATATAAAAAGAAGAAATAGCACAATTTTACGACTTTTGCTATTTCGACTGCAGCGTTGTAACACTCTCTTCCGATTACCTCGCCCACACCCAAAAATATTAAATTTTTTTTTAATTTCGTGCATAAGTGCAAAGTAATCATTTAAAGATTCAAACAAATTGGTATTTCGTACAAAACCAAAAGAAAAACATATTTTCCATCCCTGACTTACTTTTCCATTTCCTGTAACAGTAATTTCCGCTTAATTGATTTTCTAATAATTCCAAAAAAACCGACTTCAATGCAGAGCTGACAGAAGCAAATGCAAGATTGTGTTTTTCAGAGCTCAGGGTGCGTGTTAAGTTTTGTAAAAGTCGGTAAAGTAGAACCACTTAAAATAAAATATTAAATTTTAGTGGGCGTGACTGCACCTATTTTTTTTAAAAAAGGAAGATTATGTCTATTTTAGAGCTCAAGGTGTGTGGTAAGTTTCCTAAAAATCGGTTAGGTAGAACCGCGTGAAATATTATAAATTTTAATGGGCGTAACCCCGCCCATTTTTTAGCTTTAAAATTGTGTAATTGCAAGAACTAAAGGTGTTTGCTAGGCTTTGCAGCAACTAAATAAGCCGAATATCATAAAATCTAATTAAAAAATTGTGGGCGTATCCCCGCCCACTTTTTTTAAATGGGACCAATGGGAAATACATAGATACGAATTGTTAACCTCCTCCTTTTTTTGAAGTCGGTTAAAAATGCGCGGCTTTTGATGGAGTTAAAGGGAAAAATCATTTAACCGACGGCAGAATTGATAATTGCTCTACATGAACAATTGTCCAAAAATCCATACGAAATGTCCCAAATTTTGGAAAATTCTATTCCGAGAGGACTGCAAGCGGTAATAAAGATCAAGGGATCACACACTAAATACTAGATTGCAGCTCAGGTGATTTTTCAAAAAATATTATTACCCAGCTAAAAAAATTATATATGATCCATATATTTTTAATATATGAATGTATATAACTATATATGAATATGTATGAATTCATGTATGGAAATATATGGGATTATACATTGCAAAACTATTATATATGAACTAATATACTAGATATACCAAACGGACGACACACTCGTCCGTATTCTAGAATCAAAATGTAAATAATTTAAGATTCAAAGAAAATGTTTCTAAACGTCATAAAAAAATTCATTAAAACACAGCCACTCACAAACTTACATACATATGCAAGCATAATTAAATAATACATGAAATTAAAAAAACATAAACAAAATCCCTTCAACCAACCTAATTCAATTTATTCAACTCTCTTCCTTTAAGTATTATGGCTTTGATACAACAACAAATAAGAGAAAAAAATTGTAAGGTCAAGAAAAATACTACAAACACACACACACGCTCACGTTTTGTTTCTCTTTTTACTTGTAAGCTAATAAATGCGTGTGTAATATGTGTGCATGTAGTAGTAGCAACTTTAAACGCTTATAGCTCCCAAAATACTAAACCGATTTCAATAAAATATAGATTCTGCACATCTGTACAGAAAATCCATATAAATCTTTTTAAAATCGGTGCGGTGGTACCAGCGTAAAAGGGATTACAAAAAACATGTTCGCCTATTAATTATATAGATGGACTAATATATGAAATTTTATATGAGCTCATGTATGGAAATTTCATTATGAAGCTCTTCATATGTGGATCCATATATAGATAAAAGATTTAATATATGGAGCCATATAAGAATGTATGCATAGATGATGTATCACATAAGATCGTTTTTGCAATAAAAAAAAGCTTGGTATTTTATCACTAGTGAATTGGAAATCCATTAGAAAATACATACGGTATGCAAAGTTTATATGCGTATAGCCTCAACCTTTAAAAAAGAAAAACTTTTGTTACAAAAAAAAGCATTCTTGTACGATTTTATACATTTAGATTTAATATGAATGAATAAGTTCGTTTGAAATGACTTTAAGTTCGTTTTTCCTTATTTGTTCAAACAAATGTTTCATTAAATACTTGTTCAAAATCTAAAATAAAGTAATTTTAGTAATTTAGTTTATTGCACAGCAGTGCGCTTTTGTGAATCAAGAGAGTATGAATATGAACTTTGCATACTGTAGAGGGAATATTTATGAAAATGTATGAATATATATGTAATCATATATGCCCATATACCCTCATTTTTCGGATCTGAACCATATATGGGATATCATATATGCTCCATACATATTGTTTTAGCTGGGTATGTGAAATATTTTCATTTGTGCAAGTATTGTGCATAATTTAAAAGTTTACTTAAAGTTAACATCTACAGTTTTAAGTTTTATGCATTTAATCAAGTTTGTTTAAAATATTTATTTGAACATTTTAGGTAAGGATGAGCACTCACTTTAACATTTTCTAGCAATAGCTGCCGAGTTCTTGATCAAGTTGTTTTAAAGTTGCAAAATAATACCTACCCAGCTAAAAAAATATGGTACATATATTTTTAATATATGAATGTATATAAATATATATGAATATGTATGAATTCATGTATTAAAATGTATGGGATTATAGATGGCAAAACCATTATATATGAATTGACATATGGACTAATATAAGAAATGTATTATAATATAACTCATATATGAAAATTTTAATTATGAAGCTCTTCATATGTGATTCATATATAGAAATAAGATGTTATATATGGTGACATATAAAAATGTATGCATACATGATATATCACATAAGATCGCATTTGCAATCAAAAAAGATTAAATTTTATTAATTCGATCTTTTTCCCTCTTTTTAATCACTGGTGAATTGGAAGTCTGTTAAAAAATACATAAGCGGATGCAAAGTTAATATGCGTAGAGCCTCAAGGTTTAAAAAATAAAAACTCGTGCGACCAAAAAATCGTACTTGTAGGATTTTATATATTGTGGGCATATTTAATAAATCATATAATCAAAAAGATAATTCAGTCATTAATTTTATAAAAAGTAACAGAATTCTAAGATATATTTAAGAAACAAAATTCATATAACTGCAAAAATAATAATATTAATATTATAAAAGAAAAATTAATCCGTTTTTATACTAACACTAGAGTATAAAAACGGATTAATTTTTCTTTTATAATTGCATAAGTTTTTAATCTGATTATATGTTGTGTGCGATTATTTTTTGTGTTTTTTTTTTAATAATCGATTCACATTTTCTATTAAAATGTCGAATGAAATGTCTTTTAGTTCGTTTTGTATTATTTTGTTTGAACAAATGTTTCATTAAACACAACCTTTCTGTAAAAAATGTTACAAAAAAATAATTTTAATAATTTAATTTATTGCACAGCAGTGCGCTTTTTGAATCAATATGAACTTTGCATACTATATAGGGAATACACATTCATGTATGGAAATGTATGAATATATATTATCATATATGTCCATATACCCTCATTTTTCGGATCCGAACCATATATGGGATATCATATATGCTCCATACATATTTTTTTAGCTGGGTATGTAGGTATGTATGCATATCAATTTTATAATCATCTGAAAAATCTTCAAATTTAAGGCAAAAACCGACCAGTCGTCAAAATTAAATTTTTGCACCCAAAATCGTCCATATAATGATAAATCGTCGAATATGGCAACCTTGGTCACATGATTCTTATGTTTCTTTGATATTTAAAGTTATCCATTTCTAATTAAACACCGGATACACAAATGTATCCTTTTTCACCTGTGGTGAAGGCATGATATTAAAAAGAGCTTATTAATTATGTGCAAAAAATCATATGGCACATTTTTTTAATTTTCATTACTTACATACCTACATACATTCACACATACATTAATACATATGTATGTACATTTGTTGTGTTCCTTTTTTTCGCTCTATCAATTGTTTTATTCGATGGGTTGGCGAGAAAAACAACAAAACAAATTTATTTATTTTGCTTTATTTTATTATTTTCCTAGGCATTGTTGTTTGCCTGCGTGCGTAAACAATGACGCATTTTTTTAGATATGAAATAAGAATAATACACGTATACATGCACATTGTACTATGTATTGTGCATATAGATATGTATGTACATATATGTTATGTATTAATGTATGAATATTTATATATGCAACTTAGAAAAAGCAAATAAGAGGGCTACTAAAAAAATTAGATCCTATTTGACTCACGATGTATGAACTCAGCATTATTTATTGTAGTATGTATGTATACATATGTATGTATGCAATAGGTATGTAAAATACATACTTATACAGCACAAATGTAAAGTACGATCGTACTTTTTTTGATACTATTTGACATGAAAAAGTACCGTAGTACTCCCCCAGCGCATTTGATACTCTCACAGTCTACTTAGAAATGCAGTCAGAAGACGCGCGGTTGCATATATTTTTGTCAAGAATTAAATTTATTTTTCGAAAAATGTCATGAAACTTTATTAATAAAGATATTTTAACAAATGATATTTTCTGAGGCACAGAAGTTGATCTATATATAAACAGAAATCATGTTGAAACAACTGTTTTAAATCAGTTTAAAGAAAATTGTAAAATGTTTTATATTAAATTCTGTCAAGTTCTAAGGTGGACTTTGACAATGAAATGTTAGTTTGGATTAATAAGATTTCCCCTGAAAATGTTTTATCTGGTAAAACCAACAGAATTATACCACTTTTAATTAAAATGTCTCCCAGCGAAAGGCTAAATTTTGAAAATATCAACCAATATAGATCATTGGCTATCATGGAGGAACTGAAACCATTTACAAAATAATATATGCAGTTTCTGGTCTAGAGTGTCTAAAACTAAAAACGCATTAGATGAATACATGATTCCTGATATATCGAAAGTAGCTTTCGGAATTTTGTCTATACCTCACTTTTCTGCAAATGTCGAAAGGATTTTTTCTTACCAAAATCTCATGAAAACAAAACAAAAGAACAGACTTTATGTTCCGACAGTATCAATATTTATCCAGGCCAAAAATTTATATAAGTCGAAAAACTCTTCTTGTTATAACTTTAACATTTGTACCTATGAAAATCAGTGATGAGAAATGTGGCGCAATTGTGCCATTTTTGGATCTATTGGATGTTAGATGGCACAGGCACTTTTTTGTCCATTCGAGCAATAACCGCCAAAAAAAACTTTAAGCGGCATATATTTTTAACTTCGTTTTTTTAACGAAAATCGATTATCTGCGATCGTAACTAAACGATTTTCATGAAAAAATTAAGCTCGAAAATTATGTTGCTTAAGCTCTTTGGCGAATATGGAAACTTTTCTTATTTCAATAATAAGTAAACAGATCACAAGTAGTTATTTGTATTTCTTGTAAATAAGTACAAAGAATTAATAAATTAGACATATACATACATATGTACATATATGTCTTATTGTAATCAACTAATTTTGGAATTTATTAAATTAATTATTATTGAAACATTTTAAAATAAATAAAAAGTGGTTTGGTACTATTCAAGTGGTGATTTTGGTAATATTTAGAAACAGATTCGCACGAAATCAAGATTTCTAATTCCCATCTCTGATGAACATACGTATATGCTATGTGTTCTTTATTTTATTTGTAAATGAATTTTATATAATTTTTTGCTAATCAAATTTAAATAAAAAAAATAATAGTTTTTGGTACTCTCGGGACCAAAAAGGTACTCAAATTTTTTTCTCTCATTTCCCATCACTGCATTGTAAAAACACAACATACATCCATGCATACCTCTCTTTAATTGCAACATGATCATAACTCAAAAAAGCTGGTTTTAAGGAAAATGATTTTAATTTTTTTAGTTTACAATGTAAACTTTAGGATGAAAGTCCAACTCATTGAAGATACATACATTTTATTTATTTATTTATTTGTAGTAGATATTCTGCAGAGTAAATTTGCAGAATATGGTTGCACAAAAATGGACGGGTGACTAAGACCATATGTCCATGATGTTATTAACAGTATTCTTAAAAATGTTTTTGTGACTGACTGTACACGACCTATGCCTTCACATAGGAAGTAGCAACGTGGTTGTTAAGGAAATTCCACAAAAGAACAGCAAGATTATACGGTAATCCGTGGCAGATCAGTCAACCAGTGCGAGTGAGACGCAAAACTCTCGAAGGCCAATAAACAACAGTGGCCTGCTTGACTCGCCCAGAGCTGCTTTACGACTGAAGATACATACATATGTAGTATGGATGCCAAACGGGAAATCCCGAACCCGGAAATCCCGGGATTTTCGGGATTTGCCAAATCCCGAATCCCGGGATTTGTAAAATTCAATCCCAGGATTTCATTTTCGGGATTTCTTAGCAATTTTTATAAAAAAATCTTATAAATTCAAATTTTCGTTGATTTTAAGGTATTTTTTATAATATTTAAAAGTCCCATACAATTTTATACGTACAATTTTAACAATTTAATGACTATTCGTGACATATTTCTTATAAATTAGTGTCCTGCACAAGAGTATTTATAAGACTTTTCAAGACATGAGAGAAATATTCTAAAAGAATTGCTAAACAACACTGTTGGCAAGACAAACCACCGAAAAAAATTACTTGCCAACAGTGTTGCTTAGCGATTCTTTTAGAATATTTCGCTGTAGTAAAGCATTTGAAAAAATCTCTCGTCTTGAAAGGTCTTATAAATATTCTTGTGCAGGACACTATTATAAATTAACAACAAGAGCAAAATAAATAAACTACTTTCTTACGGTTATTTTCATCAAAGGTGCTACAATATATGTACATTTTAGAATTATTTTGAAAACAAAAGAAACATATTACCTTTGGAAGGGAAATAACATTTGAAAAATTCATAAGTTTAACAAATTTAATCCGTCTTATTCTATATTATGAGGGCAATGATAATTCAAATTCCACGAGAAATTTTTCCCGGGGAATAATTTCAAACAGTAGCAAATAATAGGGAAAACAAAAAAATCTAATTGGAAAAGGGAGAAATTTCTTGCGGAAATTTATTCATAATTGCAGTGTATAACTATCTGAATGTCGACTCCTCAACGCTAAAAAAATTAAAAAATTAGCCCTTATCTACTTGTCGGTAACAATTGAGTACTATTGGCACCTCCTTACAATTGGAGTAGAATACAATACAAGGCAAGTGAAAACTTTTTGTTGTCGGGTTGATGTAAAAGCGAGAAATATTTACAGAATAATGCGGAGTATTTTGTCTAAAAAACTGCTCGAGTGTGTATGTATGTTTTTTACATTGCAATTAAATTGTTTTGCTTTTATTTAGACCGTTTAGGTCGTTTTTGATACAAACCTAAGATCAAACCCATTCAAATTACATGGATTTGATAAATAGTTTTAGTCAAAAACGACCGACTGAATGAGTTCGACTCAATTAGTTGTATTCGAGTTGCAGAGTAGAAGGCCAGGACACTAATAAACCATACTCCTCTTAGCGAGCGTACACGCAAAGAAAAGATATGGTTGTAGAATGGTTGAGAAAACAATATTATGTTCTCTGAAACAAATGTGTGGTCGTTGAAAACTAGTTATTGTTATTTTAAACATTTATTTCGTTACGATAAACAGAGTAATGCTTGAATTTAATAATTACATTATCACATCAATAAAAAAGTGTGATATGGTTAGAGTTTAAAAATATAGTCTTGTTAAAAATTTATGACTACAACATAATTTGTATTATTATTTAAAAATAATATGATGTAAATAACAATATAATGTTATCCAAAACCATACTATTTTAAGTTTAAAAAAAAATCTTTTTCAGAAACATCTGACAGTTCGGTATTTCGTTTGTAAGCTATCGGTAGTGCACGGGTGGTGTTAAATAAATTAATAGATAAATAAAGTATAACCAAAAGGGTTGGCCAATAAAAATATATAAACATTTGTGTATCTCTTTATACAGACATGTCTGTATGTCGTGTAAGTATACAATTCTATATATACATTTTATGTCAATAATATTAATTTATTTTTATTTCGAATTTAACGCACAGCTGTTTCTACAATAAAAATATGATTAAAAAACAAAATAGTATTATTAATAATACTGTGGTCGTATTTAACAATATTAATATAATATTAGATCATGGTATGGTGAGTCTCAATTATATTTTAGTCAGATCTTACAAATAGTGTTGTCATATTAACAATAATAAGATTAGGTACAACAAAGAAAATTGTTCTTGTAGATAATATTATTATTAACTCAGATAATAATATAATTAAAGTTTGCTTTTCTATTAACAATAATATGATTTGACTGCAACCATATAATTCAATCATAGTATGTTTCTGTTTGATTATGGTTGCCTCAACCATATTTTTTCTTTGCGTGTATGAATACATCCAGGCTGTTCAAACTGGCACCAGTACGCTTATACATTTCTCTCGGTTTTCTCTATGTGGGCAGCTCTGAAATGCATACATATGTGTGTATCTGTTGAACTTGTAGAAAAAAAAAACATGTATGAATTAAAAATTTTTCAGTAGAGCAAAAATACCGTTCAAGTGCTCAGGCAAACAAACTTTTAATGTATGTGCCTATAAAAATGTGATCTTTAAACGTAATTAATCGAATTTGATTAGAATAGTGTATACATTTCTTTTAATTTTTCGACATATTCAGCCTTATTATCGTTGTCATAGTCGTAACGAAATCGATAAAAAAATTAGATAATGCTTGGTATATATACATATGTAACAACCATTATAATTGTTGTTGATCAATCGCAATTAAAAAAACGTTAGTAGATATATTTTTAACAAAACAATATTGTTTTTGCAACTTATTTGTATGAAAGTGAATCTAAAAATTTTCGTAAGTCAACTTAAGCGGTAGTGCTAAAAGTCCACCGATATGTATATTTGTTTTTGTTTTAGATAATAGAAAAACATTTATATTGAAAACAAAAACAAGTTTTCATATTTAGTTATTCTTTTCACTATAAATTCTCTAACATCAAATGTGATTAATTAACTTAAAAATAGATGAGAAAAATTCTTTTGATTTTCATTTCATACTCGTATTATAAAATTGTTCACTTTAAAGACAATTGTTCAATGATAAATTATGAACTTAAAACCTTTTAAAATGCATTAAATTGTTATCAAAGTAATATTTATTTAAAAAAATAATTATTTTACGAAAAATATTTAGATCCCGAAATCTCAAAAATTCCGCGATTTTCCCGGGATTTTTCAGGATCGGGATTTGAAAATCCCGAATCCCGGAATTCCAAAAATCAATCCCGATTGGCATCCCTAATATGTAGGTACTTATTAAGGTGCAATCAGACGTGACATAATCATAGCCATAGAAAACAGTCGTTCGAACCAAACTAATGGGCAACACTGTATTCGATTATGTGTGACTCTCCATAACGCCATAACTCTCACGATAGAAACCAATTGAATATTGGTTTGGTTATGGTTATGGCTATGTCATGTCTAATTTAAGCTTATAGGTGACTCGCCATAACGCCATAGCCATTACCATACAAACCAATTGAATTTTGGTTTGGTGACATGGCCATAATGCCATACATTATGCCCATGTCACGTCTAATTGCACCTTTAAACAAATTTTCTCTCAGGGTATTTTGTGAGAAATGTTTACATAAGACAATACTCGATCAGTGCTGCCACAGCCAAAATGTGTATTATTCCGATTAGAATTTTTCAAAGAGTTACCAGATGTAAAAAGTAACCATTCTCTTAATTATAAAAAAGTTTATTTGCACTCAATAGTTAAATAGCTACAGAACAAGACATGAAAAATATTTATACCTACAAGGCTGAACTTTTTACACGATTCTTTCCTCGCGCAATGCAAAATTTTTCGCTTTAATAGAATGTTTTAAGGGTTCCGTACACCAAAGTTGAAAAGGAACCCACGTTTAACAACTTTTACTAATTCTGTAGCACTATGGAAAGAGTGCTTAAGTCTAATTTAGCTGTTTTTCGGGAGAACACTTTTAAACTTTAATAGCCTTATGCCTAACGACAAATTTCATTCCTATTAGCAGCATAAGTGGCAAAATTTAACAAAATAAATCCAAGAGGCGAATTACGGCATTAGATATGATTCGAAATTTTAAAATATTTCCATATAAACGCTATTGAAACATTTCGTAATTACGATAGATAACGAGTGTCGTAAATCGCGCCAGCACTTTTTCTATTTCTATTTCTTTCATTTTATGGCAACAGTGTTCGTTTATTTTAGTTCCTGCTATTATGATGAACTTATTGTTCTTGCTCTCATGTGTGAAACAGTTACATAGTATTTCATCTGATTTAATTTGTATTTTAATTAGGGCGCGCCTACACAACATTTTCTCCCATAATTCATGTTCATTGCACTATGCAACGCCCACAAAAAAAGGGGTGTATCTAGTACATAACATATGCAAATCTATACATAAGCAAGTGCATAGATTTCAGACACATGTACATGATTGTTTTAAATTTTACAAAACATGCATAAATGCATATGTATTTACATACATATGCACACATATACATACATATGTAATGGGTGTTTTTTATTGAGGTATAGAACTTTAAGTTGGCATCACTGTTTTAACTGGCGGCCATTTTGTCAGCTGTCAAGTGATTAATATTTAGTTTGGTTTGCCATTTCATCATGAACAGGTTGACAAAAGAACAACGCTTGCAAATCGTGCAAATTTATTTCGAAAATAATGGTTCAGTTCGCGAAGTTTACCGCAAGCTCCGTCCATTTTATGGTCGACATAATCGTCCATCAGAGCAATTAATTCGGTTAACCATGGATCGTTTTCGCACTACGTTTACTCTATGTGATAATACGCATCCGCAGAGACGTCGAACAGTGCGCACCGAAGAAACAATTGCCGCTGTAGAGCAAAGTGTTGAAGAGGACCCGAATGAATCGATTCGCCACCGTGCACAGCAATTGGAGCTTTGTCCATCAACTTTATGGAAGATTTTGCGCAAAGATCTTGGCTTGCGACCTTACAAGATCCAGCTTGTGCAAGAATTAAAGCCGCGAGACCATGCAATGCGTCCTGATTTTGGTGTATGGGCCGAAAATGAGATTGATCTCGATGCTGATTTTCATCGCAAAATTTTGTTCAGTGATGAGGCTCATTTTTGGTTGAATGGCTACGTCAACAAGCAAAATTGCCGCATTTGGAGTGAAGAGAATCCACATGAGACCCTTGAGACGCCATTACATCCACAAAAACTGACTGTTTGGTGTGCTCTATGGGCTGGTGGAGTCATTGGGCCATACTTCTTCCGAAATAATGCTGGAGAGTCAGTTACCGTTAATGGAGACCGGTATAGAGCCATGATAACCGACTATTTTGTTCCCGAATTGGATGGCATGAATGTGGATGAGTTTTGGTTCCAACAAGACGGCGCTACATGCCACACAGCGCACGTCACAATCGATTTATTGAAGGAAACATTCGGTGAGCGCATAATTTCGCGGAATGGACCTGTCAATTGGCCACCAAGATCGTGTGATTTGACACCATTGGATTATTTTCTTTGGGGATATGTGAAGTCGGTCGTCTACGCCAACAAACCAGAAACGTTAGGGGACTTGCCAACATTCATGGCGTTATTGCCAACATACGGCCCCATATGCTCGAAAAAGTGGTTGAAAATTGGACCTGTAGAATTGGCTTTATTCGAGCCAGCCGCGGCGGCCACATGCCCGAAATCATATTTAGACATTAATGGCATAAAATTATCCTTCCAATAAAGCCAAATTGATGGACATTAAAACGATTTTCTTGTGTTTTATTTCAATTCGAAGTTCTTTACCTCTAAAAAAAAACACCCGTTATATCGTTAGCTGAAATGCAAAATCACACAACTAGACGTTTTTCAATTTTATATGAGAGAAAAAAAAACTAACTAACTTCTTCAAGTAACTGAAGTAAAATTTTTTTATTTTCATTTGTAGTTCGCCTGATTGTTATGATAAAGTTTTAAAAATTGTAGGTAGGTGTAGGTTACATTCTCATATACATACATACATATCGATAAATGCATTTTACATCAACAAGTGCTTTCTTTAAACATTGATATTTTGACCGGTTTCCTGCTTTTATATACATACATAGGTGTGTACGTTTAGGTATTTTGTTTACTCTTGAAATGACAAACATCACATTTCATACAATCGTAAATAAACATCACAACTGACTGGTATGCACGAGTATTTACGTGCTTTAGAGATATGAATTTTATACTCGTAAGTAGAAGATAAATCGGTATATCTACAATTAATTTCTTTTCATAAAGAAATTTTAGATTTCTATAATTTTAAATAAATTTAGATACCCTGCAGAAAGTGCGAATAGTGAAATTGTGGTGATTTACTAGTGACGTTGTCTGTAGTACTACTGACCAGGTGTACCCCAGTCAATGGTATTATCTATTGACATTTAACATTAGCTTGTCATTGAAAATCCACCACTAGACTGTAGCACTACTGACTAAGTAGTTCTTTTGAGACCACATGGAGACATTGGCACCAGAGATTTACTAATAAATTTTAGGGGCTCTAGTATACAAAATGGATATTTCCTCGCTCGTTGTCCATAGTAAAATTATAGTGATTTTCTAGTGACATAGTCAATAGTGCTACTGATTAGGTGTACCCTAGCCAATGTAATCGCCTATTGACATATAACATGGGGTTGTCATTGAAAATCTACCAGTAGACTTTAGCACTATTGAGAAGGTCGTTCTAGTACGACCATATTTAGATATTTGAACCAAGGATTCACTAGTTGATTTTAGTGACCCTCGTCTAGATATGTATGTTTATTTAATATTATTGCATAGCACAATAAAAAAGAAAAACAAACTATTGACGCGTTCATTGACAATATCATCAGAAATACACTAGAACTGTTGTCTCTAACGTATCTCTACTCGCGCATAAAAGAAAAGTTGACGTCATTTTAACTAGTGCAATTGTCGCTGGAGAAAGAGTATTGACATAGAGACATATGGTTCTAGGCTGACTAGAGGGTATGTACTTACATAACTACTAGATACATACTCGTACATACCCAATAAAAACTTTAGCTATGAGTGATATGTATTTCTCATTATTTTGGTAGATATAAAAACTATTTCCTCGTAATGAATAAAATAAGCACTTATTTATTACCCGACTACGATGTATGTATGTATGTATGTGTGTTCCTTTGCGTTCTCCTAGCATCGAGCAATCCGTGTTCGATTCACAGTAGGTAAGTCTCAACAAAATTACTCGTGCAATACCCCTTTTAGACACACAAAGTTTACTTCACAAAATCTTAATTCAGGTGTGTGAAAGACACAGGGAGGTATATTATCTCTTCTGTCTTCCTCCCAGCTGAATTAAGACTTTGCAAAGTAAGCTTTCAGTAAAAGGGGTATAACTAAAAATTATATAGGGTGTTTTTTTTAAGAGGTACAAAACTTCGAATTGAAATAAAACACAAGAAAATCGTTTTAATGTCCATCAATTTGGCTTTATTGGAAGGATAATTTTATGCCATTAATGTCTAAATATGATTTCGGGCATGTGGCCGCCGCGGCCGGCTCGAATAAAGCCAATTCTACAGGTCCAATTTTCAACCACTTTTTCGAGCATATGGGGCCGTATTTTGGCAATAACGCCACGAATGTTGGCTTCCAAGTCCCCTAACGTTTCTGGTTTGTTGGCGTAGACGAGCGACTTCACATATCCCCAAAGAAAATAATCCAATGGTGTCAAATCACACGATCTTGGTGGCCAATTGACAGGTCCATTCCGCGAAATTATGCGCTCATCGAATGTTTCCTTCAATAAATCGATTGTGACGTGCGCTGTGTGGCATGTAGCGCCGTCTTGTTGGAACCACAACTCATCCACATTCATGCCATCCAATTCGGGAACAAAATAGTCGGTTAGTCGGCTCCAATTGCTGTGCACGGTGGCGAATCGATTCTTTCGGGTCCTCTTCAACACTTTGCTCTACAGCGGCAATTGTTTCTTCGGTGCGCACTGTTCGACGTCTCTGCGGATGCGTATTATCACATAGAGTAAACGTAGTGCGAAAACGATCCATGGTTAACCGTATTAATTGCTCTGATGGACGATTATGTCGACCATAAAATGGACGGAGCTTGCGGTAAACTTCGCGAACTGAACCATTATTTTCGAAATAAATTTGCACGATTTGCAAGAGTTGTTCTTTTGTCAACCTGTTCATGATGAAATGGCAAACCAAACTAAATATTAATCACTTGACAGCTGACAAAATGGCCGCCAGTTAAAAAAGTGATGCCAACTTAAAGTTCTATACCTCAATAAAAAACACCCTTTATAAAAACCCAAAAACATTGAGATTTATTTCAAATTAAATAATTCCCAAAATCCTTAATGTAGAAGTCCGTGGGACGTGTCGAATGCTGGTTTTGGGTGGGTAAATTTGGGGATAGGAAGTAAATTGGCTGTCAAATGATGAAATGTCAAAAATTGAACTATCGTCCTTTGTGAGATTTGTTTAGTAAAAAGTTGGGAAATTTTAACCATGGAACGCTACACTATTGCACAAAAAATTTAAGTTGTTAAAATTTTATTGTATCACTTCGTAAAATTCAAACTGTTTTTCTTTATAATCAGGCTTCTTCTCAGACCGCTTTGCGTAGTTTTCGCTAATTTGGTTTGTCTGCAGAAACACCCAGAGCTTTCGACAGGAATCGAACATGCGACCCTTCGACTACTCTGAAGTGATTAATTCAAGATCCCTATTCAAAACGAAATAGTATGACTATCTTACTAAATTAGATCATGCATTTGATTTGTACTATTTTCAAGTATACAAAGTAACATGTGTTTAGGAAAACTTTACAATAACTTAGTGATATTCTAAAGTGTTGTGTACTAATGTATGAACAGAAAGCACTAATGCAGCACATGATATGCATGTTTAGCAAAACAAATTGCATTTTTCTGCGTCTCTTTAAATTTATTGACTTCCCTCGTATATGGATCAAACTAAAAATAAATCTGGTTCTTACTTTTACTTTCAAGCTGGATTTCATATTAAGTACCAGCCAGTGTTTTGATATACATTCAAATGCATATCTTATGTTAAGAAAAAGAAAGAAAAAAAAAAGAACCACTGAAATTCTCTTAAGACCTTAAGGATATTTACGATTCAAGTATCGCTACTATGGTTGCAAAATTTTATGGTCTTATAAGTCGTTTATTTGGGCATTAACACTAATTTTTATTACGTAAAGATTTATTGTGCAAATTATTTAATGAAGCCAATTCTTATTGTATGTTTTATGTATATGTGTTATTTTTTTTAAACGACGACACACCATGTTTGGTTATAGAAATAACTATTTGTTAAAGATTTAAAGAATTTAAAAAGAAATCAATTTAAATTAAATGAATGAATATTGTGAGACAGCCTTTGTCGGCGCGTCGGCGTTTCTTAGGTATATTTTTTTTTTCTAAATTGAATTCTCTTCGGTTTACAAGTTTTATGTTTTAATATTTTGTAGTGGTTAAAAAATTTTAAAGCCCACTGTACAGGGATGTTATATGGAACACTCACAAAAACATGTACGTACGTAAAATTTTCGACACTTAACAGTTATTCCAGAGGATGTTTATTATTCATCTATGTACACCCTTTTCGGAACAAAGATGGGACGACAGACTGCAAGCATCGGGCGAACGAACTTAAGGAATATATGGACGAGCACGAAGTCGGAATTCGAATGAGAAAAACGAGTATTGATACTAGATGCCTACACAAGAACTTTTAAGACATGAGGGATTTTTCAAATGCTTCACTACAGCGAAATCTTCTAAAACAAACGCTAAACAACAAATTTGTTTCATTTATTGCAGGTATAGGAGTAAAGAAGAAAATACTTCGTGACGAAAGAACTTGTGATGATTGCTTCTTCCTACACATGCATGTAAATACTCACACGTTGTGTGTATGATCTTTTATTTTTTCGCACACACAAACGCAGACATGCATTGACATTATTTGTGTGCGCTTATTTAAAACATAAGCTTACCATCTACATCTTACACACTCGCTCAAACGTACAATATGCAAAATAACAAGCATACACGCATCAACACTACTTCTTTTGATTGTGTGTTACGAACTAGAAGTCTTCGCGACTTACCAGACCACAACAGTGGCCTAGTTGCAAATTAAGAAATAATTGCCAGCGACGCGTGATGTTGACTCGCCCAGAGCTGCTTTACGACAGGAATTTCAATTAGAGTACGTTCTCAAGGCACATTAAATACAGGTGCACGCATCAGGCACAACACTGTGGCAACTCTGTGCTTCTCACATAGTTTCACAAAGTAATTGTCAAAAATGTGTATGCATCGAAAAAGGCACAAAAGTAATTGTCAAATGAATTTTTCGTTACTAGCGGTCTCCACTAGCCATTAACTTGGTATGGGCATCATGTCGGGCATCGCAAATGGCTAATGGAGACCGCTCATGTCCAACTTTCGTCCATGCTCTGACATCAATGCCCGAGCATATGTCTGAGCAACAATGTTCGCCATGAGATTTGATGTCCGCAACCATTTGCAATAGAAAGAAAAGAGACAGAACAAAATTGGTAAATATTCCATCTCTATTGCACTACCGCAAAATACTTCGATATGCCTGTACCTGGATTCAGTAACTTTTTGAGAACCGAAAATCGTAATATTTATCGACATATTTATTCGCTTGCGATAACGATGATGTGATTCTGTAATTTCTTTTTTACGGCAGTCTCCAGCTTTATCTTATTCACCATTTAATTCAATATTATGTATTGGCTCTGTATGGAACATGTGGAAATAAGCGAAAAGCACAAATAATAATAAAGAAAAACTCAACATCTTGGATTTTGTGACTTATTTTTTTTCTTTAACCGACAGCGAATATCGTTAAAATATGTTACTGAATAGCAAAGTCTTTAAATTTTCGTTATATTTATTATAACGATACGATTATCGTAATAAAAGTTACTAAATCCAGGTACTGAACATGGACATCGCATGTGTTTACCACAACAAGGAAGTTGATGAATTTTTCCCAGTTGCTCTGCCGGCGTTATGTCCATGTCATGTCCAAGTCGATGGCTAGTGGAGACGTAGGGTTATGAACATGTAAACAAAAAATCAGCGAATGAGCAATTCGCCTGATGCATCTACCTGTTTGATATGCCTTGGTACGTTCTATTCTGATCCAATAAAGCATCTCACCAGGGTTGTCAGATTTTTTCCGACCTATTTCGACAAATTGATTTTAAAAATCGACAAAAGTCGCCAAAATACAGTTTGATGTGGGTTTTCTTGGTAAATATTTTATAATAAATTTGTTTTTAATATAACACTTTTTTAATATAAATTTTTATAAGATTATCGTCTCAAAATTTATCAGAAAATCGCCAAAACTAGAAATAAAATCGCCAAAACTTCTTTCTTGTAAATTTTCCTCATCCAAATTCAAAACGCATTATGACTATAATTAATATAAGAAAAATCATCAAAATCAAATTGTTTTAACTTCTAGCAGACGAGTTTTGGTAGGATATATTTTTGAAACTACTCCTTCAACAAACTAATTTTGCTAAATTAGAAAAATTTTGAAGTTCAATTTCGTTAAAAATAGCCATAACAATCGCCAGTAAAATCGCCAACAAATTTATTTATCACCAGAAAGTTGAAAAATCGCCACGTTTGGAGAGAAATCGCCATATCTGACAGCCCTGCATCTGACATCAGCTGTTTTGTTGTAACAACCCTGTGTGGGTGGTGGCAAAAATCTTAAAGAAAGCGCCTATGTCAGATCGAGAGAAATTCATAACAAATTCATTTCAGCAGGTGATGATCAGCTGCTAATGTATTTGGTCTCAAATCAAGCAAAGCGTTCGTAAAGTTTTTGACAGCAGGAAATTTTATACTAGCAAATACCTACAAGTTGTTTATGCAGTGCTTTATTTTATATCAAAATGAGTGCAGCGAATTCAATTCGTCTTGTGTTAAGCGTGGATTACACTATCGATAATAATTTTTGCCGGCCCACTGAAATAAAGTCCGAAGTAATAAGCTAAATTTGCCTTATTTCTCAACTTATTGAAATACCTATAAGGACATAATTGCACCACACTCTGCATGGGTAATAAAGCCATATGGACTTATTCTAGAATTAATTGAGTAATAATACCATTTTGGCTCATTACTTATGACTATTGCAGTGAGCCGACGAAAATCGATACATTGTACCGATGCACAGTGGTTCAAGTTTCTAAGGAAGGCGGTCATACGTAGTTTACTCAGCTATAGCCATCAAAATTAATATGAATATTTATGTTTACGGTATTTATGGGGCCAATTAGGGCAAAATAAGATCAAAAAAGTCTTTAAACATAATATTCAGGGCTATCATGAATAAAATTCAGCGTGAAATTTCTCCCTTTTCCAATTAGAATTTTTTGTTTTCCCTATTACTTGCTATTAGTTGGAATTGTTCCCAGTGAAAAATTTCACGTGGAATTTTATTCATGATTATAATTTATTTACCAAAAATGTTAGTTATTAATTAAAGAAAAAATAATAAATTTTATAACTGCAATTTAATTTAATTATTTTCAAAAACTTAACATACGTAAAGCCTCAGGTGATAGCATAGACTTCTTTTTTGTGGTAATTTATGTAAAGAAGAAATCAACGGGTCGGAAATTAGATGAAGTCTATGTCAAAGATCAGTGTTAGTGACAACACGAGACATTTTTATCGTGTTGTCTCACTGAATTGCTTAAATAATTTAAATAATTTATTACAAGATTCAGCGGCTTCTTCAGAGAGCTCGCCTATGGAAACTAGACAGTGATCAACTACTTCTGATCCATGAATTAACACTTTATGAACTGAAGCAGTCAAATTATACCATGTATACGTACTAATAAGCATTCGCGCGGTTCCTAACGAGTAATCTCTAACTTCTACACTATTAATTTTGTATCCCGACAAAAGACATTGCAAAAGATGATGACACCGATCAATAACTGCTTGATCTAAGGCAGTTATTTCAGCTGATATAGCTGAATTCAAAAAACTAGTCGTAGAGACAAATACCCTCTGTACCATGGAATATTTGCGAAATAAATTCGCAAAAGTAGTACTCTGTTCTTGTTGTGAAAAACATGTAAAATCATGTCTTTCCATGCAAAATTAGTCTGGCATCATTTTAGTTTAGCTGCGAAACAACATGAGCAGTGCTTTTTTCGCACGGAATTTTAACAATGTTGCATACTTTCAAGCAATAAAAGCGAGAAATTTATAAAAAAAAAACCGCGCGTTGGCCTACCTTTAGTACATGTCAAATTTTTCACGCGAAATAACCAATGGTGCTGAAAATTTTTCACAACTTTGAACAGAGTACCAGCTTTAAGGGGAAAAAAACATCGTAAAAAATATACGTGAAAATTGATTTATCGTGAAACCGCTTTCCGCAAAATACGTTTTGCTTAAAAAATTATTAAATACATAATAATAACGGTAAACACCTTCAACTTAAATATCCATTGTAAAACAATAAGTCAAAAATGTTTTTTTCTTTGAAAAAACACGCACTAGAAATTAACTTTATTAGCACTGCTGAAAAAGATAAGGAAAGTTGTTTTGATTTGTTCACTTCCATGCACAAAAGTAAATGTAAAAAACAACTGATTGCAAATCTTTTTGCATGTTTTAGTAGTACCACTAATAGTGAGTATTAGAGCGAACTAAAGGTGAAAAAATCGAGCATCGTCATTTGACCACTATGTCCTACTACTGAACCACTGTGCGATGGTGTGATCTAGGCTTTAGTCTATAAATTCGTGATTCTAACAGACATACATACTTACATACATATGTTTGTATAAGAAGTTACATATGAGCTGACAAGTCAAATGTAAGATACATACATGTCGTGTGAAACCAGCTTAAGCAGGACTAACAAGAGTAATAAAACTGTCGATTTGAGTAAATGGCAAAAAAAACAATAATCAACACAAAAGAAATCAACCCACCAACTTACTTACCTTTGTTATGAATGATGATAAAAATTTTAGTTTTGTTTGGTCCTTAACAATACATGAAGAATGTGATGTGTAGTTTGTTGTTTGTTGTCTTTCTTGTTCTTTATTTTCGTTGTTGGTTTACACTTCTTCTTGTTGTTTGTCTTAATGTTTGTTTATGGTTGTTTATGACGTTGTTAACTTCACACATCTCAAATTTATAGCACTTTTAAGAGTTGAACACTTCATTAAAATAATTTTACATACTTCATGCTAAAGACAAAACTCATTCGCAACTTCTTAAACTCTTTCACGTAAATTATGTGATTCAATTTGGAATTCTTTTTACGAGTTTTGCTTTTGTTGTATTGTTTATTTTATTATTATTGCCTATAACTTATTATTTAATTCTTTATTCATTTATTGATTTCATACATTTCTTAACTGTAGATTTTAATTTTTACATTCACTTGTTATTATTTTTTTTGTCTTCTTTTTGGTTTATTTTTCCTGTTGCTTTTTTATCTTTTTGTTTTTGTTTTGTTTTGCTTTAATTATTTATAACCAAAGTAAATGCACACATTTATTTATATAAACACTTATGCATACCCTGCAGTCAGACTGGTACCAAGTGTCTCTATGTCAACACTAAAATTCTATTAGTAGTTACATTGTCTACAATTTCTCTTTTATTCGTCAGTATAAAAGAAAGAGAGAAAACAGATGTGGTTTATTTCTGGTGGATTTTGCAACAACTTGTCAATATACTTACATAAATTTGTATGTACGTAAGGTATAGAAATGTACCAGTAAATGTCTGGTTGGTATGTCTCCATGTTCCCATAAGAAATATGAATTCACTACCGAGTCAATTGTTTTAGTGTTACTAGTAGATTTTCAATGACAAGCACCTGCTAAATGTCTATAGCATAAAGTATTGTATGGGGAATAATTGTAGAGTAGTAGTGGTGACAAAGTCAAAAGCGACTCAGTACATTTTCACTATTCGCACTTTCTGCAGGGTACCTACATATACATACATATGTACATACATACATCCGTACCCACAATATACATTTTCATAGCATAAACATAATTAAAATAGAAACAAATTTGTATTGTGTAGATTTTTTTTCATATTTTTGGAAAAAGTGTATTTTCGTAAATACTCGTATGCATAGGTATTTATATGAAGGCAGTTTAAAAATTAAAAAAAAAAATATTTTTTCAATAACTCTAAAGCAAATTATGACTCAGACTATCACTGATTGACAAATTTAAAGGCAGAATTAAGGCTCAGTTAGCCGACTGTAATGTAAAGTAACTGCAACAGTAAGAAACAGCTGATCGATTTTGTTATGTGAAAAGTAATGAAAATGGTTATAGAGATGTAATGTAACGTAACCTAATTTTCATATAAAAATGTCGATCAGCTGTTTTCTACGTTACAGTTACATTACATTACAGTCGGCTAACTGAGCCTTAACTGAGTCTTTAGACCGTCTTTCTGTTAGTCTGGATGGATGTATGTATGTAATATGTATCTATGTAAATATGTATACACACACATACAACAATATCTATGTATATATCGTCAGCGTGAATGAAAAATGATGTACGTACATACACTTAGTCGCAAAACTATACATACGATTTTAAGTATTTCATATCTTTTATTCATAATTTTTATTTGATGTTTGAAAATATTGTATCTTGAGTATTATATTGGACCCACTTTATAACTTCGAGATAAAAAATGTTATATAGTAGCACGTTTTATTTTATGATATTGTGTTCATTTAGTCTTGTTTTAACAATATGTGTTAGATTTTGCTTAAATTTTGCTTCAACTATTAGTAGTTGAAAGAAAAAAAATGGACATTCGAAAATTAGTCATCAAGCTTTCAAATGAAAGAAATTCAATGACAGAAGCCCAACAAAACTTTAGTTTGTCTAAACTTACAAACCAAACTATCATTAAAACTACAAAAGAATCAAAGTTTGCCGCGATCGGGACTAACAACAAGGTTTGATGAGAGACAGTCTCGAAATGGTAAGAGTAATTGCGAAAAACACGAAGAGAAGTAGCACAAGACTGAAAGAGGACTCTAGAAATAATTATAGAATTCTTGTATATAGATGCTAATACAGTTCGCGATTGCTCAAAGAAATTTGGATTATAGTAGTGTACAGCCAGACAAAGACCATACATAAGCCCCATGAACAAAACTTAACGATATACTTATGGTCTGGAGTACAAAGACGTCCATCTTAATAAGTCTTAAGTTTTTTGAAAGAGTTATTTTTACGGACGAGTGAAATTTTTACCTATTTGAAAACGACGAACGACCAAAAGCATGTATAAAATGTAATATTGAATTAGAAATTAAGGTGTATGCGCAGTACTCTCAAACATGGTGGCGGATCCGTAATGATGTGGGAGTGCACAAGTGCTGATGTGGTTAAAGAATTAAAATTTTTTTATGGAATTATGGATGGTCGTGGTTATTTAGATAGGTATTTTAAAAATTATTTTTTGCAGAGTGTGGACATATTACACCTTAAAGATAAATATAAAGTACATCTTAAAGCTGGTTAAGGAATGGCTTCTCTATTAAGTAAAACCAAAGCTTCCGCATCTTCCGTAGTCCACGGATTTAAATATGATCGATTATTAATGGGCTCCCTTGAAGCATATGCGTCAAAAATAGACGGACATAGTCTCTATCTCGTACAAGGAAAATGTGTCAGCGGAAACAGTTAACTGTAGTTTCTTCGATGCTGAAAAGGCTTAGAGAAGTGTTTGATCAAAAGGAGGACAAACAAGATATTAAAATTTAAAAGAACTGTTACGCAATATATTCCACAATATATCGTAGGTACGTAGTAGGTATGTAGGTAGCACAGATGGAAATCATGGTACAATTGTAATTTTTATGGTACATATTTGACCTTGTTACCGTGGTACTACCGCAAGTTACAATTTCAAAATGTCAATGTTTCACTATATGGTAACATTCATTTTGCCAGGTACCTATTCTCTTTAATTTTTTTGTGTTTGTTTTATTTTAATCTCTAATAATAATAGTCGAATCTACGAATGTACCGTTATGAATGTAATATTTAATATTTTTTTGTTATTTTTTATTGTAGGTATATTGAATTTTTGTACACATTTGTGTTAAGTTTCTGTTTTTTATTGTAAACTTCTGAATTTTTATACTTATTATTTTACGTTTCTGTTTTTATTAATAAATATTAAAAATTGATACCGTCATGGTCTAAAAAGTACATTTTATATTCATAGTTGGTACAAAATCCAAGAACTCATTTTCCTTCCCTGGTAGGTAGGTATGTACAGCGGCACAGAAAACTCTACATACCTCCCCAAAAAATTCAATTTAAACAAAACTTGAAATTTTTTATCAACAAAAACTACATTATATTATTTCTTGTAAAAAAATAAAATTTTTTCAAAAACAAAAATTAAAAAAAAAATATATATACATTTATTAACAACTTAAAGAAAATCAAATTTTACTGCACAGAAAATTATACATACTCCCACTGTTAGTCGATACTTTTCTAAGAAAAGAACTTACACATGTTTTGCCACTACGTTGTAATGATTCATGTCTCTCAGTTAATAATTGAAAAGGTTTGTAATCAGTCGTTTTTAATTTTTAATAATAATGTGTCCAAAAGTTAAGGAAATAAGATTAGATATTAGAAATCTGATTGTTCAGCATCAAAAGAATGTAAAATCGTTGCGCGAAATTTCGAAAACTATTGGACGGTAAAAGTCTAGTATACAAACCGTTATAAGAAGTTATAAAAGGAACAATAATGCTAATAGTAGGCCAAGAAGTGGCCGTCCGCAAAAATTACTCGACGTATAAAACCACACATATTGAAAGAAATTGACAAAAATTCCAGGACAACTGCTGTTAATATAGCAAAAAAGCATAGAAAAATGATGATTGTCAATCTTCATCCAGAAACACAACGCAGTGTATTGGGAAGTGGAGGTAATCATAGCCGAGTGCCTCGGAAAATAACCATTAATAAGCAATATTAATAAGGCCATATGGAATTTGCTTAAACATTTAAATAAAGATGAAAAATTTTTAAAAAAATTTGTGTTTAGCACAGATAATAAATTTAACGTAAAAAAGAATGAAGAGATAGAACATAAAAACCTGATGCCCACAATAAAACACTAACGCGGTTCTATTGTGGTTTTTGGTTGTATTTCGCCGGCTGGGTCTAGAAATTTAGTTTTTATTGATACAGCAATGGATCGGTTTATGTATTTGAACCTATTAAATTATAATTTGATGGTGCCAAAATGGGTCTACTTGGAAGCTGGTACTTCCAAGAAGATAACGACCCAAATCACACAGCGGCCAGTTTAAAGGAATTGCTGTTGTACAATGTGTCAAAACAACTGCATTCTCTTCCCCAGTCGTTTTACTTAAACCCCGTTGAAAATTTATGGCATGAATTGGACTGCAGGATAAGAAAAACCGCGATAAAGAACCAACAGGACCTAAAAACGCTTTTGTCAAAAAATGGTAAAAAATTTCTTTAAGAACTACCGGTAAACTGATATATTTATTATTTTTTATTACAGGTGCAAAAAATATAAAAATATAAATATTTTTTATGAACTAGAACAATAAACTATGGAGTGTGTATAGTTTTCTGTGTATTAAATACTCAATTTTTTTAATTTTTTCATAAATATTTTCTTTTTTCAAAAATTATTTGTTTTAAAATAGTTTTATTTTTTACAAGGAATGAATGATACGCCAGGAATTTTAACGATAAAAAATTTGAAGTATTACATAAAATGCAATTTTTTTTGCGGGTATGTAGGGTTTTCTATGCCACATACACTTTTGTACACTTGTTAAGTCGTATGTAAAGTTTTGCGGCTAAGTGTATATGTATCAATCCTTAAATTTTTAATACCAAAAATTTCTTAAAACTTTCTTCTGTTGTTTTTGAAATAAACTTTTAATGTTGTAAAGCATCAGAAACTTTTTTTTACTAATTTTTATATTTAGGAACGTATTATAACACCCGTACGTCCCATTGGAGGCTTCCGCATCAGTCCATTAGGCTTGTCTGTAGTAGCTTGCTTATCTATTTGTGTACTATGAATGTATGCGATTGTGTCGCTATTTTTATTATTATTATTATTGTTGTTTTTGTTTTCGCCGGCGTCGCCGTATTTATTGTTCACCACACGCTACTCAAATGAAAACAAAACGCGAGTCTCACTCATACCATTACATGCCGAAGCATAGCACATAAAAGCGAAACAATAAATACACACTTCTGTAGATATATTTATACATATGTACGTAAGTATTTACATATTATATAGGTATTATCGTATTATTTATTTACATACAGAGCCGGACAAAAATATTGACACAGCAGACAACTTTTAACGAAACATTCTAATTCATACCTACCCATGATACAATTATAACAGGTACATGCACAAACCCAGCCTGTGAATGTACACAATGCAAATAGTTGTCAAACTTTGTTTACAAGCTGCGAAAATGTTAGTGTATGTGTGTGAATAAAATGATTAGTGTTGCCAATGAATTTACACATCGCTGTGTCTCCAATTACACATCGAAGAAAATTACACTACACATCTTTTGTGTAGGTTAAAATTAAAACAAAAATAAATAAAAATAGAACCCAAAGTAGAATTACACACAAATTATACAAGAATTTAATTACATGGCCTACACATGTGAGTAGAAATTACACACTGTCTAACTACACAAAGATTGACAACACTGAATAACTATAATCATGCAGGAATGCCGCGTCTGCAATTGTACTTTAGTTACCCTGTAATTGTTATTTTTTAAAACAAAAGGCATCTGTTTCTGACAATTATTCGTTTGTTTATACCAACAAAATGAATGTGTTTTTTGGTGTTGTAATTTTGTTGTAGTCGTGCATGTACCTAGTATAATTGTACCATGTACCTACCTAACTAAAAAAAAACTTGTTTGCCAGAAAACGAGTTTAAAGTTTTTCAATTTACACACAATTTAATGGATAAATAAAATTTTATTTTTCTCTCAAGAGTTGATTAAACAAGATATTTGTATGAAATTTTTTACACTATATAAAGCACGAGGTGCGGATTAATTCTACATCATTCACCATGAATCAAAGAATACAAGATTACGCATTCAGCTTTTGAAAACATTAATTTTCCGCGCATCTACGTCATACATATCAGCCGATAAACATAAGCACAATCATCACACAAACACGTGTATTTGGTTTAGGACAATTCTGTTTACACTTCGATTTCTACGTCATTTTGACGTCACACCAACACACTCAAGTTAACAGACATGCGCAATGCGTAATCGTGTACATATTCTTTGATTTATGATCATTAACTCATAAATTTAATTTTTTGAGTAAATGAACGATCCTCACAAAAACATCAATGTGGAAAAGGGCCAGGTTCCTATCAAAAATTTCGGCCATCAAAAGCAGTGAGATATAAATTTTGACCAAGTTCTTCTTTGGCACAACACCTTTCACTGACATATGCTATGCATTATATAAATTTGTAATCGTAAGAATGTCAAATACATAATTTTAAGATAATCTGCTAGACCGAAGTAGATTAAACACAAAAACACACACAAAACAGGCTAACATTTTATGGGAGTGATCACGCCCACTTTTTTAGGTGAAAGTTTAAGGTATTGTATACGTGTAACGTATATGCAAGGTTTCACAAAAATGGCTTAAGTTAAAAGCTGTATTTTAACAGCCTTATTTATATAACTTCTTAAGGCTTTATAAATGGGTTTTGAAGACAAATTTTTATAAGAAATTTTTCTTAAAAAGCCTTAATAAGTTTTATAAATATGGCTGTAAGTTTTCAGGTTCAAACAATATTAGCGTAGCCCCGCCCATTCTGGTAATGTATTTTGGTTTTTCAGATTTTTCTAGTTGGATTCTCACCTGGCCAAAATTTTTGGATTTTATTTTTTTTAGTTTATTGCCGACCTAGACCTAGTTCTGTAGCGAATTTCAGCTCACTAGCACCAATTTTAATTTTTATGGGCGTAGCCCCGCCCCCTTGGTTAAAATTTTCGGGTTTTCAGATTTTTCTAGTTCATTGCTCAGCAAGATATACTTGTGTACCAAATTTCAGATCTCTAGCTATAGCGGAAGTGCTTTGTAAAACTTTCAAACTTTGCATATGAGGTTACATGAATTTATTCTAATTATGATTTAAATTATATAATTTTACGGTCGCGGGGAACAAAGTTATGAGGGGGGTAAAAACAGCTCGAATGGCTTCCTGTAAATATACACACTGCGTGCATTGGCCGAAACTAGGCCTGGCGCACTACCGTGCGCTTAGATATGTTTCATACTTAAATATGTACATAAAAAAAAAAACTAATTCTAAGGTATGTTACATATTACAAACAAGTTATAAATATTTCAATTCGGCATGAATTGATGTAAACAAAAGTATATGCATGGCATGAAAATTATGCATATTATGCGATTTTTAAGAAAATATAACCCTAGTATGATAGATTTTATGAAAAATTTCAACAGAAAATATAACAATTCATTAGATCAGGGATGTATTTTTCGTAGGTAGTGCAATTGTGTAAGATAGTGAGTCATGGCCTTTACTGTGGTTTTAAGGTGGGAGTACATAAAGGCTGGGGCATAATGTATCCGTCATACTTAAACTTCGACCTTTTCAATTGACATTAACGCAACGACGGATAAGGTTGGCACAATGAGTACTTTATTGACAGAAGTATTTGAACAGCTTCAATAGGTCGAATCACCACTTTATTTATTAAATTCAATTTTTCTATTTATTTCCCTTATTTCTTTTTTTTAACTTTATTTTTGCTGCCACAAAACACAAAAATCTAAATCAAAACATACCAAAAAAGAAAACCAAACAATATCTGTCAAACTACTCATCGAACGCAAAAAGTTAAAATATGACCAAATATTGTAATTTGCGTTGATGGACACGTACTGAATGTAACAGACCTCATAAGAAACCATGTACATATTTCAAATTAGCTGACAGTTGGAAAATGCGAAGCCTTAACACGCGTTCAATGCACTGATGCAATACACGCGTCTGTCAAAAAAGTTGAAATAGTGTGTTTTCATAAGAAGTGCGCAACGCGCGTAACTCGCAAAAAGTTGAACATTGCGCTGATTTACACGGGCATAATTGTGATGGCATAACTTTTCAACCAGATACAACCCCGCATTAGCAGCATAAAACCAATACAACCACAACTTAAAAAACAGCAAATGTTAAATGAATAAGAAAAACACAACCACACATGTGCCACATGAATTAGTCTCGTGTAATTTGGAAAAGAACAAAAATTGTGCGGCTTAAAAATTGTTCTCGTGTAAACTACCTCATTCTTCAACTTTCACGCGTTGTATACATAATGACAGCTAGTGTTGCCAGATTCATAAGCTAAAATATAAAAAAATGTTTAACTTTTTTTTAATCAAACAATGGATACAAAATGCATTAAATATTTGAAGAAAAATAAAACGTAAATTCAAAACAAACAAAAAAAAAAAAAAAATAGCCGACAAAGGCTATTAATTTTACAACTAAAAAGCCTCAAAAGCGTGGTGTGTAATTTTCCGTTTGTGTAGCGTTAAACGTTTAACAAGCCAGAAAAGCGTTGCCGCATAACGCGTGGCATGTGCCTAATTTCCTTTGCTCAACTTTTGATTTTATAATGAGAAAGAAAAAGATAGGTATACAAAATGTATATATTACTTTCTCAATTCTCTCATAAAAAATCAAAAGTTGAGCAACTAAAACTGCCGGATTTAGGAATTAATTTAGTTGTTTCAGTGTAGACCAGAGTTTGTGCTGGGAATCGAATGTACAACCCAAAGCACTGCTACACAAGCACCACACTGCTTAAGAAACTCATCAGTAGATTGATTTGAGGCTAAGAATTAAGTTTAATTCATACAAGACAATTTTAATTGATAAATTTTGATTTTTTTTTCTTAACAATCAACTTGAGTGATGTACCCTACATACATATGTACCTATCAAAAAAAAAAAAAAAAAAAAAGGTCTAACACATCCTCAGAGTGAAAAATAAAGGCTAATTTTGTAAAAACTTGTGGCATCTCTGTGAGAAAACGACAACGTTGATTGGAAATAGATAGAGAAAGAATGAGAGGGAAATATATGAGGAGATTCTCTATACACATGTACAAACAATAATAATATGGCATAATTTGCTGCGTAGTATTTTGTAGTTTTATTTCTTAGTTACATATTTTTTTTTTCAATTTTGTTGTTTTTACTGTTGATGTTTTGTTGTAGCAGTATGTGTTTGTTGTTTTTATTTCAAGAAATTTTTTACAAAATATCTTTCAAATTCACTACTACGAAGTAGGTATTCTTATATTATTACATATTTCTCTTTTTTTTTTTTTGCTTTGGAAGGAAAACAAAGCACTACCAGATACCAGAGTATCGTTTTCTACTTTCATTATCGGCATGTGTAGTACCTATGAATTCATGTAGATATGAATGTACATATGTATGTACCTATGTACATTGATATGTTTATGCTTAAGTGGATACCCTGCAGTCAGACTGGGGCCAAGTGTCTCTATGTCAACACTAAAATTCTAGTAGTAGTTACATTGTCTACAATTTCTCTTCTATTCGTCAGCATAAAAGAAATAGAAAAAACAGATGTGGTGTATTCCTGGTGGATTTTGCAACAACTTGTCAATATACGTAAATTTGTATGTACGTAAGGTATAGAAATGTACCAGTAAATGTCTGGTTGGTATGTCTCCATGTTCCCATAAGAACTATGAATTCACTACCTAGTCAATTGTTTTAGTGTTAGCATAAAGTATTGTATGGGGAATAATTGTAGAGTAGTACTGGTGACATGACAGTCAAAAGCGACTCAGTTCATTTTCACTATTCGCACTTTCTGCAGAGTATGTACACACAAATACACACATCCATAAATATTTACGCATGTATGTATGTAAGTACATTCCATCTATTTATTTTCACTAGTTTAAGTTGTCTATTACTACTTTTAATTCATATTATGGTTATTGTTATGAAGTGAATTTCATCATTATACCTACATACATATGTAGGTATGTATGTATTCATTATTACAACTTGTTTTTAATTCTTTTATTACTTAATTTTGTTATACATATGTAGGTTTCACTTTATTCTTATTCTCTTTATAACATTATGATGGTTAATTAACTAATTAAAAGTTTGACATATTTATTTATATTTATTTTGCTATTTTTAATTCTTTAATGGATATGCATTTAGTTATACACACATGTACTATGTATATACATAAATAGATATGTAGTTACATACATACCTACATATATATGTGTCTATACATAAATAAGTATGTATGTACTATGTATATGTATATCTATGTTGTACTTATTTAGATGTGTAGATACTTTAGTATGTTTGCATGGTCATACACACATCTATACTTATGTATACACACTTTATAAATTTTCTGCTTCTTATTTTAATATTTTTTCAATGCGTAGAAAAATAACAAATATGTACCTACGATAGATCTTTTTAGTTTCTCTAATTTTTGTCTTAAATATATTTTTTTTTTGGTATGAAAACTATCACTTGATTAGCGTCTGGTCAGAAAATGGCAATATTTTCGAAAAAAAAGATATTTAATGTGAAAAACTATAGATAGAATTACTATTTTTTGTACATATTGTATTTTCTATGTATACATTTACTAAATTTTTTTCCCATTAATCACACTTGGGATATTTTCTTTCTTTCTGATAATTGAAATTCTTTTAAACTCACTGTTATACCTATTTCTTTTCTCAATCATATTGTAGAATGTTTTCAACAATATGATTACACATTTATTTTTATTTTTCACAACAATTATTTATTTATTATTAGGTATTTCCGGTTAATACAAAACAATTTGTAAGTAGAATTGCATATGAACACAAAATTAACTCACTACTAAACTCTACTCTAGTTAGTAGACTGGCCTTCTAAAAAAAACATACACTAACAAATTAGCTGCTTTCGATACTCTCAAAATTTTTGGTATTCTTCTTTGTAAACACCCAACTTTTACCGTTTATTTCTCTCATTCTATTATTTTTTCATTATTTTCGTTCGGTTTTCATGAGAGCACAATACCTAACATCTCTCGTGTAGACACACACACACACACATGTTAGCATTCATTTCTTTTTGGGGTTTTATTACGCACAACACAATGGCCGCAGCAGCGACGCTGTTTCTATGAAGACACAACTTACGAAAACACGCTCGTTTGTATGTACATACATACATTACATTACATACATATATACGTTCAATTATCACACGACTCAAGTAAATAAAATCATTCGCTTTCTGTTTCGCAGAAACATCTCTTTTCCCATCATCTTTGTTTTTACACATGCATATGTACATCCATACATACATATATATTATTTATTGTCTAACTTTGTTTTTATTAAATTCCTTTCTTTTTGTTAATGCTTAAAATTACATTTAAAATTTGTTTATTTTAAATGCACTTTCCCAACTTAATTAAAGTTGTTATTGTACTACATATACGATTTACATTTTCCAATAAACACACTTTTTTGTATTTTCCACTTAAATTTTATTAAACGGCAACGGAAAGAGTAGAACAGTCAACATGTGTCCGCTAACGCGCTGCAGAATGTATACTAAAAGTAGACAGAGAGAGTTAGTTACATTAATTTAACGTTATGCTTTCATTCTTTTTCTGCTGTCATCAAAACATAGATGCCACATGGATAAAATATCACTTGCGAACTGTTTACATTATCAGGCGATTTTATAAAGAAACAAAATGTCATTTATTTACTTATCGATTTGCTAATTAAATGTCATTTATATTTAAGTGCAATTTACATATGTTCATAAGAAATAATTTTTTTTCGGTATATTATATGAAACTTAGATACCCATCATTGTGTACTTGCAATTTAAATTTTATTCAAGTCGTAAGAGCACAGCATATGTTTTTGTTAGGGATGTAGCAAGGCGTATTCACATAAGGTGATCTTAATTCGCCAGCTGACATAAATTTCCTGCTGTCAAATGAACCAAAACGTTAAGAAATATTTTGACAGCAAGAAATTTTACACTAACAAATATATATACAAGGCGAATACGCAGAGTTGCAAATCAAGACCACCTTATATCAATTCGCCTTGGGATGTAGCGAATGTCAATTTAACGAATACGAATGCGAAAGCGAATATGTAATAAATTTTAATTTTTACAATACATTAAAAATCACATGAATACAAATTTTTATAGCAGCATGAAGTTGTATTGTATACATAAATAGATTTACTAGCTACAGCATTTTATTTGATTGAGTCTTGAACTGAGCAAATATGTGCTTTGGCCCTAAGTAAAATATATTTCCACACAAAAACGAAGAACGCACAAATCAAACGAGGAAATTTTCACAGGTATTATGATCAGTGTGACACTTTTAGCATTTTTGTATTAATTTTTTTTGTAGCATTATTTAGCATTTTTGATTTTATAAATTTCATATATTCTTTTTCATTTATATAAGTAAAAACCTCTGACAATTAATGTATTTCATTGTTTTTTTTGTCATGTCTACGTTCATACAAATGTATAATGATGGAAACCATTTAAACAGCAAAATACGTCTTGGTTTGGTTTTCAAAAAATTTTGATTTTTTGTATTTGCCATCATACCATCATACTCTTTTAATACATCTTCTGTCAACCTCAGTTCAAATTTAATTTGTGTTTTCGTAAGCAAAGAAAGGGTAAATATGACCTGGTTAGAGCGCGAATTTTTAAAGGAGTTCATTGAAATATATATAACAAGTATGACCGTCTAAAGGCAGCTCGAATGTATTTTAAGCACCAAACACCTAATAAGAAGAAGACGGGAAGTATTCAAAATTAGGTTTTTAGGTACCTGACACTTCAAAATTCAACGTTGTGAAAGCCGTAACATAGCGTCTATAGATGATAAAAATTTATCATAACAACTAACAAAACGTCGGCAGAGGTGTTGTCAAATTTTTGTTAATGCAAGCATACATGCGAAGACGTTGTGGTTTTTTTGTTATGATAAATCATAATTTCTTTGTCATCGTGAAGCAAGTTTGTCACAATACCTGCAATATTTCACTTCATATTTATTAAAAAGGTTTTATTTAGTAAAAATATCAACATTTTTCTTTATTTTTGTATTTTTTTTCCTGAAAATTACGTAAATATTTTATTTTTTACAAATAAATTAAAACGTCACACAGTTTGTTTACGTTTTTTATCAAGACAAATTTGTCTGAGCTTGAGCTCTGACAAAATTGTCAAGACACTGCAATAACACTAATAAATGGAGTCTATACCTGATAAATTTTTCTCTTGATAACGATTTGACTTTTATTATGATAAAAATTTATCAGGTATAGACTCACTGTAAAGTATATCAATAAATTTTTTAATGCAAAAAGTACATTTTTCACATCATGTTGATACATACATTAAAAATATATAAAATAAAAGTGTAAAATTATTTCACGTATTTCATTTTTATATGAAAATTACATTATTATATACATATAATACGATAGTACAAATCCTTGTGGAAGTTTAATGAATTCAGCAATTGTATTTTGTATGTTGCTAAAATGTTTTTTTATACTTTAATCAACTTCGTTTAAACGAAATAAAATATTCATTCGTTATTATAGGGATATAATTAGTAAAAAATCATTCCAAACCTTTAGCATTATTTTTTTTTTAGCATTTTCAAATATTTTTTCAGCATTTTTAGCATTATTTTAAGGCCCATTCAGCATTCAAATTATTTTTAGTTGTGGCCACACTGATTATGATATAAGTAAATAGTCAAAATGCGTTCTGTTTTAATTTTTGTTTCATAAATTGATAAATCAACTTTCTCATTTTTTACTACGTTTACACGCGTACTATTTGCAAATCAAAATATTTGCACATAAGTAAGTTAACTCACTGTTTAGATGGCATAGCAAAAGTGCTAAAAAACTTGGTGGCACTTCTATAAAATATTCACAAAAATAGTTGTGTATATGTGGGTATAAAAGAACAAATAATTATTTGTTTTAATTGTCATTATTTTCATCTATCAATATATTTAGTGCAGTATTTATCTCAATCATGAAATATATTTTGTGAGTTTAATAAGTTGCAATAAAACAATTATATGGCAATAATTTTCACTTTTATAGCAAATAACCCATGTTAATTAACATTAAATAAACTGTTAAGTTTGATAAGCTACTATGGTAGCACTCATGATGCAATAATACAGGTAGCCGCGAATCTACAACAAATAAAACAACAGTGATTTTTATTGCTGTTTTGTCAATCACAAAGAGAGGAAAACAATATACATGTACTTTCGTTTTCTCTTGGCTTTGCAAAGCATGTTTGTATATTAGTACAGTTTTAATACGCACTGTGCGCGTGTGTTGGTAAAACACAAACACCATTTGGCAGATCACATCACGAAAGCAAGCAAAACAGCTGGTGCTTGGCGGTTACCTGTATTATTGTATCATGGTAGCACTGGTGGCTTTCCTTTCTTTGTTTGCATGTTACGCTTTGTTATTGTAGCTACTGAACAGCAGAGAGCGCTGTGATATATTTAGAGCAATTTTTAAAATAACCGTTAAATTTGGTAAACTAAAACAACAATTTTCTGATGTTAGCTTTTAACTTGAACTAATAATTTCCAAATGGAAACGGAAGCGGAAACATTGTCTAAGTTTAATAAAAACATCAAGTTATTATAACCACACATACATATGTATGTATGTATGTATGTATGTATGTATGTACATTAAAGACTTTTTGTTATTTAAAATTTTACATCTGCATGCATATACATATGTAATTAGTGTGTATGTATGTATAAGTGTGTGAGTTTATTTTTTCATACATATAAAAGTTTAGCCTTGTTGTGTAACTAATGTCGAAAGAATTATAATAACTTTATTCTATCACCACGTAAACATACATATTTTAACCAAAAATAATTAATTTTCCCTTAGTATGTCCTGCTCATAAATCTCTGCTTAAAGGAAGGCACAATGAAATACAAAATATGTGCGTTGAGGTAGATACTCGAAAACAAAAAGATTCACTAAGGTGGTGGACATTTTGCAAAGAGCAAGGCAATAAAACTAAGAATATCGCTACTTTATAACTCCTTCAGTTTACATATCTTTGCATGTACATATTAAAGGGTTGCATTTGTATACTAATTTGTATAGCCAAAACAAATATACTGTTACGTTTTTCTCTCTATAAAAACGCTTTTCCGTAGATCCGAAGATTTGCAAATGAATACAAGAGCCGAGTGTAGTAATTAGGGTTAATAATGATACAAGTTTTATTTACAAATGCACTTAAACTAAATTACTCAAGAGCTTAAATACCTAATACAATTTAAACTAATAAATTACACACAGATATTCACAACTGGTTACCACTACGCCTTCCTCGCTGTAGTTTACGCACGTTTCTTAGCTGGCTGCGCAAGTAATCACGTGACACCTCTTTGTCTGCTACTCGTCACACACGGCACTCACTCTGCCGACACTCACAGTTGATACACCAATAAAGACTCACTGGCTTTACTTACACTCTTATACACGTCTATTCGCTGCGCTGTTCCCTTTACTCCAGTCGACACGATATACTCCACAATAATCTCAATTCCACGACAGACTATTATTAATTCACCACTTAATTATCAACTTACTAACGAGTTCTTAACTTCACTACTTTCTGATTAACACTAACTATAGGGTGTTTTTTATTGAGGTATAGAACTTTAAGTTGGCATCACTTTTTTAACTGGCGGCCATTTTGTCAGCTGTCAAGTGATTAATATTTAGTTTGGTTTGCCATTTCATCGTAAACAGGTTGACAAAAGAACAACGCTTGCAAATCGTGCAAATTTATTTCGAAAATAATGGTTTAGTTCGCGAAGTTTACCGCAAGCTCCGTCCATTTTATGGTCGACATAATCGTCTATCAGAGCAATTAATTCGGTTAACCATGGATCGTTTTCGCACTACGTTTACTCTATGTGATAATACGCATCCGCAGAGACGTCGAACAGTGCGCACCGAAGAAACAATTGCCGCTGTAGAGCAAAGTGTTGAAGAGGACCCGAATGAATCGATTCACCACCGTGCACAGCAATTGGAGCCGACTAACCGACTATTTTGTTCCCGAATGGGATGGCATGAATGTGGATGAGTTGTGGTTCCAACAAGACGGCGCTACATGCCACACAGCGCACGTCACAATCGATTTATTGAAGGAAACATTCGATGAGCGCATAATTTCGCGGAATGGACCTGTCAATTGGCCACCAAGATCGTGTGATTTGACACCATTGGATTATTTTCTTTGGGGATATGTGAAGTCGCTCGTCTACGCCAACAAACCAGAAACGTTAGGGGACTTGGAAGCCAACATTCGTGGCGTTATTGCCACTATATAACTGTTCGCGACTGACTTACAACTGCAACTAACTCACTCATTGGATGCGTCACCTCTATTTATATTTTACACAAATTCCACTAGAAGTTTCAAGCAATGTCTAGACGATCATTATCATCTTATATGCTGCCTAATTAAGTTCATGTGGTAACTACTATGTACATACATGTGTATATGCATACGTGTGTACATCATTACCCAGCGGGAACTAGAAGGAGTAGGGATGCCTTCTAGAAGGCCTCTGTACGCCTTCTTTTGGATGTAGAAGGCCTGCTTGCTCCATTCCATACTCATATCTTTTTTACACGCGTTGTCATTGCGGAGCAGGCCTTCTGTTCTTGCTTCTTTCGCCAGATATTCTGGAAGGCCTTCAAACTAATAGATTTTGATTTGGCTTTGGTAAAAAAAACCAAACAAAACATGTTACTCCTTCTCTTCTCCCTTCTCATAGAAGCGAGTGTGGAATGTGTATCGTATATTTTATGCGAAAGAGTCCTTTAATAAGGCCTGCACCAAGAAGGTCTTCTGAGTTTTACCGCTGGGTAACTAAGCAATACACGGTGGTTGTTTATCTTTTGCTTTTCGTTTGAATTGGCATGTATGAATGTGTGTAAATATGTGAATCTTCTTAATAAGCAGACGCTTTTTTTGTTGTTGTTGCTTTTGCTTGTTTAATCAAGCTAGGCATGCTTATTTAGTTGTTGGCTACTATTCTAGACTATTCTTTGCTTTGACCCTGTAGGAATATTTTCGCGTAGCATTTACATTAACCCTCTTGGAATATTTTTGTGTAATGCTGCTTAACATTGTTGACGGCTACTTTCGTAACAATACCATGGTATGTACCATATAATTGTAGTGTGAGCGACAGAACTAGTATAAGAGTTATTGTGTGTGCGTGCTTTTCCAAATTAAAATACAATTGAAAACAAATAACAATTGCTTATTGTATTGCTGCTGAGCAACTGTTTGATCTGTTTTTGCTCAAAAAATACATATTGTAATACAAATACATGAAAGAACCACTATTGAAACAAATACATGATGTGCAGATGTATGTGCGGACGTTCGTTATGTTATTTTGTGGCGCAGCCAAAGTATAGAGAGAGAAAGAGACAATTTTGCTCTGAGAGTAGTTACAAATGCATGTGTTTCATGTACATGTATCATCTACTTACATATTCATCATCAGCCATGTATTTTTTTCTCAACACAACATAAGGCACTTATGGTAAAAGTATCTTATTTGTATGTATCTTATTTGCCTTAGAAAAACAAAAAAATAAATGTGTTGTTTTCATTTGCTCATACAATAATTGCTTAAAAAATCAACATTTACAACTAGTAACAGAAAACGATAAATAACATATTTGTTCATACCAGAACCAAAAAACACGCAAAACTAGTGCAAACAGATGTATCTGTGCAATGCTATAGTACATATTAAGCATATTAAGAGTACCCAGCCGGAAAAATCGGAAGAGCTTCTTACTTCAGGGCTTCGCTTCTCAAAGTTACAAGTAACAAATTTACAAGTAAAATACACACAAAACAACAACACTTTTACAAATTTTATTGTTGTTTTGTGCGTATTTTATTTTTAGATTTGTAATTTGTAGTATCGAGAAACCGGCTTCAGGTCTTATAAAAGGCATGCTTAGGAATCTTTTTGATTCCATTACTCTTCTTTCGCATAAAATATAAGATACACATTCCATACTCCTTTCTATGAGAAGGGGCGAAGATAAGGAGTTAAATTTTTGTTTTTTTGTACTAAAGCGAAATTCATTAATTTGAAGGTCTTCCAGAATTGCTGTCAAAGGAAGCGACAGCGGAAGGCCTACCCCGCAATGACAACGCGTGTAAAAAAGATGTGAATATGGAATGGAGCGAGCTGGTCTTGTACACTCAAAAGAAGGAGTACAGAGGCCTTCTATAAAGTAACCTTACTCCTTCTTTTTCCCGCTGGGTATAAACAGTTTAATACATAATCATACATATCTATGTACATAAATGTAGGTGTACTTACACTTGTTTGTATATAAATATTCACCCTTATTCTAGTTGTCGACATCGACGTCACTTTAACACAAAATCAAAAAATTTGGTCTTGTTTAATCGCTCTCGAGAACAATTTTGTTCCCTAAGGTCTAGGAAAGAGCATAAAAATGCCAACAGGAGTCAGTTGTTTTCGGCAACGGGTACACAAAGTGTTTGTGACAGAAAATCTTATTTCGTGCGTGTTCGGCTCGTATCGTGTTGAGGAAAATTGACACGATAAACACGAAACCATTTTAGGTATAAATTTTATTGGTGGGCGGCGCTGTGAATGTATTTGTGAACTGTCAATGTTTTGAGGTTGCGAGCTACCCACGACACACAAAGCCACATAGTTAAAATATTAATTGAAAATAAAATATTTTCTAAATAAAAAGTCATTTGAAAAAGCTTTTTTAAACTTTACTTTGGTTTGGTCCAATGATAGCAATAATTTTTTTTTATATTGTTTTCAAATAAATGTTTTTATTTTTATTTGAAATGTTTATTCCTTCCCTATCATTAATATCGCTATGCAAAGCATCATAATGTCTTTTAATGACATGTTTCCTTTTTTCTTTAAATCTGTAATAACATAAAATGGATTGTATGTTACCAAATAAAGTCCTGCACAAGACCACTTACAAGAGCTTTTAAGACATGAGGGATTTTTCAAATGCTTTACTACAGTGAAATCTTCTAAAACAAATGGTAAACAGCACTATTCGCAAGAAATTTGTTTCAGTTATTGTATGTATAGGAGTAAAGAAGAAAATACTTTGTGACGAATGAATTTGTGAAGCTTGCTTCTTCACACGCATGGGTACATATCAGAGAAGCGGAATGAGTAGTGAAAAAGTTAGTGGAGTTGAATCATGATTTATAATTTCTTGTACTTATGCGCACTCATACTTATTGCAATGTTGTCTATGAATCATATTCACTCAAATGTTTGAAATCCTCATCGCACTCATACTTAGCAAGATTTTTGACATTGTTGATTTCGACTCTCCTGAACTCAATGTTTATAGACGATGCAAAATAAGTATTGTATGGCAAAACCAACTTCGTATACGAACATTAAAATAAACATTATGAAGTTATGTGTTTGGTCATTATGAGGTTACAAATGTGTTTTTTATACACTTTATACTGTTGTAGTTGTAGTTGTACTATATAGATGAGTTGAATGAGCTGAATCAACGTGAGTAGCACAAGTATTTTTCTGAAATTATAAATCAAACTGAGGTGATTTATGAGTGTGAGTGTAGTACGACGTCGCGCTCATATTTATTGCAACCTATTCTTATCAGCGTTGTCAACTTTGAAATTTCAAAACGCACCTAAGTGGAGAAAAAAAACGCACCATTTACAAAAAAACGCACCAGGCTTTTTTTTAAAGTAAATTATTTTTTTGTGTTAAAAAAAATAAAACCTAAAAAAACTTAGCAAATTTTTTAATATTCATTTGTACTACATACATAGATAATATTTTTTCTTAATTTCATAAATTCTGTACAAAACTTTTCAAAGAGATCAACAATTAATATAAAGGATTTAAAACTAATAAAAGTTAATTATATATCATTTTATTCAAATGTTTTTTTTTATCAAGTTTATAAGTTTATATAAAAATATAACAATAAAAATAAACAGCCTTTTACAATATATGTACATAATTAAAAAAACTTAACAAAAAAAAAACTAAACAAATTATTACATATATTATGAAAGTGGTCTAAGTTATACGCATTTTTGATCCGATATAGTAAAAGAAATTTATATTAATCGAGACTAGTACAAACAACTCTAAATTAAACTATTGCATAATAAAAGAATATTTTTGGATTTGTTCCAATGTAATCTACCAAATATCTCGACCAAAGAAATATATCACTTATACAACTTTTATAATTAATAACACATATCTTTGCATTCATTTGTACAAGATGATACATTTTTGTACATTAATTTTATACATTCGGTTTAAAACTTTTTAAAAAGAGACCAAAAATTAATTATTCCAAATTAATAAAGCTAACATTAACATCATTATTGTTATCATCGGGTCATAAAACAGATTTCATTTTAAATTATGATGTTTTATAAACATCATTACTATTAATATGATAATTAACACTATCAGGAAGTTGGTAAGTTTCACAATAATAATTTTCGTTTTAACCCATTGTTGTATTAAATTTGCGTTGGTGCCACCAAAAATTAAAAAGCGCACCGAAATTAAAAAATAAGCGCACCACGCACCAACTAGGGAATTTTTCGCACAAAAAATTTCAAAAAGCACCCAAAATGGTGCGAAACGCACCAAGTTGACAACGCTGATTCTTATAGAGGTAGTTTAGACGAGAACAATTTTTAAGCCGCACAATTTTGTTCTTTTCCAAATTACACGAGACTAATTCATCTGGCACAAAATGTATTCGTATACACAGCTGTGTGTGTGTTAGTGTTTTTAGTATTCATTTAACATTTGCTATTTTTTAAGTTGTGTGTGTATTGGTTTTATGTTGCTAATGCGGGGTTGAAGCTGGTTGAAAAGTTATGCCAACCGCAAAACCACTCTCTTTGCCTCTCTCACCTACAAACTGGCATGTTATGCCAGCACAATTATGCCCGTGTAAATCAGCGCATAAATCAATATTATTGTGAGTGTGCGTAACTCAGTGTAGTTGATTTTAAATGATGTCTACTCACTTATATTTGAAATTTTATGAGTCAGTATGAATAGCGAAAACATTTGCTGACTATTCATAAATTCGTTGCTTTTGCCATGCATTTATTCGACAACAATAACAAATGTATGTAGTTGCCTTGCTATAATTCGTTGTTTTTGTTGATTGCTCTGACACACTCTATTATTGCAATGCCGTGATAATAAATACAAGCAGCGAAATGAAATGATGCAGCATGAAAGAATGTATTTCTTTCATACCATTCACTGGAGTATTCGTTGATCTTTTGTATAATACATACATACATATAAATACATACATTTCAAATCTATATCGTGTTTTATGAATACCAATGTAAGAGCATACATATGTACATATATATGTACGTTTAATACAAGATTACTTTGTGTTCAATGCGCTGATTTACACGGGCATAATTGTGCTGGCATAACATGCCAGTTTGTGGGTGAGAGAGGCAAAGAGATTGGTTTTGCGGTTGGCATAACTTTTCAACGATCTTCAACCCCACATTAGCAGCATAAAACCAATACACATACAACTTAAAAAACAGCAAATGTTAAATGAATACTAAAAACACTAACACACACACAGCTGTGTATACGAATACATTTTGTGCCAGATGAATTAGTCTCGTGTAATTTGGAAAAGAACAAAAATTGTGCGGCTTTAAAATTGTTCTCGTCTAAACTACCTCAATTACAATAAAAAGTATTCGCACCATTCACTGAGTATTCGCTGCTTTTGACAAGACCAGTGAACATTTATATAAAACAAGCAATGCAGGCAATAAAATTCGCCACACTCATCTCTTTTGATTGTGCGATGCGTTGTTTGTTTTTAATGTTTTGGATTGACAACAATATGCAGGTTTTTTGTGATTGCATTCAAAACAGCAAAATTAGGCATTCAATCTGATCTCTGGTGTGTATGCTCTTTGATTTTTCTGTGCACATGCAAACGCAAACATGCATTGACATTAGTTATTAAAAAACCACCCTTAAACACAAACATAATAGCTTGTCATACAATATGCAAAATAACAAGCATACACGCATGATACAATAATACAGGTAACCGCGAAGCACCAGCTGTCTTGCTTGTTTTCGTGATCTGATCTGCCAAATGGTGTTTGTGTTTTACCAACACACGCGCACAGTGCGTATTAAAACTGTACTAATACAAACATGCTTTGCAAAGCCAAGAGAAAACGCAAGTACATGTATATTGTTTTCCTCTCTTGTCAATCACAAAACAGCAATAAAAATCACTGTTGTTTTATTTGTTGTAGATTCGCGGCTACCTGTATTATTGTATCATGCATACACGCATCGACACTACTTCTTTTGACAAGAAGTCTTCTCAACATCACTTGCAAAAACTTGTATGCACGTACATCAATACATCCATAGTGCTTCGCTTATTAAACGACATCATTTATTATTGGTTTTGTATAATACATGCGACAACAAACATTTAAAAAACAAGATGTATTTACATTTCAAGGCTATTTACGCAGGTCTCTATTAGCAAATACGTTATCAATTTGAAATGAAATTCTTGTGTTTGCTGGATAAATATTTTATTAAAAAAATATGTAAGCACATCTTTTCTAGAATCTAGAATACCGAAGTATATGCATATATTTGACATAAACTCTTTATTTAAATAAAAACTAGCCATCTTAGAAAAAGTTTATTCATTTAAATTTGCAGTTTTCTCTTGACCAGACAGCCCCATTGTACGGACACATTTAAATGGTCTCTTCGCTGTCCGCTCAAAAGAGATTTCACTGTAATTACACTCAGATGGGCTAAAATGAAATAGGTAAAAACAAAACATTTTATACCGTGTTGTATGATAATTTAGAAAACAACAAAACAAAAATAACTTGTAAATACTTACAGGTATATCAACGTAAATCGTTTTTGAGGATTGTCCTTTGCCCGCCAAGGTGTTTGTAGTTATTCTTATTGAGTAAGTACCAGGATTTAGGTTAGTGAGCGCGTAGCCGTATTGTTGATATCCCAACTCTACATAATCCGCCTGTGTTATACATTGTTTTTCTTCCACTGCATGGGGTGCTTGTAGCAAATATGATATAGTATAGGATACGACTGCTCCATTCGGTCGTTTAGGGCTTTCCCAAAATATACGAATATTGTTTTTTGATGAATTAGAAGTATATCGCATGGCCCGAAATTCTTCCACTTTGTCAACGTTTTCTAAAATTAAAAAAAAAACCAAAACAACCAGTAAGGAAATTGTCAAGAGTTGTGGCAATTTTTATTACGTATATATTAGGTTTGTTCATTTACTAAAAATTGTTACGAATTTGTAACAATTGTTACTGGAAAGTGTTCATTAACTCAAAAAGTTTGCAAGGAGAGAGCGTCAAAAGAGAAAAAAAATAAAGGCAAAAAAATTCTTACAAATTATTACTACATAGTAAAATTTTTAATTGCAAGAATTATCCAACCACCTGTTGTGTGTTTTGTTGTCAAATTAATTATTTTTTTCCTTCTATTCTGTAGACTTGGGTCGAACTCGTTCACTAGTTCATTTTTGCCACAAGCCAATTATCAAACCCATTTGAATAAACATGGGTTTGATCATTGGTTAGTGGCAAAAATGAACTAGTGAACGAGTTCGACCCAAGTCTACTATTCTGTTACTACTCTAAAGCCAAGAGGATTATTTGGCCAGTTCGTAGAACGATTACGCCATCACCAATTCACAAATTCACACGATTTGCCGTGCTACAATTTAGGAGCCAACTCCAAGAATCACCCGCCGATCTGCACCGTTGTGTAGAAAGCCGGAATCCTCAAAATCTTCTCCTCTCTTTCTTCAATGAGTTTTATTTGTTACTTCACCACGATTTCAAAGTATGCTTTCTTAGAAAGCTAGTTTAATAAAATAAGTTTTTGCATGCGGCTAGCAACCGACGTTACGAAACAGTAACTCGGTACCGTTAACTGACACCAACTTCTAATCACATGCGGAGGGTGAGACGCTTAACTCTCTAAGAGCAGTAAACGAACAGTGACCTGGTTGCATTTGCGAAGTAATTGCCAACGACGCGTGATGTTAAATCGCCCAGAGCTGTTTTACGAATGAAACTAATTATTTAAAAAATATCTGAAAAAGGAAAACTGAAAAATGTGCATTTCTTTCTTTAAAAAAAAACATGTATACGTATGAAAAAAGAAGGCATGTTGTCTTAATTTATTGTTATTCTTTCATAACATAGTGTCCACACCTGACGATTTTATATCATACCTCGTAATATGACGCCGGCAGAGGAACTGTCATTTTTTCATTAATATCAACACAAAGGGGTAGACGTTGATGATTTTATATCATGATGAATCAAAGAAATATTTGAAAAATACTATCTAATTTGAGTGTTGTTCAATAATTGTTGTGACGACTTTTTTAAACGAAAATTGTTTAATAAATGTACAGTAACATATGAAATGACATTTGATATCAAGAGGAATTTATCAGGCCGAGAGCTCTGATGATTATATTATCATAACGCTGACATAATATTAATAAATTGAGTCTATACGTGATGAATTTTCATCATGATATCAATTCGACATTCATCATGATATAAATTCATCAGGTGTGTTAAGCCACATGAATTCAATTTTAATGGCAAACAATTTTGTTTGTTTCTCATATATGATCAGAGATGGAAAGTGGCATTTTTGTATTTGTTAATGAATAAAATTAAGAAAATTATGAAAAATGCATAAAAATAGTAAAAATATATGAAAATGCTAAGAGAAATATTATTAAACAAAATACATCAGAAAAAGTACAATTGTATCATGATTTCCATCCATGGTTCTGATATGAATAAAATTTTCTTGCAAGTTTATTTACCTTTTCATATTTGGGAGAGTAATTTTGTAAATTTCTGGCTTATTCTCTCTTTGCTAGTTTCTGCTGGGAAAGTAAATGAACAGACCTATTTACTACTTTGTATTTGAAGCATCATACATACCGAGTTTTAACGTGCGTACATAAGTCTTTACTTCAGTACTGCAGACTGGTGCAATATCGTCTTCGGGATCTACTTCCCGACAAGCTTCAACACCCAACATATACCATGAAAAATGTTTCAATTTAGTGAAAACATATTCAGTTGTCGAGGCATTAACTGAGTCCACAAACACTCCGAAATATTCGCCATCAGCACTTTTGCTTGTTTCATTGAAAAACACCATACCCTCAGTAATCTGTTTACTAACGTTTGAAGAAGTAGTGGTACTTGAATTAGAACTCATTGTTGTACTATCGTAGATTAACTTTTCTTTTTCCAAAGCATCGCGTTTATGACGTAAGATACTTTTATCTCTTCTATAAAATAAACAAAAATAGATTTAAAAATTTTTTTCTTGTGTGTAGATGTTGTGTTTAAAAGAATTCCAGCTTAATTCTGCGATTTCAACTCACTTTCTGTAAATAAAATTTTGTAAAGAGTTTTGCAATTCAACGCTTTCATGAATATTCGATTCAATTTTTTCGTCATTGTAACTTTGAATATATTTCTCCTTCGTTATTGTTGGCACTAGAGTTTCTGGCTTACGAATTTCCTTTAGAGCTAAAACAACATTGCAACATTACATTGAAACTTGTAGGCTCTAATTCACAGTCTATAGTTAACTAACGCTCGTGGTTTAACTAAAGATTTTCCTTATAAATTTCATTGGTTAAATCCTGATTAGTTAACTAAAGACTGTGAATTTGGATCTTATTCATGTCAAATGTTACAAATAAATAAAACTTACGATCTTTGCAGTAGTTTCGGGACTCAATCTTTTGAATGCGTTTATCGTAGACAGCACGTATTTTATATTTTACAAGCTTGCCATTTGCTGATGTGGGAGGTAACCAATTCATAATAATATTATGACTAGAGTTAGCATATGCTTGCAACTTGTTAATAGTTTGCGGTTGATCGGATTTTGTTGTAAAGTGATGTATCTCACTTTGAGCATTACGACGTTCAGTTGAGATTGTCAAAGTCTTGACATAGAATGAATACTTTGTATAGGGTTTAAGATTTTGAAAAATATAATCCGTCGATTTAGAAGGCTCACTTACTTTCCACCTATTATTTTTTTTAATAATTATAAAGCGTATAAATTTTTATATAATTTTTAAAAATAAGAACAGAAAACAACATACTTAGCATTACATGATCGAGAAGCGTGTTTAGTTGCATTGCCATAGGAATCTTCGATATGTAGAAATTGGTAGCCAATAAATGTACGCAGATCGTCGTAATCCATTGGATTATCAATTCTGACATAAGCAACACGTGAAGCTACCCTTATTACGCTAACATTAAGTAATGATATATTACCTTAAATAATTATAGATGCAATAGTTTTAGTTTACTAAAAATAATTTACTAAAAGTGAAATTTATTTGATGGTGATTAAGCATTAAATTATATTAAATTAAATTTAGCAAATAAATTTCACTTATAATAGAATTCTGACAACATGTCAAATAATAAATTTCTTAAAAAAAAAAATTACATTCACTTGTGCCCTTAGAACCATTTGAATCCTCCGATACTTCTTTTAAATCAAAACTTGTTCGATTCAACATTGGCAGTAAATTATTTATCTCGGAAAGACGCAACTTTGGATTGAAGTGAAAAAAGACAGTTCCTCTCAATATTTTTACTGTCTGATTTGGGTTCCATAGTGTTTCGATATCAGTATTTCCCAACACATACAATGCGTATCTATATTTGTGAGACAATAAAAAAAATATAAATTCATTATCGGTTTGAATAAAAAATACAATAATTCTTAAATTGAGTTTAGAATAATAAACTAGTTTTATTGAACCAAGCAGAGTTGCAAAATTCTATATAACGATTTCTCATTGTTTATTCAGCGAATGCCGATATGTTTTTGAGATTGGGTTTTACACTCTAGTGGGCGTTATTTTTTATTTTTATTTTTGAATTCATATATATTCTGTCCACCCAAATCGGTTAAGTTTTATGTAAAAAAGAAATACAAAAAAATTTCATAGCGATAAGTTGTGTTTTAGGCCTTCAAGCATACGATTTTATCTTTTTAAAAATATCATTTTACAAGAATATGATATATGGCAATATTTTAGCTCTTCTAGTCAACAACGTTAGTCTCAAAGAAAGTTTTTTTGCTAAAATAAATATTTTAGGAAATAATGAAGAAAATAACCAACAAAATACCAAAAATTTTATATACAAAAATTACATTTACATGGAAATTATTTATATTAAGCATTAAATTAATTAATAAATTTAATAATTATTAAATTATTTCATACATAAACAAAAAACAAAAAAAAAAAAATATCGAATATATCGACTTAAAGAGCCAACTTTGAGGGGCAGACGCACCCCCTAAAATACAACTTATCGCTATGAATTTTTGTGTATTTTTTTTACATAAAACTGAACCGATTTGGAGGGAGAGAATATAACAAATAAAAATATCTCCATACAACTAACGGCTACTCTAACGTACATACATACATACTTATCGATGACTTAATATAATAAATTCAGTGAAGTGCTACTTGGACCCGCGCACGAAGGGTTCCGTACGTACAATAGATATGTAATTAAATACGAACTTTAGCCTATATAATAAATAGTTTTGGCTTTTTTTCGTTTTTGTGGTTTTTCGGTTGTGAGCGTTTTTTAGTTTTGGCGTTTTTTCGGTTTGTGGCGCTGTTTTAGTTTCGGCACTTTTTTCCCCCATTTTGTCGATTTGTTCGGTTTTTGGCGTTTTTTCATTTTGGCGATTTTTTTCATTTTGGCGATTTCTTCATTTTGGCGATTTTTTTTTCATATAGGCGATTTTTTTAGTTTTGGTGTTTTTTTTCGCGTTTTGCCGATTTTTTCGGTTTTTGGCATTTTTTTCAATTTGGCGATTTTTTTTATTTTGGCGATTTTTTTAATTTTGGCAATTTTTTTTAATTTGAGCGATTTTTTAGCTTGCGCCTTTTTCGCGTTTTGGCGATTTTTTCGGTTTTTGGCGTTTTTTCAACTTGGAGATTGTTTTCACTATGGCGATTTTTTTCATATTGGCGATTTTTTTCATTTGGGTGATTTTTTTTAGTTTTGGCTGGCACCTTTTTCGCGTTTTGGCGATTTTTTCGGTTTTTGGCATTTTTTTCATTTTGTCGGTTTTGCCGAGTTATTTTAGTGTTAGAAATTTTTTTTTAATTTGGTGCTTTTTTTCGTTTTAGCGTTTTTTTTTGGTTTTTGGCGATTTGTTTTGGTTTGGCGATTTTATAATTTCCGGATTTTTTTAGTTTTACCATTTTTGAAAATTTCAAGAGTTTGCCTTTTACAGTTTCCAAGATATAGCAAGTTGTTAAAATTACATAGTCAAAATTGCATTAACTGATGGACCACCCTTTAATTTAAATTTTAGTGTTAATTCTTGTAGTCTATATAAAAAACACTAATTTTACAAATTTCAAGTGTCATTATACATATGTACATACAAATATATGTATATTAAATTAGATTTTCCAATTTTTCGTTGCTCGTCTTAGAACACCCTTTAATTTTTAACTCTCATGTATTTGTTGTTGTAGCGGCCAAGGCTCTACATAATCTGTCCAAATTTCAGGTCCGTAGCTCTTATGGTTCCTTAGAAAATAGCGTGTTACGGACAGACGGACAGCGTAGCGAAAACAATAGGGTCCTTTTCACCTTTGGTGTACGGAACCCTAAAAGGGCGTATCTTAATTTTTTTTTTATCGAAATTGGGTTTTTAACGTTTTCCTCCTTCAAGAACGAACTAAGTAACAATTAAAAATAAAAGATTTATTTAACTTAAAAATTTTTTTCTTGCATGTAAATGCTTTAGTTTTTTTATTCAGTTTTTTTCTTCGCCTGTAAAATATCGAAAATTCGAGTTACGCCTTTTTTATATTAAGCCATCGATATGTATGTGTTAAACCCTTGCAAAAGACCATTTAAAAGAACCTTCAAGACATGAGGGATTTTTAAAATGCTTTGCTACACTGTGTGCGTATGCTCTTTTATTATATTGACATAAGTTGTGTGCGCATGCTTTAAAAAAACCTCCCTTATAGTGTTTTCGCACTGACATGCTTTTAATAAAAGTAGGTTTTAACGTTAAAACCAACTGTTAAAACCTGGTTTTACCATACAAATTGTTTTTGTTAAAACCGAATTAAAACCATTTTTGAATTGGTTTTAAGTTGGTTTTATGAAATGCAACCTTGTTTTCGCTGTGATAAATTCAGTGCTGCCAAGTTAAAACGACCGACAGCGGCTGATAATGCTTATGCCAGTGAATAACAATAGATGGCGCTTGAAAGATTTTCAACTTAAAAATGGATGCAGCAGCAACAAAAATAATACAAATTATGGAAAAAAGAGTTTTTTTTTATAAGGAAAACAAAGAAAATATTTTCATTGAACTCTGGAAAGTGAAAATAGACAATATGACTGCCATTCAGGGGTTTCATGCAAATGCATGTTTTTTCCCTTAACTCTGATAATGGCTAGAACGAAATATCTTTACGAAACAATGAATTTGCTTAAAAATGGCATCGATTTGTTAGTGCATATTTTTGCATAATTTGCTGAAAATGCATATTTTTGCATAATTTAGTCATAATTTCATATTTTTGTCTCATATTTTCATATAAATGCTGATTTTGTGTCATATTTCCGCAAATATTCAAATTTCAAAAAATATTGCAAAACTGTTTTTGGCAACTGTATTCGCTTGCATTGTTGTAGAATTGTGGAACGATTGTACAAGCATACACACCTACCAAATTTAATGGAAATTGTAATTTTCATAATTTCAAATTGTCTGCTATTAAAGCTGAAAGTAGTGAAACAATTATGCTGAAACTTGATATTGTTTTTAAAAATTATATATAACGGATTCAAAAACCAAATCTAATACCTGGTATTCAATTCATTGTAATGATTGAGTTAAATAAATATACATTTAAATTTGAGCCGATTACATCTACAGACGTTACAAGGCCTTTTTCAATGCACAAAGCTTTCTAAAAACAAATTGATTGGACTTCACATTCGATAATACATATCGTCACCTAAAATCCAAAAGGCCGTAAGTACACTTTTTACTATTTTACAGAAGCAAAAAAGTTCATAAATTTAATACTATTTATATGTTAGGTGCCAAATTGAATAATGAATAAAATCGGTATTTTTGAACATATGTGAGTAAAATTTTAGGAAAATATGTATTTTGTCTATTTTAAATTTTTTGGTTGTTACGGCCTTTTGGATTTTAGGTGACGATATGTATAAATAATAAAAAAATTTTAAATGAAAATAAATAAATAACAACACTTTTCTTTTTCTATCAAAGTATCGCCCCTTTACTGTAATATAAACATACATATCTCGAAAATGCGAGTTTGGAGTTATTAATGCAGAAAAAAATCATTATACCATATTTAATCTTGTGTAAAGATTTATGTAATATAAAAGGCTTGTGCACGCACCTCTTCAAAATTTTACCTTTGAATAATTTTGTTTAAAGATATGTGCATATTTTATTGTTTTTAATGCATATTTTGTGTTTTTGATGTCATATCTTAGGCCCCTAAAATACCTTTTTTAAATGCATGAAGTCCTTGTCCCTGATAATAACTTTATTTCCAAGCACTTCTTCATTCTGTATAAGAAGTTCCATAATTAAAAAAAATTTATTTACGAAATATAAAATAATTTCCATTTTCGAGCGCATTGTGAAATATCTCAGTTTTTCATATTAACAGAAACTGTTGTTGTACAGTTTGTCCAACAAGTGTTATTAAAAAGCAGAAAAAATGCAACAATAAATACACGCCTTTCTGCAGGAGATTTATTTTATTTTGCGCAAAGTTATTAGACAGCCTGTGAGTTAAAACCTGAATTTAACAAACTTGCAGTGTGAATGCAAAATCAGCTGTTTATGGTTTTAACGTTAAAACCAGGTTTTAACTTTCAGTGTGAAAACACTATTATTCTAGTCTTAGACTCGGGGCAGTTTTTCTTGCTCAACTGTTGATTTTATAGTGAGAAAGAAAAAGATAGGTATACAAAACGATCTCTCATAAAAAATCAAAAGTTGAGTAACTAAAACTGCCGAGTCTAAAACCAGAGTTAAAAACACTACTTCTTTACATTGCTTGTAAACACTCACATACACGAACACCAATGCATCCATCGTGCTTCGCTTATTATACGACAGCATTTATAATTGGCTTAGGCTGAGTTTACATCTGGCATTTCTTGTGTGTCATTTGCCTAAAAAAGCGTAACCAACTAATTACTAATAAAAAACTGTTTGATTCAGACATATATTTATTGATTTAAACAGTTTCCAATCATGTTGGATTCTATAAAATTGTCTATTAGTTATGTATGAAACTGTTTAACTTAATAAATACGTGTCTGAATCAAACTGTGTTTCAATAATAATTAGTGGTTACGCTTTTTTTACGCTTGTGTGGCACATGGCACACAGGTGGAAACCCGGCCTTAGTATAACCCATGACACGAGAATGCATTTAAAAAACATGACGGACGTATTTACATTTCAAGACTGTTTATGCAGGGCTCTAGTACGTAAGTATGTACTTATTTTTATGTTTATTATTTATTATAATAAGCATACTAACTTGTCTTCAATCAGGGATTCACCTTCTATTTCTTGCAAATTTTTGAAAAATTTTAAATTAAAAATATCAATAGTACCCTGAACTTTCAGTGATGTTTTGATTGATATTATTGATGAAAATGAGTATGACAAATCTTCCATCAAATGACCTGAAAGTTAAGTAATAAAATATTTGAATTAGAAAACGTGTATATACAAATGTATGTACTATATAAATATCGCACACTAAATCATAAAAAGCCACAACTCAAAAAATCCGAGTTGTAACTGTTTATGATTTAGAGTGCGATATGTACATTTGTATACGTACGTCCGCCTCTTCTGATTTTAATAATTAAAGGTGAATCAACAATGTGTGTGCAGGCATGAAATTCTCTAGCCTTTGCCGCACTATCGATAACAGCTCCTTCACATATTTTAGTACATATGTCACCACATTTTTGACAAGCCCTATTAGTTTTCTTATAACCTTTCGGACAATGTGTTGAACAAGTTCCATCAAAAGCCACCAAAACTTCTTGCCGATTATTTTCATATTTTGTACCAATAATATTGCATGACTCTGCTGTCAGACACCGGCGATCCAAGTACTGCAAAATGGCATCATTGCACCATCATTTTACTGTTTAAATAGCAAATTGTTTTTTTAATACACTTACTTTATAATAATTATCAGGACATGTGTCAGTGCATGTTGTATTGTATATTGAAAAATTTCTGCAACTAATACATTCATTCAAGTTATCAGATGAACAGCCTCCAAGGCACGCATCGTTGCAACAGGTGTTTTCGTCAACACAATTGTTTCGACATCTCTTGGGACAGACTTAAAAATTATATGGAAAGAGAAATTTATAAATTTTTTTTTATATTAATATATACACTGTTAATTCAATATTCTTCTTTCTTTAAAAAATTACTTTTTCGTGTATTCGTATGTCGTATATTTTCGTATACGTTGGTCAAACATTTGCACAGAAATTAGTCAAGAAATTTATGTTAAGACATTTTCAAAAAAGATAAATTTCCGTAATAATTACATTTTTGACAAGATTTACTGTTCCAACAGTAACGACGACCGTGTCGTTCTTTGCAAGAAAACTCATTTTGTACAACCGATTCACCAATACTCCATTGATCTCCCGGGCAAGCTGGGCATTCGATAGCATTGCGATTCGCCTAAAATTATACACAAAAAATATTATTTCATATGATTAAACACATTCTAAAGGGTGTCCCAACAAGAACGCAAGATTTAAATTTTAAATAAAACACAGATATTAAAAAAAATCGTGAAACTTTATTATATCGTTATGTGTGGAACAACAAATCGGGCAGATGGCCTCCGCGGCTTTGCTGGAACACACGCGATCTTTTAATGAAATTTTCAATGGCCGTTTTGCATAAATGCTGCGGTATTTTATTAATGCAGCGTCCAATTTCCTCTTTTAAGGCTTGAGTGGTCGTCGGCTTATTCGCGTAAACCATCGACTTCAAAAAACCCCAAAGAAAAAAGTCTAATGGTGTTAAATCGCACGATCTAGGCGGCCAATTCTGGTCTCCAAAACGCGAAATAACACGACCGCGAAATGACTGATGTAGCAATTGAATTGTTTCTCTGGCTGTATGACATGTGGCGCCGTCTTGTTGAAACCACATGCCCTCCACATTCATTTCTTCAATTCTAGGCACGAAAAAACTGGTTATCATTTCACGATACCGAACACCATTGACTGTTTGCGCTTGACTTGCGTTTGAGCAACATCATCACGTACAGCTGCCACATTTTCGGTCGATCGACATGGTCGAAGGCGCGTTGTTGTCTTTACATCACTAACAGACCCAGTTTCGGCAAATTTATCCATTAATGTCTTTACAGTTGACTCTTTTGGAGCATTATTGTGACCCCAAATTAATCGCAAATTTGCGAACTGTAGCCGCAAAACTTTCACCATTTTGGTAAAACAATTTCACAATGAGAATGCGTTGTTCATTCGTGTAGCGCTCCATTTTTACTAACCTCGTACCTTCTACTAGCAAACAATAACAATTGTTCAAATGTCAAACAATGACACTTCGAATGACGCCAAATTTAAATCTTGCGTTCTTGTTGGGACACCCTTTATAAACAACAATAAATAAATATTTCACCTCAATAACTATATCTGTAGTGTTAGTGACAATTTGAGACCAATCAATCGAGTCAACATAGCATAACATAACATTATTTTCGATCCTTATACCGCCTCTAGATATTGTTGTCAATTGCGTCAAACCGAGTTCTTCGAGATGCGAATTTGAGTATACAATTAAGGCGTAACCTTCAAATAAAACTCTTCCCCGGATTATACTCAGGTTTGGAAAAATTTTCCCAAGTGAGCGCAAATAATGGACTTGATATACAATCAAAAAATCTGTAATTTCTGTTAGCATCGGATACGTCTCATTATAGTCCTCCAGCGAATTATCATTTAAAAGAGATATTACCAAGAAACCTTCAATAATCGTGCAGTTTTCGAGTTGACGAAATTGTTCAGCTGTATTTCTAATATCTAGAGATTTACACACTGAAAAAGAAAATGTTTGCAAATTAAAATATATTTGATTAATTAAAAAAAAGTTCTTTATATATTAAACATAAACTTAAACAATTTTTGATTAATACATTATAACTACAATATATATCTGTGGCAATAAGCAAAAAGTGCTTGACTTTACTGTTTTGCAGGAGAGCACTTTCAAGCGTTCAAGTCGATTTTTAGAAATTTTTTCTTTTACAGTTAAATTGCGAAATTCTCTGCTTAACTTTATTTTTTTAAGCAAACATCGTTCTACACACTATAAGTAATACATTCAAATATATATATATATATATATCCAGGCCTAGTTCCCGCCAATGCACGCAGTGTGTATATTTACAGGAAGCCATTCGAGCTGTTTTTACCCCCCTCATAACTTTGTTCCGCGCGACCGTAAAATTATGAAATTTAAATCATAACTAGAATAAATTCATGTAACCTCATGTGCGAAGTTTGAAAGTTTTACAATGAAAGGTTCCGGAGATATGGAGGTGCAAAAAGTGCATATTTTAAGACATACTCACTGACACTTACTCACTCATCAATATTATGAAGCACTTCCGCTATAGCTAGAGAGCTAAGATTTGGTACACGTGTAGATCTAGGTGAGCAATGAACTAGAAAAATCTGAAAACCCGAAAATTTTAACCAAGGGAGCGGGGCTACGCCCATAAAAATTAAAACTTGTGCTAGTGAGCTGAAATTTGGTACAGAGCAATAAACAAAAAAAATTTAAAATCCAAAAATTTTGGCCAGGAGGGCGGGGCTACGCCCATAAAGGCTTGAATTAAAAAAGCGAATCTAAGGCGCTTAATGGAAGCTATTTTATTAAAATTCTGCATACATACTGCGATAGGGCAAGCCTAAAAATTTTCTATTAAAAAAGTGGGCGTTGACACACCCATACAATTTCAACCTCATTTTCGTGTTCTACGGCTCAGCATATTTAGATATACTATTTCTGTATGTATTATTATCCGTTTGCAACGAAACTTGACACAAATAATAAACACTGGCCGAGAAAAATCTTAAGTTCGGAAAAGTGGGCATGGTTACGCCCATAAATATTAAAAATTAAAAGTTGCGCTAAGGAGCTGAAATTTGATAAACGGGTAGGTATAGGTGAGAAAACAACAAGAAAAACCTGAAAACCCAGAAATTTTAGTCAGAGGGGCGGGGCTGCGCTCATAAAAATTTTAAATTAAAAGTTGCCCTTATGAGCTGAAGCCAACTAGAAAAATCTGAAAAACCAAAAAATATTCTCAGAATGGGCGGGGCCACGCTACTATTGTTTGAACCTGAAAACTTACAGCCATATTAATAAAACTTATTACAGCTTTCTAAGAAAAATTTCTTATGAAAATTTGTGTTAAAAGCCTTTTATAAAGCCTTAAAAAGTTATATTAATAAGGCTGTTAATATACAGCTTTTGACTTAAGCCATTTTAGTGAAACTTTGCATATACGTTGCACGTATACAATACTTTAAACTATCATCTAAAAAAGTGGGCGTGATCACTACCATAAAATTTTAGCCTTGTGTTTAATCTACTTCGGTCTAGCATATTTTAGAAGAAAATTATCATGAATTATAAGCGCTGCTCACAACAATATTGTGAGTTTAAAATAGTAGGAGGGGTAATGCTCATAAAATTATAAGGTATAGTTCACGCTAAAGAGCTGAAATTTTATATACAAGCAATTGTAGATGAGTAAGCCAGTGGAAAAATCTTAAAACCAAGAAGTTTTATCCGCTAAAACTCTAATTCGCACTAGAGAGCTGAAATTTGGTACATAAATTAATCTAAATCAGAGATCACTAAGAAAAATATAAGAAACCAGAAGTTTCAATCAGGGGTTGAGAAAAAGCACTGTAAACTCAAAATTAAGTTAAATTTTATTGAAACTTTTCATACACATTGAACTTATCCAAAGTAAAAATTTCATTTTGAAATTGGCCTTGACTACTTCCATAAATCTTAGCTTTTTCTTTCATGTACTTCGGGTTAGCAGTTTTTAGTCTATTACTCATGTATTTCTAAATAGCTTTTTCCTACAAAACTTTACATGAATCATAAGCACTAACAGATATAAAAGTCGGTGGGACCAGGCCCATAAAAATTTTACGTAATATTGTACTGTAGAAAGCTGACATTTTGTAAACAAATAGTTTAGTTTTAATTGATTTACTCAATCGGAAAATCCAAAAATTAAAGCACCACCTACCCTATTGAAACTTTGCATGTGCATTGGGCATATCCTTTTGATTTATGTACTTCGGCTAAGCAGACTTTAATATGTAAATATATTGAGCAAAAAGGCGGGATCACTCCCACTAAAATTGACGCTGTATTTTACATGTTTCTTTCTAGACGACTCTTACCAACTTGCTTACACACTGGCGACCCGTTGTAATAACACAATAATTCATTTTTACTCACGCTCTAACCCATTTTTTTATGTAACTATGAAATTTTTAACTGGCAAAGTGATCATGAATAGAAATAAAATCCACTAGAAATTTTAAGTTTAAAAAATGTTATCACAGAAAATTTTTCAAAAAGTAGTCAGATACTCACAAAAACATAAATGTGAAAAAGGGCCAAGTTCCTATAAAAAAGTTCGGCCATTAAAAGTAGTGAGATATAAATGTTGACCAAGTTCTTGTTTGGCACAATACCTATCACTGAAATATGCTATGCATTATATAAATTTGTAATCGTAAGGATGTCATATAATTTCTAGATAATCTGCTAACTTGGCAATATTTTTACTTTTCTAAAAAAGGAGCGAAAAATTTTTATTTGTTGATTTCTTTATATCGGTAAAATGTTGTTAAGTTTGCAGATTATTTAAAAATTATATGACACACTTAAGATTACAAATGTATATAGTGCATAGCATATGTTAGTGAAAGGTTTTGTGCCAAACAAGAACTTGGTCAAAATTTATATCTCACTTCTTTTGATGGCCGAAATTTTTGATAGGAACTTGGCCTTTTTTCACATTTATGTTTTTGTGAGGATATATATATATAGCAAAGTATAACTACGGTGACCATAATTCTTAAACCAAAATACAGAACAAGTAAATATTTAAAAAAAACAGCAACTATAGTACAAACAACCTTACAGACATATTAAACATATTGAAGTTCATGGAATGCTTAAATTTTTAAATTAACAAAAAAATTCAAAATGCAACATAACAATGTAATCACATACGCTAATCTACATATCGATGGTCACAAGTACGAGTGGTATTTTCACGTAATTGATTTTTTCAGTGATTCCAATACATTGCATACAAATACACCTCGTCACCAGGGCTTTCAGATATGGCGATTTCTCTCAAATTTCTGCTTTGGCGACATTGTTTGTTTGTTTATTTTTTAACAAAATTGAACATCAAAATTTTTTTAATTCAGGAAAATAGTTTGTTGTACTCCTACAAAAAAAAAAAAAATTAATCCTACCAAAACTCGTCTGTAAGAAATTAAAACAATTTGATTTTGATGAATTTTCTTATATTAATTATAGTAATTAATGTATTTTGAATTTGGATGAGAAAAATTTACCAAAAACTATTTTTATCGATCTTATTTCTGCTTTTGGTGATTTTTTGCTGAATTTGTAAACGATTGTATTAGGTAACAAAAATTTAAAATTTTAAAAACCCCGAATATTTCTAAGCGGCTGGACCGATTTCATTAAAACATAGCTAAGAACCTTCTCGATCATGTCACCTTTCAAACAGAAAAAAATTAAGATCGGTCCAGCCGTTTCGGCTGTACGCGAACTTGTACAGACACACACATGCACAGACAAACTCTACAAATTTATACCACCTTTTTAGTCAGGAGTAAAAAAATGTATATATGTACATAATTAAAAAAAGTGTTAAATAAAGACAAATTTATTATCAAATATATATTAAGAAAAACTACATTCAACTGATTTTGGCGACTTTTAAAATCAATTGTTGCAGAAACTACGTTAATTTTTTCTAAAGTATTTTGAGTCATGAAAATACAGAAAAAATACTGAACAGCAAATAAAATACAGAACATTTCAACGTTTTTTTCCTAATGAATAATTTATACAGAACAGGACTCTCAAATACAGTACTGTTCTGTGTAATACAGAACGAATGGTCACCGTAAGTATTTATAACCTAAATTAAGCTTTATTCCAACTGAGATTAGAAGTCTAAAAAAGATAAGTCGCAAGTCCTAGTGCTATAACTTCCTGAAAAATTACAGAAGTTAATTGAGATTTTTACCAGATATACTTTCGAATATGCAGATTACGGAGGTACCATTAACTCAAAATCAGCTTATCTCAACTTAAGCCATTTTTCCTTTTTGCCACAGATATTATATATTATACTCGTATTAATATTACACATATGACAATCTATTTTACCTGCATAGGGTCTAGCTAAACCTCTCTATAATCAATTTCAATGTATTATTAGTAAAAAAATATTTTACTAAATATGTAAAATGATAATTTGGGATTAGAGGGCTGCTTAAACAGTTTTGAAATGTAAATACGTTTTGTTTTTTAAATGCATTCTCGTAGCAATGCATTATGTCGTTTAATAAGCGAAGCACGATGGATGTATTGATGTTCGTGTATATGAGTGGTTACAAGCGATGTCGCGAAGACTTCTTATTCGTAAGAAACACTCAAAAAAAGTAGTGTTTGTGTGTGTATGCTTGTTATTTTACATATTGTACGTTTGAGTGTGCGTGTAAGATGTAGGTGGTAAGCTTTTATATTGGTGTTTAATGCCTGGACCACACGATCGGCATAATGTACCAATTTTCGTGGGCTCACTCCAATAAAGTCATAAGTAACAAGAAAAATAAAAGAGCATACACACAACGGGTGTGCGTATGTACATGAATGAAAAAGCAAGCATCACAAATTCTTCCGTCGCGAAGTATTTTCTTCTTTACTTCTATACCTGTAATAACTGAAACAAATGTCTTGCCAGATACACGGAGTTTAGAGTTTAGAGTTTGTTTTAGAAGATTTTGCTGTAGTAAAGCATTTGAAAAATCCCTCATGTCTTAAAAAGTTCATGTAAGTGGTATTGTGCAGGGGTCTATTCGGAATTTATTTTAAATATTTGTGGGAATTGTAAGAAAAAAAAATTAAATAAAATCTCAATTTAGGTAAACGAGAGATGTTTTGTGAGTGTAATGTTCTTCTTTTTCTTGCACGAAACAGCCCATACTTTTTCTTCGGGCTAGAGTGGGCAAGCCGAATAGAGGTCAGCTGTTTGAAAAACAAATAATAACAAAGAGAAATTAAATTTTCCTAAAAACAAAATAAATGAAAAGTTAATTTTAATTATTATTGTTCGAACGCTGATGATGAAGGTTTAGTTGCCTTCGAAAACAGCTAGTTGTTCCGTTCAACTATGTGTTTGTCAGAATTGTTACAACTAACTTTGGTGTTATTTGTTCATTAATAATTTGTAATTTGTAATTTGGCTTACAAAGCGATGCGAACTTTAGGTTGATCAAATCATAAATATATAAATGGAAAGTTGTGTGAAAAAAGATTTAAAAACAAATGGGTGAAGAAAGTTTTATAAGTTTTTATATGAAACTAGCTGACCCGACAAACGTTATTTTGCCACATAAATTATTTCTAGGGAATTTCTGGGATATAAAATTATAACTAATTAACTCATTGTAAGTGTGTGAGGATGTGGTATATGAGTGCTAGAGGCAGGGAGTGCTGTGAACGATGGCGGAATATAAAAATAAAAAAAAACACCATATACTTATTGTTTTAAATTTATTATAATTTATACTTATCAATTATTTTCAAATTAACTCATACAAAATTTGAAGAATCTTGTTTTTTATCTTTGGCGTTGACTGAAGTAATTATCACGTTTACTACAAAACCGAAGGTCGTGGGTTCGAGCCCGGTAATCAACAGTCATTAAATAACAACACCACGCATTTTTCTGATGTGAATTAGTGTCCTTTTGTATCAATTGTTTTAGGAAAGTTCAAGTGATGAAGGCATAGTCACTGGTCACTAAACTATACCAAATTCAGCAGATACTAATCCTAATGTACCATCAGAGTGCAAAAGGCAGAGTTGTATAAGAATGAAGCTTTTTTCCTCTATCTCTTCCTTCACCACCTGTCTTCTCTATCACTATCCCTTTCCTAAAGATGGTAACACTTAGTAATAGTAGTAAGCATTCATTGCCTGAGTGTTACTTCTCTTTAAAAAAATATTATTATTCATTACTTTGTATGGGAGGTGTCCCCTTCCCACGGTTCTATCCTATCAATATTTTGAATTACTTTGCAACACGCTCTCAAAAGAGTCTATACCAAAATTCAAGACTCTGACTTCTATAGCTTTCAGGATATAAGATATTTCGTTCGTATGGGCGTGGTACAGTCCATTTAAAAAATAGATTACGCCCTATTCTCAGACCCACCGATTACACATACAAAATTTCATAAAAATCGTTCAAGCCGTTTTGGAGGAGTTCAATTATTTATTTATTTACTTGTAAAAGTTAAATAATCCACAAAGTAATATAAATATATAATAGGTTTTATACCTTTTCTAATCAATAATGCATTTGTTATAAAGTGAGCGAAACAAAAAATATAAATAAATGTACATAATACGAGTATGTTGTATGTATCAGTGATCGGCAATGAATTGTTTTTTCGCTATTCATACTGACTCATGAAATTTTGAATATAAGTGAGTAGTCATCATTTAAATTCAACTACTTTGATTTACGCATACTCACGATAACATTAATTTCAAAGTATAGATTAAAATAAATATGAATCCGAAGTCGACATCATAGTCATACCACACTCACACTCATAAATCAGCTCAGTTTGATTTCTAATTTCAGGAAAATACTTATACCACTCACATTGATTCAGTTCACTCAACTCACGCACGTATGTTTATTTTAAGGTTTAGTCATTAAACAGTTTGTAAGTAGTATACAATAGTAAATTCCTGCAAAACAAATAAAAATAAATTCAGTAAAGTGTGACTCTGACTCGCGCACGATTGGTTCCGTACGAACACTAGATATGTAATTTAATATTTACAAACTTCATGCTATATAATATATAGTTTTGGCATTTTTTTTCGTTTTTGTGATCTTTCCGTCTTTTTTTTTGTTTTGGCGGTTTTTGCGTTTTTTCAGTTTTGGCGATTTTTTACAGTTTTGGCTCTTTTTTAGTTTTAACACTTTATTTTCTTGTTTTGGCGATTTTTTTCGGTTTTTGGCGTTTTTTCATTTTGGCGAGTTTTTTTCATTTTTGCGATTTTTTTATTTAAATTTTTTTTAGTTTTGGCAACATTTTCGCGTTTTGGCGATTTTTTTCGATTTTTGGCGTTTTTTTTCATTTTGGGTTTTTTTTCTTTTTGGCGATTTTTTCGAATTTGGCGATTTATTTTAGTGTTAGAAATTTTTTTTATTTTGGTGATTTTTTTCATTTTGGCGATTTTTTTTTGGTTTGGCGATTTTAAAATTTTCGGTTTTATTATTTTTACCGTTTTTGAAAATTTCAAGTTTTTGGCCATTTTTGGCTCCTTTTTTTAGTTTTGACACTTTATTTTCTTGTTTTGGCGATTTTTTCGGTTTTTGGCGATTTTTTTTTATTTTTGGCGATTTTTTTCATTTTTGCGATTTTTTTTATTTAAATTTTTTTTTTAGTTTTGGCGACATTTTTGCGTTTTGGCGATTTTTTTCTATTTTTGGTGTTTTTTTTTCAATTTGAGGTTTTTTTTTCATTTTGGCGATTTTTTCGAATTTGCCGATTAATTTTGGTGTTAGAAATTTTTTTTAATTTTGGCGATTTTTGTCGTTTTGGCGTTTTTTTTTAATTTTTGGCGATTTTTTTTTTTTGGTTTGGCGATTTTATAATTTTCGGTTTTTTTAGTTTTACCGTTTTTGAAAATTTCAAGTGTTTGCCTCTTACGGTTTCCAAGATATAGCAAATTGTCAAAATTACAAAGTCAAAATTGCATTAACTGATGGACCACCCTTTAAATAGAATTTTTTTAAATTTTAGTGTTAATTGTTGTAGTCTGTATAAAAATATTATATTATATAATTTTAAAAATTTCAAGTTTCAATATACAATTGTATGTATATTACATGGGATTTTAACATTTTTCGTTGCTCGTTTTTGAACACCCTTTAATTTTTAATTCTCATGTATTTGTTGTTGTAGCGGCCAAGGTTCTACATACTGTGTTCAAATTTCAGGTCCGTAGCTCTTACGGTTCCTGAGATAATACCGTGTGACGGACAGACGGACAGCGTAGCGAAAACAATAGGGTTCCTTTTCACCTTTGGTGTACGGAACCCTAAAAAGCAACATAGAAATACATAACCTCATAATGAGAAGTTTAATGTTCGTATGCTATGTTCGTATTGTGAATCATACTTATTTTACATAGCCCATAGGCATTGAGTTAAGGAGAGTCGAAATCAACAACGTCATAAATGTTGCTAAGTATGAGTTCGATGTGCACATCAAACTTTCGAGTGAATATGATTCATAGACAACATTGCAATAAGTATGAGTCATGATTCAACTCTATTCACTTTTTCACTACTCATTGCTGTTCTCTTATATGTATGTATTTTATTAATTCTAAAACTTACCAATTTCTTGGTGTGTTAGACGAACTTCTTCCTGCGGGAATGATTTATTTGTGTTTAAGTCACTTGTTGCCTTAACATCTCTTGGTGATCTCTCTAAGACGGCTAAGGATGACTGCAGAGTGGTTTCAAATGGCAATGCTTGTGTATGTGGCAAAAGTATCGAAAGGAACGATAAACTTAATAAAATCATTTTGATGAAACACTAAAAAAAGGACAAACATATTATTAAGTCAAAAAAATTTTAAGTATAAGTACAAAAATCTAGAAAAAAATTACTTAATAGATGTGAGTAAAATATAAAAAATTCATATCATTCATATATAAAATTTCTTACACTTAAGGAAATGTTTACAGACTTAAAGGACATATTCAATAAAAATAGAAAAATGTTTTCAAAACTTAAGGAAATTGTATCATAAGATCAATCAGTCATATCAAATACATTCATATATAAATAATTCTTTCTGCCAAAAAAACCGACTTCAATGCATAGATCTGATAGAAGAAGATAAGAAGAAGTACGTGAAATATAAAATTAAATTTAAATGGGCGTGTCTCCGCCCAATTTTTAAATGCAAGATTGTGTGTTTTTCAGAGCTCAGGGTGCATGTAGAGCCCTTTAAAATAAAATATTAAATTTTAATGGTCGTGACTACGCCCATTTTTTTAAATAAGGTATTGTATCTATTTTAGAGCTCAAGGTGTGTGGTAAGTTTGGTAAAAATCGGTTAAGTAGAACCGCATAAAATATTATAATAAATTTTAATGGGCATAACCCCGCCCATTTTTTCAACTTTCGAATTGTGTAATTACAAGAACCAAAGATGTTTTATAGGTTTTGCAGTAGTCAAATAAGTAGAATATCATAGAATTATATATAATAATTGTGGGCTGTCTCCGCCCACCTTTTTTACAATGGGACCAATCAGAAGCTCTACCCTCTCAGACATCAAAAAAATTTTACAATCGGTTCAAAATGAACTGAGTTATGAAGATACACACCTAAAAAAAATGATAAGAGACGAATTGTTAACCTCCTCCTTTTTTTGAAGTCGGTTAAAAAGGGAATTAATGCATAAAATATTATAATAAGAGGAACTAATTCATTCATTAGTGCAGCATTACCAGCAAATAAGGATTTTGTTTGTCATTTCTATTAAATTTCTACATATAAATAAAAAAATTCAATATATCGTCGAATTAGTAAAGTTAAACTCTTACGTATGGATCGGAACGTGCTACAAGTCTTTAACTGATGAAACAATTTCTTTCACAGGATCAACAAAATTTTCATAGTTGACACTTTCACTTATAATTGTTTAATTTTCACATTTTTTATTTTTATACAATATCGATTGATTTTTTTATATATATTTTTTTGTAATAAATTTTTGTTAAAGCTTATATTAACCTGTTTTAAATTGATTTTGTAAAGTAATTTTTATAAAAATTTAAATTCTGCTTGACGCCACTTTTATTTTCAACAAACCAAGAAAAAAAAAAAAAAAAAAAACATTAAAAAGAAGGATACATATTTATGTGTATCTCACAAAATCTTTACTAAGCATCAAAAACGTAATGAATATATAGACATTTCATTGACAATGTCGCCAAAAAGTCACCAAAAAAGTGGACAAAAGCTGAGAAGTGGAGACACTTAACCCCAAACTTCCTTCCGGGTACATATGGATGAGTGTAGAAGCAAAGCAAAACATTGAAAACATTTAGTTCATAGTAGAGATAGGCGCGTGTCGTGTTTTTTCCGTGACACGAACACGCACAACTCAACACGAAAAGCCTGACCCACGATATCGACAACGTTCGACTTGCATTTGAAAATATTAAAATTTGTTTTTGTTTTGAATGTAAGTGTGCGACAAGTCGAACGTTATCGACATCGTGGGTTTGGGCCGAAGTGTTCGTGACAAAAAAAAAAACTGATTTCGTGCGTGTTTGGCTCCTTTCGTGTTGAGCAAAATTGACACGAAAAACACGAAAGGATTATAGATGTAAAATATGTATGAATGAATTTTCACTAGAGAAAAAATTCAATATTTTGTATCGTTAAACACACAACACCAGCATATTTGTTGATACTGTATGTGCCTCTGAAGCTTAAAGTTCTGTACGTAAACCCATAGTATCAACTGGGGTGGCAGATAGTATCAGGTAGTATCAGTATTTTGAAAAGCGACTCTTGAAAAAAATCAATTAAATTTTCTGATCTTCAATACCATAGCAATAATATTTCGTGCATGTTGTGCAGTATTGTTTTGACGAAATTTATCCGGTGCGTGTTTCCTACTTGTTAAGTGTCTTGCTATTCGTGTTCGTGTCATGTGGTGTTGGAAAATATCGACACGTGCCCATCTCTAGTTCATAGCCTCGGTGTTAGTTCATTTTGTGTCTTAGTTCTTAGTTTAAAAATTGAACTAGTTCGCTTAGTTCAAAGTACTCTGAATCGTTCGTTTGAACTAGTTCGTTCATTCACTCAGTAATTTCAATGCTTCTTTAGGCTGCCCTGTTATACGAGTACTATTGGTTTATAAGTCAAAAGTTTAATGGTGTTTAATACTTGTCTCCTTTCAAGAAATTAATATGAATGTATGCTGAGTTAAATCAAAATATAATTAAGTATATAATAATGTGTACATAAATATCATATGGTATAGAATTTAAATAAAAATAAGTACTAGATTTAAAGACATACACCGACAAAATATTTTTCATCTTTGATTTAAAATTTAGCGAATTTTCTAAAGTTTTATTTATTTATTTATTTTATTTGTAAATACAAAATTTGCTAAATTTTAAATCAAAGATGAAAAAGATTTTTTGGTGTATGTCTTTAAATGTAGTAGTTATTTTTATTTAAGTTCTATTAACAGGTGGTACTTGATGGGAACAGTGTTGCATTTCATATAACTACGAGGGAAGTTCGAAAAGTCACGGACTTATTGATCCGCCCTCGTATTATTATTATATACTTAATTATATTTTTAATTAACTCACCAAATACAAATAAAAAAAGCAAAATAAAAAAAAAACTTTGAAAAATTCGCTAAATTTTAAATCAAAGATGAAAAAGATTTATTTTCGCAAAGCTGCCAATTTCGTGGAAATATTTTACTTAATTTTAGTAAAATTTTACTCATAAACGCAATTATAATTACCAAAAATTAGTTCATAAATTTAATGAACTATTTGTGAGGGTAATATTAAAACACAGTACTTTACTTGTTAGCAATCGAGACTGGACTGACGCACCTTTTATTTAAAAAAAATGTCTTATCATCAATCAAAAAACAGGTCCCATATAGTGTTCTACCAATACTAATAACAATTTATGTACCCTCTAGTCAGCTTAGAATCATGTGTCTCTATGTCAGCACTCTTTTCTCTAGCGACAATTGCACTAGTTAAAATGTCTACAAGTTTCCTTTTATGCGCAACTAGAGATACGTTTGAGACAACAGTTCTAGTGTATTTCTGGTGACATTGTCAAGTAAGGGTCAATAGTTTGTTTTCGTTTTTTTATGCTGTGCAGCCAAAAGCAGAGTTGCAAGCAGCTGCTGCAAATGATTGCATACAGTAGCGAATGATGAATAAATATTCCGAGATTGGCTGTATTTTTGTTTTTGACTGATTAAACATTCTTAGCCTGTGTATAAAAATACTCAAACTGAAATTATGAGAGAGAGAGAGGGAGAGAGAGAGAGCCAACTAATTTGATACGCATGTGCCTTTTTATTTGTAGTTGTAGCGTAGTCTAGCTTATTGCATAAACAAAGTAGAGATGCTCTCTGTAAAGTAAGTGCAACAGTAGAAAACAGCTGATCGATATTGTTATGTGAAAAGTAATGAAAATGGTTATAGAGATGTAATGTAATGTAAAGTACTTTTCATATAAAAATGTCAATCAGCTGTTTCCTACGTTGCAGTTACTTTACATTACAGTCGGCTAACTGAGCCTTTAGTCATAATTACTTGAGAGAAAATATGTGAGCGTACAAATTGTTTGCGCTACAATTAGGTATCCTGTCTGTTCTGTAAGCCGAGTCGATTTTTATTAAAATGTATTCATTCAAAATATATTTGGAAGTTTGTTTTCGTAGTAGAAACTATAGCCTTATTTATAAAACTTATTAAGGCTGCTAATATTTAATTTACTTAAGAGGTGACAAACTTTTTGCTCCATTATTGACTACTTTTTAATTATAGATGTGCAAATATTGTGATTTTATCGTGAATCGTGAATCACGCGTGACTCACGCATGATCGTCATCAAATTTATAACTAATCACGCGTGAGTGCGTGAGCGTGACTTAAAAATAAATTACTCGTGCGTGATCGTGCGTGAGCTATTTTTAATAATCACGCACGAATTCTCACGCTCACACGAGATATCATTTCTGAATAAGTCAGTATCAATATTCTATACCATTTTGTGCATGCTACGATACAAGACCATTTGCACAAGATTGTGTATTGGGCTATTGTTATTATTTTTTCAGGCGTAGTAAACTGACTCATATGACATTCAAATATACCAATATAGAAAAATAAAATTATTTTAATATATTTTTTTATGGAAAGGCACTCTTAAATTTTAGTTTAAATTTTTTTAAACTATCTACGTACATAATAAAATCTTATAGTTGAAACTTTCAAAATCTACCGTCACAACTTTTTATAACCGCTTAAACATAAAAAATATTTTTAAAATTTACTATTTTAGGAGATTGCTGAATGTAGGGTACATGTCCAAAAAACAAAATAATTGGCTCTAAGCACATTCTTAATGCATTGTCTTTAGCGCTATGTAATTAAAAAATTAAAAATGTATTAAACAAAGTTTTTTACTAAACTGAAAATAATGAAGATACTTAAAAAAACACATGCCTTTTTTAGGGAAATTTTAAAATTTGGATTTTTTAGCCTTCTCCCGATTTCACAAATGAATGTGTTAATAATTTTTTTTCCTATTTTTAAATAAAATTTTTTCAAAAATTTAACTTAAAATCCAACAATGAATTAAAAAGTAATAGGCGAAATACTAAAAAGGGTCAAGGCAAAAATTTTTTTTGCCTTTTGTAACTCATGTCCAGCTCAAGCCAGAAGGCAGTCATGACATGTGTTATAAAGCCTAAGTCCTCCTCTACGGATGTTAGGAGTTTCATATAAATCCAATCAGTAGTTTAGAAGTTCCAGATTTATTGCCAACTTTGTAAAAGTCCACACTGTGCAATGTAAATTTTACATATACACGTGCACACAAATGTACATACACACATACACATGTGTGTGTAAAAACCTATTTTTCAACCCAAAAAAAGATACAAATTGGATTACATACTTTTTCGTGAGCGTGCGTGATCGTGAAAATTTTCAATATCATTCGTGCGTGAAAGTGCGTGAGTACGAATATTTTGTTCGTGAGCTGCGTGATCGTGAAAATTTTCAATATCATTCGTGCGTGAAAGTGCGTGAGTAAAATATTTTTTTGCGTGAGCGTGCGTGTCATGAGTCAAAAAACGCTCACGAGCACATCTCTACTTTTTATAATACCTTTATCTTTATTGGCATTATTGCTTACGAAAAAATTTCAAAATATAGACTATATTGGCTTCCAATATATGTATCTTGAAATAAATGTTGCTTCCATGTGGGAAGCCCTATGAAAACTTTAGGCATTAAACAATTAATAGCTTATTGCTGCTTCTATACCATCAGTAATATGCTGTGAGAAAATCAGTAACATCAGTACACTGGTATTATTTTTGAAGATAAATAAAGAAACATATCCAATTCGAACTTTTTTGTAATGGCAACGCATATTATAAAAATCGTTACTAATACAAAATTTTACGTTTCTTGCTTCATTAGATGTAAAAATATTCCAAAATAAAAAAAAATATATCGGCTGTTCCACATCAACAAAAAAAGCGAAATATGTGCAACCGCTCTTAATTGATGCGATTACCAGCGAACGGCATTTGATTTTTATTTATATAGATAAATATTTTTGTTTGTTTAAAAGCGTTTCTTTTGAGTTGAAAACTGTGTTTCCTAAGTACATATGAGGCTTTGTACACATGGCGCTTTCTAAAATAATTCATTTTGAAATCCCGCTTTTTGGCGATATTTTCTTCAAAATCCCGCTTTTTAATCGATCATGTCACGTTAATGTGGCATGCATCACTTTTGCCATGTTTTTTCTTTGCCGCTCAGAAAACAACTAAAAATTAGAATAACTTTTATTCCTGAGCGGTGCCGCTTAGCCGCTCAGAAATGCCGCTCACATGCCGCTAATTGTGTGACCACTTCAGTACTACTTCATATGTTTTAATTTTTTGCCGCCATGGCTCTGCTGCTCGCCGCTTTGCGGCTCATTACGTGGCCTCGTCCTAAAACTAAAAAGATAGACTTTTTTGTTGTCTGTGGTTATTGCCCATGATATATCAAATTACACGTACATTACATTACACGTACTTAGATTGCTCGGTTACGATGTCGTACTGACGCCGTTGCTTATTATCGAAGTACTTCGCTTAATTTCCAGCTGGGTTGTTCTCAGCAATATATAAAGTGTATTAACACCAAATACCCTTATCATTGCAACAAAATACATAAAAATTTGTTGTATGATTAATTTTATTTGTGTGTTGATGGATGGTGTATGGTTAGCTGATGATCAGCTGCGCTGATAAGGCCACTTACTATTGATACACTTTGAATTGACCTTTTAAAATACAAATTACACGAGTGATGCCAAAAATAAAACTATAGTTGTATGTGTGAAAAAATTTCCCTCATTCGTCTCTGAAGTACACAGAAAAAAATAAATATTTAGAACAAATGTAATTTAGTGAAGCAGCTCCAAAAAAGATAAATTATAAATTCAGTAAAGTGTGAATTTGACTCACACACGAAGGGTTCTGTACAGACAATAGATATTTAATACTATACGAATTTTTTATTTTTTTTTTATTTGGCGCTTTTTTTCGTTTTGGCGATTTTTTTCACCTTTGGTGCACGGAACCCTAAGTTCCTAAGGTGAAAAAACTAGAAAAAAATTCGCTGCGATATGGGTCGCAGTTATTGGTACTTAACGTTTTTTATTTACATTATTATATTTTATTTTTAATACATATTCATTTATTGCCTTAAAATTTTTGTAACATAAAACACATTGAATGTCGCGAAAAGCATTGGTGATCATAGAATATTTTTCGCATACCACTTTTTTTTCTTTCAGTGCACCCATAAATACAACCGCTACGCATGTGTTATCGTCGCTGCTTCATTGATGACTAAATGAAAGAGAATTAAGGCTCAGTTAGTCGACTGTAATGTAAAGTAACTGAAACGTAGGAAACAGCTGATTGACATTTTTGTATGATATCTCGATAACCATTTTCATTACTTTTCACATAACAATATCGATCAGCTGTTTTCTACTGTTGCAGTTACTTTACATTACAGTCGGCTAACTGAGCTATAAGAATGGATGTGTTTTTAGTTATCACAATCAGTGTTGCCAACTTTTGATACACAAAACGCGTAAAAGTTTTTGAAAAAATGGCTTAATAGATTTTTTTTATTCTAAGAAACTTTGGGTGGGTAAAGGTTCCCTGATGATCTGCATTAAGGCGGTTTCAGACTATAATAAAAATATTAATACTTTTGTGGAAAATGTAATTGAAATTTTTTAAACAGAAATTAGATCAGGGAAGCATTTTCGTTAAAAGTATTAATACTTGTATTATAGTCTGAAACTGCCTTTAGCAACAGTGAAATGCGCATAAAATCCAGCTAAACCCCTCAATAATCAATTTCAATGTATTTTTAATAAAAAAAATATTTTACTTAATAAGTAAAATATTTATTTGGGATTATCAGTGCGTTTAAAAAAATTTAAACTTACATTTTAACAATTCCCATAAAATACACTAATTATTAAATTGACTGCACCTGGTCAAAAAAATACTTGTGTGGCAACACTCTATACTTAAATAGCTGTTGTTGTTATTTACATTTATTTTCTTTTTACATAATCTTACAAATACAATTTGAAGCTGAAAAAAGTCAGCCAATGTATTAATGGTAAAGTAAGAAAATAAAAAAACATGTTGATTATTGAGTTCTTGTTTCAACTTTGTCATTTTTTGTTGAGCTTCTCATTTGTTTAAATGAAAGTTTATAACATAATAATTCTGGTTGTTCTAAGAAACTTTGGGTAAAGGTTCCTTGATGATCTGCATTAGCAACAGTGAAATGAGCATAGAATCCAGCTAAACCCCTCTATAATCAATTTCAATGTATTTTTAATTTAAAAAAAAAAAATATTTTACTTAATAAGTAAAATATTAATTTGGAATTATTAGTGCGTTTAAAAAATTTTAAACTTAAATGTTCAATATTGTTTAGATTTCTTAGCACTTTATGTTTTTTTTTGTTCCACTGTGCTGATAACTAACGTCTTCAGTACAAAGAAAGCGGAATGGAGAGTAAAATATCTTCATTAAATATAGATATGGCATTTAATATTAATTAGCTAACAAAATTCCTAAATGTAAATGTTACACATGCCGATGGTTAAATTCATATAAAAACAAACAAACAAATAAAACATTCTTACAAGATTCAACGAATGCATTTGTATGTATGTATGTATGTGTGTATGTATGTATGTATTTACTATATCTGTATTTGTTTAAGAAAACTTGATTACACGTAGGGCTTCCGATGAGTAATTTTACAAAAAAACCGGATTTTGAAAAATTCGTTCACTCAAATATATTCTAAACATTAAATATTATATTATTTCTTATACCCTTCACCAATAATAGTAAAGGTTTGTGTATTCCCTGCAGGAGAATAGGCGATAATTGTCTAAAAGCTACTAGTATAATTACTAGAATAACAAGAACTAGTGCAAAATGGGTTAAAGTTGTTGTATAAAATTACTAGTGCTGATGAGTACTAGTATATGAAGTAGTTCCAAGGCACCACATTGCAAAATAAATTTTAACTGTCTAACAGAGCTCTTGCACTGTATGAAAATTGGTATCATATAATTACTAAAATTTTGGCTTGATCTAAAAATAATTATAATTAAATAATTATAAATATCCTTTTGTATTTCCAAATTTTGATAAATAATTGCAAATTTTAACTAGCGTTGTCACTGGGTAACAAAGGAATAAAACCACAAATTTTATAGAATTTTTTTTTACAAAGAACTGGTAATAAACTAGTCCTAAACTAGTACCAATGGTACTAGTAGTTTTTTAAACATACTCAATGCTAATTTGAGCATTAAGATAGTATAGGAAAGCTTACAGTTGGGAACTAGTGGTGGTGATTTCTGTACTACTAAAATACTAGTTGGACTCTAGTTCGTTCTCCTGCAGGGTATGTACATATATATATATGGATATGTGTATGTTATGTGTATATTCTGGGTCCTTATGAATAGGGAAGACGAATAAGCGATGTCCACCTATCCGGCGGTCTGTCTGTCTGTACGTTCGAAATATGTTGGTATTAAAAATTAGCAAAATTGAAAATACGATTTCAGAGCTGGAAAGTTTAATTTTTTGCCCTTTATAAGTAACTAGCTGACATTTTTTTTGTAACTTAAACCTATTTTATATTTCAGTTAAAATTGAGTTGGTATTAAAAATCAAAATAAATAAAAAAGACCATTCCAGAACTGTAAAATTTATTTTTTTTATTAATTGATTGATATTGATATTATTTTTGTTTTTTCTTTTTCTTTATAAATTATTTTATATTTAGAAACAAATATTTTAGCAAAAAAACTAAAAGGATGATTCCAGAGTTGGAAAATTTAATTTGTTTTTTGTATATAAAAGTCACCAGGTCAATTTAATATTTCTTTTTCTTTAGAATTCAAAAACTAATTGATGGTTTTGAAAGAAAAGTTAGTTATACAAAATTATACAGCTCCAGAGCTGGAAGGCTTTAACTTTTTTTTTGCCATATGACAGTAACTTGCTGAAACTAATTTGTTTTTTTTTATAATTTAAAAATATTTTATGTGTTAAATGCGTTATAACTTCCTGAAAAATCTGGCAAGATAATGTAGATTTTATCCAGGGGAACCTTAGAATATGTATTTAAATAAAAATTGGCTTAACTCGACTTAAGCACTTTTTCCTATTTTACCACAGAAATTATAGCACAGCTAAAGACTATAAATTAAGTGCCGCATGTATTATCTTGAGAACTCACAGGTTCGTTAGAACCAAAAATAATTGATTTTATGTCAAAAGTAAAAAATGATTGTATAAATGCTTTAAGGGTGACCTGACAAAATTAAAATACTGAAAAGTGTATGTACATACAATTCGGAGTAAAACAAAATTAATAAGTATTAATGTTTCTAAATATATATGTCAGCAAGTTTTTGTTTCTCCATTTGTAAAATATTAGAGAAATGACAGTGAAGTTCTATTGAGAGTCTTCTTCATTTGCTGCTACTAATTACGACAAACCGCGCGCACACACACACACACACACACACATACGAATATTCATAAACTCAAACACACCCAAATTCACGTATAATTATTCACTTACATGTATGTATTTGTGCAACCAGCCAACATATTTATTGCGATCATAAATTGTATCGAAACTCACAAGATTAATTAAACAGGGCGCCCCTGTGGCTGAGTGGTAGCGATGCTAGCCTCTCAGTCCAGAGGTCGTGTGTTCGATTCCCACCATAGACTCTGGGTGTTTTTCGCAGACAAGCTAATCGCTTTGCGAATTGTGTTTGTGTTAAAAAAAATATATCTTAGAAAATAATTTCGAATAATTTCGAAAGAACCTCTTAGAAACTTTGAAAGAATTTTCCGTAAAAGTTTGTGTAAGGTTTGAATAATGTTGACATTATGCTTGATGAAAGACACACTTTTCCGACTTTTCACACATTTTACATGACTTGTCATACTAATAAAAAAGACAAGTAATAGTATGTTTCCACCGGCATGATTTAGACAAATCATGATGATTTGTGCAAATCATGTTAATTTACACATGATTTACCATACATTTTGCATATAGATAAATCACCTCAAAGTAGTTGATTTATTATAAATAATGTCGAAAGTACTATTTTTCGAACTCAATTTATATATGCAACCCTGCGTTGCTTTTAAAATTACAAACTCCATCCCTGGGTCATCCATCAATAGTGATTGACAATTTCGAAAAGAAATGACATTAAGGAATATTTAATCAATTTTAAATGTTAACTACATGTATATAAAATTCACATTACAGCTGCTGCGCCCACCTCATAAGACACGTGCATAAATTGAATACGAAAATTCGAACAACAAATCACTCACAAGCCCGGTGGAAACACTTTGAAGTGATTTACTTAAACCTACTTGATTTAAAGCCGGTGGAAACATACTATAAGAGTGCTATATTCGATTGTAATGAATTTTATATACCCTTCTTCGATGTACGTTTTCATACATACATACATACATGTATAAGTTCATACATAAAAATTTGTTTTTTTAAAAAATATATCATTTAGTTTTTGCTCTACTAAATACAATTTATACTGATGTTCAAAAACCGTGCTAAACTATTTAATAATCTTAAAAACATGCTAGTATTCTACCTTTATACCAAATTAGATAACTTAAATCATATTTTCCGGTATTTAATAAAACTTAATATTACAAAACTGTCAACAGCTTCGTCCATTTATATCGCGATATTATGTAACCTGTTTATTCCCAAAGAATTTTTCGAAATTTTTCTTTAATTAATTTTGTAGTTAGAACCATTCTTTAGCTATATATTTTATGTTATCTCCATTCACCAAAAATTAATAAGAAGTCGTTGCAAGCTGTCACCGTATGACCATCGATTTGAAACATAATTTTGCTGAGTGTATAGTAAGCAACATATCATAAAGTTTCGTTAGACTAATGAGTGCCCGTGTTATTTAAATTATAAATTAAATTATATTTTCATATCAAAATTGAATATATATTAAGTAAAGATCTTCCTAAATATTAAATATATTTAATTAAAAAGCAAAAAAAAAAATATTTTTATTTAGTTCCTTTTTTGTTAAAAATCTTTCAATCTTCCAACTCTGGAATCTTATTTTAATTTTTTTTTTTGATTTAATTACTAATTTATTTCGCTATAAAAACTGCTTAATTAACAAAGAAAAATAAACTAGTTTTATGTAGTTGCTTTTATATACCAAAAAAAAATTTTAAATTTTCCAACCTTGAAATCATGCTTCTAGATTTTTGTGTTTTCTTATGCCATTCTACTTCTTTTAGTTATATAAAAATGTTTAATTAAAGAGTAAAAAAAATTATTTTTATTTAGTTTCAATTTTCCATCTCTGAAATCTTATATAAGATTTTTTCTGATTTTAACACTAATTTATTTTGTTTTAAAATCTGTTTAATTAATAAAGAAAAAAAACTAGTTTTATGTAGTTACTTATATATACCAAAAAAAAGCTAAAATTTTCCAGCTCTGGAGCTGGTTTTTGAAATTTAAATGAGACATTATTTTAGATTTAGTTGAACTGTAGTGAATTTTAATCAGAAATATTTTCTTATTCGGGCTTAAGTTCAGTAATTTCAAATCTTATTGAATGAAAGATTTTTATTAATTAATGTGAGTTTCTAAAGAAGAGAAGAAAAATTAAACTAGACTTTTTAGCTTTTAATTTAATTTTTCTTCTCTTTCATTCAATAAGAATTGAAATTACTGAACTAAAGCCCGAATAACAAATTATATTTGAAATTTTTTATACAAACTCTTTCTTTCTAAAACATAACTAATTTTTAATTTATAAATAAAAACAAAAAATTAATTTGACATAGTTATTTTGATATACCAAAAAAAGTTAAAATTTTCTAACCCGGGAATCATGCTTTTTGATTTTTGTTATGCCATTCTACTTCTTTTAATAATATAAAATATGTTTAATTTGTGGCAAAAATAAAACATCTATTTTAGTATGTTATTTTTATATAAAAAAAATTAATTTTCCAACCCTGGAATTAGTTTTTTGATTTTTTGTTTGTTTTTTAATATTCACTTAATTTTTACTAAAATATAAAATGTATTTCTTTATAAAAAAAAAGTTACTTTGATATGGTAAAATAAAGTTTAAACTTTCCAGCTCTGAGACAGTCCTTGTAATTTTGCTGATTTTCAACCCCAATCTATATTGAACAATTTGCAACACACCAGTCTGAAACAGAAGTCTCTAGTTTTTCTGGGAGCTTCGGAAAACCGATTTCAAGTACATTCAGATTGCCGGACGAGCAGATGGACATCGCTTATTCATCTTCCTTATTCATAAGGATCCATAATATATATATATATATATATATATATATATATATATATATATATATATATATATATATATATATATATATACTATATGTATGTATAAAAAGCAATTGGCTTGCTTAATCTAGCCAATTGGTTGATATCCAGAATACAATAAAATTTACTAACTAATAGGCCATTTACACCAGCACCAAATCTAGCAAATTTTAATCAAAACCTTTATGAAAAGCTATACCGTTTAGATCAACTTTTTTTTGACATTTATCAAGATTTTTTATCCAAAACAAAACCCATTAACTAAAAAAATTTCCAAAACTACAATCAAATAACTGCAATGCAGCTAAGTCACACACCTTTTTAAGCAGACTTTAGCTAATTCACTCATCTGTTTTATAAATGTGTCTTACAGGGTGGTAAAAAATAAATAAAAGTGTTAGATTTTTATTAGATTTCCTACAAATCTACTGACCAAATAGATTTTGTTTTGTATGGGAAATCTAGTAAAAAGCAGCAAGATTTAGCTCAAAATCTCGTAAGTACTAGATTTCGAGGTAATGTAAATGCCCTATAAGTTTAATATACAATAAATTTTTGGTTGTTAATTTTAATGTAACCAAAAGTTGTTGTTGCTATTCTGTTGAACAAACCACATATACATATTTGTTGGTTAATCAACATTATTTAATTTTTTGTTATTAAAGTAATTATATAACTTTGATTGTTTGACAAAAAAAATGTTTACTGGGTAATACACACTATAGCATTGCACAGATACATCTGTTTGCACCAGTTTTGCGTGTTTTTTGGTTCTTGTATTTACATATGAAAAAATATGTTATTTAGCGTTTCTTTTACTAGTTGTAAATGTTGATTTTTTAAAGCTGTTATTGTATGGTTGTGCAATGACCAAATGAGAAAAACACGTTTGTATATGCATTTGTTTTTCTATAACAAATAAGATATATAAAACTGGTTTTAACATAAGTACCACATGGTGTGTTGAAAAAAAAATCCATGGTTGATGAATGAATGAATGAAAGCAAAATTTCACATACACATGTAAGTAAATGATACATGTACATGAAACACATGCATTTGTAATTACTCTCAGAGCAAAATTGTCTCTCTCTCTCTCTCTCTCTCTCTCTCTCTCTGTATACTTGGCTGCGCCACAAAATAACATAACGAACGTCCGCACATACATCTGTCCATCATGTATTTGTTTCAACAATGGTTTTTTCATATGTTTGTATTACAATATGTATTTTTGGGCAAAAACAGATCAAACACTTGCTCAGCAGAAATACAATAAGCAATTGTTATTTGTTTTAATTGTATTTTAATTTGGAAAAGCCCGCACACACAATAACTCTTATACTAGTTCTGTCGCTCACACTTATACTTATATGGTACATACCAAGAATGATAAACTACAAGATTACGCCAATCAGAGAGTTTACCGTTAGACGTGACGTCACACGTCTATTGTAAGAGTTGCCATAGAGGCTGGGAAAAATCAATTGAAAGACTTAAAGCATAAGTATGGGAAACTAAGAAATTTAAACAAAGAAATCGCAACAATCAAACTATATTCTATTATCTTATTTTCTCTATAAACATTTTTCGTATTTGTTGTTGAGAGTTTCTTTTAATTTTTGAAATTAAACTTGTTTTATTAATCTTAACAAAGCGCCTAATTTTGAATTTTATTACTTATTTAATATTTTCTGTGTTAATACATATGTATGTAGCATATAATCGAAACATACCAAAACTAAAAAGACTCTAACTATGATATATTTTTAAATAGCTATTTTCTAGTAAGTTCACACTGAATTTGTTATTTGTTTATTTAGTAATATTTTTTTAATAATATTTTTGTTTAATAGTTTAGAAAGTAAACGTTTAAATTTTAGAACATCAAAAATGGTATATCCTTTTACCAAGTAAGCAAATAACAAATTCAGTGTGAACGGCACTAATATTTTGTTGGCATAACACCCCTTCTAGTAGGTACATTATACAAATTACAAAAGGAATGACATATTTATATATATATACATTCATAAAAAATATGTGTGTATGTACATAAGTCTGTCTTAAGAAGTGGTTGCAGTCTTGTGAGAATATTCTCTATATTCTCTGTTATAAAAACGCTTAAAAATCTTGATTTTTAACGCATTGCTGATGTTGTGAATGCTAAAGTTTAATGCACCATTGGATGCAGCTTGAAAAACTCTTTCAGATGATATTTTTTGTTAGATGTTGTCTTGGGAGAAAATATGAAAAAACTACCAAAATAAATTTAATAAATAATAAATTTTCAGACATGGCCCAGCTCCCGAACGGTCATCTCTAGACCACTCAAATGGTTTGGGAAGCCTTATTAAAACTACCGAACTTTATTCTGGGAGGAATAACAAGAATTTTTTATGTGAGCGGCTCTAATGTACAAACTTATGTACATTTGTATATGTATACATACATACATACATACACATATGTATGTATATTTCAATATATAAAACTTAAACTAGTTTTTTGTGGTTATAAATACCCAATGTACCAGCTTTGAATTGCATACATACTTACATATATGTATATGTACCTATGAATATGCGTATGTAGCGTGTATATCCATACAAACATAACATCTACATACATACATACACATAGCGGTCAGTTAATTATTAAAAGAAATATTTTAGCATTTTTCATGGAAAAGTTGTTACAAATACTTGGTACATACCATGGCATGTTTTGGCTATACAAACGAGTATACAAATGCAACCCTTTAATACACACACAGTATGTAGTTGATTATTAATTATGTATATTTGTTTTGGCTATACAAACGAGTATACAAATGCAACCCTTTAATACCCACACAGTATCTAGTTGATTATTAATTATGTATGTATGTATTACATACATATAATTAGATGAAGATACTTTAATATGTACACGTGTTTTAATACTGTTACTTAGTTGCAGGTTTTTAACAGTATTCCATGCATTTGAATTCTATGATTAGATATGTATGTATGTATATGTATGTTTATTGCGTAGGTAGGCCCAAAATAAGGTGAAATGCTTAAACTTAATGACGAATACGGGCATGAAAGAATAAAAATTATAAGTTTGTTAGCCCATTTACTTAAAACAGATACAGACCAGTTTCTGGTTGAACGGCAACTAATTTTAAAAGAGGAATAGAATATATCTTTGTGTATCTGTAACTTGCTTTCATGCTTTGTTTATTGAAATGTTATGGTTGTATGAAAATACAATACATGTGTACGATTAGCAAAAGTAATTCATTTATCGCTTAGCTAAAAAATTTAAAAAATTATACATTAATTTAATAAAATAGTAAAAAATACGGTTTCTTGTGAATTAAGCATGTCTAGCAGCATTTCGTTGCTGCTTGGAAGTAGTATATACTTATGTGAGGTTTAGGCCATCGATTTTTCATGGCCGTGCAGACTTGGAATTTTTTTTGCACGGGTTTAGTTGGTTGAATTTCCATCCCTGGTTGAATGATGTATGTATTTGTAATGTATTGCCTACTTTGCGGGTTTAAGGTTGTTGTATTTGCTGGGAGATCCTTAGTGATGGTTTTTGAGTTTGCGATTATTCTTACCCGTTAATTTCAAAATCTCAGAAATTCAAAATAAACGGCTGATGCCGTGAGGAAAACCAAGTACACTTAGACAAGTGATCAGTAGACTTAAAATGTTAATTCATTGCACAGGCCGTAAGTAAAATCCAACAAATTTTCATTCAAAATAAATTATATTTCATTCGCTACCCTCCTAATGTTGTACATATGTACACATATTTAATATTTTTTTCTACATTAAACGCTGATTAAAATGCTGGTAGTCGTCTGTACCAAAAGAAGCAGGATTGCAAAAATGAATGCACTGCTTCAGTGTATAATTAGAGAAAATTAAATACAATTAAATGTATGTGCTATTTTTTTCTACCCTAAAGGTTTTAGTCGTTGTTGTAATTTATTAAATTCTATACGAATGTTGCCATGCCATTATATGCATTATTGCTGTTGTTTGTTTCTTTTTAATTTAATTAATTTAAATTAATTACATCAAATTCTCATTATCATTTAAAACGTTTTTACGTGAAGGAAACATATATACAAAAGGAATGAATGCATTTAATAAAGGGAACAATTTCATTGTATGGAGTTGAAAATAAAGCGTATGTATGTTTCAAATTTTTCATTTTATTTTGTGAACTTCTTTCTTGATATTCTTTTAGTTATTTAGATAAGACATTCACTAGTTTGGGTATGTGGTCATAGCATAAGTACACATATGTATGTTTAAATGTTTTCCACCATCATATATATGGTTACACTCTCTGAAATGTGGTTGGTAAAATATGAGCAAAATTACTTATATGTATTATAGAAATTTATAACAAGTATTTAAACGATGGTATTTGTGGGAGCTTGCATTATAAAAATTTGCTGGGCATACTAGAAATTTACTGCATCTAATTTACTGGAAAAAATTTTAGGAACTCATAAAAAATGCTGGCAACACTGTCCTTGATTGTCAAAATATATAATATATAAAATTGCATTAAACTAGAAATAAATTATCGCCAAAATGAAGTGAATAAGAAAAAAATTATAATATACATAAATTTTATATCGCCCATTTACTCAAACAATGTCATAACTCAAAAAAGTAGTTTGATACACAAAGAAACTAGATTTGTTGTGATAACCGAATTTGTAGTCAAATGGAAATCAATTCTTATTACTAATAAAACTATTGTGAGACTTCTCTTTGTATTGAAATTATGGTTTTTTTTAATTATAAATATGAACAAATCGTCGTACATTTCACTGATAATTGATAATAAATATGAAACATTGGAATACATAAGTAAATATTTGTTGCTCCAACAGATTTTTAATCAACCTGTTTTCTCTGTGTACAAAACAACTTAATCGATGTGGTTTTTTAAGCACCCCATACACGTTTTAACTCAATTGTGAATTGAGTCTTTCAATTGAATTGATTCGTGGCCTCACACTTCATAAACTGAATTGAAAGATTTTCATTCAAGTGTCAAATTTAAATTTTTTTCACAATTAAAAATTTGAAAATTTAAAACTTCTACTGCATTAATTCATTAATTTTAATATTTTTTATTTAGAATGCAATGAAATTAAATACAATTTTAAAAATACATAACTTTTTCTATACAAAATAAAGCTACAAACATAAATTTTGACAGCAAATCAAGAGACTCGAACACACACAGCACAATCGAATTGAAAGATTTATTAGTCAATATGAAAAATCAAAATCTTTTGATTTTTCTTCAACCAACTCGACAACTGCCAAACTAATCAATTGACAAAGCCATATACGCTTTGATTTGGACAACAACCGACTCAATTGAAAATTGATTTGAATCGCTGCTTTACATATCGTGTACTGTACACTTAAGCAATTTTTACGATTCAATTAGCAGAACTAAGCGCATACTTATAGTCCGTTGAGACCATCATTGTTTATCTTTTTGCCTAATAATCCCTAAAATCCAAGAAATTCGCCGAAAACCAGCACAACAACCCCAAAAAAACATGAAAATACCACAGCGGCAACGCTGAATTTCACACAGAAATTAATCTTTCTGCCGTTTTTGTTTCATTAGCGTTGCCGCTGTGCCTTTTTCACGTTGTTAGTGTTGCCGCGCTAGTGTTAGAGAAACTTCTTGGATTCTGGGCAAAAAGATATATAATTCAATCATGAATGAAATCATCGTTTAAAAACTTCCTATTTGTGTATTTTCTTTTGCTTCTGCTCATACTCATATTCATGAGTAGAAAGAAGTTAACACAATAAATGAATAGCTAAAGGAGAGCTTTAGCTCTCGACATGTTCGAAAAGTTTTCAGTTAATTTGACTGCTGCTTTAGATAAATTCGGAAGTTATTGTAGTGGAGATGTTGTGTGTTTTTTCTCTTCTTTTGATTTTGCAGTTTTAAATGCGCATTTAATCGCTTGCTGGAAGAAAAGTTGTTGTTGTTTGTTTTACTATTATATTTGTACACACAGACACAAGACACACATGCAAACGCATACACACGCAAATTTCTGCTTCGTTAACTTCGTATTTATTTAAAGCCGCAGTCAGGCAATTCGAAAAGTGTACGAACATGACGAGAGCTGAAGCTCTTCTTCAGCTGCGACTCTTTGAATTTTCGGTAGCAAAAGTATGAGCAAAAGGTTGTGACTGAGCAGTCAAAAAATAAATAGGTCAAAGAAATAGCACAATTTTATGACTTTTGCTACTTCGACTGCAGTTTTTTTAAGCACTGAATAAAACTCCGCAAGAAAATTCACCCTTTTCAAATTAGAATTTATTTTGTTTTCTCTATTACATGCTATTGTTTGAAATTGTTCCCCGGGGAAAATTTCTCGAGGAATTTTATTCATGATTACTCTCTCATATTGTGCATATCTAGAGATAAAAAGGTTACAACAGGGGTTTTGTCGTACAGTTTTGAGTTTTTGTACTGTTTACTATTATGTTTTTAACTTCTCTTATAAAGTTACAGTTATTTGAGTTAGGGCCTTTTTACTTGTGACCAACGATATGTATCTTTTTGCCTAAAAATCACCGAAATCCCAAGAGTTCATCAAAAACCACCACGGCAACATCGAAAACGTAAAAATACCACAGTGGCAACGTTTTCGGTCTTACCGTGTAGTGTCCTGCACAAGAGTATTTATAAGACTTTTCAAGACATGAGAGGTTTTTTCCAATGCTTTACTACAGCGAAATATTCTAAAAGAATCGCTAAGCAACACTGTTGGCAAGTAATTTTTTTCGGTTGTTTGTCTTGCAAACAGTGTTGTTTAGCGATTCTTTTAGAATATTTCGCTGTAGTAAAGCATTGGAAAAAATCTCACATGTCTTGAAAAGTCTTATAAATACTCTTGTGCAGGACACTATTACCGTGGCAGTGTTGGCGGAACTTCTGGGATTTTTGGATTTTTTACATAGAGAAAAATACCTTTTGAAGTACCCACCAGAGAACAGATTGAATGCCTTATTTTGTTGTTTTGAATGCAATCACAAAAAACCTGCATATTGTTGTCAATCTACAACATTCGAAAAAAAAAACAACTCATGACACAATCGAAAGAGATGAATTGCGTCGAATTTTATTGCGTGCATTGCTTGTTTTATATAAATGTTCACTGGTCTTGTCAAAAGCAACGAATAGTCAGTGAATGGTGCAAATACTTTTTACTGTTATTGAACACAACGTAGTCTTTATACTTTGTGCTGGTATAAAACTCCTAAATTAGTATTCATAAAACACGATACAGATTTGAAATGCATTTTATGTAAAATTTTATATGAAACAGTTATTTGAAATAGATATCAGATTTATTTTATTTTTTCCAAATTTAAATTTTTATATTTTCTTTTTTTCTAACATTGTAAATATCGGCATTTATTTTTTCTAAAATTTCCTACGTAAAATAAACTTGTTATTTAAACGTGATATATAAAAGATCAATGAATACTAAGTGAATGGTATGAAAGAAATGCATTCTTTCATGCTGCATCATTTCATTTCACTGCTTGTGTTATAAAGACATTGTAATGACAGAGTGCGTATGAGCAATCAACAAATCGCAATGAATTGTATCATAGCTAACGTGACCAGTAGTTCGATTCACTAACTTATTTTAGCGATAATCGTATCGTTTATAAACAATAACATCAAAATTACCTACTTTTCTATGCAGTAACACTTTTAAACCACATGTGTTGTTGTTAACTAAACGACGATAATTTTTGTGGTGTTATTGAATCGACAACAGTCGTTTGTTCGGTTAAAGCACATGCTCTTTTTGCAGAACTCAAGTAATTATTTTACAGCATTATTCACACATGTAAAAACTTTTATCTATAAATAACAATATTGCTATTATTTAAATATTCAATTTAACCTTTATTTCTCAAAATTAAAGAAATTTATGAAAATATGTATGTTTGTGTAAAAGTACAAATTCATTTATTTATTTTCTAATCCTCTTTGTGCTTTTCGTTAATTTTAACAGAGCTGCCACATGATATCAAATTTTAACGAAGTTGTTAACAAGAAGTTAGCAAATAACATAATCGTTAATGCAAACAATAATAATTGTAGAGAAAAATAACATTTGTCTATTCGTTAAAAGTTAGTGAATTTCACTACAGATGGTTTTTGCAAAAAGCGAGACATGATCGATCAAAAAGCGGGACTTCGAAGCGAAAAAGCGAGATTTTAAAATAAATACCTTTTATAAAGCGGAATGTGTAATATCCACATACACAGTTTATATATGTGCTTAGGAAACACAGTTTTCAACTCAAAAAAAAAAAAAAAACGCTTTTATATAAACAAATACATTTATAAACAAAACTATTTACCTATGTAAATAAGAATCAAATGTCGTTTGTTGGTAATCACATCACACAGCGTATTACTGATTGTCTAAAGGGAGCAATAGTCTATTAATTTTTTAATGCCTAAAGTCGTCGTGGCACTTCCCATAGAGAATCAACGTTTATTTCACGATATCTTGGAAGCCAAAACAGTAAAAAAATTAAATATTTTCGTAAAGATAATCTATATGTGTTTGTTCCTAACGCATGATCTCTGGAACTATAAGAGCTGTGGAGCTGAAATTTTCAACACAGGTTCGAGTCAATACAAGTGACCACAGGGTGGAGTAATTTGGAATTAGAAAATAAATTATTGAGTGTACGACAATGTTTGCCGGGCTCAGCTAGTAGTATTATAAAAAAAAATAGTCAATAATGGAGCAAAAAGTTTGTCACCTCTTAATAAATTAAATATTAATTTACAGCCTTATTTATAAAACTTAAAAAGGCTTTATAAAGGCTTTTTGCGAAAAATTTTGCATGAAAATTTGTTTTAAAAAACCTTTATAAAGACTTTTTATGTTTTATAAATATGGCTGAAATTTTTTAATATCTTGTTAATTGGAAAGAAAATAATCGGGATTGGACAAGAGAAAATGTTTACTTAAAAAAATATCTTACTAATGACATTTATGTTAATAAATATTATACAAGGTAGAGAATGTTGAAACGCGAGCGTGCCATGCCTCATTCGTGTTTAAGAGCTTAAACGCGATGATTTTGACACAAAACATACAGAAGTGTTACGAGACGGAAGATACGGGTATTTTTCAGTTTGTCTCGTTTTCCCTCAAATTTTGTCGTCGGTTTTGTTTTGCTACGTCTTTCTAGTGCAATACATTTTTATTAGCTGTGTTAATTGGTAAGTAGTAATACACTACAGTATCTCTCTCTCTTCCATGAATTTTAACAGAAACCTGATTGGAGCTTTTTTTACCTGTCACTGTGAAGAAAGTGACAGGTAAAAAAAGCTGTGTATTCTGTGATTTTGAGATGTTTTACCATACATTGACTTGTTTTGTTAAACATCTCAAATGAAGTGCTTAAGATTAAAACACTTCCTTAAACACGTAAATGGAGTATGTTCAGTCCATTGTTTAATAACTCTGGCAAAAATTATTTGCTAAACAAATAATTAGTTAAAAACTCTCAAATATTTACAAGAACATTTATTGTTTGAAAATAATAAACCAATAAAAAAGCATAATTGTTCGTAATTTTTTACAAATACAATGACTTATTCACAAAACGTCATACTTAAACATCTCAAATGTAATGTGAACGGTTGTGTTTAGTTTTTTAAAACACTTTCCTTAAACACGTTTAAGACCATAAGTGTGAACATGGTATAAGCAATAAATATACTTAAAACAATATTTGGAATTTTTATGACTGACATTTTAATAAAAATAGAACAAGATATTGATCATTTCGAAACTCTAAGAAGCGGGGTAAAGCGGGATCGAGCTACGAAAAGCGGTATAATACCGCCGGATACAGCGGGATGTCTGGTCAGGTTAATCATAGCAATTACATTTGTTATTGTTGTCGAATAAATGCATGGCAAAAGCAACGAATTTATGAATTGTTAGCAAATGCGAATGCTTTCATTCTGTACTCTGGTACCCACATATTTGCAACCCAGCTAGCCTTTTCAATTGCAGAAGAATTTATTGTGAATCGTGTGAAAACGAGCAGATAATCGATTTTTGTCAAAAAACGAAGTTAAACAATATGTAGCTTAAGCTTTTTTGTACCATAAAAATTTTCTAATAATAGTCTTTCCCCAAAAAAGTGTTCATTAATACAAACTTCTGTTTATGTTTATGAAATCAACCAGGTGACATTAGAACAAAATTAATTACATATAACAATTACTCGAGTGAGCTTTTAGGAATCATTAATTAAATATGCATGTCATTCTTAGACTGGTATTTGCTAATTGATGTATAATTTATGAATTATTAGAGAGAAAAAAATATAATAATATTTATCTTGACATTTTGTGCTTTTTCATTAAATTTTTCCATTGAGTGTATTTGAAAAGCGTATTTGTAGTAGTAACGTGTTAAGGTAAAATGAAGCATAAAATCTACCATTTGTTTGCGTGAGTTCTTCTAATTAACAGCTGTAAGAATGGTTAAAATTGCAGAAAAGGAAAGAATAAACAAAAAAAAAAAAAAAAAAAAAACGCCAACAACACAAAAACTCCCAAGCAAAATAAATAAAAAGGCAAATCAACAAAAAAAAAAAGAAAAGTACAAAGTGATTTAATTTCGTGTTGTTGACGTTGCTTTACATTTTACTTCCGTTTCTGCTTGTAATAGGCGTCCATTAAGGATTTGAGCGCGTACAGACATAGATTACTAGCGATTTATACTGGTACCACAAACACGCACACACACACACGCACACACACACACACGCACACATGTGAGCACACTAACTTATTTCCACATTTAGCATTAAACAACTGGCTAAAGATAAAAAGTCTTTGCTTTTCACTAGACAATTGTAAAAGCGGAAATAAAATGAACAAAAAAAAAAAAAAACAAAACAATTGAATAAAAGAGAAGTTAAGAAAAGAACTTGAATAATGTTGCAGTTGTTGTTATTGCACACACCTATAAACAAGGGAAAAATCAGCAGCAACTACAACAAAAACAAAAACAATGAAAGAATGTAAAACTGTTTTAATTGTTTTCACACACACAAAAAAGAAAAAGAAACACACACACATACACTCACACGGACATGCACGCTTATACACGAGCAACAACACAACAAAAAAAATTTTAGAATTTCAAAAAGAAAAAAAAACAATACAATATTGGTTTGCCTTAAGCAAAAGTAAAATTGTTTTAATGCTTCCAACATTTTTATATAAAAACCAAACACGGGTGCGAGTACGAGCACGAGCGTGAGTACGACGACGACTACGACTATGTTTACGATTATTATACAATACCATAACGTGTTGAATACAGGGTGTAAAAGTTTATGACTGGGGGCTTTATTAAAAGAAAAAAGAAAAACCAGATAAAAATAAAACACCAGAACTAGAACTGAAAAGAAATACATAAATAAAACAAGCCTTCTTTCACTTATACATGCTGCAACGGGAGATTGAAAGTAAAAATTGTGGGGTTAAGTACTCAAGTTAACAATTGCACAACACTAGAACAAATTTGCGCTAAATAAGGATATTTCTTGTTTGTGGCAAAATAAAAAAAACAAAGAAAAAAAAATTAAATGAAAAACTCTTTCACTTTAAGCGAGAAGAACAAAGTAAGAAGAGAATAAATTCCACAGGGATATTGGATTTCATAAGTGGTTGGTTGTTATGCTGAGCGGTTGCCAACGCCAAAGAATGGATTGTAAAAGTTGCTATTTAAGTGTAAGTGTGGCAGTTTTTAATTACCTTTAATGAAAATGTAAAACAATTAGATGGAAAATATGTTATTTTGGATTTTCTTGTATTTTTCCACAAAACATAATTTATATTGTTACAGAAAATGCAAACGTGAAAAGCATGAAATCTCAATTCTAAACGAACAAATTGAACAAAAACATGAACATTGAATTCTTGCAATAAGTGCGCTGGACTATGCCTATTTAAATTCAACATTATCAGCCCTGTTCTGAATAATAATTCCCCGGGAGTTTTTCCCTTGTGCCGCTTTTTTAAAATATGATTTACAAGTTTTCACCTAAAATAGAACAATTGGAAAAAATATGGCTGACTTCGAAAATTCGAAATTCTCTTTCACTTTTTACTTCTCTCGCCATCTGTTTAGAATAGAAGTATTTTATTCTGGGGCAAAAAATAATTCCCCCATTATGAATGAATATAAAAAAATTGAATGGGGGAAAAAGTAGACATTCTTAATGCATTTGAACTTCGTATTTTCCCTGAAATTTTTCCTTGAAAGACAAAAGGGAGTTTGCATAAAAATCTAAGTAATATTTAAATAAAACAAAATACTCGTAATATTTAAATAGAACAATAAAAAAATAATTTGGTTAGTTTTATTATTATTGTTCGAACTTCATTTGTTACTAAATTTATGATTTGATTGGGCTTAAGTTCGTATCGCTTTGTAAGCCAAATTACATATGATGATTATTAATGAAAGAATAATACCAAAGATAATTGTAAATATTCTGACAATTAGCTAGTAGAACGGAACAACTAGCTGTTTTCGAAGGCCAGTACACGTTCTTTTGTGTTTGGTCCACTGTGTAAGGAGCAGAAATTCACATCAACTGACACCAAGGCTCTTGTAATTTTTTGTCAAGTTTTATGCACATTCACCACAACAGGCTACGCAGACACACGACTTCAAATGCCGCTAACTGCATTTGTCGCCATGTAGCCAGCTACTTAATTCTTTTGAAGACGCCAGCGGCATCATCAGCATCTGATATTTAAATATAAATACTTATTGCAGTATTGCCGCCTTGAAATATTTCGCATTTATACAGGGTGGCACAGAATGAGCTTAATGGTTTGAATTTTTTATGACTTTTTTAATTATTATTCTTTCTTTGTTTTTTCATCATTTTGTGAAGAAGACTTGGGGAGTTAATTATAAATCATTACACGATCGAACAACGTACAAAAATAGTAGAATTTTATTTTTCAAACCAAAAGTCTATTGTTTTGACACAGCGTGCATGTCGTCGTCATTTTAATGTGCTCATTGCACCCACAGTTCTATTTGGGGATATTTGAAAGGAAGATAGTACGTTAACAACCCAACAACCATACCCCAACTAACAATCAACATTCGAAATGAAATCATGGCCATTACACCCGAAATTTTGCGAAAAGTTATGGAAAATATGAGATGTATATTTTCTCTCGCTAAAAAGAGCAGGTATGTGCGAAGCAGAAAATGGACATCACTTACAGTATATAATTTTTAAAAGCTAAGTGCGAAATAAATAAAAAAATAAAAAAGTTACAAACCGAAATCATTTATGACCATATATGTAGCTCATTCTGCGCCACTCTGTACAAATTATATTACTCTTTGAAATTGTTCTTAAAGCACTTAAAAGTATGAAAATGAATCAATAATAAATTGATTAGATTTCCATATATTATTTCTAGTTTAATAATATGAAGTTATTTTACTATATCAACATTCGTTCGACATTTTGTGTTATACTGGCAACACTATATTTGCTCACTGTCGCCAACAACCAAAAAAAAAATTAATTGTATAACAATAACCCCCAGTTTTTAACTTAAAAATTAAGTACGTAATTAGCTAATTTTTATTTAAAATTAAGTTGTAATTAAATACGATTTCATTTTTTCAGTGGTTATTTAAAGTTCTTATTAAATTACGTTGAAAGTACGGTAGCACTGCAAAATTTCCCAGTATTATTGAAGGCTTTTCAAACAGCAGCTGTTTAATGTAAACAAAAAAGTTAGATTATCAACATGTAGAAAATAAAATTGCATAAAAACTCATTTTATGAGACCAAAAGAACATCATAATGACTTTTTATATTACTTTATTCCATGATATGAAACTTTGTACTGTATATGTTATATATTTATGAAATTTAAACGAAATTCTTTTTAATACGACCGCATGATGCTCATGTACATGTTTTCAGTAAACACACACACGCATAAAAACATATGGTACAATCATAAAACTTAAGTAGTGTTTAATTTCGCAAGGTTGGGCATTTAATTATTATTTAAATAAGCACTCAAAAACACAATTTCGTATTTAATTAGAACTTAAAAATAATTACGGTTTGATTACCAACTGAAAAAATGGACATAACAGGATCAGTATGGACAACAACCTACCGCCGTGTGTTGTTTTGCTGCCGTCAAAATAATCATTCTCATATCGAGCCATAACCGCCAAAAAGGCGTAATCGACAAATTTTTTACACATCGTTTTTTGACTAAAATCCATAGTTAACAATCGATTTTAAAAATTAAGTTCCAAAATAATGTGGTTTAAGTTTTTTATTTTGGCGGTTATAGCACGCTATAAACATGTGTATTCTATCCTTGACATTTTGAAGTTGGTAGCTTGCTGTGGTGAATGTGTTTAATGCTTTAATTTTGCTTTTCATTTCAAAATTCGAAAATAATGTTTTTATTTTCTAATATCTAATAAAATCACTATTTGTTTATTTGTTTACTGTATTTACAGTTTTGTTAAAAAATTTGTGTGGAATATTGCAAATTTTAGCTTAATCGGTTAAAGTGTGCTTTAATAACTCCCAAATTCGTTATTAAATGGGTGTATTTACTTTTTTGGACTTAAAAAATAATGAAATGGAAAATTAATACATTTTTGATTGCTTATACGGGATTTACACTATAACTTTTTCCCCTGCATTTTTCTTGAATTCTCTTAACATGTTGCTACCCCTTTGATCACCTTTGAACCCCTTTTGTCAATAAACTCTAGGAAAGTCATGGTAAAAAGTCATAGTGTAAATCCCGTATTAGCGGGTAGTTTCAGGCACACTCCATATTCTTTTTTATTCTTGAAAGTGAGTGCTTACAAACTGTAAAAGACAACCATAAAGATACGACAGACGAAAGTGTTCATCTTAATACAATTTTCTTATTAAACAACCTGCAGATACTTATATGAATTTCCTAAATTTTTTTACTAAAAACCCTGTTAAAAAAAATTTTGCCTTTTTCTTTTATTTTTCGTTTAAAATCCTTTTTGCCATTTTCAACAATAAATGTCAACTTGGGATTATAAATGTCCTTCAAATAGAAAATTTTAACTGGATTATGACACATATTCTCGCACCTTGTAGACTTTTTGTGATAAAAACCATACATACAAATATATTCATACGGTTTATAAGTACGTGCGAGAGAGAGAGAGAGAGGGATTTTATATCTGTTTGTATGTATGTGTGTTTGTTAGTACCTGTAATTCAGTGTGCATTTGGAGCCGGTATTGGTAAAGCAAAATATTATATGAACACACAAGCACCACACTTAGTTAGTAAATGATATAATAAAAACATTAAAGTGCGAATCATAAAAAGTCATGATTGACATAATATGATTTGACTTGTATGGTCTTTAGGTCCTTGATGACTTGCACAAACAATCATGCACACACACACTCAGCTACACACCCACACACACATGACTTGTGTATAGCATCAATGCTGCAACGCAAAAGTATATATGTTGGCAATAAGTAAATAAAAAAAAAAATTAATAAATCAAACATAAAAACAAAATTTATAGTTTCAAATAAGAGCGAAACCACAAAAGTGGCTGACTATTCATGTGTAAAATAAAGGTGATTGCGGTGGTCAAATGCATTATTTCGAAACACGCTTTAGTTGTGCTTCATAAAAATTGTTTAAACTTTTGTCGGTTACTCTGTGTGCTCATACAAAAGCACACACACACACACGCACATATACACACACGAGCGCACATTTGGTGACATGTTTTTCTATCCATGTTTTATGTTTTATGAAAAACAATAAGCGGTCAAATAATTGAATTGACATGTTGCTGCTGTTTTGTTGAAATAAACTATGAAATATGTAAAAGCGAGAGAAATAAAAAAAAAGAAATTATTTTGTACAGCAGTTATTTAGTTGGCTTGGAAAAATATGTTATTAAAAAAAAAGTGCAATAAATAATAATTTTACTAGGATGAAATACTACTCGCTCGTATTTACAATGATTTTTCGCTAAATAAATTTTTACAATTAAGTAATTTTGGCAATTAGCTAACTTTTTTTGTAATTCTATATTCAAATTTATTCAGTTATCCGATTTTTTCTCTAAAACATAGTTCGGATTACTGAAATTTGTTACAGTTAAGTTTACTGCTTAGAATTAATATTAATACACAAGCATATGTCCATATTTTGTTGTTGAAATTTTTCACGAATTCCTTGAAAATGTCTAGCGACTTGCATTGACAATATTACTAATAGAATTAATAAAGTAGGTAAGAGCGAAAAGGACAAATGCATTTTGCCATTTAATTTTTTAACTGACAAAACGTAGTTGTGGGCTTGCTTTTGGTTTTCAGTAATACGATATTTTCAGTAAAGCGATGTTTCGCTATAGCGAAGTGAATAAGACTAGCTGCGTTTAAAATCAGTGCGGGGCTTTGTATCGGATTTTTTTTCAGTAAAGCGTGTTGCGCTAAAGCGGATTCGACTGTAGCAAATTTTGTACAGGGTGGCACAGAACGAGCTATATGTTTTGAATACTTTATAGCTTTTTTAATTATTATTCTTTCTTTGTTTTTTTTTCAGTATTTTGTGAAGAAGACTTGGGGAATTAATTATAAATCATTATACGATCGAACAAAGTACAAAAATTATTGAATTTTATTTTTTTTTGTTAAGGGACATATTCGGCGAATGCATTATTTTGTGCACAAGCAATTTTAACTGGCCTCCACATTCACCAGATTTAACAGCTCCTGACAGTTTTCTTTGGGGATATTTGAAAGAAAGAGTTTACGTTAACAAACCAAGAACCATACTTCCCACCCAAAGAAAAGATATGGTCGTAGAATGGTTGAGAAAACAATATTATGTTCTCTGAAACAAATGTGTGGTCGTTGAAAACTAGTTATTGTTATTTTAAACATTTATTTCGTTACGATAAACAGAGTAATGCTTGAATTTAATAATTACATTATCACATCCATAAAAAAGTGTGATATGGTTAGAGTTTAACAATATAGTTTTGTTAAAAATTTATGACTACAACATAATTTGTATTATTATTTAAAAATAATATGATGTAAATAACAATATAATGTTATCCAAAACCATACTATTTTAAGTTAAAAAAAAAACTTTTTCAGAAACATCTGACAGTTCGGTATTTCGTTTGTACGCTATCGGTAGTGCATGGGTGGTGTTAAATAAATTAATAGATAAATAAAGTATAACCAAAAGGGTTGGCCAATAAAAATATATAAACATTTGTGTATCTCTTTATACAGACATGTCTGTATGTCGTGTAAGTATACATTTCTATATATACATTTTATGTCAATAATATTAATTTGTTTTTATTTCGAATTTAACGCACAGCTGTTTCTACAATAAAAATATGATTAAAAAACATAATAGTATTATTATATTAAATAATACTGTGGTCGTATTTAACAATATTAATATAATATTAGATCATGGTATGGTGAGTCTCAATTATATTTTAGTCACATCTTACAATAGTGTTGTCATATTAACAATAATAAGATTAGGTACAACAAAGTCAATTGTTCTTGTATATAACATTATTATTAACTCAGATAATAATATAATTAAAGTTTGCTTTTCTATTAACAATAATATGATTTGACTGCAACCATAAAATTCAATCATGGTATGTTGCTGTTTGATTATGGTTGCCTCAACCATATTTTTTCATTGCGTGCAAATAAAAACCAACATTCAAAATCAAACCATGACCATTACACCCGAACTCTTGCAAAAGGTTAGGGAAAATATGAGATGTATATTCTCTCTCTCACTCTAAAAAGAGCACCTATGATAGAAGCAGAAAATGGACATCACTTACAGGATATAATTTTTGAAAGCTTAGTGCGAAAAATTCCCCAATAATATATTATATTTAAGAAAAAAATTATAATAATCGCATAAATAGAAAAGTTATAAACCATTTAAACCATATAGCTAATTCTTTTAATTTAAATTTTTACATATTTTACCAAATAATGCTTTAAGAATGCACAGTGGGCTATTGGTTTGAAGAAACCCTATTTTTCTACTACTCAGGTTCAAAAATCTAATGATGCGATTTTGTTACAGAGATGTTCAAGTAAGAAATGTTTACTTAAGATTTGCGAGAAAAATTGTAATAAAATTTATGCAAAATTGCCAAGTAATAAAATACTTATGTTTTCAAGCTATTTGTCTTTAATATATTTAAAAATAATAGCATTTCTCTATAAATTAAAAAAAGGAGATATCACTTGACGTTAAGAAATAATGCTATCAGCTTAATGTAGCGATTTTCATTGGCTTACTGCAATAACATCTTAAGTACTAAACCAAAATGGCCTCACTCCTCAATTAAATCGGCTATAAGTCTATGTGGCTTAATTATCACTGCAGTGTAGTTCTTATTTTTCAATAAAATGAGAAATGATATGATTTTTGGTTAATTACCAATGAGTTTACGAGGCTTATGGCCTGTTTCTACATAACAAGTAAGCTCTCAGGCAAGCAAGCGGTACACAGGCGAGTACGTAACAAAATGAGTTCTTATAGTACACTTGTCTAGCTTACCTTGTATTTTGTATCACTTTTTGTATATTTAATTTCATTATTGCCATGGTATACAATTTGCCATTAATGCTATTAATGGCATGTTTCTACATTACAAGTAACTCAAAAATTTTGCTCATATGAGTACAAAAATTTGGCTTTGGGGTTTCATAAAACAAGTGTCAACTTTTTCTGAGTAAAAGACGTAATACTTTTTTATTTTGTTGTTTCTACATAACAATTTCAATTGTATCTAATGTCAAATATAGGCAATCAAAAATTAGTACATGTGTGGAAATTAAAATAGGTTTTTATTCATTAAAGAAGAAATCGAATGTCCACACAATCGTCTAATTGAACTATTATGGAACCTGTAAGCAGAAATCAAAACATTCTTACATTATATCCCATATTTATATGTATTTTCATCACAATTTTATTTTCAATTTTGTTCACATAAATTTGTTCAAGGAAAGTAATAATAGGTTTGTTCGATTACCTGAAACTTTTTACTGAGCTTCGCTGCATTATATTGAATTTCGTTCGTTTGTAATTTGAGACTGAGTAATTGCAAGCTCTTACTGAATAAATGGTTGCCGAAAATAGCGGTTGCACTTTTCTTTTTTGTGAATTTTATTTCTAAGTAAATTCTTCAATAATTATCTTGCATAATGTGTAGCATATTTAAAAAAAAGAATATACATCGGTTTTATGTATATGAAATATATTTCTTATATCTGTAATACATTTTTCCACATTTAAAATATATTGAAAGATATTAACCTTCTAACCACGATAAGGCATATTATTTTGGTTCATATATAAACACCTGTGCTTTGAACCAAATTTCAATGCAAAGTTTTTTATTCATTATTATCTTGAATCTAGCTGTATTCAAAGCAAGAAGATTGGGAGTATTTCCATTAAATGCGGCAAATTAGTAACCATCTGACGATATATGTATGAATGTACATATCGTATACGATGGATGAAATCCATTCATCAAGCATGAAAGCTTTTTGACTTGTTTCAGCAAAATTTTAATGCTTTTATAATTGTAAAAAAATCATAACATACCGTAAATGAAACAAGTAAGAGTGCTATATTCGCCTGTGCCGAATCTTATATACCCTTTACCAAAGTGCGTTTATGTAGTATAGATATACATACATAAGCACATAGTTACTTTTATGTACAAAGAAAAAAATAATAATTTTCAAACCCTAGAATCATAATTTTAAATTTTTCTTATTACTTATACCAATCTAGTACTTCTTAAAAAAATATAGAAAGTGTGTTAAGTGAAAAAAAAGGAAATTAAAAAAAAATGTTTTATTTAGTTACTTTAATGTCCATAAAAAAATCATAGATTTCAGCTCTGGAGCTGAGGTTTTTATTTTTATAATTTTCTATACCAAAGTTTTCTTTCCAAAACGTAAAATATATATAATTTATAAAGGAAAAGATAAAAATTAATTATAATTAATATCAAAAATGTGTAAGTGTCCCAACCGTGAACTCATTCTTTTTGATTTTCTGATTTCTTACACCAATCTCTTTCTTTTAAGAATTTAAGAAATGTTTAATTTATAAAAAAAGGAAAAATTTGTTTTAGTAACTTACTTTTGTACAAAAAAAGTTAAAGTTTTCCAACCCTGGAATCGTCTTTTTAGTTTTTTTAATTGTTTTTTTTTTATTTGAAATACCAATTTTATTCGTTATCAAGCATAAAATAAGTTTATTTAATAAAAATAGATAAAAATTAGTTTTCGGTAGTTAATTTTTTATATCACAAAGAGTGTAAGTTTCCCAACCCTGGAATCCTCCTTTTTGATTTTTTTTGATTTCTTCCACCATCTTAATTTTTTTTTAAGAATATAAGATATGTTTAATCTATAGTAAAAAAGAAAAAATTTGTTTTAGTAAGTTACTTTTGTATAAAAAATAAGGTTCTCCAACCCTGCAAACGTCGTTTTAATTTTTTTAATTTTTTTAATTTTTTTTATTTTGAAATACCAAATTCATTCGTACTGAAGTATAAAATAAGTTTATTTTATAAAAAAAAATAAAAATTAGTTTTCGGTAGCAAATTTTTTATATCACAAAAAGTGTGGGTTTCCCAACCCTGGAATCATCCATTTTAATTTTTCTGATTTCTTACACCAATCTATTTCTTTTAAGAATATATAATTAAGGGCGCAAATATATGACAGTTAAAAAAAATTTTGCAATTCTAATCTTATATACAGGCACTTGAAAATTTCAAAAGTTAGTGTATTTTTATGCAGACTACACCCACTAACACTTAAAAAAAAAAAAAAAAAAAAAAAAAAAAACCAAATCTAAAGGGTTATTGATAATGTTAATGTAATTTTAACGACTTCCTGTATCATGGCAACCGCCGTAAGAGGCAAACTCTCGAAATGTTCAAAAACGCCAAAATTAAAAATTCCAAAATTAGAAATTGCCGTAACAAAAAGTCTCCAGAATAAAAAAACGCTTAAATGAAAAATATGACATAAAATAAAATAAATCATCAAAAGTAAAAAGACAGGCAAAAAACTAAAAACATCCACCAAAAACTAAAAAATCGCCGAAAGGAAAAAAAGCGCCAGAATTAAAAAGATTGCTAAAACTAAGAAAACTAGCAAAAAATATACAAAAAAAAAACAAAAAAAAAATTGGTAAAATTGATGAGAGTAGCGAAAAAAATATCAAAAAACCAGAAAAAATCGCCAAAACAGAAATAAGCGACAAAACTAAAACATCGATGCAGCTTAATCGCTACAGCGAAAAATAAGCTCCACAAATAAAAAAATCGGCAAAATTGATGAAACGAAAAAAGGTGCAACAACTAATAAAATGGGGGAAAAAAATAAGAAAACAAACGAAACAAATATCCAAAAAACTAAAAAATCGCCAAAAAGGAAAAAATTAGCCGAAACTAAAAAAAATTGTAAAAATAAAAAAAGCAAACGAAAAACAAATATTCAAAAACTGAAAAAATTAATAAATGAAAAAAGCGCTTATATAAAAAATATCAACAAAAAATAAAATAAATCGCTGATATGCAAATAAAAATCACCAGAAGTTAAAAGATCGCAAGAAAACTAAAAAATCGCCAAAAACAGAAAAAATCGGTAAAACTAGAAAAGAATCGCCAAAACCAAAAAAAAAAAAAAACACCAAAACACAAAAGCCCTAAATCTAAAAAAATTACTTAAATAAAAAAATACTTAAAAACAGAAAACATAGCCAAAATGAAAAAAACACTACAACTTAAAAAATGCCTAAACACAAGAGAAAAAAAAAATTATAAAAAATGTCTTCATCAGGTAAGATACGAGTTTTCGGTTATATATACTAAATTTCGCTTAGTATTGCATATGAAGCGTCCTTACTGAATTCTTCTCTAGCGAACCAAATACGCACTTTACTGAATTTATTTGAACTGCTTAGATCTACGTCTATACCTGGAGCCCGTTTCTAAAAACTACAAATAAATACACAGAAACCAACAATAAAGTTTGCAAAAGTATTGTTGTTTTGTGTTTATTTTACTTGTAGATTTCTAATTTGTAGCTTTGATAAACGGGCTCCTGATATATTTTTTATCATCACAAAAGTCAAACTTAATATTAAAAAATATTTATTTTTATGTCAGCTATTTCTCTTATATGGAATTTAACATTTGGTTTGATAAAAATGCATCAGGTATACACGTATGGTATGAAATGAGATGATGTAGTCAAAGACGAAGAATAAATAAAGTTATTTGTTGAATGATAAATAAAATATTAGAGAATTTTTTTTATCTATATCAGTATATCTATTTTTTTATTAAACTTCACCTGAAAACTTCTGCTTCTGGATAAGCACAATTTTATGAAAATAAATCTATTTTGATTGGTTAGGCGGTGGGAGATGAGTGTGTCTTATATTGATGAAATTAAATTTTTTCCCCTAATTTAGTCAATATAATGCTTTTTTTTTGTGGCAATTTTCAATGATCTAGGGCCACTTCTTATAGTTTTGACACAAAAATGTATGAGGTTATGCCACTGTGTAACGTGGTGGGCATAACTAGCAATTTACGACTATGTAAAAATCAACCTGCCTGTGAACGTATACTTAATAAAAGTCCCACAACTAATTTAAATATTACTCATACGCATATTATTGTATGAAATATAATTTATAGCTGATTTTCGTAATCGCTATTAAGGTTAAAAAATATGCGATTAATAGAGATTATCGATTAAACGCTATTAATTAAGAAATATACTATTATAAGTTTTTCTAAAACCAAAATAAATTGCGTCATGAGTCTTAGTCGAACTGTATTAGTTAAGCGAAATAAATTGTAATTATTTTGTCTTGAGTTCACGTTTTAATTTAATTTTTCAATTAAATTATATTTTTATATTGAGAAAATTGTAAAGCATGTAAACTGAAGTTTGTAAATCAGAACTTAAGAGTATAAAAAATAATAGAAATTATGGGTATTCAATCTTTTGATAGGAAACTTTTTCTAGGACGAAGTTTATTTTTACTTTCTTAATTTATTCTTTATATAATTTTGTATCGACATCTGATGAATTTATGAATGAATGAACAAGTTCATATAAAAACAGTATTTTTTATACCATTTTTTCTATACAAAGTTATTCATTCATCATGATATAAATTCATCGGGTGCGGACACTCACTCATAACTTTCTATGTTATTTTAATAATGCGAGGTCCCAAGATAAAACAAATTACACCTGCCTGCCAACCGAATGACAAATATTTGTATCAATTATAATGAATTTTTTGAGATATTACCACGTTTTTTAAATAAAATTTAAAGAATATAATAAAATAAAATAATAAATTTAATAAGTGCGTAATTTGGATTTTAATAATCGTTTTGTCTTATAATACTCTTATTGTATTAAGGTGTAGGAAAATAAAATAGATGGACATCGATTATAAATCGTTTGTTATGTTTGTGTATAAGTTTCTGAGCTCAATTGGAATTTCCAAAAAAAGCTTATGTAAATTCTCAAAATGATTTTTAAACATATTTTTGATGATGATAATGATGATACTGATGATTTCTTAAAGCGGCAATAAAATGCAAACATATACATGTTTATTCCAAATATATATATTTTGTATTAGACATTTTAATTTAGATTTTTTATGAGTTGAATTTGCCCTCAACGCAATTTTGGCATAAATTGTTTGCTTAAAAAATGGAAAAATTTTAATCGTAATCGAGCGATTAATGCGATGGATTAGGATTACGATTAAAAGGTGCGGTTAAACGCGATCACGATTATAATCGCTGTGCAAAACCTACTCGGTGCCAATTTTTAATGATCTAGGGTCACTTCTTATAGTTTTGGCACAAAAATGTATGAGGTTATGCCACTGTGCAACATGGCGGACATAGCCAGCAATTTACTAGTCACTGTTCCCAGTTTAGGGGATTTGTCCCCAAATCGCGGTTGGGGATGAAATTTTCGTGTTGGGGATTTGTTGGGGATGATAACCAAATTTTGGAATTTTTTTGGATTTTTTTTATAACTAATGGTAACAAAAATAATTTTTGATATAAGAAATGTGAGTCTGGCAACTCTGAAAATGTGTGTTTCTATTCATAGTGAATGGTTTCTAATAAATAAGAAGTATAAAGGTAAATTAACCAATAATGAACTCTATCAAAACAAAAATTACGTAACAAAATGCAATATGACTTGTTGGAAGCACTTTTTAAAATAAATTTAATTCTACTGCTGAAATGCTAAAGCTTTTTTAATACAAGTACTATGTATAACAAAATTTCTGAGGTTGATGAATCGGAAGATTTCGATTCTGAAGTTTTCGACATGGTAAACTTTAGTTAAACATTTTTTTTTTATACTTGTGTATACTAAACCATGTGTAAATTTTTCTTCACAAGTCTTATAAGTACAAATTAAAATAATATGAATGTAAATATAGCCATCGATACATATGAATTTTATTGAATAAATATGTTATTTTTGTTATTAATTTTTAAATAAAATTAAAAATTTTCATTGTTTTTCACAAAAGAAAAAATTTTAATCAAAAAAACTCAATTTGGGGATTTTCGGGGATGACAAATCAAAAATTGGGGATAAGGTCTAAAAAAAAAACTGGCAACACTGTTACGAGTATATAAAAAATCAACCTGCCTGCGAACGTATACTTAATAAAAGTCCCAAAAAGTAATTTAAATATTACTCATACGCATATTATTCTATAAAGTAAAATTTTTTAATACTTCCCTAAAGGGGATTTTACATACGGGTTATTTCATTGAGTGCTTCCTATCTCTATGTAGAGAGATAGAGAGAGAGAGAGAGAGAGAGGAGATAAACATTTTGATGCCATTATGTATGGAATATAACATCGTGGAAATTTCCTCCAACCTAAAATCGCTGTTGCGAAATATCCAATATTTGTGTGAGCTGTGTGGCACGTAGCACTACCATGCTGGAACCACCTGTCGTTGGTGAAAATAGTCTTTATTATAAAACAATTGTACCATTTGCCAGTATTAACCGAACCTAGACCGAAGTCTAGAAGCTATTGAGTATAAATATATTATGTTGAGAAATAGGACGGAACCACCCTCGTAGTATTTAATTAAGAGTTGTTTAAAATTTTATTCATTTATTTAATATCCTGTTTGTTTGTATTTAAATTTATTTTCAATATTTATATAACAAGTATTTAGACATTTTTATAAGCTGCTTAACTTATGAACCGATATAGTTTTACATATTTTTGCTATTTGATCTCTAACATTTAGTTATTTAATTTATTGTTTTGCTTTAGTAAAGTTATTTATATTGTTTGGCTTTTGTAAAATTTATAAACATATATGTATGTATATATATAGATGCATACATATATTTATATATGCACAACGATTAACATAAAGCTAAATATTGCTAAAAATTGCAAGGGGAGCAAATGCAAATGCAAACATCAACATTAACATCAACAACAAGTACTTTAGATTCCTTTTATTTAAAGGAAAAGGCTCTTGCAATTACTCTTAGCACTCTCAACGTACAGACGTGTTTTATTTATTAGTTAGCGGCATTCGCTGTTGAATTTCCTTACATGTTTTGTATTTATTTTAGTGGAACTTCGAAGGGTTCGTATCAAACAAATGAATCAATTAATGATTTTATCGTGTTGTGCGGTTTTTTCTTCTTGAACAAAATTTAATTCAATTTTCAATTGAAATTGATTACACTACATATCTGCACACCAAGAGGTAATAGAAGTCATAGATACATTTTAAATAGCAAATGATATACAAAGGGAGTGAATAGGTGTACAAGTGGTAGAAGTAGAGTTAGAGATATGTAAAGTTACACGGAGAGAAAATGGAGGAGATTTTTTTTTCTTTTTTTTTTGTTTGTTAGAAATATAATGATATACTTCTTAAATCCATAAAGACAGGTCTTAGTAATACATACTACTGGTGACTAGCGCCACGCTTCGTCATCAGGCACATGGAACTCACAAGGAACTGCGGCCATGCCAGTCTTGTGTAGCATACAAATTTCATACCTGAACTGGGAGAGGTAGATCTATATTGAAGAATTGTCCATTTTTATCCCGAATAATTGTAGGATTTTTCAAGCAGCAGTATCTTCAAGCAAGGAAGAAAAAACTGGCTATGGTCGTATTGAGTATCGAGGTCAAAGTGGATCTGCTGCAATCAGCTTGCCGCTGCTGTCAAGTAATTTTCATTAGAAACAACCCACTGCAGCTCAGTCTTAGAAATGTTTTCTCCGATATTCTAATTTTTCATACATTCTTAAAATAAAAATTTGGCAACTCTTTATTATTGAGATAAAAATAGAATATGGCAATATTGAAAAACAATCGGGTAGTCAACAAAGAGCAAATACAGTGCTGCCAATGTAATAGAAAAATGTGAAATGAGCGATATTGAATATTATTTAATAGAAAGAGAATCTCAAAACTAATAAAACAAATAAAATAGATTGATTAAAATAAGTAATTTTATTTTCTTACCTTTCTTAAGCTTGAGGAAATTTTTTGGGTTCCTTAAGAACTGTAAAAAACAATAACAAATATATGACAGCTAAAACTTAAAGGGTGTTCTGAAACGAAAAATTTAGAAATTATAGTGCCATATACAGACACTTGAAATTTTCAGATGTCTACACCTGTTAACACTAAAATTTATGCAAATTAAAGTTAAAGGCTATTCTATCAGTTATTTAAAATTTCTCTTGTGTAATTTTGACAACTTGCTGTATCTTGGAACCCGCAAGAGGCAAACCCTGGAAATGCTCAAAAACGCCAAAACTAAAAAATTCATAAATTAAAAAATGCCGAAGCGAAAAATCGCCAAAATAAAAAAGCGCTTAAATGAAAAATATCAGTAAAAATAAATGTAAATAACATCACCAAAATTGAAAAGTTCGCAAAAAAAAATTGCCAAAAACCGAAAAGAAATCGCTGAACCGATAAAATCGTCAAAATAAAAAAGTGCTTAAATGAAAAATACAACCAAATATAAAAAAATCGATTTTATTTAAAAAAATCACCAAAAGTGAAAAGGTCGTCAAAAAATAAAAAAGTCGCCAAAAACTGAAAAGAAATCGTTAAACCGAAAAAATCGCGCAAAGGAAAAAAGCTATAAATAAAAAAACTTAAACTAAAAAATAACCGTAAAATTGTCAAAATCGCCAAAACGAAAAAAAGCACCACAAATAAAATAATCGTTAAAAAACGTCAAAGCGGTAAGAAAATCACTACAACTAAAAAACAACCGAAAAAAATTTGCGGAAACCGAAAAATCGCCAAAACGAAAAAAAATATATAATAAAATCGTTAAAAAAACGTTAAAAACCGAAAAATCGGAAAAAAGCACTGAAACTAAAATTAAGCAAAAAAAAAAAAAAAAAAAATTCTTTTAAATTTCTAAATCAAGTAAGATATTCGACTATATAGGGTAAGCTTCGTATAGTATTACATATCGTTACCTTAATATAGAAACGACCTAACTCATTATTTTTCGGAATTCGAGATTTTTGCATTTTTGGATACATTAGATATTCTTTTAGCGAAATATACAAAAATCTTGATTTCTATATTAAGGTAACGATATATAGTGCCCGCACAGAACCCTTCGTGTGCAAGTCAAAGTCGCACTTTACTGAATTTATTCTGGATGTAATGGAGTCTTTTTTTTAAAAGAGAAGTAACACTCTGGAAATGAATGCCTAGAACTATTACTAGTAGTTACCTTCTTTAGGAAAGGTATAATGATAGAGAAGACAGGTGGTGAAGGAAAATATAGGGGAAGCTTCATTCTTTTACAACTCTGCTTTTTGGCAAGTTTCTAATAATGCAGAGTAGCAGCAGCTCTGGTGTCCATGAGGCGTATTAAGTTTTTAAAGTTGTGCTTAGTAGCCATTTTATTTTATTGGTTATTTTACTTTGCTACACAATACCGACGAAAGAGTGCGCTCTGATTTTAATATTAGGATTAGCATCTACTGAAGCCGGTGTAGTTCAGTGACCAGTGCCTATGCCTTCATCACTTGAACTTTCCTACGGTAGCTGATATAAAGGGACATACATTTATATCAGGAATAGGCGTGGTGTTATGATTTAATAATTGTGTCAGACCGAGCTCGAACCTTTGGTTCGAGGTGGCTAACTACCACGTTGACTACAAAACCAGCAGTTTACAACTGCTGTGGGGGACTAAGCAGCAAAATAACGATTGCCTTGTTGTTGATAGCCTTGTCTCTTTGATCCTTAACGTGTGTGGGCCATGATCTTTGAGCAAACTTTTCCACAGAGACCCAATTCCTGCGGCTGACGACGAATCGATAAATTTCCATCTTCTCCCATACTTTCATTTGCAGCGATGATATGCTCTTCGGCACGCACATTCCTTAGACGTGATGGTCTTATTGCATTATTATGAGAGTATCAAAATCTATCCACAGATTAACGAACGGCTGGTTCAGATAGGTGTTTATGTCAATAATGGCCTAAAGAAAGAGCAGTCGTCTGTAAGTCGCGCGAATTGATGACTGATTTTCAAAGTGAATCTGGATAATTTGTTGTTTATACTCATCATACACAGAAAAAAATGATTTGTAAATACAATTAATTTATTTGTTATATCAATTAAATAATTAATTGATTTTGAACCTACAACGATTTTTGTAAATACAATTAACGAAATTGTAAGTTAAAGGAAAATCTTAAAAATATTTTCAATTAAATATATCAACAAATAATTTGTTGAATTTTATTTATTTTTTCAACATTTATTTTTGTTAGATTTCAAAGTTATTTCAATTAAAGTTATTGTTATATTAACAATCTGAATTGTTGAATTTTCATATCATATTTGTTATATTAACAAGCTTTTTATACACAATCACAATCCTCGAAACGATTTTTGCTTGTCTGCGAAAAACACTAAATGTCTTTGGGCGGAGTTGAACCGGCAACCTCAGGACTAATAAACTAACTCGCTTACCTCTCAGCTAAAGAGCAACAATTTATTAGATAAGCAAATAATGAATACATACAAAACATGATGTCTTATTTTTTCTATATGTGCGCATTTTTTTATGATATAATTTAACAAATAAATTTGATGAGTAATTTAATTGACTACAAAAATTTTAATTTGTTATATCAACAATGATGATTGTTAATTTTTAAATTAAATTTTAACAATTTGTTTTGTTGGTTGCATTTCGATTATATTGGATTCTGTGTAAATATCGAAAAGTGAGAGCATATATCTATAAGTTCCATCAGGCCTGAAAATTGCCATCTCTTTTTAATTATACCCTTTACCAAAAAATGGTAAAAGGGTATATATAGGTTTGTCATTCCGTTTGTAATTTCCAGAATATTAATAAGCGAGCCATAAAGTATATATATTCTGGATCCTTATGCATAGGGAAGACGAATAAGCGATGTACGTCTGTCCGTCTGTCCGTCTGTCTGTACGTGAAGTCGGTTTTCCGAAGCTCCCAGAAAAGCTAGAGACTTCGTTCTTGGACTGGTGGGTCAGAAATGGTCGAAATAAGATTGATATTGAAAATCAGCAAAATCGAGCAGACGGTTTCAGAGCTGGGAGACTTAAACTTCATTTTGCCATACAAAATAACTACCGAAAATTAGTTTTTAATAATTTTTTATTAAGTAAACTTATTTTATACTTCAGTATAAATAAAATTGGTATTTCTAACTAAAAAAAATTAAAAAAAAAATTAAAAAATTAAAAAGACGTTTCCAGGGTTGGAAAACCTTAACTTTCTTTATTATGCAAAAGTAACATATGTAATGTTCTTAAAAGAAGGAGATTGATTTAAGAAATCAGAAAAACAAAAAGGATGATTCCAGGCTTGGAAAACCTACGATTTTTGTGATATATATAATTAACTACCGTAAACTAATTTTTTAATTATTTTTATTAAATAAACTTATTTTATACTTCAGCACGAATAAAATTGGTATTTCAAATAAAAAATAAACTTCAAAAAATTAATAAGATGTTTCCAGGGTTGGAAAACTTTAACTTTTTTTCTTATACAAAAGTAACTTACTAAAAGAAATTTTTCCTTTTCTTTATAAATTAAACACATCTTATATTCTTAAAAGAAAAAGATTGGTGTAAGAAATCAGAAAAATCAAAAAGGATCATTCCAGGGTTGTGAAACTGAAACTTTTTGTGCTATAAAAAATTAACTACCGAAAATTAATTTTTATTTATTTTATTAAATGAACTTATTAATTAAAAACTAACCTTTTAAAATTAAAAAGATGTTTCCAGGGCTGGAAAACTTTAACTTTTTTAATACAAAAGTAACTTACTAAAGCAAATTTTTCCTTTTTCTCTATAAATTAAAGATATCTTATATTCTTAAAAGAAATAGATTGGTGTAAGAAATCAGAAAAATTAAAAAGGATGATTCCAGGGTTTGGAAACTTACTTTTTTTGTGATATAAAAAATTAACTACTGAAAACTAGTTTTAGTTTGTTTTAAATAAATAAAATTATTTTATACTTCAGTACGAATGAATTTGGTATTTCAAAATAAAAAAAATTTAAACGACGTTTCCAGGGTTGGAAAACCTTATTTTTTATACAAAAGTAACTTACTAAAACAAAGTTTTTCTTTTTTGCTATAAATTAAACATATCTTATATTCTTAAAAAAAGATGGTGTAAGAAATAAAAAAAAAAATCAAAAAGGAGGATTCCAGGGTTGGGAAACTTACACTCTTTGTGATATAAAAAATTAACTACCAAAAACTAATTTTTATCTATTTTTATTAAATAAACTTATGTTATGCTTGATAACGAATAAAATTGGCATTTCAAATAAAAAAACAGTTTAAAAAATTAAAAAGACCATTCCAGGGTTGGAAAACTTTAACTTTTTTTGTACAAAAGTAAGTTACTAAAACAAATTTTTCCTTTTTTTATAAATTAAACATTTCTTAAATTCTTAAAAGAAAGAGATTGGTGTAAGAAATCAGAAAATCAAAAAGAATGAGTTCACGGTTGGGACACTTACACTTTTTTGATATATAAAAGTAACTAAGTCTAATTAATTTTTATCTTTTCCTTTATAAATTATATATATTTTACGTTTTGGAAAGAAAAGTTTGGTATAGAAAATTATAAAAATAAAAACCTCAGCTCCAGAGCTGGAATCTATGATTTTTTTTTTCTGGACATTAAAGTAACTAAATAAAACATTTATTTTTAATTTCCTTTTTTTCACTTAACACACTTTCTATATTTTTTTAAGAACTACTTAATTGGTATAAGTAATCAGAAAAATCTAAAATTATGATTCTAGGGTTTGAAAATTATTATTTTCTTCTTTGTAGAGAAAAGTAACTATGTGCTTATGTATGTATCTCTATACTACATAAACGCACTTTGGTAAAGGGTATATAAGATTCGGCACAGGCCGAATAGAGCACTCTTACTTGTTTTTAATTAATTTTTTATTTATATTTTTCACAATTTGTTTTAATTTTGTTTTAAAATGAATGTTGGTATTTTGTTTTAAAAATAAAACACTAAGATCTTTTTCTACGTCCAGCAAAAATCTGATTTCTATCAACAAGACCAACGAATCTGCGCAATATGCAATCTGGTTTATAAGAGTCAAGCAAACAATGTAAATCGATTTCTCATCTTTCTCATATAAACAAAAAATTAAAAAATTTAATAGTAAAAATCGTTGCGTAAATTGTTTTATACTACAGGCAAATAATCTTCATTAAAGAAAAAGTTTCGTGCAACAAATTTCTTAAAAAATACGCACATACCATAAATTCTGTCTAAGTAATTGTTGTCACTTGACTAAAACGTTAAAAGTTTTGTTGCTCTTACATTAAAAAGAAAGAAGCAGAAATAATAAAAAAAGAAAGAAAGAACAATTTCTTCAAGTGTCTTTTACTTAAAATTTATACACATTTATACAGCTAAATATGCATGTGTGTATGTGTTTGTGTGTGTGTGTGTGTGTGCGTTGTTTGTATATGGGCGGTTCTAGACAAGCATTGTTTCCTTTTTCGTGAAATTTTAACAAATTAATTGCACACAATAAATCGTGGCAAATTTTCCAGCAAATAAGTAGATCAAGGAGCTTGTGTGTAATTTTTTTCCCTACCAGTTGTATAATTTGTAGTTAACCCCTTTTGTTATGGCTGGCAGAACTTGCTGCTAAAGTTTTGCCAAAGAACCTGCGCTACACTTTACACCCACATGTGTCAAAAAACGTTAAAACAAAAGAATTCTAAAGCGGTTAAAAGCAAGTAAGAAGAGAGAAAAAAAAAGATAAATGTATATGAAACATAAAAAATTAAAATTGTGTAGAAAACAAAAGAAATAAAATAAAACTTACGGCGATGATAGGTACAATTTATAAAGTTCTTTGCTAGAGTTTAATAAGATTCCACATGCAAAGTTCGTTTAAATCTTTATGCACTACATACTTACATAGAAGGCACTCATGCACACGCACACACGCAAACACACACACACACACACCCACTCAGGCAAACACATACATATTTAAATTTTATAGATGCGCAATAGTTGTTGGCAAAGAATTATTACACAAACAAAAGCAAGTAAGTGTATATGTGCATATGGATGGTGATAAAAAATATGTCCCAGCCAGCAATTTTTGAAATTTTCAATCAAATTCGAGTCTTTTTTGACTCCTCTGCGCGATTAAAAAGCTCATTTTCTGATCATAAATTATACTTTTGTCGGTAGAAAAACGTGACTACCCGCGACTCTTCTTGATAAATCATTTATGGGTATTTTTCTATATTAGTTTATAGTCATTTTCGACCCCTTTTCTAGTAGTATTTAAGATCTTTTTTGAATGGTTTTCTGATCATTTATTAGTCTTATTTCGCTTAATTTTTTACACTTTTTCGAATTGTCTTTCAGTCATGTTTCTAATCGCTTACGAGTCATATTTGAGAAATTTACCAGTCAGTTTATGAGTCTTTTTACTGTCATTTATGATTGTTATTTGAATCATCTATCAGTCATGTTTCTAATCGTATTTGACTTTTCTTCGAGTATTTTTTTAGTCAGCTTTCTGAGTCCTACGTTTAATGGTCAAACAGATTTACGGCACAAACATATTTTCCATACAAATTGACACCAAAAGGAAGTTACAGAAAGCAGTCCAGAGACAGAATCTATTTTATTTTGTCAGCGTTTATTCTTATGCTACCACACTTTCAATAAATTTCATACATTTTGTAAAGATAACAAAAATTAAAAATTTTAAAAACCCCCGACTTTTTTCAGAAAAGATATTATATCTTCTAAACGGCTGGACCGATTTTCTTTAAACTTAGCTAAGAACCCTCTCGATCAAGTCATCTTTCAAACAAAAAAAAAAACTAAATGAAAATCGGTTCATCCGTTTGGCCTGTACGTGGACACGGACAGACATACAGATACATAGATACACAGATACACAGGTACACAGATACACAGATACACAGGTATAACACCCCTTTTTTTAGTCGGGGGTGAAAAAATAAGCAGAAAGCAAATATAACATAAATCAGAGAGCAGTTGGAGTTACTGCCGTTGATTTTATTATGGGCTCTGTTAATTTGAAATCGATTTTTCCTGAAGCTGCAGACTTATTCTGTTTCATCATTTAATTTCATATTCGATTTAACTTTTATAAATAAAAAAAAAATAAGTTTTTGACATTATACATAAAGATTGCGCCGTTATACTTAGAAATAACATATCAAGTAGTGTTTAATCATCTATCTGCGTAAAATATGATCATAAAATACATAATTATAATCACTTTTAAAAAACTTGCATGATTTGTTTTTGATTAAGCGAAATATGATAATAACAAAAGGAAATAATAGTCAAATTTTACACATCTGGATGATTAATTTGTGATTGCTATACAATTTGTTATTGTATTTTAAATGGAACTATTTTTACCCATTAGCGCGAATCTTTTTCGTGTCCTTTTTTGATCGTGTAAGTGATTAATCAGTTTTTGATCACGAATAGTGATCTAAAAAGACTCAGCAAAGTGATTTTTCAGAAAACTATCTTCCAAATGCTAGATGGGGTGAGTGTATCTGAGTGTATGTGTGTGTGTGTGTTTGTGTGTGTCTGTGTGTGTGTTGGCATGTGACTGACACCTGAAACTGATAATAGCGATGAGTACAATAAGATTGTGTTCGTACTTGTGTCTGTTTGCGTGTTAGTGTGAGTGTGAATTCAAGCACACGCAATGTGGTATTTCCAGCGTAAGTGTGTGTGTGTGGGTGTGTGCATGAATGTGTATAGGAGAGCTTAAAGTTAAACTACATGCACACACACACAAACACACATGCATACACAGCTTATAGCAGCGGTATTATTATAATACAAATAACTATGTTTGGCATTTGTTTGATTGTTGGAACAATGATCGGCGTAGCACAGTGTTGTGGATTAAAAAAGATTTTAATAATCATTGAAATTTTTTAAGGGGATTTATTATTTCGAAAATCCTTCTGTTAAGTGTTGCTATTATATTTTAAACTAATTGAAAAAGAGCAGCTTTCTTTTATGATTTTATTTCGATTTCCAAGTAAATTAATTGTCTATAAAAGTGAATTTATTTCTGATTGATGCAAAAGGAAAGTAAAGAGATTTATTTTATTACATTAAATTTTGAATCATTTTCTTTTCAATACATACAGGAATATGACATGTTCGTTAGCAGCTAGCATAGTCCATTTCTTAGACTATTGCTATGGCGTTGGCTGAAGTAGTTAGCAAACTGACTATAAAACCGAAAATCCTAGGCTTGAGCCCGCTCACTGATAAAATCATTAAATAACAATACCACACACATTTTTCTGGTGCGCTTTAGTGTCTCTTTGTATCATTTGTTATAGGAAAGTGATGAAGGCATATTCCCTGGTCATTTAACTAATCAGTCTTCAGCGGATACTAATTTTATAACCTTTAACAAAAAATGATAAAAAAGTATATATGTATATAAGTTTGTTATTCTGTTTGTTATTTCCACAATATTAATAACCGAGCCATAAAGTATATATATATGCTGGATCCTTATGCATAGGGAAGACGAATAGGCGATGTTCGTCTGTCAGTACGTGAAATCGGTTTTCCGAAGCTCCCAGAAAAGCTAGAGGCTTCAGTTTTAAACTGGTGTATCAGAAATAGTCTGAAAAAGATTGGTATTAAAAATCAGCAAAATCGAGCAGATGATTTCAGAGCTGGAAAACTCAAACTTTATTTTGCCATGCTAAGGTAACTACCGAAAACTAATTTTTGTTAATTTTTTTTTATTAAATAAACTAATTTTATACTTCAGTATAAATTAAATTGGTATTTCTAATAAAAAAAAAATTAAAAAGACGCTTCCAGGGTTGGAAAACCTTAAATTATTTTATACAAAATTAACTTACTAAAACAAATTTTTCCTTTTTTCTATAAATTAAATATATCTCATATTCTTAAAAGAAAGATATTGGTGTAAGAAATCAGAAAATCAAAAAGGATGATTCCATTGTTGGGAAACTTACACTTTTTGTGGTATTTTATATAGAATATAACTAGATATAATTAATTTTTTTATTTTACGTTTTGGAGAGAAAATTTTGGTGTAGAAAATTATAAAAATTAAAACCACAGCTCCAGAGCTGGAAACCTTGAACTTTTTTCTGGATATTAAAATTACTAATTAAAACTATTTTTCAATTTGATTTTTTGATATCGTATGACGTGACGTCGTTTTTGACAACCGGAATAAGGGTGAATGTAAAATATTTCTTAAATACAGAGTGTAGAATAAAATATTCAACTTCTTGCTAATATCGAAAAAAAAAATATTTAATCGAAAAATAGCGAGAGGTTATTTACTAAAAATTTGACTAGAGCAAAAAATTATAAATTTTTTCACCAAACATATGCATATGTATGGATGTGCTTATGAATGTATCCCTATATAATTTATATACGCCCTTTGGTGAAGGGCATATAAGATTCTGCACAGCCGAATATAGCACTCTTATTTGTTATATTACACCAGTATCAGTATTGTGCAGCATAATCATATGTCTCATTGACACCAGAGGTGCTCCCAAAAGAGTCTACTGACAATCGTCTTTTAATCTTTAAATTGTTTTCTTACTTCAACTTTTACTGCCATATTCATAAAAAATTATTCTGTTTTATAAGAGGTTAATAAAACAAATTTTCATATTTGAATAATAAACCTTTTATAAAACCAAAATATTTTTTATGAATTAGGCCCAAACTCTTTTTAACCCCCGACTAAAAAAAGTGTGTGTCTGTCTGTGTCCACGTACAGGCCAAACGGCTGGACCGATTTTCATTTAGTATTTTTCTGTTTGAAAGATGACTTGATCGAGAGGGTTCTTAGCTATGTTTGAAAAAAATCGGTTTAGCCGTTTAGAAGATATAACATCTTTTCTGAAAAAAGTCGGGGGTTTTTAAAATGTTTAATTTTTGTTATTTATTTATTTTTTAAAATTTTATTTATTGTATTGACTCAAGTAGTCAATGCCTTTGCTTACAAACATTAAACATTTTGGCAGCCTACACTGCAGCAATAGTATCGGTCAATTGACTGGTCATTTGATCGGTAGTCATGCAGGATATATTCATCATTGCGTAGAACAAAATTTTCTATCACATTATTAAGGGCAAAATGAAAGATGTGATGGAAACTTTTGTGTACGTGTGATGTAGCATCTCTCTCTAAGTAATGGATTTCGTCGACTATGTAACATATATTCTAACTGGTTTTTACTAATCAAGTTTGACTGATCATAATTGACTAATAAAGGGTACGCCAGATAACTTTTTTTTCTTTTTTGAAAATGCTATAAAAAAAACTATTGAAGCTTCGGCTGTGTGGCACGTAGCGCCGTCCTGTTGAAATGTTGCCAATATCCTCCTTCAATTTTTGTGAACAAAAATTCGTTCAACATGGGTTGATAACCATCGCCATTGACTTTAACGGCCACTCCTTGCTCAATGGCCCAATTATGCCTCTGGACCAAAATCCGCACCAAACAGTGACTCGTTTTGGGTGCTTCGGCTTTTCAATGTATGCGTGCGGGTTTTTTGTGTCCCAAATGCGACAATTTTGCTTGTTAACATACCCGCCAAGATCAAAATGAGCTTCACCTGAAATGATGATTTTTTTTTTGCAAAATCGGCATCTTCTGTAAGTCGATCGCAGGCTCACTTAGCGAAGCGAAAACGCATTGGATGGTCAGTTGGCTCATTCAGCGGAAGGATAAAACTAATTATCTGTCAAATCAATCATGAGCTGTGTGTGAACTATTTGAGAATTCACAAATAATAATATTTTTGAAAATCACAAAAGAAAAATAAGCGTAGTAGGCTTACAAACTAATACAAAAAACTCAGCAAATAATTTATATTCGATTCGAATCCATTTTATTTTTCTACACCTTTATACAATTAGAAATCCATCCGATAACAATAAAAGTAATTATAAGGCAAAATGAAAAATAAAATCTAAAATTTAATATTTAAGAAATTTATTATTCGACATATTGTCAGAAGTTTATTTTAATTGTATAAAGGTGTAGAAAAATAAAATAGATTTGTATATATATACAAATAGATTTTGTATAAATTTCAAATTAAAATAAACTTCCGAAAATATGTCGAATAATAAATTTCTTAAATTTGAATTTTTTTTATTATAAAAAGTAACTTAAAAGTACACAAGTAAATAAAAAAATTTATAACGAAAAATATAAATAAGTAAAAACTCTTAATAGCATAGGCGGTATCAAGCATACTTCATACCTTTTTACTATGCAGCACGCCTTTTACAAATATCTAAAATTTTAAGAAGAAATATGTATCAGAAAAAAGGTCTCCGTACACTAGCAAATATAAAGTATTGCTCCAAGGACATTTAAAAAAAAAAATTTTTTTTTTCCGAACGTAAGGGTCTCCTTTTTAGTTTTTTCGTTATATCTTCCATATTTACAGTCCGATCTTAAGGTTTGATATAGCGAATTTTTTTTGTGCATATATTAAGTTAAACTTTGTAAATTTTTTTTATTCCCTGTTTTACTTACCTTTTTTTAACACTTTTATAAATTTTAATTTCCACAGACCGGAATTGAATTTTTTTTTTTTAAATAAAGCTCAATGTTTTAAAAGCTTTGGCATATGTACATGAAATGTTTCACTCTAACATATGTATATGCTAGAGTTGAACAACTATAATTAATAAATAAATCCATCACCACTACCTATCAAATGACTAGTCAATTGACTGTCACTATTGGATTTAATGTAAAATTATTGCAAATGTGTTAGTGAAAACAATTTGTTTGTTTGTGTTAGTTACAGTCATTCATTTCTTGTAGGGTAAGTTATTACATTCAGAAATAAATTTGTATGAAAAGGTTTAAAATTAAAAAATTTATGAAATTTATTTAAGGCTTAGCAATTAATAAATAAACGTGGGGGAGCGGGGGGATACTTAAAAAGGCGATGAAAAATTGTAATTCTACCGATACGTACGAACTTGGTTTTGATTGTGATGTTTTGTATGGCATTTGTTTGTGTTTCATATGAATAATGGATGGCACTGGTAAAAGTATACACAGAAAAAAATTTCAAATTCTTTTTCGGCAATGATTTGGCTTCATATGTGTTTCATGTTAATCTAACATGTTTTATAGTAATTTCCAAAGAAAATTAGTCCTTTTGAAATAACTGTATGTAACGTTAATTTAATATTTACGTACTGTTAAAATCGAAATGAAGAATCATGTTGAATCAAAGTTCTTACAAGTTGGAACAACATGAATTTAATTTAATGTAACAAATGTATTTTATTACTTATTTAACTTACGTGTGGTTGACATAGATAACAGAAAAATGTTTTTGTTTGTTATATTGTTATATTGGCTTCCCCTGCCAAGATTGGGACTCGAAACTCATCGCGTGGTAGCCAACATGCTTACCCCTGCTTAGCCACAACAACTTTAAATATTCTTAAGATACACACTAAACATGTACCATTATGAATAAAATTTTAATTCAATATTATTTCCTTGTTCATTTAACTTTCAACTTCTTTGAAAAGTTTTAGTTAAACAAAATACAAATGCTTTGAAAAGTTTTAGTTAAAAAAAAAGCTTTGACTTGACTCCAGGATTTGAACCTGCGATCCTATGACTGCTTGACTAGTACACTGCCTACCAACCAGCAAAAGTTTCTTGGCTGTTTACAAAAAAAAAAAAAAAAAAAAAAAAAAACAGCAAGAATACAAAAAGAACTCACACAACTAAGCATGAAAGTGTATTGCAGCTACGAACAAAAGCAAATAAACACCAACACACTTAAACAACATATTATTTCTTGTAAATTTAATGTGATTTAAATGAATTTGAATCAACTTTTTGCATGGTGATTTTACATTGGTATTTTTTTCTGTGTGTGTACTCTCCTACAGTAGTTGTTCTTTTTTTATAGTTTGGTGTTGGTTTAAGCTAAAAAATTTATTAAGCTTTATTTACAATTTATAGTTTGCCTCAGTGCAGACTTAACGAATTTATGGCGTATTATTTTTTAATTCCTTCATATAAGTTAGTTTAATCCATTTCACTTCTTCCATGAAATTTATTAATTATTTTTTCGTACGTATGGATATTCTTACATATAAACAAGTATATGTCAATGGAAAAGCATTTATAAATTATAAAACTAATAAATACAAATAAAACTCTCTTGGATATAGATTCCTCGATAGTATACACTAGCAACTGAGGGCGTGGGTAGTGGTTTATATTTCCGCCAAAGACTCTTTGTTAATAAGCTTGTGAAAATAAGTTACTGTACTCGTCAAAAACAGTTCATAAATAAAAAAAGAATACTCTCTTGAAGAGCTTATGTGTTCACTGTATATCAATGTTTGCTTTGATATCTAACTCTTGAGACAATAGTATTACTTAAAAATGTTTGTAGAAAGTCAGAAAAATAATTTCAATTACTTCTCTTTTCAAACAGAATGTGATACGTGTACTTTCTTCTGTCATTCATATTTTATTACAATTTCTATTACATAACTTTGTTTAATGAACTTAAAGCTAAACTAGTATATAAAAATATACGTTTGTATGTTTGTGAGCTTTACTTCGTAAAAACATTCAAAAAATTTGTTCTCTATCTTATCTAATAATTAACAAAACTATAAGCACATACTTAGAAGGATTAACACTGTGCCCAAGTGCAAAGCACAACTAGTCAGATACAAATTTAATGTGTATGCATAAATATGCAATAAACTTTGCACAATTGCTTTTTTTTCTTGTGAATTATAAAAAAATATAATAAAAATAATTCTTTTAGAAAAATAAAAACATATATAATAAACTTTCTATGTGTTTGCTTGCACTATATAAACTTAGAGAAAAAATTTATAGTATTAAAATAAACAAGGAGAATTTTTCAATTAAAATTACGATTTAAGTTCAAGCCAATTTTGGTTTAAAGTATTTCTAGAAAAAAAAAATAATTCTGCAATTAAGACATTTAATTAAAAAAAAAACAAACGATAAGCTAAAAGTTTAATTGACTCAATTAAATTTTTGCTTAAAAATTCTAAAAGAAAAAAGCATGAGACGAACAGACCTAACCTTTGGTGTATCGAATCTTAAAAAGAACTATTATATTTTTCATGTTTTAGCTTTTCTATCTGTGTGCAGCTACCCTGTCGGAAATTCCGTTAACTTTAAACAAACTTTAAGCTAACTATTTTGCAACTAGTACTGACTTTCAGACACTTGGCTGACAACTGACTATTTTAACATTGCAATGTCCTAGGCTGTAGTAAATTGTCTCACTCTGCATTACTTTTCAACTAACTTAAAGTTGATTTGTTTTAAATCACCTGGTAGTCAGTAAATTAAAAAAATTTTTCTGGGGTTCGAACATGTATCATCACAAGATGTGCACTCAACGCGTTACTCTCCAGCTAAGGTACCATCTAAAATAATAAAAGCAAAATTTTAATATAAAACTGAAATGAATTTCAAAGCAGTTGAGAATAAATTTGTTGGCTCTCATCAAATTCGATTATGTACTCAAATTAAGAATAAATTTTGGACTTTTTTTTGATGACATTGCAGTTAGCTTTTAGTCAGCCTAAGATAAGTTAACTATAACTTAATTATTTTTTTAGTCAACCACACATTCTCCGACAGGGTACATACACATACATACATATGTGTGTGCATATGTGTGTATTTATGTATGTATGTATGTTTATAAAATATTATTTTGTTTATAACCTTTCTGGGTAAGTATAATTGTTTGTGTAAGAATAAGTTAAAGTTATAGTTACAACAATTAACAACAACCACATGCACAAAAAAATAACGACAAATTCAAATACGCACACACACGCACACGCACACACACATACACATATATATATATAAGCTTACACTTTCCCAGTCACACTAGAAAATAAAATAAACCGTAAAATAATAAGTACTAAGTGAGTAAGTAAGTGAGTGAATAAAAAAAAATAGTTAGGAGAAGAAAATAAAATATAAGGAAAAAACTTTTTAATAAATATCTATGCACAACATACATTCAAACAATCCATACATCCGTATAAAGTATAAAAAAAACTAAATATATGTCTGTTTTGTAATTGTGTGTATGCGAACACATTTTTATGTTTAAGTGAGAAAGCCTTACATGCACATATGTACATACATACGTACATATGTATGTATGTATGCACGTGTTAGTAAGTGACATTTTGGGTAAATGTGTGCACATTTAAGTGTACATTTAAATTATATGCACATACATAACTACATGCATGCATGCATATACAATTCTATGATATTTATTTTATAACTGCACAAATGTTTGTATATCCATATACTTGAATGGATGCGAACGAAGCCTACTTGCAAACATACTTCTTGCTGGGTAAGTATGTACACACACATGCATATATATTTATATATATATATATATATATATATATAAATATACATATAAGTGTATGAATATACTTACCCAGCGAGAACTTTGCTTTCAGCATGCAAAAGAGTATATCGTCCCTACCACGTCAAACTATCTAATATGCAAAATTGGTTTCTTAGATTCGTTATCTTGATACTCTAATTTTAACGATATGCCTCGTTTCAAAATACTGAAATTATCATGGACGATAGATAACTCAATAAGAAATATTTAAAGTCTGGTATTTCAAGGAATACGATGACTTTAAATTCATAATTGACGGGTCTTCGCGCTCTTTTGAAAAGTTCAAAATTGAATATTGGGTAGTTAGATGTGGTAGGGACTATATGTACTCTCCTGTCGTAATTACTTGCAATTTGACTGAATAACTCATTATTTCTATTTGAGAATTTCAAAAAAGCATACACTCATCAACACTACTTCTCTTGAGTGTTCGTTACGAATAAGAGGTCTTCGCGACATCCTTTAAAAACACTCATATACACGAACATCAATACTTCCATCGTGCTTCGCTTATTAAACGACATGATTTATTATTGCTACGACCATAAATTTATAAAACAAGACATATTTACATTTCAATACTGTTTACGCAGCCCTCTAATACATATATAATACAAGTAAACCAAAAAATTAATTAAATTTATTCCTGCATAGCATGAATGTGAATGAATTTTGGTTTTATATAGAAACTATTTCAAATTTAATTTAAAACTTTAATTCCAAAAAATATTCCTGCAATAAACAACTATTATTGAAAATAAAACCAAAAATTAATTAAAAATTTAATTGAGTCAATTAAACTTTGTAATTAATTAAATTTTTAAACAAAAGCTTAATTGACTTAAATATATTTGGTTGTGAGGTTAGAGTGGGTCAAGAAATTTGGCTGAGGGGAGGGGGGGGGGGTGGCCATCGATTATACCAACAACTATTTCTAATATAGAGGCTTAGGTTTTTGAGCCCGATTTCCGATAACTCGGATAAGCTTCCGAAGGATATTCTGCCAAGGAGTTGTAGACGCAGATTCTCCAGAGCGGGACAAAGACACAGGAGATGTAGGATACTTTCTTTCTCCTCCTCGTCATTGCAACTGTAGCAGTAGTCATTATACGGGAGACCCATACGTTTAGCATGGGTTCCGAAGGTACAGTGACCCACCAATGTGGCCACGATGCTACTCAAGTGTTTCCTATTGAAGTTCATGAGATTTTCCGTTCTACGGGAGTCCAGGCGAGGCCAGAGGGTCGTCACTGTTACACAGGTAGACTCATTTTGCCATCTGTTTTGAGCTAATTCAAGAAAGGTAACATCGAAACGTCTCCAGCAGGATGAGAGTGGGAGTCCTTAAAGATTGTCGATATCGACCTCTCTTAGTAGGTTTCCCCTCTTTGTCAGTTCATCCACAACTATGTTTCCTGAAATAGTCCCGTGTCTAAGCACCCAGTTTAACGAGATATTTGAGTGCTGCGCAATTCCATACAGGGCCTTACAACATTCTTGGTCAAGAAAGGATGTGTCCAAAGTGGTTGATGGCAGGAATATTTCTTTTAAAAGTAAACCATAACTTTATTACTTTGTACAAGTACTTAACGTTTAAAAAAAAACTTATATGCAGACAGCTAAACGTGAAATCAAAATTAATTTATTGAAAATTAAAGTATGAATATTTCACTTTCAATAAATTATTGTTTATAGATGTTTCATTAATAACTGGGAAATACTAAAATGATAAACACTTCCACATATCAAATTATAAATATGTGCTTCTTATATTCATTATCAAGAAGTCCTTATTGTACACATAAAATAATGAGATAAATAAGTTGCACTTATTACTTTGTAAGCTATTAAAAAGTCTCGAAAATTTTTTGCTGGGTGCTTACTCAAGTATTGGTCGTATTGCTTATACATACATCTATACATCTGTGTGGACATACATTTGTACATATGTATATTAATGTCTGTGTTTATATGCTTGCATGTTTCAATATAAATATAAACGCTCGCACAGTTTGATAGGGAAAAGCATCGTTAATACTGTAAATGACAGTTATGTAGAACAATACATTGATTCATATAAACAAATGCACATGTGATATAAATTATCTATATTAAGTATAAATGCATATAAACACACCACTTACACATAAACGCACACACACAGACACATTTATATTAAAATGCAAGTTTAAGTGTCTGTTTGTTATAATTTTAACAACAGTATTGCACATGAAGGATAAAAGAAGATGCTTGAATGGTACTTTTTTTTTGCCAGTAAAGGACAATTTAAACGGACTGTTTGCAATATGGGCATACTATTAGAAGATAATTTAGTTGTAAGATCTGTGTGAAGTTGAGTTAAAAAAAAATCAAATTGATTTTAGTCTTAAATTAAGAAAAATTAAATTGATTTTAGCTTCAAGTTAAGAATAATTCATACACGGAGAATGTTTCTTAAATTAAAATCAGAGATTTATGCATAAAAAATTCTTTGGTATATGTTTTGCAGGTTTTTGAGGGGAGGAATTGTTATCTAAAAGGTATTTTCTCACTTTGACAGTTGAAAGGGGTCTTTTTGTTGAAGCTATATCTGTCAAATTGGCTGGCATTTATTCAGTTTTCATTCTCAAATCACCCCGGACAGACAAATTATTAAATAGTTTCTATACAGAAAAAATTATTCTAAAAAATTTTTTTAAACAAATGTTTGTTTGAAATAAAACTTAATTTTAGTAAATATTTTGTATTGTTCCAGTGAATTGTTTTTTTTTGCAAGTAAAATTCTATAGAGCAGAAATACGCCACGAAGTTGGTCCGCTACTTTTCGGCATTTACATGTATACAACACGAGCAATCAAAATAAACAACGACAAGAGCGCAAGAGCCCAACAGCACGTTGTACATATCGACAAGCAAGATAAACACCAACACACTTAAATAACATATTTTCTCAGTCGAACTCTGTTAAATTTAAAATTTAAATTTAAATTATCCTGCCATAGGTTAGGTTAGGTTAGGAAGGGTGATGCTTTACCGCACCTTCACTCGGAGACCCAGTTTGGTCCATTGTGATTCCCTTCTACTGCTCAAAATGTAATATTTACCCTCCCATTTGCAGCCAGAAGTGACCCTATTATCCATCAGTAAGCCACCGAATTCCCATGATGAAGCTCCTGATGTCCTCTGGTTTAAACTTCCCGATATCAGTAATGCTTTCATGGAAACGTCTCCTCAGCCATCGGGCAGTGACAGGTAATATGTTCAATGGTTTCTGGTTCCTCTCCATTCCCCCACATCCTACAAAAATCTGGATTGACAGTCTCCCAAATGTTGGTTCTTTTTCTGACCGAGCAGTGACCTGTCAAGGCGCATATCATGATTTGCATCGCCTTCCTATTCATGTCCAGTAGCAGTTTAGATCTTCCTGAGTTAAGTTTTGGCCAAAAACCTCTAGAGAACTGTTGGTCCTGCTTTCTACCCAATTACTGAGTTCTTTATAGTAATGAGGCTCGCCAAGATCTCAGCCTAGAAAATGCTACATTCATTTGGTAGTCTGAAGGAACTACGAATCTTCGTTCTCAAGATATAGACACCAGACTCTGTGCCTTCTTCCTTTTTTGATCCGTTTGTAAGGACTGGAGTACCCTCATATAACCTACCGGATTTGACCCAATAGCCCCTATCCGGAATTACCATTAAGGGTGTTCTACTAAAATCGATTTCAGCGACCTTATAGTCCGTAAACCCAGGGGTTACGGATTCCTGATTACCAAAACCGAACGCATTTAAGATTGATGTGTTACCTGTTATACCTGTTCTCACCAAACCTGTTTCTAAGGAGACTTCTAGTTGCCGTTCCCACCACAAAGTCCTCTATAGGAAGCCTGAGGTGTGCTCCTCTGAGCACCTGTGATGCCCACCGAAGCACATCTTTGAACCTCAGCTAGTAATCTCCTGTGACTTTCCTTCCTCAATGCCTCCCACCATACCACACAACTATAGGAAATAACCGGCCTGCCAACCGATGTGTAACTCCTATTTACTATCTTTGGTTGTAGACCCCAGTTCCATCCTATGGAGTTCCTGCATGCGTAGTAGGCATTGAGCCCTTTCTTTAGCTTTTCCTGCTTGTTTTTTTTTCAAGAAAGCTTGCTATTTAGGAAAACACCCTAGCTAGTCTCAGCTCTACCCCTCCCGGAAATACAAAGCTTTCTACTTTCTATCTCCTGGTAAAGAGGACTAGCTCGGTTTTCTATGGGTTGACTCCCAGTCCTTTACTACTGGCCCAGGCTGATAGATCGCCCAACGCCGAATGCCTGACTTCACTGATAGTGGGGAGAAACTTTCCCGTTACCAGTAAAAACACGTCATTCGCATATGCAACTATCTTCCGTCCGCTCCTGTCAAAACGCCTAAGAATAGTGTTCATTGCCACCAACCACATTAGAGGTAACAAAACTTATCCCTGTGGTGTACCTCTTGTCACTAATCTCTTCAAGCTTTCGTGTCATAAATGTTTGTTAGAGCTCTGGGTCCAATTCGTTCAGTCAGTCGTTTTAGACACAAACCTGTGATTAAACCCATTTAATAAATTAGATGCCTCATGGGTTTGTGTCTAAAACGGCTGACTGAAAGAGTTGGGACCAGCTGTAGTATTTGTGAAGGAAGCCAGCGAATCTGCTGTTCATGATGTTTGCAATTGTCTTTTTTTAACGTGCTTGAGATGTGTGACCCTTTCAGCTTTTCCTCACTTTGAGATCACCTTTCTTTTGGTAAGTTAATGATCAAGCCCTCTTGTAGTTCGTACAACAACATTTGTATCATGCTGTTAGAAAAAAAAAACTATTGCGCAACAAATTTGGTGAAATCTCTGGAGAAATTTAAGAATGTAATGTATATATATATATATATATATATATATTTATATATATATTTAAGTCAGAGTGAACTCTTTCACGGTTCTTAATTTTCTTTACCGCTTTAATAATTTTTCCTAAAACTTTAATAAGGTCCAAAAAAAAATCAAAAAAAAAAGAAACAATAAAATATCTAGCCCACATGTTGTTGCAATTAAATAATTTCCTGAAAAAGTTAAATTTTTCCTATTTTGTACGTACAAATCACGCACGCACATATGTACATAAATATGTTTATAAGTACACACATACACACATACACGCATACATACATATATTGTATTTTTTCCGCTTCGCAGCCTCATTCTGCATATAAATACAAAATATCTAATATATGTATGTATCTACCGACTTTATATTTGTATTCGTGTGTATGTGTGTGTTTGTGTGTGTGCTTAAGTATTTGTTGTATTAAATGTTGTATGTGTACTTCATTTGACGGCCTTAATTGTTTCTAGGAATGTAGGACAATATTTAGTTTATTTATCTGCTGGCAAAGTCTTTTTGTGTAAGAAGTTAATGTCTCAGTGTGTCACACGAATTGAGATTATTTCTTCTTTTACGCAGAAAATGCGAAAAGTTTTTTATATACATATCCACATATATAACCATACATACTTACATACATACATACATACGTATTGTTTGTAACAACACTAGCAACATATAAAAGAAGGATAATATAAAAATAAAAGACAATAATAGTATAACGAAAACAAAATGATTTTTTCTTCAATTTTGTATTATGCCTGTCCCGACTTACAAAGTAGAGCACCAAAGTAATTCTGGCGCAATTATTTTATCGGACATTTAAAACAAGGAAATCTTGTCAAAACATTTACTTTAACAACAAAATGTTCTGTGGAGTGTTAACTTTCTTTTAGTGCTTAAACGCATTAAATGATTTTTAAGGATTTCAAATGATGTGAAATAATGTGGGTACAACAGTTGTATTTATTTTGCACTTACACACTCAAACTAGAGATTGTGGGAGGAAGGAAAATAGAGGGAAAGAAAGCGAGGGCGAGATGGAGATAGAGAGACAGAGCATTAATGTAAATACTTGTAATTGTAATTTAAGTAATTAAGTAGGTACAACAAAGACTCTTTATGTGAAAGGAAGCAGCAGTGTGGGTTGGTTTGATATCAGCCATATTATAGTTACAAGGATATTTTTGGGTAAATGTTTGTAATTAAATTGAATTTATTTTTAAGCTTAAATATACATTGAATGATTGACTCAATTACCTAATTACTAATTAATTTCGCAAATCAATGAAGGCTGTATACGCTATTCCTTCTTTTAACGCAATATATCTTTTTATGGTTTATTATAAGTTCTTAATGTATCGAGTTAATGGCACAATCAATTAAAACCCCAGCTGAGAAAAAACGAAATTGATAGCCAGTTTTAAGGGGTGATATTTTAATGGCTTCTAAATTGCATATTTTACACTAAATATCTGAATAAGAAGCAGGTTTATAATCATTTATTGCATTTACTGTGTATAATAACGCATGATAGAATTCTCATTTGGTTCATATTAAAATTAACATAAACACAGAAAAAATTATTCCCAAAAAAAATTCAAACAAACGTATGTTTTGAAATAAAATTTAGTTTCGGTAAATATTTTTTACTGTTCCGGTAAATTATTTGTTTCAATTTTGTTTTATGTAAAAAAAAAACCTGTATCATTTAATTTCATTTTTTGTGTTGGTGTGCATTCGGACAAGAAGCCGGAAAACGTCGTGGCTTGTTTTTTTTACTCAACAAAATTATTTTTAGATCAGAAGAAACAAAAGCAATCATGTTTTGCGTGTATTCATTATTTACGTATCCAAAAACGATTTGCTCTTTAGCTGAGTGGTAAGTACGTTAGTTTATTAGTCAAGAGATTGCAGGTTCGACTCATCCCAAACACATTTGGTTTTACACAAAACAGTATGGAGTGAAAAATTCTAGTTCATACAATTAGTATAAAGTAACATTTGTAACAAAATTGTTAAGAGAAGACTTCTGTTCCAATATAGAAATTGCATACTGTACAAAATAGTTATTTGTTTTATCCCAGCTAAAAAAATATGTATGGAGCATATATGATATCACATATGTGGTTCGGATCCGAAAAATGAGGGTATATGGGCATATATGATTATATATATTCATACATTTTCATACATGAATGTGTAATTATTCCCTCCAAATTATGCAGAGTTCATATTCATAATCTCTTGATTCAAAACAGCGCACTGCTGTGCAATAAATTAAATTACTAAAATTACTTTTTTTAGATTTTGAACTGCGAGGTTGTATTTAATGAAACATTTGTTTGGATAAATAATGAAAAACGAACTAAAAGTCATTTCATTCATCATTTTAAGTCAAAAGGTGAATCAATTATTTAAAAAACACAAAACTCATATTAGATTAAAAACTAATGCAATTAATTATAAAAGAAAATATAACCCGTCTAACAATAGTTTTCAATATAATTTTTTGCAGTAATATGAACTTTGTTTCTTATCTAGAGAATTCTGTTATCTTCTATAAAATTAATGACTGGATTATTCTTTTGATTATTGATTGATATATTAAATGGGGCCCACAATGTATAAAATCATACAAGAAAGTTTTTTTAACGTTGAGGGTACGTACGCATATAAACTTTGAATACCATATGTTTTTTCTAATGGATTTCCAATTCACCAGTGATAAAATCCAAACATTTTTGATTGCAAAATCGATCTTATGTGAGATATCATGTATGCATACATTCTTATATGGCTCCATATATTAAATCTTATATCTATATATGGATCCACATATGAAGAGCTTCATAATGAAATTTCCATATACATATGAGCTCATATATTATAATACATTTCATATATTTGTCCATATATTACTTCATATATAATAGTTTTGCAATGTATAATCCCACACATTTCTATACATGAATTCATACATATTCATATATAATTATATACATTCATATATTAAAAATATATGGACCATATACAATTTTTTTAGCTGGTATTTGCTTTTTATTTTCATAAAAAAATTTTATTGAATCAGATAATTTGTTGATTGAAAAAATCGGGTTTTTTTCAAACAAATTATTACAAAATTTTGTATTTGAATTTACAATTTTCTTTGTAGGACCTAAATTGAAAAAATTAATATTTGATTCAGAGAATTTTGTGTTTGAAATGCAAAAATTATTTTTTTCTGTGAACATGAGTATTTTAAATCGACAGAGAGTTTGTCCTGTTTTGATATAATGCATAAACAGCAGACTTCTGTGGAGAGCCACTCCCTTAGGCCCGATAGATATTTAAATCGTACAAAATAGCAAAAAAAAATTATTTTAATGCAACATTTTTTGATTTGAAAGCTCACAGAAAAAATTATTCCGAAAAATTTTTTAAACAAATATTTGTTTGAAATCAAAATCAGTTTCATTAAATATTCTGTACTGTTCCACTTAATGAATTTCTGCCAAAAACTGTGTAGAGAAGAAACAGGCCACGACGTTTGTCGGCTACTTTTCGGCATTTACATGTATACAACACGAGCAATCAAAATAAACAACAACATCCGCACAACAGCACGTTGTTCCTATCAACAAGCAAGATAAACACCAACACACTGAAATAACATTTTCTCTCAGCTGAACTATGATTAATTTAAATTTTTACAAAATTTTTATCATAATTTATAAAATTATTTGTAGGATCGCATTCAAATAAAATATTTACTGATTCAACAAATTTGGTTACTGAAAATAAAATTTAGTTTTTTCTGTGCTCAATAGCAATGGCATAGACATATGGACATGATCTCGTGCACATGGCTATTGTGGCTGTTCTTAAAGATGATTTGCACAAAGTTTTCAAGCGGCCAAACATTTGCTGTGCCTTTTTTATGAAGTTCGCGACATCACAGCTGGACGCACCACTGTTTGTTATTGAGCTTCCTAGATAGGCGGCGTAATTACCCGTACTATAGACTAAAATTTTCTTCTCAAACATATTTGAAAAATATTTTCGCGTAATAATTCTTATAATTTTTTTTTCTTCTCGTAACCTTTTAATTTATGTTTTTACTAAAATATACACTCTTGTTGTCATAAAACAGCTGATGTCCGCTATGTGAAATTAAACGCTCTCTAACACAGTATGTTTACAAAAGATGTCACAACCAGAAGACCTGCAAACGAAATGGACGTCACTACGTAACAATATGGGTCCACGGAACGTTTTCCTTACTTTTCGTTTAACTTGCGTTGTGCGATGATGTATCGCAGTGTTGCCTATCGGGCAAGAATTATTTTTTGCTTACATTTTTTAATTTTTAACTTGAAAAAGGGGGAAAACCAAATAGCTGAACATAAAAAAAAACAAAATTTGCAAACAAATAAAAATTTAATTTGCATTTGTGAATTTTTCAATTTAAAGAACAATTTATAAAATGAAAAATTATAAGTTACGGTCCACGAAATGTGAAATGTTTCTATCAGAAAGTCTGAGTGAGAGAGAGTAAGGGAGAGGAGAAAAGAGTGTCATGTACGCTTTTATGAAGTTTTTTGCTGAATTTTTAAGTTTTTATTAAACTTGAAGAGTTTCTTATTAAATTTTTGTTCGTAAATTTAACTTAGTGTTTTGCAAATGCCAGAAAAAATTAACTTAATTAGTGTTTTTTATGGGAATTGCTACAATTTAAGTTTAAAATTTTTTAAACGCACTAATAATCCCAAATTAATATTTTACTTATTAAGTAAAATATTTTTTTTTTATTAAAAATACATTGAAATTGAGGGGTTTAGCTGGATCCTATACGCATTTCACTGCTGCTAATGCAGATCATCAGGGAACCTTTACCCAAAGTTTTTTAGAACAACTAGAGTTATTATGTTATAAACTTTCATTTAAACAACTGAGAAGCTCAACAACAAGAACTCAATAATCAACATGTTTTTTATTTTCTTACTTTACCATTAATACATTGGCTGACTTTTTTTCAGCTTAAAATTGTATTTGTAAGAGTATGTAAAAAGAAAATAAATGTAAATAACAACAACAGCTATTCAAGAATAGAGTGTTGCCACACATGTATTTTTTTGACCGGATGCAGTCAATTTAATAATTGGTGTTTTTTTAACTTAATGTTAAACTCAACATGCAAATAAATATAATTTCATTTGAAAAATTTCGATGATCAGACACGAATGAAAGTTTAAAAGAGCACTCAAGAAAATTTTAGAAAGAAAAATTTCGTGGGGGAATTTTTTTTTGGCTTACAGCCATACCTAAACAGAAGTGGCAAGTGTTTTTTCGCAAACATTATTTCATCATTATAAGAATTGCCTCGAACTCATTTAATCGATCGTTTTTGACACAAACCTATGATCAAACTTATATAAATTACACCCGTTTGCTCATAAGTTTGTATCAAAAGTACAATTTGTGTAGGGCAAACAGAAAAAATCAGGCGGAAATGCCTTGCAATGCGAAAATCCGATTTTGATAGAGTGTTAAGTAGTGAATGAAGTTGGTTGCTAAAAACCAGTTTATGTTATTGTTATTGTTAAAAAGTAATGACATTTTAGCTATTTTTAGCTGAATCTAGCAGTTTTATCTCCATTTTTGATTTTGATTTTGTGGATCTTATTAAACAAGTTATATTAAACAATTTAATATAACTATTGATTACACAACGTTGACACTCTTGAGCCTTGCTGCACGGCTCTACACTCTTATTGCTTATTTCCTAACATAAGCAATAAGGTCAACGAAATCACAGTACAAAAATGTTCTTGTACAGGTTTTAAGCTATAGAATACGTATTTGTGGTATTGGACATATGTAAATTTAAAAAATTCACTGTTCATGGATCGATGTTTTGTGCGTTGATTTTAATTTATTTTATTTGATTTACAACTATTTTATTTATATTTGCTTTATTATAAGTTTATTAAAAATTCTGCATTTTTACCACAGCCAGAAGTTTCTTATGCCTAATTCACACAAAAAACAAATGTCTATGAAAATTGACAGCTTATGTTTAACATTATTTCTTGCAAATAAATGTGTCTGCGGTCCACACGTGAACATATGGTGTTGGAAATAGAATTTGACAGACGAGAACATAATTATTTCCAAGTTTATGACACGTGGAGCCCCCTCCACACGCAGTTAACGCTAAGTGGCATAAAATATAACGTTTGTAATATGTTTGTATGCATATATTTATGTATTTTTATTATTACGATTATTTATTTCCAGGTAATAGCAAGATTACAAATATACAACAATGAAAACAACAACATATATTTTAGGTGTATCGCACACTAAAGGAGAAAGGGAACCCTATTGTTTTCGCTATAATGTCCGTCTGTCTGCCATGTAACTTCAAGGCGCCGCCGATGCATGCGGCTAGCCTCGATTCAAAATTTCAGCCGGCTAATTGTTATATGTAGTTACAAATTTGAACTACATCTTACAAATTATATGGAAGACATCAGGTGTTTGAATTTTTTTTATAGAAATGTGTTTAAAAAACTTATAAAAAGTGGCTGTCAATGTCTGCTGGCTCAAGCCGGCTTATGAGCCGCCAGCGACTAATTTTTCCTAAGCCGCCGCCGGTACTTGCAGTTTTCTCGAGAACAATAAGAGCTACGGACCTGAAATTTTTACAGAACGTGTAAAACTACAACGTTAAATACATGACATTTAAAAATTAGAGGGTGTTCTAAAGCGAGCAACGAAAAATTTTGAAATCCTAATGTAATACATAGATAGTTATATCTTCGGGTGGTTATTGGTTTGCCGCAGCAGTAATATATTTTAAATATACTGTACGGCAAACTAGTAACCACCCAACAATATATATGTAGATACTTGAAATTCTCAAAGTTAGTGTATTTTTATGCAAAATACCCCAAAGGGTATTCTATCAGTCAATATGACTTTTAGAAAAACTCCTGAGATTTTCAAAAACGCCAAAACTAAAAAATCTCAAAATAAAAACAAAACGAAGAATTCGCGAAAACAAAAACTCGCCAAAAACAGAAAATGTTATCAAAACTGAAATAAACCGCCGAAACTAAAAAAAGGAAAAAATCACCGAAACAAAAAAAGCACCAAAGCTAAAAAAAATCGCTAAAACTAAAATAAATCGCCAAAACGAAAAAATCGCTTAAAACGCACAAACTCCAAAACAGCTTAATGTATATTGGAAACCGTAAGAGGCAAGTTCTTTTCAAAAATGCTAAAAATCCCAAAATATAAAAAATCGCCAAAATGAGAAATTACTCAAAAACTGAAAAAATCGTCAAAGTGAACAGAGCAACGAAAAAAAACGCCAAAACTAAAAAGTAGCCATACTTAAAAACGACAAATCTAAAAAACTCGCCAAAAACCGGAATATATTTACTTAAATTTGCTTAAATTTTTTTTAAAGAAGTGGCTATATCATTAGTATTATATATTTAGTGTCCGTACCGAACCGAAGAGTCAAACTAGTTTTTTAATTAAATGTAAATGTTGTAATGTTGAGCTGAAATGTAAGAAATACACCCAGAGAAAAAACAGCTTAAAATTAATAAAAACGATATTGAATTAATAAGAAACATTAACGAAAGTCTAGTCATTTCAATATGGAAAAATATTAATTTACAGTATTAATTTATGAAATTTATTATTCGACATATTGTCAGAAGTTTATTTTAATTTGAAATTTATTTGCTGGTGGTTCAGCGTTGTCTATATATTTCATTGTTGCTGTAACAAATCATCAGTAGACTTCAACCACACATTTTGAATAGTCACAAACCTCTTATCTTATGCACAGACTTTCAAGAACTATTTGAGAATTCACAAATAATAATATTTTTGAGAATCACAAAAGAAAAATAAGCGTAGTAGGCTTTGAAACTATCTAATACAAAAAACCCAGCAAATAATTTATATTCGATTTGAATCTATTCTGACAATATGTCGAATAATAAATTTCTTAAATGTTAGATTTAGATTTTATTTTTCATTTCGCCTTATAATTACTTTTATTGTTATCCAATGGATTTCTAATTGTATAAATGTGTAGAAAAATAAAATAGATTCAAATCGAATATAAATTATTTGCTGGGTTTTTGTATTAGATAGTTTCAAAGCCTACTACGCTTATTTTTCTTTTGTGATTCTCAAAAATATTATTATTTGTGAATTCTCAAATAGTTCTTGAAAGTCTGTGCATAAGATAAGAGGTTTGTGACTATTCAAAATGTGTGGTTGAAGTCTACTGATGATTTGTTACAGCAACAATGAAATATATAGACAACGCTGAACCACCAGCAAATAAATTTCAAGTATTAATTTATTAATTTTATTTATTTTTAAGTATCTCAACATACATTTTCTATTATATTGAAAATTATTGAACTAATGTGACGCGTTCTTATATTTAAGTTGCTGCTTTTCTCTGAGTGTGGAAGATATTTAACAAAATAAATATAAAAATTATTCACATTTTATTCTTAAACAAAAATTAATTAACTCCAATACCTGGATTCAGTATTTAGTAACATATTTTAACGATTTTTTTTTTAACGATGTTCGCTATCGGAGCTCCAATTTAGTTTTTTTTTTTAAAAAGCTTTGTGACATTTTCTATATTGAGATACCACATGACATTGAATTAAATGGTGATTAAAATACAGCTGGAGACTATCGTAAAAAATAAATAATAAAAAAAAATAAAAGAAAAAAAATAAAAAAAATCACATTCAGGTATGTGATGGAAAACGATCGTTTTCAAAACGATTTCAAAACAATCGTTTTGAAAAGGTGTGATGAATACAGAAAGATTTTGAGTATCATTTTTGAGCTTATCTTAAACTACTGACTTCTAAAAAGCACACTAGAAGATAAAACATAAATCACATATTGGAGCTGTGAAACGAAATTTATCAAAAATGTCTGGAAAGACTATTAAAAACAAGTTTTAAAATTATTGACAAAACGACTATAGGAAACATATCACACCTTTTATCGGTTTCAAATTGTTTTTGTGTCTGAATCGTTTTTCATCACATACCTGATTATCGTTAATGCAAACGAATAAATATGTCGATAAATAGTACGATTTTCGTTTCGTAAAAAGTTACAGAATCCAGGTACAGGTTTCGTTAACAGAAATAATTTAATCAGGGGTTATTGATTTTAATTTTACCATCCGGCTGTTGTTTAACAAAATCATTCAATAGAAAATATGGCAATTCTGTTTATGTTTAAATGTTTAAAAACTTTCAAAAATATTTAAATCAATTTTGATATTCCGAATCTTTGTCTAAAATTCCTATCTGACAGAGCTAAAATTATTTTTCTGCTCCTTACTTTTTATATTGTTATACGTATGTACATACATATATGTTGTGCTTCCATTTTCTATTATATAAGCTTTTACAAACTGAATATTCCTATTAATTTTTAAATATTTTTTCTTCTCACAATAAGTATCTTAAGCGACAAATTTTGTTTGGTTAAATTTAATAGAAAATTTTCTGTTAGATTGTGTCATTGTGTCTGTTAAAAGTTAATCACACATTGTGAAAGCCAGTGGAGCTTAACTTACGGTTAAAGTGAAAAGGGCCGTAAGTTGACAAAATTTATCCACGGCGTCTACCACTAATAAAATTTGCAACGTAAATAACTTTTTACAAATTTTTCTAAACATTTTAAATTTGTTTTCATATTTTTAAATTTGCTCAAAAAAATTTTTTTTTTAATAAAATATTTTTCATGTTAAAATTTTCTTAAAATTTATTCCCGGCCAACTTTAAATTTAGAGAAAAAGAAATAGCTGTGCTCTGTCATCACTATTATCCGGTAAATGTCACTTGCTAATAATGTTATTTCTGAAAAAAAAAATTGAATTTGAATAACGATTGGAAATTTGTTGCGCATTGATTTGACGTTTCTTACGTGTCAAATCCAAAAAAACTGCCAATTCTTACAATGTTTAAAACAAAGTAAAGGGAAATCTTTGACGATTTTAAAAGTCCTTGCTTTCTGTAAACATGTGGTAATGGAAATCTTTTTATCCGCTCTGACTTCTACATTGTGTTACAAATGTTTATAAGCAGTGCAGTGTTAGACTTAACATGACAGATGTAAAATACATACATAGTATAGTGTAAAACCAGCATTATTAGATGGTGATGGTGACCTCATGCGACTAGTTAAATAAATAAATCACTTATTCCATCACTAAAAAGCCAAAGAAAATATCTTCATTTATAGTACAACTTGTAAAAATTGCGTCAATAAATGTTTATTTATAGTGAAGAATATATTTTTATACATAAGCATGTCGATATAAAAAGTCATGAAAAAATGCCATTTAAGTTCACGACTAAAATTGACTACAATTTGTCTCATTTTGCAATTTGCCACAGAAATTAGTAATACCATTTTCATACACATCCATAAAGCTAAATACGATTGTGCTCGTAAACTGTGTATCAAAAGGCTAAGGAAACTACTAAATAAACGTAAAAGTAACGAGGGAAACAGTAAAATGTTATGTACATATGTATTTCCTTCAAAAAGCAAAACAAAAAAAAAAAAAAACAACAGACGGTAAAAGTTTGAAAATGATTTCTGCTTTGCTAAGCACATAATTTTATTGTTTAGGCTCAGCCTACCTATACATAGTAATTGTGGAAACAACAAAATTAGAAGGAAACTGAAGCATGAAGTACGTTAGTATGTATGTAGGTATAAAGATTCTTTTTAAGAACTCCCACACAAATAGATGAATTATTAGTGGCCAAAAAGGTTTGCTTAATTATAAGCTGTTTTTTTTTTCAAATATTTATTGGCCGTTGACTGCGTATCTAGTGTACTTTTCAATTGCACAATGATGCGAGGACATTATGTGAGGACAACTGTAAATAGAGTTTATATTTTATTGATAAGCGAGCGGTTGGAGTTAAAACATGTAAAATGGGAACAAACCACATCCTCTCATCTTCTGTTTATATTGGACATTTAAACATTTAAGCTCACACACACACACACATACACATGCTTGCAAGCGAATATTAGCATGTGGTATTTAAACTGATTTAAAACTTAAAAAAAAAAAAATTATTAAAAGCAAAAATAAAAAAAGTAACACGGCCAACTACCAGCAAGCGAACTAGACGTGGAAACAAAAGAAATTCAAATTATTTTATGACATGAAAGAGAATATAAAATTTTTTTCATTTCGCTTTATAAACCCAGTAAAAAAAAATGGAAGTCATTCTGAAAGAACCAAATTTTCATTGCTTCCAAAAAATTGAAATTTTTAATTTGCCGATAGTTAGCAGAAAACCAAGTAAAAGTTTATTTTAATCACACAAAACCTTGTAGTTTTTCCATAGTTTTAGTAAATACTCACCAAAATGTTCAAAAAATCGATTTTTTGAAAGAAATTTATGAACTAATTTTGGCCTAAAATTTAGAAGTTATTTGCTTAAATTTACATGAAAACACTGTTTCGCGTTTAAATTCGTATAACAAGAAACGAATTGTTAAAATATGTAACTTTTTAAAGTTTTTCCTAGATGAAATTATTACCATAGAACTTTGAAATTAATTTGCTGGTGGTTCAGCGTTGTCTATATATTTCATTGTTGCTGTAACAAATCATCAGTAGACTTCAATCACACATTTTGAATAATCACAAACCTCTTATCTTATGCACAGACTTTCAAGAACTACAGGGTGGGCCAAAAGAAACCAAGGGGTGTAAAAGTTTAATAACTTTTTTGTTTATTAACTTTTTTATTTTTTCTTTCAGATTATATAATATACAAAATGGAAATTTTTTTACACTAAGTATGAAAAATAATGTCTCTTAAATGACCACCGTTTTCAGCTTCGCACTGATGGGCTCTTTTTAGAGCATTTTCCATAACATCTTTCAAAACTTGTGGCTGTAGCGTTCGAATTTCTGCAACAATGTTTGCCTTGAGTTAAAGGATTGTCTCTGGCTTGTTCACATACACTCGCTCCTTCAAAAAACCCCAAAGAAAATAGTCGGGTGCTGTCAAATCTGGCGATCGCGCTGGCCAAATAATTTCCGAATTTCGAGAAATTATTCGCTCTCCAAAAATTTGACTTAAAAGTGCCATTGTGTCTCGGGCAGTATGGGCAGTGGCTCCGTCCTGCTGAAACCACATACAAGGTCTGTTTTCAAGAGCAGGACGTAAAAAATTTTCTATCATAAACCGATACCGCTCTCCATTTACGGTTACAGCACTTCCATCTTCATTCTCGAAGAAGTAGCGCCCAATGACATTTTCAGATGTGATCCCACACCATACTGTACACCTGATGGGGTGCAATTGGCGTTGATGAATGGCTCTTGGATTTTGAGAACCCCAGAACCTACAGTTCTGCTTATTAACAAAGCCATTCAAATAAAAATGAGCTTCATCACTCATAATCAAATTTTCAATAAAGTTGATTTCATTTATTCATTTCTTATTTTCTGATTTTCATTTATTATTTTCATTCATTATAAATTCTCCAAGTGTTGTCTATATAATCTGAAAGAAAATATAAAAAAAATTAATAAACAAAAAAGTTTTTAAACTTTTACACCCCTTGGTTCCTTTTAGCCTACCCTGTATTTGAGAATTCAAAAATAATAATATTTTTGAAAATCACAAAAGAAAAATAAGCGTAGTAAACTTAGAAACTAACACAAAAAACCCAGCAAATAATTTATATTCGATTTGAATCTATTTTATTTTTCTACACCTTTATACAATTAGAAATCCATTGGATAACAATAAAAGTAATTATAAGGCAAAATGAAAAATAAAATCTAAATTTAACATTTAAGAAATTTATTATTCGACATATTGTCAGAAGTTTATTTTAATTTGAAATTTATTTGCTGTATTTAGATTCAAATCGAATATAAATTATTTGCTAGGTTTTTTGTATTAGTTTCTAAGCCTACTACGCTTATTTTTCTTTTGTGATTTTCAAAAATATTATTATTTTTGAATTCTCAAATATTTCTTGAAAGTCTGTGCATAAGATAAGAGGTTTGTGACTATTCAAAATGTGTGGTTGAAGTCTACTGATGATTTGTTACAGCAACAATGAAATATATAGACAACGCTGAACCACCAGCAAATAAATTTCAAATTAAAATAAACTTCTGACAATATGTCGAATAATAAATTTCTTAAATTACCATAGAACACAAAAAAGGAAATTTTTCTTAAAATCGCTTCTAATTCAGTGACTAGGCATCGAAAAAGAGAACTTCTTGCAATGACAACCCTATGTAAAAATCATTAGATCGGATCGAAATTTGAACTACTTCCAGACTGCAAACTCTACATTCTCATGACTTCTTTGGAGTGTCTTTTTTTAACTGGGAAACAACAATTACTTCATTGTTTTATTGTGTTTTAAATCTTTCTAAAATAGCAACAGCAGCAAACTTAATACTTTTTGTGTGATTCAATTACTTACCGAAATCAAGTTCAGTGCTTTTTTTATTTCTAGAAAGTGTGTGTGTGTAGGTGTGTAGTCGATGTGAGTTTCCAAACGTATTTTATAGAATGTTTATGGTCTTTTTACAAATTCTTCTACTACATTTGTTTAAGTATTTACATACATATATGCTTGCACACCAACAGCCTTATACCCTTACACATATACATACACACACACATGCATACATACGATCTATTAGACATCTGCGTAAACAGTCTTGAAATGTAAATACCTCTTGTTTTTTAAATGTTTTCTCATGGCATATACTAAAGCAATAATAAATTCTGTCGTATAATAAACTAAGCACGATGGATGCACTGGTGTTCGTGTATAAGAATGTTAACAAGCGTTGTCGCGAAGACTTCTTGTTCGTAACAAACACTCAAAAGAAGTAGTGTTGATGCGTGTATGCTTGTTATTTTACATATTGTACGTTTGGATGTGTGTGTGTGTAAGATGTAAATGGCATGCTAGTATGTTTGTGTTTAAGGGTAGTTTTTTTTAAAGCAAGCGCACACAACTTATATCAATGCATGTGTGTGCATTTGCATGTGCGCAGAAAAATAAAAGATAAAGCAAGCATCATCATTTCTTCCGTCACGAAGTATTTTCTTCTTTACTCCTATACCGTAATAACTGAAGCAAATCCCTCATATCTTTACAGTTCTTATAAGTGGTCTTGTGCAGGACTTTACTATCTATCTGCATATGACTAGATAAAAGTGTTAACCATATCAGTATGATGGTGCAATTGTTTGTGTGCTGTTTGGTACTTTAAAAATAAAATTACACAACTGAAACTTAATGTTATAAAATAGAAGCAACAACAGCAAAAACAAAAAAAAAACAAAAAAAAAAATAGAAAAAGAACATGCAGGGAAAAATTACATAAAACGATTGCTACTAAAGCTGTTTAAATTTTACAGTGTAACAAATTATTTTTGAAACAGAATATTTTTTTTTTGAATTTTTAGCAAATCACGAGAAACTTATTGGACCAAGGGACCACACAATAGCACAACACTAATGTAGTTAGTATTTGTTTAAAGTAAAGTATCGCTAACTTCCAGAGATACAAGCTTGCGAAATATTCTAACCATGAGCATCAATTTTGAAACCTGCTGACGATGTTTTTGCTTTAACTTTGTACTAGGACACTATGAAATAACACTGCTCTTTATTCTAACACAAAGCAATTGACATCTTAACGCCGGGGCACAATGAATCCCTCATACGTTAACGCAACGACGAATAAAGTTGGCACAATGAGTAAGTACTATATTGACGGAAGCATTTGAACAGTTTCAATTAGTTGATTCTCTATTTTATTTATAAAATTCAACTTTTTTTATTCATTTCATTTATTTCTTTTGTTTAATTTTATTTTTGCTGCCACAAAACACAACAACCTAACAAAAAAAAAAAAAAAAAAAAAAAAAAAAACCAACCAATATCTGTCAAACTACTCAACGTACGCAAAAATTTAAAGGTTTTCTACTTTGCGTTGACGGACACGTACTGAATGTAACAGATCTCATAAGAAACCATGTATTTCAACTTAGCTGTCAGTTGAAAAAAGTGAAGCTTAACGCATAACGGATTCATTGTGGCCCGGCCTTTAGAACTGTGATAATGGACAAGTACGCCATATATAATTGAACAGATTTCCCTGAGGTGGCGCTGCTGTATTGATGACTAAGGAGTTGGAAAAGGATTTAACTCGCCGTCGTTGTTAAACTCGACGATTTAAAGTATAGTTAACCGGCTGTGATATTTTAGCTTCTAATTATACATTTTTCAGTTTATTAAATTTTGTGTATAAGATTCATACCCTTTACATACACAAATCTGTGATATTTTGGAAAATTTAAAATTGTTTTATAAAAATATTATTCATATATTTTAACAAAGAATTGTAGGATTTAAAAATTAATCAACAACATGGAAGAATACCTTGAATACCCAAAAATTATATAGAATAAAGAAAAATTTGAACTATATACAGTGGAATCTCCCTTAACGGACACTTCTTATAGGCGGACTTCCCCTTTAGACGGACACTTTTGACAGGTCCCGGCAGCGCTCTATAAGAAAAGCATTACTTTCTCTTGAGCGGACAGTAGAGCTGCAAAACTATCGATGGTACTATCGATAGTATCGATAGTTTTATTTTATGTGGACTATCGATATTTTTTTCGATAGCGATACTATCGACAAAAAACACTCTACTAAAAGAGAAAAAATCAAAGTCAATAAAAACGGAATGATGGCGACTGTGTAATAAAAAATGCAACATTCAAATTTCGCCGCCTGGTTTGGTAATGGTTATCATTACATATATACATAATTGTGAAAACAAATTAATTAGTTTTGATTTGTTTCAACATAAGTTGTCAGTTTTTATCTAAAAATACAATTATTGTGTCCCAACGGCTTTGATACTTGAAGAAACTTGACGGCTGTTAAATTTGACGAATACTGGACTGTCTACGCTCTTTACTTTTAAATAAAAGGTGACGCTAAATAGTTTGCTTCTCCTTCTGTTAAACGAATACTTTTTAGCTAACTGCAATAGTTTAAGTAATGATGAAAGATTTTTTTTTATTTTATTCCTTTTTAATTTATTTTTTATTGATCCATCTGTCTATCTGTTTGCTTTTTCGTTTATTTTTTTTTTCTAGAACTGTGTATATATGTTTGTTGAATATGTGTATTAAAAACATTGGAACTAAAAGTTTTAAAAAAATCAACTTTCTTTTTACTTTATGGAATGATTAAAAAATTCAAGATTTTATATTAGAAAAATACACAATTGATAAGTTTTAGCCCTTATAGACACGGAAACTTTACTTTGCAAAGCCTTAATTCAGCAGGGAGAAAGACAGAAAGAGATAGTATTTATCACTGTGTCTTTCACACACCTGAATTAAGACTTTGCAAAATAAACTTTGCGTGTGTAAAAGGGGTGTTTCTAAGAATCAAAAACTATCGATAGTATCGATGGCATCAAAAAATACTATCGAAACTATCGAATGGAGCCACTATCGATAGTTTTGCAGCTCTAGCGGACAGTCCCCTTGTGCGGACACATTTCAATGATACCTTCGGTGTCCGCTCAAAAGAGATTCCACGTATATATAAAAAATTAAACTGTGGAAATATGGATGATGGGCGTAATGGGGTTTCAACAGGATGGCGCAACCATGGGATTATTGAAATAATTTTTTTTTAATATCATCATGTAATTTTACGTTTACTTTATCATGCTAAAAAAAACTCCCTTTATGTACATACATACTCGTACATACATATATTAATTTTTGGTGAAGTATATGAAAAAGGGTTTTGTTATACTGTACACTCCAACCCCAAATTCTATAATAAAAAAAGGAGTGTACTAAAAAAATTTTATGCAGGCACAAAAGTATGGCATTAAAATTTAATTCCCCAAAAAATGTGTCTACATATACACATATAATTATTGTGCATGCATATGCATGCATGTAATTATGTGCCATCTACAAACAATAATGCATATATGTATGTAGCTGGTAATTGTTTTTTTTTGCAATGCAATTATTTCACCAATTCTTTTTCAATAAAAATAATTTAATTTAATTAAACTTAAATAATGGAAGCACTCCAATAACACAAATTATACAGTGTATATTATTTTGAAAACATTTCAACATACATAAAGATTTCTTCTCTTAAGTGCGCTCTTAACTTTCTATTTCTATTTCTATCATTATAATTTATTTGATAAAGAATAAAACACACACATACACACACAATGAAAGGAAAATTAAAAATGAAAGGAGAAAAAAAAGCATCTCAATGAACAAATCAATTATAATAAAAATTTCAAGAACGTATACATGCATACGTGCACACTTACATTTACCCTACTCCTGATAATGCAACAACAATTATTGCAAGTATAATCCGCTTGAGTGCCATTAGAGCAATCACGGCAACTTGTAAATTATTATTATGCAGTGCGGAATAGAACGCAGCGGACATTGTGATTAGTGCTTGGAGGGAGCTCTTCCATGTTAATGTGTGTTGTAAGTGGGCAGACAATACGGACTTCAGTAGCACCTTATGCAGTAAATTTGCACTTAAAGTTTTAGCTGTATGTGTGTGTGTGTGTGTGTGTGGCATGTGCTTGCGAGCGTATGCTTATGGCTCCCCCCCCCCCCTTGGCGTATAGATGTATGTGTAAAATTATGTATATTAAATATAATAATGGAAAAGAGGCGGAAATTAATTATAAATCAATTTAGCGAAAGATTATGAATATTTAGAGAGAGAAAAAAAAACACGAAAATATTGTATTATTAACCCAGAATAAAAAAAGTGGCAAAAGGAAACTATGTATATTGTTTTTGCCTTTCGCTAATATATTTACATAAAATAATAAAGGTTAGCAGTTACTTTGTTGTAAAACAAATAATTTAGCACAAAAGCCTAAAACAACAAAAAACATTTGCGGATATTTAGTGCAGCAGATTCATAATGGAATTTGAAACTCAATTTTATATACATAAACCTTTTCCGGTGTTTATACGTATTAGGTTAAATTTTTGGGTCATTAACTTTACGAGATACTTATCAAATTGGTTTATGGTAAAAATAAAAATTCTGTAACATATTAAATTACCTGCTTTAATATATACCAGGCTTTTGTTTAATTCAATTATGAAATGAAAATATTCACTGTTCAGCTAAATAAAAGTGTTACCAGCAGAAGTTATAAATCAATAGTTACAAAAACCAGGCATTCTTTCTAAAAATAATAAGAAATATTTATGTATATTTTGAAAAGCTTGCTGTATTTCAAGTATGTAATAAAAAAAAGCAGGCAACTGATTAACAATTTTCATTGAATTACCAACACTTTGACTATAACAATACTAAAAATTATTTTTACCAGAAATATTCTTAGCATTAAAAGGTCTAAAAATATATATTTCTTTTGTAAAAATATATTGTAAATTCAATTTGAAAATTGCTTATAGTAATACTTTTCACTTTTCAAAATAGTGGCTACTAAAAATTTCGAGTAACTTAAAAAAAACTTGTCTCCTCAAAAAGGCCTCTTTTAAAGGTGTCCATTATAAAGTTTCCTCATTGCCAAAAGTACTTTAAAAAAAGTCCTTTTTCAAGAAAGTTCCTTTAAAAGTACCTTTGAAAAGTATCTTTAAAAAGTACATTTGAAAAGTACTTTTTCAAGCAAGTAGCTTTAAGTAAGTACCCTTAAAAAGTACCCTTAAAAAGTACCCTTAAAAAGTACCTTTAAAAAAGTACCATCAAAAAAATTTCTTTAAGAAAGTACCTTCTTGTAATAGCACTTCTCAGTACATAACTTGTTAAAAGAGCAAAAAAAATATTAATAAGTAATTTTTACAAAAAGTACTTTTTATAAATTTCAAATTCATCCCTTTCTCAAAAGCTGCTGTTTTGAAGCGTTTTTTCTTAAAGCACTTGTTGAGAAGTATTTTTTTTTTGGAAAACTTCATATTTAAACAAGCATTTTTAAAAAGCTGCAGTTATTTAGTAAGTTAACATTTGAAATCAACTGCTAAAAAAGTATCTTTTTAAAGTAGTTTTTTTTTCGTATAACATTTCTTTTGAAAAAGTATCTTTTTTAAAAAGTATATTTTTAAAAGTGTCTCTTGAACAAAATTAATTTTACAGTATTTTCTCTAAAAAACTGCCTTTTCGAAATCTCCTTTTTCTTAAAAATACCTTTTCAAAAAGTATTTTTTTGAACATCACCTTTTCAAAATATTTTTTTTTTTTTGTTTATTGATACGAAAAGAAGATATTTACACTATATAAACACTAGTTAATAATATTACTATTTACATATATACAATGTCTCTTAGTCGATCTCTCTAGTATTTTTAGTATGGTTATAGTTGGTTTTTACAACAAGTGATTGAGTTTTTATTTATTTACATGAAAAATACGTATATACGAACATTTTTTTTATTTGCAATGAAAAGTTCAAAATATACTTTTTTGAACATCACCTTTTCAAAAAGTACTTTTTTGAACAGCATTTATGAAAAAAAATACTCTTTTCACTGTCACGTTTTCAAGTCACTTTAAAAATAAGTACTTTTTTTCAAGAAGTAAGTTTTTAAACAACATCTTTCTCAAAAGTACTTTTTTTTATCCCCTTTTAAAAAAGTACTTTTTTCAATATAAATTGTTCAAAATAATTTTTTTTAAAACTATTTATTTCGAAATAAATGATTTAAAAAAATCAATCTTTTTTATTAAAGTCCTTTTTTAAAAAATAATTTTCTAAAAAGTTTTTTTTTTCAAAATTACTTAAGTACTTCTTTAAAAATCAATGTTTTAAAAAGTATGTACTTCTTTCAAAATAAATGTTATAAGAAGTAATTTTTTTCAAAATAATTTTTTTTCTCACAATAATTTTTTTTCAGTCATTATTCTAAAAATTTTTTTTAAGTAGTTTTCTTAAACAAATATTTTCGAAAAAAGATTTTTTTCAAAATTAATTTTTGACCTTTTAAAAAGTACCTCCTTAAAAAATATATTAAATAACAAAATTAAAAGTTTTAAAAAATCCCCGAATATTTCTAGAAAATATGTGATATCTTCTAAGCGGCTGGACCGATTTTATTAAAGCATAGCTAAGAACTTTCTCGATCAAGTCACCTTTCAAACAGAAAAAACTAAATCAAAATCGGTCCAGCCGTTTGGTCTGTACGTGTACTCGTACAGACACACAGACAAACAGATACACAGACACACACTACAAACTTATAACACCCCTTTTTTGGTCGTGGGTTAAAAATAGATCCTTAGAAAACTGCCTTTAAGGTACTTTGCAAAAAAGTACTTTAAAAAAACTATTTTATTCAAAAATTAGCTGTTTGGAAAGTAGGCTGGGTGGCTCAAGTGGCTGGTTTGAAAGTCGAAAATAGCCCACTTGAGCCCTGGTTGGTCCCGTTTTGTTATTTGGAATGAATGGAGACATGAAGAGAGAATAACTTTTTCTACGTTTCTCTATTCAATTCAGTGCTGAACCGAATCGCTGCCAAGTACTTCACCTGCGGACTTGCCAGTGAAGTCACCCCTTTCCTGAAGAAAGCAGGCAAAAATTAAAAGCTGTTCTACACTCTCTTCTTCCTTATTATTGTCTTAATTTCTACATAAATCGTTATACGGTAGATTTAATCTCCTGGCATGTACACCTATAAAACAGTGTCTTATAAAATTATCACGATAAGTGTAAATATTTGCAATAGAGATTTTGCAATTTTTTTTTTTTTTGAATTTAAATCTTGCAGTATTTTATCAATGTTATGAATATGCGTTTGGGTTCCTAGCAAAATGAGATTTTTAGCTGACTGCGCAACACAAAGAAGGGTATTGTGTTTATCAGTCTATGTATGTATGTATGTCTGTTCATTTGCGGCATTATATAAACCAAACGCGTGGACCGATTTTGATGATTTTTATGTCAATGGATTTGTCTTAATCCCGGGAGTGTCACTAATAGACGCCATTTTGTGAATACGAAAAAACTAAAAAGTCGGCGAACTATATCAAAATGGGTATCATTCGACAGGTATTTTAAAATCATCTTTAGGTTTCTCTTATGACTTTTCATTTGCAATGATTGCAATTAGGATATTTAACGGTTCAAAATTTGTGGCAATTGGGTTTTTTGATTTTTTTGTACAAATACTTGTTAGAGTGTAGCTTTTTGGGAAAACAAAAATTTCAAAAGGTAAGAATACTTTATAAAGAAGTGCATATTCAAAAAAGATTTTTGAAAAGGTACTTTTTAACCTTTTGAAGAAAGTCTTTTCATAAAAAGTACAGTTTAGATTTTATATAAAAATACCTTTCAAAATACTCCTTTTAAAAAGTATATTTAGCATAAAATTTTGGAAAAGTACTATATCTTCTTGAAAAGATCCCTGTTATGAAAGTACCCCTCCCTCCAATTCTGAGTATTTTCTTAAAAAAGTAGTTAAGGAAGTTTTTTTTTTGAAATTTATATTTTAGAAAAATCTCATTTAAAGCTAGTCGCTTTGAAAAAGAAACTTTATGCATAAAGTTATAAATTCCCTATTGATAAAAAGTTGAAAAAAGTTTTTTTAAGCTGCATAAAAAGTTTTTGATAAATGTGTGTTTTACGTGTAGTGTGTGCGTATGTGTGTGTGTGTGTGTGTGTGTGTAATTGAAATGGTAAGTTTTGAGGCCTCCTGAAAAGTTTCCCCCTACAACTTGTAAATTGTTTTAAGTCGATTATAATAATTGGAACGATTTATAAAAGCGTTAATAAAACAAAAACATTCAAAAGAAGAAAAATTACGCTTCTGTGGTGCGTCTACGTTATTTCCATTTAAACTTGCCTTTACCATCCGATTGCAAAAGTTCTGTGTTAAAACTTTTCGAAAAGTTTTTTTTTGGTGGTATAAAATCTTAAGGTAATGCGGGGAAAAAAAGTGACGTATTGATTATTGGCAATAAATTACATCACTTGTCACAACATATTGTACACGTGTGTAAGTCATCAAATAGTTGTTGCAAAAGTTTCGCTCATTAAAACAAAAGCTAGTTATTTGGTTTTATTAAGCGATTTATTTTTTATTTTTTTTTGTTCAAGTTAACGATGAGTTGTAAGAAATATTTGCAGGATTTTTATTTTTTATTTATTTATCTTTGTCAGCACAAAGGTAGGCGAAGTTTGTTTATAAGTTGCACAAGATTGAAATTAAATAAATACCTATAGTTGATGGAAGTAAATATACATAAATGGTAGACAATTAAAGAGCTATTGCTGGGCAACATATTTGCTATTTGTGAGGCAGTTGTAACTCACGAGTATTTTACAAACCAATTCGCTTTATTTAGCAAAGCCTTAATGATTTTTATTCCATAAAAAGGTACTCCTATTGTAAACAACAAGTGAAATTTTTGTTGCTATCAAATTTTTATATCCCTGTGAATTTCCCTTGAAAATTTTTTTCTGCTATCATTCCCCAGTGAATGTAAAAAAGATTAAAATGACTTGAAAATTAAACAAATTTACGGCCAAACCCACAATATCGAACGTTGTTGTTCGCAATCATTTTTAACGACAAACAGCTGATTTGGGACCCACTAAACTTGTTCAGCACGACAAGTCGATCGACAATGCATGCGAACGATGACGTAATCATTTGCATACAAATTTGGTACCCACTGTGAAAATACAAACGACAACAAATGTCAAAATTAGTCACTTGGTTTGTGCTTGTCGACAAAACAAAAAAGTACACATAAATACCAAATTTTTAAACAAATTTACATTTATGAAAATCAAAAGTAAAAATGTTAACTTTTCTCGCGTTTATTTTATTTATTTAACTCACTAACATGAATCTTTGTCAAATAATTCTTTTTGAATTACATACATACATATATATGTATGTATGAATGTGTATACTTGCAATTTATCTAACCAATTCATCTAAAACACTCTCTTAGGCACATTACTCTTTCCACTTACATTGTCCCATTGGTGCTACTTCTGTCCATTCTTCATTACAATCCGCTTGAATCATTTTAGGAGTATCTACACATTTCAACTGATATATATATATTTATTTATATTTCACACGCAAAATTTTGAAAATAACTTTTCAATTTTTTTGTATTGTCATATGTTTATTATTTATTTGTACACATTTAAGCACTTTTTATTTGTAAAGTAGCGTTTTATTTGTGAAATTTTTGATGTGGCAATATTCTAATTTGACAATGAGTAAATGCATTACGTTAACAACGTAAAGCCTGACGACCGACAAGTCGATAGTTAGTGGGTCGCTCAAACGAACTATAATGAGTGACTTGTCGTCAGTCGATCGAGTTGTCGATCGACATCGTGGGTTGGGCTGTTAAGCTTAGTACACTTATCCCTCGATTTGCACGATACTTTTTTTTACACGATTTCACTTTTACACGATTATTTTGGTTTTCGTGTAAATTGCGAGATTTATGAAACACTTCGATTTACACGATTTTTTATGTGTTTTGAGTAAACGCTTCTGATATTTTAATTAAATTTTGTTTTTGTTTTTATGAATAGCATTTATTTTGTTTAATGAATAAAGGTTTATTTTAATGTGTTTTGAGTAAACGCTTCTGATATTTTAAAAACTAAGTTGAAATACATATAAGCTTTTTAATAAAATCTATTTTTTATGCAATTCTGCCTTTATTTTCGATTTACACGATTTTTCATACAAAAATTTAAGATTTCGATTTACACGACTTTCTCAGGAACGTATCTATCGTGAAAATCCAGGGATAAATCATAAAAAATCCTAATCAGGAACAATTTCTTATTCGGGCTTAAGTTCAGTAATTTCATTTCTTATTGAATGAAATATTTTTATTAATTAATGTGAGTTTCTAAAGAATAGAAGAAAAATTAAATTAGACTTTTAAGCTGGGGGAAATACCGATATTTTTCTGTGCAGCAACGCACTTCATCAGCACCCTAGTCTATCTACTTGGGTAAAGATTGTTATTAACATCAGCTATTTAACGTAAATTCTGATGAAACGGAATGTGAGAAATGATTGCTGTGTACAATTATTGATTTACCTTTCGTAAATACATATGTAAGTATCACTATTCATTTCCCCTGTTTTTCCATTTTTTCATTTTTATATTTATTATAATTTTTATTTAAAAAATCTACCCTTAAATGTTTTTAAATGAAAAGTTATGTTTGTAATTATTCTACGTGCAGTCTAAAAATTTTTTTTAGAAAATCAGATTTATGAAATTAACTGCATGTGTATCAAGAAGGTTAATACTCTGTATGCAAAAAGGTGCTGCAGGGTGTTATTGCTAAGAATCTTAAACATTATTTGCTGATCTCTTTCTAAAAGGAAATATTTACATTTATGATTTGATCAGGCTAAAGTTCGTATCGCTTTGTAAGCCAAATTACATGTGATAATTATTAATGAGCAAATAACACCAAAGTTAGTTGGAAATATTCTGACAAACACGTAGTAAAACGGAACAACTAGCTGTTTTCGAAGGCCACTACAGCTTCATCATCAGCGTTCTTTGTGTTGGGTCCACTGTTGTGTGTGGAGTCAGTTGATGTAGATTTCTCATTTATATACTCAGCCATTGTAGCAAATGGAATATGTGAATTGTTTTGATTGATGTTATTTCAATTCACTGAAAGCTTTTCTGTAATGAAAGTTCAATTTTACCATCTCTAAATTTACAACAGCTTTGCCGTTGTCGTTTATTCTTTAACTGAGTATTATATTTAGAAGTATTTACATATAATTAATTTGAAGAAAAATATTAAAATTACGCGAAAAAAAATCAAAGGAAAACTAAAAAAAAATCCAGTGAAAAAAAATTATTCATGATAAGGTAAATCGAAGCAAGTAAGAGTGCTTCTGGGATCAAAATCCATTCATCCACATTTAAAGCAACCTGAACGTGCATTTATATATATTACAAATTTAAAACTGAATAAAAAAATTATCCATAAGGATACCTAAACAATTTTTTTTTTTAAATCTCTAAGCCGTCTAAAATATATAAAATGGAATATTTTTTTTCTGTGGTTAAAGGTTAAATTATACGTGACATGGCCATAATGCCATAGCCATACCAAACAAAAATTCAATTGGTTTCTATGGTAATGGCTATGGCGTTATGAAGAGTCACCAATAATCAAATATGTACAGTGTTGCCCATTAGTTTGGTTTGAACTGGTGTTTTCTATGGCTATGGTTAAGCCACGTTTGATTGCACCTTAAATCAAATTTTTATATAAAAACTGCAAAAATACAAAAATTCTTGGGTAAATATCTCTCTAAAATATACACATTTAACTAATAAAAAAACTAAAGAGTTTCAGATAGTTACTTTTATATACCAAAAAGAAAAAATTTTAATTGCCCAACCCTGGAATAGTGTTTTTGATTTAAGTTGATTTTCATTATTAATCAAATTTTTAATTTAGTTAACAAAAACAAAACTTAGTTTTAGTTTTTTTGTTTTTGATTTAAGTTGATTTTCATTATTAATCAAATTTTTAATTTAGTTAACAAAAACAAAACTTAGTTTTAGTTTTTTATACAAAAAAAGGTCTAAATTTTGCAGACCTGGAAACGTCGTTTTAATTTTTTAATTTTCAATTCCAATCTAATTTTTTCTAAAATATTAAGTAGGTTTGATTAACAAAAAAACTAAAATTAGTTTTGGATTCCTGCGAAAAATATTCTAAGTTTTACGACACTTGAACCATCTTTTTGATTCTGGAACCATCTTTGATTTTCAATGCCAAAATATTTCTTTCTTAAATATATATGTAAAATTTCTTTAACTAATAAAAAAAATAGCTTCAGCTAGCTACTTTTGTATACAAAAAAAATTAATTTCCCAAATCCTGAAATCATCTTTTTATTTTGTTTTAATTTTCAATACCAATCTTGTTCTTCCAAAAATTTAAAATAGGTTTAAATAACAAAAATTAGTTTTCATTTTATACACAAAAAAAATTTTAATTTTGCAGCCATGGAGTCATCTTTTTGATTTTCATTAATAATCTATGTTAACTAATTAGGAAAACAATTAATTTAAGCTGGTTACTTTTATGTACCAAATCAAATTTCAATTGCCCAACCCTGGTATCGACTTTTTTTCTAATTTTCTATGCCAATCTAGTTCTACCTGACATTTGAAACATAAGTTTAAAATATTTCTTTCTAAAATATAAAATATGTTTAACTAATAAAAAAAAACTATTGCAGGCAGTTATTATTAAATATAAAAAAAATCTGAATTTCCCAACCCTGACAACATTGTTTTGATTTTTTAAATTTCAATACCAATCTTATTCTTCCAAAAATACAAAATACTTTTAATTAAACAAAAAACAAAAATTATTTTTTGGTCCAAATTTTGCTGCCCTGGAACCGCCGTCTTGATTTTGCTGATTTTGCATACCAATCTTATTTTTCTTAAAATATAAAATACTGAACTCAAGCCTGATTAAGAAATTATTCCCGAATAAAATAGTTTTAATTAAATAAAATTAAAAATTAGGTTTAGGTTTATATACAAAAAAAAAGGCCTACATTTTGCAGCCCTGGAAACGGACCCTGGATATATATGAATAATTTATGGAGTCGCATATGATTATTGTGGAAATTCTACATATATACGCTTACGATTTTTTGATGGAGGATATAAGAAAAGATTTATTACTAATATTTATATGTATCTATAGGGTGGTTTTTTTAGACGTATAGAACTTCGAATTGAAATAAAACACAAGAAAATCGTTTTAATGTCCATCAATTTGGCTTTATTGGAAGGATAATTTTATGCCATTAATGTTTAAATATGATTTCGGGCATGTGGCCGCCGCGGCTGGCTCGAATAAAGCAAATTCTACAGGTCCAGTTTTCAACCACTTTTTCGAGCATATGGGGCCGTATGTTGGCAATAACGCCACGAATGTTGGCTTCCAAGTCCCCTAACGTTTCTGGTTTGTTGGCGTAGACGAGCGACTTCACATATCCCCAAAGAAAATAATCCAATGGTGTCAAATCACACGATCTTGGTGGCCAATTGACAGGTCCATTCCGCGAAATTATGCGCTCATCGAATGTTTCCTTCAATAAATCGATTGTGACGTACGCTGTGTGGCATGTAGCGCCGTCTTGTTGGAACCACAACTCATCCACATTCATGCCATCCAATTCGGGAACAAAATAGTCGGTTAGTCGGCTCCAATTGCTGTGCACGTTGGCGAATCGATTCATTCGGGTCCTCTTCAACACTTTGCTCTACAGCGGCAATTGTTTCTTCGGTGCGCACTGTTCGACGTCTCTGCGGATGCGTATTATCACATAGAGTAAACGTAGTGCGAAAACGATCCATGGTTAACCGAATTGATTGCTCTGATGGACGATTATGTCGACCATAAAATGGACGGAGCTTGCGGTAAATTTCGCGAACTGAACCATTATTTTCGAAATAAATTTGCACGATTTGCAAGCGTTGTTCTTTTGTCAACCTATTCATGATGAAATGGCAAACCAAACTAAATATTAAGCACTTGACAGCTGACAAAATGGCCGCCAGTTAAAAAACTGATGCCAACTTAAAGTTCTATACCTCAATAAAAAACACCCTTTATTTATAAATTGAACATATAATTTCCTTAAATAAATAAGAATGCTGATCAAATATGTGGCGGAATAGCAAATATATGTACGTGCGTACCGCATGTTTAATTTAATTTCGTTTTGTCATGTTTTCATTGCCTGAAAGCTAATTGAAAAAATTAATTTGAGCCTGAGCAAAATACACAATACTCGTGCTACAAAAAGTTTGCAGGCATTCATTTTGTGAGATTATTGTTTATTCCAAGGGACATTACATAATTTATTCTTTTAATGTTTTTTTTATTATTTTTTTACCAGTTCCTAGTTACAAAAAAAAAAGAGAAAACCAAAAATTTGTAATCCTTTTAGCTTTCTTAGTTGATAAGCAAAAGTTTCCAGAAACTATTGCCATAACTTTTCAAGAAAAATATGCTACCAACTTCTAACTTAAGTTGAACTGAAACTAAATAACAAACATTACAAAAAGTTAACAAAAAGATATAAATATTTTCCAAAAGACTAATAAAACACCGGCCACCGCCAGTAGAGTGACCCAATGTCTAAAGAAAAATTGATAGAAAATTAAAAAAAAAATCCAACAAATACAAACAATTCAATGCAATTTTTAATTGATGGCATTTCGAATAACTAAAAACATATTGCGCGTAACAATGAGTATTATAATAATATCTAATATTTTTAGTTTTTTGTTTGGTATCCACTCTGCTCTGCTCGGCAGCAGCATCTTCATCAACAATTTTCTTTAGCTTACTTAACAATTTTGCACAATCTCAAGAGAGCAAAGTTTTCTTCTTTACTATCCTAATGGAATGAATGAACAAGTGAAGAAAATAAGAAAAGAAAAGAAAAAAAAACTATAGTTGAAACCATAAACTATTCGTGAAAGTGCAACAAACATGCACAAACTGTTCTTGTGCCACAACAGACCCACATTATGCCACATCTATTACAATTGAATGCACTTTACTTGTTCAGCACAAAATGTGTAGAGATTCATTCAAATCGAAATTAATATAGTATTTTTGTAAGAATTGTACCAGGCTATTGAACAAATTGTACTTTTCAATTTTAATTAAAAGAAAATGATGTACGACCAAGTGATTTTGTAATGGATACTTTGGATTTTATAACAATTTTAAATTGTTGTAGTGTTTAAGATGAAAATAAAAAATGCTAAGAATGTAAGTGTTGCACTTGTTGCTTAAATATCGCTTATATATATGCTAATCAGTTTATGTCTTTTGTTTACCGTTAATTTGCTGCACAAATGAAAATATCGACAATGTGCTGCAGTGCACGCGTAGCACAGTGGGTTGCAACTAAAAATAGTTTGGTTAATATATAAAAAATAGACAAAACAATTTTTTTGAATTATTTTTTAATTTTTTCATATATTTTCCGTAAGATGAATTTGGAGATAATTTTTATCAGAAACTGAGGTCAGGGTTGCCTGATTTTTCCCGACCTATTTTGCCAAATTGATTTTAAAAATCAGCGTAAGTCGACAAAATCAATTTTATGTAGTTTTTCTTAATATATATTTAATAAGAAATTTTTTTAAACCCCGACCAAAAAAAGGGGTGTCATAAGTTTGTAGTGTGTGTCTGTGTGTATCGTTGGACCGATTTTAATTTTCTGTTTGAAAGGGGACTTGATCGACAGAATTCTTGGCAATATTTGAAGAAAATCGGTTCAACTGCTTAAAAGATTTATTTTTTTATTTTATTTTTTATTTATAATAAAAGTGTCTATGGAGTAATATCCTTACAGACCAACAAAAAGTTACAATTAATTAAACAATTTTTACATAATAAAAATAAATTTTTAACATTTAAGAACAAAATAATGTTACGTTTTATAATATTAACGTTTATAGAATAATCAATGAAAACATAATAATCATTAAAGTTTCTGCATAATCTCCTCAAAGGGTTAGCGTTCTCATACCTCGTCTGATAACATTTGAGATACAGGGGTGTAAAGTTCCTTGTTGTTCTAGCCGGAATATTGAAATTGATTTTAGTTAACAGAAATTCTGAACAGACAGATCCATTTAACAGATTTACTACGAATATCACATTAAGCATTAATCTTCTACTTTCCAGAGTCGGTAAGTTAATAGTAGAGAGTCTTGCAGAATAAGGTAGAATATTGCAATTTCGGTTCCAAGTTGTGTTTCCCAAGCAAAATAAAAGAAACTGTTTCTGAACTGATTCAATGCGATTCTTCTAATAATCAGTGTAAGGGTCCCAGATAATGGATCCGTATTCAAGGATAGGCCTTACTAATGATGTGAATAATTGTTTAATAATCATGCGATATATGCTAGTACACCACGAGCTTTGTTAGTCGTCATGATGATATGATTATTGAAATTTAATTTTGAATCGAGGAGAACACCTAAATCCAAAAATTCAGTAACGGTTTCCAGCTGATATCCTCCAAGCGAAAAACGGCACTCAGAAATAAAGTATCGTGAAAACCTCATATGCTTGCACTTTTTCAGGTTGAGAGACATCATGTTGACTTTGCACCAATCGAAAAAACTATCTAAGTCACGTTGTAAGTAAATGCTATCGGAGATATTGTTATAACTTAGAAAAATTTAACATCATCGGCATACATTAAAACATTACTATATGTTATTATACTCGGCAAGTCATTAAAAAAATGGAAAATAAAATTGGTCCCAAGTGACTCCCTTGGGGGACACCAGATTTAACAACGAAGTTCTTAGAGGTGACGTTATTGAAAATAACACACTGCTCCCGGCCTATTAGATACGATTTTATCCAATTCAATGCATTAGTTGACCATCCAATATGGTGAAGTTTCAATAATAATAAAGAATGATTTACTTTATCAAAAGCCTTGCTGAAATCAGTGTAAATGACATCGGTCTGTTGCTTATTGTTAAATCCTTCATGAATTAGGGTTGTAAGTTGTAAAAGATTTGTTGTTGTTGAGCAGCCTTTTCTGAAACCATGTTGATGAGCAGATAAATACGATGATATTTGACGACTAATGTTGTCCGTAATACACTTTTCGAAAAGTTTAGGAATTGCACTAAGCTTAGCAATACCTCTGTAGTTTGCAATGTTTGATTTATTACCAGATTTAAAAAGCGGAATAATATATGAATCTTTCCAAGCTTTAGGAAAATAACCTTGTTCAATCGATAAATTAAATAATATTTCCAATGGAGTAGAAAGTGCATTTGCACAATGCTTTAAAACACAGCTCGGTATATCGATATCGCATCTTTTCTAGATATGTTCGGGGGTTTTTAAAATTTTTAGTTTTTGTTATTTATATAACATTTTTTCAATATAAATTTTTATAAAATAATCTCTCTAGAAATTTAGCTGAAATTTTTCTTATCCAAATTCAAAATATCAGAAAAAATATCAAAATTAAGTTGTTTTCATCTCATGCAGATTGGTAGGACTTATTTTTAAAACTCCCCCTTCAACAAACTAATTTTCCTGAATTACAAAATTTTTAAGTTCAATTTTTTAAATAGCCATAAAAATCGCCAACAAATTTATTTATTGCCAGAAAAATCATCATGCCGCCAAATCAAAAACTTTAACTCCAAACAAGTAGAAACTCGCCACGTTTGGCGTGAAATCTCCATATCTGACAATCCTGCCTGATGTGGCCAACCTGTTGTTCCAAAAGCAAATTAACAAACCTAATTTTTTTAAAGCTGATTTCCTCTGTTAACATTTTTGTTAACATCATTATGTAATTGAAATGACTCATTTACCAGATACTCATTTAACACCATTATTTTTTTTAGTTAGGAGCCACTGTGCGTCGGCATGTTAAAAGTTCAAGGAAAATAAAATGCAGCAGAGGATTGTTGTTTATTGTTGATTTTGTAATTTTTAAACAAGGTATAAACTAAAAATTAATTTCATTTCATTAAATATTCATCAAATTCAGAACACAGTGGGACACTTCGGGCGATGTTTTGCAAATCGGGCATATCAATTTTGCGCTGGCTGCCAATAATTGAATAAGTCAAAAAGTTGAAGCATTACAAGGGCGTTGCCGAAACTAGCCGGCCTGACGTTTAGATGGCGGTTGTAGTTAAAAAAATTACTTTGGTTAAAAGTGGCAACCTTATGAAACAAGGCGCCACATTGCTCTATATCTTTTTTGGAAATATCTAAAATTAACGATATCAGTGAGTTTTTAAACATGAAAAAATTGCTCGCCTGACAAAGGTGGCAGCAGTACTTTGGAAAAAATTACTTTGATGACAAATGGCAACCTTCTGTGTCTTTTAGAAAGTATCGAACCATCTCAGTGAAGAAGTTGTTCGCCTGACATAATAATGGCGGCAATACTACGGAAAAAAATTCTTTGATGACAAGTGGCAACCTTATGAAATATGTATTTTAAGTTACAAGGCGCCGCCATGTTGCTCTGTATCTCTTTTAGAAACCTCAAAAATAAACTATCTCAGTGAAAAAGTGCTTGCCTGACTTTGAAAAAAAAATTTGGTCAGAAGTGGCAACCTCAAGAATAATGTATTTTAATCTCTTGGATCCACGTTTCTGGGTATTTTCTTCTTCTTGAAACCATCAAAAATAAAAAATATCAGTGACATAAAGATAGCGTCAGTACTTTGAAAAAAATAAAATATTTGGTGTCAAGTGGCAACCTTATACAGCATTTTTTTGTAAGCTTCAAGCAGCCACGTTGTTCCGTATCTTTTTTTGAAACATCTAAAATGAACGATCTCAGTGAGTTTGTTAACCTGGAAAAACTTGCTCGCCTGACATAAAGATGGCGGTAGTACCTTGGAAAAAAATTACGTTGGTGACAAGTGGCAACCTTAGGAAATATGTATTTTAGGTTTCAAAGCGCTACGATGCTATGTATCTTTTTAGGAAACATCGAAAATAAACGATCTCAGTGAAAAAAATGCTCACCTGACATAAGGATAGTGGCAGTACTTTGAAAAAAAAAACTTTGGTGTCAAGTGGCAACCTTATGAATTTTTTTAAGTCTCAAGGCGCCACGTTGCGCCTTTTATGGAAACATCAAAATAAACCATCTCAGTAAAAAGTGCTTGCCTGACATAAAAATGGAAAAACTTACTTTGGTGACAAGTGGCAACCTTAGGAAACATGTATTTTAAGTTCCAAGGAGCCACTTTGCTCTGTATATTTTGAGGAAACATCGTAAGTGAACGATCTCATGGAAAAAAGTGCTTACCTCACATAAAGGTGGCGGGAAAAAAACTGTTTTGGTGACAGCTGGCAACCTTAGGAAACATGTATTTTTAGTTCCAAAGCACCACGTTGCTCCGTATCGTTTTAGGAAACATCAAAAATAAATGATCTCAGTGAGATTTTAAGCACAGAAAAACTTTTTGGCCTGGCATAAAAATGCTGCCGCCACCTCTGAAAAAAATTATTTTGGTGACAAGTGGCAACCTAATAAAAAATGTATTTTAATTATCTTTTTAGGAAACATCAGAAATAAACGATCTCAGTGAGTTTTTGAGCCTAGAAAGATTTCTCTTGGGAAAACTTTTTTTGATGACAGGTGGCAACTTTATGAAACATATAAAAATATAATCTTTAATTGCAGCTGTTTGGTACTTTTTTCATCGATTTTAGTAATAATAAAAACGTACCATTAAATCAAATGTTGCATCACCGATTTAAAGCACGAGTTCACTACTGTCCAAAAAAAGAAACTCACACTCAGATGCACGATTATTTTATTATTTTCATGAAACTTTTATATTTTATATACACACATACATATGTATTTAAGAAAGAAGAAGAATAAGCGCCAGAAATAGATGAAGGTGTTCGTTCGTTAGTTCGCTCTGCAAACAAGCAAAAGAAAGAAAGCAAAAAAAAAACAAGAAATATTAAGACAAACAACACCAGAAACATCCACAACTACAGCTGGAATTAGCGTTTGCAACGTTAAAAAAATACTTCAAGAAAAAAACAACTGCTGCTGTTGCTCCTGCTGCTGCTGCATGCAACGAAAGAAAAAAAAATTAAAATATTGCACGCTTTTTTTCGCATCCAGGACTTGAAAAGTTAAAGTGTTTGCAAGGTAAGAGTGCAGTCAAACTTTCCGTTATTTCATTTGTTGTTGTTGTTGCTACTGCTACTGACTGCTGTTTAACTTGTTTTTTTCTATTTGTTTATTATTGTTATTTTTTTGTTTGTTTTCTTGCTTAAGAAACGGAAAGGAAATAAGAAATGTAAGGAAATCAAGACAAAAAAAAAAAAAAAATATATATATATATATAAAAATATGTATAACTATGAGTAAAATGAATGAAAAAACAAACAACATGAGCAAAAACTGTAGTAAATTCTTGTGTATGCAGAAATTCAATTATAGAAGTTTTGACAGTGAAATATTAGAATTAACGATTTTATGCCATTATTTTGTGCAGTGCACCTTTTATCATAAATACTTATATACATATGCACATTGGTATATGTGTATTCACAAGTAGCCTTGTTGATATGGGTCTATGCTTGTATAAATATGCATTTGTGTGTGTGTGTGTGTGTGAATAAGATGTAGAATTAGTAATAGTTTGTTATGATAGTGTGTGAGAGTATTGGTTGTTTGTTTAAACTTTCATCGCTTCGCAAGAACGTAGAAAAGAAAGTTTATAATAAAATTAATTCATAAATTTATGTTAAAACAGACTGCAAAAGAGTATAAAGGTTTGAGAAAAATTAAAATTTTTTCCTAGTCCCAGCAAAAGGAAGAAAAACTTCCGTCAAAGAAATCGTTAAGATACTAAAAAAACTTGTTGTAAGGAAGTGATAATTAGCTCGCATTTCTCCGTAAGCCAAATTACATGTGATATTCGTATTTTCCTTTTTCCTATTTAATTTTATTTTCCAACTTTTTCAGGGATTCTTTATTAAAATCTGGCAACCACAAACACATAAAAGTAAAATAAATTACATATAAGTAAGAGTCTAAACACAATGTTTGCGGTGCGGTGCGATTTCTCGTTGCGGGAGAGAAAAATAAACATAATATAGGGTGTTTTTTTGAGGGGTATAGAACTTCGAATTGAAATAAAACACAAGAAAATCGTTTTAATGTCCATCAATTTGGCTTTATTGGAAGGATAATTTTATGCCATTAATGTTTAAATATGATTTCGGGCATGTGGCCGCCGCGGCTGGCTCGAATAAAGCAAATTCTACAGGTCCAGTTTTCAACCACTTTTTCGAGCATATGGGGCCGTATGTTGGCAATAACGCCACGAATGTTGGCTTCCAAGTCCCCTAACGTTTCTGGTTTGTTGGCGTAGACGAGCGACTTCACATATCCCCAAAGAAAATAATCCAATGGTTTCAAATCACACGATCTTGGTGGCCAATTGACAGGTCCATTCCGCGAAATTATGCGCTCATCGAATGTTTCCTTCAATAAATCGATTGTGACGTGCGCTGTGTGACATGTAGCGCCGTCTTGTTGGAACCACAACTCATCCACATTCATGCCATCCAATTCGGGAACAAAATAGTCGGTTAGTCGGCTCCAATTGCTGTGCACGGTGGCGAATCGATTCATTCGGGTCCTCTTCAACACTGCTCTACAGCGGCAATTGTTTCTTCGGTGCGCACTGTTCGACGTCTCTGCGGATGCGTATTATCACATAGAGTAAACGTAGTGCGAAAACGATCCATGGTTAACCGAATTAATTGCTCTGATGGACGATTATGTCGACCATAAAATGGACGGAGCTTGCGGTAAACTTCGCGAACTGAACCATTATTTTCGAAATAAATTTGCACGATTTGCAAGCGTTGTTCTTTTGTCAACCTGTTCATGATAAAATGGCAAACCAAACTAAATATTAATCACTTGACAGCTGACAAAATGGCCGCCAGTTAAAAAAGTGATGCCAACTTAAAGTTCTATACCTCAATAAAAAACACCCTTTACAACGGAAGACGGTGAAGGCAACACTTGTCATTGTTTGTTTAAATTTTTATTAATTTTTTTGTTCATACATTTTTATAAAAAATGTGCTCTTTGTATTAAATATTTTGTGATGGCAGCAGCTAAAAACAAAAAATAATTAAAATTTTATACATTCGCAGATATATTTGATAAATTTTTTAAGCTTTTATATTTTATGACAAACATTTTTGAACTTCAAAATCATGTTTTTTTGTTGTGAACACAGCCGTTTTATTCAAAACCTATGGCAACAGCAGAAAGAGAAAGAGAGTCAAAAATTGAGAGAATAAGAAAGTCTGCAATGAAAATATATGTAGAAACAGAATAAAGTCTGCAACTTCAGGAAAATCGCTGACAAATTAATCAAGCCCATAATAACATCGACGGCAGTAACTTCAAATCAGTAACCCGCAAGCCATAGCACAATTGTGCAGATGAAAATCACAGACATGCTTATGCTCTTTCATTTAGTCGTCACTGAGCAAAGCGACGAACTAAGTTGTGCACGCATGTATTAATTTTTTCCTGGTTTTTGGTTTAGTTTTTTTGAGCACACGGAACGAAATTAAAGTTAAAATTTAATAAATTTCTACAGACAAAAAATTGATAATATAATTATGGAAGATAAGAAATATTTCGCGATGAAAAATGCTTTTCGCAATATGCAATGCATTTTATGTTATGAAACATTAAAAAATAATACGGAAAATGGTTTAAAAAGGCATTTTAATAGTATCCACAGAACTGTGAATAAATTTAATTTTGAATTTATACACTAAACCGTTGAATGCTTATTAAATTTTTACTTTTTATTTAAGTTTTTATTAAATTGCTTATTTACAAAAAAAAAGTTCAATCTACTAATAACCACATCATGTATTTTATATTACAAAACTTTTCTTCAAGTGCAAGTTTATTTTACTCTCATTTTTCTCACCAATACAAACATATTTTATTTTGCGGGACACTGCTTCAAATGCTCTCTAATTTTTGTTTTGTTTTCTTTTGTGCTTATTTTTCTTGGTAGTTTTGTTTACAAAATGTATGAAATTTATTGAAAGTATGGTAACATTTTTGTGAGAATGAGTATTTATATGTGAGAGCATAAGAAAAAACGCTCTCAAAATAAAATAGATTCTATCTCACGACTGGTTTCTGAGGAGTTTTTTTGTGTCAATTTGTATGGAAAATGTGTTGAAGTCGGTATTCTGTTTAATAATTAAAATAGATTTTAATTTTATTCCGTCCCGCACTGCGGTTTTTTAATTCAATATCGTATGAAAAACCGCACCGCAATAAATAATCGTTACATTGTGTTCAGACTCTAATACTGCAGCTTTATTTTTTGTAATAGTTAACTTACATATGAATAATCTTTTTATAAAAAATTTTACATTTCTAAAATTTTTAAAATATCACAGATTTGTATATGTAAAGGGTACGAATCACAAACACAAAATTTAATAAATTAAAAAATGTAAAATTACAAACTAAAAAATATTACAGCCTGTTTTATTAATCTTTAAATCGTCGTTATTAAACTAATATTGTACTGTAGCTGGAACTAGCATTGTCTTTGTCTTCTTTGGTATTTATTGCATTTGATAATCTTTGTTGATGCAATAAATAATCTTTTATTTACATGGAAGAAGACCCAAACGACCTTGAAAGCCCGAAAATTAAATAGGAAAAGGGAAAATACGAATTTTACATAAATAAAGAAGGTCGCTTTAGTAACAAAATTTTACAAACATGTGATAATTTTTAAGGAACAACTTGCACTAAAGACAATTATAAATTATCATGACAAACACTGGCAGAATGGAACAACATGGTGTTTTCAAAAGCCCCAACCCCTTTCACTCTGTTTGTTTCAATTGGCGTAAGCTGCAGCTCTATAAAAATATCTTTCAATGCAAATGGAATATGTGAATTGTTTTGGATTCATCGTTCTTAAATTTTTTTAAAATTTTTTATGTAATGAAAGCTTAAATTTAACTCATCATACATTTATAACAGTACTGCACAGAAAAAATTATTCCCAAAAAATTTTAGAACAAACGTGTGTTTTGAAATATAATTTAGTTTCAGTAAATATTTTTTACTGTTCCAGTAAATTATTTGTTCCAATTTCTAACCCCCGGCTAAAAAAAGGGGTGTTATAAGTTTGTAGTGTGTGTCTGTGTGTCTGTGTGTCTGTGTATCTGTGTGTCTGTCTGTGTCCACGTACAGGCCAAACGGCTGGACCGATTTTTGTTTAGTTTTTTCTGTTTGAAAGATGACTTGATCGAGAGGGTTCCTAGCTATGTTTGAAAAAAATCGGTCCAGCCGTTTAGAAGATATAACATCTTTTCTGAAAAAAGTCGGGAGTTTTTAAAATTTTTAATTTTTGTTATATTTTATGTAAAAAAACTGTATAGAATGAAAATTATCTATATGAAGTAAAATTTGTAAAAAAAATTTTAGATTAATTTTTTTATATTTAAATTTGTTATTTTCAGTTAAATTTATTTTTATATACTGTAAAAAAATTTGTCTGATTTTTGTTTTAATTTTTTTCTACAAATTATTTTATAGGTATAAAGATTTTTGTTTGCGGTTTTCAAACTTATTATGTTTGTATATTATGATTCTCAATATAGTATGAAGAGTCTTACTATAAACATACGGAGTTTGTTAGCTAAATTCAAAAATTTTTTGGGTTGAAGTCTACTGACGAGTTCCAAAAGCGGGAACGAAATGCTTAACCATAAAAACAAGCCAATTTTTGAAAGTAAAAAAAAAAATAGTTGAACCTTTTATTTGATTCAGTTATTTTATTTCAAATAAAATTTTTACTAATTTTTTTTTAAATTGGTAAGAATTGTTATTGATTGATTCAGTTAATTTATTTTTTCATAATACGAAAAATTTTAGTGAATGTGTTTGTAAATCATAAAAAAAAATTTGCTGAATAATACAAAAAAAATCTGCAAAAATGTTTTACTGTTCCTATTTATACATTTGACTGAAAATATTTTGAGTTTCAGTTAACTTTTTTCTCTAATGCCTTAATAAGTTAACAAAATTAATTGAAATTTATTTGCTGGTAGTTTAGCATGTCTATATACGTATTTCATTGGCGCTTGAACCAAATCATCAGTAGACTTTAACCACAAATTTTAAACAGTCACAAACCTCTTACTTTATGCATAGACTTTCAAAAGTATTATTATTTTATGAATTCTCATATAGTTTTTGAAAGTCTATACATAAAGTAAGAGGTTTGCGACTGTTTAAAATTTGTGGTTAAAGTCTACTGATGATTTGGTTCAAGCGCCAATGAAATACGTATATAGACATGCTAAACTACCAGCAAATAAATTTCAATTATTTTATGTACACTTCTGACAATATGTCAAATAATAAATTTTCTTTTTACAAAATTATTATCAGAATCTACGAATTTCTTTGTAGGTCCGCATTCATACAAAATATTTACTGATTCAATGAATTTGGTTACTGAAAACGAAATTTAGTTCTTTCTGTGTGGCGTTGTTTTAATTGTTCTTTATTAATTAATATCTTTTATTATTTTCAATACAAACCAGTTAAAAATTCTATCCTTTATTGTTGTACACAGTAGCCACACGACAAGAACAATACATTTTTTAATATTAATGATTTTAACAGGCTAAAGTTCGTATCGCTTTTTAAGCCAAATTACATGTGATAATTATTAATGAACAAATAACACAAATAAAAATTTTTAAAATGACTTCTTAAGAAGTATGTAATGTAATGTATAATATAATTTTTTTATGCATGCTTTAAAGTCATGAGAATGATATGATTCTCTGAGTACATTTTGAAAAAGATCAATTGTAAAAAGTAGTATTTGTGAAATGATTACTTGTAAAAAGTAACTTTTGGAAAAGCACACGTACGTTTTAAAAAAGTACTGTAAAAAACTCTGATGTATTTACACGAGTATACATACATATTTACTGCTGCAATGACAACAACAAAAAGTACTTTTTGAGAAATTACGTTTTTATAAATATTTTTTGACAATTTTGTTTTCGGGGCAGTAACATTTTTAAGAGTATCTTTGGCAAAAGTACCTTTAGGAAAAGTAACATTTTTGAAAAAATCAATTGAAAAAGTACCATTTTGGAAAGTTAGTTTTGAGAATTTCTTTCGAAGAATTACCTTTTGCAAAAATACCTTTTGCTAAAGAACCTCTTGAAAAAGTTCCTTCCGTAAAAGTTCCTTTAGAAAAAGTACTTCTTGATTAGTAGCTTTTGAGGGAGTACCTTTTGCGAATTTTCTTTTGAAGAAGTATTTTATGAAAAAGTAAGTTTTGTAAAAGTGCCTTGGGAAAAAGTACCCTTAGAACAAGTACTTTTTGCGAATTTTCTTTTCAAGAAGTATTTTTAGAAAAAGGTAGCTTTTGTAAAAGTATCTTGAGAAAAAGTACCTTTTTGTTAATAGCGTTTGAAAGAGTGCCTTGTAAGAACTTTATTTCCAAGAAGTCATTTTTAAGAAAGAACCATTTTTAAAAGTACCTATTGTAAGAGTACCTTTTGAAAAATTACGTTTTCTGAAAGTGCCTTTTGAAAAATTCCTCTTGTAAAAGTACTTTTTAAGAAAGTTCCTTCTGTAAAAGTACCTTTAGAAGAAGTACCTTTTGATTAAAAATTGTCTTTTGTAGAAGTGCCTTTTGCAAAAGTACCTTTTTTGAAAATATTCTGTGAAAAAGTATCATTTGTAAAATACCTTTTAATAAAGTGTATTTTATAAAAGAACATTTGGAAGAAGTACCCTTTGATTAAACGCTTTTAAAAAAGTACTTTTTGATTAATATCTTTTGAGAAAGTGCCTTCTGGGAATTTTCTTTCGAAGAAGAAAATTTTGAAAAAGTATGATTTGTAAAAGTGCCTGAATAACAATGGACCCGAATTGGTCTCCGAGTGGAGTCGCGGTATAGCACCACCCTTCCTAACCTAAGAGTATCTATTGTAAAAGCACCTTTAGAAAAATTTCATTGTGTAAAAGTACCTTTTGTTGAAGTACCTTTTGTGAAAGTACCTTTTGTTGAAATACCTTTTGTGAAAGTACCTTGTGAAAAAGTACCTTTTGTAAGTTATCTTTGGAAGAAGTTCATTTTATAAAAGAATTAAAAGGTTCAAAGTACCTTTTGAAAAGTATCTTTTGTTTAAAGCTTAGAAAAAGTATCAACCTTTTGAAAATTTTGTTGCGAAAAAGTACTTTTTGAAAAAGTACTTATTGTACAAGCACCTGTCGAAAAAAAGGACTTTCTGTATGAGTACCTTTAGGAAAAGTACTGTTAAAAAAGTACTTTTGGTACTTTTAGAAAAGTACTTATAGTAATTTTAGTACTTTAAAAAAATGTTCTTTTAGAAAAGTACTTATAGTAATTTTAGTAATTTTAGTACTTTTAGAAAAAGTGCCTCTTTAAAAAGTACCTTAAGTTATGTTTTATCGTAACTGATTGGAAAAATGCAATTTCTCAAAAATATCTTGCATATCATTATCATTAGCAAAAAGTCCATTTGTTAAAAAGAGTCCTTTGGTAAAAATCATGTGTTAAAGTTTATTTACAGTATAAAGGTTTTTAGAAAAAAGTACTTCCAAAATTTTGCTTAAAGCTGTTAAATTTAGCATTACAAATTATAAAAATTTTCAGCCAAATTTCAGGTCTCCAACTTAAAAAAAAATACTAGTGATTTTTAAATTAATGCTCTCATAAATTAAACATTTTGTTATTTATTATTGTATTACAAAAAAAAAAAAAAAATAAAAAAATAAAAAAAATACAATATACAAACGTGTAATTTATGTTATCACATCCGGCTTATTTGTTTTTGCCAGCAAACCGTTTTAAGTTCCCAAAGGAAGAATAAAATCAATACTCCATTTACGCAATATTCGCTAGAGGCATTTGAAATAATACGCCAACTTACAAATTAAATACAATATTTAATTTATTTTTAAACGAACACTAGTACGTTTGTGGGAGAAGGTAAAGATAAAGGAATAATATTTCACAGAGAAATGTTTATGCACGAATTGTGCGCCCAGCAAACGTGTCTGTTAATTAAATAGAAACAGGTGATTTGCTACGAATAATAAAATACATAATTAAAGTAACAAAAGCGTAACAGAAAAATACCTTAATATAATTGATATATAAAGAAGCTTAGATAGACTTTAGTAATAGAATTTAGTTTCCATTGCGAAGTCAAATACATTTCAAACAATTATTATTCTTCAAAATGAAATTTGTTTTTCCGATACGTTAATGTTACTTGTGAAAGCAATTGCCTTAGTAAAGTTCGGTAGAAAGTGGAGCTTACAGTGAAGTTTGAGTTTTTAAAGGCAAAAATTAATAAAAAAAATTATTTTTTTAAACAAAGTAGTCTCTGCGTAACAAACTCATTAATCAGTAGACTTCAACGAAAAAATTCTTGAGAATATAAAAAAAATTCATGCATACATATGTTTATAGAAAAACTCTCAAAAAGTTATTGAGAATTACGTGCATAAATAGAATAAGCTAAAAAGCTTTAAAAACACTAAACTAAAATAAATTCTTACGGAATAATAATTATGAAGGAAATTTTTTACATAGAAGAATATTATAAACGAAACTATACAAAAAAAACTAAACTACAAATATTTGAAATAACGGGTGAGTCATCTATCGGTTAAAATTGAACCCCCCATGAATCGGATTTATAAGAAATTTATTTCCAAAACAAATACAATTGGTGGGATGTCGCTTTTGCTAAAAAAAAATTACCTTTTGGGATGAAGCTCATTTCCATCTTGGTGGGTACGTTAATAAGCAAAATCGCTCAGAAAACCCACACGTAGTTCTACAGAAGCCAATGCACCCATTACGAGTGACTTTTTGGTGCGGCTTGTGGAGCGGAGACATAATTGGCCCGTATTTCTTTTAAAATGAGGACGGCGCAACCATTACGTTTGATGGAGACACCTATCGCACCATGATAACCAATTTTTTTGTGCCCACTCTTCATGGCATTGATGTAAACGACGTTTGGTTTCAACAGGATGGTGCAACTTGCTACACATGTCATGCTACAATCGATTTAGTGCCTCAATCGATTGATGGACGTTTAATTAGCCGAGATGGTGATGTCAATTGGCCACCAAGAATATGCGATTTGACAACGTTGGGCTATTTTCTGTAGGGCGCCTACAAACCAGAGACAATTGATCATGATAGCCATATGAATGAAATAATATTCCATCTCTAATCGGAACAATTGTACTTTCTTGCACATCTCTAGCCGGAGCAATTGTTTTTATTTTAATGCATTTTTAAATTTATACTTTTAAATGGCCCACCCGTTATTTATTCTCTTTGGTTCTTTTTTTGCTTTTACAATCTTTCTCGATTCTTTATGTCTGGCTAGAAAATTTCACCAATAACTTGTTCAATAAAAATCTTGTAAAAAAAACTTTCATATCAAATAAGAGGTGATAAAATGCATAAACATATTTTCATCGTAAAAAAAAGTTGATTACATTCCTATGAAAAGCGATTGATTTATAATTCTTCTTTGATATGTTTTCTCAATCAAAAAGCTATTTTATTAGAGCCGAAACAAACAAAGCTTTCTATCCAGGCCTTAAAGATAATTAAAAAAAAAAATCACTAACGAAAAGAAATAATTGCTTGACAGTTGGTAGTTTAGAATTGGGAAAAAGTGGTGTTATAAAAAATAAAAAGCAGGCATTATTGTTGTAATTACGATTTAATATCGTTAACTAAGAGGAATATAATTGAAAAATTTAAAAAGCCTGAATGCAAGGAAGATGTTAATGAATTCAGCAAAGTGCGACTGTGACTCCGCACACGAAGTGTTCCGTACGGACGCTGGATATGTAATACTAATTTTATTTTTAAAGTTTTTTTGCGTTTTTTTCGGTTTTGGCATTTTTTTCGGTTGCTGGAGATTATTTTCATTTTGGTGATTTTTTTTAATTTTGCGATTTTTTTTAAATTATTTTTTTTTTATTTCGGCGATTATTTTTTCATTTTGGCGATTTTTTCTGTTTTAGAACTTTTTTTTAATTTGGCGCTTTTTTCGTTTTGGCGATTTGTTTCTGTTTTTGGCGATTTTATAATTTAGGAATTTTTTAGTTTTACAGTTTTTGGACAAAAAAAAAAAAAAAAAACGGACTGACGGGCAACGTAGTGAAAATAATAGGGTTCCTTTTCACCTTTGGTGTGCGGAACCCTTAAAACATACATACATACTCGTATATGGAAAGCAATAATTTTGTTTGAATGATTTTCATAAAAATTTTCTAGACGCGTCTTCTGCTGACTCGTGAAACTGCACATACCATAAAATGAGACTATCAGCGCAGAAGTGGTGTAACCCACATCTTGTTATTTAAACAATTGTTCTTTTTAATTACTTATGATGTGTGCAAAAACGATTTTTTAGCTCCATTTTCTTTAGAATAGAATGATGTATTTATTATCAGAATAGCAACAAAAAAACATATATATACATATATATATATATATATATATATATATATATAATTATATATATTTATATATATATATATATATATATATATATATATATATATATATATATATATATTTATATATATATATATATATAGGAAGTGTGTGGCAGCAGCTTCATATTAGCAAAACAATTATTGTCTTCTGTCTTCTGCTATTTTCTCATATTAAATAATTACAATGAAGCTCTCTAGCGCTGATAAGGAAATGTGGTTTTAATAAAACAAATAGTACTTTATTTTATTTCACTTTATATATAATATTGAGAATTTCTTGCTGCTTATCTATTCTGGTAGCAATTCTCTTATATATATTTTATTCTATTATTAGTTTTCAACATTTCATTAAGAGCATTTTGATGAAAGTTTTTATTTCAACCACAATACAAATGATGTAGTCATAGTGTAGTTGTAGTTGTGATTGTATTTTTTGATTGCACACTCCTATGAATTTTCACTTCTGTCTGAACTGATAATTGTGATGTTTATTTTTTGTTTTGTTTGCTTGTACCCTTTTTCGGGTTTTGGATGAGGAAGAAGGTATAATTAGTTTATTCAGTGGTTGGAAATTTAGCTAAAAAAAAATTTGCATTTAAATTTAGCGAGGGATCGGACCTTGGCTATAGATTAGTATGATTCATAAATCAAATAAGCCAGATCGCGCATTGCTATTAATCAGCTGTTTGTGTGACGTAGACAAAGACCTTTGTGTTATGTTTTGAAAGCAAACTGCTATTTTTAGGGTTCCGTACACCAAAGGTGAAAAGGAACCCTATTGTTTTCGCTACGCTGTCCGTCTGTCCGTCACACGGTATTTTTTTAGGAACCGTAAGAGCTACGGACCTGAAATTTGGACACAGTATGTAGAACCTTGGCCGCTACAACAACAAATACATGAGAATTAAAAATTAAAGGGTGTTCCAAAATGAGCAACGAAAAATGTTAAAATCCCATGTAATATACATACAATTGTATGAACATATGTATATTGAAACTTGAAATTTGTAAAATTAGTGTATTTTTATACAGACCACAACAATTAACACTAAAATTTAAAAAAATTCAAATTAAAGGGTCGTTTATCAGTTAATGCAATTTCGACTATGTAATTTTGACAATTTGCCATATCTTGGAAACCGTAAGAGGCAAACACTTGAAATTTTCAAAAACGGTAAAACTAAAAAAACCGAAAATTATAAAATCGCCAAACCAAAAAAAAAAAAAAAAATCGCCAAAAATTAAAAAAAAGTCGCCAAAACGAAAAAAATTGCCAAAATTAAAAAAAAATTCTAACACTAAAATAAATCGCCAAATTCGAAAAAATCGCCAAAATGAAAAAAACGCCAAAATGAAAATAAACGTCAAACATCGAAAAAAATCGTCAAAACGCGAAAATGTCGCCAAAACTAAAAAAATTTTAAATAAAAAAAATCGCGAAAATGAAAAAAATCGCCAAAAATAAAAAAAATCGCCAAAATGAAAAAACGCCAAAATTAAAAAAAATCGCCAAAACAAGAAAATAAAGTGTCAAAACTAAAAAAGAGCCAAAACTTAAAAAAATCGCCAAAACCGAAAAAATGCAAAAACCGCCAAAACAAAAAAACCGAAAAGACCCCAAAAACGAAAAAAATTCCAAAACTATATATTATATAGGATGAAGTTTGTATTAAATTACATATCTAGTGTTCGTACGGAACCCTTCGTGCGCGAGTCAGAGTCGCACTTTACTGAATTTATTTTTGCATCAAAGTGAAAAATATATAGTGAAAAATAGGAATAAAAAATTAATTAAAAATTTAAATGAGGTGTGCAGTGAAAAATTGAAATAATTTTAAGGTTTTAACATTTTTAAGGTTTATTAACATTCCGTCGGAAAAATTTTGTACCCGCGAGAGCAAAATCAGTGAGTCTTATTCTTCATTTCGATCTGCGATTGAGAAAAACATATTTTGGGCGGAAGCAAAATTTGCAATTCTTCATTCCGTTGCTGCGGAATTTTTCTCTATTTTGCTTACGCTCAAGTTTTATGACGGAAAGCGTATGGAAAGAACAAAATTGTAAGGAAAATATACAAATTAGCAAAATTAAAGCTTACCTTAATTTAATTTGTTTGTTTTATTTTTATTAGAAAAAGAAGCAATTATTAATTTAAATTATATTAACATTTCTTTATTCCAACTTACTCTCTATGATTAACCTGTAACTCCTCTTTCTATATTTTGTTGTTTTTACGTTTCAAAAATACTGACATATGCTCATACATACGAGTCCATATGTATGTATGTATGTATTTACATATGCGTGTATGTATGTATGTATGTCTATTTTTTAAAATACTTTTTTAACAACAACCGACACTACACCATGTCATAATTAAGATAAAACAGGGACGTTGAATCAATTTCACAGAAAGCGTATACCGCAAGAATGAACAATTGCAAATTGCATATCGATCGATAATTCTTTCCGTCGAATTTTCCTTTCCGTGCGGAATCAATAATACCACCCAGTATTAAGATGTCGTAAATCTGTATAAATAAAACTTTCAAACTAGATCAACCGATGAATTTGAAACGAAAAATTGTCAACATATTCTATGGTTGGCCATTTATTTGAGAGACAACAAAAAAAAAAAAAAAACTGTGTAAAATATACAAGAACTTAAAAATATTTTTAACCAACAATAGACAATGTTTGCTCATTCAAAAGTATGTACGTATTTCATAAAGTCGATGTGCGTTATATTGAGTGTGATAAAAAAAATTAAAAGCGTTTTTTTTTCGATACAGAATGTATTTTATAATAACAACAATCAAGAACAATACGAGATCTAGAAGGAGAAAATTAGAAAATAATAAATTAAATTAAATGACATAAACTAAAATTCTAAGCTATTGCGTTTCATTTTACATAAAATAAGTCTTGACAATTATTTTTTTAATGCATCAATAACAGATATCTAATACAGTTTCCATACATACAAGCAGTAGTGGTCTTTTATGACGTCATGAGTAGCAGAAAATTATTTTCAAAAGTGAGTTGCGCCATCTGTGCTTATTGCTTCATGAGTATGAACCAAATTTCTGCAATTAAGCTATTCATAATACAATAAAATATAGAGGGACTTAGCTTATCCCGAATATTTTGCGTATTATATATTATAAAAATTAATTTTTTTTATTATATAACATACATTTTCAGATAGAGCCTATACTACAGGGGGCAAATTACGACAGTATTCCAATACACTTTATATGGAAATATTTTCACATTTCGATCGGTATCGAATGTCATAATTCTACTCCCCCCCTCGCGGAATTAATGAAAACAATTTGAGTTATGGATTATATATTTTGTAAGTTTGAATTCTAACATAAATATTGGTTGCATAACATTTTTAGAGTTTATTGACGAACGCGTTAAAAAAGCGTCCAGAAAGAAAAACCCAGGTTAAGAAGTTATCATGTAAATACCGTAATACTTGTACTTTAAATAGATAAACACCCAGCAAAAAATTACACATTACCATTAGAACTACTTGCCATATAATGACTTACTTTTCTGATTTCCAATTTTCATTACTCGCTTACAAATCACATTACCTAAAATTAAAAAAAATTACGTGCAAGTTGCTAAATGAAAAGAATGTGAAATGTTGACAAATAAAAAAAAGTAAGTGCTTCTCAAGAATAGATTATTTTAGTCTCACGCCTTGTTAAAATCATTAAGTTGGTGATCCAGTAAGGAAGTGCTTCCACCAAAAATGCTTAATTCCAAACTCGATTACCTTTTTTGAAATTTTTTGTTGGGCAGTTCAGTATTGCCACATTGGAATGTTTAAGGTTTCCGATAATCAAGCAGCTTTCTTAACATTTGCATCTATTCAGATTAATAATTAATATTAAAAAATATATAGATAAAATATTAAATTTGCGCAATCTAAAAGTAGCAAGTCCAGTTAAAATCGTGCTTACGAATTGTACAAAAAGCTTTAGATATTTTCTCAACAAAAATTATCTTAAATATGTATAAAATTATATGTATTATCATAAGGTGTAAAAAAGTCTTCTATGCTCTTGATATTTACTTTCCATAATAAATAATATGACAGCCATGCAACGACAGTGTTTGTGTTGTTGCTGTTGCTGTTGCTGTTGCTGTTGCTGTTGATGATGATGATGATGATGATGATTCCCTTTATAATTTATAATTTGTATTCAACAGATTTGATTAAAATAAACTCAGTATTGTTTTGTCGTTTTGTATTATCAAACTCTTTAGCAAAGTTTTTTTTTTTAAATTAATAATAATAAATTTTTGTGTTTTAAGTTTCAAGCTTAACATTGTATTGTGATCCAAATAGAAGCATATTTAAAAGTTTATCAAACAAAATATCTACATATAATAAATCAAAAACCAAATTTATCTATCCACTAAATGTAAGCGAATGAGAAGCTTAATAATTTGTCATACGATACAAATTTAAAATTAGCTAGTTTCCATTTCTGTCTTAATATTAAATAAAAGTTATTACTAAAAAATTTTTAAAAGACCTCTTAATCAATACCTGTTGAGACTAAAAGTCTATAAAAAAGTGAGTGAAATCGAGAAGAGTCGGATCAAAAAGTATGTGATTTTGTTTGTAACTCTGTGAAATAATTGGTTTTTAACAACTTAAAGGTTTACTTTCTTTCCTTCAATGTACACGCTCATTGAATATTTACTGTTTAAATTTTTGTTTGTTATATTTGAATAAACAGCTGAAAGATTCAGCTGTCATATTAAAAAACAAAGCGTTACCATACCTTCTTCCGTTTTCTTATTTAAGTTGGTGAAACCAAAAACTACTTATAATATGTTTCCACTATACGTGCTTCGCTCTCTATTCATGCTTCACACCCCAATCATTACCAAAGCAAATTGCTTCGTCGTACAAATTTGTGAGAGTGAATCAAGTAGATTCAATATGAATCTACTTTCAAAGCACGTAAAATTTGCTATCTTCTCTTCTCAGCTTATCTGAACTAGCTAGTTATGAATAGTATATATGAATAGTATAAAAAGTAAAAAGAAGAAGGAAATATATGTATCTATGTATGCTAATGTGTATATATACATGCGTATGATACATATGTATGTGTGAATGTACATAAAAATGCCAAAACGAAGTATGAATGGGCAATGTAAACGGCATGATTCATGAACATGATTGAGAAAGCGAAGCATGTGATTTAACTCGTAGTGGAAACATACTCGTACTATTAAAGAGACTTTAAATAGAGATCTTTAATTAAATTATAGATTGTTTAAATACATATTTCTGTTTGGTGAAAGAGCCTTTTTTTAACCGACTTCAAAAAAAGGTGGAGGTTATGAATTCGTCTCTATTTTTTCGGTGTCACTGGGTATATTTTAGACCGATTGTAAAAATTATTTTTTTGTCTGAGAGGATATAGCTTCCCAATGATCCCATTGTAAAAAAGTGAGCTGGATACTCCCACAAATTTTTTAAATTTAATTTTATGATATTTTACTTATTTGATTGCTGCGAAACCTATAAAACACCTTTGGTTTTTGTAATCATACAATTTGAATGTTGAAAAAATTGGCGAGGTACGCACATTAAAATTTATTATAATATTCCCCGTGGTTCTGCGAAACTTACTACACACCTTGAGCTCTAAAATAGATACAATCCTCCATTAAAAAATGGTTGGAGTCACGCCCATTAAAATTTAGTATTTTATTTTAAGTGGTTGTACTTTACCGATTTTTATAAGATTTAACACGCACCCTGAGCTTGAAAACCACACAATCTATTTATATTTCACGGCGGAGGCACGCCCATTAAAAATTCATTTTATATTTCACGTACTTCTTCTTATCTTCCTCTTTCAGATCTTTGCATTGAAGTCGGGTTTTTTGCAAAACCTAAATTCAATACAAATGATTTTTAACCCCCGACTAAAAAAGGGGTGTTATAAGTTTGTAGTGTGCGTCTGTGTATCTGTGCATCTGTATATCTGTGTGTCTGTCCGTGTCCACGTACATGCCAAACGGCTGGACCGATTTTCATTTAGTTTTTTCTGTTTGAAAGATGACTTGATCGAGAGGGTTCTTAGCTATGTTTAAAGAAAATAGGTCTAGCCATTTAGAAGATATAACATATTTTCTGAAAAAAGTCGGGGGTTTTTAAAATTTTTAATTTTTGTTATTACTAAAGAGTAATCCTTATTTAAGGAACTTTAAAAAATGCTTAATAAAAAGTACACTCAGGAAAAAGCCGCAAGTTAAAAACAAGATCTCGTAACATTAATTCAATAATTTTCAATGTAATACAAAATGTATATTGAGGTGCTTAAAAGTAAATAAAATTAATAAATTAATACTGTAAATTAATATTTTTCCATATTGAAATAAGAAATTTCAACATGACTAGACTTTCGTTAATGTTTCTTATTAATTTAATATGGTTTTTATTGATTTTAGTATGTTTTTTCTCTGCGTGTATATTTTATTTAAATACGACAAAGTATTGACTGAATTAAGTGTAATTTTTGTAAAAAGTAGCTTTTATAAAAAGTAATTTAAGACATGAATTTTAGATAAAAACTTGAAGAATAATAAGTACCATTTATAAATCATTTTTTTAAATTTTAAGCTATTTTTGGCAAATCTTGTTTCTCATTATTTTAACTTAGAAAAAAGTGAATTTTATATATAATTTTTTTTGTAAAATTTATATAACAATTTTCTATAAAAAATCGTAAGATTTGTTTTTAAATTAAATTTTAGTTTTTCATCAACGAAATTATAATTTTAAATTGTACTTGAAATCACTTAGACATTGTATGGTTTTATTTTTATTTAGGAAAATTATTTAAGAACAAATTTCATTGTGTGCATAATGATCAAGGAATTTTTGATAATATGCATACATACATATCTTCGCTATTTTAACTAACCGACCTAACTAATATTTTTTTGAAAAATGAGTTAAGTCCTCTACTAGACTTTATAAGTCATAATACACATTGCCTAAAATGTTGACGACTATAAGCATTACTTTTGTGCCTATATAAGTAAAAAGATTTCTGACGCAGCCATAAGAATGAATGATAAAACAACCATAAAAGCTGCTCTCCTGTTAAATTTTTAAAAATGTTAGGTCAGTTAGTTAAAACAGCGATGATATGTATATGCATGTAAAGGAGAGGTAAGATAAATATATCGCAAAAATAAATTTTATTGCATTGAACCAGAAAACTGCAAGTAACCAATTTCTTAATTTGTTCAAATAATATATGCAACATCAATTTGATCGAACAAATTGGTCAAACAGATAGTGAAAAGACGACGAAAATAGCCATCCTCAGAAAAATCACTGCAAAAGTATATCAATAGTCACAAGTGGAAAGGCCCTAACTTTTATTTTCACGAAATTGAGTTTTTCAGTAATTTCAATACACTTTACACAAAGACACCTCATCACAAAACTGTATTACTATTGCAATATTGTAAAAAAATTATGCTTTTGTAAGCAGTTTTGCAAAGCAGTTGTACATGCATTTGTACTATTTATTATTTTGTTTTTACATTCTCCTGTAAAATTACATTTATTTGAGTTAGGGCCTTTTTACTTGTGACCACCGATATGTATGTATGTCAATTAAATTTGTCTCCTTTGACATTTAATAAAAATTTATTGTACTAATACACAAACATATGTAAGTATGTGTATAATATAAAATATTAATTTATATACACTTTTTGTATGGTACTCTCAAGAATATATTGAAATAACATAAAATGAAATCGTTTAAAATTCTACATACGTATATGTATGTGTACGTAAATTATATGGTTTCACAATTATTTCACTACTATACTTGTAAGTTTTGAGAAACAGGTCCCTGATCTAAAAAAATTTCTTTTAAAACTATTGTTTATTTTAATCTTTATTATTACTTATAAAACTCTAAATAAAATTTAAAAATTTTGCATCGATGTACATACATATGTACATTTAGAAGATATCACATCTTTTCTAGATATATTCCGTTGAATTTGTGTGTCTGACGCCATATGTCCCAAATGGCTAGACCGATTTTAATTTAGTTTTTTTCATTTGAAAGGTGACTTGGTCTTATCTATTTTTTAGTTTATACTTGCAGATATTATAAATTAGTACAGACATTTGGAAGTTATCTTTTGTGCAGCGTCAACTGCGTCGGGGGTTGCTAAAACTTTAGCCATGGGATGCTAGAAATAAGTAAATTTAAATACTACATATTAATAGATACACAAATCTGTATGCAGATATGTTTGTATGTACATATGTGCAAAACAAGAAGATAAATACCTTTTACCTTTTAAATAAATTTCATAGATAGATTTCAGAATTTGATGTCATGCGAAGTTTATTGGGGACCAGATGTGCCTGTAAAAGTAGAATAATTGAGACAGAGTCGTAGTATTTTAACCTTATCTATAAACAACTTACCCTGATTTGAAAATAAAAAGGGTCTTCATGAAAACGTCAAAGTCTTGCAGACTGTGAATTCTTACTCACGTAAATAGACTAAACAATTTTATAGAAATATATATACACTTTTCTGCCCAATTACACAAATGGTAATATTAAGAGTTTTCATAAAAACCCTTAAAATTTTGATTTTGTTAAAAGTTTTATAAGTCTGCCAAGAATGTTGGCTTTTCAGCACACAATGCTTTGTTCTCCGATGATGTTTATGGGCAAAACCTTTTACTTGATGTTAAGACATCTACAGACTTATGTATGCGCAACGAAAAACTTCATGCCAGGTACCATAAGTGCCGAAATTGAACATGACTTCAACGAATTCTTCCACAATCCAATTATACATGCGTGGGTTAAAACAACATTATCCGCCGATTTTTAATGCCAAATTGTATGGAGGAACTCGTTAAACCCATGTTAAATTTTTTCACTTATCCTACCTGGCATGAAGTTTTTCGTTATGCTTGGGGCTGCTAAAAGCAATAACTTCTGTAAAACGCACTTGCTATAATTATTGACCACTTTTTCTTTTTCAAACTGGATGTCTCATTCTTTCAATAGTTTTAAAATTTTTTCATGAAAGCACACACACATTATCCAACTCTTCCTTTTGCGATATTAGTTTTCCAATAAAGCTGCTGCAGAGGCGCCATTTAACGTTCAATCACTTTGTTTTATATATATGTAATTATTTATATATTCACATGATTATAAATATAATAACAATTATTCACTTATGTATACAATCACTTCTAAATTCAAATGAACATTGAACATTCCAAGAAAGTATAAAGTTTAAAACATCAAAGCCTTCTAAGTAAAATTGTTTGCCGGCGCCAGTATGGGGGAATTTTTGTTTTAAATCCCCTGAAACACTATACCTTTTAAGTAAAGTAAGGCAACACCGCCAACAACATTTTACAATTATTTACAAAATTCCTTGCTTTAATGAAGATATATAACTAAATGGACATAGTTATACTAATTAATTGTATATGTGAGTTCGATTATTAAAAAATCAATAAAAAAGTAAATCTAAGTAAGATGTCCTTAAACTATTCCTAATACTTAAGAAAAATTTAAGCCCTGACCTCTAACTATCCCCTGTGACCTCTAATAATACCATAGAACGAGAAATTGACCCGAAAGTTACCCAAATACATACAAATATATATATATATATATATATATATATATATATATATATATATATATATATATATATATATATATATATATATATATATTCCAGTATGTATGGAATATGTATTTATGCCACAATTTTGTTTGATCATTAAAAGTATCGATTATTTGTGTTACAAATATCACGTTCTTGCTCCTGTGTCGTTTCATCAAGAGCATAGCTATAAAAATCATGAATTTTTGGTTGGTTAAGCACCGTTTATATATATGCATTTCGTTCCAGATTTGGGGATTTCTTATATAAAAAAAGCTTGTTTATTAATTAATTAATGGTTACACAGAAAAAATTATTCCCAAAAAATTTTCAAACAAGCGTGTGGTTTGAAATGTAATTTAGTTTCAGTAAATATTTTTTACTGTTCCAATAAATTATTTGTTCCGATTTTATTTTATGTAAAAAAACTGTATAGAATGAAAATTATCTATATAAAGTAAAATTTGTAACAAAATTTTTTACATTTATTTTTTGTTATATTTAAATTTGTTATTTTCAGTTAAATTTATTTTTGTATACTGAAAAAAATTGTCTGATTTTTTTTAATTTTTTCTGCAAATTATTTTATAGATATAAAAAACATTTTATTTTTTTTTAAAGATTTTTGTTTGCTGTTTTCAAACTTATTATGTTTGTATATTGTGATTCTCAATATAGTATGAAGAGTCTTACTATAAACATACGGAGTTTGTTAGCTAAATTCAAAAATTTTTTGGGTTGAAGTCTACTGACGAGTTCCAAAAGCGGGAACGAAATGCTTAACCATAAAAACAAGCCAATTTTTGAAAGTAAAAAAAAAGTTGAACCTTTTATTTGATTCAGTTATTTTTTTTAAATAAAACTTTTGCTAAGTTTTTAGAAAAATTGGTAAGAATTGTTATTAATTAAGTTAATTTATTTTCTGATAACACGAAAAATTTTAGTGAATGTGTTTGTAAATTATAAAAAAAATTGCTGAATAATACAAAAAAAAAAATCTGTAAAAATGTTTTTCTGTTCCTATATATACATTTGACTGAAAATATTTTGAGTTTCAATCAACTTTTTTCTCTAAAGCATATTACTCTGATCAAATTCTTGAAAAATGTTTATCAACATTGATTAATTAGTATCAAACATTTGACATGTAAACAGTATTAATTGGCGCCTAAAACTATGCAACAATATCTCATGTTTATAGAAACATCCCATGTGTTTGTTGTAAATTCCGTACGAAACAAGTGACACTCTACTTATTTCGTATGAAAACTTAAAATGTTGAAAATACATTTCAAATGCTTATCCCAAGATTTCTGCAGCATTTTTTCATGAACAATTCGTGTCAATTTTTTTATATGTACTTTGGCAGTATTTCGCGTGAAATGTTGAATAGAGTACCAGGCTTAATGCCATAATAAGTTAACTAAAAATAAAATTTTTTTTTCCAGTTAAATTTTTACAAAATTGTTACCAGAATCTACAAATTTCTTTGTAGAACCGCATTCATACAAAATATTTACTGATTCAATGAATTTGGTTACTGAGAACGAAATTTAGTTTTATCTGTGTAGTTTGTATGGTGGGTACCAGTCTTCCCCCTTCTATACCTTAAAAATTTTGGTATAACATGCATTTTGTCCTAAGAACTGTTCACTATCTTAGTTGTGAAGATATGATGTGATCTGCGAAAAAAGGGCATCTTGCCCCACTGTGCGGTGGTTTTAAATCCACTAAGTGGATAAACTTTCATTTAAGCAAATAATATCAATAAGTAAATAAAATAATGTTGTCCATAAAACTTTTGCTAAAATAATATTGTAACGCGTTTATTTTTCTTAATTTTTTAGAATTAAATACTTAATTTTATACCTTAAAAGCTCTGGTGGTGTACTTAAGAAACTGCATATAAAATTCTTTAAATATTTCCATGATGCTGTTAAAAGCTGCTACTGCTTCTGTTGCTCATGGGGGATTACTAACACTTACTTGCTGGTATTTGCAAGTAAATGCATGTACATGTTTGTTTGTCTGTGTGTGTATCTGTGTGAGAGAGAGGGGAGTCTAGAAGTCTATATTACAGTGTGCTTGAGTGTGCTTGTGTGTGTTTCTTTTTGTTGTTGACTTTACTGAAGCTTTGAATTACAATTATAACAATCTGTTATAATATTTAGATTTCAAATATTTGTATATTAAATGTTTTCTATTAAACATTTACATACATACATATAATACAAACACATGACATATATATTACATACTAAGCAAAGATTTGTATAGATGTTTATGTATGTGTGTGTGTGTGTGTGTGTAGTAAATATAAGCGCCTTTAAGTTTTACAGTTTTTTTTTTATAGAAAATCGATGTTTGTGGGAGTTTATTTTTTTTATTGCTCTTATTATTTTTTACGCTTTTGCATGTTTCTTTTAAGCTGATTAACTTGATGTAGATTTAAGTGACCTTGCTTGCTGCTTTGTTTAGACATTCAATTAGGTTTAAGTTCTGAAAATTTTGTCTGTATTAAATAAGTACCTACATACATTCAATTATTTCTAATGACTTTTCTTTTAGCTGTAATAAGTGTTCTTTCTTTGAAAAAAAAAGTTTTTTATTTTGGGTTTATAATTTTTTAAGAATTTTCATTTATATGTAATTTTATTTTTAGTTAATGCTTGTTGTGTCTTTACTTTAGATTTTTTGTGCTGAGCTTATTTGCTGTGTTTATTAAATTCAACACAAAAATGTCTGTGTCATCTCATTACAACACATAGCAACTTTTTGGAGCGAAGAATTAAAGAAAATTAGTTTTTAAAGAAAAATTCCTACAACAGCGCATGTCGTTTATGAAAAATACTATTACTATTGCAGGTATAAGAGAAACGAAGTAAGTGTGAGAATGTGTGTGTGTGTTTGTATAGAAATGATAACTAACACCAACTAAAACATTTGGATTAATATAACTGAGCATGTGTGTGTGTGTGTGTGTTTGTGTGGGCATTTAACTATGAGCATAATGCTGTTATTCATTTTCACTTTTCTAGGATGCTGGATGCTAATGACTTTATTTCTTATGCAGTGTTTATGGGCAAAATTAAATGATAAAAAGAAAATAAATAATAATAACAACAACACTATGAACAAAGTTAATCACTAACACACACAGAATGAGAAATTCTTTAATAAACAGAAATAAATTAAATTAAAAATTTAAATTGCTGAGGTGAAATGATTTAACCGAGAATTTGTGATTTCTCATTCATTGTGTGTGTGTGCGTGTGTGTGTGTGTGTGTGTGTGTATGGAATCTAAATCGAAGTATTTAATTTTTATATTTGCCTTTCTGTTAAAATGAAAAGTCAACTATAATTAGACTTGACTTTCTGAATTGCAATAAATTCAAATATTTTCATGCAGAAAATAGTTTGCATTTATTTTTATATCATTACTAAATTTATATTCAATTAGCAGAATTATGCAATTTTAAGAGTTATACATTTATTTTAAAATGATATTTTAAATCAAAAATATAACAAATGATATTAATGTTAGATAAATTTTTTCGTGTCCTAAATATTGAATTCTTAGTTAGATATATATTTATCTGCTTGCTATTAAGGTCATTATTTTTGTAGTAATTTTCAAAATAAATATTAGGAAGCAAATGCCAGGCTGCACTTAGTTCAACAATCTTTTTGGAATCGACTTCGATTACTACTATAGCATACGATTAGCTATGCCCATGGCGTTGCTCGGAATTAATTTTTGACTATTTGATATTCAAGGGGAGCCAAAAGTCACCATTTGCTCTCTAAAAATTCGATTTAAAAGTGCCCATTGTTCCTGGGGCAGTATGATCAATGGTTCCATGCTGCCAAAACCTTTCCACAGGTCTGTTTAAAATAACAAGACATATAATTTATTGTATCACAAGCCGACACCGCTCTTTATTTACGGTTACAGCACTTCCATCACCATTTTAGCAGAAGTAAGGCAAAATGATATTATCTGATATAATAACACAAAATATTCTAAAAGTATAAAAAAGTTAAACAATTTTTAAGCCCCACTGTGACTTTTGGCCTACCTTGTAGGAGAGTTAAAGTAAAAACAGAAAATACTATTTACTTTGCCTAATAAACTAATCAATGTGCAAGTGGTGTTCGCACAGCAATTTTTCAAATGTCAACTGTTCTTCAAGATCGCTGCAAAGACGCTTTAATATACAAAAATTCTCATTTATGGCAAATGCAGTAAAAAAATTTTCTTTTGTATGGCTGTGTGGCTTTAAATAAAAAAAAATTAAAATCGGTTGCATAATTTCAGAGAGTGCTAAATCTCCGTGACTTAAATTACTTCCTTAATTCAATATTCTCATATAACATATCCTAAAAAGATCAAACTTTAATATTAGTACTTTGCCAAGAACTTAGACACAGCTCCAGTGGCGCAATTGGTTAGCGCACGGTACTTATAATCAGTAATTTGTGTGAGCAATGCCGGGGTTGTGAGTTCGAGCCTCACCTGGAGCAGGTCTTTTTTTTAATATGCAAAAAATTTATATCAATAAAAAGAAACATTTGTAAACAATCTAGCAAAACTTTTTTAATACCGTGGCATAACCGCCAAAAAAGATTAAGCGACATAATTGTCGAACTTAATTTTTTGAACAAAATGGATTATTTTCGATCGTTAAAAAAACGAGTTGCAAAAACTGTGCCGGTTAAGCTTTTTTTGCGGTTATGGCTCGCCTTCTTAAAAAAATCACATTCATTAATAATAAAAAACTGCACTAAAATATGGGAAACGGTCATAAACGTAGAAAATCCGTTCTGAGGAAGGCATTGCCCTACCAGAACTGCTTTTGCCCTCTTCAATTTGAAATATTAAAAATTGCCTGTAATTATCTATTTTAATCTGATTCGTGAAAATCAACAAATAGAATGAACCAAACCTCCCCCTCCTCTCCAGGAAAATTTATTTAGCTCCACGAATGGAAACGATTGACTTGGACCTTCTCGATCATCTATCTCAAGCTTAAAGCGCTGGAAAACCCATTTTAATTGTATTTTTTTCTTAAAAATTTTCGTCAACGATATCTCTCCAAACATTTAACCGATTTAGATCCAAATAGCGGTATGCGATGTAGTTTTTCAAGTCCCAGAAATTCCATGAATCTTGAAAATCAATTTGACGAGAACTTTTGGACTTATGTATTAAAAGAAATTTTCGAAAACAGCTAGTTGTTCCGTTCTACTACGTATTTGTCAGAATATTTATAATTAAATTTGGTGATATTTGTTTATTAATAATTATTACATGTAAGTTGGCTTAAAAAACGATACAAACTCTAGCCTAATCAAATCATAAATATAGAAATTGTTTTTTTTTTAATTTTTCAGCAATATCTCTTCAACGAATCAGTCGATTTTAATCATATTATTCAAAGGAGATTAACTTGCATAGTATTGTACTGCATAAATGTATGTATGTATATGTATGTATGTAAATATTATTTACCGCTTTCCAGAGCTAATTGTTTGAGTCAAAGATAACTTACCTGAAATCTATACAAAAGGCTTAATTTCTTTACGCTTTTGGTAGATACATATGTATGTATGTACATATATCGATACATGTCCAATTTATTGCATCACATTTAATAATCCATTTACTACGACTCATTTACCTGCAAGAAGTCATTGAATGCAAATTTGACCATCTATGTACATATTCTTAGTGCATAGAAAATATTCATTCAGTAAGTCAGCCAGTCAGTCAGTCAGTCTATTTTTAAATTCCTGACTCGAAACTGATTTTACATAAGTTTAGCAGTTTGAAGCATCAACATTGTTATGGAAAGGCATAAAAAGCAACTAAACTTTAACAAATCACCGTGATTTACATGAGCATTAATGCATGCACTAACATGCACACACATACATGCACAAACACACATACACAGATACATACGCTTGAATGCATAGAGAAGAATGTAAATTCATCCATAAACAGATATTTCATAAGTAATACGTCATAATCTCTTCGAAAAACAAAACATTTAGTACGAATACAAATCATACACATACACACATATACACACACACATGCACAAACACGCATACACACACGTGCAAGCAACCAACAATGCAATGCACTTAAATGCTTAAAAATTGCCAAGATTACAAAACGATACAAAATGTACGAGTATAAGAGAATAAGTGTGCATTTATTTGAATGTTATCAGTGTTACCAGTTAGTTTTAAATTTTTATCATTAATACAAATTGCTGCGAAACTAGAAAGGGGATTATTATAAACCTAAGCCATTCCTACACACCATGAAGAATTGTAGCGATAAAATGTCACATTTAAAAAAATGGCTGCACATACCCAGCAAAAATTACACATTACCATCAGAACTACTTGCCATATAATAATGACTTACTTTTCGGATTACCAAATTTCCAGATGGAAGAAGTTGCCAGCAATGTCTATTAACCCTCTATTTCTACATCCCCGACAGTCGATTTGAGTATAAAATTTATATGAAAGGCACTAATTTACTTAAGTGATTTTCATACAAATTTTCCAGATGAGTTGTCTGCCTAATTTGTGGAAACTGCACATAAGTCATTTGCCTATTTAATGTTTCATACAAAGAATGAAATTTAAACTTTTAAATGTATTTAAATATATTGTTACGTAAAAATATTCCTACAGGGTTAAAGCAAAGAACTATCTAGAAGTATTTAACTGAAGCACTAAACGTACACACATATTTACGTGCAAACACTATAGCAACAACAATAATTGTGTACATAGCTACAGACATACACACATTCAAACAAAAATGCGAGCACTTATGGTAACCACCCTGTACTACCAGTAGCACACCGCATTGCCAACATAATACGGGATTTACACGATGACTTTTTCCCCTGCATTTTTCTTGAATTCTCTTTTATGTTGCTACCCTTTTGATCACCTTTGTACCCCTTTTGTCAATAAACTCTAGAAAAGTCACGGTAAAAAGTCATAGTGTAAATCCCGTATAAGAGTCGTTACTTTGAAATTCAAAAATAACGGCCAATCGAATTATCTACAAACGCCTAGAAGCAGCACCATGAATTTTCTCGATTTTGCCAGAGGACTGTTTGAACATCCGGCTACCAATAGTAAATGACAATACAGATGGCATCATGCATAGATACCATTACTAAGTACAGACATGTAATCACGCCTCATATCGGGCGAACATTCTAGAACCGGTTCCTGTACTATAAAAAGTGGCAGCATGTGCGAGAACAGGGCAGTGCTAATCAGAAAGTAGTCAAGTTAAGACCTCGTTAGTCAGTTGATAATTAAGTTGTGAATTAATAATAGTCTGCGATACAGTGGTGAGTTGATTGTTAAGAGCAGTCTGTGCTTTACACGTGAGTTGGGAAAAGGAGAAACTATAGGACAGTCTATAGTGACAGCAAAGTCTGTCGAGGAATTGAGATTATTGTGGAGTCTATCGTGTCGACTGGAGTAAAGGGAACAGCGCAGCGAATAGACTTGTGTAAGGGTGTAAGTAAAGCCAGTGAGTCTTTATTGGTGTATCAACTGTGAGTGACGTCAGAGTGAGTCTCGTAAGTGACGAGCAGCAAACAAAGAGGTATCACGTGAATACTTGCGCAGCCAGCTAAGACACGTGCGTAAACGACAGCGAGGAAGACGTGTGGTAACCAGTTGTGAATATTTGTGTGTAATTTATTAGTTTAAGTTGTATTAGTGTATTTAAGCTCTTGAGTAATTTAGTTTAAGTATATTTGTAAATAAAACGTGTATCATTCTTAACCTTAATTACTACACTCGGCTCTTGTATTCATTTGCAAATCTTCGGGTCCACGGAAAAGCGTTTTTATAGAGAGAAAAATGTAACAATATCTTATTTGTGATAATTTTAAAACATCTTTCTTACATAATTTTATTTCATAAAGACATTCAACAACAAATGAATTTTCAAAATATTACGGGCCTAATTCATTAGAATTATTTTGCTTTTATAAAAGTTTTATTAATCAAATTTCCATAGAAAACTTGTTTCATAAACCTCTTAAAAAACAAAAATATTTTGAATAAGACAGTACATATCTAGCCTTAGAGCAAAGAATTTTTGACAGAAAAGGAGTTTAACAGCCTGTTTTTCGAAAATGAATAAGTGTATACGTTCTTTAAAATAACGAATGAAACCATGTTTTCGTTTTTAAAACATTTATTTATTTTTATGTGTGTGACACCAAAAGAGCTTTCAGTTTTTCACACTCATAAAATTTTTTATGTAAAATTAATTAAAAATCAGTCTACATATTTTTCATTTGACTTTAACGAAAATGTTATTTAATTTTTAATGTTAGAATCTGAACTGACTTAAAACAGTGAAAAACTATTTTTTCCTTTCATTTTTTACTATAAATTATGAAAAATTAAATAAACGAAAAAATCTAAATGGTTTTTTTCTATAAGCGGATTGATTTAACTTTTACAAGAACGAATCTTGACTTCCGTAGAAAGCAAAGATGTTCCCATTGTCTCTCTAATTTTTCTGTGAAAGACTCAAGACCAAATTCAGTATAAACATATAATTTTTGCTTTATTTTCCATAATTTAACTCTCAAACAAATCACAAAAAATTTAAGTATTGGGTCAAAATAAAGTAAAGGTTATAGAAAAAAAACATAGTTCTAACAAACAACGGAAAATACGAAATGCAATGAAAACCTGTGTAAATGGGTAGATTGATTTACAATTAAATGCTAAAATCAATTAAAAGTTAAATTGCTTATCCCCGTATTGATAAAATTTAAAATTAATTTGAAATAAATTTTATTTAAAATTTTTCATAGAAAAATTTTTCAATAGATACTATTTTTTGTATTCCTTCACTGTTATAATTTTGTGAGTGTGATTTTTTCGTTATACCTAAAAAGCTCTTTTTATGCCAAAACGAAAGCTTTAGAATATGTTTTATAAAAATCAAATTTTAAACGTTATCGTTTATAAACGAAACATAAAAACGAAAGAGCTTATGTTTTCTAAAAACAGGCTGTAAAGTTTTAAATTTAACTATTTAACAAGCTGATGGAAAAATAACCTATAATTTTTCTCTCCGGAGATCATATTTGTATGAAATTTTTATAAAATGAGACATTTTTAGATTTAGTTGAACTGCAGTGAATTTTAATCAGAAATAATTTCTTATTTGGTTTTAAGTTCAGTAATTTTAATTCTTATTGAATGAAATATTTTTATTAATTAATGTGAGTTTCTAAAGAAGAGAAGAAAAATCAAACTTGACTTTTTACCTGTGGGAAATACCAATATTTTTCTGTGCATACACGCACTTCATCAGCACACTAGTCTATCTATTTGGGTAGAGATTATTATTAACATCAGCTGTTTAATGTAAATTTTAATGAAACGAAATATGGGAAATAAAATATAAAAAAATATAAAAAAAAAATATTTTTTGATTAATTGTGTAAGCGCATTTTTTGAGTTTTGACTTGAAGTAAAGGCTTGATAAGAAATATCATAATTTCAGCTGAATAATTATGAAATTTTGAATTATTTGATTAGCACCAAAATAAAAACTATAAGTGTGCAAAATTAAAATAAAGTCCCTCAACCTGGCAACATTGAGTGTAGTATATGAGATATTTAACATTTTACAAAAGACACGTTGAGCGAAATAGGCAAAAAGAGATAGATAGAGAGAGAGAGAGAGACAACATTGTATTTGCTTATACACTTTTAAGCTGTTACATTTTTATTGCGAAGGATAATAAACGAGTAAAACAGTTGCATTTGGGATACGACATGACCAGGACATTCAGTGCGAAAAATATTTACACGGGCCGCCATATAACCAAGTGTTACTTTATGGAACAAAAATGTTGAAAAGAGTTTTGGTTTTTTGTTGCCCCGAAAAAGAAAAAAAAACAAACAAATGGAAACAGAAAAGCCAACCGAAAAGAAAAAATCTCACATAAAACCAAATAATGAAAAAAGGATTAAGAAGTAATATGGTTACTACTACAGCCTTTTAATACAAAGAATAACGGAAATTGTGCGTGCTAATGTATTATGGTGAAAACGACAACAAAAAAGGTTTAAGCTACTGGAGAAAATTAAAAAGAAAAATCAAGCAAAAAGTAAAAAAAGGCACACAAAAACAGCAAGCATGAAAAGAAAATCGATAAAAGATAAATTGTATGCTCACCTAAATGTGAGAAAAAATTAAAGAAAGCGACAAAAAATAAATAATAAAAAACGACAAGAAAAAATAACAAAATATACACACAGATGCACTTGCGCTTGCACACTACTACAAGTGTATGTGAGTATTTGTATAGAGTTTTTTTTTATTATAAGTTTTGTACGAGTGTGTTTGTGCTGCGGCAGTATTACGACGGATACGCGATGCATGCGATAGTGTAAGTGGAATTCTCTGCATGCACGAGTAAATACAAACATACACACGAATATATAAATATGTATATCTGTGCATACGTTTGAATATATGAATTTAAAACAATATAAAAATATTTATGTGTAATTAGATGAAGTGCAAGTGGAACAAATAACAAAAAGTATATAAAATAATAAAAGAAATAAATATATATGTATATACACACAGCAAAACAAGTGGGTTTATAAATAAACGAAAAAGTATGTGGAGTTTAGAGAAGGAAACGGATATAACATTAACACATTCTAATGATTGGACTATAAAATATAAAAATAATAAAAATATATAAAGGAAACACGTACTTAAGAATATATATTTTTTTGTAATACAAAATTTTAATTTAAAAATATTTGCGCAAGAAGAACATGAAGCAGTTAAAACTTAAAACATTTTGAAAGGTATTTGCCAGAATTGCGCTGCTTGAAAGCAAACTGCAAAAAAATAACAGGCTTCTTTAAGCTCTTTACCAATAATCCAAATTGCACTAAATAGCAAAAAAAAAAGTCAAGTTCCTCAGGATGTTCTCTTAAGCATTTGAATTTCTTTTTTTGCTTGGTTTTTTTAAAGGTCAATTATTTTGCCATCAAAAGAAATGAAAAACTGTTGTAGAGTGCTTATATGTAATTAGAGTCTAAATAATATTTACATTTATGAACTTTTTAATATGCGGTTATAATCTCACCCACACATACATACACACATGCAAGCATGCATATGCATGTGCATGCAAAATATTTATTCTCTCAATTATGTAAACAGAAATACACACATGCATAATCAACTAATATACAGTGGAGTTTGCTTATAACGAATCGCATTTACAGTGCAATAATTGCTATTTTAATTAATATTTCATACGAGTTAAGTATGTTTACATATATCGAACTCTGGTTATAACGAATTTTCACTTAAAATGGACAATTTTAAATCACCGCAAAAAAAGCATGGATATTCTTATGCTTATACCGAACAAGAAATCGCAGGTTATAGTCTGGTGTTTTTTTTTTTAAATAATAAATAAATAAATAAGTTCCTGCAATTTCTAACCGTTTTTTTTAAATTTCATGAAGAAGCGATTTAAAAAATTTTATTTTTATTTTTTTAATAAAAATGCATTATTTTATTCATAAATTTTTACTTTCATTCAACAAATTATTTACGACGCTTATAAAAAATCTAAACGATGACGAGAAAAATTACCAGGTCTCTTGGTGTTCGTTATAACTAAACTTTACTGTATTACTTATCAGATTAGGGTGTTAATTTTGTTTACGGAAATTTGAGTATTTTACTCTTGCATATTTTGAACGAATTTCATCCGTTATACCTGAACTCTACTGTATTACATATTAAAGCAGGGTATTACAATTTCTTTACGCAAATTAACGATTGCATATTTTTAGAACAACTTAGTTGGTTATAACCGAACTCTGCTGTATTACATATAAGAATAGAGTATTACAGTTCCTTTATGGAAAATTAAGTATTTTACTAATGCATATTTTTAGAAGAATTTCTTTCGTTAAAACCAAGCTGTACTGTATTAAATATTAGAGTAGAGTTTTACAGTGTCTTTATGGAAAACTTACCAGGTCTCTTGGTGCTCGTTATAATTGAACTCTATTGTATTACATATAAGAGTATTGGATTACAGTTCTTTTATGAAAAATTAAGCATTTTACTGTTACATACTTTTAGGAGAATTTCATTCATTATAACCGATCTCAACTATATTACAAACCAGAGCAGGGTATTATAGGAAAGAAAATTACGTATTTTACTACTGCATATTTTTAGTGGAACTTGGCAAGCTGTTGCAGCTGCGTTACTATATGAAAGGGAGCAAACTCATAGTCATAAACAAACTATATTTTAACTGCCTTATTTATAAAAAATATTTCTGTTTTATAAGAGGTTAATAAAACAAATTTTCTATGGAAATTTTATTAATAAACCTTTTATAAAACAAAAATATTTTTTATGAATTCGGCCCTAAGAAATTAAAACCAGTGCTATTATAAAAAATACTGGTTTTAAAGTATACTTTGTTTTGACTATGATTATGCACCAAGATAGCTCAGAAGAAATTTTATACATTATGGATTGATAGAAAAGTAAAAAAACACGCTTATTATTTATGCAAATACATAATTTGGGAATTTATTTCTGAAAGAAAAACAATATCATTCAAATGTAAGCCCATGAGTAATGTTGGTGGCACTTATTAAATTGAGAAGTAAGATTTCTTATGGCACAGCGGCAGGTAACCTCCATTGGTTCATTAATTTTATTTATTAATCATCAATAATTTCTTAACCGGAATTATGTTCAGTATTTTCAGTTCTTATTCAATGAAATATTTTTCTGAATTAATGTCATTTTCTAAAGAAGAGAAGAAAAATTAAAGTAGACTTTTGAATTGCGCATTTTTCTGTGCAGCCATGCACTTCATCACTACCCATGTCTATCTACTTGGGCAGAGATTGTTATTAGGCATCAGCTATTTAACGTGCATTTTTAATGAAATGGCACCTGAGAAATATTTCATTCTATAAGAATTGAAAATACTGAACTTAAGCCCGATTAAGAAATTATTCCTGATTAAAATTCACTCAAGTTCAATTAAATTTGAATTTAATTACTTTTATTTAGATTTGAGTTAATACCATAGTAGGGATATATCAATAAGAATTAAATCACAACTACGTAAAGTGGGACTATGGTTCCCCACTGTTTTTTAACCACTAAATTTCAAAAATCGAATGACGCAGTTTTCTACAGAAATGTTTTAATATGAAATGTGCATTGCTTTTTTTGTTTTAGAAATAGTTGGATCGTATTTATTCTTGAAAATTTTAAGTAAAGTCCATGCCATCATAAGATAAGAAATATATACTTATATATCATTTTCTTGATAATAATATCTGGCTTTGCTATATTTGAAAAATATATTAATTGTATATTATTAAAAAAATATTGTGTGGATGTAACGAACCGTTAAAAAGATATATTCAAATCGATAAGCCTCTAAAAGTTAACTTATTTTTGAATTTTAATTAAAAAAATTTTATGTAGCCCCACCACTTTTCTGTAAGCTGTGCTTTCAATAAAATCAAACGTAAGAATGGCTTCTTTCGAGTAAAAAATGGTTTATGGAAATTTCCGAAAAAAAATTATTATAAATTTCCGGTGAAAATGACGAAACGTATGAAATTTTTGCAAAAAAAAAACACTATTGCATACTTTTAGGTAAAGTATTTACTGAACCCTCTACTGCATGGAAATGTTTAAAATAAAGAAAAAAAAATAAAACATCGTAAATATATGTTAATTAAGGACAATTTAATATGTATGTAATAAAAGATAAAAAATAAACTGGACATTTTGGAAGAAAAAAAAAAAAATAAAGCCATAAGAGTTATTTTTGGGGGAAAAAAATTATTCGTTGTGAAGACTTATAAAACAGTTTCTTTTGTCGTTGTAACCCAAGAACACGTTACATTTTTCCCATAACGTGAATGAGTAAAAAATATCATACCTCCCAAGGTATAATTGTATAGGGCATGGAACTGCCTTCTTAGTTTTTCACGATCTTTAAAAATTGCACGCACCAAACGCGATGAAAATGTAAATAAAAAGAGTGTTGCTTTACTGAAATTATGTAACATTAATACTTTTTTCTTACCATATTGAAAAATAAAAGTTATTTAAAAAAATAAAAATATAATACTAAATTCATTTCAGGAATCGTTTTTGGTTTTACTAAACTGAATAAAAAAAAATTTTTTTTATTATCAAAACAATATTGCCTGTAAGATAGATCCTTGGGAGAAAAAAGTTATGACCCTATTTTAAATTTACCAACTTAATAAAATTTAACATTTCTGCTGGGGTATCCAGTCCTTAATAAGGTCAGGAAGGTTTGTGTCTCCTTGAAATGGCAAACTACTTGCCTTCCAAATTGGAGGTATTGGCCTTTAAATAGATTTTGCATGTTAAGGAAAGAATAAAACTTTCACATGTATATATTTAGGTTAATTATTTAATATTGGTGCATGAAAGGCCATATTTGGCTTCGTCAGGTTTTACAAAAAATTATGCATAAAATACTTACTTTCCAGATAATTTATATTTTTATTTGAAAAATAACTTCACTTTCTATATGTATATATACCCAGCAAAAAATTAGACATTACCATCTGAACTACTTGGCTTATAATGACTTACTTTTCTGATTGCCAATTTTCATTACTCGCTTACAAATCACATTACCTAAAATTTAAAAAAAAAATGACGTGCAAGTTGCTAAATGAAGAGAATGATTTTTTGGACGAAATAGATTACGTGAAATGTTGACAAATAAAAAAAATGTAAGTACTTCTCAAGAATCGATTATTTTAGTCCCACGCCTTGTTAAAATCATTAAGTTGGTAATCCAGTAGGGAAGTGCTTCCACCAAAAATGCTTAATTCCAAACTCGACTACATTTTTGAAATTTTTTGCTGGGTATTTCTTTTATTATGTTTTTGTCAGTAAATTTTTGAGCAAAATTGTACACAAATCACTTCAAAATTTACTGTTGATCTCACACTTGAAGCACTTAAAAAAACTAAAGGAAACATTAGCTAAAGTACACTTTGAAAATATTTAGCTTTACATATGGGAAGAAAACAAAGCATAGAAGATGACAAATATTATTTTCTTTTGATTAATTCCCGTTTTTATAAAAATATAATGCAATAAAAGATAAAACCCATATATGGCGTTGTATGTGGTAGCGGATGAATATTGAATATAGCAACAATTTCTTTAAAATAGAGTCGAAAAAGTTTATGGACATAATCAAAAACAAAACCATACACAGAAAAAAGTATTCACCAATTAATATTTTCAATTAAAAATTTAATTTATTCAATTAAATTTTTAATGGTATTAATTAATTTGTGTTGAAAAACTTAATTCATATTAACAAATTGTTTATATGTGAAAATTTAATTAATTTTTTAATTGATATTACATTTATTTTAATTAATATTAAAAAATCATTCATATTACTTTTTTGTGTGTATGCTTTCGAAGATTATCAAATGATTATTTTTATAATTTTGTTGTTAATAGAACAATGATTAAAAACATTTTCGATTTTATTTTTCAAAGTTTTTAAAATTTTTTATACATATGATGAACTTAGTGATCACCCTGGTTATTCCAGAAAAAGTAAGATTAGATTGGACACAGCAACGTACAGAGGCGAGTAAGGAATCGGTTGGAAATGTTGCAACTCCATCAAACATTTTCACGCTGACAGTTTTCGTTGCTTAGAGATGAGTTCTAAATCAGACCCTTTTATAACCAACCAGCCAGCTTTGAAGAATAAATTTATTTTTTTTTTGTCGAATGTAATAAAAAATATTAAAGTCGAATTCTCGTTAATATTTTGTATGAGTTTTATTGGGTGTGGGCGTGGCCAATTTTGATGGAACTCGGTATTAATTTTGCTTATTGTAGAAAGTGTACGGCCCATATTTGAAGACTTTTGCTTGGATTTTGGAAAAATTTTATGCCAAAAGCTCGAATTTGATTGCATGGGCTGTGGTAGATGGGTATGGCAGATTGTGGGAAAATTTAATATCTTAATTAATACAATATGATACTTGGATCTAAGACTACTCTTTATAATTTAGCATGAGACTATCAGCTACCATGCTCTGTGGAGGCCAACTTATGTCACCTCTTTTGCATATTAATTTTTTAGGGAAGCTAGGATTCTCAATGGCAATCTGGGCCCTTAATTCTTGCATAAATATAGTCTTTCTGCAGCATAACGCCGATCTATATACATTTAAAGCACTTGTGTGTTTCTTAATTGAAATGTTAGCATTGCTACGAACAGACCTATTAAATCAATATATTCCGTTTTCTATCGTTTTTGATGATATCGGTGGCTTCAATTTTCTTTTTTTTTTTTTGATACGAAATTAACCCACACTATGACTTAAGTTAAACTGATAAAAAATCCATTTTAATGTTTTTTTTTTTTTGTAGAAACAATTAATATTTTAATAAACAAGTAAAATATTAATATTATTCCCATATTCATAAATTTTTATTTCATTTAAAATTTTTCGAACAAAAATATTTTTAAAACTGATTTCGAATACATTTTACAAGCTTTAAGGCCTTATAAAAAAAATGTAGGTACACAAAAAGTTTAACAAACAAATTTGTATACAAAAGTTGTTATGTAAACCTTTTGTAAACCAAAATTATTTTCTCTCAATACAGAAGTTAAAGTTTAATCTAACAATTCCCAAGCAAGAATTTTTTTCATTTTATTTACAAAAAATCAGCAGTAAAAATATATTAAAAATTATTTTACCTTCAAGTCTGTTGCTCATAAAATAATAAATACAAAATAAATGCTTAAAAAAAGCTTAATCAATGTTAATCGTAACATGTAATTAAGCGAAACAAGTCAGTAGCCTTTTTTTATCGTATTGAAGCTAGCTAGAATTGATTATTTTTTTAAATTAAATTTTTACTATTTCTTTGTTTTTTTTTTTTTAGTAAATTTCCATATTTTGGTAATTTATGAAAGGAAATGACACAGTTGGGCGAATAAAATGCTAAAAGCATAATGTTTTCTTCAATTGGAGTATTTCAGATAAATTTTTCCCTAGAAAGCAATAAATTTGTTAACTTTATGTTATATATTCTATTTATTAGAAAAATAAAAATGTCCAAGCCAGGAAGGAAGTAAAATAATGAAGAACGTGATATTCATTTACGTTGTAATTTATGTATTCTTCATGCAAACTAATGCATTTTAAGAGAGCTTTAAAGATTTTCTTAAACATCTTTAAGGAAATAAAGAAAATGGGAAAGAGAAAAACAATTTAACAGCAGACCTTTTACTAAAAAATTCCAAATGATCTGCAACTGTGGGTTGAAGTATTCTATGCTTGCATTACTGATATCATCTTCCCTATGGGAAAACTGTTCGAGTTACTGGCCATAAGAGAAGCTAGTAGTGTGTTGTGTGTGAAATTTTCGCCGATAGCCACATAACACACATTTTTCTCAACCCTAGTTGGTCTGTGCAAAGATATGCTGTCCGAGAGTTAATACTAATTGTTATTATTTGGGCAGATCCAAGCCCAATGAAACTTAATATTATTATTTTATATTCTTATATTTTTATCGGTTTTTATGAAACCTGGCAGTCACCTTGAACTCAAAAAAGATACAATCTTGAATTCACTTGGGCGGGACATAGGCATTGTTGAATCTAGAAAAGTGGGCGAACACTAATATCTGCCAAATTGGGCTTTACCACGGCCTTAAAAATATAAATTTAGCACTAAAAATTTTAAAATAAAAAATTAAAAAAAAAATTAACTAACTTCAAAAATAACCACTAAAATTTTTTAAATATTTTATATAACTGAAGGGTAGATTTTGTAAATACAAACGATTTTTTCGTTTTCTAATTTGTGTGGAAAAAATATTTTTTGAAACGAATTTTCGTTATTTTTCATACAAGTTTGAAACATTTAGAAACGATTTTTTTTTGCAAAATCTGCCTATGATTATAAATTATTTTTAAATTTATAAAGCTTTTTTTTTACTTTGATATAATTTAAAAACAGTTGTATATAATAATCTCAATATGTTTTATTTCTTATAGCTGAAAATAAAATCTGGCAACACTGATGATATTTACAAGATCGGGTGCTGCAACTTTTATTTTCCCCAAAAAGGCTGGACAATTTTATAGTAATCGGCTGGGTCAAAAATATATGATATAAAATGTTAAATTGAAGAGGGGCGTGGTTCTGCCCACTTCTGTGAATGTGAGATAACGTGATCGAAAAATTCTAAGGAGTGTTGCAAGATGCGCAGGATATAGTTAGTTAGAAATACATGCCCTTTTAATAATAAATTTTTATAGGCTTCACCTTTCCCATTTTTATGGGAGTGGGATAAATCGCCTGCCTGCTGCTGATAAGCAGCATACTTGTCTAGTAGTCGGAGAGTGCAGGTTCGATTCCTGACAGAGACTGTGGGTATTTCTGCAGACAAGCGAAAGTAGCTTCGCAGTTTGTGTTTGTTAAAGAAAAGATGAAAATAGACAAAAACAGAACTTTCAAGCCTGTCAACAAATAAAAGACTTCTGAAGTTATAAATTGAGTGTTTTCTTTTTTTTTTGAAGTCATATAACATACAAAAATATTTTTCTATTGAAAAAAAAAATAAATAAAATTAAATAGAAAAAACTTTGTTTTTTGTTAATTAAGAACGTTTAGATGCATTTCGTTGCTGCTTAACCAACTAATCAGTAGACTTGAGCCAGTGTATACAAAAATTTCCAACAAACTATTGACGATTACAAAACTACATCGAGAAACTTTTTCAAAAATCAACACAAATGGCAACATACATCCTTCTTTTGGTCTTCTTACTTCATAACTTCTTAAAGTTCTTTTTTTCTGAAAGGTTATAGCTTCCATTTGGTCCCATTGTAAAAAAAAGCGGGCGGGGATAGGCCTGCAAATTTTTTTATTTGATGTTATGATATCATTGATGCCAACTTTTTGGACTCTAAAAGCATATACAAATTTAAAAAAAAGCACTGAAACTCGTAATTTTGAGATCTAAAAAAAGTAAAAAGTACTAACGTGAAAAACGAATGAAGATTCAAACGAGTAAAGTTTAATAATGATTAATTTTTTCTAAGCTATTCTATATTTCGGCAATAGTATCAACTTTAATGAAATATATCAGCCGAAAAAGAAGAAACAAATGCAACAAGTTTTTATTAAAATTATTTTAAGATATACAAAAATTTCTTAAAAGCACTACTTAGTGCCTTTTCTTAACTTTACAGAAAAAAATATTCCTGCAATAAACAATTTTAATTGAAATTAAAATTAAAAATCAATTAAAAATATATTTAAAACATTTAAACTTTTGCTTAAAAATTAGTTATTTTTGCAATAAACAACTGTAATTGAAAATAAAACCAAAAATAAAAAAAAAATGTATTTGAGTCAATTAAACTTTGTAATTAATAAAATTTTTAAGCAAATGTTTAATTGATTGAAATACAATTTTAATTGATTTTTGATCTTATTTTCAATTACAGTGCTTATGGCAAAAACAATAAACTTTTAAGCAAAAGGTTAATTGACTTAAATACGTTTTTAATTGATTTTTGGTTTTAATTTCAATTAAAATTGTGTATTGCAGGAATATTTGTACTGTGTTGGCACTAACGCTCAAAGTTTGGCGTTTTTGGTCTTCGAAAGCACTAAAAGCCGAAAGCACCAAGTTGGCGTCGCTGCCTGCGAAACCTAGAGAATACCTTTGGTTCTTATAATTACGCAATTTTAAAGTTGAAGAGATGGGCGGAGTTACGTCCATTCAAATATATTATTATATTATATTTCACGTGGCAGATTTTTACGTAACTTAACACACACCCTGATCTCTAAGGGCGACTTTTTGGGTACGAGATTAAGATTAGTTTATTTCTATAATTAGCTAATCCGAAAATTAACTTAATCTCAAATTAATTAGTTTGATATTTTTGAGTGGTAGTTTAAACTTCTTATTATTTGTAGTATTACCATACTGAGGAACAAAATAGTGGTAACATTTTCTGTGCAAAAGTCATACATGTTATCAACACACTTTGATTTTTTATGGAAAGAAGAAGAAACTGCCATGTTTTATTATTTACAAGTAAAATATTGCGCGTGTTAAAGGAAATAGATAAATAATATAAAATATATATATTTATTTATGTGTTTTTAAATTATTTTATAATATAATTTTTACAAATAGTTATAAGTGTCACAAGTGTATGTTGTCAATGTTAATGTATGATTAAACCAGCACGATTGCCCGCTTAAACTAGCCAAAAATCACAAATGAAGATTAAGGTTAATTTAATCTCTAATCTTGAACTCAAAAAGTCGCCCTAAAAGAAACACAATCTTGCATTTAAAAAATGGGTGTAAGCACGCCCATTAAAATTTAATTCTATGTTGCACATACTTCTTCTTAACCAACTGATTTAAATTTGTTTTTGTTTGAAAGAGTTTATTTACTTCCAGTTTGGTCCCATACATTTTTTTTCGAAAATGTTCTATCACATATTTGTATTGAACTCTTTTTTTTTTGGCAGAATTATTTTGAAAAAAAAAATACTTTCTTGTTTCTTTCTTATTTTCCTTTTGTATACAAGTTTTTTCACTTTTTATATTTTTAAAACTTTTAATACCAGCAGTCTTAAAATATTTATAATTTTTTCCGTTTAAAAATATTATAACTTTTCCAACTCTGCCCCACATATGTGAGCACACGTTGAAAATGTGAATGGGGCAATTAGTGTGTAATTTAAGTACCTTTTGTGTGAAGAAAATTATAAAAATATGGATTCATACATGCACACACACACTATATAGTTATACAAACACTAATAAATATGTTTGTGTGTGTGTGCGTGTGTATGTTTGCATCCATGTACTTAATATATTTTTATATTATGAACTAAAAGAATGCTAAATAATTTAGTTCACATTTTATTTTTAACAGCACAATGGGGGAAAAAAACTCTCATACGAACAACCGTGCAACTGTACTTAGTCCAATTCATAATTTTACTCTTACTTTTATGTCAAGTGTTGCCATAAAAACTTAATAATAGTTTTATAAGTTGCAAGAATTTTTGAAAAAAAAATTAAAAGTATTTTTAAATATTAAAATAATTGAGTTTGATTGAGGCACATTGTTTATAATAAGACAATTTGCTTTTATATTTTTTTTTTTTGGAAAAGGGAATACAGTTAATTAATTGTTCGCTAAAGAACATATGAGTATAAAAGTCAAAATATTTTTTAAAATTTATTTTTAAATTCAATTAAAAATTATGACACACAGTTCACTTTGCAGGTCATCTTTGGAACTTACGCCTAATTTCAAGGTGAAAACTTTAGAAAATCTATACTTTCTATAAATAATCAATAAAATATTATTGTAAAGATTAACGTGACAGTAACCTAATATGAGTTTTCTTAAAAAAATTTGATAAGGCAGAAAAATAAACCAGAAATTATTACCTAAAAAGCATAATACGCCAGCACACAAACACAAAAGATCAAGTTGAAGTAAACATTCGAAGTGTAATAACAACTATTTACAATGATGTTATACTTTCTGCTAATTAAAAAATATGCAACCACACAAACACATATGTCAATGAAGATGAAATCTACATACAATGCTACCGCACACATAATATTGTTAACGTAGATGCAAACAAGCGAACAGAATGATTTCCGACATGAATTAATGAAATAATCGAAGCCTAAATTATTAAGAGACTTTTGAACGTGCTGAGACTTTCAGAATGTTACTAGCATTTTTTTTTTTGAAGATTTATGTTAAGTATAAAAACAGAAATTAGTCCAATCAGATAGATTTTCCATACACAAAGTTTATTTCGTAAAGTCTCGAGTTGAGACCAGGAATAAAAGCTAATGTTCTCGTTTCCCTTCTCTTCTCCTTCAAACTCAAGACTTTGCAGAGTAAACTTTGCATTAGGAAAAACCCTCTAAGCCATCATTGTTGTGCTAATAGTTAGTCAGAGTCAGGGCAGTCAATATAGTCTAGTTGAGTCGAATATTGTGTAGAGAATAGAAAATTTAGCATTGTGGTATCCCGCAGTGAATTATATTAACATCGAGGTATAAAGCTCTTAATATCAGTGCAAAATTAAAAAAGTTTACACTTTGGACTTTTCTATTGAATTGCAAATATACAAAACTACAAAACGATGTTTTAAAACATAAAGCAAAGTTAACATCGCGGTATCCAGCAGTGAATTATACTACCATTGTTTATTTTAAAAGCTCTCAATATCAGTGTTAAATTAAAAAAAAAGTGTACATCTAGGTCAGTCAGTGTCATTGAAGTGAGTATAGTCGAATCAACTATTATGCAAATTTAACAATGTGGTATCCAGCAATAAATTAAATTAACATTGTGTGTTTTAAAGCTCTAACTATCACAGTAATATTAAAAAAATTCACAATTTGGACTTTTCCATTTAATTGCAAATATATGAACCTGCAAAAAGGACGTTTTGAGATACAAAGTGAAGTTAACATCGTGGTATCCAGCAGTGAATTATGTATTGACATTATTTGTTTTAAAAGCTTTTAATATCAGTGTAAAAATAAAAAAGTGTATACTTGTGAGTTTCTTATTTAATTGAAAGTACACAAGCCTACAAAAACAACAATTTAGAATAACGCTTAAGAATGTAAAAATTGGTGTCTGAGGTGGTATTGCAAAATTCAACTAAAACTCATACGTTTAAAAATATTAAATGCAACCATATTAAAAATGTTTGATAATGATTAATATATCTGGACTAGATAAAATTTACTATATTCAAAGGAATACCTAAAACAAAGTTAACATCGTGTTGTCCAGTAGTGAAATAAATACAAATTCTGTATTATAAAAGCTCTTAATATCGGGGTAAAGTAAATAAGGTATTCTGATTAAACTTGACACTTTTTTTTTTATATTAAATTGTAAATATTCTACCTTACAAAGCAATATTTTCTAAAAGGTAAAAACGTAACAATTGGTGTCAGAAGTGGTTTTGAAAAATTTAACTAAAATTCACATAATTAAAAAGGATAAACGTAATAACATACAAAATTTAAGGCAGCGATATGTCCGAAATAATTTAACTTTATTTATTTTATTTTAACTTTTATTTAAAGCAGTATTCCAAGTTCAAAAAAGAATTTAATTCATAATTGAAATCGATTTGACAGGAATTTTTAGAGTTATCAAAATTTAACGCTTTTTTTTAGAAAATTTTCCTCAACGATAACTCTCAAACGAATCAATTGTATTTAATAATATTTAAAGCAATCGACGTTTTTATGTTTAAGAACTAATTGAAGTTTTGATTTCAATGAACTAACTGCCTGTTCAACGACATCGCAAGAAAATCAAAGCGATCGAGAGCCAGTCACTCGAAGTCCAGTCAATTTGTATTTAACGATGTCGACAGTGCTCGTTCGCACGGACTTACGTTTGACACTTGATGTTCTTTACGTGGTAGTGAATGAAAACGTTGTCAGATTGGAATTTTTGTTATATTTAGTTGATTTCTTTAAAATTTAAATTTAAATTTGTATGAGAATATATACAAACCATATTGAACAATGAAAAATCCTTCAATAAAATAGTCGCACAACAACACCCTGTTAATATCGTTTTGTTGTACAACTACGTTTGTTGTTTGAAATGTGCGAGTACTTTGTATAAATGTAATGTAAACCAACAATCAATAGAAAAATATTCAGTAATGTTTTAATTCATATTTTGTGTCTTTTGTGTAAAAATAAAAAAATAATATAAAAATGTGAATAAATAAAATAATTAAGTGCTAAATGAATGTTTTTGCACTTATGCACTTATGTTTTCTTTCGAGTTCCTGTTTGAATAAATGTTCGTTGTTGATGAACCCAAAGAAATTTTTTTTTCGCTTAGAACGCCTAGCCTCGACATCGTTGAACAGGCTGTAGGTAGTTTAAAATTTATGTGAAAAATTCATTTTTTTTTGAAAGTTCTCAAAATTTTCAAAATCGAGTCGGTTCACTTTAAAACGAAAGCAGATTTTTTTCACGTAAATATTAAAAATAAAAACTACGTAGTTTATAGTAATTTATTTTGTACCGAAAGAAACAAATCTTTGGGGGTACCCACTCGGGTTTAAGGGACACCGTACGAAATCTAAGTGAGATCAATGTTTTTGCAATGTCGAAAATTTGTTGCCGATAGTTTAAGACATTCTTGTGTTATACGAGGCTTATAACAGTCTTAAATACAACACACATATATTTACACATACACACACGTACGGTCATCATCGTTGTCAGCATAGATTCCCATGACCTCAAACTGTCGAACTGTAATGAAAATTCGATAACAGAATGAAATTAGTAACTTTTTATTTAACAAACACAACTCGCAAAGCGATTATCTTGTCTGCAGAAAACACCCAGGGTCTATGGCAAGAATCGAACCCACGACCTCTGGACTGAGAGGCTACCATCGCTACCAATGAGCCACAGGGGCACCCAAACTTCTTACTTTTTATAGCAGAAAGTTAAAAAGGTGGAAATATAATATAATCAAGATTATTTTTATTTAAATGGAACTGCTCAATATTTGAGCAAAATATTTAAATTTTAGCCTTAGTTATTACCATTAGTGTTCTTTGTTTTAAAACTTTCAAAAATAAGAAGAATAAAACACCACCGAATTTCACTATGTAAATATTTGTCTTAAACAAGTGTTATATATATATAAGACTTCTTTTCATGTGGTTTGTAATTATGTTTAAATAAAATTTATTTGCATACTAATGCTTTCATTTATTTATTTAAGTATAAAACACTTGTTAACATCTGAGCGAATACTCCTTTAATTAAGTCACGTAAACAAAATTTACAGCAAAACGTCGTTAAAAAAATGATAAATTAGTTACAAGCCAACAATTATTTATACCACTTTAGTGGCATTAAAATAATCTATACTGAGGACATAAATTCAATTCAAAGAGACTTTACTGAATAAAATTAATTAATTTACCCATTTCTTTGATTAAAAACCCATTTCAATAAATGCTAAGAAAGTCAAGCTAAACTACTAACAGTTTCCCTTTATATGAAAACAGGATATTTTAATTTCCGAAAATTAATTTTATAAAGAACTTTTGAAAAGTTACAAGCTCTTTGAGAAGCTGTATCTAGGAGGGCACACATGAGTTGCTTAAACAGCAATGAAATGCATCGAGGAGTGCTAATCAAATAATAAAAAAACTTTTTTAAATTCTTATTTATTTCTTATTTATTTGCTTTAAAAGTATTTAACCAGAGCTGGTCGTCAATAATCTTTTTTGGGTATTATTGGCATTGTTTTCTTATTAATATAGAATAACTGATCAAATACTTGCTTTCTTAGCACCCCCCGCCCCCCCCCCCCCTCAAAAAAGAGTGTATAAAAAAGTATGAGTTTGCATTTTATTAAAATGAATGTTTAATAACTGCTGCTCATAACTAATCTTCGCTTAAGTAAATGGACAATGGCTGCTGATGAAGTGAGTGGTGGGACATAGAAAATGCAGCATTACCCCATCCAGTCTTAGTTAACATTTCTGATTGAATTCACAAAATCACATTAATTATTAAATAAAAATTGGGTGTGTTACTTTGGGAATTATTTGATAAAAATTGAATATTTTTATTGCACTTTTTCCCCAAATTAATTACTCAATTCTCACAACCTATTTTCGGAGTCACAGGACGTACATAAATTGTTGGTTATTTCAATTTAAATATTGTTTATAAACAAATGTTGCTATAGAAATTATCAACATTTTTTGTAATTATGACACATGACTCCGACAATAAATACATATGTGATGAATTGAGCAAATGTTTCACTTGTTAAAATAAATTAAATGTATTTGATATCTATTTAAAAAAAATTAAACATTTGAAATAAAAAATAATTCTAATCCAATTTTCTTTAATACATTGACATTGATTAGTCCTCATTTATACTATGCAAGTCTTATTGCTAAGCTGATTAGTTTGTTAGGAGAGAGAGAGAGATGAGGGGAACATAATAGTTTTTTCCCCTCATCTCACTCCCCTAACAAACTAATTAGCTTAACAATAAGACTTGCAAAATGTAAATTAGGACTTACTAATTAAGTTTGGGAAAAACTCGAAAAACTAATAAAAAATTTTCATGAGAATCTGATTAAATAAAATTCATTACACCCTAAACAATTTTTTGTTATAAATAGTTGGAATAAAAGTAAATAGAAAATATAATTTTTTGGGAACATTTTTTTAAAGGGAGTTTTTATAGAGGTATATATGCAACTTTGAAATGGAATAAGCCGAAGATGAATTTTTTAAACTGACATGAAATTTAATTTATTCGAAATATAATCTTTTGCATTATAATTTAATTATGACTTCAGGTATATGACCGTCACGGCTGGCTCGGACGTGGTCTAATCTGGAAGTCCAATTTTTGATGATTTTTTTCCAACATTTGTGGCCCTATATTGGCAATAACGCGGCGAATGTTGTCCTCTGTTCTCTATGGATTTCACATATCTTCACAGAAAATAGTCTAGCGGCGTTTAATCGCATGATCTTGTAGGCCAATTCACGGGTCAGAAACGTGAAACTATGCGGTTATTAAAGGTTTCAATAAATCAATTGTGACATGAGCTGACATATTGCAGCGCCTTTTTGAACCACAGCTCCCGCACATTATGGCTGTTAAATTGGTGAACGAAAAAGTAAGTAATTGCGGCTTTATAGCAATCACCGTTGACGAATAGTCTGATTCGGGTCTTCCTCTAAAGCAATGAGTTCTTTCTTCTGTACACACTATACGGCGTCTCTGAGGATGCGTATTATCATTTAGAGAAATGTGGTGTGAAAACATTCTATAGTTAATCGAATTAATTGCTCTGATGGACGATTATTTTGACAGTAAAATGGACGTAGTGCGTGATACGCATTGCGAGCAGAGCAGAACCATTATTTTCGAAATAAATTTGCACAATTTGGAAGCGTTGTTCAGTCAGTCAGTTAGTCTATTCAGGTTGAAATGTCAAACCACCAAACTAAACATAGAACAATTCTCAGCTGGCTAACTGGCCGCCAGTTAAAAAAGTGCTACCAACTTAAAGTTTTATACCACTATAAAAACATCCTTTTTATATTGTGGAAAAATTAACATTAATTTTTTTGAGATTCGTTTGAGCGATATCGTTGACGAAAAATGCTGAGAAAAGCTCTTTATTTTAATAACTCTAGATTTTTTTTTCAAGTTCGTTTAATTTTTTATGTCGCAATATCGAGAGTTGTTATCGAAAGTTTTGAATAAATTTTGCCGATTGAAATGATTTTTTGGAATCAAACTTCGGAATTCTCCCGCTTAACATCCCTAAGGTTTTTATCACTTAATAGGAAATTTTTCTTTTATCCCTCACGCTCAGGCTCACGCCACCTCACGTGTGCCAACTTTTGACTAGACTAATGCCCTAATTCTGTTCGACGATTGTACCGTCTTGTCTATGGACGAAAAAAAGCCGCAGTTGTGATTCTTTAAAACAATTATTAGTAATAGTCTCTGCTAGAAGGTGCGTGTATTTGCTTTATGATTTTATTCCAAACATTACATCCAACACATAGTTTTTCATATATTTTTCAAAATATTGTATAATACTTTCATTTCATTTTTATATTTTAAAAACATGGTAATAATATTTTTATTTTTCATTATCAAAGACAACAATCATTTTTGAAGAAAATAATTTGAAGAATTCAAAAACAAGAACTCAAAAGTATTTTCAAACAAAAACGTCCTAATTCTTCTTACTGAATTAGGGCATAATATAAATATTAATACACTCATCTTCGACGTTATATTAATTTTTTTTTATTATGAAAAGAATCAATCGTTATTTGAAATCTCACGCATTTATTCATTCTGTCATTCTGAAGAAGACAATCAATCTTATTAAAGCAAACTTCGCAATAAAATCGACTTTTTGCATGCTTTCAGCCTCCTAAAAGTTTAGCCGATTTTTAAAAAATATTGGAATTCGTCATCATCCCGCTGTTAGTAACTTTTTACGAATTTTCGCTATTTTTGTGACTTTTATTGAATTTTTTATATTCCTTCCAGTTTTGGCGATTTTTAATCAACATTATGGTTTGTTAAAAATTTTGCAACTTCTCGCGACTTTTTGTAAAGTTCGAGATAAAAGCGAATTTTCGGATGCTTTTAGCGTCTTAAAATTTTTGCCGATTTTTAAGAAATTATGGAATTTGTCATCATCCCGCTGTTAGTAACTTTTTGCGAATTTATGTAATTTTCGCGATTTTTGCCGAATTTTTTGCATTCCTTACAGTTTTAGCGGTTTTTAATCCTTATTATGACTTGCGTAAAATTTTGCCAATTTTTTTGCGATTTTTTGCAAAGTTCACAACAAAGGCGGCTTTTCGCGTGGTTTTTAGTAGTTTTAACAGTTTTGAAGAGTTTAAAACATTATTAGACTTGTGGCTGATTGGTAGCGATGTTAGTCTTTCAAGCCAGAGATCATGAGTTCGATTCCTGCTATAGGCCCTGGGTGTTTTCCACAGACAACCTAATCGCTTCGCGGGCTGTGTTAAAAAAAAATTATGAAATCTATTCGGTTAACAATAATTTTCTATGAAGTATAATTTTTTTTTTGCGAATTATTTGGCTAAAGTTCGAAATGCATGATAAACAGCCTAAATAACAATCAAAGTTAATTCTTTATAATTCAAAGTGATTTATCATAATTTTTACCCAACTGCACAACGCAAAGAAGGGTATTGCGTTTATCAGTCTATGTATGTAAATATGTATATGTGTTCGTTTGCGGCACTATATAAATCAAACGAGTGGACCGATTTTGATGATTCTTACTTCAATCGAGCGTCAATTAAGATATGTCAGTTGACAAAATTCAATATGGTGGCCAACAGACGCCATTTTGTATATACGAAAAATATATAACAAGTCGGCGAACTATATCAAAATGGGTATCATCCGACAGGTATTTTAAAATCATCTTTTGCTTTGTCTTATGATTATTCATTTCGAATGACTATTTAGGATATTTTTTTTGTATAAATACTTGTTTTATATGTTTTCATTTGTTATCATTGCTTTTTTTATTAAGCAATATGTTCTCATCATAATGAGCTGCTAGGTTAAAGTAAATAAAAATTCATAAAATAATTTATTTTAAAGACTCTAGTTAAATTAATATATAAAAGACGTGATATCATGAGCAGAATATTTATGTGTGTATAATCTGTGAAAATTACTTAAAACGCAAAATTGTTTTGTTCCATATTTCAACACTCGTTTCAATTTGTGTATGAGTATAAAATTCCAAACAGTTACAAATGGCGATAATAAGAACACAAACTCGTCATAATTTTCATTAGGCAAAATCACGCAACGAATTTTAAATGACAAATTCATTATTCGATCCAATTGTCTTTATGACGTAGACATTTTTTAAAATAAATAAGCAGTTTAACTTCCTTTAAACTAACGGCCTGGATGTCCCACAATCTCGACAAAAAACGTTGGAACTTCAACTTGTATTGAAAACAACAATAAAATAAAAAAATATGTTTTTTTTTCAGAAAGTTTCTTCCTATATGAAGGCAATGGTCTTGTATAGTCAGTCACAAAAACTTTTTTTTTTAGCCAATGACAAAATTATCTGCTCCTGAAGATCTTCAAACTTTATGCATCCATTTTACATGATTAAAAATTTGTGTCTCTTAATGATACCGTGTAATTATTCACTATCCCCTATCAAGTCCTAAAAATTTCATTTAATCTTAATAAAACTTTATTTTAAAGATTAAATGAAAACAAAGCATATGTCAGTTTTTCGCTTTACTTGGTATCTAGTTATTCCTTTTGATAAAAGGAAACTCAAAATGGCTTGGGGGTATGAAGTGATACGGATTTGCTTTTGAAATACCCACATACATGTACATATATAATCTTATAAGAGTATTAAGCTACTGCGTGTTAGGAAGTTCTTACGCCACGGAAATATTTTAATAAGTACATATATCAATTATTATTTAATTATTTTACTAAGAGATATATGGTTACTTTAATATAGAAAGGGCCTAACTCGTAATTTTTTTTTGAAATCGAGATTTTTGCATTTTTCAATTCATTAGATGTTCTTCCATCGAAATTTACAATACTTTCGTTTTCAAAAAAAAAAGAAAGAAAAATGAGTTAGAGCCTTTCTATATTAAGGCAACGATATACATTTACACATTATATACATATTTCTTTTGAGAAGCATAGATTTTTTTTCTTATTAATTTTGTAATGAGAAAATTGTTTAAATGCGAAAGCACTTTTTCAACTGTTTTGAAGTTTATAATTAGTGCTAATGGAGTTTTGACATTTAGCTATTTAGCACAAATAAAGACATTTCCATGTTCAGGGTACGTTAGGAATGTATGTATCATACGTTTCTTTTTATGTTGTGTAATGTCATTGCATGTGACGAGTCTTAAATTTGCTTTAAAACATAAAACATGTTCGCAAAAAAGGATCAACAATCCATTTAGCAGAGAAAAAAAAAAATATTTTTCTTTTGAATTTTTGCAAGATTTTTTACATATACATACAAGCAGAAAAATGACAACTTAAAATCTACATAAACAAGGTTAATTGAAACTTTTTTGGCAATAATTTTGCTTCATATGTGTTTTGTGTTTTACTAACATGATTTACAGTAATTTTCAAAGAATATTTTCCTTTTGAAATAAATTTATTTCATGTTGATTTAACATTCCCGTACTTTTAATTCAAAATTAAGAGTAATGTTGAATCAGAGTTATTCCCAGTTAAAACAACATGAATTTAATTTAATGTATTAATTTTATTTTACTTTTTATTCTATTTATCTTTATTTTATTTAACTTAATTTGATTTCTCTTTATTTTATTTTATTTTATTATATTTATTTTATTTTATCTTAGTAGATTTTTATTATAGTTTATTTTATTTTATTTTCTTTCATTTTATTTAATTTTTTTTTAATTTATTTAAATTTTTTCAATTTTATTCTTTTATTTTATTTAAATTCATTTTATTTTTTTTTATTATTTTATTTGGTTTTATTTTATTTTATTTTACTTTATTTTTATTTATTTAACTTAGCTTAATATTATTTTATTTGATTTAATTTAATTTAATTTAATTTTATTTTATTTTATTTTTTTTTATTTTATTTTATTTTATGTTATTTTATTTTATTTTATTTTATTTTATTTTATTTTATTTTATTTTATATAATTTAATATTATTTCATTTAATATTTTATTTTATTTTATTTTATTTGGTTTTGTATTATTTTATTTAATTATATTTTTAATTTTATTTAATTTAATTTATTTAGTTTAAATGTATCGTTTTATATTATATCTTTTTTTAAAGCATTTCCAAATATAATGTTTGGCGATTAGAGAAGTCTCAGTCCCCTATTAGTTGGTTCGTGTTTGAGAGGAACATTTTTTTTAGTTGACTCAAAAGTATTACAACAATTAAATGTAATAATTATTGAATAGAGAAGCTATTAATAATTTTGACTTTGGGATTAAATTGAATATTAAAATTTTCATGTCAGAAAGAAATGCATATTATTTTTATTTTAAAGAAAAATTAAAGTATAATGTATAACTTGCTAACCTTACTTTGAGTGTAATTGTCATAAAACAAAAATATATTTTTATATGTTTTTTCAACTTTGTACTGCTAACTGCTTCTACAGCTCATCTGTTCAATAACTGTGTGACTTGTTTAAAATTCAATTTAATTACATTACTTTTTTTTATCACTCGCAAACATGTTTGAATGTAAAAAGACCAGAATTTAATATCCTTGGCTTAAATAAAAATGTTTGTATGTACGACACAAAAATATATATTCCCATTTGTATTTTTATTATTTTATTATTATTATGATTACTAGAAATTCCTTACCGAAAAACACGATCTGTTTGCGCTCTGCTCTATAAAAAACATAAACGTCTTAAAAAAAAATTAAAGCATTAATAAATCAAATTTCGAAAATAAATAAAAAAAATTTGAGAAAAAAGTGCACAAAAACTGCCTAATATGAAAAAAATGTAAAGCTTTTTTAAACTTTTTATTTACAGTTAAGGAAAATAATAAAAAAATGAATTATATAAACGAACCTTTTACGGTATGTGTGTGGGTGTGTGTGTGTGTGTGTGTGTGTGAATTGCCAACAAACTATTGTAATGGAGCTCTTTGAGCCAGCGTTGCCAGAAAATGATGATGGGAGAATAGTAAATCGGTTCTGCGAAAATGTTATATAGAAGAATAATAAAAATGATAGATTCTAAATTTATATGTGTATCGTTACCTTAATATAGAAATTCCCTAACTTATTATATATATTTTTCAAGTCATATATTAGAGGTGCATCTATCGATATATGGAAAAACTCGATTTGAAAAAATAATGAGTTAAGACGTTTCTATATTAAGGTAACGATATGTAAGTTCTTTAAGCAGTTTTTTTTTAACGTAAATACTTTTTTAGGAACGAAAATGCTAAAATGGCAACCATGCTTTTAACTCTCTCGTTGTAAAGAGAACTATCTCACTATTTCATGTTTAAATTAAATAAATATTGCAGTTCAGTTCTTGGCAAAAGGGAATATGAAAGTGAATTCGAAAAAAATAGTTATTTTATCCTTCTTTCTTTCGGTCTTTATATCTTTCTATATGATTAAGAACTGAGAGTGTGTGTACATGAGTGTGTAATATTGTATATTAAAAATCACACACACACACATAAACACAAGTAAATGTTTATGCATGTGCACTCGCTGCAACAACGGTCAACATTTATAGTGATAATTATAAAGGTAACAGTTTAAAAGAACAAACCATTTTGTTAATACGTGCAACGATAACGGTTTTACTTTTTGTTGTTCGTGTTCTTGTTGTTGTTGTTATTTCTTGTTGTTGTTTCTTTTGTACACAAACTGACTTCCTTAATGGATATTAAAATAAAATACACTTAGAGACGCACACTCATGCCCTGCCACTCACAGAAATGACATACATGTCAAACTTACATACATACATGTATATATGTACATGTTTGTAAGTATGTACGTACTTTCAAACTCCTGTGGCTATAATGCGATTTTGTGTATGGATAAACGTGGAAACAATTGTGCAAATAGAATATAAAAGCAGCTTTGTACCCGTTTAAATCGAGAAAACTATGCCCTCTTTCTTCAATCTGTATTTATGAAAATATTATAACACAACAACAACAACAACAACTAATACCACTAAATGCTACCGCTACCACTACAACAATATTAAACATAAATTAAAAAAAATATATATAGCATACAAAATCATTATTAAAAGGAGTGTTTATGTGAATATGTACTTACTTATCTATGCTTATACGCGTGTGTTCGTTCGTTCCTTTTCATAAGTATCTGCGGTTGGTGTTTTGCTGTTGTTGTTGTTGTTGTGTATATGACACAAACATTAACTGATGTGTAAATTTAAGAAAGTAAGTGTATGAGCGAGCGTTCGTTTGTGTTTACATACATGTCTATATGGAAAAAAAGAAATACACACTTGTACCACATACCTCCATAGTAAAAAATTGTGTTTTTAAAATATAAATCATCATAAATTATAATAATTACATACACATGTTTTATATCGTGTAAATAAACGGTGTTCTTAAATGTACATAAAATGCTTCCCCACATTCCAAGCCAAGTACAAATTTCCATTTATTATTGTTGGTACTCGTACCTATATACATACATATGTATACTCTCATATATGTAAATATGTGGGCATACATACATATGTATTTATTATGCACATATGTGCTGTTACTGAGAGATATTTAAATACCACTCACTCCTGTAATTAAATAGACAAGATACGAGAATATACTTAAATGAACTTTAAGTTGATTTTTTAAAATAGACTTTTATTAAGTGATTTTAGAGAAGAGCAAAGTTCTTGAATCTGTTCAGTTTTTGTAACGTTTGTTTGTTCAGAACTGCTCCCATTGTTAAAAGAATTGGAAAAGTCTTTCCTTTTAATCGACTTCAAAGAAATAGGAGATTGTCAATTCGCCTGTAGTTTTTTATGTCCTAAGACTGAGTTGTATTACTTTTCCACGCTAGCTACATATTGTCTGCATTACTTTACAGCAGTTATGTAACGTGTGCCAAGTAACAAAAGCAAAAGCAAAGTTATTTTCTGCCTGCTGCAGTAGTAGAGTAAAACATTTGACTGCAATCAAAGCAATACTGTGAGCTGGCGTTTGATTTTCATTCCGTATAATCAATGTAATGTAATCAATGACTTCTGCGTACTGACATACACTGAGGAATTTTGCTAAAAATTTAAATAATTGTGCAGATTCTAAACGGGTCGTCCAAAAGGCAGCAGAGCCACAAAAACTCGGGTTAATGAAAAATTCAAACAGATGCCAAGCTGTGTTCTAATCTCCGCTTTCTAAAATGAACTGATTCGATCACGTTTTTTAATATGAGATTATGGTATTCGCTATCGAACACTGCAATAATATGGTAAGATATCGAATGGCATAATTTTAAACTGAAAAATGTGATGGAATCAGCTCGTTATCGAAAGTGACGATTAGACGCCTGATGGTTTTGATGTGATAAATTTTTTTTTGCATTGGATTTTCTTATCTAAGAGCTGAATGAAAATCTGCTTATGGGTGTTCTATTACAGTTTAGGAAATATTTGAAAAAGAAATTACAATTTCGGACCAAGGAGAAGTCAAATATTGTCTGAAGTCTTGGAGGAGTCAAATCTTGTCTGATTTCGAAAAAGCAACTAATTATAGATTTAAAACAAAATTTCTACAGCCTTATTTATAAAAATTATTTAGGCTTTATAAAGGCTTTTTAAGAAAAATTTTTTATGAAAATTTATTTGAAAAAGCCTTTACAAAGCCTTAATAAGTTTTATAAATATTATTATTAAGTTAATATATAAAAGGAAATTTTAATAAGTTTTATAAATAATTCTGTTAATATTTAAAAGGAAATTTGATATCAAAAGCACAGTTAAGCAAAAATTTATACACGATTTATATTAAAATTTTGAAAAAGTCGATTTTTCGCTGTTTTTTTGTAGAAAAAAGTGTGTAAATCATTTCGCTATTATAAAAGAATTTTGTAAAAATACTAACTCCATATTTATAGTTGCCTAAAAGGTAATACGAAAAAATCCCATTTTGGGGATTTTGAATTTTTTTGTGGGAATTGCCGGGAACTCATTTAATGTATGAAATTTCATAACAGTCGGACGGCCCGTTTGTAAATTGCAGAATTATTTAAATTTTTGTAACGATATCATCCACTGAGTGAAATTTCGAAGTTATTACTTATAGTCCAAGGTTTTAAGTACGATTGCTATTCTGTATTGACATCGCCATGTTAATGCGTTAAAACGGCAAAGTGGATTAATGTAAAAAGTTATTCACATGTGTACCCTTAATTATGAAAGTGGTTTGAGACATATATTGCTCCGGTCGACATATTTGGTTGATTATATTTGAAAAAATCAAAATATATGTTTAGGTTATGTAACATTTTAATTCAGAGTTGTACTGGTCTCGGTTAATGTAAATTTATTTAATATTTATTAAATATTTATTGAGGTTTTTTAAGATTTATTTTATATTTCAAAGCAAAAATGCGTATGACTTAGACCATTTTCATAATTAAGGGCACATGTTTATTACTAATTTAACTCATTAGATACTTTGCTAATTATGTTTTGAAAATTATTTTTTAGGTTGAGAAGGTGAAGCCTCCATTTGATCCCAGTGCCCAAGTGGGAGGGAATACGACCAATAAATCTATTCCTTTTTCCTTCAGCTCTTGTACTTGCACAATTTTGCCCTTAAAAATGGGCGGGCCATGCCTATTAAAATTTAGTTTTTAACTACATGAACATCTTTTTCTCTGATTTCCACCCAACTTGGAAAACACTTGGTGGTCATAAAATGATATAATCTTATGCTTAAAAAAGTAGGCGGGCAATGCCTGTGAAAAAATAATATTTCGTTTAACGCGCTTCTACTTGAACGACTCTTATGGAGCTTGGCACACGCCTTGAGATTTGAAAGTGACACAATCCTAAATGTAAAAAAGCCTGCAGGGCTACTAGTATTTGCAATCACAAGGCTAAAAATTTAAAAATAAATCTTTAAAAAAATTAATCGACTTCAGAAATAAGCACAACAAATGCAAAAATAATGTACATCATGAGAGTTTGATTGACTTTCTTAATTCTTAATTAAAAAATGTTACAAACAGACTGATCAATACTACATTTTCTATTGTTTTCAATAATCATGATACAATCACAATTTTTGTTTTGCCAGTGTAGAGCTGGCGGGAAATTCAGAAGGTCACAGACTACAGTTCCAACTTTAGCTGCTGTTTATCTTAGTAAATTATTTAGTTTAGTTTTAAAAGTATAATAAGATTCAAGTAGTAGTTTATTCATGTCATAATGGACGAACCCACCACCTGCCTCACGACTCTCAAGGGTACACTAACTGTTGTCTGGAAAGTCTTACAAAATGTATAAATTTTTTAATGATATATTCCATAAAAATTATATGGCTTTTACATTCATATGTATGTATATGCAGATGCCAACAACAAAATTTATACGTTTTAGCACTTACAAGCGATACAACAATTAGTTAGTACAGCTTAGTGAATCGCTTTAATATTTAATCATGTATGTACAAGTATGTACGTTATTTGACATCTAGCACATATTAGTTAAAATATGCAAAACAATGCAGAATATAAAAAAAGATTATAACATTATTTACTCAATTACCTGCTGCAATGCTTTAATGGATGTTTTTTATTAGCACAGCACAGCAAAGCAAAGCAAAACTGAACTGAATAGTTGGTAGCAGGGCAGGGCGGGGCAGAGCATTGTAGAGGGTAGAGCATTGTTTTTATTATTAAAAAAAAATTAACAAAAAATTTGAATTAATATTGAAATCATAATTAAACAAACAATATATTTGTTTAGTTTTTGTTCATGTTCATTATACGAAAACACTAACAAACAAAAAAGCGAAGCGAATTGAAATTTATTTAAAATCATATTGATTTTAAAACAACATAAATATTTAATTAACTTTAGATTAAGTTAAATTATGTAAAAAAAAATCGCCATTAAAATAATTGGTTTTCTGACAAAAGTTTCCTGTTATCATAAATAAATACAAGGTGACAATTTTTTTCTAAAGAAAAATTCAATATAAATAAATAAAAATGAATAAAATATATTGAGCCGACTTAATATACAAATACAATTAATTTAATTACAACATAAAGTTAAAACTATAATTTAAATAATTTCAGAAATGTACGTACAGTGCATTGTTCTCGTTTTGCTTTTATTACCTTATATCGTCAGGGTTAGAATATAAACTTGCTAACCCACCTCATCCAAATTTTACAGGAAGAACAAAAAAAAATGTTAACATTTTTTATACATACAGCTTAAGAAATTGGCCTAATACACTAAGTTTTTTTTTTTTTTGACATGTAGGGTTTCAAATTAATGAACGTTGTTTTTTATAAAACTATAAATCTTTAACTTGGCAACACTTTTTTAACTTGCAGACATTTTGTGAGCTGTCAAGTAATTTATTCTTAGTTTGGTGGTTTGGCATTTCAACATGAATAGACTGACTGACTGACTGAACAACGCTTCCAAATTGTGCAAATGTATTTTGAAAATCATGCTTCTGTTTGAAATGCGTATTGCATTGCATACTCGGTCCATTTTGCGGTCAAAATAATCCTTCATCAGAGCAACTAACTTGATTAACTATGCAATGTTTTCATACCACGTTTACTCCAAATCATAATACGATTCTACTGAGATGTCGTACAGTGCGTAAAGAAAAAGTTATTGCTGCTGTAGAGCGTAGCGTAGGGGAACACCCAAATTAGTCTACCCGCAATGATTGCTGACATTTTCGTTCGTCAGTTAAACAACCACGATGAGTAGCTGTTGTTGTTATTTACATTTATTTTCTTTACATATTTTTTGCAACTACAATTCGAGCTGAAAAAAAGTCAGCCAATGTAGTAAAGTAAGAAAATAAAAAACATGTTGATTATTGAGTTCTTGTTTCAACTTTGTTATTTGTTGTTGAGCTTCTCATTTGTTTAAATGAAAGTTTATAATATAATAACTTTAGTTGTTCTAAGAAACTTTGGGTAAAGGTTCCCTGATGATCTGCATTAGCAACAGTGAAATTCGCATAGGATCCAGCTAAACTCCTCAATAATCAATTTCAATGTGTTTTTAATAAAAAATTATTTTAATGGATAAGTTCACAGCAAAATTATTCCCAAAAAATTTTCAAAACAAACGTGTGTTTTGAAATATAATTTAGTTTCATTAAATATTTTTTACTGTTCCAGTAAATTATTTGTTCCAATTTTATTTTATGTAAAAAAACTCTATATAATGAAAATTATCTATATAAAGTAAAATTTGTAACAAAATTGTTTAGATTTATTTTTTTTATATTTAAATTTATTATTTTCAGTTAAATTTATTTTTATATAGTGTGAAAACATTTTTCTGATTTTTTTTAATTTTATCTACAAATTATTTTATAAATATAAAAAAAAAATTATTTATTTTAAAGATTTTTGTTTGCGGTTTTCAAACTTATTATGTTTTTTTCAAACTTATTTGTTTCATACTATAAACATACGGAGCTTGTTAGCTAAATTCAAAAATTTTTTGGGTTGAAGTCTACTGACGAGTTCCAAAAGCGGGAACGAAATGCTTAACCATAAAAACAAGCCAATTTTTGAAAGTAAAAAAAAAAATAGTTGAACCTTTTGTTAGATTCAGTTATTTTTTTTTTTCTGAAATACTTAAATAATTTTTGCAAACTTTTTTTGCAGTGTCAAATAAAACTTTTACAAATTTTTTTTTTAGAAAAATTGGTAAGAATTGTTATTGATTCAGTTAATTTATTTTCTGATAACACGAAAAATTTTAGTGAATGTGTTTGTAAGTTATAAAAAAAAAATTTGCTGAATACTACAAAAAAAATCTGCAAAAAGGTTTTACTGTTCCTATTTATACATTTGACTGAAAATATTTTGAGTGTCAGTTAACTTTTTTCTCTAATGCCATAATAAGTTAACTAAAAATAAAAAAAATTTTTCCAGTTAAATTTTTACAAAATTGTTATCAGAATCTACAAATTTCTTTGTAGGTCCGCATTCATACAAAATATTTACTGATTCAATGAATTTGGTTACTGATAACGAAATTTAGTTTTTTCTGTGTTAAATCATAATTTGGGATTATTAGTGCGTTAATAAATAAATCTTTTTATTTTTTATTTATTAAAAAAATAAAACAAATTCACAATATTTGCACAATTTATTCTTTTTTTTTTATATAAAACACTTTTTTAAATACTCTATAAGTACTTAAAGCTTTTAGCGTTACATTGTATTGCGGAGTGCTTTTGACAGACTTAGGGTCTAGTAAAATCATGTTAACCAGCAGTCTGAATAGATATAAAAAAGTTTTACAGCTAATAATAATAATGCTAAGCAAAATCCTATAATAATTATTTCTGACAAAACAAACCGACTTCAATGCAAGGATCTGATAAAAGAAGATAAGAAGAATATAAAAAGTATAAAATTAAATTTCAATGGGCGTGCCTCCTCCCATTCTCGAAAGCTAAGATTGTGTGTTTTTCAGAGCTCAGGGTGCGTGTTAAGTCTTGTAAAAGTCGGCAAAACAGCACCACTTAAAATAAAATATTACATTTTAATGGGCGTGACTCCACACATTTTTTAAATGGAGGATTATGTCTATTTTACAGCTCAAGTGTTTGGTAAATTTCGCAAAAATCGGTTAAGTAGAACCGCGTGAAATATTATAAGAAACTTTAATGTTCGTAACCCCGCCCATATGTTCAACTTTGAAATTGTGTAATAACAAGAACCAAAGGTTTTTGATAGGTTTGGCAGCAATCAAATGAATAGAATATCAAAAAATTAAATAAAAATATGGGCGGGTCCCCGCCCACTTTTTTTGTATAAATTTCATGCAGTGTTAAGTCCAGCATGAGGTTACATCGGCCTGGTTCATACAATCATGATAATATCAATTACTGCTGTACCGAAAACTGTTAAGGAATCCAAAGTAATATTCCACTCTAACATTGATTATTTCGTGGCGTATAATTAGTGTTGAAAGTCAATCCTTCGATTTTTGAATTGAATCGTTTAAAAAAAATCCAGGATCGAAGGACCATGTTTATTTTTGCAATGTTAACGTAGCGAAAATAAAGTAATTTCTCAAGATACGAACGTATCGAGAAATAATAAAGTCTGGGATGATGACCTTTGATCGTCAATGAGAGCTCAAGGACAATTATGAAGGGAGTGAGGGTAAATGTATATTAGGGTTAAATATACTTATCTCAAGAAGGAGTGCCTGGATCGGATGGGATAAATAAAACCAGTTGGAGTAAATTCAACTTACATGAGATTTATTTACAAAAAAAGGGATATCGATTGATGCTTGGAACAGCGGAGTCCGTGTGGTCTTCGTGAGCTTTTAACAGGAAGTGAAGTTACAAAAAATCTTCTAATTAATTTAACTCGACCACAAGGATCGTTAAGTTCGTTAAGTTATTACAATAATTCACAATATAAGCATCAAAGATGAAAAAAAGGTAGGATACATTTCTTAACATTTCAAAAAGGGTCAGTATAAATACAAAGCAATTCAATAATCAAAAAAAAAAAAAGGTAAGTATAACTTTAATAAAAAGTAAGTATGGTTATAAGTAGCTCACACAAATACATTTTTTTTTTAACGATTCAATTCAAAAATCGAAGGATTGACTTTCAGCAATTAGTTTATGCAAAGTTTGCTTCAATCCGGCCACCGTCCATATTTTCCTAGTCGTCATCTTTCAATTAAAGCAGCTAATGTTTATAAAAACAAATGATAAAGAAATGTTTATGATATTACAAATTTATTAAATTTAATGATGCAAATCACATTTTGATCGAAAGATTAAGAAAGTTAAATGCATAATAATTGGCATTAAATAACAAGTGGCACATCAATTAAGTATAATAAATTCAAAAACACACAATAATTTTATATTTTATCCCCCTTAAAGAGCTTAAGAATAATAAACGAATTAGACAATGGAATAGTTAAAACAGATTCTCAAAATATTAAGTGTTTTGCTTCAATTGAATAAAAAATAAAAAAAAACAAGTAAAAAATAAATTTGAAAATATATTTTAACATAAAATTAAATTATCCTTACAATTCCACTTTATTAAACAAAGTGCAGGTCGTTACTTTGTCTTTTTTGTCTTCTCATATCTGTTATTTGAAGAGAGAGGTAGAGCAAAAAGGAATAACGAACAACTTTGTCGACAAAAATAATATTTATGGGTCGTCAGCAATCTTGTAATTCAAGTATTAGACTGACTGACTGACACACTAGTGTAAAAACATGTTGAGGGCAATGGACGAAAATTTTCCTTTTTCACATACATATGTTTGCTGGGATTATGCGTAAAATTAGAGCACCATGTGTTTTAAAAAAATTTTTTGCAATAAAGAAAGAGACTCAAATAAATTGTATTAAAACAAAAAGTTTAAAAAAAATTCAAGAGTGGCGTCTAATTTATAAAATGGAGACAAGTAGTTGTGAAAAATGCTCTACCGAGATCTTAAAAGGTTATGAAATGTTTCAGCAAAAAGCTTCGAAAGTTCAAGGGCTCTTAAAAATAAAACTTTTAAAAGGTTAACGATACAATAAAATTCTTATTTAATACATATTAAAATTAATAAAAAAATTAATTTTTTTAAGCACTCGCTTAAAAATCCCTTAAATAGTAGAAGTTTATCCATTTCTCAGTCATTTACTAATACCCAAAAACAAAGTGCTTCCAAAGAAGTAAAAAAAAAATGCCGAACTTGTGATCCGGAAGTAGTGCTAATCGGGATAATTTCTAATGATTTGTACATGGGTTGTCATTGGAAGGAGTTTTCTTTTTAACCGACTTCAAAAAAAAGGCGAAGGTTATCAATTCGTCTGTATTTTTTATTTTTCGATGATGTTACTTCATAACTCGATACATTTTAGACCGATTGTGAAATTTGTTTGGTCTTAGAAGGGTGAAGATTCAATTTGGTCCAATTTAAAAAACGTTAGTGGTCCTACAATTTTTTTATTTTATGGTATTCTACTTGATCGATTGCTACAAAATTTAATAACGTGTCGTTATTAAATTTTCAGAGTTGAAAAAATAGGCACAGCCAGGCCCAATAAAACTTAATATTATATTTCACGTGCTAGTACTTAAGCAACTTTTACAAAGCTTGGCACACACCTTGAACTTAAAAAAGGCGCAATCTTTGATGACAACAAGTGGGTGGGGCCACGCCTATTAAATTTTAATCTTATATTTTACGTACTTGTGCTTAAGAATTTGTTAGGAAACTTGCCGCACAATTTCAACTTAAAAAAAAATACAATCCAACATTCAAAAAAGTGGGCGGGACAATGCCCATTAAAATTTTATATTATTATTGCACGTGTTTCTACTGTATCGATTTTTACGAAACTTGGAACACAACACCTTAAGCTTGAAAAAATACACAATATTGCAATTAAAAAAAAATGGGCGGGACCACACCCATTAACATTTTAAATTTTATTATTGGATGTGATTCTACTTTATCGATTTGTACGGAACTTGGCATACACCTTGATCTCTTAAATTAATCTTGTGTTCAAAAAAGTGGGTGGGGCTAGGCTTATTATATTTTAATATTATATTTCACTTGCTAGTACTTAAGCAATTTTTACATAACTTGGCCGACATTTTGAGCATTTAAAAAGACACAATATTGCATTCCAAAAAGTGGGCGGGACCACACCTATACTTTATAGCTTTTTAAAAAACGGTCTTTGTTTGTTTGAGCTTTGAAAAATATTTAATCTTATGTTCACAAATGGGGGCGGAGCCACGCCTATTATATTTTAATATTATATTTCACTTGCTTGTGCTAAATACATTTTTAGGAAACTTGCCACACGCCTTGATAATAAAAAAGGCACAATCTTTCATTCAAAAAAGTGGATGGGGTCACGCCTATTAAAATTTTGTATTACATTGTGTGTAATTTTTTCAGTCATGGAAATATAACCATATACGGATACCACTACGTGATAAAAGACCAAAAAAAAAATATTTGGGGCCTCGGTGTCATTTTTGCATTTTCCCAGGCTCATGTCTTGCAAACCGTTTGGAATTTTGATGTACTTTCTGAGGCAAAGCTGTAGCTCTTGTCATAAAAAAAACAAAAATTGTGAACATATAAAATCAAAAAAACCTCATCTTCAAGATCAAAATCGCAAAAATATTAAAAAATTAAATGTTTTTACCTTTTTTCCCCTGTTCAGGTCCATAGGTAGCAAATCGTTCAAAATTCAAGGAAACAATCAACTACAAAAATGTACCTGAGATTTCAATAAACAACTTTTTGGAAGATATGAATTTCCTAGGAATGATTCTTAACACCGTTTATTTAGCGCTTAAGTAGCCGCAAAAGTGAAAATTTTCCAAGCAAATGAAATTAAAATTTTTTTTTATTATTATTATTATCATTTTATTAGATTCAGTTAAATAAAATATTTTTATAAGTGAAATTTATTTGCTGGTGTTTAAGCATTGTCTATATGCATTGCATTGCTGTTTTAACAAATCGTTAGTAGTCTACTAACCACATATTTTGAAGTCTACTGACGGTTTGTTAAAGCAGCAATGAAATACATATAGACAATGCTTAACCATCAGTAAATAAACTTCACTTATAATAGAATTATAGCAATATATCGAATAATAAATTTCTTGAAAATATTTTTATATATAGTTTCGGTGTAATTCGTTTCCCATAGAAATATGTCAAATAATAAATCCGAAATATTTTTTATGAATAAGGCAGTTAATATCTAGTGTGATAATTATGAATTTAGGGAGGCCAATCTAAAGTTTAAAGTTCTGATCATTCTGCTTTTTGATAACATGGTGCATTATCCTGATGGAAAACGATACCTTTTCTCACCAGTTTAACACCAGAGAGAAATGTACATTCAATAAATATTTTTAGATATTAATTTTTGGTTCCTGGAAACGCCAACAGCATTCAAGTCACCTGCTCCGCTCCATGGTTTATTCCTTGTTAAAGATTTTTGATTTTATTTGATAAAACTTTTATTAGATGCTGAGTGACATTTTAAACGCTTGGGCTTGATTTGAAAACAGGAGCCTGAATTTTTTACTATAAAATACAAATAGATTCTATTCAACAATATTCAAGTTCTCTATTTTCAGTTTTTATTTTGTAATACGTCCGTTTTTGTCCTTCAGTGTATTTTATGTAAAATTTAACCAATCTGCTTGTGTAATTATTTGCATGTATTTATAATAAAGTCAATTATATTTACACACAAAAAAAAAAGAAAAATACTAGCAAACAAATTTTGAATTAAAAATTAAATGACCTTTTAGCTTTGCTTGCATATAAACTCCCAGTATCTTTTATTTTTAATTAAGTGTCCGAACACTTGTTTAACACTGTTATACAAATACACTGACACACACTAACATACACTAACACATATTCACAAGCACACCTACACACATATTTATACATATATGAAAGTTCAGCTCTAACTTGGTTCCATAAGAATAAACTTTTTGGCTAGAATTTTTTTTCATAAACACAACTTTTTTTTCTTTCCTCTAACCAATTAAATTTGTATTATTCGTTTTATTTACTCGTATTATGCATACTGGGAATAAACCAATTATAAATGGAATTATATTGTATTTGGTGAAACAAAAGCTAATTAGGAAAATATACATATTTAGCAAATAGAAAACATAATTAATAAAATTAATTAATCCATATGACATCTAATAAAGTTATCCGGTGGAGGGGGGGGGGAGGAATATAAATACAAACGTTTAACATTAAATTAAGTATTTAATTATTACTTTAATGCACGAGTAATGAGAAGTTATAAATTTTAATTTGTACTCCCGTTTCCTTTAACAAGTGTCAAAAGGGAGAGTTTTTAGGACTGGAGGCTAAAAGTTCAATTCAAACAACCAGCATTTATTTGTTTATTTGGATAAATGACTTGACTTGGCTTTAGTGATGGCAAACAAGTTTCGTCTCTCTCTCTCTCTCTCTCTCTGTCTCTCTCTCTTTCACTGTGTGTAAATAGTGTTTGGTTTTTGCTTGGTTGCATGTGTCCGCGTCCTTGTGTCCGTGTTATTAGCAAATAAACTTTTTACATCAAAATGTTACCTAATTATTTGGCAAAGCACCAACATATAGAGGAGTATAATCAGCTTCAGTGTCATTAACAATTTCCAATTTTTACCATACAACTGACACCACCAGTGAATGGTTTTATATTCGAATGAAACTAATATGAGCAATTCTCCCAGTTACGTGACGCTCTGTGACATAATGTTACCATCATTAATTGCTCATTATATTAAAGCTATGAAGTGCATATAAATATTGATTGATTGATTTGTTTTTATTTTTAAGCAGCAGTAGCCAATTATTTTTAGTAAAAGAGAAAAATTGATTCGAAGAGTCTCTTCTTCTAATATATGTACCAGCAATTAAATGTAGTTAATGTAGTGTGAGTAAACAGAATGTGAGTGCAAAGTACAATATATAAATAAAACACAGACGAAAAGTTTGTTATATATATCTTACACACCCTTTACTGTCGTACTCACAATGGGCCATTTTGGCAAAAAAAAAAAATAAATAAAAAATTATGCAGTTTTTAAGCTGGCCGTCCGATTTTTGTAAAATTTCATATGACATTAAGTTTGAAATTTGAATTTTATATTTTTAAAGGGGGCAAGGCCAAAAAACTCTAAGGGCCATTATTACAACTTAAATTTAGTTAAAAGTAGGATTTTATCGGACGTATAAAAACTTTATCATTTGCAAAATTTTACTTTAACCTAAAGTGAGCGATAAATTACAGGCAAGTTTATCCTACCTGACAAGTAAAATCCAATTTTCAATAATGGAAAGCTTTTTATATGTCCTATAAAATCCTACTTTTAACTATCTTTAAGTTGTAATAATGGCGCTAACAAGGATTAATCAAAAATAAAAAATCTGATAAAACAAATTTTTTCTAGTAGAATTTCTTATTTGAGAGCTAAATAAAAATCGACTACATTTATGAGTTTTGACTTACAGTTTAGGAAATATTCGGGGAATAAAATAAAAATTTTAGCTTTTTTTTTACCAACCTCGTTCCACTGTGCTGCTTATGAAGAAGTCAAATCTTATTCGATATGCAAAAAGTAACTTTTTATGAATTTAAAACAAAATTTGATATATAAAATACAAAATATTCTGAAATAAAAAAAATTTTACGAATTTAAAACAAAATTTTGTATATAAAATAAAATATTTTGCTATAAATTTAAAAAAAAAGTGTATTTTTTAAGAAAAAATGTGTTTAACATTTCGCAATTTTAAATTTTTTTTTGCAAAAATATCAACTCCATACTAATTTTTTTATGTGAAAAGGTTATTGTATTATTAAAAACAATTTTTTTGTTAAATTTTTTTTAGTTATTTAAGGAACCATATCAGTTCGAAATATGCCCATTTTTGTTATAAATATCGAATTTAAGGATTTTTTTTTCTCAAATTCCAAAGCTGGAACCAAAAAATTTATCATGTCACACCTTAAGGCAGGATATATTTTTAAGTATTTCCAAAGATATTATCTGTGCGTGGCGAAAGATAAAGCAAATACAGTAAAAATACTGAAAAATCCCATTTTGGGGATTTTGCAAAACTTTTTTGGGAATTGCCGGGAACTCAAAAGCAAGTTCTATTTGTTTTAATTTCTTTGTATTAGCTCCATAATTTGCCAAAGGTTTCATTGAAACTTAACATAAACAAGTCTCCTGTGCAGCATGGCTTTACAGCACTCGACTAGAGGCAGTGCGACTCACACGTGATATCCAAGTGACTCACACGTGATTAACTCGTGACTAATGCATGACTGACGCGTAACAAATCATGATATTTATACACACTATATATTCTGTGGGAAGGGAAAAATAAGAAAAATACAGCAAAAATACTGAAAAATCTCCTATTGGGGATTTTGCGAAATTTCTTTGGGAATTGCCGGGAACGCAGAAATAAATCAAATATTTTATTATTTTATTGTTATTTATTTTAAAATAGTGTTTTGTAGTGCATAGAACGATATTTTACTAAATATTAACTATTAATTTAACTGCAAATAACTAAATTTCTGAAAATTAAAATTTAAAAGTCCCCTACTACAAAAAAAAAAAATATAATAATAAAAATTTATTGAATATCCCTACCTCACTATATACTTATTGTTATAAAATATAGTAGATATTCGAGATTATCACAACGAAAAGTTTCTTTGAATACATAATTTTCTCTTTTGACCAGGCCAAGAAAACGTGCCCTTGAGGAAACAATCATAAAATGCATTAAAACTGAAACTGCACATACATTTCTTTTTTTTTTTTGCCGAAAAGAAAAGTAAGGATATACAAAAAAAAAAAGAAATATGTAAATTATACTTTTTATACTTAAACGTATTGTTGTTGATTTATTCAAACTTAAAATTAATATTCCAAACAAAATTTTTCATAAATTTGTGCATTTCATTTCTTCTTTGCCTGCATCTTCATTTGTTGCAAAGTCTTCAATTTTTCTGCTCTTTCTGTGCTTTTTCCTTTTTTGTTTTCTTCTGCATCACTGAGTGTTTATTTTTTGGCTTTTCTGCACTGTTTCAATAAAATCTTGCTTTTATGTAAAACAATAATAAAATTTAAACATTAAATTATAATTGTTGTATTTATCAAACAGACTTGAGAGATTAAGAAAATATTTCTCTTCATTTTTATCTGTTTCCTTGGAATAAAAAAAAAATAGCTTTAATTAATCTGCTTAAATAACTTGGAATCAAATCATCATTAAATTAAATTGAGTTTTTAATAACAGAGCAATTTCAAAAGATTTAAAAGTTAACAATGGAATTTTTCCCCAGGCTGAAAGACTGCAAAACTTTAATTTTAATCTAAAATTGTAATAAATAAAAAAGATAAGAGAAATATCTTAGTTAAATTACGCTAGGCAACACAAAAATATTTGTGATTACCATACCTTGAAGATGTTGTGGCCTGATATACAGACATGTTCTGAAAATCATATATTTCAAATCACATGTCATTTTAAAAGTAATAACGATCCGTCAGACATTTTTAAAATCATATACGATACATTTCTTTCAAATGCAGATATTCGAGAGCTCCAACTCAATCCCTGGTCAGACCCAGTCATTAGATTATAGATTTTTCTGAAATACATTAAAGTCTCTGATAATGCAGCAGCAGCATCAGCAGCAGCGCCATCTTTTGATGATATTTGTAACACGGAAACATCGTTAAAGTAAAATAACTAACACCAGAGGCACTGCAATCATTCCGTAAAAATTAACAAAACTCACAATATCACAGTTCCATATGCCCAAAAAAATTAACTAAGCTTCTCTTTTTTCTATCTATCTCTCACTTTACCATCTGTAATTGCACTCGGGGCTGTTGAAATAAAATACCTAATAGCATAGCTTAAAGTAATGCGCCTACTTAACACCAGAGGCGCTACAATGAAGCTGTAAAAACTAACATAATGGACAATAGCAGAGTTATAAAAGCGAGTAAATGAATTAATTTTCTCTTCTCAGTATCTTTCTCTCACTGACTTGTCATATGGACCTTAGTGAGCTGAAAACCAAACCCACCCAAAGATGAGCCACTATCCTACAGATAATGTACGAGTATAAGTGCCATAAGGGAATTTGTAATTTCAATAATCGCAAGATCTTAAGATGAGCTGGTGAATGGCCAATAGCTAGCACTGGGGCTGCCAGTCACAACACCCAGACAATTGGACAGAATATAAAAAAGATCTGGTGTAAAGAGCAGCACTATCACATTTTTACTATTTTAAACAAAAGTTTAATTGACTTAATTGCAGCTTTAATTAATTTTTGGTTTTTTCTTGAATGACAAGTGTTTATTGCAGGAAATTTTTTTCTGTGTGACTCATAATACTAATTTTTTCCTCAAGCCAATACACACACAATAAAACATTGACACATTAATTGTTGAGAGCAATTATTACAGTTGAAATGCGTTGGTTCTTCTTTTATTTAAATTTAAAATTCCAATACATCCATTTAAAAAATTTATTACCATACATAATATTTTCGACAGCAATGCATACATACTCGTATATGTATACATACGAATAATATTTATTTATTTATATATTTATTTTTCCAAATAACGCTGCTTTTAGTCAATTTGTTACACTTTTTATGATTAATAATTTACTATTCGGTATTTGCTGCATAAACTAAAAATTTTACATTCCCTTTATTATGTGATTTCATTTGTTAAATAAAAGAAAATTTAGAATAAAGCAAATAATTTTTGCCATTAATTTAATATATACATTTTTTAAATCTGTCTATTAAGGGTGGTAAGCAGCATAAAGGAAAATCTTTTTTCCAATATTTGTGTTTAGGGATATATAATATTAATTAAATGTCCATGATATTAATGTGTCAACTGGGCTTTGGAAGGTGCACTCCTTTGACAAAAACTATTTAAAAAAATTATCCTTCCTTGCTTATCTCGTCCGTTATCACGACTGAAAGAGCAAGGAGAAATAATTTAAAAGAAGTAAAAAAACTCATTCATATTAAGAAATTTACTCATTTACCAATTAAATGAGATCCAGAAACAGCGTGACCGTTTGACAGACTAAAGTAGGAAATTTTACTTTTTCCACTGCCTAGCATCTTTTTATTCACCCTTTTTTAAAGGGATTTATATAATAATACATTTAAAATAAGAAATTTTAGTGTAATTGTCTCTTTTTTTAACGTTGCCCCTCTTTTTTGATAAATCTCCTATTTGGAGCCACTTTTTCAAAAATGTCATCGGTCACCCTGTCCAGAAGTAAACAAATCCAAACATTTTTCTCTTTTTAAGGGGCCAAAAGTAAAAAAACAAAGCTTCCCTATCTAGTTGACTTTTTAAATCTCATAGAGAGATGGAGTACAGGTGATACAAAAATATGATAATAAGAAGAAGAAAAGGAATGTTATTGATTCAACGGTTACTGAATGTTCAGTATCAATACTGAATATTCAGTATTAAGGCTTTTTAAATTTGCGATTTTGGGGATTTTATTATTGTTGTAAAAATGTGTATTTGCATAGAGATTATCACTCACATTAGAGCGCTGCGTAAACAGTCTTGAAATGTAAATACGTCTTGTTTTTTAAACGTATTCTCGTAGCATATATTCTACTAAAACAATAATAAATGATCTCGTTTAATAAGCGAAACACGATGGATGTATTAGTGTACGTGTATATGAGTGTTTAGAAGCGATGTCGTGAAGATTTCTTGTTCGTAACAAACACTCAAAAGAAGTAGTGTTAATGCGGGTATGCTTGTTATTTTACATATTGTAAGTTTGAGTGTGTGTGTAAGATGTAGATGGTAAGATATTTTGCATTTAAGGATGGTTTTTCAAATCAAGCGCACACAACTTATTTCAATGCATGTGTGCGTTTGTATGTGCACACGAAAATAAAAGATCGAACGCACAACGTACATGCATGTACATGCATGACATTTGTATACGCGCTTATGTGTATGAAGAAGCAAGCACCACAAATTTTTCTGTCACGAAGTATTTTCTTCTTTACTCCTTTACATGTAATAACTGAAACAAAATTTCTTGCAAACAGTGTTGTTAAGCATTTGTTTTTGATGATTTCGCAGTAATAAAGCATAAAGTTCTTGTAAATGGTCTTGTGCAGGGGTCTAACTCACAATTTTTTTTTTCTTAAGTACGTATTAGTAATATAATATATTTTATTCATTCATTGCTCATACGTACTTATATGTTAAATAGTGAGTGATGAATAACGTGACCACATGATTTTTAAGCGGCCCATCCATCCGCTATACAATCCCTGCAGGACATTGAACTGGCACAATACTAGTCACGTGACCACTCCCCAAGTGATAGGGACTTCAATTAGTCCCTTTTTATGCATCTTGTGACTTATCACTGAACTATCCCATAGGGACCTATTCGGTGAAGAATAATATTAATTATATATAAATGCCATTCCGACATTTAACTGTAACAATGGAAACTTATAATTTTTTTATTGTTACAAATGAAATTATAATTATATTTATTTAAGTAGAACATTTTTTGAGATTCGAACCGACAACCTCGCGCACGACAGGCTTGCACACTACCCACTCAACCACAGGGCCAGTTATCTTTCAAAGGTATAAATACTAGTTAAGCTTAAATTAATATCTCAGTATAGTTACGGGACTGGTTCCAGACTCACATTGAAGGGAGCAATTAACATTATATTTACACTATTTGATATGTCCATGTATTCAAACACATCGAACATGTTCAGTGCCGTTTACTACAATATTGCACCGAGTCCAAATTAAATTGGCTCAAGATCAAGACGATGATACATCACGAAAATGGTGAATATGTAACCATTTACGCGATATGTTTTTTTTTCACCATACACTTCTCCATAATTTGATAACACACGCATTTTCTCAAGTAATAGGACGAGTACGTTTGGATCAATTGTCACCAAATTTTCTGCAGGGATATTATTGCATATGTTGTTGAACATATTATTGTTGTTTTGACCTATACTATACAATAAATGGTTTAATATTTTCAAAGAAAATATTGCCCAATTTTCTTGACAATGTCTTGATTGTAATTATGTATAATAAAAATCAAGTCTTTTGGTATTTGACAATATATTGTGACATACACATTAGCGATATAATTGTACAATACCAAACATTGTACAATTATATTGCAATTGGGTGAGCCCAAAGAGCGGGACATGATCCAGGTTTTGAAAAAATAGCGACAAAAAGCTGGATTTCGAAATAAATATCTTTGAGAAAGCAGGATGTGTAAAATGCACATATGAGTACACACTTTCGTATGTATCTAGGAAACACAGTTTTCAACTCAAATGAAACATTTCAAATATACAAAAATATTCATAAAACAATTTTTATGTATATAAATAAAAATAAAATGTTGTTCATTGGTAATCGCATCAATAAGAATGGCTGATTTCAGTTTTTTTTTTAATGTTTGTCATTGTGTGTTTGTGGTAAAATTTTTTTAAATTTATCTTGAATCGGATAACGTGTAAGCCGAACCGATTTGTCTAATTTTGTTGTAGTATTCGTAGTAATTTAAAGCAATAGTAATAACCGGTGATCAAGTGGGCGTTGCACATCCCACCACCACTTAGAAGAGGAAGCGGGGACAAAAATGGCATTGAGCGGTTTCCTGGCTCCATGTTAAGGGTTCTTAACTTACGCCGACGTTAAAAGTTGCATTTGCTAAACAAAAGTATGAAAAAAATTAAGAAAAATATTTAATTTTTCAGAGGTAGCATTAGTTTCTCTGACAGGAACTATTTTCCAATTTTTCTTATTTTCAAAATTTAGCAGCCTCGCACTACTTGTCATATTTCTGCCAAGTTTCATTGATGTAGGGGCAACTTTTCACAAGCAATCTAAACTTAAAAAACAGTATTGGCCAGCTTTTTGACTCAATTAGTCCTCTCTGGACAAGCGAGCGGAGCTTCTCTTTAAAAATATCTTGGAAACTAGTGCAGTGAGTATTTAGAAACTTTTCATAACTATTTATGTTAATAATGAGAATTGTATTCTACAAGTGCCGCAAGCGTGGCACTTTTAATATAACAAACGTCTCTTTTCATCTCAGAACGTCCATGTGGTGTAGCGAGCCGCACACGATTTTGGCTAGCGAAGCAATAACTACAAAAAAAAATATGTGGAATGAATTTGTATTAGTTAGATTTTAAAAACGAATAAGAAATTGAAAATTTCAAAACTCATAAAAGCTGAATATCTGGTCAGGATTAGTATAACCTATTAGCGTAAAAAATACGAGTATTAGTAGATCATTTTTACTAGATCGTGACCTTGATTTCTTGTTTATCAAGGTCACGATCTTATCTACGAAAAATTTATTTTAGGAATTCAGAAAGGCGTGTTAGCATCTCTGTAGGAATTTCTCTTATTGCTTTTCCCAAGAACAGATTAAAATAGAACCTTTTCTCTCGTTATGTATTTAGTTGTATTATATCTACTTATACACTCCGTTAACATATGATAGCCTCACTTGAAATTTTAGCGAATAGTAGACATTTTCGCGATTCATTAAAAAAATAGCAAGTATTTTTTTAAGTCATTCTTAAGAGAATACTCTGTTGCTTTATTGACAAAAATTCCAAATGGGTCAGTAAACATTAAGTGGACTTTCACAATAGTTCTCGTAAACAGCATGAGAAATTTTAATATTTCAGTGTTAACATAGATTAGCCTCAGTGATGAATTTTCAATTAATCTTTGATGTTTATGCAAAAATACCGTTAAGTGCAAAAGAAAAACGTTTTATTAGCACAAAGAAAAAGTATTAGGAAAAAGCCGTCGCTTAGTTCCACGGAAATCGCAAAACTTGACACGTATCACGATCTAGGGCTTTCTATCCGCGCTATTGGCGGAAAACTTCGTCGCATTCCAAAAGTTATAAGCAATTACATGAAAAATCTATCAGAGTATTCCAAATGGTACAAAGGAAAGAGTTACAAGAAGTTTTCACCTTGATATAGTCGCAAAATTCTCTAAATGGTTTCGAATTCATCTGTGAGCTTAATCAGAATTAGAGCAGCAGTCGGAGTTAGCGTCAGTAAAATAACTATTCATAATGTTATACAAACCACGGAGTACTTGAAGCATCTAAATCATCAAATAAAGCCACCATTGTAAGACGTACATAAGCTACACAGACTAAAGTTTGGAAAAGATCACATGACGTAGATGGTGCATCAAGGTCATCAAACGAACGATGGAAAAAATTAATTTCTTCAGACGAAAAGACTTCCTCCTTCCTGATATTATGGAAACAATAACTATACCCATCTTGAATAGCGATATTAAAACACTTTTCTTCAGAAAAAATACTAGTAGCTCAGCTAGTATTTTTTATAAATTTTATTAACTTTTAAATAAATTTTTTTACCCACTATTTTGTAGGTAATATTTTTGTTTACTTTTGTAACGAAAAAAATAAATTGATAATACCAAATTTCTATTTTTAACGCGCGACTAAAAAAAGGGGTGTTATAAGTTTGTAGTGTGTGTCTGTGTAATATGTGTGTCTGTCAGTGTCCACGTACAGGCCAAACGGCTAAACCGATTTTCATTTTTCTGTTTGAAAGATGCCTTAATCGAGAGGGTTCTAAGCTATGTTTGAAGAAAATCGGTCCAGCCGTTTAGAAGATATAACATCTTTTCTGAAAAAAGTCGGGGGTTTTTAAAATTTTTAATTTTCTGTTATTTTTTTATATCTTTGCTTACAAATTATAACCATGGTGACTATTGTTACTTTGGCACAATAGGCCAGTAAGTGTCTTATCATAATTATGTGGAAGTTTTTAGGTTATTTCAAAAATTTTGAGTTGAAGTCTATTGATAGGATGAGAAAAATTTCTTATACATTAATGACTGAATGTTAAATAAATATATTTCGGTATTTCTTATAATTGTAATTTCATTTAAATTTAAATATAACTTGAACTAAAGTTGCGAAACTCTTTGTAAATTCCACAATAATAAAAAAATCCTTAAATGTATGCTTTGCTTAACTGATAAAAGATATTTTTTTCGCTTTAAAAAGAAAAAAAAACAAGAAAACATTCCCCTTCACAATATTTTTTTTTTTATTTTTTTTTGCCTTATGTTTAATACTAAAATATGATTTTTTTTTGTCAAAACTTGTACCAATTTTCCCACATATATACATAACTATGCCATCGAAAGTAAAGCTCTTCTAGACACAATAAGTTCATAGAAAAATTCCTCATTTTTTTCCAAAAGAATGAAAAAAAAAACGTGCACGCATATTTAAATGTGTAATTGCCAAGGGAATTAAATTTCACGTTTATTTTCATTACAATTTGCACATTCAAGCCAGCACATAACTAGCAAACATATTTTTGGAAAATATAAGGGAATTTATTTGTCAACTTAAAAGGTCTTTAAAAATTCGGTATTACATACATATACATATATTATGAGACAAAGGAAAAAAAATACGCCAACACCAGGAGTGTACACTGGGCTCTAACCAAAAAAAAAACCCAAACAATGAGCAAACAGTGTGGGAAAAATGAAAACTAAATGTGAAACAGAAAGAGATTTGGAAAAGCGACATTAAAATTACATTTTTTACACGTACGTGCCGGAATACACACACAAAAATAACACAAACGTACGATGTGTTATCTACAGTTGCCAGATATTTAAATTTACTTTCAATTTGTAAAAAAATTCTCTTTTCCAAATATACTGCTGCTTGGCCTCCGAAGTACATGTTTCATCCACAGTTACCAAACGCCGCAAAAACTCATTCGGATTGCGGTTAAACAACTCCAAACAAACCTTTGAAGTTGTCACACGTTTACGTTTATGGTCAATTGAGAGCACACGTGGCACCCATCATTCAGACAACTTTCTTAAACCCAGCTGATCATTTAAAATCGAAATCACACTGTCATATGAAATGCCTATGGCATCAACAATCTCATGCATTTTTAGTCTTTGATCGGCCAACAACATATCATGGAATTTTTCGACACGGACTTATTGATCCGCCCTAGTAAAAGAACCAAAGAAAGCAAATTTACGAGAGTTATGAGCTCAAGACCTTGCAAAGTAAATTTTTCAGATCCAAAAGTTAAAGTTAAAGTTCATAATCAGCAGAGAGCAGATATAAAGTTTCGCCACTTGGAATGAGAGCCTAATACGCTTTTGGAGTGAGAGATTAAACTAAGTTTTATATCCCGATTAGTTAATCTACGGATTAGTTTATTACACTATTAATTAAGTTGAACGTGTTTGAGTGAAAACATTCAAATATTTAATATATCTATGGCAACATGTAACACTCGCTTAAGTCAACTGAAACAAATTTAAGTTTAAAATTTTCAAACGCACTAATAATCCCAAATTAATATTTTACTTATTAAGTAAAATATTTTTTTATTAAAAATACATTAAAATTGATTATTGAGGGGTTTAGCTGGATCCTATACGCATTTCACTGTTGCTAATGCGCATAGGATCCAGCTAAACCCCTCAATAATCAATTTCAATGTATTTTTAATAAAAAAATATTTTACTTAATAAGTAAAATATTAATTTGGGATTATTAGTGCGTTTAAAAATTTTAAACTTAAATTGTAACAATTCCCATAAAAAACACTAATGAAACAAATTTAGTTTTATTATAATGTATTATGAGCCAATTAAAATTTGCAATTCAAAGAAAGGATCAGATGCAAGTAAAACCATATATTAGAGCCTTTTCATCTATTAGCTTTACCGTCAAAGCTTCCGAAACGCTTTTTCCTTGCTTATGTTGTGTTAAGCTATTATTCCATATTACCATGGATATTTTTTTGGTAGTCTGGCAGCTCTTTTTTGCTCATCGCTCATATGTAACATGTGCGTGTACTTTCAGTCATCCTTGTTTGCACAGACTTTCCCATACAATCGAGAACAACTTTATACTTCTGGAAATATAAACAAATATTATACACTCCTCCTTTTTTTACAAATAAAAATAATGACACATTTTGCTCTGAAGGTACGTACGCACATGCACACACAAACCAAAAAAGACAGACACACAAAGAGATTGTCCGAGATTACTTTTAAATGAAAATTGCAAATTATGTATAATGTTTTTCTTTTCATCGATTTTTATTTAAATTAATGTCTTAAATTAAGGAAAAAGGATGGTTGTTTGTTATGTGGTGGTGGTGTCACATTTCATTTTATTTCAAAAAAAAAAAAAAAAAAAAACAAGGAAAGGAAAGAGTAATGACAATGTGTGAAGATATTTTCAAAACTCTAATATCCTGAACATGTAGAAACACTTACACAAATATAACATCATAAGGACGGAACTGTGCTAAGTTTTTGATTTACTCGTTTGTTTTTAGTATATATAAAAGGTTTTTTTTTATGAAATGTATGTACATATATTACATTTAAGGATAGTAAACTTCAAGTTTTCTACTCATGAGTCCAATTTATACCTTACGGCCAAAGGTGTTAAGTATCCTTGAACGGGCACCTAACTATTTAAAATGCTCCACAAAATTGTATGCCACAAAATTCTACAACAAGTCCCTAAATTCAAAAAAGCTTGAATATCAAGTTTAAAGGCTGGTATGGAGCTCGTACAGAATTTTAAGTTCTCATAAGAACTGTATGTAAACACAAACTTACGGAAATTCAGATTTGTACAGACTTTCCAACAGAAAAGTACATGAAATTTTTTAAAAAGAGCTATAACTATAAGTGGAGACTTTTTTCAGTTCACTGAAAGTAAAATTAATATTCATACAATTGTTTGGCCACAGAATTCTTGACATTTCTTATTTTTAGTAAGTTGTAAGTAATTTTTCACACCTTTGTGTATTCAATATTGAAAATTAAGCGAATTTGTGTATATGCAAACATATTGCTACACAAAGTCTACTCAATTAATTTTCTGTGTAGAAATAAATGTAAGTTTATAAACCTGAAATTAGTGGAATCCAAATTTGTTGAATTTTTAGCATCAATTGTGAATAAATACATTGATCCTTAATGATATGAAATCAAAGTTTATATTTGTGCATATCTGGCAATTTAGTTAAATTTTGGGCGTCATAGTATTTAAAACAGAGTACATTGGAATTTGAGTACCAAAATGCCATTTTGCTACCGATCAATTTCAAAAACCGAATGTTGCACAGCACAGTGGTATTTTGGTACCAAACCCCCATTTTGCTACCACTCAATTTCAGTTTTGTAAAGAAATGCTTAAATCTAAAATATGCATTTGATCCTATAACTATTAAAGGCATATATGTATGTATGGGCATTTCTTCAGTGCCGCATGTGACATTTCTACGCATTCAAAATTAAAAAAAAAAAAAATAAAACATATGGCAAAACATTATTTTATTTCGACAAGAGGCGAAAATTACAGCTTATAGCTCTTTTGTTTGACCATTTGGTTGATAATTACAGAAAACTAAGCAAACAAATCAAATACTTGTTTCAGTGAAACCTGAAAGAATATTCTAAAGCGAGTAATTTTAAAATGTAATTTATTTTGTTTATTTTTTATTTAATTTTAATCACTGTCATACGTGACAATACCGTAAATAAATTTCTTTTCAATTCTGCTTTTATTTTTATTGTTTTAGCTCTTTATGTAATTAGACATACACATGGTGATTTTAAATTATTTTAAACATATTCAATTGGGGTATTCACAAGGGTGTCTTAAGTGTCATAAAGTAATAAAGTCCTAACATTTTAAACCAGTTTAAAATTATTTTTATTTTCTTTCATACTATTAGTACTATTTTAATACAATTCTTCACTCCATGTATTTGTTACTGTCATAACTATTAATTTTGTTTTTTACCTTTCTTTTTCGACAAAATGTCCATTTACGTTTTAATACGTGGTGTTTTTCTTTAGCAAATTTCTGCTCAAATCATTATATATTGCAAAAAATATAAAAATTCGCAAGGGATTCAAATAATGAAATCAATCTCCCGAAGCTGATTATAAAGACCGCAAAAAAGTAATAACTCGAGTATAGACTTACAGCATATAAATAGCGAAAACTTGTAAAAATGAGAATTTCTTCAGAAAATTTCCAAAGCGAGACATTTTTAGATTTTAATTGAACTATAGTGAATTTTTAATCAGAAATAATTTTTAGTCAGGCTCAAGTTCAGTACTTTCAATTCTTTATTGAATGAAATATTTTTATTAATTAATGTGAGTTTCTAAAGAAGAGAAGAAAAATTTAACTTAGACTTTATAGCTGGGAGAAACACCGATATTTTTCTGTGCAGCCACGCACTTCATCAGCACCCACGTCTATCTACTGGGGCAGAGTTTTGTTATTAACATCAGCTATTTAACGCAAATTTAGTATGAAATGGAATATGAGAAATGCTTATTGTGTATACAATTATTGATTTACCATTGGTAAATACATTTATAAGTATCACTATTCATTTTCTGTTTTTCCATTTTTTTTACTTTTTATTTGGTTAGCACGAAGTTATATCACTCTACCTAAGTATGTTGAACTATTCTTGCTTATCTTTTACGATCATCACATTAATTACTATTAATTATTCGATGTACTGTCGGTACATACATGTAAGTATTATTGTAGTGGCATTATGTTACTTTGTTTTTGCTTTCTACCGTTGATTTGGCTTGAAACTGTGATTGCCAAGTTAACAGTGATTGCCAAGTGAACACACTTTTGGCACTTGCCCATGATGAATTAAAAACTGTAAACGAGCAAACTCAGTAGATTTTATGAATCAAAAATTGTGTCACGTGCAAAAATTTTGCGAAACTTCCCGAATATATTTTTAATTGGAAAATAACCTAAAATTTATTTTAAAAAATGCTAAAATTGTAAGAAATGCAGAAAACTTTTAAAAATTCCACAAAAAATTACAAAAGTTCGTAAAAATTTAGTAACATCAAATATATATTAAAGTCTGGTATTTACGAAAAAAAAAGTTCAAAACTTAAAAAAAAAACAAAGAATTGTGTGGGAACAATCACTATTATTATTCAAAAATTCGCAACAAATTGCAAAATTGCAAACAAGCTCTTAAATTACTTACAAATACCTAAAGATCTAAGAAATTCCAAAAATCGCACACAATTTACAAAATGATGAAAATTCTCATAAAGTGATAGATGTAACAATCGGTAAACATGCAAGATTGGCTAAAAATCACTTTAATCGCAAAAATAGCGAAAATTGGCGAGAAATTGCAAAATTATAAACAACATAAAATAACACATAAATACATAAAGATAAAAGAAATTCCAAAAAATTCGCGAAAATGAAAATTTGCAAAAACTTGCTAATACCAAAATGATAGCAAAGTGTGATTGATATAAAATAAAAGTCGCCAAATGTGTAAAAAAAGGCAAAAACTGCAACAACAAAAATACTTCAATCAGACAATGATGTGGCTTGATGCAATCCTAATTTGTTAAAATTACGTACATGGGCAAAAAATTTTATCAAAAATTACCTGATTCGCAAAACTTAAAAATTTTGCAAATAAATTCCAAAGCCTTAAAATTTTAAAAGGACAAATGCTAGAAAAAATTTTTTTTATATATTGCAAAAATTCGCAAATAATTTTCGGAAACAAATAGAAGCCGTTAAATAATTTTCTCATAATTTTGCATATTAGTACCAAATATTATTTAATTTTTGTAATATTTTTTCTCGTTTGTTTTGTATCATATTGTTTATGTTTCAACTAACACACTAAAATATGAGGGGTTGCTTTTAAACTAGTTTAAAAGTTTAAGACATTATGACGTTATGACCTCAACACTACCGTTTGAATACCCCAAATATATTTTTTTTTCACTATGAAAATTTTGAACTTAACAAAATATCTTACAGTTGGATCTATTTTTTCCCGCCGCCGATTTTACTCATCTAGATTAAAAAATTTTATATTTTCTATTAACATATGCCTGATTTACATTAGGCATTTTTTTATGAAATTTCATGAATTTTGTTGTACGCTACTTTTTGTATTTGCTAATTGCAGCGCTATAAAAGAGTAGAGATTGTTATATAAAAAAGGGCGTAGAATGAATCTCGGATGCATTTTTGACAACTTTTTTGATATAAGATGCTCCTACAGGCCTTCTATTGACAAATAAAAAATTTTCATGCAACTAATTTCATGAAAAAAATGCTTAATAATTATTAATTAATTTTATTCTGCTTGAGGTCTGGTTATAAAATTAAAAACAGGTTAGAGTTTTATTTAAAACTTTTACTATCAACTTATGGTAACGTCGTTACACAATTTATCAGATATAAAAGCTTGTCGCAAGATTTATCTGTGTAGATATCTACGACAAGCTTATGTAACATATTAATAGTAAAAGGTTAAAAGGAAAATTTTATTTTATTCTATTTTTAACGCATTTAAGCAAAAGCTTGTCTTTAAAGAATTTTTTTTAATTTTTAAATCAATTTTAAATTTGTATTTCAATATTTCCAGCCTTATTTTCGATTTTATCGTAAGCGACAAAAAATTTAAATTTTCAGGAAAATGTTTTTTTTTATAATATTAAAATTTGTTTTACAAATTTTTTGTCGCTTACAATAAAATTTTACAACCAGCATCTTAAAATTTAGGCCCATAAAATTTTAATTTCAGTAAAAACTCTATTTTCTATAACATGTCGCTTACAATAAAATCGAAAATAAGGCTCGATTTAATTTTTATTTAACGTGTGAAATGAAAACGGATTTATTTGTTGTTTGTTTAGCATGTCATGATGTATTGCAGCAACGAAATGCATATAAGTGTTAAATTAACGTCAAATATTTTTTTATAGCTTTGCTATTTATTGCGCGATACAGGAGTAAGGACGTGATAAACAAAAATAAACGAAACAAATTGTTTGATTTTGTTTTGTTTCATTCTTTGAAAAGAGTTAAACAAAAATAAAACAAAAATAATGAGAAAGATTGCTTAATTTGTTTTTGCTTTGTTTTTGCACATTAGAGGGCTGGGTTAACAGTCTTGAAATGTAAATACGTCTTGTTTTTTAAATGTATTGTCGCAGCATGTATTATACTAAACAAATAATAAATGATCTCGTTTAATAAGGGAAGCACGATGGATGTGTTTACAAGCCATGTAACGAAGACTTCGTGTTCGTAACAAACACTCAAAAGAAGTAATGTTGATGCGCGTATGCTTGTTATTTTGCATATTGTATGATTGATTGTGTGTGTGTAGAATGTAGTTGGTGAGCTATTATGTGTTTAAGGTTGGTTTTTTTTTCAAAGCAAGCGCACACAACTAATGTCAATGCAAGTGTGCGTTTGTATGGGCGCAGACAAGTAAAAGATCATACACACAACGTGTGTGCGGTATGTACATGCATGACATTTGTAAACGCGTCCATGCGTGGGAAGAAGCAAGCATCACAAATTCTTCCGTCACCTAGTATTTTCTTGTTTTCTTCTTTATCTGCAACAACTGAAATAAATTCTTTCAAACAGTGTTGCTTAGAGTTTGTTTTATAAGATTTTATTGTAGTAAAGCATTTGAAAAATCTCTCATGTCCTTAAAGTTTTTGTAATTGGTTATGTGCAGGGGTCTATTGCACATGAGCACAAACCAGAGAACACAGCCAATCGGCTGCAAGCCGGCTAAAAGCCGCCACCGGCCACAAACATTACACTACGCTACGAAAGAAAATAATAGGAAATAAATGGAAACGTTTTGAAATATTTGCAGAGAATTTGACATCATCATATAATATTATTGATTTGCATTATTATTTCACACATGAAATTTGTTTTATACAACTAAGACATCTCTCTTTTTGCTTTTTAATTGAAATTTTAAATTTGGGAGCTCAATATGAAAATTGAAGCAACAATAAAAAGAACTAATTTTTTTTTTTTGGTTTTCAAAACAAATTCTTACTGCCAGTTTATAGAAGATACGTAAAAATTCTCGTCTGTCTATTTATATTGAAAAACAAATTAAAAAAAAATTAATTTGAGAGCTTAAGTTTTGTTTTCAATATAAACAGGCGAGAGAGAATTTTTATTTGTCTTGTATAAAATGGCAGTTAATTTAATTACTTGCAGAATGAATAAAAATATTTAATAATTTCTCTGGCTTTTTCGTTTTAGTTTTTATTTGATATTTTCCGGCAAAAATATTTAAATGAATTTGCTAAATCTTCTTAATGAGGAATGGTTACATCAACGCTGATAAGACGTTTAACAACGCAGAAAATCACCAGCCATTACGTTGTTAGAATAATTAATTTTTCTTTTGCATTCTCTTTCTTAAAAAAGTTTTAGTATAAAATCAACCATTAAAGCAGTTTCATACTTCATTATCATTCATTTTCCACCCACATAAACATATGGCCGAAGTTAACTCCAGTTTAGCTGAACACTTCATAGGGAAGACTTGCTTTTGAATGTTAGTGTTTTTTTTCTTTTTGCCTCTACGCACAATATAACTCTCTAAAATAAATAAAACATAATAATACTCATACTCGCACTGTTAGTCATATATGAAGTTATCAGTAGCAGCAGTAGAAATAGTAGTTGAGTTGCTTCTTTATGTTCATTAATAATTTATAGTGTTTGCCTTTGTTTTGTTATGCACTGTATACTGTTTGCTAAAATATGTCTTTTTTTATCTAAGTGTGTGCTGCTTGCTTCCTACATACTTAAATGTCTTCCCATTGACATTGTATGAATAAAATACAAATAAAAAATATCTAAATACAAAAAAAAGCAAAACTTACATTTTATAGAGTAAAGATTTGAATCTTTAATTTTTTTTTCCTTCTAGAAATACTTCGCAATCAGAACAAAACCCAATAAACATTTCAACATTTTAATCAAAGTCCATTTAAGTTGCTGTTTGTTAGTGCATAATTTAACTTTGTTGAAATAAATGAAATTGCAAAATGGGTGGTAAAGAAGAAGTTTTTGTTTTATTTTTTTTTCATTTGTTTATTTTTGAAGGACGCATAATGGAAAAAAGGAAGATTTTCTTTATTTCTTTTTTCATGTGATAAAGTTTTAGGTAAAATATAAAACCCTTGTTTTTTATGATTTAAGATTGTGTGCAAAAAAAGAGAACTTTGTTTACTCTATTTGTGAAGTAAAAGCCTTTTTACGTTTTAGTTTGGCGTGACGTCAGGCTTTTTTTGTGGCATTTACAATTAGCAGGAAATGTTAAAGAAAGAGATAGAAATATATATGTACATGTACTGCTTATTTTCCACTGGGTGATAAGTCTTAACAGTGTTAATAATAAAAATACTGCCTGCCTGCCACCAACGTTTGTTAGCCTCAAAATGTCATTAATCAATTTCCAGATTTTCCGGATATACAAAAAAAAAAAAAAATAAAAAAAAAATTAATAATAATAATTTACATGGCTGACAAGAAAATGGAGAAAAGTAATATTTCACATTGGTGTGTTTGTATGTAAGTGTGTATTATACCCCTGCGCAAGACCACTTACAAGACCTTTCAAAACATTACATTAAATTTTTTTCAAATGCTTCTTCTAAAACCAACGCTTAACAACACTGTTGGCAAGATATTTGTTTCAGTTACTGCAGGTATAGGAGTAAAGAAGAAAATACTCCGTTACGGAAGAATTTGTGATGCTTGCTTCTTCCTAAGCGTGGGCTAATATAAAAACGTCATGTATGTACATACACACAAACATACGTTGTGTGCATGATCTTTTATTTTTGTTGCGCCCATGCAACCGCCCACATGCACTGACATTAGTTGTGTGCACTTCCCTCTAGTCAGCCTAAGACCATATGTCTCTATGTCAACACTCTTTTCTCTAGCGACACTTGTATTTACTAGTTGAAGTGTAGACAACTTTCCTTTTATGCTCGAGTAGAGATACGTTAGAGACAACAGTTATCCATTAAACACATTTACCACAGCAGGCTACACGAACACACGACTTCTAATGCCGCTAGCAGCATTTGTCACCTCGTAACCGGCTATACCTGATATTCAAGTACAAATACATAGTTCAGTATTGCCACTTTCATATATTTAGCATTTATAAAAATTAATTACTCTTTTAAAATGTACTTATTTCACGTAAAAGTACAAAAATTAGTCAATTTATTCGTTACATAAAATTTTTGAATATTGTTTCTGGTAAATAATATGCAATAATTGTACAAAATCATTCATTCAACATTTTCTATTATACTGGCAACACTGAATTGTCTCATTGTAGCCAAAGTAATAGAAATTACTTTAATTGGACTACAACGACAAAATCAGCATAGACAACAACCTGCCGCGCTGAGTCATTCTCCTATAAACATGTCGCACTTGTTCCTTAAAAATGTAACAACTCAAAATTCAAGAATTTTCAGTGGAGGCCAAACACTGTTTCTGTTGATTCTAACGATATATTACAGCAAAAAGTTATGTCAGTGTAAGAAAATACTATTAAAAAAGAATATAGGGTTTTGTTTCTTTTTATTGCTTAAGTGATTTCCAAAAAAAAAAAAAATCCTTTTTGAGTTGTTATTCTTTTTCTGAATTTTTTTTGTTTAACTAGTGGTGTTATTTCAAGTTTACCCAGTTTAACTGAAAATTCACTCTGGATTACATAAACCGTTAACAGTCTAAAACAACAACAACTCGAAATGTCGCTTTTTGTATTAAAAAAACTTTGATCTCTTTTGCTCAAGCACTTGCAAACAACTAAAAATGTCTTCCTTTAATTGGGACTAAAGTAGTTATTCTAAAAACACAAAGAGATTCACGGAAAAGAAGACAAATCAAAGGGAGATTTTTACAGTGGGTAGATATGACCTCTGTTGCTTGGTTTTTTTGCAAGAAGTGAAAATTTGAAAATTTCGAGTTGTTACACTTTTGAGAAACAAGTGCGATGTCTATTCTATCCTTAACATTTTGTAGTCGGTAGCTTGCTGTGGTTAATGTGTTTAATGCATTATAATAATATATTTCTGGTGATGTTGTCAATAAACGCGCCAATAGTTTGTTTGTCTTTTTTTTTTTGTTACGATGTGCAATAATGTTAAAAAATACATATGTGTGTATGTATGTGTTTAAGCTTGTTGCCGCAAGCCTCATAAAACTGTAGACGAGGGTCATTAAAATAAACTACCCAGCTGAAAAAATATGTATGGAGCATATATGATATCCCATATATGGTTCGGATCCGAAAAATGAGGGTATATGGGCATATATGATTATACATATATATTCATACATTTTCATACATGTATGCGTAAATATTCCCTCTACAGTATGCAAAGTTCATATTCATACTCTCTTGATTCACAAAAGCGCACTGCTGTGCAATAAATTATATTACTAAAATTACTTTTTTTAGATTTTGTTGCATTTAATGAAACATTTGTTTGGACAAATAATGAAAAACGAACTAAAAGTCATTTCATTCATCATTTTAAATCAAAAGGTAAATCAATTATTTAAAAAACACAAAACTCATTTTCCTACATAAAATTTAATTAAAAAAATCAGCTTAAAAACTAATGCAATTAATTATAAAAGTAAAAATAATCCGTCTAACAATAGTTTTCAATACATTTTTTTGCAGTAATATGAATAGAGAATTCTGTTATTTTCTATAAAATTAATGACTGGATTATCCTTGTGATTATTTGATATTTTAAATGGGGCCACAATGTATAAAATCATACCAGGATGTTTTTTTTAACAAAAAATTTTTCTTTTTTAAACGTTGAGGGTACGCATATAAACTATGAATACCGTATCTATTTTCTAATGGGTCTCCAATTCACCAGTGATAAAATACCAAAGCTTTTTTGATTGCAAAAACGATCTTATGTCAGATATCATGTATGCATATATTCTTATATGGCTGCATATATTTATTAAATTTTATTTCTATATATGGATCCACATATGAAGAGCTTCATAATTAAATTTCCATATACATATGAGCTCATATATTATAATACATTTCATATATTAGTCCATATATTAGTTCATATATAATAGTTTTGCCATGTATAATCCTATACATTTCCATACATGAATTCATACATACTCATATATAGTTATATACATTCATATATTAAAAATATATGGACCATATATAATTTTTTTTAGCTGGGTAGTGAATCTTTGTTTAAATTGTCATCATATGGTCGCAAAAGAACAGTGCTAAAATCAACTGGTTGATTTTCAATTGACAAACGTTTGTTAAGCGATTACATTGGCTAAGGTACATCTAGTCAGTATCACTATTGACAATGTCACTAGAAAATCACTACAATCTTACTATTGACATAGAGCGAGGAAATATCGATATTGTAGAATAGAGTCCCTAAAATTTACTAGTGAATCTTTGGTGTCAATGTCTCCATGTGATCCCCCAAAAAACTACTTAGTCAGTAGTGCTACAGTCAAGTGGTGGATTTTCAATGACAAGCTAATGTTAAATGTCAACATTACATTGGCTGGGGTACACCTAGTCAGTAGTATTACTGACAAGGTCACTAGTAAATCACTACAATTTCACTTTTAGCATTTCCTGCAGTGTTGCTTTAAAAACCCATCCTTAAACACAGAATAGATAAGCCATCTACATCTTACACACACACACACACACTCAAACGTACAAAATGCAAAATAACAAGCACACACATGCATCAACACTATTTCTTTTGATTATTTGTTACGAACAAGGAGTCCGCGACTTCGCTTGTAAACATTCGTATACTCGTACATCAATACATCCATCGTGCTTCGTTTATTAAATGACAGCATTTATTATTGGCTTAGTATAATACAAGCCACGAAAATACATTTAAAAAACAAGACTTATTTACATTTCAAGACTGTTTATGCAGGCCTCTAGTGTGTATGTATGTTTGTATGTATATTTGCATTTCGTGTGAAATAATATTAATATTAAGAATTTTTGTTAAATTTTGTTTTAGACATCTGGGGTTTAACTTAAAAATAAAATAAAATAAAATAAAATAAAATAAAATAAACAGCAAGCGCATGGTAAATTCGTGTGTAGCGTTAAACCAATATTATAGTAATTGTCATTATAAATAATGTTACTAAATATGCCCCAGTGGAAAATAAATAATTCAGCTTAGAAATGTTGGGGTAACTGGCTCACGCGCTCGTGTGTGTGTTTGTGTTTGTAAAATAAAGGATTCGTAAACAACAACCATTATTTAATTCCAAATGCATAAACACACAAATAAACATTGACAAAGAAATTATAAGTTTCACTGACTTCTGGGAAAACATTATACATACATGACATTATTCCAGTTAATTCAATATTGAGTCTGAACATAATGTTTTATAAACGTATTTCATGTAAAAGATTACAAATTTTGTAATTTTGTAACACAAACAAATAAACAAAACAACAAAACAATTTTAATGATTTTTCTCAATTAAAGCTTATATTTTTATCTATCAGCAAAATTTAGTTATGAAAAAAAACACAAACAAAACCTAATCAATTGTTATATTAGAATAAATTTGAAAGCCTGAATATTATGTAAAAACAAATATTATGTAAATTGAAAACAAAAAATATTAACTTACTTTTTGTTAGGAACGGCAGTAGTGAGTTAATTTTTTAGTCACGCTCACCAGCAACAAAAAAATTTGCTTATGTTCATCTTCTTTAAGACACTTGTGCAGGACCCTGTAAATACAGGGTGGGCCAAAAGAAACCAAGGGGTGTAAAAGTTTAATAACTTTTTTGTTTATTAATTTTTTTTTTCAGATTATATAGACAACACTTGGAGAATTTATAATGGAGAGGTTCACAACCAAGAATTAAAACCCGCAGATCATCGGCAACGTCTAAATTTTGCAGTTAAATTTCAAGAGTTGGCCAGAAATGAAATCAACTTTATTGAAAATTTGATTATGAGTGATGAAGCTCATTTTCATTTGAATGGCTTTGTTAATAAGCAGAACTGTAGGTTCTGGGGTTCTCAAAATCCAAGAGCCATTCATCAACGCCAATTGCACTCCATCAGGTGTACAGTATGGTGTGGGATCACATCTGAAAATGTCATTGGGCCCTACTTCTTCGAGAATGTAGATGGAAGTGCTGTAACCGTAAATGGAGAGCGGTATCGGTTTATGATAGAAAATTTTTTACGTCCTGCTCTTGAAAACAGACCTGGTATGTGGTTTCAGCAGGACGGAGCCACTGCCCATACTGCCCGAGACACAATGGCACTTTTAAGTCAAATTTTTGGAGAGCGAATAATATCTCGAAATTCGGAAATTATTTGGCCAGCGCGATCGCCAGATTTGACAGCACCCGACTATTTTCTTTGGGGTTTTTTGAAGGAGCGAGTGTATGTGAACAAGCCAGAGACAATCCTTGAACTCAAGGCAAACATTGTTGCAGAAATTCGAACGCTACAGCCACAAGTTTTGAAAGATGTTATGGAAAATGCTCTAAAAAGAGCCCATCAGTGCGAAGCTGAAAACGGTGGTCATTTAAGAGACATCATTTTTCATACTTAGTGTAAAAAAATTCCATTTTGTATATTATATAATCTGAAAGAAAAAATAAAAAAAAGATAATAAAGAAAAAAGTTATTAAACTTTTACACCCCTTGGTTTCTTTTGGCCCACCCTGTACAAAAAACGAAACAAGAAATTCAGGTCGATTTAGGTTCGGTTAGACAGCTTGCTGAGATGAGAAACTAATGCATTAAATACATTCACCACAGCAGGCTACCGACTGGCGGGGCGACAGGTTGTTGTCTATGCTGATTTTGTCGTTGCAGTCCAATTCAATTAATTTCGATTTCTTTTGCTACAATGAGAAAATTCAGTGTTGCCAGTATAATACAAAATATAAATTTTTGAAAATGCGAAATATTTGACGGTAAATGTAAATGGTGCTGCTGCCGTCTCCAAAAAAAAAAAAAAATAATTAAGTAGCTGGCTACGAAGCGACAAATGCTGCTAGCAGCATTTGAAGTCGTGTGTTCGTGTAGCCTGCTGCGGTGAATGGGTTTAATGCACAAGCTTTCATGTCACTTTGGTGGAAATAACTAGTCCAGTGATGGGAAAGTTGGTACGATCGTACTTTTTTTGATACTATTTGACATGAAAAAATACCGTAGTTCTCCCGCAACACATTTGATACTCTCACGGCCAACTTAGAAATGCCTTCAGAAGGCGCGCGTATGCATATTATATTTGGCAAGAATTAAATTTTGTTTCCGACATGTGGAACGAAATTTTATCAGAGCAATGAATAAGATCCCGCGTGAGATTTCTCCTGCGGAACAACTTCAACAATTTCAAGCAATATCAGGTAATAGGAAAAACAAAAGATTCTAATTGGAAAAGTGAAAGCAGAATCTTATTCATAATTGCCCTATATCAAGGCGAATTCAGTATCAGGTGACTTTTTCCTCCCGGCTAATGCCAAATTGAGCCATTTGAACCAAAATGTCAAAATTTGCGTAGAAATCTTCTGACAGATTGGTTTTGTAGCATAGCAAACTACATGTTGTTTTTTGTGTAGTTGTATTATTGTAGGGAAGGGTTCACCTGATACTGAATTCGCCTTGCCTTTTTTGGCAAAGATATTTTGAAAAGTGTAGCCCTTTACAATTAAATATGAACGAAAACCATATTTGACATATGTATGTAATCATAAAGCCTGTTGAAACAACTGTTTTAAATCCGTTTAAAGAAAATTGTAAAATTTGTATTGTATTCTGTCAAGTTCTGAGGGCAAAAGTGGACTTTGACAATGAAATAGTTTTCTTGTTGTACCTTTACCTAAGTATGTGCACACATATTAATATTAGGACGGGTCGATTTGGATGGATGAAAAAAAAATTAAAAAGTCGTATACATGTATTAGGTCGAGAGGTGCGGTATAGGGTTTGATTTTAGATCCATGGTATCTTCGGAGAATTTTCTCCGAATTTCGTGTAGATTGCGTTTTTGCTATATGATTTTTGAAAAAAAAAATCCACCCGCTCTAATGTATACGCTTTGTCTTCCTATTTTTATTTCTTTGTAAATTAATTTTATATAATTTTTTGTTAATGTTTTGGTACTCTCGGGATCAAAAAAGCGCTCGAATTTTTTTTTTTTATACCGAAACGCAAAGTTCATTTCCCATTACTGAAGTAGTCTCTTTGTTTTACTCGAGAGTAGAAAATTGGAAGTGCAAGTACAGTTAAATAGAGAGAAGAAAAGGTTAATTAACTTCTTCGTTTTCAAATTTCTACTGTTGCATGTTTTGTTAATTTTTTATAGCATTATAGCATTAAAAAATATAAATAATAAATATAAAGTTCTATCATAAAGTTACTTGCCAGTCACGATGCCATCACTAATCAGTACCCAAATTTTGTACTTTGAAAATACTTTCAGCGCTGATTATTTGGGTCATACCGCTTTGATTTACATAATAACCAAACTGTTTGTATTAAACTAAACAAGAAGAAAGTTCACTAATCTCTGAGTGTAGAAATATGATGACAAGTCATTTCCGAAATATAGCGAATCCCATTTTCGATTTAATCGTGAGCTCGATATAGGAAAAAATAAAAATAAAATGCCAAAGATTATTAATAACTTTTAGGAAACAGGCTGTAAAATTTTATCGTAAGCTACAAAATACAAGAAAATCTTCCACTTATTGGGAGGAAAAAATATATAAGGGTTTTCGGATTTGAATTGTATGAATCGGTAGAACGATCTATATAAACGCTGGTCAACGCTGTATGCAAGACATTTGTTTCCATTATTGCAGGATAGAAGTAAAGAAGAAAATACTTGATGACGCAAGATTTTGTGATGCTTGCTTCTTCCTACGCATGGGCACGCATACAAACGTCAATCATGTCTCTGACAAGAATTCTTAGCGACATCGCTTAAAAACACTCATATACACGAACATCAGGACATCCATCGCGATTCGCTTTTTATATGACAGCATTTATTATTGGTTAAGCAAAATACTTGCCACGATAATACATTTAAAAAAGCAGACGTATTTACATTTTAAGAATGCTTACGCAGCCCTTTAATGCTCAAAATAGTCAGTAAACGTTTTATGTAAAAATACGAGTAATTCAATATTTGATTTCTTTAGGTGCGTACTTTTAAAATAAAGTATTGCTTGTGATCAGGAATAAGAACACAGTACAGCTTTTACTTTTTTTTCGTTTTATTTACCCAAAAAAAAGCTTAACAAGAGCAACTTTGATTTTGACTACTTTGAAAAAAAAATGTAAAACAAGCAATTTTACACGGCATAAAATAGCTAATAAATTTTTTATTGCTTATCCCCCAAAGAGATTGGAATCTTTAGCCTCACTCTAAAGCTTTACAAAATCACACAAAAAAAAATACTAAAATAAGCTAAGCTTTTTTTATTTAGATTTCTGTGAGGAGTCCTTCTCCTTTATTTGACCTCATGCATATTTTTGCCTTTTCTATCTATGTTCATTTATCTTTTCAAACTTTTAAAGTTAAAAAAATAATAATAATAAAAGTTGGCTCTTTAAGTACGAGTACAATGCCGAGATACTCAGCGTCCTTGGTGGCATTTTGCTTATCTAAAATCTAATTTCCTATTGCTGTGTCTGTGAGTGGCCATCGCAAACTAACCAACCATATAATTTTTGTATATTCAAAACATTATCGGAACAACAAAAAACATAAGGATGTTAAAATGTATGCGTCATTATTTAGCCACGCGCTTTTTATTAGGAAAATTTTCATTACAAATAACAATATTGTTGTACATAAATTATAACCCTTATCACAATGATGAAGGAAGAAATGTAGAAAAAAAAACAGTTGCAAGTTTTCTAAAAGACAACCTGAAGTTCCTAAATATATTTTTTATTAACTAAAGATGAAGAGCAAAAAAAAAAAATAAACAAGAAAAACTGGGTGAAAATTCACCTTAAAGGAACTTACTTAAATTTAATATATTAACATTTATAATAAAACAATTTAATACTGTTAAAAAATTTTTTGTTGAGTAGTTATTCTGCCTGCTCTGTATATAATATGCTTTCAAATTTACTATGATCTTAAAATCGTTAATTTTTCAAGAACATAAAAAAACGCATTACAAAAATTCAACTACATACACAGTTTTGTGTTAAGGTCACGTTTTTTTTTAACTTTCACAAAATGCCATATAAAGAATAGGGATTAGACTTGGGTCGAACTCATTCACTCTATAATTTTTGTCACAAACCAGTGATCAAACCCATTTAAATTACATGGGTTTGATCACTGGTTTGTGGCAAAAATGAAACAGTGAGAGAGTTCGACCCAAGTCTAATAAGGATGATTTACAATGTTGGAATCAAACATTAGTGGCAACACTGCATAAGAACCAAGCAAAAATTTGGATTATTTTTGACACAAACCGATAATCAAACTCATGTTACTTAAATAAGAGTTTATTGAGCTTGTTCAATCGGTCGCTTTTGACTAGCTCGTTTTAGACACAAACCTACGATCAAACCCATTTAAATTACATACGTTTGATCATTGCTTTGTGTCTACAATAGCCCTGTTTCGAACTCTTTCGATAGCCCTTTGTAGCCTCAAACGTTTTATCAAACCAATTTAATAGGCATATATCGTAAAAATTTCGTTTCTTCCATACAAATTTCAAAACCAAAAAAAATTGTTTGTATTTACAAAATCAACACTTAAATTACATGGGTTTGATAAAAGGTTAATGTCTAAACTGAAAGAATTCAATACAAATATTGCCTAAAGCGACTAAAGCTGTGTCCAACTCGTAAAGTCGTTCAGTTTAGACACAAACCCATGATACGTAAATGAGTTTGATTACAGGTTTGTGTCTTAAATGAATGACTGAACAAGTTGGACCAAGCTCTAAAAACGTCTGACTGATTGAGTTCGACCCAAGTTAACTTTTTAAGCACCCCATACACATTTCAATTCAGTTCTGAATTGAGTCTTTCAATTGAATTGATTCTGGGCCACACACTTCATAAACTGAATTGAAAGATTCTCATTCAACTGTCAAATTTATATTTTTTTCATAAATAAAGATTTAAAAATTTAAAACTTCTATTGTATTTATTCATTTATTTTTATATTTTATATTTAGAATTCTATCAAATTAAATACAATTTTAAAAATACATAACTTTTTCTATACAAAATAAAGCTACAAACATAAATTTTGGCAGCTAATCAAGAGACTCGAGCACACACAGCACAATCGAATTGAAAGATTTGCTAGTCAACATCAAAAATCAAAATCTTTTGATTTTTCTTCAACCAACTCAACAACTGCCAAACTAATCAATTGACAAAGCCATACACGCTTTGATTTGGACAACAACCGACTCTATTGAAAATTGAATTGAATCGTGTATGGGCTGCTTTACCAATTTAAATTTATAAGGTTTGATCATTGGATTTTGCCAAAAAAGGACCGACTGCAAGAGTTCGATTCAAGTCTAGTTTGATAACCGCTTTATGAACGATTTCTACTCAAATCTAGTTTATTCATAGCTTCGTGTCCAAAATGGCAGACTGAACGCGTTCAACCCAAGTTTAATTTAAAAGGGCCATCATTCGATCATTAGTTTGTATTAAACATTAAATAGTAAACGAGTTCGACTCAAGTCTAATAATGAAACACTTATGGCTAAAATATTTAAATAAATTCAGTAAAGTGAGACTGAGGGCCAATTTCACCAACTTATTTAAATATCAATTCATATTTAAAAATAATTTTTCCATAAAAAAATTAATCAAAATCGACATTTAAATATGAATTGATATTTAAATAGAGTTGGTGAAATTGGCACTGAGACTCGCACACGCAGTGTTCCGTACAGACATATTTTATATTATAGCTTTGCTATTTATTGCGCGATACAGGAGTTTGGACGTGATTTTTGTAACAAAAATAATCGACATTATTACAGTTATAAATTTATTTTTGTGTTGATTTCTCTGTACTTTTTTTGTTTCGTTGTTTGAAGTGTGTGAAAAAAAAAACAAAACAAAAACAAAATGAGAACAATTGCTCAACTTGTTTTTTCTTTGTTTTTTCACATGAGCACCAGCCAGAGAACACAGCCGATCGGCTGCAAGCCGGCCAACAGCCGTCACCGGCTATAAACAATACACTAAATCAATCGTACGCCGCTAGAAAAGAAAATAATGGGAAATAAATGGAAACGTTGTGATTTATTTGCGGCGAATTTGACATCATCATATGATATAATTTTATTGCATTGTTATTTCACACATGAAATTTGTTTTATATAACTAAGCAGCAAATCTTTAACCGAGTGCCCAAGACAACTCTCTTCTTTTTTTTTTTTTTTTTTGTTGTTGTGACAATTTTTTCCGTTTGACGATTGGTTTTTAGCTTTTGACGATTTTTTGTTTTTGGCGTTTTTTTTGCCGATTCCTTTTTAAATTTTCGGCGATTTTTGGCACTTTTTCCGTTTTCGCGATTTTTTTTAAACGATTTGTTTTAAGTTTTTTTTTTGTTCGAGTGCTTCTTTTTTTTAAATTTCTTTCGGTTTTTGGAGTTTTTTTTTGGCTCTTTCTTTTTTTTGGCGCTTATTTTCGTTTTGCCGTTTTTTTTGTTTTCAGTATTTTTTCGTTTTTTGGCGATGTTTTTCTGTTGGTTTTTTTAGTTTAATTGATTTTTTAATGTTGAAGATTTTTTCGTTTGGCAATTTCTATTTTTTATACGATTTTTTTTTAGTTTTTTGTCAACCTTTTAATTTTTGGTGGTTTTTTGCATTTTAGCTATTTATTTTATTTTGATGATATATTTCATTTAAGCGCTTTTTTTAACTTAGCGATTTCCCGTTTCGGAATTTGCAAGTTGTCAAAAGTACGTAGTAAAAATCAATTAATTATTTAACTGGTAGACTAGTATATAATTTTGATTTCCCAGCTATGGAGCATATATGATATCGCATATATGGTTCGGATCTAAAAAAATTAAGGTATATGGACACACATATATGATAATATCTATTCATAAATTTTCATACATTGATGTGTAAATATTCGCTACACAGTATGCGAAGATCGTATTCATACTCCATTAATTCAATAGCGCACTGCTGTGCAAAGATACTAAAGATACCTTTTTTTAAGAGTTTGAACAGCGAGGTTGTATTTTATAAAACATTTGTTTGGACAAAATAATTAAAAACGAACTAAAATCAATTTTATTTATCATTATAAGAATAAATTCGGTAAAGTGGGCCTTTGACTCGTGCACGAAGGGTTGCGTACGAACACTAGATATGTAATACTATAAAAACTTTAGCCTATATAATATGAAGTTTTGGCATTTTTTTTTGTTTTTGGGATTTTTCGGTTTTAAGCGTTTTTTTTTATTTGGCGTTTTTTTAATTTTAGCGGTTTTTATTTGATTTTGGCTTTAATTTTCAGTTTTGGAGATTTTTTTAAGTTTTGGAAAGTTTTTATCCCGTTTTGGGGATTTTTTCGGTTTTTGGTGTTTTTTTTCATTTTGGTGTTTTTTATTTTGGCGACTTTTTAATTTTGGCGATTTTTTTTTAATTTTGGCGATTTTTTTAATTTTGGCGATTTATTTTAGTGTTAGATTTTTTTAAGTTTCATTATTATTTGGTGTGGTCTTACACTAACAGCCTGACCCACGATATCGACAACGTTCGACTTGTCGCACACTTACATTTGAAACAAAAACAAAATATTAACAGCCAAACCCACAATATCGAACGTTGTCGTTCGCAATCATTTTTAACGACAAACAGCTGATTTGGGACCCACTAAACTTCTTCAGCACGACAAGTCGACCGACAATGCATGCGAACGATTACGTAACCAGTTTCATACAAATTTGCTACCCACTATGAAAATACAAACGACAACAAATGTCAAAATCAGTCACTTGGTTTGTGCTTGTCGACAAAACAAAAAAGTACACATAAATACCAAATTTTTAAACAAATTTACATTTATGAAAATCAGAAATAAAAATGTTAACTTTTCTCACGTTTATTTTATTTATTTAACTCACTAACATGCATTTTTGTCAAATAATTCTTTTTGAATTACATACATACATATATATGTATGTATGAATGTGTATACTTGCAATTTATCTAACCAATTCTTCTAAAACACTCTCTTAGGCACATTACTCTTTCCACTTACATAGATTGCTTGTCCCATTGGTGCTACTTCTGTCCATTCTTCATTACAATCCGCTTGAATCATTTTAGGAGTATCTACACATTTCAACTGATATACATATTTATTTATATTTCACACACAAAATTTTGAAAATAACTTTTTAATTTTTTTGTATTGTCATATGCTTATTATGGTTGCTATTTTTATTATTTATTTGTAGAAACTTTAAGTAGCATAGAGTTGCATTGTTTATAGAATACTTTTCACATTTAAGCACTTTTTATTTGTAAAGTAGCGTTTTATTTGTGAAATTTTTGATGTGGCAATATTCTAATTTGACAATGAGTAAATGCATTACGTTAACAACGTAAAGCCTGACGACCGGCAAGTCGATAGTTAGTGGGTCGCTAAAACGAACTATAATGAGTGACTTGTCGTCAGTCGCTCGATTTGTCGATCGACATCGTGGGTTAGGCTGTAAAATTTGTTTTTGTTTTGAATGTAAGTGTGCGACAAGTCGAACGTTGTCGACATCGTGGACTTGGCCCTAACTTTGAAAATTTGAAGTGTCTATACATATATAATTGTTTGTGTGTTACATTAGGATTTTAACATTTTTCGTTGCTCGCCTTACAACACCATTTAATTTTTAATTGTCATATATGTACGGTATGTCAGGTACGTAGATTTTACGGTTCTCGAGAAAACAGCCTGTGCCCTAACAAATATCTTTTGCATATCCTCAGGAGCGATAATTTTGTCATGCTGACGCACTTTCGCTCTCTCTCTCTTTCTCTCTCTTGCAGTATCTAGCAGGGATGGACAATAGTAAAAGTTCATTGGAGAACACACCCTGTATTCCATGTTCATTTTCATTCCAAAATACTTATTCTAAATTAAAATGCAAAACAGATTTTAAATTATTATGTGAAACATCAAAAACAATCATATAATTTCTAATTATAAAAAACATCTAGACTGAAAAATATTAAAACCATTATTGTCAAAATTTACCTGCAATTTCATTGAATTTTTGAGTGTGAAAAAATGTCATTACCAGCTCTTGAATTTATTGTTATAAAACAAGCTTTTATTTATATTGCTTTAGGTGTATATTAAATAAATTATTTATGAAAATAAAATAATACGTATTAATGCAGCTATAAAACCTGCCTATTATGTGGATGAAATTTTAAAATGCAGCATCATTTTCATAATACGTTTGTTGAGAAAAATATTTTTTGTTTTGTTTGCCTGAAAATTGAAATGAAATTTCTGGAACGAAAACAAACAGCAGATCCTAAATATGACTGGCATTTTATACACATACATACTCGTACATATGTACATAAAAAATATTCAATTCATAAAGAAATTTTTTAATTCACTTGCCATTTTATTGATTTATCAAAATGATAAGAATTTTAGGAACAATACGTAATAATTAATGATACAAATTTAAAGTTTTTCTTTATTATATTATTTTGTACAAATATTTTTTAAGCCCTTTTTAATTTATTTTGTATAGAAATTACTTAATCATTCATGGTTAGACTTGCTCGTCGTGTGTATGTATGTGTGTGTATGTATGTACGTGTTATTTGGGTGATTTGGTTGAATAAACACAAAAAAATAAAACAGAAAACGTTAAACTCAACTCAACAAATAGTTTGTGTGTGTTTTTTTTTTTAACAAAATTATGAAAAGTTTTTTGTTCGTAAGCAACTGATAAACAAGAAAAAACGTTATAAAATATATATATATATATATATATGTATGTATGTATGTGCTTATGTAGGTTTATATATATATTTCCAAACATAAATGTTTCATATTTTGTATAATATTCGTTGTTTTTGTTTGCAATTTAATCCCTTTTAAGCTCGTAATAGTTTAAAGTTTTCCATGTTAAACTCAAATTAAACGGGGTGTATGTATATACTTGTTTATGTGTGTGTGTGTGTGTGTGTGTGTGTGTATTTCGGGAATGTTTTAGTGTGTGTTTGCATGCAGGTGTGTACATTTGTTTTATATGGATGTGTTATAATTCATAACTGTATGAGTATTTGTTTTATAGGGAGCTGATGTTGTGTTATAACACTTTTAATCTAAAAATATCATGTGAGGAGACACACACACAAATACATTCACGTATTGAATGTATTATAAGTTGTGTGTGTGTGGCTAGAGTTAGTGAAACAGGTATTCCGTGGCAAATAATACTTGTGATCCTTTCCAGGGAAATTTGAGAATTAAACATGTAACAGATCTTCTGAACTGTGACTGGAATTAGAAAAAAAAATTCTAATTAAATTAAAAAAAGTTTGTTTTTTTCAAGTTTGATAGAACTAACCTAGCGGTTTACTTTCAAACGAACTGTGATGCTGTGCTCACTTTTTTAGAATTTCGTACAACAAAAGTGAAAAGGAATTCTATTGCTTTTGCTACGATGTCCATTTGTCCGTCCGTCTGTCTGTCTGTGTATTTATGCTTATATTTGTAACTGTCTGTCTGTCACAGCCCGTTTTCTCAAGAACCATAAGAGCTCCGGACCTATAACTTTCACAGAATATGCAAAACCTTGGCAGCTTTAGCAACAAATATATGAAAGTTAAAAATTAAAGAGTGTTCTAAAGCGAGCAAGAGAAAATATTGAAGTCCTAATGTAATATACAAAGAATTAAAAATAAAAACTTGAAATTTTCAAAGTTAGTGTATTTTTATGCAGACCACACCAATTATCGCTGAAATTTAAAACAAATCAAAATTAAAAGGTATTCTAGCAGTTGATGTAATTTTTACTGTGTGACTTTAAGAACTTGCTGTATCTTGGAAACCGTAATAGGCAAATTCTTGAAATTTTCAAAAACGGTAAAACTAAAACAACTCCAAAATAAAAAAAAATGCCGAAACGAAAAATCGCCAAAAAGAAAAAAACGCTTAAATGAAAAATATCACCTAAAATAAAATAAATCACTTAAATGAAAAAAAAATACTAAAATTCAAAAGGTTGCCAAAAAAATTGTCAAAAACAAAAAAATCGCCAAAACTAGAAAATCGCCAAAATTAAAAGGAAGCATCAAAACTTAAAAAATCGCTAAGACTTGATATATATGTATATTGTAAAATAAAACAAAAAGTAAATGGCCAAACACCAAAAAAAAAAAAAAAAAATAGCCAGAATAAAAAAATATCAAAACTAAAAAAGTGTCAATACTTAAAACTCCAGCAAAACAAAAAAAAAAAAAAAAAAAAAAATCGCCACAACATAAAAAAACGCCAAAACTAAAAAGACCTTAAATTTGTATGGTAAAAAAATAACCATCGAAAATCGACGAAAACCGAAAAAATAGTGTCAACAATACTAAAAACTACCGGGCAAACCGAAAAAAATCGCCACAACAAAAAAAAACGCCAAAACTAAAAAGACATTAAATTTTAATGGTAAAAACAAAGAAAATCGCGAAACACTGATAAAAAAAACCAAAATGAAAAAACGCCAAAACTAAAAACAGTGTTAATGCTAAAAAATCGCAAAAATCGCCAAAACGAAAATAACGCCACAACTAAGAAATCGCTAAACTTAAAATATTTATTGTGAAAAAAAAAATTGACAAAAAACCAAAAAAATAGTTAAAATAAAAAAAAACGCCAAAACTAGAAGAAAGTGTCAATAATAAAAAATCGCCAAAAACGAAAAATGAGCCAAAACTGAAAAAAATCGCTAAAACTTAAAATATATATTGTAGAAAAATAAAAGAAAATTTCCAAAAACCCAAAAAAAATAGTTGAAATGAAAAAAGCGCCAAAGCAAAAAAGGGTCAATACCAAAACACCGCCAAAAACCGAAAAAATCGCCAGAAAAAAAAATGGTCAATACCAAAATATCATCAAACACCGAAAAAATCGCCAAAAAAAAACAGGCACCGTACGGAACCCTCCATGTGCGAGTCAAAGTCGTATTTTACTGAATTTATTTACAAAGAAATAAATTTAAAAAAAATAGTTTTTTTTTTTGTGTCTACTGAGAACTTATAAACTCTAGTTGACAGGAATTAGTAAATGATTATGTACTATTATCTTGAGATTTTGGTCCAAGCTGTGGAGTCTCATTTCTATTTCAGATCTTTTTGAAATATAATGTTTATTACATTTGTTAGTGCTTAAAGAGTTAGCTGTAGATGTAGATGTCATAGGCCAAGCCCCTATTATCTAAGAGAGACTTCTAAAGAATGTCTTGTAGCACTTCGAGGGACAGGAGCGGGGACATTAAGAATCCCTGTTTTATTCTGCTCTGGGCTTAAATATCTGATGAAAGCATCTTATTGTAGAGATTTCGATATTTAAAACCGCTTTAATGGACTTTGATAAGGTGGATAAGTTTTGTAGAGATATTCGTAGATATTCCTAGAATGTACAATGGCATATCTGCAGGTACGGCATGAATACTTCACTGGCATTCATCACATTTAGCCAATATAATTCATAGTGTAACAATATGATCCGGAATGTATTTGAGCCAAAAAAAAAATGCATAGCTTTTACGTAGAGAGCTTTCTAAAAAAGCTCTAACTAGAATTCTAGATGTGGATGATACGAACATTATTCCTCTGCAACTTTTTATACAGAGTGAGATCATCCTTTGTTTAGTATTCTTTCTAGCTTCTAGCCATTTATTGGGTAAGTTTTCCTCATACAAAATTGCCTGGTAGAATTGAGAGCAGGGCTACAGCGAATGTGCTTGTATCTGCTTTTAAAGCCTCTGCGGATATGCAACCAGAAGCGGTGATCTTACCATTTTTCAATTGCTTCATATTGCTTCTTCAAGGGATGACGGGCTGTGAGAAAATTTTAGTGACGAAATATCATAATTTTCATAAAGAAATCTCCATTTATGGAAAACAAATTTTCTTTTTAAATTTAATTGCAATATTTTTTTTTTTTTTTTTTTTTTTTTTTTATTTATTTTCAATTCAGTAATAATAAAGCCTATAGGGCCGAACTATTTATTACGTAAGGGTAACACATAGAAAAACTACACCTTATTAAAATTAGTAGGAATGACACACCAGAAATAATGTTCAATACTAATAATTCAATACTAATACTAGAGAAAAAAAAAAAAAAAAAAAAAAATAATAATAATAATAATAATAATAATAATAATAATAATAATAATAATAATAATAATAATAATAATAATAATAATAATAATAATAAAGATAAAGAGTAGAACTTCAATTACAATAGTTTCAGAGATATTAAAAAACTAAAACATATATGAAAATATTATGTACATAAATATGTATATGGATATTTGATTTCGTTAATTTCATGGCTCCCCAGCCGTTTAGATAATAATTAAAGTTAGAAAAAAGAAAGGTTAAAAAAATAATAATAACCAAGTCCAACTAAGCGGTGGTCTGAATGCTTGATAGATTCAAAAGATGTTCTAGTAGTTTTTTACGATATGTATAAGTTGTTAACTGGAAATTTCTGAGGTTGCTTGGTAAATGATTAAAAAATCGGGCAACACGAATTAAAAATGATTTTTCAAAAGCATAAGACGATATTCTAGGAATAATAACCTGTGGATTCCTTACTGTACGAGAGAAAACAAATCTATTTCGAAGAGTGATTGGATTGCCACTTCTAATGACACCATAGAAAAAAATTAGACTCCTAAAAACAAGAAAGTCTTTAAACGAACAGCCAAGAAACTGACATACAAATTCTGAAATATGGTCACGAAAACCAATTTTGTATACAAAACGGACTATCATGTTGACAATCCGCTTAAGTTTAGACACGTTTGATGCATTAGTACCTGATACAGCCTCGAGCCCATATAGGACAAGAAGCATTAGTAAGGCGTGAGACAGTCTCTTTCTAATGCAGAGCGGTAAATATAAATTTGTCAAGAATAACCTACGTAAAACGCCAAAAACTTTTCCATGCAATGTGTTAAAATGAGGAACGAAAGAAAGCTTGTTATCAACAATAACACCCAACACCAAAAGGCTGTCAACAAAATCGATAGTGATACCATTTAGGGCCATTATTATGACTTGACGATAAAGTTCCGGATAGTTAATCTTAACTTTAGCAAAACTGAACTGTAAAGTGACCGTTAAAATTTGTCCATTATTACAACTGTCCGATAAAATAAATAATACAGTTTTTGTTTGGTGGCAACATTTCTGTGGATTTTGTGGATATTGATTGTCAAAAATGCTTAGTGGCAACTTGCTTTTGTTTATTTGTCAAATTACAATCTAATGAAAACAGTTTTGTCAATTCTTTTGTTTTTTGCTTTATTATTATGTGTTTTGTGTTGGATTGGTTTTGTTTTATACCATATTTTAACCAAATAAATTTGGCAGTAATTTAAAAAGTAGAAAGTGTTGCAAGGGATGAAAATATGGCAACTTCAAATGACTATACCTCACGATAAAAGTTAGAGGTAGGATGAGCTTGTCTTTAACTTATCGTTCACTTTTGGTTAAAATGAAGATGTAAGAATGAAAAAGTGTTTATCCATCCAATAAAATCCTACCTTTAGCTAACGACAAGGTATAATAATGGCCCTTAAACTTATAACAAAATCAAAGACAAACCGTGACGATTTACTAAAACCAATGGCGCATAGTCATAGTCATAAACAAAGTACACTTTAAGAGTTTAAAACCAGTATTGCCATACAAAATACTGGTTTTAAATTAATAAAGTATACTTTGTTTTGACTATGACTATGCGCCAATGGCTTTAGTTTTAGCAATATTTAAACGAAGTGAATTAGATTCAGTCCATTGATGAACACGTTGTAAACTGAAATTAATGCTGCTTTCCAACACATCAGAGAAATCCCGTCCACATTTAAATAATAGAAAAACGTCATCTGCATATATGAAAGCTCTACAAATATGGGAGTTGACACAATCACTAAGACTATTTATATACATGATGAATAACAGTGGTACTTTCGCTTTTTTTTTATTTCTTTATTCAATAGAGTTAGATCTATCGAGTAAAAAATCATTGGCGCGTCAAAAAAAAAAAAAAAATGCTTTCATTTAAAACCAGTATTACCATAAGAAATACTGGCTTTTCAACTCCTTAAAGTATACCTTGTTTTGACTATTAATACACCGGCTTGGATTTGATTAACTTTAGACTATTTTTTCAATCATAATCATTAATGATCATTAACCTGCATTTATTACTTTTAAAAAGAAAGAAAAAAATTGTTGTAAAGTTAAAAATATATATATATTTTGACTGTCAAACTCCATAAAGTTTGTATTAATAAAATTTTATTTGAAGTTAAGTAATCATTTGAGTGACACTTTAAATTGGCCATAATTATAACCATAAAAGCCACACAAAAATTGAAAGCCATAAACCGAAAGCAAAATAACAAATAACCCAAAAATTTCCAATGATATTGATGAACGAATTTTATGGCAATGCCGTAATGAAATATGAGGCTAAGTAAGCTTTGATGGTCCCCAAATACAACTTCAACCCAAATCTATGCCTTAGACCATAAAAGTGTAACAATAAAAATACAAATGTAAAGAATATTGTGTTAAAGACAATAAAACTTCGATTATGGCTTCATTAAAGCAGATTTATTGCCTTATTGAAATCTCCATTTGGAATTTTAAAGGCCCCACTAAAAGCCATTCATTATTTAATGTTCTTAAATGGATGTGTGAAGGAAAACAGTTGGTACAATTTCTATAAATAAGTGATAAATATTTCGCAGGGCATTTGTGATTTCTGATGAAATTAAGTGAAAAGTCACAATAAATTTTTTTTTGAAGGATTATAGTTGTCAATTAAGAATAGCAAAGTATGAATAATGTTACTTAAAATTTTCAAATTTTGTATAGAGTACACAATTTGAAATATTTCTTTCGTTCTTTTCTTAGCAATTTCTCCCTAGATTTGTTTTTATTTTTGGTTTCAAATAAACCTTAATACCAGATCTTAGTATCGGCATAGTGCACCGATTTTACTCGACTCACAGTATTAAGGTCATGAGTAATAAGCCATAATGGTCTTATTTCTCATTTAGTTGAAAAATAAGAACGTGATTGCTCTAAGCTGCAGTGGTAATACAGACATATGGACCAATACTGGAATAAATTAAAAAGTAAGGTTATTTTGGTTGAAACCACAGATATGCATGCAAAGAAAAGATATGGTTGTAGAATGGTTGAGAAAACAATATTATGTTCTCTGAAAAAAATGTGCGGTCGTTGAAAACTAGTTATTGTTATTTTAAACATTTATTTCGTTACGATAAACAAAGTAATGTTTGAATTTAATAATTACATTATCACATCCATAAAAAAGTGTGATATGGTTAGAGTTTAACAATATAGTTTTGTTAAAAATTTATGACTACAACATAATTTGTATTACTATTTAAAACTTAAGCCAGAATAAGAAATTATTTGTGATTAAAATTTAAAAGTAATATGATATAAATAACAATATAATGTTATCCAAAACCATACTATGTTAAGTTAAAAAAAAAAAAAATCTTTTTCAGAAAGATCTGTCAGTTCAGTATTTCGTTCGTAAGCTATTGGTAGTGCACGGGTGGTGTTAAATAATAATGTGGTCGTATTTAACAATATTAATATAATAAAGGGTCCGCCATCTAACGTTTTTTTCCAACTAGTGCTTATTTCGTGAATGGTAACACTTAGCTCATATCTGATTTGACAGATAATTAGTTTTATCCTTCCGCTGAACGAGCCAACTGACCATCCAATGCGTTACCGCTTCGCTAAGTGGGAAGATGCCGATTTTGCCAAAAAAAAATCATCTTTTCAGATGAAGCTCATTTTGATCTTGGCGGGTATGTAAACAAGCAAAACTGTCGCATTTGGGGCACAGAAAACCCGCACGCACACATTGAAAAGCCAACGCACCCAAAACGAGTCACTGTTTGGTGCGGATTTTGGTCCAGAGGCATAATTGGGCCATTTTTTTTTTTTTTTTGAAAATGAGCAAGGAGTGGCCGTTACAGTCAATGGCGATCGTTATCGGGCCATGTTGAACGAATTTTTGTTCACAAAAATTGAAGAGGAGGATATTGGCAACATTTGGTTTCAACAGGACGGCGCTACGTGTCACACAGGCGAAGCTTCAGTAGTTTTTTTTTATAGCATTTTCAAAAAAAAAGTTATCTGGCGGACCCTTTATAAGAACATGGTATGGTGAGTCTCAATTATATTTTAGTCAGATCTAACAATAGTGTTGTCATATTTACAATAATAAGATTAGGTGTAACAAAGTGCATTGTTTTTGTAGATAATATTATTATTAACTCATTAACAATAATATGATTTGACTGCAACCATATAATTCAATCATAGTATGTTGCTGTTTGATTATGGTTACCTCAACCATTTTTTTTTCTTTGCGTGTGCAATTGCATGTTTTTTGTGCGACGTATTAATGCCGAGATCAGATATTTATCTCTTTCAGAATTTTTTATTAATTTTTTCCTTTATTTTTTAGTGCATATTTGTACATTTCAGTCTTTCAAGCATTTGTTTAGCCTTTTCTTTTTTTTAATCTTTAAAGCATATTTGACAATTTTAGGTTATATCTTGATATTTTATATATTTTTAATTTTTGCTAACAATCAAAAAAAAAAAAAAAGCTTAAGCGACATATTTTACGAACTAAATTTTTTTACAAAAATCGATTATTTACGATTGCAGATAATCGGTTTTCATAAAAAAATAGGTTCGAAAATTATGACGCATAAGCTTTTTTGGCGTTTATGGCAGAATATGACTGAGAAAGAGAGTAGCAAAATGTACAATATAGCAATATTTTTCTACCATTATGAAGTTATATTTAAAAAAAAAATATATACATTTATGTTGAAATTATTTCTGTGTAGAAAAATAAGACAATACGAATTCCAGCCTAGACAAGCGAATATATTAAAAAAAAATTTGAGCTACACGGTAAACTTTTTGGTTTCTTGGGTTTTTTTTTGTTATTTTTTACTTAGAGTTTGCACCTTTTTCCGTTCTGAGGTTTTATCGGTTTTTGGCTTTTTTTCCTTCATGACGATTTTTCGTCATTTTTATTTTGACGTTTTTTTCCATTTTGGAGATTTTTTCGGTATTATGCAATTTTTTCGTTTTACCGATTTTGGGACTTTTTCGGACTTTAGCGTTATTTTTATTTCTTCGTTTTTGGCGATTTTTACATTTTTTGGCGATTTAATTTACTTTTAGAGATTTCTTTAGTTTAGCCGATTTTTTCGTTTTTGAGATTATTTATTTTCTATTTTTGGCGTTTATTTTCTTTTTGCGATTTTTGGCGATTTTTGGTTTTTTGGCGATTTAATTTACGTTTAGCGATTTCTTTTAGTTTTGGCATATTTTGTCGTTTTTGAGATTATTTATTTTTGGCTTCTTCTTCTTTTTGGCGATTTTTTTCGTTTATCTGGCAATTTAATTTAGTTTTAGCAATTTTTATTCGTTTCGGCGTCTTTTTATTTTTGGACGATTTTTTCGGTTTTTGGGATTTATTTTAACTTTATTTTTATTTTTATTTTTAGTTATGGCGCTTTTTTCGTTTATGCGATTTTAGCGATTTGTTGTATTTTTGAGGATTTTTTTCATTTAAGCACTTTTTTCATTTTGGTAATTTTTTTTTGTTTAAGTTGCTCTACAAGTATAGGAAATTTTTATGAAAATCGCTCAAAAAATTAGTGCTTTCCATACACATTTTGTACTCAAGTCGACCATCTGGGTTGTAAAAACAGGGGATAATTTTGTGATTTTTTAGTTAAATGATATTTTGAGTTAAGTTTTTTAAAATTTCAAGATTTTCCCGCTCAAAATTACATTAACTGAGAGAATACCATTTAATTTTGATTTTTTTTAAATCTGCATAAAAATACACTTACTTTACAAATTCCAAGTGTTTATATATAATTTTCTGTATATAACATTAAGATTTCAAAATTTTTCATTGAACCCTTTAATGTTTAAATGTAATATAAAAAGTAGTTTATTATTTAATTATTAATTACTACCAAATGATGCTGCTAACTAATGATACCCCTAGGACGACTTTTCTTTCTAAGAATTTTAAAACAAACACATTACCAAATGTTTTGTGAACTCTACATGAATAATACTTTCTAAGTTTTGAAATACTAATCCATTACCAACAAACAAGTTTGATAGAAAGTAGTCAAAAAAAAAAGCTTTAAAAGTGCCAATTGTAAGTCTTTTATTAAGGTTTATTTTCTTTAATTCGAATGAAAACCATTAATTTCAATGACAAGTCCGGGAAAAATAAATTTTCTTAGAACTATAAAATATTTAGTTTATCCTAATGATTTCTTCAGAAAGTTTTGCGGTCTCAAAAGGAAATTTTGTATTAGTACCTCTATATACATAAATATAGATACATAAACATACATACATGAATATTAATATCTATGTATATATAATGTAAATATATTAGTGTCTACTACGGATGTATTTATACATATGTCTGTATGTAGATTTAATCCCTTTTATGTATGTACATAACTTTATATGAACACGCTTGTATATATTGCATACGAAAACTAATGTCCGTACGAGCACGATGAGGATAAATGTGTTTTATTTTTTCTTATAAAATTTTTATTAAACATTTTATTTTATACTATAGATATATGTATATACATACATATGTATAAATATATATATATTTAATTTTTTTGGAACCAATGAAAAGGAAAGAAACACGGTCATAAAATTGTTGGAAAAAATAAAAGATTAATATATTGTATACACACACACACTCTCTCACATCCGCACCCACACACATACAAACTAAAATCCAAACACAAAATATTTATAAAGAAAATAAAAAGAAGTAGACAAGAATAAAAAAAACATTATTATTAAATGAGAATATATATGCGAATGTTTCTATCTATGTATGTCGGTATACAAATATGTGAATGTAAATAAGTATGTGTTTATGTATGTATGTGTGTATGTAAGCATGAAATGTAAATTAAGAAAATCCTTTCAAAGACTATACAGGGGTCGTTCGTTCTATGGGGGTCCATTTAATACAAAAACAAGTAAGAGTGCTATAGTCGGCTGAGCCGAATTTCATACACTCTTCACCAATGTACACATGCACGAATTTACGTTTTCGGCTTACGAAAGACTTTTGGCTCTATTGCAGTTTATAGTGAACTATGGCTTCTTATTTCGATTCTAAAAATTTTATTTTCCTTTTTAGAAATAGCTGAATATTTTAAGAATATTGTTATAAATTTTACATTAGAAAAAAAATTTTTTTTTTAATTTTCATTTATTTATTTATTTTATTTTAGAAGGTCCCAACACAATAAGGTTATATAGGCCCTTTTTAGGATTCCGTACACAAAAGGTGAAATGGAACCCTATTGTTTTGTCGCTACGCTGTCCGTCCTTCCGTCTGTCTGTCTGTTCGTCACACGCTATTTTCACAGGAGCCGTAAGAGCTACGGACCTGAAATTTGAACAGAGTATCTAGAACCTTGGCCGCTACAACAACAAATACATGAGAGTTAAAAATTAAAGGGTGTTCTAAGACGAGCAACAAAAAATTTTAAAATCTAATGTAATATACATATATTTGTATGTACATACATATGTATATTGACACTTGAAATTTGTAAAATTAGTGTATTTTTATACAGACTACAACAAAAACACTAAAATTTAAAAAATCTTAAATTAGAGGGTGTTCTATCAGTTAATACAATTTTGACTACGTAATTTTGACAACTTGCTGTATCTTGGAAACCGTAATAGGCAAACTCTTGAAATTTTCAAAAACGGTAAAACTAAAAAAACCCAAAATTATAAAACCGCCAAACCGAAAAAAAATCGCCAAAAATTAAAAAAAAAATCGCCAAAACGAATAAAATCGCCGAAATTAAAAAAAAACTCCAAAAACCGAAAAAAATTGCCAAAACGTGAAAATGTCGCAAAAATTAAATAAATTCTTTATATGAAAAAAATCGCCAAAAATAAAAAACGCCAAAATGAAAAAACGTCAAAAACCTAAAAAATCGCCAAAACGAGAAAAAAAGTGTCAAAACTAAAAAAACTCCAAAACTTAAAAAAAAATCGCCAAACCCGAAAAAACGCCAAAACGAAAAAAATGGAAAAAATCCATATTTGTTTTATATTTAAGCCGTTTTTCATGTAATAATCCACATTCATCAAATATATGAGATACAGTTAGGAGTTCTCCACAACTACACAATGTAGGTTGTTGCTTTTCAATAATATGTTTATGTGAAAATAAACAATGATCCATTTTCAATCTAATAAAATTAATGAAATCAATTTCAGATAAAGTAAGGGGTTCAAATGTATGATTAATATTTTTTTGGATTTTATAGAATTTCATTTATTTGTATATGTATTTTTAATTTTCATTTCTTGTATAGTTCAGGAAATGAGCGCAATAATTACTTTTTTCAAAGTGTAGAGTTTAAAATTGAAATAAATATTTAAGGCAGTCGATGCAGCGTCTCTTTTGAAAGTTATCAAAAGCTGTTATGAAAAATGGATTTAGCAAATTTACACTCTAAGCCGACGATATTAACATTATTAACATTATCATTCTAATGGGCATATATATACATATGTGCCCTTAATTATGAAAGTTGTCTAAGTCATACATTTCTTTTATCGAGATATTTCGTAGATTACATTTGAGCCTATCAAAAAATATTTTTATACTATGCATCATTTTAATTTAGAGTGGCAGTAGTCCCGATTAATATAACACGAAGACTTTTATGAAGTCTATTTTTCGACGTCATTTTTGGTTTGATAGCGAACGGGTAGAGGTTCTTCTCTAGGGGTAGAAAAAATTACTCGATTTCTGTTTTCTACGGTTTTTTTCATACCCTGTGGGAAATTCGGTTAACCTTAAGCTAACTATTTCGCAAATAGTACTGACTGACACTTGGATTACTTTCAATGTAATCAACTGACTATTTTAACATTGCGATGTCCTAGGCGGTAGTCAATTGTTGCACTCTGCACTACTTTCAGCTAACTTAAAGTTGACTTTTTTAAATCACCTGGTAGTCAGTAAATTAAAAAAAAATCTGGGGTTCGAAGTTCGAACATGTGTATCATCACGCGTTCTGTACTCAACGCGCTACCACTCAGCTAAAGTACCGTCTAAAATAACAACAACAAAATGTTAATATAAAACTGAAATGAGTTTCAAAGTAGCTGAGAATAAATTTGTTGGCTCTCATCAAATTTGATTACGTACACAAGTTAAGAATTAATTTTGGGTTTGTTCTGGATGACATTGCAGTTAGCTTTTAGTGAGTCTAAGAAAAGTTAACTATAAGTTAACTACTTTTGTAGTCAACAACACATTCTCCGACAGGGTATGAACTACAAATGTGTGTATAAACAATATAACAATAAAAATATAAATCAATAAAAAAATAGATATGTAAGAATAATCATCGTGTGAACGCAAATAATTTTTGGAAGAAACTTCAAAAGGGAATCAAGAAAAATAGATGTCATAAATTTCATCGTCTGAATCCTGTGTAAATTAACTTAATATTTATTAAATATTTATTGAAGTTTTTTTTAAGATTTCTTTGATATTTCGAAGCAAAAATAATAATTTTTATTTCTTATATTCTCTCCCCCACATCGGTTCAGTTTTATGTAAAAAAAATACAAAAACTTTTCGTAGCGATAAGTTGTATTTTAGTGGGTGCTTCCGCACCTCAAATCTTGCCCTCAAGCCCAGACCCACATATTTTGAACAGTCACAAACCTCTTATCCTAGGCACAGACTTTCAAAAACTATTTGAGAATTTATATACATAAGCTTTTTTAAAATCACAATTCTTTAATATTTAAACATTAGAAGCTTATGAATAAAGATTCTTGGAATATATAAAATATGCTTTTCCAATCAAGAAAACCCAATTCGTTTTAATTACTTACTTTTACATTTCAAAAAAAAAAAAAAAAATTTCAGCCTTGAAACCATTTTTTTTTATTTTGCTGATTTTAAATACCAATCTATTTAGAAAAACTTCTTACACAGCATTCACATTTTATATGGGCATCGGAAAACCGATTTCAAATACAGACAAACAGATATCGCTTATTCGAGTACCCTTTCCTTAGGACTCTAGTCCGTATCGTCACTTTCATATAGAAAGGCCCTAACTCAAGTTTAGTTTTTTGTATATTTTCATATTTTGAAGAACATCTAATGTATCGAAAAAAAAAACGCGAAAATTTCGATTTCAAACAAATAATGAGTAAGGGCCTTTCTACATTAAGCTAATGAAAACTTTATATTGTGGAAATCACACACATAATATATACCATTAAATTTTTGGTGAAGGGTATAAAAATATAAAGAAATAAATTTACAGTAGCGTTCAAAACACAGGACTTTAAATCCCGTATGCAATTGTGTCTGTATTACAGGTTGCCAAATAAATAACAAAACATTAGATTAGTACAGTCGACTTTTGATAATTTGAAAATCTCTTTGCCAGGTACCTTGATAAGCATTTAAGAAATTCAAAAAGTCTCTAGAATTTGGTTCCCTAGGTAAATTAAAATTATTTTAATGCCGATCAAGAGCCGATAAACTGCGTTTGATATTTTTTTAAGTTTATATTTATTGTATTGTTCTATACATAGTAATGTTATCTTGTCGGCTTAGGGAATTCTTTAATTCTAATAGTGTTTTATAAATACTCCGTATTTCCACCATTGGCAGAGTTTAATTTTTTTCTTGAAGGGAAGGGGTGGGATTTAAGTCAGTCTGGTAATTTTCATGAGTAATATTAAAACATACAATTACAGACAATTTTAAATAATTATAGGGGGCACTGCACACCATCAACCCTCATCATGATGGCTTTTCTACGCATATGTTTTCGACTCTAATAATTTGATTGTATTGATATATATATATATATATATATATATATATATATATATATATATATATATATATATATATATATATATGTACGTATATATATTTTTTTTTACAAATGTTAACTTTTGATGGCAAAATTTATTATTTAACTAAATTACTAATATTTATTTCAATATTTAATTTTTTTTTTGTTTTTTTTTTTCACAGTAAATACGAATTAAGAAAAATTATTTTTTGTTGGTTCAGCACGTCAAGATGTAGTTCGTTACTGCTAAGCAACACACCAGTAGACTTCAACTATAATTCAAAAAATCTTACGAAACCTCATTGCTTACAATATAATTGTGCAATTTTTCGTATTGTACAATAATATCGCCAATGTGTATGTCATTTTCAAAGGTGGCGCAATATATTGACAAACATGAAAAGACTTTTAATTTTTATTGAACAATCACGACAATTGTGTAATGTGGTGGCAACATTGTTCAATATTGTTAACTTTTTCACTGTCAGGAAAATTGGGCAATATTTTCTTTGAAAATATTAAGCCATTTATTGCATAGACACGACAATAATAATATTGTATAATAGATGGGCCGCTTTATATACAAAAACTCTCAACAGATGATTGAGAATTACAAAAGTTCAATCACAGTAAGCGTTTTTAAATTATGTGTTTTGCTCGGCAGCAACGAAATGCAAATAAAAACAGTAACAAATTTTTTAAATGCTAATATTTGGCCTTCACTATTAAATACAAATACAAAACTTCTTCAAAATAATAACGAATATTAAAAAAAATAAAGCAGCAAAACGACATCATCAGTAGCAGCAACATTTATTATTTGCTATTTATGAATATTACAAAAATGAAAACAATAACAACAAAAATTGCATAAAAATAAAATAAATATGTAAATTAAAACGGGAAAGAGAAAAACATTAAAAATATGAAGCCAATTGTAAATGAGTGTCAATTCAAACTTCAATATGCAAAAAATCAGCCAAAACTTAAAAACAGACGACGACTATTAAAAATATCAACAGCAACAGCAACAGCAACAACAACAACAGCATCAATTATTAAAATATAAAACAACAAACGTGTGTAAACATCCTACAATAACAACAACAACAACAACAACAACAACAACAACAACAACAACAACAACAACAACAAGAACTGAAGCCGAGAGAAAGCAAAAAAATAACGGAACAAATTACAACCATAAAAATTTGAACGACAAAAACATGTTATTAACTATAAATCACCAGAATTATCATCAACGCATAGGAAGTTTGATTAATATGCAGCTATTATTTCTCATCTTATTGGGTAAGTGAAATGCTAATAAATTATCAAAATAAGTGCTTACTTGAACATGTAAATTGAAAGAATGAGCGAGCATGACTAAAAGCGATTGAATAAGTGGCTTGAAGATGATACGAGTAATAATAATTTGTTTAGGCAAAGAAAACAATTTTCTCTGTGTATGTATGTATGTATGTATGCATGTATGTATCTGCATACATATGTATGTATTAGGGATGTAACGAATGTTCGCATTCGCTTTCGCATTCGCAAATTATTCGCTTACTTTTGCTATTTGCATTCGCTAAAATGCATGCGAATACTAAACCAAAATACAGCTTTGAAAAATACTTAAAACTAGCATTTTCAAACTTTTGGAAAATGTTGAGCACCATTCATTACTTCGCACAGAAAATTTTAAATGCAAACAATTTTAACTAGCAGTTCTTTGTTGTAAACTTTATGCGAAACAAGTGCCACGCATATTATTTCGCATGAAAACTTAAAATGTTGAAGATATATTTCATATGTTTTTCCCAAGATAAACAAAGTACAACTTCTCCAAAATTTTTTCATGAATTCATGCCAATTTTTCTTAATATATATTTTGGCAGCATTTTACATGAATTATTGAACAGAGTACCAGGATTTAGGGCAAAAGTACGAATGAGTTAATTGCCTAACATTTTGTAAATTTATTTTTATTATCTATACTTATTTCAATATAATTTCATATATACATCTTTCTGTTTTAAGAATTTAATAAATTAATAAATATTTGCTCAATTGAAGACTCAATTTAAATAAAATGCTATATGTAGTACATCTATGTATATAATACAACTTCATTTCTTAAACAAATTTAGTTTGATGTGACTTTTTTACCGTATTGTAAGTATTTGCACTCGCTTTCGCATTCGCATTCGCATTCGATTTCGCTTTCGCAAAAATTCAAATGCATTATTCGTTTTCGCATTCGCATTAGCTAAACTGGTATTTGTTACATCCCTAGTATGTAAAAAATAGTTGAGTGGTGTGTATTTTTTGTTTTTGCTCTTGTTTGATATAACAATTACACCCTTGCACAAAATATTGCCGCGGGAAATTTGTGTAGATTGTTAATGGGACAAGTCCATGAGTTGTGAAAATAAGACAAGTCAAATTAGGACTTTTGTATGAAGTAATTTATGTACAATGTACATATGTATGTACACGTTCATATTTTGATATACAAATTGTAATATTTTCTAGGGGGTCATGTGCACTTAGATTTTTTATTTGAGATATATGCCAGAGTACATATCTTAAATTAATTGACCCCCTTTGAGCCCTTTCAACGACAATGCCATTTAAAATTCACCAGTAAATACATATGTAATAAACATTAGAGTGGCCGTCATTTGTTATAAAATTTTTTGTTTTTTTTTTACATAAAACTGAACCTATTTGGGGGGAGAAAATATAAGAAATCAAAAAAGAATTTTCTATAAAACTAACGGCCACTCTAGCTAATATACATATAGTTACATACAAACATATACATATATCGGGAGCCTATATACAAAATACGTCAAATCAAATTTGGTCAAAATGAGTTTTCGATGGCAAATAGCTCCCCTATACAATATTAATCTGTGGTATAAATTTCGAATCAAAAAAGTGATTTTTTTTTTCGTTTTATATAAACTTTTTTAATTCTGCTATCTCAAAGTACAATTTTTTTTTTCGTGAAAATAAATGCTAACTCCCATGTAAATTTCCAATGTGTTTAAAAAAATTAGATTATAAATCTATCTCATATCTGATTGCATTTGGCATGCTGAATACGAATGTGGTAAGTATTCTGACATCCTATGGCTAGTTTTTGAGATATGGTCACTTTTAATATATTAGTAGAGAGGGGTTTCGATAAAAACAAATTGATAATGTATGTATAACTTTTAAACTGTTAATCGAATAGAAACATAATGTATAGACCGATTATTGTCAATAATATAAGCTAATATCGCAATTGATAATTTGTAGTGACTCTGTTACACTTCGATAGTATTTTTTGATGCCATCGATACTATCGATAGTTTTTGATTCTTAGAAACACCTCTTTTACACACGGAAAGTTTACTTTGCAAAGTCTTAATTCAGCTGTGTGGAAGACAGAGTGATAAATACTATCTCTTTCTGTCTTTCTCCCTGCTGAATTAAGGCTTTGCAAAGTAAAGTTTCCGTGTCTATTAGGGCTAAAACTTATCAATTGTGTATTTTTAACCCCCGACTAAAAAAGGGGTATTATAAGTTTGTAGTGTGTGTCTGTGTATCTGTGTGTCTGTCCGTGTCCACGTAAAGGCCAAACGGCTGGACCGATTTTCATTTAGTTTTTTCTGTTTGAAAGATGACTTGATCGAGAGGGTTCTTAGCTATGTTTGAAGAAAATCAGCCGTTTAGAAGATATAACATCTTTTCTGAGAAAAGTCGGGGGTTTTTAAAATTTTTAATTTTTGTTATTCTAATATAAAATCTTGAATTTTTTAATCATTCCATAAATTAAAAAGAAAGTTGATTTTTTTAAAACTTTTAGTTCCAATGTTTTTAATACACATATTCAACAAACATATATACACAGTTCTATAAAAAAAAATAAACGAAAAAGCAAACAGATATATAGATGGATCAATAAAAAATAAATTAAAAAGGAATAAAATAAAGAAATCTTTCATTATTACTTAAACTATTGCAGTTAGCTAAAAAGTATTCATTTAAAAGAAGGAGAAGCAAACTATTTAGCGTCACCTTTTATTTAGAAGTAAAGAGCGTAGACAGTCCAGTAGTCGTCAAATTTAGCCGCCGTCAAGTTTCTTCAAGTATCAAAGCCGTTGGTACATAATAATTGTATTTTTATGCAATTTGCATCTAGTAGATAAAAACTGACATCTTATGTTGAAACAAATCAAAACTAATTAATTTGTTTTCACATTTATACATGTAATGATAACCATTACCAAACCAGGCGGCGAAATTTTAATGTTGCATTTTTTATTACACAGTCGCCATCATTCCGTTTTTATTGACTTTGATTTTTTCTCTTTTAGTAGAGTGTTTGTCGATGGTATCGCTATCGAAAAAAAATATCGATAGTCCACTTAAAATAAAACTATCGTTAGTACCATCGATACTATCGATAGTACCATCGATAGTTTTGCAGCTCTATTAGAGAGTGCTAAAGCTAACCACCTCGAGATTGAACAGGCTTTCAGACAGCCGTGATTATTATTTTATGGTATTTTAAGTTTTTCTTGTAGCTTTTCAACACATATATCTAGTATTGAGTAAAAGATTTCACAAATTGATTAAAAATAAATATATTCCAAAAATATTAAATTTTTTCTCCCACAAAATATGTTAACTTTAAAAAAATATTTGTTTTTTGATCGACTAAAATATGCTATCTCATAAAAATACGCAAACCAATGCAAAATAGAATATTTTTTGCAGACCTATAAATTAATAAGCATATTTAAACCATATTATGGAAGGCACATCATTTATTTTTACAATAATGAGCGAATTAACTAACTAGTTTTTTCGCTCTACTGAAAATTTAACTTTTTTGAATTGACGTATTTTGAGTATAAGGTCTCGATATGCTCCTCGAAGGAGCATAAGACCATCAATTTGATATAAACTGTAATTATTAGAATCACTTCATGTTATCCCAGCCATACACTACACAATTTCACTGTCCAAGTCTGGTTTTTTTGTATAGTGCATGATTGTGTTTGTGCTATTTTATGCACAGTGAACTGAGTAAAAATCAAAACGATTTTGATTTTTGCTCAAGTTTGTAAAACTTCACGCTGTAAGCTTGTACAAAAAATATATTCTGGGCAGAGTTCCTAGGATTATACAAAGAAAAATTGCTTGTATTATGGCGCCTTAAAAGCAGCGATTCCAGCAAAACATTCATGCCAGTTACAGAAAAACTAGTTCACTGGGGACCTGATAGGTCACATTGAGCTGCCTGCAAGGGTAAGAAGGATATGTGAAAAATATTCTCTTTTCATAATACAATTTACTCTTTAGTAAACCAACCTAAGCCGCATAGGAACAAGTATATTCTTCTTATATTGCATTTTCATATTTATGCTGATGCCTTGGGACTACTTCCAAGATGGCAGAAATCTCAATTTTGAGGTAGTATAGCACGTAGCCTCGTTTAATCTATCTAGGCTGCACACTGGAAAAATTATTGATTAATCTTTTTTGAAGTGTGCAAAACTTAGCACCTACGAAATATTGGGTAAAATCTAGTAGATTTCCAATACAATTTAAACTCCACTTCGTCACTAGATTTTGTCAAATTCTACTTAAAATCTAGTGGAAAGTAAAGTACGTTATGAGTAATTGCTTGTGTAACAAATAATTTTTTCAAGTGTCGCCATTTAATAACCACACAGAGTTGCCAGAGTTATCAGAAACGCACTCAACATACTCCATTTACGTGTTTAATGAAGTGTTTAAATCTAAAACTTGTTATTTGATATGTTTAACAAATGTATGGTAAAACATCTCAAAATCGTTGTGTTTAAGCCTTTAAGCACGAATGAGATGTTAAACACAATTATAGTTTTGTTTGTTCTAATTTGTACTGAAAAGGCAGCCTGTGTACTCAGCAAGGTGTGAGAATTGGCTAAATTACAGTTGTTTAATTGTAATTTTGGAAAATTTTCCGTTAATGGGTTTTGTCTTGGATAAGAAATCTTCATAGATCTCAACAAAAAAAAAATTTATGTCAACGGTATAGATTTTCATAAAGATTTTAAATGTAAAAAAATGTAAGACATTTTTGTTTGAAAACATTTATGAGTATTTGTTTTTGAACTCTCGAAATAATTTTCTTTTTGTCTTTGATAATGAAAAATAAAAATATTATTACCGTCTTTCTAAAACACAAAAATTAAATTTAATTATAACAGCCTTGCTTATAAAAATTATTAAGGCTTTAGACAGGCTTAATAAAAAAAATATTGTATTAAAATTTGTTTTAAAAACCCTTTATAAAGCTTTAATAATTTTTATAAATAAGGTTGTTTTACGATAGTTTGAAAAATATATGAAAAAATATGTAGGCGTTGTTCTTGCGTAAATGTAAACGAAAAATATCGTAGCTTTTCTTTTGAATCTAACAACCAAATATACAAACAATTCAAAGAAAAGTTACAATATTTTGCATTTAAACTTACACAAGACCATTTACATCAAACACCGAATACCATTATTATACCTTTGTGTACCAATCCAGCTTCAAAAGCAATACAATGCATCAAATAGAGTTCTTGTATAATAGGCAATGTTTCCATTTATTTTTTTTAGTTGTACATCTAACTTTCCTTATTATGTTTTTTATATTACGTATATGGGATTTTTTTGATATTTCGATTAATATTTTAATTAAATTTTTTTATTGAATCTTCAAGAAAATTTTGATGCATTTTTAAATTGAATCTTTGAAAATAATTAAATTGAGTTTTAATTGAATCTTGAAAAAAAACATCAATTAAATTTTATGTTAATGTAATACTTTTTTTAATTAAAAAATTAGAAAAAAATTATATTAAAATATTTTAGTAAACAGGAATTTTCACTGTTTTTTTTTTTGTTAAACACCCTGTGCATGCATTTCGTTGCTGCTTATGGAACACGTCACTTAACTTAAATCCATAAAATATTTGAAATAAGACTGGTAAGACTCTTAATATGTTATTGAGAATCACAACATACAAACACAACAAGTTTAAAGACCTCAAACAAAATTCTTTACAAAACAAGCATTTTCATTCGATTATGCATCTTTTTTATTTTCCTACACTTTTTAACAATAGCCCAATTCACAATCTCACCTATATACATATATATTGATACTCATCACTTAACAATTCTCAGTGGTGGGTATCAATATACTATATCATTTTGCACATGCAACGATGCAAGACCATTTGCACAAGATTGTGAATTGCGCTAATTAAGCTGATGAGTTAATACTACAATTTCCGTGATTAATTTTTTAATTGAATTTTCTTGTTTTTTAATTGAATCTGTCTTCTTCGCTTTTTTCTCTGCACTATATCACGACCGAAATCATTGTCACTACTTCTATAAAATATCTCATTTTATTATCTTTTAAATGTATTTATCCAATTTAGTGGATATTGAAAACTATTTGCTGCATTTTATTTCATTTCAAAATGATCTCGTCCTTAATGAAAAACACTCGCAAATTTTAACAAGATTAATGATATTTTCCAATTTATCATTTTCATGACTTGTGATAAGTGTTTGAAGGAAAGTAGGCAAATAAAACTAAATGTATTGTGCCAAATGAAAAAAATAAAAGGTCTAAATTTATTGAAGCAAATAATATACCAGTAAATATAATTTCCAGCGCTTAAAATACATGACCATTTAGTGTGATTTTTTAAATTATCATTTTAAAAAAATTTGTTTTCAAAATTCTCTTAATAATTATACGTAAAATCGCGCACTTTTGCTTGACAACTTTAAATAAAATTTTTAAATTGTTCTTATTATTATACATATATTTTCTACAATTATTTGTAATAAGCATTTGAAAAACTTATCTGTGCTACTGAAAAGTTGCCATACGAGGCACATTCATATAAGGTAAAATGTCATATAAGGAAGATGTCAAAAAATTTACTAAAAAATGTGTGTTGTCATCCGAGGAATAATGAAATTGCAAGACCATCTGATATGGATTCGGATACTGTCAATCAGCTGTTAATTTCGCTTGTGTCAAATCAATGCAAAACGTTTGGAAATTTTCTGGCAGCAGGAATTTCACACTAAAAAATAAACAAGGTCAATATGCAGAGTTCGAGACCACCTGGTGTCAACTCGCCTTCTACCTGACTTTTCAACAAAAACTAACCTCTAACTCAGTTCTAATCCGAGATAAAAATCACATGCTTGCTGGGATAACACAGCATAGATGTATGTGTGAACGTGAGTGTGTGATTGTGTGTATGAGTAGACGAAAAAAAGAGGACAAATTACTTTCCATTTTTAGCAGAATAAATATGTTAAATGTGATAAAGAATAAATGGAAAGAATTATTTCAATAAATATTTGTTTAACAAATTAGTTTTTTCATTAGAGGAAAATTTATTGCAAATTCTATTATAAATTACCATTTGCAACTAAAAATGGATTACAAAGAAATTCTTAGAAGCTTTTAATCCATAAATAAATAAAAAAGTGAGAAGACCAATTCTGTATGTGAAATATTAATCAAAATTTTATTTAATATCATGCCATTTTAGCATTTTCATTGCTAGAATTGTCATATTCTTTCGTAAAAAACCTTCCAGTTCTTAAAAAATCTGTAAATTTAAAATCTGGCATTTTATTTATTTTTCCTGTAGAACATTCTAGCAGATAATTTGGACTGATTTAGCACTCTCCTAACACTGAATTCATATCAGTTTTGGCGCTCTTTATCCACTTACACCTCTAACTCTAGCTCTAACTCTACCTGTACCTGTACCTCTAACTCTACCTCTACCTATATCTCTATCTCTGTATCTATCTCTATCTCTATCTCTATCTCTATCTCTATCTCTATCTCTATCTCTATCTCTATCTCTATCTCTATCTCTATCTCTATCTCTATCTCTATCTCTATCTCTATCTCTATCTCTATCTCTATCTCTATCTCTATCTCTATCTCTATCTCTATCTCTATCTCTATCTCTATCTCTATCTCTATCTCTATCTCTATCTCTATCTCTATCTCTATCTCTATCTCTATCTCTATCTCTATCTCTATCTCTATCTCTATCTCTATCTCTATCTCTATCTCTATCTCTATCTCTATCTCTATATCTATCTCTATCTCTATCTCTATCTCTATCTCTATCTCTATCTCTATCTCTATCTCTATCTCTATCTCTATCTATATCTATATCTCTATCTCTATCTCTATCTCTATCTCTATCTCTATCTCTATTTCTATCTCTATCTCTATCTCTATCTCTATCTCTATCTCTATCTCTATCTCTATCTCTATCTCTATCTCTATCTCTATCTCTATCTCTATCTCTATCTCTATCTCTATCTCTATCTCTATCTCTATCTCTATCTCTATCTCTATCTCTATCTCTATCTCTATCTCTATCTCTATCTCTATCTCTATCTCTATCTCTATCTCTATCTCTATCTCTATCTCTATCTCTATCTTTATCTCTATCTCTATCTCTATCTCTATGTCTATCTCTATCTCTATCTCTATCTCTATCTCTATCTCTATCTCTATCTCTATCTCTATCTCTATCTCTATCTCTATCTCTATCTCTATCTCTATCTCTATCTCTATCTCTATCTCTATCTCTATCTCTATCTCTATCTCTATCTCTATCTCTATCTCTATCTCTATCTCTATCTCTATCTCTATCTCTATCTCTATCTCTATCTCTATCTCTATCTCTATCTCTATCTCTATCTCTATCTCTATCTCTATCTCTATCTCTATCTCTATCTCTATCTCTATCTCTATCTCTATCTCTATCTCTATCTCTATCTCTATCTCTATCTCTATCTCTATCTCTATCTCTATCTCTATCTCTATCTCTATCTCTATCTCTATCTCTATCTCTACATATACCTCTATCTCTATCTCTATCTTTATCTCTACATATACCTCTATCTCTCTCTCTTTCTCTCTCTCGTTCTGCCTCTCCTTCTCTTTTAACATATGACCATGAAATTGAATTGGTTTTAATAAATTTGGGTAAGCTGCCACTTCAGAATAAATTTCCATTATATTTTATTGTTTTTTCATACCTCAAAAATTAAAATATTTTCAATAACGTTTTTGAATCATTTTTAACTAATATTCAATTAAAATATTAATTGGTATAATCATTGGAGGCGTGCGTATTAAATTTCATATTACAAAGAGTTCTTCCTATTGAACTAACTTTCGTTTTTCTTGTTGTTTATTTATTTTGGCATAAAACGTACGTCTTACGATACGATACGACTGCAGCAACGTTTAACTAACGAGCAATTTATTCTTTGCGTGCGTACTTGTAAAAAGGAAAATCATGTCAACTTAATCAAGATTTAAAAAAATTTTAGCCAACAACTTTATTACCTATTTTTATGATGTCTTCTTGTACTCGTATGATACAATTTATGACTTTTTTTATTTAATTTATTTCTTTCTCTCCCACATTTATGACTGGCGTATAAATTCAATAACTCTGTTGTACAAAACAAAATAAGACCACAAAATTCTACAAACTTTGAATACCTAATTTTCTATTACATAAAAAGAATATTGTTCAATTTATTGGTATTAAGAACATAAGAATGTGCACATGCACATTTTTCAATCACTTCACTCCAATGTACATAGATACATACAAACTTTCATTGCCAAACTTTGTTTAATTTGCACAAATCAATAAATTATTTTTCCATTTATTTTCCGATAATTAATTTTGTGTGGTAAAAATTTTATATTGTAAATTATTTGCATAAAATAATTATATATAAAATTTTGTATGGCTAATATAAAATCCTAAGCTAAGCTAAAACATGTAAATTAACGCACACATTTACAGATTTATAGTTATTTATGGTTAAAGTATTACTTCACCCTGGCTCACAGTGGCTTTTAAAGTAAAAATAATGTAAAGAAAATTTTAGTGTTTGAACTATTAAATCAGATTACCAAATTGAATAACAAAAAAAGTTTGCATGCAGAGAAAAAAATATTTCAATAATCAAGATTTTTAATTAGAAAAAACCCAAAATTAATTAAAAATTTAATTGTTTTAATAATTTTCAGAATATATGCTTAAAAGATAACAGAGACTTTAACGGCAAATTTTGTATGAAGAACTTGTAGTTAAAGTTCACATTAACTCTTAACCATACATTGTGAAAAGGGACGTAAATTATTAAATAAAAATCTAATTATATGAGCTAATTTTTAATTGCAATGTTAAACAATTAAATATTTTAATAAAATTAAATTAAATTAATTAAACTGTTAAACAAAACTGTAACTGACTCTATTAAAACTTAATTTAAAATTTTAATCGATAAAATGTTTAAACAAACATTTTATTGTTCCAATTACATTTTTATAAGTAGTAAATAAAATTTATTCAACAATTAAATGTTTAATTAAAATGTCAATTAATTCAATACTGAAAAAAATTTAATTGCTTCAATTAAATTTTTAATTAAACTTCTAATTCCTTAAGCACATAAACAAAAGTTTTAATTGAATTTTTAAATAAAATTCTTATCAATTGAATTAATTAACAAATAAAATTTCGAGTGAAGCTGTTAATCAATTTAATTTTTAAGCAAAAGTTTAATTACGAATTAATTGTATATTTATCAATTAAACAAAATTTCCGTGCAAAATTTTTCAAATCAACTTAAAATGCTGGCGGGTATTAAGCATTAGATTGCGTCAAGCTAGAAGAGAAACTAAAGCTTTCAGTAGAGGTGATATGTGTAGAGTCCGCTCTGTTATAACCTCAGCTGAGTTACATAAAGTTAAAGTTTACCACCTCGTGTTATGCTCGTAAGTCCCGCAAACGTGCTCTGTTTTCAAAAATGTTTAGTTTTTCTTAAAAAAAAAAATAAGAAAATAAAACGTTTTATAGGTATTTTTACAAAAAGCTTGTTGGTTGCTAAACTAAGCACGTCTAGATTAGACTTGTGGTTACATTATAATAGAAAAGAAGAACATTTTATATACTGAAAGATATTTGGGTTAAATTTATTTAACATCGTACAAAAGCGAAAGGAAAAATATTAAAATATAAACTTTAATAAGGCATAATGTCTTAACCGGACGTAAGTCGAGTATTTTCAATTATTTTTATGTAATGAAATATTTTTATTAATACATATGATTTTCTAGAGAAGAGAAAAAAATTAAACTGGACACTTCATTCAATAAGAATTGAAAATACTAAATTTAAGCCCGATTAAGACATTGTTCTTGATTAAAATTTATTCTAGTTCAATTAAAATTAAATATAAAATATTAAGGGCCTAATTGTGTAAAACGCAACGCCAAGCGTTGTCAAATTTTATATGGAAAAAATTTAAATTACAAAAATAAAATACATACAAAATTTATCAACGCCAAGCGTTGCGTTTTACAAAATTAGGCCCTATGTTTATTATTTTAACTTTTTAGAATAAGTAATGAATGAGCACTTGCCTGTAGATTGTGTAAACATAACAGTCTCATTAAAAAAAGTATTTAAAATTTTTCGCCTTATATTTTTGTTATTCGTTACCCCTTTCTAGGAAGCTGTGATTTCATTTCGTTTTGATTGCAGAGAACTGCTTTAAATCAAAGCCGAAAAATAAATAAATAAAATAAGTTTCTTAAGAGTTATTCCCTTTAGCTTTTAATTGCAGAATATAAGTATATTCTGCATACTGCTCTTTGCACAGTTTTAGTTTTTTTTATTTAACGTTTTTGAAACTCTGTTCAGGTTAATTTAGTTGTTTGTCCGCTTTGAACCCCTAAACAATAACAAAAATACCTAAATCTAGTATGAGAAATTTGTTTGCTATTTTATAAATATATAAATAGCTAGGTCACGAATTACAATTTTTTTACATATGTTACATATGTTTAAATGTTAATTATTTAGGACTTAAATTATTACAATTGCTTTTATGCAACACTCGCCTGAACAACACTGCATAAGTAACGAATTATGAATTCTTAAAAAAATTTTAAATAAACTATTCTATTTCGCATATTTTCTAATAACTTTTATTTGCATTGCAATTATTAGGATATATAATATTAAAAATAAAAGTCACGAATGACAAAAAAAACTTGCAGCCAGTTTTTGATAACAACACGCTGTGATTTCTCTTCGTTTTGATTGTTTAGAACTGCTTTAAATTAAAAACAAAAAATTAATAAATTACAAAAGTAACCTTAAGAGTAACTCTCTTTACCTTGCCCTTCCCTTTTACTTATGTACTGCATACCGCTCTTTGTCTTGTTTTAATATTTTCTCTGTTGGATCTCTATTCTGGTTAATCTAGTTTTCTTTTCCTTTAAAGCTCAAAAAAAACTAGCAAAAACTTTTAAATCAGATATTAGAAACTATCACAACAAAATCCATACAAATAGTAAAGTCACGAATTACAAATTTTTATATGTTTCTTTTTCTTCACAATTAAATTTTAAGCAAATTTTTCTAATAAATTTTAGATGCCTTATCATTTTATTTATTAATGCTTATTAACAAAAATTTTTTATGGAAATCTATTTTATAAACCCTTTATAAAGCCTTACTAATTTTTATAAATTAGAGTCTAATTATTTACCACCTAGATTTTGGAATAAATGTTCAAGTAACGAACGACAAATTCTTGGCAAAATTATGAACCTGATGCTTCTTGTTCTTTTCAATCATTTCAATTACTGCCACTTTCACTATGTCGAAAGAAAAACTATGAGAAAGTTTCTTTCGCATAGTTTTTCTAGTCGCTCGAATTCTAATACATTTTCTTTCGCTTGTGATCAAGCGTTTTTTTTTTTTTGTTTTACGTGTTTATAAATTAAAGTAGTGCCAATTTGTATATTTCAAGTATTTCTAGCGATTTTTTAAAACTTACTAACATTTACATAAAAATAAATACAACCATATATATAGAACAACGAAAAAGAATTCAACAAAATAGTCGCACAACAACAGGCTGTTATTACTGTTTTGCTTTACAACTATATTCGTTTTGTTTAAAATGAGCGAGTACTTTTTATAATGAGCATTAAACAATAATCAAAACAAAAGTGTTCAATAATATTTTGATAAATATTTAATGACTTTTCTTACAAATAAAAAATAAATTGAAAAAATGTCAATAAAAAAATTCATAATGTGATAAAATAATAATTTTACAAACTTTACTGAATTATTTGCAAATAAATTTTACTAAACGAAAGCAAAATAGCAAGTGAGTGATTTTGACATAGTGTTCACTTTGTTTACGACTCATTCGAATTAGTGGCATGAAAATCTGTATGAAAACACTTACATTTTCTTGCGACTTGTCGTTCGAGTCAATGTTCGTACAGAAGTAAGATAGAGAAATGGAAGTGAGGAGGCAAATTACGGCATTCGATACGGTTCGAAATTTTAAAATGTTTCCATATAAACTCCATTGAAATATTTTGTAATTTCGTTCGGTAACGAGTGCTGTAATTAGCCCCCAGTTTTCTTTCGCTTAGAATGCGAATGAAGACCTTCTTTCGAAATACTGGAAGAGGTAGTTAATGATTTTAAGTAAATATTTTAATTATTTACAACTCAAATTATTACAGTTGATGTTATTCAATACTCAGCTGAGATTTTGGAATAAATATTCAAGTAACGAATGATGAATTATTAGCAAAATTATTAACAGTTCAATTTCACAAGGTTTTAATAACTTTTATTTGCATTGCTATTATTATTATTTTATAATGATATTTAATATTAAAAAATAAAAGTCACGAATAACAAACAACTTGACGGCAGTCTTTTACAATAGCACGTTATGATTTCAATTCGTTTTGATGGCTTAGAACTGCTTTAAATAAAAGCCACAAAATAAATAGACCAAGTTGGCTTAAGAGTAATGGCATCTTGAAAGGGCAAGGGCGAAGGCAAGGGAAAGCTAAATGATAAAACTCATGATACAAAATTTTTAAATAAACATTTCACCAGCTGATTCTAATAACTTGTTTACACAGCAATTATTACTTATGGTTAGTAGTTTTAATTAATTTATACCACTCATTATTTTACTGATTTAGTGATTTAGTGAAAGTCACGAATGATTAAAAAAAAGTCACGAATGATAAAAAAAACTTGCAGAAATGCTTTTAAACAAACAAAAAACAAAGTCGTTTCTTTTTAATACGCTCTATTTTGTGCAAACGAGAGAATTGAAACTGATATGCTTACTTTTACTTACGATTATTTATTTTGGTTGTCTATTTTTTAAGCGAAGACACAAAAAAAATTATGAAAGCAGAAAAAAATTTAAAAACAAATTAACAATATTTGTGGCTGAGTGGTAGCGATGCTAGCCTCTCATTGCAGAGATCGTGGGTTCGATTCCCGCCACATATGCTCTGGGTGTTTCCGCAGACAAGCTAATTGCTTAGCGGGTTGTGTTTAAAAACAGTAAAGTAATCTTGATCCAATACTATTTCACTATTCAATATTGATGAGACAAAATATATCAATTAGTTTTGCATCTTCTAACCCATTTGCATTTGAATTTTTAAATTCATATATTTGACCTTCTCTTAATTCTATGGTGCATCACTACATAAACTTTTTTATTCTGTTTCAGTCGAGTTATTGTCAGTCGGGTTAAAATAGAATACAATCTCATAAATATCGAATGTCATTAATTGAGGCATCGTTGCGAAAGCTGTGTTTAATAATCACTGTCTCGAACCTTTTTATTTACATAAAATTTAAGTTTTTTTTTTTTTTTGGAAAAATAATATATTTTTAAATGTCAAAATATATATTGACATGACTTAAAACAATTCTGTTTAAATGTAAAATTTAAGACATGACTATGCCATTTTTACACACATAAATATTTAAACATATGATTTGCATCATTGAAATAAATAAAAGATATAAATAGCATAATAATAATAAATTATGCGTGTCATTCAAATCATCAGATTTGCTATTCACACATTTAATGTCAAATAAACTTTATGCAGATATCGTCTGTTAAAATTGCAAAAACCAGTTAACTGATGAAAAATTCAAAAGCTGAAGGCGAACTGCAACATTTAATGTCTAATGGAATTTAAATTGAAATCTTTTAGAATCTTAATCAATATCGAAGGCTGTAGTTTGCCACCTGTTTTTGGTCCCCAAAATATTTTCTAATGCAAGAGTGTAGTAGCAGTGCTATTTGAGTTCAAGCTGGCGACATTTACTGCGAACATGGTTGCTGGTATGTGTCTGTATGTTTTGTATTGTATATTGAGAGATTTTTTTTAAATTCATTGTTTTTCCATGACTCTATAAACATACATACATACCAATACAGTCTTAACTCATTTTCATTGTTTTAAATTGGTATTCATTGAATATCTACATATGTATATGATACAGTTGTTTCTTCGGAATTGTTCTTATTCCTTTTTACAGCGCATTCACGTTTTGCTTTTGACATTTGCCATGAAAAGGCATCGTTAAGTAAAATGAACAAATAAGTACGAAAAAAAATATAAATCCTTTTTGTAAAATAAATTGTATGGAAACGAGTGGAAAGTGTGGCAGTCCCATTTACAAATCATTGTTTAAGTTTGTAGAAACTTATGCAGGGATATTTTAATGCTCAGGAAAAACAATTTTATTGCCAATGGAAATGTGTATGTATTCAGTTAAGATTGTTGAATATTTAAATTGTTGAGTTTATATACATAAATAAAATAGATCTTTGTTTGCATATATATTCGTTTAAAATTGCAAGGTTTGATTTTATAAAACTAAATTTTTAACAGACAAGCGAATTTAGCTGTCATAACGAAATAACAAATATTGTGTTAGTAATTAAGGAATATTCTTTTTATATGTCAGTGTTTGTTTTTATTTATATATCACTGCTCTACAAAGCTCCCCCCAGGGGAGTCTGTAATGGACTACGGGTGTGGCAACCCCGGGGCCCCAGCTGGGATGATGTGGCTTTTTCCATTGACGTACCTTTGGTACATTACCCATAGAACTTATGTGTTACTACCCAATCTCTGAATATAAACAGAGTAACGGATGTGCACATATTTATAACAAAAGGAAGACAGGTCCTGTTGATGTCAGTTAGGTGCAGCGTCACCTAGAACTGCCCCTGAGTTCAAAAGACGATAGAGGTGAAGCCCTTGTGGTGGAACTTCGAGGTCTAACCAGAGGCTACTTCTGGTGCCACGGGTGCCGGTGGCCCGACAGCCGAGCTGCTTAGAGTTGAGTGCATGTAGCGGTCGTCAGTTTCCTTTGCTAAAATGCCGAGTTCGACCTACCTCACGAGGTTAAAATGATGATTTTGGTATGTGTGGAGTAGGCACTGGTTATTTGGCAACACAGACTTCGAGGTCTAACCAGAGGCCGGTTGCCCGACAGCCGAGCTGCTTTGAAGTTTTGAGTGCATGTAGCTGTCGTCAGTTTCCTTTGCTAAAATGCCGAGTTCGTCCTACACCAATGGGGTATACCCCACGGGGTTAAAGGGATGATTTTGGTATGTGTGGAGTATGCACTGGTTATTTGGCGATACAGGCATGCGTTCATTATGGATGAGTGGTTGAGCTGTGCCGGCAATGGTTGAGGAATTCTCTTGGGGACCTCGCTATGGGTGTATACACAACACCTTAGCGTGGAAGCCGGAGAATTATCGTGGTGGCTGTGGTTGCTACCAAAATCGCTGGGAGAATAGTCTTGGCTTCCCAGTGTGAAATCAATGCTAGTGATTGGTCTGACGCGGTCAGCCAGACACTATTCTAGGTGCTGTTGCCATTCAACAGAAGCTGCTATGGGCACGGACATAGCAGCAGAGTTTAGATAGCTCAAATTACCTCAGCAAGGTAATTGAATATAGTACAGGGATAACTATATTCAAAGATTGCAACCTATGTGCCTTATGGAGTGGGCCATAGGTTCATTCTAATAGGGTGCATGGGGGCGTTGGTCTGGCGTCTAACCCACACCCGGTGCTTTGGCACCCGTGAGATAAGGCCGTAATGGCAGGTGCTCACGGAAAGCTATCGCACATCTGCTCTACAAAGCTGTTTGATTATTTTAAGCATTAAACACATTACCTACAGCAGAAGAACATCGTCTCAAATATGTCAAAAACAGATTACTTGCTTTCAATTAAAGAAAAACCAGCTTCAGTTATGACGAACTTCGCCCACAACGAACAAAACTACCTGCTACTTTAAAGTTCGGTATAGCTGTACTCCACTGCAGTAATGTAATGTTTAACTGAAACCAAATTTCTTTTATTTTTAAGCGACTTCAAAAGAGATGGTTAACAATTCGTCTTTATTTTTTTATAACTATGGTATTTATTGCGCGATACAGGAGTTAGGACATGATTTTCGTAACAAAAATAATCGATACTATTACAATTATAAATTCAATTTTGTTTTGGTTTCTTTATATCTAAAAGCAGAGTTCGAAAATAAGCAAAACAATTTATTTGATTTTGTTTTGTTTCGTTCTTTGAAGAGAGTGAAACGAAAACCAAAAACAATGAGAACGATTGCGCAATTTGTTTTAGTTTTGTTTTTGCACATGAGCTCAAACCAGAGAACACAGCCAACAGCCGCCACTGGCCACAAACAATATATTAATTTAATCGTATGCCGCTAGAAAAGAAAATAATGGGAAATAAATGGAAACGTTTTTATATATTTTCGGGGAATTTGACACCATCATATAATATAATTTTACTACATGGTTATTTCACACATGAAATTTGTTTTATATAACTAAGCAGTATAGCTATAACTGGGTGTCCTAAGACACATCTCTTCTACTTTTTTTTTTTTTTTGATATTGGTAAACATAACTCTGGAATTTTAGACCGATTATAAAAATTCTATTTTTGTCTGAGTGAGTATAGCTTCCAATTGGTACCTTTATAAAAAGTGGACACGCCCACAGTTTTTTTATTTCATTTCATTACATTCTACTTATTTGATTGCTGCGAAACCCAGCAAATACTTTTGGTTCTTGTAATTACACAACTTTAAAGTTGAAAAAATGGAAGGGGCTGGACCTATTAAAATTATTTGTTATATTTCACGTAGTTCTACTGAACCGCTTTTTACGAAATTTGCCACACACTTGAAGCTCTAAAATAGGCACAACCTCCATTTGAAAAATGGATACTTTAAAATTTGCTTATTTTATTTTATGTGGTTCACTTTAGCGATTTTAAAAACAATTTACAACCACACCCCGAGCTCTGAAAATACACACAATCTTGCATTTACACAAATGGGCGGAGGCACTCCCATAAAAATTTAATTTTAGATTTCAGGTACTTTTTTTAACCAACAGTTGTTTTTTTGTTTTTTTTTTTTTTTTTTTTTTAGTTTGAGAACTCTCTCAGTCCAGAAAAAAGGATTCACCAATTAATGTTTTCAATTAACTTTTTAATTTTATTAATAAATTTGAGTGTAAAACTTAATAAATATTATCAAATTGTTTAAAGGTGAAAATTTCATTAAATTTTTAATTGATGTTACAAATATTTTAATTGATATTACAAAATTATTCAAATTACTTTTTTTGTGTGTATAAGAAAATTATTTTTTGTTTTCAATATAAATCGGTCGAACGCTTTCTGTCCACATTGTGCGACAGGCTGTTAATTTTAACTTTAAGCATACAACACGAACACAAGACAGAACACGACGGCATCAGCATGAGAAGCAGCTGATATTCATGTATAAAAATATTTCAGTAGTGACACTTTAAGATATTTCACATTTATAAAAATCATATCGCACTTTTTAAATGTACATACTTAACTTTTTTTATACATATATCTATTTATTGTATATTCAAAAATAAACTAACAATAAATATTGAAATCATAAATCTTAAAATAATTATTATGTCCGTCCAGTGTCAGACATAAACTTAGTTTTAGTTATATAGTATATAAGAGTCGTGCTGAGCCAAAGTATAAAAATTCCGTAAAGTGCGACTGTGACTAGCACACAAATGGTTCCGTACGGACACTAAATATGTAAGACTATACAATCTTATATAATCCCATATTTTAGTGATGTAGATTTTTTTTTTCGGTTTTTTTGTGGTTTTTTTTTAAACTTGTTCTTATTTTTGACGTTTTTTTTTTGCTATTTATTGTAGTTATAGAGTTTTTTTTTTTGTTTGGTGCTTTTTCGTTTTGGCGATTTTCTATTTTTGGCGTTTTTTCGTTTTGGCGATTTATTTTAGTTCTAGAGTTTTTTTTGTTTGGTGCTATTTTCGTGTTAGCGATTTTATAGTTTTGGCGTTTTTTCGTTTTGAGGATTTTTGCGGGTTTTTGGCCATTTATTTTAGTTCTAGAGTTTTTTTTTTGTTTGGTGCTATTTTCGTTTTGGCGATTTTATAGTTTTGGCGTTTTTTCGTTTTGAGGATTTTTTTGCTTTTAGCGATTTTTCGTTTCGCTTTTTTTTAATTTTGGTATTTTTTAATTTCAGCATTTTTTAACATTAAAGAGTTTGCCTTTTATGGTTTTTAATATACAGCAAGTTGTAAAAATGACACTTATTGATAGAACACCCTTTATTTTAGATTTGTTTTAAATTCCAGTGTTAGTTGTTATAGTCTGTATAAAAATACACTAACTTTGCATGAGATTTCAAAATGTTTCGTTGCTCGTTTTGCAACAGTCTTTAATTTTTAACTGTCATATATTTGTTATTGACGCCGCCAAGGTCCATAGTTCTTACGGTTCTCGAGAAAACAGCCTGTGACAGACAAATTGGCGGGCAGCGTAGCAAAAAATGTAGGGTTCCTTCCCACCTTTGGTGTACGGAAGGAAGCTTAAAAATTAATCAATTTATTTATTTGCAACAATTTCGGAATTTTCTTTCTATTGAGAGGTATGCAAAATTGTTGAGCTATCATTCACATCATATATTCTTTTATACTGGTAACACTATACTTGCTCATTGTCACAACAACAACAACTACAAAAGCAGCGTGGACAACAACCTGCTGCCATATTGCTTTGCTGTCTTCAAAATAACCGTTTTCATATAAACATTAGAGTGGCCGTTAAATGTATGGAGACTTTTTTTTATTTCTTCTACTCTCACCCCCCAAATCGGTTCAGTTTTATGTAAAAAAAAAAATATACAAAAAAATTTCATACCGATAAGTTGCGTTTTAGGGGGTGCGTCTGGCCCTCAAAGTTGGCCTTCAAGCCCGTTTTTCAATATAATTTTTTGCATATGACAATATTTAAAAAAAAATTATTTTACAAGAATATGACATATGGCAATATTTTTGCTCTTTAAGTCAACAACATTAGTCTCAAAGAAAGTTTTTTGCTAAAATTAAAAATGACCAACAAAATACCAACAATTTTATGTAACAAAATAATAGAAAAAAATATAAAAAAAAAATTTATTTTAAGCATGTACAATAAGAGCTTATATTTATATATTAAATTATATCATACATATACATATAGTCAAAATAAAACTAAACAAAAAAAAAACAAAAAAAATTTGCATTGAATATATGGGACTAAAGGCCAACTTTGAGGGCCGGAAGCACCCTCTAAAACTCAATTTATCGGTATGAAATTTTTTTAATTTTTTTTTTTACATAAAACTGAACCGATTTGGGGGGTGAGAGCAGAAGAAATAAAAAAATAAAAAATAACGGCCACCCTAATAAACATGTGTAATCACTGTTGCCAGATTTGTAGATTTCTCTGCATTTCTCTGTGAAATTTACAGATTTTTGTCCTTAAATTTTAGACTTTATACAATCTCATTTCGGCAAGTAGATGATATATGTATATCATATACTTAATATGTATATCATAGCGACACTTCATATGAAAACTGAAAAACATGTTTTGTTGGGCAAATTTTATAGTCCATTGACCAGACTCCAAAACAGCAAAATCACGCCTTCACAAAGGACTTATAAATATATAAAAAATACATTCTTGGCACTAAAAAAGCTTAGCACTTTCATTTTAATTCTTATATGGACTTCTAGATTAGTCAAACAAGCCTAAACTTAGTGTTATCACTTGCTAAACTATTTATTTTAATTAAACTGAAGGGTTTTTACAACGAGTAAATGATTTTGTACTAATCAAATCCAAAACAATGTTTCAAAAGCCCAAAAGTTTACATATATGTATTTCAAAAAGCTGTCTTCGAGTCATGTTGCCGTATGATGTGCACTGCATAATGAATATAAAATTGTTTAGGCCTTAACCAATAAAACCAAAATTTTATTTATTTATTACCATTTTTTTTCTTGTATCTTTTTTACGATAATGATGATGAGGAAGAAAAAAGTTTGATAATTGAGCTTGAAAAGAAATACCATTTATATGCTCAATAAAATTTCAAGTAACACATTTAAGGCAACAGCAACATACTCACTCGTACACACATACATACATATATTTCAGTGGAAATAAAAGAAGACCCATAAAATGAAGGCATAAAAAATATAATCGAAATACTCCACAATAGGATCAGTTATGACGCTAACTATACGACTTTGTTAATGTTTATGTAAAAATATATTACGATACGAGTATGTATGTATGTATGTATGTGTGTTGTTTTTATTGTTCATATTGCTGTAAAATAAAATCCTTGCGGACTTAAAACTGACAAGAACATAAAAGCCATGAACGAGATAGAGAAAAAAAAAACGACGACTAAAGAGGCATTTGAAGTGCAACATGTTGTGAAATGGTCTAAAGGAAACCTGAACGCAATGCAGATGAGTCAGTGAGCACGGAAAGGCACATTGGCAATGACACAATGGCTGGTGAAAATCGAAAATTCGATTTAATTCTCAGTTTGCAAAGAAGTTGATGTTAGAGCTAAAATGAAAGTGCTGAAACTTTGTGATTGAAAGATAAGAGTTGAGGTTTTATTGCGGTCTGTGTGTTAACAGCATTTTCACTAAACAAAATCCCACTCAAAGTTATTTTCATTTTAAGCTTGTAAATTTCATGTTAATCTCATTTTCATTTATCACTTCTTCTTAGAATTAAGCTTTGAAATACATTAGTAAATTTTCTTTTTGCTTTAATTAACCGAAATCGTGGGTTTCTTGGAAATTTTTGCGAAACGAAGTTCGCTGCTGCGGTCAACATTTAAATTACACATTAATTTAAAAGCAAAAAATAAAAATTAAAAAAAAATATTGCTTTCATAATTTAGTTGCTTCTGCAAATGAAGTTGTATGCAGGCTTTTCTCCACTAAATTAGGGGAGATAATAAAATTTATGTTTTTTATACCGAAAGCGCCTTCGGCTTTATATGTTTGCATTTCAGTTGTTAACAATGCCAATATTGTAATTTCTTTCTGGAAACGGATTTTTCCCCTAATATTTATCTCTGTTAAAAAACTTGTTTGCAACTACTTAAACACAAAATATAAGCCTTTCAATTTCTTTGGTCGCTAGATTAAAGCAAATTTGTTTTTAGGGTTTCGTACAGCAAAGTTGAAAAGAAATCTCATTGTTTTCGCTACAACGAACGTCTGTCCGTTTGTCCGTCACAGGCTGTTTTCTCGAGAATCGCACAAGGTGCGGCCATAAAATTTTCACAGCATGTGTAAAACTCTGGTCGCTCGCTATAACAGCAATTATATGACAATTAAAAATTAAAGCTTCTTCTAAAAGGAGCAACGAAAAATGTTGAAATCCTAATGCAACATACAGACAATTACAAATGTATAGACACTTGAAATTTTCAAAGTTATCGTATTTATATGCAGACCACACTAATAGACACAGAACTTTAAAAAATCAAAATTAAACGGTATTCTATCAGTTAATGTAATTTTAACAATTTAATTTAGACAACTTGCTGTATCTTGGATATCGTAAGAGGCAAACACTTGAAACTTTTAATAACGCTAAAACTAAAAAATCCAAAAATAAAACAAATCGTCAAAATTAAAAGATCGTCAAAATCTAAGAGAAGTCGTCAAGACAAACAAAAAACCGCCAAGACTAGAAAATCCCTAAAACTAAAATCGCCAAACTAAAAAGTGCTAAAACACAAAAAAAACAACACAATTAATAAAAAGCGCCAAAACTTAAAAAACGGTTAAAACTGAAAAATCTCAAAAACGAAAATAAGCGCCAAAAATAGGAAATCGCGTAAACTAAAATAAATCAACAAAAACCAAAAAAAAAAAATCAGCAAAAACGAAAAACTAAAAAATTCCAAAAACGAAAAAAAGCACCAAAACTAAAAAATGCCAAAAATCAAAAAATTCCAAAAAGGAAAAAAGGGGCCAAAGCAAAGAAAACTGTAATTAAAAAAAAATGCCAAGAACCGCAAAAAATCCCAAATCGCCAAAAACGAAAAAAAGCGTGAAAATTAAAAATAACTCCAGAAACCGAAAACAAAATAAAAAATCGATGAAAAGAAAAGAAAAGAAAGATCGCCAAAACTAAAAAATGCCAGAGGTCGAAAAAAATTCTAAAAACGAAAAAAGACGCCACAACAAAGAAAAAGCTCGAAATTAAAAAAAAAACTCCAAAAACCGTGAAAAAATCGCCAAGAACAAAAAACAGCGCTATACTAAAAAATCCCAAAAACGAAAAAAGCGTCAAAGCTAAAAAATCGCTTAAATTTAAATAAATCACCAAAAACCGAAAAAAATCCGAAAAACCAAAACTAAAAACATCGCCAAATACCCCGATAAAAATTGCAAAAAAAAACCGCCAAAAAGCAAAAAGAACGCCAAAAGGAAAAAAATCTCAAAAAGAGTAAGGAAAAAAAAAGCTCCAAATATAAAGAAACGCCAAAAAACTGAAAAAATCCAAAAATAAAAAAAATCGTCAATAACGAAAAAACAACGCCAAAACTATAAATAAAGCCGGAAACCAAAAAAATAAAAAAAAAATGCCAATACTAAAAAATTCCAAAAGCCAAAAAAAATTGGAAAACGAAAAAAATAGCCAAAATTAAGAAATATCTCCAAATAAAAAAAAAACATCAAAACCCTTTAAAAAATCTTAAAATAGAAAAAATTACAACAAGCGCAAGAACAGCGCCAAACTAAAAGACCACCAAAAATCGAAAACAAAAAAATGGGCGAAAACTAAAAACAATACTTCCCTAAAATTAAAATAAATGGCCAACAACCCAAAAAAATCATTAAAAACCAAAAACTAAACATAACGCCAAAAATCAAAAATAAATCCCGAAAACGAAAATAAGTGCCAAAACTAAAAAAACTAGCTAAAACTGAAACAAAATGCAAAAACGAAAGAACTCGCAAGAAAAAAACAAACAAAAAAAGGAAAAGCGCCAAAAACCGAATTCCAAAAACGAAAAAAAAAATCACCAAAACTAAGAAAAAGCTGCAAAAACGAAAAAGAAATACAAAACTAAAAACACCAAAAACACCAAAAACCGAAAAAATTCCAGAAGCGAATATAAGCACCAAAACTAAATAAATTCAGTAAAGTGCGATTATGACTCGCGCACATAGGGTTCCGTACGAACACTAGATATGTAATTTAATACAAACTTCATCCTATATAATATATAGTTTTGGCATTTTTTTCGTTTTTGGGGTCTTTTCGGTTTTTTTGTTTTGTCGTTTTTTGCGTTTTTTTTTCGGTTTTGACGATTTTTTTAAGTTTTGGCTCTTTTTTAGTTTAGACACTTTATTTTCTTGTTTTGGCGATTTTTTCGGTTTTTTGGCGTTTTTTCATTTTGGCGTTTTTTTATTTTTGGCAATTTTTTTTAATTTTTGCGATTTTTTGTTTATTTAATTTTTTTTTTAGTTTTGGCGACATTTTCGCGTTTTGGCGATTTTTTTAAATTTTTTGCGTTTTTTTTTCATTTTGGCGTTTTTTCATTTTGGCGATTTTTTCGAACTTGGCGATTTATTTTAGTGTTTGAATTTTTTTTTTAATTTTGGCGATTTTTTTCGTTTTGGTGATTTTTTTAATTTTTGGCGATTTTTTTTTTTTTTTGGTTTGGCGATTTTATAATTTTCGGTTTTTTAGTTTTACCGTTTTTGAAAATTTCAAGTGTTTGCCTCTTACGGTTTCCAAGATATAGCAAATTGTCAAAATTACATTGTCAAAGTTGCATTAACTGATGGGCCACCCTTTAATTTAAATTTTTTAAATTTTAGTGTTAATTGTTGTAGTCTGTATAAAAATACACTAATTTTACAAATTTCAAGTTTCAATATACATATGTTCATACAATTGTATGTATATTACATGGGATTTTAACATATTTCATTGCTCGTTTTGAAACACCCTTTAATTTTTAATTCTCATGTATTTGTTGTTGTAGCGGCCAAGGTTCTACATACTTTGTCTAAATTTCAGGTCCGTAGCTCTTACGGTTCCTGAGAAAATACCGTGTGACGGACAGACGGACAGTCGGGCAGCGTAGCGAAAACAATAGGAATCCTTTTCACCTTTGGTGTACGGAACCCTAAAAAACGCATAAAAGGAAAAAAACCACATAAAACTGAAAAATCGTTAAAAACGAAAAAAACTTTAAAAGAAAAAAAACCGGAAAAATATCTGAGTTAAAATATTCGATTATGTAGGCTATACAAAATAAAGTATTACATACATATGTAGTGTCCATAGGGAACCCTTCAGGTGCAAGTCAAAGTCGCACTTTGGTGAATTTATTTGTGTAAAGTAATGGTTATTACTGAGATAATTTGTAACGACTTATTGGTTTCCTTTTATAACAGTTTTTCCATAGAAACTATTTTTATATTGGTACTAGAGCATTTATTTAATTTAAAACATTAATTAGGGAATATAAAGCAAAAATCTGAGCTAAAAAAATTCATTACGATGCATTAACAAACAAATATTTATGCAAACATTTTATAAAATATTAAATTTCTAGGTATCTACAAAATAAAATATCATGTTGCCAAAAAAAAAAAAATACCACTGTTAGATCTTTAACAAGTTAGCGCAAAAAATGAATTTATTCATAATTATCATACATTTAAGTAATACCAGCTCCGGGTCTTAACTTATTTATTTTATTTTTTTTTTTTTTTTTTTTTTTTTATTATTATTAAAGCTTTGAGCATGCACAAATATCAGCTTATACTTGTACATACGTTTGATGTTGTTAATTTAATAAAATTAATTAATCTGAAGAAAACAAAGTGTCCCTTTATCGATATTTAAAGCATCTTGTTATTGGCAAGAAAATCCAATTATATGCTTTAGTCTTCCAAAACTGTATTAAATATCAGTAGCAGCAATTTTTGTAGGTAAGAATAAAAAAATAAAGACACAAAAATTTTTGTATTGTACTTATGCAGGCTTTAGTTTGCTTGTTTGGACACCAGGTATGATCCTAAATAGTAAAACATACAAAATAAAACAAAACGTAATCTCTTCTAACATATTCTTTATTCTTTTATATGCAACTGCAGACATACAAAAAGAAAAGCTCATGTGCTTTCAAAGGAAAATGAAATTGAAAGATAAGCCGTCTTAGGAATATTGTATTTAATATTATTAAATGAAAAGAATAAAATATGTTAGACATATTGCAAGTTCTTGTGTTTAAAAAAAAAATCATGTGTTTTATTATTAATAACTATACTTTAACTAATTACTGCTACAAGAGAAATTTTTGTAAAAAAAAAGTTAATTAATGTTTTAAAATTAGGTCCGTAAACTGCATTTAACAAAGTTAAATGCTCGTTTTATTTATTTCTTTCTATGTTTTTTTTTTGCCAACCACAGTTTTTAACCAAAACTATGAATAGGATAATGTATGCATGTCCTTTCCCCTCCTCCTCCCCCGTTTATTATATTTTTAGGGTAAATTTTCAAAACACCAAACAAACAACATACAACAATAACAACGAGCAGCAGCATAAAATGTTTTTGGTCAAAAACTTTTCTTTTAATGTTCTACCCGTGAAATGCTATTAAACCGCCAAAGCGTATGAGTTATGAACAAATATATCATACAGTGTGGGTTTGTGTGTGTGTGCATGTGCTAAAGAAATTATTTGTATATGCCTCAATACACAAACACACAAACATATCTAAATGTGTGTGTGTGTTTTACTCACATCAGCAGCACATAGAACTACATACTGGGACGACCAAAGCGTATGAGTGATGGAAATAAACGGTTTCACAATTTAAAAATTACGCAAGCAGAGTGGTTTTTAGGGTTCCGTACACTAAAGGTGAAAGCAGATATTAAAAAAAAATTCTAACACTAAAATAAATCGGCAAAACCGAAAAAATCGCCAAAATGAAAAAATCGCCAAAAAGGAAAAAAAACGCCAATAAACGAAAACAATAGCCAAGACGCGAAAAAAGTACCCAAAACTAAAAAAAATCGCCCAAATGAAAAAAAAATCGCCAAAATGAAAAAAATCGCCAAATTTAAAAAACGCCAATAACCGAAAAAAGTTGCGCCAAAACTAAAAAAGTCGCCTAAATGAAAAAAAACTCGCCAAAATGAAAAAAATCGCCAAAATGAAAAAAATCGCAAAATTTAAAACACGGCAAAAATCGACAAAACGAGAAAGAAGTGCCAAAACTAAAAAAGCGCTAAAAACCGAAAAAACGCAAAAAACGCCAAAACTAAAAAACATTTAAACCCGAAAAAACCCCAAAAACGAAAAAGAGCCCAAACTATTTATTATATAGGCTAAAGTTCGTATTGAATTACATATCTAGAATTTATTATAAACAAACTGACTATTTACCAAAAAAAAGGGAAAATATTTTTTCTTATTAATTCCCAAAATTTGTAAATTTTAACAAAATCTTTTCAATATCCCACCATTTATGTGATTTTGTTCTGTTTTTTTTTTTAATCTTTAGACAAACCATTGAAGCATTTGTGCCCCATTTCGGCTCCATTTGAGCCACAAGAAAGGCAAAAAGGCTTCATTAAAATTACACTCTTGACTTATTTTTATGTTTTCTGTTTTTTTAGTTTTCATTTGCACAGATAAATTTTGCGGTTTTAAGCAAAAGACACATTCAGCACTGAGACTCCTTACACACTCAACATGTTTCATTTTAAAATTTAACCATGTGTAACACTTTATTTCACCTGTACCAGAATCATAAATTTTGCTCTTAATTAAAAAAAAAAATGTATGTTTACACGTAAACAGTCTGCTAAGATTTATCAAGAGTATGGAAGATCTTAAGACTGCTAACGTATGCATTTTGAAATGAGAAATAAAGTCAAGCTGATGGCCTAATTTTAAAAATAAAATGGAAAAGACCATTTAAAATGTTTATTAATATTTGTATACCCTACAAAAAAACAGGCAGCAACAATTTGTCTTTACGGTTGATATATTTTTTTTTTTTTTTGTATTGAATTTCTTTGAGATTTTATAAAATCTTAAGAGTATTGGATATTTTAAATTGCAGAAACTCTTGTAATTTATATGGGTGAAAAAAATTATATCATTCATATAAAATTTTTGGCAGATGTTTTACCATTAATTTAATTTTTAAGGCAGACATATGTAAATCTTTTGCAAAATAAAATTACTTAAATTAGCATAACTGCATATACCAAATTGAAGTTAATTTAAATTCTTTAAATGTGAATTTAATCACACAATGATGGGCAAACCCATAATTATAAAAATACTCTGAGTATTAATCAGCTGCACATGCGTATATACAGGGCTATTTTATTTACTCACTCACATGAAGCATGTTTTCAAACAGGCACACACACCCACATATTTCCATTAAATTTTATATACAAAAATGTATGGATACGGTGAAATATCCCAAGTATCACACGTATGTTTTTTTCGTCTACTAAATATCCATACTCTGAGTATAAACATGTTCCGACTATGAGTATGACAGAAAGTAAAAACGTTGTAGCATAGTTTAGTTTTTCACATAAACGAAGAAATGCTCTTGTATGTTTTAATGGTTTATAGTCAAATTTTCTCGAGAGAAAATATATGAGCATACGAAATGCGGACTCATTTCGGTTCTTGACGTTTTTTTTTTTTTTGAGTTTTGGTGATATTTTCGTTATTTGGCTTTTTTTTGGCAGTTATTTAATTTTGACTCTTATTTTGGCAGTTATTTAACTTTGACGCTTTTTCTTTATTTTAGCGATTTTTTTCTTTTTTAGGACTTATTTTAAATTTTGGTGTTTTTTTTTTTACTTTAAGCCGAAATAAGTACCGAAAACGAAAATAGCGCAAACATTGATTTTTGCCGTTTTCGGGACTTAGTTCGGTTTTCGGCATTTTTTTGAGTTTTAGCGGTTTTTTAGCTTGGCGTTTTTTAGTTTTGGCGATTTTTTTCTGGTTATTGTTTTTTCTATTTGGTGATATTTGCGGTTTTGGCGATTTTTTTGTTTTGACGCTTTCTCTTTTCTGTGGAGCTTTTTTCGTTTTTGGGATTTATTTCGGTTGTTGGCGTTTTTTAATTTAACTGTTTTTTATTTTTGGCGTTTTTTAGTTCTGGCGTTTCTTTTCGTTTTCGGGATTTATTTTTTTTTGCGTTTTTTAGTCTTAGTGGTTTTTTCATTTTGGCGTTTTTTAGTTTTAACGATTTTTTCGATTTTTATCTTTTTCCCGATTTGGTGATTTGTTTCGGTTCTGGCGTTTTTTAATTTTGACGTTTTTTCTTTATTCTGATGTTTTTTTTCGTTTTTGGGACTTATTTCCGTTTTTGACGTTTTCTTTAGTTTAAGTGTTTTTTTATTTCGGTTTTTTTTTGTTTTGCTGCTTTTTTTAGATTTTGGGATTTATTTCGACTTTCAACGTTTTTTTTTTTGTTTTTTTTTTTTGTTTTAACGTTTCTTTATTTTGGAGATTTTTTTGTTTTTGCGATACAGCAAGTTGTTAAAGTTACAAAGTCAAAATTACATTAGCTGATAGAATACCCTTTAAATTGAATTTTTTTTAATTTTAGTGTTAATTACAAATTTCAAGTGTCCATACACAGAAGAAATAATTTGTAAATACAATTAATTTTTCTAGAATATCCAATTAAATAATTAATTGATTTTGAACCTACAACGATTTTTGTAAATACAACTAACGAAATTGTAAGTTAAAGGAAAATCTTAAAAATATTTTCAATTAAATATATGGTTTGTAGAAATTTATTTATTTTTTCAACATATATTTTTGTTAGATTTCAAAAGTTATTTCAACCATAACTTTATTGTTATATTAACAATGTAAATTGTTGAATTTCCGTATCATAATTGCTATATTAACAATGCTTTTTGAAACACAATCACAATCTTCGACACGATTTTTATTTGTGTGCGAAAAACACTAAATGTCTTTAGGCAGAGTTGAACCGGCAACCTCAGGACTAATAAACTAACTAACTTACCTCTCAGCTAAGAAGCAACACTTTATTAAATACGCAAATGATGAATACACACAAAACATAATTTCTTGTTTCTTCTACATGTGCGCAATCTGCTATGATATAGTTTAACAAAGAATTTTCTTGAGTAATTTAATTGACTATAAAAATTTAAATTTGTTAAATTAAATATTAACAATTTGTTTTGTTGGTTGCATTTCGATGATATTTTTTTTTTCTGTGTATATAATTTACTGTATAATAGATTAGGATTTCACTACTTTTTATTGCTCTCTTAAGAACACCCTTTGATTTTTAACTGTCATAAATTTCTTGTTGTAGCGGAGAAAATTTTATATATTCTCTGAAAATTTCAGGACGCAACCCTTACGGTTATTGAAAAATCGCTTTAAATACTTGAGACTTTGCCCAGGAGTACTTTTAAATGTGAAGATTACAGGTGTGTCGTTAACTCAAAATCAGCTTATCTCCACTTACGAATTTTGTACTTTCTGTCACAGACTTATAAATCATCTCAAGGCGATTTCCAAAATGAAATGTAAATTCAGGATAAATCTTTTCATAACAATACTCCAGGATATGCTCACTGGGTGTGAGATATAATAAGAGTATTTGAAAACATTAGGATCTTTAATCATTAGAGTTTCTGGGCTCTACTATATAAACTTTGTTTGTTTTGTGGTTTTTTTTTTTTTGGTGGTTGTTAGTTAATTTACTGAAAGCAGGGCCCTATTCCACAAAACAACTTATTAACTTTTCACTTTGCACTTATCAAATTTTTCGACAATTTGCAGAACTTTTCGTTCCTCAGAACTGTAAAATTTGATGAGTGAAAAGTTGAAATTGTTAAATGTAATTTGCAAAGTTTTTGCAATTTTTATGCTCTCTTTGCGATTCGTGTTCCACGTACGTTCTCTCTTGCAAAGTGCAAAGTTAATATTGAAAAGTGTAACTTGCAAGGACTTTGCATGAAATTATGCTTTTTCGTTCCACAATAACTGTAAATTCTATTTTTGCAAAGCAAATTCTGATAAGTTTGTTAAAAATTTGCAAGGTAAACGATCTCTTTGCAAATTAACAAAATAAAATTCGTTGATAAATCTTCGATTATTTTCAAACATAATAATCATAACAAAACAATCTTACATTGCGTTCGTATGTAGATATGGGAAAAAAGAAAAAAATATTTGAGCTTTAAGTTACATATATTATTATATTATATTTGTATTCACTTGTTTTAAGCGTTATTATATATTCATATTCACACATTGAAAAAGTTACGTTCAAAATTTGGATTGGGCTTTTTTAAAACTTCCTCACAAGCAGCCTATTTATCTAATAATTAGATTCTAATTTATTAACCTTCAAATTTAAATGTAAGCTTTAATATGTTCTAACCCCCATTATAGCTGGGTCCAACTCGTTCATTCGTTCATTTTTTGCCACAAACCTATGATCAAACCCATGTAATTTAAGTGAGTTTGTGGTAAAAATTAACGATTGAACGAGTTGGACCCAGCTCTAACCCCCATATTCATAAAATTTAAAATAAATTTGAAATGTATTTGATTTTAAGTTTTTCATACAAAGTTTTCTAAAAATGGATTTCAAATAAATTTTATTTTTTATGAATATGGATGCATACATTTACAATAATTTTATAAAAAAAAACAATGTGAGTCCGATCACAGAGGAGATGTGTAAACATCTAGTAATGAAAATTTTTTTTAAGTTGGAAGTACTTATGCTTTTAGTATCTTTTTTTAAATTAATTAATTAAAAGTATCAAAACTTTCAATATTGTAAATACATAGGAATTTGTTGGTTTTTGTTTGTTTTATTAAACTTATTTGGTTAGTAAATGGGCACACTGCAGTATATGTATATGTACTGCATTAAAAATTGCAGTAAGCAGTAAATTTACTGATTACTAAAAACAATTCAGTAAATTTTTACTGCTAATGAAATTAAATTTGCATTACCAGTAAAATCGTAGGGCCGTAATCATAATAAAATTGTAGCAAGTGGCAAAGTTTTTTCATTCAAACTTTGAAACTTTTGTATGAAAAACATTTAGCCACTTGGTAGAATTTCATTATGAATACGGGCATTACTGGTTACTGAAAATTCAATTCACCTCATCATATAACAAATCATTTAGGCAATTTATAAAAATTGTAGAAAAAAATTTTAGTAATCAGTAAAAATTTACTTGTTAAAAACTTTTTACTATTTTTACTTTTTTAGTGGTGCTGCAGTGCTCATCTACACTCAAAAAAAAAGACATATACTATTATTAAGAAAAAAAAGTTTCTAAATTTAAGTAAAAAAAATTTCCAAATTTAAGTAATTTTTTCTAAGTTTAAATTAATTTTTACAAAAATCTAGTAAAAATTACTTAATATGAGTAAAAAATTAAAAGTTCATATCCTTAAAATAGTTCACAAAAATACACACAAAAATCTCACATTCAAGGACAAGTTTACTTGCTTAAAGGAAATATGTACCAAAAATTAGAAAATGGTTTAAAAGTTTTGGGAAAATGTATCCTAAGAACTAGTCAATCTCGTCTTAAATTAAAAAATAAATTTCAGGAAATGACTTACTCCTGAGTAGTTCATCGAATTTGACTTACTCGAAAGATATAAAAAGGTATTCTAAATTTTAGAAAAATATTTACCAGTTTTAAGTATTTTTTCTTTAAATTATAGAATATATTTTTTATTTGCATTAAGCAAAAAATTTAAGTAAATTTTTCATTCTTCCGAGGAATATTTGAACTTGAAATATATTTTTTTGAAAATAAAATAAAATTTTAAAACTCAAAAATTTCAATGCTTATTCAGGCTGCCGCCCTGTTAGGCAATTGGTTAGAGTGCTTGCCTTTCATTCAGAAGGTTGTTGGTTCAATACTTGTCTCTTCTCAAGGAATTAATATGTATGTATGGTGAACTAATTAAGAATATAATATGAATATGAAGGTATAATAAAAAAACATACCATGTGGTATAGAATTTAATAAAAAATAAAAAAAGTACCAGAATTAAAGACATAAAAAAACTTTGAAAAATTTACTAAATTTGAGATCAATGATGAACAAATTTTTTTGCAAAGCTCCGAATTTTATGGGAAAATTTAACTTAATTTTAGAAAAATTTTACTCAAATATAAAAATATAATTACTATTAACTAGTTCATTCATGAAGTAGAAATTTAGTAAATATTTTACTGGTTTCAAGTAAAAAACAGCTTCGGCGCCATACACAACAAAGTTTTAGTTAGTTTTTTTTTTGAGTGTAGGGTAAATGTTTTACTTTTACTTTTTAATTTTTAATTCCTGCTGTTCATCGTTTAGTTGTTGCTGTTCTTGTTGTTGTGTACGCATTGCAATTAAAATAAATTCAGTAAAGTGCAACTTTGACTCGCGCACATTCGGTTTTGAGCATTTTTTTTGATTTAGCTTTCTTCCTTTTTTAAGTTTTTTCAGTTTAAACGATTTTTTCAGTTTTATCGCCTTTTTCTCGTTTCGGCGTTTTTTTTTTCTTTTTGGGTTTTTTTTTAATTTTCGCAATTTTTTTCATTTTGGCGATTTTTTTCATTTTGGTGATTTTTTCTGTTTTTGGTGTTTTTTTTCTGTTTTTTGGGGTTTTTCATTTTGGCGATTTTTTTCTGTTTTTGGGGTTTTTTTATTTAGACGATTTTTTCATTTTGGCGAGTTTTTCATATTGGCGATTTTTTTGTTTAAGGATTTTTTTCATTTTGGCGATTCTTACGGTTTTTCGCGATTTATTTTAGTCCTAGAGATTTTTTTTAATTTTGTGCTTTTTTTCGTTTTGGCGATTTTTTTTTGTTTTTTGCGATTTTTTTATATTTGGCGATTTTATATTTTATTGATTTTTTTTGTTTTACCGTTTTTGAAAATTTCAAGAGGTTTGCTCTTACGGTTTCCAAGATACAGCAAGTTGTCAAAATTACAAAGTCAAAATTGCATTAACTGTTGGAACACCCATTAATTTAAATTTTTTAAATTTAGTGTTAATTGTTGTAGTCTGTATAAAAATACACTAACTTTTAAAATTTCAAGTGTATATATGTACATACAATTGTATGCATATTACATGGGATTTTAACATATTTCGTTGCTCGTTTTGGAACACCCTTTAGTTTTTAACTCTCATGTATTTGTTGTTGGAGTAGCCAAATGTCTACACATTTTGTCCAAATTTCAAGTCCGTAGGTCTTACGGTTCATTTTCACCTTTGGTGTACGGAAATATGCAGAAAAATAACCGGCGGCGGCGCACCGTCGGCTTCGAGCCGGTCGACTTGTTTCTCTGCTTGGTATTGCTTCTTTCAAACACTAATACACTCATACATAGCTCACACCGATTTGACAATGCAAAGCAAAAGCAAAAAGCAAAGAAATCTCAGCAAAGAAATCTCAGCAAAGAAATCAAAGTCAAAAGATTTTTACCCCCTAGCGTATAGATGTTTACACATCAAAAAAAAATTATTTTATTGGTTTAAAAACTAGCAAATAAATAACATATATTTTTAATCACATGAAACTCTGAAATTTTTTTTAATTTTTTTTTTTTGCGGATAACTTTAACAAGTTCTATTTAGGAATGCAAAGTGAAAAGTTATAAGACAGAAATGCAAAGATGCTTTTAAACATATTCAGGAACACTTTGCACACTCACTTTGCAGGATAACGCAAAGACTTTGCAAAGAGCTCAATTACTTTACAAAGAGTGCAAGAAATTTACAAAGAGAGAAAAGTCTTTACAAAAATATGCTTAGTGCAAAGTGAAATTTGCAAAGAATATTGTGGAACAGAAACACTTATCGCTTTGCCAAAAAATGCAATTTGATAAGTGCAAAGTGAAAAGTTAATAAGTTTTTTGTGGAATAATGGCCCTGGTACTAGCTGTCCACGCGCGACAAGTACGGCCAAAGCTCTTTTGATATATGGAGCAAAACACCAATACCATTGAATATACATATGAGTATATATTGATTGATAATCTTTTCTACCACTCTATAAATACAACCTGAGCACTCTACATACGAGTACTACATTTAGTAATTAATAAACATTCATTGGCGTAGCTAGACATTTTTTAGGGGGGGGGGGGGGCAAATACAATTTTTTTTAATTAGTGTTTTTTATGGGAATTGTTAAAATTTAAGCTTAAAATTTTTTAAACGCACTAATAATCCCAAATTAATATTTTACTTATTAAGTTAAATATATATTTTTTATTAAAAATACATTGAAATTGGAAATTAAAAAAAATATATTTTACTTAATAAGTAAAATATTAATAAGTAATATATTGGTTTGGGATTATTAGTGCGTTTAAAAAATTTTATACAGATTTTTTTTATTTAACATTTTTTTTATTTAAGTTAAAACATAAATTAACAGTCCAGTTTAAATAACAAAAATTAAGTTATAATTAAAATTAAAAAAACAAAACATTCAAAACAAAAACAATATATAGACAAAAAGTAAAGTATGTATTAGAAAGAAACTAAATAATAATAATAATAAAATTAATATTCGTTTCCAACAAGTTTATATGTTCTTATGGAAAAATTATTTATGTATATACTATATTTGAATACAATATTTTGAAAAGATACAAGCAAGAAATGATTTCATTCATGATTTCATTTCTTAATAATTTATTATTTAATTTAAAAAAAATTTATCTGTTGGTGCATAAATAAAAATAGAAAATTGCCATTTATTATTTAGTTACCCTTCCAATATTGAAGTTCTGAATCAATACTATATTACATACATAAATAAGTACAAACATATGTATGTATACGTGTTCAATTGAAAAAAATTTTATGTGCATATACATATATACATGCATACATATCGATAGTTGAGTTTTTCAGTGATTTCAATAAATTTCACACTAATACACCTCATCACAAAAATTTATTGAAATAGTGTAAAAAATAGCGCTTTTACAAGCAGTTGTACAAAAAAGTTACATTTTGAATATTACACTTTCTATTATGTTTTACCTTCTCCTGTAAAGTTACAATTATTTGCGTTAGGGCCTTTCCATTTGAGACCAACGATATATTGACCTGTGTAAGTTGATATCCTATCAAAAATTTCGGTCATCAAAAGTACTGATACCAAAATTTGGACCTAGGAATATTTTTCACAAGTTTTCCACTAGTCTAACAAAGTTGTATATGAACATGAATTGTTTTGTTTTGTTTTCTAATAAAAATAAAACATATGTACACATGTTTAAAGATGAAATTTTGATTTGTTCGATTTTCTGACGATTTTTCGGACATGAAATCACGATTATTTTATATTTTATCGGGATTTCGGCGATTTTTCCATCATTTTATCTGGCAGCCCTGGATTGAACCACAAATATGCATACATACATACATATATGAATATATACAAGGTATTTGCAGATCATAATTTTTCGCTATTTTTTTAATTTTACTCTAAATAAAAATTGGTGGCTATTGTTACAAACAATTTGACAGTAGAAAATCTTAAGAACACCTTAAAACAACTTGTCTTGCTACTAACTACGTATACTAATACAATTTTATTAAGAATTTGTTGAAAGCTACATACACACATACATATCTACACACATGCATTATAAATTCACATGGAGTTTACTATTTGTGATGTTTTAAAGTGCTTTGAACTTATAGTTCTTTGGGTATTTGTTATCTAATAAAAGTATGCATATTTAGCGATTATTCGAAAAGTTTGTATAAAAATTACTGGTGATTTTCATGAGTAATTTTAAAATAAATAAAAAATAGAATTTTTTAATATTACAGGCAAAAGAATATGTTTTAAAAAGAATTTGTAATAAATTCTTGGGGGGGGGGGCAAAATCAAGCCAGAAAGGCCTAGCTACGCCTATGTAAACATTAGAATTTAGTTAATGGAAACCAATTCATAATAATTAAGTTAATAATTAAACTATCAGTACAATCAATATAAAAAATAAAAACAATTAAATATTTGTTACATACATGCATATGTATGTATGTATGTATGTATACATAAAAAATATAATAAATTTTCATTAATATTATAAAATATCTAAATGCAAGGAATTTCTATCACATTAATAATTTTGTAATTAATTCATTATTTAAAGTAATTCATGATTTATGTCACAGTACCTACAATAGATAAATTTATATCATGATGATTGTTAAAGTTAATATTTAAAAGGTCAACATAGAAATTATATATTATTTTTCATATTATAGAAACAAAAATCTATCAGACGTACGCACTATTTAATAAATTCTTGATATCTTTAAATTTGCTAACATTCGAAATGTTTTCAGGAAGCGTTGAAATTTAATGATTTATTTCAGTCACTTTTCACTTTTCTTTCAATACTCTCTAAGGAATGAAAACTTAAATTATACCACCCGGGAGAATAAAAATACATAAATGTATACATATATGTCTATGTAGTTTCTTAGCTGACTCATACTTATCAGCAATATTAATCATCTTTACTCATATTACAGCCATCATCGTTTGAGCTGAAACACTCAACAAATATATAGTTCACTGGTCAATATCAGTTCATTTCTCGTCCTTCATAAAACTCATATACGAGTACTTCTTTATAACAAGGTTTGCTTATGCTTTACGTAAGCTTTTTAACTTTATTACTTCCCTTGTTTGAAAGAAGTAACATGGAACATGGAAAATTTCTATTAACCATTCGCCATGGTCAGAGAAAGACAAGTGAATTGTAGTGTCCAATAATTTTATAATTGATCTTTTTTTCTTCTTTCTTTTACCAGCAAAAGATAAAATCTAGCGCTAGTACTTCTAAATCACAATATTGGTATTATTTTTCAGCGATTCTGACGTAAAGGCTAGAGTACTGCGTAAGCGTACTTGAAATGTAAAGACGTCTTGTTTCTTAAATGTATTGTCGTTGCATGTCTTATACTAAACCAATAATAAATGATGTCATATAAATAATATAAAGCGAATCGCCATGGATGTCTTGATGTTCGTGTGTGTGAGTGTTTACAAACGATGTTGCGAACACTTTTTGTTCGTAACAAACATTCAAAAGAAGTAGTGTTTTCATCTTTGATGCGTGTATGCTTGTTATTTTACATTTCGCAATTTTGAGTGTGTGTAAGATGTAGATGGTAAACTATTATGTGTTTAAGGGTGTTTTTTTTAAAGCAAGCGCACACAACTAATTTCAATGTTTGCGTTTGTATGCGCGCCCATGCGCATGAAGAAGCAATTATCACAAAGTATTGTTACGAAAATAGCCGTCAACAATGTTAAGCAGCATTACACAAAAATATTCCAACAGGGTTAATGTAAATGCTACGCGAAAATATTCCTACAGGGTCAAAGTAAAGAATAGTCTAGAATAGTAGCCAACAACTAAATAAGCATGCCTAGCTTGATTAAACGTAAACAAGCAAAAGTAACAACAAAAAGCGTCTGCTTATTATGAAGATTCACATATTTGTACACATACATACATGCCAATTCAAACGAAAAGCAAAAGATAAACAACCACCGTGTGTTGCTTAGTTAATGATGTACACACGTACGCATATACACATGTATGTACATAGTTACCACATGAACTTAATTAGGCAGCATATAAGATGATAATGATCGTCTAGACATTGCTTGAAACTTCTAGTGGAATTTCTGTGAAATATAAATAGAGGTGACGCATCCAATGAGTTAGTTAGTTGCAGTTGTAAGTCAGTCGCGAACAGTTATAGTTAGTGCTAATCAGAAAGTAGTGAAGTTAAGAACTCGTTAATCAGTTGATAATTAAGTTGTGAATTGATAATAGTCTGTCGTGGAATTGAGATTATTGTGGAGTCTATCGTGTCGACTGGAGTAAAGGGAACAGCGCAGCAAATAGACGTGCATAAGGGTGTAAGTAAAGCCAGTGAGTCTTTATTGGTGTATCAACTGTGAGTGTCGGCAGAGTGAGTGCCGTGTGTGACAAGCAGCAGACAAATAGGTATTGGTGTATCAACAGTGAGTGACGGCAGAGAGAGTCTCGTAAGTGACGGCAGCAGACAAAGAGGTGTCACGTGAATACTTGCGCAGCCAGCTAAGAGACGTGCGTAAACTACAGCGAGGAAGGCGTAGTGGTAACCAGTTGTGAATATCTGTGTGTAATTTATTAGTTTAAGTTGTATTAGTTTATATAAGCTCTTGATTAATTTAGTTTAAGGGTATTTGTAAATAAAACTTGTATCATTCTTAACCCTAATTACTACACTCGGCTCTTGTATTCATTTGCAAATCTTCGGATCTACGGAAAAGCGTTTTTATAGAGAGAAAAACGTAACAGTATTTTATTTTTTTCTTCTATACCTGCAATAACTGAAACAAATTTCTTGCAAACAGTGTTGTTCAGCGTTTGTTTTAGAGGACTTCGCTGCAGTAAAGCATTTGAAAAATCCCTCATGTCTTGACAGTGGTCTTTTGCAGGGGTCTAGTACAAGCAGACTGTATAAAATTTAAAAAGGTGCATAATTCTGTGCTTTTTATGAATAACAGCGCATGTCCAAAAGTCAATTTTTTTCTGTAGAGCAAAAAAAAAAATTTAAGCTTAAATAAAAAAAGGTAGAAGTTGTGTTGTTGTTTAAAAAAAAAATTATGTACATAAGTCCATATTTTTAAAAATTTTCTTAGATATTTTTTAAAAAAAATTATGGCCTTATTTATGAAACTTATTAAGGTTTTATAAAGGCTTGATAAGAAAAATTTTGTATGAAAATTTGTCTTAAAAATCCTTAATAAAGCCTTTATAATTTTTATAAATAAGGCTGTTAAAATATAACTATTTGACATCATAAACTGGAAATGAGAAATATGTTTATGCATACCATAAATTGTTGGTAATGAAAACTACAGAATTTAGAAAAGTTCAGGGGCCTAATTCCTGCACTCGTGATCTGAATTGCATTCGAATAGAAATTAATTTCGATGGCTAGAAATTTTCGGATGATGTCACTCGTTACCAAGCGAATCGAGTTTTTGTTTCAGTGTTGGAAAAAGGCAAATATATTTATATATAAATTCATTTCACAGCACTGAATAAATTGTAAGCAAAAGCATATGTTTGTATATATGTATGTGTGCAAAAACATATGTATGTACGTACATACACACGTATATGCAGAAAAAAGAAACGAATATACGTAAATGTTATTTTCATTTTGATTTAATTAATAACTTAATAATAATAAATTAGTGTAAAGTTAGAGAATAGAGCACTAGCTACATTTTCGATTCTTTTATTGGTTGACCAGAAGCAGTTAATTTGTTATTTAGATGCTCCCAGAGTTGATTGATTTTTATTATATTTTATTTTATTATTTGCCAAGTCAGTGTGTTTTGTTATATTTGAAGTCAACTAGAAATTTTTTAATTTGTATTTTTATTATACGTACATTTGTGCATTCATTCATTTATAAATAAATAAGTCAAATATTGAACATACCTTTTCCTTTTCTCCGCTTTTTCAATGTTAACCATGATTTCGAATGCTTTTTTGCTTGCGAGTAAAAACACGAACGGTTGCATTCGAATGTATGCACGTTATCGAATGCTGGCATTAGAAATTTCGATATGTGTTATTCGAAACCGAATGCGAAAATCCCAAAAGTTAAAAAACTCGAACATTCGAGTAATAACCCGCTCGCAATCGAATGCGAGAATTAGGCCCCAGTTCTGTTTTTAAAGTCAACGAGGCATACAGGAGTATTTGTTCAATCTAGCTGGTAAAAATTATTTAGATCTAAATGCTAGGAACACCACTGGGATGAACGACGGACGGTACGAACTTACGTCATAACAAATAAAACACATTTGTGCTTATGAAAACGAAAATCGTCGTGTGTGACGAACTCTGAGATAAATTTATTTAAATTTTGTACGCCGGCGAACGACGAAAAAACAATTTTCTCTCTCTCTCTCTTTGTACACACGATAACCAACTTTAGCAATTATAATTAATAAAAAATATAATTATAATTATAAGAGCTGAATTCACTGATTAAATTCCTCGTTATTGTGCTTCACATAATGAATCACGCAGAGAATTCTTATTGACAAATTCTTGGAAGTGGACGAATTTCGTCGTTTGTCCCAGTTGTGTTCCTCGCATAAAATCGATCGACATCCAGTCATCTTTTATTACTTTTTGACAGCGATGCCAATTTAGCGCGTTTTAACTATGCCAAACGCGCTTTCTTCCGTCTTAGCGCGTTTAATAAAAAAAAGCGCTAAATTAGCGCGTTTTGAATAAAGTCAATAATATCATTTCAGTTCAATATTTTTTTAACTTTTTTTATATAAATTTAAAAATTTTCTAATATCCAAAATTCTGATAAAATTTTTTTTTAAATTAGCTAATGATCCAGCTGTCGCAAACAAAATTCGCTTGACTGTGGTTAGAATTAAAAACGCATTTTTATACTTAATTGCAAATATTTTTAAATTTCACAACTAAAATTATGTACTAGATGACCCAAAATATATACATAGCTTATTAAGCATCTATTATAGTTGAATTACAAAAAGCATTTGAATCGCAAAACTATTCGACAATTTATATGTTGTTACAAAGTTTTACAAATATATTAAAAGTAAAAACTAAGGATTTCGATTATTTGGAAGGCGATTCTGATTCTGTATTAAATGATTTTAGTTTATTAAAACATAATGTCGAGGAAGCAACATTTCAAAATCTGAAAAACTAATTTTGATACGAATACTAATATAGGGTGTTTTTTTGAGAGGTATAGAGCTTCGAATTGAAATAAAACACAAGAAAATCGTTTTAATGTCCATCAATTTGGCTTTATTGGAAGGATAATTTTATGCCATTAATGTTTAAATATGATTTCGGGCATGTGGCCGCCGCGGCTGGCTTGAATAAAGCCAATTCTACAGGTCCAATTTTCAACTACTTTTTCGAGCATATGGGGCCGTATGTTGGCTTCCAAGTCCCCTAACGTTTCTGGTTTGTTGGCGTAGACGAGCGACTTTACATATCCCCAAAGAAAATAATCCAATGGTGTCAAATCACACGATCTTGGTGGCCAATTGACAGGTCCATTCCGCGAAATTATGCGCTCATCGAATGTTTCCTTCAATAAATCGATTGTGACGGCATGTAGCGCCGTCTTGTTGGAACCACAACTCATCCACATTCATGCCATCCAATTCGGGAACAAAATAGTCGGTTATCATGGCTCTATACCGGTCTCCATTAACGGTAACTGACTCTCCAGCATTATTTCGGAAGAAGTATGGCCCAATGACTCCACCAGCCCATAGAGCACACCAAACAGTCAGTTTTTGTGGATGTAATGGCGTCTCAAGGGTCTCATGTGGATTCTCTTCACTCCAAATGCGGCAATTTTGCTTGTTGACGTAGCCATTCAACCAAAAATGAGCCTCATCACTGAACAAAATTTTGCGATGAAAATCAGCATCGAGATCAATCTCATTTTCGGCCCATACACCAAAATCACGACGCATTGCATGGTCTCGCGGCTTTAATTCTTGCACAAGCTGGATCTTGTAAGGTCGCAAGCCAAGATCTTTGCGCAAAATCTTCCATAAAGTTGATGGACAAAGCTCCAATTGCTGTGCACGGTGGCGAATCGATTCATTCGGGTCCTCTTCAACACTTTGCTCTACAGCGGCAATTGTTTCTTCGGTGCGCACTGTTCGACGTCTCTGCGGATGCGTATTATCACATAGAGTAAACGTAGTGCGAAAACGATCCATGGTTAACCGAATTAATTGCTCTGATGGACGATTATGTCGACCATAAAATGGACGGAGCTTGCGGTAAACTTCGCGAACTGAACCATTATTTTCGAAACAAATTTGCACGATTTGCAAGCGTTGTTCTTTTGTCAACCTGTTCATGATAAAATGGCAAACCAAACTAAATATTAATCACTTGACAGCTGACAAAATGGCCGCCAGTTAAAAAAGTGATGCCAACTTAAAGTTCTATACCTCAATAAAAAACACCCATTACATACATCGAATTTTAAATTTAATTTAGCGCGTAGAAAATAGCGCGTTTTTGCTATAAATATTTGACAATGCTGTAACTTAGCGCGTACTAGCGCGTTTTGAGAAGGGTAGTAGCGCGTTTGGGTTATAAATAGTTGGCATCGCTGCTTTTTGTTGAAAAGGATACATGGATGATTTTTAAAACTATAACCCAAACAGACCAAAAAAAAACACACTCAACGAGTTCAACAGATAGAGTGAAGGGAAAAAACCAGCGTTGCCGATTTATGTATAATTGTCGTAAAATGGGGCAAAACAATTTTTTTTGAGCTATTTTTAGATCAAAAAATTTTTGTGCAATTTTTGTGTAATTTCGCCTCAACACAATACACAAATAAATATTTTGATCAAAAGTTTTCTTTTGATTTAAAAATTATTTTACTCCGCATATCAAACATATTTATAATATTTTCGAACTATTCGAAAAGAATTTTCAATAAATTTAAATTAATAAAAAATGACATGAAAAATAGATGGTCGCGTTATGTCAAGATTTTTTTTGCAAAATAAGGTATAGAAAAACAAAATAGAGATAAACATTTTTAATCAACTAAAGAAATATTGAAATTGAAATTTATTAATGAATTTAAAAGTATATACAATGCTTTTTCAAGCTCCATAAGAAATCGCACAAAACTAAAAATGAAAAATCGCACAAAATTTATAAATGAAAAACTACCAAAAAAAAAATGTAAAACCGCCTTTGGCCGGGCTTAAGAATTTTCTCCACCATGATACTCCCAACGCGGCGCAGGCTAATAGGGATTTTTTGCATTGCAAAGTTTTGCTGCGCTGACGGCCTTCGGCCGGTATGTCCAATCTCGGCTTCGCTTACGAAAATATGGTGAACCACTTCTACTACTATAGGAGCCAAATAATGAATTCATTTTTAAATGTTTAAAAAATTTTTGGGCGATTTTTCATTTTTATTTTTGGGCGATTTTTCATGGAGCCGCTTTTTCAATATGTAGTACATGATTAATATAATACTTCTATCGAGCCCTATTTTCGAAATAATCGTAAGCGAAATGTAGTAAAAAATTAATTTTTTTTTTTAAATTAAATCGTATGGGCTTTACTCGTAGTTAAGAATCATAAAAATGGCGAAACTGTTCAAAAGCGACCATTTACGCAAGAAAAACATATTTGAATATTATAAAAAAAAAACTTCTTCTGAAAACTTTAAGTTTTGTCGATTGCAATTAAATCGAAAATAGGGCTCGATATGTTCGCATCGATAATATTCATATTATTATTATATTGTTTACAACTCTTTATATACAAAAACTGGCTTTTACCCGAGGCTCCGCTCGCGTTGATCTGATATTCTGGAAACTATACATAAGCTTTGTGAATGCTTTGTTATTTGTTACTCACTGATCACTGGTCTTATTTCTTAGCTGATTAGTTTGTAAGAGAAAAAGAGATAGAGAGAGAGAGAGAGAGAGAGACGAAGGAAAGGAAATGAAAACTCATCCCCATGTACTGTCAATACGTTTTGCTTTCTCATTTGCAATGTTAAAAAAACAAACATGCATACAGGCAAATCCCGGTATAACGAACGATATATTTCAGGTCCATTCGTTATACCGAAAAATTCGTTATATCGCAAAGTTTTTTCAGGTGTTATTTTAACTACTATTATTGTAGACAAGATACAATACAATTAAAATAATGAGGGCAATTTTTTTCAAGTAAACTACCAAATACAAACTAACGGTATCACATTTTTTTTTTTTTTGTATTTCCATTGCACCTATAGATTTTGTTTAATAATTCTTTTTGCCGTTCGTTATACAGAACACACTTTTATCAAAAAATTCGCTATATAATGTAGAACTAAATGCTAGAAATATGTTCTTAGCAAGTTTTTGTTTTTTATTTTGCCATTTTTTCTTTATCATTCGTTATATCCCATACAAAATTGGGATATTATTCGCTATATAAGGTTTTTAATGTAAAAAATTTGGACGTTCGTTATATCGGATTTTCGTTAAAGCGAGATTCCTTATACCCAGATTTGCTTGTACTTAAAACTATGCATAAAAAATATGAGCTGAAAATTAAGACTTGAAAGTTCAAAGAAGAAAAAGTGATAAGCTTAGCAATAAGACTTGACTAGTGTAAACTGGGATTTATCAACAACTTTTAATTTCAATAATTCAATGGTTGCTGTCACTATATGGAGTGAAAGCAACTAACAACAGAACTTGCAGTTTCCGTTAGATCCAAAAAAAATCCAGCGTTTGGTACGGCCTACACGGTGTCATCCTCTATATATGCTGGTATAGCAACTTTCAACTTATTTAAATCGAAATTCGGCGAAAAGTTAATTTCAAGAAATCAGCCTGTCAATTTTCCTACAAAACCGATCGAGTACACGCAGAAAAATTTCGCCTTAAAATTAATGTAAACAAGGTAAATTTGACATTTTTCAGCACTGGTTTTTGCTTCATATATGTTTCATGTTAATTCAACATGATTTACAGTAATCTTCAAAGAAAATTGTTACTTTGGAAATAATTTTATTTCATGTTGATTTAACATTCCCGTACTGTTAAATCAAAATGAAATACCATGTTTGATGAAAGTTATTTCAAGTTAGAATGACGCGAATTCAATACGAACAATAATGTTGAGTCAAAGTTACTTTCAAGTTGAAGCAACATGAATTTAATTTAATGTCCTTGTATTTTATTAATTATTTAACTCACGTTTTAATGTATGTATTGGAACAGGGGCATCAGGAAATATATGTGTTGGCTTATCCGGCCAAGATTTGTACTCAAGAACTCATTGCGTTAGTAACGAAGAGTTAAGTTAAACTCACTTTTCCTGAATTTTCTTTAAATTGAGAACTAAATAAGTTCAAATGAAAATTGTTTTTCCACTAAAAGTATTTCGCTATCAGCTGCACTGTGCATTTTAAAGCGTTATGCCATGCATTTTTCTATAAAATATCTAGTCCGTGAGTATATGAATTTGTTTTTTGTGCACATGGTGAGTGTGTGTGTGTGTGTGTGTGTGTGTGTCCATATATATGAATGCGAATGTGTGTGCAATGTACTCAATGAAAATAAAAATTACATGTCTGTTTGTTTACGTGCTAGTTTACTATTTCTCTGTGGATATGTGTATGTGTGTGTGTATGCTTGTGTGTGTTCATAATGCTGCGTGTCAGGGTGTGTATGTGTGCGCCTTTTTATAAACAAAAAAAATTTTTTTTTTATTATATTATTGGTTTTTTGTGGCTGTATTGAAACACTTTTCCATCATAGAAAAGCTCGAAACATAAAAAAAATAAAATATGAGTAAAAAAGCAGTCCACTCACTGCCAAACTGGGAGGGGAAATGGCATGTTAACAAACAAGTGGAGAACATTTTTATTTTTATGGCACAAAAATGAGATTCCAAAAATTTTATTTTTAAACCATTTTATAACTGTTTGCAATTTTATTTTCTCAGAACTATGTTTTTTTCCTATTTTAGCTGCGGAATATTTGCAGCAACAAATATATGAATTCTTTAACTAAGCGATTTTCTATATTTGGGTAATAAATTTAATATTATTTCTAATGGTGTGGCCATGAATTAGAAACAGTAAATTGACTATTCCTGTCATCAATCGAAGACGATTAAATGTTCTTGAAATAATTTCTCGTAAATATCGTTTAGTAGGATATACTGGCTGCACTGAAATTAAATATTAAATATTATAAAAGATTTTTAAAGTTATTATTTTACTTTTTTCATTTTATTTTTTATTGCATATGCAAAGTGCTTTTTAAATAAATTTGTATCATGCTTAGCAAAAGCAAACGGAAGCTTAAATTAAATGTAAGTAATTTTAATTGGTTTTATATGTTTATTTTTGCAGTTGCTAAAACTAATTGAAAAAGAAAATAAAACAGATTTAACAAACAAACGTATGAATGTACAATCCTTATGGCTTTAAGATATTTTTGTGTGTTTTGAAGAATAAATTATTTCGTTAAAGAAAAAAAAATAACCAAACATTTCCCCAGGTACAAAAAAAAATTTTAAAACGATGTAGTGTTTTCACGTTTGCCTCGAAGCGTATTAAAGAAATTTTGACAAATTTTTAAATTTTATATGCAAAAAAGGATGTTTATATGTGCGTATGTATGTGTGTCTAACAAACGACATATTAAAACGTTTTTAAATGGAAAAGATTTTTTATACATACTCGCATTTTTACTGAAAAATTGCTACATGCGGCTGCGTGTGTCAATTTACATATTTTAGCATAAATTATGCGAGTACTCTTCAAAGGACGGGAAAGTTTATTTTGCTGTGAAGAGGAAACTCACTTCTGTAATACCTGTACGCAAAATAAAAGCTTCTAATCAGATACAGCGGCATTTCATCACTATGGCTTATCTTAATTTGTAGGAGGAGTTAAAACAAACAACTTTATAACCCCTCCCCAACCCAAAAAAATAGCTCTTAGCAAAGCCCACAAGCAAATAATATAATATAACAATATTGTTGTATTTTTTAAGCCGGATACAATTTCAAATTGTACAAAATAAAACACAGAAAATTAAATTTTAAATCAAAAATTTCTTCTATTTGAAAGATCAATAACATTTGAAAATTGTTTTCGGCAAATGGTAACCGCAACTATAACGTGAGCTCCGTCTTTATTTTGTGAAGAAATGAAGGTGAAGTGATGCCACCAGCGTGTAAATTACACAAAACCGGTATAATTCTCCGAATATAGCGAAGTCTGTAAGGTGTGTTTTGGATTGTATTCACTTAAATTTTGCTTATAAAGAAATGCAAATGGCCTGCTCAGAGGAATTCGTCTTTAAGTTAAGCGAATTAATAACTAAGTACACTGTGCTAGTTCAAAACTTTAACAAGCGGAGGAAGCTGTTGGGTAAACTTAATTCTATTATGCTGAATCCAATGGTGCTAACCATTTTTTTAGGTTAGCTCTTGCTTAAGAAATAATAAAGATTGAAACTTTTTTTAAAAAGAAGCTAAATTCGCAATTTTTCCCAGTTTTCTATTATTCATTCAATTTTATATGAATTAAATTTCCCAAAGAACTTTTTGGAAAAATATACAAAAAAAATTAAAAAAATTGCTCTTATATTGATAAAAAAAAATTAGAAAAGTTAGGTGTACCAATCGGGTCCCAAGCTTGTTACAAAAAAAAAAGTTTCGTTGCTTAAGCATCAATCTGTTCATGTTAATTTGTCAGACCATGATACAATTATAACAGGTACATGCACTAGCCCAGCCTGTTAATGTATACAATTAAAATAGTTGTCAAACTTTGTTTACAAGCTACAAAAATTTTAGTGTATGTGTTGTATATAAAATGATAACAGTGTTGCCAACGAAACTACACCTGGCTGTGTTTCCAATTACATATTGAAGAAAATTACACTATACATGTTTTTTGTAGGTTAAAATGAAAATAAAAATATGTAGAACATAAAGTAGAATTACACACACACATTATACATGAATCTAATTAAATTGCCTACACATGAGAGTAATTGCACACTCTGCGTAATTACACACATATTGGCAACACTGAATGATTATAATCATTCATGAATGCCGCGTCTGCAATTGTACTTTAGTTACCCTGTAATTGTTATTTTTAAAAACAAAAGGCATCTGTTTCTGACAATTATACGTTTGTTTATACCAACAAAATGCATGTGTTTTTTGGTGTTGTAATTTTGTTGTAGTTTGTTTATACCAACAAAATGCATGTGTTTTTTGGTGTTGTAATTTTGTTGTAGTCGTGCATGTACCTAGTATAATATTACCATGTGCCAGACTATAGTGATCATAAATGTCAAAAATTAAGCGGACTATGATAGTTCGTTTGACAGTTGACCGTTTCATAACTTCGCTCGGGCTGAAAAAGAAAACATTAACCCTTATTAATAAAAAATATTTTTAATTTATTAGAAATTTGAAAAACCGTTTTCCATACAATTTTTTTTAATAAACGCTTCATTAAGAAAAAATAATTTTTCTTACATCTTCTTAGAACTTTCTTTGTCGGTAGAGCCACTGTTAATTTGTTTTTTTTTTGTGCTGAAATATGGATGACATTTGATTTGTATTTGCCTATTAAGATTAAAAAATATATAAATTTTCAATTGTAAAAATGAAAAAAAATCAACAAATAGAAAAAATGCTTCAACAAAAAATCACCAGAATTAAAAATATTGCCAACAGGGAAAAATTAACAAAACGATAAAAGGACCAGAACAGAAAAAAATTTTCGAATGGAAAAAAATCGCCAAAAAAAATATTGTCAACACTGAAAAAAATCAACAAAACGGAATGAGTGCAAGAGAGAAAAGATTTCAAACGGAAAAATTCTAAAAATTAGTCATGTTTTAGACTTGGCAGTTTTTCTTGAAGCAATTATCTTCAATTCTCTTTTAAAACTGCTCGTTTGTTTACACTCAGACGGTTTCTGGTTCAATTTTCCAATTGATTTAATGCTGCGAATGAAATAACAAAAGAGAATTGAAGTAACTTTTCTGTACAAGCAAGTCAGTACCCCTCTTCTTTCTTCTTTCCTCTCTCTCTCATAAACTCAGACTTGCTTCAAGAAAAACTGCCGAGTCCAAACCATGAGTTATCAACATACGCATGGAATAGAAAAAATGCAAAAAATTATATTAAATTTTTCCCGACGTTTCGTGAATTTTTTGTTCACTTTTTCAAGGAATGTCGTCTATTTAATAAAAATAAGAAAGCAACAACAATATTGTGGAACATTTTACATATATAAAAATATTTTTTATAAAAAACAATATAAAACTTACGGTAGTTTTTTTTTTAATTACATGAATAATATTGTTATATTAAACTTTTGTTGAAAACAAGTGTATTGTGAAAAAATAAAATTATAAAATGTTTTTCCCCTTTTGGTGTATCACAAGTTTTTGACAATTACTAATTTGTAGTTCGCTCTCAAATTGTCCGTGTCTTCTTTAATATTCATCGTTTTATATATTTTCTGTAGAATTCTTAGACTTTCTGTTATATATCTCTTTCTATCGTTGTTTACTTTGTCTAGTATTTTTATATCGTCAAAATCTGGTTTGTGTTTAGTATTTGTTATATGTTGTGACAACGCAGTACTCTTTTTGTTTTTACTGATGTCTGCTTTATGTTCGTTCACTCTTGTTTCTAAGCTCCTCTTTGTAGTTCCTATATAAACAAGATCACAGCTGACATTATCATTACCTATACAAGGAATTTCATATACAACGTTGTTTGGTTGCAATTTTTCTACAGGTGTTTTTGTTTTTGTAATTACAATATTTAATGTTTTATTTGGTTTATATGCCAAGCATTTGTTATTATTATCTATTGTTGTTTTTATGTTTTTAATGTCGGTAAGGCCGGGTATAGTATATTTTATACTGCAATATCTTTGGTGTTATGTGCTAGGGTTGCTAGGTTCGCGGTTTTGTGTAGGCGTGTAGGATGAAATGAATGATTGTATTAATTTCGTGGGGAACCGTTTTTTTTTTTTAAATGTTAAAAAATTTTTATATGCATATTAAATTTAACTGAACACAGCAGTATTTGTGTTTTTTCTAAAACAAAAAAATCGTTAAAAATGAAAAATATTGCCAACAGGGAAAAATCAACAAAACTGAAGAAGTGCCAAAACAGATAAAAGGTTTCAAACGGAAAAATGTGAAAAATTATGAGCATACACAATAAGCAAAAGGAAAAAATAAATCAAAGCTCAAACAATAATATAGAAAAAATTACATTTAACAAAACAAACACAAAAAATAAGTCTTCCATTAAGAAAATCGCTAACTTGGAAAAAAATCGCATAGAAGTATTTTCTTATCGATTCGTCATTGGCCGAAAATTATTAATCGCGTTGCAATCGGTAGTTGGCATTATTTTACTTAGTATCAAAATTCTTTAGCGTCTCTTAAAAACTCCCTTGATGAAAAATTAGTGAAACGAAATTTCGCACACTTTTGTCTTGTTATCTATTTTTAGTACTTATTTTATTACGGATAAGAAAATAAAGATATTGCTGATACTTCTTTTAATGTAAAAGAAGACACAAAAATATTTTTCATTATAATTCTACACAATCATTTTCTTTTACAAAGAGAAGTGCAAAATTTTATACGTGAAACTATGGCAAAAATCGGTATCAGGACTTAAATGATTTTTTTTCATAATTTAAAGAACAATTTTTATAAACATAAAAATGTGCGGAATTAAACAAAATTATTTGACGCTGAGTCTGTAATTTATAAACCTGAAAAAAAACACTAGTTTTTAACTTGACTGCACCGGGTCAAAAATACTTGTGTGGCAACACTCTATTCATAATAGCTGTTGTTGTTTTTAGGGTTCCGTACACCAAAGGTGAAAAGGAACCCTATTGTGTTCGCTACGCTGTCCGTCTGGCCGTCTGGCCGTCGCAGGCTATTTTCTCAGGAACCGTTGTTTCAAAACGAGCAACGAAATTTAATTAAAGGGTGTTCTATCAATTAATGAAATTTTTACTATGTAATTTTGACAATTTCCTGTATCTTGGAAACCGTAAGAGGCAAACTAAACTATTGAATTTTTCAAAAACGGTAAAACTAAAAAGTTCCAAAATTATAAAATCTCCAAACCGAAAAAAATCGCCAAAAATTTAAAAAAATCGCCAAAACGAAAAAAACCTCTAACACTAAAATAAATTGCCAAATCCGAAAAAATCGCGAAAATGAAAAAAATCGCCAAAATGAAAAAAACGCCAAAAACCGAAAAAATCGCCAAAACGCGAAAAAGGCGAAAACTTAAATAAAAAAATCGCCAAAAACCGAAAAAAGTCGCCAAAACGAGGAAAAAAGTGTCGAAACTAAAAAAAACACCAAAACTTAAAAAAACTAAGATAACGCTCAAAACCGAAAAAACCACAAAAACGAAAAAAATGCCAAAACTATATTTTATATAGGCTAAAGTTCGTATTGAATTACATATCTAGTGTCCGTACGGAATCCTTCATGCACGTGTCAAAGCCGCACTTCACTGAATTTATTTACATTTATTTCCTTTACATACTTCTCACAAATACAATTCGAGCTAGAAAAAAGTCAAAATATAATACAATTATTGATTATTGAGTTCTTGTTTCAACTTTAATATTTGTTGAGCTTCTCATCTGTTTAAAAGAAAGTTTAACACAATAACTCTAGTTGTTTTGAGAATTTTTTGGGTAAAATTTCCCTGATTAACTGCATTGCAACATTGAAATCCGCCTAGGATCCAGCTAAACCCCTCAATAATCAATTTCTATGCATTTTTAATAAAAAATATTTTACTAAATAAGTGAAATAATAATTTGAGATTTTAAGTATGGCAACAAATGTTAAACAAAAAAATCCTTAAACGAAAAACCTTGAAATTAACAAGAAATTTTCTAACCCGTAATTCTGCTGTCATATTTTTTTCTCGTATTAGGCAAGATTTTCATCTGTATAAATTTTTCACGAAATGTTATCAAGTAGAGTAAAGTTGTTTGTGGCGAATCAGAAAGGAAATTACACGAATCCGAAAGGAAATTCCAAAAGAAAAAAATTGTGCAGAAAACCAAACAAGCGAAAAATCACTTCACACATACATAAATCCAAGTACTTACATTCATATCAGAGAACAGCAATGAGTAGTGAAAAAGTGAGTAGAGATGAATCATGACTTACAATTTCTTGTTTTTATGAGCACTCATACTTATTGCAATGTTGTCTATGAATCATATTCACTAGAAAGTGCGTATCGAACTCATACTTAGCAACATTAATGACGTTGTTGATTTCGACTCTCCTTAATTCAATGCCTATGGACGATACAAAATAAGTATGATTCACAATGTGAACTTCGCATACGAATATTTAAGTTCTCATTATGAGTTTGTGTGTGTTTCTCTGTTGGTTTTTTGCATGAATTGAAAAACAGTCATATTTACTACTATTGTATACTACTTGCAAACTATTTAATGAATAAACTTTAAATAAACATACATGCAGGAGTTGAGCGAGCTGAATCAATGTGAGTAGTATAAGTATTTTCCTGAAATTAGAAATCAAACTGAGGTGATTTATGAGTGTGGTATGACTATGATGTCGATATCGCATTCATATATATTTCAACCTATATTTATAAATCAATGTCATCGTGAATGTGCGTAAATCAGAGTAGTTGAATTTAAATGATGTCTACTCACTTATATTTAAAATTTCATGAGTCAGTATGAATAGCGAAAAAGTGATTCATTGCCGATCACTGATTCATATGTACATTTGTATATATATATAGTTTGCCCTTGTAACATGTCACCAGTGCATTAATTAAATTAAATGGTTGGCGCTTGAGTTTTTGTTTCGTTTGTTTGTTTTTCCAATGAAAAAATTATTTCAACGGCCATTAGAGTAACATTTTTCCATTTAAAATGTAATAAAAGCCGATTGAAAATTAAATTAAATTAAAACTTAAAAGCGCATTGACAACCACTTCTTATTTTATTAAATATTTGCGTTTTACATCCTAAATAAACCTAATGTTATCAGTGTATAGTTTTCTTCCCACCCCCCCCCCCAACCCACTAAAAAAATTCAAGGGTAAGACTGTTTTGTTTCTATGAATGTTTTCCTTACTTACCTGTAAGCATGTTTGTTAAAATATTTTACATTAATGCAAGAAAGAAAAAAATACACATTAATACACTTAAGCATGCAATTGTATTTCGCTAATGTCATTCGACATAATGATTCGATATAATATAATTCGATATAATGATATAAAATTGTTGAATGAATTTAATTTCAGGCACATAATTCTGTGTAAAATCACCTTGAAAATAAGTTTAAATCTTAACGAGGCTGAATGGAAACATTAACTTTTACATTTAATTCAACAGAAATATTTTAAGGCCAAAACTGTAGATCAATATATCAATTGTTTGCTCAGCTGTATGACATGTGGCGCCATGATGTTCGAACCACATGTCTCACTGATGTCATGTCAAAATATAAAATAAAAATAAAATGAATTTTTTAAGAGAACAGAGAGATGTTTATGCGATACCATATCTTAAAAAAAAATTCCTAAAAGCTATTGCATTTCGACAACCAAAATGACATTTTATGTAAACGCTTGCACGTATGTTGCCGGTGACTTGTAAGTACATACATATGAACATACACGTTTGTACCTACATATATGTACATAAATTTACTCTTAACACGTGTGAAGGATGAAATTTATTCGGTATAAAAAAATCAATTTTACGGGTCGAATATGGATGACAATCAGCGACGTTGCTAGCTGTCACTTTCTAACGGTTATTTAGTACCTTCCGGCAACCCAGCAATTCTAGTCGTGGTAGTTATTGTCTTCTGGCAACCAAATTTGGTTCCTGTTCATAAAATACACATTACATTTGTTATACCCCTTTTACACACGGAAAATTTACATTGCAAAGTTTTAATTCAGCTGGGTGAAAAACAGGGAAAGGAATACTTTCTTTATCTGTCTTTCTCCCAGCTGAATTAACACTTTGCAAAGTAAACTTTCCGTATGTAAAAGGGAAATTTATTTATTTATTTATTACATTATATTTATTATTATATAGAAAGCCTTCAATTTTATAATCGAATATTTCTTGGGATTTAATAAATACAAGAATCCAATCAATTTTGGTGAAACTTGTGCAAGTTATTTTGTATTCTAGGAATAACTTACATAATGTTTGCCAAAATACATATAAGGCAACATTGTTAGAACACTGGGAGACAAGATATTAGAAATCATTGAAAATGAAATAAAATAACAAATATAAATTAAATAAAATAAAATAAAATAAAATAAAATAAAATAAAATAAAATAAAATTAAATAAAATAAAATAAAATAAAATAAAAAAAAATAAAATAAAATAAAATAAAATAAAATAAAATAAAATAAAATAAAATAAAATAAAACAAAATAAAATAAATTAAAATCAAATAAAATAAACTGAATTAAAATAAAATAAAATAAAATAAAATAAAATAAAATAAAATAAAATAAAATAAAATAAAATAAAATAAAATAAAATAAAATAAAATAAAATAAAATAAAAAAAAATAAAATAAAATAAAATAAAATAAAATAAAATAAAATAAAATAAAATAAAACAAAATAAAATAAATTAAAATCAAATAAAATAAACTGAATTAAAATAAAATAAAATAAAATAAAATAAAATAAAATAAAATAAAATAAAATAAAATAAAATAAAATAAAATAAAATAAAATAAAATAAACTAGAATACAATAAAATAAATTAAAATAAAATAAAATAAAATAAAATAAAATAAAATAAAATTAAATTAAATTAAATAAAATAAAAAAAAACTAAATTGAATAAAAATAAATAAAAGAAAACAAAATAAATTGAAATAAAATTAATTTAAAGAAATCAACTTCAGCACTAACGCTTCAAAGATTGTATATCCTTTTTGTTCTCGTTTGAAATGAAAAAGGAACAGTTACATGGGTTTTCTTTTAAGCTAATCATATCTACGTATATTAATAAAATTATTGCTAATGAGTTCCGTGAGAATATAATTGGAGGTGGCATTATTATAACAACATTTTGCTGCGGAATAATAGGCAGTTACTTCTATGTAGCAGGTAATAATAAAATATGTCATTTTGTGGTGAAAAGGACAACATATCCGATTTCTCGCTTTCCCCAAGTAGGCTTGCTGCTGACTATAATTAACTTACAACAATTTAATTTTTTCCAAAAATAAAACAAACACTGACTGAAGGATAATGCTAACATGGATTTCAAAACTTATAAATAATAAAAAAATATCAGAAGACAAATAAAAAATAATCATATCTGAAAAGAAATATCCTTGTGTATTCCTACGACATTTTATTGTTTTCTTCCTGCACAAGCAAAAATAAGATTTTATACAGTTTGTTTTTTTTTTTTTTTGCTTATAGTTTAATAAAAGAAAAATATGCAACGACATCTAGATAAAAGTCAGCAATAAGCGAACATTTTCCTAAAATGCTGTGTGACAGTTTTAAGGGATTGAAACATACTTGTGCATACCAGGATATTTCAAACACACTTAAGCACATGCTCTTGTTTTTGTTGAGTAGTAAATAAGGATATATTGCTTTTTAAGGATCTACACAGGCAATCATTTTCATCTTCCTCGGTGATTTTGCACTGCAACTTAAAACAGTAAAATAAGAAAAACATAAAATCCACGCTACTCGTCAAATGCACCAACTCAAGTGTTTTAAGGTAAATAATTTTAAGTTCGTGCAGGAATTTTTAAAAATGTTTAGGATTTTTATTTAACTTTTTTGTTTGCTTTTAAAACAAGAAAAACCTTTTTTCCAGTAACATGCATACTTATGTACATCTTGCGACGTGCTTTTTAGTTGAAAAAAAAATTAATATGAACTTGGGTGTGTTCAAGACTTAATGTGGCCACCAATTTTGAGGAAAATTCTTTATGGCATTTAATTTAATTTGTTGAGCAATGTTCTTAAAATACATTATGAAAATTTATACGTTTCTGCTCTTGAAAGAAAAATTGTTTTCAATAAATATTTTTGATTGAAAAGCATACAAATAATTATTTAAAAATTAAATTGAGTCAAATTAACTTTTGTTTAAGATGTTTGTTGATTAAAAGTGTCATTAAAAGTTTTTGATTGAATCAATTAATCTTTTATTAAAAAAAGTTAGTTTATTGAAAAATTTAATTGACACAATTAAATTTTTAATTAATTTTTGTTTTTTTCTTTAACTAAAGGTGCTTATTGAAGAAACGTTTTTTTTTTTTTTTTTTGTAAATCAAATCAGCGACTCTTGGAAAAAATGCAGGAACTTCAATTAATGTGTGATATGCTTTAAGAAATAAAGTAGACAATATTTTTCTTCACGCTGATTAAGAAACTCGAAGAAATATTTCACAAGACTATGAAACACTAATTTTTTTAAGTGAAATAATATTTCAGGTAATTCATATGTCTACTTTAATATAGAAAGGTCTTAACTCATAATTTTTTTCTAATGTATCGAAAAATACAAAAACTTTCATTTAAATAAAAATTATGAATTAGTACCTATCTATATATTAGGGTAACGGACGAAAGGGACAGCGAAGAGAGGCCGGAAGGTGATGTATTAAGTAATCAATTTTTGATTGTCTTACAACTCTGCTATTGAGATCTTTTGTAAATTTGTATGGCATTATTGCAGTGCCTCTGGTATTAAGTAGATGAACTACTTTTTTTGTAACCAGAAGTAAGACTCAAGCAAATAATGCCTACTACTATTACTGGGTGTTGCCCTCTTTAGAAAAGGGATAGTGATAGAGAAGACAGGCGGTGAAGGAAGAGACATAGAAAAGCTTCATTCTTTTACAACTCTGATATTGAGGCATTTTATTTGTTATTTTACTTCGCCGACGATTTATTGGTACAAATATCCACGAAAGAGGACATTACCAACATATATCAGAAAAATCTATGATATTGATACGATTAAGTCTGGCAGGAATCGAACTCAGGCACACAAAAGGCCATCATTTGCTTTGTACTCAACGCTTCAACTATTTCAGCTTTATAACTTTTAATTTCTTTCTCATTCCTGTGAATAAAAAATTAATCAATTGCACTTGATTCAATTGCAAGCAAATCCAAATGAATTTAAAAGTAAAAATAAATTTTATTAACATAAATTACAAAATCAATGTGTTGACTTTGCACTCAAATATAGTTGACAATTAATTCAAACTCAAGAGTAGCATTTGAACAAGTTTAGAATGTATAGAGTTGCAAATGCTAAATAAAATTTATCAAAACATGCGGAAATCGACAGCTAGTCGGTAACATTATGACAGACTTCAAAATATGTTATTATTGATTTATACTTTATTTGGTATATCTTTTATCTTTCATCTCTTTGGCTGTCTTTGTTTGACGTTTCCAAATTTTATAAAACAAGAAGTTTTATTTATTCAAAGTATGCATGTATGTTAATACATAATATCTAAGTATACATGTTTTGGTTTTACCCAGAAAACATATATTTTCCAAGTGAAAATGAAATAGCAATAATTTAAAACTAAATTATGATTGTAAAAACTCCAAAATAACAAAAATATTTTTATACCAAACTAACATTCATTTACTAAAAATTGTTACAAATTTATAACAATTGTTATTAGAAAGTGTTCATTAACCTAAAAAGTTTGCAAAGAGAGAGCATCATAAGATAGTAAAAAGAATGAGAAAGAAAAAGATCTTGCAAATTCTTACTGGTAAAGTCTTTAGATGCTGTTCTGTGTTTTTTTTTAAATTAATTTTTTGAGAAATATCTGAAAAAGTATTATTATTATTATTCATTTATTTAACCTGGAGAATAAATTCTAAGACTAACTGCCTGTCCCACGATGTCACTCGCACACGTTCGATCGGCAACTTGTATTGCAAACAACAATAACATTAGAAAATTTGTTGTTGTTTTCAATATAAGTTGTCATTCGAACGTTTGCGAGTGACATCGTGGGACAGGCAGTAAATTTATGTAATATGCTTTGGTCATCAGCCCTCTGAAAAAATTAATTGTTAATTTTTTATTTAAAAAAAAAATAAGAGAGATCTCAATAAATAAAAGCAAAACAAGAAATTTCCACAACAAAATAAGAATTATTTATCACTCATTCGCCCCCATTTACGTCGCTTTTATAAGCTCCCTAAAAGTATGCAATTATATTTTTATTAATCAATTTATTAATCATACGCACTGAGTGACATTACTTTGAGAAAATTATTAAAATTTAGTGACTACGAAATTACTGAAATCCAATTTCAATTATAGAGACTGTATACATATATATATAATTATTTATTTTTCTATATGTGACAGCGCATAGAGAAAGGGACCTAAAGGTAAAAAAAAATCAATTTTCACTTTTTTTTTTTTTTTTTTGATGTGGACAACATCTGAGCATCGAATGAGACCGATCCCATGCCCCAAAAGTTCCCTCCCAGAGATATGCGCGTTTTATGATGTGATGGTACACCAAAGATACACATATTTAAATCTTTAAAATGGCTCTCCTGAACAAAACTGGTTTTTACCCTTAGGTCCTTTTCTATTTTGCGCATCACATATATAATTATGGTCTTTAAAAACGTTCTTAAAGAGAGGCTCTCTAAAAAGTTTTTAAGAGTACAAAGAATCAAAAAAGAATGCACAAGAAACTATGCAATTGCAAATAACTGTAAAATCACATATTTGGCTGTCACGTGTGACATTGAAAACCAACATTTGCTTTCAATGCGTCGAAATGACATGTAGAAAGCTCATAAAATATTCATAACAAACAGAGGTATGTAATACATTTAAAATAAGAAAGCCTTGCTGGAAAATATAAAGATTGATCTTTATAAAATTGGTCACGTGCGATATTGTAAGTGTAAAATTAAAAAAAAAATAATTTTTTTATATTAAAAATTTAACTTTTAAACTATTTCTGCTTATTCATAATAAATATTTTTGGCTCATGAAAGTTTTACACAGGCATGTTCTAAAAATTTTTAAAATTAATAATGGTCCTGCAGTTGTTTCTAAAATCTTTCAGTAATGATACTTGATTATCTATATAATAGAAAAATTTAAAAGAGTATGAACAAATCTGCATGAAGATTTGAAAAATGTGATTTTCAAAACATTTTTATAGAAATTTTCTATGGTAATTTGATTAATAACCCATTTATAAACCAACATTTTTGAATAAAACCCTCTCAATTTAGCTGAAAAAAAAACGGCGACAAAATAAGAAGAGTTGCAACCAATGTAGAAAAAAAATTAAAAAACATAATATAAAATTTTATTAAAAAACCATAAATTAAAAAACGAAGAAAGAATGCGGAATGCTGGTAAAAAGTAAAAAGACTTAGCTGAAGGAAAACATTAAGTGATTGAAGAGAAAGTAAACAGACAAAGTTGGTACAGGCTCTTAATTTATAGTTTAAAATACGAATATATAAAATCTATTTAATAGATCTAGACTTGCCAAGCCAGCAAAAAATAAATTTTTTAAATTCCTATTCATTTTGAGGCATTACATAAAATGAAAGCATTACTACTTTATTAGGAGAGCAACAAAAACAAAGTATATATATCATGGTTAGAAAAAAATTTCACGTGTGTCATGTCACGTGCAACTGTGAACAAAATTGAATTGAAGAAAATATATTAATATTTTTTGGGTAAAATCAAAACCATATTAAGGAGAAATCGCTGCAAAATTTTCTATAATTAATCACATTAAATTATTGCTTACAGTTTCGCTGAAATCAGCAAAGAACTTTTATCTTTGTCACATGCGAATTACTACGTTTTTTTGCAAAAAACAAAAACTAAGAATTGTGAACATCAAACTAATCAAACTCTATAGGGCTAATTTAGTGCTAAAAGTTACGCTTATTGGCAAAATAAAAATCGGTTTTATTGTGACTTTGATTTCACTTTAAATGTAAACGAGGGTCACTTTCGACATCATGGAAATTCCCATGTACCCTATTTAATAGATGTCAACCATATATTGACAGTTTTTCTGTAAACACATGAAGTATTTTAGCTGTAATCAGCGTTTTAATCGTGGGCCGCAAAAACAAATTCTGTTGTTGTCACATGCGAATGGCTGGGATTGTTTCAATTATCTTGATAACTTAAAATTGTTCAAAATAAAGTTTTAGGATAGTTTAGACCTTTAAGTTAATTTTGACTTTTTTCCCTTATTCTGTGTATGATGGTCACGTTCGACATCATAGAAATGCTCAGATATATAAGGAAGTTTTTAATTACATTCCTTCTTTGTATAAATTTTAGCTTAATTTAATTCAATTCTAGGCTTAAAATTGATTTATAAATGTGTATATTTATCTAACAATTTTGCTATAAAAATAACTGCAACAAATGGTGACGCAGAAAATTCCACCAGATGTTTCTTAATTTGTACACATTTTTTAAAAGGTAGATTTTCTAAATGCAAACGATTTTTTCTTTTGAAATTGATTTGAAAAAAATTAAAAATATTTTTTGTAACTAATATCCGTTATTTTTTATACAAATTTGAAACCATTAGAAACAAAGGGCCTAATTTTGTAAAACACAAAGCTTAGCGTTCAAAAATTTTGTATGGGAAAATTGTAAATTACAAAAATAAAATACATATAAAATTTGTCAACGTTGAGCGTTACGTTTTATAAAATCAGGCCCAAAATTTCGTACAAAATCTATCTATAAAGCATTGAAGTTTTGTGTTTTTTTTATAAAAAATTTTGAAATATAAACGTAATAACAAAAAGTCTTCCATTGTTACTTGTTCTACCATCGAATTCCATATTTTCTTCTATTGAAATTTTTACTAATTCATCGGGTGTACAAATATAAACTGCTAACTGCATCAAATGGTATCAATTTTTCCTTGATCTGTATTTGTAGTTCTAAGCTTTTTCTTTAAATTGCAGAGAGTCCTTAATATTTTTTATGGTACTTTTTAAGCATAGTATTAATAGATTTTTTTCTGAAAAGCTTTTCATTATCATAATTTGTCTTCTGTACTTCTTTACTAGGGATCTTAATTTAATAAATTATATTTTGTCATGTATCTCATAAGATGTTATTTATTTTTGTGCCATAATCTTATTTATTAATAAATAGAGTAGCACTAACTTTATCTGGCCTTCGTAATAAGTACATATATTTATTTCAGTTTGTAAATTTATCTCTATTTGTCAAATTCATTTTATTTAAATGGCTAACAAGTCTGTTAATAACTTATTTTGAGCTCTTTCTTGTTTTTTTCTCTTTTTGAAACAGCTGCAAATTGTGTTGGATAGTATTAGAGACATTTAATAAGTGGCAGGATAGATTATATGGTTCAATTACAATGCAAATGATATTTTTTTCTCACTCTGCTTCGGCTTTATTTTGAATTAAAATAGGTAAAAGAAAAACATGAATAATATGCAACAAGAAAATCATCCTGCGAGAAATCATTAAATTTCAAGTATCTTAAAGTTTCGATGAGGTATTTCATTGTTTCAGTCTTGAACACCAATCAGTTATTTCATTAAATTTTTTATCGAATTTGATTTTTTTTCTTAGGATTCAGACTAGTGTTGTTAATTATTCATCTTTTATATTTGTTCGAATAAAATTTCATAATTTTTTTCTTGTTCGAAAAGACGAATAATTTTTTACTTTTGTTCGAATATTCGAACGAACAAAGAATAAAAAAATATATTCGAATAATCTTAAAAAAGTTTGCAAAAAACGACACGTATGTAAATTAGTTTAATTTTTTATTAACAAACGAAAAACATGATTTCAATAACAGATTTAGAAATATTGATGACAAAACTTTAAAATTTTAAGAACCTTTGCTGCAGTTAACGCTGTAGTATAAGTTAAGAACTCTATGTTCCACTAATACTATTGAAGTAGCAGAATCGCAAAAAAGAAGAGAGTAAATTAATATATAGAAAATTTAAGATAACTTCCAATCGACTAGACCGATTTTCTTCAAGTATAAATTAAAAGATATACGATCATGTCACCTTTCAAACGAAAAGACAGCAAATTAAAATCAGTCAAGCCGTTCGGGATCTACGGCGTCAAAGGCACACAGATCTAACAGAATATATCTAAAAACGATGTAATACCTTCTAAGCGGCTGGACCGATTTTCTTTAAACATAGCTAAGAACACTTTCGATCAAGTCACCTTTCAAACAGGAAAAAAATTAACTAAATCAAAATCGGTCTATCCGTTTGGTCTGTACGTGGACTCGTAAAAACAAACACATACACAGACACACACTACAAACTCATAAATTTTTTTCTCTTTTTGTGACGTATTTTAAAAAGTTGGTATTTAATGCTTTTTTACGTCATCCAATAATTCGATTTTTAGTGCTTTTGATTAGATGAAATCAGTTTCTTTCTAATCTCTTTATCAGAAATTGTAAGACACCTTCTAATTCCATGAAAGAAGCATTACCTTTTCCCAAAAAGAAAAAAGATGGGTTTAGCGAACATACTTATGTATATATACATACATATGTACATACAAACAAAGCTTACACAAGTATTTATAATTTGGAGGAATTTGATTGCTTAATATCATATTGTTAACAAATTAAATAGTAATGAAATGTAAAATAATTTTTTTATAAAGTAATTAAGGAAATTGTTCGAATATTCGAATATTCGACAAAAATGATTCGAATAATTTTTTATTCTAAATTGAATATTTTTGTTCGTTCGAACAAAAATTATAAAAAGTTGTTCGAATATTCGAACAATTTTTGTTCGAATGACAGCACTAATTCAGACCACATCAATGTTCTCACTTTACTTTTAAATAGTTGAAAAATAATTAAAAAATAATTTTTTTTATATCATGCCATAACCGCCAAAAAAGCTTAAATGGTGTAATTTTCGAACTTCATTTTTTGGACAAAATCGATTGTGTACCATCGTAAAGTAATTGATTTTTTGCAAAATACATTTTTTGGCGTTTTGGCTCGATATGCTGGCGCGACTCATATTTCTAACGTTTTTTTAGAACTTATTTTCTAAATATACTAAATCTTTTAATACATGAATCAAAGGCTGTGGAACTTTAATTTTTTTTTAAGTTACGTTTTTTTTTATTTTTTACAAATTTTGTTTAACGTTTCAGATATTGGGATATTGGGTGGAAAACGATCATTTTCAAAACTGTTTCACAATGATAGTTTTGAATAGGTGTGATGAGTTCCGATAGATTTTGATATTAATTTTTAAGCTTATCTCAAACTATTAACTTTTAGCAAGCACATTAGAAGATAATAACATAAAAAAAATACACAGAAAAAATACCAATGTCAAATCAACATAAAAAAACTTTGATTTCAAATCATATTAAATTTACAAGAAATATCATTACGTTGTTTAAGTGTGTTGGTATTTACTTGCTTTGCTCATAGCAGCAATGCACTATTGTGCTTACTTGTGTAACTTGTTTTTGTTTTGTTGTTGTTTCTTTTGATGTTCGTAAATAGCCGACAAACTTGGCATTATAATTGCAAACTTTCTGCTGCTGGCTAATAGGCAGTGTACCAGTCTTGTAGTCGGAAGGACGCAGGTTCGAATCCTGGACACAAGTAAAAGTGGCTTCGCAGTTTGTATTTTTTTTTTTATTATAACTTTTCAAATAAATTTCATGTTAAATGATCAATTAAATAATGTTGAATTAAGGTTTTATTCATGACGGTACATATTTACGGCTGTATGTATAAGAAAACACTAGCAAGAAGTTAGCATAAGTGGCAAAATTCAATATGATCTTAAGGGATTTTGCCATACAATTTTACATTAAAAATTACGCTAGAATTAACATTATGCACTGATTTTTAATGTCAAATTGTATGGAGGCACTCTTTGGCACCCAGTTTAATGTCGTCACTTATTCTAACTTAATGTCATTTTTTGATTATACATAAGATATGAAGAATATTTAAGATTGTTCTGGCTGCAGAGGTTAGTGGGTTAACTACCACGCGATAAGCTCCAAGTTTAAATCTGATGCCGGTGAATATACATACATAGGTATGTTAAATGACTACATTAAATTAAATTCATGTTGTTTCAATTGGAGCTAACTTTGATTCAACATGGCTCTTCGCGTAATTTCAGTAATGGAATTTACGTTGTTCGAACTTGAAATAACTTTGATTGAACATGATTCTTCATTTTGGTTTTACAGTACTGAGATGTTATAAATGTTATGAATCAACATGAAATAAAGTTAGTTTTAGTTTTCTTTAAGCTATCAGGCCTACCGTATTTAATGTCAATAAAAATGCAATTTATTACATGTTGTCCCGACGTTTCGTGAATTTTTTGTTCACTTTTTCAAGTGATGTCGTCTATTTAACAAAAATAAGAAAACAACAACAATATTGTGGACATTTTCATATAAAAAATATTTTTTATATAAAACAATGTAAAACTTACTGTATTTTTTTAAAATTACATGAATACTATAGCAATTAAACTTTGTTGAAAACAAGTGTATTGTGAAAAAATGAAAATAAAAATTAAAATTATAAAATGTTTTTTCCCTTTTGGTGTATCACAGGTTTTTGACAATTGCTAATTTGTAGTTTGCGCTCAATTTGTCCGTGTCTTCTTTGATGTTCATCGTTTTGTTTATTTTCTGTTGAATTCTTAGACTTTCTGTTATGTATCTCTTTCTATCGTTGTTTACTTTGTCTAGTATTTTTATACCGTCAAAATTTGTTTTGTGTTTAGTATTTGTTATATGTTGTGACAACGCAGTACTCTTTTTGTTTCTACTGATGTCTGCTTTATGTTCGTTCACTCTTGTTTCTAAGCTCCTCTTTGCAGTTCTTATATACACAAGATCACAGCTGACGTTATCATTACCTTTACAAGGAATTTCATATACAACGTTGTTTTGTTGCAATTTTTCTACTGGTGTTTTTGTTTTTGTAAAAATTGTATTTAATGTTTTATTTGGTTTATATGCCAAACATATGTTATTGTTATCTATTGTTGTTTTTATGTTTTTATTGTCGGTAAGGCCGGGTATATATTTTATACTGCAATACCTTTGGTGTTCTGTGCTAGGGTTGCTATTTTCGCGGTTTTGTGTAGGCGTGTAGGATGAGATGAGTGATTGTATTAATTTTGTGGGAAAACTGTTGTTTTTTAAAATGTTAAAAATTTTTTCTATGTTGTGCGTGTGAAATTGACTGTCACTGATGTCTAGTACTCTACGAACAAAATTTTTGGCGGTGTTAATTATCTGCGTTTTTGGCTGTGTTACGTTGAAATTTATTATTCTGCCCGATGATATATCCTTTGCATACCAATCAAACGTTATTTTCTCTACATTCCTGTATAATTTAGTATCGAGATATACAATTTCTTTGTTTTTTCCACTTCGAGGGTAAATTTTAATTTTGGATGATATCCATTAAACGTTTTTACAATGTCGTCCTTGTCATCGATTTTTATGATAGCTAAAAAATCATCAACATATTTTGCTATGTATTTTATGTGAATATTTTTGTTTTTAAGTTCAGCTATTGCTACGTCCAGTAAGCTATCTAATTAATAAATAATGAAATAAAGTTATTTTAAAATGAAAAATTTTCTTTGAAGATTATTGTAAGTCATGTTGAATTAACATGAAACACATTTGAAGCAAAATCATTGCTAATAAAGGTAAAATTAATCTTGTTTACATAGATTTTAAGTTGAACTTTTTCTGTGTGAATATAATAAAGCGCATCAAACCTTTTATTGTATTCAAATGCGTTTTGTGTGTAAATTATTTTTCATCACCTACCTGATTATTATCATTAAAATTACGTATCATTTGAAGTATAATACACTTCAATTGAATATGATGACTTTATTAGAAAATCTGGAGAAAAAAAAATACACGACAATACGAATACAAAATATTTTAGAAAATCTTTATTGCAACCATAGCAATGAAATAGTCTAAAGAGATTTAAATAGTGATCGTGTTATTATTAAATGTTTTAAAAAATCTTTACTGCGTTCAGAATGTTTTGGGAATAAGAAAAGAACAAATTTTAAAAAATATGTAATTGCAATCTTTAAAAAAAAAAAGTTACCGCAACGTTCAAGACAATACAATTATTAACAGCATTATTCAAAAAAATATTTTACTTGAGCTTTAAAGTTCATAGTAGCTACCAAGCAATTTAAGGCTAACATTGCTTTGTTAAGAAATTGTATTCAAAAGACAACTTTAATTATTTTGTGATTTAATAATAAATACTGGTAACACCACCATGTTCAACAACCATTTCACAGCTTATGATGTACAACATCGAATACAATTTCATTCGAGTATTCAAATAATTTTTTATTTTATTAAATACATTTTTATTATCTTGAAGTTAAGCAACCTAATTTATAAAATATAAACTTCTGACATGGAAGCAAAACAGATAAACATTTTTATGAAGTAAAAGTAAAAAAAATATGATGAACATAGAAAAATTATCTCAATTTATTTTATTCGAACGTAATGGGTATTTGAATATCCAGCTTTTTTCGATTTGTTTTGTTTGAATGTACATCACTAAAACATTTTTGTATAATTGTATTTATTTCAATATTTTTTTATGGATTTTGCCATGTATTTCGAATCAGTTGTATAATTTAGTGATATTTTCCATCACATGACAGAAATAATAAATTTAAGATAAGAGCTAGTCACTTCTAGCTTCATTTTCAGATCTAACATGAATCAATATGTGCCATATTAACAAAAATATTTGAGGTACAAAACACACATTTTGGAAATATCAACTTAAAGTAGCTTTAACAAACGTAGGTGCCTACTTTAGAATTTTGATATAATAATTTTTTTTTTAATAAAACTTTACTTAACATTGCTTTTCAAAGCTTTGTTAAGTTTTTTTGAATAAGACCCTAAATGTTTTAAAATATCTTTACTGTATATTTTGAGTTTTTCTTCATTTTGCTTATTAAAAAGTGCTGCTGGAGGCAATTGTTTCTATATGGAAAGTGTATGAAAGGAAAATAGAATGCTCTACTCAAACTAGATAAAAATTTATATGCATATACAAGATATGTCTTGTTTTGTTTTTTATTTTTGGAATTTTTATTTACTTCAAAACATAATTTAAGCTGCAGGGATTTTGGAAATAACAATACACAAAAAAAATATCAAAATATAACATTTCAACTTCAAGCCTCTATGTAGGTCTAAAAAAACTCAAAAAAATCACTTAATACCAAATGTCAACGTTATGTTTGCTGGGAAGCACATCCACATACACATACATAAACACATTACTAAGAACATACATTTAACCATTTCTACTAACGTCCTACTCAAGTTTTATTTATTTGCCACAAGGGCTAATCTGTCTGTTTACCAGTCTGTCCATCCCCACAGGTACAGGCATTTGTTACTTTCTATCCTTATTTGGTAAACAAGAAGAGAAAATAAAAAACATTTTTAAAGACATCATTAAAGTAGAAAATTAATTTTTCAAAATATATATTTTAGTATTTTTGTCAAGAGCTTTATTATTGTCAAACAAAGCACTTTTAATGGCAAGTATAAAGAAAAGTATAAATAAATAAATATTGTTCTCTTTGGCAGTATTTATTTAAAAGAAGTAAAAAAACAAGCTCGCCAAAAAAGTAATAATAGCAAACAAAAATGAAACAAAGGACTTAATAAACAAAAGGTATTAATAACAATGATTAAGACAACAAAAACAATTGTGAAACCATACTAACACAAGCATTAACGATTTATTTGTTTGGCAAGTTTTTATCACTTAACAAATATCGAGAAATTCGATTGTGTTTAATTTCAGCAATTGGAAATGCAATTGCATCGAAAGTGCATGCAAATGGGCTGAGTAGGCGGAATAAAATGATTTGCTAATGAAATCATTGCCAGTGGAATGAATAACTCTGGAATTCCTTACAATTTATTTGCTATTTGTGAATATTTGCGCACAATATTTATATAATTTGTGGTTTTTTGGGAATTGTTATAATTAAGTTTAACATTTGTTAATGCACTAATTATCCCATTTCATTATTTTTAAGAAACAATATTTTACTGAATAAGTAAAAAAAAAAATTTGGAATAATTAGTGCTTTATATAACTATACTATAGAGCGAGCTGCATGAACAATTTCATCCATGAAACTACTGAAATGTTTGTTTACTAAAGCCCCAAAACTTCGAATAATTATGTTAATACTCAACAAACTGTTGCTTTTATCAAACTGTGAGCAGTGTTGCCAGAATTTCTAAGGATAAAATCTGCAAAATGTAACAATTTTTTACGAAAAAATCTTCAAAATCTGCATTTCATTTTTAAAATCTTCAAAGCTATTTTCAAAACAACTTTTTTTATATTTTATTCAAAAAATTTATATAAATATGGATCAAGGCGAATTCAGTATCATGTGAACTTATTACTACAACAATTTTACAGCACAAAAAACAACATATAATTTGCTGTGCTACAAAATCAATCTGTCAGAAGATTTCTGAGTAAATTTTGACAGTTTGGTTCAAATTGCTCAATTTGGCATCAACACCCGATAATCAGATGGGCGGAAAAGGTAACCTGATACTGAATTCGCCTTGATATGGATGTAAATGTTTAACATAAATTTTTTTCGTTAACCTATATTCACAAAAGTTAAACTCGGTTTAAAGTGCATTTTATTTAATTGTTTTAGAAAAAATTTTTTTAAAATAAGTTTCAAGCTCATTTTATTTTTTTATGAATAAAACCCTTTAATGTATGAAGAATGTGCATTTCGTTTCTGCTTAAAGCTTTGTATTTATACTTGTCAAAAATTCAAATAATACGTGCAAGTGTGATAGTCTGAACGAAAATGTCATCAAAGTGGCAAATAATACGATAAAATTTTTGACATCCCATAAGACTTTTTCGTTTTTAGAAAATTTTCTAAACGATAATACTTTTCATTAGATCAGGGTTGCATTTTCACACAAACCAAACTTCCAAGTCGCCTGTTTCGCCGCCGATAGTGTGTCGTCATTGATGTAATGTTTTGTCATATGTATATCGGCTAAAAATTTTGAATAAGTGAATCGTATGGAAGTATATTTCGTTGACGTAATTTTTTAACGTTTTAGTAATATCTTTTCTTAAATATTTTTTCTGTTATTTACATAGAATATTTTTAACTGCTGAACTTTTTCAAGTGTCGGCACGTCCCCGACTGCATGAAACCGCTTTGCCGCCGCTAGTAAATGAATAGCACAGACATTTTCATTGAACAGCTGTTTTGTTTTCTACTTGTATTACACATTTGATTTGAAGTGTGATAGTCTGAACAGAATATGTAATTTTACGTTAGATTTTTTTACAGTCGCAACGAATGTGTTTAGATTTCTGTATCGTAAAATGTGATGAAAGTATTAATACTTGTATAATAGTCTGAACGGGGCTTAAGGAACTCATCAGTAGACTTCAACCAAAAAATTTTTGAAATAAGATAAAAACTACATATCTTTATAGAATGACTATCAATATGTTATCTAGGCGCACGGCAGTGCGCCAGGCCAAGTTCTGGCAAATGCACGCAGTGTGTATATTTACAGGAAGCCATTCGAGCGTTTTTACCCCCCTCATAAGTTTGTTCCCCGCGACCGTAAAATTATGAAATTTAAATCATAATTAGAATAAATTCATGTTACCTCATATGCAAAGTTTGAAAGTTTTACAATGAAAGGCTCCGGAGATATAGAGGTACAAAAAGTGCATATTTTAAGACATACTCACTGACCACTGACACACTCAGCAAATTGATGAAGCACTTCTGCTATCGCTAGAGAGCTAAAATTTGGTACACGAGAAGATCTAGGTGAGCAATGAACTAGAAAAATCTGAAAACCCGGAAATTTTAACCAGGAGGGCGGGGCTATGCCCATAAAAATTAAAGTTTGTGCTATTGAGCTGAAATTCGATAGAGAGCTAGGTCTAGGTGAGAAATAAAATAAAAAATCTGAAAACTCGGAAATTTTAACCAGGAGGGCGGGGCTACGCCCATAAAAGTCAGAATTAAAAAAGCTAATCTAAGGCGCTTCATGAAAGCTATTTTATTGAAATTCGGCATATATACTGCGGTAATGCAAGGCTATAAATTTTTAATTAAAAAAGTGGGCGTTCACGCGCCCATACAATTTAAACCTCATTTTAATGCCCTGCGGCTCAGCATATTTAGATATACTATTTATCTAGCTATTATTATCCGTTTGTAACGAAACTAGACACGAATAATAAGCATTGGCCAAAAAAAAATTGACATTGGAAAAGTGGGCGGGGTTACGCCCATAAAAATCAAATATTAAAAGTTGCGCTAAGGAGCTGAAATTTGATATACAAGTAGGTCTAGGTGAGAAAACAACTAGAAAAATCTGAAAACCCGTAAATTTTAGTTAGAGGGGCGGGGTTGCGCCTATAAAAGTTAAAAATTTTAAGTTGCGCTTATGAGCTGAAATTTGATACACAAGTAGGTCTAAGTGAGAAACCAACTAGAAAAATCTAAAACCCAAAAAATTTTACCAGAATGGGCGGGGCCATGCTAATATTATTTTGAACTAAAAACTTAATACACAATTTTTAATTCAAGCCAATTTAGTGAAATCTTGCATATGCGTTGCACGTACACAATACTTTAAACTATCACCATAATAATTTGGCGTGATGACTTCCATAAAATGTTAGCCTTGCGTTTAATCTAATATCTGTCTAATATATTTTAGAAGCAAATTAGCATGAATTATAAAAGCTGCTCACAACAAAATTTTGAGCTAGGAATAGTGGGAGAGGTAATGCTGATAAAATCTAAAGATATAATTCGCGCTAGATAGCTGACATTTTATACACTAGTAAGTGTAGCTGCGTAGGCCTATGGGAAAATCTTAAAACCAAAAAGTTTTATCCAAGATGCCGGGCACGACGTTAAAGCTCTAATTTGCACTAGCGAGCTTAAATTTGATACCCAAATAAATATAGATAACAGATCACTAAGAAAAATCTGAAAACTCAGAAGTTGCTATTAGAGGGCGGAAACAAGCACTTCAAATTCAAAATTAACATACATTTTATTAAAACTTTTCGTACACATTGCACTTATCCAAAATAAATTCCCTCTTTTGAAAAGTAGCCATGACTTCACCCATAAATCGTAGCTTTTTCGTTCAGGTACTTCGGCTTAGCAGTTTTTAATTTAATACTCAGGTATTTCTTATTAACTTTTTAATACCAAACTTTGCAGGAACCATAAGCACTAGAGGATATAAAAGTCAGCTAGGCCAGGCCCATAAAAATTTTATGTAATATTATACTATAGAGAGCTGACATTTTGTAGGCAAATAGTAATTGATTTACTCAATCAGAAAATCCAAAAACTAAAGCACCAGCTACCCTATTGAAACTTTGCATGCACATTGGGCATATCCTTTTGATATATGTACTTTGGCTAATCAGACTTTAATGTGTAAATTTATTGAGATAAAACACGGGATCACGTCCACTAAAATTTACGCTCCACTTTACATGTGTCTTTCCAGACGACTCTTACTAAATTGCATACACACTGGCGAACAGTTGTAATGGCACAATAGTGCATTTTTAAGGTCAACAATTCTACACCAATCACACTCTTACCCATTATTTTATGTACCTCTGCCATTTTCAACTGGCGCAGTGATCATGACTAGAAAAAATAATACACTAGAAATTTTAAGTTTAAAACTTGTTATTATAGAAATCTTTTCAAAAAGTAATCAGATCCTCACAAAAACATAAATGTGAAAAACGGCCAAGTTCCTATCCAAAATTTCGGCCATTAAAAGTTGTGAGATATAAATTTTGACCAAGTTCTTCTTTGCCACAATACCTAACACAGAAATATATTATGTATGATATAAATTTGTAATCGTAAGGGTGTCATATAATTTCCAGATAATCTGTTAACTTGGCAATATTTTTACCTTTCCAAAAAAGGAGAAAATAATGTATAAATATTCATTTATTTATATTGATAAAAATGTTGTCAAGTTGGCAGATTATCTAGAAATTATATGACACCCTTACGATTACAAATTTATATCATACATAATATATTTCTGTGTTATGTATTGTGGCAAAGAAGAACTTGGTCAATGTTTATATCTCACAACTTTTAATGGATTAAGAATTACGTGCAACAACATAATGGGTAATATTCATAAAAATTATTTTGGTTTACAAAACGTTTAACAAACAAATATCCATGCAGTTTGTTTTTTAAACCTTTTGTGAATCAAAACTATTTTTATGAATACGGCAGAATAAGCTTACAAGCTTCAAGCAAAAATCTTTACAATCTTTAAATCTAACATCTTCGATTTTGAATCCATTATTATTTTTTCATTACATTTTTACAATTAGCTGCCACATTGGTTGAAGTCTACTGATAAGTTTGGCAGCTTTTCCAGACGCGAAGTTAACTTTGCAAAATCTTGAGTTTGTTGAAAAAAAAAATATATAGAATAAGATCTATTTTCTCTTCTCTCCTGCAGACTCAAGACTTTGCAAAGTAAGCTTTGCGTGTGGAAAACCCTCTTTCCTTAGGAGAAACAAAATGCATATAACCAACAAATAAATAAAAATTCTTCATAGCTATGTGCAACTAATATAAAAAGAATGAGAAAATAAATCAGATATGTAAAAAAAAGTCATTTAATTTGTTGCATAAATATCCAAAGGATTCGAATATTGTTTTATTCAAATTTACCTGACTGGAAAATCTTTCAAAATTTTCAAATCAATGTGATAAAAACATTACATTTTGAATAAACTTAGGGCCGCAAAATCGTAATCAAAATGAGCTCGTCTTATACATATCAGATATTCGTTTCCAGAAGCTTGCCAAAGTTACTTCTTCTTTTTCTTTAATGAAGCCTTCTAAGTTCAAAAATTGTAACTGTCTAAACTATGAGTCCTTCACACATAAAAGAAACAAAAAGTAGTAGCAGTATTAGGAAAAATGTAAAAAATGCACTAAAATTGGAGTTAAAAAATCTGCATTCTTAGGCCAAAAATCTTCAAATCTGCATTTCGTCTTTTTGGAGGGCAAAAATCTGCAAAATCCAGATAAATCTGCATTTCTGGCAACCGTGACTGTGAGTGAAAACGTTTCGTTTCATACTGTTAACACAAAGAGATTGTTCATTGAAACGACTTTTGTTCATACTGCTTTCTCTCATCTCATCTTTTGTTATTAATTCGCAATAGCAATGTTGCCAATATAGTGAAATCGTGGAAGTTTTTGTATGGGTCGCACATGTGTAATAGGTTTCACTTTTAAATTAAAGTTTTAACTTTTACACAGACACACATAACTAAGTACATATGTATATTCCATATATATCAGTAATACATATTTTAATTTGTCATTTGCATTTTTAAATAATATAAATTTTTAAACTATTTTATCAATATATCATATATTCTTGTAATGAACTGCACACAACCCTGAAATGATATGCTATGGAAAGAAACACACACTTTTAGATGAAAAATGAAAAAAAGGAATTGGTTTATGCGAAATGAATATATTCTTAAGCAAGTTTGATTATTAGTTGTGTAGGTGTCTAAAGGTTTTGGTCACGTGCTTGTTTTTTTTTTAGTTTCATATGATATAAAAAAATTTAAATTGATAAAAATTAAACAAAACACAACAAAAGTACTCGTTTCAAAGCGAAAATAACTATTTATATTCTTCCAAGCCAAAAAAATTTAACTAACAATTATTTTTGAAATTAATATTTGTAATAAAACTCAAAAAATTTGATTATCATCCATCACCTTATGTAAAAATACGAAATTTTAAACAACAATAATATTGCATTGAAAAGAAAGATAATTATATGTAATTTTTTAACTTCCTTTTCGGCGATTATTCTTATATTATCCCTTTTCCTACAACTGGCAACACTGATCTTTAAAAACATATTTTTTTGCATGAACTTAATCGAGATTTACTCAACATGTTCTGTTTCACATTTGTAAATGTTAGTATGCTCTTGTATAAGTAAACAAACCAACATCATTTTACTGCGTTCTTAATTATTGAGTATTCATTGTTCTTGTTTCGTAGTTATTCATCTGTATGAAATAGAAATGAAACGAATAAAAAATTATAGCGAAAGTTTCATAAACATCATTATTTAGTTTCATGCAGATGTCTAAACTATACATAATTAATTTAATTAATTAAGTTATCAGTCGTTAAGCAACTCTGAGTTGAAGAACAGCTCTCGCGTCATCGTTATTATTTCTTAAGTGTGGTCAGGTTTGTGTGTGTGTTGTTTGACCTTCGAGAGTTTTCGTCTCGCTAGCACTGGTTGACTGATGTGCCACGTATAACAGTATAATCTTGCGCTCCTTTTGTTTACTTTCTTTAACAACCACATTGCTACTTCCTATGTGAAGGCATAGGTCGTGTACAGACAGTCAGTCACAAAACTTTTTTTAAATACTGTAATAACATCTTGGGCATATGGTCTAGTTACTTCGCCCATATTTGTGCAACACCATATTATGTAAATTCACTTTGTATAATATTGTTACGTTTTTCTCTCTATAAAAACGCTTTTCCGTAGATCCGAAGATTTGCAAATGAATACAAGAGCCGAGTGTAGTAATTAGGGTTAAGAATGATACACGTTTTATTTACAAATACACTTATACTAAATTACTCAAGAGCTTAAATACACTAATACAACTTAAACTAATAAATTACACACAAATATTCACAACTGGTTACCACTATGCCTTCCTCGCTGTAGTTTACGCACGTTTCTTAGCTGGCTGCGCAAGTATTCACGTGACACCTCTTTGTCTGCTGCTCGTCACAAACGGCACTCACTCTGCCGACACTCACAGTTGATACACCAATAAAGACTCACTGGCTTTACTTACACCCTTACACACGTCTATTCGCTGCGCTGTTTCCTTTACTCCAGTCGACACGATAGACTCCACAATAATCTCAATTCCACGACAGACTATTATTAATTCACAACTTAATTATCAATTTACTTGTTCACTCGCAACTGATTGACTGATTGCAACTCGTTCACAACACAACAATAACTGACTCGCAACTAACTATAACTGTTCGCGACTGATTTACAACTGCAACTAACTAACTCATTGGCTGCGTCACCGCTTTTTATACTCCACACAAATACCACCAGAAGTTTCAAGCAATGTCTAGACGATCATTATCATCTTATATGCTGCGTAATTAAGTTCATGTGGTAACTATTTACATACATGTGTATATGCGTACGTGTGTACATCATTAACTAAGCAACACACGGTGGTTGTTTATCTTTTACTTTTTCATTTGAATTAGCATGTATGTATGTGTGTAAATATGTGAATCTTCTTAATAAGCAGACGCTTTTTGTTGTTGTTGCTTTTGCTTGTTTACGTGTTACGCACGCTTATTTAGTTGTTTGCTACTATTCTAGATTATTCGTTACATTGACCCTATAGGAATATTTTCGCATAACACTTACATTAACCCTGTTGGAATATTTTTGTGTAATGCTGCTTAATCTTGTCGACGGCCATTTTCGTAACAATATGTATCAATAAAAATAATAATAATAATTAAGTTATATACGGGTACATAATTCGATTTGAGAACAGTTTATCTCGTCACATCAGCCCTTATTTCGCTACGATAAATTTTAAATTTTAGCACTAAAAGCTTCCAGCGCACTATATGTCCAATTTCAATTTTAGCGGCAAAAATTCAAATTTTCAATTCTCGTTTTTTTTTAATCATGATTCATTTACTAACTAATGCCAACAATTTGTGCTAGTTGGCAACTCTGTATACCATCCCCTTGTATGGACGTTATTGCCAATTTTTTTAAATGCTTATTTTAGCAATAGGGGTTCTATGATTCTTGCTCATTCGGAAATAATTTTTGCCGGAATTTCGGCTTCCGATGACACACAGTGCAGCGCATAGTGTAGCCAAAGGCCATTTTTTTGCGGATCAATTCATATCTTCATAACTAAAATAGTTAGGATCACTAAATTTTGTATGGGTAGTTCGTAGAACAAACTGCATGTTCCAACAAAATCTTGAAGGTATAGGAGTATTCCCTACAAATTATTTATTATTCATTAAATTTATTATTTGACATATTGTCATAAGTTTATTTTCATTTGAAATTTATTTGCATTTCATTGTTGCTGTAACAAATTCTCAAATAGTTTTTGAAAGAGGTTTGTGACTGTTCAAAAGGTGTGGTTGAAGTCTTCTGAAGATTTGTTACAGCAAGATTGAAATGCATATAGACAACGCTGAACCACCAGCAAATAAATTTCAAATTAAAATTAATTATTATGTTTCCTATATCTCCAGAACTACGAGTACAATAGTGATGTGAGAAAATTTCATGTGAATTAGTCTTAGGGAAAAGTGCATGTTTCACCAAAATATGGGGGGTATACGAGAGCGGACGGAGGTAGGTACCCTTCATGCAAATTAATTATTAATTAATTAATAAACATGATTTATTTTGTATAAGAAATTCCCGAAGCAGTAACGAAATGCATATAAAATGTGCTTAACCAATTGATGAATTACCTGCCATTGCCAGAAATTTATTTTTTAACAAGCCTAAGAAAGTTAGCTAAATTCACACACCTTAAAAATAACGTGAATCACACATTAGTCATGTATGAGTCACGTATGCTTCACGCATGAGTCACGCGTAATCGTGGTTGTATTTATATATAATAACGATCTATTTAAAAAAATCACACGTGACTAATGCGTGACTCACGTTATTTTTAACCTATTCAGGCCTGTTAAAAAATCTATTTTTATACTTCATTATTATATACAAATACAAGCGCGACCATACGTGACTCATGCGTGACTTACACGTGACTAGTGTGTGACTCACGCGTCTTAGATCATAATATTTGTACATGACAATGACAAAAACAATAGCATTAAAAGTGTTAACAGAAGTCGTAAAGCGCTTATAATTGGTAAACTTAACGCGTGAGTCTATTACTAATGCGTGCATAACTTTTGAGGCTCACCGATGCTCAGCATAAGTTTTTTCAAACTAAAGCTTATTTGTTCAACCTTTAAAATAAAATTAAAATCTCTGCCTAATTTAGCGCAATTAAAATTTGTATATCTACTTAAAGCCTGGTACGGAGTTCATACGGAATTTCAGGTTCTCATACAAACTGTATGTAAAAAAAATTACGGAAGTTCACGTTGGTAAATTTCATAAACAAATTTCCATTTGCTAGTATGGACTTTCAAATGAAAATTCATTGCCTATCTTAGGGATGTTATAAATGTAAATGGAGACTTTTTTCTGCAAACTGAAACAAAAATTAATGTTCAAACAATTCGCTCATTTACTTCAATAGTGGCATAACTCAAAAAAAAACCAGTTTTGCAGAAAACGCGTTTAAAGTGGAGAAATGAAAAAAAAATTCTTCTCTCAGGAGGTGATGGTACAAGCTATTTATATGAAATTTTTACACAAAATAAAATACAAAATGCCGCATCTTTCTGCATTATTAACTCAAAAAACTAATTTTTTGAGTTATGCCACTGTTGAAGTAAATGAGCGAATTGCTTGGTGACGGAATTTTTGACATTTCTAATTTTCATCAAATTGTAATTAATTTTTAGTATTTTTGTGTGTTGTAATTCAAAAGTAAACGATTTTGTGTGTATGCAAACATAATTCTCCACAAAAGCCTACACAATTATTTTTCCGTGTACAAATAAATGTAAATTTACAAACGTGAAGTTCCGTAAGAACTCCGTACCGGGTGTAAACTGAGAAAATTCGTTTATTTTAGTGCATTTCCAATATATACATTAAAAACAAAAAACTTCCACAATTAGGCCCAATAATTGACTTCTCAATTATGTGTCATTTATCTTTAAGGGTCTCTTAAGTACCGAATTCATTTTTTCAGTATAACGTTGAGAGCCATTTAAATGCCCAACCTTGCCTATTTAAATCACACTTAAGTCTTACGAGCATACCATATGTTATTATGCTTGTGTGTGTTTATTGAAAACATGTACATGAACATCATGTGGTCGTATTAAAAAGAATTTCGTTTAATTTTCATAAATATATAACATATACAATGCATAGTATCATATCGTGGAATAAATAAATAGAAAAATGCGTTCTGATGCTCTTTTGGTTTCATAAAATGTGTTTTAATGCAGATTTAATTTTCTACATGTTGATAACCTAACTTTCTTATTTACATTAAACATCTGTTTTCTTTTAGAACTATCAACATTTCACAGTGCTACCACACTTTCATAGTATTTAAGTGATCATTTAATTTTACGACTGAAAAAATGAAACTGCAATTAAGTGCAACTTAAAATTAAGTGGCTACTAGCTAAATGACACTTAATTGAGCAGTCGATTATTGGGCCTTAATTTGGTTTACAAATTTATGCAAAACATTTGCATGAATACTTGAACTTGAAAAATTTTTTAATATCAATTAAAAAATTAATTAAATTTTCACCTATAAAAACTTGATAATATTAATTAACTTGTCCACTCAAATTACTTGAAAATTTTAATTGGTGAACAATTTTTTCTATGTAGATTTATTACTTTTTTAAAGTTATTTGAATTAAATAGGATGTAATTACGCAAAGTTTTTAACTTTTTTTAATTATTTTTTTTTTCAAATTTCTCTCACAATTTTCACCTTTAAGGGGTCATTGCAAAAGTACCGTTTCACCTCTTTAATATTTATTTTTGGCCAAGTGCGGTAAAATTTTGTGTTCTTTAAGCAAGTACTTTCATTTTCTACGCTACTTGAATTTTTTTTATTTATCTGTGAAATTACCGTCCTGGGCTCCTACATATGTAGAGCAGGAAAATTGGTATTTACTTGCTAAAGGCCGTGATACACCATCATACAAAGTCGTGCAATCTACGAAATTATACAACCCTGGTGTGATGAATTGTTATTGTCTTTTGAAAATTTTCATAAACTCCATCATACCAGCGTTGTACTTTTTCGTAGAACGCACGACTTTGTATGATCGTGTATCACGGCCTTTAATAAGCAGGGCAATCAATGCATTGCTTTTTTAAGCGAGAGGGTAATTTGATCAGACATAACAATTACACATTGCCTAATTTTCTCTTTCATATCGTGCCATAATCGGCAAAAAAGCTTAAGCGACATAATTTTTTAACTTAACTTTTTGACGAAAAACGTTTATTTAATGATCATAAATAATCGATTTCCGTCAAAAAACGAAGTTAAAAAATATGTCACTTAAGCTTTTTTGGCGGTTATGGTTCGATATTATGTTTATTGATGACCAACAGAAACATTTTTTAAAAAAATTTGGAAGTCTATTAAATAGTTTCTTAAGCAGAATTGAAGGGCAAATAGATGGTGTTTAATCAACAAATCAAACAAAAATTCTAAATAAATTAAAAACTGAATACTAATGGTCTAATGGTAGAATTAGTAGATTCGTATCGTGAGTAACATAAATAAAACATTTTGCTGTTTATTCAATATGTATCGTAACGTATGTGAGGTAGAAATCTACAGAAAATAGATTTTTACGTCAACTTCTCTCTTACATAGTACATACACACACATGTATAAAGCAAAGAGATATACAATAACAGCTGACACGTTCGCTGGCAACCTCACGTTTTTACTAACTAACATCCAGAATTAAACGATGCTACCACTTCAAAAGTAACACGATACGAATCGACTAATTCTACCATAATTCATAAAAAATATTTTAGATTTATTACAGGTTTATTTTTACAAATTTCCCATAGAAATATGTGAAATAAGCTTTTAATAAACCTGAAATATTTTTTATGAATAAGGCAGTAAATAAATATGTATAATTCGATATTATTGTTGATTTTCATTTTTAACACATTCATCAAACAAGCAAAATGATCAGCTGAAGAAAAAGTCCTCCTCACCAAGCTGCCCAAAGCAGTATTATTTAAATAAATTATAAAAGTACTTGTACAAAAAAACAAAATTCGAGATAATTCATCAGTTTTGCTGAAGTAACAAGTAATTTTATTTAATACCCTCACAAACGCTTGTACAAATTGCCCTGCAAAATATTTATAAATAAAATATGAACTCAATAATGCACAAGTGTGCGTAAAAAAAGTCCATGTGTGCGTGTGAGTGTGTGTGCGTGTGTTTGCTTGCGAAGCAGACATGTTGCATACATTTGTTTTTATATAAACACACATATACATATATGTATGTATGTATGTATGTATGTATGTTTATATTTATGTCTCTCATTTGTATGAAGTAAAAGCCAGTGGAACAAACAGAAAAGTATCAATTAATTAAATTGTATGTGAATTATATTCACATGTAATGACGTGCAACAACGGCTGGCGACAGTTTTAAAGATGTAATCACAGTAAAAAGGTCAGGCAGGCAATCAAATAATGTTCTGCTTTTGCCCCTTTTTTTTCTTTTGTAATAGTTAATCTGTATTAATTAGCCAACAGGCAGCATAAATTAAGCATAAAATATCATGTATTGTGTGTGTGTGTGTGTGTGTGTGTGTGTGTGTATTCACTTAAGTATAATACATTATTTATTTCATAATTACTCTCGCAAATAAACACAACGAGGCGTTTATGTGAGTTCTTATAAATGCAAAAAACATAGATTTTTGCTTATGCATAGCAAATATTAACTTGTATTTTGAAAGCAAATTAATATTTATTTTATTTGATTAATATTTTCTGCCGCTTAAATCCTCATTAAAACTAAATAATTTTTAATTAAAATGGTTATATTAAATTACAACATCAAGGACGAACTATTTCAAGACCTTCAAATGAAATAAATTAAAAAAAGTTACTTATGTATGTGACATTAATGTTTGTAAATATTCTTTAGAAATTACTTAAAAGCCCTCAAATGAAAGAAGCATAAGTTTCTTATAAAACTATTAATATTTGTAAATATTTCTTGGAAATATGAATGTGTGCACTTTTCAAAAAAAAAAAAAAAAAAAAAAAAAAAAAAACATTTACATTAACAACTATAAGAAGAAGTAATTAAAAGTTCTTGACTTTATAATGCTATCAGTGAAGGATTTTCCAAGAACTTTGCGTTATAAATACCGCATACATAGTTATAAGTTAAGCAATTTCAGGTTATAATATCAACATTTCGATTAATAGGAAATGAAAGTATACAGCAACGCTTTGAGCATTAAAATAAGTTTTGTTCGATTTCATGATCAGTATTACAATAAACATATAAATAATCTTCCTTATGCAGATTCGATGAGCAAGTTAGAGTGCTATAATTGGCTGTACCGAGTATTATACATCTTTCAACGACTATATTTGTACCAGAGAGTGACAATGAGTGCTCCAAAAAAATATACATAAGTAAAATAGTCTTAACTTTAGTAATTGCACAGAATCCTAATTGTAACGCAAACTATTCGTACCCCCATATATTTTTTCTTAAGCAACTAGGACCATAGCCGATTCCAACACGCAATAAAAAGGCCCATGCATATGAAACTCATTGACTCTCTCTCTCTCTCTCTCATATGTACTTACAGTATGAGTATGTTGATAGTTAGAGTATGGATATTTAATTGGGTAAAAATATATGCACATGATACTCGGGATATTTATTCATCATTCGCCACCTTATGTATACATTATGTTTATGAAATGCAATAGAAAATGTGTGGGTATGTGCTTGGCTATTTTAAAACATGCCTTATGTGTGTGTGTGTGTGTGTGTGTTTGTGTAAATAAAATTACCCTGTATATAAGCATCTGTAGCCGATAAGTATCCAGAGTATTTTTACATTCATGCGTGTAATTGCAGCTCATACGGTCTTTAAGTTTTAGTTAAAATTGCTCGTGCTGCGTAATTTAAAAAATGTTTTTGGTTTAAAATTAATGCGTATGTGGACGGGGGTTTTATTTTTAGCTGTACGCAAATATAAAAAAAGTACTTAAAACTTTTGTCTATCTCTGGTTTGTTAGAACTACGGCTCCTACAGCACATTGTGAATTAAACCACACACATTTATTCTATGAAAGAAAAATTTTTGTTTTCTTTTTTGCTCTGTTGTAATTTATAGTGATTTGTGGATATTTTTCGACAAAAAAAAAATTTATTCAAAGACTTTATATTCGTTATTAGCAATAGTTGAACATGAGACATTTTTAGATTTAATTGAACTGTGGTGAATTTTAATCAGAAATAATTTCTTAATCGGGCTTAAGTTCAGTAATTTCAATTCTTATTGAATGAAATATTTTTATTAATTAATGTGAGTTTCTTAAGAAGAGAAGAAAAATTAAACTAGACTTTATTAGCTGGGGTAAATACCAATATTTTTCTGTGCAGCCGAGCACTTCATCAACACCCATGTCTATCTATTGGGGCAGAGATTGATATTAACATCAGCTATTTAACGCAAAATTTCAATAAAATGAGATATGAGAAATAATTATTGTGTTTACGTACAATTATTGATTCACCTTTAGTAAATACATTTCTAAGTATCACTATTCATTTTTCTGTTTTCCGTTAAAATAAATATATGACTTTCAGAATATCTCAGCTAATTAAAAATATAAAATTTTAAATACTTATTACATGCATTCACTACTTCTTAAGTTTAAGTAGAGATCAAAATTTGAACAAAAAAAAACCTCAATTCAATTTACTTTCACGAATTCCTGCAACTTAAAAACTAAAAACTCAAAAGAAAGTGAATGCTAGAATTGTAATTAAACACAAAGAAACAGCAAAAAGCAAACTTTAAGTAAAAAAAAACTTTTTTAAATGTCGAACACATACGAATTACTTTTATTTTCATTTTCTTAACTCTTTTCAAAATTATGCTGAAAAGTTTTGTTTAAAAAAAAATAATATAAAAAAAATTTGTTTTTTCTTCCGAAATGAATATGCTATTTGGAAAGCAGAGTTGATTTAAAAGTTACTTAATGCTTTGGGGATTAAATGCAATATTTATTTAAGGCAACTATATAAAAGAAAATGTAAAGAACGATTTATGAAGCTTCTTTGTAATAAAATGTAAAAAAAAAAAATACGCTGCAGTTCCCTTGGACTAACAAACTTGTGTGCGGTTGCAGCAGAGCAACACTTTGAATTAAGTAAATAGGAAAGGAAATGATGCGCAATTCAATGAGTAATTTGATATTATTATTACAAAAATTTAAAAAAGTATTTCATTTTTATTTAAAGCATGTTAAAATGAATACGAATTTAAAAGAAAATTTATCATGGTTTAAAATCTAGACATAGAAACTAATTTTCTTAAATTTGAAAATTTTTTCATAACTAAAGAAAATGAAATTCAAAAGCAATTAAAAATTTTAACAAAATTGTGCTTCGAAAAAGTACGATTTTATTAAAAAGGGAGGACTAGAAATTGAATTATTAAATTAAATTAATTAAATTAATTTGACGAAGGCAATTACACTTTAGAAACTCACATTAATTAATAAAAATATTTCATTCAAATAGAACTGAAATTACTGTTCTTAAGCCCGATTAAGAAATTATTTCTGATTACAATTCAATACAGTTCAATTATATCTAAAAATGTCTCATTTATTTATTTATTTTTTTTTTTTTTTTAAATGAACTAATTTTAAATTGGCTAATTATTTTCGAAACTTTCATGCTTTAGTGCCTCTTTTTAAACCGACTGATTTTTTTGAGAAAAATTTTATTTTCAGTCGATTTATTAAAAAAAAAATGAACACAGAATCTGGCAACATTGATGATACAATAAAAACCCTCCTGCTGCTGCGACAACGCTTATGTTCTCTTTTGGAGTCCCTTCATTAGTCCACGCGCGTTTACATGAAGACTTTTTCGTCCCAATATTTGCAGTCAGGGGAATTTTTGCTATTAATTTGATAAATGTTTTTATTTGTTCATTCGTGGCAGTGTTCCCGTAAAGGAACTACTTGTTAGTTTGGGAAATGTACAATTAATATGTCCAAATATTTTTATTTATTTTTTTAATTTGCTACCAAAATACAATAATTTTTTTTCTCCTTACTCTATTTCATGCATGTTATAAAAAATTTATCTAACTGGCAATACTGCTTGTATACAGCATACAGTGTTGCCAGTTTAGGGGATTTGTCCCCCCAACTTGGGGATATTTTTCGATATTGGGGATGAAACTTTCGTTTTGGGGATTTAGGGATTTGTTGGGGATGATAACCAAATTTTAGGGGATTTTTTAGTATTTTTTTATAACTGATGGTAATAGGAATGATAATTTTAACTAAGAAATGTGCGGCTGGCAAGCCTAAAAATGTGTGTTACTGAATAGTAGTGAATGGTTTCTAATAAAGAAGATGTATCAAGGCATATTAACCAATTATGAACACTAGCAAAACAAAAATACGTAACAAAATGCAATATGACTTGTTGGAAGCATTTCTTAGAATAAACACACACTTTAAGCTTTTTAATACAAGTATTATGTACAACAAAGTTTATGAGGCTGATGAAACAGAAGATTTCGATTCTGAAGTTTTTGAAATGGTAAACTTTGGTTAAATTTTTTTTATACTTGTGTATATTTAACTATATGAGTAATTTTTTCTTTACAATTTTTATTAGTACAAATTAAATTAATATGAACCTAAATATAGCTATCGATATAAATGAATTTTTAGTGTTTTTATAAATTAATTTTATTGAATAAATATGTTATTTTTGTCATTATTTTTAAAATAAAACAATCATTATTTAAAAAAAAAACTGGCAGCACTGATAGCATAACAAAAATACGAGAGAAAGAAATACATATGTGAGAGAGAAGAGTTAAAACTGTCGCTTCTATTTTCATTGCATGCGTTTTTTGCTACACCGCAATCTTCTCTTCAATTCACGCCTACGAACACGACTCGCAAGTGACATGTCGCAGCTATGTTACCCTTGGTCTAAATGGGCGTATTTTTGTGAAGTATTTTGTAGTTAAAAAAAGTAATAAAATAATTCAGGGTAAGATATTATATTTTTAAAATTAGGACCTAAGGGGGGCAATATTTGCCCACCGTAACATCGGACTGATTTTTATGAAACCCTGAACACAGATATATTTTTCATCTAAGAGGACACTAACACTTCATATATTTTTAAAAATTGCTCCGGCTAGGCGGCAGGGGAGATTTCTGCCTCTCCGAAACTATTGGACTGTTTTATTTGAAATTCAACACACATACACTATATTTATTGTCAAAATTTAAACTAGAGCCCAGGGGTGCACAGGGCGCAGGGGGTGATTTCTGGCCCTCCAAAACTAACCAACTTATTTTTTATCTATTTATATATACTAAGATATTTCTTCCAGAAAAACAAAACAACAAACAAAAGGGTGACAAGAGGAAATTATTCCCTCTCCAAAACTATGAAACCGATTTTTATGAAATTCATAACATAAACACTTCGGCGTCTAAGAAGGCATACCGACTTCATATTTTTTTTTGTTTTTATTTTTTTTTTTTTTTTTTGAAGTAGCACCAAAAAGGGGCATTAGGAAATTTCTCGATCTACGAAACTATACAAACAATTCTCATGAAATTCAAAACATACATAAATAAACATATCTGCCATACAAAAAGCTAAAAAAAACACATAAATTAAAAAAAAATCGCTAAAAATAAAAATCAACCGAAAAAATGGCTAGGCCCTAAAAAAAACAGAATGAGGGGAAAAAGCGCCAAAAATAAAAAAAAATCACTAAAACAAAAAAAGCGCAGAGTATCGAAAAAATCGTCAAAACGAAAAAAGCGCTTAAATGAAAAATATCACCAAAAATAATATAAATCGCCCAAATAAAAGAAAACCACCCAAAGTAAAACAGGTCGCAAAAAACTAAAAAATTGCAAAAAACCGAAAAGAATCGTCAAAAAGAAAAAAAATAGCGAAAACGAACAAAACGCCAAAACTGTAAAAAAAAATCGCTAAAATTAAAAAAAGGCCGAAAACTGAAAAAAAAATTGGCAAAATGAATAAAAGCACTAAAACTATAAAAACGACAAAACAAAAATTAAAATAAAAATATATTTTACTATGTTTATTTGCAAATTAACTGTAAATTGTTGCCACATTATTGTTTTTATTGCGACTTCCTAATTCAGAAAACTATTCACGATTAACGCACTATTTGCAAATAAAATGCTTGAGGTTGCCACGCTTACAAATGTTTGATAACAAAAAAACAAAATAAATGGATTAATATTGCACAAAAAAAATACATTAATAGAAGCAAATAATGACAATTAAAACAAATAATTATTTGATATTTTGTAAATTTACAGTATTTTTTTCTCAACATAAGTAAGTTTTCTATAGAAGTCCTACCAAGTTTTTTGTAATTTTGCTATGCCGTATAAACAGTGAATTAATTTATTTGCGAAAATTTTTATTTGCAAATAGTGGGTGTATCAACGTAGTATATATCAGGTAAGATATTATGCTATATATAGGCTAAAGTTCGTTTAGTATCACATATGTAGTGTCCGTATGGAATCCTTAATGTGCAAGTCAAAGGCACACTTCACTGAATTCATTTAATTAATTATTATTTTCACTTTTATATTATCACGGAGGATTATTGATTTTGTTATGTTTTATGCGAAATATTATTACAACAATTGCACCACATACGTAAGCCTATTGTAGTAAATCATAAATGGAAAGTTTATATTTAATAGATTAATAATTTTTACTCTTAAATATTAAAAATGTCTTACTAAATATATAAATTCATTATTTTCCTTAATTTCATTTGCGAAAATTTAATATATAATTGCATACATACAAGAAGCCTTAAGCAATTGCTAAATAAATAATGTTCATGCTATCGCCTCATCATTTTTTAATTTTATCTTTTAGCCTTTAATCGACACTTCTGTATACAGAAATTAGAAGCTTATATACTTTTTTTTCTACGTCTTTGCAAATGTCCCTCAATTTTTTTGCAAATTATTGCGTATTTAGTCGGATTAAATCGTAGGAGTTTAATTGTTTGAATATTAAAATGAAAATAAATTAAAATGTGATAGTTTACAGGAAAAAATACAATAAAATCTTAAATTACTTTTAATGCAAGCTGAAACTTGCAACAAATAAGTTTTTCATCAAACATGACAGTAGTAGTTGTATTCAGTCTTATCTCACTAACAACTTGAATTTCAGTCAAATAATGCATTTGTTGTAAACAGCAGCAGCAACAACAACAACAACAACAACAACAACAATAAGCCTAAGCAAATTTTTAGCAGAATTATAGCAAAAAATACAAATATAAAATGGTTTCTATTTTAAAAATAATACAACAAAAAGTTCAATGCTGCCGCTACTTGTCATTCCTGCTGCTACAGACGTTATCAAATGAATACAAAGATATGTATATATATATATTTTAATAGGAAAAATAAAACTTTTGCCAGAGTTTTCTAACAAATGCTGTTTTGTTACTATTTAGCAAAAAAAAAAAAAAAAAAGTAGAACTTTATAAACAAAATCAAAATGTCAAAATCCTTTCATCACATTTTAAACAGCTTTTGATTAGATATTACACAGTGTAAACAAATTCGCAGAGTATTTTTCTTTTATTGCATTTATTCAATCATTTAATTTATCTAAATATCAATTTCAGGAAATCGTACAAGTAAGAGTTTAATAATTTTTAATTTTCATTACCTGCTTGGGAGATATCGTTCAGGTAGATACATTAATTAATTGTGTTCTGTATAAAGTTCGGTTCAATGATGCTGTCACAAAAAAATGTTTATGAAAATAATTTATTGGTGACTCTAGTACACATTGCAGCCCATTGTGCAAAATGCTAGTTTTATTTTGTTTTATGCAACTGTGCATTTGTTCGAAGAGATAAATATGTGTGCATTAGAGGTCTGCATAAACAGTTTTGAAATGTAAATACGTCTTGTTTTTTAAATTTACTGTTGTAGTATTTATTATACTTAACCAATAATAAATGATATCGTTTAATAAGCGAAGCACTATGGATGTATTGATGTACGTGTGTATGAGTGTTTTTAAGCGATGTCGCGAGGACTTCTTGTTCGTAATAAACACTCAAAAGAAGTAAAGTTGATGCGTGTATGCTTGTTATTTGGCATATTGTACGTTTGAGTGAGTGTGTGTGTGTCTGTAAGATGTAGATGGTAAGCTATTATGTGTTTAAGGGTAGTTTTTTTAAAGCAAGGGCACACAACTAATATCAAGGCATGACGTTTGCATACGCGCCCATGCGTAGAAAGAAGCAAGCGTCACAAATTCTTTCGTCACGAAGTGTTTTCTTCTTTACTCCTATACCTGCAATAAGTGAAACAAATTTCTTGCAAACAGTGCTGTTAGTGTTTGTTTTAGAAGATTTCGCTCGAAAAATCTCTCATGTCTTAAAAGTTCTTTTAAGGGGTCTTGTGCAGGACTTTATTGTGCATGCATGCATGCATGTATGTGTGTATGTATGTGTGTGCAAGAAAAAGTTTGAAACAAATTTAAACTTAAAATTATTATCTTCGTTAGAATATCTTTCTAATAGAGATGGTCACCTTTCACGAGTGACTCGCATGATTATAATGTACACACACGTAAAAAAAAATCACTTTGCCAAGTCATAAGAAGCGAAAATAGAATGTGTTCAGAAAATCTCCTTGTCATTCGTTCATTTCTTTTGTTTTTATATCCTTCACAAAAAATGGTAAAGTTATATATCATCAGCTGAAATGCAAAACCACGTAACTAATTTTATTTAATTATTGGATTTTCCATCGATTTTCCATTTCATTCGAATTTTCAAACCTTCATCATAATGATCAGTCGAATCAAAAATGATAATAAAGAAACTTTACTTCAGTCACTTGAATAATTTTGTTTAGTTTTTATGGTTCCGTCCGTCTGTCTGTCACAGATTATTCTCTCGAGAACAGTAAGAGCTACGGACCTGAAATTTTAATTTTGGCCGCTAATATGACAGTTAAAAAAAGTGTTTTAAAGCGACCAAACGCCAAATGTTGAAATCCTAATGTAATATACAGACGATTATATTCACACGCCTGAAATTTTCAATGTTATGGCATTTTCTTTTCTGGAAAAAAATGTTACACCATTAGTGTATTTTTATGCAGACTGCAGACTGCATCAATCATGCAGAATTAAAAAAAGGGTATTCATTTTATCTTCTTAGAAACCACAGAGACCAACTCTTGAAATTTTCAAAAAATTTAAAACTAAAAAGTCCCAAAGTTATAAAAATCACCTGAACGAAAAATCACCAAAAAAAACGCTTAAATAAAAAATATCACCAAATATAAAATAAATCGCCTATTTAAAAAAAATCACAATAATTAAAAAAGACCGCCAAAAAACTACAGAAATTACAAAAAAAAATCGCTAAAACTAAAAATCAACGGAAAAAATCGCCCAACCCCAAAAAAAGACAAAATGGGCAAAAAAAGAGAAAAAACTATAAAATCACTAAAAACAGAAAACCTTAAAAATCGCGAAAATCGTCAAAACGAAAAAAAAACGCTCAAATGAAAAATTGTCACCAAAAATAAAATAAGTCGCCCAAAATGCAAAAAAATAACGAAAAATAAAAAATTCGCCAAAAAAAACTAAAAAAAATCGCCAAAAACCCAAAAAAAATCGCCAAACGAAAAAAATCGTCAAATCAGAAAAAAGGCCGAAATTATAAAAAAATCGCTTATATTAAAATAAAAAGCCACAACCGAAAAAAATCCCCGAACGAAAGAAAAATCACCAAAACGAAAAAAGCGCCAAAACTGTTAAAAAACGCTTAAATTAAAAAAAATAAATAAACCAGAAAAAAAGTGGGCGGAACGGAAAAAAGCGCCAACAACTAAAAAAACGGAAATAGAATAATTTTTTAAAATGTAAGATATTCGATTATATAGGATAAAGTTCGTAAAGTTTTTATTTATTGGAGCTATGATCTTTATGCCAGATACAGGAGATGGGACGTTATTATCATAACCAAAATAATCGACACTATTACAGTTAAAAATTTATTTTTGTTTTGATTTCTTTATAATTAATTGAAACCAGATTACGAAAATAAACAAAACAAAATGTTTGAATTTGTTCTGTCGCGTTCTTTGAAGTGAGTGAAATAAAAGCAATGAGAACGATTGCCCAATTTGTTTTTGCACATGAACACAAACAATACATTTATTTAATTAGAAACTAAATGGAAACTTTTTGAAATATTTGCATTGTTATTAACATCCGGTTGGATCATAATTCTAACCGGATGTCCTAAGACACCTCTATGCTTTTTAAACATATTTTATACTTTATAAAAATTTTTACGCGGGATTTTTTTTTTGTATATCGTCGGGTGGTTTGCCGCAATAATAATGTATTCTTAATATAATGTGCGGCAAACCAGTTACCACCCGACGATATCTCAAATTTCTGATCTTTGGTGGCTGCTATATAAAAATGGACACTAATTATTTTTACAAATCATTGGGATATATTATTTATTATGCTCTCAGCATAATTATGTTTCGAAGGTCATACGTTGACAATTTTTAGTCATGGAAATAAAATTAAGGAAAATTCCTAACTACAGGGTGGGCCAAAAGAAACCAAGGGGTGTAAAAGTTTAATAACTTTTTTGTTTATTAACTTTTTTTTATTTTTTCTTTCAGATTATATAATATACAAAATGGAAATTTTTTTATACTAAGTATGAAAAATGATGTCTCTTAAATGACCACCGTTTTCAGCTTCGCACTGATGGGCTCTTTTTAGAACATTTTCCATAACATCTTTCAAAACTTGTGGCTGTAGCGTTCGAATTTCTGCAACAATGTTTGCCTTGAGTTCAAGGATTGTCTCTGGCTTGTTCACATACACTCGCTCCTTCAAAAAACCCCAAAGAAAATAGTCGGGTGCTGTCAAATCTGGCGATCGCGCTGGCCAAATAATTTCTGAATTTCAAAATTTTGCAAAATTTAGACGTTGCCGATGATCTGCGGGTTTTAATTCTTGGACCAATTGCACCTTATATGGGTATAACTGTAAATCTTTTTTTAAAATGCGCCGTAGTGACGTACGAGACATTTCTAGCTGAGCAGAACGCCTTCTGCCAGAAGTTTCTGGTGCTTCGTTAACACTTTGCTGTACTCGTTCAATATTTTCCGCAGTGCGACTTAAACGTGGTCTACCGGTTCGAGGCGAATCTCTTACGCTGCCATGTTGGTGATGACGATTAACTAAGCAATGAATCATCGCTTCAGAGGGCGAAATTCTGACGTTAAAATGTCGACGATATGCTCTTTGCGTTAAAATAATTGATCTCTGGTTTAAATAACAAAATTCTATTGTTCTGGTTCTCTGTTCAGTTGTGAACCTCTCCATTATAAATTCTCCAAGTGTTGTCTATTATGTAATCTGAAAGAAAAAATAAAAAAAAAATTAATAAATAAAAAAGTTATTAAACTTTTACACCCCTTGGTTTCTTTTGGCCCACCCTGTACTTGATAAATTAACGGACATGCTCCCTTTCATTTACCTGAAAATATTATTTGTATTGAGCAAAATCGAAAAATTCTGTGAAAATTGAGATGTAATTCAATGTGGAATATTGGCAATGGGATGTTTCAATTAAGTTTTTTTTTTTTAATTATTCACATAATAATTGGCCAAAATTAACTTGTGAATAATCGATTGAGTACAAAATATTCTGCCTTATCAAGGTTGGCGTATTTCAAATACGAATACGATAGTTTGTTACTAAATTAAAGAAAAACTATTGAAGTCTTCTTTAAGCTATTACAAAATCGTCGAAGTCAAAATCGAAATACGCCAATCACGATAAGGGGATTAAATTTGCGTGAGCATGATTCATTAAATAATGTTCTCAGTGTGCAGAAAAGTCAATCACAATCTCATATCTAGCGACTAACAGCATTTGTGTTAAATGATGATTATGTATGTGAATACTAACATGCAACATTTCAAATTGAAAACATTTCAATTTAGAAATATGTTGCATGCATAAAGACATACATATGTATATATGTTTTTAGAAATTTTCCACAATTTGTTAAACACTTTTAACCAAGAGCAAGCATTCATTCTCCTCCTTAAGGTTTAAAGGTATTTTACTTAAAAATACTATTGCCCTAAAATACCTAAAACACCTTTGTGGCATTAGCAGACTTTTTATTACTAATTTATTTTGTCTTCATTAATGTAATTACAATAATTAAATTGTCTGATTATCAAAATTCAATAGAAGCCTATAGACTACTTCTTATTAAATCTGTTCCAACCCCACGCACAAAACCATTGACTAAACATGACAGGAAAGCTAAAATATAAGCTTCTTTTAGCAGAAAAGTTATTATGTTATTGTTCAGGCTTTGACTAAAAGAATCACATAGATTTATATATAGAAACATATGTACATATCGAGCCTTTGCGGCAATAGAGTCATAACTCAAAAAACGTAATTGAGAAAAGATTAAAAAATTCTCTTTTTCCCTTAAGTTTTTAGTAAATTTAAAACTTCAATTTAATTTTCTGCAAGAATAGTTTTTCTGAGTTATGACTCTCTTGAAGCAAAGGCTCGTTATGCATTTAAACAGAAAATTAATAGATTTCTTATTCTTAAGTTAAAGTCAATATGGAAATATTCTATATATATTGAATAATAATCTCTATTTTGTTTAAGCTACATATATAATTATTCACTAAGATAATCAAATGCCCTGCTTCCGTGTCATATTAAACGAGGTAAGCTCATCCTCCCAGCTTTAGAAGTTCGTTTCTATTTACAAAACGTCTATATTTTATATACAAATTTTGTGAATAAATATTTCCACTAACAAAAGGCATTATTATAATTTTTTGTTATTGTATATTTGCATTTATTATAGCGACTGTATTATCTTGATTATTATGCTATGGTTTCTTCATACCAAAATATAAGCATCGTCAACGCATTAAATTATTTCACCTTATTTCATCTTCAATGTAGTGATTCGTACCAAGTGGGTTTCACAACATACTATATCGATGACTTAATATACAAAACGTCTCTTTTTCTTTGGAATATCATTTCTAACTTACAAACACAAATTCCTTAAAGAAAATTAGGTGAGCTGGATGATTAAATTTTGTTATACCCTTCGCTAAAAATGGCAAGGTTATATACAAGTTTATCATTGCGTATGTAATTTCCACAATGTTCATATGTGGTCCCAGAAAGTATATATATATTCTAGGCCCTTGTGAATAAGCAAGACGAATAAGCGATATCCGTCTGTCTGTTCGTCTGTCTGCACATGATATCGGTTTTCCGAGGATCCCAGAAAAGCCAGAGACTTCGCTATTGAACTGATGTGGCAGAAATTTTACTGCAAATCAACAAAATCGAAGAGACTGTTCCAGGGATGGAAAGTTTATGTTGCTATGTTTTTATTGTTGTTTTTACATTTGTTTTATTTACATACTTCTTACAACTACCATTCGAGCTGAAAGAAATCAGGCCAATGTAGCAATGGTAAAGTAAGAAAAGTTGATTATTGCGTTCTTGTTTCAACTTTGATAAAAAACTATTTTTTAGTTTTTGTTGATTAAACCTTAAACAACCCTTAAGCGGTCCATCCATTATATAATATTACTGCGTATGTTGTTGTACATATAATTGTCGTTTTGACCTATAATATATAATAAATTTAACAATATAAGTCTTTTAAATATGTATTAACTAGCACCAGGAACTAAATTTATCTTAATGATAAGTATATATGGCCTAATTCATAAAAAATATTTCGGCTTTATAAAAGATTTATTAGTCAAATTTCCATAGAAACTTTGTTTTATTAACCTCTTATAAAACAGAAATATTTTTTATTAATAAGGCAGATACTATTTAATTCATTTCAATTTAATTTTAAAACTATTTTAAACAAAATTGCTTATAACGAAAAACTTGAAAACATTAATCATTATATTAAAGTTTCCATACCTGATTAAATATCATGCTATCAAATGAAATGAATGCCAATTTCAATTTCTAACAAAACAAAACAAAATGCAATAAAATAACGGTACAACAAATTTGTCTGATTACAAACGCATAGACAAATATCACTAAAGGGTGCACTAAAGGTGAAAAGTTCCCCATTGTTTTCGCTCCAATGTCGGTCTGTCTATCTGTTACAGGCTGTTTTCTCCAAAACCGTAAGAGCTACGATCCTGAAACTTTCACAGAATAAAAAAATTTTGGCCGTTGCAACAATGAATATATGACAGTTACAAATTAAAGGGTGTTCTAAAGCAAGCGAAATCCTAATGTTATATACAGGTAATTATATATGTATATATATATATATATATATATATATATATATATATATATATATATATATATATATATATATGACAGCGCATAGAGAAAGGGACCTAAGGGTAAAAAAATCAATTTTAAATTTTTTTTTTGATGTGGACAACATCTGAGCATCGAATGAGACCGATCCCATGCCCCAAAAGTGTTCCTACACCAAAGATACAAGTATTTAAATCTTTAAAATGGCTCTCCTGAACAAAACAGGTTTTTACCCTTAGGTCCCTTTCTATTTTGCGCGTCACATATAATTACATATATGGACACTTGAGAAATTCAAAGTTGGCGTATTTTTATGCAGACTATACCAATCAACACTGAAATTACAAAAATTCTAAATTAAAGGGTATTTCATGACTTAATGCAATTTTGACCATGTAATTTTGACAATTTGCTGTATCTTGGAAACCGTAAAAGGCAAACTCTTGAAATTTTCAAAACTGCTAGAACTAAAAAATCCTAAAATTAAGAAAATGTGCCGAAGCGAAAAATTGCCAAAATAAAAATTGGCTTGAATGAATAATACTCTATCACCAAAAAGTCGCCAAAAAAAAATCGTAAAAAACCGAAAAATCGCAAAAAATAAAAATACCGCTAAACTAAAAAAAAAATCGCAAAACTAAAATACATAAATCACCAAAAAGCGAAACAATCGCCAAAATAAAAAAACGCCTAAAACCGACAAAAATTCCAAAAACGAGAAAAGCACCAAAACTACGAAAAAGCACTAGTATAACAAAAAAAATCGCCAAAAATTAAAAAATCGCTAAAACTAAAATAAATTGCCAAAACTAAAAAAATCATCAAAAATAAAAGAATCGCTAAAACTAAAATAAATTGCCAAGACTAAAAAAATCGCCAAAAACGAAAAACATTAAAAGTAATAATAAACGCCATAACTAAAAAAATCGCCCAAAACCGAAATAAAGTTTACCGGGTGCTTAAGTCTTTTTTTAATTCCTTATCACATCAGATATTCACACATATATATCGTCGCTGTTTTAACTAACTGACCTAACTAGCATTTTAAAAATTTATCAGGAGAGCAGCTTTTATGGTTGTTTTATACATTCATTCTTATGGATGCGTCAGAAATATTTTTACTTATATAGGCACAAAAGTAATGCTTACAGTCATGAAAGTTGTAGACAATGTGTGTTATGACTTATAAAGTCTAGTAGATCACTTAACTCATTTTTCAAAAAAATGTCAGTTAGGTCGGTTAGTTAAAACATCGACGATATGAAATGTCCGCAGTAACCCTTTGTGTGCGAGCCAAAATAAAAAAAGCTTAAATGAAAAATATTTTCAAAAATAAAATAAATCGCTATAATGCAACAAAAAAATCGTCAAAAGTAAGATGGTCGCCAAAAAATTAAAACAATCGCCAAAAACCGAAAAAATTGCCAAAACGAAAATAAATCGCCAAACCTAAAATAAATCGCCGAAAACCGAAAAAATCGCCACAAACGAAAAAAAATACAAAGAACAGAAAGAAATCCCATAAGCAAAAAAAGCGCCAAAACTAAAAAATCGTCAAATCTAAAAAAATCGCTTAAACTAAAATAAATTTCCCAGACTATAAAAATCGCCAAAACTATAAAAAAAATGCCAAAACTAAAAACGCCAAAACTAAAAAATCGCCAAAATTTAAAAAGAGTTTAGCGGTGCTTCAATTTTATTTTAAAAAAATTTCTGCATCACGTAAGATATTCATACATACATATGTATGTAGTGCCTGTATGGAAACCTTCGTGCGCGAGTCGCACTTTATTGAATTTATTTTAACCATAAATCATACGAATAAGCTTGTGCATAGAACAATTAAGTATGCGGTATCCTATACTTTTTGCCTACAAATATCCAAAAGTTAATAGATTACTGATTGCCTAAAAGTATTCAAAATATAATGGGTTATTTTATACTCACAAAAATGCAAAATTTAATAAAATAGCCAAAAGTTATAAACAAATGGAATTTTGTAACATAATTATAAAATTTGAACCTTTTTTGGGATTGTTAAAAATCATAATTTTACAAAGCAAATATATGAATACGTATATTGAAGAATATGCAAAAATACTTAGATTTTGTAATAAATATTGTAGTAAACCAAAGTTATTTTAATGTTTTTTAACTAGGAAGTACTACAATAAGTACCTTCATGTAATGATATAAATAAGTTGTCATTTTATTCATTACAAGACAGTCATTATTACACACATAAAATAATTAAATAAATAAGTACCACTCATTACTTTGTAAGCCATTAAAAGAGTTCTACCCATTACAAAATCTTCAAATTTTTTTGCTGGGTACATATACATATATATGTATGTATGCATGTATGTTTGTATGTATGTATACATATAGTCCATACCAGTGATGGAAAATTCAGTACTATTGTACTATTTTCAGTACTTTTTTGAAATAAAGTTACCCCAGTACCCGCACGTCATATTTAGTACTCTTTTCTTGTTCTGCTTTGTTCCCAGTTCAGAAATCTAGTGTTATTGTTTTTATAATCTTTGACAACATTGACTGCAAAACAAGAACATGAGGAAAGCACAAAATTCGTTATTAATGTTATTGTAAAATTAATATCTACATTTTCAGAAAGCACACACAAGTATGGAATCATCAAAAAAATGTTAAATAATGCTTTGTTTGTTTGTGACAGAACACAACTTGAAATTTGCAATGCTTGACCACATCAACAATATTATTAAAAACAAATTTTCTGATTCGCAAATAACTAAAAAAAATTTTAATTAATCTACATAAGTCCCAAGGTATCTTAACATCTGTAATAGCAAGAGAAATACAAAAATTATTTCATAATTGTGTAATTATTTATTTTTCAATTATTGTTGATGAAAGTAATGACTGCATGGTCTCATAGAACTTAGGGATAGATTCTTATCATTGAAACTTGTAAGCGATCCTTCGGTAAAAGGAATTACGGACAAAATCTAGGCGCACAGCAGTGCGCCAGGCCAAGTTCAGGCCAATGCACGCAGTGTGTATATTTACAGGAAGCCATTCGAGCTGTTTTTACCCCCCTCATAACTTTGTTCCCCGCAATCGTACAATTATAAAATTTAAAACATTATTAGAATAAATTCATGTTACCTCACATGCACACCCTTATGACACCCTTACGATTACAAATTTTTATCATACATAACATATTTCTGTGTTAGATATTGTGGCAAAGAAGAACTTGGTCAAAATTTATATCTCACAACTTTTAATGGCCGATAGGATAGGAACTTGGCCGTTTTTCACATTTATGTTTTTGTGAGGATACGATTTACGAGAACAAAATATTCCTTTGGAAAACAGAATTGGGTTTGCCCCTGATAATTTAAATGTAATGATGGAATAATATAGTGTCAGGCCAGTTTAAAATGATATTGCCGAAAATTGTTCGTAAATTGTTGTGTATGCCACAATTTAAACTTACCCCATGCTCGTGTAACACGTTGACGTTAGAAATATTGGCCTTTTTGGTAATAGATTAAGGAAAATTTTTAAAAATTTTCTTTAGTATATTACATAAATGTCAAAATTTTCATCTGTTAGCTTCGTCTGCAGCATATTTATGTCGAACTAAAGATATTGAGAAATTCATAATGGAAATAAGCTTTTACTTCTGTACCAGCTCGAGCCGAAATAATGAATTTCAAAAATTTCAAGAATGTTTTGGTGCAGATGTACATGTGATTCTGAGGTACACCCAAGCTAGATGGCTTTCGAGACAAGCCGTAATTGAAAGATTTTTTAAGCAGTAACATATTTTTTTTAACTTGAATAACTTTGGAAGCGGACATAAAAATTAACGCCTTAAGTTTATTGGAACTGAAATTTTAAAAGTTGAAAGGAATATGTATTTATGTATGTAAGTACAATGCACACACTTAATGAAGGTTTCTGTATAAGTAAATAAATTTTTTTTTTAACCAAAAAAAAAATAATTCTCTTCATGTAATTTCTTTTATTATATAAATGGATTTTTAAATTTATTTTCGAAAAAAAATCTATGTTTCATAAAAAGTACCAAAATGTTAAAAAAGTACTCTTTTTGTTGAAGGTCAGCACCATTTCAATTTTTAATTTTTCCATCATTGGTCCATACATACGTCGGTGAAAGGCATATGAAATTCGGCATAGCCGATTATAACACCATTAATTATTTTTAGAAGGTTGCTCATTAAAAAGCTTTTCCATCATTTGAGTAATTCATTTTAGTCGTTTTTGCCAATAAATACATACATATATATGTACATATAAATATACTTACTATGTACCCTGCAGGAGAACGAACTGGTGTCCAACTAGTATTTTAGTAGTACAGAAATCACCACCAATAGTTCCCAACTGTAAACCTTCCTATACTATCCTAATGCTCAAATTAGCATTGATTGTGTTTAGAAAACTACTAGTACCATTGGTACTAGTTTAGGACTAGTTTATTACCTGTTCTTTTGTAAAGAAAAATTCTACAAAATTGGTGGTTTTATTCCTTTTGTTACTCAGTGATAAAGCTAGTTAAAATTTGCAATTATTTATCAAAATTCAGAAATACAAAAGGGTAATTATTATTATTTAATTATGATTACTTTTAGATCAAGCTAAAATTTTAGTAATCATGTGATACCAATTTTCATACAGTGCAAGAGCTCTGTTAGACAGTTACAATTTATTTTGCAATGTGGTGCCTTGGTACTACTTCATATACTAATACTCATCAGCACTAGTAATTTTACACAACAACTTTACCCCATTTTGCACTAGTTCTTGCTATTCTAGTAATTATACTAGTAGCTTTTAGACAATTATCGCCTATTCTCCTGCAGGGTATATACGTACACACATACACATATTCTAAGCTCATTAACTGAATATTCAATGTCGTCCTTCACTTAAATGACAAATAAAGTTAAAACATGGCAAAAGTGAATTTGAGCTGGGAAAAAGCCAGTAGTAAGTGATTCAAATAATTTAGTTGAATTCCATAAATATTAAATGCTGTTGCATGTATAAATAATTGATAACTTATAAATGTCACTATAACGATAAAAGGAACTACACACATACACATATATATACACAAGTATAAATAACATGGCTGATTGATGTTTGGCCAATATCTATTTAAATGTGAAAATTGCATTTTTACTTCTGTTGGCTATCTAATGTTTGTTTTTGTTTTACCTGAAAAGAAACAAACAAAAATTGCAAAGTTTTTAGTTGTCTGTTTTTCTGCTATGAAAGAGAAAAATTCGTTTCAACACTTTTTTTACACCTCATGCCAGAGTATAACTTGGCTAACATAACGAATACACCTTGTTCATATTTCTAATGAGGTCATAAAATAGTATAACATCAGATATAAAGCTTCAAGAACATTTATATGTTTCTTGTTTTTTTTTAAGCAGTTAAATTTGCTGTTGTTGTTTAGTTTTGTTGCTAAACGTATGAAATTTTGTAAAATTTTTAAGTAAAATAGGGTCACATAAAAGCAGTCAAAGCTAAAGGTATACAAGCACATGATTATTTGTTCATTTTCCACTTTCGTTAGACGACATGATAGAAAAGTTTTAAATTTTTATTTCCAGTTTTTTATTTTCATTTTTTTTCACTGACTTTTTTTTATTGCAGAAGTAAAGCAGTTGTACGGGTGAAATTGAAAATAAATATAAAAATTATTTAAGTGGAATTTATAGTTAATTTGAACTATTTAATTGGGAAATGTTAGAAAAAAATCATTTGGAAATTTTTTTAAGTTGTAACTGAAAGAGAGATGCACAGAAAAAATGGTTTGCTCGTCAATGAATAGATATGTTTTTTATATAAAATATAATATCTGTGTCAATGAGAAAAAAATGCTTCAGTCATTTAGTTTAGAGTTTTAAGTGATTTTTTTAATGTAATTCAATTTTTGCAAAAGAGTTGATTTTTTTCTCGGAACCTTTTAAATTGGAATTTTAAATACGAATGTCAAATAAAAATGGGAAGATACATAGAACGAGCTGAGAGTTATAACTGAAGACAATTTTATATATGTAAGTAACTGGGAGAGCAAAATAAAGATATCCGATAGTGCATGAAAAGTGATACAGGTTAAGCATCAATTCTTTCTTTTACATACTCTTACGACTACAATTTGAAGCTGAAAAAAAGTCAGCCAATGTAGCAATGGTAAAGTACGAAAATAAAAAACATGTTGATTATTGAGTTCTTGTTTCAACTTTGTTATTTGTTATTGAGCTTCTCATTTGTTTAAATAAAAGTTTATAATATAATAACTTTAGTTGTTCTAAGAAGCTTTGGGTAAAGGTTCCCTGATGATCTGGATTAGCAACAGTGAAATGCGCATAGGGTCCAGCTAAACCACTCAATAATCAATTTCAATTTCAATTTTTAATAAAAAAATATTTTACTTAATAAGCAAAATATTAATTTGGGATTATTAGTGCGTTTAAAAATTGTAATCTTAAATACTTTTAATTTAAGTAACTGCGTATAATGATAATTGTAGCGTAAGCAAATCGTACGCTCACATATTTTCACTCAAGCAACTAAGACCATAGCCGGCTCCAACATACAAGAACATTTTTACTTCGTTTATGTAAAAACTAAAATACGCTACAACTATAATTAAAAAAGCAGATGCGTATCAAGCGTATTGAAGTTCTGTCATACTTATAGTTGAAGTATGCTTATATTCAGATGCTTATATTCAGAGTAGTCGGACCAAAAAAATATACACATGATACTCGGGATATTTATTTATCATACGTCACCGTATACATGTGTTTGTGTATATGTTATACTTATAATCAGGATATGTTTATATTCAGAGTATGCATATTTAGTCGGACCAAAAAAATATATGCATGATACTCGGGATATTTATTTATCATTCACCACAGTATCCATACATTTGTATACATGGCATACTTACAGTCGGGGTATGCTTATACTCAGAGTATGGTTATTTAGTCGGACCAAAAAAATATATGCATGATACTCGGGATATTTATTTATCATTCGCCATCGTAGTCATACATTTGTGTACATAAAACGGAATGGAAAATGTGTAGGTGTGTGTTTGAAAACATGCTTTATGTGTATATGTAAATAAAATAGCCCTGTATATACGCTAGCGTAGCTGATTAATAGTCAGAGTATTTTTATACTTATGCGTATGATGGTAGCTCACTCAGTCTATAAATTTTAGTTACAGTCGCTTGTGCTGCGTAATTAAAAAAATGTATATGAACATAGTTGTTGGTTGTTTATAGTTATAAATTTTTGGCTCATGTATTTTTTTTATCTAAACCTTTCAAAATTAGGCCTCGCATATCAAAATCAAAAAGTCGTGCAATATTCCATCACTAATGTACATATTTATTAACATGTATTTGTTTGCATATACAACGTACATTGCACATACTTTGACGTTTCCTTTTCTGTTAAAACTTTTGGTTTTTCACGTTCCCGTGCAATTGTATAATTTTCTCTCGTATTGAGAGAAGTTGTAGTTTACTCTCATTTACCGTATTTTGCCCAAAAAGTAAAGAACAGACCTATTTAATTCTGAAAAAAAAAAATAAATTCTATGCACATTTAGTTTAAACAAAGGCAATAATAAATTAAAATCTTATTTCCTTATCTAATTACAGAGATGCGTATAATATACGGTGATGTATCCTCTCATTACTGGGAAACACCATATTCTCAGCCCTATTTTGATAACTCATCGCGACGCGAAGTCACTTCCATAGTGGGCCAAGCGGCACTGCTACAATGTAGAGTCAGAAATTTAGGAGACAGAGCGGTAAGTTAAGTTTTAATTAGTATTCCTCTCACTGTAATCGTATAGCGTTGCTGGAAATATTCTTAAGCAATCAATAAGAAAGAAGAAGAAAAAAAAACAAATAAATAAATAAGACAAACATTAAAACAGGTTTCCTGGATACGAAAACGTGACTTACACATACTAACCGTGGGCATATTAACCTACACCAATGATCAACGATTTCAGTCCTTGCACACCGAAGGCTCTGACGAATGGACATTAAGAATATCATCACCACAACCTCGAGATTCTGGCACGTACGAGTGTCAAGTGTCAACAGAACCAAAAATAAGCCAAGGCTTCCGTTTGAATGTTGTTGGTAAGTAAATATGTATGGAGCAGTATGTACTGCGTTTATATCCTCCCTTCTTCATACCCTTAACTTACTTTTACATCAAACCTTTATGACTATATTTGTTGCTTCTGCTTCTGTCTTTTTATTTATTTGCTTGTTCGTTTTTTTTTTCTTTTAGTGTCTCGAGCAAAAATTCTGGGTAATCCTGAATTGTTTATTAAAAGTGGTAGTGATATAAATTTAACATGCCTTGCAATGCAGTCGCCCATACCGCCTTCATTTATTTATTGGTACAAAGGAAAACGTCTAATGAACTATTCTCAACGTGGTGGCATTAACGTTATAACGGAACGTACAACGCGCACCAGCAAATTATTAATTTCAAAGGCAACATCAGCAGATTCTGGAAATTATACATGTTCTCCCAGCAGTTCTGGTATGTAATTAAACAGACATTTTAGTTACAAATACAAACAAAATGTTATTTACATTATTTGTAGTCTGCACGCACATGTATGTAAATACACACGTTTGTATGTACATACACACATGTGTATGTATGTATGTATGTATGTATTAACATATGTATGTATCTATTTACAAACATTCATTACTTAAAATAATATTATATAATTCATGCACTATTAATTTATTAGCATCAGTACTTAAAATATAATTAAAGTTCCAGTTCATAAAGATAAATTTGTATCACTTATGACTAAATAATCATGGCTGAAAACATGAGCTGTAGAAATAAGAGAAATGTGCTGATGATGGATGGATTTTATCGAGGGTAGTGTCTAAAGTCTGGGGTTTTCAGAAATTATCGACAATGACTCAATTTACTTTCTTTCTTAAGCTTCGATCACACGATTGGCACAATGTACCAATTTTCGTCGGCTCACTTAAATATATGCATTGCCTTATTTCTCAATTAATTGAAATATAATTACATAACTGCAACACACTGCATTGGTAATAAAGCCATATAGACTTATTCAAGAATCAATTAAATAATAATGTCATTTTAGCTTATTGCTTATGGCTTTATTGCAGTGAGCCGACGAAAATTGGCTGGTGTGATCCAGCCTTTAGATCCAAAAGGCCCCGTAATTTAATTTTGTACTCCCGCTTCAGCGAATACTAATCCTCCTTCGTCGTTATTGTGTAGCAGAATCATCGGCGAAGTAAAATAACCAACAAAAATGGCTACTAAGCATATCTTTGAAAATTTAACACACCTCATTGACACCAGAGGCGTTGCAACACTGAATTACTCGTGTTAAAAAACGTGCAAAAAAGCAGAGTTGTAAAATAACGAAGCTTTCATCTATCTCTTTCTTCGCCTCTTTTTTTTGCTATCACTATCCCTTTCCTAAAGAAGGTAACACCCAGTAATAGTAGTAGGCATTCATTATCCGATTGTTACTTCTCTTTAAAAAAAAAATTCAAATATTGATGAAAAATATTGGAATAAAAATTTATTTTAACTACTCCAGTACCTGGACTTAGTAAGTGATAATCGTAGCGCTATAATAAATGCTTATAACTAAAATTTATCAACTTTGCTATTTAGTAACAATATTTTAACGATATTCGCTATCGCTTGAAATAAAAAAAAAAGTAAAATAACAAGCTCACATTCATTTAGTTTTTCTCTAATTCTTCTTTGAGCTTTTCGCTTATTTTGCCATTTAGTATGCTGGGATGCCACATGGTATACAATTAAACAGAATAAAATACTATCATAAAAAAGAAACTACAGAATCACATTATCGTTACCGCAAATGATTGAATATATCGATAAATATTACAATTTTCAATTCGCAAAAAGTTACTAAACTGCGTTTTTTCAACAACTCCAAAAGTTCTTGCCAATTCTATTTTTGTCGCTACAGAAGTTACAAAAAATTTACAAATTTTCGAACACTTTGGAGTTAAACTTATCGTGAAGTTCCAGTACTGGCCTACTAGGTAAATCTTTATCCATATTTTCCATTTATTACTGCAGAACACTGACTCACACAGTGATGTAAAAAAAACTGTAGAAAAAGAGTCAAGCATTTAATAATATATCTTGATAAGCTTGCAGCTGAACCATTTAAAATTTAACGTAGGCACCAATGCAGTTCTCTAACCGATTATTACCAAACTTTATACACACAATTATATATTTATTTGTATGACTCCACTATTTAGAAAAACGGGTGGGTGGAGCCACGCCCAATCAGTATCTGGATTCCATAACTTTTATTACGATAATCGTATCGTTAAAATAAATATAACGAAAATTTATCAACTTTGCTATTCAGTAACATATTTTAACGATATTCGGTGTAATCTGTTGAGTTTTTCTTAATTATTATTTGTGCTTTTCGCTTGTTTTAACATTTTCTATACAGATATACCACATAATATTGAATTAAATGATGAATAAGATAAAGCGGGAGACTATCGTAAAAAAGAAATTACAGAAATATTACGATTTCCGGTTCGCAAAAAGTTACAGAATCCAGGTGCAGTTCTTATATTATCAAACGACTGTGAACGACATGAAATAATGTTTTAACTTTTTAGTGCATATTTCTTTTAGGCAATTTTTTATTAAACAATTTTTCAAACTAATTATTTAACAAGTTAAATTTTTTCTTCAGATTCTGCATCGGTAGTGGTACATGTTATCAACGGTGAACACCCAGCAGCCATGCAACACAACAACAATAGCGCTTCAACTCTGGCAAAACCAATCAGTACAATCATGCGATCTTTGTCGTATGATGCGCTAGTTTCGTCATTCGTTAATTTAACAATACTGCGTTATATCCTCTCATCTGCAGTTGATTCAATGATTGCAACAAATTTTTGTCTAGTCATTTTGGGCATGACTGTGTCACAGTATTTTCTAGTGCATAACGGACATCTGCCGCCCAGCATCACCAGGTGACTGTAATCAACTGAAAATATTCGGTATAGGCCGAAACTAACGCATTGCCGATCATTGTTGAGGGCCACAGCAACAAAACCAACATTTACCGCCATCATGATGGATGATTTTTCGACAAATTTTAAACGATTTAATCGTCTTTATTTTAATTAGATGTTTTTTGTGTTTGTTTTCTGCAAACCACACGTTTAGTAATTTATTTAAAAATTTATCCAAAAGCTATACATCTTTGTGTGTTTGTTTATGTATCACGAAAATAACTATCACATGTGGGTATTTGAATAACAAGAAAAAAATATACAAACATAAATTAAATAAAATAAAATATCAAATTTTGGCGGTCAAAACTGTTGCAAAACACATTAATTGTATGTGTGTGTGTGCAAAATAAAGTAAACTTTGCATTTGTTTATATTGTTCATAGTTATAAATAAAAACGTAAATAAATAATTAAACAATTAAGTAAGTTAAAAAGAAAATGCAACAAAAAAAAAAGAATATTAAAAAAAGATTTTAATTATGTATGACATAATATTAAGTAGATAAACGTAAAAATAAAATAAAAACCAAAGATAAACAATAATTTCATTATTTTGGTTGTTGTTATATTTTTTTTTTTTTTGGGGTATTAAATCGGCTCTCTTATACCTGATTTACATTAAGCATTTTTTCATTAAATTTCATGAATTTTGTTGCACACAACTTTTTCTATTTGATAATTGCAGCGCTATAAAGGACAATGTTATATAAAAAAATGGCGTAGAATGAATCCCTGATGTATTTTTGACAACTTTTTTGATATAAATTGATCCTCCAGGCCTCCTATTGATAAATAAAAAATTTTCATGCAACTAATTTCATGAAAAAAAATGCTTAATGTAAATCAGGTATTACTGTTAGAATGTTATGATATGTATGTACGAGTATGTATGTATGTATGTGAAATGAAAATGTTAATTATAAAATAACATACAGTATCTATAGTCTGTCAAGAATGACTTTGCACATTAAAAATATTTCAACATTATTAGTAGAGATATTTAATTTTGTTATTTTTACATGTTTTGTTTTAATTTTTTATAATTTTTTTTTTAATTAAAAGGTGTTTTAAAGCGAGCAACGAAACAGGTTTGAAATCCTAATGTAATATATAGACAATTATATACAGACACCTGCAAACTTTCAAACTTAGGGCCTGTGCCAAATGGTAGCAAAGTCCTAGTGTAAGTAAATTTTTGACACTTTTGAGGTGAATAAAATTTCACTAGCCCTGGGGCCTAGTAGAAATTTTGACACAACAGGTAAATTTTTGACAAGCTGCAATAAAAAGCATGGTATCATAAAATTTAAATGCACCGCCGTCGCTTTAATGAGACTGTGAAAAAATCATTGCTTATTTTAGTTTGTTGCATTATATATACATAATATTACATAATTATTGCTACAAGAATATTGTTTCATATAAAAATGTCCTCTTAAAAATTTGTTGGTAGCCGGCAGCTTGTAGTCAGGCGAAGCAAAACCGCCGCCGCAGCAATTGTTTCATCAGCTTCCTTCTATGCTAAAGCGAATTTGTCAAAGTTTAAATTGTCAAAAAGATATCATTTGGCACAGCTGAAAAATTAAATTTTTCCCCCACAGGAAAATATATTTTTACCATAGTACTTTTCTACCATTTGGCACATGCCCTTAGTGTATTTTAATTCAGACTACACAAATTAACACTAATATTTACAAAAATCAAAATTATGGTATTCTATCAGTTAATGTAATTTTGACTATTTAATTTTGAGAATTTGCTGCATCTTGGAAAACGTAAGAGGAAAACTCTTGAAATTTTTAAAAAACGCTCAAAATTAATTCCAAAATTAAATGCCGAAACAAAAAAAGCGCTTAAATAACCAAAAAAAATACTAAAATGCAAAAATAAAATCGCAAAAAAACGAAAAAATCTCAAAAACGAAAAAAAATTCCAAATGAAAAAATCGTTAAAAAACAAGAAAAAATTGGTAAAACGAAATAAAACTAAAAAAGCGCCAAAAAGTGATATTGCTGTATTGTGCGTGGGTCGAAAATTAAAATATAATTATATAACTGTCCGATTTGTTTTTTTAAGGTTGTCAGCACTTTATCGCCAACACTTTAACTATATTATCTGGTATTAGAGTTGAATTTTCGACTTAAGTGTGTTCTGAGACCTACAGTAGAATTTCATGGCAAATATTTTCACGCAATATTTCAACTACATATATCCCTGTTTTGAATGAGATTTTTGCTTTTTTCAAAAATAATGAAATAAAATACCCATTTCCAGAAGAGTTAAAAGGCTTATCTATGTTAACAAAATATTGATTGTAATGTTCTGAAGACACTATATACTAAAAACCCAAGTATCACATGATTTTCTAAATTTTTTTACTACAAAAGTGTGCAACTTTAAATGTGCCGTAAAATGAGTTTCAGATGTAAACTTTTAAAACGCCGATACATGTATGTATTTTTTAGTCCCCCCTACAAGAATCAGTTGGCAGAACATTGTTATTTTGAAAAAAAAATAATTTTGTTGTACAGTGTAAATAATGATCTTAACAAAAAAATTTAAATAAATTTATTTTGTTTATTTTTTTTCTATATTCTCATTCTTGACATACTGTATATATGCATGTACTATATATATAATAAAATTAAAAATGCTGCAGCATTCAAATCGAACTTAAAATGAACTACATTATTACATTGCAGATATTAATTTAATTTCCAAGCACTTGATGATTTATAATCTGAGAAATATGAATCTCTTAAAATTAAAAAACAGCATTTACAATTTATGTACATACAATATTTCTACATAGAGCTCTTTACAAATTTTATCAGTTTTACGGCCCTTTTCACAATGTACAATTAAAAGCTAACAGGGACTTTAACGGCAAGTTTTGTATGAAGAACTGTCAGTAAAAGTTCATGTTAAATCTTAATCATTCATTGTGAAAAGGGACGTTAGTGACCTTTCAGTCGTTGCTATTCATAAAGAATGCGTATGAGTATTATTATATTTTAATTGTGTAATACTCATACGTCGATGTTATTGAAATCGACCCACATTGGTGGGTCAACTTTTACGCCATGTATGGGCACATTTGCATAATTTTTATTTTAGGTTACGCAAATAACATAATGAATAATTTAGACGCAGCAGGTGATCAAAACATCTGGTACAGCAAAATCATGAAAATATAAAATGAAAAAATCAAAAGTACAATCATGGAATTAAGACCGTTACGATGATAAAGTTTTAAAAGCTCGCCAGTGCTTATGAGAGTGTTCTTCTTCTTCTTCTTTATTTGAAAATATACTTCTTAATGTAAACGATTGCATACGTTTCATTCGTTATATACTCTCAGTATTTATGCTGCTTCTACACTTACTGTATTTAACATCTTTAAAAGTCAGTCGGCAATGTCAAATGAAATTCTTGCATATTTTACCCCTTAAAGCAGCTACGTCCTAACCATATGCACAATGTGCAAGTTTTTACGACGGAGCTTTTTTCACACCGACGAGAGCACAACAGCTAATCAGATCTTGACGAAAACAATGCTCTGCTGCTTACTTTGCAAGCAAACAAACAAGAACAAATTGTAAGATCTTTCAAAGCTGTTTAACTCAAATGCAAATACCAGAGTATTACCTAATTTACATTAAGCACACTCAAAAAAGTTTTACATTAACTGTTTGTAGTTGTTTCAGAAGTTTACCGTAAAGTCAAACTTAAATAAAAATGCAGTTGTCCTATGAAAAAAATTATATTTTAACTTTTTATGTACATATGTATGTTGCTAAAAAAAAAACAACTACAAAATTAAAATGATTTTTCGTGCAGTCAAAATGTTCAGTTATTTTCAATTGTTAATAAATAATTCTAATAAAATAAATGATTTTTTGTTTATTTTTACATATTGCGCTAGTTAAAAAATTGGCATTAAAAAATAATTGAAAAACTCTCTTGATTCAAATGAAATGTAAGCGAAAGGGTTTTTAAATGACATTTTATTTGTTTCAAATGATTTTTCATTTATTTTCCTAATAATTTACCTATATAATATTTTGAGTGCATTTTTTCATGAAATTAGTTGCATAAAAATTTTTATTTGTCAATAGGAGGCCTGGAGGAGCAACTTAAATCAAAAAAGTTGTCAAAAATGCATCAGAGATTCATTATACGCCCTTTTTTATATAAAATTCTCTTTTATAGCGCTGCAAATAGCAAATAGAAAAAGTTGCGTGCTACAAAATTCGTGAAATTTAATGAGAAAATGCTTAATGTAAATCAAGTATATGAGTGTTTTGGTCGTAGCTGCATTTTTTGCATATTTCAGTCTTACACGCATATTTCTAAATTTTTTTTCCAATTTTCAGAGCATATTTGATGCTTTTAAGGCATATTTTTATGCTTTATAGAAATTTTTTATTTTGATATGCTGACAAGCCATATCGAGCCATAACTGCCACAAAAGCTTAATTGAGACATTTTTTGGACCTCGTTTTTTTACGAAAATCAATTATTTACGATCGCAAATAATAGATTTTGATCAAAACATTAAGTTCGAAAATTATGTCGCTTAAACTTTTTTGGTGGTTATGGCACGATATGTTAGTCAAAACTTTTATTTTTAAATTTCTCAGTCTAAATCTCATTTCCAGTGATCTATGCATGTAGTGTACATATAGTTACGGTGACCATAATTTTTAAATCAAAATACAGAACAAGGAAATATTTAACAAACAGCAACTAAATTACAAACAACCTTACAGACATATTAAACGTATTGAATTTCTAAGATTTTACAATTTTTATTTTTTTTTGTGACAAACACAAAATTAAAGGCAAAATTAACAAACAAAAAAAATCGAAAAGTAACATAACAATGTAATCACATACGCTAATATACATATGTATGTATTTATATGTATGTACGTACATATATCAGTAGAAAAAATTTATATCTACATACATATATATTCAATACAATCTGATTAAAATCGAACTTCATTAGGTAGTCTAAAGCTATCAATAACATTTTTCTGGCTTAGCTCAATTACGATTTTTTTAACAGCAATAGGCAAAAATATTTCCTATCTACGTTGTGGGATTTTAAACTTAAGTTCATTAATAATGAGATAGACATCAGTCATACATATTTTTTCGGACTCAATCATGATCTAAAGTAGCTTGACAATGAACAAAGAAAAGCCAGACTCCTGAAGCGGGATCGTCAAAAATAAGATTTAAAACATAAGATGGCACTAACACATTAAAATTTCATATTCACGTTCTCAATGAAAAAATTAATGAAACAAAACTTGCGTTGTTTCTGTATTTTTATAGAACTGCTGCATTTGCAGTTGAAACTAGTATATTAAGCCCTTTTTCAATGTTGTTTAAAACAGTATTGTTGCAGAAACTGATTTAATTTTTTAAATGCAGTTTGAGTCATGATAATACAGAACAAATACTGAACAGTAAATAAAATACAGAACATTTTAACGTTATTTCCTAATGAATAATTTATACAGAACAGGTCTCTCAAATACAGTACTGTTCTGTATAATACAGAACGGATGGTCACCGTATGTATAGTACAGGGTGGGCCAAAAGAAACCAAGGGGTGTAAAAGTTTAATAACTTTTTTTTTTATTAACTTTTTTTATTTTTTCTTTCAGATTATATAATATACAAAATGGAAATATTTTTACACTAAGTATGAAAAATGATGTCTCTTAAATGACCACAGTTTTCAGCTTCGCACTGATGGGCTCTTTTTAGAACATTTTCCATAACATCTTTCAAAACTTGTGGCTGTAGCGTTCGAATTTCTGCAACAATGTTTGCCTTGAGTTCAAGGATTATCTCTGGCTTGTTCACATACACTCGCTCCTTCAAAAAACCCCAAAGAAAATAGTCGGGTGCTGTCAAATCTGGCGATCGCGCTGGCCAAATAATTTCCGAATTTCGAGAAATTATTCGCTCTCCAAAAATTTGACTTAAAAGTGCCATTGTGTCTCGTGCAGTATGGGCAGTGGCTCCGTCTTGCTGAAACCACATACCAGGTCTGTTTTCAAGAGCAGGACGTAAAAAATTTTCTATCATAAACCGATACCGCTCTCCATTTACGGTTACAACACTTCCATCTTCATTCTCGAAGAAGTAGGGCCCAATGACATTTTCAGATGTGATCCCACACCATACTGTACACCTGATGGGGTGCAATTGGCGTTGATGAATGGCTGTTGGATTTTGAGAACCCCAGAACCTACAGTTCTGCTTATTAACAAAACCATTCAAATGAAAATGAGCTTTATCACTCATAATCAAATTTTCAATAAAGTTGATTTCATTTCTGGCCAACTCTTGAAATTTAACTGCAAAATTTAGACGTTGCCGATGATCTGCGGGTTTTAATTCTTGGACCAATTGCACCTTATATGGGTATAACTGTAAATCTTTTTTTAAAATGCGCCGTAGTGACGTACGAGACATTTCTAGCTGAGCAGAACGCCTTCTGCCAGATGTTTCTGGTGCTTCGTTAACACTTTGCTGTACTCGTTCAATATTTTCCGCAGTGCGACTTAAACGTGGTCTACCGGTTCGAGGCAAATCTCTTACGCTGCCATGTTGGTGATGACGATTAACTAAGCAACGAGTCATCGCTTCAGAGGGCGAAATTCTGACGTTAAAATGTCGACGATATGCTCTTTGCGTTAAAATAATTGATCACTGGTTTAAATAATAAAATTCTATTGTTCTGGTTCTCTGTTCAGTTGTGAACCTCTCCATTATAAATTCTCCAAGTGTTGTCTATATAATCTGAAAGAAAAAATAAAAAAAATTAATAAACAAAAAAGTTATTAAACTTTTACACCCCTTGGTTTCTTTTGGCCCACCCTGTATATAATTTTGATGTGTGTGAAGATAAATTGGAATTTAACTAGCAGAGACATAAACCAAAATGTTAGTATTTGAAAAACATAACAGAGCAATGTTTGTTATTTAACAGCAGTTGCTAGATTGAATAGGATTCGAAATCCTTGGAATTGGAACGATATAGATATTTTTTTTAATTGCTCTAAAAGTTATCGAATAGAATTATAAAAGTAAGATCTTGGAAATATATCTGGTAGTCTCAATAAATTAGATTTAAGAAAACATAATTTCCTTGAGAAGATTAGTGGACATTTTTGTTAAATATGGAAGAGCACACGCACTATTTTATATAGGTGTGGTAGTCTTAAGGGTCCTAAAAATAATCGAATTAGTCACTTTTCTGAAATCATTTTGGACACTGAGCTTTTTTCGATTTTGTCGTAAGCGACATGTTATCGAAACTAGACTTTTTTTTATTGAAATTATAATTTTATGGGCCTTCCCATAGTTTAGAATTATAAAATGTCAAAATTGTTGATAACTTTTAAGATATGGGCTGCAAAATTTTATCATAACTTGGGGGCCATACATTCAATTTTTGTCTTTTCAATTCCATTCAATTTGCAACACAATCAAACTTTTTAAATTGAAAAGTAGATTGCTTTCAAATTCATCTATCCATTTATATGGCAATTTAATTTTCAATTTGAACGGTTGGTCACAGCACACATTGATCGTCGGTGGCATTTAAAAATGAAATTGACTATCAATTTGAGTCACAGCTATCAATTTCAAAGAATTTTGACACACAGTATGTGTCATGAAATTGAAAGCGATTTATTGAACGTGTGTCGGAAGCGACAATTCACGTACAAAAACATATTTGAATATTTAAAAAGATACCTTCTCCTGAAAAATTTAATTTTTGTCGCTTACGATTTGATTAAAAATAAGGCTAGATGTTTTGAGCTGTTAGTGCATATTTTCAAGTTTTTAGTGCATATTGTTTCAACAGAAAAAAAACTTTTAATAATTCTGAATTAATGGAATGATTTTATAATAAAATTATTTTTGTTTATCATATTAATGTTAACAAAAAATATTTTTTTTTAATAAAAGTAGTACGTTCAATTAAAAAAAAAAAGTCCATTTGGCTACAGATTAATTTAAATTTTAATTTCTGTGCTTATTGCTTTCGAGGATAAATGGGATATAAAAAAAGTACTAGAACTCGGTTTTCGGGAGTTTTCCACACTTAAAAGTACAAAAAATCAAAAAGTACCACACACCAGCCAACTTATTATTTTCATAAATTAAGAATAAGCTGGATTTTTGGTGCTAGTTTTATTACTTCCGCAGAATTAGAGATACAGATATTACCCGTTTCAAATTTCCAAAAATCTCTCTTTAAAGGAACCACACATCGGGAGGAGTAAGTACATATAAAATATCAAGAGATAAAAATTTTCAAAATTGGGAAAAACGATTTGTATAGGAAAGTTCGAAAATTGGCTTCACGAATGGAGTGTTTTTGGTGTCTTGGTTGTAAATTAAATAAGTAAAATATGTTTTGTATTTTATATATCATATCTTTAATAACACAGATAAGCCGAAATAAGCGTGTAACCACTAAATAGCAATGAAAAACGTTCTGGAATCTCCATGAACATCAATTGCGGACAGATGGATAAGCCTGACTCTACTCTCTTAACTATTAAGATCCAAGAATTTTAAATACTATATAGTAAAATATATAAAAGTGACTGCCTATAAAGCACAAAAGAAATCAGCTTGACCTTTATGAATTCTTCCCCTCGCTTCGTTGAATAATTGCTCCACTTGAGGTTGGATAAGTCGCTGTATATGCATAAGTAAGTGAGTGCTCTTGGGTTGTTCTTGGTACAATTTGTGGCAAGAGTAATTGTGAAACCAGTTGCAGAATTATTTTGTAGCAGCGATGGAAATAGTAGTAGAGATTACACACAGAGTGATAAATTATATCTATTGTTACAAAAAGGGTTTAAGTTTAAGAAAAAAACATAAAAAATGTTATCAGCTTTAAAAGAAAAATAAATGTGTATTTCATTGTAACACGGTTATACTTTAAAAGCTTAACAGCAGTTTGAAGCGCTAAGGACCGCATGAACATGAAGAAGAAGAAGGAAATAACAAAACATATTTTCTAGGTCAATGGGATTAACGAAACATAAAAAAATATGACTCACAAAATTATTAAACAACGGGGCTGATAAGATTAAGAATAAAAAATAAATATTTATTATATGTATTTCTTGTAATAATATAAGGGGAAAAATATTCTTACACCCAACCGTATATTTTAATTCTCTAATTTATGCACATAAGTATTATTAATACCCAGTTGGAAATTGTGGCATTACGTCATTGTAAACTTTCACAAGAACTACAAAATTGTGAAAAAAAACAAAGACATGGGAGATGATGGTCTAGAGAGAAAAGTCGTACATGTGCAAGTAAATTTATTTAAGTTTTAATAACGAATTTTTAATGCTATCTTAAGAAGAAATTAAATTTCAGATCTTTTGCTTGGGTGTCTGCTTTATTTTGCGCAGTAAATTGAAACTCATCACAAATTTATTTTGAAAAAAATTATTCAATTCAAAAGTTATTAGGCGGCCCTACACGTTGCGGCTTGTTGTACAATTTGATTAACTTGGTGGCCACACGTTCAATTTTTTACTTTCAATTCCATTCAATTTGCAAGTCACTCACACTGTTTTCACTAACACAAACAAACTTTTTAAATTGAAAACTAGATTGATTTCAAATTCACCTATCCATTTATTTGGTAATTTAATTTTCAATTTGAGCGGCTGGTCACAGCAAACATTGATTGAAGCTACAAATTTGAGTTGTTTCTTCTTCGGTGGCATTTAAAAAATGAAATTTATTATCAATTTGTGTCACAGCTATCAATTTCAAGGAATTTTGACACACAATAATGTGTAATGGAATTGAAAGCCACTTATTGAACGTGTGGCCGCAGCGTAAGTTGTACAGCTTATTGTTTCTTTCATTTTTCATTTTACTTCTGACGTTTTGTAAGCAACATCGTGCGAAGTAAGCAGTATGCTTGCAAAAGAAGAAGTAATGTCAATGAGCAATTTTATTTGAGAATATAAAAATATGTACAGATGTTTTTATTTTACTTTTCTTGCTCTTTTGCTTCCTCCATCAAAACTTTATTTATATGTCCAGTAGCGCTAAAAAATCGGAACTTGACACTATAAAAATAATTTATTGATAAAGTTTGATGCAAAAATTGCAGCAATTGTGTATTGTGTACGACCAGTTGCAATGTGTATTGGGCCGTATTGGACTTGTGTCCATCTAATTTACATTAAAATGTCTGCCCTAGTATGCAACAGATCATTGTATTTAGTTAAAAAGAGCTGTGAATACAAGTCTAGCACACTTTCTAGTGGCAGAACTATTTGAATACACCTGAATTAAAGAGAAGCTTAAATATTATATAAGAATATACATTAGAGTGGCCGTTATTTATTTTTTATTGATTTCGATTCAGTTTTATGTAAAAATAAATATAAAAAAATTTCATAGCGATAAGTTGTGTATTAGAGGGTGCGTCCGCCCCTCAAAGTTGGCCTTCAAGTCAATTTTTCAATGTAATTTTTTGAAAAAATCATGTTACAATAATATGATATATGGCAATATATTAGCTCTTCTAGTCAAAAACATTAGTAGCAAATAAAGTTTTTTGCTAAAATAATATATTAGAAAATAATGAAGAAAATAACCAACAAAATAACAAAAAATTTATATATATTTATATGGAAATTATATATATTAAGCATGTACAATAAGAGCTTATATCTATTAAATTATTTCATACATGTACATTGTACAATATACATATAGTCAAAAGAAAACTTAAAAAAATACATTGAATATATGGGCTTGAGGGGCGGACGCACCCCCTAAAACACAACTTATCGCTATGATTTTTTTTTTATTTTTTGTACATAAAACTGAATCGAATTGGGGGGAGAGAATATAAGGAATCAAACAAAACAAAATCTCCATACAACTAACGGCCACTCTAATATACATATCGTCGGTTGGTTATTGGTTTGCGGCGCAGTATATTTAAAATACATTGTGTCTGCAGCAAACCAATAACCAACAAACGATATAAAAATTTGTAAATTTCAGTTTCAATATTTACTATATTTTCTAGACCTTTTCGCGGACTACCTGGGATATACTTCAGGTATTTATTTATTTATTTTATTTTACTGCGATTAAAGAACTTTCCTACAAGGCATTCCTAAGTATGTTATTTAAAATTATACATACATAAGTACATACATACATATGTATGTATTTACGATACATAGTATTACATACAATATCAATAGAATAGAAAATATTACCTATCGAGAATCCTATAAATATTATTCATGCTTATTTGAAGTGCCGACATTTACTTACAAAGTTATTGGAAAATTATACAAAAGAAATATAAGATTTTGTAAAAGGATAGCAGTGCAATAAAAATGCTGGAAATTAAAGTGGTATATTTTTTTACTTTTCGCTTTTGTACACGCAAAAAATTATTTGAAATATCATGCACATGATTTTCATGTTCCCCATTCTATAAACTGAATCAATTTTTAACTTATAATTCAGATTTATTTTCTATTCAGGCAGGCGAATCGTCTAAAGAATTTAGGCGCTATGAAATAAGGCCCAAGGGAATAACATCCAAATAAGGAAATAAAATAAGGCCCAATAAAGTTAAGGAATTTTTAACTGGAATTTATTTCATTTATTTTGGGCTTTATTTCATCTTGAGTTTTGTTTCAATGGGCTTTCTCCTTCTTCTTAATTGGGCTTTATTTCATTTATATTGGCTGGTTTTTCATAAAGTTTTTCTGGGGCCTTATTTCATTTTTTTGTATTTATTTTATTGGGGCTTATTTCATTTCTTATTTGGGCGTTATTTCCTTGGGCCTTGTTTCATAGTGCCAAGAATTTTTATGAAAATCACCTGACATGAAACTTTGCTGTAACTTGAAGTTATAACTGAGTTGTTAAAACAAATGCACTAACAATAATGTTATAACTTGAAAAAAGCATTAACTTGAGCAGTCTACACTTAACATTAACTTGAAGTTAATGTTAAAGTTAGTCATTTTATGTTAGGTGGAGACACCGAGTAAAGCCCATTCTTTTTGTTTGGCTAGCTCAAAAAGTATAGGGTACTCCTTACAAATGTTTTATTTTTTGCCTACAAATATGCAAAATTTAATGGATTAATCCATTAAACACCTAAGCATGCACTACACGGCATGTAAAAAGCTACATGGCTTTGACGTAATTTTGACGTCATCATGAAGCATTATCGGCTACATGCCGTGTAATAGTAATATATGTAAGTGCACATATATACTTCTTTAACATGTGCTGGCTCTGGAAATGTGTCCGATTCGACTAAATGTGTTACATTTTGAGTTTGGGACAAGCATATTATCAAAATTTGACATCATGTAGCCACTACTACTAATTTTAAAAAATGCAACGAACATGCTGAAAATTCTGATGACGTCATAGCCACGTCATGCGCGTACTATATATAGACTTTAGAACCAATACCACGATGTCGACTTATTTACATTTGAAACAACAACAAAATATTAAAATTTCAAAATTTTGAATGTAATACGGGATTCACACTGTGACTTTTTATTGTGACTTTTCTAAAGTTTATTGACAATCGGGGTACAAAGGCGATCAAAGGGGTAGCAACACAAAAGAGAATTCAAGAAAAATGCAGGGGAGAAAGTCATAGTGTAAATCCCGTATAAGTGTGCGACAAATCGAACGTTGTCGTTGTTTTATCAGTTGAAGGTAAAATCGAAGTTAATTTATTGAAAAAAAAATATGAAAACTAAGGTACGAATTTTCTTTGTTTTAAAAAAAATTTTTTTTTCGAATAAAAACTCCGAAAATGTGAATGGTTCCTTAATATCCATAAAAAAGTCTCGAAAAGGTTTTGCTCGGATGTTACCAGTGTTGCCAATTATTCGTGTTTTATATTTGTTCGAATGTCTTGATTATTTTTTTTTTTCGAATAAGCGAATAATTTTGAACTTTTGTTTGAATATTCAAACGGAAAAAGAAAAAATATTTAAAAAAAAAAAAATTTTGAATTTTGAAAATGTTTATTTGTGTAATTTTTTACATTAACAAAAAAAACCATATGAGAATTAAGTATGTGAGCAATATGTGAGTGCAGCAACTTATGTGCAGTTTTTAACTGCGGCAGAGGACATTAAAACGTCTCGAGGTCTATTTTTCGAATCCAAAAATGCACAGAAATATTTTTCATTAGTTTTTTTTTATTTAAATGGCTTAAAAATTCTACTTTAAGTTTTACATGATATCGCATGGAAGCATTCAATTTTCGATCTCATTGCTTTTGAGGGAAGCAGAACATGTCGCACATTTACTTCAATAGTGGCACAACTCGAAAAAACCCAGTTTTGCAGAAAACGCGTTTTAAGTTTTCAATTTGCATACAACTCAATAGAGAAATGAAAAAAAATTCTTCTCTCAGGAGGTGATGGTACAAGCTATTTATATGAAATTTTTACACAAGATAAAATACGAAATGCCGCATCTTTCTGCATTATTAACTCAAAAAACTAATTTTTTGAGTTATGCCACTATCGAAGTAAATGCGCGATGTTTTCGATTTTTTTTTAATCAACAATTTTATTTATGCATATGTATGTATGTATGTATGTAATTTGTTTTATTATTGTGGTAAACTTAACGATATTATTACATGCATATTAGAGACCTGCGTAAAAGGTCTTTATATGTAAATACGTCATGATTTTTAAATGTATTCACGTCGCATGTATTATACTAAACCAATAATAAATGCTGTCGTACTATAAGCGAAGCACGATGGATATATTGGTGTACGTGTATATCAGTGTTAACAAGCGATGTCGCAAGACAGCTTGCTTGTAACAAACACTCAAAAGAAGTACTGTTGATTAGTGTATGCTTGTTATTTTTCATATTTTACGTTTGAGTGTGTGTGTAATATGTAGATGCCCTGAAGGAAATGACGATGGTGAAAATGTACTGAGTCGCTTTTGACTTTGTCACCAGTACTACTCTACAATTATTCCCCATACAATATTTTTTGCTATAGACATTTAGCATGTGCTTGTCATTGAAAATCTACTAGTAACACTAAAACAATTGTCTAGGTAGTAAATTCATAGTTCTTATGGAAACATGGAGACATACCAACCAGACATTTACTGGTACATCTATATACCTTACGTACATACAAATTTATGTATATTGACAAGTTGTTGCAAAATCCACCAGAAATACACCACATCTGTTTTCTCTCTCTCTTTTATACTGACGAATAGAAGAGAAATTGTAGACAATGTAACTACCACTATAATTTTAGTGTTGACATAGAGACACTTGGCCCCAGCCTGACTGCAGGGTGGTAAGCTATTATGTGGTTAACCGCATAGAACTATTGTTAATGCATGTGTGTGCCTTTGCATGTGCGCAGAAAAATAAAAGATCATACACACATACATGCATGACGTTTGTACACGCGCTCATGCGTAGAAAGAAGCAAGTATCACAAATTCTTCCGTCACGAAGTGTTTTCTTCTTTACTCTTATACCTACAATACTCAAACAAAAATCTTGCAAACAGTGTTGTTAATGTTTGTTTTATAAGATTTCGCTGTAGTAAAGCATTTGAAAAATCCCCCGTCTTGAAAATTTTTATAAGATGTCTTATGCAGGACACTAATACATATTTAAGCATTTTGGCTATAGGCCTATTAATGTCTATTAAATAAGATATTTAGTACAATCATAAATATTCCCCGGGAAATAATTTCCACAGAATTAATTTTTTATTCTAAAAATAAAATCCACCACCAAAAAATTTTAATTTTAAGGAGAACTTCGAATTTTCGAAGTTGACTATTTCGTTTTCAGTTGTTTTATTTTAACTTGCAAATGATTTTTTAGAATGGTGGAACAACTCCCGAAGAAATGTTATTCAGAATAAGGGTAATAAAACTATATAACTATATGATTATGATTTGATTATATCATTTAATAATATCAAATATGGTCAATTTGAATGCAAATTTCAATCTAATAAATCTTTATGGGTTTGAAAAAGGATTGAGATTAAATGAACCTAATGAACATGAATAACTGTAGGCCCGTTCAATATTTAATCACTGGGCAAAATTAAATGCTCAACATCGCGTACGTAAAGGTAACACCGCATCTAAAGATGATGGAAAATGCAAGTCTACAGTATATTCGTTGCAAATGTGAATCGTGAAAAAAGTATGATACAATTTCTGATTAACAATTAATCTTTCATTGCAACAAGAGCATGGCAGAATGAGCTTTCGAATAAGACCTGTGTACACATCGTGTCATAACCGCCAAAAAAAAAGCTTAAGCGACATAATTTTCGATTGGCAACTGAAATTGCCAGCTGTTAGTTGCCATCCGTAATACAATTTCGGCAATTAGCAACGCAACCGAAGTTCGGTTGCCATCCATAATCGAGCCATAAGCGTTATGGCTTGGTATGGACTTATTCGAAAGTTCATTCTGCAATACTATATTTATAACTCGCAAACTTGATTATCCGCCGATTTAATATTTATCTGTCAGCTATCTACTTTAACATTATTATAAGATATATTTCTATTGATATTTTTGTTTATATATACTTAATAACTAGGTTTTAAGCACATATTAAAAGCAATACTTTTTACTTAGTAACTTAGAAAATCAGAATTTTTAATAAAAAGAAAACAGTTCAAGCACAATCAACTTGGGTTCGCAATTACAACAAAAATATTCAATGTAATGGCTGATCTTTGAACGGAAAATTCAATGAAAAAAGGAGATGTATTTATAAGCAGATTTTCGAATATGAAAAATAAATATTGAAAATAAAAAGCCTTTAATAAATTAATAAAAAAAAAATAAACAACTTTATTTAATTGCTTTAAAACGACGACGTTTAAAATGCAAACCCAAAAATAAATAATATAATCAAATAGCCGTTTCACTATGTTTCGAAACGGTCTTTTCGGCAGCTGCAAGAATTTTATCACTTTCTGATCCAACATCCAATTTCTTCTGACCCTCATCCAACTGTTTCGTTTCAGTAGAAGGTGCGATTTCTTCAGCTACTGGATCCTCAATGAGTTTGTATGTAATAGGAGCTGGTTGCTTAGGAGGCACCCAGTCGGGTATGATTTTATCATGTAAACGCCATTTTCCATATTCATTAGAAATATGTTTTTCAAATACTACATATTCCAAAACATCTTTGGCCAAAATTTCGCTGCCATGCATTAGGCGACCGAATCTGTCATAAATTGCCAACATTTGTTGGGTGTGAAAACGTACAGTAACTTGGGCGTAAAGATTTTCTTTCGAAATCACATCTGTAACACGAGCATGAACTACACGGGGTGGCTCTAAGGATTTCAGGAAACTCCAGTGTATAGTTTTATCCTTAATGTTGTGCCTCATCTCTGGATAGGCACGTTCCGTAACAAACTCCCGCAACTGATGTTTATTCTTTTGAGCCATAAAATTGTGGGCGGCAACATACACGTCTTGTGCTACGCTTGTAAAGTTACTAGTATCGAAATCTTCCTCATAAGAGCGTATCTTACGCACAGCCAACATAGATTTGGATTTCTTCTCCAAAAATTCAAATTTTTGCTTCGCTCCAGCAGCCGAAATGAACGATTTCTTTCCATCGCCTTCTGGAGGCACGTATGGCTCAAATATACCGCCAGTGCAACTGATATGAAAAGGTCTTTCCAGCCAAGGTCTTGGAGGTAATAGGCCGCGCTCTTTCATTTTCTTTTTTAGTTCGTCCTGGGATAACTCCGAGGGTTTCTCACGGAAATCGGGCAAATCCATTTTCACAAACTTTAGTTTACGAAAACGTTTAAACTTTGGATTCCAATGTTTAGTTTGACGATGACGTACTTGCGGAGTTTGTATCAAAGCATGAACTCCAGGTACTAACATGCCCGGCTGTATGCACTACGAGTAAAATATAAGTGTGTGTATGGATATGTGTGTTATGCATGTTAAAATACCAATAAAATATTAAATTACGTTTAAATACCTGGAGGAATTTAATACACTTTTTGGATGAAGATAAAATTTCCATATTTGCTTAATTTTTTTATACACAGTTTCACAAAAAATATCTTGAATTTCTTTTACCACAAAAAAACTTTACCTAATCAAAGCTTCCCACAAAAGGTGGTCGTTTTCCAGCAATCACACTTCACGTTCTTAAAGTTGTCATTGCCAATATAATATATTATGTTATCGTATTAAATCATTATTTTCTTATATGGAGTTTGACAGTTCCAGTACAAATATTTTGTTAGAACAAGTTTACCTTGTTCCTTGAACTTTTCATAGCTTCTTTTTTCCAAATATTGCATTCATAGCAAGCTGATACCACACTTATTAACAACCAGTGTGACCAGATCCTAAAGATGTTTGCAGCTAAATTGAACAAGGCTAAAATGTTCTAAGAAAATAATTAAAGTGCTAAAACATAATGCTGAAATTTTATACTTCTTTTTAATAAAATATTTTCTTTTAAAGTTGTTATTTTTGCAAATTCTGCTCACATTATCTAACTAATTTTTATTTCCTCTGAATGAAACCAAAATTTTTAACATAATAATTATTCACATAAACTTGAAAAAATTTTCACGGCTGCTTCCACCAATAAAATTTGAGCGTTTAGCACTTTTCACAGTTTTTTAGTAGTTTTTTTATATCTTTAAATATGTTTTCAAAGCATTTTTTTTAATAAAATATTTTTCATGTAGAAAATTTTTAAATTTTTTCTTTTAATTTCTTTTTTGTAAACAATTTTTGAAGTTTCGGATGAAATTTAATTTAAAAAAAATAGCTCAGCTGCGTTTCCGCTACTACCTGATGACTGTGCCTTGTTAATATCTATGTAGGGGAAAACCTACTGTTGTTAAAATCATAATATTTTCAGGCAACCGAGAAGAAAACATCTTCGTTTATTTTAATAGTACTGCTTGTTCTATAAATATTTTGGTATTTCCTTAACAAAGTTGTATGTATGTTATTATAATTTGCCGCTGAGGTGAAATTTTTGGACATGCTCTTTGACGTGGTGGTTAATTTTGATACAAAATTTTCGACTCAGAAACACAAATAAACTATTAATAACTCTACGTCTCCACCTGACATGAAACTTTGCTTTAACTTGAAGTTATAACTGAGTTGTTAAAACAAATGCACTAACAATAATGTTATAATTTGAAAAAAGCATTAACTTGAGCAGTCTACACTTAACATTAACTTGAAGTTAATGTTAAAGTTAGTCATTTTATGTTAGGTGGAGACACCGAGTATGAAAAGTGTCATTAAGCACAACAAAACGTGCACTTTATCATACAAGCCTAGTTTACACTATACAAGTCTTATTGCTAAGCTGATTAGTTCGTTAAGGCCGTCATACACTATCATACACAGTCGTACGATTCATTCACTAGAAAATCGGATTGAATTCTGTCACACTCCAAAAAAAATCGCAACAAAATCTCTTATAGGTGCCACACTATTCCACAAAAAAGATGCAAAAACATTCAAAATAATTTTTATGTTTAATTATTTTGCATTTCTAAAGAAATAATATCTCTCTATCTTTAAATAAATGAAGCAGAATTTACTGTTTTCTTATCAACTGCCTTACAAAATGTATCTCTGATCTAATAGAAATGATCATTTTATGAAAATTTTCATAAACTTTTGGAAATCGGACAGACTTGTCAAAAAATCTGTCACACATGTCAAATTTTAATCCACACTATCATACTTTTTGAGCACACACGATTTTTTTGACAGATCGAACGACTGTGTATGATAGTGTATCACAGCCTTTAGGAGACGGTGACGAAGGAAACAGAAACGTTTCTTTTCCCCTCGTCTCTCTCTCTCTCTCCTAAAAAATTAATCCCCTTAGCAATAACACTTCCATAGTGTAAATAAGGTGTTACCGCGAAAAATAGCACTTCCTGAATTGAAAGATATAACATAAATTTAAAAATAACGATTTTTCTCAAGGCACATTTATTTCGTAAACAATTTTTGAAGCTTCGAATGAACTATAATTTAAAAAAAAATAGCTCAGCCTCGTTTCCGCTACTACCTGGTGAATGTGCCTTGATTTTCTGCTTTAGTGGTTTGCTCTCCCTCTCTCATTCTAAATGTCATTTATTTAATGAAAGTGGTTGGCATTACCGGTGGCAACGCTGAAATTTGTGGAGTTAAATGTGTGGACTTTTTGTTGAAAACAATTGGTCGCTTGCCAACTATCTGAAAATTTTTCATAAATTCAAGCTGTAGCTGTTGTTACAATTAAAAACGTAAACAAATCTAATTGCTACAAAAAAATACAGGAAAAATGAGCCAAGATTTCAACACCAGATGGTTGATATGTCGAATATGTCTAAAAAGTGAAAACAATAAATTATACAACATATTCGAGCCGATCGCTGAAGAAATCGCAGACTTAGGAACAACGTTATTAGACAAAATCGAATTATGTGGAGCCATTACGGTAAGTGGAATTTGAAAGCTATAAAATTACCAAATATGTAGCTTAACTTCTTCTTAATGCGCACAGCTTGACCAAGGATGTAATCTACCAAACAAAATTTGTAATCGATGTCTATTGCTACTACGAGCTGCTTATAAATTTCGCGACTTGTGTCAACAATCTCAAAATCAACTGAAACAATTTATAACAACTGTACCACAAAAGATAGAGGCTGATGAAAGTAATGAAACAAATTTTAATTCAGATGAAGTACAACAAAAGACTACAGTTCAGGAAGACGTTGACAATGGTCAGCTCGCGGAAGCAGATTATGTGATTGAAGAATATGATGATACATCATATGAGGCTGAGCCAACTTTGAGTAATGAGTTTATGGCTTCTATTGATGTGGATACCGAGGAATTTCAGAATTTGAGTAATGATGAAAATCCGCAATACGTCGTGGAAGAGGTCGATGCTAAAGATTTCAATTCCGAAGAAAACGATAATGAATTTTCAACCTATAAATACGATTGTGATGCCAACGGCGATAATGTAACTTTTGAAGAGCATGTCAAACCGCCAGAGCATAAAGTAATTCTAAAGCAAACGAAAGAAAGAAAACTAACATCAAAAAGGAAACGGGGGCATAATCAGCTTGATGGTTCAAATGGAATGTATAATTGTATATTTTGTAATAATGGTTACACAGATAAATCCAAGTACAATAATCACATGAAGATACATGTTAGCGATAAGCCACATGTATGCGAGTAAGTTTCACACTTTTTTACGAAACTATTTACTTAATTGTAACTTTCATAGAATATGTAACAAACGGTTTACCACCACTCCACAACTTTCACGCCACATGAATTCGCATACGGGCAATCGGCCCTACAAGTGTCAGTATTGTGAAGCTAGTTTTGGTGATCCTTCAACTAAAATCAAGCATCAAAGGTAAAAAAATTGTTTTCCTATAATATTTTGTATCTTAGAGATTATATTTGCAGAATTCATACCAATGAACGGCCATACAAATGCTGCCTTTGTAACAAAGCATTTGGCTATTCCAATGTTTTGAAAGTACATATGATGACACATACTGGCGAAAAACCTCACACGTATGTTTTATTTGTAATATATAAATATGTTTTCCCCTAATGTTATTTAATTTTAGTTGCCAATATTGTGGTAAATCCTTTTCCCAGCTTCATCATAAAAATGCGCACGAAAAGCGACACACTAACGTTGATGTAATTTTTGTGCAAGACTCAGCCGACACTGAGTATATGAATGAAGATGATTTAAAGGAGTATCAAATTGAAGAAATAATCTAAAAGTATGATAATAAAAAAATACATTCACTAATTTATTGATGAATGTATTAGATTTTTGGACTTTGGTACTTTTAATTTAAATTTCTGTATTGAATTGTGTATATATAAGTTATGTATAAGAAGCTAAGAAATTCTGGTTATATTTTTTACGAGACTAATTAATAATCCACAGAATAAAATACACCAATATTAAGTGAAATAAATTCAACAAAACTTATACTCTTAAATTCTATTTTTAATTGGTATAAACGTTTAACTTTGAATAGCGGAATTACATAAAAAGCAAACTCCTCTGTATAGCTTTTTGGAAATTTTACAGCACAAGAAAGCAATTGTTACCGTTATTTAAATAAAGTCTGTAAGCATTTTCTCTAACGATATGTTTGCCTTTATTCTTATATGTACATACTTTATTTATATGCATCTTAAAATACATGCTGAAACATCTTCGAAAAGTATTCATATGTATAAATAATATTAACACTTCATATTACTTCATTAAATAGACCTTGTTTCAAATTGAAACAAAATACGTTGAAATAATTAAAAGCGAATTCAGATCCATATCAGACTTTATTTATTTATTTATTATACATATTATACAAAGTAAATTTGCATAATATGGTGTTGCACAAATATGGACGGGGTAACTAGACCATATGCCCAAGATGGTATTAACAGTATTTTAAAAGGTTCTGTGACTGACTGTACACGACCTATGCCTTCACATAGGAAGTAGCAACGTGGTTGTTAAAGAAATTCCACAAAAAAACCGCAAGATTATAAGGTTATCCGTGGCAGATCAGTCAACCAGTGCAAGCGAGACGAAAAACTCTTGAAGGCCAAACAACATGCACAAGCCTGACCGCACTTAAGAAATAATTACGATGACGCGAGAGATGTTCCTCAACCCAGAGCTGCTTTACGACTGTATATCAGACTTTAATATTAAAAAAAATTAATAACTTAAGCGTGGTGAGTTTTGGAAACGTAGAAGCTTGTTCCAATAAACACCTTTTTAGTAATATTTATCGAATAATTCCAGTTATTCTTTCATTCTTCACTATTCAATTAGTGTGCGAAGAACATTTTCAAATCAAAATTTAATCAAAAGTAAAATGAGCAATAGACTGCAATTGGAAACTTTAGCATCTTTGACAAATGCAAGAAGCTTTTTGAAGTCCAACAATATATATATATATATGTATATACATACATATATATATATATATATATATATATATATATATATATATATATATATATATATATATTGTTCTAATAGTAATGCATATGAAATACTAAACCACAATAAAAATCCTTCTATACCGACAGAATCATTGTTGAATTAAAATAAATAGCTAAGAATTATCCCTGTCGGATTTTTATAAGCTAGCTCAAAATATAGGTGACTTTTTGCTAACTCATTTACAACTAGCTTCTGAACTAACTTATAAATGATGCAGATGTGTAGTCTTGTGTAGTTCATGAACGAACTAGTTCAAATGAACGATTCAGTACTTTGAACTAAGTGAACTAGTTCAATTGTTTTACGCTCACTAGTTAAATTTTTGAACTAGTTCATTTTTTGAACTAAGAACTAAGACACAAAATGAACTAAATGTTTTCAACGTATTTGTGAGATTTTTAAAAATGATTTTAACACTAAATATGTTTTATAAACCCTTTATAAAGCAAATTTATTTATTAATTAATTAGTTAATTTTAGCTTTTGTAAAGTTTTTTAATCACAGATCTGTTTTTAATACTGTCAAAAACCACAACATATCTATGTACATACATACATACATATGCATGCAGATGTAAAATCATTGAACTAAAAAGACCTAACTGGTTCATTGAACTAAAAAGAGCGATTGAAATAAATGAACGAACTGGTTCATTTATAAATAATGAACTAAAATGACCGGTCACTGAAATGAACTAAATGGCACAAGTCTACAGATGTGATTCAGTAGCTTTTTGTAGAACTGTCTTCTTCCCGATAAGTATTGAACTAACTTTAAGCTAACTCAAAACTGATGCTGAGATTAGTGAGTTGTGTTTGTACAACTAACATGCAGAGATGAGTCAAAGTTTATCGAGAATATGTCAAAGTAAAATTCATGTTTATTTTAATTCTGTGCCATTTTTATTTTATATGGCGCAACAGCAAAGTGTTAAGTATGACGGCTGACAAACAAAGTGATCACGGTTCGATACCAATTCTCGTCTCTAAGAAATGTTAAATTCTTTCAAATTTATGTTGACTAAAAATGTTAATCATTAGTAGTAAGTTAAAAATAATGGTTAGCTAAAGAAAGACCATTTTTCTTCTTTTTTGATGCGCCACAAACTAAGTCATAATGGACCAACCATTAGTTAGTCAGTTCGCAGCTAACTAATAGGGCACTTGCAGTTAATCAGCCAAAAACTCAATCGAAATAAGCTAACTTGTGGTTATTTGAAACTTATGCAGCGTGAATGAGTACTGACTCGTTCTGAGGACATTACGTTGAAAAACTGAATAGCGTTTAACATGTAAAATGAGTTAGCTTTCGAGTCAGTTGTCACTTATCTCTGATTAATCATTAGTTACTTTTAAGTTAGCTCAAATGCCGACAGGGATTATTTTCAACATACACAACTTACCATTATATTAACCATGTAACAAAGCACAAATCATGTCCTTGCGACTGATAAGAAAATGTTGGAAAATATGGGAACGCAGCGCACAAATTCTAGTGTTAAAATCAAAAATGTGGAATTTCTTTTTTTTGGTTACGTTGCGTTTTGTAAAATTTTTAATTTTTCTAATCGTTATTACTTTGCCAGTTGTTAAACATAAACAAAAATGATGAAAACTTGTTTTATTTTCAGCTTAATACTTGTATTATTTAATTATTCAACTTAATTAAAGAATTTCATAATTGAATGCTAATTCAAAGTGAGTTTAATCATAGCGTTACATTTCTGTGCTAAAGATCTCTTATTTTGTTCAAATAAATTCAGTAAGTCGACGCTAAATAAGAAATAAATAGCTCTGTGTCCTTATTTTTTGGGGTAAAGTTCGGTAAAATGAGCTTCCGAGCACTTTTTATGTAAAATAATAACGAACTACACAGAACAAATATATTCTAATGGCTTTGCAAAGGTTTTTCACGAATGTACACTACTTTCTTTGGATTATTTTTACGCGCACACATTTAAACACATATCCGTATTAATTTTCCAGGAAAATTAATTAATTTTCTTTGTTAATCAAGCAAGAATTTACCTATTAATTTTCTTGGTCACTTTAACTTATCAACCGAACCGTTTGGAAACTATGCAAAACTAAATTTATTTGACAGAAGCGATTAAAAATCAATTTGCGCGGTAAATAGGAGAAGAAGAAGAGAATAGTAAGCAAAATGCCAAACATCTTACTTATCTACTACACGAACCTTATTAAAATTCTTACATGTGATTATTGGAGCTTCCGAGCACTTTTTATTTATATACATATGTATAGAAATTAGAGATGTGCAAATGTCGTGATTTTATCGTGACACGCGTGAATCATGCGTGAATCACGCACGAATTATCACGCTCTCACGAGATATCATCCCTGGATAGGTGAGTATCAATATACTATACCATTTTGCACATGTTACGATGCAAGACCATTTGCACAAGATTGTGTATTGGGCTACTGTTATAATTTTTTCAGGCGTAGTAAACTGGCTCATATGAAATTCAAAAAAACCAATATAAAAAAAAAAATTATTTTAATATATTTTTTATGGTACACAACTATATTTTCCCAAAATTCTGACTTTTTCAGAAAAACTTCGATTACATCCGCATTTATGAAAAGGCACTCTTAAGTTTTAGTTAAAAATTTATAAAACTATCTACATAATAAAATCTTATAGTTGAGACTTTCAAAATTTACCGTCACAACTTTTTACAACCGCTTAAACACAAAAAATATTTTTAAAATTCACTATTTTAGGATATTGTTGAATGTAGTGTACATGTCCAAAATACAAAATAATTGGCTCTAAGCACATTCGTAATGCGTTGTCTTTAGCGCTTTGTAATTAAAAAATTAAAAATGTATTAAACGAAGTTTTTACAAAAATTAAAATAATGAAGATACTTAAAAAAACATGCCTTTTTCAGGGAAATTTTAAAATTTGGATTTTTTAGTATTTTCCCGATTTCACAAATGGATATGTTAATAAATTTTTTTCCTATTTTTATATAAAATTTTGTCAAAAATTTAATGCTGTCTTTTAACTTAAAAGCCAACAATGAACTAAAAAATAATAGGCAAAATACTAAAAAAGGTCAAGGCAAAAAAAATTTTTTGGCTTAAATAAAATATCTTACGAGAAAAACATTTTGGGAAATTATTTCTTAAGAATTTAAATTTTATCTCAAAATGCTTTATCCGGTAAAAATCGGATAATGTTTAAAAAAGTTACAAGCCTCAGTCAACTTTGGACCAGTGTAACTCATATCCAGCTCAAGCCAGAAGGCTGTCATGACATGTGTTATAAAGCCCCTACGGATGTTAGGAGTTTCATATAAATCCAATCAGTACTTTAGAAGTTCAAGATTTATTGGCATTTACTTTGTAAAACTCCTAACTTTCCAATGTACATTTTACATAGACACGTGCATACATATGTACATACATACATATGTAAGTGTAAAAAGCTATTTTTCAACAAAAAATAAAAATACAAATTGGATTACATACTTTTTCGTAAGCGTGCGTGATCGTGATCAGTTTTAAACCACTCGTGCGTGATTAAGAATATTTCTTTCATGAGCGTGCGTGATCGTGAAAATTTTCAATATCATTCGTGCGTGAAAGTGCGTGAGTAATATATTTTTCTGCGTGAGCGTGCGTGTCGTGAGTCAAAAAACGCTCACGTGCATATCTCTAATAGAAATAACGAACTACAAAGAAAAAATAAAAATCGAACAGGAATAGCGAGAACTTATATTAGCACTTTAAAAGCAATACTGTTAGCTGCCATTCACATTACGCGCAAATATGATATACTCGATACAAGAGCAATACAATTTTTTATGTTGTATACATATTTCTGATCATATTTTTGTGTTTATATTTCTTAATAACGATCACCAGTTCGTTGGTTGATTATTGGACATACCTCCATATTAGCTGGCCGCTCATGTCCCTGTTTCATCCATGCTCTGATATCGCTGTCAGAACATATAGCTGAGCATCAATGTTCGCCACGATGTTGGCGATCAAATGTAATTTTCTGTTTGATAGTTTTGTTCTCGTAATACAATATTGTTTTATATCAATACTGCATAGAAAAAGCAGTGCAAAAATTACTTGAAATATACACAAAATAAAACGAGCAATCGAAAAACAGACTGAAAACTTTTATATAGTCTTGCCAGTGACCATCAACACATCTTGGTCACAGACAAGAACATGAACATATTATTGCAATCATTCTGTTAGCATCATGTTCATGTCATGTTCGTTAACTTGTAATTCACCACCATGTATTCTAGCAATATGGCATCACGTGTGGTGTGAAATTTTGACATTCACCAAACAACACATTGATTATTTGACAAATTTACAACAAAAGCAAGAACATAAAACAAGCGCGAGAGGCGTCATTTTTTAGAGTGAAATTTGTTAAGAAAAATTAAAGATAAATAGAAAAGTTTTTGAAAAATAAAAAATACTTGAATCGTCATTAAAATATACATAATTTAAACTCCGTAATTTTAAAACAAACAATACAGGTTTGAAAAAATGAGATCTGGACTAAATGAAAAATGGCTGGTCTGTAGGATTTGTTTGAAGCAGCCTAAAGAAGAAATGCAGACGATATTTGACAAAAATATTGAAAAAGATTTGACGCGTATGATATTGGAATGTGGTGGCGTACCTGTAAGTGTAAAAATTACAAAAGTTTTATAAAATTTTCATTGTGTTTTTTTTGTGCAAAGATAAAACAATTTGATCACTATCCTGATAAAATCTGCAGCAAATGTTACAAATATTTGCAAGTTGCTTATAAGTTTCGCTTAACCTGCCAGAGGTCTCACAGCCATTTGAGTAAATTTATCGCACCCGTAGAAGTTGAAAAGAGAACTGGAAGTGAAGGCGAAGATGAAAACTCAATGGGAAACGAAATTTCAGTTAACGAAGATGGATTTGTTGTTGAAGAGTCCAATGAGGGTTTAATGGTTAAGATGGAACAGGATTCTCTTGGAGGATTGGTGAAAGAAGAATTTACGGTTCACATTCAAGAGGAGGATGATGACTTTGTGGAAATTTATGAACCAATGACGGAAGAAGAGGAGAAGGAAGTTTTCCAACTAGCAGATGAAACTTTCGATAATGACGTAGGATACATACATATGTTGTTCTGTTTAACTATTTATTAATTTTTGTTTTATAGAGTTTACCCGATAGCCAAGATAACGTTGAATACCTTGAGTTGGATGAAGATTTGGAATTGCCTTCATCAGATGAAGAATATGTTGTTGAGGGCCGTAAACCAAAGCCCAAGCCTGTTTTAAAACGTACTGCAGCAGCTTCTACCAGCCGCAAATCAACAGCACCGGCTGTAAAACGGGTGAAGCGTGAACCAAGAGAAAAGAAACCCAAGGATACATCTTATATATGTGACTTTTGTGGTAATAAATATCCCTCGCAAGGTCGGCTTACAGAACACATAAAATTGCACAAAGGAATTAAGCCCCATGAATGCGAGTAAGTTTTTAAACAAAACTTTACTTTATTGATAAAAATTTTGATATACGAGAAAACATTCAGTTTAACGTTTAATTGTTCGCCATATTTTGAAATGGAAGGAAAGTCAGTGCACTCAACCATTACAATTTTTTTGTTTGTAATAAATCCTCTGCATTTATTTGTGAACTTTTTAACCGAAATCCCAAAAGAAAAAATTAAATTTTTTTTGTATATTTTAGAATTTGTGGTCATTGCTTTGCTCAAGGACAGCAGTTGGCGCGTCATATGAACACTCATACCGGTAATAGACCTTATAAGTGCAGTTATTGCCCTGCAGCTTTTGCAGATTTGTCTACAAGAAATAAGCATCATCGGTAAGTATTTTGCTTTAATTTGTTAAAATGTAATATATAATAATTATTTTTAGTATTCACACCAATGAACGTCCCTACGTATGCGATGTTTGTGGCAAGAGCTTCACTTACACAAACACTTTGAAATTCCACAAAATGATTCATACTGGTGAAAAACCTTTTGTGTAAGTCTTTTTATTAACACACACAAATAAAATAATGTATTAAATTTGGTTTATAAATACTTTGCAGTTGCGACATTTGCGGCAAAGGTTTCCCACAGAACTACAAATTGCGCAATCATAAAATGATACACGAAAAGAAGGGTATGAAACTGGAAGTTGTCGAAGTTAGTAAAATAGAAGCTGGTAGTGATTCGCAAGATATCTATCACCATGAAGTCAAACTTCTAGAAATCTAAGTTTATGGTAGTAAACTAAAGCTATATATCTAATTAATTAAAGATCTACTTACTGCAAATGAATCAATATTCATTCATTTATACATTTTTACCTGATTTACATTAAGCATTTTTTCAGAAATTTCATGAATTTTTTTGCACGCAACTTTTTCTATTTGCTACTTGCAGCGCTATAAAAGAGAATGTTATATAAAAAATGGGGTAGAATGAATCTCTGATGTATTTTTGACAACTTTTTTGATATAAGTTGCTCCTCCAGGCGTCCTATTGGCAAATAAAAAATTTTCATGCAACTAATTTCATGAAAAAAATGCTTAATGTAAATCAGGTATTTCTCTTTTTAGTTTTGCTTTTACATACAAATACATAGTGTTAATAAACAACTTTCGACATTTATTTAATTAAGGTGTAAAATAAAAATATGCTGAAATTAAATCAGATTGGTTGGCACTATTCTTTCAATAATTTTGCATGATATGCAATGTGCTCATTGATAAATGATGCAATATAATAATAACTATGATCATAGCCTTCTCGTAACTTAAAAATTGTTTGCAAATGATCATTATTGGCAGCAGCAGCGACCAAATTTTCCGGAAGCAATTGTTTCTGTTTAAGGAAATTATCTTCGCTACCTTGGTCGATAAGCAACTCTAAAGGGGTACCCGCATAATCCTTTGCCAAATGAGCAGCATCCCATTGTTTCCAAGCTTCCGGGTCATCGCCTAAATATCCTCTGAAAGCTTTTTTGCCCCAAGGACTTTCAACCGGATTCGAAATAGGTGCAAAGGCTGACACAGACTGATATTGTCCGGGATTTTTCAAAGCACATATTAAAGCACCGTGACCACCCATACTATGGCCAAATATGCCCTTCTTGTTTGGCGGCACTGCAAAGTGCTTATTAATCAATTCGACCAATTCCTGAGTAATGTACGAAAACATCTGATAGTTTTTCGACCAAGGTTCCTGGATGGCGTTTATATAAAACCCAGCTCCTGTTCCGAAATCATATGCATCATCTTCGCCTTCAATATTAAGACCGCGAGGAGATGTATCGGGATTTACAATTACTAAACCGTACTTAGCGGCATATTGTTGAACTCCCGACTTTTGTATAAAGTTTTCGTGTGTGCAAGTTAAACCACTTAAAAAGTATAATGCAGGGCATTCCGACTCGTCTTCAAACATACAAGGCGGTAAGAAGACGCCGAATTTCATCTCACACCCTAAAATGGTGGAGTTGTGGCTATAAACACGTTGCTCACCTTCGAAACATTTACTGGTGGACAAAAGCTTTAAATTCATCTTATATATTATTTTTAATGTCTTATTTTGTGAATAGAAATATGTTTAGCAGTGTAATGTTTTAAGTTTTCAACAGATAAAAAGACAAGATGCAAGGGGGGTTGAAAACAAATATACAATTAGCCGAGAAAATATGAATTTTTCCAACGTCAAAAACCAGGCAAAATGTGAATTCGTATTGTGAGATTTTCCCGGAATTTGACATTTAATTAATTTAATTTAGCCACCTGCTGTTTTTGGTGTTTGTGGAACCCATGCGAATCAGGGTGACCGATGACATTCTTCAAAAAGTGGCACCAAATAGGGGATTTATAAAAAAGGGGCAAAACTAAAAAAAAAACGAGAGCACTGCACTAAACCTTTTATTTTTAATGTATTTTCATATAATTCACCCTAAATAAAGGGGGTCAAAAAGTGGCAAGGCAGTCGAAAAAGGGGAAACGCAGTTGAAAAAGTGGCAAATTGCCACTTTAGTCGGACAAACGGTCACGCTGATGCGAATAACGATTAACGTGAGAAAAGCTCAAATCGGTGGAAGCTTAGCCGCAAGTATGGTGCTGCGAGAGCGAAGTTATTTGCTTGTGTTCTACATCAGGTAAGCATAACATAGTGTCCACACATGATGGATTAATCATTTTACATCAGACCTCGTAATATGACGCCGGCAGAGTAACTGTCATTTTTTCTTTAATATCAACACAAAGGGGTAGACGTTGATGATTTTATATTATGATGAATCAAACAAATATTTGAAAAATACTTGCCTAAAATAGCTAATTTGCGTGTTGTTTATTATTTTGGTCATTGTTGGGCCGCATTCTTTAAACTAAAATTGTTTAATAAATAAACGTTAAGTGCACAATAACACAAAATGACATTTGATACCAAGATGAATACATCAGGCTGTGAGCTCTGATGATTATATCATAACGCTACCATAATATTAATAAATTGGGTCTATACGTGATGATATCAATTTGAAGTTCATCTATATCATCAGGTGTGGACACTTTGTAAAGTAATAGTTATTGCTACTTGCGGCAATATCTATTTCAACTTTATCAATAGCAAGCAGCCACTGTCTCAATTATTAAGATTTATCTTACATTGCCTCTACAGAAGATGATTTTTTATCATGGTAAACGTCAAGTCGTTATAAAGAGAGAACTTTTATTGTTTGTTACAAAAGCAAAATTTTTTTGTTCCCTCAAAATATTTCTAGATGTTTATCCATTGAATTATGACAACTTATCTTCCTCACGTGAATAGAATTTTGATATATCATAGCAAGAGAACAATCATAAATTTATGTGTAAATAAGCCCCTATGGTTTCACTGTATGATAACAAGTCTGGCAACACCGAATAAAGAGAGCAACAAATTGGTTGTCATAAAAGCTTGTGGGGCTTGTTTACAATACAAATAAATCTATTTTGGAAACGTTTCTGAAAAATGTCCGGAGAAGTCGATGGTGAAATAAAGTTTGGGTTTAAAAGGAAAAATATAAGAAAACCTGCATTTCGAAGAAAACAGGAATGTAGTGAAGAATCGGGTAAGTTAGCTTGGCTTACAGTAATAAATTATGTTTTAAACGACCAAGTTGCAGATGGCGGCAACAGTAACCAGGAACAAACAGGCGTTTCAGCTGTTGTTAGAGCTGAACAAAAACGTAAACGCTCAAATCCAAATTTTCAAAGTACCAAACATGTAATTGCTAAAAGAGAACGTGTAAATAAAGAAAACTCTTCCACAAGCGAAGATAGTGATACCGATCAGAAGGTTACCGTGTCCTACAAATCTAAACGAACATCTCAACCAAATGGACCAAAAGACCAGGGTGCTGCATCCATTAATGAAATTGATACTGAGCTGGATCGCGATGCCCAGGCAATACACGCCAAAGCACTTAAAATCAACGAAGAACTTGAAGGCAAGGCAGATGACAAAGTTTATCGCGGGATTAATAATTACGCTCAGTACTATAAAAAGCAGGATACAGCTGCTGGCAATGCTAGTTCCGGTATGGTACGGAAGGGACCTATTAGGGCTCCTGCACACTTACGTGCTACGGTTAGATGGGATTATCAGCCAGATATTTGCAAAGATTACAAAGAGACTGGTTATTGTGGATTTGGTGACAGTTGCAAATTCTTGCATGACCGCAGTGATTATAAGGCTGGCTGGCAATTGGAAATGGACTATGCTTCGCAACAAAAAGGTGATTGCGAGTCTGAAGAGGATGATACAAAATATGAGATACATTCCGACGAGGAAACCTTACCATTTAAATGTTTCATATGCCGACAAAGTTTTGTTAATCCTGTTGTAACCAAGTGAGTAAAACTAATTTAATAATGATAATAATAGGTAATTTAAATTTAATTTTCTTACATTATTTTCAGATGTAAACACTATTTCTGTGAAAAATGTGCTTTGGAAAATTATAAAAAATCTCAACGTTGCTATATATGTTCCCAACAAACGCTTGGTATTTTCAATCCTGCCAAAGAATTGATAGCTAGACTTAAAAATCACCCCGAACCGGGAGTTGCTAGTGATAGTGAAATAGATGATAGTGACTAGTACTCGTGAATGAAAATATAATGTAGAAATTCAATATATATTTAATTATTTATGCTTTTGTATAATAATTGCTGTAAAACGTTTTTTTTATTTAAGCGGAAAATAATATTTTTTGATGAATGATTCTGAAAGTTGGAATATGATTTGAATTTAACCTTGAACTACCGCCAGGTAGACAATTACAGAATTCGATACGGATCGAAATTTCCATACTCACACAACTAAAATTGTATGAAAATTTATTTCATATCGAACCCGTAATTTGCGCCCAGGCGCCTGTTTCGCAAAACTTACAAGTGTTGTTATACATGTACGAAATAGTTAAGAAAATATATTTCTTTTACAATAAAATAAAATATTTTCAAAACTTTTTTACTTGTATTACAATACTTGTAACAAGGCGTTTTGTAAGTTTTGTACAAGGTGTAATTACACCATGGTTTTGTAAAACAGGCACCAGTTAAACAAATAGGTTTTGTAAGTTTTCTCAAAAAATTTCATTAAAACAAATATTGAAAGTGTTTTCAAAATAGTACATTTTATAATCAATAAGCTGTGCTCCTTCTTAGGACAAAAACGTTTTTATTGCGCAAATTTAAAAAACAAAGTAAACGAATTTTAGCAAAGTTAAATAAATTGGAATAGTCAGAATGAAATCAAAGCTTTTTTCGGAGTTTTTATACATTTTTCTTGTATGGTGAAACTATTTCTTTTAATATATGTATGTATGTATGTACATACCTGATCTTAAAGCTGGAACTCGATTCAATGCTTACAGATTTCTTAAATATATTTACATCAGTGTTGCTTTTTAGGGTTCCGTACACCAAAGGTGAAAAGGAACCCTATTGTTTTCGCTACGCTGTCCGTCTGTCCGTTTGTCCGTCTGTCAGTCACACGGTATTTTCTCAGGAACCGTAAGAGCTACGGACCTGAAATTTGGACACAGTATGTAGAACCTTGGCCGCTACAACAACAAATACATGAGAATTAAAAATTAAAGGGTGTTCCAAAACGAGCAACGAAAAATGTTAAAATCCCATGTAATATACATATACAATTGTATGAACATATGTATATTGAAACTTGAAATTTGTAAAATTAGTGTATTTTTATACAGACTACAACAATTAACACTAAAATTTAAAAAAATTAAAATTAAAGGGTGGTCCATCAGTTAATGCAATTTTGACTATGTAATTTTGACAATTTGCTATATCTTGGAAACCGTAAGAGGCAAACACTTGAAATTTTCAAAAAAGGTAACACTAAAAAAACCGAAAATTATAAAATCGCCAAACCAAAAAAAATCGCCAAAAATTAAAAAAAATCGCCAAAACGAAAAAAATCGTCAAAATTAAAAAAAAAAATTCTAACACTAAAATAAATCGCCAAATTCGAAAAAATCGCCAAAATGAAAAGAAAGCCCCAAAATTAAAAAAAAACGCCAATAATCGAAAAAAATCGCCAAAACGCGAAAATGTCGCCAAAACTAAAAAAAAAATTTAAATAAAAAAAATCGCAAAAATGAAAAAACGCCAAAAATCGAAAAAATTGCCAAAACTAAAAAAAAAAATTTAAATAAAAAAATCGCCAAAAATAAAAAAAATCGCCAAAATGAAAAAAAAGCCAAAACCGAAAAAAACCGCCAAAACAAGAAAATAAAGTGTTAAAACTAAAAAAAGAGCCAAAACTTAAAAAAATCGCCAAAACTGAAAAAACACAAAAACCGCAAAAAAAAACCGAAAAGATCACAAAAACGAAAAAAATGCCAAAACTATATATTATATAGGATGAAGTTTGTATTAAATTACATATCTAGTGTTCGTACGAAACCCTTCGTGCGCGAGTCAGAGTCGCACTTTACTGAATTTATTTGTGCTTTATATCATTTTCAAATGTTATTTACTGACGATCATTAAAATTTTGGCAACAATAGTAAATTACGCTACATCTCAGTGAAAAATTGAAAGCTCCAGAATTATATTGTTTTAAAGGTGAGTAAATTTCTTTATATGTATATCGCTGTATATGCATATTTACATACTTAAATATATTTACTCTACAGTGTTGACTCTCACACTGCTGTGTATATGTGTGTTTTTGTATATAACATGCATTTTCTGCTAACATATTTATTTATATCATCATCTCTATTGTTTTTGAATTAATGTGTTTGTTGGTTTGATTGTGTTTTGTTAAACAGCAAATGAAAGGGAAAAGGAAATATAACTGTTAACAAGGTTGTGATAAAAACTCTGCAGCATAAAACAACAATGTTGTTTAAATACGTATATAGGTACATATTTGTGCCAATGAAACGCGAAATAAAACCCAGTAAACAATTGCGAGCCCTATCGAGGTACATATGTACATACATACGTACATCTGCAATAATAATCTATATATCTGTGGCAATAAAGAAAAAGTGCTTAAGTCAAATTTGACTTTTAAGCATTCAAGTCGATTTTCAGAAATTTATTTCTTTTACAGTTGATATGGAAAATTCTTCAGTAATCTTTATTTTTGTAAGCAAACTTGTTGTACACACTGTAGATAATACATTCAAGTTGAATTATATCAAATTATGACCTAAATTAAGCAATTATTCCAAATGAGATTAGAAGTAGAGGCAGCAAATCATAGTGCTATAACTTCTTGATAAATTGCACAAAGGAATTAAGATATTGCCCAGGGGTACTTTCAAATGTGCAGATTACTGAAAATCAGCTTATCTCGACTTAAGAGCACTTTTTCCTTTTTGCCACAAAAATGTGCCCTTAATTATGAAAATGGTTTATGTCATACATTTCTTTGGTCGAGATATTTAATAGATTATATATAAACAAATCAAAAAATATTTTTATATTATTCAACATAACTTACTTACCACTCAGCTAAAGAGCAAATCGTTTTTGGATACGCAAATAATGAATACACGCAAAACATGATTTCTTTTGTTTCTTCTAATCTAAAAATAACTTTGTTGAGTAAAAAAAAACAAGCCACGACGTTTTTCGGCTTCTTGTCCGAATGCACACGAATACAACAACAACAATCAAAATAAACAACAACATCAGCACATGACCAGGTTTAGTCAATCAACAAGCAAGGAAAACACCAACACAAATAAATGACATTAAAATTTAATGATTAAATGATATTTAAAAATGTGCGGAATTGATAAATACAATATTCAAGTTAATGACAAATATTATTGAAACTAAAATTTTATTCAATAACATGGTTTTATTGAAAATAATTCTTGCTTTTTTCTGTGTAGCCAGTAATAGGGTAAACAAAAAATTGTAAATTGAAAAGGGAGAAATTTCCCTAGAAATTTTAATCGTCCTGTATAGTAACTTTATATCTCCGAAACGAAAGAAGTTTAATAAAAATTCCAAAAACATATATGTACCTATATATACTATACTATAATTTTGCACTATTTTTTTAAGAGAAGTAACACACAGGCAATGAATGTCTACTACTAGCATCTTTAGGAAAGGGATAGTGATAGAGGAGGCAAGTAATGAAGGAAGAGATAGGGGAAAGCTTAACAGTTGAAGCGCCTCTGGTGTAACTGAGGCGTATTAAAATTTTGAAGCTGTGTTTAGTAGCCATTATTGGTTACTTTACTTCGCCAATGATTCTGCTACACAGCGAAGAAGGAGGGCGCCGGGCGCCCTGATGTTACATTAGGATTAGTATCTGCTGAAGTCGGTATAGTTCAGTGACGAGTGACTATGCCTTCATCACTTGAACTTTCCTTCAAAAACTGATACAAAAGGACACTAATGCACATTAGAAAAATGGGTGGGTGTCGAAGATCGGGCTCGAACCCAGGACCAGCGGTTTCGTAGTCAACGTGCTAACTACTTCAGCCAACGCCACCTTCAATATTTGTACTGTTGTGACATAAAAAGGGCAAAAAATTTATATTGGTACCAGTGATGAGAATTGGAAATATTACCTGTTTCTAAATAGTGCCAAAATCACTTGAATAGTGCCAAACTTCTCTTTATATAATTTAAAATTTGGCACTTAATGCTTAAGATTTAATAAAATCAATAATTTAATATTACAAACAGAGTTTTATTTAAATATTTATGACCTTGAGCCTGATTAACAGAAAAGAAATATCTGAAAAGTTATTGAATTTTTAAACTATTGCATAGCTTTTATCGCAGGCTTTGAGGGTGTCGACCGAATCAAGAAATTCCGTAACGAAAATAAATACCTAAGACTATTTTTATTTTAATCGCCCAGTGTATGTTAACCCCTAAAGTATGCTATTGATTTCATTAACATACAGTATTGCTAGAACAGATTTCTACATTAAAGAAAACACAATGTGGCGTACTTAATTAAGAGCAATCAGGTTGACAAAAAATAATAAACACAAACAAACAGACAATTCGAATTTAAAAAATAAATTTGCATAAGTTGATAAAAAAAAAATTCTAAGCAATAGCTTTACCGTGGCAGTCCCCGAGTGCCACACGTATTTTTTTTTTAAATATTAAAGTCTGAAATAGATCTGTACTTGCCTTTAATTTTTCAGTGCATTTTTATTTTTCATTGAAACAATTTTGAAATTTTCCGATATTAGTAAATTGATTATAAAGCCGAAGGTTCTGGGTTCGAGCCCGGTCTCCAATAAATATTAAATAACAACCCCATGCATATTTCTGATGTGCATTAGTGTCCCTTTGTATCAGTTTTTGTAGCAAAGCTCAAGTGATGAAGGCATAGACACTGGTCACTGAACTACTCCTGCTTCAGCGGATACTAGTCCTAATGTAATATCAGAGCGCCCTCCTTCGTCGATATTGTGTAGCAGAATTATCGGCAAAGTAAAATAAGTAATAAAGTGGCTACTAAACACACTTAGAAAATTTAATACGCCTCATTGACACCAGAGGCGCTCAACACTGTATTATTACAAACGTTCCAAAAGCAGAGTTGTAAAAGATTGAAGCTTTCCTCTATCTCTTCCTTCACCGCCTGTCTTCTCTATCACTATCCCTTTTCTAAAGAAGGTAACAACTAGGAATAGTGGTAGCCATTCATTGCATGAGTGCTACTTCTCTTAAAAAAAAAACTCATCACTTTGGTGTAGTTTTGCAAAAATTTGCTTTTCTCAGTCTGCAATGGTTTTTTGTGTTGCAAACGTAAATCAGTGTTGAAATCATACAATTTGATACGAATTTGAAATGTATTTTATTTCAAATTTTTCATACAAAATGTTCCTAAAATGAATTTCAAATTTATTTTATTTTTTATAAATATGGGGGTTATTGTTGTAGTGTGGCAAAATATAGCATATATCCTAAAGTTGCTACATCTGCAATATTTGCACCCTCTGCTTGCAACGGAGAGCGATTTCCGCTAATATTTTTATAACTTACGGAACTCTTATTTTGTTGGTGTAGAGTTTAGCGAACCCAGACATTTTTGTACAGCATATTTAATTTCTTACACTGGACTGAAAGGCGTGTAAGATTCGGCACATCTGAATACAGTCGTCTCTGTTAATTATTTTTTTTTGCAATGGCAATTTTCAAAATTTATAACTTAACACTTTCATTTGTGTTAACAATTTCCGCTTAACATATTCCAACTAAAAAACAATAGACAGGTTTAGATACTTTATGTCCTTTAAGCATAAAACAATGATGAAAAAATTGAACTATACATAGCAGACCTTCGTTCAAGTGATGCAGCAGAGAGGTTTGCCTTTTATGTGTATGTCTCACTTGTGAGTACGAGGAGTATTTATTTCGTTGGCTTTTGGCCAAAAATAGAAAATATTGTTTTTTATGTAGAATAGAAACTTAAATAACTATTTAAATGTTGTTGAAGTCTTTTTTTCCAGCTAACATGGCACATATTGTTTTATTATCATAGTTTTGTCTATTTCATTTTATTTCATTTTATTTATTTTTCTTTGCTTCAATTTTGCTGTTCTGGGTGTTGACAATTTTCTTATTTTTGTGTCAGGATATTTGCATATAGAAAAACACACTGCAGCACAAACACAAAACACAAAACACTTCCGTCTTAACCTCGTTTAGTTTAATGCTGTTAGTGGCAAGTTAAGTGAAAAACAAAGCAAACATTTAATGAAAATGCTTTATGATTTGCTACTTTTTTTATTTAAAATTAGGCTGGTTTGGTTTCAATTACAAATTCAATTCAAATATTTAAAGAAATTAAATTTCAATGAAAGCTTTAACATTTTCTAAACAATCATGCGTTTGTTAATGATAAATTTGCCTGATTGATTCTTGCTGCTGCATGCCAACTAAAGTTTACCATGCCACATACGCAACGTGATCAATTAAATATTATCAAGTATACGTGCCCTATTTCAGTCATACCAGTTGCCAATTGCCAGGCAGGCAGGCAGGGTCGTCAATGTCAGTTATATAAACACGCATAAAAACGTTCACACAAATTGAAGGGAGTATTAACAAATTATTTATTATATTAACAAAGTATGCTGTAAGAAATTTACTTTTCAAAGTGATAGATATTTATGTATTGCCAATTACCAGTTTATTTGTTGCCAATTAATTTGTTTACAAATTTATACTGATTTACGACAGAAATTTTCTTCTTGTCTACGTGTTGAAAAAAAAGCATTTTTCTTTAAAACAGAGAGCTGAAGCTTTTTCTTAGGGCACATGTGTTTTTGACGATAATAATAATTCTATGATGATGATGACGATGATGATGACTTTGAGGAAAAAATACTAAACATACATTCATATGTATGTATGTACATAGAAATGCAGCCATACAAGAAAAAAAAAACGAACGGTTGGCAGGCTGCTATTGACAGTTTTATTAATAAGTAATGAATTAATTTTGAATTGTGTGAGTTGCAAATAACGATTTAATTAATTTAATCTATATACATTAGGGTGGGTCTTAGCTATATGGGGAAATATTATTTTTTCAACTTTTCCTTACTCTCACAATTGATGACAATGGATAAAAAAATATGAGCTTCAAACTTTAAAGTCAGTGGGTGAATGTTAAGGAGTGCCTCAAGCATACGGTATTAATATAATCAGGGTTTTGATTTAATCGATTAATCGCTCGATTAGTTAATCGAGGTTTTGGCTTAACTGGTTAAACGATTAATAAAGTTTTTTCATAAATAAAGTAATTTGAACAAGTAAAAGTGCATAAATTATTTATTAATGCGAGTTTATAGTAAAACAAAAAAATACACACAAGCATTCTTAAACTAAATCAAGCGAAAAAAATTATTTATATGTTAATATACTTCAATAGTTTAAGGAGATCCTCTAACACAATTTTTCAGAAAAATTATTGGTTTAAGTTTTAAGGATTTAAGCGAATTAGTTTTGATAAAACTTGAGTTGGAAAAATTCTTTCACTTATCGGAGACGTTGAGGAAATTGAAAGCAATCCATAATACCGAATATCTAGTTTCTCAGTCCTTTTCCTTGATTTCTCTAAACATATAAAATCCTTCATTATGCCAATATAGTCCTGTTTTATATATATATTTTTTTTTAATTCTTAACACTTCTAGTTGTTTCGGTTAATTTTGTTAGAACATTTCTTGTATTACTATCAATATTTTTTTCTGTTGGTCTGTCCTCATCTGACTCAGCGACGAACATTCTGCAGAAAAGTTTATTTCTGAATTTCTTTATTTACGTTTATGTACTTTAAAAAAATGTTGCTAGAAGAAAATATTTCAGAGAGTTGGTATAAAATAATTGAATTCGGCCTGATTTTGTGAAACGAAAGGCTTGGCGTTGATAAATTTAGTATGTATTTTTTCTTGTAATTTAAAATTGTTCTATATAAAATTTGTCAACGCTTACAAAATAAGGCCCTTGTTAAATCTAATCCTTAACTAAATCGTTGGCAACAGCACTATTAGCTTTGAGTTTTCTTTAAAATTATTAAAAAAAGTTCAATTAGAGTAGCAGAGTCTTTACTAAATCCTTTTGTACTTCTTTGTTTGTATGAAAAATAATTTCTAAATACTTACCTTTTGTATATGAGACGGAAACAAATAAATAAACACACAAAAACTACGTTATATAGTACAAAATATTTAAAAATTTGTTACTTCGGTTAATCGGTTAATCGGCTGAAATTAACTTAATAATGCAGAGCTTTTTATCGGGTAGACAAATCATACCTTTAACTAACGGCAAGTTGTAATAAAAGCTCTAAGATTATTTTTTAATACAATTAAATATTTTTAAATTTAGTGCTTTTTTATTTAAATGACGCACTTCTTTCAGTCTTTATGAAATTTAAAAGTTGACAACCCTTATATCGTTGACATATTGGGCCAATGTAGGCCATGGTGGTTTTTATATTGTTGTAATTTTATGGAAATGCTGTCAGCTGTAAAGTCCATTTGCTTGGATAAAGAGCTTTTTGTTCCGGTATTGAGTTCCTTTAACTATTTTTTGACTTACGTATGTATGTACATATGTATATTTTTCCTTCCATATTTCTTTATGCTATGCATATTACATTTGATCAAAAGTACATAAGCAAGCAAGGTGAATATAACCAGGTGGCAGCGCTGCTTCAGCTGGCAATTTTTTGCCCTATTTGCTTTTTAGCTAACGAATGTCAAAAACTTTGTTTTGTTTTGGTTTTAGTACAATTATTTTTGTGCTTTTGGCGTTCTTCGGTTCTTTGTACAGCTATGGTTGCCGTATTTTTGTATAACAAATCCTTACGCAGTCATCTGTATAATTACACCATGTACATATGTATATCAACTCAAAACTAATAGCAAGGCCAAAGCGAATTGAATTCGCCCTGAGCAAAGCTTGAACTTATTTTAATCTTTAATTTTGCATTTAAGAGTCAGCCTTATAGCGAATAAATCAGTGAATTTTTAAACATATTTTAAGTTAATTTTCATACAAAATTAAAATATATTTAAATACACTTTAATTTTTTCATTGGATAATTAAAGTTGTTAACAAATTACGTTGAAAGTATGGTAGCACTACAATATTTCAAAATAATATGGAAAGCTTTCCAAAGAACAGCTGTTCAATATAAATAAGAAAGTTGATTTTTCAATTTGCAAAAAAAAATTAAATAGCAAAAAACACATTTTATGATAAAAAAAGGAGCATCAGAATGCATTTTTCTATTTATATATTTCATGATATGAAAATATGTGTTATATTTGTTGTATGTATATTTGCGAAAATTAAATGTAATTCTTCTTCATACGACCACATGATGTTTATGTATATGCCTTCAAGAAGCACACACATGCACAAAACATATGGTGTGTTTGTAAAGGCCGTGATACACTATCATATAAAGTCGTGCGATCTACGAAAATATACAACCTTGGTGTGATGAATTGTTATTGTCTTTTGAAAATTTTTATAAACTCCATCACACCAGTATTGTACTTTTTCGTAGATCGCACGACTTTATATGATAGTGTATCACGGCCTTAAAACTTAAACAACACATAAATACACAATGGCTGTTTAAGTTTGATTTAATTGTGCGGTGAGAAACAAATTTTTTTGTTTAAATATGATTTAAAAATAAAATGCATATAATCATTGACTGGTTTATTAGCCCTTAGACTAATGAAGGGTATACACGATACTTAAAGGTGGAAGTACATACCACGCGTTACGCGGCAACGCTTTTCTGGCTTGTTAAACGTTTAACTCTATACAAATGGAAAGCTACACAACACGCTTTTGAGGTTTTTTTAGTTGTAAAATTTAAAGCCTTTGTCGGTTATTTTTTTGTCTTGCACTTACGTTTCATATTTCTTTAAATCTTTAATGCATTTTTTTTATACATTGTTTAATGAAAAATTAATTTCTAATCATTTTTGTGTATGTTAGCTTATGAATCTGGCAACACTAGCTTTCATTTTGTATACAACGCGTGAAAGTTGAAGATTGTTCAACTTTTTGCGAGGTACGCGCGTCGCGAACTTCTCTATGTAACTTGCCTTATGAAAACACACTATTTCAACTTTTTTGACAGCCGTGTGCCTCGCATTAGCGCATTGAACGCGTGTTATGTGCTTCCACCTTTAATTTCGTATTTAGCGTAGTATGAGTTGTAGTACGCTTTTTAAGATACACGTTACTACAAATCATACTAATTCATTTGAAAGAAAATTTTTAAGGCAATACCCACGGGGATAAATGAATAATGTGGTGGATTTATTAATTAAAAGTGAATTGCAGTGGAAAAGAATGAAAAAAATAATGCAAAAAGAAAAGGGGCATGTTGTAGAGAATGATTAAAATAATATTTTATTTTCTTTTTTTAATTAAAATATCCTCTACATAAACCTAATTTTAAAATTGAGTCACAGAGACACTGCGTTTTCTAAATCATTTCCTCATAAAACTAATTTTGCTGTACAACAGCATGATACACAATATACTTATTATCGTACTTATCGAAGCTCCGCCCACAAAAATAAAAAATTTTTGATTTTCGTACTACAAAGTATACTTCATAAGTACTACAGCATGATACACGTTAATAATTTCATACTTGTACGATTTATCGTACGATTTGTAGTATCGTGTATACTCACCATAAGACACAAAATTTTGTTTTTCGCACCAAAATTAAATCAAACTTAAATAGTCAACATTGTGCATTTAAGTGTTGTTTAAGTTTTAGAAACATACAATATGTTTTGTGCATGTGTGTGTTTCTTGAAGGCATGTACATAAACATCATGTGGTCGTATTAAGAAGAATTACATTTAATTTTCGCAAATATACAACAAATGTAACACATATTTTCATATCGTGAAATATATAAATAGAAAAATGCATTCTGATGCTCTTTTTGTATCATAAAATAAATGTGTTTTTTGCTATTTCAATTTTCTGCAAATTAATAAATCAACTTTCTTATTTATATTGAACAGCTGTTCTTTGGAAAGCTTTCCATCATATTTGGAAATATTGTAGTGCTACCGTACTTTCAACGTAATTTGATAATAACTTTAATTAGCCACTGAAAAAATTAAAGTGTGTTTAAATACATTTTAATTTTGTATGAAAATTAACTTAAAATATGTTTAAATATTCACTGATTTATTAGCTATAACAATCTGATTTTTTTTTAAATATATATGTATGTATATAAAAAAAAGAAAAGTATTCAAGTAAACCAAGTATCCCTACAAGAAGACTACCAGTCAATTGACTAGTCATTTGACTAGTAGTGACGACCACAACTTCGGTCACAGTCCCCAGTTAGTTTATTAGGGGCTTGGTGAAAAAATGACCAAAACATTTGCGTACGTGTGATTTTTTATCTCTCTCTAACTTATTAATTTCACTTAATCAAAACACATATATATTAACTGCTTACTCTGCTTCTTTTTTGCCAGTCACTAATTACTTAAGCATTGGTAAACTATGACTAGTCAATGTTTACCTAGAGACTGGTCAACTGTTACTAGTCAATATATACGTAGAAACTGGTAAAATGTAACTTTTAAATAAATAAACATAATTTTTAAGTTATTTCAATTGTTTTTTATTACAAGAAAATAGAGAAATAATATATATATATATATACAATTTAATATATAAAATAACGTAGGTGGTGCCACTCAAGTCTTCTTCACACTTTTCTCCAGCTCCAATACACCTTTTTGTAAATATCTAAAATTTTAAAAAGAAATACATATAATATAATACATATATATATATATATATAAATTAAATTAATCTTTTCAATTTCTTTTATGTAGTATTGTTGTTAACTTCACTTAACTTTCTTAGCACTTGTATAAATTTTATTGCACAGACCGAACGAATTGTATATTTTACAATAAAATGCGATGTATTAAATATTTAGTATATGTACAGTAGACGTTTCACTCTTACATACATGTTAGAGAGGAACAACTATAATTGATAAATGTGTCGGTCATCTCTACCAGTCAAATGACCAGTCAATTGACTGGCAGTCATAAATTCAATGGAAAATTATTGCAAATGTATTAGTGAAAAATTGTCGTTTGTGTTAGCTTCAGTCATTCATTTCTTGTAGGGATATTTCCTTTCATTGTTCGTCTACTATATGTAGCTACCAATTGTGATCATTTCATGAAACTCTATATAACGAAAGAAGAGATACTCTTAATGCCCAAGAAGAAACGAGAAAATAAAATGTGCTGTAGTTTGTGTAGTAATAACAAAACTGGCGAATATAAATAACATTAGATAAACTAAACAGATAACAACTATACAGCAACTTTCATACTACGAGTATAAATAACTATTTTCCTAATTTGTTATAAAAACTAACTGTATTGCATACCATTTTATATCCCTTCTGGCACTAGCAAATGTGCATACATACAAACAAGTACATAAATACATACATACAAATATTACATACTCGTATATGTCTGTATGTATGTGTGTCTTGGCATGCGTGAATGTGTTTAAGGATGTTTGAGAATTATTTGTGTGCGTATTTGCTGGCGAACTGTTTGCTACAGTGTAATTTGTACTTAAGTATTTAACAAAATTTTTATGTGCTTGTTTGATTGTTGGTTATTACAACACATCTATACATACGCTCATTTTCTTACAAACTCATTTACTAACAGATTTGTAACATCTATTTATGTTAGCCCAACAAACACAAGATAAGAAGTTTGATATGTGGTTTGATATTATTATATTTACTTCTAATATTTTTATCTAAGTTTTCGACCTTTTCTATATTTTAAATTAAACTATTTTCTTGAGCTTTCGGTCACTTTATATTTCGAGTTTATTATTTTCAATATTTTCAATATTCTTCAGGATATAGGTTAACGAAATATTGAAAATAATAAACTCAAAATATAAACTGACCGAAAGCTCAAGAAAATAGTTTAATTTATATTTATTTCTTTAAATCGCTTTATAACCCTCAATTGTGTGTCTTAAAATAAAATCGTAGTTTAGATGTATAGGGTGTTTTTTCAGAGGTATAGAACTCCGAATTGAAATAAAACACAAGAAAATCGTTTTAATGTCCATCAATTTGGCTTTATTGGAAGGATAATTTTATGCCATTAATGTTTAAATATGATTTAGGGCATGTGGCCGCCGCGGCTGGCTCGAATAAAGCCAATTCTACAGGTCCAATTTTCAACCACTTTTTCGAGCATATGGGGCCGTATGTTGGCAATAACGCCACGAATGTTGGCTTCCAAGTCCCCTAACGTTTCTGGTTTGTTGGCGTCGACGAGCGACTTCACATATCCCCAAAGAAAATAATCCAATGGTGTCAAATCACACGATCTTGGTGGCCAATTGACAGGTCAATTCCGCGAAATTATGCGCTCATCGAATGTTTCCTTCAATAAATTGATTGTGACGTGCGCTGTGTGGCATGTAGCGCCGTCTTGTTGGAACCACAACTCATCCACATTCATGCCATCCAATTCGGGAACAAAATAGTCGGTCAGTCGGCTCCAATTGCTGTGCACGGTGGATAATCGATTCATTCGGGTCCTCTTCAACACTTTGCTCTACAGCGGCAATTGTTTCTTCGGTTCGCACTGTTCGACGTCTCTGCGGATGCGTATTATCACATAGAGTAAACGTAGTGCGAAAACGATCCATGGTTAACCGAATTAATTGCTCTGATGGACGATTATGTCGACCATAAAATGGACGGAGCTTGCGGTAAACTTCGCGAACTGAACCATTATTTTCGAAATAAATTTGCACGATTTGCAAGCGTTGTTCTTTTGTCAACCTGTTCATGATGAAATGGCAAACCAAACTAAATATTAATCACTTGACAGCTGACAAAATGGCCGCCAGTTAAAAAAGTGATGCCAACTTAAAGTTCTATACCTCAATAAAAAACACCCTTTAGTAGTCAATACAAATACAAAACTCTTGAATGAAGCTCTAATACTTTTCAAACCATCATCAATTTCGAAATGCTTTCGATTTCAAATCCTTCCCAATTTCATATGGCATGTTTGCTGGGAAAATGTTTCAACTTAACAAATGTTAGAAATTGTATATATTTCACTTAAATAAATAGAAATTGAAGAAAAATGTCCGTTAAAAGAAAGTAAGGAAGAAAGGAAGGATATAAAACGAAAATGTGTTAAGCTGATGTATAATTAAACGCAATCGTTTGTTAAAGCAGAACAAATTTAAAATGTTCACAAAAAATATTTGCTGAAATATCCCACTAATAACAGTAATTGGTCGTTTATAATTGCGTAAAATACCTTAATTAGCTAATTTTACTTTTTGCTTAAAGATTATTGTTTGCCAGGAAGTAATCATTATTTTCCAGGATCCTAAGGAAAAAAATTACCAAAAAAATAGGAATATTTTAAAACAGAGAAGCTCTTGCAACAAAAAGGTTTCATATAAAGTTAAATTTTAAACAAACAGTTTAAATATATAATTATACTTATGTATATCTAAAATTTCTTATGAATAAGAAAGCAAGCCTAGAGTAAGGAAGATCTGCCTTCGTTCATTCACTTTAAATTTTCGAAATCCACTTTTACATGTTAAGTAATATAATGCTAGTGAATGGTATTGAGCTTAAAGCTTGCTGACTTACTGAATTAACTGGGTAGCTTGGAGATCAAACAATAATTAAATAATTAAAGAAACTATGGTAGGGATCGTAACGACATTGTGAAGTGCTTTAGTATATTTCAAAATTGAGATGTATTCACTTAAGCTAGCAGGTGATGGTGGATGGGTGAAAATTAAGAGTCCAGCTCACTTCGGTTCAATACAATGATCCAATACAATGTATTTGCTTATAATGATTTAAATTAGCTCAATATTCAGGTAATTTTTATTTGATTGAATATGATATGAAAGTTGGAAAAATTATACTTTTAAATTCTTTCAAAGACTGGGTTCGTTCAACCACTGCAATTTTAGATGAGCAACTTTTTAGTTCATGGACGAGAGAGGAAAATATGGCGACTACACTCTTCACTGTCTTCTACTCTCTCTCTCTCTCTTCTATAAACTCAAAAGTTGCACAACTAAAATTGCCGCGTATGAGCCTAGGCGAAATGATGTCTAGATGACGGCAGCAGCTAAAAATAAAGTGCGATTTTGACTCGCACACGAAGGGTTACGAACTTTAGGCTATATAAACGAATCCTATCTGAAGTATCGAGATATTTTAAACATTTCTTTTGTGTTGGATTTTTTTTTTTTTGATTTTAGTGCATTCATCGTTTTGCTTTGTTCGGATTTTGGCGTTTTTTAGTTTAAGCGATTTTTTTAGTTTTTGCCGTTTTCTCGTTTTGGTGATTTTATTTCCGTTTTATGCTAGGAACACAATTCGGACGAACGACGAATTTCGTGCACGTCGACGAATTCGTCGATAAGAATTCGTTGCGTAAATTCGTCGTGTGAAGCACAATAACGACGAATTTACTCAGCGAATGCAGCTCTTATAATTGATAAAGTTGGTTATTGTCAGTGTGACCATATTACCTAATTTTGGGCTAAATTTAGCTTATTTCTTCTGGATTTAGCTTTAAAATTTTTACTAAACTCTTAGCTTCTTTTTTTTAGCTTTTTTAGCCTTTTTAATCCAAATTGCATATTCTCTAAAAATATATTAAAGACATAAGTGATTTAGCTTAATTTTATTTTAAAATCTGGTCACACTGTTTATTGTGTATGTAAAGAGAGTGAGAGAAAATTGTTTTTTTCGTCGTTCGTCGGCATATAAAATAGAAATAAATGATTAAGCAGAATACCGGCTTCAACACATTTTCCATACAAATTGACACAAAAAACAGCCGCAGAGATAGAATCTATTTTATTTTGAGAGCGTTTTTTCTTATACTCTCACATATCAATGTTCATTCTCACAAAAATGTTACCATACTTTCATTAAATTTCATACATTTTGTAAACAAAACTACAAAGAAAAATAAGCACAAAAGAAAATAAAACAAAAATTAGAGAGCATTTGAAGTTACTGCCGTCGATGTTATTATGGGCTTGATTAATTTGTCAGCGATTTTCCTGAAGTTGCAGACTTTATTCTGTTTCTACATTAAATCTATCTCAAAGCTCGTCACGCACGACGAATTTCGTTCATATGAACAAATGTGTTTTATTTTTTATGACGAAAGTTCGCACCAAAAAATTTGTCGTTCGTCCCAATTGTGTTTCTCGCATTAGACGATTTTTTCGGTTGTTTTTTAGTTTTAGCGATTTTTTTAGTTTTTGCGTTATTTTTCGTTTTGGTATTTTTAGGGTTTTTTGGTGACCTTTTTACTTTTGGTGAGTTTTTGCATTTTAGCGACTTATATTTTTGTGACAATATTTCGTTTCGGCATATTTTTAATTTTTGGATTTTTACGGTTTCCAACATCAAATAATGAAAATTACATTAAATGATGCAACACACTTTAATTTTGTTATTTTTAAATTTTAGTGTTAACTCTTGTAGTCTTTATAAAAATTCACTAACTTTGCAAATTTATAAATATATAAATATAATTATATGTATATTACATGGGATTTTAACATTTTTCGTTGCTCGCCTTAGAACACCCTTTAATTTTTAACTGTCATATATTTGTTGTTGTAGTGTCCAAAGTATTACATATTTTGTGAAAATTTCAGGTACAGACAGACAGACGGACATCGTAGCGAAAATACCTTTGGTGTAGGGAACCCTAAAAAATTACTTTGGCGAAAAGTGGCAACCTTATGAAACATGCGTTTCCAAAAGCAAACAGAACTAATGGCGCATATTCTGCTAACCTATTGCAGCGTTTATTTAATTAACCTTATCGGGAATAAAAGGCGAACAGTTTTTTCACGTGAAATATTTCCCGTGAACAAAAAAATGGTGAACAAAATAAGAAAATAGTATACTAACACAACAACAACGCAAACATTGGCAATCACAATTTTAGGGAAAGGGAACACTTTTCACGTGAACTTTTATTCCCGATAAGGGTGAATGATATTGAGGAAAAAGAAAGTGCTGTTTTATCAAGATAATGTAGAAGTTAACAAAACGATCTTTATTACAACATTTTATGAATAAATAAATAAATAAATAAAGTTCGAATTGCTTCATCACGCACTTTGTTTGCCTGATTCAGCTCTCCTGGATTATTTTTGATTTCTACGCTTGAAGAAATTGTTCCGCGGTAAAACACAATAATGAAGAGATGAAGTCTAGCTTTTTAAAGCAGCTAGACTGGTCTTACTATAACTTAGTAAAAAAGAGCTTCAAAGGAAGTCAATACGATCCCGAACTTGTGATCCAGAAGTAGTGCAAATCTGGATAATTTCTAATGATATTTACATAGGATTGTTTTTGGAAGAAGTTCTATTTTTGGATACCTTGTTTTAAGTTAATTTGATTTTTTGTATGTTCTTTTTAATAAATTCAAAAAAACTAATTTTTCAATAATTTTACAGAGTACCTTGGAAAGGTCAAATATAGATGGAAAATTATTCTGTTATAGAATAATAGTCGACGTGCTTATTGAAAACTTCATGGCATCGATTTCATTTGCACAAAAATATTAAGAAATAAATTATTAATTAATTATCTGAGTCTTGTTGATAATCACTTCCTTGAAAAGTTCAAATACACACATGCGGATATTTTGAAAATAGAGAAAAATTAGTTCCTCAATAACGACTTCCAATTTTTTCACTTGGCTAATTTATTAAAAACTACAGGAGTTCATTTTATTTATTTATGTGCATATGTAAAATTTTAATTAATTTTATTATATAAGACTGCCACTACTATGGAAGCGTTTGCATCGAATGATGCAACATGCAACAGTAAAAACGCTGCAAATTGAAAAAGTACAACAAAAACAGCAAAATATTTTCTTTAAAAACAATCAAAACAGCAGCAACAACAACAACAGCAACAGAATCAGCTCTAGACAATAAAACAGTTTCTTGCAAAAATTCGCAATTTTCATCTCCTGTAGGAAAAACTTTAAATTGAAAAAATGAAAGGCACAAAAAAAAACAATCTCGTACACATGCACACGCAACAAACAAAGATAGAAAAATATAGCAAACGATAGAGATCTTTCAGTAACAACCACCACCACTACCACCAACCACCTTGATTCGTGCACGCAAAAATAAAAACAACTGAGAAAAAATAATATTAAAACCAATTTTGGTCACATTCGCACAATCACAACAGCAACAACGGAGTTTGATCAGAACGAAAAAAAAAATTAAGCAAAATTGGAAACAGACAGACGACACGCTCTAGAAAAAACAGCTTAAACTTAAAAAAAAACTTGTTTATATTTAAAAAAAATTAAAATCGTAGCAACCAACGCACCCAAAAAACAACTATTGGACTCATGCCCAGGCAACATTTTCAATTGCGATTGTCATAAAAGGTGAAAATTTTATATACATGTATGTATGTATGTATGCATGTAAATGTATTTAAAATATCGTATTGACCACATTTTTAAGTGGGCAGAATGTTATTATTAAAGCAAATCAAAGCGTGTATGGCTCTGTCAATTGATTAGTTTGGCAGTTGTCGAGTTGGTTGACTAGTAAATCGTTCAATTGGGTTGTGCTGTGTGTGTTCGAGTCTCTTGATTAGCTGTCAAAATTTATGTTTTTAGCTTTATTTTGTATAGAAAAAGTTATTTATTTTTGAAATTTTATTTAATATCATTGAATTTTAAATAAAAAATATAAAAATTAATGCATTAATGCAATATTGTTTTGAACTTGTAAATTTGTAATTGTAAAAAAACATAAATTTGACAGTTGAATGAAAATCTTTCAATTCACTTTATGAAGTGTGTGGACAAGAATCAATTCAATTGAAAGACTCAATTCACAATTGAATTGAAACGTGCATGGGGTGCTTAAGTTTCAAAAGCTTTTAAATCATCGAGACCAATAGTTTTCAAAATAAACAAACCATGAGAGTAATAATAAGACAATTTTTTTTATTTATCTCCATGAAAATATTGACGGCGCAAGTAAATTTACTGAAATCGAAAGGAAAAAAAAATAAACTCAGTAAAGTGCGAATTTAATACGGACACGAGATAAATACCACTATACGAAATTTAGCCTTTATAATATATAGTTTTTTTGTATTTTTTCGTTTTTGGGATTTTTTTTGGGGTTTGAGCGTTTTTTTAATATGGCTTTTTTTTAGCTTTGGCGGGTTTTTTTTGCGTTTTTTCGGTTTCAAAGATTTTTTAGTTTTGGCGCTTTTTCTCGTTTTGGCAATTTTTTTCGGTTTTTAGTTTTTCTTCATTTTGGCGATTTTTTCATATATGCTATTTTTTTAATTTTTCCATTTTCAGGTTCTTGGCGATTTATTTTAGTTTTAGAATTTTTTTTATTTGGTGCTTTTTTATTTTTGGCGATTTTGTTCGTTTTTTTTGGCGATTTGTTCGGTTTAGCGATTTTATAATTTTGGGATTTTTTAGTTTTACTATTTTTGAAAATTTCAAGAGTTTGCCTTTTACGGTTTCCAGGATACAGCAAGTTGTCAAAATTACATTAACTGATAGAATACCCTCTAATTTAGATTTTTTAAGTCTTGGTGTTAATTGTTGTAGTCTGTATAAAAGTTTCTATATACATACATAAAATTGTATATATATTATATGGGTGTTTAGCATTTTTCGTTGCTCGTTTTGAATAACCTTTAACTCTCATGTAATTGTTGTTGTAGCGGCCAAAGTTCTACATACTCTGTCCAAATTTGAGGTCCGTAGCTCTTATGGTTCTCGAGAAAATAGCCTGTGACGGACAGACGGACAGTGCAGCGAAAGCAATAGGGTTCCGTTCACCAAAGGTGAACCCTAAAATAAATGAGTTGCTTCGTTGGATTTTATGCTTTACAATTTAACTAAAATATTAGCCCAATTCACAATCTTGTGCAAATGGTCTTGCATCGTGGCATGTGCAAAATGCTGTAGTATATTGATACTCACCACTAAGAATTGTTAAGTGGTGAGTATCAATAAACTATACCATTCAGTACATGCTACGATGTAAGACCATTTGCACAAGATTGTGAATTGGGCTATTGCATTTCACCTCGAAACATTTAAAGTTTGAATTTTTTCTTATTTGGAAATATTCACGAGGAATTCATTGGATATGAAGGCGTATGCATGCGGGGGAGCAGCTAGCTACACACGCATACATACATATATATTTTTTTTTCTTAATTAAAAAATGCATGCAATACCTTGAATGGCAATCATTAAGTCATTTCAGCCGTAGAACTGCTCTGCATACTCTGTATCCTCAATGAATACCGAAAAGTAGTTTTTATAAATCATCAGATCAGATTTTTCTTGTTTTTTTTTTCTTGTGTGCGCAATAACTATTTGGGTACTTTTTGTATTTGGATAGCTGGCGCAATATAAAAGGCGAATGAATGGTTTAACATAAATAAATAAATTTAAAAAAGGAAGTGGGCATTTTAAAGCCAGATATTGAAAAATAAAATGATTTTTAACACTATAAAGCAAAGGTTATATTTTCATAAAATGCTAAAATTTTGGTTCGAAAGCATAAACAATTATATTTAAATATTTGTGACTGTTAATTGCATTCCCGAAATATTTATTTCTTATGACCATAGGTAAAAAAAATCAAGAAGTAGCTGATCTAAAAAAGAAAACACAAGAGATTAAGGAAAAATTTTCTTTATTTTTCAACATAATCTCCATTTAGCTCGATACACTCTTCCCAGTGATGTTCAATAGCTTGGATAGCCTCGTTGTTGTCAAATCTTTTATCTTCGGGCCATTTAGAAATAGAAAAGTTTAGAAATTGAAAATAATGCGAGACGAATAAGACGACTGATCAAGCAATTCCAACTTAAATTAATTGATTTTGGCTTGGGGAATAGTGAATGTGTGAACTGGCAAAATGTCTTGATGAAACAACACATTCTTTTTCGCCAAAAAATATAATTTCGTTAGTCCCAAATCACACTGTGCAAGTCTTATTGCTAAGCTGATTAGTTTCGGGGAGAGAGAGACGAGGGGAACAGCAACGTTTCTTTTCCCCCCGTCTCTCTCTCCTAATAAACTAATCAGCTTAGCAATAAGACTTGCATAGTGTAAATAGGGACTTATAGATAAATAAATTCAGTAAAGTGTGACTTTAACTCGCACACGAAGGGTTCCGTATGAACACTACGGGTCTAATTATTCATTCCGTTCCTCGATTGACGAAAGTATTTCTTGTGCGGAAGCAAAATTTGCAATTTTTCATAATTAATAAATAATAATATAAAAAAAGAAATATAATAAATTATCTATTAATTTAAAATTTCTTTATTCCAATTTACTCTCTTAAATTAATCTGTAACTCTCCTTTCTATATTTTGTTGTTTTAACGTTTCAAAAATACTGACATATCGAGCCTTATTTTCGATTTTATCGTAAGCGACAAAAACTAAAGTTTTCAGGAGAATGTTTTTTAAAATATTCAAATATGTTTTCGTACGTAAACTGTCGCTTACGATAAAATTGTACAGCCTGTTTCTTAAAAGTCACAAACAATTAAGGCATTTTGATAATTTTAAACTATGGATAGTCCCATAAAATTTTAATTTCAATAAAAAAGTCTATTTTCTATAACATGCCGCTTATGATGAAATCGAAAATAAGGCTCGATATTTTCATACATAAGGATAAAAACCGGGTTTGTTCAGGAGAGCCATTTTAAAGATTTAAATACGTGTATCCTTGGTGTACTTCAATTTCATAAAACGCGCATATCTCTGGGAAGGAACACTTTTGGGGCATGGGATCGGTCTCATTCGATGCTCAGATGTTGTCCACATCAAAAAAAAAAAAAAAAAGTGAAAATTGATTTTTTTACCCTTAGGTATCTTTCTGCATGCGCTGTCACATATATATATGTGTGTATTTACATATATGTATGTGTGCATATCTTTTAAAATGCTTTTTTAACAACAGCTCCGACACTACACCACGTCAGAATTAATAAAAACAGGGAGATTGAATAAATTTCACGGAAAGCGTATACCACAGGAATGAACAATTGCAATTTGCATATCGATCGATAGTTCTTTTCGTCCAATTTTCCTTTCCATGCGGAATCAATAATACCACCATACATATGTAAAACTATACGAGCTTTAGCCTATATTTGCGCAGCCCTCTAATTAACAATCAACAGGAGATTAGAAAACATCGGTTTTCAAAAATATTAGACCGTAAGTTGTGATGCTTTATTCCCCGCTGTTTTGCTTAAGGCAGCAAAATTATAGGTCTGTTCCAGATGCATAACAAAACAGTCCGAACTTGTACAAAGTTATCCGAAAGTGTTCCAGATAGCAATTTTTGTGCAATTTTGTGAGCGAATGAGAGAGTAATTTTTTTCATTTCCTGTACGAACTTGTACGAACTTTTTCTTCTGAGTAAGTTCGGAAAAGAATTAAATAATCAGCTGTTTTTTGTTTACATATAAAACTGAAAATTTAATAAGAAAATTTGCAAATATAGAAAAAAGTTTTTACTTACAAATTTATTAAGAAGCAAAATAGAAGGCTTTTTAAACAAAGTTGAAGTTGTAAGTACATTTGTGCATATTTCACCATTTCTTTAATATATAAAAATGTTCTTTTTAAAACATTCACTATTTTGGAACTTATTTTCATTTACTTTTTACATCTGTTGCCAATGATGCAAATATTTTGTTTTTACAATGTTATGCGTTTTAAGCGACTAAAAACACTTGAATTAAATTTAATGTAAAAAGTAAGCAACGTTAATGTTCCGTTGCAGTAATTTTGGATAACTTTTGCATATTCAGAGAGTATTATTTTTTCTAATTAGTCCGAACTTGTACAAAATCTTGTAGAACATACCTTATAATAGAATTTGCCAACTCCATGAAATTAAACTCTATCGACATATTTTAAAATTTCGTTTGATACCGAATGCCATAATTTAAAATGGAGTTCGCTTTAACTCCATTCATTCATTTTTATGAAACATTAATGCAAAGCAAACAGTAATGGGGTCAGATAAATTAATAATTATGCGCAATAATTCCTTACAAGCTGTATTCGTTATAGCCGAACTCCACTGTGCATACATATCTATGCAATGCATGTATGTACATATATTTGTTGCAGCGTTGCCAACTCTGTAACAAAAAGTAACGGTTTCGAGAAAACATTCTAAAATAGAAAAAGAAAATAAGAAAAAACAATGGTTACTTGTGATTTTTAGTTTTTATACACAATGGCACACATTTACAAAAAATAAAGTTTGATGAACATTTTTATTATACATGATTACTGAATTAAAGTTTAAAGGCCTTATTTTTAAAAAATATCTCTGATTTATAATTTCTTTTGTAAACCCTTTATAAAACAAAATTATTTATTATGAATAAAAATTAAAAAAATAATTGCATTTCCAACGAACTGGCAACGCTGGTTTAATATATCATTTCCTCTATTTTAGTGTTGCCATATTTTATTTTCAAAAATTTTCAAGTCGACCAAAAAAAATCTTTTTTTTTTATTAAAAATCTTTTTTTTTTTAATTTAATAATTTTAATAATTTTACTGAAATATTATTAATAAAGTATTAAATATGTATACTTCAACTTCGAATACTGGATGCCGTAATTTGCTAACAGATTTAAACAAATTATTGCTTTTAACACACGCGTCGCTTAGCAGAATGCGTGCTTAATCAGAAAAATTTTTACACTTACATATATAGCTTTTTGAATGTAGACTTTTGTTTGCAATATACATTGAAAAAAATATCGTTGACATTTAATCAAAGGATATAAATAGTGTTGGTGCTACTTCCTTTCATATTTTTTATGACACAAAGAAGAAAATATAGAAGTAGTTTAGTCAAAAAGAACTTCAAATAATACCATAAAAAGTACCATTTAGGGCCATTATTACAACTTCAAGATAGTTAAAAGTAGGATTTTATCGGATGTATAAAAAGCTTTCCATTATTGCAAATTGGATTTAACTTACCAGGTAGTATTAACTTGCCTGTAATTTATCGCTCACTTTAGATTAAAGTAAAATTTTGCAAATGATAAAGTTTTTATACGTCCGATAAAATCCTACTTTTAACTATCTTTAAGTTGTAATAATGGCCCTTATTACATTTTCAAAAATCTTATATTTAGCTAAGAAATCTTTTAGTCTTTTTAACATCTCAAAAAACTTCAAATATAAGATACATCTTCACATATGGTAACGCTGCTCTATTTGCATGTTTTCTAGGTCTGTGTGCCTGTTTGTGTGTGTATGTGTGTGCGTGTGCATTCACAGAGTGTTTATGAGTAAGTGTGTATTTATGCGCCTCAACACAAAAGGTGTCATTGAATTTTTAAAAACGAAAATTGTTTCTGCTGTTGTTTCTAAACGGCAGCCATACATTTGTTCAGGATGAGAAAAAAAAAAAACATTAGATTATTCAGATGTATGTATGTGTTCCCGATGAGAAAAAAGCCATGAGATTTTTTAAATGTGTGTGCGAGTGTATGCGTATTTGATTTTTATATATTTGTTTTAGATTTCTGTGCATTCTTTACGTACCTTTATGCAGTTTACTGCAGTTTCGTACTTTTTTTGCTGTTTTAATTTTTCAATTATAAACGCGTTGATCTCCAACAACATAAAAAGTGATTTTTTATATGTTCTTTATATTTTTTTTCTAGTTAACAATGCAGGCTGGTGGCGGTGCAAAAAAAGTTTATATTCATGTTGAAAACATAAATTCAGTTTCTAATGAAATTTCTGAAAAAAAATTAGTAAAAAATTTCATTTAGTAAAATCTTTTAAATATAAATTTGTTGTATTTTTTTACTTTTATAACTATATAAAAAATCACGTCTGTATGTATGCATTTGTTCGCATATTGTCTGTTGTAAAGCTGTTGTGGCGTATAGCTAATTTTTGTTATTGTTAGTAAAGCCTGACAAAAAAATTTAAAATTCAATCAAATTGCTACGTGACATGTTGGCGGTACGTTATATTGTTTTGAAGCAACAATGAATTAGAGATGGAGCACAAAAAAAAAATTGATTAAAATTCATCTTAACATCGAACGCGGTGATTAGCATAGCAGAGCAAAGAAATAAAAAAGTTTTGCAAATGAGTTCGGTATAAAAGAAATTTTTTGTTTGCTGATACATGCATTTACATATATGTAATTGAGGTTAAAACGAATTTTGATGTCTAATGCATAAATAAAATAATAAATATTTGATGTATTTTTTTAATCATTAATTACTAAGCAAATCTTCGCAACGTGTGAATAGGACATGCTCTCCTTCGGTTGCCCTTTGGATTCCACTCAGTGAAATTTCTCTTGATGTTGTTGTGTGATCTGTAAGCTGTTAAATGCTCCCTTAGCCTACCATTGGAGATAATCCTTGGCCAGAAGATCCTCAAACTTGATTTATAAAGACTTGAGTCTTGCGCATGTCTCCAGGTCCAGCGTTCCACTTCTGGTAACCATAGAGAAGGAGAGTTAATTTTCATTTTCTATTTGATATTTTTAGTGCCAGATTTTTTGGTTAGAGACTAAACTTAAACTGGTTGCGAAAATTAACTTACACCCTGCTTGTGCAAGACGTTTGAGTTAGAAATCTTGGCATTTCTGTAATAGATTAAAGATTTACAAGTTTCCTTTAATATATTGCAAAAATGCCATGATTTCTAACTCAAACGTCTAACACAAACAAGGGATTAATTTTACATTAATTGAGTTTGATTTTTTGAGTGGTAGTTTAAACTTCTTATTGTGTGTAGTATTACCATACTGAGAAACAAAATAGTGGCAACACTTTGACTTTTAGTGTTACGATTTTTGTGCTGAGTTTTGCTTTATTGCTGGCTGAAATTTATGAAATATCTGAGAAGCTATGCACTAAAAGATATGTATCATCTGTTATCATCAGATTATTTAGGCAACATTGTAGTGGCCACGCTATTCCTTTACCATTGTGAAATTCTCTTTCCACAATGCTCCATTTAGTACAATGTTCAACAGGCGGGTTGACATGTCGCAGCCTTGCCAGGCTCCAGTTTTTACTTTTGTATAAGACCGAGGCATAAAGAATCTATCATATGTCATTTTTTTCAACTAAACTCTGAATTGAAATACAGACAGGGCTTCTTATGAGCTCTGAATTTGGATGAGAAAAATTTACAAGAAACAATTTTTGGCGATTTTTTTTCTAATTTTGGCGATTTTTTGATAAATTTTGATACGATCATTTTATAAAAATTTATATTAAAAAAGTGTTATATAAAAATAAATTTATTATCAAGTATTTTCTAAGAAAGACTGCATAAAACTGAATTTTGGCGACTTTTGGCGATTTTTGAAATCAGTTGGGCGAAATAGGTCGGATAAAATCTGACAACACTGTTAAGCATCAGAAATTATTACAGAATGAAAAATTGAGCATTTTTGTGTAGTATTTCAGCTTTTTAAATATTCCCCGTATAGTATTTCTGATTGCTTTCATTAAAATGGCCAAAAATACCCTTAAAAGGAGATATAGTGAATAAAAATATTTCGCAAAAATTTTGTTTCTCTCTTTAAGATTGATGCCCTTTGTCGATGGAAAAATTAAGAAAATCAACAAAAAGTGAAAACAGACAAACACCATTAACTTTTAAAATTTAGCTGATTCTATTTGAAATTAATTTTTTTTCACAGCCTCTGACAGAAAATGCCGAAACTTAATAAAATTAAAAATAAATAAGAAAATAAAAAATATACCTAAAGGCTGTAGAAGATGGAAACTTGATAATGCTTAATGCAAATGGTTCATTGCTCTTTGTTTTTGGGGCTACAACTTTTTGTTTTTACTTTTTAGTAGCACATCATTATGTCAACATCTGCCGCTCTCCTTGTTCATGTTGTTGTCGTATTTGTGGTTTAATCATCGAACCATTTGCAGGTTTTTGATGGGTTCATTTGTTATGTTTGTATTTTCTTTTTTTTGTATTTCCACCTTAAGTCTAAATATATCTCTAGTAGCAGCTGCAGCAGCAGTAGCAATAATTGGAAACCGAATAACCTAATAATAAAAAAGCAACAACATGAAGCTAAAACAAAGTGTGCAATTATATGAAAACACAAGCACGTCTTTAAATAAGACGTGTTATTAATGTTTCAAAAAAATTGCTAAAACGGAAATGTATATGTGTGCAACGCAGCACACACAAACACAAACGAACACACACACACACACACACACACAAACACTTGCCATAAAATACTACAGAGATCCTTTTCAACACGTCAACAAATTGTTTGCGTGTGTTTGTGTTTCTCCCATTTTTTCGTTTTTCATTTATTGCTGTTTTGTTTTTATTTTATTTTTTTTTTGTTGAGAAATTGCAAATGTAAGCACAACACAATAACAGATCATTTTGCATTTTTAATAATTTTGGGGAATTTATTTATTTTTTTCTTCTTCTTTAACACACAACAAAGTGTTTGTTGCAGGCATTTGTGCTGTGGTATTAAGAAGTTTTTAATATTTAAGCTATTTTTCATTTTGTATATAAATATAAAATTAATGCTAAAGCAACTGGGTAAATAGCAGATAAATAATACAAGATGCAGGAGTACAAATAGTGATTAAAAAATATTTATGTGTATAAATATATAACACCTTTATTTAGTGAGAACAATGCATATAAATAACTTTTATTTTCTTAATGAACTCAAATTATTATATTGTTATGCTGCAGCCTGAAGCTATTTTAAAAAGTTTGTTAGAAAATAATTTTAAAGCTATTAATCATCACAAAAATATTAAGAAATATAAAGTATAAATAACGCACAAATATACATACATATATATCGCTAACTTAATATAGAAAGGCCCTAACTCATTATTTTTTTTGAACTCGACATTTTTGAATTTTTCTTTCGAAATATACCAGAAACTCGATTAAAAAAAATTGAATTGGAGCCTTTCTATATTAAGGTTTTAACAAAAATTATGCCGAGTGTACACTATGACATTTTGTGACATCATAATGGTGTATATTAGTGGCTTCGTTTATCATTTTCGACATTTTTGTTGTTGTGTGGGATTGTTTTCCATATAAAAAACGTAATTTGAATGTCGTTGCACAGATTTTGAAAATGATACCACAATAAATAGCAGATGTGTACTCAGCACTACAAACTTTTATCTACATTGCAATGCATTGAACAATTGAGTTAATTATTATTTAAATTCAATATAATCATATAATTAATTAATATTTTAATTTAAAACTGTTTACAAGTCAATCAAACAGTTGATTGAAAAAACGAACTTAGAATTTTTTTTCTAGTAAGGAAAATTATTGAATCATTTAATTGCCTAATTTAATTTAAATACAATTCTATACTAAATGATGAAAGTTATAGTCTTATATTCATAGGGTATGACGTTTCTCGTTTACTTGAATGATAAAAAATAAAAGATAACTTCCAAGAAATAGGGAAACTTCACTTTAAATAAACCATTGATAGATTAAATTATTTTCTTCACTAGAAAAAGTATTATGAATTATTTTTCTTTCAATACATTTTCTGCTCGATATTTAAATAATATTCAATTAAAATCACATACAGTACCTTTTATGGCGATGGTATACTAAAGAATTTTTCCCACGCCGACTAAAATATTTAAGAACACAATTTTACACTTAAAAATATTTAATTTGAAACCCTAAATTCGTGTATTAATTATTTTTAAACCTTCTGCCGTTTTTTTGTATTCACTGTGCATTGATAGCGGGAACAAACGATCCCATGAAATTCACAATAGCAAATTTCCCTTTATGAGGAACGAAAATTTCATGGGAACAAAAATTGCACATTTTATTCACCATGGTGGTGATTATGTTGAAGTAAGTTATTATTAATAATATTTTAATATTTTGAGAGCTTTTCTATAAACACACTAATTTTTTTTAGCTTTTCCCTAAAATTCAAATATTTTTTAAATATTTAAAAAACAAAATCAAATTAAAAACAATATTTAGTTGACTAAAAGGAAGACATTTTTCATAGAAACCTGCACTAGTCTTATGATTTTTTTATTAAAATTCCAAATTCTAATTTTACTGATGGCAATGTCAGTCAGTACACTAACAAACATTTATTTTGTATTTTCCTTTTTGCGCAACTATGGCAAAATAAAAGTTTTCCATTTAAGCAAAGTTTTAAATGAAATTCTTTATTATGGATTTTGTTGATGTTTGTGTTATTGTTGTTGGTGGTGGTAAAAAAAACCTGAAACATTTTCTATTTATGAAACATTGAAAAGCCTTTGTTAACCCAATTTACAAACACCCGTAGAAGTAGAAGAATACAAGTAACGAAACTAAAAACTACAAGCTTAAAGTATAAATAAAAATACAAAAGTTTCCAGTTGTCCTTTAGGTTCTTCTCCTTCAGCACACTGAGCAATATGTAGTACAGCATAGTTTTCCTCCAGCTTTTGATAAACTTGAAAACTTTATTTTTTACTTTTTGCATTTCCTGGCTAAACTAAGCTGTCACCGACTTTAAATACATTTATATATTTTTTAAATTGGTATTTTTAAAAGATGTCAACTTGAAGCTTGCTGTTGTTGTGTTTGTTGCTGTAACTTTTGTATTTTTCCCTAACATCATTTTACACCTCAAATATATATTGACACTACCTAGAGTTTGTCTCATTGTAACACTTTTTCCTTTTTCCCCCTCGTTTATTGTTATTAAATTAAGTTTGTTTCTTTTATTTTTGTTTCTTGTTTTAATATCCAATTTCCAGTTTTGATTGTGTCGTTGGTTTTGTTGGGGGGCTTTCATTATTGCTTCATGATCTTTTGGGTACTTTATGGTTACTTTTATTACTTTTTTATTTAGGTGTTGTTTCCGTTTCCGTTTAAGTTTTGCTTTCTTTTTTTCTTTACCTTTTTCTAAGTATTTTCTAGCTTTTTGTTTTTGTTCACTAAAATATAAACTGAACGAGAAAAACAGCTTAAAGAAAGTTTCTCGCATTTTTTCAAACACTTTGCATTTTATTAAGCTTTTAAAATATTCATTAAAATATATAAATAAAAAACAAATTTATTGAACTCCATTAAAACCTTTTTATGAAGAAAAGATTATTAATAATTTAATGAAATATAAAATAGTCTTAAATTTAGATACTTCAAGCGTACATAAATAATGCCTTAGGCAACGAAAACATTTTCGCATTTTTGTAAAGTCATAGAACAATAAAAAAAAACTAAAATATTTGTTTCGCCTATTGGTCTTGACAGACCAATAATTTTTTTATCAACATGACAATATTATGCTTTCAATGTTGAACTCAAACACACTTAAACACCAATACACCCACAAATAACAAAGAAACACATTCTTTTGCAAGCATAAGCCCTCAGCCAGCGATATAAAGCAAATAAAATGGCAACAAAAAAAAATATCTGCCACAAATCATGTATGAAATGTAGCAAAATTGCTACATCAAGGGTGCAAAAAAAGAGAAATGCAAGTATTTTGCCTCTTGAACGAAGCAACTAAAAACCTCTTGCATGGAGGTAAAATATAAATCGCTACGATACTCGTACATAACGACAACATGTGTGTAGTAGAACATTTATCAGCGGCACTATTGTGTGTAAGTGTTAAACTTTTTTTAGATGCCAATTTTTGCCACACTGCAATGTTTAAGTTTATTATTTTTCTAAAAAACTGGCTTGAGTTAAACATTGCTTGAGTTAAAAGAATTTTTGAAAACTTATTGCAGAACTGGTCAATGCTCTTAAAAAATCCATGCAAAACTGGATTTTTTTTTGCAAAAACATTTTAATTGAATTTGTCTTGTTTTTATACCCTGCGCGAAAATGGTAATGGATATATGAATATGTATAGGTTTGTCATACCGTGCGTAGTTTCTAAAGATGTGCAAATGTTGTGATTTTATCGTGTCACGCGTGACCCACGCATGATCGTGATCAAATTTATAATTAATCACGCGTGAGTGGGTGAGCGTGACTTAAAAATAAATTACTCGTGCGTGATCGTGCGTAAGCTATTTTTAATAATCACGCACGAATTATCACGCTCTCACGAGATATCATCCCTGCATAGGTGAGTATACTATACTATACCATTTTGCACATGTTACGATGCAAGACCATTTGCACAAGATTGTGTATTGGGCTATTTTTATAATTTTTTCAAGCGTAGTGAACTGGCTCGTATGAAATTCAGAAATACCAATACATAAAAATAAAATTATTTTAATATATTTTTTTATGGTAAACAACTATATTTTTCCTAAATTTTGACTTTTTTCAGAAAAACTGCGTGCATCCGCACTTATGAAAAGCCACTCTTAAATTTTAGTTAAAAATTTATAAAACTATCTACATAATAAAATCTTATAGTTGAAACTTTCAAAATCAACCGTCACAATTTTTTATAACCGCTTAAACACAAAAAATATTTTTAAAATTTACATGTCCAAAATACAAAATAATTGGCTCTAAGCACATTCTTAATGCATTGTCTTTAGCGCTATGTAATTAAAAAATTAAAAATGTATTAAACAAATGTTTTTACAAAACTGAAAATAATGAAGATACTTAAAAAAACACATGCCTTTTTCAGGGAAGTTTCCAAATTTGGATTTTTTAGCCTTTTCCCGATTTCACAAATGAATATGTTAATAACTTTTTTTTCCTAGTTTTGTTTAAAATTTTGTCAAAAATTTAATGCGGTCTTTTAACTTAAAATCCAACAATAAACTAAAAAGTAATAGGCAAAATACTAGAAAAGGTCAAGGCAAAAAAAAAACAAAAATTTTTTGGCTCAAGTAAAATATCTTACGAGAATTTCAAGTGTATGTCAAAATGCTTTATCGGATAATTTTTAAAAAACTTACAAGCCTCAGAAATTTTTTCGAGTTCCAGGTAGTCAACTTTGGACCACTGCAACTAATGTCCAGCTCAAGCCAGAAGGCTGTCATGACATGTGTTATAAAGCCTCTACGGATGTTAGGAGTTTCATATAAATCCAATCAGTAGTTTAGAAGTTCCAGATTTATTGCCATTTACTTTGTAAAAGTCCTCACTGTGCAATGTAAATTTTTCATAGACACGTGCATACATATGTACATACATACATATGTATGTGTAAAAACCTATTTTTCAACCCAAAAAAAAAAATACAAATTGGATTACATACTTTTTAGTGAACGTGAGTGATCGTGATAAGTTTTAAGCCACTCGTGCGTGATTAAGAATATTTTGTTCGTGAGCGTGCGTGATCGTAAAAATTTTCAATATCATTCGTGCGTGAAAGTGCGTGAGTAAAATATTTTTCTGCGTGAGCGTGCGTTTCATGAGTCAAAAAACGCTCACGTGCACACATCTAGTAATTTAAACAATCTTCATATGCAACCCCATAATATACATATCGTAACGTTAATATAGAAAGGCCTTAACTCATTATTTTTTGTTGAAATCGAGTTTTTTTTGTATATTTCGATAGAAGAACATCTAATAGATCGAAAAATTCCTAAATCTAGATTTCAAACAAATAATGAGTTAGGGCCTTTCTATATTAAGGTATTGATATATAGTGTGAATCCTTATGAATAGATAATTCCAATAAGCGATGTTCTTTTTGTCCCTCTGTATACAGGTGAAATCGATTTTCCGAAGACTTCAAATAAGTTATTATTGAACTGATATGTCAGACATCCCAAATAGATTGATATTGAAAATCAGAAAAATCAAGCAGAGAGTTTCAGGGTTGGAAAATTGAAACATGTTTTGGTATATAAAAGTAATAAACAAAAATGAATTTTTTCTTTGTTAATTGAGGGCGATTTTTTGAGCTCAAGATTAGAGATTAAATTAACCTTAATCTTCATTTGTGATTTTTAGGTAATCGATTATATTTTTTTTACTTGCTAGTTTAAGCGGCCAATCGTGGTGGTTTAATCATGTATTAATATTGACAACATACACTTAAGAAATATATAAATTTTTGTAAAAATTATATGACAAAATAATTTAAAAACACATAAATAAATATATACATATTTTATATTATTTATCTATTTCCTTTAACACGAGCAATATTTTACTTGTAAATAATAAAACATGACAGTTTCCTCTTCTTCCCATAAAAAATCAAAGTGTGTTGATAACATATATAACTTTTACACATAAAATGTTGCCACTATTTTGTTCCTCAGTATGGTAATACCACACATAATAAGTTTAAACTACCACTCAAAAATATCAAACTAAATTAATTTGAGATTAAGCTAATTTGCGGATTAGCTAATTAGAGAAATAAACTAATCTTGATCTCGAACCCAAAAAGTCGCCCTAAAAGTATTGGATATTTTAGAAAGAAATATATTGTTAGTGAAAATCAAGATATCCAAATCATGGTTCCGAGGAAATTTAATTTTTGGTATATAAAAGTAACTAACGAAAATTAGTTATTTTTTATTTGTTAATTAAACATATTTTATATTTTTAAAAGAAATTAAATTATTAAAAAAAACTCTTAAGAGATGGCTCCAGGGCTGGAAAATTATTTTTTTTGGTAACTAACTAAAACTAATTATTTTTAGATTTTAATTGAACTATAGTGAATTTTTAATCAGAAATAATTTTTAGTCATGCTTAAGTTCAGTAATTTCAATTCTTTTATTGAATGAAATATTTTTATTAATTAATGTGAGTTTCTAAAGAAGAGAAGAAAAATTAAATTAGACTTTTAAGCTGGGGGAAATACCGATATTTTTCTGTGCAGCAACGCACTTCATTTAACTCATGACTAAAAACTATTTCTGATTAAAAATTCACTATAGTTCAATTAAAATCTAAAAATGTCTCACTTAATTCATCATGGGCACGTGACAAAAATATGTTCACTTGGCAATCACTGTTCACTTGGCAACCACAAATGTTGGAAAGTCAAATAAACCGCAGAAAGCAAAAACAAAAGTAACATAATATCCACTATTATAATACTTATATGTATGTACCGACGGTACATCGAATAAGTAAAAATAATTAATGTGATGATCGTTAAAGATAAGCAAGAATAGTTAAACATACGTGGGTTGAGTAATATAACTTCGTGCTAACCTAAATAGAAAAATGAAAATATGGAAAAACAGGGGAAATGAATAGTGATACTTACATATGTATTTACCAAATGTAAATCAATAATTGTACACAGCAATCATTTCTCACATTCCGTTTCATTAGAATTTACGTTAAATAGCTGATGTTAATAACAATCTCTACCCAAGTAGATAGACTAGGGTGCTGATGAAGTGCGTTGCTGCACAGAAAAATATCGGTATTTCCCCCAGCTTAAAAGTCTAATTTAATTTTTCTTCTCTTCTTTAGAAACTCACATTAATTAATAAAAATATTTCATTCAATAAAAGAATTGAAATTACTGAACTTAAGCCTGACTAAAAATTATTTCTGATTAAAACTAGTTATTTTTTATTTATTTATTTAGAAAGAAAAACGTTGGTATTGAAAATCGAAAAGCATAAAATAAACAGCTCCAGGGCTGGAAAGTTTAAATTTTTTTTTGGGAGAGAAACAATTAACTGACTAAAACTATTTTTTCCCCTTAACTAATTGAACATATTTTGTATGTTATGCCACATACACATTCTGGCATTTTATGGCGTCGCAATGGTGTGTACTAGTGGCAACGTTTATCATTTCCAATATTTTTCGTTTTGTGACATTGCTTTCCATATAAAAACCATAATGTGAATGGCTTAGCTTACATTTTAAAAATGACAGCACAAGAAATGGAAGATGCGTACTCAGCAATAAATAAATTTTTACTTAAGAGTTTTTTTATTCTTCCAGTTTTTTTGTTTGCTATGTAAAATATGGGCATTCAATAGTTTTTTAAAGCATTGTGATATGTTACTTATTATTCTCTTAGCACAATTAAACAATTAAAAGCAGTATCATATCGGTTGACTGTTTTAAGTTCATGGTCGTGCTCTGACAACTCGTAACTGAGTTCTAATAAATTTTTAGTAAATTCCTGTGGATACCTTATAATTAAACATTTTATAAATTTTTATATTTAAGTTTTCTATGAAATAAACAGCATTTTTTATAAAACTTATTAAGGCTTTATAAAGGGTTTTTGAAACAAAATTATCACACACAATTTTTCTTAAAAAGTCTTTATAAATCCTTAATATTTTGTATAAGAAAGGCTCTTACTTTTTAGTTTTAAAAACATGTTATAATTATGTTAGAATTTCAATAATTAGTTTTTGTTTTAAAACATAAAATATAAAATAAAATAAATTTTTTCACTCGAACAACTATTAAATATCACATTGCGTTTTTATTCGAAGAATGTAATAACACAAAAAATGGAATTTTTAAGTTAATGATGCAGAATTAATCGTCATCCTTAATCCTTGTTTAATCCTTAAAAGCAAAATCAAATTTTCTTTTTCCATTAAGTTGTGTGTGTATTTAAATCCTTAAACTCGTTTTCTGGCAAACTAGTTTGTTTGTTTTTGTAAATAAGCGATATGATATGCTACCAACATTAGTCCAATATCATTAAATATATCGCTGAAGTCTATTGCATGATAAATTAATTCTATTCTATTGCATAAAATCGAAAAATGTTTACCTAACACCGCAATATACATATATACGTGAATGTGCAGTATGTGTAATGGGATGTTTGAATTGAGACACTTAACAGTTTTCTAATAATAGTTTTTATTAAATACCGTAAAATAATAAATAATTTAGCTTAGTTGGTATGGAGAAACAACACTAAGATTATTTTAGGACTATCAAATATCAACAATATTACGATCGCATAAACTTTTCCATCCCTGGCATAGTTTGAATTGCATTTTGTAAAAACAGGGAGCAAATTACGGCATTCGATATCAATCGCAAGTCCCAAGCAAACGCCCCTAGAGTTAAATTTAGACAGATTTAATTTTTTTGCTCAAATTTAGATTTATACTAAGAAAATAAATACAGATTTTAGAAAGATGTACACAGATATGAATATACTCGAATAATCGAATATCTTACCTGATTGATAATTTTTTTTATACATATTCACCCCTTTCGTGAAATATTTTCCCTTTTCACCAAATTGCAGTCGTGAATAATTTTTCCCCTGAAATGTGTTCGTTTTCTAGAATCCCCTTATCGTGAATGATATTTTTCACATGGATTTTTTCACTTTTCCCTTCCTTTATATATATTATATATTTGTTCCTGTTAACTCCTACAAGGAGCATGGGCCGTAAACGGTTTCTGAATTAATACACTCCGTAATTTCAATATTATACTTGCAATTATATATTAAAACTTATAAATAATTATTTTTAGGGCAAGATCAATAAATAATGTCCACGATTAATAACAATAATTCCTTGGAACAGCTTTTTTCATTGAACATGAATCTCTTTGGTTCACATGCCGTAACTTTTATGGCTGTGGTATACTAAAATTTTTTTTATTTATGTGTATTTCTTATTATTAAACTTAATTTGTTTGATTTTCAATTAATTTTGAAGCTTTACAAGTCTTCTTCCCGTCTTTTCATTCACTACGCATTGATAGCAGGAACAAACATTCCCATGAAACTCACAATTGCAAATTTCCCTTCATGGGGAGAGAAAATTTCATGGGAATAAAAATTTAACATTTTATTCACGATAGGGGTGATTTTGTTTTTTTTTGCTGTTTTTTTTTAGTTTAAGAGCATTTTTGTTTAGCGATATTTTTCGGTTTTTTGGGTTTTTTTCCTTTGACGATTTTTTACTTTGGCGCTTTTTTTTTCGTTTTGGAGATTTTTTAGGTAGTTTTTTAGTTTAAGCGATATTTTTAATTTTGACGCTTTATATGCGATTTTTTTTTCTGTTTTAGGCGATATTTTTTAGTTGCTTGGCGACCGTTTTTTGGTGATTTTTTTTGTACCTAAGCGATGTACTTTATTTTTGGTGATATTTCAAGCGCTTTTTTCATTTTGACGATTTTTAATTTTCGAATTTTTTAGGTTTAGCGTTTTTGAAAATTTAAAAAAATTGCCTCTTACGGCTTGCAAGATACAGTAAATTGTCCAACTTATATAGTCAAAATTACATTAACTGACAGAATACCCTTTAATTTTCAATTTTTAAATTTCAAGTGTCTATATACTTATAATTGTCTGCATGTTACATTAGTATTTCAACATGTTTCGTTGCTCGCTTTAGAACACCCCTTAATTGTTTAACTGTTACCGCCAAAGTTCTACACTTTCTTACGGTCCTCGAGAAAAAAGCCTGTGACAGACAGGCTGACAGACGAACTTCGTAGAGAATGCAATAGGGTTGGTTCCCTTTTCACATTTTTTGAGTTATGATACTTTTGCAGCAAAGACTTTATACGACAAGCATGCTCCGTCAGAAATACTTCTAATGAAAAATATATTTGCTTTTAAAATTCTGCTTAAAAGTAGTCCTTATCTCAAAGTAGTTTGGAATGTCGAACTACGCTTTTCCTTAAATATTTTAAGTAGCTTAAGAACAACTGCGCTTGCAGCAAAAAAATAAAAAATAAAGCAAATGATAATAATAATAATTTCTTTTCACATTTCTAACCGATTCGTTTATGTAGTTTTTAATGGCAGCTTGCCAATTTCTTTTATGTTGAGTGAAACAAAAATAAGTTGTTTATCTTTTTTAATTCGTTATTTCTTTCTAAATAAGTTTAAGAGCAGGCGGTACATGGTTGAGATACTTTATTTTGTCAACATTTTCCCACATTTAAGATGATCAACTTTACACATATTTTTGAGGATTTTCCTTTTTCCATAACGTATGGAATGAAATAAAGACTCACTAAATAAATTTTGGCATGTGCATATTTTTGTTATAGTTTAAGTTTGTTTTTTTTTACCATATTTCCGCAGGAATGTTAACAATGTTGTTTGGGATTTGAAATACTATGGCAATCAAGAAGGCGTAGGTAGCGTAGCCACCCATGATACTTGTGTAAGAGAATATAGTAGTAGAAGCAGATGTTGGTCTTAAAGTCATTAAAATTTTAATATCGTTAGCTGAAATGAAAATCATGTACATAGTTACACCCATAGCTGTTAAGTAATGATTAGTAATTATTTAGACGGGTTATATGGATACATAAATGGGTATATATAAAAAATTCCGAATTTTTTTTTGAAAACGTTATAAAACGTATTATACATATTTATTTCAATTTATATACTTATATATACATACGTGCAATTCAATTTATGTTTATGTGTATATAATTATGTGTTTATGTATAATAAATTTACACGTTGAATATGTAATAAATGTATATGTTGTTGGGGTTTTAGTTTATTATATTGATGTTTGATGTAAATGTAGACTATACATATAAAATCTGCACTAACTGCTGCACTTGTTGTTTAAACAATAATAAAAGGTGATGATCTTGCAAAACGGGCCGCTTTTTTTGTAGCCTTGAAGTTAGTTGCAGTTACGAACAACAGATGGGGGTATTGTTGATAATGTCAGGGTTGGACATGTTAATATACTTTTGTTCACTGAGGTAAACAGTAACGACTACATGATTACTAATTTGATTACTTTTTTTTAAAGGTGAGGTAATGATTAAATTACGATTATATTCAGTTTCGTACTTAGTAATCGTGATTACGATTACTAATAATGGAAAAGTAATCTAAATTAGTTCAAATTACTACAAAATAATAAAAAAGAATCAAAAGTATTAAAAAAATAATAAAATTATTCTAAGGATTACTTTTAATTCTTTTTGATTATTTATTAGTTTATTTATTGCATTTCACTTATATTAAAATTTAAAATATTTAATCATTTGACAAATGAGCAAAATTTTGAGGAATGTGTATGTGTATATGTTTTTTTTTTGCTTTTGTGATTTTCAAAAATATTTTTTGTGAATTCTCAAATCATTTTTTAAAAGTCTGTGATTAAGATAAGAAGTTTGTGGCTGTTCAAATTGTGTGGTTTGAAGTCTACTGACATTTTGTCGAAGCGACTATGAAATGCATATAGACAATGCTTAACCACCAGCAAAATATTTCACTTTATGTTTTTCTTTATATTTTTTTCTCAGATTGATATTATTGATGTTGTTATATAAACGAATATGTTAAGAATTTCTTAAACAAAAAACTTCTAATTATATAAATTTCTTTAGAACTCTTTCAAAATAATGTAATCTTAATTCAGAATGTTTGAAAATAATCAAAAAGAATCAAAAGTAATCTTTGAAAGAAATCGGATTAATTTTTCATTAATTTTGATTCCTTTAGATTATTTTGTAGTAATTTCAAGTAATTCAGATTACTTTTCGATTTTAGTAATCGTTATCAATTATTTATCAGCAATTCTTTTGAAGGCAATTATATAATCATTACAATTCTTTTTAAAATGTAATCTAATTGATTACTAATCGTAATCGTGATTTAACAGCTCTGGTTACACCTGTTTTAAATTTTGTAGGAAACAGAATAGATACACTAATAAAAAATTATTCAAGTGACTGAAGTCAATTTTCAATTCTGCTGATTTTTATAGTAAGGGCTTGAAAATTTGTTTTGATGGGTAGTATGTAATCATTGATAAAAATTGCATTTTAATTTTTTTTAGTGTAGTATAAGCTTATGGCAACCCTTTTTTAGTATAAGCTTATGGCAACTTACTGAAATGTATGTTAATTTGATTTTAGGGTGCTTTCCTGTAAAAGATCACTACTTGGAGAAAATAAAGACCGCTCAAAACAATGATACAATTCTACAAAGGTTACGCATCTTCTGCTACAGTGGATGGCCATCGCGAAGTCAGATACCGGACTTTCTGGTTCCATACTACCAGTATAGAAATGAAATATCTGTGGCAGATGATATTGTCATATACGGTAGTAGGATAATAATACCTGTTGACTTACAACAAGAAGTTTTAAAATTCATTCACATGGGACATCAGGGCCTGACCAAATGCCAGCGTAGAGCTCAAGCAAGCGTGTGGTGGTTAGGTTTGTCTAACCAATTGGAAAAATTAATTAAGGACTGTAAAATCTGTATAGAGTATCGATCTAATGATAACTATTATGAAGCTTTTTTCAGCTACAGATCGACACCTTTGGAAAACGGATTTTCACCAGCGGAACTTATGATGGGCCGTAAAATTAAGACACATTTACCAGTATTACCACGATTGTTGAAAGTAGACAACCAGAAAGTTATGGAACGTGAACATAAAATTAGAGAGAAAAATGAAACGAATTACAACAAGAGGCACAACACTAAGGAACTTTCAGAACTAAAAGAAGGGGAACGAGTTTGGATAACAGATCTGAAAAGCTATGGCATCATCACGAAGAAATTAGAATTTCCGCGCTCTTATTTAGTAAAGACAGAAAAAGGCACATACCGAAGAAACCGTTGGCATCTGGTACCTGCTAGGATGGAACAACATCAAGGTTACGATTACTCAGATGAGGTTACTTTTAATGAAGGGATTAATGTGAAGGATTGTAGTACTTCAAATGAAGTTAATGACAAAACTACTGTAACAGATTATGATATCCAAAATGAAATAGATAATGGTAATAGTACTATTGATTCTCAAGATAAAATTGTAAACGAGAATACAGTTCCCCAGGCTGAAGAGTACGAAAGTGGGGCTGGATGCTCGGCAGGTATTTCTAGAGCTGGTAGGAAAATAAATCTACCATCTTATTTGAATGATTATATAATTGACTATAGGAGGGGGATGTAGTATAAGCTTATGGTAACCCTCTTTTAGTATAAGCTTATGGCAACTTGTTTTTTAAGCTGTATGAGCTACTAGATATATTAGACACTTGAGGCTCAGTTAGCCGACTGTAATGTAATGTAACTGTAACGTAAAAAACAGCTGATTGATATTTTTATATGAAAAGTAGGTTACGTTACATTACATTTCTATAACCATTTTCATTACTTTTCACATAACAAAATCGAGCAGCTGTTTCTTACTGCTGCGGTTACATTACATTACAGTCGGCTAACTGAGCCTTTACTCCGGTGCACGTTTATGATAAAGAACTCAATATAAGAACTTAGAACATTAAATAAAACCTATATATAATATATATACTACAGATGAGAAATTGTGTTACTTATTAATAAATACTACAGTTAGTTACATGGTTATTGTTAATATATTGCTTCCAGGAATTTGTTTGGCCTTTTTTCTCTATATGGTTACTTATTTCCTCGTCCGGCAAATGGTTTTGTTTTTGTTGTTGATATATTTATTTCCTCATCGGTTTACATGTATTTTATCTACACTTCTGGCAGCTGATTACGTGAAGTTGCCACTGCGGTTACTGCCTTACCGACTGACACTGTCTTATCCACTTGCTGTGCACACACGAAATGGTTTTTCATTTCATGTGAACATATACAAAAATTTTGAACTAAGTTGGCTTGTTTATTAATGGATGCAGCTAATTTTGTGAATCTTAAAAAATGTTTTGAAATTTATTTTAAAGGCAACAAAAATTACAGAATTATCAATAAAATACTCAAAAATCAACAACATTTGTAAAGTTTAAATGAAAAGTAACTATGTAATTTATGTCTGGAAAAGTTACACATAAATTCCATTATAATTCCCATAATTGTTTATAAGCGTAAAAGAATAAGAAACACAAAATGACTGTAAATTAATTTATGAGTATAATATGCCAGCAGATTAAAAAAATATTCTTAAGCGTATAAAACTTATTTACACATTAATGGCTAAAATTTCTTGAACAAAGTTAATTAAAAGAAATTAACATCACAAAAAGATTTCCAGCCAAAGGCAACTTTTGCTCTTCCTCCCAGAATATAAATTGGTCTTTGTGAGGTTTTTCCTTTTCACAAACAAAAAAATCGTAAGCTTTAAGAAAATAAGTTATTATTCTGGCTCTTTTGCTTTCCTTCTTTTTCATTAAAAAAAAGATTCATTACATTTTAGTACAAGTGTTGTCGTGTAATTAACCCCAATTGACTTTTATAAGATTTTCAAGAGTGTGCTTGCACAGTCCTCCTCCTCCCACAGTTTGCTTACATATTTATTTCCCTTCTCTTTTGATGACTTTATCGTTTTATTGATGCTTATTTTAGCACTTTTTACTTGCGCTTCAATAATCCAGAGACACTGAATTAAAACAGAGCTGCAAAGTAAAAAGGAACACTTAAAATAAACTTTGTATTTAGAGCTAAAATGCTATAAATTTTGAAGCCAAAAGCAATTTAACACCAAATTAGACATAAATTTTAACTCTCGTTTTTGGAAAAATGAAAACATACATAATGACCATTTGTCCTGCTGAATGTATGGCTGATAGACAGACAGGCAGTGGTGTTTTTATTCGATATAAAATGGTCAAATATAAAATGAATTAATGGCATGATTGGGGACAAAATTGGCAGCATGTAAAACATAAAATTATGATTAAAATGGAGCATAATGATGGATTTTGTTTTTGTTTTTATTTTTATGCTGCTGCCAAATGGCAAAATATGCAGTGAAAAAGATGGATGGAAGATTTTTATGAGCTAATGATGTAATGAGCAATCATAAAAGTTTGTAGTTTGTTGTTGTTTTGTTTCTGGAAACACCATCAATGTAAGATCAAGCAAATTGCCACAGTGGTACAATAATAGTTGATTACTTAATAAAAAAACAAGAGATTGAAGATGTCTTGAGTTTTTCATGATTCATGCTTAGTTTTTTTTTTATAAAACATTAAATTTAGGGCCATTATGGCATGGATAAAGACTTTTTCATTTTTACCACTTCATTTTAACCAAAAGTGACAAGTTCATCCTACCTGTAACTTTTATCGTGAGGTATAGTCATTTGAAGTTACCATATTTTCATCCCTTGCCACACTTTCTACTTTATAAATTACAGCCAAATTTATTTGGTTAAAATATGGCATAAAACAAAAATTATACAACACAAAAAACATAATAATAAAACAAAAACCAAAAGAATTGACAAAAATGGTTTCACTATGTTTGTAATTTGACAAATAAACAGAAGCAAGTTGCCACTATTTATTTTTCACAAACAATTCACATAAATGTTGCCACCAAACAAATATTGTATTATTTATTTTATCGGAAAGTTGTAATAATGGACATTTTTTAATACCATGTTCACACTTATGGTCTTAAACGTGTTTAAGGCAATTGTTTTAAAAATCTCAACACAACCGTTCACATTAGATTTGAGATGTTTAAGGTTGACGTTTTGTCAATGAATTATTGTATTTGTAAGAACTTACGAACAATTATGCTTTTTTATTGGTTAATTATTTTCAAACCACAATTTTTCTTGTAAATATTTTAGTATTCTGAAACTAATTACTTGTTTACCAAATAATTTTTGACGTGACGCCATTTAATAACAACACAAAGTTGCCAGAGTTATCAAAAAACGGACTGAACATACTCCATTATCGTGTTTAAGGAAGTGTTTAAATCTTAAACACTTCATTTGAGATGTTTAACAAAACAAGTCAATCGTCGTGTTTAAGCTCTTAAGCACGAATGAGGCGTTAAACACTTTTAAAACCATAAGTGTGAACATAGTATAAAGGTCACTTACAAGTTCAGTTTTGCTAAAGTTACGATCGTCAAGTCGTAGTAATGACCCATAATGTTTCAAAAACTCCTTAATGTTTAAGTTACAAAAATCTTAAGTCAAGTCATCTTTCAGAAAATAAATTCAGTAAAGTGCGGCTTACGGACACTACATATGTAATACTATACGAACTTTAGCCTATATAATCGTTTTTTTAGTTTCGCCGATTTTTATAGTCTTAGCGATTTTTTTAATTTTAGCGATTTTTCTTATTCTTGGCGTTTTTTATTTTGGGAGTTTTTTTCGGTTTTTAGTAATTTTTTTTGGTTGTTTTCAGTTTTAGGGAATTTTATTAATTAGTCTTGGCTTTTTTTGTTCTAGCAATTTTTTCAGTTTTTGACTAGTTTTTCGGTTCTTTTTAGTTTTAGGGATTTTTTAGTTTTGGGACTTAAATGATTTTGTTTTTAATTTTTTTCGGGCTCTCCAATTACATATCTATGAAGTCACAATAAATTTTCATTCAAAACCAGTTCGATCATACCTTAAAAAATAACGAAAACTGACTTTTCCTTACTAGTCTCTATGTAGGTAGTTCAGTAATTTGCCTCTCCCGTAAAAAATAGTTAACGGGAATAGTCTAGTTTTGTTCACCACCTCCGATTTTATTCGGCTGTTTTTTAGTTTTAGCGTTTTTTTTTAGTTTTGGCGCTTATATTTCGCTTTGGTGATTTATTTCGGTTTTTGATGATTTTCTTTAGTTTTTGGCTACAGTTGTACTCCTAGTGATTTTTTGAACTTCAGGGAATTATTTTATTTTTGGTGATATTTTTTATTTAAGCGGGTTTTTGATTTTGGCGATTTTTCGTTTCGTCAATTTTGAATTTTTTTAGTCAGCAATTTTTTTCGTTTTGCTAATTAGGGTTCCGTACACCAAAGATGAAAAGGAACCCTATTGTTTTCGCTACGCTGTCCGTCTGTCCGTCACACGGTATTTTCTCAGGAACCGTAAGAGCTACGGACCTGAAATTTGGATATAGTATGTAGAATCTTGGCCGCTACAGCAACAAATACATGAGAATTAAAAATTAAAGGGTGTTCCAAAACGAGCAACGAAAAATATTAAAATCCCATGTAATATACATACAATTGTATGAACATATGTATATTGAAATTTGAAATTTGTAAAATTAGTGTATTTTTATACAGACTACAACAATAACATTAAAATTTAAAAAAATTTAAATCAAAGGGTGTTCTATCAGTTAATGCAATTTTGACTATGTAATTTTGACAACTTGCTGTATCTTGCAAACCGTAAGAGGCAAACTCTTGAAATTTTCAAAAACGGTAAAATTAAAAAAAACCGAAAATTATAAAATCGCCAAACAAAAAAAAAAAAAATCGCCAAAAATTAAAAAAAATCGCCAAAACGAAAAAAAATCGCCAAAATTCAAAAAAAAATTTCTAACACTAAAATAAATCGCCAAATTCAAAAAAATCGCCAAAATGAAAAAAAAACGCCAAAATGAAAAAACGCCAAAAATCGAAAAAAATCGCCAAAACACGAAAATGTCGCCAAAACTAAAAAAAATTTAATAAAAAACAATTCGCAAAAATTAAAAAAATCGCCAAAAATAAAAAAATCGCCAAAATAAAAAACGCCAAAAACCGAAAAAAATCGCCGAAACAAGAAAATAAAGTGTCAAAACTAAAAAAAGAGCCAAAACTTAAAAAAATCGCCAAAACCGAAAAAGCGCAAAAACCGCCAAAACAAAAAAAAACTGAAAAGACCCCAAAAACGAAAAAATGCCAAAACTATATATTATATAGGATGAAGTTTGTATTAAATTACATATCTAGTGTTCGTACGGAACCCTTCGTGCGCGATTCAGAGTCGCACTTTACTGATTTTTTTTATTCTTAGCGATTTTTTAGTTTTGGCGCTTAAATATCCTTCTTGCAATTTTATTGGTTTTTGGCAATTTATCTGCTTGTTTTTTAGTTTAAGCGTTTTTTTTTCGTTTTTTTTTTGCACATGTATTGTTTTGGCGTTTTTTTTAGGTTTTTGACGATTTATTTTAGTTTTTTGGTGACCTTTTTACTGTTGGTGATTTTTTTTTTGCATTTTACCGATTTATTGCATTTTGAGGAAATTTTTTCATTTAAGCATTTTCTTTTTGATTTTGGTGATTTTTTAATTTTGATGATTTTTCGTTTCGGCGATTTCTTAATTTTGGGACTTAACGATTTTTTTTGATTTGGAAATTTTTTTCGATTTTGGCAATTTTTTCGTTGTTTTTTAGTTTTAGCGTTTTTTTTTTAGTTTTAGCGCTTATACGAGTTTATTTATTATTTTGGCGATATGTCTTAATTTTTGAAGATTTTTTTTTGGTTTTTAGCGATCTTTTTTCTTCTGGCGAGTGTTTTGAATTTCAGCGATTTATTTTGTTGTTGGTGATATTTATCCTTTAAGTGCTTTTTTGATTTTGGCAATTTTTCGTTTCAGCAGTTCTTTGATTTGGGATTTTTTCAGTCAGCAATTTTTTTATCTTAGCGTTTTTTTTCGTTTTGCAATTTTTTTTAGTTTTAGCTTTTTTTAGTTTTTAGCGATTTTTTTTTTAGTTTTGACGTTTATAGATTTCTTAGTTTTAGCTTTGTTTTAGTTGGTTTTGGTGCTTTTTTCGTTTGCGTATTTCTTTTATAGTTTTTTTTGCGATTTTTGGGTTGTTTTTTAATTTTAGCTATTTTTTAGTTTTAGCCTTTATATTTTGCTTCGTCGATGTTTTTGGTTTTTGGTATTTTTTCGGTATTTTGGCAACCTTTTTCTTCTGATGCTTTTTTTCTCACTTCAGCGATTTATTTTTGGTGATATCTTTCATTTAAGCGATTTTTTTTTTATTTTGGTGACTTGGCGTTGTCATATATTTGTTGTTGCAGCAGCCAAAGTTTTACATATTCTTTGAGAGTTTTAGCTGCGTAGCTCTTGCGCTTCTTTAGAAGAAACAGACAGACGAGCAATAGGGTTTGATTTCTTTAATGTATGGAAACTAAAAGATAAAAATTAAAATTGATTGACAGTGGTATTTTGGTGTTCGAACCTTATTTCTTCGAACACGAAGTTTCATAATAAGTTTGTTGCTTGTTGTTTTTTAATTAAAAATAATTCTCGAAACATTTTTTATTATACCTGCAATAAAAAAGTGTGATATGTTTGTCTATGAAGATGTCCCTTAGCAACGTGCCAAAGTGGAGAACTCCTAGTGATCTAAACATAAACAGGACTCATAATGCACCTGCCAGTCTGATTCGAGTCGTTGGAAAACCACTTTAAGCTGCTACAAATTTTCTGTTTGAGTCTATTTTGTTTCTTCCGTAAAGACATTTCAAATTAATTAAACTGTTTGCCATAAAATTCCATTATAATTATCTAACAATCAAACTAATTATTTTAATGGATAGCTGGAAATCAACCTTTAGCCTAGTTAAAATTATACCTTAAAAGCATTTAATAAAGGAACTTGAAAGTTTTATTTTATATTATTACAAGCAAATTACATCTTTATAGAAAGTTTCAGCACTCACCCGACTCTCCATTAAAACTTATTCAAATTAAATAGTTGTTAATATAACTTTAGTTATAAATCAAAATGTAACATGACCTCCAAAAGAAAATCTACACAGCAATTTGATTTATGTCCTTTTCAAAAATAAAACGTAGCCAACAAAGCATCAAATATACTTCTCCCAAACTAAAACTTAATTTCTCTAAGGAAAAAGTATTAGAAAAAAGTAAACAGGAAAAAAAGAAAACTCAAGTGCGTAAACTAAACTGAAAATAGCAAATAAACTTATTCAAACGACGAAATACTAAATGACTAATTAGCTGCCACTTGAGGCACATAAAAATAGTGGCGCAAATTATAATCTACAATAGTCGACATATTTGAAGTGAGCGCAACTGCACACCACTGTTTCTGTAGCTTTTGCTGGCTTCAATTTAAATGTAAATAACGGCTGAACAACATGAACAATTAATAAATGTTCAACGTTCAACTGAGAAGCAACATAAAAGAGAAGTCAGTCAGCCTTCCATGGTCATCAGCATAAAATGAAAATAACGTTTTCTTTACGAGTGTTATGGCAAAAACTATAAAAAAATAACCAAATATTATATTTTTTAATACAGAAACGTGTTACTGTGTGCGTATGCATGTGTGTGTGCGTGTGTGTGTGTGTGTGCTTACCAACATATCGCCTCAATTCAAAATTAGGGTTATTAACATTTACAACAAAATTAATGGGTACAACAACGCCAGCAAAATATAATAAATTTATATTCCTTTTAATAACCCCATACTTTTATACTCTTCGCATTTATGTAAATGTTGAAATCGTATTAAATTAAAAGATTAAAAAAAAAAGAAAATGAAATGTCCCTCTAGTCAACCTAGAACCATATGTCTATATGTCAATACTCTTTCTCCAGCAACAATTGCACTAGTTAAAATGTCGACAACTTTCCGTTTATGCGTGAGTAGAGATACGTTAGAGACGACAGTTCTAGTGTATTTCTGGTGATATTGTCAATGAACGCGTCAATAGTTTGTTTTTCTTTTTTATTATGTTGTGCAATAATATTAAATAAATATGTATTTATATGTAGACGAGGGTCACTAAAATCTACGAGTGAATCTTCGATTCAAATATCTCCATATGGTCGCAAAAGAACGACCTTCTCAATATTGCTAAAGTCTACTGATAGATTTTGAATGACAACCCTATGTTATTTGTCAATAGGCATTTGCATTGGCTGGGGTACACCTAGTCAGTAGCACTATTGACAATGTCACTAGAAAATCACTATAAGTTTACTATTGACAACGAGAGAGGATATATCGATATTGTAGACTAGAGCCCCTAAAATTTACTAGTGAATATTTGGTGCCAATGTCTCCATGTGGTCCTGAAAGAACTACTAACTCAGTAGTGCTATAGTCTAGTGGTGGATTTTCAATGACAAGCTAATGTTAAATGTCAATAGATGATACCATTGGCTGGGGTACACCTGGTCAGTAGTGCTACTGACAACGTCACTAGTAAATCACCACAATTTCGCTATTCGCACTTTCTGCAGGGGTTTAACACATAAAATAGGCAGGGGATAATAATTGGTGATGTTACCGCCAACAACATACATTTTTGTTCACCAATAACAAGCTGGTTTAAAGTGACATTAAAATTGTCAACAAATTGTTAAACATTATTAAACCAATACAAACAAACAAGCACCTGCACGTGTTCCTTGAAGGCATGTGTTTTAATGAAAGGTCAATGTAACGAATGCCGAGCAAGCAATTCTCCAACAGACACATACACACACACACTTGTAGCAGGGGTACTTAACCACACAAATACATACATACAATGAAGGGAGAAAAAGTGTTGCATAAGACATCCTTTACATGTTAAAATATTTATGTGGGGCGTTGTACATTTGAGTGGGGCAAATTAACATATTGTTACAACAGCAAAAAAAAAAAAAAAAAAAAAAAAAACTTTTACTATATTATGTCGTAATTAAAAGTACTGAAATGTGATTAAAAATTTGGAAAGTTGAATTAGATTTTGCAAATTTTAATGTTTGAAACAAAATAAAATTTATTTTATATTGAATAATACTTCCTTGATAATTTTTTTTATATAAGGTTAGGTTTTTCAGGCTGCCGAATCTAGAGAAACTGGCTCACTTGGGTACTGATACTGATACTGTAACTAACTGTTGTACCTGTTGTGCTGATCCTTCGTCATCTCATTTTGTACGAATAAATTGACTAGCCCAATTCACAAATGGTCTTGCATTGTAGCATGTGCAAAATGGTATAGTATATTGATACTCACCACTTAACAATTCTTAGGGGTGAGTATCAATATACTGTTACGTAAAAATATTCCTACAGGGTTAATGCAAAGAACTATATAGAAGTATTTAACTGAAGTACTAAACGTACACACATATTTACGTGTAAACACTATAGCAACAACAATAATTGTGTACATAACTACAGACATACACACATACAAATAAAAGTGCGAGCACTTATGGTAACCACCCTCTACTACCAGTAAGACACCGCATTGCCAACATGAGAGTCGTTACTTTGAAATTCAAAAACAACGGCCAATCGAATTATCTACAAACGCCTAGAAGCAGCAACATGAATTTTCCCGATTGTGCTAGAGGACTGTTTTAACATCTGGCTACCAATAGAAAATGACAATACAGATGGCCACATGCATAGATGCCATTACTAAGTACAGACATGTTATTACGCCGTCTATCGGGCGAACATTCTAGAACCGGCTCCTGTACTATAAAAAGTGGCAGGATGTGCGAGAACAGGGCAGTGCTAATCAGAAAGTAGTCAAGTTAAGACCCGTTGAAAGTGGATAATAACGATAAGAAGAAGTTAAGTAAAGACAAGTTGTAATTTGCTTCGTTAAGAATAAAAGGAGAAACAGTAGCAAATAAAAATTGTGTGTTATTTATTTTTATTTTTGAGCAATCAAAAGAACTCACACGTTTAATAAAATTTAAACGTAACAATACTATACCGTTTTGCACTTGCAGTGATGCAAAACCATTTGCACAAGATTGTGATTTGGGCTATTATTTTTATATTGTATTCCGATATTCTTGCAAGGTCATGCAGAAATGGAAATAACCTTAGGACTACAGGGGAAGACTGGAAGACCTGGATTAAGCGTAAAATATCTGCTTACTTACCCACACATTTGTAGATAAATAGCTGCTCAAGTTCTAATTTGCTTATTCATTTCAAAAGTGCATGGGCTTCCATCGAGGTAAAAAACTTAAAATAAATATTTCACATATTTTAATTTCGATATTAGGGTCAAAATTTTAATAAGCGACGAACGGATTTTCTCGACCACCTTTTAATCTTATGAAACTTAGTTGTCTCGTTGCACGTTACTTAACTAAGATAAATATAAAATTTTGGACTTCCAGCTTCTGTTTTTCCTGAGATATGGCACGTCAAAAAATGAAAAAGTAATTAATGTGGTCCGCCATTATTGCTCATATCTCCAGAAGTTATTAAGATGCAGGGTCGAAATTGGTCTTGTTTAATAGATATTGAGAATAGTTTTTAAACTGCATTTAGTTTAACTTTTTTTCTGAAAAGTCAAAAATCACTGTCACATGATTTAAAGTTTGGGGAACTATATATCAAAAAATGAAATTTTTAAAATTCTAAAAAAAACATATGTTAATAATGACAGTCTCCTCTGCATTTTGTGTCAAAAAATTTGAGTGAGCTCTTATTAGTTCCTGAGATATAGACAATAACTTGAAATTATTTGGGAAATTTGTATACTATTTTTTTTTAAATTTTTTTATTCCTAGTGCACGTAGGAAAACTATTCAACATTTATTTAATGTTTGTTTAATGAATAACGTTTTCTATTATTTTACAATGAACTCCGTATTTGTTTTTTTTTACGTTATTAAATTAATGAAACATATTCTTTCTTTAGTGATATATTTCATATTATCTCGATTTACCAAAAATTAATTTGAAATTCGTTGCTAGCTGTCAATGTATGATCATTGATTTGAAACATAATTTTGCTGAGAGTATAAGAAGCAACACATATCATGGCTTCGTAAAGTATGTTTATGGTTAAATTATATTTTTATATCGAAATTAAACAAATCAAAAAATAAAGCCTCTTGAGTAAAGAACTTCCTAAAATATATTTACAGAAAAAAGTATTCACCATTTAAAGTTTTCAATTAAGAATTTGATCGATTCAATTAAATTTTTAATTGTATTAAGTAATTTGATTGGAAAAACTTAATTGATATAATCAAATTGTTAATATGTGAAAATTTAATTATTTCTTTAATTGATATTATAAATACTTCAATTGATATTACAAAATCATTCATATCACTTTTTTGTGTGTAAAAAATAGTTTTTAATTAGTTACTTTTTACAGGGTGGCGCAGAATGAGCTATAAGGTTTGAATTCTTTATAACTTTTTTAATTATTATTCTTTCTTTTTTTCAGAATTTTGCGAAAAAGACTTGGGTAATTAATTATGAATCCTTACACGATCGAATAACGTACAAAAATAATTGAATTTTATTTTTCAAACTAACAGTCTATTGTGTTGACACAGCGTGCATATTGTCGTCTTTGGGAATATTTGAGAGAAAGAGTGTACGTTAACAAACCAAGAACCATACTCCAACTAAAAACCAACATTCGAAATGAAATCATGGCCATTGCATCCGAAATTTCGCGAAAAGTTATGGAAAATATGAGATCTATACTCTCTCTGACTAAAAAGAGCACATATGTGCGAAGCAGAAAATGGACATCACTTACAGGATATAATTTTTTTTACTGTAAAAAAAATTATAATAATCGCATAAATAAAAAAACTGTAAACCCTTTAAACCATATGGCCATATTTTTCGCCACCCCGTACTAACAAATAAATCAATTTTCCAACCCTGGAACCATATATTTGATTTTTCTGATTATTGCTACCAATTTATTACTTTCTAAAATATAAAATATGTTTATTTAAAAATATATATTTTTATTTAATTACTTTTGTATACCAAAAAAAGGAATTTTCCACCCTAGAACCATATTTTTAATTTTGCTGATTTTTAATATTTTTTTAATATCTTATCTTTCAAAAATATAAAATATGTTTAATTAACAAAAAAAATTTTTGTTCTTAGGCAGCAGCTTCTTTACACCAAAAAGAATTTAAATTTTACAGCTCTGAAGATGTATTTTTTATTTTTCTGATTTTTTATACCAAACTTTTTCTTTTGATAACATAAAATGTTTTTAATTTATAAGGAAAAAGAAAAAATTAGTTTGACCAAAAATTAATTATACCAAAAAAGGTTAAATTTTCTAATCCTTATAGATTTTTAAGATATTTTTCTAAAACACTAAATATCTTGAATTTATAGAGAAAAAGAAAAAAACTAGTTTTAGTAGGTTACTTTTACATATAAACAAAGTTAAAATTTTTCAACCCTGAAACCATTATTTCAATTTTTGTACTAATTTATTTCTTTCTGAAATATAAAGTATGTTTAATTTAACAAAGAAAGAAAAATTAGTTTTATTTAGTTACTTTTATATATAAAAAAAGCTTAAGCTTTCCAGCTCTGGAGATATATTTTTTATTTCTTTGATTTTTTATACCAAACTTTTTTTTTTCGAAATTATAAAATGTATTTAATGTCCCAAATAGTTTAAATTTTCCAACCCTGGAATCATCTGTATAGATTTTTAAGATTTCTTTCTAAAATATAAAATATCTTTAATTTATAGAGAAAGATAAAAAACTAGTTTTAATAGGTTACTCTTGTATATCAAAAATGTTAAAATTTTCCAACCCTTGAAAAAGGTTTTTGATTTTTCTGATTTTTAATACTAATTTATTTCTTTTTAAAATATTAAAAATGTTTAATTGGCAAAGAGAGAAAAATTAGTTTTATTTAGTTACTTTTATACATAAAAAGCTTAAACTTTCAACTTTCACCTGGTTACTTATATATATATATATATATATATATATATATATATATGTATAGATGTATATAAGCAACTCTGAAATCATACTTTTACATTTTTCTGATTTCTTATAAGAATCAATTTCTTTCTAAAATACTAAATATCCTTAATTTATAGAGAAAAGAAGAAAAAATTTTCCAACCCTTTGATTTTTAATACTAATTTGAGGTGTAAAATATGTTAATTAAAAAAAGGGAAAAAGCTAGTTTTATATATACATATATAGATATGTATGTAATGCCAAAAAAATATATAAATTTTCCAGCCCTGGAAATTTTTTTCAATTTTGCTACTTTTCAATACCAATATATCTTGGAATATTTTTGACACACCTGTCTTTTAACAAATACAAACCCGCGTAGCAATTAACTTGTCTGCAGAAATACCCGTGGTCTATGGCGGTAATCGAACACACAACCTTTGGACTGACTAGATAGCATCGATACAATTCACAGAGTCACATGACTGAACATCGGGACTGTAGCTTTTCTGGGAGCTTCGAAAAATTGATTTCACATACCGACAGATGGACATCGCTTATTCGACTTCCCTATTGACAATTACCCAGAGTATAATATACCTCATAGGTCGTATTTTAATAATGTGGAAGTTAAACACGGAATGACAAACATATGTATATATATATATATATATATATATATATATATATATCTATATCTATATCTATATATATATATATATATATATATATATATATATATATATATATATATATATATATATATATATATATATATATATATATATATTATATATATGTATATCCTATCCCATAAATCAAAACTTACCAAACAAGTCAGCAAAAAAGTAATTCGTGGGCACTTCATCAGCATCCACGTTTTTTTCTTCTCTTCTTTAGAAAAATCACATTGATTAAAAAATTAATTCATTCAAAGAATAATTTAAAATAATAAACTTAAATCTGATTAATAAATTATTCCTGCTTGTTTAATATTAAATAATTTTCGTTAATGGAATGTCCCGCATTAACATAAATTGCACAACTTCCTTGCAACTAAAACAACTAATGATTGTCATGTTTTAGACTTGGCAGTTTTTCTTGAAGCAGTTATCTTCAATTCTCTTGTAAAACTGCTCGTTTGTTTAGACTCAGACGGTTTCGTGTTCAATTTTCCTATTGTTTTAATGCTGCGAATGAAATAACAAAAGAGAATTGAAGTAACTTTTCTGTACAAGCAAGTCAGTACCCCTCTTCTTTCTTCTTTCCTCTCTCTCCCATAAACTCAGACTTGCTTCAAGAAAAACTGCCGTGTCTAAAACATGAGATTGCAAACAAATATTAGTTTATCTATCGATTGTCTCCAAGTATGTACATATCATTTGTGAATACAGACATATATTACATCCAGATGTAAGTACACACACATACATATGTACATACATATACATATGAAACGCTACCCCAACATGTCTATCAAAATCCAAAATCTAATGTTTGCTAAATAAATAACTAAACTTTAAAATGCTAACTTTCCTAATTGATATTGGCAATAAATTAAGGTAAAAAAAGTTATGTAGCAGGATAATAGAAATACACAATAAAATTTTATGGCCTGTAAAATAAGAAGACCCTAACAAAGAGGAACAATTTAATACAAAGTAATTGAAAAAAAAGAACATTCTAGACACAAACAAGGTCATTTAAAAATTAAAATAAAAAATTTTATTACACCAGTACTTACTTACCTACTTATGAAAATGCATGACCTTCATTGCAAATCTGCCACTTCAATTACAATTAAATGAGAATGGAAATTTTAAATAATAAAAAGAAAGTAAGGCTGAGTTTACATATGTCATTTCCTGTGTCTCATTTGCCCAAAAAAGCGTAACCAACTAATTACTAATGAAAAACTGTTTGATTCAGGCATGTATTTATTGATTTAAAATGTTTCCAATCATGTTAGATTCTATAAAATTGTATATTAGTTATGTCTGGAACTATTTAACTTAATAAATACATGTCTGAATCAAACAGTTTTTCATTAGTAATTAATGGTTATGCTGTTTTTACGCTTGTGTGGCACAATGCACACAGATGTAAACCCGGCCTTAGTACAAAATAAATTAGGCTAACAACAGCTAAATAAAATACATACATAAGTATATACATATGTAATTCTTAAAATAAAATCCACAACAACAAAAATCCATAAATTATTTTGATATACAGCACACGCACTTAAATGGAAACTAAACTGTGGACAGTAAAAAAGGTGGATTCCCAACTTAAGAGCATTTACAAATATTAAGAGCATTACAATCCACTTGTTTGCTTTGAACCTGCGTTCTTTAGATGAAAACTACAAGCATGAAAATTGTGTATTGTTTTTTTGGTTTTTAGTTGAAATCTAGGTCCTTTAATGTTTAACTGAATAGTACTTGATTTACTTTTCTTGTTTATGCATGCCATAAAGTAAATGTCTGAGAAAATAAAGAACCATGAAAAAAAGGAAAGCTTATTGTGGCTAATAATGTCTTAAACAAAAAAAAAAAAAAAATAATTTAAGTGATAATTTCTTAAAAACATCTTTTAATTATTATTAATTTTTAGCTCACGTTTCACTTTGACAATAAAAAATTTATATCACGGATAAATTTTGGATATGTTTTTTGTTTGTTTTCTTTTTAATCAGAACTTTTTTTACTGGCTGCTGGCCAGACGGCCTTGACACGGCAGCTATTTCCATTGAAAAGGCTTTCTGCTTTACTTTTTTATTTTATGAATTCTCATGGACACAATTCAAATTAATTTATTTTTCTATGAAACTTACATAGATGATTTAGCTCTAACAAATATTTTTGTGTGAAAAACATGAATCTAGGCTACATAGAAAAAAAAGTGTTCCTGCAATAAAAAACTTTAATTGAAAATACAATCAAAGATCAATAAGAATCATTCAATCAATCAATTTAAGTCAATTTAAATTTTATTTTAAAATTTAATCAATTACAAAGTTTAATTGACTCAATTACCCTTTAAATTGATTTTTTGTTTAATTTTCAATTAAAGTTAATGATTGCCAAAAATATTTTTTTTGTGTAACTTTCATAACTTGTACATTTGCGATGCCTTGTTTTTATTATGTACAGATACAAAGCAGCGAAAACTTTTAATCATAAGCAGAAACTTGGAAATTTTAGGGGTGGAAAACTATCGATGGCACTATCGATATTATCTTTAGTTTATTTGTTTTGCAACTATCGATGTTTTTATTCTGCAATCGATTAATACTTGAAAACAATCGATATTTTTTAGTCACTATCGATAGTAATTGATACACCACTAAATCAAAAAAATATAAATATGTTGCTGCAGTCGTAAAGTAGCTCTGGGCGAGTCAACATCACGCGTCGTTGGCAATTATTTCTTAATTGCAACCAGGCCACTGTTGTTTATTGGCCTTCGGGAGTTTTGCGTCTCACTCGCACTGGTTGACTGATCTGCCACGGACTACCGTATAATTTTGCGGTTCTTTTGTGAAATTTCCTTAACAACCATGTTGCTACTTCCTATGTGAAGGCATAGTTCGTGTACAGTCAGTCACAAAAACTTTTGATAGTGAAACTATCAATAGTTTTTCATCTCTAGGCTGCTTGCTTGTTTGCACCATTTTTACTAGTTGTCGAGGAAGTTTGTACTACGGAATTATGAAACACTAAACTTTGTTCAAATACAAAGCAATTGAGATCTTGGAAGTCAGCATTATTATGATATAATGAAAGAACCTGGATTAAATAATTTTTTTATCGATATATTTATTCGTTAGCGGCAACCATAATATGATTCTGTATTTTTTTTAACGATAGTGTACATTGTAATACGTAATGAATCGTCAAATTATACAACATAAAATGTCTTTGGAAAGGGAGTCCCTATAGCCCCTTTTTATTTTAAAACAGCTGGGGGCGGGGGGGGGTCCCAGCTAAAACTTAGGCGTTCAAAAGAACTGCCAAAAGAAGTTTTGAAATTTTAAAAGAAAACAAGGCTAAAGAGCCGATTTATGTTAATCAAATTAAAGTCAGATTTTATTCTACTTATTCTTTGGCTTATATACTAATTTTGAAAATAAATCTTAACCTTTCTAACTTATTCTAAACATACAAATATTATTGTTTTCTCTTTCAATACTATGAAGGATCGTATTCACATTCTCACTTGACCAATCATCGTGTTTTATATTTAAAATTGCACTCAAACAAAAATGTGTCGCTCAAACAATTATTCATAAGCAGTTCAGCATTGCACCATGCATGCATACAATGAAAGTAATGTTATTGATACTTTATTAGTTCTTTGTTGCATTCATTGTGCAAGCATTATCAACTTGTGTGATACACTACAACATCTTTGTCTTAGGTGCCTTTTAATTATATATCATGTGGCATCCCTGCATATAATATGTCAAAATATGCAAAAAGCAAAAAGAAGAATTTAAGAAAATTAAAAAAAAATTTGAGCTAGTAAATTTAAATTTTTTATTACTTAAATAGACAGTGATTATCGTTGAAATATCTATCTGGATAGCAAAGTCGATAAATTTTCGTTATATTTATGATAGCGATACGTGAAGAACCTTTGACTTGGTACGTAAAAGTATTCATGACAACACGAAACAAAAACTGACTGGCTACTCATACTGATCGAGATCTATGGAGGGGAGTTATTTGTTATTACACCACAATATCTGAGAGTAGCACAAAGGTGTTGGGTATTATAAGTAATACACATCGAGGCTTATTTTTGATTTTATCGTAAGCGACATGTAGTTGAAAATATACTTTTTTTAATTGAAATTAAAATTTCATGGGCCTTTGCATAGTTTAGAATTATCGAAATTCCAAAATTGTTGATAATTTTTAAGATACATGCTATAAAATTTTATCATAAGTAAGACAAATTTGAATATTATAAAAAAACATTCTCCTGAAAAATGTAATTTTTGTCGCTTACGATTAAATCGAAAATAATGTCCGATATCCTCCACATAGCTTGAATAGGTAACAATTTGTCAAATTTTTTAACCGAATTCAAGAAAAGTTTCTTTCTTTCTTTGTCACGGTTCACACCAGAGAATTATTGGAGGTATTGGCCGTAAAACAACTATGAATGCGTACAGCTAAATATAAAAAATAGCTTCATATGGAAATGCACGGACTATTTTTATACTAAATACATGTAACCATAAGCATCACACAAATATGTTTAAACAATTTTTTTTTAATTACGTAGCACAAATAATGATAACTAAAACTTCATAGTCTGTAAAAACTACCATCATATGCATGAGTATAAAAATATTCAGACTATTAATCAGCTACACATGCCTGTATACACGGCTACACATAAAGCATAATTTTCAACACACACTTCTCCACTCCATTTTATATACATTTGTACAAACAACAATAATAACTATCACTTGCTTTGAACTGCGGTTTAGTTTTTCTTCACAATAATGAACTAAAGTCTTAATAGGAAACTCTTCACAATAAATAACTGGTTTTCAGACTGACTTTGTGATAGATAGAACTGCTAGCAGATGCATCACCCTTTTTATAATTCACACAACGCTTCCAGAATGTGACAGGAATGTCTAGACCATCTCAGCAGCATCACCAGTGCTTGCTTTCGATCGCGTCATTAGTTCAAGTATTAACTATGTATGTGCGTATATATATACATATATATAATTAAAGAAGCAATTTATGGTTGCTGTTTACTAGTGTATCGTTTTGTTTACTTATTTTTGTTTTTGTCTGCAATACCATGTATGTATGTATGTGTGTTTGTATGTATATTCTCTTAACAAGCAGAAGCTATGTAGTTATTGTTGTTGCTATATTTTTTATGTCTGCTGGTATGTGCGTACGTGTGTGTGTATTTAGTTCGTTAGTTAAATAATTGTGGATAATTCTTTTTGTTTACTTTAAGATAAAAAAGTGGGAAGTATGTGATATTGAAAATAACATGAGTGTTGCCCAGTCTTTAAAAATTGATACTGAAAAAAGTTCAATATGAACTGATTAAAAAAAGAAGAAACTAAATTAATAAAACTTTCCATGCATAGCCGGGATATCCTTTAAAAAATTACAAATTCAAGGCTAGTGGAACTTTTTAGCACCTATTTTGAATATATAACAAAAATCAAAAATTTTAAAAACCCCCGACTTTTTTCAGAAAAGATGTTATATCTTCTAAATGTCTGGTCCGATTTTCTTCAAACATAGCTAAGAACCCTCTCGATCAAGTCATCTTTCAAACAGAAAAAACTAAATGAAAATCGGTCCAGCATTTTGGCCTGTACGTGAGCACGGACAGACACACAGATACACAGATACACAGGCACACAGACACACACTACAAACTTATAACACCCCATTTTTTAGTCGGGGGTTAAAAATTACACACATACGGTATAAAAAGTTCGTATTCGTATGTGTGTATATGTATGTTGCTTGAGTTGAATTTTTAAGTTTCTATATAGGGATTCTCATATTTAATTAAAAATTTTAATTTATTTTTAAAATTTTTATATACAAAAAAGCATAAAAATTTAACTTTAAAATCCAAGATTGATAATTTTAAAATTTTATTGCAAGTAAAATCAGAAACTTTTTATGTTTTGACATTAAACATACATACATAAAATTTAACAGAAAATCCTTTAACATTTATTTGAACAATTTATTTTATTTTACGACACTATTTAGCGCAACTCGAACACAACAGGTAGAAATTTTGTAATGTTTCGTTTCAAGTATCAGCCTAATTATATCAATTTAATTATATTTAATGGTTATTTAAGCTTAAAAGAGAATAAGCTGTAAATTAAACAATAATTTCTATAAACGAGTCATGTTGAGTAGTAATAAATACGAATATCATTTGTTTAGTCAATTTATTTATTCATTTGTTTATTAATAAAATTTTCAGTAATACAATTTTCACTAATAAAATTTTCATTAATAAAATTTTCAATAATAAAATTTTCACTAATAAAATTTCAACATATTTATTATTTTAAATACTTCAATGTCCCAGGTGAGCTTACGAAATAAATTTTACAGGAAAAAAATATTAAATGTACATTATAATCATCAACCATCTCAGCCACAAAAATAGTAGAACAAAAAATGAAACAAAGCAAGTGTAACGTGAAGAAATGTGTTTATAAAATGCTCCAACTGTCATTCTAGCACATGTGTTTGCATTAATCATGTGACGATACTTTTTGTCATAAACACTCCTTTTTGCTGCTTTTTTAGGGCAACAAAAATCCAAAATAAAAAAAAATAACCATAAAACAAATGTATAGTCACACACATTTTTGCAAAATAGAGCACCCAACAAACAAAATGTCAAAAGAAACTAGACGGAGGTTAAAGGAAAACAATTTTGTTAACTATTTCGGGTTAATTCAGAAAAAAGCTGATCGCTGAAGGACACTACCTTCAATTGAATGTTTGATGTTTTTAAAAATTTTTTGAGATTTACAAAATTTGAGATATGATTGACTTAGTAAAATTGCTGAAAAATCCATGTATCTTTGGGGTAATTAATTATTTTTTAAATTTGGTGAAATTATAGGAGGCCTGAAAACCGATTTGAATTTCTTTTTGTAGTTTTTAATATAAAGAGCTTTTTGCAATTTTTTTCTTCAAATGAATATTTCGAACAAATCAATCGATTTGAATCAAATTTGCAGTAAAGGTGGCATAATGGGAGATTTTGGCAAAAATGACAATCGGCCGTCCGATTGTTATAAAAAGAGTTTCCTTTTAACACAAATTAATACTAGAAGGCTTTTGAGGTCTTGGGAAAAAGGAAGTCATATATATTTTATTTAATAATATTTTATGCTAAAAATTCTCACTTTCGTGTAAAACGATATCAGTAATAATTACAAGTAAAAAAAAACTGATTTTCCTCGGAGATACCGGCAACTCCTAAACAAATTTCGTAAAGTCCCAAAAATGGGATTTTCATTACTTTTGCTGTATTTTTTTTATTTTCCACCGGGCACAGATAATATTATCGAAATTATTTAAAAGCATATCGTTTTTTAACGTGGCATAATAAATTTTTTTGTAATTTGAGAAAAAAGGCCTTAAATTCGATATTTATAACTAAAAAAGGTGTATTTCGAAACAATCTGGTTCCTGCAATAACGAAACTTTTGATCAAACATTTTTTTTTACATATTTCTCATATTATTACTTATAATTAAAATAAGACATATAAATATGAGACTGGTAACCGTCAAAATTTTTATTAATAATCTACGATCTACAAAAAAAACGACCCCAATCTGATGACTTGTCATTGTCTTTTAAAAATTTTCACCAATCCCATCATACCAGTGTTATATTTTCTTAAAAATCGTACGACAGTGTATGATAGTGTATCACGGCTTTAAGTGAAAACCCAGAAGTGAAGTAGAAAATATTCTTTATGAAATTAATAAAATCAGCTTAACATAGATTGGAATTTTTTATTACTCGGAGTTGGTCCACTTTGGGATTTTGTGACCCCACCCCCTTTAAAGATATAAAATCCATAGTTCAAACTTAAGCTCTGTAATACCTCTTAAAATTCTATACGAAATTTGATAACAATCGGATGGTTTGCAAACTGCAGAATTACTTCCATTTTTTTTTTGCCAAAATCCCACAGTGGATTGCACAAAATTGTGAAAAAATAAAAAATGTAAATACTCGTAAAACTATTAATTATAACAGCTGTTACTTTTTTGCCTTTATTGTGCTTCATACGACGAATTTGCCCATCGAATTTTCACCGGCGAATTCATCATGTTGGGCAAAATTCACCACACTCACCTGTTGTATTCCTAACATTAACTTGTCTAAAATGTTCTTAGGCTGTTAGTAAGTATATTTCATATTCTGAATGATTTTACATTATCACGAATTTGACACCAATTGGGCAAAATTCACCACACGCACCTGTTGTATTCCTAATATTAACTGGTCTAAGCTGTTGTTAGGCTGTTAGTATTTCATATTTTGAATGATTTTACATTATCACGAATTTGACACCAAACATGTGTGTGTTTGCTGGGCAGTATGTGGATTGTGTGGGTACTAACAATGGGCTCTTAAAAAATAAAAAATGTAAGAAAAAATACAATACCGTATATCAGGTCACTGAACTTTCAGCAGTCAAAGGAAAAATAAAAACAGTCGTACAAAAATAAAATTCTTATATTCATAGAAATAAATACACCTTAATGCATATAAATTTGGTAAATGTAAAAAAAATTCATTTAATTTATGTATTATTTTGAATACTAATGGAATTTCAAAATGGAAATGTATTCTCAAACATACAGAATCATATGCCCTTAGAAAAGTTCTATTTTTATGAGTGAAGTAGGTAGGCTTAAAAGGACTTGCGATAAAGTTTTCGAATAATTCTTTTTTGGAGGCTAAGAACTTAAAATTTTTTTTTTTGATCAATTTAGAAATTATACTTTTTCTTTTTATGCATGTAAATAGTTAAAAACTAACGACTGTTTTTTTTTTTTTGAAGAAATATTATTAATTTCACTGCGGATTCAGGACTTAAAAATTACTTCCCAATCCATCCTCGCATTTATATATCTATTTTTGTGGCTTGGTGATGGTATTTAAAACCCAGTACTCTGTCATGTACATATACTTTCATATTTATGTTATGTCAGTGGTGTTAATGTTATGAGTGCTTGTGATACAACAAACAAGCAGGAGCTAAAATATATTTTGCCTGTCATGAAAAAAGTAACAAATTATATTGTTGTATATTTTATCAAGCCAAAAAAACAAATAGGAAAAAAATAACATCCATGAAAAAAAGAAACGTAATAAAGCCTAGATAAATTCCCTTACACTCCTTCCTGTTCTAATAAGCACATTCTTCTGCACATAATGAAATTAGTTTTATGTCTCATATAATTTATAAGAGCTACGAAAATATATAATATTTCTTTCTTTTTAGAATTAGAATGCTATAGTACAGCTTTAAGAATATCCATCAAAAAAGATACTCTTTAATCCTTAAAAAAATAAAAAAACAGTTTATATACAAAATGACATTATATTAAAAAATTTTATTTTGGAAGCAACACTTTTTAATGTACAGCTTTTAATATATCAAAAAGAGTATAGCAAACTTATATGTAAAAGCTTTTCTAGATCACACAGCTTTCCTACAGCATTATTAACAACTTTGTTTAAAGTGTGAAAAAAAATTCTTTTAAATTTGCTTTTAATATATTATCTTGAAATCAGAGTTTAAAAGTATTTACAAAATATAATTGTTTAAAAGAAACTTTTTTAGAAAAAAAAAATATCTAAAAAATTCTTCTTATGAATCAAAAAGTACTATTTAAAATATGCCCTTAAAAATATTTTAATATTATTATTATTATTATTTATTATTATTATTTATTTGTGTATTAAAATGAAAAAAGTACTTTTTGTGAAAACCTTTTAAAAAATACCTCTTTAGAAAACTTCATTTTGAAAAAGTACCTTTTAAAAAAGTACCGTTTGAAACAAGGACAGTTCATTTTAAAAAGTTTAGTACATTTGAAAAAGTACCTTTTGAAAAAATTTATTTAAAAAAGCAGCGTTTGAAAAAAGGTTACTTTAAAAAAATAAATTTTGAGTAAACTTCCCTTTGAAAAAAAAAAAAAAAATACTTTTTGAATTAAAACAACTTTGAAAAAAAGTACTTTATGAAAGAAGTAATTCACATACCCTTTGAAGAAGTACTTTTGGTTTTCAAAAGTACACCTTTTAAGCGGTGTTATAAATTTTTAAAAGTTACTTAAAACTTTATCTTAATAAAATGCCCCCGTGGGTTTTGGTTCTAACAATAATATGGTTAAGCATCCTAATATAAACAAATCAACACTAGTGTACCTTCTCAAATACTCGTGTTTACCTAAATTATGATAAAAAATTATTTATTTTATATTCTTTTTTATATTCAGATGCTGTAGGTTCATCAGAAGTTTTCTTCATTTTATTTTATTAAGCCCAAGCAGCTTTTATGTCAGTTATAAATTAGGGTTCAATGCTAAGAGTTTAAATCTAAAATTCACAAAAAGCAAACGGTAATTTTTCAAATATTAATGAGTTTATGAAGTTGTTACACCAAATTAAGGCCAATTACTGTCAAAAGTTATAGCTAAAATAACATAAAAGAAAAGTTATTTTTTGATATAAGAGTTCGTAGAAACCAAAATGCTGTCTTCATCTCAATTTCAAACAAGAAATTTGTGTACAATTATAATATTGCGAGACATTCCTTTGCCTTCAGTCAAATGAATTTAATACCACTCATTTCAAATTTATAAAATTTAGTTGTATAATTCTTGAGAATGAAAAAAATGTGTTTTTTTTTGTTGCCATAATTACCTAAGGAATGTGAAACGAAACCAAAATTTTTTAAATTTGTTGTTGTTTTTCATGAAAACTCCAGCGTAATGTTTGAGGCAATAATGGTTCTTTTTATACACGCTTTAGTAAATATTTTGAGCTGAGAATTACTAAAACTAAATTTCTGTTATAATTGCGAATAAAGTAAATAGAATTTTCAATTTGAAGGCAGGAAAAAATAATTTTAATGTGTTTTCCATTAAAACTTTATTACACCATGTTACAATGCGTCAAGAACAAAAAAAAATCGTAAACCTTAGCACAACCAAGAGTTTTATATATAGTGCTGCAACACCTCCTTTCTCTGGGCCATCACTTTGCTTTTAATATTTATGTATACTCGTACATACATATGTATGTAACAATATATGTACATCTACTTTTTTTAAATTTCATTTTACTACTTATTCGCTAAATTCAACAAAACTGTTGCAAGCGGCAACATAATACAGCAGACAAGTTATAAAAGCATGAATTTAAATGGCAGCAAGTTAACAGCAACAACAACAAGCCAGTGTTGTTGTTGTTGCAACTTTATCGCTAACACTAAATCTTTAAATAACCAAAACACAAACAGTCAGAGCCATTCATTCAACCAAACAAACAACCAACCAGTCAACGAAGTTTACAACCAACAACAGCAAATGTTTTGCTGCAAGACTGAAAAAGAGGGAGAGGGCGAACAAAATAATAAAAAACGGATATAAAATAAATGGAAACTAATGTTCTTTAGGTTTTGTTCTTGTTGTTGTTTTTATTTCCCATGCAGTACAAAAGGAATATAGTAGACTATATAATGCAACACTACAGATCACTTGACTAATAGTGAAAATAATATAAAAATCGCCCAACTAAACTAAACTGAAATAAAGCTAAAGTTATAAAGTTTTATAGAAATAACCGCATTAACAGCGTCAAACCACACAACTAAACAAATAAGTTGCCATAGCAGCAACAACTGGAACTAGAACGAGAAGAAAACAAAACAAACTTTAACGCATAAACTTAATATAATTTTTTTTTCTTTAAATGGGCCCAGCTGTGTAGAGGTGTATGCAGTGAAGAAAACAAGAATGGTTTAAGGTACATATAAGGGTTAATGTAGAGTTGAATAAGAGCAACATACGAGGGTAGGTTAAGATATTCATGATTTTTAGAATTTTTTGACTCCTATCTGTAGATTCCTAAGGAAATTTAAACAAGCTGCGTTATTGAAGGTTCAATTAGACGTGCCATACCATAATAATCGCTATAGACAAAAATATATTTGTTTCTTCTATTACAGCTGCCATAACACAAACAGCTATTTATGCTTTAAGTTATTTATTCATTTCAAAAGTGCAACAAAATATATCATACCATAACTGGCTTTTTTCTCAAGCAACATAATTTTCGAGCTTAATTGTTTTAGGAAGTTGATTTCAATTGATTTTTGTCAAAATACGAAATTCAAAAAGTATGTCGCTTAAGTTTAGTTTTGCTGGTTATGGCTGAATATGTCTAACCAGCAAACAGGTATTTATGGTTACGACGAAACACCAAAATGCAATTGCTTGCTATAATTATGGTTATGGATAGGCATTATGGCAACTCACCTAGAATCCAAATGCAGTGTTGCCCATAAGTTTTGTTCGAACTGCTGTTTTTCAACCTTTAGTTTGTGTTTGACAGCCATTGATATCAGACAACTGCGTGATTTGAGAGCCAAATGGAAAAAAGTGAGTTTCGTTTGCTTGTCAAGCATAATATTTTGTGGAGCAAAACCATTTCAAGAAAATATTTAAGGTTTGGCAATTGAAAATTGCTTCTGAACCACTGTGCGCCGTAATAAGGAATATATAAGTAACGTAACGTAAGTGAAAGCGTAAAATTACTCAAGGAGTTTTGCCTTAGACGTACCTTTTCGAGTATCAGACATTAATACTTCTCTGTTTATCAACAACTAAATTAATATATCGGGCCAAAACTGCCAAAAAAAGCTTAAGGGACACAATTTTCAAACTTAGTTTTTTGACCAAAAATCGAATATTTCCTATCGTAAATAATCGATAATCATCTGAAAAATGAGGTCCAAAAATGTGCCGTTTAAGCTTTTTTGGCGGTTATGGCTCGATATGTATTCACTTTTTGAAATATTTTTTATATATTGACTAAAAACAGAAAGAACAGTCTTAACAGCATTTAATAATAGAAACGTGGCAATACATAAAACTCACACATGCATACTTTCATATACACACATGCACAAGCAATAAAGTATTCAGTATATGGGGCTTTCCATGTGAATTAGTATTTTAATCAGAACATATCTTAAATAAATAATAAAAATATATCACCTTTTAGACTTTGAATAGCTTGTTTCGGTTAAAATAGAACTTATCTTACACATATTGCCAAAAGAAAAAATTTCTTAAAATATTGAATAACACATAGACAAATTTCATTTACATAAACAAGATTCCTTTAAAATTTTTTCGGCAATAACTCTACTTCATATAAGTTTCAAGTCATTTCAACATGATTTAAAGTAATTTAAAATAATTCGTAGAAACTTTTTTCATTTAAAAAAAAACATTATTTCATTAATTTTTATTTAACATTGCAGTACTGTTAAATCAAATGGAAAAATCATGTTAAATCAAAATTACTTCAAATTGGAACAAAGTAAATTTTATATTGAAATAATATAAATCAAAGTTGTCTTAAGTTGAAACAATATTCAGAGCTATCTTGAATAAAATTCCGTGTGAAATTTTTCCCGGGGAACAATTCCAACTAATAGCAAATAATAGGGAAAACAAAAAACTCTAATGGAAAAAGGGAGAAATTACATGGGGAATTTTATTCATGATAGCCCTGATTAATTTTGAAATTTATATGACATGAGTGAGCAAATATGTAGTGTTTATTATTTGTGTCATTGTTTTGTCAATTTTAAGAGTTATGAAACAAACTTGAATTAGTCAAATGCAAACACCCATATGCTTTCAAAGCACCCCAACACCTGTTTTATAAAGCAAACTGCATTCAAGCATTTTAAACGTACAAAACTGATTCCTTGAGTAAGAACAAAAGTTAAGATGGTTACGATAATGGTGTTGAAGAAATTCGTATAAAAATATAAAACAGAAGTTAAGCGGGAAATGGAGAAGAAATTGATACAGCACCTGTGCATAATGTTGGCTCACCACTCGGGCTGCACCGTTGCAAAGATAAATATTTAAGGTCTTAAGACTTCTTGTTTCATGCTTTTCTCAAAAAGACTATAAGTTTTTGTAAGCTTTTGCGGTAGAGTGGCGTTTTGGTGACAATATCCGTTGCGGTGGCTGCTTAAGTGTAACAATAAGCGCGCATAACTGCATTAATGTGTGAGATAAAAAAGTATACACCTTTGCACACGTGCAGCGGGTAAAAGCAAAGCTAATAGCAAAATATTTCTAAGCTAGAGAGCAAATATGAATAAAGATAAGGGAGAATGCACAAAGAAATGTGGCAATTTAGTACAAAAGAAAAAAAAAAAATATTCAGTGAAATAATGCTAGCGAAAATTTTAAAAGTGTTTTAATTGAATAAAAAAAAATATTTTTCTTTCAAGGAAAGTTCTTTATCTTAATAAAACAGTGCTGTAGCTGAGCTCTGTGAAGAACACCACGCAAACACAAATATGTTAAACTTTAACATGTATCTAAGCATTTGTGTGTGTGTGTGTGTGTGTGTAGGTGGGAAATATTATGGTGGGACTTTTAATAACTATTTATGTGGGTAGACTGCATGTACAGTGTGGTTAATATTCAATACAGTCAGTCTGGTTGCATGTGTGCGGCATTGTTTTATATATGTATGTTTGTATGTGTATATTGCTTTTCTTTTTAGTTTGTTCTTCATGCTTAACTTTTATAAATACTTCAACATACAAGTTTAATGGTTGTATGTGTGTATGTATGTATGTATTACAATAAATTCTAACCATTTTTATTTGAACAGTTTTCTTTTTATAATGTTGGCAGAAATATAATATAAATGAAAAAAGAAGTGAAAGAGAAAAGCGCACGGTTAAGATTGCAAGAAAAGAACAAATTTAAAACAATCAAGTTTTATGCAATTTACACTCGGATATTAAAATATAAAAATAAAAAAATGGCGTTAGAAGTAGAAAATCTTTTAATGTGATATTCCCCTTAAAAGAAAGAGTACAGTGGTTTTGTATGCCAATAGATGTTTTATAAAGGAAAGCTTCAAAAAACGAATACTTGGGAAGTCCAAAAAATGTACTGAAAAATGTATACTGATATCTAAGACGCAATTTACACTGTGCCTTTTCTGCTTGCCTGTGCAGGCAGGCTTTTTTAGTTTATTGGTGAGAGGGGGTGAGAAGCTTGCGGTGTAGAACAAAAGGCAAGATATGAAAATTCGAGGGAATTTATGACATTTCTCTTTCCCTCTTTCGTATTCTCAGCATTAAACGTGTATATAAATGCCAAAAAGGCATGAATAAAAAAGGCTTAATGTAAATGTGTGTGACTTTTCGTAGGGGTTTTAAAAGAAAATTGTCAATACAAGGCAGGCTAAAAAGGCATAGTGTGAATAGTGACTAATGGATATTCAAGTTACAAGCGGCAAACCTGTTCAGTTGACACCCCCTTATATATATTCGCCTTGAACGTATCTTGAAATTGTCTGAAATGCAAAATCATGCAAAATTCAAAATCATGTTTTTAACTAAGGCCTTTATTATGAGCAACTTTCAATCTTCGACTGTAGTCAAAAAGTACTAATAGAACGAATTTTCATTTGGTATTATGAAGAGCATTCGACAAAGAATGTCCTTATTATGAATATCACTCAAAGTGATTTTTAAAATTTTCAACAACTATACCTAAAAAACAAAAAACAGTCGTTTATAAAATTTTTTTCCATTGAAAGCTAAATTCTGTTCGATAAAAAATTCATTGGTCAACGAAATTTGCGATGCTCATAATATGAATTAAACATTCGATTTTCGATGTTCGATAGCCAGCGAAAAAAGTGTAGTTACGTTGATTTGCATTTCAGCTAACGATATATATGTAACTTAAAAATTTCGAAAACAATTTCCGCAAAACTATTCTTTTTGCGAGTTATGCAATGCATTAAACACACTTCGTGCAGGCTACATGAACACACGACTTCAAATGTCGCAAGCTGCATTTAATGCTTCCAAGCCAGCTACTTAATTCTTTTGAAGATGGCAGCGGCACCATCTGCACCTGATATTCAAGTACAAATACATAGTTCAGTATTGCCACTTTCATATATTTTGCATTTATAAATATTAATTACTCTTTTAAAATGTACTTATTTCACGTAAAAGTATAAAAATGAAACAATTTATTTTTTACATCAATTTTTGGATATTATTTCTCGTAAATAATATGAAGTAATTGTACGATACCATTCATTCAACATTTTGTATTATACTGGCAACACTGCATTTGCTCATTGTAGCAAAAGAAATAGAAAATCAGCAGAGACAACAACCTGACGCCCCGTTGCCTTGCTGTCTTCAAAAGAATCACTCTCGTACACACAAAAAAGTAATATGAATGATTTTGTAATATTAATTAAAATATTTGTAATATCAATTAAAAAATTAATTAAATTTTCACCTATAAACAATTTGATGATATGAATTAAGTTTTTCCACTCAAATGAATGAATTAAATTTTTAATTGAAAGTATTAATTGGTGAATACTTTTTTCTGTGTCTATACACAGACATTATGTAGTCGGAAGCTTGTTGTTTTGAATGTGTTTAATGCAGCTACGTCCAAGCCATATGCACAATGTGCAAGCTTTTATAAAGAGATTTTTGTGCTTTCACACCGACGAGAGTTCAATATCAAACAACAACAACACAGAAGACAACAATGCTTGTTCTTACTTTGCAAGGAAACAAGAACAAATCTATGAGCTTTCAAAGCTGTTTACCTCAAATGCAAATGTCAGTTTATGTGTTTTTGGACGTAGCTGCTTTAATGCATTATGATTAATGTTGCTAAAAATAAGCGATATGTCTGCTTATGCATATAAAAGTTAATGATTGCGTATGATTAATATTAATTACTGATATATATTTTAAATTGCTCATACGCTAAGAAATAAGTTTTGCAATCAATAAATAAAAGTCTTTTAAATTATTTTAGGATTTTGTTTAATAATAAAAAAATAAAATATATCTGACACTTACCACTGTCACTGCAGTCATGCAGCAAATATTTATTTGTATTTGTAAACATGAAAGCAACTTACATACATTGCCAGAGTTTTATTAAAAACAACAACAAGAGCAACTCCAACACCTGCAATAATGCTGGCAAGGTGCAAAATGCATAAGAAGAATTAGAGGAGAAATAAAAATAAATGTTTGTGCAACGTAACGAACTTTATGCTACGCATTGCGCTCAATGTGAAAAATTCAACATGTTTCCTTCCCTCCCGCTTTGCAATCTGTAGCTAATAAAGGCAGCAATAGCAGCAACTACAACATTTGATAACAGTTGATGCTGTGGAAGTGTAGTTTTAAAAATGAATGTTATGGTGCTGATGTTTATGTCGATGTCCTTGTCGATATTGATACTGCTTCTGCTGCTGGTTTTGCCAGCAATACTGAAGTTGGTTTTGCAAGATTTTACGGTTTCAGAATGTTTCATGTCACACAGTGTTGAAATTGAAATTATACCTTAGAGGAGTTTTAGCTGTTCAAATTATTATTGTTACTGCGGTTACTGCTGCTGCTGCTGCTGCTATATAGCTTAAGTAGTTTTGTTGCTGGTAGATTCAGGATCCCCAAACTTTTTTCCTCTTGCAGATTGTTTTAAATTTCTATTGAGTTCGAGTAGGCTGTTTATCTTATAAATTTTATGCTATTATTGAGAGGTTTTAGCATATATTGAGTTGTTTTTCAAATGACGAAATTTAGATTAAAGATTTCCTTAAAAAACGAGTATGTTCAGTTCAATTTTAATAACTCTGTAACTTTGTTGTTGTTATTAACTGACAAAAAGCCATAATATTGTTTACTAAATAATATTTTAATATTGTAATCTTAGATTACGTAAAATGCGAGATTGACTAGAACACGAAGGGTTCCGTGCAGACACTACATACATATGTAATAATATACAAACTTTACCCAATATAATCGAATATCTTAACTGATGTAGACATTCTTAAAACAATTTTAAGTGCACGATACTTTCGGTTCTTGGTGTTTTTTTTTAAGATTTTTCTTAATTTTGACACCTTTTTCGCTTATGGGATTTTTTCGGTTTTTTAGTTTAGGCGTTTGTTTTCGTGTTTGAAGATTTTTACGATTTCTGGGCAGTTATTTAAATATTTCGATTTTATTTAATTCTGCTGCCTTTTTCGTTTGGATGATTTTTTAGATTTTTGGCAATTTGTTAGTTTTGGCGATTTTTTAATTATTGACGATTTTTTTCGGTTATTAGCGATTTATATTAATATTAGCGATTTTTTCGGTTTTGGATATTTATTTTAATAGTAAATAATAGTTATGGTGCTATTTTCGTTTTAACGATTTTTGGAGTTTTTTTGGTTTTGTGTTTTTTCTTTACTGGCGATTTTTTCGGATTTTAGCGACTTATTTTAATTTTAGCGATTTTTCGGTCTTTCGAGATTTATTTTAATAGTTAAGAATTGGCGGTATAATAGTTTTAGCATTTATTCTTCATTGGTAATTTTTTCGGTGTTTAGCGATGTATATTAACTTTGGCATTTTTTTTTAGTTCTGGCACTTTTTTTGTTGTTACGATTTTATTTTTTTTTTTTGTGTTGGCCGAAATTTTGCATATTCTGTAAAAAATTTCAGGTCCGTAGCTCATACGGTTCTCGAGAAAACAGAATGTGGAGCGAAGACTGACGGACGGACATCGTAGCTAAAACAATAGAGTTGCTTTTCACCTTTGGTGTACGGAACCTTAAAAATGAATAAATTTATTGTTTGCTGTTAAATAATATAAAATAATTGTACGATATTATGCGTTTAACATTTTTCATTACACTGGCAACACTATTTATGCCCACTGTCACCAACAAAAATAGAAATTAGTTTAATTGAGCTGCAACAACAAAATTAGCATGGACAATAACCTGCAGCCGTGTTGCCGTGCTGTCGTCAAAAGAATAATTCTCATATAAACATACTAGCCCCAATTCACAATCTTGTGCATATGGTATTGCATCGTAGCATGTGCAAAATGGTATATTATTGATACTCACCATTTAACAATTCTTAGTGGTGAGTATCAATACACTATACTACTCATCAGATATTAATTTGCCTTGATACCTGAGTTGCCAAGACATATTGTTTTGTGTATTATTTTTAATACCCCAAGTACACATTTTTCAAAGCGAATTGAGGTTAATATGCTATGAATGTTGTTTTATTTTAGTGCAGCTAGCAAAATGATATTTTTTAGCTGTCATAATCAGCAAAAAATTTGCTTTACAAAAGGTTTATAAAACTAATTTTGTATGGAAATTTTGTGTGTCAAACATTTTTTCAACTTAAAATAATTTTTTCTGAATAAGGCCTTAAGTGTATTAATGGTGCTACAGGCTGAAATAGAATTCTGAGGAATTGGTAGAAGAATACTGCATAAGACATTAAAGTAAATCGAAATTTTAAAGTGCCAGTAGCATTCGATAGCGTCAAGGCAAATTCATATAAGGTATACTCAGCTCAATTCACTTTGAGAAATTTATACTTGAAATGTCAGAAAAATGTACTGAAAAATGTGTTTTAACATCCAAAGTATGTATATTCAAATTACAAGCGGCGAAAAAAGTCACCTAGTATGAATTTGCTTTGCGATCGTGTTTTATTTTTTTTAACAAAAAAATAAAATGGCTTGACTTAAATTTTAAAAATTATAGTTATTTTTATTGAAATATATATTTTTATTGAAGTGATCCACATCTTTATCGATCCCTGTAGATACAATATGCACCACTTTGGGAATCACGGTGTTCATGGCAAGTTGTGCTAATGCTGGAGGAGCTTAAAGCATTGCATGCCATTTCATATTGATGATGATGAAACACCTTTTAAACTGCAGACATGCCACATACATAAGTACACACACACACACATACACACATGGGATCTCATTCACACATATACTTACAAGCTTAATGTCATATTAAGCCATATTTAACCACACGCTCTTATAAACATACGCATACCTTCACAAGCATTAGAGTGAAGTGTGTTAGTGCTCTCATGAACATATTTGCTTACGTTTTTCATTTCGTTTGCAATAATGAGAGTTCGTGTGTGTTTCTTATATTATTGTTAAACATTGTTACCAGCACCTTTATTATTGTTCTTGCAGGTATTTTGGGTTGTTGGTGTTGCTGCTCTGCTGCTGTTTCAAAACTTTTTATTGTTTTTTCTACTTCTTCTTATAGTTTTATGGGTAAAAATTAGCAGTTTGAGTTGGCTCATTAATTGTTAGCAATTGCTGGCATGCCATATCTGCACTAATACATTCATAATGTATTTTTTTTGCGTGGGTGTTGGTTTGACTGTGAGAAAAAAAAGAAAATATTATATAATTAATTTGTAGTATAATTTGTGCTAGCGTTTTTTTGTTTTGCTTATTATATCATTTAATGTGTTGGCTTAAAGTGTTAACTACAGCAAGATTTAATATTCCTCTATGCATTTCATGACCAACAGTCATTATTTAGATTTGTTTAATTTCTTGTTAAAAATTATAATTCACTGTTTGTTTTTCATGATTGTTATATATGAATGGAAGTCAGGTCTGGTTAAAAAAAAATTAGATAGTACTATACTATTTTAATATTAAATATTGTGATTTTTTGCAAATAACTTGCAAACATTTACATATATAATTGCAGTCTTTAAATTGGCTGGGCAAATAAGCTAAGTTTGCAACCTGTCGTACAGTGTCTACAGAAAATGTTCTTTTGGCAATTTCAATTGAAAACAATGAATGTTTTTTTTATTTGAAATATGAGTTATCGATAGAAGGTTTCTTTTTCAATACTTCGGAATTAGAAAAAAAAGAATTAATTACGAGTGTGATGCATTAAGCCTTAAAAATTCGACTATTTAATGTCCAAAGATCGTCCAATAAATTAAGAATATTTCTGATCAAAAGCAATAACGTCACAAATTGACTCAACCGTTATTACCTCTTGTTATATAATGGGTGTTTTTTATTGCGATATAGAACTTTAAGTTGGCATCACTTTTTTAACTGGCGGCCATTTTGTCAGCTGTCAAGTGATTAATATTTAGTTTGGTTTGCCATTTTATCATGAACAGGTTGACAAAAGAACAACGCTTGCAAATTGTGCAAATTTATTTCGAAAATAATGGTTCAGTTCGCGAAGTTTACCGCAAGCTCCGTCCATTTTATGGTCGACATAATCGTCCATCAGAGCAATTAATTCGGTTAACCATGGATCGTTTTCGCACTACGTTTACTCTATGTGATAATACGCATCCGCAGAGACGTCGAACAGTGCACACCGAAGAAACAATTGCCGCTGTAGAGCAAAGTGTTGAAGAGGACCCGAATGAATCGATTCGCCACCGTGCACAGCAATTGCAGCTTTGTCCATCAACTTTATGGAAGATTTTGCGCAAAGATCTTGGCTGGCGACCTTACAAGATCCAGCTTGTGCAAGAATTAAAGCCGCGAGACCATGCAATGCGTCGTGATTTTGGTGTATGGGCCGAAAATGAGATTGATCTCGATGCTGATTTTCATCGCAAAATTTTGTTCAGTGATGAGGCTCATTTTTGGTTGAATGGCTACGTCAACAGCAAGCAAAATAGCCGCATTTAGAGTGAAGAGAATCCACATGAGACCCTTGAGACGCCATTACATCCACAAAAACTGACTGTTTGGTGTGCTCTATGGGCTGGTGGAGTCATTGGGCCATACTTCTTCCGAAATAATGCTGGAGAGTCAGTTACCGTTAATGGAGACCGGTATAGAGCCATGATAACCGACTATTTTGTTCCTGAATTGGATGGCATGAATGTGGATGAGTTGTGGTTCCAACAAGACGGCGCTACATGCCACACAGCGCACGTCACAATCGATTTATTGAAGGAAACATTCGATGAGCACATAATTTCGCGGAATGGACCTGTCAATTGGCCACCAAGATCGTGTGGACCATTGGATTATTTTCTTTGGGGATATGTGAAGTCGCTCGTCTACGCCAACAAACCAGAAACATTATGGGACTTGGAAGCCAACATTCGTGGCGTTATTGCTAACATACGGCCCCATATGCTCGAAAAAGTGGTTGAAAATTGGACCTGTAGAATTGGCTTTTTTCGAGCCAGCCGCGGCGGCCACATGCCCGAAATCATATTTAAACATTAATGGCATAAAATTATCCTTCCAATTAAGCCAAATTGATGGACATTAAAACGATTTTCTTGTGTTTTATTTCAATTCAAAGTTTTATACCTCTAAAAAAACACCCTTTATATGATACAAACCAGTAAATCTCTATAAAAGCTGTTATTTAATGTAATTATTAATTTTATTTCAACTCAATAGCTTTGGTACAATATCTGGTTTTAAACTTTAAAATTCGTTCTTAATAAAAAATTTAATCTGCTACAGCAGAACAGATTTAAATTAACCCTACGACTTTATCAAATCAATGTTGCCGTTGAGAAATTTTATAAAATTTCATTAAATTTTAGTGAAATGTTTTTTTTTTTTAAATAAATCTCCCATCGCCAACATAAGAACAAGAACATTAATTCTTCATATTTCCTTCTTAACCCATTTTCGATACAAAAAAAAAACTTCAAAAAAAAATCCTAGGAGAATTTTTTTTTAAATGCTGCGAACTCGTAAAGAAAACATATTTATGTGAAATTTCCATTTCTCTAACAAAGTTTATTATAAATATATAAATAAGAAATATTGAGCTAAATCTTAATAAAAGTACAATGAACATTTCTAAAAAATGTCCAATTATACTAAATATAGAATTTTTATAAAATCTTGTGTGTAATCATTAAAATACTTACCTTTACTTTACGACAAAATTATTGTAATTCACCCATTTTGATTAAGAAAAAGACATTCATACTAAACTAAAAGATACCTTCTTAATTTCCCTATTACTACAACTGTCCGATAAAATATATGTAGGTAAGTAAAAAATTTCTTGTATTGTGGCAACATTGCTGTTAATATTACTGTTAATAATACCTTTGATTGTTACAAATACCCAGTGGCAACAAGTTGCTTTTATTTATTTGCTGAATTACAAATACAAAATGAGTTCCATTTTGTGTATTCCTTTGTTTTTGTTTTGTATATTATTGTATTACCGTTAACTTAATTTAATCGAAGTTGCCATATCAATGGCAGCATTAAATTCCTAAGGTTCTCTTTAAAATTAACTGGTAGTGCAAACTTGCCGATAGCTTATCGCTCACTGTTTAGTGTAAGTTATCTTGTAATAACAAAAAAAAAGTATTTGTCTGTCTAATAACATGGAAATTACAATAATAGGCATTACTAATATAAAATAATTGATTGGTGTTGAACAAACCGAAATTTATGTTTCATAAATGCGACGCTTACACATAGTTCTTAATAAAATAATAAATTAAGTTTGATTTCTTAACAAAAAAAATTATTTATGGATCTTTTAGTTTATACTGTGAAGTTACCATTTTATTTGTAAGCTAAATTTAAATTTACCTTTTTGTCCTCTTATTATCTTACCTTTAGAGTGATAACTCTTTTGATTTTATTTAATTTATTGTTGAGTTGATAAGTTGTTATTAATGATTTAGAAAGCCAAAATGTCACAATGAATAATTGTTTTATGCTAATTTAAATTAGAGTTGCCTTTACCTTAACTTATATTACAACTTCATTATTCCTTAAAATAAATGATTTGTGTAAGTGCTAATGAAATATTTTCATTGCCTTTGTAAATTTCATTGAGTAACCGAGAAAGAAGAAAGCTGTGCTACAAAAAATTCATCACGTTATTAAACCCTCCAAAATGTTTGTAGAAAGATGAGCAATAATTATTTATTTTAAAATTAACTGACACTAATTGCTGAGATTGTGTAACAATTTGTGAGTACTTGTAACAGCAAACCATTAGCAAATAAATTAAATAAAACTGTGGGACCAAATGTATAAAATGTAAAGACTTTTTGCGAGTTCAAAAAGAAACTTGTACAGCACTTTGAGAACAAAAATTTAGGCACTCGTAGAAGGAAAGTTAACCCTCTGAAGGGAATTTAAAAATATTTAAATCGAAAAATCTTTCTAAAAAATATAATCGAAAAATATATCTATTTTTCTTTATTTAATTTGGCCGTATTTACTTGCAGTACTTCGTATGTAATGCTATTTAGTTTAACATATACTAAAGGTGAAAACGAACCCAATTGTTTTCACTATGAGGTATGTCTGTCTGTTTGTCTGTCGCTATAGAACATTTGCAGGCTTGTCTAAAAGAGAACTTTAAAGTTTTATGGCCGTATGTATAAGATAAAACCAGCAAGAGTTAGTGGCAAAATTGAATATGATCTTAAGGAGTTTTGCCATACAATTTTACAATAAAAATTACGCTAGGATTTAATAGTGGGTTAAAACTATATTATGCAAAGATTTTTATGTCAAGTTGTATGGAGGAACTCGTTAGCACTTCATGTAATTTTTTGTTTCTACATAAGGCCGTTAGTCCATAGCTCTAGCTAGTCCAATAGTAAATTTTGAAGAAGAGAAGAAGTGATACTTTACATAAACAAAACTTATAAATAAAAGCTTAGCCTCAATTAGTCTTTATTGAAAGATTTATTATATTTATGTGGCAAAAAAAAAATTAATTCAATAATTTGTTGGTCATAGTGATACTTTTTGTAAATAACAATTTTCAGCATTATTATCAATATTTTGTTAAAAAGAGATTAACAAAAATAATATATTAATTTATTTGCCAGAAATATTTTTTGCGCTTGTTTTGTTCTCCAAAATTTTGCGTGTGTGCTTTTTTATGTAAGACGTGATGCGGCATATTTTCATTTTATGTTCACAATAAATAATTTGCTAAGTAATTCTACAAAAAAAGACATTCGATTCATTTGATTAAACAATCGGCCTTATAAACAATAACTTGTAAAAATTACAAAAATATAGACACAAACCTTTTAATTTGCAAGCAAATGTATAGATAGCAGCTGCTTATGCCAGGGCAACAAGTTTTTGTATAGAAAAGCAAAAAGAAAAAGAAAGGTGAAAAACTAGCTGGTTATGGTTCTAAATTCTCACTTCTCATGCCCTTCTCTATCCATTTATTTTTTTGTGCCTAATGCTAAGGCTGTATTAAAATTAACAAAAAAATGTCTGCTGGTGAAAATACCAATGAAACATTAAGAAGGTAATAAGGACTTTAAGGGGTCCTGCTAAGTACATCGAGTTATTTCATTAAACTTGTTTGATAAACCGACTTATCAGTTTTTAATATTAAAGGCTGTGCTGCATAACAAGAGTAGTTCATAAGCGTTCTTCTTAAATTAAATTAAATTTTTGTAAAAAGCATGCGATTAGCTTAAAAAGAATATGGCAACTTATCAAAAATTCTGGCAGCTCTGTGCTCACTTCTCAACGGTTATTTATTTGCTCTGTACTATTGTACTAAAAAAACAATATTACAAATAAATTATAATATAAAAATAATCAAAACACACTCAATATAACATATAAATCAGTGATTGGCAATGAATCATATTTTCGCTATTCATACTGACTCATATAATTTTAAATATAAGTGATTAGGCATCATTTAAAATCAACTACTCTAATTTACGCACACTCACAATAATATTGATTTATAAGTATGGGTTGCAATAAATATGAATGCGACGTCGACATCGTACTCAAATCTCACTCACACTCATAAATTACCTCAGTTTTGATTTATAATTTTAGAAAAATACTTATACTACTTACATTGATTCAGCTCATTCAACTACAACTACAACAGTATAAAGTGTTTAAAAAACATATTTGTAACCTCATAATGAGCAAACACATAACCTCATAATGAGTATTTTAATGCTCGTTTACGAAGTTGGTCTTGCCATACAATATATATTTTGCATCATCTATAAACATTGAGTCAAGGAAAGTCGAAATCAACAACGTCATAAATCTCGCTAAGTATGAGTGTGATGAGAACTTTAAAATTTCGAGTGAATATGATTCATAAACAACATTGCGATAAGTATGAGTGCGCATTATAAATCATGATTCAACTCTACTCACTTTTTCACTACTCATTGCGCTTCTCTGATAAAAGTTATTAAATAAAAAGCCTAAAATTTCTTACAGGGCATTTAAATTGTCTCGCAATCTAGTACTTATGATATTTTGAGCTAAATCTAGTTGGCTTTTGCTAGATTCCCCATACAAGACGAAATCTTGTTTGTCAGTAGATTTGTAGGAAATCAACTTAAAATCTAATATTTTTATATGTGTTTTACTACCCTGTACAACATATCTATATAAAAGATGAGTGAATTAGCTACGCTCTACAAAATTTTCTGTTGAAAGTATGTGAATGAGCTACGTAAGCACTTTTTGGGTTAAAAATTTTAGACAAATGATTTTGTTTTGAATATGAAATCTTGAAGAATGTCAAAAAAGCTTAGTGTAAACGATACAGATTTCAATAAAGATTTCCTACCAAATTTACTAGATTTTGAGACAATAAAAATGCATTATTAGTTTTATTATTATTTTACGAACTTTATTTGTTTCTATATTTAATTTTAATGTTATTTGTTCACTAATAATTATCTACTTACTTACTGTACTTACGTTTACAAAGCGATATAAACTTTAGCCTAATAAAAACATAAATTTAAATTTTTTTTAATTTTTTTTTGGGGTCGATGTGTAAAAAGTTGTGGTTTACCTATTTTTTTAGCTCAGTGTTTTTTTAGTGCAAACTAAGTAAAATTAAGCCAATTTTAAATAATCATATTTTATTGTTGTTGTGTTGTGCAAATAGGTAAGTTTTTTTTGCATTCATTTGCCCTATTGTCTTTTATATGGCTGATATATTGACAGCCTGCTCATAGTTGCCACACTTCTGTCTTCAAATAAAGGTGGATTCACTTATTTTGTCCCGACAAAATATTTTTTTACTTAGAGTTTTCTGCAGCACAATTACTCATAGCGAAAAATTTGTCCGGAAAATCAAAGCTGCCATATGTAAACAAAATCTATTACTATTAAAAGGTGGCATTACTGCAGTGATTGTTTAGATTTTATTGTTCAATGAAACTATTTTTTAAGCTTTAGGTCAGTAAATTTTATATATTTTTAGTTTTATATCGAAATTTCGTTAACCTTTGGTTAACTTCTTCAGGATTATATTTATTTTATTTTGTGGTAATTAGTTTTTGAAAGAAAAAAGACAAAAACTAATTACCAAAAAATAAAATAAATATAATCCTGAAGAAGTTATCCAAAGGTTAACGAAATATCGATATAAAACTAAAAATATATAAAATTTACTGACCTAAAGCTTAAAAAATAGTTTCATTGAACATATCAAAAAGGTCGAAAAATTAGATAAACAATTTATTAGATTTTATTGGTGTATCTTACATATTTTAAAGCTTATATTAATATTTTTTTATTAACTAATTTTCAAAACAAATGTCAAGCAAACATTTTTATACGATAGGGCAAATGCAATACAATTTTGTCTGAAACAAATTTTTAACCAATTGGCAGCTCAATTCAACTTTAACCCTACAAAATATAATTTTAAATGGATTTAAGTTGAGAGAAGTTCGTAAAAATATTTTCTCTCAAACTACATCATATAGAATTTTTTTTCAGAGAAAAATTTTGTTCGGACAACATGTAGAAGAAGAAGTAGAGCCCAGTACAAGATGTATAGAGTTGTCCATTTTTTTCAATTCTTCGGTTGTTAAACGATGTATACTCACAAATAACCATTTTTTTGTTAAATATATGACAGATATTAACAGCTGACAGACTTGCCATATTACAGCCACTAAATGGATAACACCATTTTTTTTTAGACACGTGGCAAGTTTGACCGATGATTTTTTTTTCAAAAAGTGGCACCAAATAGGGGATTCATCAAAAAAGAAAAAAAAAAGCGGCAACATAAAAAAAAGACAACTACACACTAAACTTTTTATTTTTAATGTATAGCTCACTCTAAAAAAAACGGGGACAAAAAGTGGCAAGACAGTCAAAAAAGTGAAAATGTGCCACTTTAGTTGGCCAAACGGTCACGCTGCACGTGGCTGCTCTCTGTCTCTCTCTCTTCAACTTTCTAGTATACTTTTAACTATGCCCTCGTATAGTTAGCAAAAAAATAATTGAATAACGAGTCAATGGAATTCAATTAATAGTGTCAATGTAAAACCAAACAAAATGGATGAAAAATTGTAACGTTAAACCGCAACTATTTTGAGGTCTGTTTTCATTTATATTTTACAACTTTTATGCATATATATTTTGTCCTGTTTGTTGGCTCTTGGTATCAGTTGGCATTAAAGGCATAAATAAGTATTTAGTCATCAATTTGTAAATTAGTTTTAGAAAAACAAATAAAACATAAAAATAAAAGTAGAACTAAAAACTAAAATAAATAGTTATGGCAGACAGATATATAAAAAAACCAAATGTAAAAGCTTTCAAGTGGAAACTGATGTTTTTTACTCCACCCTCCTGAGTTGTGCTTAATAATTATACATTTGTAAAGTTTTCGATTTGGTTTTAATTAATTTATTATTAATGCTATAGCTGATGAAACGCATAGTTAATAGATATAAACGCATAGTTAATGAAGTGTAAAAAATTCTTTTATTTAACATTTATATTTACAAAAACTTTGCCCACTTCTAATGCAGTTATTAAGAACAAAACTTAATAATTATACTAATGAAGGAAGTCCTTACTGCAGAACGGGCAGTCATAAACGAAATAAGTTTATTTTATTTAGTTTAATGAAGGAAATATAAATGTTTAAATTTCTTATAATTGAACTTGATAAACTTGGTGGATGCTAGCATAGTGCACATTTTAGGGTTCCGTATACCAAAGGTGAAAAGGAATCCTATTGTTTTTTCTACGCTGTCCGTCTGTCCGTCAGACGGTATTTTCTCAGGAACCGTAAGAGCTACGGACTTGAAATTTGGACAGAGTATGTAGAACAACAAATACATGAGAATTAAAAATTAAAGGGTGTTCCTAAACGAGCAACGAAAAATGTTAAAATCTCATTAATATACATACAAATGTATAAACATATATATATTGAAACTTGTAATTTGTAAAATTAGTGTATTTTTATACAGACTAAAACAATTAACACTAAAATTTAAAAAAATTAAAATTAAAGGGTGGTCCATCAGTTAATGCAATTTCGGCTATGTAATTTTGACAACTTGCTATATCTTGGAAACCGTAAGAGGCAAACACTTGAAATTTTCAAAAACTCTAAAACTAAAAAATTCGAAAATTATAAAATCGCCAAACAAAAAAAAAAAAAAAAAAAAAATCCCCAAAAAATTAAAACAAAATCGCCAAAAACAAAAAAAATCGCCAAAATTAAAAAAAAATTTCCAACAATAAAATAAATCGTCGAATTCGAAAAAATCGCCCAAATGAAAAAAATCGCCAAAATAAAAAAAAACGCCAAAACCAAAATAATTGTTTATATGAAAAAAAAAAATTGCCAAAATGAAAAAAATGCAAAATGAAAAAAAAAATCGCCAAATTGAAAAAAACGCCAAAAACCGAAAAAATCGCTAAAACGCGAAAAAGGCGCCTAAACTAAAAAATCGTCCAAATGAAAATAAAAACGCCAAAATGAAAAAAAATTGCCAAATTGAAAAAACGCCAAAAACCAAAAAAAAAAAAAAATGCCAAAACTATATATTATATAGGCTGAAATTTGTATTAAATTACATATCTAGTGTTCGTACGGAACCATTCGTGCGCGAGTCAGAGTTGCATTTTTCTGAATTTATTTAAACTTCATGTTAATAAAAGTTAAAAAAAAAAAATAATTGTTGTACTTTTAAAATGCAAAAACTATTAAAAAAATTAGTATTTCCTACAGTCAAAATTAAAACAATATTTGTAAAATTAACTAGAACATTGTAAAAAGCTTTTCTACTGCAACTTTTTTGAAAGCAATTAAATCATGAAATAAAAACAAAAGTCTTAAAAATTTTATGGCAATAATAAAGTTCAAATTTTAATTACTTTGAATAAAAATTGTGTCATCAAAATTCTATTTTAAAATTAAGACTTTGCATTTAATGTGCTAGAGAGAGAGCATGAGGGTTTTTCCTAAAAGTTTCTTCAATGGTGTATTATTTCAACAAGTTGTTAAATCTTTGATTGAGGTAAAGCATTTGTAAGCCAACAACCCTCGTATGTTAACCATACCAAAGTGTCCCTATAATTAAGTTGTAAAAAAGTCTCCTTAAAATTCCTGCTCAAGTGAATTGCTGCTTCCAGCTGAATAAACAAACAAAAATATGCCACAAGCATAACAACCAGGAAAAATATCAACTCAAACCGGAAATAACATCAAAGTCAAATATGTCAAATTTATGACGATAATTTTCAACAAAAATACTTTGAAACGCACATAAAATTATTATTGAAGGAAATGCCAGGGCTGTGGTAAGTGTTTCCTCAAAATACTGTAGAATAAAATGGGTTTACAAGTAAGGGGGCTGTTAAGCGTGAGTGTATGTGTGTGAATGTGCGTAAGAAAAAGTGTTCAAATGTAAACTCTTGAAGAGAAACGAATTTTTGATGGTTTTTTATTTGTTTGCTTTTGTATATATATTTTTTTTATTATTTGATTTTGTTTAGTTTTCGCTATAAAAAGGATTTATATGATAAAATAGACTTGCTTGGGCATAATAAACTCATTGAAATCATTAAAAGGGTCCATATAACCATTTTAAAGAAAAACATTCTATAAAAAGATAATTGGAGGGGAGGATAAATGTCGCATAAAAATGTAGAAGTGGAGCAAAAGGTTAAAAGGGAGCTCAATAAACAATTTTCAAAGTACAATTTTACTTAAAGAAAAGGGTTCGAACTAAATAAGATATAAAGAAAATATTACTTAAAAACTAGTTAAAAAAGAAAGGGTTCCATATAAATAATGACATTCCTCCATGTGACACACACTAATCTGTAGTAGTGACTGTTAATTTAATTAAATTTTTTTTTATGGTGATAATAAAAGTTTCATAAATATATATTTGCCAAAAAATGATGTCATAATTTAGCATTTAGCCTAAAGTATTTTGAGGTTTTTATGATTCTTAACAAATCTTTATTGTTTAGAGTAATTTTTTAATGCGAAAATAATCTTTTAAGGTATAAAAAATAGTCTGGCTTAAGCGTGAATATTAACAAAAATTGTTGCGTTATAAGCGGTTTGTTATAATTATTATTATATAAAGGCCTTAAGCACCGCAAACCAAATAATCTTTTGTGCTGCCTAAATTTTCACTGAGGTAGATTAAGGTTACGAATTAAGCTAAAAAGCCAAGTATACTAGTATTTTCATAAAAATTTGTAGCGTTTAGAAGTAAAATTTTTAACAAAATCTGCCGCTTAATATAAAAACCTCAATAAGCGCCACTTGGGACACATTTGATCCCTGACTGTGCTGTTTAAGACAAACAATTCTGTAATTTACTAAATATCTTCTAAGTGTTGATTAAAACATTACTTAAGCTTGCATTTTCAGATTTTCTTTAACAAAATTACTAAGATTTGAAAAGTACATAAATATGTTTGCTGCACATGTGCCAGCATGTCTTGCTAAGGACTCATATATCGTCACCTTAAAGACCAAACGACCTATCAGCAGTTTTCAAAAGTTTACAGGAGAGAGAAAAAACGTTATAAAATTGGAACTATTTGCAATATTGAAACGAAAATTATATATTCAGATTAAAATGAAACCAGAAGTATATATCGGTTGAGAAAGCTCGGTTTTTCTAAACACAGCCCATATGGAGCTTAGGTTATTTGGAATTGTAAAAATCTGAAACCAAACAACTTATCAGCAATACTAATTAGTATGAATAATTAAGCATTCCTTTAAACACATGAATATTATTTAAATTAAATATTAACAGTTATAGTTTATTTTACTTGTTTAAACAAAAAAGTGCCTAATGTTTGCTTAAATTACACTATGCAACAAAATTAAAATTTTATCATGATTTTTGATGATTTATTTTGCTCTTTTTTAGTACGTCACGGCCTTCTAAAGTATACATTTTTTATTTTTCCTAAAATTTTTAATTTTTAAATAAAGTTATTAAAAGTTATTAAAGTTAATTTTTCGAAAAAAGAGAACAATGTCGATTTGAAGCTTTTTCACAACATTTTGATGTGCACCCAGGTTCCATTTCTCTTGCCTTTCTGTAAACGATTTTGCCTTTTGAAAAATCTTCATATTCCTTACCGTTCACACGATTTTTATTTTTTTCTTCTTCTTTGTTGACTTTTTTAGGAACTTCCATATTTGCCCGTTTTCAGTCAGTCAAAACGCGAAAAAAAATTTTTGGCCCCAAACTAAAAAAGGCGCAAACCTAGCATTTTTTACAGTAATCTTTTAGCCCCTTTTTAGTTTTTGCTCGATATGGCTACATTTAAACTTTTGTGAACTTTTTCTTCCTTTAATCTAGCAAAATAAAATGAGTTAAAAGTCGATATTGCTTTACCAATTTAAAAAAGAAGAATAATATAGAGTAATCTTTTATTTTTTCCAAATTTTTTATGCCTTGAAAGTTATTCAGTACAGCCTAAAACAGATAATGTATGTTTTTAGAAGAGCGAGAAATCGAAATTTTATTTAACAACGGCCAATTTTAAATGTATCTAATTATGTAAACATACATATGTATATATATTTCTATTATATATATATGCTAACTATTTAATCTACGTATATATGAAATATGTAAAATATTGAAGCTCTCAAGCTATGTACATATGTGTTGATCTCATGATAGTTATTTTTATTCTAATAAATTACTTTAAAAAAATTGATTTGATGTTTTTATTTTCAACAGAAACATTTTAATACTAGCCCCTTTTTGCGCTTTTTCGAAAAATTTTACTATTTTTTTATTTTTTAATATTTATTTCAATTTAGCCCTTTCTAGCCCTTTTTTCAAAAATTTGTACGCGTTTTGAGTCTCAAAATTTGGCATTACAGCATTTTATTGCGTTTTAAACCTTTTTTATTTTCTTTTCACTTCTAACAATAAATAAAATGTAATAAAAAAACAAAGAACAACAAATCAAAAGTAACTGTTTCTCAAAAAGAAAAAATTCAAATAGTTACTCTGATTTCTTCTTTAGCATGAGTGCTGATAGGTTATTTGGTTTCAGAAAATTGTACACTTGCTGATAGGGTATTTGGAAATTTGGTAATAGCTTGTTTATTTGTAATATTAGGCGTTCAAAATTTTGCATATATATGCGTTATGATATACGGAATAATATTAAATAAAAAACTCAATTTTGAAATTTTTGCTGATAGGTTGTTTGGTCTTTAAGGTGACGATATGTAAAATTTTTCTTAGGCATTAAAACTATTTAGTATAATTTATTAAGGACACAAGCCCATTTGTTAAAATGGCCAGCAACAACAACTTTAAGAGGACAAAAATGGGCTTAGAAAAACCCCAACCAAATATTTTATAAAAAAATTAAATGAAATAAAAACACATAAATCCCATAACGTAATTGTAAATATAAGCTTGAGCTTAAAGCCTCTTTTCTTTCTTTCTTTGTTCCAATGTTAGTTTTATGCCGGCTAGACAGACCAAAATAAATTCATTTATTTTTCGTAAGAGAAATGAAAAGGACTGAAAATTGAAACATTAATAGAAAATATGATAATATTTTACATGTGGATATCTGTTGGTATACATGAAAACACACACACACACAGACACACACACCCATACACATGCCTGTTTAGAAATCGAAATATAGTTCGGTTTATATAAACAGACAAATGCATACATTTTGCTTTGTACAGATACAGCAAATAGTCCGTTATACCCATAAACACAAACACTTATTTGCCAGTGTGTGCATAAGTGGTGTTTTATGAATGTATTTGTTTTAGTATTAAAGGCACATTAGGTGTGTTCATAATTAAATATTTTTCAAAATTACAAAAGATTACTTAAACTAAAAAAAAAAAAAAATCCCAAAAAAACCAAAAAAAAAACGCCAGAATTTTTTTTTAGAAAATATCTAAATCAGATAAAATATTTGATTATATAGTCTAAACTTCGTATAGTATTACATATGTATTGTAAAAGTCTCACTACAATGAATTTATATAAAAATTGGTCTACTAGCCCTAGTGGAAACCACACACTTCGCGACTGTTAGTACAATTCGTTGGTTTACAAGTTACGTGTTTTGTGCACAAACTATACGAAATCTTGCCAAAAAAAATCATATCTTTTTTAGACTTGTATCGAACTCTCTCAGTAGCTTGTTTTTAGTTCGATCATGGGGGTGTGTATTAAGTATTAAATATATAAATATAATGACTTACTTTTCTGATTACCAAATTTCATTACTCACTTACAAATCACATTACATAAAATTTAAAAAATGATGTACAAGTTGTCAAATGAGGAGAATGATTCTTTTAGATTTAATAGATCACGTGAATACGTTGCCAAACAAAAAAGTAAGTACTTCTTAAGAATCGATTATTTTAGTCTCACGCCTTTTTAAAATCATTAAGTTGGTAATCCAGTAGGGAAGAACTTCCACCAAAAAGAATTAATTTCAAACCCGATTATCTTTTTTGAAATATTTTCCTGGAAAATTATGTTCAAAGAACAATTTTTTTTTTGTAATTCATACAAATTCTTTAACGGAGAAACGCATTGACTTTCATAATTTTGAAACGTGTATGAGCAATATATTAAAATTTTTATAAATTGCACTTTGAAGTGTTTTGTGCAATTAGGACATCACTGCTTGTCACTGACACTCGCGTGTATCAGTGGAGAAAAATTAATTACGGATTGTTTTAAGAAGAATCTAAATTCCTATTTAAAAAATTGCATGACTGCTCAACAGTTAAAAAATTGCGAAAAACAGTTAAATCTGCACATTTGGCAACCCTGGCCACACACCTCACAATCTCATACAGACAGAACCTTCTTATGTTGCACCAACTGTCGCGAAGTGTGTGACTTCTAAATTAAATTAATTTGGAATAAGAATAAGCAAGAAACAAAGTTTTTTCATTTGATAAAAAACATTTCTTTTGTTTTTAGTACATTCAAGGCGAATTCGTATGAGGTGGTCTCTAAGTCCAACTGACTGTTTTCATCGTTTGAAACAAGGCAAATTCATATAAGGTATACTCACGTCAAATTTTTGAATTCGCTTTTAGTATTTTATATACTTGGGATGTCAAAAAAAAGCTGTTGTGGCTTAGAAAAAAAAAGTATTTTTTGACCGTTTTGTTATAAAAATTAATAAACAGAAAAATAAAGATAAAGAAACTTAAAAAGTATTTTACGTGTCCCCCAAACCAGTGTTACTGTCCGGAATTGCATTAAGTTGGTATGGGTATTAAAAATATGCTGAAGAAGCCCGAGGAATAAGTTAATACCGAGTATGAACAGCCGGCTGCAATGGTTCTATCCTTGTTGGCCTTAAAACAATTGAAAGTTTCGATACTTTTTGTTATACCTTTTAATAAGGGTCTAAGTGGGCGCAAATCGCTAAGCAGATGCTTTGTAAATCCCTCTATGCAATGGTTGTAGTTTTATGTACACCAGGCAGAGAAATTGATAATAATTTAAAAATAAAACGCATGGAACGTTTACCTATAAGTAAGTACACAAAGACAAAAAGTATCTGATTATATGTATGTGTACATAAATAAATGTATTATGCATTTTCAGTGTTTTAGGTTGTATAATGTATGGCCTGTAAAATGGGAACAAATTTTGCAATTTCAGTTATGGAGAAAGTTGATGCAAAACCATTACCATATAGATGCTGAATATAGTACCTATACATACATATATATGTATGTATATAGTTTTAAAAGTGCTTTTTTAATAAAATTCCCTTATGTGTAACACAGAAATATTTTAGTGCAAATTAAAATAATTTTTTCGTAATTTTTGTTAGATAAATGTGAAGCAAACTTTATTTTTACAAATAAAAAATACAAGTGAGGAACCAAATAATAAATTGTTGTTTAAGTGCGAATGTCTACCGTCTTCCATTACGCAAATACGATGCACAAAAGCAGAACCTTAATTTTTGTGGGAGTTCTTAACAATTCGTTTTAACACCCGTTTCCTGTTGAAAGGGAAAATAAGCTTATTACACACACAAACACAATTATTATTTTTAATTCCTTACGCGCATCCAGCACAGTCAAAATACAAAAATTACATAATTAATAAATAGTTTCTTCTTTTTCACAATTTTATGGTTTCAATTTAAATTTAAAAACAATATGTGCTGACAATATACATATGTATGTATGTATGTAAATAATTTTTGACATCCCAAGTATACAAATGTACAAGAAGCAAAAAATAGTCACCTGAGCCGTCAAGGTCACCTGTTATTAATTCGCCTTGGTTTGAAATTTGCATTTTCCCCAGTATCCGGGCGAATCCAATTCAAGTAATTATTTTCGCCGCTTATAATTGATATATACTACACATCCATTAGATGTCAAAACAAATTTTTTAATAAATTTTTTTTTGACATTAAATGTATAAATATTTTGAAGCGAATTGAGCCGAGTATACCTTGTGTGAATTTGCTTTGCTCAGTAAATTTGTTTTCTTTTGATAAACGATTTCTTTAAAGCTTCGTGAAGCGAATCTATTTGATAAAAATAGGTCTTGATTAACTGCCGTATTAAAAAAAAAAAAAAAAAATAATTTATGTTTCCTAAAGCTTTGCGAAACAAATTTTGTATATAAATTTGTTTGGTAAACATTCAGTAAACATAAATAATTTTTTTTCTGAATAAGGCCTTAAAAATTTAAACAAGGCATGCATATTCATTTCACAAAGTCTTGAAATTTTTGCCACAATATTTTTTTTTTTTTTGGAATTTCCTCACAAAACAAAGGACGCACCTATTTCTATTCAAGTGAATAACTGTACATGTATTAACATTCATATTTGTATGTATGTTATTTGTATATGTGCTTTAAGTGTTTGTGTGGGTTTAACATTTAACACGTAACGGAAACAACTAGAGAACAAATAAAACAAACAATATTAGAAACAACAACAATAAGAAAAATATAGCAACAAAACAAAACTAATAGAAAAATATAAGTAATTACTTAACAAAAGAACAAAATGGTCTACAATGTTCAACAACAATAGAAACAACTTCTGTTACAAGCGGACATTGTGTCATTTTACATGTAAATACATACATACATATATACTTAACTATAAATTAATATAAGTACATGGCATTTACACTCGTGTGTGCATTCAAAAATACTGAGAGAAAAGATTTTATTAGTTTCAATAAAAATTGTAATAATAAATAAAGAATACCAGTAAATGGAATCTGTTGCTTCAGGGTCTATTTTAAAAGCTTATAAATAAAAGCTTTACACACAAATTTTTGTAAAACACCAGCTCTGTACTAGCTAATTAAATGATTGGAGGACAATTTTTTTAAAGCATAGTTTAAAAAATTAAAACAAAATCTATTAGTTTCACATTTTTGCTTCTCTGTTTATAATTTGACTAGGCTTAAGTTCGTATCATGTGATCATTTTTAGAAATAACTCGCTATAAAGACAATCGTTACACTGTTAATGAGATGCATTTTATAAACAATAACTTCAAAAATTTATTAAATTTTTTTTATAACTCTATAATATTATGGTATGAATGTAAAGGGTGTTTTTTATTGAGGTATAGAACTTTAAGTTGGCATCACTTTTTTAACTGGCGGCCATTTTGTCAGCTGTTAAGTGATTAATATTTAGTTAGTTAGTTTGCCATTTTATCATGAACAGGTTGACAAAAGAACAACGCTTGCAAATCGTGCAAATTTATTTCGAAAATAATGGTTCAGTTCGCGAAGTTTACCGCAAGCTCCGTCCATTTTATGGTCGACATAATCGTCCATCAGAGCAATTAATTCGGTTAACCATGGATCGTTTTCGCACTACGTTTACTCTATGTGATAATACGCATCCGCAGAGACGTCGAACAGTGCGCACCGAAGAAACAATTGTCTACGCCAACAAACCAGAAACGTTAGGGGACTTGCAAGCCAACATTCGTGGCGTTATTGCCAACATACGGCCCCATTTGCTCGAAAAAGTGGTTGAAAATTGTACCTGTAGAATTGGCTTTATTCGAACCAGCCGTGGCGGCCACATGCCCGAAATCATATTTAAACATTATTGGCATAAAATTATCCTTCCAATAAAGCTAAATTGATGGACATTAAAACGATTTTCTTGTGTTTTATTTCAATTTGAAGTTCTATATCTCTAAAAAAACACCCCTTAGTTCAACAGCAGTGAACAACAATTTCTTTAGCTTGTTTTGTAACAAAATTTTTGGTTGAGTTAAATTTTCTTTAAGTGTATGTATGTATATCTGTATTGGCTCTTGTGTTAACTTGTGTATTTAGTAATAAAACTAAAACTAATACGTTTCATTTTCATATATGCTTAAATGCCTGCTGAATTTGTTGGAATAGTTATGTGGGTATTATTATATTTTAACATTTATATTATTATACATATACACAAATAATTTACACATGCATACATACATAAAAACTATTTAAGTTGTAATTGTTATATGTACATGCAAACTACACAGAATATTTTAACAAATGTTTTATCACAAAAACTATTTCCACACAAATTTAATTTTTTCCTCTTCTTGTTATCTCTCTTGCTTGTTCGTATTTGTTTGTTCATTAGTTTTGATTTTTTTTTTCCTGTTATTACGTTAATTTTATTGTTGTTGGTTGCATAATTATCTCTTTTTATTAAATGATTATTATTAGATGAGATTGTTTTACAACATACATATATACATAGTTGTTTGCATCATTATAATTATTATTACTTAATGTTTGATTAATAAACTTGTTTGCGAATTAGATTTCGTAGTACTAGAATATAGAAGAATATTTTAAATAGTTTTATATAATTTAAACAGCTCAATGCTGAGAACTTTGGTTTAGGTAGATGAAAAACAGATAAAATGAATTTTGTTTGAAATTGTTTTGACTTCACTGTGAATGTTCAGTTGAATTTTAAGTTGAAATCTTAATGAACATGTATACTTTTTACACCAATTCTTTTTGACATTAATGACATTTTTTGACATTAATAAAGAAGCCATTAATTGAAAATTTTCCTAAACTATAACTGCAATGTAGCAAATTCACAAACCTCTTTAAGTACAGAAATTTTTTAGTACAATTAAAAAATCCCTAGTTATTCAACTAAAAGGGCATTTACACCTGCAAAATATCTAGTACGAGTATAATAAATGTCTTTGTGAAAATCTGTATTGTTTACACCAATTTTTTTTTTGGAAACTAACAAGATTTTTTATCCAAAACAAAACCTATTAATTAAAAATTTTCCAAAACAACTGCAATATAACTAATTCACTCACCGTGTTTTTATACAGAGGCTGACTTTTTAGTACAAATTTGAAAATTATATAGTTGTGTCAGTAAGTTCTACTAGATTTTAAGTAGATTTTGACAAAATCTAGTGAAGAAGTAGATTTTATTTTTTATGAGAAATCTGCCACATTTGCCTTAAATCTCGAAGCTACTAGATTTTGATCAAATGTATGTAAATGCACTATAATTCTTGTAGCTTTTAAGGAGATTTTGACAAAATTTAGTAATACTGCACTATAATGAATTTTAACTGTGTAGAAATCTAGTATATTTTTTTGTAATATTTGTCGAAATCTATATCGTTTACACTAAGATTTTTAAAATTTTGTTTAAAACTGTAATAGGGCATTTATGCCCGCACTCGATCTGACAGATTTTATTTAATTAAAATCTTTATGAATATCTTTACTGTTTACTTCAAGTTTTTCTTCGAAATTTATCAAGTTTTTTTATCCAAAAGAAAACCCACTAGCTGAAAATTTTCCAAAGCTAGAACCAAACAACTGCAATGAAGCCCATTCACACACCTTTTTAAGCAGATCGTAGCTGATACATTCACCTCTTATACAAATATGTTACAAAGGGTAATAAAAAATAAATACAAATATTAGATTTTGAATAGATTTCATACAAATCTACTGGCAAGGTAGATTTCTTTTTGTATGGAAATAATATTGAAAAGCAACCAAATTTAGCTCGTAATCTTTTAAGTACTAGATTATGAGACAATTTAAATTTCTCTTAAACCAAAAAGTTCCGGCTTAGCCCAATAGAACATTTTGTAGAGCTTAGCTAAACCACTCACCTTTTATACAAATATGTTGTACAAAGTACTAAAAAATAAATCTTAATATGAGATTTTGAGTAGATTTTGTGTAAATCTACTGACAAAGTTGATTAAATTTTTTTTATAAGGAGTCTACAAAAAGCAATGTGTATTAAGCTGATTTTGTTTTGGTTGCGAAATATGCTAGATTTTGCCCGAAATCTCTTTTGATCAAATGCATAAGCACTACATGAAAAATTGTTAATACCTATACACAAAGAAAATGTTTCAAAATTTCTACATACTCTTACGAAATTAAAGTATGGATTTATAATATAACAAATACCGTACGGAGCTGCCCGCAAAAAAAACAACGATTTTCCAATTCAAAATAACACAGTTTTTACAAATAAAAAATTTAATTTTCAAAGTTTTGTGTGTATTAGAGAGAATAAAATTAAACTCAAACTCTTAAAAACTCAAGAGATATGGCAACTTTATAATCAAGCTGTTGTTGTACATGATGATAAGAGGTGTCATCACTTAGTTTACCCTTGAACCCTCTACGTGGTGAATAATATGTATGTACTACAAAACTTCAGCATCACTCTGTTCAGTACTGTATGTACGAGTTGTCAACTATAAATAAGATTTGTCTCAGCAACTATTTTGTGTAGAGATTACTAAGAATTGTTAAGTGGTGAGTATCAATATACTATACCATTTCGCACATGCTGCAATGCTGGACCATTTGCAGAAAATTGTGAATTGGACTATTGAGTTTTAGTATTTGAAATTCTGAATATTGAAAGGTCACCAGAAAGAAAATAATTAAAAATAATAAAATTTGTAACTTTTTGTAAAAGCTAATATAACTAATTGTGTTTGATTTAATCAGGTTAATACATTTTTTTTAATGCATGTTTTTTATTTATTGTATCTTCAAATATGAACTAACAATAAGTATTCAAATCTTAAATCTATAAAAAAATTATTAGGCCCGACCAATGTCGGACATAAGCTTAGTGATAGTTATTAATAATACATAAGTAGTGATAAGCAACAAAAAAGAAAAAAGTGTTTTCAAGCAGCTTCATCATCTAGAGTGTTGAATATTAGAGCCCGTGTATCTCTCTTTTTTAAGCGGATGTGTCCAGTAAAGTTCAAAATATTACGAGCAAGCGGATTAGGATGTGACTCGAGTTTTGTTAGATATTTGCCTGCGTATTTTACAATTTCTTCAGTCACTAGTGGCATATTCAAATCACGCTGTATATTTGAATTTTTGATGTGCCATGGAGCCGATGTTATCATGCGTAAAATTTTCTTTTGCCTACGTTGAATTTTCTCTAAATTTGAAGCTGAAGCAGTGCCCCATAGTTGAATTTCGTACCACCATATTGGCCTTAAAAGCGACTTTTATATTAAAAATTTACAGTCTAGGCTAAGTGTTGAATTTCTACCAATCAGCCAATGTACCTGAGTTAATTTAAGTTTCGTTTGAGTTAACTTAGAGTCAATGTGGTGTTTCCATGTAAGTCGTCGATCAAGGTGTATACCAAGATATTTCACATGTGAATGTTGAGGAACAACTTAATTGTTAATCCGAATGGGGGAGCAAGTATATCTTCTTAGGGTGAACGTTATATGGACACACTTTTGTTCATTGACTTTAATTCTCCATAAGTTTCCCCAAAGCTCCATCTGGCTAATGTGTTCCTGGAGTGTGCGGGATGCCTCATCAGGGTTTTCGTGCATACTAAGGCAGGCTGTATCGTCGGCAAATGTGGAAGTATGGATACTACTGCTCACAGGCATATCACAAGTATAAATCAAATATAAAACTGGTCCCAGTATGCTCCCCTGTGGCACACCGGATGAAATAGTTTCAGACCTACTCGTAAAGTCTCCTTCCACAACAGTGAACTTACGGGAAATAATGTAACTTTCCAAAAGATTTAAAATGTTTATTGGTAAGTAAGTCTTCAATTTTAAAATTAGGCCTTTATGCCACACTTTATCAAATGCCTGGGAAACGTCAATAAAGAGCGCAGAACAATACTTTTTTTCCTCAAAAGTTCTTCTTATAAATTGAACCAATCTGTGAGTTTGTTCAATGGTGCTATGCTGACTTCTAAAACCAAATTGATGGTCTGGTATGCACACACTACTAATTAGAATTGGGGACAATTTTGTTTTGAGCAGTTTTTCGAAAAGCTTTGACACAGTTGATAGTAGACTTATTGGCCTATATGACTCAGCCTTTATTGTCCTATATGACTCAGCCTACATAATCGTTAATACATGTACACATATATATAAAAGACTCAAAGGATGTAAAGTAACTTATGTATATTTAAAGAAAAGAATTTAGGGCAACTTATTATTATATTTTGAAATAATTTTTTGTTTATACTGATATTTATCAACTGCTAGTTAACAATTTAGCAAATGCTTGGTTATTTAAATAAAAATTGCGAGTATGGGTTTGTGTATTTAATTTCCACCCAAATAGATTTAATGACATAAAAAGTTGTAACAACAAACAAACTAAAGAAAGGTTACTTCCAAATATTTTATTGCCTCATTGTTAAGTGAATAAAAAATGTATTCCTTTAATTTAGATATAAACCAAGACAATTATTTTATTTTCACGACTATTTAATTTTTATCATAAATAAGTGATATATACATACATGACACTAGATAAATTTACAAGAAAAAATGTTCTATTGTGCAAATTATTTTTCATGAAAATATCAAGGACAAAGTACAGAAAGAAGCATTTAATATAACAATTAGTCTTTGGCCATTAAAGTTGAGATAACAAAGAGCTGCAATTTGTGTAATAAAATATTTTATTGTGCTGAGAAATATTAAATTGCTCCAGCATCAATTTAACGACCCATAACTGCCAGAAAAGCTTAAGCGACATAATATTCGAACTTAATTTTTTGCCCAAAATCGATTATTTGCAATCGTAAATAATCGATTTTTATGAAAAAAAAAATCGTAGTCTAAAAAATGTGTCGGTTAAGCTTTTTGGGCGATTATGGCTCGATATTGAGAATACATGAATTGATACATAATTACTGGGAATGTATTGTGTTTCACATACTGAATATGTTCTTTATTGTATTCTAAAGTCTGATTTGCCGACAGAATTATGTGACAATACAAAATACAACTAACGCATACATACATACTCATACATAAAATGACCATAAATACTTATTCTTTTAATATTTCTTTACTGCACTTATGTGTATGACCATACGTTCGTCTACACATGTGTTTAAAATGATAACTGCAACATCATCATCATTATCTATCTGCTGCATCAAAGAGCCATTTTGTTTTATACTCATTGTGCAACAGAACAAATACAGTTTTATAAATTTAAGTCCCCAAGGACACTATTTCCTTTTGCACAATTGTAAGTAGTTACAACGGAGAATGTATGTATTTGTATTTATCTGCATTAAAGCACGTTCCATATTGCAATTAAAATCAGCATTGTTAGAGATTTGCAGTTTGAAGAAATTTGCAAACTGACCGATTTAGAAATTGTTTTTATATTTTTGTTTGCTTAAAACTTTTGGCCAGCAAATTAAGCTTTTTAACGAAAAATTAAATTTAGTTTTTGAGTTTGATTTATATTTTAAATTTCTTATATTTTATGCTTTCTATCCAACCAGGGGAATTCATCCTTCATTGTGGGTGATAATGGTAAAATTTAGTTAGCAGAAATGATAAAATTTTAAGTCAATTACTCAAATAATCCTTGGGGCCTGGCAGACTAGTTTTGCTTTGTTTTTCTAAATATTTTAATAAATTAAACTAAAGAATAAATATCTTAAATATGTTTGCTTAATATCTGCAGCTCTTTCTTTTTCTTAGCTCAAAAATCAACTTGACATGTATATTTTCTTTAAGAAAATAAGCAAATTAAAGTAATGTTCTACTTGAGATGATAACATGGCACATGTAATTTATTTATATTGACACATGTCAATATTTTTTACACTTACATAAATACAATATGTAACTCTAAAGCAATTCAGGCATAAATACGTGAAAAAAGAAGAACAAAAAAAGAATAGAAAAATACTAAGTTGTGTGTATGAATATATTAAATATATAAAAACATCTCAATATACATAAATTTATTTGATATTTTCGCACCCTCCTTGTATATTTAAGTATTGTCAAAGTAGACAATTTTGTCACATTAATCTTAAAGCTGATATGAGTTTAACCCATTTTGGCAGGTTGGCACAACAGCCAATATATTTCTTTGTCTAGAAGGATTGTCTGTTTTACGATATAAAACTAGTTAATAGGGAACAGGAATTGAGTCTATGTTATGTATAAATTTAGTAAAGTATTGTTATTGGCAGGCAAAAATTAGAGTAATTAAGACTGTATATGTTAGATCTTAGGACCATCCATGTGCTGGAGTTAAGTCAGCGTGTATCACTTATTTTTTAAATGAGAGAGGAGGAGAAAGAGAAAGAAAAATAAAATACAAACTATGCGGCTTTTGTTTTAAACAAAGCTGGCTGGAGAAAGAAGGAGTCAGGATAACTTCTAGAAGGCATGTGTACCAGGCCTGTTCGCTTCATTCTATACTCATATTGTTTTACATGCCTTCCGATCTCACTTCTTTTGCCAGAGATTCTAAAAGACTATAAAATTAATGGATTTTGCTTTTAATTTTGCAAAAAAAATAAAACAAAAACGTACATGTTGCTTCTTCTCCTCTCCATTCCCATAGAAAGGAATGTGTTTCTCACACAGTGTTGCCAGAAGTAGGGGAAAATGGCTACATGTAAGTACTTTTGATACTAAAATAGAAGCGTAGGGAAAATCAGACAGATGTTTTATTTTCCGCAAAATGTAGGGATTTTTCCATCATGTTGGATTATTCATGAAATAAAGGCAAATAACGTTTTCAGAAATGTTATTTGAGTTAAAATCGCTTACAAATATATTTCCAGAGTTGTTTGTGGTTTTAAAAGTGGGCAACACTAATATATACATACCCAGCAAAAAAAAACATGCAAAAGAAATAGTTAATCCATGGGTTCTACTGCAAATGCATTGGTTCAACTTAGGTGCAGAACGCATGATTTTAATACAGGCGTGTCATTGACGAGCATGGGTTCACATTTAGCAAAACTGCCCATCATTCGAATGAGTGTTTAGAACCCATGCAAAAACCAATGATTCGATAACGTTTTTGACGTAAATACAAAATGAAAAAAAAAAACTTTCGTAGCTAGGATACGAACCGTGCTGTTTTCACATACTCTTTACCACTGAGGTGTTGCACTCTTAATATTTGTTGGAGATAAAACTTGTTTTATGAAAATATTTCAATGTGATGATTTAATTCCGTTTTTGCATGCCTTTTTTGCTGGATATTAATTTCAAGAGCCCAATTCACAATAGCCCAATTCACAATCTTGTGCAAATGGTCTTGTATCGTTGCATGTGCAAAATGGTATAGTATATTGATACTCACCACTAAGAATTGTTAAGTGGTGAGTAGAATATAGTTCACAATTTTGCACATGCAACGATGCAAGACCATTTGCACAAGATTGTGAATTGGGCTAATGAGTTCAAAAACGATAGCATTATGCGAAGAAACACATGCTCAAGAACTCATGAGAGAAACACTACTTCATTTTTAACGCGTTAATTTATTTTTTGCGGGGTATTTATATATGTATATGCCAAGGCATGAATTTAATTAAAACTACATATGTCAACATTGTTCTTTTTGAGTTTTTTACTTATTTTTTTTACTAATGCTTAAATATATATATTATATATGGATTTCTTCTATTTAAATGACAAAAATGCGTAGGGATTTTTGTAGGAGAAATTTTTTCAACGTGTAAGGAAAAATCGGACTTTTTTTTAGCATGTGTATTAAATTATAATTTGTGTATACGTTACACATATATGAAACAAATATTTATTAATCATCCGCAATGCTACGTTTTCAATAAAAAAGTTTATTTTTTTTGAAGTTTTGTATATTTGTTATTCAATAAAAAGTCCTAAGTGTACAATTTTTATCAATTGAGAACACTCTGTTATTCATCACTGATATTAACAGCTTTTAGACACACAATGTTAAATAAATTTACTTTACGAATACCACGATGTTAACTTCGGTGAGCTTTACATAAAACATCACATTCAATAGCTCAACCATATCATTAGTTCGTGTTACAATCCATTATGTATATTCTTTATTAAGCAGAAAGTATAACATCTTAGTTTTGTTTGTTTGTGTCTTTTATCTGCATTTAATTAGGCGTTTGTGTGGTTGTATATTTTTTAGTTAGCAGCAATATTATTAAAATAATATTAAAGTTATTGTTTACTTCAACATCGTCTTGTATACTTATACGCTAGTGTATTGTGTTCTTTAGTATAACAGAGCAAAAATTACTGCTTCGTCGTATTGTCAAGCTGCTATTAGCTTACAAACCTGCCACACGTATGACATGATATATGTTTACTTTGGAGCATTTCATTTTAAGTGATTATTTCAGTGGAATTAGTATGAAGTGAATTAATGGAATATTGAAGCTTGTATAAAAAAGCAATGTGAGTCCAATCACAGGGGAGACGTGTAAACATCTAGTAATGAAAAATTTGTTTTGAGTTGGAAGTACTTTTTCTTTTAGTATATTTTTATTAACTAATCAATTAAAAGTATCAAAACTTATAATGTTGTAAATACATAGGAATTTGCTTGTTTTTGTTTGTTTTATTTAACTTATTTGGTTAGTAGGTAAATGGGCACACTGCAGTATATATATATGTACTGCATTAAAAATTGCAGTAAATTTACTGATTACTGAAAAAATTCAGTAAATTTTTACTGATAATGAAATTTAAAATGCATTATCAGTAAAATCGTAGGGCCGTATTCATAATAATTTAAAAAAAATATGCTAAAAGCATAAGTACTTCCAACGTAAAAAAATTTGCGTTACTAGATGTTTACGCATCTCCCCTGTGATCGGACTCACATTGTTTTTTTTCATTTTGGCGTTTTTTTGTTTTTGGGGTTTTTTTTTATTTAGGCGATTTTTTCATTTTGGCGATTTTTTTGTTTAAGGGTTTTTTTTTTAATTTTTGCGATTTTTTTATTTTGGCGATTTTTTTTTCATTTTGGCGATTATTTTTCTGTTTTTGGATTTTTTTCACTCTGGCGATTTTTTTCATTGTGACGATTTTTCCGGTTTTTCGCGATTTATTTTAGTCCTAGATTTTTTTTAATTTGGTGCTTTTTTCGGTTTTGGCGATTTTTTGTTTAGATTTGGCGATTTTACAATTTTTTGATTTTTTAGTTTTACCGTTTTTGAAAGTTTTAAGAGTTTTGCTCTTACGGTTTCCAAGATACAGCAAGTTGTCAAAGTTACAAAGTCAAAATTGCATTAACTGATGAAACACCCTTTAACTTAAATTTTTTAAATTTACTGTTAATTGTTGTAGTCTGTATAAAAATACACTAACCTTACAAAATTCAAGTGTATGTATATAACATGGGATTTTAACATTTTTTGTTGCTCGTTTTGGAACACCCTTTAATTTTTAACTCTCATATATTTGCTGTTGTAGCGGCCAAATGTCTATACACTGTGTCCGAATTTCAGGTCCTTACGGTTCTCGAGGAAATACCCTGTAACAGAGGAACGGACAGCGTAGCGAAAACAATAGGGTTCATTTTCACCTTTGGTGTACGGAACCCTAATAAAGCAATTATTATTTTCACCTTTGGTGTACGGAACCCTAATAAAGCAAAAAACTAATGACCCTAACAAAACAAAAACCAGCAAATTCCTATGTATTGACAATATTTTAAATAAGTTTATATTGCTTCTTTCAAACACTAATACACTCATGCATAGCTCACACCGATTTGACAACGCTGTGTGCATCTCAGCAAAGAAATCTCAGTCAAAATGTGTGATTGTATTGTGAAAAAGATTTTTACCTCCTAGCGTATAGATGTTTACACATCAATAATAATATATATACATTAATGTATATTTATGAAACAGTTTTCGTTCGCGCATTTAATCAAGACTCGATGCCACAATCTCCGCCTGTTAAGCAAGAACACCAAACACTTATCTACCTGAAAGCACACATATTTATTTTTGTACAAAATTCAATAAAAAAAAAAAAATAAAAAAAATCAAATCACCAAGTAAAAATCTCATTCGTATTCAAATTTATATCCAAGTAAGCGGGAGAGGATGCACTATAAAAAAATTTTAATATTTTAGTACAAAAAGCCGACTAACTTCGTAGTGTTTGTGTAAAATATTGTCAGTCGCTTGCGTTAATGCATCTTCGTAAGGCAGAGGGGATGCACTGCCTGCTTTGTTGCTTCTCCGAAGTGCTTCAGTTTGTCTTAGTGCTTACTTATACCAAATTTATTTTTTTGCTGGTAGTTTACAGATTATTTTTATGCCGAGTACACATCAGGCATTTATTGTGTTATCACTTAATGGTGTTCCTTTTCAAAACATGTGCAACGCCGTTCCCATTATGTTTTTTATGGAAAACATTTTTATTACACCTAATTCACACGAAGACTTTTATGAAGTCTATTTTTCGACGTCACAAACGGGGTAGAGAAGAAAGAGGGGTAGAAAAAATGACTGGATTTCTGTTTTCCATGATTTTTTTCATATTTCTCTTTATATTGCTCTTGTTGTTATTGTTGTTACGTTTCAATGTTACTCTTCTATCTTATTGTTATTTTTTATTGTTACTCTTCTAGCTTATTGGCTATATGAGTGGAGAGAAGTAAAATTAGACGTCAAAAAAAAAAAAAATAAACATCGTATGAATGCAAGGAATTTTTGGTAGCAACTTCAAAAGAGAATTAAGAAAAATAGACGTCATAAATTTCACCGTGTGAATTAGCACTTAGTTTTGTTCACGTATTTTCAGATAATTTTTTATTTAACTTGTTTAGCATTTACAATATTTTTTTTAGAGATTATTTATTTTTAATTATTTTAAAGTTTTGATAACTCGTGCTATTTATTAAGCTGAATTTTTTATAATATTTTGCAAAATTTTCAAAGTAATATCATAATAATAATATTTTATGAGACTAACTAATATTCTAATCTTCTGCTATTTCTTTTTCTATTTGTTATTATAAAAATTGCGCTTCATTAGAAATTATATATTCAGTGTAATACTTGTTACATTTTAATTAAAAAATGATGTAAATACACAAAGTGTTTTTAATTTTTTGATTTTACCATATTTCAATTACTTAAAACTAAAATAAAAATGCAAACACAAAGTTTTTAACATATGCAATTAAAATATTTGTTAAGATTCTTTAACGAGAAATACATTTTTAAGCATATTTTTAGCTCTTGTTTGCCTTTATATACATATATATATATTTTTTTTGTGCAATAAATCCATAACAATTTTCAGTTATTCACATGCATGTATTTATTAAAATAAAAGTTTTTTTCTCTGCCCAAAAATGAATTACAAAAATTAAAGTTTCATATATAAAATTAAAAACATGTAAAAAAGCATAACAGCGACAAATAGGGTCATTATGGTCACTTGTTAAGTTTATTTTTAGGGATGCATGTGAGTAAAAAAAGTCAAAATACACATACATCACACACACAAGCTTAAACGCAAATACATACAATCAAACACACTTTTGTACGGTATAGTTTATTTGTGAGTATAAAAAATGTTAGAGAAATCGAGAGCCGTGTTGCCTTTATAAAATTTTTAAAATTTCCTACGGTAACGCTGATAGAGAGTTCTGAACAGTGTGCCCACATACGTTTGAAGAAAAGTCTGCCTATATTATGCAAAAAATGCTTTTTAGAAGAAAAAACTGCTCAAAAAAACTCTAGCAATATTATATATTTTTTTAAGTTAAAAATAGCTTTTTAAATAGCCTTTTGGCAGTTTGTGTACTGGTATAGCATGCGGGATTATATGAGTGATTCTTCCAAATGCATTTAACTCACGGTTACAAACGTTTTAATATCACTTTTCTTGAGACATGGTTTCATTATTGACCTTAAAATGCTAACTTATGCTATGTTACATAGTTCTCATATTATTTTCTTTGAAAAAAATTTTAAAAATTTTCAAAAATATATTATATTTAATATAATAAAAATACTTTTAAAACAATTTCGTATTATGTTACCACTGCTGCAAAATAGGTACTGAATAACTAATCGCAGAAAGTAAACATTTTGTTGAAAGAAAACAAATAGAATTTATCAGCAAAATAGTGTATAGAAATGCTAAAGTTGCTTTTCGACTTGTAGGGGAGACATAAAAAAATTTCGAGCAACATCAAATAAATAATTTTTTTTTCTTAAATAATTTTAATACTTCTTTTTGTTTTCCGTATGAATGTCACTTTGGTGAGGTAGTTTATACGATTAGGTCATGAAAAAATTAATTATTGATAGATAGAAAAATATCGTGAAAAGTAAAATAAATTCAGGTATGACATGGACTTGCGCACTGCGCTTTTTTTTAATTTTTTCTGTGATTCGCATTTTTTTCTATTGTTAACGATTTTTTTAATATTGACCCGTTTTTTAGTCGTCTTTTTTTCGTTTTGACAATTTTTTTTTTAGTTTCATAACAATTTTCATAGTTTCTCGGTGACGTTTTTAGCAATTTATTTATTTTTTTTTTCGAGATATTTTTCATTTAAAATGCGGAAAAACTAAAAAAAATCAAACCGAAAAAACTTGAAAAAAAAATACCGAAACAAACAAAAATCGCTTAAGCTTAAAATAAATTGTAGGGTTAAAAAAGCAAAAAAAAAGAATCTCAAGAAATAAATCGCCAAAACAAAAAAAAAAAAAAAAAAAAAATCGCCAAAATTAATAACAAAAATTAATACTAAAACAAATCGCAAAATCCGAAAAAATCGCCAAAATTAAAAAAATCCCCAAAACCAAAAAAAAATTTCTAACACTAAAATAAATCGCAAGATCCGAAAATCGAAAAAAATCGCAAAAACGCAAAAAAGTCGCCAAAATCAAAAAAAAAATTCTAGCACTAAAATAAATCGCAAAATCCGAAAAAAATCGCCAAAAATCGGAAAAAATCGTCAAAATATTCTAACACTAAAATAAATTGCCAAAATTAAAAATTTCGCCAAAATGAAAATATAAACACCAAAAACCGAAAAAAATCGCCTATATTAAAAAAAAATTCTAACACTAAAATAAATCGCTAAATCTGAAAAAAATCGCCAAAACTCGAAAAAAATCGCCAAAAACGAAAAAATAGCCAAAATTAAAAAAAATAATTCTAACACTAAAATCGTCAAAATTAAAAAAGTCGCCAAAATGAAAAAAAATCGCCAAAATGAAAAAAGTCGCCAAAATGAAAAAACGCCAAAAACCGAAAAAATCGCCAAAACTAGAAAAAAAGTGCCAAGCGCCAAAATAAGTTCGTATTGAACTACATATGTAGTGTCCGTACGGAACACTACATATGCGTGGGTCGAAGTTGCACTTCACTGAATTTATTTATTTTTTTTTTAATTTTTTTTTGCAAGTTGTTGAGTTTCAATAGTTTTTGTTTATGCCTGCATATAAAAATAGGGAAACACAAAATGCCAATAAGCAAAACAATTGGCTGGGGAACGCGGTGATGCCACTCATTTTTGTTCTTCTTTGTTCCCACAGGATATAAGGAATATTCAACCTTATCGTGGTTGGCATATTTTGACTCTTACGGCGACATTTTTGTAATAGATTAAAGAACTCCGTGACATTTTTGTTTTAATCTTTGACGAAACTGTCCCAGTCAGAGTCGCAGTATGCCAAACACGATAAGGGCAATTATTTTGCTTGAGAACTCAATTCCGAGGGAATATTCATGATTGGACTATAAACGACTAATGTAAATCTTAGAAAAATTCAAATAATGCCATAACCGCCAAAAAAGCTAAAGCTACATAATTTTTCAAATTAATGTTTTTGTACCAATCAATTATTTCCGATTGTAAATAAGCTATTTTCGTAAAAAAAACAAGGTTCAAAATTCGTCGGTTAAGCTTTTTTTTTTTGCAGGTTATGACATGATATTTCATTTAAACCTAAAATAACAACAAATGCTTAAGTGAAAAGTAAGTTATTTAAAATTTTAATAAGAAATAAGACAAAAAATGTGTGTATGTTCCGGCAGTTTATTAACTATTTCACTTGCACTTGCAATGCTCTGAGCAAATAGTTGCCAAGCAGATAGACGAAAGGATAAAATCGATTGCAATTAACATCGTATGGCTGGTTTTTGTTGCAGTGATACGAGTATACCTGGCCATATTAACAATTTGTGCCCATGAACACATCAAAATAAATGCTGTCACTTAATAAGCCAAGTTTTTTTCTTTTGTTATTTTTGTTTACCATAAAGCTGATATAAAAAATATATATTTTTTTAACTTTGAGTGGGAAGAATAGCATCACATTTATAACTCGTGAAAGTGGGAAAACATTTGGAGTATGTGATATGAAAAAAAAAAATCAAATTTGCGACCATGAAACACAGACATTCTACTGCCAATGATTGCATATACATACATTCATATATATGTGTGTGTTTGGAAATATTTTTGTTATTGGTATGTGTGAATATTTTATATAGCATTCTGCATAAATAACTTAAACCAAATTGGAATTTAAAGAGATTTTGACATCAACTTTAAATTGGATGTCGTACTTAAGGAAAATCTGCATATTAAAAAAAGTATGCCGCCACATCTTTCATTTCAACCAGTATGTGATTTAATAGTATTATTTCGGAATCCTTTCATTTAAAACTATTAAAAAAAATCTTTACAAATTGGCTTAAAGGACGCACTTTACGTTTGTGAAAATAAAATATATATAATAAAATATGCAGTAATTAATTTGATTTAAACAAAAATTCATATGAAATTAAGCATTAAATATGTATAAGAGTTTTAACTGCTTATGCTGATTTGAAAGTTTGAATATTTCCTGAATGATTCAAACCATAGTCTTAAACGTCATGTTATTATAATGTTTTAAAATATTTGTTTGAAAGTAAAAACAAAACAAAAATAATTTTGTTTAAATAATTTAAAACAATATGACATTTACAACTACCGTTTGAATCTCCTAATTATTTCATTGGTAAGAAATAATTTTAATTCTATTGATGGTGTTTTTATACCCTTCACCAAAAATGATAAGGTTATATATATGTATATTGTTCATTCTCTGTGAAATTTCCATAATATTCATATGCGACCTTATAAAGTTAAATATTTTGGATGCTTATCACTCGTGAAGTCGAATAAGCGATATCCATCTGTCCGCCTTTCCATTGGTCTGTAGGTATAATCGATTTACCGAAACTCAAGGAAAAGCTATGGGCTTCAATATTGGACTGATGTGTTAGCCTTATTCCTACACAGAATGTTCAGAACCAGAAAAATCAATAAGACATCTCCAGGGCTGGAAAATTTAAGTTTTTTTTTTGGTACATAAAAGTAACTAACTAAATTAAGTGCATGTGTTTTTGTTAATTAATCCTATTTATATATAAGAAAAAACAAATGATTAATATTGAAAAAAGTAAAATCGACGTTTGCAGGTTTGGAAGATTTTAACTTTCATTGTTATATAAATATGTATATAAAACAAATAAGTTCAGCAATTTTTTTCTATTTTAGTTACACATATTTTGTATTTAAGAAAGAAATCCATTGGTATAAAAAATAAATTCAGTAAAGTGCGGCTTGGACTCGTAGATGAAATGTTCCACATGGACACTACATAGATAAAACTGTACGAACTTTAGCCTATATAATGGTATATCTAACCTAATATATAATTTTTTTTAATTTTTGTTTTGGCTTTTTTTTTGTTTTAGCGCTTTTTTGGTTTGGTGATTTTTGCTTGTGTTGCTGTTATTTTCGTTTCGGCGATTTCTTGAGAATTTTTCGGCAATTTTGTCGGTTTTTTTCATTTGAGAGATAGATTTAGCTTTGGCGCTAATCCTTTTGGTGAATTTTTTCGGTTTTTGGCGATTTTTTTTGTTGTTTTTTAAATTTAACGTTTTTTTGTCATTTGTTTTGTGCAGGCGATTTTTTTCGGTTTTTGGCGATTTCTTCGGTTGTTTTTTAAATTTAACGATTTTTTTTCGATTTGTCGATTTTTTTTCGGTTTTTGGCCGTTTTTTTTTAGTTTTCACATTTGTTTTGTGCAGGCGATGTTTTTCGGTTTTTGGCAATTTTTTCGGTTGTTTTTTAAATTTAAAGATTTTTTTAGTTTTGAGGTTTTTTTTTGAATTTTGGTGATTTTTTACATTTGGTGATTTTTTTTTGCATCTAAGTGACATGTTATTTTTGGTGATAGTTTTTATTTAAGCGCATTTTACTCGACTGTGCAACGCAAAAAAGTGTATTGTGTTTATCAGCCTGTGCATGCATGTGTATGTGTGTATGTATGTATGAATGTGTGTTCCTTTGCGGCACTATATAAACCGAAAGAGTTTACCGATTTTGATGATTCCTACATCAAATGATTTGTCTTAACCCTGTGAGTATCACAAAAGATATGACAGTAATCATATCTGGATAATGACCAACAGAAGCCATTTTGTAAATACGCAATGAATAAAATGTCAGAGAACTATATTAAAATGGGTATCATTTGACAGGTATTTTAAAATCATTTTTAGGTTTCTCCTATGAGTTTTTCCTTTTGAATGACCATTTAGGATATTTAGCGGTTCAAAGTTGGTCGCAGTCGTGTTTTTTGATTTTTTAATTACTACTTGTTCTATCTTCACTTTTTTTTAATCATGAGTCTGTTTGGTTGTAGAGGTTTTTGAAAATTTCAAAACTTTGCCTATTACGGCTTCCAAGATTCAGCAAGTTGTCAAATTACATAGTCAAAATAACATTGGCTGATAGAATGCCCATTAATTGTAAATTTTTAAATTTCAGTGTTAATTGGTGTGGTCTGCATAAAAATACTTTAACTCTGAAAATTGCAAGTGTCTATACACAATTGTCTGCATGTATGTATATTACGAGTACCTTAGTACTACAACATGTTTTGTTGCTCGCCTTAGAACAGCCTTTAACTTTAATTTTAACTGTCATATATTTATTGTGGCAGCGGCAAGGGTTACATATTGTGTATAAATTTCAGCTACCTAGCTCTTACGGTTTTCGAGAAAACAGCCTTTCACTTTTGACGTACCGAACCCTAAAAATGGTTCCAGGGTTGGAAAAATTTATTTTTATATAAAATTAATTTATCTTATTTTTTAAATGTATTTTTTATTTCAGAACGATCTGTACTTAAAAGTCCAATTTTTATGTGAAAATTCAGTTCAAAAAAGTGCAGAATAATAAAATTCTACTATTGCTTATATCGAAAATAAAATATTTGAATTAAATTCTGTGCTCACAAAATACCCATAGGTGTTCATAATAAATTGCATAGAACAAAAACTAAATGAATAATTTTTCGTTCACAAATGAAATGAATATTTACACAGTATTGTGTAAAAATAAGTCAATGACAGCCCAAATTAAGAAAATCTGAAATTTTTGTTTTTGTTTCTTTCTAACTATTTGTTTTATATATATATATATATATAACGGGTGTTTTTTTAGAGGTATGGAACTTCTAATTGAAATAAAACACAAGAAAATCGTTTTAATGTCCATCAATTTGGCTTTATTGGAAGGATAATTTTATGCCATTAATGTTTAAATATGATTTCGGGCATGTGGCCGCCGCGGCTGGCTCGAATAAAGCCAATTCTACAGGTCCAATTTTTAACCACTTTTTCGAGCATATGGGGCCGTATGTTGGCAATAACGCCACGAATGTTGGCTTCCAAGTCCCCTACCGTTTCTGGTTTGTTGGCGTAGACGAGCGACTTCACATATCCCCAAAGAAAATAATCCAATGGTGTCAAATCACACGATCTTGGTGGCCAATTGACAGGTCCATTCCGCGAAATTATGCGCTCATCGAATGTTTCCTTCAATAAATCGATTGTGACGTCCGCTGTGTGGCATGTAGCGCCGTCTTGTTGGAACCACAACTCATCCACATTCATGCCATCCAATTCGGGAACAAAATAGTCGGTTATCATGGCTCTATACCGGTCTCCATTAACGGTAACTGACTCTCCAGCACTATTTCGGAAGAAGTATGGCCCAATGACTCCACCAGCCCATAGAGCACACCAAACAGTCAGTTTTTGTGGATGTAATGGCGTCTCAAGGGTCTCATGTGGATTCTCTTCACTCCAAATGCGGCAATTTTGCTTGTTGACGTAGCCATTCGACCAAAAATGAGCCTCATCACTGAACAAAATTTTGCGATGAAAATCAGCATCGAGATCAATCTCATTTTCGGCCCATACACCAAAATCACGACGCATTGCATGGTCTCGCGGCCTTAATTCTTGCACAAGCTGGATCTTGTAAGGTCGCAAGCCAAGATCTTTGCGCAAAATCTTCCATAAAGTTGATGGACAAAGCTCCAATTGCTGTGCACGGTGGCGAATCGATTCATTCGGGTCCTCTTCAACACTTTGCTCTACAGCGGCAATTGTTTCTTCGGTGCGCACTGTTCGACGTCTCTGCGGATGCGTATTATCACATAGAGTAAACGTAGTGCGAAAACGATCCATGGTTAACCGAATTAATTGCTCTGATGGACGATTATGTCGACCATAAAATGGACGGAGCTTGCGGTAAACTTCGCGAACTGAAGCATTATTTTCGAAATAAATTTGCACGATTTGCAAGCGTTGTTCTTTTGTCAAGCTGTTCATGATAAAATGGCAAACCAAACTAAATATTAATCACTTAACAGCTGACAAAATGGCCGTCATTAAAAAAAAAATGATGCCAACTTAAAGTTCTATACCTCAATAAAAAACACCCATTATATATACAAATTTCAGCAATCTTATTAAATACATGCGTACATGGTGACAAAAATTTCATAATTTGCACATTATTAGCCCTTAGGCTAGTTTTTTTCACCACATTGTACAATATATATTTATAAGCAGTGGTGAAGGGTATATTAGATTCGACATAGCTTAATTTAGCATTCTTATTTGTGTTTTCTAAGCTTTTGGCTAAAAAGAATTTGTTTATATGAATACAGCTGTAAATTTTAAAATAATATGATTATAATCATTAAAACACGAACACTCGCCGTGTTACAGTGAATGCTTGCAAATATAAGGTAAATTCACAGTCATGACTGGCATTGCATGAAATCATGTTGCAGGTAGTTCCATTTCAGCTTGAATAGACCACCTTAAAATATTATAAAATAAAGTGCAGCGTGTTTTCTACACATATATATGCACACACATACACAAATATACATATGTATATGTATGCATGTTGCCCCACATGTTTGATTTGATATAAAACATTTTTCCAGCTGTGCACCGAAAATGAAATTATTATTTTTAATCCTTTTTTCCCTTGTTTTCATTCTGTCGAATTTTTCCAATAGCATTACACAAACACACCAGCCTGCAACATGGTGTCCGTTTCGATTTACAATTCGTGGAGGATTGTTTGTATACAACACTCTGGTATATTGGAATTAATTCCTTTAAATGTATTTTTGTTTGGTATTTGTTGCTTGTTTCGTTCTTTCTTTCTTTCATTTTTTTCTCTGCTTTATTACAATCCGTAAAATTTATTTGTTTTAAGTTTTCCCATTAAGAAGCAAATTTTTTTAACTCTATTGCTGTTGCTGTAACATGTGTGGGATTGTTTGTATAGGCATTCATAGTTAAAATATAATGCATTTTATTTTATTTTTATTTTTAAGGGAAATTTTTGTTGTATAAAAATGTTTGAGAGAGAGTTTCTTTTATTAAAAATACTTGATGTTTTTTTGGTATTTTTTTTTTTTTGAAGATTCATTGCTGATTTTTTTTTTCTTTTTGAAGGGGACACCAGTGTTGGTATTTAACTTTAATTGACTTTGTTATTTGTAAGGACATTAAAATAGACAAGAAAAGTCCTTAAATATGCAAGGAACCATTAATAGCAAAACAATTTAAGTTTTAAAAAATATAAAATAATATTGGGGGCTTTTTTAAAGGGAAACAAAACCTTGAAGCTTTTCAATTCGGGAGTAGTTATTTTTTAGCAATGCAGTATATCCTGAGTGGCTATAACTTTCGCTGTAGCTATAACTGAGGTCCCCTCTGCACTATGTGTAGAACGAGGCTTAAGCAAAAATTTCTGCCAGAAGGTAGCTGATATGAGTTGTCTTAAGAACTGAAGGACTGACTGACTGACAGATTTATATGTCTAACAAGAATCAAAAAGCTTCTAAGAGCTGCTACTATTCCGCTGGATGAAAGCATGTAAAATGAGGCTAGAAACTTCAAGATATTTAGGAAGGTGCGATGAACGCCATTAAAAGATTTGACCCATCCAAAGAAGGTTTGGAAGGCTAATATAGTCCTTATATGCATCATTAAACTTTTAAGGTTACATTGTACTCTTTCCTATTATTATAATCATGATTAAAAGAACATAACTTTTAGATTTTTAGATAGTATAAAATCATTCAATGTAAAATGCTTGCAACTACAGAAAGATACCTTTATTATCTTTAATGCAGTAAAAACATCAGTAGAAAAACTTGTGTATTTTTACATTAAAGCCTTTAGCTTTAAAATGTGTGATTATTTATTTCCATTTAAAAAATAAACTACATGAACACGTTACGATGAATATTTCTGTTCCTTTTAAAAACACCACTTGCGTCTCTTTCACGCAATGCATGCTGTTGCCATGTCATGCCATAACGGCCGAAAAAGCTTAAACGACACAATTTTTTAGCTTAATTTTCTTGTTTTGACGAAAATCGATTATTTACCTTCTTCAAAAAAAAAACAAATTTCAAATATACGTCACTTAAGCCACTCTTTACTGTTATGGCTCGATATAATCCCAGCAAAAAAGCATACATTAGCATTAGAACTACTTGCCATATTATGACTTACTTTTCTGATTACCAAATTTCATTACTCGCTTACAAATCACATTACATAAAATTTAAAAAATGCTGTACAAGTTGATAAATGAGGAGAATGATTATTTTAGATTTAATAGATTACGTGAATTTGTTGACAAATTCAAAAAATAATTACTTCTCAAGAATCGATTATTTTAGTCTCACGCCTTGTTAAAACCATTAAGTTGGTAATCCACCAAAAATGCTTAATTCCAAGCCCGACTACCTTTTTTGAAATATTTTGCTGGGATGTTTTTAAGTCTCCTGAGATTTTGTCGCTTGTTTTATTTAGTGAAAAAGCAATGAAACAAATTCGAAGTTAACATATCGTTACATCTGCTTAGTATCGATTTGCTTTTAACAATTCATTTTATGTGCATTTAAGACTTTAAAAATTTCTTTTCAGCAACCTGAAATAAACGGCTACAAAAAAATAAAGAGGTTAACCAACAATTTTTGTTCTGCAGTTTGTGTCCATAAAAATTACTATAATGATGGGTCATTTGACATAATTGACTTTTTTCCAATGGCAAATTTGTAAATGTAAGTGTAGCACTTTGTTTAAATTAATTTATCGCTCCTTCACTCAAAAAAGCTGATAAAAATGTTTTGTGTTTTCAAGAAGGGCATTTATAAGCCTTTGAAATGAAATTTGTGCACAAATAACTAAATTAGATACAACGAATTTTTCTGCATTATTAACTCTACAAATGGATCTTTCTACGTTCGCTTTATAGTCTTTTAAATAGGAAGAGTATTATGCTGCTGTATAAACTTTTTTTATGGACTAAAATATATTGAGGAACCAAGTACGGAAGCGATGAGAAGGTATTTACTTAAAAAACATTTTTCAAAAGACAATTTTTTCAAATGTTCTTTCCTAAATAAGTTTTTTTCTGAAGTAATTTTTAAAATTATACTTAACATGTCGAGACACACGAGCAATAATCTTGGCAATTATTGCCGTGGCAACTGTCAAATTCGATTGCCGACACAAGATATTAGCGTATGGACCGTATGAATATGTGTTTAAATATATATCCAGCAACAAATGTTAAAATACATTGCTGAGCAACAATCTCTTAATACATGCTGTCAAATACAAATTATAATAAATTTTTTTCAACGTAAATGTAGAAAACAAAAGTTTTAACTAAATAAAACTAATAAAAGTTCAATTTAAAATTATAAAAGGATAAAATTATTGATAACTGAAGTATTTATGTGAATAAAAGCAAATATATTTGAATATACGTGCTCATCACTTCTAGATACATTGTTGAACACAAGCAATTTGACGTCATCATTATGCCGGCGTTATTGCTTGTGTTAAGACACATCAAATTGCTCGTGTGGTCGTACTGTAAACCAATTTTTACAAAAAGTAATTTTGTCAAAGCTACTTTCTTAACTGTTCCTTTTTGAAAAAAATTACTTTTTTAAAAAAGTACTATTTTTCGGAAAATATTCTGTACAAAACATACTAGTTTTCAAAAAGTACTTTTTTCAAGTACTTCTTACAAAATCTATTTATCAGAAAGTACTATTTTTCTAAGAGTGCTTCTTTAAAATTTTTAAAATGATTTCTTCTAAAAATACTCTATTAAGAAAGGACTTAAATAAAAAAACTTATTTTTAAAAAAGTAAAATTTTTAAAAGGTATTTGCCTTTAAATTTAAAGTATATTTTTCAAAAGTACTATATATATGAAACAAATTAAGTCACTTATTAAAAAAATTACGTTTTTACAAGACACTTTTTAAAAGAAAATTTTTTAAATTTTTTTTCTTAAACTAAGTTTATTAAATATACTTCTTTTGAAAAATAATTTTAAAAAATGATTTTTCTACAAGGTACTTTTTTCAGAAAACTTTTTAGAGGTACTGTTTCGAAAAATTAAAAGCATTTAACAATAATAAAGTGTCCTTTTTAAATAGTACTTTTAAAAAGTAAGGTACTTTTTCTCAAGAGGTACTTTTTCTCAAAAGGCAATTTTTCCCAAAAAGTAGTTTTTTCTCAAAAGGTATTAATTATCATAAGGTACTTCTTCTATAGAGGTTCCTTTTATCCAGGTGTATTTTTCTCAAAAGGTACTTTTTCTCAAAAGGTAATTTTTCCCAAAAGGTAGTTTTTCTCGAAAGGTGCTTTTTGTAAAAAGGTACTTTTTCTCAAAAGGTATTTATTGTCATAAGGTTCTTCTTCTCCTCCTTCAAATGAACTTTTTCTCAAAAGGTACTTTTCCTTAAAAAAAATCCTTTTGCCAAAACGTAGTTTTTCCAACAAGTACTTTTTCTCAATAGTACCTTTTTCCAAAAGATACTTCTTCTAAAAGTGTACTTTTTCTCAAGAGTATCTTTTTTTTTTCAAAAGGTCCTTTTCCTCCAGATGCATTTTTTCTCAAAAGGTACATTTTCTTAAAAGAATCTTTTACTCAAGAGGTACTTTTTCCCAAAAGATACTTCTTCTCAAAAGGTACTTTTTCTAAAAAGATGCGATTTATCGAAATGCGCTTTTCCTAAAACGGAACTTTTTGTTCAAAAAGTGCTTTTTCTTTAAAGGCGTTTTTCTGAAAAAAAAAAAATTTGTCAAAAATTTACCTTTTTTCAGAACCAGCGTCTTTTAAAAATTTCTACAATGAATTCGTTTTAATGGATGCGATTTCAAAAACATGTTTTCAAAAATTCATTTTCCTTAAAGATGTTTTTTCAAAAATATTAATTTTATTATAATTTGTGGAGAAACTTCTGAAAAAATGGAGTAGCTTTCGTTCTCTAGATAATTTCTCAAATGTTTTAAAATAAAAAGATTATTAAAATTATCATACAAATTGTGTGATAAATACAAATAAAAATTAAGGAAATTTTACTTAATTTTTTTTGCATTAAAAAATAAATATAGCTGTTTAAAAGCATTACGGTAGCATCAACATAAATTTTGACGACCTTTTTTCTACCTTTTACATAAGAAAAGGAATAGCATAGAAAAAAACATTTTAACACTTTGACTATATGAACAAATTTTTATACCTGACCGTAAATTTTAAAGGATGTTAGATAAACAAGGCCACAGCAAAAGTAACATGAACATTTTGAATTGTTAAAATTATACAGGTTTGTGTGTTTTATTTGATTAAGCCATTTTCAATTTTATTTCCGTGTTAGTATTAAAAAAAAACCCTGAAATGCCTGCTTTGTGTTTGTCAATGGTCGCTTTGAGAGTTTATTTTTCTATTATTTGTATTTTTTTTTTCAATGTGGAGCCCATCTTCCATTATTTTACGTAATAATTTGTCTGAGTGAACACACAAACGCACATGTAAACCTATGTATGTATATATGTGTAACGTCTAACGACTAACGTGTGTGTGTAAATGTGCTTTAATGTTTTGTGACACCCCACACCATGCATATGAATATTTAAACAAAATATTCAATCTAAAAGAGTAAAAAAGCCAACAAAGCACTTTGCCTTCTTGTTTGTTTAACATTTAAAATGGTTTTATTCAAAGCACTTTTTTCTATCTTATTTTTCATATGGAAATTTAAATTAATTCTCACCCCTTTTTTTTATTATTACTGCTAAATATTGAACAGAATTATTTAAATTTAATATTGATAAAATTTTATAAATTCAAACTAAATTTGCTTAAAAAGGCAACAAGAATGTAAGATGTGTGTGTTAAGCAGAATTGAACTCAAATCTAAGGATATGAAAAAAATATATGGATTATATTGCTTGTGTGGAGAGTGTGTGTGTGTGTGTGTGTCTGATTAAATGAAAACCATATTATTTTGTTAATTTTTAATACTCTTGTGTATTTAACATTATGGGCCTTTTTTAATTTAATTTTGCTTAGATTTCTTTTTATTTATGTTGAAAAGTATTTTGAGCAAATTTTGATGTTAAAAATTTGCAAGAAAAATTCTTCAGGGTTTCTTATTTTAATAAAATTTTATGATTTATTTAATTTTCTAATACATTTTGTATGCCTTTGTTAACAAAGATTTACATTTATTTTACAGTACAGATTATTTAGTGTCCAGTGAAATTACTCATGGGCAATACAACCCAGCGAACAATTTAAGGAAAAAACTTTATTTTGTATTCATTTACTAAATTCAAAAAATCAAATAAAATCTTTACTTAAAGAGGACCTGTCACAGAATGATGAAGGCGTAAAAGCAAAATTCATAACAATTTTAAAATATAATGAAAAAAAAAACATTTTCTCAGCAGAATTCTACATCTACTGACATCACCACACACAATGGACCAAACACAAAGAACGCTGATGATAAAGTTGTAATGACCTTCAAAAACAGCTAGTTGTTCCGTTCTACTAAGTGTTTGTCAGCATATTTACAATTAACTTTGATGTTATATGTTCATTAATAATTTTCACATGTAATTTGGCTTACAAAGCGATACGAACTTTAATATAGAAAACTTATCATAAATTTTTCTGTGTGCTTAGAAATCAACAATAGTTCATTTAAGTTCAAGTAAATACTTTTAAATATCTTTCCACAGAAATCATTGCAAAAATATTAATAATTACTTTCAAGGATCTCAAAAGCTCAAAATGCGATAAAAACTCGATTTTCGAAATTGAAGGTAAAATCACTAACTCACCCTATACTGAACTTCAAACTGTTTAGAAAATTATGCACTTGTCTATGGACGAAAAAAAGCCGCAGTTGTGATTATTTAAAATAATTATTATTTATTGTCTATGCTAGAAGGTTCGTGTATTTGCTTTATGATTTTGTTCCAAACATAATTCCCAACACATATTTTTTCATATATTTTTCAAACTTTTGTATAATACTTTCATTTAATTTTTATGTTTTAAAAACATGGTAACAAAATTTTTATTTTTATTACCAAAGACAATAACCATTTTTGAGGAAAATAATATAGAGAACTCAAACACAAGAACTTAGAAGTATTTTCAAACAAAACCGTCCTAAATATTCTTACTGAATTGTTCTAATAATAAGAAAAAAAAAGAAATTTATCTCATTTTAATAATGCTGCATAAATAGCTCTACTTCGTTGAACCCATTTTGTGACGACTTAAGACTGGTTTCAGCAACAAAATATCTTCACATCTTAATAACTTCCAGGAAAGAAAATGTTTGCAGGGCATAATAATGTAGATAGATATTCTACATCTAAATATTACACATGAATTTGCTATAAATATAAATATATGCATGTATGTATAAATACATACATACACATATCTTTACATATAAATATGCTTAACATTTTATGATAGCTTTTATATATGCATGCATATGACTAACCACAATATTTAATAGCATGTTGAATAAACTGAAATGGTGCTAAAACAACTTTCAAGTGTTCATAACAAATTTATACGAGTACTTGAGTAGAAAAATTACAACCCAAGTAATTTAAGATTGTCTTAGAGACATCCCTCCTGGTTGGTTATTTAATTCCTTGCTTTATATACATATATGTTGTGGTTATTTTGAATAATGTTGTTGATATTGTGGACTTTTGTTATAAATTGCAAACAAGAAATCACTGCGGGGTATGATAAGAGTAGGGGTATACGCAACATCTAGGGTAACAAAAATTATATTTATTTTTTCTTGTTAATAGTGTTGCGCAAATATAGTGTGAACTGTACAAATGCTTCAAGTGAAAGAACTAAGAATACACTATTCCACAAATACAAAATAACATGTTGATGATAAGAAAATAAACATCTAAAGAATAAAAAATATTTTAATGTTACACACAAAAAAATAAAAATAAAATTTAATTTAAAAAATTTTGTAGTATCAATTAAAATTTTAATTGAATTTTTACCTATAAACGAATTGATAATATCGATTAAATTAAAATTTTTTAATTAATTAAATTTATTTCTAATTAAAAATTTAATTATTACAATTAAATAGTTAATTGAATTTACAAAGTATTTTTAATCAATTATTTTATTATATCAATTAAAAATTTATTTGAGCTTGAATAACATTTTAATTAATTTTTTAATTAATCTTAATCAAAATTTTTGGAACATGCGACCTATAGAGAAAATTTCTTAGAACAATAAAAAATCTATATTTTTAGTTGAAATGGACTAAACAATTTTATTGCAATTTATTTTCAAAGTATGTTAATATATTTTTAAAGTTTTGGTCTATAATTTAAGATATACATACATATTTATTAAAATTAATATTTATTAAATTAATTTAAGAAATTAGTTTTCATAAGTAATACAGCTGTAATATTATAATAACAGTGCTACACCTACATATTGAGTTTTTGGATATTTTTGCAAATCAGCGCACAATTTGGTTTATTTTTAAAAATATTTAAAATATTATTTCTGAAATGATCCGACAAATCCTTCAATCGTTTTTCTGCAGGATATTTTAAGGCGAAATCTATATTAATCTGCCAATAGCTAAATATTAAATCAACTTTATTTTGAATTAAACTCACAAACTGTAAATCTGATGGCTTTGTGTACTCTGACCACAAATCAAAAATTTCGCAAGTTGATTTGGAATCTTGAATTTGCTTGAAACGAAATGCTGCACATTTTCTACAAAAGAGGTCGAAGTCATCAGCACTTATTTTTTTATTCCTAAGAGCTTGAACCATGCATGCGTAATATTCTGGTGTTTTTTAATAATTAGATAGAAGAAAAGTAAATGTAAACATTTCCCTGGAACTGCACGTGCTTTCACATAGAAAACGCTTAATTTCCATGTTCTTATTGGCAAGATAATTGTTTCTTCACAGAAGAAGAACTTAGTTAAAAATATAATGCAACACAATTAAATGCTTAAATTAAATTATGTACTTACGATTTGATAAGAAGATATATTGTTGATAAAATGCCGATTAATTTCAAACGAAAAAAAAAATTCAACACAAATTTAATAATATTTGAAATGTCTATAAATTTATTTTTCAGTATTGCACAACGCCTGAAAATTAATTCTGGGAAAGTTCAGCAACTATTAGTTGAAAAATATGGTTGGTATTTCACACTGGTCACCATCCATAAAATACTTATAAGCAGAAAAAACATCAAAGTTGCAGAAATTATTCCTATTCGTATGCTAGGTGAAAAAGCGAAGGAAATAAACAATAAGTACTGCAGGAAGTCTGGGTTAAAGTTTTCTAGGAAATGCAGTAGATTCTCGACAAACACTGACACTTTTTGTCACTTACTGCATTCATCAGACCGTTTTATAACCACCTTGAGATATGCGCCATGCGTTTTGTCAAATTTTAAAGAAAAATATTAAAAAACATATGTATTTTTCACTACATTTGTTTATAAATTGTTTTTTATATTCAATATTTAATAAATACTTGGCCTAAAATTATGCATTAGCATTTAAAAAAAATTTAAATCGTAAGCATAAGTTTAAAAAATTACCAAGAATCATTTGTTTAGCCAAACTAAGAATTTCCTACACCTCATTTTATTAAAAAAAAACAGTTCGTGCAAAAATGGGGCTACATAATTTTTTTGTTGAAAATCGATTTTTTTAGAGGCTTTAGACGTGGGAACATCTTTTTAACCGTTTATGATACTCACATCCCCGCAATATATCATTTTAAACATTTTAAAGTCAAATGGTATTACAAAAAAAAATTATACATACATTCTCCTCTAAATTGCTTAACATTATAAATAATTTTTTGATTAGTACCCTTGCATGGACTTTCCTTTTTTTTTTTAAATTAAATAGAATTTTTTAAAAAAACCATAAATGCTCATAAATTACCTTATGCAATAAAAAAATTTCCATAAAACTGCAGAATTCAATTTTGAAATTGAGTGGTTGAGAATTGGGGGTTCTGGCACCAAAATCCCACTGTGCATAGTTTTGCTTGAATTTCAGCTTTGAATTTTTGTATTTATTTATTTTAATTGATTTTATTTTACTCACTGCATAGTATAAAATAAAGCGTTTTCTTTAATTATTTTAATTTAAATTTTTGGAAACTAGGAAAAGTGAGCATCGGGAAATTATTAAACTTGAATTAGTGAAAATTAAAAAGCTTAAATTTAGAATTAAAAAGCTATTGTATCTGATACAATATTTCGGTGTGTGTTATTTTGATTAGATAACATTGAGGTTGTCCGTTTAGCATTCAAGGAAAATAACTGATTTTTAAATATGTTTTGTAGTTTTTTACGCATCCATACAAATATTAAAGTTATCTACAAAATGAAAGCAACATTTCCCCCGCCCCCTGCTCCCCTAAACATCAAGTTCTATTTTTACTTTTTGCTCAACATCGTGTGCTTTAAAGACAGTTGAGCCTGCTAGCGCTCATATGTATCTTAATGCATCTGCACGTAACGTCGTGCAAATTCATGCATATGCATATGGTTTTATTTATTCTGCTTTACTAATAAACAAAGTAAGATGAATACTTGTAAATTAATATCTTTCCTGAAACATTCTAATTCTAGATAAATAAAGCCATTTGCATAAGAAAACTTAAGCATTATATAGTTCACACATACTTGCGTTTATTATATGTATACATACATATATGTATGTATTGGTATACAAGCATTTTTTAATACAATTCCTAAGTATGCTGCTGCAAGTTACAATATTTATACATACACACTTTAATGCCGGAATATGTTATGAATTTAAATAATTAAATTTTCAATTTTCCTTAAGGAAAATTATAGCACATATAAAAGTGAAATAATTTACATTCTAGTGAAATTTGCTTTCATAATGAGATGATGTTAAAATCAACTCATTAATGTTATTGTTGTTAACATATAATTATTAATATTGTTGTGCAAATCAAAAGAAAATTATGCAACTGCAGTACAATATATATATATAAATTCATATGAAGGCGATTGTTTCTGCAAGGTATTAAATTTGTTAAATAAATATTTGAATGAGTTTGTAAGAAGTAGAAAATGGATATCTTTGTAATTGCAAGCTATAAAGGCAGGAATCACTGAAAGAATAATTTTCGAAGAATGAAATATGAAATAAACACTAGACGTTACAAAAACAAATTATTTAAAAAAATATTTTCCCTTTATGTAAAGAATTTAAAATTGTTGTTGCTTATTCAGCTTGTTAATCAGAAGATTTCAGCCCAAAAGATGGCTGTTTGTATATTTGTTGCCTTATAACAAAAGCACTATTGAAAAGATTTTTATGAGATTCGGTTTACCTGCTGGATTGAAACAAAGGATACTGCCAAAAATTACACGGTTTAACCCAATACGGGCCAGTATTGTTTTTCAAAACCTTACAGATTCCAATCAGGGTCATATTTTCAGTAACAGAATGAAAAAGATTCTTGAGAAAATTTTTAAAATTTTTTTTACATGAATTAAAAATAATTTTATAATATCCTGTATGTATGGTAATAGAATGAAAAGATTCTTAGAAAAAATTTCTAAAATTTTTGACATAAATTAATCCATTATGTGCCAATAAAGATATTAAAAAAAACTTAAGCAAAAAGTCTAAATTTTTTTAAACACTAATTAACCCATTACTGACCAATAATATAAAACTAAAGAGCTTAATAACTATCAGCCTGTCAATTTGCTTGTGGATGCGATTGAAGTCGCAAGAAATATGTTAAATAATAAAAATTATTGCACATAGCTCATCTACTGCAACAATGTCATAACTAAAAAAATGTGTTTTACTAAAAACCAGTTTAAAGTTTTTAATTTACACGCAATTTAATAGAAAATACAATTTTCTGTCTGTCCTCCGATGTCGAGAGAGTACGATCGATCGGTTGCTTATATTGAAAATAAAAAAAATATTATTTTAAAATTTAAGTTCAAAATTTTTTTAACGCACTAATAATTCCAAATTAATATTTTACTTATTAAGTAAATTTTTTTTTATTAAAAATACATTGAAATTGATTATTGAGCGGTTAAGCTGGATCCTATGCGCATTTCACTGTTGCTAATGCAGATCATCAGGGAACCTTTACCCCAGCTAAAACCCTCAATAATCAATTTCAATGTATTTTTAATAAAAAAAACAAGTAAGAGTGCTATATTCGGCTGTGACGAATCTTATATACCCTTTACCAAAGTGCGTCTATATGGTATAGAGACACATACATAAGCACATAATTACTTTTATGTACAAAAAAAAAAAATTTTTGATTTTTCTGATTACTTATACCAATCTAGTAGTTCTTAAAAAAATATAGAAAGTGTGTTAAGTGAAAAAAAGGAAATTAAAAAAAATGTTTTATTTAGTTACTTTAATGTCCAGAAAAAAATCATAGTTTCCAGCTCTGGAGCTGTGGTTTTTATTTTTATAATTTTCTATACCAAACTTTTCTTTCCAAAACGTAAAATATATATAATTTATAAAGGAAAAGATAAAAATTAATAAGACTTAGTTACTTTTATATATCAAAAAAGTGTAAGTGTCCCAACCGTTAACTCATCCTTTTTGATTTTCTGATTTCTTCCACCAATCTCTTTTTTTTAAGAATTTAAGATATGTTTAATTTATAAAAAAAAGGAAAAATTTGTTTTAGTAACTTACTTTTGTACAAAAAAAGTTAAAGTTTTCCAACCCTGGAATCGTCTTTTTAATTTTTTTAATTGTTTTTTTATTTGAAATACCAATTTTATTCGTACTCAAGCATAAAATAAGATTATTTAATAAAAATAGAATAAAAATTTGTTTTCGGTAGCTCATTTTTTATATCAAAAATCTTTTTTTTTTAAATATGAGATATGTTTAATTTATAGTAAAAAAGAAAAAATTTGTTTTAGTAAGTTACTTTTGTATAAAAAATAAGGTTTCCAATCCTGGAAACGTTGTTTTAATTTTTTTATTTATTTTTATTTTGAAATACCAAATTCATTCGTACTGAAGTATAAAATAATTTTATTTATTTAAAAAAAATTAAAATTAGTTTTCGGTAGTTAATTTTTTATATCACAAAAAGAGTAAGTTTCCCAACCCTGGAATCATCCTTGTTAATTTTTCTGATTTCTTACACCAATCTATTTCTTTTAAGAATATAAGATATCTTTAATTTATAGAGGAAAAGGAAAAAAATGCTTTAGTAATTTACTTTTGTATAAAAAAAGTTAAAGTTTTCCAACCCTAGAAAAATCTTTTTAATTTTAGAAGGTTAATTTTTAATTCGAAATACTAATTTTATTCGTACTAAAGTATAAAATAAGTTCATTTAATAAAAAAAAATAAAAATTAACTTTCGGTAGTTAATTTTTTACAGCACAAAAAGTTTTAGCTTCCCAACCCTGGAATCATCCTTTTTGATTTTTCTTATTTCTTACACCAATCTTTTTCTTTTAAGAATATAAGATATGTTTAATTTATAAAGAAAAGGAAAAATTTCTTTACTTTAAAGTTACTTTTGTATAAGAAAAAAAGTTAAAGTTTTCCAACCCTGGAAACGTCTTATTAATTTTTTGAAGTTTAATTTTTTATTTGAAATAACAATTTTATTCGTTGTGAAGTATAAAATAAGTTTATTTAATAAAAATAAATGAAAAATTTGTTTACGGTAGTTAATTGTATATATCACAAAAATCGTAGGTTTTCGAACCCTGGAATCATCCTTTTTATTCTTCTGATTTCTTTAATCAATCTCCTTCTTTTAAGTACATTACATATGTTTAGTTTATAAAAAAAGGACAAATTTGTTTTAGTAAGTTACTTTTGCGTAACAAAAAAAAATTTCGGTTTTCCAACCCTGGAAACGTGTTTTTAATTTTTTTAATTTTATTTTATATTTTTGTTAGTTAGAAATACCAATTTTATTCATACTAAAGTATAAAATAAGTTTATTTAATAAAAAATTATTAAAAACTAGTTTTCGGTTGTTATTTTGTATGGCAAAATGAAGTTTAAGTCTCCCAGCTCTGAAAGCAACTGCTCGATTTTGCTGATTTTCAATACGAATCTTATTTCGACCATTTCTGACCCACCAGTCTAAGAACGAAGTCTCTAGCTTTTCTGGGAGCTTCGGAAAACCGATTTCACGTACAGACAGACGGACAGACGGACAGACGGACGAGCGGACGGACAGACGGACATAGCTTATTCGTCTTCCCTATGCATAAGGATCCAGAATATATATAATTTATAGCTCGCTTATTAATATTCTAGAAATTACAAACGGAATGACAAACCTATATTATTATATATTATACCCTTTTACAATTTTTTAGTAAAGGGTATAAAAATATTTTACTTAATAAGTAAAATATTAATTTGGGATTATTAGTGCGTTGAAAAAATTTTAAACTTAAAATATTATTTTATTGTTGTTTTCAATACAAGTTGTCGATCGAACATCTTCTGTCGACATCGTGGGATAGGCCGTTTATTTTTTATCCAGAGTTGAGTTTACAACAGATTTATGTGAAATTTTTACACATTCTACATATTTTTTTTAGGTTATGATGGTGTTGAAGTAAATGAGCGACATGTAAGTTTTTTATTTGTTGTTATTATATATATTTTTTCACTCTTAATAGTTTATTTGTCATTATTATTTATTAGGCTTCCAAAGCTGAAAATAAGCTCTATTGTTTTCGCTACGACGTCCGTCTGTCCATCTGTCTGCCTGTTTGTCTATCACAGGCCGTTTTCTTGAGAACCATAAGAGTTACGGTCCTGATATTGACCATGACAGTTAAAAATTATAGGGTGTTCTAAAGCGAGCAACGAAAAATGCTGAAATCCTAATGTAATATACAGACAATTATATATAGACTCATGAAATTTTCAAAGTAAGTGTATTTTATACAGACTACAGCAATTAACACAGAAATTAAAAATAAACAAAATTAATGGGTATTCCAAAATTTAATGTAATTTATACTATGTAATTTTGACAACTAGTTGTATCTTGGGAATCTAAAAATCCCAATCGTCAAAACGAAAAATATCGTAAAAAAGCGAAAAAATTGCCTGAACAAGAAAAATACCAAAGCTAGAAAAATGGCTAAAATTAAAATAAATTGCCTAAAACAGAAAAAATCGCCAAAACAAAAATCGCCATAAACGAAACAATTGCTGAAACTAAAAATATGTCGTGTAAAAAAAAAAAAAAAAAAAAAAAAAAGTTGCCAGAAACAGACGATCATTACAATTTGTAGTCTTAAGAAGTAACTTACCTGACCCATATGTGAAGATGATCAATCGTGTTAATTGGCTGGGGTTCAAAAAATATCTCAGTAGTCATTGTACGGAAAACATTACGCCTAGAACATCCGATGATATTGAATTTAACATTGCCAAGCTCAGCGAGAATATTAAACAGGCTGCTGAACATGCCACTATCTCCCATCCGCAGACTGGGTTTAATAAAATTTATTCTACAGACATTGAACGTCTCGTACGTGAAAAAAGAAGAGCCAGAAGGGAATGGCAACAGCACAGATTACCACAAAATAAAATCAGATTTAAAGAGTGCACTAAACGACTCCAAGAGTTGCTTGCATCTGAAAAAACTGCATCTCTTAAAAATTATCTGGAAGGTCTTGATGTCACACCAGCGTCTAATTACTCTTTGTGGCGCGCTGCTAGAAAGCTTAAAACACCCATTGAGTATAAGCCACCTCTACGCACATCTACCGGAGGTTGGACAAGAAGCGATACTGAAAAAGGTAAAATATTTGCTGAGCACTTAAAATCCGTCTTAACGCCAAACATATGTACTGGTGTTGCTGATTTGCCGAGTGTAGTTGCTCTTCCCCCTCGACCCTTAAAGTTTAAGATGCTTGATTTACAAAAATTAATTGCCGAACTCAACCCGAATAAAGCTCCGGGTATTGATGGAATTAGTAACCAGATGCTGATAAACTTGCCTCGTATTGCAATGAGAATCCTATTATTCATATTTAATGCCATTTTACGACTGGAGTATTATCCACACAGCTGGAAGATTGCCAAGGTTAAAATGATTCCAAAGGCGGGCAAAGATCTAACCAAGGCTGAGTCATATAGGCCAATAAGTCTACTATCAACTATGTCAAAGCTTTTCGAAAAATTGCTCAAAAGAAAATTGTCCCCAATTCTAATTAGTAGTGGATGCATACCAGACCATCAATTTGGTTTTAGAAGTCAGCATAGCACCATTGAACAAACTCACAGATTGGTTCAATTTATAAGAAGAACTTTTGAGGAAAAAAAGTATTGTTCTGCGCTCTTTATTGACGTTTCCCAGGCATTTGATAAAGTGTGGCATGAAAGCCTAATTTTAAAATTGAAGACTTACTTACTAATAAACATTTTAAATCTTTTGGAAAGTTACATTATTTCCCGTAAGTTCATGTTGTGGAAGGAGACTTTACGAGTAGGTCTGAAACTATTTCATCCGGTGTGCCACAGGGGAGCATACTGGGACCAGTTTTATATTTGATTTATACTTGTGATATGCCTGTGAGCAGTTGTATCCATACTTCCACATTTGCCGACGATACAGCCTGCCTTAGTATGTACGAAAACCCTGATGAGGCATCCCGCACACTCCAGGAACACATTAGCCAGATGGAGCTTTGGGGAAACTTATGGAGAATTAAAGTCAATGAACAAAAGTGTGTCCATATAACGTTCACCCTAAGAAGATATACTTGCTCCCCCATTCGGATTAACAATTAAGTTGTTCCTCAACATTCACATGTGAAATATCTTGGTATACACCTTGATCGACGACTTACATGGAAACACCACATTGACTCTAAGTTAACTCAAACGAAACTTAAATTAACTCAGGTACATTGGCTGATTGGTAGAAATTCAACACTTAGCCTAGACTGTAAATTTTTAATATAAAAGTCGCTTTTAAGGCCAATATGGTGGTACGAAATTCAACTATGGGGCACTGCTTCAGCTTCAAATTTAGAGAAAATTCAACGTAGGCAAAAGAAAATTTTACGCATGATAACATCGGCTCCATGGTACATCAAAAATTCAAATATACATCGTGATTTGAATATGCCACTAGTGACTGAAGAAATTGCAAAAATTGCTGCTTGAAAACACTTTTTTCTTTTTTGTTGCTTATCACTACTTATGTATTATTATTAACTATCACTAAGCTTATGTCCGACATTGGTCGGGCCTAATAATTTTTTTATAGATTTAAGATTTGAATACTTATTGTTAGTTCATATTTGAAGATACAATAAATAAAAAACATGCATTAAAAAAAGAGAAACAGAAAAAAATCACCAAAACGAAAAATAGCGCCAAATTAACCTTTATGTCAACGGCAACGCTCTAGCTCTAAACTGGATAACCAGATCGACTTGAAATTTCTTGATATCCTAGTCAAAGCTGTTTTACGCAATAGTTCCAAGTTTGGTTAGGATTAGATCATCCGTTCGGAAGATAAAGCCCATTTACAAAGTTGCACCCTTAAGTCAACAGAATACATACCTGGGTATGTATAGTAAAACGCATGCAAAAATATGATAATATAATATAAAAGTATAGTTTATTTTGAGCTAAGTTTTGTAATTATTTTTTTATTATTATTATATAATGTCAGTTTTAATTATTTTTGCTTAAAATTATTGAAATTCAAATACATCTATCGTATTGATGTAAGTCTTTGGAATGCTCTGCGCACACTGGTTTGTTGCATAATGTGCATGCTTTACGAGTAGGGCGTCGTTTCGAGCAGATGTAGCAATTCCCCTTTACTTTTAGCCGGCCCGTACTATCACGTTCCTCCGATGCATGTGCCTCAGCATCCACAACTCCGATGGGCCCACCTTTCATGGCTTCGATGGCGTTGCGCGTTGAAAAATCTCTGGATATTCTGCTGTTATTCGCCCTTCTTTCCATTTCTGGCTTGCACAATTGCTCGCTAAGCTGATGGAGAAACATCCTACGGCGGCTTGTAGATGTCTTCAGGTGAGTGTTGTTGTCAATGTATATTACGTATGCAGCAAACGCAGCAACGTCCACAATATTATAAAAGAAAGCCAGAGGCCATCTATTTGTGCGCCGCTTCGTACTAAATTCGGACAAGCACTTGTCCATGTTATCAACGCCACCTTTGGTTTTGTTGTAGTCCAATATAAGCAATGGCTTCTTCTTAGGACCGGTCGTTTCTGTTGTATAATGAGTAGTGGATAACACTACAACTGCCTTGTTTTTCTTGGGAACGTACGAGCACATCGTAACGTGATTACAGAACCCAAACATTGATGATTCAGCCTCACGTCGTTTCGGGTTGGCAAATGCTGCTGGCACGAATGTACGCCTTTTGTTGCAAGTACCCACTATAGATAAATTGTTGTCTAACATCAAAGTTTTTGCCAAGTTGCAGCTAGTGAAGAAGTTGTCACATACAATATTTTTTCCACTTCCAGCAAAAAGGTTGACACATAAATCCTTTACTACTCTTTCGCCAACGTTTCTTTCACGTTCACCAGACGGTGCCATTCCTGTATAGATTTGTCCCTGCATTGAAAAATTATATTCAATTTAGTTATTTAGATTTTCAACAATTTTCAACAATATTCATTGTACCTGCAATGGATGGGAAGAAATGGAGTCGCACACCCACCACACTTTTATTCCATATTTGGCAGGTTTTGATGGTATGTATTGCGTGAAGCCAGTTCCACCACGATAAGCATACAATTGTTCATCTACGGTGACGTTGGCTCCAGCCACGTAATATCTACGAAGACAGCTGTTAAGCATCAAAAAAACGTCCGATATTGCTGCTGCTTTGTCAGTTTGTTTTCGTTGCTGGCGTGTGTTTCCATTATCAAAACGTATGAAGCGGCTTATTTCCCAAAATCGTCGTACACTCATTGCGGCACGATATAGTGGATGTGAAGTAGTTTTCCACAAATCTTTCGTATGCACGTAACCAGAATGTGTAATGCTAATTAGCAAAAGTAGGCCCAAATATGCATCAAATTCACTTTTTGTTATGGGAATTCATGATGTCGGTTCTCTTGTTGGATGTTTTGCGTTGTCAATATCATAAAATTGCCTTGCCTTTCGATTTGATTCACGAATAATTATGTCACATATTTCGTTTGACATTATCAATTGGAACGTTTCTGCAATGGTCAAACCCTGCGTTGCCCGTACTGGTCCAGATTCTGCACTTCTTAGAATGTTGTGCGTACGGAATCTTACAGGTTGTGGTTGTATCGAGGACCAAACATTACCATCTCTGGCAGTAAAAACTTCGCCAGTTTCAATTGGTGCATGTTCAAGATCTTCATCAGAATCACTGTCGCCCTCTGGGTCATATTCTGGTAACATGGGTTCTTCAACGTCTGAGTCATCTCCACCAATATCACCTAAAACCCCGTCACCAACTATTGAATCGTGGTCACATGTTTCTTCTTGGCTCTCTTCAAGCGCTTGCCGAATATATGCTTGTTGTTCTTCGTACGAAAGTGCGCTTAGTTGTCGTGGAGTAAGCCATTCACCATCAGCCATTTCACTTTTAATATATTTTTATTTCCACAAAATAAACAGAAACGTCTTTTCACTTCGAATCACAAATGTAAACTAAATTTTCTGACGATACTACAAAGAATGAAATTTCCGCAACAATAAATGTTTCTACCTGCCTATATTATATATTTATTATATACGTATGTCGTCTACCTATACAACCACTTTTTTCAACAAATAATGACTGTGAGGATGAAATTGGTTATCATAAATTTTTTTAGCCTTTTGTCCATTTCTAACAAACTAAAAAAATAATTCGGAAATTCCAACAAACCAGGTAGATACGTAATTAGCATTTTTATGCTAACGACGTACCATTCCCCATACAAAACGTATGTACATACCCAGGTATGCTGCTGTGGACGTGCGTAAAGCATTTCTGCTGTTGACATAAAGGCTAAAAAAGCGTCAATATTAAAAAAGTCGCCAAAAGTCGTAAAAGTCGTCAAGTACCCAGCGTAAAAAAAGCTTTTATAGTATTACATACATAGTGTAAATGCGGAGCTTTTCGGTGCGAGTCAAGGTCGTACTTTGCTGAATTTATTTCTTGTAAAATATTTTAATTTTTTAATATATTTTTTATGGTCGTGTTTTTATATTAAAGATATTTGAAAGTTTTTTTTTGATACCTTCTACTAATATTTGATTTTAGGAATTTAGACAGTGTTAAACATGTGTCAGTAATTTTTATGCAATATGAGAACAAAATAAAATTCTTTGCAAGCCTTATTTACGAGCATAGCTTTCCTCCATAATTCTTAAAAATTCATTTGCTTATGGCGTAGCAAGAATATATTGAACCAAATATATTATTTTTCTTTTTGAAGTCCTTTAAAAGTTTTCTTATAAATAGCTACCACAATTTCTTCTCTTTTTATCTTAGCTTAGAGCAAATATTACCACAAACATATCAAATCATAAATATATCAAAAAAAAAAAAATTCATACAAAAGCAGAGGCAATAAGAATTGTTGCTGAACAATAAAAAAAATGCCTCCTACAACACAATGGACTTGAAATTAAAAAGATAAAAATCAGATAGATAAAACGAAGTTAAAACAAATGCAAGAAAATCTTAGGCAATAGTAAGCAACATTCAAATGAAAAATGTTTTGTAATTTAGCTCTTCTATTTTGAAATCAAAGGCACAGTATGGAAGTTATGAGAAGAATAATACCATTATGTTTCTTCTATATTGCCGATTCAACTAGTAATTTCTTGTTTTTGCAAACGAATCTAGTTCATGGTGAGATATTTTCATAAGTGAACAATTTAGTGTTGGCTAAAGAAAGGAAGAGAATTGCAGAAAAGGTAAATGAGTTCGCGTGAAGACACCTGCAGACGGGCTGCTCTGCTAAAGTAATTTATTGTGCACATTTATGCACTAAGAAATAGAAGTGGGAGGAAAGAAAGGAAACATAATACTATAACAAGGATATATATAAGCTATGACGCTATATGCAGTGGTTTGCCGGTCTCTCACTGCAGGCAATCACAGTTTACCTGTGGACAATGATTGTGAAATTAGGCCTCAAATGCACTTGAAATTTGGAATTATTTCTGATATTTAAGCTGAATTTATTTATGTAGTAAAATATTTATAATAAAATTGAAAGGCAAATTCTTTTTTTTTTTTAAATATTTTTAACACATTTAGGGCCATTATTACAACTTAAAGATAGTTAAAAGTAGGATTTTATCGGACGTATAAAAACTTTATCACTTGCAAAATTTTACTTTAACCAAAAGTGAGCGATAAATTTCAGGAAAGCTTATCCTACATGATAAGTTAAATCCAATTTGCAACAATGGAAAGCTTTTTATACGTCCGATAAAACCCTACTTTTAACTATCTTTAAGTTGTAATAATGGCCCTTAGGGGATTCAAACGGTAGTCTTAAGTGTCATAGTGGCATAATGTTTAAAAATTTTTGTTTTAAGGAAAAAAGAAAACCAAAAACAATTATATTGAAAACATTTAAAACACTATGACACTATGACACTTAAGTCTAAAGTTTGAATCTCCCAATTATATCCCCGTTTAAGCTTTATTTTTGCTTTTTTGTCACAAAAGAGACAATTAATGTAGTATATAGTCTGTACCGAAAAGAGCTGGGAACTTAAAATATTCTACAAAAATTATTCTCTTGGGTTTTGACATAAAATTGCTGAGCACATTTTATGCATGGATTACAAAATTTCGCAAAGCGATTCAATACATTAAAGAGCAGACTACTGCGTAAGGGGTAAGCAGAGGATTTTTATATGTTGGTTATACACAAACGTTCAAAAGAACGCAGTTTGAGCAATCCGGTTGGTCTCCTCTTTCAGAAAAATCTTATATTTTTCTAACGTATTTTAGCAATTTTACAAATATGCGAGTGGTGTTGGCTGAAGTAGTTTCACCTACAAAACCGAGGGTACTGGGTTCAATCCCTGTATCCATCAGTTATTAATATAACAACATCACGCATTTTTCTGCTGTGCATTAGTGTCCCTTTGTGTTAGTTTTTGTAGGGAAATTCAAGCATTGAAGGCATAGTCACTGGTCACTGAACTATACCGACTTCAGCAGATACTAATCGTTAAGTAACATTACAGCACCCTCCTTCGTTGTGTAGCAGAATCATCGGCGAAGTGAAACAACCGAAAAATTGCTACTAAGCACAGCTTCAACGAATATATATATATATATATATATATATATATATATATATATATATATATATATATATATATATATATACAATGCGCCGCATTTAACACCAGAGGCGCTGCAACACTGTATTATTAAAATAAATTCACTGAAGTGCGACTTCTAGATATGTAATTCAATACGAACTTTAGCCTATATAATAAATAGTTTTGGCTTTTTTTTCGTTTTTGGTTTTTTCGACTTTAAGCGTTTTTTTTTATTTTGGCGTTTTTTCAGTTTTGGCGATTTTTTTAAGTTTTGGCCCTTTCCTAAGTTTTGGCCTTCTCGCTCTGTCGATTATTTCGGGTTTTGGCGTTTTTTTTTTAATTTTGGCGATTTTTTTCATTCTGGCAATTTTTTTTCATTTAGGCGTTTTTTTAGTTTTGGCGTTTTGGTGATTTTTTTCGGTTTTTGGCGTGTGTTCATCTTGGCGATTTTTTTCATTTAGGCGATTTTTTTAGTTTTGGTGCTTTTTCCGCGTTTTGGCGATTTTTTCGGTTTTTGGCGATTTTTTTTTTAATATGGCGATTTTTTCATTTTGTCTATTTTTTCGGTTTTGCCAATTTATTTTAGTGTTAGAATTTTTTTTTTAATTTGTATTATATACGTATATGCATACAATTGTATGTATAATACATGGAATTTTAAAAATTTTCGTTGCTCGTTTAGGAACACCCTATAATTTTTAAGTCTCATGTATTTGTTGTTGTTCTACAAGGTTCTACATACTCTGTCCAAATTTCAGGTCCATAGCTCTTACAGACGGGCAGACGGACAGCTTAGCGAAAACAATAGGGTTCCTTTTCACCTTTGGTGTACGGAACGTTAAAAACCTGCTAAAAGCAGAGGCATTCATTGCATGAGTGTTACTTCTCTTTAAAAAAAATATGTGGAGGTGGCTTTATCCCTCTGCTATCTCACTAGTCTTTTTATTTGCTTTCCCAAAACAGAAGTTATAATAAAGTAACAAAACTTTGGTAACAAATTTTTTTTATTGAGGCCGTTAATAGTAAAAATAATTAAAAATAATTTTATACCTTTTAGCTTCTTCCAGAAATAAATTTTTTTTTTAACAAATGTTCTTGTTTTCCCGTAGTCTTTTCTTTAGGTTAATAGGCTTGGTTATTCTCGCCAGAAAACTTCTAGTAGATTCACTATTTCATTTTTTATGTTTTCCTTTTTAATGCGTTTATTTGAAACTCTTTAAAAAATATAAAAGATAAAACTATAAATTTACTAAAGGTACGGTCACACTTGCCAAACATTTGCCCAAGAAAGCGTAACCACTCAATGTTTGTGAAAAACATTTGATTCAGACAAGTGTTTCTTAAGTTAAACAGTTTCATAAACAACTAATAGACAACGTCATTGATTCCAACATTATTGGAAACTATTTAACTTAACAAACACGTATCTGAATTTAAAGCTTTTCCATTAATATTTTGTGGTCACGTTTTTTGAACAAATATTTGCCCAAGTGTGACCATCCTCTAAGACTTTTATTTCCTTTAACGCGGCCTTATAGCAAACTAGAATATGCAATACTCACTCCACTCTAATGCTAAGGTGGGGAGTAAAGAAATAAATATAAAAGAAACATTATATCATAAAACAGGCCAAGAAATTCTTTTCATACACTAAGAGAAAAACATGCAAAGAAATCTTTGCATTCACATAAAAACATATATAATATAAATTGTGATTGGTGCAATGAATATTCAATTAGAACAGCAACTGTTACGTTATGTTATGTTACATATTTTTTTTATTGAAAAATATGCAATCACACAAACACATAAGCCGATATAGACCAAAGACTCAAGCAACAACAATTCAAATGCTTTTACAACATAGTCGACCAAAGTTACACCAGAATACCGAACTTCAATCAGCCTCTTATACAAATGACAACACATATACGAATACATTTCTCTCGGTGGCCAGCATTCTTCTACAATGATGCTCTGTTGTATACGCACATACACACAAATCAACAAAATGATCAGGGATGATAAATGAGAAAACTTATTTCGTACGCTTTTGAAATTGTACTTTTTCGACCTCAATAGTACTAAATTCGGTTCTTTTGTGTTTTAACTTTATTTTATTATAATTTTAGAACACATCGCTCATTTACACAAATAACGTCATAACTAAAAACAACTAGTTTAAAGTTTTTAATTTACACACAACTTAACGAAATAAGAAAATTTTGTATTTATTTAAAAAAAAAAGGACTATATGAAGATTATTCTCCATCATTGACTCAAAAATTAAAATTTATTAGAATTCGAGATATTAGTCTTCTTTCGCAGGATTTGTCTTTCGACATAATGGAAGAGGCAGTAAAAACTTATCGTTGTCTCAAGAAGAAAGGTCCTAACTCAAATAATTGTTATTTTACAGGAGAAGGTAAATACCCAATAGAAACTATAATATTATTTATGTAATATTTTTGCACAAATGATTGTAAAAGTTTTATTTTTTATACTAATGCAATACATTTTTGTGACGAGATGTATTTTGTTTGTATTAGACTTTTGACTCTTCATTTTAATTATGAAAATTTTTTTTCCTCTTCGCTGATGAGTTTGGAATTGACAATATTATCTTGATAACTTTGAAAAGCTACGGAAACAATACTTCATCCAATTAATATTTCAAAACTCGAAACTCATTATTTATAGTATCATAATTTCCCTTTTCTTTTGGGAATATTTTTTAATGAGAAAAGTAACTAGTACAACAGATAAAATAAATGAAGACGACTCTATAGCGCGTTATCATATTGAAAACGAAACACCTGTGAAGTTAGATGTAGTTCTTTATAATAAATCAAACAAGTGTAATGCTTATCTAACAAGGTAGTCGCTCTCGATATACTTTAAAAATGATCGCTATTTATCTAAATTGAGTTGAAGACTATATCTTTTAGCTAATTAGGCCTAACGTGTTTCTATGACAATAAAAAACAATTTTATTTCATATTTCCCGACGTTTCGTGGATGTTTTGTTCACTTTTTCCAGGGATTCGTCTATTTGTTTCATAAATTAAAAACATCAAAAATTTGTATAAGTAAGTTTAACAATTTATAACAATATATAACAAAAGCATACTTACAAATAAAAATGATTAATTTATATTCATAAGAACATTTATTTACATGCTTAAAACTTTTTAAACAAATTCCAAGTTACATACATACATATATACGTATGCATATTTTAAGGATTGTTATTTTAAATAAAGCAAAACAAAAGTATCTAACACAAACGATTAAAAGCTTTTTTCAAACTGATCAGCTGTTCTCTATGATAATTTTGTAGTTAGCGCTTAAATTGTCGGTATCTTCTTTTTTGTTCATTGTTCTGTTAATCTTTTGTTGTATTCTTAAGATTTCAGTTATAAATCTCTTTCTCACATTGTTTTGCTTATTAAGTATTTTTACATTTTCGAAGTCAGGTTTATGATGGGTTTGTAATATGTTAACCTTGTGCTCTCTTTCTTTTTATTTATATCAGCTTTATGTTCGTTTATTCTTGTTTCTAAACTCCTTTTTGTGGTTCGAATGTAAACTAAGTGGCAGTTGTTGTTGTCATTCCCTTTACAAGGAATTTCGTAAACAAGGTTGTTTTGTTGGAGCTTTGGTATGGCTGTTTTTGTATTAGTAAATATTTCGCTATTTATTTTTTTTATAAAAAAAGATATTAGGTTCTCACAAATTTTTCAAATAATATGAAAAACTGTTAAATATGGTGAAATTTTCGGGCTGCTGCTAACATTATTCTAAATGCTTTATGTTAAGTATAACAATGTTAATGCATATGTTAGACAGTCGATTGAGTTGAGTTGAGTCAGTCTATTATTGTATAAAGAACACTCAGTCAGTCGAGTTGTGTATTATGTAAGCAACAGCAAACGTAAAATCATGTTATCCCAGCAGTGATCTAGGCGCACGGCACTGCGGCAGGCCAAGTTCTGGCCAATGCACGCAGTGTGTATATTTACACGAAGCCATTCGAGCTGTTTTTACCCCCTCATAACTTTGTTCCCCGCGACCGTAAAATTATGAAATTTAAATCATAATTAGAATGAATTCATATAACCTCATATGCGAAGTTTGAAAGTTTTACAATGAAAGCTTCCGGAGATATAGAGGTGCAAAAAGTGCATATTTTAAGACATACTCACTGACCACTGACACACTCAGCAAATTGATGAAGCACTTCCGCTATAGCTAGAGAGCTAAAATTTGGTACAAGAGAAGATTTAGGTGAGCAATGAACCAGAAAAATCTGAAAACCCTAAATTTTAACCAGGAGGGCGGGGCTACGCCCATAAAAATTAAAATTTGTGCTATTGCGCTGAAATTCGATACAGAGCCAGGTCTAGGTAAGAAATAAAATAAAAAAATCTGAAAACCCTGAAATTTTAGCCAGGAAGGCGGGGCTACGCCCATAAAGGTCGGAATTCAAAATGCTAATCTAAGGCGCTTCATGAAAGCTATTTTATTGAAATTCGGCATATATACTGTGGTAATGCAAGGCTCTAAGTTTTAATTTAAAAAAGTGGGCGTTGACACGCCCATACAATTTAAACCTCATTTTAATGTCCTGCGGTTCAGCTTATTTAGATATACTATTTATCTGGCTATTATTATCCGTTTGTAACGAAACTAGACACGAATAATAAGCACCGACCCAAAAAAATTTTGACTTTGGAAAAGTGGGCAGCGTTACGCCCATAAAAATTTAAAATTAAAAGGAGCTGAAATTTGATATACAAGTAGGTCTAGGTGAGAAACAAACTAGAAAAATTTGAAAACCCAAAAATTTTTACCAGAATGGGCGGGGCCACGCTAATATTATTTTTAACTAAATACTTAATATACAGCTTTTAATTCAAGCCAATTTAGTAAAATCTTGTATCACCTTAAAAGTTGGGCGTGATCACTCCCATAAAGTGTTAGCCTTGTGTTTAATCTACATCGGTCTAGCATATTTTAGAAGAAAATAAGTATGAATTATAAGCGCTGCTCACAACAAAATTTTGAGTTAGGAATACTGAGGAGAGGTAATGCTGATAAAATCTAAAGATATAATTCGCGCTAGAGAGCTGACATTTTATACACTAGTAAGTGTAGCTGCGTAGGCCTATGGGAAAATCTTAAAACCAAAAAGTTTTACCCGGTATGCGGGGCCACGACGTTAAAACTCCAATTAGCACTAGCGATCTTAAATTTGATACACAAATAAATCTAGATAAGAGATCACTAAGAAAAATCTGAAAACCCAGAAGTTGCTATCAGAGGGCGGAAACAAGCACTTCAAATTCAAAATTAACATACATTTTCTTAAAACTTTTCATACACATTGCACTTATCCAAAAAAAATTCCCTATTTTGAAAAGTAGCCGTGACTTCACCCATAAATCTTAGCTTTTTCGTTCAGGTACTTCGGCTCAGCAGTTTTTAATTTAGTACTCAGGTACTTCTTATTAACTTTTTAATACCAAACTTTGCATGAACCATAAGCACTAGAGGATATAAAAGTAAGCGAGGCCAGGCCCATAAAAATTTTACGTAATATTATACTATAGAAAGCTGACATTTTGTACATAAATAGTAATTGATTTACTCAATCGGAAAATCCAAAAATTAAAAGCACCAGCTACCCTATTGAAACTTTGCATACACATTGGGCATATCCTTTTGATTTATGTACTTTGGCTAAGCAGACTTTATTTAACATGTAAATATATTGAGAAAATAGGCGGGGTCATGCCCAGTAAAATTTACGCTGTATTTTACACGTTTCTTCCAGTCGCCTCTTACCAAATTGCATACACACTGGCAACCCGTTGTAATGACACAATAGTGCATTTTTAAGGTCAACAATTCAACACCCATCACACTCTTACCCATTATTTTATGTAACTCTGCCACTTTCAACTGGCGCAGTGATCATGACTAGAAAAAAATACACTAGAAATTTTAAGTTTAAAAATTGTTATTATAGAAATCTTTTCAAAAAGTAATCAGATCCTCACAAAAACATAAATGTGAAAAACGGCCAAGTTCCTATCCAAAATTTCGGCCATTACAAGTTGTGAGATATAAATTTTGACCAAGTTCTTCCTTGCCACAATACCTAACACAGAAATATATTATGTATGATATAAATTTGTAATCGTAAGGGTGTCATATAATTTTCAGATAATCTGATAACTTGGCAATATTTTTACCTTTCCAAAAAAAGGAGAAAATAATGTATAAATGTTCATTTCTTTATATTGATAAAAATGTTGTCAAGATGGCAAATTATCTAGAAATTATATGACACCCTTACGATTACAAATTTATATCATACATAATATATTTCTGTGTTAGGTATTGTGGCAAGGAAGAACTTGGTCAAAATTTATATCTCACAACTTGTAATGGCCGAAATTTTGGATAGGAACTTGGCCGTTTTTCACATTTATGTTCTTGTGAGGATTTATTTAACATTGTGTGTTTTACGTGCTTTTAAAACTAATGTTGGGGTAAATAAAGTGCTCTGATTTAATAAAAATTGTACACTAGGAATTTTTATTTAATAAAAAATCTTAGAACCCATAAAAATACATTTTTTTTTGAAGAAGTACAAATATAACAAAATATCTGTAGTTTGCATGAATAACAACATGGGTTGTATAATTCTCATTTTTAGTTTAAGATGCAAACTTATTATAGCCTTATTTATACAGGGTGGGCCAAAAAAACCAAGGGGTGTAAAAGTTTAATAACTTTTTTGTTTATTAATTTTTATTCTATTTTTTCTTTCAGATTATATAGACAACACTTGGAGAATTTATAATGGAGAGGTTCACAACTGAACAGAGAACCAGAACAATAGAATTTTGTTATTTAAACCAGAGATGAAAATTTGATTATGAGTGATGAAGCTCATTTTTATTTGAATGGCTTTGTTAATAAGCAGAACTATAGGTTCTGGGGTTCTCAAAATCCAAGAGCCATTCATCAACGCCAATTGCACCCCATCAGGTGTACAGTATGGTGTGGGATCACATCTGAAAATGTCATTGGGCCCTACTTCTTCGAGAATGAAGATGGAAGTGCTGTAACCGTAAATGGAGAGCGGTATCGGTTTATGATAGAAAATTTTTTACGTCCTGCTCTTGAAAACAGACCTGGTATGTGGTTTCAGCAGGACGGAGCCACTGCCCATACTGCCCGAGACACAATGGCACTTTTAAGTCAAATTTTTGGAGAGCGAATAATTTCTCGAAATTCGGAAATTATTTGGCCAGCGCGATCGCCAGATTTGACAGCACCCGACTATTTGCTTTGGGGTTTTTTGAAGGAGCGAGTGTATGTGAACAAGCCAGAGACAATCTTTGAACTCAAGGCAAACATTGTTGCAGAAATTCGAACGCTACAGCCACAAGTTTTGAAAGATGTTATGGAAAATGCTCTACAAAGAGCCCATCAGTGCGAAGCTGAAAACGGTGGTCATTTAAGAGACATCATTTTTCATACTTAGTGTAAAAAAATTTCCATTTTGTATATTATATAATCTGAAAGAAAAAATAAAAAAAAGTTAATAAACAAAAAAGTTATTAAACTTTTGGTTTCTTTTGGCCCACCCTGTAAAAACTATTAAGGCTTTTTAAGAAATATTTTTTATAAAAATTTGTTCTGAAAACTCTTAATAAAGCCTTAATAAGTTTTATAAATAAGGCTGTTATATTTTAAATGCTTTTTAAAAATGTTTGTGAAAATTTTTAAAAATATTAACGTACATAAGTCCGTGGTATCACAATGGACCAACAAGGTCTAAGTGAGTCCGGGTTTCTGACTGCCACTCCTACCTAACGTACATAAGTATTTTTTTTTTAATCAAAAGCAACAACGAAACTTCTACTTTTTTGGGTTCCATACACCAGGCTGTTTTATCGAGAACCGTAAGAGCTATGGACCCGAAATTTTCGCTACTACAGCAATTATATAAAAGTTTAAAACAATAGGGTGCTCTGTAGCGAGCAACGAAAAGTGTTGAAAACTTTATGTTATGTACAGGCAACTGTATATAGACACTTGACACTTTTCAAACTTAGTGCATTTTTATGCAGACTACAGCAATTAACACTGAAATTAAAATATAAAAGTGACAGGGTATTCTGTGAGTTAATGTAATTTTGACAGTTTGCTGCATCTTGGAAACCGTAAGAAAAAAACTACTGAAACTTTCAAAAACGCTGAAACTGAAAAAAAAACAAAAATTAAAAAAATCGCCAAATCGAAAAATTGCCAAAATGAAAGTCGTACTTTCCTGAATTTATTTTAAATAAGCTTCAAACAGAACTTTTTTCCCTCTACTCAAAAAATAAGAACTTTTTTGCTCTCACTGAAAAAATTTTATTTTTAAACATGTGCTATTATTCATGAAAACCATTAGACTCCATAAGGTATTAAGGTGCAATTAGACGTGCCATTGGTTTCTATTGCAATGGCTGTGACGTTATCGAGTCACCTATAATCGAATACAGTGTTGCCAATTAGTTTGGTTCGAACGGCAGATTTATATGGTTATGTTTATGGCACGTCTGATTGCACCTTTAATCAATTTAATTTGAAATTTTTTCGATTGATTTCTTAAAAATAATGCATAAGAGTTTTTCATTTTAGATTTTCATTGCGAGTTTTGTTACATTAATAAAATTTAGAACATAAATATTCTAAAAAATTTTTTTTTAACTTTTACAACGTAATAGTGCTTTAATATTTAAGCAAAATCTAGTGCTTACGAAATTTCGAGTGAAATCTAGTAGATTTCTTATACAAAACAAAATCTGCATTTTGTCAAAATCTACTTTAAATTTTATACAACTGTGGATTTTCTCAAGTTTGTACGAAAAAATCAAGCCTGTGTTCTTAAAAAGGTGTGTAAATTGTCTATATTGCAGATTTTGGTTGTAGTTTTGGAAAATTTTCTTTCTTGGATAAACAACCTTGATAAATGTCAAAAAAAAATTGATGTAAACGGTAAAGATGAATTTTAATTAAAATTTTATAGATTTTATGCAGGTGTAAATGCCCTATAATATAATATTTTTTTTTTTTTTTTTAAATGCATGTTTATTATTTATTGTATCTTCAAATATGAACTAACAATAAGTATTCAAATCTTAAATCTATAAAAAAAAATTATTAGGCCCGACCAATGTCGGACATAAGCTTAGTGATAGTTATTAATAATACATAAGTAGTGATAAGCAACAAAAAGAAAAAGGTGTTTTCAAGCAGCTTCATCATCTAGAGTGTTGAATATTAGAGCCCGTGTATCTCTCTTTTTTAAGCGGATGTGTCCAGTAAAGTTCAAAATATTACGAGCAAGCGGATTAGGATGTGACTCGAGTTTTGTTAGGTATTTGCCTGCGTATTTTGCAATTTCTTCAGACACTAGTGGCATATTCAAATCGCGATGTATATTTGAATTTTTGATGTACCATGGAGCCGATGTTATCATGCGTAAAATTTTATTTTGCCTTCGTTGAATTTTCTCTACATTTGAAGCTGAAGCAGTGCCCCATAGTTGAATTCCGTAACACCATATTGGCTTTAAAAGCGACTTGTATATTAAAAGTTTGCAGTCTAGGCTAAGTGTTGAATTTCTACCAATCAGCCAATGTACCTGAGTTAATTTAAGTTTCATTTGAGTTAACTTAGAGTCAATGTGGTGTTTCCATGTAAGTCGTCGATCAAGGTGTATGCCAAGATATTTCACATGTGAATGTTGAGGAACAACTTGATTGTTAATCCGAATGGTGGAGCAAGTATCTCTTCTTAGGGTGAACGTTATATGGACACACTTTTGTTCATTGACTTTAATTCTCCATATGTTTAACCAAAGCTCCATCTGGCTAATGTGTTCCTGGAGTTTGCGGGATGCCTCATCAGGGTTTTCGTGCATACTAAGGCAGGCTGTATCGTCGGCAAATGTGGAAGTATGGATACTACTGCTCACAGGCATATCACAAGTATAAATCAAATATAAAACTGGTCCCAGTATGCTCCCCTGTGGCACACCGGATGAAATAGTTTCAGGCCTACTCGTAAAGTCTCCTTCCACAACAGTGAACTTACGGGAAATAATGTAACTTTCCAAAAGATTTAAAATGTTTATTGGTAAGTAAGTCTTCAATTTTAAAATTAGGCCTTCATGCCACACTTTATCAAATGCCTGGGAAACGTCAATAAAGAGCGCAGAACAATACTTTTTTTCCTCAAAAGTTCTTCTTATAAATTGAACCAGTCTGTGAGTTTGTTCAATGGTGCTATGCTGACTTCTAAAACCAAATTGATGGTCTGGTATGCACCCACTACTAATTAGAATTTGGGACAATTTTGTTTTGAGCAGTTTTTCGAAAAGCTTTGACATAGTTGATAGTAGACTTATTGGCCTATATGACTCAGCCTTGGTTAGATCTTTGCCCGGCTTTGGAATCATTTTAACCTTGGCAAGCTTCCAGCTGTGTGGATAATACTCCAGTCGTAAAATGGCATTAAATATGAATAATAGGATTCTCATTGCAATACGAGGCAAGTTCATAAGCATCTGGTTACTAATTCCATCAATACCCGGAGCTTTCTTCGGGTTGAGTTCGGCAATTAATTTTTGTAAATCACGCGTCTTAAACTTTATGTGTTGAGGGGGTAGAGCGACTACATTCGGCAAATCAGCAACACCAGTACATATGTTTGGCGTAAAAACGGATTTTAAGTGCTCAGCAAATATTTTACCTTTTTCAGTATCGCTTCTTGCCCAACTTCCGGTAGATGTGCGTAGAGGTGGCTTATACTCAACGGGTGTTTTAAGCTTTCTAGCAGCGCGCCACAAAGAGTAATTAGACGCTGGTGTGACATCAAGACCTTCCAGATAATTTTTAAGAGATGCAGTTTTTTCAGATGCAAGCAACTCTTGGAGTCGTTTAGTGCACTCTTTAAATCTGATTTTATTTTGTGGTGATCTGTGCTGTTGCCATTCCCTTCTAGCTCTTCTTTTTTCACGTACGAGACGTTCAATGTCTGTAGAATAAATTTTATTAAACCCAGTCTGCGGATGGGAGATAGTGGCATGTTCAGCAGCATGTTTAATATTCTCGCTGAGATTGGCAATGTTAGATTCAATATCATCGGATGTTCTAAGCGTAATGTTTTCCGTACAATGACTACTGAGATATTTTTTGAACCCCAGCCAATTAACACGATTGATCATCTTCACATATGGGTCAGGTAAGTTACTTCTTAAGGGACTACAAATTGTAATGATCGTCGGAGAGTGATCGGACGAAAGATCAAGAGAAGCTTGAACTTGAATTAAATCCCTAGAGATATTTTTTATGACGCCAAAATCTATAACATCCGGAATTTTTTGTATGTCAGTAGGCCAGTAAGTGGGCTCCCCACTCGAAATGACATCCAAGCCCATTTTTGAAATAGTGTTGAACAATGCTCGACCTCTGGGGGTAATAAGACGCGAACCCCAGAACGTATGCTTAGCATTGTAGTCGCCAGCTGCTACAAAACAAGGTCCAAGAGATTTGTAGAAATCCTCATATTGATTCTCAGTGATTGAAAATCTGGGAGGGGAGTAAATTGATGATATAACAAAATTTGTACAAAAACTTTCAATGCCAATATTTGTTGCTTGTAGGTGTTCTTCACAAATGTTATCAAGAACATAGTGCTTGAGTCTTGAATTTATTAGAATTGCTGATCCACCGCAAGCCCTTCCTCTAGGGTCCTTTGTATCATATATAGTGTAGCCATAAATTTTAAAAAGACTTCTCGAAGTCAAATGAGTCTCAGATACTAACATTATATCAATATTTTTTTCCATGAGGAAGTGCTCAAGTTCATTTTTATGTTGGCGAATGCCGTTTGCGTTCCAGAAACATATTGTTAACGTGTTCATGGCTTATTAATTAATGCTTGAAGCAGAGTATTCTGCATTCGCAGCATTTCTTGCATCATGCTAGTCATATTTGTTGTAAAATTGTTTATAGATTGCACCAGATTTTCAATAGTAGCTTCAAGGCGATTAAAATTAAAGCTTGCGTCAGTATTTTTTGAATTATTTGGCGAGGAAACATTTTGTGTGGGAATTGAATTTGTTTTAGCAGCATCTGCATACGATACACGGGAAGTAACTGGTTGGCTCATTTGCGCAAAAGTGGCAGAGTAAGCGTTTGCTGATTGAGCTGGAGCTAATTTAGGTTTTTGCACTATAGTCTTCTTTACGAAAGAGTACACAGGACAACCTCTGTAGTTAGCGGTGTGATTACCTCCACAATTACTGCATTTTTTATCACTTTGATCTTTTGGCTTATTGCAACTAGCAGTGCCGTGTAATTCGCCGCACACAACACAAACAGAGGGTAAATTGCAGTATGTTTTTGTATGGCCATATTCTTGGCAATTATGGCACTGTACAGGACCTGAACGCTTATGTGGCTCTTCAACTGTGATTTTTCGGTACAAGAGGTATTTCAAATTATAAATTGGATGCGTTTCATTTTTTTTCAATTTTATATCATTAGGCTCAAGTTCAACACGAAATAGGGGTTGAGGAATCTTCTCTCTATTTATTATATTGGACACATTTTTTACCTTAAACCCCTGGAGGACGAGTGCATCTTTTATTTCTTCGGGAACAACATAAGAATCTATGCCCTTCAATACGATCTGCATGCCTTTAGCGCTCTTAAGCTGGTATGTGTAGAAGCTTGTTTTATTTTTTTCAAATTCAGCAACCATTTTGCGGAAATCTTTTTCGTCATAAATTTGGACTTTAGTTTCATCGATGTTGCCACGTTTTATTGGAACAACGTGAAATTTATTCTCACCAATGACCGAAATTAATTTTTTAATAAGGGCATTTGAATTTTTTTGTCTCAAGTATATTGGTGGCGGCTTGGATATTTTATTCGAGGCTACCTCGGGTTTGTCGTTGTCATCTTGCAAAATTTCGAAGCGGTTTTGGCGATTAGTTGAGGCTGCGCTGTTATCCCTAGACATTTTTGGAGCAGATGAAATTTTTGAAGAATTCGGGCTTCGCCCACGCTTTACCACGGTTATATATCTGTCCATTCCGACTTGAACCTTGAGTTTCGAGCCGCTGTTATCTGTAGTGATAACTTTGTTAAGTGATGAACACGAGCCTGAAGGGGATGATATTACTGGCTTATATGAAGAAGTACTGGGCAACTGTAATGTTAATGCATCATTACTATTTGGCATTGGACAAAGCGAAGTTGATCGCTGACGAAAAATTGGCTTTGACGTTAAAAAAAGACTTTCATCAGATTTATTATTTATATTTTTTCCATTAAGAGTTTCAGAACTCACAGTAAAATAAGCATTTCTGCCGTTAGAACTCACTTCAATTTTTTTTGTATTTGAGGCACTCATACAAAGAATTCCTCAAGGGATATTCGTTTGTGTTTTTTTTTTTTTGTTTGCGGTCTTTTTTTGTTTTTGTTATTTATGATTGTTTATTTGTTTAGAGGTACACATATATAGCATTCCTCAATATCACTTTGTTTAATTTTTTTTGTTTGCGGTTTTTTTTTGTTTTTGTTATTTTTACTATGTAAAAATATTAGCAAAGCATAAAGCTTATTTATTAAAGACAGTATGTACCTATTACGAATAATATGTACTACGAATATTTTTTGTTTGTTTAATTTTTTGTAAGAAAAATTCCGCTAATCGACTGTTCGCTATGAAGGTACCACGAGAACTCTATAATATAATATTTAGTTTTTTATTTGTAATAAAATAAGGTGTCCCATCATGAATTGTTTTTCTCTCGGTGCTTGCTAACAATTTTTTTTATGTACAATAAACATATAGTTTATGAGAAAATCTACTGGCCAGGAAATGAGCGAGTATGTGCATAATATAAATATAAATTATTTTAACAAATATTTATGCTCATACTTTAGTACACACAAACACACACACATACACACATACACTTAAAAATAGGAAGTATTGTGATAGAAGCATACGACGGGTAAAAACGTTCTTAAAAGGTTTTCTTGCCTCAATATTTTTTCCTTTTTAACAAGTGTGTTATTTACACATTGACATGAAATTTTTCAATCGTTAATTCGACGGCTCCATTCTAAAACATGCTAAATCAAAAAAGCTAGTTTTGAGATAAACGCCTTCAAATTTTATTGATGATATCTCGGTAATGTTATGAGATAGGATTTATTTGAGCTTTATAGATTATAGTCACTTTTGACTTAGAATCACAAATATATATAATCTATATAATACACTTTTGCTCATAACTTTTGATAGAATAGTCTGATTACTATCAAAATTTTACAGAATCTAAGTTAATAACATGATATATAAGCATAACATGATATAATGACTTAGCATGTTTTGGGATGGAGCCATCAAATTCCAAATAACAGCAAGAAATTTGAGCATGGTTTTTTAAAATTTCTATTATTCGTTTAAAGCTTTAAATGTCTATATAAATTTTTGGTCGTTGACGTGTTTCCTAGATTTTAAAATAAAATTTTACACAAAATGTGAATAGTGGGGACTCCGCTTAAGCAGATTCACCGTGGTATAGCTTTTTACTAAAAGGTTATCATGGAAAGAATTGTATTAAAAAATTTCATTATTAAGGGGAATAAAAAATCTTAGAAGGATGCTGGACTAAATATATCAAAGAGAATAGCCCAATTCACAATCTTGTGCAAATGGTCTAGCATCGTTGCATGTGCAAAGTGGCATCGTACATGGATACTCACTACTAAGAATTGTTAAGTGGTGAATATCTATATGCTATACTATTTTGCACATGCAACGATGCAAGAACATTTGCACAAGATTGTGAATTGGGCTATTATATTGAAAAATAAAATACAATGCTTTTCTACAGAAAAATTTTCATTTCATGGAGGAGGCACATGAAATGATTAAAGTGACCTCATAATTAATTCTAATGGTAGGTGTTACCTTGGCTGACTAGTTGTAACAACAAGAGTCTCACTTGTCCACTTACCTGCTAATACCCGTATATTTTTAGGCGATTGCTCCTTTAAAATAAATCAATCTGTTAAATTATTGCAAAGAAATTCATATAACTTTATTTAACATACAAAGACTCGTATATTTTTTTGCAGCATTTTCATTCTTCTTATTCAGATATCATCTAACAATTCTTAGTGGCGAGTATCAATATACTATACCATTTTGCACATGAAACCATGCAAGACCATTTGCACAAGATTGTGAACCAGGCTAATACCTCAATCAATTCACAATCAAGTGCATGTGCAAAATGGTTTGGTTTATTGATACTCACCACTAAGAGTTGTTGAGTGGGGTGAGTATCAATGCAATATTGCTTTTTTAAGCTTTTACCCAATTTTTTTCTGATCATTTTTTTTTTGTTTATTAGTATTCTTTTTTAAAACTCTTTCATGTGCTTTCTAATTGAAAGTGAATCTGAAACTTTTTAGAAAATTTCTTTTCCTAGACAAGCTAGTTTCGATGAATTTAAAGCTTTATATTGATTTAATGTCAATTGTATTTTACTTGGTAGCCAGTTATACCCTTTTTCAGCATATTCTGCAGTATTTCTCCCCCTACTGAAGTTTACGCATACATTTGTGTAAATACATGCATATGTAAAACTTAACTTAAGTACGTAAGTATTTTCTATATGCATTAATGTAAAAATTTTCATTCAAACACTCACTCACATGCACACTTACACATCACACACAAATTACTTCCAGATACGGCTGTTGCCTGTGAAAATAGTCGATTGCCAATTAGCTTTACACACATAAACATTTTTCACAAAGTTGCATAAAGAAAACAAAACACAACTTTATAGTAGTTTCATTTCCGATGAGATGCATGCAGGCTGTAGAGAACATGTTTATACTTTTTGTTGTTGCTTTATTTGTTTGTCTTCTCTCTGGAGTTGTGTTACAGCCTCTGGTTTTTAAGTTGGTTGGTTGTGCCAACTTATATTGCTGTCTCAAGTGGTAAATACTGGTATGCTTGTAGCTGGGCAAATAATCAAACAACCAACAGCCTCTAAGGCCAGAACACCACATTTTATCTGATTACTGATTTTGTTCTTTAAGTTTTACCACAAAATTGCAATTTTGTTTTGAAATTTCCATAACTTTGCTTAGGAGTTTTTAAATTCCTTTTTCATTTAATATTCTTTGTAAGTGTTTTGCCGAGCTTACATTGGGTATTTCAAATGTTATCATTTTGTGGTGTCATTTTCATATGTGTGCAGTGCCGTTCCCATCAAATTTTTCGATGACACACAATTTTGTTGTGTCTTTGTGACAGAAAAGAGTTCCATCCCTAAATAATGGCAATACGGTATCGTTGTCTACATCAAGAACTCATTTTGACATAATTACATTTAATGTCGTTTGATATATCATTGTGAGACTTTGATTTTCGTATTGTTTGTTAATTAATATTTATACAAATGGATAATCGCAAAATTATTCAATTGGCTAGTGCCGCCGTGTTTTTATCAATAATAAGAAAAAAATTAAGAAAATCTAAAAACGGCAAAGAAAGTGGTGGAAAAGACCAGGGCTTAATATGCGTGCCACCGAAGGATTCTATTGTACTCTGCATTCCAGTTTACGGAAGCAGGATGCCAAAAATTTTATGTGGATGAAGACCTAACTAATTAACTATGTCGTCATGTCATGTGTCCAGGGCGCTTGAATTTCTCTCACACTGTTCTATGGTTTTCCACTTTCTTTTTCCTTTTCCATAATTTAAAATTTTTATACTCGCACACATTTAAAATTCTTTCGGTATTTTCTCAATGTCAAAATGTCAACATGCTGACATTTTCTTTTTGTGTTTGCAATGCAGCCAACTCATTCTCACAACTGTTTACATCAGATACGTAAACAGTTTGTTTGGTAATGCCACTCAACGAAAAATATCGGAAATGAAAAACGTTGCCACTAGTTCCCACTGTTATTTTTGCTATATTTGTCACAAAATGCCACAGTGTGTACTCGGCCTTTAAAACAAAAATTATTATTTATTGTTGGTTAAGTATCTCTAAATACATTTCATCGCTGCTCAATAAACTTATTAATGATGTTCAAACACAATTTCCAAAAAAATCAGTAAATTGCGACTGTGACTCACATACGATGGGTTCAGTACGGATGCTACATATGTAACACTATATGAATTTTAGCCTATATAATCAATAATCTTAACACTTTTTTCGGTTTTTGGCAATAATTTGAAGTTCTTATTGTTTGAAATAACTAATAATTAACTAAAATTTTTTTTAGAGTTGGCTCTTGTTCTTAGACTTGGCGCTTTTTTCGTTTTTGGTTTGGCGTTTTTTTTTATTTTTTTTTTTCGTTTTGGAGATTTCTTTGGCTTTTAGCATTTTATTTTAGTTTTAAACTTATTTTTAATTTTTGGCGATCTTCTTTGGATTTTGGTGTTTTTTTTCCATTTTTTTGGCGTATTTTTTCGTTTTGGCAATTTTTTGGTTTGTGGGGTTTTTTAGATTTGTTTTTTTATTTTTTTGGGATTTTTGTTTTGGTTTTTTAGTTTCGGGGTTTTTTTTCCTTTTGTCAGTTTTTGGCGACTTACGTTAGTTTTAGAGTCTTATTTTTTATTATTTTTTCACTTGTTTTTGTTTTTTGAGATTTTTTCGGTTCTTGGCGATTTTTTCGGCTTTTTACAACTTATTTTGTTTTGCTGCTTTTTCAAAGTTTTGGTGCTTTGTCTTTTTTTGATGCAGATTTCCGTTCTGGCGATTTTTTTTCGTTTTGAGAATTTTTTCGGTTTTTGGGGATTGTTTAATTTTGGGTTTTGCCGTTTTTGCGAGTTATTGTTTTTTGTTGATTTGTGTTACTTTTTGGCGATTTTTTAATTTTGGCGGTTTTTCTTAATTTCGACGCTTGATTTTAGTTTCGCGTTTTGGATTTTTTCCGGCATTTGGCTTTTTTTATTTTAGTTTTTGCGTTTATTTTCGCTTTCGCGATTTATTCAGTATTGTGATTTTTTTCCTTTTAACGTTTTTTTTTCGTTCGGGATTTTTTCCCGTTTTTGACACTTATGTCTAGTTTGGGTAAATTCTTCCTTGTTTTTGGCGATTTATGGTAGCTTTAGATTTTTTTATGTTTTGGACTTTTCTCAATTCTTGGCGCTTATGTTAAGTTTTGGCGATTTTTTCAGTTTTTGCGGTTTTTTAAGTTGTTGGCTTTTGATCAGTTTTTTCGGTTCTTGGCGTTCATATTTAGCTTAGGCGATTTTTTTTTGGTTTTCGATTATTTATTTTAGTTTTTGGATTTCTTTTTAGTTTTGGTGCTTTTTTCGTTTTATTTCTAAATTTTTTAAGGTTTGGATTTTTTCCGGTTTATGTTAAGTTTTGGCCTTTTTAGTTTTGGTGGATATTTCAGTTTCTCTCGATTTTTTTGGTTTTTGGCGCTTTATTTTAGTTTTAGAGTATTTTTTTAGTTTTGACACTTTTTTTAATTTTTTGCGATTTTTTGTTTTTGGTTTTGTGGTTTTTTTAGTTTTGATTTTTCCCCGTTTTTGGGGCCTTTTTCGGTTTTTGAGGCTTTTTAGTTTTGGCGTTTTTTTCTTTTTTTTTTGCCATTAACTTTAGTTTTAGGAATTTTTTTTAAAAGCTTTGGGATTGTTTTTTGTTTTGGTGATTTTTTTTTCGGGATTTTTTAGATATATTTATTTCTGGTGATATTTTTAATTTTCTAATTTTTTTTGGCTTTAGTTCTCATACAGCTTTAATATTTATAAAAATAATTCTATGGCTTGGAAGCGTTGTTTGTTGGTTAGTGTGTTTGTGATAAAATAGCACAGCATTACTGAGCATTTTTGTATTGCCTAAGTATTTTTCCATTGCCTTATTTAACGAATCTTTTTTTGACACTGAAAAACTTTGCACTGAAAAAACTTATATTAAAAAAAATCACCCTCCATGTGAGAATATATTTCATTAGAGCTTAAATTAGTCAAATATACACAAGGTGCAATTATGGTTTGATGGTTAGACCTAATAAGTAGTAAGAAGACTAAAATTCAAGCACTTGAAGCAAACATAATTCAAACCATGAGCATCATATTTATATCTATAAGGGTGAATGTATATACATGAATAACAATTCTTTTAAACTTGAGTTCGAACAAAATTGCTTTTTGCCAAACTCCTTTTATATTAGCTTATCAAATTAGTATTCATATTGATTGATTTCTAAATAAAAACATGCATTACAGATTTTTGGTTTGGTGAGATATTTCGTAATATTTTAAAACTACTCATATTGTTTCTTATATCAATAATTTTTTTTATTTTATTGAATATAATATAATATTTAATTTTTTAATGAAATGTGTCGTTGTATCAATAATGCAAAGCGTTCAATGAATTCTTTCCTATTACGAAGCGATTATTGCTAGAATCACAATTGGGACGAACGACGAATTTCGTCCACGTCGACGAATTCGTCGATAAGAATTCGCTGCGTAAATTCGTCGTGTGAAGCACAATAACGACGAATTTACACAGCGAATTTGGCTCTTATAATTAAAAATGTTGGTTATTGTCAGTGTGACCATATTAGCTGATTTTAAGCTAAATTTAGCTCATTTATTTTGGATTTAGCTTTAAAATTTTTATTTAGCTCTTAGCTTCTTTTTTTAGCTTTTTTAAAAACTTGTTTAGCTTTTTTTAGCCTTTTTTAATCCAAATTGCGTATTCTCTAAAAATATATTAAAGACATACGTGATTTAGCTTAATTTTATTTTAAAATCTGGTCACACTGTTTATTGTGTATGTAAAGAGAGTGAGAGAAAATAATTTTTTCGTCGTTCGTCGGCGTACAAAATAGAAATAAATCTATCTCAGAGTTCGTCACGCACGACGAATTTCGTTCTACGGCGGTGTTGTGTTCATTTTTATATGAACAAATGTGTTTTATTTTTTATGACGAAAGTTCGCACCGAAACATTCGTCATTCGTCCCAGTTGTGTTCCTAGCATATATTTCTGTAATTTAGGGCGTATGAGTAATATCTAATTAATTCAGGGTGAACATTACTCATACGCCACTCTATGTACACAAATATGAATGGTTGAATAATTTTGAACAAATTATATGTGACAGCGCATAGGGTAAAAAAAAAAATCAATTTTAACTTTTATTTTGACAACATCTGAGATTTGAATGAGACCGATCCCATGTTCCAAAAGTGTTCCTCCCAGAGATATGCGCGTTTTATTCAGTGATGGTACACCAAAGATACACGTATTTAAATCCTTAAAATGGCTCTCCTGAACAAAACAGGTTTTTACCCTTAGGTCCCTTTCTATTTTGCGCGTCACATATACATACGTATTGGAGCCAGTGTTACCATATGCGAAGATTTATCTTATTTCTGAAGTTTTTAGACATGCTAAAACTAACAACTATCTAACAATAAGTTTTTCAAAAATTTTACTTTTGGTACTTTTAATATATTATTGAGGGATTTTTTTCCTAAGCTACTCATAAATTTTGTGATTTGCTCCATAATGATTTTACACATATTGTATACAGTAAATTTTTTGTGCTATTTGGCTTCACTTTTAATAGTTCACGAGAAATAAAATAAATTTTAACTCATTTTCATTCAATAAAATAACAAAAAAAATTTTGGTAACAAAAAAAAAAAGATTTGTTTTGCTAGACTTGAAGATTTTTGAAAAATAAATATGGCAACACTGATTGGAGCTAACCTCACTTATTATTTGAAACAACATATGTATATAGCAATATTTTAAAACGGTCTATAGTCCTATTCATTGAATGTGTTTTGAACGTGTGTTTTGAAATATAATTTAGTTTCAGTAAATATTTTTTACTGTTCCAGTAAATTATTTGTTCCAATTTTAGTTTTATGTAAAAAAACTGTATAGAATGAAAATTATCTGTATAAAGTAAAATTTGTAAAAAAAATTTTAGATTTTTTTTTTATATTTAAATTTGTTATTTTCAGTTAAATTTATTTTTATATATTGTAAAAAAATTTGTCTGATTTTTTTTTAATTTTTTCAGTTAAATTTATTTTTATATACTGTAAAAAAATTTGTCTGATTTTTTTTAATTTTTTCTACAAATTATTTTATATAAATATAAAAAGCATTTTAATTTTTTTAAAGCTTTTTGTTTGCGGTTTTCAAACTTATTATGTTTGTATATTGTGATTCTCAATATAGTATTAATATGTATTATATAAACATACAGAGTTTGTTTGCTAAATTAAACAATTTTTTGGGTTGAAGTCTGCTCACGAGCGGGAACGACATGCTTAACCATAGAAACAAGCCAATTTTTGAAAGTAAAAAAAAAAATTGTTGAACCTTTCATTTGATTCAGTTATTTTTTTTCAAATAAATCTTTTAGTAATTAAAAAAAAAAATTAAGAATTATTATTGATTCAGTTAATTTATTTTCTGATAATACGAAAATATTTTAGTGAATGTGTTTGTAAATGATAAAAAAAAATTGTTGAATAATACAAAAAAATGTGCAAAAATGTTTTTCTGTTCCTATTAATACATTTGACTGAAAATATTTAGAGTTTCAGTTAACTTCTTTCTCTAATGCCATAATAAGTTAACTAAAAATAAAATTTTTATTTTCAGTTAAATTTTTACAAAATTGTTATCAGAATCTATAAATTTCTATGTAGGTCCGCATTCACACAAAAAATTTACTGATTAAATGAATTTGGTTACTAAAAACGAAATTTAGTTTTTTCTGTGTATGAAACTTAACTTAAGAGTGTCTGCTAATTATTTTGCCTTCTTCTTCTCAGACCCCTTAGTCTGCTAACACTAATTGCATCTTTTACTAACAAAAGAATTTTTTCCATAAAATTACTTACACACAATTTAAATACCAGCTGCTTTTGAAACTTATTTGTTTGTGTGTAGTTATATGGTGCCTTTAGAAATTGCTTCATTTCTAGTACCAGTTAAAATAAATTTTCAATAACTGAAGACTGAAATCATCAAATGATTTCTTCCTTACCTTTTTACATCATCTCAGTTGCCATGGTTTCATTCATTCTGCTGATGTTTTATTCTCAATTTGTTGTATAGTTTTCTTGTTAAATGCAGTAACAAGCAAAAAGAAGCGATATATATTTTTTTATTTTCTTTTCTTTTCACCAAACGTTACATGCTCAAGTAAAATGAGTTGTTGGGAAGTTCATGTCAATGTATTAAACATTTCTAAGCTGCACACACAAAAGTAATTGGGAGTGGTATGAGTGTGTTTGCAAGTGATTTTTTTCCATGTCATGTTAACTTCCAATTCCATAAATTGCAATTTGCGTCAATAATATGTGTTGAGGCAGTGTTTGAAAATAATTTGCATTGAAGTGCTTGAATATTTATTGCACTGCCACTTCTTTGCCGTATTCAAAGTAAAATCAAATGGAATGCAGAGGTTTTTCTTGGTTTCTTGTGAGGTTTAAGTAAATTAAATCTTTGAGATTTCTTTGTAAAATAAGCATGTAATTGCAAAAAAAAAAAAAAAAAATAGAAATGTGAGATGACACTAATTGAAAAACTGTGACGAAATATGATTCAAATTTTAAAGCTTGTACTCGTATTTTTTAAGTTTTTTTTTTAAATCTCTATTAAAATTATTTTGAAACTAATTAATAAAAGAAACATTTCTTTTAAAGAAAATGCAAGCAATGAAATAACTAAGCAGGACTGGCCCAGGAAAGTTCGACTTATCATATCTTATCCTTACAAAACTCAACAGACTTTACATGTTAATAGTGTTCTCTTACAAAAAAGATGGAAAAAAGAATTTTTGCGATAATTTTTGCTGATTACAACTGTATTTGTCTTAGCTAAAAAATTTCCGTTTTAAATTATTCATATGAAGACAGTATACATATTTTAAGGCTTGAAAGTGTTCAAAAAGCTAATGCTTAATCCTTGCAATATTTCTCGTTACCTTGAGTAAAATTAAATTTATTTATTAATAGCCCTCTGGTCATGAGTCTTAAGACTTGCATTCCTCTATTTACCTTAGTTATTTCATTATTTAATAGTATTGATGAAGACAGGAAAACAGTAATGTCAACTATTTCATACAAATATAAATGCACACACACACACACACGAAAAAACCCACAAGCAATCATACACATACACACACTTACACTCAGCTTATTAAGCAAACAAAACAAGCATTCGAAATATTTTTGTTATAATTGTCAATATCTGATCATGCAAATAAACAAACATCATTCATGGCCACCTCAATGCAAAACATAATCACAAGAGCACACACACAAACACACACACACATATTTCGGTATTATACTTGGTTTTATTCCAGTTTTAAATAATAATAATTCAAGATAATTTCTCATGTTTTCTAATTTCGTTCCTGATTAATTTAATTTTAATTATTTTTTTATACAATTAATAAATTCAACAGGCACTAAAAAAACTAACTAACACGCTCTTCTTACCACACCCAATGAAAAACAACTCAGTATCTACCATCTAATACACCAAATCCTGTTCTATCACGCGACATGCCCCTGTGGCTGAGTGGTAGCGATGCTATCCTCTCAGTCAAGAGGTTGTGGGTTCCATTCCCGCCATAGACCCTGGGTTTTTTCTGCAGACAAGCTAATCGCTTTGCGGATTGTGTTTGTTAAAAAAACATACTTTATTAATCTATCAAAAAATGTGCCAACAATACCATGGCAGCATCTAATTCTTGTAAATTTTACCACACATTCCATATCAACCAAATCACACACCCAAAAATTCACCACCGATATCTTCTAGCAAATACACCAACATTCACAATAGCCCAATTCACAATCTTGTGCAAATGGTCTTGCATCGTTGCATATGCAAAGTGGTATAGTATACTGATACTCACCACCAAGAATTGTTACAAGAAGAAAAGAATTTCTAACAAAAATGTTCGCCGGGAATTTTCACACGCTCCTCAATGCCATTTGGCATTTGTCAAAATTATTATTTGCATGAATATTCGTGGAAATTTTAACGCATAAACATGATATTCTAAACCACAATAAAAACAAAACGGAAGCAGCAATAAAGGTAATTAGATATACATTTATACTCACACACACACACACACACAAACACAAACACACATACACACATTTAAATTGACTTATTCACAAATACATTTGCATTTGCTTTGCTACATTAGTCTTGTGTTCTAATTAATTTTACTAGCATCATTATAACAACAACTGTTACTAATTTAAGCTGAAGCATTATTAAATTATCATGAATTATGTATGTAGTTGTTTTGTTCAATATTAACTAAAATAATTGACAATTTTATTATGCCAAACAACAGGGCTGCTGGATATTTATATAGACACACACGCACGCATACATATATACTTATACAGAAGACAAACACTAACTAAGACAGATATGTTTACACCAATGGTGCTCAAAAATTATGACGGAGAGTGCGAGAGAGAGACAGTACACTGAACAAAAAATATTGAAGATTTTCTTTCTTTAAATCTAAATAAAACAAACTGTATGCAAGATATCATCAAAACTTTTAGTTTAATGTCGATATATATTATCCAGAAAAAGCAACTTCCAAGGAAGTCAATTAGATCCTGAGCTTATGATGCGGAAGTAGTACAAATTTAAATAATTTCTAATGATAGCAGATAAGTAATGGTGGCCTGCGTCCTATTTTGGTAATTAAAAATTAGGAAAAACCAATAATTATGGCAATCCTGTTATAAATGGGGGGATTTTTCATGCTGATCTGGTACCTGATAGCCTGAAGCTTGAAAATCCTTCAGCTCATACTCAGAAATCCATCTTTTAGCTGTTCATTAGATTCTTAAATTCTTTAAGCGAATAATCAAATCGAATTCTTCTTAATTTTTTTTTTTTGCTATAAAAAGAATAATGCTTGAATCATCTCACCAGCCGTAATATAATTTATAAATAAGTAAAAAAACAAATTCTTTCCAGTGGGAATATTTTCACAAACAATACAATAGTCAATCCCTGCTTTTTCCATATTTATATATATTATTATAGAAAATGTTGTACGTACATAAACTCTCACATACATTTCTATGAAAGTATAAAACTGTTTGTTTTTATGATTGAGTATTCAGCACAAACTTCCGCATTATTTCATTGCAGTACTCGCAGTGTGTAACTTTGAAATTGTTGCCAAAAAAAGTAGACACAGCAAGCAGAATGTCAGATAGGAAATGTGCTGAAAGCGTAAGGTATACATAAACCAAATAGCAAAAGCATTACAACATGCTTACATACTTACATACAAACATTAATAACAAAATACAGTTAAACTGTCCTATAATGAATGAAACTAAAGCGAATGTGTCCAAAGAGCCTATTTTATCTTTTGAGAGAAAATTTCCATTACCTGAGTCTTATGCTGATATGTACGCTTGGCTCTGCCTACTCTTTCGAGTATCCACTGTTGCCAAAGTCAACAAAATTTATAAATTTTTATTTGATTTTAGGTTTGTTATAGTACATTTATCTGCAAAATTTAAGTTTCTATAGATGAAGAAAACAACAATAAAATATTTGCCAGCTTTTGGGTCATTTGAGAGGAAATTATTTTATTGTTTAATATTTGATTTGTTTTGTTTTATTTTCATTATTTTTTTCAGTTAAAATTGTCATATCCTGATATTTTTGTTTATGTCACAATTTGGGTGCCATTTGAGTTTAAATAATTCGCAACGATGGCAGTATAAATGAGTTATTTAGTTTGCTTTATATAACTAAATAATTGGTGGAAATGTTTGAAAATGTTTAATTTTTTATTTTTTATTTTTGTAGAATAGTCCTTAACACTTTTAAATAACTGCTGACAAAACAACCACTAATATTACTGAAATACGCTCTAAATAAATATCATCATGAAGTAAACTTGATTTAATTGATGATTTAACAAAAAAAAACAAAAAATAAAAAAAAAAATTATCTGAAATTAGTAATTTTCTTTTAAATATGTAAAGTGATTTTTTAATTATAAAACATTATAGGACAGTCTTTAATATATCATAGTGACTGAAAATATGTAGCTGAAACTATATTTTTATACTTATTTATTAAAGTTCGTAATTGCTACTCAAATGAAATTCACACGTATATAATTTTAAATTTAATTTCAACATTTTATTTACGCAACACTGTTATTCGCTGCATTTACAACAAGAACTCTTTTTTTTATTCATAATAGCCCAATTCACAATCTTGTGCAAATGGTCTTGCATCGTTGCATGTGCAAAATAGTATAGCATATTAATATTCACCACTTAACAATTCTTGGTGGTGAGTATCAATCTAGGCGCACGGTAGTACGCCAGCCCAAGTTCTGGCCAATGCACGCAGTGTGTATATTTACACGAAGCCATTCGAGCTGTTTTTACCCCCCTCATAACTTTGTTCCCCGCGACCGTAAAATTATGAAATTTAAATCATAATTAGAATAAATTCATATAACCTCATATGCGAAGTTTGAAAGTTTTACAATGAAAGAGGTGCAAAAAGTGCATATTTTAAGACATACTCACTGACCACTGACCACTGACCACTGACACACTCATCAAATTGATGAAGCACTTCCGCTATAGCTAGAGAGCTAAAATTTGGTACACGAGAAGATCTAGGCGATCTAGGTGTCAAGATGGCAGATTATCTAGAAATTATATGACACCCTTACGATTACAAATTTATATTATACATAATATATTTCTCTATTAGGTATTGTGGCAAAGAAGAACTTGGTCAAAATTTATATCTCACAACTTTTAATGGCCGAGATTTTGGATAGGAACTTGGCCGTTTTTCACATTTATGTTTTTGTGAGGATATACTATACCACTTTGCACATGCAATGACGCAAGACCATTTGCACAAGACTTTGAATTGAGCTATTGTGAATTGGGCTAATGTTCAATTATTTTCTGCTTAGTCACCACAGTACTTATTTAGCTCTGGTTAAGGCGGAACTGTATGAATTATCTGATGCCATTACCTTATTTTATTCACCATGCATGCCTGTCCCACGGTGTCACTCGCAAACGTTAGAATGACAACTTATATTGAAAACAACAACAAATTTTCTAATGTTATTGTTGTTTGTAATGCAAGTTGTCAATCGAACGTTTGCGAGTGACATCGTGGGACAGGCAGTTAGTTCTTTGGCCGTTAACTTTTGCTTTTAATTTTTTGTACAGATCTGTTATATCACCACTTGGCCACCTTAATTCACCACCTAGATAACTAGATAGATTGTAGGATTAACTAAATGGTGAACATTAAGGTGCATTTACCGTTTTTCAACATAGTTTTGCCTCATGTGTTCTGAATTCTTAACAATTCCCAGACAAAAAAAATATATGTACATATACATACATACACTCAAAATAAAAATCAATCCATCCTTACTTAAATCAATCAAAAGCGGTGTCATAAGTACGGTAAGTACGGATTTACTCAAATCAAGTACAAAAGACTTAATTCAAGTACGGATTATTCAAGAGCTAAATACTTAAATTGATCCATATATAATCCCGATTCCGTACTTGAAATAAATCCAAAAGCAGAATGTTTCAGAAAACCTGAGATAGAATTAATTTCAAAATACATTTGATTCAATGATTTCTTAGTTGATTTAATGCGAATCCGTACTTGAAATACTCCCAAAACGAGATTGATTTAAGAAAATCTGAGATTGAATTAATCTAAAAATGGTGTTGATTTAATACCGAATCCGTACTTGAAATAATCCAAAAACGAGATTCATTTAAGAAACAATTAGATTGAATTAATCTCAAAATGCGTTTGTTTTAAGAAATGCTAACTTAATTTTTTGAATGAAAATATTTAATATAATTTTTAATTAGCTTTTTATTGAATTTCTATGGTAATAATAATTAAATTTAATGCAAAAGACCAAAAGCGGGTATTGTTTCCTTTACGTCGCTCTGTTAACAGTGTTTCCAAAAAATTATGGTGGAAGAATGCTAAGTGAGTCTAAGATGTATGTTCTATGGAAGAAACAATACTAGATTTTAAATCTATATAGGTTATTTGTTGAATGCTTTTTTACTAAATAATAATAGCTACTTGGCCTGCACAATACTGCCTCTTTATCATCAATGAATAAATTATCTGTTTTGCTCTCAACTATAGCCCACGTTTCTAAGCTGATTACATTTATAATCGTCATCGCTCCAAAAGTGCAACTCCATCAGTGCTCTAATCCAAACTATGTCATTAAGAAGCTAAGTGTTCTTGGTCAACTAGAGCGATGACATATTTCTGAGTCCGGTCTTACAGCGAGTTGAGCAAAATAAAACAGTTATCAATGACAACTTATGAGGCATGCGTTGCAGAAAGATTTCGTACCTATTACTATTTTTTACCTAATAATATTACATATTATGTAGATATGTATGTATATTTATATAGTATAAAAAAACTACAGATTAAAATATACTTCTATATATAAATCTTTCACGGACATTTTCATAATGTTAACAAAGGGTGTATTTTAGTTTTTTTTTATTATTTGCAAAGACGTGAGCAGAAGCAATTATTATACTGAGTTCACAGACGTCAATTTCTGTTGAGCAACTTAAAATCTTATTAAAGATGAAGGAGAAGATAATGAAAATGGAAACTATCATATTTCTCTCTCCCGCTTATGAACTAAAAAGTTGCTCAACTAAAATTGCCGTGTTTGAAACGGGACTTGTTAAAAACAATACGCACAACCAATAACAAAAACTCATATTTTTACTTAATCTTTAAACAGAAACAGCTTCGCAATCTAAGTTCCTCAGAAGATTTAGCAGTTTGGAGTCGTCCTTTTTCACTTTTTGTCTTATTTATTTATTTATTAATTTAAATTTTAATATTGATATTATAGTTTTATTTTGTTCACTTTTATATTATTAAAAACAATTTTGCACACGAGAAAAATCAATCGCGCCTAGTCAGTTTTAAATAAAACATTTTGCGTTAAAAAGTACAATTATTATTTTTATTTTAATATATTAATTTTTTAATTTTATTGAATTACAATTGTTGGTTAAAATGTTTTTTATTCTTCTTTTCATATATGTATTGGGTGTTTTTTATTGAGGTATAGAGCTTTAAGTTGGCATCACTTTTTTAACTGGCGGCCATTTTGTCAGCTGTCAAGTGATTAATATTTAGTTTGGTTTGCCATTTCATCATAAACAGGTTGACAAAAGAACAACGCTTGCAAATCGTGCAAATTTATTTCGAAAATAATGGTTCAGTTCGCGAAGTTTACCGCAAGCTCCGTCCATTTTATGGTCGACATAATCGTCCATCAGAGCAATTAATTCGGTTAACCATGGATCGTTTTCGCACTACGTTTACTCTATGTGATAATACGCATCCGCAGAGACGTCGAACAGTGCGCACCGAAGAAACAATTGCCGCTGTAGAGCAAAGTGTTGAAGAGGACCCGAATGAATCGATTCGCCACCGTGCACAGCAATTGGAGCTTTGTCCATCAACTTTATGGAAGATTTTGCGCAAAGATCTTGGCTTGCGACCTTACAAGATCCAGCTTGTGCAAGAATTAAAGCCGCGAGACCATGCAATGCGTCGTGATTTTGGTGTATGGGCCGAAAATGAGATTGATCTCGATGCTGATTTTCATCGCAAAATTTTGTTCAGTGATGAGGCTCATTTTTGGTTGAATGGCTACGTCAACAAGCAAAATTGCCGCATTTTGAGTGAAGAGAATCCACATGAGACCCTTGAGACGCCATTACATCCACAAAAACTGACTGTTTGGTGTGCTCTATGGGCTGGTGGAGTCATTGGGCCATACTTCTTCCGAAATAATGCTGGAGAGTCAGTTACCGTTAATGGAGACCGGTATAGAGCCATGATAACCGACTATTTTGTTCCCGAATTGGATGGCATGAATGTGGATGAGTTGTGGTTCCAACAAGACGGCGCTACATGCCACACAGCGCACGTCACAATCGATTTATTGAAGGAAACATTCGATGAGCGCATAATTTCGCGGAATGGACCTGTCAATTGGCCACCAAGATCGTGTGATTTGACACCATTGGATTATTTTCTTTGGGGATATGTGAAGTCGCTCGTCTACGCCAACAAACCAGAAACGTTAGGGGACTTGGAAGCCAACATTCGTGGCGTTATTGCCAACATACGGCCCCATATGCTCGAAAAAGTGGTTGAAAATTGGACCTGTAGAATTGGCTTTATTCGAGCCAGCCGCGGCGGCCACATGCCCGAAATCATATTTAAACATTAATGGCATAAAATTATCCTTCCAATAAAGCCAAATTGATGGACATTAAAACGATTTTCTTGTGTTTTATTTCAATTCAAAGTTCTATACCTCTAAAGAAACACCCTTTAGTAAGTACACAAAATCGTACTTTAAATAAGTTTTTTACTCAATTTAAGAACTTTGTACTTGGTTTAATTTTTGTTTACATAATTTAAACTCTTCATACTCAATTTAAGAAACTCCAGCATTGGTTTTGTAAAGTAATCCTGTTTTCGGTTTATTTTAAATAAATGTTAGTGCTATTTGTACTTAAATTTTTAAGTATGATTCGTACTAAGAGTAAGTTCAAAAAATTTAAATTTAGTACGGCTTTTTTCTTTCTGTATACAGGCAGACAAATCCCGTTAAAACGAACGATATAATGTCAGGCCCATTCGTTATACTGAAAAAATCGTTAAATCGCAAAGTTTTTTTGAAGTGTTACTTCAGTTATTGTTATTGTAGACATGCTAAGATTACCATACAATACAAATAATAACAGAAATTTGTTTACAAATAAGCTACCATATACAAACAAATTAACATTGGTGCTGTAAATTTGGTTCAATATTTTTTGCCGTTCGTTATAAAGAGCACACATTTATCAAAGCATTCGCTATATGTATAAGGTAGCACTGGTCGTTAGAAATATATTGTTAGCAAGGTTTTGTTTTTTTATTTTGCAATTTTTTCTTTATCATTCGTTATAGCCAGTATAAAATTAATATATTATTCGCTATATAAAGTTGTTAATGTAACAAATTTGCACGTTCTTTATATTGGATTTACGTTAAAGCGAGATTCGTTAGACCGAGATTTGCTTGTATATACAAATTTTATTTTTTTTTTTAATTTTTCTTCTTTTCTTTGGAAACTTACATTAATTAACTGAAATGTTTCATTCAATAAGGACTGAAATTACTGATTAAGAAATTATTTCTTATTAAAATATATAAAAATATATTTTGCTAACTTGGTTACAGACTCAAAGCTGAATGAATATACTTAGGTATTGTTATATATTTTAGCTACTTTTATCTAAATTAAATTTTTTACAGAAGTATTTTCTTAAAAAAGTTGTTTACTTACACTCTTCTAGGAGTTTTCTGCATCAGCAAACCGTTAGAGAGTCACAAGGAGGGTAAACGAGTACAAGGATTCAGTAAAAAAACAAAGTAAATATATGTATACTTTTTTTTGTTTGTTTTCAAATGTCATCTTATGTGATAAATGATTTGATTTCAATTCGTTTATGTCTGTAACGAGGCAGAGGCATAATTTGACGACAGCATATAAGATTTCTTAAGCTGATGATCATCTATTGCACACTCTTTCATTATGTCATATTAATCATTAATTTGTGTCTTCATAAAATCAAAATTATCTTTTTTTTGCGACTTTAAATGGTCTCTTGTTATTCTCAGAACTTTAGTGTTTGTGTGTGTGTGTGTGCATGTATTTATATTTTTATATGCCTGTATGATGTATGTGTTAGTGTTTGTTTTCAATGACTACATTTGTGAAAGCTAATACTGTTTGTGCGAAATCTAAGGGCAGGTTTTTGAAGAAAGCAATCAAGTAGCTTTCAATTAAATGAAATGAAATCACTTGAAAGAAGACACAGGCTGTCTTTGAAAGCATTTTTCATCAGTTTCATGTTTTCAAATTAAGTGACACTTTCGTGTGAAATTTAGAATAAAAATTGCAATTTAATGAAATTACACAATTTAAAATGTTTAATAAATTTAGGGCCGTTTTCACAACTTGCCTTTAGTTAAAGGTAGGATTTTGTATGCCCAATAAATATCTTTGCATTATTACATCTTCAATTTTTTATTGCTATTATTATCAATAATAATAATATCTAATGTATAAAGAAATTATAAATGAAGGTTTTATAATGCAAAACCATTTATCGGACAGACAAAATCCTGCCTTTAGCTAAAGGCAAGTTGTGAAAATGGACCTTATTGTATTAAAATTGCATTAGAACTTATTTGCAAGTAGGATTATTAGCAAAAGTTTTAATTTGTTAATGTGTTCAAGACAGACAGAAATCAATGAAATAACAGGTGCAGCATATTGAATGGGAAAATTTCAAATTTCCACTATCGTGGATATACTCGTTTTTCCATAAATAAGTTTTTGCATTTTATAATGATATTTAAATAAAAAATTATTTTTAAATGCCTTTCCTATTTCTTAAACTTCATTTTGTTGTATTTTAACCTCTTGTATGCACTTAATACATTCATACATGTAAGAAAATACGCACACTGTGGCACATCATGTGGCAGCACATTTGCTGTCAGAATGTCACTAAAGTTGATGTTTCTTTGCATGTCTACTTGCCTGCCAGCCTGCCACCCTGCCTGTTCTTCTGTCTACGTGCTGGCATTTCATCTCGATGTTCAGCAATATCAACAGCGTTTTCTATTGAAGAAAATTGTAACAATTACAACTGGTTAAAACACATGAAACTGAAATAATGTTGATGCCTTATTGAACTAAATGATGACGAAGAAATGAAAGTCACCATCAATACACAGACTTTTAGTTTATTGTTCCAAGAAAAATAAATCAATAGACATTCAAACTAACAAAGATATCTCTATTAAAAGAGAATGAAAGGCATGTTTGATTGAATGGATATCGATGATTTTGAGGCATAATGTTGGATGTTCTCATATGTCGTTTGGAAAAAATGAAAGAGGAATGAATATATTTATTTTTTTATAATTTTAAGGAATAGAAACTAAGCAAGTGAATAATTTCCCTATATTCCACTGGGAATTAAAAGACTATATATAAGTGAATAATTTGCAACTGTATTAAACTAACATATAATTCATGAGAGGAGTTGGAAATTGTAAAACTTTTTATTTTTTCCTTCTTTTTGGTTGGTTCTTTTTGCATTTCGTATGATCATATATTGAGATGTAATTTTTGTATGTAAACGTTAATGTCTAGCTATTAAATATATTATGTTGCAAATTTCGCACAACTAATGCCGACAATACTCGGTAAATGACTGTATAATAATGATGCAAATCAGAAGCAATTCTATGGGAATTTCCCAGTAAACATTTTTGTTTCAGCAAAATCTATAACAATGAAAATAGTCAAAAATACTAACAGACCATGAATTGAAATGTCAAATTTTGTTCTTAATATTTTTAAAATTTGTATGTCTTTTTTGCATAGTATGAGTTTAATAACTCTGTGCTAATGGCAAATTCAGGATTGAAATCCTCTCCCATTTTTTTCGGGCGGGACTATTGTTCTAAGTCAGCAGCTAAAACTATGAAACCCTTTTTGCATCGAAAGTATCAGAAATGTTTATAATATCCTTCAGTTTCAATCAAATTTGTGATCGAAACAAAAATGAATACTTAAATCTTTTAATTAATTTGGAAATATTAAGGATCTTTCAATAAGGGATTCCAAACCTAGACGGTTAATAGTGGACATATTGTTGAAACTACAACTGTGGTCATTTATTAAGACAAGATATATTGTATAAAAATATTTTATTTAACTGCATCTAGATAATTTATAAAAAGAAAAAAAATTTAATTTTACAATTTTTAGTGCTAAGCTTATATTTTTAGGGGCTTGGTCACGCCGAATTTGAGAAATATAAGTGTTCAAGATCGCGTCACTTTGGGAACTCAAGGTGTGTGCCAATATTCAATAGGCATGGCCGCGCCCACTTATTTTAGCACAAGCTTTTTCCTTCTAAGAGCCAAAACTCATGCCCTTTTATGGGCGTGGACACGCCCACTTTTTTGAACACAATATTGAGTGTTAATATTAAGTATTTTTCGGAGCTCAAGGTGCGTGCCAAGTATTGTAAAAATCGATAAATTTAATACTAAATTTTGTTGGGTGCGGCTCCGCCCACTTGTTGAATTCAAGATTATGTTCTTTTTTTTTGATTTCAGGGTGTACCATATTTTGTAAAAATTGCTCATATAGAAGCATGTGAAATACTATATAAGTTTAATTGGGAGTGACTCCGCCCATTTTTTTTAAAGATTATGTCCTTACGAGAGTCCAATGTCTTGGAAAAGTTTCATAGTAATCGAATAAGTAGAATATAATAAAATCAAATAAATAAATTTGGTACCGTCTACTTTTTTTAATGGACTAATTGGAAGCTATACCCTCTCAGACAAAAAAAAAATTATTGTTACAATCGGTCCAAATTGTACTGAGTTATAAAGTAACAATGCCAAAAAAAAAACGAAATAATAACCTCCTTCTTTTTTAAGAGTCAGTTAAAAAGCTATATTTGAGCAACGTTCCGTGTCCCGCTCATTTTGCAATCCGCAGTTTTATAGATTATTGTTAAATAACTTCGGCCTCAAAGACATGTGACCTTAGCAGTACAGTGGCGCACAGCTCATGTCACTATGAAAAATCTGCACAAGGGATTTGAGAGCCTAAACATCACCATTTATTTATTAGTTAAACACAATGACCATATAAGAGGGTTGGAATCAATAGTTATTAAGACTATCGTCTAACCAGCAAAAGTAAATTTGGCAATGGAAAACAATAATATTATGTCTTTTCAATAAGCTTCAAGTAATAAGATTAGACATAAATAGTTCATTTGCATAAGTAAGTTAGAAAGCTTCTAAACTTAAGATTTTTCTCAAGAAAAAATATTAATTGATTGATTTTTTTTTCAGTTGTACAGTTGATCAAATGCACCATAGTATGTTCACTGGGTTGCCCTACATGTATCATATACATACTAGGCCCCTGCAAAAGACCATTTAAAAGAACTTTCAAGACGAGAGATTAGATTTTTAAAATGTTTTACTGCAGCCAAGTCTTCTAAAACAAACAGTATTGCAGGCATATAAGTAAAGAAGAAAATACTTAGTGATGAAAGAATTTGTCATGCTTAATTCTTCCTACGCATGGATGCGTATAAAAATGTCATGATTGTATATATACACACGTTGTGCGTATGAGCTTTTATTTTTCTGAGTACATATAAATACACACATACAAACGCACACAAATCTAATAGCTTAGCATCTAACACACACACACAGTCAAGCGTACAATATGCAAAATAACAAGCATACACCCACGAAAGGTAAAGACACTACTTCTTTTAAGTGTTTATTAGGAACAAAAAGTCTTCGCGACATTGCTTGTAAACACTCATATACACGAACAACAATACATCCATCGTGCTTCGCTTATTATACGACATCATATATTATTGGTTTAGTATAATATATGCGACGACAATACATTTAATAAACAAAACGTATTTACATTTCGAGACTGCTTATGCAGACCTCTAATACATACACATCAACCAACACTTATAGACACATCAATTTCTCTTCGCAAAAGAGACAGAAATATATTTAGACAGGGGCTTAACATATCTCAAGAACAATTTTCGTTTTATTATTTTTTTTTTCTGAAATTATTTTTTGTTCCAACCATAAAAAGGTATTTTTCTTTTTTTATTCTTCTTGCACATTTATTTTGAAAGTGGAATAAGTGACTTTATTGAAAAATCTAAATTATTACAACTTATGGTTTTTTACTTCTTTATTTTGAAATATATTAATAGTTTAAAACAATTGTTCAATTTATAATGTCAGTCGTTGAATAAGGACATTTTGGTGACAATAATAAAAAAGTGATTAAGTCGATTTTCAGAAATTTACTTCTTTTGAAGTTAAATTGATGATAAAAAATTTGATGTTAACTTTTTTTTTATTTGGGAAAACATTGTTCTACTATCTGATATAAGTAATATAATAAATTTGAAGCTAACTTAAGCTTTTATTACATTTGAGGAGCTGGCAAAATATTTTCCTTCAAAATCAGTTTGATCCTACCTTAAAAAAATAATGAAAACTGACTTTTCCTTGCTTGTCCCTAGCTAAAAAGTTCAGTAATTTGCCTATCCTGTAAAAAACAGTTAACGGGATTAATCTGATTTTGTTCGCCAGCTCCCCATATGAGATTATAAATAGAAAAAAAGATAAATAGCAAGTCCATGTATTATTAGGGGTACTCTTGAACATGGGAGTCATTAACTCTAATTTAGCTTATCTCAACTTAAACATTTTCTTTCTATATGCTACAGGCTTGTTTCGAAACAACTTTGTTGATAAATGTAAAAAATTGACATTCGTTTCCTTTGATAGCATGACATTAAACCAGATATGGGAATTTTATTTTGAAGCAAAATAGTTAATAGATTTTTTGCCATAAACCATTTTCCTAAAAATACTCGTAGTTTGAAAATAAAATTTAAATGAATTAAATATCTATATATTTATCAGCAAAAATAATTTATTTTCTTGTTGGTTATCACATATAGAAAAAATTGACACATTAAATAGAATGTATCCAGACCTGACCTCAATACAACTAACTGATAAGTACATAAAATTAAAGGTTATAGTCACACACAAAAATATGAATGATTTTGTAATATTGATTAAAATATTTGTAATATCAATTAAAAAATTAATTAAATTTTTACCTATAAACAATTTGATAATATCAATTAAATTTCTCCACTCAAATTAATTAATACAATTAAAAATTTAATTGAATCAATTAAATTCTTAATTGAAAATATTGATTGGTGAATACTTTTTTCTGTGCATAACACGCATTTAAATGTATTTTACCAACAATAACAAAAATACAATATTGCAATAATTAGACGATTGGACAACGCATATGATGTTAATACCATCTTATGAATTGGAGAAATATAACTAAAATTATTAATAATTATTATAAATGGGTGCTGGAATAGTCGTTCAATTCTCAAGCGTCTTTTTTATTATACCATCGAACTTTATATGTTTTTGAAATATGGTTATTGAGGCCATATTCTGGGAGTATATACATATATGTTTAATTAATTAAAAAAAAATATTTTAAATATGCGTTAGTTAAGACCGAAAAACGAATTCATCTTAGTGATAAATATAAATTTTATTCATTTAAATTTAATTTTAAGCTTTGTTTATTAAAATTGCTTAAAACCATATATTAATGTTTCCATACTTGGCTAAATTTCTAAATTTCTGACATTTTAAAATGCAACAAAATAACAGTACAAGCAAATTTATCTGTTTATAAGCGTATAAACAAGTAACGTTTTTTTTTTTTAAAGACATAAACCATAGGACTGAGCTTGTGAATTGAACTAGTCTTTCTTTACAAAAAATTTACTTATGCCGCTTTGAAAGTAAACGGCTCATACATAACATTTCAAGCAGTTTTTCAGTTGCTGAAATAATACGAATAATGCATGTCAATGGATATGAAAAGTTTTGCAAGTCTTAAAAATAGAAGTATTGACGACGGCATATGAAAGAAATGATGAAAAAACCTGGGAAAAATAATGCTGGCGATGAATATAATTTTATGTGATTTGATATGATTATGTTATATGCATGCATATGCATGCATACACATATTCACGTAGAAGTTTCTTCTTCCAAATGCCATAAAGATTTGATGGTTAGAAAAGAAAACACAACGTTTATGTTATTCATTGTGAGAGTAGAATTAGTTGAAATATTGAAGTAGAACGTGCATGTGCATGCATGCATACATACTTATGTATGTACATATGTATGTATGTATGAACATACGACTTATCATTATATCACTTGTAGCCATGCTTAGTTTATATGTACGTGCGTAGACGACACTCGTATTTTCTTGGGAAAATTCTTAGAAATATTATATTGTCATTTATAATAATTTATGGATTTGTATGAAAATAAACTCCATGCATGCTGCCTTGAAATTTCATTGACATTTTTGTTTAAGATAATTTGTAACGAAGTTTCCAGTAGCGCAATCATTTAGCATTTACTTTATAATTTTGTATCCAATATCTTTGATGCAGTTAACAATTCATACGAATTGTGCTGCATGATGCCAATTATATTTATATTATTAAATTAAACTGTTAAAGAAATTTGTGAGGAGTTTTCTAGTAACAAAGAGATTTGTTATTTAGTTTATAAAACTATTTAAATTTATATGCATTTTCCAAGTTAACACAAGGGTCGAAAACTTTTCACTTATAATAATTATGGATGCCAGAACAGTTTTACATTTCTGTGTAAAGGACAGTCTCAATTCAATGCAGAAATTGCTAAGAACTTAAATATATAAAGAACTAATATTAAAGCTAACAAATATTTTATCAAATAATTGATATTTATTGCCAGAATTTCTTAAATATTTCCATTGTTGTAAATGTAGTGGGATTAATTTAAAAGTTAATACGAGTAGTATTAATTTTATTTAAAATTATCGTCTAACAACAAGTTCTCTTTGTTACTGTGTAAGTAAAATTGTTGTTAGATTCAAGTATTAATTTAATTAATAAGACAGGTATTCCCATTTATGTTTTTTTTTGAATATTATCTCTGTTTAACACAATGAATTTAGAGAGCAATAAACGTGAAAATGACAACTGAAGTCTACAGTCTTAGATGAAAAAGAATATCTACATTGTAGTTGGCAACGTGGGTCACAGCTGCTTTTCACTTTAACAAAATTCATAACATACACAAACACAAAAACTTATGCCCGCTTAATTCCAAAAAACAGTCCATTAATACCTTTTATTTTCTTAAGAAAATCTCATTTGTTCTTTTTGAGACAATTAAAAATTAGATTGATATGAATAAAGATATTTTTCAACTTTTAGCTTTCGAATATTTTTATCATTTTTTTTTTGCTTATTAAAACGTTAACTTCGAAGTTCAATGCCCTCAAATTTTACCGAGTTTTACGCTCCCATACAAGTGTGCATTATATTAAATGATTAAGGACAACAATCACGTGAGTCTGTAACATTTTTAATTGACGAGTTTCCTATGTAATCGAGTTATTTAGTGGTTAAAAGACAAAGTTTATTGCGCAGTATATAATTTTTACTATTCAAATAATATATAAATACAAAAAAAAAAAAAGTTTTGCGAGTATAATACAATATATATACGCTGATAATTTTATTGTACAAATTTAATTATTGGACAATATTATTGCAATATACAGGAAAATCTCGGTATAACGAATCTCGATTTAACGAAAATCCGATATAACGAACGTCCAAATTTTTTACATTAACAACCTTATATAGCGAGTACTGTCCCAATTTTGTACTGGATATAACGAATGATAAAGAAAAAATGGCAAAATAAAAAACAAAAACTTGCTAAGAGCATATTTCTAGCATTTAGTTCTACTTTATATAGCGAATGTTTTGATAAATGTGTGCTCTGTATAACGAACGGCAAAAAAAAATATTAAACAAAATCTACAGCTGCAATGTAAATGCAAAAAAAATGTGATACGACTAATTTGTATTTGGTAGCTTACTTGAAAAAATTGCCCTCAATCGCTTAATTGTATTGTATAATACTTATACTAACACCTGAAAAAACTTTGTTACATAACGAATTTTTCGGTATAACGAATGGGCCTGACATTATATCATTCGTTATACCGGGATTTGCCTGTATTTGGTTTATATACATTTTTTACCTAATGTTCCGCTTTGTTGCGCTTGGCAAATAGAAAAAGTTTCATGCAACTAATTTCATGATATTCACCACTAAGAATTGTTAAGTGGTGAGTATCAATATACTATACCATTTTTCACATGCTACTAATAAAGGGTGTTTTTTATTGAGGTATAGAACTTTAAGTTGGCATCACTTTTTTAACTGGCGGCCATTTTGTCAGCTGTCAAGTGATTAATATTTAGTTTGGTTTGCCATTTCATCATGAACAGGTTGACAAAAGAACAACGCTTGCAAATCGTGCAAATTTATTTCGAAAATAATGGTTCAGTTCGCGAAGTTTACCGCAAGCTCCGTCCATTTTATGGTCGACATAATCGTCCATCGCATAATTTCGCGGAATGGACCTGTCAATTGGCCACCAAGATCGTGTGATTTGACACCATTGGATTATTTTCTTTGGGGATATGTGAAGTCGCTCGTCTACGCCAACAAACCAGAAACGTTAGGGGACTTGGAAGCCAACATTCGTGGCGTTATTGCCAACATACGGCCCCATATGCTCGAAAAAGTGGTTGAAAATTGCACCTGTAGAATTGGCTTTATTCGAGCCAGCCGCGGCGGCCACATGCCCGAAATCATATTTAAACATTAATGGCAAAAAATTATCCTTTCAATAAAGCCAAATTGATGGACATTAAAACGATTTTTTTGTGTTTTATTTCAATTCGAAGTTTTATACCTTTAAAAAAAAACACCCTATACAAGACCATTTAGAAAGGATTGTGAATTGCGCTACTGTGAATTGGACTAAAATACTTTAGATCATTTCACAATAGCTCAATTCACAATTTTGTGCAAATGGTCCTGCATCGTAGCATTTAAAAAATGAGCCCAATTGACAATCCTGTGCAAATGGTCTTGCATCGTTGCATGTGCAAAATGGTATAGATACTAATGGTAATGATACTAACCACTAAGAATTGTTAAGTGGTGAGTATCAATATACCATACCATTTTGCACATGCAACGATGCAAGACTATTTGCTCAAGATTGTGAGTTGGGCTATGGTAAAGTATAGTGGTATTCACCACGTAACAATTCTAAGTGGTGAGTATCAATATACCATAATATTTTGCACATGCTACGATCGGTGTTGTTAGATAGACGATTTTACGTCATTTCGACGATATTTTATAAAAAATTTCCCAAAATGACGATTGACGATTTTGTTTAAAATATTCCTCTGATTTTGACGATTTGTTGAAATAAGAATTTAGTTACATAAACATGCCAACACAGCCTTGCAGAAAAGAGATTTGCTTCTGGTAACGCAATCTCATTATCACTTATTTTAAATATGGACTGTGAAATTCTTCCTTTAGTGAAAAGTTTTCCAAACAATAAACTTCTTTTTCATAACTTAAGTGAGTTTCTTTTTTAATTTTTTGACTTTGCCATTGGCTAGTCTTGAAAGAATATTAAGATCAGAAATTTACTGGAAACAGAAACCCTTAAAATCATTATGTTTTCAAAAGATTATTTTATAATTATGTAACTCTTCGGAGTGTTATATTATTTTTATATTTTTTTTTATAAAAAGCACAATTCTAAAATGTATGTATATTTTTATTTTGAAACTAGTTTTATTTAGAAATCGTTACATGGTATTATATGTTCTGAATTTTTTGCTTTAATTTCATCTTATAGTTTTTATCTCCGACTATAAGCTCGATAAGTTATTCTTTGTTACATAAAATAGTCTTTTATTTCTACTATGATATATTATTTTTCTATGACAATTTATTGACGAATTTTTTTTTTAAATTGTGACGATTTCGATGATTTTATTTTTAGAATTTGAAGATTTTTAGAAAAAGTTATCTAACAGCATTGGCTACGATGCAAGGCCATTTTTTGTAGATTGTGAATTGGGTTAATCTTTTGCAAATGGTCTTGCATCGTAGCATAAGCAAATTAGTATAGTAGATTGATACTCACCACTTAAAAGTTCCTATATATACTATACCGTTTTGCACATGCAGCGATGCACAAAATTGTGAATTGGGCTTTTGTGTTGCAAAATTTTAAAATAAATTGATTAGAAATTTTGTGTTGTCAGCAAGCCATTATAAGACGTGATCGTTGGGTTCAGCTGTGGCCATCAGTTTCACAACAGTTGAGGTCAACAGTTACGTCTTATGAAAGCGCCGATTTTGACAAGGAGGCCATTAGGGTTATCGAAGAAAAAACTATTCTATACTAATTTTCTTTCTCTAATAAAAACATTGGCGCATACTCATAGTCAAAACAGAGTATACTTTTAAGTATTTAAAACCAGTTTTACCATACAAAATACTAGTTTTAAATTGTTAAAGTACATATACTTTATTTTGGCTATGATTATGCGCCATTGATTGTGAAATTTTATAGCTAGCTTTTGCTCCTGGCTCTCTTTTCTAATTTTTGCGCATGTTTTTTTTTAAGATTTCATTTACAGTTTAAGCCATTAGCAAAACTATTTCAGAAATTTTTATTTATATATATGTATAACTTTTTTTTAACAAACACAATCCGCAAAGCGATTACCGATGGCGGGAATCGAACTCACGACTTCTGGACTGAGAGGATAGCATCTCTCAATCACAGGGGCACCCTGATAGATGCAAGTTAATTCTGGATTCATCTGTTTTGCAACTTACCTACGTCCTCCTGCTAATTGAGTAAGTTTAGTCATCTACATTTTGGTAAATTAATTTATTTTGGAATATTTTATTTCAATTACCAAATTTCACTGTTTCAGCAACCTGCTCTACCTTTACATTGTCCTCAACTGAACTAAGTTTTGCTTATTTAAGATAAAAGTTAAACAAAATTGTCATCCTAAATTGATACGTGTTATTAAGGTTATTGTTTTAGCATAGTTTTAATACATTGTTTAAGTGATTTTATATGGGATTTAGCTTTGCAACAATATTCTTTTCTATTCTTTTTCCACAGTTTCTATTACAAGTCGTTAAGCGGGGTGGCCAAGGAAATATTAATATCTTGTGGTTGGGGGTGGAGTTGATGGTTAGTTTTGTATTCGCTTGCAGCCAAGAAAAATAGAACAACTTAAGTCGTTTGAGGTTTAGTGTCAGAAACTTTGTTTCCGTTTCAATTTTATAATACATATTTGTTGTTTTTAAATTTCCACTACAACTACTTTCTCTTCTTCTTATTTGTGGCCCCAAGGAATTATTGTACATATTTTAGAAAAGGTGACACCATATTTTTGATGTTAGCTAAAAGTTTTGAAAATATAAATTTATGTTTTCTTAATTGAAAAGTTTGCATTTATAAAATTCAATTCCAGTCTTGGAAATATTTTATTGGATTAATGAATGATGATGATGATGATGATGATGATGATGATTGCTATTTTAACGTTTAGCAAATTGTGTTTACTCCAATATTTTATGTACTTACATACATACAGTATTTATTAGTCTAGACATTTATAAATCCAATTACACAAACAAATGGAAAGAAGTAAGTATTATTTTGATTTATATTGTAATAAAGCAGAAGCAAAACAAAGGAAAATCCATTTTAGAAGCAGCTTTTCAGCAAAATTTAAGTATTTAAATATCACTTGTGTAGTCAGTTTTACAGCAAAAAGGAAATATATCTTTATTACATCTTTGGTATTGTCTTTCAGCTCCATACCATAGATATTTTTTCCTTCCTAAAAGTATGCTTAAAATATTGTTTAATATTAAATATGTTTGCACGTTCTTAAGATCCAATTTCAACAATTCTATTCAAATATCGATTCATATTTAAATGACGATTTTCATTAATTTTTGTTTTAAAAAATTACTCTGAATATGAATTGATATTTAAATATAATAGATTTTTAAATTTGTATGGTGTATCGGTATTCATCACACCTTTGTAAACTCCAACAATTTCTTTTATTCGAAATATCAGGTATGCGATGAAAAACGATTTCAAACCAATCGTTTTGAAAAGGTGTGATAAATACCGATCGGATTGGAGTATTATTTTTGAGCGAATCTCAAACTAGTGACTTCTAAAAAGCACACTAAAAGATAAATTATCAACCATATCGAGCCTTATTTTCGATTTTATCGTAAGCGATATGTTATCGAAAATATACTTTCTTATTGAAATTAAAATTTTATGGACCTACCCACAGTTTAGAATTATCAAAATGAAAAAATTGTTGATAACTTTTAAGATACTGGCTGTAAATTTTTATCGTAAGCGACAATTTACGTACAAAAACATCTTTAAATATTTAAAAAAATCCGTTTCCTGAAAAATTTAATTTTTGTCGCTTACGATAAAATCGAAAATAAGACTAGATATAATAGGGCTATGAAAAGAAATTTATTAAAATTTTTTTTTGAAAAAACCATAACAAACAAATTTTAAAATTGTTGACAAAACGACTATAGAAAAAACATCACATCTTTTATCGTTTTCAAATTGGTTTTGTGTCCGAATCTTTTTTCATCACATACCTGATTATTATAATTTATTCGACCTTTTTATTTAATATATACAAGTTTTATTTAAGCTTTAGGTGCTTTTGTAAAAAATTGATAACAATTTTTGTTAGTTTATCCATGTTTCGCTGCAATGTTGTGTAGCTTCTTCTTGGGCCAATTTTTTCAGCATAGCCTGCCTTATGTGTCAGAAAATACAAAGAATATTGGTCTCCTTGTGAATGTCAATTATCGCTGGCTTATCCCCGAATTTTTCGTAGATAAATGAATTAATAACTTACGCAGTATATTTATATTGATTTTCTAGAGAATACTGAGTTAGTTTGACAATTATGGTTTTTGTTAATTTTATTGCGCTTAAAAAACCATTTAGTTTTAATTCTTTTCCTCTATCGGTAACAAAATACGGTATTTTGTAAGCCATTTTTGAAAAAATATTATAGGTCTTAGACAAAAGGATGCTATAAAATTTTATTTATCAATAGCCCAGTTCACGGTTTTGTGCAAATGGGCTTGCATAGTTCCATGTGCACAATGGTAGAGTACATTTATATTCACCACTTATTAATTCTTAGTGATGAGTATCAATAGCCCAATTCACAATCCTGTGCAAATGGTCTTGCATCGTTGCATGTGCAAAATGGTATAGTATATTGATACTCACCACTAAGAATTGTTAAGTGGGGAGTTTTAATATACTATACCATTTTGCACATGCAACGATTCAAGACAATTTGCACAAGAATTTTGGAGGTTAGAAATTGGCAAGGACTCTGAAGGAAATCTAATTTTTTTAATTTTTTTTACAATAAATATATAATTTACACCCAAATGAGAATTTTCACCTAAAAATAGTAACACAATTCACAATCTTGTGCATATGGTCTTCTATCGTAGCATGTGCAAAATGGTATAAAATATTGATACTCACCACTAAGAAGAAATATAATTTTTCCAGCCCTGCTGTTTTCAATATCATTTTGTTAGGATACATAAGTTCAAGGCCGGGGATTTCGTAAAAGTTGTTTTGCATGTCGACACAGACCCACATACCCTTATTCGAATAAGAATATTGTGAAAAATACATACGGAATGGCAAACCTACATATCGTTACCTAGAAGGCCCCAGCTCACTATTTTTTTTAAACCGAGTTTTTCGTATATTTCGGTAAAAGAACATCTAATGTATCCAAAAAAACAAATATTTCCTCACCAATTTATTTTTTTGCTCCAATACATAATCGGCTCTATGAAACAAGGCCCAAGAAAATAATGCCAAACGTAGAAATGAAAGAAGCTTTGGATTCATTTACAAATTAATTAATTGAAAATGTATTTGCCCTGATTAATAACAAAATTTATTGTAGGAATTTAATAAAGTGATGAGAAGCCAGTGACATAAGTGTTTAAATCTAAAACTTTTGCTGGTTTTATTTTTTTTCATTTACCACAAGCAAACAAGAGCCTTCAACTCACTTAAATGAAAGTTTTTTAATATTTGCAGGAATTTTGAGAATGTTTTATTCTCTGGAACTTGTTATGGCAAAATGTATGATTAGTGAGAATTAGACGAACTGCCTGGAATATAAATATTTCTACGGCTTGGCTGGCAAATATCTATCACCAACAAAGCTTTAAATTTCTGGGAATCTTCAGTTGTTTATTTCCTTTTCTGTTTTAGCTTTCCTTGTTTGTGCTGCTTTTTTTAAAGAAAAAAATTCATTTCCATGGAAGATGTTGATTGTACCGGCTGTTATTTGGCAATTTTATGAAATTTGTTGCCTGTTCTCTGGCAGATATTTTTTCATTTTGTTCTATTAAATTTTCATTTTCAATCTTGTAAATGTTTTTCTGTACAGCATTTTTTGATATTTACCAAAAAGTGATTTTTTGCAATCGTTATGTCTTGTTTTAAATTTACTCTGTTACTAACTGTCTGCATAGAAAAGCAAATCTTAGGTACTGCATATTAAACTCGTAATATTTACTAAGTTTTCTTATTAAATTTTTCTATTAAGTTTTTAAGGTAACATTTTGGTATTTTTTCATTCTCAGCACTTCAATACGTTTTACCTGCAGCTATAAAACGAAAAAATATATCTGCTAAAACGCTTGTAAGGCTGAGTTCTACTGCTTTTTCTTCTTCTAATATTTCAATTCGAAAATCAGTTTTCTGGGCAATGATATCACTGTCATGTCCAAAATGGCGAGACATTCGTATGGAAAAGTATAGAAAAAGCTCTGCACGAGGAGCTTCTATTTCTCACTGCCTCTCTGGGTAGTAAAAGCTTCTGGTCTCTTGTCAAAAAAAAAAAAAAAATATAAAAGATAATGCTACGGCCACAGCAGCATGATAGACTATGATGGTCCTTCGAACCTTATCTTGTTGTACATGATGCTGCCAGACTAAAAAAAATATGCTTAATAAATATTAGTAATGGGATATAGAGTTAAAGAACAGGTATATGATCTTAAATAAAACTTGAAGAATTATTTAGAATCCTTTCTTTTTATTTTACTTTCTTGACCATGCTCTACAGTATGTTGTAAAATTTACCAAAAAAATAATTTTTTTTTTAAATATTACCAAAGTAAAATCGAATGCATTGTTTGTTTTTTATGAAATTGGCAACACTTTTTTAACCGGTGCTCATTTTGTCAGCTGTCAATTGATTTCTGTTAAATTTCATTTGACATTTTGAATAGACTGATGCCTGAACAAGGCTTCCAAATTGTGCAAATTTAGTTGAACAGTAATTGTCCTGTAAGAAATATATATCGCGCTCTACGTCTATTTTACTGTCAACATAATCGTGCATCAGAGCATTTAAGTCGATTAAATATGGAAAATTAACTCTAAATGATAATACCCTTCCATAGAGATATCATACAGTGCGTACAGAAGAAGTAATTGCTGCTGTAGAGCGTTGCGAAGAGAAAGACCCAAATCAGTACATCCGCCACTATAGGCCACAATTAATGACTTCTTCGTTCATCAATTGAATAACCATGATGTGCACAAGCTTTGGTTTCAATAAGACGGCACAATGTGACACAATTGACCTGTTTAAGGAAACATTTGGTAACCATATAGTTTCACGTTTCGAAGCCGTGAATTGGCCTCCAGGATCGTGTGATTTAACGCAGCTAGACTATTTTCTGTGTAAATACAGTGAAATACGTGAAATCGCTAGTTTTAGACGATAAGGCCGAAAGGATTGATCACTTGGAGGACAACATTCGACGCGTTATTGCCTATATACGGCCACATATATATGGAAAAGGTAATTGTAAATTAGACTTCCGTATAAGACAACGTCCCAGTCAGCCATGGCGATCATATACCAGAAGTGATATTACTATTGTACGTGTAATACCAGAATAATAGCCCAATTCAAAATCTTGTGCAAATGGTCTTGCATCGTTGCATTTGCAAAATGGTACAGTATATCGATACTCACCACTAAGAATGTTTAAGTGGTGAGTAGAATATACTACACAATTTTGCACATGCAACGATGCAACACCATTTGCACAAGATTGTGAATTGGGCTAATATATTTCGAGTAAACTAAATTTCGTGGCAATTTAAAAAATAAAATTCATCTCTGTTTTATTCCATTGCAAAGCTCTATATCTCTATGAAAGCATTATTCATTTTGCTTTTGGTATTAATCTCAAAAGGTTCAGAAATTCGCGCTTAACTGTATCATATCGTCACTTTTAATCCAAAAGGCCGTTAGTACAGTTTTTACTTTCTTACAGAAAAAGCAAAACCTTATAAATTTTAAACTATTGATTTATTAGGTGATTTTTGAAAATATGTGAGAAAATTTGAAGGTTTTGGTTAATCACGTCATAATCAATCAAAATATATATATATATAAAGGGTGTTTTTTTATTGAGGTATAGAACTTTAAGTTGGCATTACTTTTTTAACTGGCGGCCATTTTGTCAGCTGTCAAGTGATTAATATTTAGTTTGGTTTGCCATTTCATCATGAACAGGTTGACAAAAGAACAACGCTTGCAAATCGTGCAAATTTATTTCGAAAATAATGGTTCAGTTCGCAAAGTTTACCGCAAGCTCCGTCCATTTTATGGTCGACATAATCGTCCATCAGAGCAATTAATTCGGTTAACCATGGATCGTTTTCGCACTACGTTTACTCTATGTGATAATACGCATCCGCAGAGACGTCGAACAGTGCGCACCGAAGAAACAATTGCCGCTGTAGAGCAAAGTGTTGAAGAGGACCCGAATGAATCGATTCGCCACCGTGCACAGCAATTGGAGCCGACTAACCGACTATTTTGTTCCCGAATTGGATGGCATGAATGTGGATGAGTTGTGGTTCCAACAAGACGGCGCTACATGCCACAGAGCGCACGTCACAATCGATTTATTGAAGGAAACATTCGATGAGCGCATAATTTGGCGGAATGGACCTGTCAATTGGTCACCAAGATCGTGTGATTTGACACCATTGGATTATTTTCTTTGGGGATATGTGAAGTCGCTCGTCTACGCCAACAAACCAGTAACGTTAGGGGACTTGGAAGCCAACATTCGTGGCGTTATTGCCAACATACGGCCCCATATGCTCGAAAAAGTGGTTGAAAATTGGACCTGTAGAATTGGCTTTATTCAAGCCAGCCGCGGCGGCCACATGCCCGAAATCATATTTAAGCATTAATCGCATAAAATTATCCTTCCAATAAAGCCAAATTGATGGACATTAAAACGATTTTCTTGTGTTTTATTTCAATTCAAAGTTCTATACCTCTTAAAAAAACACCCTATATATATATATATATTGAATTTTTTGGTTGTTACGGTCCTTTGGATTTTAGGTGACGTAATTTATGTATTAAATCTGTTTTGCATAAGAAATATTAACAACAACAACTTTTTTTATAGAAGTCTCTTTGACTTGTTGTTTGTTTTTTTTTTGCTCTTGACATAATCAACTTTGTTTTTAAAAAACTTGCTGCTAAGAGCCAAGCTTTTTTTTACGACAAAAATTGTATTTTTGTTGTTGTTTTGCTTCTGGTTTCATTTACAGTAGACAACAATCTTGTAAAATTATGCTGAAAAAAAAATATTTGATTACAAGAAGCAATAAGATTTGTTTTATAAAATAAAGTAAATATTCGCACATCATTATATAAAGTAATCTCAAGGATTTGAGGCATACAGGCAGAGAAGAATACAAACTGTTTTATTTACAAAAATGTGTGAGTATCCCAACTCAAAAAAAAAAAAAAATATATTTTTAAATTATTTTCAATTCTTAGTCAAGAGGCAGTGCAAGTGCTTTTATATTAACAACTACAAATGTGTTCAAATAAATTTTGCATAAAAAAAAGCAGAACTCCACCAATAAATGTTTACGCTCCTTTTGAATTTAACTTAAAAAATATTAATGCAAATCAAAACAATTTTTTTAACATACATAACTACATATACCCATACATACATATATTTAAATTTAAGTAAGCATTTTTATATGTTTAGATATGTAAAGTAAGTATATGCTCACCCTGCTTGATGTTACATGAAATTACTTTGCTTTATGTTTCAGCATCTAATGAAGCAAAAAAATAAAACAAGTGAATACAATTATAATAAAATAAATGAAGAAGGGTGCAAATACCACATTTACTGAGTTACTGATTTAATAAGCACATTTATAACAACAATTGAAAATCAAATATTGAAATATACTCGTGTAATAAAATCATGTAATATGTCATGACATATTATTAAATGAAATCATATTATATTTTTATTTAATCCTGGCAACCGACGAGCGAGCAAAAGTTTATTTACGCGTATAATAAAAAAGATTTTTATGAAAGAAATTAGCTGGAAAAAATATGAATTCGACAAATACTTTGTTTGTTTGAGTGTAATGAGAGGAAGAGAAAACATTATTGCTGGCAAATACCAATAAGGTTAATAAATTTATTGTAAATTTTCATCTTTGATTTTCAATAGAATTGCTGCAGACAGCTTTAGAGTTTCCTAATAGATTATGGATTATTATTATTTATTTTGATTGTGTGTTGTAATTAAAAAAAATAAAAAAAACAAAAAAAAAAATTAATTCTCTCAATAAAATCTTATGTATAACGTATGTAATACTTTTTTTTTTGGCTTTTAGCTTAATATTCTTAGGCCCAAATTCACAGTCCCTAGTTAAATAATAGCAATAGTTTAACCAATAATATTTGATTCACAGCTCTTTGTTTACAATTAGTTAAACCGCCAAATGTCATTGGTTAACAAATAGTTAGACAACAGCTGATTCGTTGTAAGCTTCATAAGTATTGTTGTTTTGTGAATAATTTTATACACATTTCACACTCCCATTGTCAAGCATATTCTTTTTATTAAGCTGTAACACATTCTTTTTGTATATATTCTATTAAATTTTGGTTTTCCCGAACCAATTTCAGCACTAATTCAATATCTTGCATGCTAAAGTTAGACGAGCAAGCACTGTTTTATCAATTTTTAAGAAATGATATAACAAATGTAAACAAATATCATATGCTATAGCAGAGCTTCCAATAGTAAAACTTAGAGATGTGCAAATATCGTGATGTTATCGTGTCACGCGTGAGTCACGCGTGATTCACGTGATTCGTGATCAAATATTATAACTAATCACGCGTGAGTGCGTGAGCGTGACTGAAAAAAATTTACTCGTGCGTGATCGTGCATTTATAATAATAAATGCATATATGTATAGTAATATGTGTGGTAGTATGAGCTTACAAACATAATGAATACCCCCAAACAAAATGTTTCGACTTTTTCAGAAGTCAGACTTGTCGTACCGAATTCGTTAAGACATTCCGGAAGTTTCTCTGAACATTTTTTTTAAACATTAAAACTTTGATTTTTGAGTACGGGCGTGTGCCAAACGGTAGAAAAGTACTATGGTAAAAAAATATTTGGCTGTGGGGAAAAAATTTCATTTTTCTGCTGTGCCAAATGATATCTTTTTGACAATGTTAAATTTTGACAAATTCGCTTTAGCATAGAAGGAAGCTGATGAAACAATTGCTGCGGCGGCGAAACAAAAAATTTTACTACAAGCCGCCGACTACCATCAATTTTTTTAAAAGAAATTTTTTTTTTATAAAACAATATTCTCATAGCAAAAAATTATATAATATATAAATGATGCAAAATTTTTCACAAATTAAAATAAACAATGAATATTTCACAGTCTAACTACATTTAAGAGGCGTAAGAATGTATGTAAAAGGCGACGGCTCGAAGCGACGGCGGTGGTTTTGCCTTTTATGATACCATGCTTCTTATTTGCTGCTTGTCAAAAATTCTACTAGCCCCCAGGGCTAGTAAAATTTTATTCACCTCAGAAGTGTCAAAAATTTACTTACACTAGTACTTTGCTACTGTTTGGCGCAGGCCCTACAAAAGTAAAAGTCTGTGAAAATTTATTTTAAATAAATATGTATATGTTGATAAAAAAAAAGGATTGTAACAAATATTAAAAAACGTGAGTATGTGCAAATTATTTCGACAATAGCAGCAACATAACGGTGAAGCGATACTCTGCTATAAAAGCAAAAAAAATCGTACCTACATGTCGTTACGAATTCATACGGACTTATCGTAACGAAGTCGTGTCAACCATTTCATACAAAAATTGTTACGATATCGCTAATATTTCTGTGCCGAAATCGGAAGATTTTGTCGACCAATCGTTACGAATTCTTTACGAATTCGGAGCATTTTGTTTGATGGGTACATACACTCTTGTAAGTATATATGTATGTTTCTTAGATACCCTGTATTAAGTATCAATTGGGAAACACTACTGATTCAATAGTGACTTTGTCAACAATACTACTGACGAATTGTACCGCAGAAAATGTTTTTTTGCTTTAGGAGCCATCCATATATTACGTAAGGATGTAGGGGGGAGGGGTGGGGTTCGAGTTTTGTTATGATTTATTATGGCGGGGGTGGGGGAGTCTTTGAAAATGTTACGTAACGGAAAAATTTTAGTAATTTGTATGTTTTCTCATTTAATATGCTTAAGCATATATATATGTGGAATGTCAATTTTTAATATACGAGAATTCGAATTCGAATTCGAATATTTAAAATGATATCCGCGAATACGAATATTTAAAACTATATTAAATTAAGTTAATTTAATTGTGATAACTATTAATGAACAAATAACAACAAAGTCAGTTGTAAATATTCTGAAAACACATAGTTGAACGGAACAGCTAGCAGTTTTCGAAGGCCACTAAACCTTTTTGTTTGAAAATACTTTTGAATTCTTGCGTTTGAATTCTCCAAATTACTTTGTTCAAAAATGGTTGTTGTCTTTGATAATGAAATATAAAAATATTATTGCCATGTTTTTAAAACAGCTTGAAAAATATATGAAAAAATATGTGTATGAAATAATGTTTGAAACAAAATCCTAAAGCAAATACACGAACCTTCTAGCATAGACAATAAATAATAATGATTGTTTTAGGGCGGCTTTTTGAGTTCAAGATTAGAGATTAAATTAACATGGCAGTTTCTTCTTCTTTCCACAAAAAATCAAAGTGTGTTGATAATATGTATGACTTTTACAGAGAAAATGTTGCCACTATTTTGTTCCTCAGTATGGTAATACTGCAAATAATAAGAAGTTTAAACTACCACTCAAAAATATCAAACTAATTAATTTGAGATTAAGTTAATTTTCGGATTAGCTAATTATAGGAATAAACTAATCTTAATCTCGTACCCAAAAAGTCGCCCTTAAAGAATCACAACTGAGATCCTTTTTTCGTTCATAGACAAGATGATACAAGCGTCGAACAGAATTAGGGCAATAATGTTTTTTAAGAACATTGTTCAGAGAAACTACCGAAATTGCTTAACGAAAAGTCTTATTTTAGAAATAGTGGAAACATTTGCTTGGTGGAAGGGGTGGGAGGGTACTTAGTGTCTTTGACCGGACTTGTGACCAACAGCTCATGTTAGTTCAAAAGATCATAGGTTTGTGTCAAAAACGACTGACTGAATGAGTTCGACCCAAGTCTATTAGAGATTAACGTACTTGGACTGGTAATGAATCATTTGTTTTATCATAATTTCAGTACGAAGTCATGCTAATGAAAAGCAATTGGCAACACTAGTTTTCTTGTATATTTTTTAATGCTTTATACTTTTTGTTTTCTCTCTTTCTCTCTCTCTCTCTCTCTCTCTGTTTCTCTTTCACTCTCACTGTTTATCCTTGTTCGTTGCCACTGCTTTCGGTCATTTTAATAATAAAGCCTTTTGAGCACGTCTTAAAGTATGTGAAGTATTCATGCATAAAAGTTTCTCTCTGTGTATGTATGTGTGTGCAAGTGTGTGCATGATGTACCCAGTCAGCATTTTATGAAATAAATTATCATATTCGAGTCTTTTTGGACTCCTCCGCGCGATTAAAATAAGCGCTCGTTTTCGAGTCGAAAATGACAGTTCATTCGGGATAAAATGGTACTCTAGCTGCGAGTCTTGTAAAAGAGTCTTTTAAGACTCACGTTTCTGATCAATTTCGATTCACTTTCGAGACCGATTGTAGTATTGTTTTAAATTTTTATATAAATTTTATATAAATTCACTCACTTTTTATATATTTTTGATTTTACTGCACGATCTTGCTGTTTGTTTCTTAAGCAAATTATTTCTAAGTATTTCAGGGAATATTTTCGACTGTCTTATTTTAAGCGCAGAGCTGATTAATCAGTTTTTTTTAATCATCTAAGGCAGTCGATAAAGACTCAATTTGTTAAAACAATCTTCCACATGCTAACTGGGTATGTCTATAAACACTCGTGTATGTAAATGTTTTTTTTTTATCTTCATGTATGAATCATGTAATCAAATAAGTTGGCTTTAAAGCTTTTGGCCATCTAAAAGTAAGAGGAGCACTGAAATGTGTTAACTTTATCTAAATTGGTATAACATTTGTTTAAATGACCTCACGTACGTGTAACAAACTGAATACTATTTTCTATGAATACATATATATATGTATGGATGTGTGTATTATTTCCTTTTATTTTTTTTTTGTTTTTTCTTCCTTGTGATACCCATAAGGTTGAAAGTTCATTTAAATTTACATATTTATATTCGTTGGACAAATAACTAACACCATTAGAGCGAAGAATAGAGTTACACTTGTATGAACTTATTTTTCACTTCATAATAGTGACAAACATATTCACATTTATACGCATTCATTCATGCTTATGTGTCAGTTATTGCCAACAATATCGTAAAAAAAATATTGAAATTTTATAGCTTGCTTTCCCAGCAACAAATTTTTGTTATGTTTAATCTTTTCAAGCAGCTTTTAAATTTAATTTTGTTAAGATGATATTATAAAATGTAACATTTATTTATTATCCATGCACACAAAAAAGTAATTTGAATAATTTTTTACTATCAATTAAAGTATTTGTGATATAAATTAAAAATTAATTAAATGTTCACCTTTAAACAATTTGATAATATCAATTAAGTTTTTCCACTCAAATTAGTTAATAAAATTAAAAATTTAACTGGATCAATTAAATTCTTAATTGAAAACCATTAATTGGTGAATGTTTTTTTCTGTCTGTGGGGCTAGAAATAACCAGATGAAATTTTTATTTTTCAAAGTAGGAGCATGCACTAAAGAAAAGAATACGAGCTGAATATTTTTTCGCCTTAATTTAATTTTTTTAACGCAAGTCTGTTGGACCACAGAGGCAGTGTTCCACTGTAACAAACTGCAGTGAGCATGTGCTTAGTTTCATATTTCACATTATTATATAATAAATTCAGTAATGTGCGACTCTGATTCACGCACGAAGGGTTCCGTACGAACACTAGATATGTAATTTGATACAAACTTCAGCCTATATAATATATAGTTTTGGCATTTTTTTTTCGTTTTTGGGGTTTTTTCGTTTTGGAGTTTTGCGCGTTTTTTCGGTTTTGGCGATTTTTTTAAGTTTTGGCGCTTTTTTTAGTTTTGACACTCTTTTTTTCTCGTTTTGGGGATTTTTTTTCGGTTTTTGGCATTTTTTCATTTCGGCGATTTTTTTCATTTTTGCGATTTTTTTTATATAAGAGTTTTTTTTTAGTTTTGGCGACATTTTCTCGTTTTGGCGATTTTTTTCGCTTTTTGGCAATTTTTTTAATTTTGGCGATTTTTTCGAATTTGGCGATTTGTTTTAGTGTTAGAATATTTTTTTCAATATTGGAGTTTTTTTCGTTTTGGCGTTTTTTTTTAATTTTTGGCGATTTTTTCGGGTTGGCGAGCTTATAATTTTGGGATTTTTTAGTTTACCGTTTCTGAAAATTTCAAGAGTTTGCCTCTTACGGTTTCCAAGATACAGCAAGTTGTCAAAATTACATAGTCAAAATTGCATTAACTGATAGAACACCCTTTGATTTAAATTTTTTTAAATGTTAGTGTTATTGTTGTAGTCTGTATAAAAATACACTAATTTTACAAATTTCAAGTTTCAACATACACATGTTCATATATATGTATGTATGTATATTACATTGGATTTTAAAATTTTTCGTTGCTCGTTTTGGAACACCCTCTAATTTTTAACTCTCATGTATTTATTGTTGTAGCGGCCAAAGTTCTACATACTCTGTGCAAATTTCAGGTCCGTAGCTCTTACGGTTCCTGAGAAAATAGCGTGTGACGGATAGACGGACGGACAGACTGGATTCCTTTTCACCTTTGGTGTACGGAACCCTAAAAAGCCAATTAATTAACTTTATTTCAAGATCTATTGTATCTATCTATTTGTTTCTGCTAAAACTATTAGAAATTTAAGTTATAAATTTTTGAACTAAAACATTATTTATCTGGCCGTTTTCATAATCCGCACAGAAGGTCGACTTGAGTAGAACCTGAACGAAAATAATTAATTTTTGGAGTGACAAATCGCCTGTCTGGCTGGTGAAAAAACGGTGTATATTTCCAACTGTTACGCCCTGTTTCCACATGACAAGCAGGCGATTCGTCTAGAAATTTTTTTATGAAAATCATTAAAAAATTAGTGCTTTCCATATAAATTTTAAACTCAAGTCGAACGTCTAAATTGTAGAAACTGGGAGTTATTTTGAGTCTTTAGAAAAATGTGATTCCACACTGATAATAGAACTTTCTTTGATATATTTTTCAGTTAGGTCATGTGTTATTTTACAACTCCAAATATGGAGTTTCTTCTATAAAAGGCAATTTAATGCTAAAATTTCGGCCCTCACTCTCCCATGGCCTTGAAGAAAAAAAAAAAAAAAAATATCACAATATTTCCGCTTGATTTCAGTGTTTAAATTTAGTTTACTTCATTTACAAAAAAAAAACTTTCCTAATGGTTGGAAAAACTGCAAGTATATGCCAAAGTTTTACAAACAAATAAAACTCTGCTTGAACGTGACTTTCATTCTTCTTAATTTGGTTTCAATTTGAATGGCTGTTAATGCTATTTATTGTAGTCGTTCTTGTTTGGGATATTTTATTTTATAAATAAGTTTATTTTTAAAGTTTTTAATTTTCATGTATTTTATCGCAACGCTGGCTGCTTGTTTGATTGGTTTTTCTCTTTTTTGGTGTTTAATTTTTTCTTCTTTATTTTATATAAATAAACGCAAATTATTTTGTTGTTCCCCACCAAAGGCCAAATTTTATTCTTTTCCATTTCATTTGGTTTTGTTTTTAAATTCACATTGTAAGAATTTTATTATTTAGGGTTTTACCTTTTTAATGCTGTTTATTGTTTATTTTTGTTGTTGTTGGGTTGGGGTTTAATTCGTCCTTAAAATCTTTGTTATGTTTTTCACTTTCACTTTGTCTGCTAAGCTGACTAAAAATAGCAAAAATTAATGAGAATTAAAAGGTACTTGGTGTAAATTAAATATTACTTTGACATTTATTAGATGCACGTACATTTAAAAGGTTGCTAACGCACAACTGCCCTTCAGTTACATTTTGTGCATGTTTTAGTGAAATAAAAACAAAAAACTAAAAGGATTGAACAAAAAAGGCCTTTTGGTGTTAAAATTATTTCAGTTGTTTTTGCTTTTTTTAATTTGCTGTGGGTCAACAATATTTCAAACACACTCCTTAATATTTAATATCAGGCCTAAAATGAGTTTGGTGTTTGAAAGTATGTGCGTTATAAAGCATTTACAAAAAAAAGAACTTTTAACCTTGTTATTTAAAATATGGCCTCAATTCGTTTGGCAGCAACTGAATTAATGTTGAAAGGTCAATGAGTATACACTTTTCTTTAGCATAATTTAAAATTTATAGACAATTGGATTTATAACATATATTGCAGATTTAAGCTAACAAAGAGAACAATTTTAAATTTCATCCTGCTTGCTGCTTACATTATTCTCAAAAAAAAAAAAATAAAGAACAAATAAATATTACAAGTCTTTAACATTTTTAAGCGAAATGATAGAATGTTTGGGTTAGTAAATTTTCTTAATTTAAAACTTATACATTTTTTCAATACTTTTATGGCTCAACTACTCGATGAAATTCTTATATATAATGTAAAATTTTTCATTGATTTGCTTTATTTTAATGAAAAATTTCATTGATCCAATGCAAAACTTTATTGTCTGAACGAACAGTTGCCTTTTATTATAGTATTATTCAATCAAAATTTAATATTATATAATTAAGCTATTTCATCTTAGAAGAATTTTCCAAAATGATTTATGCCGCAATTCATTAAGAAGATTTAGCACGTTTTTATTTGAAAATACATTTGAGTTGTTGCGTTTGAATTCTCTAAATTATTTTCTTCAAAAATGGTTGTTGTCCTTGATAATGAAATATAAAAATCTTATTGCCATGTTCTTAAAACATAAAAATTGAATTAAAGTATTATACAAAAGCTTAGAAAATATATGAAGAAATATGTGTTGGAAAAATAATGTTTGGAACAAAATCATAAAGCAAATACACGAACCTTCTAGCATAGACAATAAATAATAATGATTGTTTTAAAGAATCACAACTGCGGCTTTTTTTCGTCCAAAGGCAAGACGATACAATCGTCGAACAGAATTAGGGCACTAGTTAACTAAAAATTTTTTCTAAGCTGTTTAAAAGTAGTGGTTCTCTGTTGTTGAAGTTGCACATGCAACGTTTTCTATGTTTTTGTTGTGTTTGACAATGATTTTTTGTGTCGTTACTAAACTTTAAAACGCTTTAATTTCACTTCACTTCTTGATTGCTTAGATCTGCTTTGAATCAAAGCAAAAAAAATATTTTAAATAAGTTGTCTCAAGGGTAATTTTCTTTACATTTCTTTTCCATTAGTTTATATTCCGAAATACATTTCTTCTTCTAGCTTAAATTTTGCTCTATAACTTTTTTAGAACTCTGATCTAATTAATTTAGTTTTATCTAATTTAAATCCCAAAACAGTATTAAAAACACCGATACCAGTTTTTAGAAACTACCACAACAAAATTCATACAAATAAATAAATAACGCTATATACTATTTTTAAAAGTTGATCTTTTTTCACAATCAAATTTTAAATTAAATTTAAACAAAATCCATAAAAATAGTCAAAGTCACCAAATACAATCTTTATATATTTATGATTTGATTAGGCTAAACTTTGTATCGCTTTGTAAGCCAAATTGCTTGTGATAATTACACTGTGGAACAGTTTTTTGACCAAATGTATCTGATACCCAGTCCTAATGTAAAATGGTTTGCTGAATCCGAATATGAAATCAAAATTGTCGAAAGTAGAACAGTTTTTGAGATATTGGCAAATTACCCTTTTTGTGTTTTAAAAAAGATGATGTGGCTTAAATGCAAATATCTTAAAAAATATTCGTCGTTTTATTCACTTTTTTTTTCATTAAAAGATAGTAAAATTACTAAAATAAACAGACATCGCATGTCAAGATTAGTCAATAAATGATGGACACACAATGCACAAAATTTCAAACTTCATTAAAAACTTTATGATTGTTTGCAGTTTTGCTGTTTTCAAGTCTTCTTTTTTTAGCCAAACAATTAAAAATTTTAAGATTTTTTTCAAAAGGATATTAATTAATTTTAATACAAACATTTTGCGCCCTAAAATGTCCAGATTGGTGCAAAAATGACAAAGCTAAAGAAGATTTAGGGAATTAACCCACTTTTCGCTTTTATTAAATCAAAAACCCAAAGGAAATAAATACGCAGCAAGTTGAGCTCAAAATGAGTTTTGTTGCACAAAGGTAATAAAAAGCCATCGATTCCAGTGGCGCAAGCAGTTAATGTTAAAGAATCATATGAGTCCATGTATAAATTACTGGGTCTGATAAAAGTACGAACAGCATAACTGGAAAATCTGTACTAATCTAAAAGTTGTTGCCATGGTGACTAGTTTGCAACAAGGCTACACAAAATATTGCTGTTTTTTTGTGCAAACGGGACAGCCGAGCGCGTCACGAACACTATGTTCGAAAAGATTGGACGAATAGAATTAATTTTACGCTTGGCCAAGATAATGTCAATCAAACACAAAAGCTCTGGTCAAAAAGAAAAACATTATTTTGCCGCCGATACATATTAAAGTTGGCTTAATCAAAAACTTCGTCAAAGCTTTGCTAAAAAGAGGAAACCGTGAAGCATTTGAATACCAGAAAACCGTTTTTCCCAACGTATCAGATGCCAAAATAAAAGAAGGTGGTTTAATAGGACCACAAATTACTAAGCTACTTAAAGATTCCAAAATTTGATTCGATTTTGTCAGAAGATGAATTAAAAACATGGAGGTCATTTGGTTTAGTTGTATCAGGCTTTCTAGGAAATTTTAGTAGCCCAAATTATAAACATATAATTCAAGACTTGTTGAAAAATTATGAGAAAATTGGTAAAGTTTTTAGCACGATTTAGTTTTTATTTATGTTAACATTCATTTTTATGTCTTTCTTAAGAAAGAAATTAATATGTCTTTAAAAATACATCTTTTGCATTCACATTTAAATTTCTTCCCAAATAATATTGGCGATGAAAGCGACGAGCATGGTGAGCGTTTTCACCAACAAATACAAGAAATTGAACGTCGGTATCAAGGGGCGTATGATGAGGCGATGTTGGGCGACTATTGTTGGTACCTTGTGCGAGAGGTAGAAAATAATTACAACAGACAAAGCAACTCAACAATTTTCAGCCATTTTTAATTTAATTGTTACCTATATATAAATATTTCTATATTTACTTGCTTTTTTTTATTTGATAAAAGTAGGATACTTCTGTAACTTTATCATGTTTGCACCGATCTATATTCTATTGAGAATATATTGTTTCTATTAAAATAATCTAACGTCATAAGTGACAAAACTTAGCAAAAATTAGTTATTTAGTGTAAAAAAACTAAGTTGAAAAATCCAAAATTGCAAAAAATCATTAATTTTTTTTTTTTTTTTTGTAAAATTTGAACTTTGTTTCACTGTAGCTCAGTTATATCTTGATCAATTTTTACAAGCAACCCATGGTTGTTTTAAAAATTTTATTTTTTTTCAAGCGAAAAAAATAAATAAAGAAATTATTTAATACTTACCAAGATTCTTTTATTAAAGTGATATCATCTTTTTTAAAAACCCAAATAACGGTCATTTTGCAATATCTCGAAATCTGTTCTACTTTCGACCATTATGAATTCAGTTTCGGATTTGGTGAAAAATTCTACATTAAGATCATGTGTCAAATTTATTTGGTCACGACCTTGTTTAAATTTTGTTCCACAGTGTTATTAATGAACAAATAACAACAAAGTTAATTGTAAATATTCGGATAAAACCGCAGTATAACAGAACAACTAGGTGTTTTTGAAGGTTACTACACGTATATCATCAGCGTTTTTTTGTGTTTGGTCCACTGAATGAATATTCCCTCGGAATTTATTTCTCACTGAAAATAACTTTCTCGAGAAAGCATTCCTCCAATCATAAATTCCTTAGGAACAAAAAAGAGTAATATGTGGCATCAACGCTTGTTGTTTTGCTTGTTTGTTGATATATTATTTCTCCCTAACTATGAAATACAAGTTTATGTATATACATTTTGTTTTAATGTTTTTTATGTAAACTCGCTTCTGTTATGCCAGGAAAAGATTTTTAGTGAAAAGAGCAAATTCAATTGCATTCATAATATCTACTTTTTTCCCTAGGGAGTTATTTTATTCCCGTATTTGGTAAAAACAGGTAAAAAACAAATTCATAATAGGAGAAAAGGAAAAGTGAAAAAACTCGCACAAAATTTTTGTTCATGATTGGGCTGACAATTTTCTGGAGGTTTTTTTTTTTTTTGTAATGAAAACTCAATTTTACTATCTCTAAATTAACAACAGTCTTGCAATTGTTATTTGTTTCTTATTTCCTGTCAAATTCATATTCAGGTTTTTGGTGGTTACATTTTTTTTACAACCCAGTAAAAAAAATGGAAGTCATTCTGAAGGAACCACATTTTCATTGCTTCCAAAAAATCGATATTTTTAATATGCCGATAGTTAGCAGAAAACCAAGTAAAAGTTTATTTTAATCACACAAAACTTTGTAGTTTTTCCATAGTTTTAGTGAATAAATACTCACCAAAATGTTCAAAAAATCGATTTTTTGAAAGAAATTTATGAACTAATTTTGTCCCAAAATTTTGAAGTTATTTGCTTAAATTTACATGAAAACACTGATTCGCGTTTAAATTCGTATAAACAGAAACGAATTGTTAAAATATGTAACTTTTTAAAGTTTTTCCTAGATGAAAATATTACCATAGAACACAAAAAAGGAAATTTTTCTTAAAATCGCTTCTAATTCGGTGACTAGGCATCGAAAAAGAGAACTTCTTGCAATGACAACCCTATGTAAAATTCATTAGATCAGATCAAAATTTGAACTACTTTCAGACTGCTAACTTTACATTTTCATGACTTCTTTGGAGTGTCTTTTTTACTCTGAATACGTTGTTGTTCACTCTTGCTTCTGTTTAACATGATGATGCATTTAGAAAATTAGAAGAGAAAAGCATCATTTAATCTGAATGCTTATGGTTTCATAATTTTGAAGTTTTACTTATATTTTTATAGCAATGTATTGCATTTTGGTATGTGGTAAGAAAAAGCGTTGTTAAAAAGAAAAGAGGTGTCTTAAGACACCCGGTTATAGCTATTCTGCTTAATTATGTAAAACAAAATTAATGTGCTAAATAACAATTCAATAAAACTAAATTATGTACAGTAGAATTCATTTATAGCGACCGCCAAGGGACCGAAATTATACGTCGTTATAACCGAACGTCGTTGTATCCAAATAAGTGTACACAATATTTTTAAGTTTTTTTTTATCATGTATATTCATATTTATTGAGATTGGAAATAGTTTAGAATTGTGGTTTGTTTTCTATTTACAAGAATTTCTTTTAATAATTTACTTTCAATAATTTCAACGGAACTATATAAACTCTCTGATATATCAGAACCCCCAAATCGTAAATACTGTTTTAATGTGTGCACCGCACTCAAGGTTTCTGTCCTAGTTGGAATTTTGATTGGCTCATCTTTGTCATCTGGTTCATTATCGCTGTGAGTTTCATCATTTTCTTTTGTGTTCTCCACTATTTCTCTCAATGAAGGCTCTTCTGATGTCACGACGTTGTCATCGACATTTACGAACTCATTCCAGTCAATATATTCGGCTACTTGTTGCATATTTTTATATGTTTCCTGTAGCAACGAAAGCGGAATATCATCTTCGTCTTCGAAATCTGCATCTGGGCACACACTTTCGGCTGGAAGTAGTCCCGCATGTCGGAAAGAGTTAGCTATTGTTGTTGATTTTACACTTTGCCAAGCTGAGGCCACCATGTCAATTGCATCTAACAAAGTAGTGGTGCTTTGTGTGTTATTGTCTGCATCGCGAATAATTTTCAGCATAAGTTGTTTGCGATAATTGCTTTTCAAACATCTAATTATCCCTTGGTCCATTGGCTGTAAGACGGACGTTGTATTAGGTGGTAGGAAAACTAATTTTATTGATGACAAATTTTGAACATTTGGGTGTGCTGGGCAATTATCTACAAGCAGTAAAATCTTTCTTTTCTCTTTTTTCAAACTGCTGTCCCAATCGCGCAAAATGCGTTCAAACATTTCTGAGATCATCCATGCCTTTTTATTTCCTTTATAATCCACAAGTAACGATTTTACATTCTTGAAACACCGCGGCATTTTGGATTTTCCAATGACAAGCATTTTCTTTTTTTCGGACCCATCCATATTACCTCCAACCAGCAGGGTTATTCTTTCCTTTGATTGTTTACCACCGCAGCACTTCTCACCTTTGAATTTAAGGGTTTTGTTGGGTGGAAGCTTATAAAAGAGCCCTGCTTCATCCACATTAAAAATGTCTTTTGCTTGATATCCCTCTCGTATTTTAGGCCATACAGAAACTAGCCAGTCGCTGCATTGATTTTTGTTGACACTGCAAGCCTCATCAGAAATTGTTCCCAAAACTATGTTATGGCGCTCTCGAAAACGGTAGATCCAACTTTCAGTGCAATTAAAATCCTTTCCAAGCAGTTGCGCTATTTCCTCTGCCTTCATTTGAAGTATGGAAGTTGTTACAATAGCATTATTATTTCTTTGCGTCTTGAACCATTGCAAAAGAGCTTGTTCTATATCAGAATTTTGAGCAGAACGCATACGTTTTCTTTGCATATTCTCAGATTCAAAACACTTACGAATTGCGTCTCGGTTTTTCCATACCGTACTGATAGTCGAATGCGAAACGCAATAGTCCTTCGCTAATGCTGCATTTGAAGAACCAGTTTCCAGTTTCAGCAAAATGTCTGCCTTTTCTTTTATGGAGAACACCTTACGTTTTTTAACGTCCATTCTGGAAAAACATACATACATTTACTCAGTATTTATCCAAGTAAAAGTGCAGCACGCAACCTTACCTGCGTTTGGTTGAGCTGGATTACAGATTCTTATGTAAATAAAAAATTTCTATAACACCGCTGGTAATTAAAAAGTGAATGTTTATGCGTCCATCAGCTTTTACGACTCAAACTGGTTTGAATATTTCTTCTTTGTCATTTGCACCTCTGTTTGGGATAGTCGAAAACAAATTCTGTGATTCCCCGCAGTATATGTTTCTTTATTTAGTATTGGCTGACGACAAAAAATGGAATGAAAAAAATAAAAATTAGTACACAGAACTTACATCGTCGTTATAACCGAATGTCCATTCCAAAGCAGACGTGCAAATTGGTCGTTAAAAGCAGATGGTCGCTAAAACCGGAGACGTTCTAAGCGAATGCTTGCGCATGTACAAACTATTAAGAACCAAACTTGCTTTGAAAATCCGTCGTTATAAACGGATGGTCGTTATAACCGATGTCGCTATAAATGAATTCTACTGTATATGTCAAATTTTGGTGCAAATATTTCAAAACGTTTCCATTTATTTTCGTTTATTTTCTTTTCTAGCGGCGTACGATTAAACTAATGTAGTGTGCAAAAACAATAAAAAAATTGAGCAATCGTTCTCATTGTTTTTGTTCTGTTTTTTTCACTCACTTCAAAGATTAAAACTTAACAAAATCAAAAATTTTTTTTCGTATATTTTCGTACTCTGCTTTGAAGTACAAAGAAATAAAAACAAAAATTAATTTATAACTGTAATAGTGTCGATTTTTTTTGTTACGAAAATCACGTCCTATCTACTGTATCGCGCAATAAATAGCAAAGCTATGAAAATAAAAAGTTTGCTTATCATTAAAAAAGAAATAAGAAAAGCAAAACTGAAAATGTAAATCACATTTAAGCATCAAAGAAAATACTATATGTAGACTTTGCATAGAAACAGTTTATTTTAAAGTCAGAAAATATTAAATAAAAACATAACATAATTATCAGACTGTGGGTACTTTGATATTTTCATACCGAAAAATATCGAGATATTTGCTGTAATAATAATATTAAGTAGCCGCTATTTTGAGCTTGCAATAATTGTTAATTAGCAGATAGATGTGAAATTTTACATTAGACTCCTTTTGCTTTAAAGCTAAGAGAGATTTTATTATTATTATAAGATATTTTTTATTTAGCTACTTCATTTTCTAATTATTAGCTACATATATTTGATTTAAAATTGAAAGAAAAAATTATAGAATATTGCCTTTAATTATTTCGTTTTTACATTTGATGCTTTTGCCATTCTGATAAACTTGTATTGAAAGCAGCAATTTGCACATTTTATGCTTGTATTCATACACAATTTCCTATTTGCTTTTATTAGCGTATGTCTGCATAAAGGACTTTGATTAATGAATGTAAATTAATGATGGAAAAAGGAGAAGTGCATGATAAAAATCATCGCTGCACAGTGATAAATAGCTGAATAACAGAAATATTTACAATTATATATTTCTTGGTTTTTTTCATCACTTGCAATAAATAAAATTAAGTAGATTTATTTGGTTAAAGTTCTTGGGCGTTGTTTCATAAAGAATGATTGAATTGAACCAGACTGTGATATTTCAAGCAAGTATAAGTTAATGAGAATTTTGGGTTGGAGTCTTCTGACGAGTTCCTTAAATATAAATGAAATGCAGATAGACATTGCTTTACCAGAAATAAAAAAAAAAATTTCTTATTAAAGTTAATTTTTGACAAAAGAAAATATAAAAGCAGCAATGAAGTGCAACTTAATGTAATAAACTAACAAAAAATTTTTTTTTTTTAAATTTGTTTATCTTAATGCCCTAATTCTGTTCGACGATTCTTTCGTCATGTCTATGGATGAAAAAAAAGCCGCAGTTGTGATTCTTTAAAACAATCATTATTATTTTTTGTCTATGCTAGATGGTTCGTGTATTTGCTTTAGGATTTTGTTCCAAACATTATTTCCAACACATATTTGTTCATATATTTTTCAAGCTATTGTATAATACTTTAATATTTAATATTTTTATTTTTCATTATCAAAGACTACAAACATTTTTGAAGAAAATAATTTAGAGAATTCAAACACAAGAACTCAAAAATATTTTAAAACAAAAACGTCCTAAAGCTTCTTAATAAATTTGGGCATAAGCTTATATTAAAATCGTTTTGAAGAATCCAATTTACGCTCTTAGGTGACAATATTTGTACTTTATTGATGTTCCTGGAATTTATTCTGCTGCTGGTTGTAGAAAGTAAAATGTACGGTTCAAAACAAGTTGAAGTTGTAGCGTTGGAAAATGCATTCTAGAATACTAAACTTCAGATGAGAAAAGAAAGCATCTTTTAATTATCCCTAGTGTTTACTTTATTTTGCTACATACATTATTTCTATTTCAGGCCCACTGTGCTATATGTACCCATTAGTTCAATGCACTAAGAAAGACCAATTAATTAGCATATCTATTCATGATTTACATATTTATATATCATTGCTCCTTCATTATATCTTTCAATTGATTCAGTTAACTTTTCAAACTCTCAATTGAAAGAAATTTCTATTATATTATTTCTTGGAAATATGGACGGGAATATTAAACATAGAAATATAAAGGGTCTGCCATCTATCGTTTTTTTCAACTAGTGCTTATTTCGTGAATGGTAACACTTAGCTCATGTCTGATTTGACAGATAATTAGTTTTATCCTTCCGCTGAACGAGACAACTGACCATCCAATGCGTTTTCGCTTCGCTAAGTGGGCCTGCGATCGGCTTACAGAAGATGCCGATTTTGCCAAAAAAATCATGTTTTCAGATGAAGCTCATTTTGGTCTTGGCGGGTATGTAAACAAGCAAAATTGTCGCATTTGGGGCACAGAAAATCCGCACGAATACATTGAAAAGCCGTCGCACCCAAAACGAGTCACTGTTTGGTGCGGATTTTGGTTCAGAGGCATAATTGGGCCATTGAGCAAGGAGTGGCCGTTACAGTCAATGGCGATCGTTATCGGGCCATGTTGAACGAATTTTTGTTCACAAAAATTGAAGAGGAGGATATTGGCAACATTTGGTTTCAACAGGATGTCGCTACGTGCCACACAGCCGAAGCTTCAGTAGTTTTTTTTATAGCATTTTCAAAAAAAAAAGTTATCTGGCGGACCCTTTTTATGTATATACATACAGTATGTTATTTTCATTTTATAAAAAAAATCTAAGCAATATATTCTTTAAAAATAAATTATTCTCTTAAAGTCAGCCAAAGTAAATACACTTAAGGCTTGTTTTTGTTACGAAAACTATTTTACAATCTCATTAAAATTTAAAGACATTTTTTTTTCAAAACTTCTCTTTACAAGAGAATATACAAATAACAATATGAATAAGAAGTATTGTAAAGCTTTTATTGCATTTGCAACCTAATGTACAAAATACAAAAGAGTTTACCATTAAAAAAATACTCCTATCACACGACCAAATAACGTGAGTCGAAAATGGAGTGCTGAGTCTACAACTCACATTATCTTGCAGCTCGTATATTAATGTGCAGAAATGTTTTTAAAAATAAATAAATAAATAAATAAACAAGAGTGTAAAAAGTAGCAAGAATATTTATTTAATAAAAGCAAAAGAAAAGTGCATTAAGCTGGAATTTTTTCCTGCAGTAACGAAATGAAGAAAAATGTTTACATTTACAATATGTGTGAGAAAAAAAAATGAATAATAAAGAAATTATTTAAGAAGACAATGCTATTTAAAAGCAGTGAGTGAGCTAACGTAGAGAAATTTTCAATGTTTCGTAACTTCGTTAAAAAATAACGTAATACGTGACAAAAGTTTTAAAAGGTTCATTTGTGGTTTTGTAACTTCTAAAAATTATTATTGCGTTTGAGTATTACAGCCAAAGTAACCTTGTAGATGTATATTTTTCTAGCTACTTAATGATCTGGATTAAAACATTTTAATAATTTCTAAAAAAATATATATACTTAAGTATTTACTCTAAAGTGTACTAAAATGTACGTGTAGTTTCCACAAAAAATTTATATGGGAAACACTAAAAAGTTTTTTATATATTTTTCCTAGACAAGTCACTTGGTTGAATTGCTGAAACAACATGTAAAGCGAGTGCCAGACACATCAATATTCAGCTTCAATATATGTGGTTGCGAGCATTTGATTACCAAAAATAGTCACACATATACTATTGGTGAGAATATTTTTTTATAAAAAAAAACACACACAACCACACATATTGACGCGGAATATTGAAGTGTCTAGCACCCGCTTAAGTCTTCGTAACTGCGTATGCTCATAATTTTATTACGCTCACGTATTTGCTTGTAAGCAACTATGAATATAGACGATTACAATACATTAGAGTATCACTACTTCATTTATGCGTAAAACTTAAATACTCTACAAACGTATATAGAACAAGTAAAAGTGCTATATTCAGCTGTGCCGAATCTTATATAGCCTTTACCAAAGTGTTTTTATGTAGTATAGAGATACATACATAAGCATATACATAAAGTATAAACAAAAAGAAAAAAATATTTTGACCTAGTTATTTTTATCTACAAAAAGAAAAAAATTGATTTACAAATCCTAGAATCATTATATTAGATTTTTCTGGTTTCTGATATCAATCTAGTAGTTTTTAAAAAAATATAGAAAGTGTGTTAAGTAAAAAAAGAAAAAAGGAAATTTATAAAAAATGTTTTATTTAGTTACTTTAATATCCAGAAAAAAATTCAAAGTTTCCAGCTCTGGAGCTGTGGTTTTTATTTTTATAATTTTCTACACCAAACTTTTCTTTCCAAAATGTAAAATATGTATAATCTATAAAGGAAAATATAAAAATTAATTAGACCTAGTTACTTTTATATATCACAAAAAGTGTAAGTTTCCCAACCCTGAGATCAGTCTTTTTGATTTTTTTGATTTCTTACACCAATCTCTTTCTTTTAAGATTTTAAGATATGTTTAATTTATAGAAAAAAGGAAAAATTTGTTTTAGTAAGTTACTTTTATACAAAAAAGTTAAAGCTTTCCAACCCTGGAATCGTCTTTTTAATTTTTTAATGGCTTTTTTTATTTTAAATACCAATTTTATTCGTACTCAAGCATAAAATAAGTTTATGTAATAAAAAAAATAAAAATTAATTTTCGGTAGTTAATTTTTTATATCACAAAGAGTGTAAGTTTCCCAACCCTGGAATTCCCCATTTTGATTTTTGTGTATTCTTAAAAATCATATATTTTTTAAGAATGGAAGATATGTTTAGTTTATAGTAAAAAAAGGAAAAATTTGTTTTAGTAAGTTACTTTTGTATAAAAAATAAGGTTTTCCAACCCTGGAAACTTCGTTTTAATTTTTTTTTTTAATTTGAAATACCGAATTCATACGAACTGAAGTATAAAATAAGTCTATTTTATAAAAAAAATAAAAATTAGTTTTCGGTAGTTAATTTTATATATCCCAAAAAGTGTAAGTTTTGCAGCCCTGGAACCGTTCTTTATGATTTTTCAGATTTCGTACACCAATATGTTCCTTTTAAGAGCATAAGCTATGTTTAATATTTAGAGAAAAAGAAAAAATTTTTTTTAGTAAGTTACTTTTGTATAAAAAAAGTTAAAGTTTTCCAACCATGGAAAAGTCTTTTTCATATATAAAACTTTTTTTTTAATTTTTAATATCAACTTAATGTGTACTGCAGTATAAAATAAGTTAATTTAATTAAAAAATAAAAAAAATAGTAAGACCTAGTTACTTTTATATATTACAAAAAGTGTAAGTTTCCCAACCCTGGAATCATCCTTTTTGATTTTTCTGATTTGTTACGCCAATTTCTTTCTTTTAAGAATCTAAGATATGTTTAATTTATAGAGAAAAAGAAAAAATTTGTGTTAGTAAGCTACTTTTGTATAAGAAAAAAAATTTAAGTTTTCCAACCCTAGAAAGGTTTTTTTAATTTTTTAACTTTCTTTTTTAATTTAAAATACCAATTTAATTTATACTGAAGTATAAAATAAGTTAATTTAATAAAAACATATAAAAATTAGTTTACGGTAGTTAATTTTTTATATCACAAACATTTTAAGTTTCCCAACCCTGGAATTATCCTTTTTGATTTTTCTGATTTTTTAACCCAACCTCTTTCTCCTTAGAATATAAGATATATTTAATTTATAGAAAAAAGGAAAAATTTCTTTTAGTAAATTAATTTTGTATAATTTTGTATAAAAAAGTTAGTTTTCCAACCCTGGAAACGTCTATTTAAGTTTTTTAATTTTTTTTATTTTTTTTATTAAGAAATATTAATTTTATTCATACTGAAGTATAAAATAATTTTATTTAATAAAAAAATAATAATAACTAGTTTTCGGTAGTTATTTTGTATGGCAAAATGAAGTTTAAGGTTCCCAGCTCTGAAACCGCCTGCTCGATTTTGCTGATTTTCAATGCCAATCTTATTTCGACCATTTCTGACACACCAGTCTACGAACAAAGTCACTAGCTTTTCTGGGAGCTTCGGAAAACCGATTTCACGTACAGACAGACGGACAGACGGACAGACGGACAGACGGACATCGCTTATTCGTCTTCCCTATGCATAAGGATCCAGAATATATATACTTTATGACTCGCTTATTAATATTCTAGAAATTACAAACGGAATGACAAACCTACATATATCCTTTTACCATTTTTGGTAAAGGGTATAAAAAGGCACATGTGTATTATGTGTGTTTAGTGTCTATCATACTTATACTCGAAGTTTATTCATAGTATGGACAAATATTCGGACAAAATAATTTTTCGCATGATACTCAGAGCATTTATTCATCATGGAGCCTCGTATGCATTTGTGTTTATAGCATGTTATGAAAAATGTGCGTTATAGTATTAAATGTAACCTTAAAACATGTGACTTTATTTAAAAAAAATATTTCGAAAAATTTGCCAACAAAAATCTTTAATGAACTGATATTTTGTAAAGTGTATTTTCAGTAAATATTTATTTCAAATCTGTTGAACACTGTGGTCATTTTAGTGTCTTACCAACTCACTTTTCTCGCAGCACTAATGCTTGAAGTACAAAGAAATAAAATACCCTTGTATATGCTGTCTTGCAGCCAAATAAATACTCAGAGTATTTTTATACTTGTGTGTATGATTGCTGCTGCTGCAGTGTAAAGATTTCAGCTATAGTCGTTTGAGCTGCATAATTGAATAATAACTGTGTGTAAAGATAGTCTTTGATTGTTTCTGATACATTTTCAACTTGATGATTATGTTTGGCCATGAGTATGATATTTATTTTTAACTGTACTTACAACTGTTAAAGTACTTGCAACGATACGTTTTTCATTCCTTGCTCTGAATCACTTCCATCCGTTGCGATGAGTTTTAGTAGTTGTAAAAGTAATTTAAATATGTTTTTTTAAATACCGCAATCAAAGAATATAAATTACTGACTTCACCTCATTTTTTACGATTGAAGAGGAACTGCCCTGACTTTAAAAAGGCGATAGAAAAGAAACTTTTAGGGACTCTGGTTCTAGCGCAGCACTGCTATGGACTTTTTTTATCTTAGTGGCTGTGCGGTCTTAATATAAAATGAACATTGCGTAGACGTATAGACTTTTATGGACGTACGTACGACCTGTATAAAAATTCCAAAAACAAACAAAATATTACTTAAAATCTTTATGAAATATATTAAAACTTCTATCGGTATAGAGTGGCGTAATTTGCTCCTTGCTTTTAAATTAGCAGTCTTCACAAAGAAGTTGTTTTTGCCATAACGACTGTTATGCATCCCTTTGAATTTGCAAGAGATGACCGCAACAACAATCAGGTTACAATATACAACAAAATATTTTTCTCTTATTTATTTTTTAATTCCGCATTTTTCTGTTATTTATTTTAAATGCGTTTTATAAGAATGTTAAACAAGCAGCAAGAATGCCAGTTCATTTATTTAAAAACTTTTATTTTGCAGGTCCCTCAGCCTGCCTCAGCAACCCTTTTCCTATTTGTTGCTGTATTTGCTATTGCAGCTCTCTCTTTAATTTTTTTCCGTGTATTTTTTGCGCTGTAAGAACTAAGAAGTATTCAAGTTGTTGTTGTTGAGTGCAGAAAAAATTTAACGTAATAAGGGAAATTAAGCAGCAGGTCCGGTTCATTTAGCCATGGCAACCACTGTGGGATGGTGTTCTGTAAAATAGCAAGAGAAATTTTATTTTTTGTTATTCGGGTATTTTAACACAATGAACCAAATTAAGATCTTGCAGTGAATGTGTGTTACAATACTGCCATTCCTAACCTCGTCAAGTTTTGCATACATCAGTTTTTGTTGCTCAATTTTTAATTTTGTAATTATAAATAAGGCTAAAGCTATAAATCAGAGAATAACAAAAATATGATCTTAAGTACTCTTTGGGTATTGGCAACTATGAATGCGTACTGCAATTATTTTAATACACATTTTTTAACTTACGTAGCACAAACGATAACAACTAAAATTTATAGACTGCATGAGCTATAACTATAATCATGAGTATAAAAATACTCTGTCTTTTAATCAGCTACATGTGCGTTTATACAGGGCTATTTAATTATATATGTATAAAGCAAGTATTTAAACAGCCATATATACATGCACATAGTTTTATTTCATTTTATATACATAAATGTATATATACGATGGCGAACTATGAATAAATATCCCGAGTATAATGCGTGTATTTTTTTATCCGATTAAATAATCCCATAGGCTGAGTATAAGTATACTCAGACTAAAAGTATGAGAGAAGGTCAATGTGATTGATACGAATGTGCCTTTATATTTTTAGTTGTGGTGCACTTTAGTTTTTTGCACAAACGAAGCAGAGATGCTCTTGTATGTTGGAATCGATTAAAGTATTATAAGATTATTTACATTTTTACATGCATATACTAGATTATTTACGATCAAATATTATAGAGTTTGGTCAAAAATTAAGTTCGAAAATTATATTGCTTGAACTTTTTTTTTTTGACGTTATGGCACGATATGACCATCAGCAGTGAAACATCAAAGTCCAAGCGACATCTTCGTGACCTGAATTTTATTCGTTTTCTTTTACTTTTACAATAAAATAATAAGAAAAGTTTTAGCCAACAAACTAAAAGATAAACGAAATTCTTTGAGTAGTCTGCCGGATTTTAAACAGAGAAAATAAAAAAATAATTTTCAAGAAAGAGATCAAAGTAAACAAGAGTTTTATTTGAATTGCAATTATTTAATTGCAAAAATTAACATAAATTAAATTCGTACTAACATTAACATTAAAGAAAATGAAAAAACAAAAATGAATGAATTAAACTTAGAACTGCATCTACCTATGGTAAATTGAAAACGGCTACTTAGGCAATAAAAAAAAAACAATTCTCGTATTCCATTTCACTAAAAATTTTATTTGAATAGTTGATGTTGATGATAAAAGAAATATTTATAGACCATGGCTACAAGTGCGGAAACAGCGCTGAATGCTTATTATATGAATTGTAGCAGATTATCGGTCGGCTATAAAAGTAAAAAAACGTATCAAAGTCATTCCATGAATGATGAAAATGGAAACATACTAATAAATATTTTAGAACAAACTCCTTTATGGAGACAGCACTTTACGGAGATAAGTAATCTTATGAATTTGGATGATGTTGAAAACCATACCGCAATAAAATTAGGTTCGATAGTCGATGATCGAGTATCAGTGGAAGTCCTTCAGCTTTTGTGGAGAATTATTTGGTTGAAATCTACTTATGAGTTTCTTAAGCAGGAACAAAAATAATAGAGGCTTTGATTAATCAATATGAACCAGAAATTTTTCTTTTTTCAAAACTTTTTTTGCACAAAATGTGCTTTAAAAAAATTAAAGCAATTGCAACCAACAACAACAAATAAGCAAATTAACTGACATGTGTATAATTAGTAAAGAATAAACGACAATGGCAAGACTGTTGTATATTTAGAGATGATAAAATTGAGCTTTCATTACAAAAAAGCTTTCAACAAATTGAAATACGATGAATCAAAACAATTCACATATTCCATTTGCAATAACGAATGGGTATGTAAAGCAGAAATTTACATCAACTGTCACCTTACACAGTGGAGCAAACACGAAAGAACGCTGATAATGATGGTGTAGTGGCCTTCGAAAATAGCTAGTTGTTCCGTTATACTACGTATTTGCCAGAATATATACTTGTTCATCAATAATTATCACACCTAATTTGGCTTACAGAGCGAAATGAACTTTAGTCTAATCAAATCATAAATATAGAATGCAAGAATTTTTTTTCCAGTATAAAAGCACCAGTTTTACAACACTGCTAAGTCTCTTTTCAAATGTTATTGATTCAAATTTATGTTTTCTTTTCAGATTTACGTTTTCTTGCATACACATACATATTAATTATATTTTCAATAATTCTTTTTTCACCATCCACCCCATAGTGTTTCAAGTTAACTGCCTTTATGATAGATATTTACTGACTGGCAAATAAATAAACTCAACAATGCGTTTGTAATTAATGCTGGTTATAAGATTGCGATTAAGTTAGTTTTTCCTCGTTGAATAATGAAACAGCGGTCAAAGATGTTACCACTGCACAAATTCTTCAAAATGCGGGAAATCAAATAAAATCGCCCTGCAGATCTGGTGCCGGGCAGCACTGGTGTGTATGTGCATAAATTTAGTGCAAGCAACAATATTTTAAAAGTAGACCTTTAGTTGAAGAACTAACTGGAAGCCGTCTTTTTTAAACAGTATCTCGCTAAAACTATGGGAAACATTAGTAAGCAACTGACAAGAAAGACAATAATAATAGTTAAAAAGGAAACATTATTTTTTAAGACACGCGATTGCTTACTTGAAGTTAAGGGCCATGCCATGTCCTTCATTTTCATGTTAAACCACTGCAAAGGAAATAAGAAGAATTAATAAAAAGTATTAAGGAAGCGGAAACAAAAAAGTAAGCACATCGCAACAACTTTTTGCTAGAAATACACGTAATGTTTTTTTTTTTGCTCTCAACATAGAGAAAGAGAGAAAGAAAAATAAAACCTGACACCAACCAGTGTCATAATTTCACTGCTTGGCAAAACTAAAACGAAAGGGAATAAAATTGGTGGCACACAAAATGAGAGTGTAAAGAAAGTGTGTTCCTCTTTTTAAACACTAATATATATTTTTTTCTCAAGTAACTCTACATAAAAGTTTAATTAATTTAAACGTTTACATTACATAAAATGTCTGTCTGCAGAGTAAAAAATATTTTGCTCATGTTTTATATAAATTTTTTATAAGGATACTTACGCTCCTTTTCCTTTTTATGCAACTTGTGTGGTACAGCAAATTCAATATTCAGTTAAAATAAAGAAAAATATTAATTAAAAGAAAAAATTTGCTAATGCGAAAAATACATTTTTTTAATTGAAAAAATTTAAAGTTAACAGCAAAATGTAAAAAACCGTGAACTTTCATTCATAATTAGAATATTAAATTCCTTATTGAAAAAATTCTTAACATTTTATTGCTATAGCGTGAAAAAAACTTAAAAAAACTCTTCGTAGTCAAAAGTATCTCTACAACATTGGATGATGCTTTACCCTGCCTTTTACATTATCTCGTTTAAAACTAAACAATTTTATCTGTGTTAAGAATTGAAGATATACATTTCATAAATCCTTTGCCGCAGCACGGCATGCATAAATAAAACCGCAATCAGTATCAAGTTAACAATTGCAACAAAAAACAGTTGAAAGTGCAACCACCATTAAATGCATTAAGCAATGTTAACAAAGCAACAACGTTAGTTACACGACAATCATTGTAGCATTACTGGGGATTGATGAAAGACTGAACGTTTGTAAAAAAAAGGAAATTAAGGTAGAAAAAACAAGCAAAGCAAAGCAAAGCAAAAAAAGCAACTTCAATAATGTCGCTCCAAAGCTGACCACATGATTTCTACTTACAACAAGATTAATTTTTTGTGTTGCAAACCCATAATCACCCGTAACCACCCACAACCAGACAATCAGCCTTCACACTAAGCGGACTGTAACTATAGCATCACTCCTTCAACTAACGATATTGAGTTGTAAGGACACAGCCTGTTTGTCCGGCAGGCATTTGGCGCTGAAGACAGTTCAGTTTGCTTTACGAAGGTGGATTTAATGTTGTTATTTTTTGTGTGTGGTTAAAGTGGCTTGGAGGAAGTTGTACATGTTAAAATGCCTTCCCCCCAACATCCATTATATACTGATGTCTTCCTTTGGTCTTGTAGTATTGATGGAGATACATTTGTTTTGGTCTTATATTAGGATTTCATTACTATTTGTGTTCCTTTTTTCCTTGACTACGATGAAAAATATCTTGTAAAGAATTCTTAGCAACAGTAGAGAGCAAAAGTTTTATTAGACTTGAAAATATTAAACATGCTTTAGGGTCTTATTTTGTAAAACGTAACGCATTTCCTTTTTATCCGACTGCGCAACTAAAAGAAGAGTATTGTGTTTATTGTCCTTTGTGGCAATATATATACCGAACGCGTGGACCGATTTTCATGATTTCAAACGATTTGTCTTAACCCTGGAAGTATCACTGAATGTATGGCAGTAATCAAAATTCAATATGGCGTCCAACAGACGCCATTTTGTAAATACAAAAAAAAAAAATAAAAAATAAAAAGTCGGCGAACTATATCAAAATTGGTATCATTCGCCAGGTATCTTAAAATTATCTTTATGATTTCCTTACGACTTTTTATTTCGAAGGACCATTTAAGATATTTAACTTGTCAAAGTTGGTCGCAGTCAGGTTTTTTTAATTTCTACTTGTTTATTAATAAAGGGTGTTTTTTATTGAGGTATAGAACTTTAAGTTGGCATCACTTTTTTAACTGGCGGCCATTTTGTCAGCTGTCAAGTGATTAATATTTAGTTTGGTTTGCCATTTCATCATGAACAGGTTGACAAAAGAACAACGCTTGCAAATCGTGCAAATTTATTTCGAAAATAATGGTTCAGTTCGCGAAGTTTACCGCAAGCTCCGTCCATTTTATGGTCGACATAATCGTCCATCAGAGCAATTAATTCGGTTAACCATGGATCGTTTTCGCACTACGTTTACTCTATGTGATAATACGCATCCGCAGAGACGTCGAACAGTGCGCACCGAAGAAATAATTGCCGCTGTAGAGCAAACTGTTGAAGAGGACCCGAATGAATCGAATCGCCACCGTGCACAGCAATTGGAGCCGACTAACCGACTATTTTGTTCCCGAATTGGATGGCATGAATGTGGATGAGTTGTGGTTCCAACAAGACGGCGCTACATGCCACACAGCGCACGTCAGAATCGATTTATTGAAGAAAACATTCGATGAGCGCATAATTTCGCGGAATGGACCTGTCAATTGGCCACCAAGATCGTGTGATTTGACACCATTGGATTATTTTCTTTGGGGATATGTGAAGTCGCTCGTTTACGCCAACAAACCAGAAACGTTAGGGGACTTGGAAGCCAACATTCGTGGCGTTATTGCCAACATACGGCCCCATATGCTCGAAAAAGTGGTTGAAAATTGGACCTGTAGAATTGGCTTTATTCGAGCCAGCCGCGGCGGCCACATAAAATAAATAATATTTAAACACTAATGGCATAAAATTATTCTTCCAATAAAGCCAAATTGATGGACATTAAAACGATTTTCTTGTGTTTTATTTCAATTCGAAGTTCTATACCTCTGAAAAAAACACCCTATATAATGTAGTGTGTACTTAGTCAGGCGATAAAACAGTGTTGGTCGGTAAGGCAGTAACCAAAACGGCAACATTACTACATCAGTTGAGCAAAAGTGTAGACAAAACCAGAGCTGTCATATATGGCGATTTGTCGCCAAACGTGGCGATTTTCAACTTGTTTGGCATTCAAATTTCTGATTTGGTGACATGGCGACTTTTCTGACGATAGACAAATTTATTGGCGATTTTTATGGCTATTTTTTTTTTTACAAAATTTAACTCTAAAATATTTCTAATTCAGGAAAATTAGTAAAACTCGTCTGCAAGAAATTAAATTCATCCGATTTTGATGATTTTTCTTATATTAATTATAGTCATTTAAGCGTTTTGAATTTGCAGGAGAAAAATTTACAAGAAATAATTATTGGCGATTTTATTTCTAGTTTTGGCGATTTTCTGATAAATTTTGATACGATCGTTTTGTAAAATTTTTTATTAAAAAAGTATAATATAAAAAAAAATTATTATTAAATATATACTAAGATAAACTACATAAAAATGATTTTTGGTGAATGAATTTTGATACGATAATTTTATAAAATTTTTTATTAAAAAAGTGTAATATAAAAAAAAAATTTATTATTAAATATATACTAAGATAAACAACATAAAAATGATTTTTGGCGACTTTTGTCGATTTTTAAAATCAGTTTGGCGAAATAGGTCGGAAAAAATCTCACAAGCCTGGACAAAACATATCGCTCGTTTTGTCGTCAGAACTCAAAAAAACTTATTTGCCAGAAAACGAGTTTAAAGTTTTCAATTTGCACACATCTTAATGGGAAAAGAATATTCTATTTTGCTCTCAAGAGCTGAGTAAACAAGATATTTGTAAAAAAAAATTTATACAATACGAATAACGATATGAGAATAAATGCTGTATCATTAAAGTAAATGAGCGATATGTAAAACCGAAGAAGATAAAATGTTTCAAAAAAAAAAAAAAAAAAAGAAACAAATAAAGTTGGAACAATAATAATTACAATTTAATAAAATTAATAGACATGGGCCTGTGGCAAAAATTAAAATAAATAAACTTAATGGTAACAAACTAAAAAAGTTTGTCTTAAGTAGAACAAAAAATAAGCAGATTAAGTAACATGTGCATAATTAGCAAAGAAAAAACGACAATGACTGTTGTAAATTTAGAGATGGTAAAATTGAGTTTTTATAAAAACAAAGCTTCCAGCAAATTGAAATACGATGAATCAAAACAATTTACCTATTCCATTTGCAATAATGGCAGAAATCTACATCAACTGACACCACGCACAGTGGACCAAACACTAAGAACGCTGATGATGAAGCTGTAGTGTCCTTCAAAAACAGCTAGTTGTTCCGTTCCACCACGTGTTTGTCAGAATATTTACAATTAACTTTGGTGTTATTTATTCATTGATAATTATCACATGCAATTTGGCTAACAAAGCGATACGAACTTTAGTTTAATCAAATTATAAATATAAAAACAAAACCATTTAATGATTGAGGAAGCAAGTGACTAGATAGAGGAACAAATCCAGACAAATTCCAGGAAGCCACTGACTAACAGAAACAGATTTTTTTTTTGAGGAAAAAAAAGCGTGGCGCAGGAAGTTGTTGGCTGACCGAAGTTTAATGAGAAACGAATGTGAAACGACTGAGAATACGCTCTGATACGGCAGAAAAATAGAAAATTCGGGAGGAACAGTTTGTAAAAGTTAAAAAAAAGAAAAAATTTAAAAGACCAAAAAGGTCGACTTCGAAAGAACAAAATTATTTAAAAAATGAATTGAGAACATAGGAAAAGGAGCGTAAAACAAAAATTAATGCATTTATCTTAAAAGGTCTTCCGTGATAGAATGAAAAAAAATATAGTTAAAAATTTACAAATTCGAAAGAAAAAGAATTTTTGCAAAAATAAAACTTTTATATAAATTAGGAGCAAAAAAAAAAAAGAAAAAGAAACCCAACACAGCAAATCACTAACCGAGAGGCATAGGTAAGCCATAACAACCCCTTCAAGAGTAACGTTCGAGCAGTTTCTGGAAAAGCAGAATGAAGTGACTTCATCGAATATGATCATCTTACCTATCGCTGAAGCAGCAGTAAAAGTATTGTGCCAATCGACTGAATCATTACAAACAGACGACAAATGATCATGAATCTAAAAATAATGCATATATTTAAATTAAAGAAGTTTTTTTTTTAGATAAAATACTTATCTTACTTGCCTTTTTTTTTTTTTTGAAATGTGTATGTCCTTATGAACTTTTGAAATATTCTTGCTCTCTGCTGTACAGTCCGGCATATGTCCTCACATTTGTTGTTTAAGGTTAAATGTGTTTCATTGCACATAAGTTCAATTTAAATCTGAAGATTTCTCTTTTACATGTTTTCAGTTGGTTTTACAAATAAATACAGATTAAATGATTGAAGTATTAGGTTTGATTGACTTTCTCCCCTGCAAAACAGATACAGATAATCGCCTTATTGGAAAAAAAGAACTTATGTATGTTTGTATGTCTAATGTAAAACTAATGGTAAAGACATGCAGCTTAAAGCTGTAAAACAACAAAAAACTTAAGGAAACCAATTAATTAGAGAATTCAAATATGTATTGGCAAAGATAAATTTTAATTTTGCATCGCATCATGTTGTCTGATAATCCTTTTGTTATTTGAAATACAGAAAAAGTTTGTGGTTCTATGATTTAGTTAGAAAAATTAATAATATTGTCATTTAATGTTTATCATTGGAAAAAGTTTAAAATTATCTGGTAGGATGGTGAAAAAGTAAATTTAAGAAGTAAAATCGCAGATTTCTAGCAGCTTTTGTTTTGTCCTGAATACGACATTTTGGGAGTTTGTGGATCAATACATTTTTAGCTAAATTATTTTTTTATACTTTTAAACACTTCACAATCGAACAATTAAAAAAACTTGATAGTAACAAACCAAAAAATTTTGTCTTAAGTAGAACAAAAAATAAGCAAATTGAGTAACATGTGTATAATTAGTAAAAAGAACAAAACGACAATGGTAAGACTGTTGTAAATATAGAGATGGTAAAATTGAGCTTTCATTACAAAAAAAGCTTTCAGCAAATTGAAAAATAAGATGAATCAAAACAATTCACACATTCCATTTGCAATAATGCTAAGTATATAAAGCAGAAATCTACATCTACTGACACCACACACAGTGGACCAAACACAAAAGAACGCTCATGATGAAGGTTTAGTAGACTTCGAAAACTGCTGGCTGTTCCGTTCAACTATGTGTTTGTTAGTCAGAATATTTACAACAGACTTTGTTGTTATTTGTTCATTAATAATTATCACATGTAATTTGGCTTAAAAAGCAATATGAACCTTAGCCCGTTCAGATCACAAATAAAAAAATATAACAAAAATATATTGATTTTTTTAATTTGTTCTAACCTTGCGGCATTTCTTTGCATATATTTTTTTAATTTTCTGATTTTAAAATTGCATCTTATAGTAACGAATAAATTTTTGTGCAAGAAGTGATAACCAAGTCATTGAAGTTCAGAACATTTGTACAAAATCTTTAAATTATCCCACTGTGCCTCGTTGAAGAAAATTTTTGTCATGTGTTGTGGTGATTAATTTTTTAGGAAGTCAAATCTTTGTATGACATACTGGAGCTGTAAGTCTTACACTAATCTAATTTTGTAAAAATAAAACTTAAGGTCTTTGTAAAGTGCTAGCGTAGTGCTTAACTGAAAGCTTAAAGTCAATGATATTAATAAATATTTTCCACGCTTTCTATCGTTATTGATGATCCTGTTGTGGCGGTTTTTTCAAACTTTTGGTTCATTATCTAACATTGCAGAATATCTCTTGCATTAAACCAGCTGTGTCCAAGCCATATGCACAATCTGTGAGCTTTAACAAAAGAGCTTTGTGCTTTGACACCGACGAGAGCACGAAAGCCAATTAGATTTCGGCGACTAAAAGGCTTTATTGCTTACTTTGTAAAGAAACAAGAACAAATTGTAAGAGCTTTCAAAGCTGTTTACCTCAAATGCAAATGTCAGGGTATTTGTGGTGGAATATATGTTTTGTAAAACTTAGGCTGAGTTTACATCTGGCATTTCTTGTGTGTCATTTGCACAAAAAAGCGTAACCAACTAATTACTAATGAAAAACTGTTTGATTCAGACATATATTTATTGATTTAAACAGTTTGCATTCATGCTGGATTATATAAAATTGTCTATTTGTTATGTATGAAACTATTTAACTCAATAAATACGTGTCTGAATCAAACTGTTTTTCATTAGTAATTAGTGGTTACGCTTTTTTTACGCTTGTGTGGCATTTGGCACACAGATGGAAACCTGGCCTTACTCATACAGAAATACGTCAAGAAATGCTCCATAGCGACTTAATTTTCAAAAGCTGCGTTACCGATAAAATAAAGTGCTTTTCTTTTTAAATATTCAAACAAATTCAAATAATTTAGCTTGTCTTCTTTTTTTTTTTTGTTTGCATTTTGTTTTATTCAATCATTTCCAGTGGGGAAAAAATTAAGTCAAATGAATTATTCACTATTTTAAGTGGGTCTAGAAAAAAAGAGTTGGTATGCTTAATTAAAGTATTCAATTAAAATGAATTAATTTTCCAAATTGTATTAGCATAAAAAATGTTATTAAAGAAAAATGGAGATTTGTTGTAGCAATAAGGCAGCGCACACTGGGCCAGATTTGAAATAAATTCGGTAAAAATACTAAGTTTACTCACACACAAAGGGTTCCGTATGGATACTACATACTTAATAATATACGAACATTATAATATACAATCCAATATCTTACCTGATTTAGACATTTAAAAAAAAAAAAATAAAATTATTTTGGAAATTTTTAGTTTTAGCGCTTTTTTCCATTTTGCTGATTTTTTCGCTTTTTTTTTGCAATTTACCTAGCTTAAGCGTTTTTCTTTCGTTTCGACGATTTTTTTCGATTCATGATTATTTCTTTTGTTGGCGATCTTTTTTAGTTTTCGGCGACCTTTTTACTTTTGGATTTTTGGTCATACTTTTAATTTAAGCGCTGTTTTCATTTTGGAGATTTTTCGTTTCAACATTTTTTTTTAAGTTTGGGATTTTTTAGTTTTAGTGTTTTTGAAAATTTCAAGAGCTTGCTCAAACGATTTCCAAGATATAGCAAGTTGTCAAAATTACAGTAACTGTTGGTATACCCTTTAATTTTGACATTTTTTAAGTTTCAGTGTAGTCTGCATAATATTACATTAAGTTTTAAAATTTAATAAGGAGAAAGTGCTTAAGTCATATTATACTGTTTTGTACGAGAGCACTTTTAAGCTTTCAAGTTGACTTTTAAAGATTCACGTCTTTTGCAGATAAATTATAATTCGAAATATTATAAACAGCAAATAATTACGAATTAATTGCCTAAAAAATCGTATAAAATCAATGAGATTTTGCTCAGAAGTACTTTAGAATATGAGGATTCCATTGGTATCATTAACTAAAAATCAGCTTATCTCGACTTAAGCACTTTCTGCTTTTTGCCATAGATATAAATGTATGTATATTACATTAGGATTTTAGCATGTTTCGTTGCTCGCTTTGGAACACCCTTTAATTTTTAACCGTCATATATGTATTTGTTGTTGTAGCGGCCAAAGTTTAATATATTGTGTAAATATACAGATGGTTGGAAGGACATGGAGCGGAAACAATAGAGTTCTTTTTCACTTTAAGTATATGGAACCTTAAAAAAGGAACTTACGATTTTTTGCAATACACAAAAATATGGGAAAAAGTGCTTACTTTCAAGTTGGCTTGACAAGCAAACCGACACCTAATATGATACGATTTTTTACTTGATAATAACTACCCAGCGAAGAATTTCAAAAAAGGTAATCGAGTTTGGAATTAAGCATTTTTGGTGGAAGCACTTCCCTACTGGATTACCAACTTAATGATTTTAACAAGGCGTGAGACTAAAGTAATCGATTCTTGAGAAGTACTTACTTTTTTATTTGGCAACGTGATCTATTAAATCTAAAAGAATCATTCTCCTCATTTGACAACTTGTACATCATTTTTTATATTTTAGGTAATGTGATTTGTAAGCGAGTAATGAAAATTGGCAATCTAATGGTAATGTTTAATTTTTTGGGTAAATACTCATAGAGTAGAACTTTCAAGATAAGAAAACTGGATCTGTGCCGGACTTTTGGCACCAGATCAATTTTGTTGTCGTTTTATAGTAAAAAAAAAACACATTTGTCATTATATATCGTAATTTCTCGAAAAAAAGTTACATTTAATAAATATTGATTGCATTCATTAGTTCTTTTGATGAGCATATAAAAAACCAATAAAAATTTCACATTTTCATTTCTATAAGAATTTTATTTAAAGATAAATTTTATTTTAAAATATAAAATAAATTATACCAGCAAACCTTTAGCCAATTACACGCTCCATGATTCTACCTCACACATATGGAATACATACATTTATACACTCACACATAGAGAGATACATATAAAGGCACAGACATAAGATTTAGCAGACACATATATAAATTTTTTTTTAAATTTTTTTTTTTTGTTATTTATTTTATTGTTAATCCAAATATTAACATAACCAAAATTTTTGACAAAGCTGGTGTAATCTAATAATATATCAAGGCACATTCACCAGGTAGTAGCGGAAACGCAGCTGAGCTATTTTTTTTTTCAAATTTAAGTTCATCCGAAACTTCAAAAATTGTTTACGAAAGAGAAATTAAAAAAAAAATTTTAAAAAATTTTCAATGTGAAAAATATTTTATTACAAAAATTCTTTTGAAATAAATTTAAAAATATGAAAAAACTATTAAAAAATTGTGAAAAGTGCTAAACGTTGCTAATTTTGTTAGTGGTAGCTGCCGTGGAGAAATTTTTTAAATTTTATGTGAATAATTTTTATTATTATTGTGTTACAACAAATTCTATTTTTGATATTTCGAATGAACTAAGAACCATGTTTTTTTTTTCATTGTTGTATTTTTTCATTGTTTTTGTAATTCTGATATTACCTGGAAATAAATGTGCCTTGACAATATATTTTATTTAATAAAATTTTATTGCAAAGTATTGAGAAATGACATGGCATTTTTTTCGTTTTTTTTTATTATTTTTTTTTTTTTGTCTAAACTTTTTATATCATTTCATTGTATAGTAAATCATTTTTGATTCTTTCGCTTATAGCCAAAATCTAGTAACAGTTTGTGCACATTTCAGACCATCAATGTGACCAGGTTTAAATTTTTAATTTTAAATTTTAATGCTAAAGGAAGCATAAAACTACTAAAAAATGCTAAAAGGACAAACATATATTTTAATCGGTAAAATATAGGCTTCTGATAACTCACAAGCAATACAAGTATTTAATTTAATTTAAATAAAGCTAAAAAAAGTAAAAAAGATTTATTAAACATAAACTGCAGTATTTAGAAAAAAATTTTTTGTTTACAAAAGGTTTACAAAACAAATTTTATATGGGAATTTTTTTTTAACATTTGATAAACGTAAATTATTTTATTCTGAATAAGACCTAAAAAGTCTAACAACTGTACAAAAAAAAGTTGCATTGTAAAAATGTATTGAAAAGTAAAATTGCTTTGAAGTGATTTTATCGCATGATCACAAGTGTCGTTTTTAGTTTCAGTTCTGGTAACACTGTTCACCCATTTCTAATAATTTGTTCATAAAATCATTGCTACCGTATGAAATACGTGTGTATTAATTTTAAAAGGTGGCAACATACGCGGCATATGAATACAACTTGATGCTTTCTTAGTGTCACACAAGCTCACATATATCACAATATTCGCTATATGTATGAAGTAGTAAATGTTAGGAATTTATTGCAATTAAGTTTTTATTTTTATTTTTAAATTAATATAATATTTTTCGTTAAAACGAGATTTGTTATACCGATATATACTACATAAATAATTGGAAAATGCCATTAAATAATGTCAAATGCTAATGAAAATTTCAGCTATAAATTAAGCTAACAAAATGGCCACACTGGTCAGCATATAAAATTTTTGTTCACAAAACTCGGTAAAAGAACTTTTTTATTTTCTTTAGTCTTTATTAATTCAATAAAGGTGCATGTGTGCATGGGATACTCTCCCTCTCCCTCTCCCACTCACTCTCATTATCTCATCCAAATGTTCGTATTGTGCCTGTATATGTGTGTGTGTGGGCATGTATGTGTCAATATTTTTCTGGTGGCTGCTCATGTTACAATTTTGAAAATCTTTACGGATTTAAAACTTCAAATTTAGGTTGCCGTATTGTTAATAAAAAATAATAAAAAATCACACACATGCATTCTTTTTTTCTTTTTTCTTTTTGCTTTGTTTTCTTTGTTTTGTTTTAAAGTTTCAACAAAAATCAAAATTGCCATTGTGTGAATGTGTCGTGTGCTGCTATGTGTATACATACATATGTATGTGTGTGTGTGTGTGCTTTTGTATTTAAGTGGCCTGTATATATGAAAGAGCTTTCTGTGGTTTGTTGTTTTATGCTTGTGTGGATAAGTATTTGTGCGATTGTTGTAGGATTATTGTACGTACGACATATTGTTCTTTATTTATATATTTTTCTATTTCAATTTTGTTGGTTTTCTATGTGTATGCGTGTGTGTCTTTTTGTCTTAAGCTAAAGCATTAAATGGTAAATGGAAAGAAGGAAACGTGATTTAAAAAAAAATATTCTGAAAAATCGTTTTTGTAATACGTAAACTATGTATTTATAATCCATAGCAGAGGCAATAACAAAATGACAGGTACATGCTATATTGTGCTTTTAAGCAATAAGGTGGATTTTTTAAAACAAAATTTGAAAAATAATATCTCTTTTTTCCATAACGAGCCCACATGCTTTAATAAATGTTGGTATGATAAATTTTACAGTTTCCACAACTGATTTGTTTTTTTGTGCCAGTAATACCTTAACAATAAATCATATAAAATTACAATTTCCTACACTAATTCATATATCATTACCTTAATACAAAAAGGTTCTAACTAATTATTTTTAACCCCGACTAAAAAAGGGGTGTTATAAGTTTGTAGTGTGTGTCTGTGTGTCTGTGTAACTGTGTGTCTGTCCGTGTCCACATACAGGCCAAACGGCTGGACCGATTTTCATTTAGTTTTTTCTGTTTGAAAGATGACTTGATCGAGAGGGATCTTAGCTATGTTTGAAGAAAATCGGTACAGCCGTTTACAAGATACAACATCTTTTCTGAAAAAAATCTGGGGTTTTTAAATTTTTTAATTTTTGTTATTTTACAAGCTTTTATTTAGTTTCACCTGTCGCGTTGTCTGCCTGTAATAAAATTTTGAAAATTAAATTTAATCTACTTCCGTTTTCCGATTGAGCTCAAACTTTGCATGATTGTATAAAACGGATGACAATGCAATATTATTATGACGTAGAGCTGTACTGATGATGGCGGATAATTTTTGGACAATTTTAATATCATATAAAAAACCTGTTTAGTATAATATTTTAAAAGCTTGTTTAAACATATTGTTGATGGAAAATTGCGCTTGCTTGCAACGATAAAGTTACCTTTTCACATGCAAAGTTTATTTTGAAATGTCTTGAGTTTGTGGGAGAGAGGAAAAATGGGTTGGGAGCTTTTTTGTCTTCTCTCCTCAAACTCAAGACTCTGAGGCCGTTTAGATGAAGGGTGACATAGCTGGGACACGTCGTCAGCGACTCGACATGTTTGCACGTAATTTCTATTGAAGTGACAGTTTTAACTCTTCTTTTTTACATATCTCTTTCTCTTATATTTTTGTTATGCTATGTAATAGCAGTGTTGCCAGTTAGAACTATTTTTCTTTATTAGTTAATTTATGATGTTCATGAAATTATGAACAAATAAAGTAATAAGAGAAAAGTAATTATTGTACTTTGGTGGTAAATTAAAAAAAGTAAAACTATGCCGACACATTAATTCTACATTTCCAAAACCAATTGTCTCTTTATGGCAACACTACTGCAAATTAATGAATGAATGTTAAAAAAAATATTGATAAAATTAATATCAAAAAGTCACCTAACTATTGCGATAAAAAATCATTATGTAACGCAGCTACGTCACCCTGCAAGTAAACGGGCTTTTGGCAAACTAGACCTTGTGGGTATAAACTTTGCCGTCAAATCAGCTTTGTCTTTTGTTTTGTTTATAAAAACAAAACAACTCAGCTTCAGCGCATCTAAAGTTGCAACGCAAAAGTGCCGCCACAAAAACTTCCGTTAGATATTAAGATTATGAACATCTGAGCATATTGAATGAAAACTACTAAAACAAATTAAAGCTTTAAAATTAAACTGTAATTAAATTTATTTATTAAGTATTTATATGTCTTTAAACTTATATAAATATAAATCTAATATAATATATAAATAAACTTGATTGGAACTACTAAAAATTTAAATGTTTCTAAGAGCTCCAGTTTTGCTTATGTCGATGTTATTTATTTATTGTAAATCTTTGCAATTTTTAACTTGGATACTCGCATATACAATAAAGAGTGATTTTTACTAATTTTCGATGTCTTTGTTGTTGAAATTTTGGAAAACTTTGCAATTTTGCTTTACCGCAACACTGCAGCTATTAGCAAGAATACCTTTTCTTTTTACCTTTTGTTGGGTAAAAAGCTCGATAAAAGCCATTTGGCCGAAGAAATTAATTTCCATAATAAATTAAATTAAGCCATAATAAAAGAAAATAGCTTCGAAAAGTGAATAAAATCTACGCTGTATTATATGGAATTACTGTCTAAACACAAACAAATAAACTGCAAACAAAAATGTGTCAAATACACTGACACCAACATGTATTTACAATGGAAGTATAAAACAAGAGGGAACAAATCCAAAGCTAAAAGAAAATAAAAAGAAATAAAAAAACACACACATTTTCCCGTCCAAGTAAATAAGATTTTGGTTTTTTTTCTTTCTCAATAAAATAACAATAAGCAAATCAGTATCAATAGGTACAAGCAAACAAACTTTGTTTTGTTTGTACTTTTGTTTTTTGAGATTTGATAATTGTAGAAAAGAAAATTGTGGTAATATATTTTATTAAATGAGGTCCTGCGAAGGAAGATTCCTAGAAACGTAAGTTTTGTGTTCATGAGGCTTAGAAACGAAGATGAGAAAGAGAAAGAAATTCCTACAGTCGATTTATATAATCTCTGTAGTACAAGTGAGTCAATAATGAATAATGTTAATCCTGTTCACTGAGAAAAAAAAAAACTTTTTGAATGCAATGATTTTGGACATTATATTAATGATTTTATCATTATTTTTAAACCAATGCAACGCTTCATTCACATTACGAAAATTGTTTCATTAGCTGAAAAAATGTCATGTATACAACGAAATATTTTCATGCATGTAACGACATGTTTTTTTTTACTGAGCAACGTACATTTTCATATTCTAAATGAAAAATGTAATTATTGCAATGAAGCTTTTTCGTTTATACAATAAAGTGAGTTAGTCTTACATTTTTTAACGAACTATTTCATTGAATTAATAACATTCTTCATGTATATCATGAGATTATTTCTGGATTCATTAATTTAATGAATTTAATTATCATTGTATTTTATTCAACTTACGTATGTATATTGGGCACAGGTATCAGAAAAATGCTTGTATGGATATGAATAATTGGCTTCCTTGGCCAAGATTTGAACTTAGAACTCATTGCGTGGTAGTCAATGCGCTTAACGCTGCGGCCACAACAACCTCAAATATTATATAACTAGATACACACTAAATACATATACATATACCATCTAACATTATTTAATTAATCTAATTAATTAAACATTATTTAATTTGTTTGTAAAAGTTATTACTTAAAAATAAATATATAAAGGGTGTCCCAACAAGAACGCAAGACTTAAATTTTAAATAAAACACAGATAATTAAAAAAAATTGTGAAACTTTATTATATCGTAAAGTAGACAAAATGAGGTTATGTGTGGAACAACATATCGGACAGATGGCCGCCGCGGCTTTGCTGGCACACACGCGATCTTTTAATGCAATTTTCAATGCTGCGGTATTTTATTAATGCAGCGTCCAACTTCCTCTTTTAAGGCTTGAGTCGTCGTCGGCTTATTCGCGTAAACCACCGACTTCAAAAAACCCCAAAGAAAAAAGTCTAATGGTGTTAAGTCGCACGATCTATGCGGCCAATTCTGGTCTCCAAAACGCGAAATAACACGACCGGGAAATGACTGATGTAGCAATTGAATTGTTTCTCTGACTGTATGACATGTGGCGCCGTCTTGTTGAAACCACATGCCCTCCACATTCATTTCTTCTACATAGTGAATATGGAGACACCAATTTGATGAGCTCGGTTTCGAATTGAGGTGGATGTAGTTTGAGCGACATCATCTCGATCGGTCGCCCTGGTCGAAGGCGCGTTGTTGTCTTTACATCACTAACAGACCCAGTTTCGGCAAATTTATCCATTAATCTCTTTACAGTTGACTATTTAGGAGCATTATTGTGACCCCAAATTGATCGCAAATTTGCGAACTATAGCCGCAAAACTTTTACCATTTTGGTAAAACAATTTCACAATGAGAATACGTTGTTCATGTGTAGCCCTCCATTTTTACTAACCTCGTACCTTCTACTAGCAAACAATAACAATTGTTCAAATGTCAAACAATGACACTTCGAATGGCGCCAAATTTAAATCTTGCGTTCTTGTTGGACACCCTTTATAATAATAAAAAAAAAATTCATTGTCTTATATGCAGGAATTGAACCTGAGACTACAAGGGTAGCACACTGCCTACTAGAGAGCAGCAGGAAGTTTTCTTCATTGTATTTACGAAAATATTTCATTAAAGTTGCAACAAAACTATAATTTCCACAATAATAGATTAATTAGCATTGTAGTTTGATCTTTGATCTATGAACTTTAAATTTTGATATTCTTTTATGTCACCTATTTAATTTAAAATATTTTTTGTATGAATTTTACATAAAAACATTTATTTAAGTTTTTCACTACCCGAATGAACATTATTTCGTAAAATTAATGATACTACGAAATGTAGAATATTAAGCACTAGAAAATTTTCATTCCATTAATGAAATTTGCATCAATTTAACGTAATGTTCATTTTATTAATGAAATTTGTCATTGTATTAATGAAAGGGGTTCAACGTAACTGTTTCATTCCCGTTACGAAGTGTTTTTCTTTCAGTGTTGAACTTCTAAAACTTCTCAATCAATTTTTCTTAATTACTCTTTTGAAGGTTCCGTTCACCACATTTAAAAAGGACCCTATTATTTTCGCTACGATGGTTGTCTGTCCATTCCAGGCTGTTTTTCCGAGAGCAATAAGAGCTAAGGGCCTGAAGTTTTAAAAATTTTAGCCGCTGTCAAATATACAGACAGTTAAAAATTTAAGGGTTTTGTAAAGCGAGAAACAAAATGTGTTGAAATCTTAGTGTAATGTTAGATAGATACTTTAAATTTTAAAGTGTATTTAACACTGAAATTTAAAAAAATCAAAACTAAAAGGTATTCTAGCAGTTAATAAAATTTTGAATATGTATTTTTGAAAACCTGCTAAATCTTGCAAACTGTAAAAGGCAAATGAAGGTCTTGGAATATTCAAAATAAAATAAAAAATTTCTTAAAATAAAAAATCGGAAAAATTAAATAAATCGCTAAAGTGAAGAAATTTTCAAAAGGAACCACTAAAACAAAAAAAAAAAAGCGGTGAAGTGAAAAATATCACCAAAAATTAAAAAAAAGAAAAAATCACCATAAGTACAAAAACCGCCAAAAAACTAAAAAGATCGTCAAAAAAATAAAAAAAAAATCGCTTAAACGATACAATCACTAAAACTAAGAATATAAGTGAAAAATCGCCAGAAATAAAAAGTGTCAAAACTAAAGAAATCGCCAAAACAAGAAAACCACTACAACTAGGAAAATAACAAAAAAATCACCAAAATCGAAAAAATCGCCGAAACGAAAAACTAAGAAAACAATTAAAAAACAAAAATAGAAACTACAAAATTAAAAAGTTGTTACAATTTAGAAAGCAACAAAAATCTAAAAAATCATCAAAACGAAGAAATCGGCAAAAACTGAAAAAAATCGCCAAAATAAAAATATCTGTAACACTAAAATAAATCGCCAAAAACCGAAGAAATTGTCAAATACCTGATTTACATTAAGCATTTTTTTCATGAAATTAGTTCCATGAAAATTTTTTATTTGTCAATAGGAGGCCTGGGGGAGCAACTCATATAGAAAAAGCTGCCGAAAATCTATCGGAGATTTATTCTATGTCCTTTTTTATATACAATTCTCTTCTATAGCGCTGCAATTAGCAAAAAGAAAAAGTTTCGTGCAACAAAATTCATAAAATTTCATGAAAAAATGCTTAATGTAAATTAGGTAAAAAAAGTGAAAAAATTGCTATGAAAAATCATAAAAAACGAAAAAATCCCAAAAAGCGCCGAAAAGAAGAAAAATTACAAAAAAATAATGGCCAAAAACTTAAAAATAATTTTGCCGGGTACATTAAATTTCAAAATGTTTATTTGATTATAAAAGCTAAAGTTCGCATAATATTAAAAATGTAGCGCCCGTACGAAACTCTTCGCGTGCTAGTAAAAGTCACGCTTTACTGTATTTATCTATATTAGACAAAAGTCTAATCTTAGAAATGTCTACGCAGATTTTTGCTATTATGTTTTCTTTTAACAATAAAATAATAATCAATACTATTTAAATCGTAAGACTATTTAAATCAAGACTGTCTATATTTTACCATAGCATCTTTATGTTTAGTCTCTAAATTCAGTGGCAGTGAAAATCATCTATTAAATGACATTTCAAATCGTTATTTAATATCTTGATGTCTGTTAAAATCAAATAAACAGCCAAGCTACTAGAATCTTGCATAAAAGATACTGTGCTTCCAAATAATATCCTTTCCAAAGATTAAATTTTGAGTTTAAAAGGGAGACGTAACAGGGATTTACATAAATATGCAGCGAATGTCTTAAATAAAATATAACACTTAAATAATATAAATTTACTTTACTTGACTAATAAAAGAAAAGAAAATTGTTGGCTAAATCCCACTGCATTAAAATTATGTCCTTTTTAATATTCTTTGCTGCAGTAAGGCACGCACACAACTCACTATTTGCCCAAGCTATTTTATAATGTGGCCTTGTGTTGAATTTGATAGATTTGGCATAAAATTGCTCATTTGATAAAGTAAGAAAGTAAGAGACAAATAGTAAAATAAAAAAATTAAAGCAAATTGCCGGAAATGACTTAAGCAATAAAAATTAATGATATAAAAGTCAGTTCTTATGACTAGGCAAACTATAAGTATTTTGTATTCCAATAAAGTTTAAAGTGTCTAGCTACATAATAGAACGTAATTTTTTATAATACCCTGTGAAATATTTACTTACTCTGCGAAAGTGCCAGGTCCGTAGCTCTAAGGTTTCTCGAAAAACAGTCTATGACAGCCAGACGGATGGACATGGTACCAAAAAAATAAGGTTAGTTTTCACCTCTCGTATACGATGTGAAACAAGCTCACATTTATCACAGTGTATTAAATTTTTTTTCTGAGCAAAAAATTTCATTTATATAAAAATACCTGAAACATCGATAATAAAATACTAAAATTTTGCCTTTTCATACGTTCATTTATCTTATTGAAATCAACCATATAAATAAGCAAACTTGCCTTGTTGCCTTGCATTATAAGTCTAAAAATAGGTTACACAACAAAATGGGTTTATGATACACAATATATTGTTGCATTCAATATTTTTTTTATTTTAGTTTTGCATTACGCAAATAAAGCTGCATATATAACATTTTATGCACTTTTATACAAATGCAATAAAAGTCTTTGTTTTTTTTATTTCAAGTACTAAACGAAGTAAAAATACAATGGTAAAAAGTATTTAAAAAAATGCAAAGAAGAAATGAAACAAAAAGAATTTGTTTTAATGGATTTCACAATGCAAAATGTTTTAATACTTTTGTTTCATATAAATCTTCAATGTATAACAATGAATAAGGGAAAATGTGAACAAATAGATACGAACATGCTTACTCGTACTTTAATGCATTATACAAATGCATGTAGATGCATTTTAAAGTCCTGCACAAGAGCTCTTACATGAAATTTTAAGACATATGGGATTTATCATATGCTTTACTACAGCCAACGCTAAACAACACTATTGTAAAAAATTTCTTACAGTATTGTAGGTATAGGTGTAAAGAAGAAAATACTTTATGATGGAAGAATTTGTGATGCTTGCTTTTTCATATGCATGAGCATGCATACAAATGTTAAGCCTGTTCATATACACACACGTTGTGTGTATGATCTTTTATTTTTTTTAGCACATACGAATGCGAAAATGCATTGACATTAGTTGCATGCGAACAGAGGAACAGAAAAACATTTTTGCAGATTTTTTTTTGCATTATTCAGCAAGTTTTTTTTTTTTATAATTTATCAGAAAATAAATTAACTGAATCAATAACAATTTTTACCAATTTTTCTAAAAAAATATTAGTAAAAGTTTTATTTGAAAAAATAACTGAATCAAATAAAAGGTTCAACTATTTTTTTTTACTTTAAAAAATTGCCTTATTTTTATAGTTAAGCATTTCGTTCCCGATTTTGGAACTCGCCAGTAGACTTCAAACCAAAAATTTTTTTAATTTAGCTAACAAACTCCGTTTGTTTATGGTAAGACTCTTAATACTATATTGAGAATCACAATATACAAACATAATAAGTTTGAAAACCGCAAACAAATGTCTTAAAAAAAAAATAAAATGTTTTTTATATCTATAAAATAATTTGTAGAAGTAATTAAAAAAATCAGACAAATTTTTTTTGCAGTAAATAAAAATAAATTTAACTGAAAATAACAAATTTAAATAAAAAAAAAAATAAATCTAAAATTATTTTGTACAAATTTTACTTTATATAGATAATTTTCATTCTATACAGTTTTTTTACATAAAATTAAAATTGCAACAAATAATTTACTGGAACAGTTAATAACATTTGCTGGAACTAAATTATATTTCAAGACACACGTTTGTTTGAAAATTTTTTGGGAATAATTTTTTCTGTGTATAATGCATGCTATAATAATACATTTAAAAACAAGGCATATTTACATTTCAAGACTGTTTAAGCAGGTCTCTAATGCATGTAAATATGCTCTATACATGTAAAAGTTATCACCAGTGTGCACACTTCTACCGATATTCGGTAGATTCTACCGAATATGTTTGTGAATTTAACAATCTACCAATTTTACCGAACAAGGCCTGAAATCTACCGAATATTGTTATTTAGTAATTTAAGTCTATATATGTGTAAATTGCCCATTTTGCCACATAGCAGTGCAGCCGCAGAGTGGTAATTTTTTGTCATGAAAATGTGGATGAAACATTTATTCCTACCCATTGATTTAATAAAGTTTGCACAAAAGTTTAAATTCATAAATGGATCTTACATATAATCTTTGTAGTGAAAAATGTTTGTCAAATAAAAGTTATGTTAGTAGCTTTATAAAACCTATGTACAAAAACTGAATTCCTTTTATTTATGTATATTATTTTATATATGCATAGCATATCTATATAAATGGTAAGGGCAAATAACTGGGGTTGACACTTTTATATTGGAAATGCTTCATTGTTTATGGCAGTTTAATTTCCAATCACATGTGAAGTTTTAAATGTATTTTGGGACCTGTTTAGTTTGATACTCCTTGCACTTACCCTTTATATATAAGTACATATATTTTGTTATTTTTAATGTTTCTTTAAATTGTTAGTTTTTATGTTTCTATGAATAAAAAAAAATTTCTACCGAATTTCATTCAAATCTACCGATTTTTTTTGTCGATTCTACCGAATTTAAAAAAAATTAAGTGTGCACACTGGTTATCACGAAGATGCGTATGGAAGTGTGAGTGTGTGTGTGTGTGTGCGCTTGTGTGTCACTGTTATTATATTGCATTGTTTTATAAATACATACAAAAACAAACACAAATGTGTTTACTAAACAAATTTATTTCTTTATTTACACATATGAGTGTGAAAGAGAGAAAATGTTAAAGGGAAGCATTTTGATGTTTGCATGTAGGCAATAATAAAATAAAGTAATTATTTTTATTCTACTGCTTTGTTTCTTTTGTTGCATTAAAATTTAATAATATTTTTACTCTATCTTCAGTTGTACTGAATATGCAGTATCTTGACTTTCTTGGAAAAAAGTTTATACGTGAGTACATACATGTATGTATATATGTGTGTAAATTTTTGCACTCATCAAATAAAAATAAAGCATTAAAGTATATATGTGCCTTGATATAAAAACGCCCTAAATCATTATTTGTTTCAAATCGAAATTTTTTGCATAACAGCCGATTTGAAAAAAAAAACAAATGAGTTAGGGCGTTTCTATAATAAGGTAAGAATATGTTTATTTGCTATGCAGACTATGGAAAAAAAGGAATAAAAAAACTAGAAGAATTGTTGATATATTTATATTGTTGTAGGGAGTTAAATCAATAAGCACTTCATTACTTAGAGTCAAATTAGTTAGTGTCGTCGTCGGCTAAAGTTGTCAAACCTCGAAGAAATTTGAAATGGTAAAAACTTTTCAAATAATTTTTTCTTTGAAAGTAATGACTTAAGTTCGTAATTACACAAGATTTTCTACATTTATTGTCCATTACGGGAAACATATACTGAAAAAAAATTGCTTTTTGTGCCAGCTAAAATAAAAAAAGTAAAGTATGGTTAATTATGGCAAAAATGTTTATACATATGTCAGTTGACCTCAAGTATATCCGAGTTTTTTTTATGGTAAACTTAAAAGTTGGTTCAGAACTTATTTAGAAATTTATATCGAAGTTCTGCTTTGGCATTGGCCAAAGAGTGTAACTTTGGTAGGATCAGAATCATAATTACTATGTATGATGTATATACTTAAATAAATTATATATGAATGTATGTATGGATGCTGTCTTTCATCATAATTATTTCTGCAATACGGCCAGTCTTATGTACATATCGTGCCATAACCGCAAAAATAGCTTAAGCGACATAATTTTCAAACTTCAATTTTTGACCAAAAACGATCGTAAATAGTCGATTTTCGTCAAAAAAACGAAGTCGCTTAAGCTATTTTAGCGGTTATGGCTCGATATGTTGTTTGGCCCTCGAGAGTTTTTAATCTCAGTGCAACTCAGATGCTGGCCTCAAATGAGTGTATTGATTATCGGTTCTTTTGTAGACAATTACGCTGCTAGTTTCTATGTGAACAGAAAGTTACAAAAACATTTATAAGAATAATGTTTATAACATCACGGGAGTATGGTCCAGTCAGTCTGCCCATTTTTTTTGCAAACATATTAATTAAATGAATGAATTAATATATACGTATAAGTAATAATTATATTTTGCTTAAATATTACCCATAAGCCAGTTTTGATTCTTTAATGATGGATGCATTGTGGTGTAGTTTTTTAAAAGATAATTTTTTCATGTCACTTCTTGAAAAAAGTACTTTTTCCAAAACGTTATTTTGGAGCTTATTTCTTTTCAAAAGTTACTTTGTCTTGAGTTATTTTTTTTTTTTTTTTTGAAAATCTTATTTTTTTATAAAGTACTTTTTTCAATATGCACTATTTCAAAAATTTGTTTTGCCTAAAGGAACTTTTTTTTTTGGAAAAAAAAACTAATTTTAAAGGTACTTTTTCAGAGTATGCTTTTTGTAAAGCTACTTTTTTCAAAAGCTACTTTTTCAAAAGGTACTTTTTTCAAAAGGTACTTTCTTAAAAGGTACTATTCTTAAAATGTTTTTTTTTCAAAAGGTACTTAAAAAAATACTATTCTTAAAATGTACCTTTTTCAAAAGGTTCTTTTTTCAAAACCAATTTTTTGAACGTACTTATTCCAATATGTAATTTTTCAAATTATACCTTGTTTTAAGGATACTTTCTCAAAAGGTTCTTTATTTAAAGTTAATTTTTTATTCAAAAGGTACTTTAATTTAAAGGTACTCTATACCAAAGGTACTTAATTAAAATAGTATTTTATTGCAAATGTATTTTATTTAAAAGGTACTTACAGGCCTATTCACAGAAAAAGTCTCAAGTCACAACTTTTGTTACGACAGAGTTCTATATCTACTCTTGTGACTCGGTCTTAATTTTGTATTCTCGTAACATAGTCACAAAAATCCAAATTTTATAGTTAACATTCTATGTTAATGAAAATTATGACTTTAAAAATGATGGCATTTGAATATTGAATGAAGTCAAATAAAAAATAACAAAATATAAATACATTCGTATGTATATAAAAACCAAAATTATCGCATGCGAACTAACACTCTCAAATAATCTACCCCTGCCAATAATGTTGAACTCCCTTGCTGTCCAATATAGGTGAAATAGTCTATTTACATCATGGTCCCATGTAATGCGTTTTCATACAAGCATTCATGCTGCACGATAAGTGTTCGTTTAGTCTATAGCTATTCCATATGCGGTAGTTTTAGAGTTAGTCCGATGTAATGCAAAATTTTACCATTTGGTCCAACCCTAAGACATCGCATTTTAAATCCACCAGCTTTATTCATATATTTGGAGTAGTTTTGGAGTGCTTCTACTCCTCTAGTCCTTACATGCATGTATGGACTAGTCGCATTATCTGTACAGAATGAATCCCTATTTTACTTGGTCACGGCAGCACGCGTGAACGCCTGGACCACCTATCCTTTTTTTTTGTTTTGTTTATTATAGTCTGAAGAAGAATGATATGAAAGAAAAAAATTGAGAAAGTAGTGCGGAACAGAATAAATTGTGAAAATTTTCACTGTTGGTATTTTGTCTGTTTTAATAATATTGGCCTAAATATAATTTAAAGCCTGCTCAGTTTCTTTCTAAGTGTGAACAAAGTCGCGGGAAAAAATATAAATATAAGGGTAAAATCTTGGAGCACAGCTTGCTCTTCGATTGTTTGTGGAAATTGTAAATCACTCCCAAAATGGGCAATTAGCATAAATGTACATATTATGTACATATATCCCTTCTGCCATTTCTAAATTATCTTCTCTTTTAATATTTCATATTAATTATTTTAGTTTAAAATGCCTGTCATAATTCCTATGATTGTCTACATTCCTACTGCTTTATTCATAAAAAATATTTCAGTTTATTAAGCGCTTATTTGACATATTTCTACGAGAAATTTGTCAAATAAGCATGTAATAAACCTAAAATATTTTTTATGAATTAGACCGCTAGTCTTTATTTTAAAAATGTATGTTGATAGAATTTTGTTTTGAGAATCGGAAATTTTTGTCTTTAGTCACAATGTTAAAGTTATGACTATTTTTCAGTCACAATACTCTTTCTGTGAATAGGCATGTTAATTTAAAAGGTATTTCAAAAGGTTATTCAAAAGATTATTTATTCAAATAGTTCTTTATGCAAAAGTAACTTTATTCAAAAGGTACTTTTGACTAAATGCATGATTACAAATCAAACGATATAATCTTGCATTTTCTGAAATGAATATTGAGCTGGCACTTACCATTAACAAAATGAAAGATGCTAATGCATGATTCATATCAATGAGGTAATAGACACGGGAGTAATTTTTATGCCGGCCCAATTTTTGTTATTTTTAGAACACACGAGACTAATTAATCTGGCATAAAAATGTATTATTTTAACATTTGCTGTTTTTAAATCGTGTATGTATTGGTTTTGTGCCGATGATGCGGGGTTGTGCCTGGTTGAAAAATTATGCCAAACACAATAACACTCTCTTTGCCTCTCTCACCTACAAACTGCTATGTTATGCTAGCACAATTGTTCTCGTGTGTGATAGCTGAATGAGACTGTCGTAAATAAATGCATGCCCATGCTTGCAATGTGTATTGATTCATATGATTAACTGAAGCAATGAATCATGATTTGATTGTTTTGAAAACTTCTTAAAACCCCTTCTGACAAATATAGTTTTATGGAATATTATAAAATAAAAAAGCTAGGCTAATTTCATTTGATAAAGTATTTTAATACGAGAAAAATATTAATTAATAAGCAATGTTTTATTAGCTTAAGACTTTATCTAGTCAACGTGCTTTTGTGAATTATTTGATAACTTTACTAAACAATCAAACAACAGTAAGAGTTTTTACTTATTTGTGCTAATTGCGCTTTAAAAAGAGAGTGAGCTAATGACAGTCAGTTGTCAAAGAAGTAACACTTCAAGCAACATCATTACGCTCATTTACTTCAATAGTGACATAACTCAAAAAATGAGTTTTTTGAGTTAATAATGCAGAAAGATGCGGCATTTCGTATTTTATCTTGTGTAAAAATTGCATATAAATAGCTTGTACAGGGTGGGCCAAAAGAAACCAAGGGGTGTAAAAGTTTAATAACTTTTTTGCTTATTAATTTTTTTTTATTTTTTCTTTCAGATTATATAGACAACACTTGAAGAATTTATAATGGAGAGGTTTAGAACTGAGCAGAGAACCAGAACAATAGAATTTTACTATTTAAATCAGAAATCAACTTTATTGAAAATTTGATTATGAGTGATGAAGCTCATTTTCATTTGAATGGCTTTATTAATAAGCAGAACTGTAGGTTCTGGGGCTTTCAAAATCCAAGAGCCATTCATCAACGCCAATTGCACCCCATCAGGTATACAGTATGGTGTGGGATCACATCTGAAAATGTCATTGGGCCCTACTTCTTCGAGAATGAAGATGGAAGTGCTGTATCCGTAAATGGAGAGCGGTATCGGTTTATGATAGAAAATTTTTTACGTCCTGCTCTTGAAAACAGACCTGGTATGTGGTTTCAGCAGGACGGAGCCACTGCCCATACTGCCCGAGACACAATGGCACTTTTAAGTCAAATTTTTGGAGAGCGAATAATTTCTCGAAATTCGGAAATTATTTGGCCAGCGCGATCGCCAGATTTGACAGCACCCGACTATTTTCTTTGAGGTTTTTTGAAGGAGCGAGTGTATGTGAACAAGCCAGAGACAATCCTTGAACTCAAGGCAAACATTGTTGCAGAAATTCGAACGCTACAGCCACAAGTTTTGAAAGATGTTATGGAAAATGCTCTAAAAAGAGCCCATCAGTGCGAAGCTGAAAACGGTGGTCGTTTAAGAGACATCATTTTCCATACTTAGTGTAAAAAAATTTCCATTTTGTATATTATATAATCTGAAAGAAAAAATAAAAAAAAGTTAATAAACAAAAAAGTTATTAAACTTTTACACCCCTTGATTTCTTTTGGCCCACCCTGTACCATCACCTCCTGATAGAAGAATTTTTTTCATTTCTTCATTGAGTTGTATCCAAATTGAAAATTTAAAACGCGTTTTCTGCAAAACTGGTTTTTTCGAGTTGTGCCACTATTGAAGTAAATGAGCGATTAGTACATATTGATGTTAAAAAACAAAAATTTAAAAAAAAAAGTGAATTAGCTCATACAGTTCTCTGCTATGCAATACTGATGAGGGAGGGTGCTCTGAAGCTACATTAGGATGTGTATCCGCTATTGTCGTTATACTTCAGTGACCAGTGACCTTGTCTTCATCACTTGAACTTTCGGACAATAACTGACAGATGTGCTCACGGGTGCCCCTGCTCACGGTTGCAAAGCACCGGGTATAGGTAAGACGCCAGACCATCGCCACCATGCATTCTTTTAGAATAAACCTATGGCCCATTCCTCAAGGCACATAGGTTGCAATCTTTATATATAGTTATCCCTGTACTACATTCAAGTACCTTGCTGAGGTACTTTGAGCTATATAAATTCTGCTGCCATGTCCGTGCTCATAGCAGCTTCTGTTTAATGGCAACAGCAACTAGAATAATGTCTGGCTGACCGCGTCAAGCCAATTACCAGCACTGATTTAACACTGGGAAGCCAAGAGTATTCTCCCAGTGCTTTTGGTAGCAACCAGAGCCACCACGTTTATTATCTGGATTCTCACGCTACAGGTGCTGTGTATGCACCCACAGCGAGGTCCCCAAGACAATTTTTAAACCATTGCTGGCACAGCTCCGCCACTCATCAGAGTTTGGGCGCATGCTTGTATCGCCAAATAACTAGTGCCTACTCCACACATACCAAAATCATCCCTTAAGCCCCGTGGGGTAGGACGAACTTGGCATTTTAGCGAAGGAAACTGACGACCGCTACATGCACTCAAAACTTCAAAGCAGCTCGGCTGTCGGGCAACCGGCACCCGTGGCACCAAAAGTAGCCTCTGGTCAGATCTCGAAGTTCCACCACAAGGGCTTCACCTCTATCGTCTTTTGAGCTCAGGGGCAGTTCTAGGTGACGCTGCACCTAACTGGCATCAACAGGACCTGTCTTCCTTTTATAAATATGTGCACATCCTTTGCTCTGTTTGTGTTCAGAGATCGGGTAGTAACACATAAGTCTTACACGGGTAATGAGCCAAAGGTCCGTCAGTGGAAAAAGCTATATTACCCTAGCTGCGGCCCCGGGATTGCCACACCCGTAGTCTATAAATAGACTCCCCTGGGCGAACAATAACTGACACAAAGAAACGCTAATGCATATCAGAAAAATGCGTGCTGTTGCTATTTTAACTCCGGTTTTTAAGTCAAAGTGCTAACTACTTCAGCCAACGAAGAAAAAGAAAGAAATAGAAATAAGGATTGGGATATTTTTTTTATACGTACCACTGTGAGCGCCGATTGACCAAAATTACTCTAACATATTTGGATTTATTCGGTCTGGTCCTGTCTTTCTAATATAAATTTTTTCTTTGGCTCAATGAAATGTTTTTGCCCTTTTACTCGAGACATGTCAGTTGTTCACCGTATCAAAGTTGGAATAAATTACAGGCGACAACCATTTGAATAGCAATTAAGTAAATTAGCTCTTTAAGTAATTGCTACCCTTGTAGTATGAATAGTATTTTACTTACATGCAAAATTTGCATGTTTTTGAAAAAAGAAACTTCTCAGAAGTCTGACAATATTATGCATTTTAAATATTCTAAGAGAATGTAAGTTTTTGATGGAAAAATTATATACATATTTGAAATGGTTAAAACATTTTTTTGTAATATATGTTTAGGATACGTTGCAAAATAAAAAATAATAAAAAATAAGCCTAAAAAAATATTATATTAAGTTACCTTGATCTCTTGGGTTAACATAGGCACAATGGTATTTGATGAATTTAAAAAATTCATTGCAATCTAACAAATGAATTCAAAAAGGAGTTAAAACTTAAAAAAGTATTTGTGTTATTTTTATAACTTTTTCCCTTTCCCTCATTTCATGTGCAACATAAGACGCCTTGTAGGCCACTAAAATCCAAGATTTTGTTGTTGTTTATTTTAACGTTTTGCCAGTTTTGATACAACTATATATCGTACATGTGTAGTTTTTTTTTCGTTATGTTGAAATATAATGCACATAAATACATACGTAAAATGTAGTTAAAGTCTTTACGAAAGAATTGTTGGAAAATAAAGAAAAAAATTGGAAGAAAAAAAAAAATAAATAATAATAATCTGTAACAAGCAAAAAACAAAATACCCCAGCAAAAAATTTCAAAAAAGGTAATCGGGTTTGGAATTAACCTTCATAGGGTCTTTGGGTCAATTTTGACCCATTTAAGGAAAAAACTTTGATTTTTTCTGAAAATTAGTAATTGATCTATGTCATATTTTCTGACTTTTATTTAATTTTATATCTTAACAGATATAGTAGGTTTGCGGATATATAAACTTGCCAAAGAAAATTGTATGCAAGATTTTACACTAGAGATCTTCGGGCCAAATTTGACCCGTGTTAAAGTTTGGAAGTGTTGTGTCTGGAATAATGACGACGATTTCGAAAATCTAACACGACTGCAGATAATTTTTTTACATCTTATCGGTTGGAACAATAAATACTGAGATCACAAATCACTTTAGTTCAAACTACACATAAAAATATAAATGAGTTACTACCAGAGATAATATATGTGTTATTATCATACGTGTTTTTATTTTACCAAAGATAGTACTCGTACCCTTCTTATATATATTCCGATAAAAAAAGTCTGTCAATCTTCTTAGTATAATATGGTATGGAGGGTAAATATTACGTTTTTGGGCAACAGAGGGGAATCACAATGGAACCACCAACCCTTCCTAACCTAGCATAACCTTCTTAGTACTTTGCATCATATCTCTAAAGTTAGTAATCGCCAAGACAAAAAACTGCAAATATGATTATATTACAATAAATAAATGGGATAAAGTTAGATCATATTTTACTTGCAGAAGAAAGACTAATCAATGTTGTCAACTGATGGTTAGTAACATGCTAGATATATAAGCTCACAATGCTTTTGTGATATCTACATCAGCTAATAGCAGCTGGAAATAAACTGTTTTGCAAAACGTCGACTCTTCTATATATAAAGCACCAAAAGACGTTATCAATGTCAGTATTTTCACAGAAAGTTGCACTTAAACTACATGACGTGAATAAGTAGCCATAAACTTCAACTAAATCCAAAGAAAAAATACTTGAACAGGGTAAAAACAGAGCAAAAAAAGTCGTTGCCAATTTATCCTCAACATAGAAAATAAAACATCAGTAGATACTATTATAACTTGCGAAAACTTTATATGAAAACTGCACTCTGAAACAATTACTTTATGTACAATTAATATTAATATCGATTTAATATTATGTTATTGTGTATCATGTATTAATCTTATTAAATCTATGAAATAATGTTCTCGTTCATTGGCAAAAAATGAATCACAAATAAATGAAACCAATACATAATTTTCAATTTTCAAATTTTCAACGATTTTAAAGACCCTATGAAGGTTAAGCATTTTTGGTGGAAGCTGTTCCTCAATGGAATACCAACTTAATGATTTTAACAAGGCGTGAGACTAAAATAATCGATTCTTAAGAAGTACTTGCTTTTTTGATTTAGCAACTTGTTCACGTAATCGATTTAATCTGAAATAATCATTGTTTTCATTTAGCAACTTGTACATCATTTTTTTTTAAATTTAAGTTAATGTGATTTGTAAGCGAGTAATGAAATTTGGTAATCAGAAAAGTAAGTCATTATATGGCAAGTAGTTCTGATGGTAATGTGTACTTTTTTGCTGTGACATGTTCAAATAGAGGGAGAACACTATAAAATGTTAAAACAGAAAAATTAAAAATAAAAACATACACAAACAGCAAAATATTTGCAAATCCAAAAAACGTTGAAGTTGCAAAGAGTGTAGTAGAAGTTCTAGAGCATTGCAGAGCATCATTGAGACTTTGAACATGGACTATGAACACAAATACAAAGCAGTAGCATCAGTTTTTGTGTTCGCATACAAACAAACTTAATAAAATGGCCAGCAAATCCAATACTATTGCCTCACGTTTTGTGTTTAACTATTTCCAGCAACTTGATATTGTAATTCTCTGTTTGTGTTTGTGCATGTATATGTGTGTGTGTGTGAATGTGTTTGTTTGTTTGTTTATGCTTGTGTTTAAATATATTTTAACTGCTGTTGAAATGTGTTTATGACTCACTGTCCGTCTGCCAGTCTGTCTGCACTGTTTATTTATGTGTAGTTGGTTTATTTGGTTGGGCTCTACTTGTCGGCAAGAATTTTGCTACGGTCCATTATCAAAAAATTGCTTTGGAAAACTTTGCCATATTTTTATTGTTTTCTTTCATTTTTATTATTTTCTTTCACTTTAACTTAACAGCTTTCCAAACAAGAAAACGAATAACACACATTTGAAATTGTTTCCAATTTAATCGTAAAAGAAACCAACAAAAACAGCAGGCAACTACCGCTTGCAAGAAAAATAAACCAGAGGCATGGAAAAAAAATGTTTTCCATTTCCGTTTTTTGAAGTTGAAAACATTTAGGGAAAGGGACGGTATTGTTTATTATTTATAATGGACAGCAACAACAACAATAAGCAAAAGCTAAAATGTAAGAAAGAAAAAAAAAACTTTTAGTGTTCAAACTTTCTTTAAAGAGTCTATTGCAAAAGTTTTAATGCTCAAGTCCATGTGTAAGTCATCCCACTATTATGTCGCTATTTTGTTTGTATTAAAGAAAATTAAGTACATCTCATTACATTTTTATTTTAGGAAAGTTATTGAAAATCGCTTAAGAGTATAAGATCTCCAATTTGAAGTTGGTCTATTGTAAAAATTAAAATTTCTTCTGAAGTTCTAAAATAAGCTGCATTTATTTTAATATTGAAAAAATTATGTGTTTCCAGAAAATTATAAAATGAACAGGAAAAATTTTAAATATATATGGTTAACGAATTTTTTTGGAGAAAAAAAGTTATTAATTGCCTTAGACTTCTCATTTATTTCGGACATTGCGGTAAATATTTTTTCATATAGTCTGACGTGTAAAACATTAAAATAAGCACAGAAGTTTAATACTTACAATATTTAAAGTTTACCTAAATGTTAAAAATATTTCAAATCGTTACAAAAGTTAATTTTTCATAAAACAAAAATTTTAATTGAGACATTTTTAGATTTTAATTGAACTATAGTGAATTTTTAATCAGAAATAATTTTAAGTCAGGCTTAAGTTCAGTAATTTCAATTCTTTTATTGAATGAAATATTTTTATTAATTAATGTGAGTTTCTAAAGAAGAGAAGAAAAATTAAATTGGACTTTTAAGCTGGGGGAAATACCGATATTTTTCTGTGCAGCAACGCACTTCATTAGCACCCTAGTCTATCTATTTGGCTAGAGATTGTTATTAACATCAGCTATTTAACCTAATTTCTAATGAAATGGAATGTGAGAAATGATTGTTGTGTACAATTATTGATTTATCTTTGGTAAATACATATGTAAGTATCACTATTTATTTCCCCTGTTTTTCAATTTTTTCATTTTTCTATTTAGGTTAGCACGAAGTTATATTACTCTATCTACGTATGTTTAACTATTCTTGCTTATCTTTTACGATCATCACATTAATCTAGGTGCACGGCAGTGCGCCAGGCCAACTTCCGGCCAGTGCACGTAGTGTGTATATTTAGAGGAAGCCATTCGAGCTGTTTTTACCCTCCTCTTAACTTTGTTCCCGGCGACCGTAAAATTATGAAATTTAAATCATAATTAACTTCATGTTACCTTATATGCAAAGTTTGAAAGTTTTACAATGAAAGGTTCTGGAGATATGGAGGTGCAAAAAGTGCATACTTTAAGACATACTCTGACTGACTCACTGACTCACTGACCTACTGACTCACTCATCAATATTATGAAGCACTTCCGCTATAGCTAGAGATCTGAAATTTGGTACATAAGTAGATCTAGGTGAGCAATGAACTAGAAAAATCTGAAAATCTGAAAATTTTAACCCAGGGGGCGGGGCTACGCCCATAAAAATTAAAATTTCTGCTAGTGAGCTGAAACTTGTTACACAGCTGGGTCTAGGTTGGCAATAAACTAAAAAAAATTTTTTAAACCCGAAAACTTTGGCCAGGAGGGCGGGGCTACGCCCATAAAAGCTAGAATTAAAAAAGCAAATCTGAGGCACATAATGGAAGCTATTTTATTGAAATTCGGCATATATACTGCGATGGGGCAAGCCTAAAAATTTTCATTAAAAAGGGGGGCGTTGACACGCCCATACAATTTCAAACTCTTTTTCGTGTACTACGGCTCAGCATATTTAGATATACTATTTCTGTGTGTATTATTATCCGTTTGCAACGAAAGTTGATACAAATAATAAACACTGTCCGAAAAAAAATTCTTGGGTTTGGAAAAGTGGGCTTGGTTACGCCCATGTATATTGAAAATTATAAGTTGCGCTAAGGAGCTGAAATTTGGTGCACAAGTACGTATAGGTGAGAAAACAACAAAAAAAAACCTGAAAACCTAGAAATTTTAGTCAGAAAAATTTTAGCTATAAAAATTAAAAATTGCGCTTATGAGCTGAAATTTGATACACAAGTAGGTCTAGGTGAGAAACCAACTAGAAAAATCTGAAAAATCAAAAAATTTTACCAGAATGGGAGGGGCCACGCTGCTATTGTTTGAACCTGAAAACTTACAGCCTTATTTGTAAAAAAAAAAATTTCTTATGAAAATTTGTCATAAAACACCTTTATAAAGCCTTAATAAGTTATATAAATAAGGCTGTTAATATACAGCTTTTAACTTAAGCCATTTTAGTGAAACCTTGCATATACGTTACACGTATACAATACTTTGAACTATCACCTAAAAAAGTGGTCGTGATCACTCCCATAAAATTTTAGCCTTGTGTTTAATCTACTTCGGTCTAGCATATTTTAGAAGAAAATTAGCATGAACTATAAGCGCTGCTCTCAACAATATTGTGATTTTAAAATTATAAGGTATAGTTCACCCTAGACAGCAGAAATTTTATACACAAGCAAGTGTAGATGAGTAAGCCAATGGGAAAATCTTAAACCAAGAAATTTTATCAGCTTCAACTCCAATTCGCACTAGTGAGCTGAAGTTTGGTACACAAATTAATCTAGATCAGAGATCACTAAGAAAAATCTAAGAAAAATCTAAGAAACCAGAAGTTTCAATCAGGGATTTGGAAAAAGCACTGTAAACTAAAAATTAAGTTTAATTTTATTGAAACTTTTCATACACATTGCACTTATCCAAAGTAAAAATTTCATGTAATGTTGTGACTTCTCCCATAAAATTGAGCTTTTTCTTTCATGTACTTTGTATTTCTCAATAGCTTTTTCCTACAAAACTTTACATGAATCATAATCACTAACAGATATAAAAGCCGGCGGGCCAGGCCTATAAAATTTTTGCGTAATATTGTGCTGTAGGAAGCTGAAATTTTGAAGACAAATAGTCCTAATTGATTTACTTAATCGGATAATCCAAAAATTAAAGCACCAGCTACCCTATTGAAACCTTGCATGCACATTGGACATGTCCTTTTGATTTATGTACTTCGGCTAAATATATTGAGAAAATAGGCGGGATCTCGTCCACTAAAATGTACGTTGTATTTAACATGTTTCTTTCCAGAGGACTCTTACCCAATTGCGTACACACTAGCGATCCGTTGTAATGAAACAATGGTGCATTTTTCATATGTACAATCCAACACCCATCAAGCTCTAATCTATTATTTTATGTAACTACGCCATTTTCAACTGGTATAGTGACCATGAAAAGAAATAAAACACACTAAAAATTTTAAGTTTAAAAAGTGTTATTACAGAAAATTTTTCAAAAAGTAATCAGACCCTCACAAAAACATCAATATGAAAAAATGCCAAGTTCCTATCAAAAATTTCGGCCATCAAAAACAGTGAGATATAAATTTACCTCTTTGTCTGCTCGTCACACACGGCACTCACTCTGCCGACACTCACAGTTGATACACCAATAAAGACTCACTGGCTTTACTTACATCCTTACACACGTCTATTCGCTGCGCTGTTCCCTTTACTCCAGTCGACACGATATACTCCACAATAATCTCAATTCCACGACAGACTTTGCTGTCACTACAGACTGTCCTATAGTTTCACCTTTTCCCAACTCACGTGTAAATCAGAGACTGCTCTTAACTATCAACTCATCACTGTATCGCAGACTATTATTAATTCACAACTTAATTATCAACTCACTTGTTCACACGCAACAGACTGACTTGTTTACAACTGACTTGTTCACAACTAACTCACAATTGCAACTAACTTACTCATTGGCTGCGTCATCTCTTTTTATATTCCACACAAATACCACTAGAAGTTTCAAACAATGTCTAGACGATCATTATCATCTTATGTGCTGTTTTCAAAGTGCCTAATTAAGTTCATGTGGTAACCATGTACATACATGTGTATACACATGCGTGTGTACATCATTAACTAAGCAATACACGGTGGTTGTTTATCTTTTGCTTTTCGTTTGAATTACCATGTATGTATATGTGAATCTTCTTAATAAGCAGACGCTTTTTGTTGTTGCTTTTGCTTGTTTACGTTTAATCAAGCTTATACATACATATATGCTTACTTAGTTGTTTGCTACTATTCTAGATTATTCTTTACATTGACCCTGTAGGAATATTTTCGCGTAACACTTACATTAACCCTGTTCGAATATTTTTGTGTAATGCCGCTTAACCTTGTCCATTTGGCCATTTTGGTAACAATATAAATTTGTAATCGTAAGGGTGTCAAATAATTTCTAGATAATCTGCTAACTTGGTAATATTTTTACCTATATAATTATACAGTATTCTCTCCTTTTTTAGATAGGTAAAAATATTGCCAAGTTAGCAGATTATCTAAAAATTATATGACACCCTTACGATTACAAATTTATATAATGCATAGCATATTTCAGTGTTAAGTATTGTGGCAAACAAGAACTTGGTCAAAATTTATATCTCACTGCTTTTGATGCCCGAAATTTTTGATAGGAACTTGGCATTTTTTCACATTGATGTTTTTGTGAGGATTATTTTTTACTTATTCGATGTACCGTCGGTACATTCATGTAAGTATTATAGTAGTGGATATTATGTTACTTTCTTCTTGCTTTCTACAGTTGTGAACATATTTTTGTCACGTTCCCATGATGAATTATGTGATTAGATTTTAATTGAACTATAGTGAATTTTTAATCAGAAATAATTTTAAGTCAGGCTTTATAAGCCTTAGTTCAGTAATTTCAATTCTTTTATTGAATGAAATATTTTTATTAATTAATGTGAGTTTCTAAAGAAGAAAGAAATATGGAAAAACAGGGGAAATATATAGTGATACTTACATATGTATTTACCAAAGGTAAATCAATAATTGTACACAACAATAATTTCTCGCATTCCGTTTCATTAGAAATTACGTTAAATAGCTGACGTTAATAACAATCTCTACCCAAGTAGATAGACTAGGGTGCTGATGAAGTGCGTTGCTGCACAGAAAAATATCGGTATTTTCCCCAGCTTAAAAGTCTAATTTAATTTTTCTTCTCTTCTTTACAAACTTATATTAATTAATAAAAATATTTCATTCAATAAAAAAAATTAAATTACTGAACTTAAGCCTGACTAAAAATTATTTCTGATTAAAAATTTTAATTGTTTTGGTCCAAAGTAAAATTTTATAAAATATATTTTCCAAATAAAAGAAATATTTTTGTAGCTTTTTCTTGAATAATATACTTTTAATAAAAAATACCTGAGAAAACTGAGACAAATATTTTAATTTAAGAATTTCTTTTCTTGTTTATTTTTTATAAAATATATATTTTTTTCAAACAGATGCAAGAAATTTTTCCCAATAATTTTATTTGAATTTTCTGGTGTTTGTAAGAAATTTCATTCATATATAATTTAGAAAATACTTTTTTCAGCATGTGTTTTTTTTTAAATAAATACTTGAAGAAATCTCAAATATTTTATTAATTTAACACTGATAAAATATATATGTATCTATGTTTTGTTTGTGTTTTATATTGCAAGTGTGTGCACAGAAGTTTATTTTTATTTCGTTATTACATTTTACTAAAATAAACTTAAATTTTATTAAATATGTATCAAAGAAATACAAATAAAATGAAAATGAAAATCAATTTACAAATAGTCGTAAGAAATTAGTGCAAAATTTTTGTCGTAAAAAATTTTCAAAATGCTTGCAATTATTTTAAATATCTAGCAACATTTACTAGGTTTTTGAAATTAGTAGAAAACCTTAAATGATTTTTAATTAAAATGCAGAAATATTAGCCTACTAGTGAATAAAGTAGCATTTTTATATAAAGAGTGGCCGACAGTAGAAGCAGTTATCCTAGAGTAATGCAATTTGACACGTTCACTGTAAAGAACCAGCGTTAGATAAATATCAAAATTGCTAAATATCCATTGAAGCATACGTACTCTGGCCATATATCTTTTAGTTAAAAAATCCTATAGGAGAAAACATAATAACTTTAAATTTGTAAAATTACTTGCGCAAACTATTTATATATGTCTTTAGTACCTTTGTAAAATGTTATTAGAATCAGAGGAATTATATTTATTGCTCAAAAATTTCCTTAGAAATAAATACAATACATACTCTAAAAGGCAAATTTTTAAATTTTTAAGAATAATATTTGCTACAAGGAACTTAAACTTTTTTTAAAGTGATAGAGTAAAAAAAAATTTAATTTGGTGCTTAACCATATAAAAACTCGTATCCTTCGCATATTGTATAATTAATTAATTAAATTAATAAATTAAATATTCCATAACAATTAAATATTTAAATAAAAGTTAAAGTCGCAAAAATAGAATTTCAAAACAATATTTCTGATCTTCTCCAAGAAAAGGGACCTAGTGTGTGAAAATGAGGTTTTGAGAAAAATGCATTTAAAGTTTCATTACGCATTATCACTTTGAACACACCTTCAGTTGGGATATACGATTTGGTATGGTTAGTTATGATTGGGTGACGACTTTTATTTCATCTTATTCTACACCCTTTTAGGCACCATATTCCACTCTTAAGTCCAAACACGTTTTTTTGACACACTAGACCCCTTTACACGGACAAGGTCACATATTATGAATTTAAATTCCTGCTCTATTTTTATTACTTTGTCCACTATAGTTTGTTATCACACAAAATATTCTTATGCTTCAATATTTTAGTATGTAACTTTATACAATATTGTTAAGTTTTTATCCTTTAGAAATTATTTTTTTGTGGACTCGAATGTCTGCAAATCAATAAAATACCCCAGTGTACTAAATAGGGTTAAACATAATACTTTATTTACTAGTTACACTTATCTAATGAAATCGAGAGCTTGAATTCCCACACAACTTAAACTACTTAAATCATTTACAACTCGTTGCAACAACATCTACTCCGCTGTTGTATTTAGGCGTCTCTTAAAACTAGCTGTGCTCTCTCTGCTGTCTCTGCCGACGCTCACTGTTTGTACAACAATAATGATTTACTGACTTTACTTTTACATTATTAACAATTATTAACTGCTTTCAACTGAGATTTACTCTTTTGACACAATAGTGAATTAAACTCTTAGTAGACAACTAACTCTCTACAACACTCAACTGAAATTCAGACTGACTCTATGATATTTAAATTGAACTGCCAGCAGATGCGTCGATATTTTTATACTTCACACAAGGCTTCCAGAATGTAATAGCAACGTCTAGACAATCTCAGCAGCATCTCCAATGTTTTCTTTTGACTGCGTCTTTAGTTGATGTATTAGCTATGTATGTATATGCATATATTCATCGCTAAAGAAGCAGTTTATGGTGGTTGTTTACTTTATATTTATTTTTTTCTGCATTACGATGTATGGGTGTGTGTGTCTAAGAGCATCTTTTTAACAAGCTGAAGCTATTTAATTATTGTTGGTGGTATAGTTTTTATGTTCATTTAATTACGCTCGTACATTCTACTCAATCGTATTTGGTTTTTAAGCTAAACAATTCCGGATTATCCTTTTCATTTAGCTTTGTTCGACTATTTTTACGTAAAAAATTGTACATGCTTATTATTAGCTAATTTAAGATTAAAAAATATGTAGATTTTTACACATTTGTTGAAATTTCCTCACCGACATTGAAAAACAAATAACTTTGAGCGGAAATAATTTTTTTTAAAATTAACGGCCTGTCTGTCCAACAATGTCAACAAAAAATATTTGACCGATTACACTGTGCGACAAATTTTAATGAAATCGGAATACCTGGAACGTGTTACTAGTTTTCTGGTAGGTATTGTCGAGTATAACAATAATCTATAATTGAAATTTTCCAAACACCTCCAAAATCTTGAGTTACGGATAAAAACCCGATTTTTCGTACCCGTAGGCACTTACCAACCTCTAACTAAGTTAAATTTGAACCGATTTTGAATTCATAAACGGATTTAGAAAGACAAGACTAAGACCTTTCGAATAATTTATAAATTGTTTAAGAAAATTTCAGATATATGTCTGTATTTTTTCACCAAATATAATTTTTTTGGTTTTTTTCGACACTTTTCTACTTTGGACTCGTTCTTAGGCAGTATTTTTGTACTGAAACCATAGTGTTTATAACTTTATTTGCAAAACACAATTGATTAGAAGTAATTCTCAAGTTTATCTTAAAAAATGCCTTCGAAATTGACCGAGTTACTAAACATTTTATTAAAATACTTTTTGTTAAAAAACTACCTGTATGATGTATTTCGTGTTCTATTTATGTACTTTATGTGTATTTAGACTTCGAGGATGATGAAAGTTCAATTCAATAGATATATATCAACAAAGAGTACACAATTTATACAACAATGGTCGTCAAAATTTTTTCTCTTGCGGCTCTCTAGAAAAAAAGTTTGGCGACCACGGTTGTATAAATTTTGTACTCTTTGTTGATATATGTCTATTAAATCGAACTTTCATCATCCTCGAAGTCTAAATACATAGAAAGTGCATAAATAGAACGCAAAATACATCATACAGGCAGTTCTTTTTTAACAAAAAGTCTTCTAATAAAATGTTTAATAACTCGGTCAATTTCCAGGGAATTTTTTAAGACAAACCTGCGAATTACTCCTAATTAATTGTGTTTTGCAAATAAAGTTGTAAACACTATGGTTATATTTGGTGAAAAAATACAGACATATATTGAAATTTACTGAAACAATTTATATATCATTCGAAAGGTCTTAGTCTCTTCTTTCTAAATCCATTTATAAATTTAAAATCGGTGGAAATTTAACATAGTTAGAGGTTGATAAGTGCTTACGGGTACGAATAACCGGTTTTTTTTACCGGTAACTCAAGATTTTGAAGGTGTTTGGAAAATTTCAAATTCAGATTGTTGTAATAACAAAAAATTTGTTGATTTAACAAAATATTTAGTCATAGTTAACATAAAACTCAAATTTTTTTTTTAAATTGAAGAATTATTTTGTTGAATATGCGATTTATGTTGTCAAATACGAATTTTATTTTTTTCTTTGTATTATTCTTTATATATCATTTATTTTATTTCATAATCGTATTCTAGATCTTGCTTGGATGATCCGTGCCATCACATCTTTTGCTGCTTGACTTAGCATATTAATAGAAAACTTTCGGGCTTCCGTGATAGTTTTACTTGTATCAGTATATGGACAGTGACTGACATAAAATACCAACTATATTTTTCAACAAATATTTTGTTGTATCCCGTGTCCCATATCCATAGTACTGAGCTTTTCTTAGTTGATTTTCTGGCCACACATTAATATTATTATTATTGTAATATTAAATTATCCCTATGTACTTCTTCGTGGCAACTGTTAACAAATTAAATTTCATATTCATTATACCCCTGACCTAAGAGGATGCAATATTTTTTTTTTTTTTTTTTATAAAAATTTCTATATATATAGAGTTTTTTTTTTGATTTTTCGGAAATTCCAGAAAATTATTTTCTCTTTTTAGACAAGAAAAAATGACATTCACACCTTTAATTTTATTAAAAAATTATGTTGGCTTAAAGTGGAGCTACATATAATTTTATTCCACCGAGAATTTAAAAAGATAATTTGTAAAACAGATTACAAAAATTTAATCACAAAATGAGCACAACATTTTTATATAAAGACATAAAAACAAAAAGGGGAAAAAGCAGGTAAACTTGTATTTTACTAACTTGTAGTGTATACAAATTTTAAACAAATGTTTTTTTCTATTCATTTTATCAGTCTTTGAAAAAATTTTTAGACTTGTTAGCATCATAAATTGTTACTTATATAAACGTGTATGGGTGTGTTTATTTGTGTGTGTGTGTGTGTATGTAAGTACATGACTGAGTGGCAAATAAAAGTTTTACGATAAAACATCATTAATAATATATATTTATCTGCCAAATAAACAACATGTTATGCATTATTTGAAGCAAATGAATATAAATGATGAAAGCAAACTGAAAAGTGAAAAAGTAAAACATATTTACAAATTGACACATGTTAAAGAATGATGATACTTAATAGAAACTAATAATTCAAATAACCAGACATTTTTAATGCAATTAATTTTATATCTTTTTAGTTACACAAGACAGGATTGAAAGCAATGGAGAGAAAGAAAAGGTAGTTTTTTCTTAAGTTAAAAAAAATACTCAAATTTTATTTGCAGAAGAAATATATTTTTTAAAAAATTAAAGAAATTATCATAACAATAAGTGAATTTTTTTTTAATGTTGGCCCATTTTCTGCTTTGAAAGAACCCAAACTTCATCAGAAACTTTTTTAATAAGACATTAGCGAAGGTATTTTTATACTTCCGTTTCCTTTGCATTATTCAGGCCTTGTGTTAAATGAGTGTAATTAAGAAGATAAACTTACAGAGGTAGGAAGTTAAATAACAAAAAACATAAATAATTACAAACGGTTTCCTTTTTTTTGCTCTAACTTTTTATTTATTGCACTTATTAATATTTTTCTTTTCATTGTTATCGTAAGTTGTTTTTATTATGATGTTTAACATAAACGTTCATATTTTTTTAAACTTAATTTTGTCTAATTCCCCGACATTTTTACTGCTGCTTTTAGACATAAATATGTTCGTACAAAAAAACAAAAATAATGATGAAGACTTTGTAAGTTTATATTTGAAACCCGCAGTATTTTTGGTGAAATTTAAGCAGGCATATGAGAAAAATATTAAACAACTTTTTTTTTTGCAAAAAAACAACATTTAAAATTTTTTTTACCAACTTTGCCTATGAAAAAAAAGGAACTGACTACCCGCAAATAGGGTTTGATGGTCACGTTCATGTAAAAGTTTTAATTTTTCTTAAGGGATTTTATTTAAACCCGCCTAATTAAAGTGTGCTTTAAAATAAAATATTATTTACATTTTTGTTGTTTTTTTAACTAAGTTTCTTCTGATCACTTTTTGTTTCCAAAAAGGTATATTATCTAGAAATTTTAAGTTTTAATAACAAAATAAAGTTGATTTTAAAAATGAAAATTTCAAGTATTTAAGTTAAGCACACAAAACGTGTTTGTAAGTTATTTTATTTTGTATGGTATACAGTATCTTTTATAGCCAGAGAGACCACGTGATCTGCAAACAGCATTCACTAACAGCCACCCAAGGGACTGAAATAATGCAAATGTTTTAGAAGACATATGAAGAAACTATCCATAGAAATACAATTTGATACATATTTTTATCAATATTATTTAACTGTACAAGATGGAATTTCTTCCGTAATAGCTAAGGTGCGTTTCAGTAGACGAAGTTATTCATTTTCCATGATTAAAATGATTTAGTTTTTCGTTTCTGTGCATATGTGTGATGTAAAAAATAAATTTAAACTAACCGCCCATTGTAGTTTTAAATTTTCATTGCAAGTTATAATAAAATTCTTTGTTTGCTATTCAATTATAAAGTGATTGCAGGTATATAATGCTTGCATGTCAACTTAAACAAATATCGTGCCCAAAGGTCTAGTTAAATGAAGTTTTAAATGGTTTAGATTATTACAAATAATAAAACTATTATTCATATCAAAGACAAATAAAGTAGCAGAAATAAATTTAATTAAAATAAATATTTAAATGTTAATATAAATTTATATAAAATAATAAAATAATGTTGCAAAAAAATCATCTGTCGAGTACAAATTATGGCATTTTGTGATTTCCGATACTTTTCGTTATGTAGCACTGCTTTCCATATTAAAAACATAATAGCTCAATTCACAATTTTGTGTCAATAGTTTTGCATCGATGCATGTGCAAAATGTTATGGTATATTGATATTCACCACTTAACTATTCTTAGTGGTGAGTATTAATATAGTACAACATTTTTCACATGCCACGATGCAAGACTATTTGCACTAGACTGTGAGTTGGGGTAATGTGAAAGGGCGTTGCCTACATCTGGAAGATAACGCTTCAAAATGACAACACAACAAATGTCAGATGTGTACTCAGCAATAATTGAGAGATGATTCCGTGAACAGGTACGTATGAGTGATATTAATTTAATTTGCTTGAGATAAATATCAAGTATACGTCCAGATGCAAATTATTTCCATACATTTTTGTGGGAGGCATACAGTACAGTAAGATCTTAAATTATTATACCCTTTACCAAAAAAATGGTAAAAGGGTATATATAGGTTTGTCATTCCGTTTGTAATTTCTAGAATATTAATAAGCGAGTCATAAAGAATATATATTCAGGATCCTTATGCACAGGGAAGACGAATAAGCGATGTCCGTCTGTCGGTCTGTCCGTCTGTCTGTACGTGAAATCGGTTTTCCGAAGCTCCCAGAAAAGCTAGAGACTTTGTTCTTGGACTGGTTGCTCAGATGTGGTCGAAATAAGATTGGTATTAAAAATCAGCAAAATCGACGGTTTCAGAGCTGGGAGACTTAAACTTCATTTTGCCATACCAAATAACTACCGAATAACTAAACTTATTTTATACTTCACCACGAATAAAATTTGTATTTCAAATAAAAAAAATTAAAAAAACTTTAAAATACGTTTCCAGGGTTAGAAAACTTTAACTTTTTTCTTATACAAAAGTAGCTTACTAAAATAAATTTTTCCTTTTCTTTATAAATTAAACATCTATTACATTCTTAAAAGAAAAAGATTGGTATAAGAAATCAGAAAAATCAGGATGATTCCAGGGTTGGGAAGTTAAAACTTTTTGTGCTATAAAAAATTAACTACCGAAAGTTAATTTTTATTTTTTTTATTAAATGAACTTATTTTATACTTAAGTACAAATAAAATTGGTATTTCAAATTAAAAATTAACCCTCTAGAATTAAAAAGATGTTTCCAGGGTTGGAATACTTTAACTTTTTTTATACAAAAGTAACTTACTAAAGCAAATTTTTCCTTTTTCTCTATAAACTAAAGATATCCTATATTCTTAAAAGAAATAGATTGGTGTAAGAAATCAGAAAAATTAAAAAGGATGATTCCAGGGTAGGGAAACTTACTCTTTTTGTGATATAAAAAATTAACTACTGGAAACTAATTTTAATTTTTTTAATAAATAAAATTATTTTATTCTTCGGTACGAATAAAATTGGTATTTCAAATTAAAAAGTGTAAAACACGTTTCCAGGGTTGGAAAACCTTACCTTTTTTTATAGAAAAGTAACTTACTAAAGCAAATTTTCCCTTTTTATCTATAAATTAAAGATATCTCATATTCTTAAAAGAAAAAGATTAGTATAAGAAATCATAAAAATCAAAAAGTTTGATTTCACGGTTGGAAAACCCACACTTTTTGTGATATAAAAAATTAGCTACCGAAAACTAATTTTTATTTTTTTATAAAATAAACTTATTTTATACTTCAGTACGAATGAATTAGGTATTTCAAAATAAAAAAAAATTAAAAAAATTAAAACGACGTTTCCAGGGTTGGAAAACCTTATTTTTTATACAAAAGTAACTTGCTAAAACAAATTTTTTCTTTTTTACTATAAATTAAACATATCTTATATTCTTAAAAAAAAGATGGTGTAAGAAATAAAAAAAAAATCAAAAAGGAGGATTCCAGGGTTGGGAAACTTACACTCCTTGTGATATAAAAAATTAACTACCGAAAACTAATTTTTATCTATTTTTATTAAATAAACTTATTTTATTCTTGATAAAGAATAAAATTGGTATTTAAAAAAAAACAACAATTAAAAAGACGTTTCTAGGGTTGGAAAACTTTAACTTTTTTTGTACAAAAGTAAGTTACTAAAACAAATTTTTCTTTTTTTATAAATTAAACATTTCTTAAATTCTTAAAAGAAAGAGATTGGTGTAAGAAATCAGAAAATTAAAAAGGATAAGTTCACGGTTGGGACACTTACACTTTTTTGATATATAAAAGTAACTAAGTCTAATTAATTTTTATCTTTTCCTTTATAAATTATATATATTTTACTTTTTGGAAAGAAAAGTTTGGTATAGAAAATTATAAAAATAAAAACCACAGCTCCAGAGCTGGAAACTATGATTTCTTTTCTGGACATTAAAGTAACTAAATAAAACATTTTTTTTAAATTTCTTTTTTTTTCAGTTAACACACTTTCAATATTTGTTTAAGAACTACTAGATTGGTATAAGTAATCAGAAAAATCTAAAATTATGATTCTAGGGTTTGACAATTATTATTTTCTTCTTTGTACATAAAAGTAACTATGTGCTTATATATATGTATCTCTATACTACATAAACGCACTTTGGTTAAGGGTATATAAGATTCGGAACAGGCGAATATAGCACTCTTACTTGTTTAAATTGCTTTTGCAATATGTGTGCATTTTCGTCTTTTTAGGAATCGATTATTAATAATATCCAGATACTTAAATAAGAAAATGTAAAATTGGAGATCATTTGTTGGTTTGGCAAATGCTTATGATTTCTGTTGTTTTTTTTAGGAAATTGAATTCATGAAGTATTAAGTTTTTTTTTATAAAAAATACATTGATTTAAAAGAAATCTAGCAAAAGGAAAAATAATATAAAAAAATGAAATTTACACTATATCATTAAGATGTTCCTCTGTACTTCCGAATAACAACTTCAGGATAATTTTGACTTCCCTTTTCAGTTCTTTTTTACTGCGAATAAATTAATATTGCAAATAAATTAATAAGGTCTATACGGAAATCACATTCACCACAAATACGAGCATCTTTCCTTTTTTGCTATTGTAAAATACAACTTTGGAGATGAGTGCTTGAAAGCATATGTTTTCTTTCACATTGGAGGTATTCTAAAATACTTCGTCACCATGATTCAATTTAATATTCGTCCGACGCTAATTTTAGAGTGTTAAATTTAAATAAATAAAGAATATATGCAGTAAAGTGTGACTCTGACTCGCGCACGAAGGGCTCCGTACGAACACTAGATATGTAATTTAATACAAACTTTATTTTTTTCGTTTTTGGGGTTTTTTGGTTTTTTTTTGTTTTGGCGTTTTTTGCGTTTTTTCGGTTTTGGCGATTTTTTTTAACTTTGGCTCTTTCTTAGTTTTGACACTTTATTTTCTAGTTTTGGCGATTTTTTTCGGCTTTTGGCGTTTTTTCATTTTTTCGATTTTTACATTTTGGCGATTTTTTTCGAATTTGGCGATTTATTTTAGTGTTGGAATTTTTTTTTAATTTTGGCGATTTTTTTCGTTTTGGCAATTTGTTTTTAATTTTTGGCGATTTTTTTTTTGGTTTGGCGATTTTATAATTTTCGGCTAGTTTGGTTTTACCGTTTTTGAAAATTCCAAGTGTTTGCCTCTTACGGTTTCCAAGATATAGCAAGTTGTCAAAATTACATAGTCAAAATTGAATTAACTGATGTACCACCCTTAAATTAAATTTTTTTAAATTTTAGTGTTAATTGTTGTAGTCTGTATAAAAATACACTAATTTTACAAATTTCAAGTTTCAATATACATAATATGTATACATAATATATATAATGAAACTTTAAATTTGTAAAATTAGTGTATTTTTATACAACCATTAGTTTTTATTTCTCATGTATTTGTTGTTGTAGCGGCCAAGGTTGTACATACTCTGTCCAAATTTCAGGTCCGTAGGTCCTGAGAAAATACCGTGTGGCAGACAGATGGACAGCGTAGCGAAAACAATAGGGTTCCTTTTCACCTTTGGCGTACGGAACCCTAAAAAAGAAATACGAATTGTTTATATGGTGTCTACCAGTGTTAACTAAGTTTTAATGGCGTTCGGACAAGCTCTACAACACAATTAAGTTTTTTTTTAGGTTCTTCAAAAATGTAAAGACGTTTTTAAAACAAATAAAACAACTAAATAATTTTACTTTCATTGTTTATTGTCTCTTTTTAAGTTAAGCGGCCCATACACTACAACAGCATGCACGCACAATCAAGCGATTGAGCACTCATGCTCGAACCACACAACAACCCATCAAGCTGGGACAATATTCATTTCTTAAAAAATTACGGGAAGGGTGGTTATGTATAGTGACACAGTTTTTGTTTCATTTATTATTGGTATGTTGTTAAAATTAGCAGTTATGTATAACTAAAGTGCTAAAATTCTGTTTTACATTGAAACAAATTATGTTTCAACAAATTATATTTCTTAAATGCATGTTTACTCCATGAAAACTTGGCTCAACTGAGCTAATTTCACCAATTACCACACCAGCAAGCTGGTACCATCAGCAAAATATCAAACTCTATTTGACATCGCTACAACAAATCGTACAATCGTACAAAACGCCCATACACGACCAAACCGCTGGCACAAACACTTGATTGCGCATGCACACTGTTATAGTGTATGGGCCCCTTTACTTACCACTTATACTGTTAAGTTTTTTATTAATTATTTCCTTAAATCCATTTTTGCTTTCAACTTTTATCTGCATACAAGTCAGCTGTTTTCAATGTTGTCGATGTTTTTATAAGAGATAACAAAAAATCGATTACTGAAAACGACATTTCTTCGCACGTATTTTAGAATATGTCGACGTAGAACTGTCGAAAGTGGCCGTTCGACGAAGAAGAAGTGAAGCGCGTATTCTCGAATAGCCCTGAGTATGTTTCTTTCTACAAGTACGTATGAGTGATGTAAAATTTATTTGCTTGAGATAAATATAAAGTATACGTCCTGAGGGAAAATTATTTCTACACATTTTTGTGGGAAGCGTATTTGACTTTATAAAAACTTACGACAAAATATAAAAACCCAGTTTCAGTCCAATTTTATTTCGAAGTCTTCGAATTTATTGGCCCAAAAGTACGAACAGTTTTTTTACAAGAATTTTTAGTTTTATTTCAAAATGTGATGAGTTTCCTTGTCAGAAACGAAATTTATAATCACAGACAAAAATCGTTAATGAGGATATACAAGTTTTTAATAGCGTAATTTAAGCTGCATTTTTTCAGTCATATTTAACCCTAGAACGTCATAATTATTTTTTACACTAACGTAATTCATCATCATTTTGACTACGACCTATCTCAAGAGCCAACAAAAACGTTGTGAGCAAAACTAAGTACCAAAATGGATTTATTATTGATATTTAGTTAGTTTTTAATTATTATATAACGAAAGTTGTTTAACGTAAATTTACGATTTCACAGTCTGCTTTCAATTGGCATTTTTTTTTTAAACAAAGCTCTTATAGCATCAATTGCATGAAATATTACGCATTTTTTTCATTAAGTCTTGTAGTTTCGTATAATAAATTTATTAAACTAAAAAAAGGATCATAAGTTTCCAGTAAATAACTAAACTTAAAACGAAACGAAAACAAACACAAAAAATATGTCTTAAAATAAAATCGCCCGTCGTCATTTCGACGAAGGATGACGATGCAGGGTTACAACTTTTTTTTTGTCTGTTTATATCGCTCTGTAAGCCAATTATATTAGATATTTTATTTTTGTCTGTAGGACATATTTTCGTTTGTTTTAAGTTTGCATTACTCTGTTAGTTAAATTACATGAGATATTTTTTTTTGTCTTTAGGGCATATTTTCGTTTGTTTTGAGGTTAAAGCAATTCAAACGCTGTTCCCTACAAACAAATTATCAGAGATTAACTTAACTATTTAAGTTGATAGTTCACAAATTTATTTTAATTGTATTAATAGTTGCTTTAGGAGATTTTTTAGTCTTAAGAGTTCTATGAAACTTGCATTTTGTATATCAAAAATACTAATTTAGTTACTTGAAATTAGAATTACTAAGAGCTCTTTTATGTGATTGTCTTCTGTCTTACTTTGCCATGGCGAACTACAAAAATAAGTTAATTTTAGCATCTCCTTGATAAGAATTTTCAGGATTTTTTTTATCTGTTTTTATATAAAGATTAATCAGGACTGTTACTGAAAAGAAGACTCAATTAAAATAAAACAAGTAAGAGTGCTATATTCGCCTGTGCCGAATCTTTTATATCCTTTACCAAAGTGCGTATATGTAGTATAGCGATACATATACATAAGCACATAGTTACTTTTATGTACAAAGAAAAAAATAATAATTTTCAAGCCCTAGAATCACAATTTTAGATTTTTCTTATTACTTATACCAATCTAGTAGTTTTTAAAAAAATATAGAAAGTGTGTTAAGTGAAAAAAAGGAAATTAAAAAAAAATGTTTTATTTAGTTACTTTAATGTCCAGAAAAAAAATCATAGTTTCCAGCTCTGGAGCTGTGGTTTTTATTTTTATAATTTTCTATACCAAACTTTTCTTTCCAAAACGTAAAATATATAGAATTTATAAAGGAAAAGATAAAAATTAATTAGACTTAGTTACTTTTATATATCTAAAAAGTGTAAGTGTCCCAACCGTGAACTCATCCTTTTTGATTTTCTGATTTCTTACACCAATCTCTTTCTTTTAAGAATTTAAGAAATATTTAATTTACAAAAAAAATTTGTTTTAGTAACTTACTTTTGTACAAAAAAAGTTAAAGTTTTCCAACCCTGGAATCGTCTTTTTAATTTTTTTTAATTGTTTGTTTTATTTGAAATACCAATTTCATTCGTTATCAAGCATAAAATAAGTTCATTTAATAAAAATAGATAAACATTAGTTTTCGGTAGTTAATTTTTTACATCCAAAGAGTGTAAGTTTCCCAACCCTGGAGTCCTCCTTTTTATCTATTTTTTATTTCATTCACCATCTTTTTTTAAGAATAAAAGATATGTTTAATTTATAGTAAAAAAGAAAAAAATTGTTTTAGTAAGTTACTTTTGTATAAAAAATAAGGTATTCCAACCCTGGAAACGTCGTTTTAATTTTTTTTATTTTTAAATACCAAATTCATTTTTACTTAAGTATAAAATAATTTTATTTATTTAAAAAAATTTAAAATTTGTTTTCGGTAATTAATTTTTTATATCACAAAAAGAGTAAGTTTCCCAACCCTGGAATCATCCTTTTTAATTTTTCTGATTTCTCACACCAATCTATGGCTTTTAAGAATATAAGATATCTGTAATTTATAGAGAAAAAGCAAAAATTTGCTTTAGTATGTTACTTTTGTATTAAAAAAGTTAAAGTTTTCCAACCCTGGAAACATCTTTTTAATTTCAGAAGGTTAATTTTTAATTTAAAATACCAATTTTATTCATACTAAAGTATAAAATAAGTTCATTTAATAAAAAAATAAAAATTAATTATCGGTTGTTAATATTTTATAGCACAAAAAGTTTCAGTTTCCCAACCCTGGAATCATCCTTTTTGATTTTTTTTAATTTCTTATACCAATCTTTTTCTTTTAAGAATACAAGATATGTTTAAATTAAAAAGAAAAGGAAAAATTTCTTTTAGTAAGTTACTTTTGTATAAGAAAAAAAGTTAAAGTTTTCCAACTCTGGAAACGTGTTTTTAAATTTTTAAATTTTTTTATTTGAAATACCAATTTTATTCGTGGTGAAGTATAAAATAAGTTTATTTAATAAAAATAAATAAAAAATTAGTTTACGGTAGTTAATTTTATATATCACAAAAATTGTAGGTTTTCCAACCCTGGAATCATCCTTTTTGTTTTTCTGATTTCTAACATCAATTTCTTTCTTTTAAGAACATTAGATATGTTTAATTTGCAGAAAAAAAGGAAAAATTTGTTTTAGTATGTTACTTTTGTATAGAAAAAAAGTTAAAGTTTTTCAACCCTGGAAACATCTTATTAATTTTTTGAAGTTTAATTTTTTATTTGAAATACCAATTTTATTCGTGCTGAAGTATAAAATAAGTTTATTTAATAAAAATAATTAAAAAATTAGTTTACGGTAGTTAATTGAATATATCACAAAAATCGTAGGTTTTCCAATTCTGGAATCATCCTTTTTATTTTTCTGATTTCTTAAATCAATCTCCTTTTTTTTAAGAACATTACATATGTTTAGTTTATAAAAAACGGAAAACAAGCTACTTTTGTATAAGAAAAAAAAATTAAGGTTTTCCAACCCTGGAAACGTCTTTTTAACTTTTTTAATTTTTTTAAGTTTAAGTCTCCCAGCTCTTAAACCGTCTGCTCAATTTTGCTGATTTTTAATACCAATCTTATTTCGACCATTTCTGACCAACCAGTCCAAGAACGATGTCTCTAGCTTTTCTGGGACAGACGGACAGACACGGACAGACTGTCATTGCTTATTCGTCTTTTATATGCATAAGGATCCAGAATATATATACTTAATGGCTCGTTTATTAATATTCTGGAAATTACAAACGGAATGACAAACCTATATATACCCTTTTACCATATTTTGGTAAAGAGTATAATTAATAAAATAATCTTATACGCTTTTATCATAAGCATATTTAGTTGGCATCTTTGACAAAAAAATACAACAATTAAGAGATATAAAACAACAATTAAAAAATACAAAAAAATACACAAAAACAGCGTCACATTTTTTTGAAGTCTTATAAGATAAAGAGCAGTTTGCTGGGCTTTTAATTTGGCTCAAAGCCTATATAATAAAAGGTAGTATTATTAAAGTAAATTAAAAAAGGAAACCATTTAATTTTTTTTTTTTTTTTTTTTTTTTGTTGGGAAAAATGCTAATAAATTTGTAGCTTTGATGATAATTATAGAAAAGTTTGTGCTTATTTTCTTTTTGCCTCAAGTGCTTCCGGTGTTTTGGGGATTATGTAAAAAAAAAATATAATGTGAGATATTAGAAGCATGAGACATTTTTTACCTCCTGCCTTTTCCCCTAAAAATATGCAAAAGTTTTTAGCTCGCTTGCAATTAATTATTTTAAGACAGACAATGACAAAAAATTTCTTTGAAACTTTAACACATTCTTTCCTTTTTCTTGTCTTATATTTTTAATAAATATTTAAATAAATATTTATTCATAACTCCAAAAAATATAATTAAACAGAAAACAAAGTTTAAGTTTTGATATTACATAATTTAATCCAAGTAGAATTTGAAGTCTATTTCTCTAGATATCTATGTATATGAAATTTGGATTAATTCAGCATTATGAATTAAAAAAAACTTATTTTCTGAATTAATACATTGTTGAAGCAAACGAGCGATATTCAGTTTTTTATTTTAACTTTAGATAAGAAAAGCCTTACCAAAAAAATTAAAGCAAAAACGAAAAGAAATTCTTAATTGAAGAGTGCGCTTAATTACAAAGCTCTTTGTTGGATATTATATTTTTTTTGTTTTATTTTTTTGTTTAATTAATTTGCTTCCTGCTGGCCTATGAATTTATTTTCATTCATTATTGTTGAGTCAATGTGTTGTTGGCTGCAGCAGAATTGATGTGAGTACAAAAACTTATAAATAATTTATAAGAAACTGAGCCTTGGAATTTTTGTGTGGTATTTTTTAGTGGATTAAATTGGATTTTAGAGCTATTGTTATTATATTTTTTAATCAAACACAAATCAATTTATTTAATATCTTGAGGAAAAAAGCTAAATGATTAAATTTTTATTAAAACTTTTAATAAACTTTGTGCCTAAGGTAAGGAATTTCTTTAATTAGTCAAATTTAGTTTAAAATGATAGTTATGCCTGATAAATTACAAATTTTTCCAATTTTTAACATATTGATCTCGACAGCGAAAACTGAATTAAATAACTATTCCTAACGATGCAAGCAGCCTAAACTAGTTACACACTTGTATTTGTGCAAAATACGTAATATATCACAAAGCTTCGTAAGACTAAGGAGTGTCAATGTTTATGGTTAATTTAGATTTTCATATAAAAACTGAGTAAAGTCTTTCTTAATATACAAAATATATTTAACTGAACAGTAAAAACAAAAAACAATTGTTTTATTTAGTTCCTTTATATGCAAAAAAGTTCAAATTTTCCAGCCCTGGAACTACATATTTTTTAAAATACTAATGTCTTGTTTCCTTTTATATAGAAAATATGTATTTAATCAGCAAAGCAACTAATTAGTTTTATTTTGTCACTTTTATGTACAAAAAAAGTTTAAGTTTTCCAGCTCTGGAGCTATGTGTTTTATTTATCTAGTTCTTATGCCAAACTTTTCATTCCAAAATATAAATTATTTTTGATTTCTTAAGAAAAATAAAAAAATTTAACTGACCTGGTTACTTTTATATAAAAAAAAATAATTTCCCAACTAATTCTTTTATATATTTTTGATAAATTTTATATATACATTTCTCTAAACATAAAATATATTTAATTTATTGATAAAAAGATAAAAACTTATTTTAGTAGTTTACTGTTATACAACAAAAAAAAAAAAAAAAAAAAATAAGAAAATAATATAATTTTCCAACCCTGAAATCATACTTTTAGATTTTTCTGATTTCTTTTACATTTATTTTTCTTTAACCATAGAGAACAAATAAAATTTGTTTAAGAAGCTTACTGTTATATAGCAAAACCAAAATCCAACTTTCCAACCCTGGAATCGTCCTTTTGTTTTACTTTAATCTAAGTGAAATATAAAATAGGTTTGAATTACAAGAAAACAAAAATTAGTTTCAGCTAGTTACTTTTATAGGGCGAAAAAAAGTTCAAGCTTTCCAGCTCTGAAACCGTCTGCTATATTTTCCTGATTTTCAAAACCAATCTATTTTTGACCATTTCTGATAGATCTATTTAAGACTGAATTTTCCAGCTTTTGTGGAAGCTTCGGAAATCGATTTCACGTCCAGCCAAATGAATGGACAGACAGGCGAACAGATGGACAACGTTTATTGCTCTTCCCTTCCAAAGCTTAGGAAAATTATTTAGAAATATTTTTAAATTTTAAGATGACTCCTACCATTTAATTGTTGATTTCATAAAAAAAAAAATGTATGACAGTATAACATATTTTGTAAATATCAAGTCTTTATTAACTTTACAATATTATTTTCCTAAAAAAAAGATGTTTAACAAGCTTGACATTTCTCTGGAAATCAAAATTATGTTTTATCAGAAATTTTATGACTTTTAGCTGATTTTGTTAATCTTAGATATCTTTTATTTGTCAATAGGACAATAAACTTTAGTAAATTCTTTGTTAATTTAATTATTATTTTTCGAACTTCATTTGTTTCTATATTTATGATTTGATCAGGCTTAAATTCGTATCGCTTCTTAAGCCAAATTACATGTGATAATTATTAATGAACAAATAAATTCTATAGTAAATTCTTTTTGAAGTATATTTATTTGACATAATGTCTTTATTTAATTTCAAAAAAAAAAAAAAAAATAAAAAATTGGCTTGTTTTTATGGTTAAGCAATTGTCTATATGCATTTCGTTCCCGCTTGTCTACTGACGAGTTCCACAAGCGGGAACGAAATGCATATAGACAATTGCTTAACCATAAAAACAAGCCAATTTTTTGAAAGTAAATTCTTTTTATAAAAGAAAAAATTTTAAGCTTTAAAAAAAGACCGAGTTACTTGTAGACAATTGCCCATGAATCTTGCAACAACTATTGCAAATAAAAACTCTTAATACCTTTTAGTTGACAATGTATTTATATGAAATTCACATGAAATGTCAACACTTCCAGACATGTAAGTGAATAATTTTTTCTTCTTGTATTTTCATTTTTATAACTGGTTTTTGTTTTGCTTTGTATTGTTAGTTCATGCACGTCATAATTGTGTTCAAGCAACAGTTAAAAAAAATGAGAAAATGAAAATCATAAAAATTGCAGCATTGAATTTCCAACTTGGGCTAGAGGTCAACGTTTTTATTAAAATGTTTTTGTCATTTCGTTGTCGCTGCTAATGTTTTCCATTGAATTCTTTCATGCTGTATTATTTTTCAAAAGAAAACCTCTAATGTTTTTATGGTGTTAAAATTTTTATTTTATTTCAGCTCATGACTCCCTAGAACATGTTGGCATTTCAGCAAAAAAAAAAAAAAAAAAAAAAAAAAAAAATATAGCAAAATTAAATTAAATAAAATTTAAGTTAAATTTTCAGCAGGTGGGAAATGTGAATTAAAACAATTCAGACAGGTGCGTATATAAATAAAGCTTTATGGTCTTATAAGATTGTCTCGTTTTTTTTTTACTTTAAGATAAGTGAGAATCACCTTTAAATTTAGGCAAGTGTTTTTTTTGTTTCGATGAAGTAATTGTAACAAAATACTTTAATCCTAAACATACTTAAAAATAAGGTGTTGGAAATTGAATTGTAAACATGATGGTGAAATTTTTTGGCATAAAATTGCGCCTTGTAGGTAAGGCTGAAAATAAGCTTTATTTAACATATAAAAATATTCGCTAATATATAAAAATATTCGCTAATGCTTACTTATATATTTTGGAGACTTAGCGCAAAATAAGCCGACATGTACGGAGGCGGTTTTAAAATGACATATAAATAATTAAGTTTTGCTTAGCAAAAACTGTGTTATAATATTCAAGCCCAAAACTTGCTTATAATAAGAGACTTACTTTAATATTATCCATTGAGAGAAAACTGGAAATAATTATTAAGGAACTTGCAACTCGATTTTGTATTCTTGTCTGCCGAGGTAGCAGATCATGTTCAATTTATAAGAAATAGTCTACAAACTTTGAATTACCGGAGAAAACATCCTGATGCCAGCTGATGGGCAACGTACTTCTTAGTCTAGTTCTAGTTCTAGTGCGAGTTCAAGTCCTGCAGAATTAGATTTGCAGTTTTTGTATTTCTTATGTATAACATTTTTTACATAGCTGTAATTTCAAATAAATTTTGATGTTTTGAGATAAAATTTATATCAAGAATACTTGTACTGAAAGTAGTTGTTGGCCGGGGAAGCCAATTATACATAAAAATATTTTTCTGATGCATGTGCCATGAAACACATAATTACATTAGTTATATAATTAATAATATAAAATGAGCACATTAAATTAAATACATGTTGTTTCAACGTGAAATAACTTTGATGCAATGATGGTGGTATACAAAAATAAAATTATTTTTGTTTCAACTTGAAATAACTTTGATTCAATATGATGCTTCATTTAAATTTAACAGCAATGGAATATATTTTAGTGAACTTAGGGAACTGGGTCCTCAGACCCGCACAACGCGTGTTCTAATCAGAGCACATAAATTGGCCAATAAATTGCACTACGCATTACAAAGGGAATTCCAATTTTAGCCATATTGTTCATATGTGGAACAAACTACCTGTAGAGGTCTTTCCTGTTACTTTCAACGTGAAAAATTTCAAATGGAATGTCCACAGGCACTACCTATTTTTCTAGTTTTAGCACAATGAATTGCATGATTAGGGGTCATCTCCTGAATGCTGGTGCTATTATTAAAAAAAATTAACGTGAAGTAAGGTTATTTTAAAAGGTTTTTTTTTTTTTGAAAATTATTATAAATCATGTTGAATAAACATGAAACACATATGAAGCTAAAAGCTATGCCGACAAATGTTAAATAAACCTTATTAGTAGGCTTTAATAGACAATTTTTGTTTGCATACAAAACCACTAACCTTAACCCAGCAAAAAATTACTCATTACCATCTGAACTACTTGCCATGTAATTACTTACTTTTTAGATTGCCAAATTGAAGTACTCGCTTACAAATCACATTACGTAAAATATTAAAAATAGGAAGCAGAAGTCGAAGGTATTCTTTGGGTTTTAAAAGAAGACGTGAAAATATTGCCAAAATATGTAGTTATTTTAAATAAATTATATAGATTTTTAAATTATCAACTTATTTATTTTAAACCAAAAAATAAGTACTTACATTTTGAAAATTATTATTTAAATATAAGTAGTTTCAAATAATTTTTTCATTTTCTTTTTTAATAAGAGTTCATTAAATAACCCACTTCAATTGATTTTATAAAAAAAATTTTACAAAATGATGTATAAAACAATAGTTTTTTGAATTTATTTATATTTTTCCTAAAAAGTTATTATATATTTAATCAAACTGAGTTTTTAATCAAGATCTTCCAGTTACTCAAACAACGTCATATTTAAAAACAAATAATTTTTTTCGACTAAAAAAAGTAGTTCCATCAAGAAAAAAATAACTATTTCCCACAACGGAGAATCGATTATTTTAGTCTCACACCTTGTTAAAATCATTAAGTTGGTAATCCAGTAGGGAAGTGCTCTCACCAAAAATGCTTGATTCCAAACTCGATTACCTTTTTTGAAATTTTTTGCTAGGAAGCAATAAGAAAATCCTTATTTATCTCTACATATGGCTTTACATTAAAATTTATTTTAATGAATATATAAGATAAAAAAAAACATATAAAATAGCTCAAATTAACCACATACATATATAGATCTTGATGATATTTTCGTTTTGGGTGACTGATTTCTTGGCAGATTAAGTTCGACTCACGAAGGACCGTTCATCGTGTGGCTCGTGCAGGCTTATTGACTGTTTCGTTCTGTTATATGTTTAGATGACTCATTGGCTGGTAGACTGTTTCTCGGCTTAAACAGGTTCATTGATTATCTGGCCTGGTTCAGCAGCTCAATGATTCAATCATCGATTTGAATGGGCTCGTTGGTTTCGTTCGTTAATTGTCGGTTTGGGATAATTCATTAATTGTCGGTTCTACTTGATGATTCTGTTCGATTAAATAGGCTCTTTAATTGTCGCTTAAACCTGAAGATTAGGTTCGTTGATTGTTAGTTGAGGATGATTTGGAAAACAGGGTAACCATAATCTCTGTGGTCTTACACTCTCATCCTGCTGGAGAAGCTTCAATGTTGGCTTTCTTAAATCAGCTTAAGATAAATAGCGCTATGAGCCCACTTGCTCAAAAACGAGAACGATTTGGCCCCGTGTTAACCTTATGAACTTTAGTAGAAAGAATTTGGCTATACTGACCGGGCACTGCGTACTCAAAATCCATCATAAACGTATGTATCTCTCGTGCAATGATTGCTGCTTCAGTTGTAGTGATTAAAAAGAGCAGGAAAGCACCTTACACTTCCTCTTTTTCTGAAAGATGTACGTGCACTTCTTCGGAAGATCAGCCTCTAGTAGTCTATCCGAGTTATGGAAAATAAAACTTAAAAATCTGAGCCGTGATATTAAGAGCAGTGGCTGGCATGACTGTTTTCTCTCAAGCAACTAATCACCTCCATTTTATATTTATATTCTTTATTACATTCTTTCACCTTTTTCTGCTCTTTCTCTATTTGTACTTTATTTCCAACTTGCAGGTACCATAAATAGATCATTATATTGGTCTCAAGTGGGCTGGACTCTTAATTTTCAACAACTCTTATCAGCAACCTGCTAACCTCAAGTAGTTAATTTTGATTACTTGGTTGGTTGTTTCAAAGTTTGGCTCAACGACTCCCTGTTGTTCAGTTCAAACGGCTAGCTAGACTTTGTGAACGCAGATTCAAGGTGTATTCAGCTTACCCTGGCTGGTAAGTTGATTGTAGGTTGATGCAGGTTTGGTCATAAGGTTCGACATTTCCAGTCACGTTAGTGTTTGATTATTATAATAACTTAATCGGAACTCAGTCATAAATACAGATATGTTTACTGGGTCTTCGGGATTTTAGAAAAACAGAGCAGTCTTCCATATACGTTTTACCATCTATATATATAAAAGAGGATGTGTGTATGTATGTATGTATGTAACGTATGGACTCCAAAACGGCTGGGCCGATTTTGATGAAATTTTCAGGGAATCTTTAAAATATTCAGGTGGGTGACACTGTGAAGTCTGATTTTTGATTTTCGGTCTGAGTGCGGAGAGGCGTTGCAAAATCCATCTTTCATATTGCACCACCAATGCCATATGTATATATTAATTTTTTTTTATCTTTTTATTTTTTATTTACGAAAGCTGTTTATTTATTTTATTATATGAAAGCTGTTATCATGTTTTTCAAAACTAGATATCAAACTCTTAAATCGGTTATGTAGTTCCGAGGATATTTACAAAAAACCTATGTTAATAATGATCTACACGCAAAGAAAATATATGGTTGTAGAATGGTTGAGAAAACAGTATTATGTTCTCTGAAACAAATGTGTGGTCGTCGAAAACTAGTTATTGTTATTTTAAACATTTATTTCGTTACGATATACAGAGTAATGTTTGAATAATAACTACATTATCACATCCATAGAAAAGTGTGATATGGCTAGAGTTTAACAATATAGTTTTGTTAAAAACGTATGACTACAACATAATTTGTATTATTATTTAAATATAATATGATGTAAATAACAATATAATGTTATCCAAAACCATACTATGTTAAGTTAAAAAAAAAAAAAATCAGAAACATCTGTTAGTTCAGTATTTTGTTTGTAAGCACGGGTGATGTTAAACAAATGAATAAATAAATAAAGTATAAACAAAAGGGTAGACCAATAAAAATATATAAACATTTGTGTATCTCTTTAAACAGACATGTCTGTATGTCGTGTAAGTATACATTTCTATTTATACAATTTGTTTCAACAATATTAATTTATTTTTATTTCGAATTTAACGCACAGCTGTTTCTACAATAATTATATGATTAAAAAATAAAATAGTATTATTATATTAAATAATACTGTGGTCGTATTTAACAATACTAATATAATATAAGAACATGGTATGGTGAGTCTCAATTATATTTTAGTCACATCTAACAATAGTGCTGTCATATTTACAATACTAAGATTAGGTGTTACAAAGTTCATTGTTTTTGTAGATAATATTATTATTAACTCAGATAATAATATTATTAAAGTTTACAATAATATGATTTGACTGCAACCATATAATTCAATCATAGTATGTTGCTGTTTGATTATGTTTACCTCAACCATATTTTTTCTTTGCGTGCAATATCAAAATTTTAAAACTTTTTAAATGTTGCATTAAAAAATCCGAGTTTTCGCTTTATTTACAAAATATTTACATCATTCGATAACACGATGGGGGTAGCGAAGCACACCGGGCTTAGCTATAATGTATAAGAAAAAAACATACATCGCCTGTATGTTATATCTCTCTAATATACTGATTTGTGAAAAATGTTACTTCTACCATGAGCTGTAATGAATTTTTCTAATTTTACAGAAATATATTTAAGAAAATTATTATTCGACATATTGTCAGGAGATTATTTTAATTTGAAATTTTTTGGCTGGTGGTTCAGCGTTGTCTATATGTATGTCATTGTTGCTGCAACCAATCATTAGTAGACTTCAAATTAAAATAATCTTCTGACAGTAAGTCGAGTAATAAAATTCTTATCCAATGGATTTCTAATTGTGTAAAGGAGTAGAAAAATATAATAGATACATATCGAATATAAATTATTTTCTGGGTTTTGTGGGAGTTTCTAAGCCTACTACACTTATTTTTCTTTTGTGATTTTCAAAAATATTATTATTTGTGAGTTCTTAAATAGTTTTTGAAAGTCTTTGCATAAGAAAAGAGGTTTGTGACTATTCACAGTGTGTGGTTGAAGTCCACTGATGATTTGTTATAGCAACAATTAAATCCATATAGACAACTCTGAACCACCAGCAAATAAATTTCAAATCTACAGATATATAGAAAAAATAGTACTTTTTACAATATCTTTTAAACTCTTTATTAAAAAAATGCAATTAAGCATTAGGTTAAAGCAAAATTTCGTAAGAGATGATAATATAATTTCTATTAAGCTCCCTTTTTTAAAGAAACATTTTATTGCGATTTTTCTTTGAAAAGTGAAATAAATGTAACATTTTTTGCTAGAAAAATAAATGCCATTAATTAGCATGTTTAAAACTTTTTAGATTCTCTAAATGTATTTTTATGTAAAAGTGATTTTCTTGCAATGATAAGATTATAAATGATTCGGATTTGCTTTACTTCCGCATGATAAGTTCGACACCTTATCGACTACATACGTGGGAAGCACTTTTTTCTTGGGTTATCATTATAGTGATTCATTATCAGACATTGCTCGTTAAAAGTAATTTAAGTCTTAAACATTTAAGTCTTAAACATGATTTTTCATGATTTAAAACAAATTGTGCTTACATTGTATACGTAAAGAAAAAAAATACCACTTCCCCTGTTTTATTTTCTTTTACTCGTACCCAAGTATGTCATTTCACAGTTTAGAAAACAATTTTTTTTTGTTCATTTTATTAATTCTTTGCCTTTGTTACTGTAAAGACCTTGAGCTTATAAGACTGACAGCAGGAGTTTAAGAAAGTAAACAGCTTTAATAAGAAAAAAGCCCTGAACACTTTTTTGTATTAAGAATTTCTAAAATGCAAACTTTTCCTGGTATAAGCTTTCCCAAACCTAACATGTATTAATTACAGTTGTTTCACGGTTGAACGAATACTCGGTGAAATGAATTTACAATTTCACATGATCTATATTTTTTCTTCATTAATTTCTTTATATAGCTAACGCATCAATACAGTGTGCACTCGATTTAACGTATTTCTGAATAAATTGTCCCGAAGAAGTAAAAATATGAAAATACTCATATATATGCATTAACATATGTATATGTTTTACTATATACATACATCCCTTGAAAAATGAAATCTCATTGCTCTACATAAAAAATTGTTTTTATTATATTAAAAAATATTTATTTCTGATTTTTCTGTCAAATTTGGTGAATTTTTTTTTTATTATTATGTAATATTTTGTTTACTTTTATATCAAAAATTATCTTTTTACGGATGAGAGTAAATGAAAAAAAAAGTGAAACAGATTTAAGAAATTGTGAGATTTGACAAATCGTTTGTTAAACCGAAACACCACTGTACCATACTGTACACACTTCAGAATTCCACTTCAAAAGGGAGAGGAATGTTTGTATAAGTTTCAAAATAACTTTACACATGGAAGATGAAATTATTAAACATCTCTATAATTAAATATTTGCCAGTGTGTGAAAAACAAAAATTTCGTAGTGAAAAATAATGAATTTCTGCTGTCAAATTTATAGTTTACGTAAATTGTTGTTGAAATTTCAATTAATACAAATTTGTCAGCTTTATCTTTTAAACTTAAATTTGCTGGTATTAATGTTTTTTTTATTTCAGTGTGCAAATAATACTAATTATTATTTTTTACTGGGATTACTTACAGTTGTGCTTGTCTTTATTTGTGTGTCTGTCTCTCTGTCTGTCTGTCTGTCTGTCTGTCTGTAATCTTTGTTGTCTGCATAACTTGCCTCTTTATTAAAGGATGCTTAAATTACAATAAAAACTTTCAACTTCAATCAATTTAATTAAAAATAATATTATTTTATAGCTGAAGAAAGATTTATAAATACATGTATTTGAACATGTAAACCAACATCTACTTATATTTACACACTTATGCATGTCACATTCATTACACACAAGTGCCTGCTGACAGGCTTTCAAACATTAAAATTACCTGCAGATATTTGTCGTAAATTTGTTATTACGCTCTTGTTTTAAATGAGTCTTAATTGTTGATAACAATTTATTGCTACCAAAAGTTAATAGAGTAAATTAAATTCATAAAAGCATTTAATTTGTAAAGAATAATTGAAAGAGACAACAAAAAATTAAAATGAAATTTTAATGTTAAAATGAAATAAGACTGAATTTTGAACAGTTATACGCAAATTTGCGTTTAATAATTAAGCGTATAAGTTAAACATAAAATTGAAAGAACTGGCAAGGGATTGTGAGGTGCTTTGGCAAAGGTTGATTAACACTATTGGTTGCTTCAAATATTACACTCAATCAAGCAATAAAAGCAATAGATAAATTTTAACTAAGCAAAATATTTAACAAAAGAAAGCTTATAGCTAATATTTAAAAATATGATGGAATTTTAATGATTTTAAATTTATTCTGCTCAAGCTATATATAATAAATTTTGTATGATTTCTAGAGCCAACTTAGTATCACTCTGACTTTATTGACTTTCAACAAATGGCATTAAAGTTAAAATTAAAATAAATTTAAAAAGTGTGATTGAAAAATATTTCAAAGCATACTTATGAAAGATAAAAAAACCTGTATATGTGTATGTTCTTAAATTTTGAAGAAAATATTTGAAAATATGTTAAAGTCTTTATTAAGTTATATAATGATAAATATTACAATTATTAAACAAAAATATTATGTGATCTTAGTTAATTTTAATTATTATTGTTTGAACTTCATTTGTTTCTATATTTATGATTTGATTAGGCTAAAGAAAATAATGGAGGAAAATGGCAAGACTGTTGTAAATTTAAAAATGGTAAACTTAAGCTTTCATTACAAGAAAAGCTTTCAGCAAATTGTAATACGATGTGTCAAAACAATTCACATATTCCATTTACAATAATGGCTGAGTATATAAAGCAGAAATATACATCAATTGACACCACACACAGCGAACCAAACACAAAAGAACGCTGATGATGAAGGTGTAAAGGCTTTCGAAAACAGCTAGTTGTTCAATTCTACTAAGTTTTTGTGAGAATATTTACAATTAGCTTTGGTGTTATTTGTTTATTAAAAATTATCACAGGCCTAATTAAAACATGCATATAATGTGATCTAGTTTAAATCAAACACCAAGCTCTCTTTCCATCTCTCTCTCTCTCTCTGTTGCTTTCTCACACACTTAGCCAGGTCTACTTAATGCGCATTACTCACGGTCAAAATGCATGACCTGCATTATAATAATATTAGCGAAATTTTGTCTGTATGAGTCACACCGACGAGGCTTGAAGCAAAATCTAAATTGTTTGATTTTTGCACATGCCTGTATGCAACACAAACAGAACCAAATAAGCTACTCAAAGCAGTAGCTGATACATCTACTTGTCAAATTCTAAACGTAAAAATTTTTTGTATGTAGTTTGACATTTGTATTGCATTTAGCTTATGTATAATATGATATTAATTTATCGTGCAATGTATGCACGTGTTTTCCGAAAGCTTCATGCAAACGTACACGAAGATTGTGTCATGAATTTTGACAGTGAATAGTGCGCTTAACATTGTCAGCTTTAGTGTTGCCATATTTAGTTTTTAAAAATCTTAAAGTCGATTAAAAAATTTTTTTTTAACCAAAAATCTTTTTGGTTATTTTATTTAAATTAATTGAATCTTCACATATGGTAACGCTAGTCGGCTTATAGTTCAATACTCATAATTACAAGGAACTACAGGGTCTTGTGTTAAGTTAAGAAAACCTTAAAATGTTGTAATTATAAACACTTCACAGCAGGTTTTTTCATGTTTACTTGTGCAGAAAATATAAAATTGAAAACTGAAAATAGAAAAGTTATATAAAACCACTTGCATTATCAACACTTTGCATACAAATTGAAATCATTTCGAGAAAAACAACACAAAGTACAACAACAAGCAGAAGAAGCAGGGATTACCAGAAATAAGTTCGTTTCAATGTGTGTGCATGTGCATGTGCATGTGCGTGTGTGTGTGTGTATGTGCACAAGTAATTTTACAAAAGTCAGTCTGTGTTTATGTGTTAATAAGTAAATAAGCAAGTAGTTAAATCACTGCTAAAAATGTTTGGTTGTATTTTAAATAAAATTGAAGTGTGTTTTTGTGCAACTAGATAAAATTCTATAAAAAGTTTTGAATACAAACGTACGAAGTAGTGATTTAAAAAGAATTTTGATAATGCTTTAAAAAGAAAAAGAAAATTGTATATGAAGTTGTGAACTATGAATTTAATGTAATTAAGTTCGCACTATGGGTTTTTTATAACTCAGTAATAGTTCCAATACCTTTAAGCATTATTTAATTAGTTATTATGAATTAGGATTAACTTTTTAATTGGGATTAGGTTAACTAATTAATAAATATATTTCATTTTATAAGAATTGGAATAACTGAGCTCAAGCCGAATTAAAAATATTATTCCTAATTCAAATTTATTCTAGTTCAATTAAATTTGAACTTCTATTATTATTTAATTATGTTAAATGATTGAATGGTAGTGGTTTGATTTTACTAGCATTTACATACAATTAATTTTAGATATTTTTGCTTAGGCATTAATTAAAGCTTATAAACGCCTTGTCCGTGAAGAAACAAAGGTTTATTGAAACTTTCTTTTTTGATTTTCCTTGCCCGATATTTTATACTTTCGGATATGTCAGCTTAACTTATCCCAGATGTTTTTAATTGTATTAATGTCTACTGATTAGAAGTAGAAAAATGCAATGGCTTGGAGAAAGTATAAATGTAAGTCTTACAATAAGTGATATGCTTTTCGGATCTTTAGCCTGGTCGATTGGCTCAAAAGATCCATCTAATTAACGAAAATCTTCAAATAGCCTTTCAAAAGATTTAGACAAACATAACATTCCATGATAATATCAATTAGAGATGTGCAAATGTCGTGATTTTCACGACATTCGTGATTGAATATTATAACTAATCACGCGTGAGTGTGTGAGCGTGACTGAAAAAAAATTTACTCGTGCGTGATCGTGCGTGAGCTTTTTTAAATAATCACGCACGAATTCTCACGCTCTCACGAGATAACATTCTTGCATAAGTACATATGTAAACGTATTCAATCATTTGAAATAAATTATTTTATAATATTAAATGCATATTATGTATAGTAATATATATGGTAGTATGAGCCTACAAACATAATGAATACGCCCAAACAAAATGTTTAAACTTTTTCTGAAGTCAGACTTGTCGTACCGAATTCGTTAAGACATTTCGGTAGTTTCTCTGAACAATTTGTTTTAAACATTAACCCCCTGTTTGTGTAAGACGTTTGAGTTAGAAATCTTAGCGTTTCTGTAGTAGATTAAAGAAAAGTTGTACAAGTTTCCTTTAGTCTATTACAAAAACGCCAAGATTTTTAACTCAAACGTTTTACACAAACAGGGGGTACAACTTTAATTTTTGAGTACATAAGTAAAAGTCTGTGAACATTTTTAAAAAAAGGATTGTAACAAATATTAAAAAACGTGAGTATGTGCAAATTATTTCGACAATTGCAGCAACATAACGGTGAAGCGGTGATCTGCTATAAAAGCAAAAAAAAAAACGTACCTAGATGTCGTTACGAATTCGTACCGACATATCGTTACGAAGTCGTGTCAACCATTATATACAACAATTGTTACGATTTCGGTAATATTTCGGTGCCGAAATCGGAAGATTTTGTCGACCAATCGTTACGAATTCTTTACCAATTCGGAGCATTTTGTTTTTGTATACATACAGCTTTTTAAGTATGTTATGATTTTTGTTATGATTTATTATGGCGTGGGTGGGGGGCGGGGCGGGGCGTCTTCGAAAATGTTACGTAACAGAAAATTTTTAGTAATTTGTATGTTTTCTCATTTATTTGATTATCATTTATTTAATTGATCATACGTCTTACCTTCACATTTATATTATGTACTAATATTTAAAATGATATCCGCGAACACGGATATTTAAAACGATATTAAATTGACTTTGCTTTATTTTAATTTACATTGTAAATTTTACAAAAACACGAGCACACATATATACAGGGTGGGCCAAAAGAAACCAAGGGGTGTAAAAGTTTAATAACTTTTTTGTTTATTAATTTTTTTTTATTTTTTCTTTCAGATTATATAGACAACACTTGGAGAATTTATAATGGAGAGGTTCACAACTGAACAGAGAACCAGAACAATAGAATTTTATTATTTAAACCAGAGATCAATTATTTTAACACAAAGAGCATATCGTCGACATTTTAACGTCAGAATTTCGCCCTCTGAAGCGATGATTCGTTGCTTAGTTAATCGTCATCACCAACATGGCAGCGTAAAAGTTTTGCCTCGGACCGGTAGACCACGTTTAAGTCGCACTGCGGAAAATATTGAACGAGTACAGCAAAGTGTTAACGAAGCACCAGAAACATCTGGCAGAAGGCGTTCTGCTCAGCTAGAAATGTCTCGTACGTCACTACGGCGCATTTTAAAAAAGATTTACAGTTATACCCATATAAGGTGCAATTGGTCCAAGAATTAAAACCCGCAGATCATCGGCAACGTCTAAATTTTGCAGTTAAATTTCAAGAGTTGGCCAGAAATGAAATCAACTTTATTGAAAATTTGATTATGAGTGATGAAGCTCATTTTCATTTGAATGGCTTTGTTAATAAGCAGAACTGTAGGTTCTGGGGCTCTCAAAATCCAACAGCCATTCATCAACGCCAATTGCACCCCATCAGGTGTACAGTATGGTGTGGGATCACATCTGAAAATGTCATTGGGCCCTACTTCTTCGAGAATGAAGATGGAAATGCTGTAACCGTAAATGGAGAGCGGTATCGGTTTATGATAGAAAATTTTTTACGTCCTGCTCTTGAAAACAGACCTGGTATGTGGTGTCAGCAGGACGGAGCCACTGCCCATACTGCCCGAGACACAATGGCACTTTTAAGTCAAATTTTTGGAGAGCGAATAATTTTTCGAAATTCGGAAATTATTTGGCCAGCGCGATCGCCAGATTTGACAGCACCCGACTATTTTCTTTGGGGTTTTTTGAAGGAGCGAGTGTATGTGACCAAACCAGAGAGAATCCTTGAACTCAAGGCAAACATTGTTGCAGAAATTCGAACGCTACAGCCACAAGTTTTGAAAGATGTTATGGAAAATGCTCTAAAAAGAGCCCATCAGTGCGAAGCTGAAAACGGTGGTCATTTAAGAGACATCATTTTTCATACTTAGTGTAAAAAAATTTCCATTTTGTATATTATATAATCTGAAAGAAAAAATAAAAAAAAAGTTAATAAACAAAAAAGTTATTAAACTTTTACACCCCTTGGTTTCTTTTGGCCCAACCTGTACATAGATATGTATATATGTATATGTAAGAACCTATTTTTTAACCCAAAAAAACATGAAAGTTATATTATACATTTACTTTTTCATGAGCGTGCGTGATCGTGATAAGTTGTGCGTGATTAAAAATATTTTGTTCGTGAGCGTGCGTGATCGTGAAAATGTTCAAAATCATTTGTACGTGAAAGTGCGTGAGTAAAATATTTTTCCGCGTGAGCGTGGGTGTCGTGAGTCAGAAAACACTCACGTGCACATCTCTAGTATCAATCAATAGTGTTCCACCATATCAAAAAAAAAAAAGATAAAATTTTGCTAAAGAAATTCTTCCGTAGAAAAACGCTAAAAAATTCACATATTTGTAAAATAACTTTCAAAATATTATTAAGAATTACATACATAAATACCCGTAAATACTTTTAATACTCTTAGGGCAAATTTCATCATATCTATTTAAATAGCAATTCATATTTAAATGTCGATTTTAATGAATTTTTGTATGGAAAAATGACTCTTAAATATGAATTGTAATTTAAATAAGTTGGTGAAATGGGCTCTTAATGTTATCCAATTGAAAGCTAACTGTAGAAAGCTTGTAAAAGAAATTCAAGGAGATACTAAATCAAATAAAAATTTTTTCTATGAATTTAAAAGTTTTATTTAAGGCTTCTTATGTACGTAAATCTCAATAATATTTTGACAGATTTTCTATTAATATATATTTTATTTTTTTTATAATTTATTTTTCAAGTTGTTTTAGTTAAAGTCTATTGATGAGTTTCCCCAAAATGTGTCTCGACGTACTTACGTAACAACAAACGAAAGTTCTTCAAATTTATGGCCTGTTTGACGAAAACTTAAAACTTATATTGAAAACAAAAACAAATTTCTATATTTTATTGTTGTTTTCAATATAAATTTTCAGTCCAAAATATTTTTTCGATATTGTAAAACAGGCCATAATATATGATATTTACAGTGCTATTCTCGAATACATAATAGCTATCATTAAATTTTTTCTAGTCACATATTTCTTGTCACAGGTATTTGAAATAGCTATTCTAGAATTTCTGTTTTAATATTAAAGCTTTTTTGTTTCAAAATTTATAACATTATTACCAAAATTAAAAAATACCATATGAAAAGCTTTTATGTTTGTTGAAAAAGTATAAAATTCAAATTTTTTTTGATATGGCGAGAGCTTATAAAGGGTGTCCCAACAAGAACGCAAGATTTAAATTTGGCTCCATTCGAAGTGTCATTGTTTGACATTTGAACAATTGTTATTGTTTGCTAGTAGAAGGTACAAGGTTAGTAAAAATGGAGCGCTACACGAATGAACAACGCATTCTCATTGTGAAATTGTTTTACCAAACTGGTGAAAGTTTTGCGGCTACATTTCGCAAATTTGCGATCAATTTGGGGTCACAATAATGCTCCAAAAAAGTCAACTGTAAAGAGATTAATGGATAAATTTGCCGAAACTGGGTCTGTTAGTGATGTGAAGACAACAACGCGCCTTCGATCAGGCCGATCGACCGAAAATGTCGCAGCTGTACGTGATGATGTCGCTCAAACGCAGGTCAAGCCCAAACAGTCAATGGTGTTTGGTATGGTGTAATGATAACCAGTTTTTTCGTGCCTAGAATTGAAGAAATGAATGTGGAGGGCATGTGGTTTCAACAAGATGGCGCCACATGTCATACAGCCAGAGAAACAATTCAATTGCTACATCGGTCATTTCCTGGTCGTGTTGTTTCGTGTTTTGGAGACCAGAATTGGCCGCCTAGATCGTGCGATTTAACACCATTAGACTTTTTTCTTTGGGGTTTTTTGAAGTCGATGGTTTACGCGAATAAACCGACGACGACTCAAGCCTTAAAAGAGGAAATTGGACGCTGCATTAATAAAATACCGCAGCATTGAAAATTTGATTAAAAGATCACGTGTGTGCCAGCAAAGCTGCGGCGGCCATCTGTCCGATATGTTGTTCCACACATAACCTCATTTTGTCTACTTTACGATATAATTAAGTTTCACCATGTTTTTTTTTAATGTCTGTGTATTATTTAAAATTTAAATCTTGCGTTCTTGTTGGGACACCCTTTATTTTTTAACCTGCTTAACCCTCTATATGCCGGTGTTTTTAATTTTTATGAAATCTTAAATAATGATACGTAATTGGCATTACTTATTAAATTTATAATATATTGTCTAAATTCAGCGTATTTTATAACTAAAACTTATTATCAAAGAATTTTTTATTAACATTTATAAAATTATTGATCTCAAGAAAACATAGTTAAATGATTCGGGTATCGGTATTTTTGTAATTTTAGTTAACTATGATATCTGCTGCTTTTAAGAATTGTTTTACTGGGACACTAAATTGGTCATAAGACTTTAAAGTAGTCATTATGAAACAGTCAGCCCTATTCTGTATTTCATGTGAGACAAATATGGAATCAAAGCATTGCTGTCGCAAATAAGTATTTGTAACAATGATGTGTCTTTTGGTACCACATTAAATACAGACATTGGTTTCTGCTCAAGTAATATATTTTCTGTAATCGATTCTTTCGATTTGATGCTTTTTACTATAGAAATGATATACATAAATTTAATATTTTGATTTAAGATGCATGCATTTGAGTTTTATATTACTCTTTACCACCAAGTAACTAAAAACGGTTAAAATCATTGAGGATTAATAAAAGTGCATAAATCTGTGAATTAAAGAAAATTTAATTTCATTCATATTTTAAAAAGAAACCATAATTTTTTAATAATAAATTTTTGATATGCGGAGTTTGATATTTATAATGAAGAGAGTTTATCCGATCATTGATCAGATCATTGATGCTTGTTTTAGCCTGGTTAGTAATAATGTTCTTGTTCGTGGAAATATTTTCTAAGATATTTGCATACATGAAATATATTTTGAATCTTTTGTATAAAAAGGGTTAAATTTAGTTTTTAAAATGTCAATCTAATGAAAAATAAAAATATTAATATCCTTTAGTTTCTTAAAATGAAACGCCATGCATATGAATGATTTCTATTGAAAATTAAAAAAAAAACATATATACTCTTCCATATTTATCGGAAAATTACGTGTTTTGTTGATTTTTTACAATAAATTATTATTATCATGTGCCTTTCTGTACATTTTAACTATCATTATCAATTGGTACAAAAAGAGCTTTTATTGGAAGCCCAGAATAGCTTTTTGTTTATTATTGTCAGAAATGTTTTTACTATTACAAAAATTTTGTTATAACTGGTTCGAGAATAGCACTGTTAATGTAAGGTACTCACTGTTTCATTGATACAAAATAAATTGGTTTTATAAAAGGTTTTGTAATGGCAATTGTAAATGTTGTATTACCCGAAAAACAGATACCAAAAGATACCATATTCACTCTATAGTATAATAGCTTTTCTTATTATTTGCCCTATCAAAATTCTAATACCTTTTGAACCCATAGTGCACACTTTGCTTATACTCACGCTTTTATAAATGAACTAGAATTATTATTTATAATGAAATTCACGCTCTCTTTGAAAAAAAAAATATTAATAATAATTATAACAACTGAGCAGTAGCTGAAAAGTATTAATGGCAGCAACGGAAGTTACTTAATATTTCTTCTCACGTTTTTTTTTATTACAAAAGTGTTAAGCCTTGTGGGGGGTCGAGAGACAGCAAAGGCAATAAATGATATGCCATTATAAATGTTTACGTTTTTTTCTATTCACCACTCAGAGTCTTAATTTAGTTGTGCTCCTGAAAGCAGCATGCTGAATTTAAATGTGTGGTAAGACACAGTTGCAAACAATTTTAGAAACACACACATGCATATAAACACACATACACAAAGATTTTAGCTGCCACAAATCCTAACTCGTCATTTTTATTCATTCAATCACAAGCAAACACACACGTAGGCGCAAAAGTAACTGAAATCACACTCTCTTCTACTTCGCTCTCTAATTTTCCCGCTGTTTTATAAAAGTGTTTGTATGTGTGTGTGTGCGTACATGTCTGTATATAATTTCTTTTTTAAACAGTTTCTGCCAAATAGCTTTTAATTACAGTTTTTACCTTTAGAAAAGGGTTTGAGCTAAATGCCATACTTTATAAGGATGTTTGAAGTGTAATTACATTTATACATATGAATATCTATGTATCTACGTATGCATGTATGTATGCATATACAAGGCGCTTAGTATGTATTTCAAGCACATTAAAAAACGATTGCGTATGAAAAAAAAAGTAAAAGTGTAATAAAAACTAAAGTAGTTGTGTTTATTTGCTATAAACTTTTCCCATTGTATGTTTTGTTTGTTTGCTTGCACGTTCTCGTTTCTAGGAACTGTCACAGTGAAGCAGAGAGAAGGGTTCGGTATTCTTTTGACACAACAAGTAATGAGGTTACTCATTTTCGTAAGCATTTCCTTTCTACTTTCATAATCATCTGAAAAATAGTTACTTTGTTTGAATGCACGGCAAAAACTTTAAAGTATCATTCCCATCATTAAAACAAGAAATTAAAATAATTAGTTTGTTTTCAAAATAATGAGATGAGATGAGTGAGTAAGTAAAACTTTTTATTGCGAACATTTTTTTTTTGCCATAATTAAGGGTTAGATTTATTTTAATATGTTATACTATCTTAATGATATTAAAAAGGGGGCGTTTTAAATGGAGGAAGCTTTATTAAGGGAATTTCTGCATATATAAAGTGATATAAGAAATTAAATGAATATGATTTGCATGAGGAAAAAGAAACCTTAGTTTGAAATGTGGAGGAATGTAATTAAAAGTTTATATTTATTTTTCAATTCGCAAGCTTTCTATGGTATCGTTTATAGTTTAAGAAAATACGATATGTGAATTTTAGTCTGATGATTAATAGTTATAAGCAATTTTGATTGATATATACACGATTTACATTACGCATTTTTTCATGAAATTTCATGAATTTTGTTGCACGCAACTTTTTCTATTTGCTTAGTGCAGCGCTATAAAGGAGAATGTTATATAGAAGAGGACGTAGAATGAATCTCTGATGTATTAACATGATTTAAATATATTGTTACGCTTTTTAAATGATTTTCCATGGACCCAAAGATTTGCAAATGAATACAAAGCTCGAGTGTGGTAATTAGGGTTAAGAATAATACAAATTTTTATTTATATATGCACTTAAGCTAATATAATCCAGAGCTCATGAAAACACATACACACACATAACTTAAATTACTTAAATGTACACAACTGGTTACCAATAAGTCCACTTCGCTATTGTGTACACACGTCTCATACAACTGGCTGCGCTTATATTGACGTAATACCTCTTTGTCTGTTATTCGTCTTACACGAGACTAACTCTGACAACGCTTACTGTTGATACCAAAATAATAACTCACTGGCCGACACTCACAGTTGATATAACTATAATAACTCGCTGGATTTACTTTTATACTCTTATGCACGTCTATCTGTTGCGTTGCTCCCTTTAGTCTTTAGCCAAGGTAACACGATAGACTTCATAATAAACAATTGAATGAAAGACTCTAACTGCGTTATAGACTGACTCACTACAGTCTCTTCAATTACCAACTCAACTGATGTATTGCAAAGCACAGACTAAACTATCAACTCTCAACTATTAATTGACTTGCCAGCAATTGCGTCGCCCCCTTTTATACTTTGCACAAGACCACTAAAATGTTACAGAAAAGTCTAGACAATCTCATCATTATTTTCAATATTAATTACCAAGTGCTCCATTAGTTCAAGGCTTAACTATATACATGTGTACATGTGTATATGCACACATCATTAATTCATTGTGGTTATTTACTTTATTTTTGTTTTTGCGTTTAAATTGCAATCTATGTATGTGGTTGCTTGTTTATGTTTAGTCACGCTTGTATGTGCTACGCATGAGTATTTAGTAGTTTGCTACTAATCTAAATAGTTCTTTGCATTAATCCTGTTGGAATATTTTTGCGTAACACTGCTTTAACCCTGTTGGTGGCCATCTCCGTAACAATATTTTTTTTTATTAAAAATAATTTATTTGCAGGTGTCAGTAATCACATATCTAAACGATTTTTACCCATTACTCTAAAAAATATTAACACAAAAAATGCAACCATATACGGGCACCTTTAAGGGCTAATAAATTAGTGCAAGTTAATCTTCATTTTTGGTTTAAAATATGTTTAGACTAAACTTATAAATCAATACAGTATTTAAACTATCAGTAAACGCATTAAATTGTGCGTTTAAACTACCAATACAGGCCATATGGTTTTCTTACTTACAGACCATATGTTTTGCATTGAAAGAGCTTTCAACTTTTATCCAAGCCTCTAATTTTTCTTCAGATCTTGTTCGACCTGTTTTCTTCCACTATAGTATTATTTTACTATTCTACTTCGCAAAGCATATACATTATATACATAATTCCTTTCTTGGTATAATTTGGCGACATATAATTGAAATTTTCTTAACTTTTTTGTCTTTTTGATTGTGCAAAGAATTGATAGCCTGCTGCAAAACAGCTGTCTTTTGACATTTGTTCTAGTGCTGCCACAATATTATTTTTTTAACTACACATAAAGTATGGTTCACTGATTTACTCCTGTTAAGTTTAAACTACAAATAAATTTGATTTTAGTTTAACTAAACCAGTGTTTAAACTTTGACTGATTTATTAGGCCTAGGTGATAAAATACAAAAAAAAAAGACCCTGTGTTCAAGTTTTGCCCTAAGTCATGCACTTTTTTTAAGGGCCCCCAAAGATTTGGGGCTTCAGTGTCATATTTGCATTTTTTCATGTTCATATATTGCAAACCGTTCGGAATTTTTTATTAAGCCTCTGAAGCAAAGTTATAGTTCTTGTTGTAAGAAACAAAAATTCTGAATATATAAAATAGTTAGCAAAACTTTCAAAATTCAAGGAAGTATTTAACTACAAAAATGTATGTAAGATCTCAGTAAACAATTTTATAGAATATATGAACTTCCTAGGAATGACTCTTTATACCGTTTAGGTAGCTCCGCAAAAGTGAAAAATTTCCCAAAAATTTTTTTGATTTAATTTGTTTGCAAGATTACTAACAACAAATACTAGCGTGGTTTATTAAGTCAGTGTCTGTCCTTTTGAATTCTGCGCCACTTAATTAAAATGGCAACACTGTTGCTGTTAACAAGCAACCTTTAGTTGACTCCTGTCTAGATCTGAAGAAGCTGCGTCATTATGTTTGTGTTTGGTAGCTGTTCATCACGCGTTTTGAGAAGAAAATGAAAAAAGTGAATTTGAAGAAAAACATCACTCAAACCCAGGTTAAGCTTGATAAATACTATGAGAACTCTTCACCATCAATTTCAACAGTAAGAAAATGGTTTACTGAATTTCATTGTGCTCTTAAAAGCCGAACGTTCTGGACGCTTGATTGAGGTCTATGTATCTGGAACAATTGCAAAAAATTCACGATATGGCTTTAGCCGATCGGAGGTCGTATAGAATTGAGGAAGTCAAATGATAGTCTCAAGTGTCATAATAATTTAAAAATTTTGGTTGAAAAAAAAACAAAAGCCAAAACAATTATATTAAAATAATTTAAGGCATTTATAATACTATGACCTTTTAACACTTTTGGCACTTTGACACTTTTGAGTCCCCTAAATATTATATAAATAAAGGGTGTTTTTTATTGAGGTATAGAACTTTAAGTTGGCATCACTTTTTTAACTGGCGGCCATTTTGTCAGTTGGCAAGTTTGGTTTGCCATTTTATCATGAACAGGTTGACAAAAGAACAACGCTTGCAAATCGTGCAAATTTATTTCGAAAATAATGGTTCAGTTCGCGAAGTTTACCGCAAGCTCCGTCCATTTTATGGTCGACATAATCGTCCATCAGAGCAATTAATTCGGTTAACCATAGATCGTTTTCGCACTACATTTACTCTATGTGATAATACGCATCCGCAGAGACGTCGAACAGTGCGCACTGAAGAAACAATTGCCGCTGTAGAGCAAAGTGTTGAAGAGGACCCGAATGAATCGATTCGCCACCGTGCACAGCAATTGAAGCCGACTTACCGACTATTTTGTTACCGAATTGGATGGCATGAATGTGGATGAGTTGTGGTTCCAACAAGACGGCGCTACATGCCACACAGCGCACATCACAATCGATTTATTGAAGGAAACATTCGATGAGCGCATAATTTCGCGGAATGGACCTGTCAATTGGCCACCAAGATCGTGTGATTTGACACCATTGGATTATTTTCTTTGGGGATATGTGAAGTCGCTCGTCTACGCCAACAAACCAGAAACGTTAGGGGACTTGGAAGCCAACATTCGTGGCGTTATTGCCAACATACGGCCCCATATGCTCGAAAAAGTGGTTGAAAATTGGACCTGTAGAATTGGCTTTATTCGAGCCAGCCGCGGCGGCCACATGCCCGAAATTATATTCAAACATTAATGGCATAAAATTATCCTTCCAATAAAGCTAAATTGATGGACATTAAAACGATTTTCTTGTGTTTTATTTCAATTCGAAGTTCAATACCCCTTAAAAAAACACCCTATAGATGGTTAAACAATAAATACATCGCTAATGCGAGCTTGTGCACGGAACAATTGTTTACACTCAGGGAAAAGCTACAACTTAGAAATCAGAATGCGTCACTTCAATTCAATAAGTTTCAATATAATAGAAAATGTTTATTGAAATATTTAAAAATGAATAAAATTAATAAATTAATACTCTTTATATGTATATAAGTTTATATTTTTCCATATTGGAATAAAAAATTTCAACATGACTATACTTTCGTTACTGTTTCTTATTAATACAATATGGTTTTTATTAATTTTGAGCTGGTTTTTCTCTGGGTGTATTTTAGCCCTAAGTACCCGCCAAAAAAGTTTAAGCGATATAATTTTCCAACATAACTTTTTGACAAGACCCGCTTGTTTAAAATAGTAAATAATAAATTTCTGTAAAAAAACTAAGTTAAAAATTTATGCCACTTAAGGCTTTTTGGCGGTTATGACTCTATAGCTTCCACTGAAGGCCTCACTATAATTTTTTTCATCATTTAGAAACAAAACATTCTCTCTTCCAGCCCCTGGTACTATGGTAAGAAATTTATTAAAATATATGAATATCGGTTTCGTAAAGGAAGTTTTGCTGTTTTTAATAAATTTTACTAAAAATTAGCTCCCATTTCATTTAAAATTATTTATTTCAGCTTTATTTTAGCCTTCTTAAACCAAAGCAGGGGAATCGGAAAGTACTTATACAGCCGTAAAAGTTAGCATTTGGTTTTGACATTTTTTTTCTTGATTTTTATATAGGTAATACTTTCTTCGAGGCCCATAAATCTTTGTCTTTCGTTCTATTGGCTATAAATAAAAAAAAACATATTTCTTATTTCAAAAGTTTTTTTTTTGCTTTTTTCTTCTAGTTATAAAAATATTACTTAACAACTTTTTGATGCCTGAAAATATGGATATTTTCCAACATTTTATTAAGTTATAAATCACATAGCAATAGAGAATTTAGCAAAGCCACATTGTTGTAACATTCTTTTATATTTTTTTGCACGTTGTGGTTTTGTTTCTATATTTCAATAATTTTTTGCTTAGTAAATAAATAACAATAAAATAAATAAATAAAAGTTTATGCGAAATTTTATTTATTATTAATGGCTTTTAATATTATGTGGGTTCTTATTGTCATTTGGCTTCATACATCAACAGCAACAGCGTCTCCCGCAAAAAAATTTAATAATAATTTGTGAGTTTTGTTTGTTAGTTTGTTAATAAAACCATTTCCGCGTATTTAAACATGATATTTATGATGACAACATTTTTGCACAAGAGAATACAACTCATACAAGAGAAAACAATACGAGCAACATGCCGATACACAAATGCATTCACACACACACATACACACACACACACACTTTCATAAGTGAAATAATTTTCTTTTTCTGATTTAACTAAAAGCTATTTAAGTACATACACAACTATGAACAACGCCATTAACACATCGGCAAAGCTGCTCTGGCAAACTAAAAAGCGTTAAAGCAGGCAGCACTTAATTGCATTTATGCTCGTGCTGGAGCAGCAAAACTAATTGTAGCTGTATGTGTGTGTTTAATATTTTTTTTATTTTTATTTAATGTATACAAATGTGCGATTGTTAATGAAACTTTGCAAGCGAAGCGAGCTTTTAATTTACTGCTTAATTGGAAACCATAAAGATATACAAATAAGTTATAAAAAAATAAGCAGCAACAGCAGCAATAATAAAAAAAAAAATAAAAAAACAAGACAATAAATTTGTTTCCTTAAACATTTTAAGTAGTTGCAAAAGACACTAAAACAATACATACATACTCGTACATTCAATAAATTTGCTGCTTCAAGCGTTCAGCGCACACTCATACACTCACAAAAGATGTTGTTCATTGTGTGCTTGCTCTGCAGGGATGGTAACATCAGTTCAGTTGTAATATTTTTATTTTAATGCTCGTAACAACCTTGCAAGTGCAACTGATAATGTGTTAAATCATTAAAATGAGGTGTATATATAAATATGTAATTTTATATATCATCTAAAATTTATTTAATTCTCTAATACTTAGCGAACTTTAGCTTAATTAATCGAATTTCTTACCTGATGTAGACATATTTAAAAACATTTTTTGGTTGGGCGTTTTTTTTTTTTTGGTTTTGCCGATTTTTTCGGTTTTCGGCGATTTTTTAGTCTTAGCGTTTTTTTTTAGTTGTGATGCTTTTTATTGGTTTTTTTTTGGCAATTTTTTAAGGCGCTTTTAGGGTTCCGTTCACCAAAAGTGAAAAGGAACCCTATTGTCTTCGCTACGCTGTCCGTCTGTCCGTCACAGGCTATTTTCTCAGGAACTGTATGTAGTATATAGAGTATGTAGAACCTTGGCCGCTACAACAAAAAATACATGAGATTTTAAAATTAAAGGGTGTTCCAAAACGAGCAACGACAAATTTTAAAATCACATGTAATATACATACAATTTTAAATTTTTTTTTAAAATTAGTGTATTTTTAAATAGATTAAATAAATTAACACTAAAATTAAAAAAAAAATATTTAAATTAAAAGGGTGTTCTATCAGCTTATACAATTTTGATTATTATTAATTTTGACAACTTGCTGTATCTTGGAAACCGTAAAAGGCAAACTCTCTCTCGAAATTTTCAAAAACGGTAAAACTAAAAAATCACAAAATTATAAAATCGCCTATCCGAAAAAATCGCCAAACCGAAAAAAATCGCCAAAATTAAAAAAAAAATTAACACTAAAATAAATCGCCAGATCCGAAAAAATCGCCAAAATTCGAAAAAATCGTCAAAACGCGAAAAAGGCACCAAAACTAACTATATCAAAAAAATCGCCAAAATGGAAAAAAAAACGCCAAAAACTCTAAGCCGACGATATATCTGATGGAATAGGTAGTTTTCTGATTATTTTTTTAACGCAAAATTTATTTTAAACACAAAATACACAATATGAAGGCTATAATGGAAACAAGAAAAGTTATTCTGTAAACTATTAATTTGTTGTTTTTGGATTTTTTAAATAGATTAATAGAGAAAAAATAAAAATGCTGTATGATTTTGTCTCAATTATCTTTAGAAAATGTGAAGAACATTCTATTATATATCTTATGAGACCAATGCTTCGGTAGCCCAGTGATTAGTGAAAAGTCTTATCAGTGTGAGGTTTTGAGTTAATTCTCTAAGAACAATATGCAGAGTTATCGCTCAAAAGTTTTAAGAATATACAATTTTTTGTAACAAATTGCAGAAAACTAGCGTAAAAGTCGCGTGTTTTTTTTACAGTAAATTACAAGAAAATAAATTTTCCTGACAAAAATGTGCAGAAAAGTCTGCTATTAACTGCATAAAGTTTAAGAAAATCTATAGAATATTCTACTAAATGTCTGAAGGAATATCAGACAATTTGATTCGGCACATGTCTACACCACTTATTTACTGGGTATTATGCAATACTCGTACAATCAGTTACTCATACAAATATACTTCCAGAATTTAAATATATTTTGTTTTTCTTTATGATTGTGTTCCTTAAGCGGTTAAAAAGAAATTAATTTAAATACCAATTTTTTTTGTTTAATAACAATTTGGGTTGCGAGTGCTGCCAACAAATTTAATATGCACAATACAATCGCATAGCACGATAAGAATTTGAAGCTTCTCCGGAGAATACATATGGCCGGTTGATTATTCATTCAATATTCGATGAAGTAACAATGAGTTTAAGCGAATTATTAATAATTAAAATTCAACTGAAGTGGGATAAAGGACTTTTTTCACTTCTTTTATTAATGATATTTGCGTAATTTAAAAGCCTGGTTGAATTGTTTAAGGTCTTTTTTCAAAAGACAATTTGAAACAAAATTTCTTAAAACAAAAACAAATTATCTCAATAAACAATTTTGCTTGAAATCAAATGTAAAATAATTGTTATTGAAGTCACACATTCAATGGTCAAGAGTTACACTTTGTTTCAATAGAATTTTCCTGTGAAAAGAGAACTTGAATTCAATTGGAACAATTCAGTTGTTCAACTCAAGCCTTAAATTATATTTTAATTAAGACTTGTATTACAATTGAATCGAAATATGTTTCAAGCTTCAAAAATTATGCTTTTAAAATAGAAAATAAAATGCAATTCATTTGCTTTGAGAGTTTTCTGCACATTTGTCTTATTTATTGCACATTTAGAGATTTCGTTTTGGTATCTGCACAGTTTCACGTTTCGGACCAGTGACATGGCCTCCAAGTTCATGCGTCTTAACGCGGCTAGACTATTTTCTTTGTTAATATGTGAAGTCGCTAGTCTACGCCAATAATTTTGAAACAATTAACCAATTGAAGAATAACATTCGCCGCGCTGTTGCTAAATACGTCATCGAAAATTTTACCTCCGTATTAGACTTCATCCAAGCCACCCTTGGCGGCTATATACCAGAAGCTATATCCATATTATAATGCCAGAAGATATATATATATATATATATAGATATATATATATATTTCAAATAAAGTCAATTTTAGGTAAATTTAAAAAATTTATCTTTGTTTTTTTTACATTTCAAAGTTCTATACCTCTACTAAAAATACCCTATATATTTCTTTGTATGCACACGCAAAGAAAAAATATGGTTGAGGTAACCATAGTTAAACAGCAACATGCTATGATTGAATTATATGGTTGCAGTCAAATCATATTATTGTTAATAGAAAAGCAAACTTTAATAATATTATTATCTTAGTTAATAATAATATTATCTACAAAAACAATGAACTTTGTTACACCTAATCTTAGTATTGTAAATATGACAACACTATTGTTAAATGCGACTAAAATATAATTGAGACTTACCATAACATGATCTAATATTATATTAATATTGTTAAATACGACCACAGTATTACTTAATATAATAATACTCTTTTGTTTTTTAATCATATATTTATTGTAGAAACAGCTGTGAGTTAAATTTGAAATAAAAATAAATTAATATTGTTGAAATAAAATGTGTATATAGAAATGTATACTTACACGACATACAGACATGTCTGTATAAAGAGATACAAAAATGTCTATATATTTTTATTGGCCAACCCCTTTGTTTATTCTTTATATATTTATTAATTTATTTAACACCTTCCGTGCACGAACGATAGCTTACAAATGAAACACTGAACTGACAGATATTTCTGAAAAAAGATTTTTTTTTAAAACTTAACATAGTATAGTTTTGGATAACATTATATTGTTATTTACCTTATATTATTTTTAAATAATAATACAAATTGTGTTGTAGTCATAAATTTTTAACAAAACTGTATTGTTAAACTCTAACCATATCACACTTTTTTATGTATGTAAAAATGTAATTATTAAATTCAAACATTACTCTGTTTATCGTAACGAAAAAAATTTTTAAAATAACAATAGCTAGTTTTCAACGACCACACATTTGTTTCAGAGAACATAATATTGTTTTCTCAACCATTCTACAATCATATCTTTTCTTTGCGTGTATTATATTGTAAATAAACACAAGCAATGCTCCAAGTTCTGGTGTTTTTAGGCATAATTGTGTCTTTTATATTGTCAAAATAAATTTTTGCACTAGACATACATTAATCAAACATTATATTGAAATTAGTTTGAATTGAGTTAAGGTGAACTTTTCATTTACACACACTTTCAATAAATATATGCCTAAAAATTTGTACAAAACTTTTGAGGCATCATTTGTTTATTTATTCCTAGAAAATGACGGGTGCTCCGAAAATGCATAGGAATAAAATTTTTGGATCTAATTAGTTTTATTTTCATCCAGCAAAGGACCAGTAGTAGTGTGGATATCTAAATAACTGTGTACCACCACATCATGATGGATAACAGAACACCACGTACTTGAATATTAATTTTTATATATGTATGATAATTATCTAAATATATTAGGGTTTTAGTAGTCGATAACTGCTCTTTAGCTCTTTCTCTATACAGAGTTAAATTTTTGTTCAATATATGGAAGGATGTTAGTCTTTTAACTTAACTTTTCAAATAATCTCTTAAACATATTTTCAATTCAACAAAAATCTCATAAAATCTTGGTGAAATAATGTCAAAATTGACAAGGAAATAAAAAAAAAAGTTATAATAAGCGCCAAAGTTTCTACTAAACGCTAAATGCAAAAATCAGTTGGTTCCATTAAGCAAGTCATTTTATTATCCCTCTCGCCTTAAGCTGCTTTTGTCTGTGTTTTTATATTTATTTATTTTATTTAATGCTACTTAAAATTTGTTGCAACAATTTAAAACAATAAAATACTTTTTATGTACGAGTACATAAGTATGTATATCCTTGATTGGGTTTTTCGTGACTTCTTCCTTCGCTTAACCGCTTCCATATACTTAAGTATCAAGGGATATGAGAAAACAGACACTGTTGCTGGCGGCTGCTGCCTTTGTATTATTTCTGCAGCTGTTATTAATTTGTTTCTTGCTGTACATAATTAAAAAAGCAAAATTATGTCTCATATTTTTAAGCAGACACAAATGAAAGCAGCGTATATTACAAGAGGAGATTCAAGACTATAAACTTGGTCTTTTATATTTTTATTATCTAGTGTTTGTTGTTTAACAGCTTAAAATAAAGTTATAGAAGTTTTTATAATTTAAAGTAATTAAATGACTGTGATATAAATCCTCACAAAAACATAAATGTGAAAAACGGCCAAGTTTCTATCCAAAATTTCGGCCATTAAAAGTTGTGAGATATAAATTTTGACCAAGTTCTTCCTTGCCACAATACCTAACACAAAAATATATTATGTATGATATAAATTTGTAATCGTAAGGGTGTCATATAATTTCTAGATAATCTGCCTAGATGAATTGTTTTATTTGTGCGAGTCACATCAAAAGATCAAACAAATTTGATATTAACAGTTTGCCTTGAGCACATTCAATTCAATACTATGCATTTCATAAGAAATTTTGTGCATTTTAATTGTGTAAATGACACTTAAGTTTAAATTTCAAAGTAATTATTTTTAAAGGCAGAGTCAAGCGACTGCGGTTATTGATATTTCTGCAGTTTTAAAAATACATTGATTGCTTTATTATATAAAAAAAGACTTCATAAAGTGATAAAAAATAATTAAAAAAAAAAGAATTTGTCTTTTTTATACAACGATTATGAAATGCCAAGTAACGCCTGAATTATTTGAAATTTTTTTTTTAAAGAAATTCTGGGAAATATAATTGCATCGATAAGGGTTTTAAATTAAAAGAACTTACTTAAAATCTCAAACACAGAGTGTTTTATTTAAATTAAAACATATAGATATGAATAAAAAAAAATTATTTTCGTTATCGAGCTAAAGTGCAGTATTTTCAGTTCTTGCAGAATGAAAATTATTTTTATAAATCAATGTGATTTATTTTAAAGGAGAATAAAGCCACATTAAGTCATAAAAATATTTATTTCTATAAGACTTTTTAAATACTGAACTTAAAGGCTGAATTAGTTTGTACGTGCTGTTCTGTTTTGAATCAGCTGTTTTGTTTCTGTTGAGTTGAAAATCTGTATGTGTGGTTAGTTTTTACTTTTCGTTCTGTTCTGTTGCGGACAAATCTGTAGAAAATAGAATTCAACGTTAAGTGACAGCCAAAAGTGTGTATGTATTAGTGTGTTGTGATATTTTGTGTACAAGTGTAATCAATTCTATAGGTTGCCAGCTGATTTTTTTCACAGACAAAGTAATTGCAAAATATTTTATACAGAAAGGAACGGCACAGAACAGCAACAGAAAGTAACGACTAATGAAGCCTTAAGCCCGATTAAGAAAGTTATTGCTGCTTAAAATTTATTCTAGTTCAATTGAATTTAAGTGTGTATAATTTTAAAATTTTTAATATACATCAGCAGAATGTGAAAATTTAATTCATTGCTTAAATATCAAGGCTTAAGAAATTAATAGAACTTTTATTAAACTTCTTAAAGAGCTTTAAATTAAAATGTAATTGAAATTGAAACCGCATGCATACTTAACTTTTTTTTGTATGCATTCATAATCCATTTATAATTAAAGATTAGTACTATAGCATTAAAATCAAATGTTGAAAAATCTCTGGCAATAAGGGAAAAGTGCTTAAGTCATATTTTACTGTTTTGCAGGAGAGCAATTTTAAGCTTTCAAGAAATTTATTTCTTTTACAGTTAAATTAGGAAATTCTCTGTTATCCTTTATTTTTCTAAGCAAACATCATTCTACACACACTCCAATTGAGATTAAAAGTCTAAAAAATTCATAGTGCTATAACTTCCTTAAAACTCACACAAATTAACTGAAATTTCGTCTAGAGATATTTTCAAGTATGCAAATTATGGATGTGCCATTAACTTGAAATCACCTTATCTCCACTTAAGCCTTTTTTTGTTTTTGCCACAAAAATTAGAAATACTTACGTACAAAACAGTTTGTTTTTAAATTTTTTACTTTGACTGCCTTAAGCACTCCATACGCGTTTCAATTTAATTGTAAATTGAGTCTTTCAATTGAATTGATCCTTGGCCACACACCTCATAAACTGAATTGAAAGATTTTCATTCAACTGTCAAATTTATATTTTTTTCTCAATTACAAATTTAAAAATTTCAAACTTTTATTGCATTAATTCATTAATTTTCATATTTTTTATATAAAATTTAATGAAATTAAATACAATTTAAAAAATACATAACTTTTTCTATAAAAAATAAAGCTACAAACATAAATTTTGACAGCTAATCAAGAGACTCGAACACAAACAGCACAATCGAATTAAAAAATTTACTAGTCAATATGAAAAATCCAAATCTTTTAATTTTTCTTTAATCAACTCAACAACTGCCAAACTAATCAATTGACAAAGCCGTACACGCTTTGATTTGGACAAAAACCGACTCAATTAAAAATTGAATTGAATCGTGTATGGTGCTTAACCCTGTAGGAGAACGAACTGGTGTCCAACTAGTATTTTAGTAGTACATAAATCACCACCACTAGTTCCCAACTGTAACCCTTCCTATACTATCTGAATGCTCAAATTAGCATTGAGTGTGTTTAGAATACTACTAGTACCATTGGTACTAGTTTAGGACTAGTTTATTACCACTTCTTTTGTAAAGAAAAATTCCATAAAATTGGTGGTTTTATTCCTTTGTTACCCAGTGACAACGCTAGTTAAAATTTGCAATTATTTATTAAAATTCAGAAATACAAAAGGGTAATTATAATTATTTTTAGATCAATCTAAAATTTTAGTAATTATATGATACCAATTTTCATACAGTGCAAGAGCTCTGTTACACAGTTAAAATTTATTTTGCAATGTGGTGTCTTGGAACTAATTCATATACTAGTACTCATCAGCACTAGTAATTTTACACAACAACTTTAACCCATTTTGCACTAGTTCTTGCTATTCCAGTAATTATACTAGTAGCTTTTAGACAATTATCGCCTATTCTCCTGCAGGGAATATAAAAAAAAATTTATGTTTAATAAAAGGTTTACAAAACAAATTTCTATGTAAATTTGATTAACAAGCCTTTTATAAAACAAAATGAAATTTTTTTGGAATAAGGCCTTCAATGTTTTCTACAATATAAAAACTTAATAAAAATTATAGCCCAATCTTGAGATATCGCAAAAAGCAATTTTGATTGAAATCAAGTGCAAAACAATTGAAAATATAGTCAAACATTAAATTTTCAATGGTTAAATTTTGCTTGACTTACACCTTATTTTAAAAGCAATATTCAGCGAAAAACTTGAATTCAATGCAAACAATTCAGTTGTAGTACAGTACAATTCAAGCCTTGAATTGTTCTTCAATTAATCCTGCTATTGCAGTTTAATTTAAGTTTATTTCAAGCTTAAGAAACAATGATTTTTTAATAGAAAGGAAATATTAATTTATTTCTTTTCTAATAAAAATTTTCTGCTTATCTGCCATCTGCTATTGTTTTCACAATTTTGCTCACTTATTTTGTTATAAAAAATTAATTTTTTTATTTATTTGTTTTTGATATTTTTCACCACAATTTCAATTTTATTAAATTCTAAATTACGCATTGGATAAATTTTAATTAAATATGTATGTTGCTTGTATTTTTTTTTTATCTCAAAACTAGCTTTTACCCGCGGCTCCGCTAGCGTTAATCTGACATTTAGGAACAAATTTAAAATTTATCAATGTTTTGTTATTTGCTGTTTAAAAAAAATGATAAGACCCAACAAAGAGGCAAAAAAATTAAAAAAAAAACTATTTATGGCATGTTTCTACATTACAAGTAACTCAAAAATTTTGTTCATATGAGTACAAAATTTGGCTGGGGTTTCATAAAACAAGTGTCAACTTTTTCTGAGTAAAATACGTAATACTTTTTGATTTTGTTGTTTCCACATAACAATTTCAATTGTGTCTAATGTCAAATATAGGCAATCAAAAATTAGTACTTGTGTGGAAATTAAAATAGGTTTTTATTTATTAAAGAAGAAATCGAATGTCCACACAATCGTCTAATTGAACCATTATGGAACCTGTAAGCATAAATCTAAACATTCTTACATTATATCCCATAATTGTAAAGTAATAATGGGTTTGTTCGATTACCTGAAAATTTTTACTGAGCTTCGCTGTATTATATTGAATTTCGTTCGTTTGTAATTTGAGACTGAGTAATTGCAAGCTCTTACTGAATAAATGGTTGCAGCAAATAGCGGTTGCACTTTTCTTTTTTGTGAATTTTATTTCAAAGTAAATTCTTCAATCATTTTCTTGTATGATGTGTAGCATATTTCAAAAAAAGAATATACATCGGTTTTATGTATATGAAATATATTTTTTATATCTGTAATACATTTTTCCACATTTAAAATATATTGAAAGATATTAACCTCCTAACCATGATAAGGCATATTATTCTGGTTCATATATAAACTCCTGTGCTTTGAACAACATTTCAATGTAAAGTTTTTTATTCATTATTATCTTGGATCTAGCTGTATTCAAAGCAAGAAGATTGGGAGTATTTCCATTAAATGCGGCAAATTAGTAACCATCTGACGATATATGTATGTACATATCGTATATGACGGATGAAATCCATTCATGAAGCATGAAAGCTTTCTGACTTGTTTCAGCAAAATCTTAATGCTTTTATAATTGCGAAAAAATCATAACATACCGCAAATGAAAAAAACTATGTCACTATCGATGTTATTAATTAAGAATCTATGATTTAGCCTTTTTAATATATCCAAACATTCTTTAATGCTTAATAGCAAAAATACTCAGGATTTATTCAGTTACTCGATTTTGCTTGACAAATAAACGAACTGATCTAATATTGCATTGTAATTTAAAAGCAACTGTTTTTTATTTTGCTAGATTTTCACCTAGGGCTGCCATTAAGTAATGCTTCTAGTATGGAAAAAAATTAACTCAAATACCAAATTGTATACCATGGCAATAATGAAATTAAATATACAAAAAGTGATACCAAATACAACGTAAGCTAGACAGATGTGCGATATCTTTCCGTGAGCACCTGGCATTACGGCCTTATCTCACGGGTGCCAAAGCACCGGGTGTGGGTTAGACGCCAGACCAACGCCCCCATGCATCCTATTAGAATGAACCTATGGCCCACTCCATAAGGCACATAGGTTGCAATCTTTGAATATAGTTATCTCTGTACTATATTCAATTACCTTGCTGAGGTAATTTGAGCTATCTAAACTCTGCTGCTATGTCAGTGCCCATAGCAGCTTCTATTGAATGGCAGCAGCACCTAGAATAGTATCTGGCTGACCGCGTCAGACCAATCACTAGCATTGATTTCACACTGGGAAGCCAAGACTATTCTCCCAGCGATTTTGGTAGCAACCACAGCCACCACGATAATTCTCCGGCTTCCACGCTAAGGTGTTGTGTATACACCCATAGCGAGGTCTCCAAGAGAATTCCTCAACCATTGCCGGCACAGCTCAACCACTCATCCGAGATGAACCCATGCCTGTGTCGCCAAATAACCAGTGCCTACTCCACACATACCAAAATCATCCCTTTAACCCCGTGGGGTATACCCCATTGGTGTAGGACGAACTCGGCATTTTAGCAAAGGAAACTGACGACCGCTACATGCACTCAAAACTTCAAAGCAGCTCGACTGTCGGGCAACCGGCACCCGTGGCACCAGAAGTAGCCTCTGGTCAGACCTCGAAGTTCCACCACAAGTGCTTCACCTCTATCGTCTTTTGAACTCAGGGGCAGTTCTAGGTGACGCTGCACCTAACTGACATCAACAGGACCTGTCTTCCTTTTATTATAAATATGTGCACATCATTTGCTCTGTTGCCAGAGATCGGGTAGTAACACATAAGTTCTATGGGTAATGTACCAAAGGTACGTCAATGGAAAAAGCCACATCACCCCAGCTGGGGCCCCGGGGTTGCCACACCCGTAGTCAAAAATAGACTCCTCTGAGGGGACGTAAGCTAGACAAGTGTACTATAAAAACTCATTTTGTTACGTACTCGCCTGTGTACGGCTTGCTTGCTTGAGAGCTTACTTGTTATGTAGAAACAGGCCATTAAACAATCAAACCTGAAACGAAAATTGCCCTAACCAGACCAAAATGATTTTTCAGAAAAAATTCAATGTGATATTGTACGCTATTAATGTAGCTTTCCATTGGGGAAAGAACTTTCCAAATCAGCAAACAAACAATAACATGAAAAAAAGCTTGAATTGAACTTTGTTTCAGTTAAATTTTATTATATGCTTGTTTTAAATATTTTGCTTATTGGGATATTTATTTTTTAAATACATTGAAACAATTTAGCAAATTTATGATTAAAATATCAAAGCAACTATAAATAAATGATAAAACAAAAATGCCAATGATGACAATTTTGGCAAGCATTTATTTGCATGATGGTGTCAATTAAACAACAAAAATACCAACTTTAACAATAAATGCTGAAGTTAAAATCAACAACAATTAATGGCTGACCACACCAATAAGCAATCAAAACACTATATTCAATAAAATCACGTAAATAAAGAAATAAATACGAATGGCGAGAGGGCTAGTTTTAGAAATAAATTCAGTATAGTGGGACTTGACTCGAGCACGAAGAGTTTTGTACGGGCACTACATATGTCTAGCCCATATAATCGAATATCTTACCTGATGTTTACAGTTTGTTTGGCGCGTTTTCTTAGTCTTAACGTTTCATTAACTTTGACAATTTTTTCGGTTTTTGGCTAATTATTTTAGTTTAAGCAATTTTTTTCTTTTTTGGTTATGTACTTTTTTCGTTTAGATGAGTTTTTAATTTGGGGATTTTTTTTTAAATATCTACATATTTTTATTTTTAGAGATTTTTTAGTTGCGGCAATTTTTTCAGTTCTTGACTATTTTTTTTTTTTTTTTTTGCATTTTAGCGATATATTTTATTTTTGGTGAAATATTTAATATAAGCGATTGTTTCATTTTTGTTGTTTTGGCATTTTTCAATTTCGAAATATTTTAGTTTCAGCACTTTGAAACTTTTAAGTGTTTGCATCTTATGGTTTTCAAGATACAACAAGTTGTCAAAATTACATTAACTGATAGAAGAATACCCTTTAATTTTAATTTTTTTAAAATTCAGTGTTGATTGGTATAGTATAGCATAGTTCATTATTCAAAACTAAATAAGCGTTGTAAATTTAAAATGTCTATATATTTCGTTTTTGGCTATTTTATTAAATCAATTCATTTTAGTTAAAGCGATTTTTTAATTTTGGCGATTTTTTTTTAGTTTTGGTGATTTTATTAGTTTTGGCGCTTTTTTGTTTTTTGGATTTTTTTGATGTTTTTTTTGTCGATTTTGGTGATTTTTTCGGTCTTTAGCGGTTTATTTTTATTTTGGTGTTTTTTATTTTTTTTTGGCAATTTTTTCGTTTTTTGGCGATATTTTTTTTAACTTTGTTGGCGACCTCTTTGCTCATAGCGTTTGTTTTTGTACTTTAACGATTTATTTAAGTTTTGGTGATATTTTTTATTTAAGTGTTTTTATTAATTTTTGATTTTTAGTTCTATAATTTCTGAATATGTTGTAGCGGCATATCCAATAGAAATTGTATTTCCATAGCTCTTGCGGTTTCTGAGAAAACAGCCAGTGACATACTGACGAACATCGTAGCGGAAACAAAAGGATTCCTTTTTTCTTTGGTGTAAATAACTCTAAAAGTGGAGTAAAACTAAACTTGGGAATATTAAAAGCCCTTCAGGTTAGTTTTAACTCAACATATATATCATGTAGATAGTTACAAGCATTCAGAGGTAACTAATTTGAGTGAGACATTTTAAATTTAATTGAACCAAAAAAGCTCAATTAATAATGTTAACAACAATCACCAATTAAGTAGATAGACATGGGCGCTGATTAAGTGCTCGGCTGCAGAGAAAAGTTTTCTTTTTCCCCAGCTAATAAAGTCTAGTTTAATTTTTCTGTACTTCTTTAGAAACTCACATTAATTAATAAAAAATATTAAGGAAATTATCCTTGATTAAAAAGATGACTGATTTATATTTAAATTTTTGCTTTATAAATTTACTGTAGTTAGCGGTACCTCTCAAAAAAAGTTATGTAACTTGAAGCTGTTACTAGAATCTGATAACTCGTCACGTGATGTGCCCTTGACAAGTATTTTTCCCTCTAATGTCATTATATTTCGTCTTGAGTTGTGCTGAATATTTTTTGTAATTGGCCTACTTGATTAGATAACTTACTATACGCACTCATCTAATGATGAAGGGTACAAAAATGATCACAAACCAAATAAAAAACAACACTGCACGTGTCATCATGCATGATGATGTACGCCTTATGTACCAGCATCATTTCGTATATATTCTTCAATTGGCAACAATGTTGCCTGAAGCCGTGATACTTGTATATACAAATTTGATGGATGTCAAAAACAGCAGTGAATTTTTGTTGTTGTTGTATGTCTATTTTTTTCCACAAAGAAGCATAATAAATCCATTTGTTCCATTGAATATATAGTTTTACCATATTTTATTATTTTTGTTAAGCGAATTTTAAAAATATTTTAAAATCAACAAACAATAAATAAAATATACAAACACTATAAAATTTATTAAAAACAAAAACAAAATGTTAAAAAGAATACTATAGAGATTTTTTTTAATAAAATTTATACTTTTATGGTAAATTTTGTGCAAGTTCATTTACTCTAAAAGTGAAGTCTTGAAATATTTCATTTTTATAAAACATTAAAGGTTTAATATAAGTATTTTTCCCCCATAACATACAGAGTCCCCCTAATATTTTATTATTTTTTCATGTTGTGCAACAAGTCAATTTGTTAGAAAAAAATTTCTCTCAAGTCAATGATAAGGAAGAGTTTTACTAGATTTTACAAGTTTTTCTTTACAACTTTTAGATATTACCATTCAGTTTGCTTGTTTATTTCAATTTCTTTTGCTGTTCTTCATTTTTGGCTAAATAGAAAACTTAAGTTCACTTTATTACTTTAAAGTCAAAATACAATAAAAATATTGAAAAAAAAAAAATAAAACACAAAAAGAGAACGAGGGAATAACTAAAAGAAAAGCAATTTTTCTTTTTTGCAATTGCTAAGACTTTCAAATAAAAAGAGAAAGTAAAAACCCAACTACATGTCAACTATTGCTTGCAAAAAACAATTTTCGCAAAAATAAAAGAAATCAAGCAAAAGAAATAAATAAGAAGCTGGTAGAATAATTGTTATAAAATATAACAAAAGTTTACTATAGACTGCAATAAATGACACAAAAACACAAACGCACTAAATGAGTGAAAACTGAATGAATGATTCTAGAACAAAGAGGTTTACGAAATTTAAAAACGCACACATTGAGTTATTTTTTTTACATATATTGAATGCTTTAGTGCAAATGAATAAATAAATAGGAATAGAGAGATTGATAAATAGATGAATTGGTAAAACAACAATAAAAATTCATTATTAGCATAAACCTCTTTAATAAAATTTTTCACACACACGACACACTGGGAATTCTGTCGATGTATAGTCCTCAGCACTCAAACATGATTCTTTGTTCAACCCAAAAGTTCAACAAAATGTGCAACGTATAAATTTAGTCATCATACTTTTATTTTATTTTTGTCAATCCTTTTTTTTTAAACGTATGTACTTTTTCTCTTGTAAGATTCTAACTTAATAATTCAAGAAAAAAAATCTTACGAAAAATAATGTGCATTTATATCGTCACTTTAGTATAGGAAGGCCTTATCTCATTATTATTTTGAAAATGAGTTTTTTGTAAATTTCGACAGAAGTAGATGTTCTTCTTAATCGAAATATGCCAAAATCTCGATTTAAAAAGTAATGAGCTAGGGCCTTTCTACATTGAGGTAACGATATATATGTGTGCATATTGAAAGCACTTAAATTCTTGCACACTGAGAAGTTGGTGTTAAAAAATTCGGTATGTGGAATGCAATGGTAAATTTTCTGTGAAGAGATCTTTCGATACGTTATTATTTATGTGGCTAAATTGATCATTCAGTGAAAAACGATTGCAGGTGCTTATGATATACTTTTTTGAGCAAATAATTTCACAAAGAGAAATATTTCTTAAAATTTATTTTTAAAAGTTACGATTAAGGAATACAGTTTTCACTGATTCCACACACCAAAAAACCACATTTTGTGCCGATTTTTAATGTGAAATTTAAATGCAAACATTATTCTTATGTCATTTTACTAAAATTTAATTACAAATAGTTGATGTTAACAAACAGTCTCTATACAAATATAAAGAATATGAGTGCTAATAAAGTACATGGTGGAACAGAAAAATATCAACATTTCCCCCAGCTAAAGTCTCGTTTTATTTTTTTTTCTCTTATTTAGAATATCATATTAATTAATTAAAATAACAAAAATTAAAAATTTAAAAAACCCCCGAATATATCTAGAGAAGATGTGATATCTTCTAAACGGCTAAACCAATTTTCTTAAAACATGGCTAGGAACTCTCTCGATCAAGTCACCTTTCAAACAAAAAAACTAAATCAAAATCGGTTCAGCCGTTTGGTCCGTACGTGGACACGGACAGACACACAGATACACAGACACACACTACAAACTTACAACACCCCTTTTTTATTTTATTCTATAAAAATTGAAAATAATGAACTTAAGCCCTATTTATAAATCATTTCTGATTAAGATATGTATGTAGCTTATGTTTGTTTTAAAGATATTTGCATTTCAGTTAAAAAATTTTATATTTTGCCCTTGACTTAATTTAGTTTTTCACTGACATTTGATATAAGCTACAGCAAATTATTGAAGAGAGGTATTTGTACATTTTATAAAATATTCTAGATAAATATAAAAATAAAGTTTAGTTTTCTCTACTTGTCTAGTTATGAAAATAACTGGGATCCAGATTTTAAAATTTGTGGAAACATTTTTTTTAAATTTTAAATATCATTTAAGGACTTTTGAAAGAAGAATTTTTTTTCTTAAGCTCATAGAAAGAATAGATCTTAGAAAACACTTTTAAAGACAATTTGGATTAATACATATTTGCACCCTACTTCCAGCATTGGTCAATCGCTTTAATATAAATAAATCGAAGTAATTGATTAAGGTTAAAAATGTTCCACCGATTTTTATAAATATTTGTACAGATATATGTAAAATTATGTTTTTTTTTATTTAATTAATTGGAAAAATGTATTCACTATATAATATATAATCGAAAATTATAAACTTTTCAAATTTTTATATCAATTTGCTCGAAAATTATACCAACCTAACGATTTTCTGTAAGGTTCTTTTATTTAATTAGTTAAAAGATAATTATTTCTGTTATTACAAAATTCATTACTATTCCTGGTCATACTAATTTTTTATGAACTTTTAAGAATTTACCTGGAGATGACATGAATAACAAATTATTACCAAAAAATTTATATTGTCTTTTTTTATATAATTAAAATAATATAGACATTTTGAAATATACTTAATTGCCTATTAAATAATAAATATATCATATCCATATGACGCAATTTACACTATGCCTTTTCTGCTTGCCTTTGCAGGCAGGCTTATTTAGTCTATTTATTATCGAGGGGGTTTATGACATTTCTCTTTGCCTCTTTCGTATTTTTAGCATTAAACGTGTATATAAATGTCAAAAACGCATGAATAAAAAAGGCTTAATGTAAATGTGTGTGACTTTTCGTAGGGGTTTCAAAAGAAAATTGTCAATACAAGGCAGGCTAAAAAGACATAGTGTGAATAGCGACTATGTATTGTTTTAAATAATAAGAAACAAGTAGTAATAAAAAAATACTTTTTTAACAACCTTTTAACGTATTATACTAAACAGTTTTTTTTCTGATTTTAAAAGCATCCAAATTTGATGATCCGCCATCATCAGATCAGCTCTCTGTCGTAATAATATTGCATTGTCCTGCGATTTATACAATCATCCAAAATTTCAGGTAAATCGAAAACCGGGAAGTGGATCAAATTAATATGCAATATTTGATAACGGACATGCAGCGGATGAAACAGGTGAAACTAAATAAAAGCTTGTAAAATAGCTTCAATTATGTTCGACTTGTCAAATTTATTAACCTAATGCACTTTTGAAATAAGTGCGTATGAGTAATGCCGATGAAGAATAATGTAAAGAAAATTACTCATACGTAAAAATATTTAATGAAGCTATTGCTGAGTACACCTCTGGCATTTCTTGTGTTATCATTTTGTGGTGCCTATTTGAAATTATATGTTATATAGTCCACATTATGTTTTTTATATGGAAAGCAATGACACACAATGAAAGATATCTGAAATGACAAATTTTGTTACTATATAGTACAGACCATTGCGAGGTCACAAAATGGCATAGTATGTACTCGGAATATTACTGCGTAATTGGTGTAATCCCAAACAATATTAATTACTAAATTAATTGTTACTATTACTTTGCCATATTATGTTCTATGCAAAAACGATTTTTCAGAGCCATCTTATCCTGAGTACTAAAAGGTGGCGTACTCTACTCTTTTTAATAATTGCTTCTGTAAAGAATGAATTCATCACCAGAACAACAACAAAATAAAATGTGGCCTATAACACACTAATGACTTTATATATTCGGAGAACTAGTTCAGAAGATATATATTTATTACATCTTTTTTGGCCGGAACTTGCGTTACAGTCAGTGGAGATCGTGGTCAATAATTTTTATTTTTTTTTTTTTTTTTTTTTTTTTTTTTTTTTTGAATTGATCCAGGTAAGATGTCGTTTTTATTGCAATCAAAATTTGGAGATAAGTTTATTTCGATAAATGAACCTGGCGGTCGGACTCAAACGTCGTGCAATTTGAAAACTTTTGATTATGTCCTGTAGTGCATGTGAATTCACTGGCTTAAGCTAATAACCCAGCAAATATTGACGACTTGGAGGCCAATCCTATTCGTGTTATTCGTGACACAATGCCAATAATGCTAAAAAAATGCTACAAAATAGATATGCTTCGTCAAAAAGATTTTTTTTTTTTCAAATACTATTGTCATGTATTGATATTTCGAATAACAATTTCTTTGAGATTAAAATTGAATTTAGTATTTCTATTTCTTAAAGTTAAATTTTTTTTTGTGTTAAAAAATCACTATAAATTTCACATTTCTAAAACTAGTTTTATTTGTAAAGACTTATAAAATTGGAAATTGAAATGTATCATTACATAATAATATTTTTTGAATATCTTGAAAATTTTAAATTTAATTCATCTTTCAATAAGGTTTGTTTCTTCTTTATATTTGAGATTAAGATTTGTTCTTCTAAAAATAATAAACTAATTAATTATTGTATAATATTTTGCTAGCTTTTGGAAGCTTCTTCAGGGATATATGTATAATAATATATTTTAATTTTCAATAGAAAATATTATTACTAACCAAATGGTATTTGAAAAGAATAAAATAGTTTATAATTTTTAAGAGAACATATCTTAAGTTCAAATATAAAGAGCAACAAAAATATTTCTTTTAGTGAATTTTTATTTATTATTGTTTTTAATTGTTATATTTATTATTAACTAAAATTGAAATCATTAAATATTTTGAAACAAAATATGAATGGCTTGGGGATTTTTCTTAATATAAGGTACATATATCTATGAACATGAAATATTTTTTTTTCGAATTACGAAAATATATTTTATAATTTGTATTTCATTTATACAACAAATGTATATTGTAGTAAATTTTACTATCACACCACCTCACTTTTATATAAAAAAAGAAATTGAAAAATAGAAATAGTAACAAAGAAACAAATACAACATCTTATAAATAAACAATGACATAAATATATGTGCTCCAGCTATGGAAGAGCCACCATTTAGAGTAAAAATGTTTGCTTATTCATCTGTAAAAATGTTACAATTTAAAATCAATGCTACGAAATGAATGTCAAGCAATATATTTCCTGCATACTTGTCTGAACACAAACATTTATATACAGCACACATTTACACTAACACTTAAGTAAAGTATGAGAGCAAGCAAAAAAAATAACACTTGCAACTCTGTGCATTCTTTGCATTTGCTGTCAACATACACCTACAGCAAATGCTCATACACACATACATACATACATACATACATACATACACAATTCAATATTATTCATACATACTCTTACATACATACATTTTCTTCTACTTTCGATAGCAGCCAGAATTATAATGTGCAATGGAGCAGCGGCCATTTCTTCTTGGTTTCCTATGAGTGTGTTTGTATGTGTGTTGAAGTATTTTTTAAACTTTTAGTATATTTTTCTCGATTGCTGCAAACTGCAGCTGCTGGATATTGATGTTTTATAAAATTTAAAAAATAATACTTTAAAACATGAAATGCTTTTTTCTTTTTCTTTTGTTTGGTTTACTTATTTTGAAATGTAAACCAAGTCAACTAAAGTATAGATACACGGTATTTTTGTTTTATTTGTTTGTTGTATTCATTTTTAAGTTTAAAGGATGAAAAATAAATACATATTCGAATACGTATGTACACGTAAGCATTTAAAAGTCACTAGCACACTCTCGTGTAAGTATTTATAAACACACATACATATTTATGTATGTTCTAAGGAAATTGAAGTGAAATAGAAAATGGTTTTTGTCCACAGCGTATGTATGTCTATGCTTGTGTGTGCATGGATGAAGAGATGAATGGCTGGCGAGTATAAAATAAAGTCAATCCAATCGTTGGTAAAAGTAAAGTAGAGTTAAAATACAACTGTTGCAACACACGGCTCAATGTTACGTGAATATAGTACAAAATTTATTGATAAAATAAAAGGCGCTTTGTGTGTTGTGAAGAACAAAAATTAGTAGAAAAAAAAGAATGCCAGAAATGAGAATATTAATTGACAATTTCATTTTATTGTGAAAAATATGGTATGTATTTTGAGGTGGATTTCTTAAAAGTTCAAAATAAAAAAAATATATTGTTACAGTTTTACCTTTTAAAAACGTAATTTTTCTAAGTTCAAAAATTTGCAATTAAGTGAAGGTGCATATTTCTCATAAAATCAGAAAATTTTGTTTTACATCCGGAGAAAAAACAGCTTAAAATCTATAAAAACCATATTAAGTTAATAAGAAACATTAACAAAAGTCTACTCATGATGACATTTTTTATTTCAATATGGAAAAATATTAATTTACAGTATTAATTTATTAATTTCAGTTATTTTTAAGTATCTCAACATACATTTTCTATTATATTGAAAATTATGAATTAATGTGATGCGTTCTTATTTTTTAAGTTGTAGCTTTTCCCTAAGTATAGGGACTGCTGTTGTGAACCATGATCACACTCCTCTATAATGTATTTATTGTCTTACAGGCATGCATATTAATGATTAAAAGAGTATCAAATATCATTTATATATGCAGCGGGCAGAAAACACTTGAAACTTTTTTTGTGACGCCAGCCGCAACATTAATATTTAAAATATTTAAAGCAATAAATGTCTGTATGTTTAATTGTTTTCGTAAACATATCATATATTGTTGTGAGTGATGGGAAAATAATTTATTGTTTTAAATAGAAGATATAATATTTTATTTTTCCATGAAAATTTTAAATTTAAATTAAAAACCACTTAATCCCAAATTTTTGTTGGCTCCTAAAATTTATGATCGACTGGTAAAATGAATGTTAACCAGACATAAAAATACCAGTTGAAATAAGCTATTGAGTGTATTTTAGCAAATCACTCATTTGTGCAATTTAGGTTATTTTATAAATATTATATATATAAATATACAAGACAGACATTTTTGTAAAACAAAAACAAATCAACTTGAACTTTCTCTATGAGCTCTCATCGAAAAGCTCTAGAAATAAATAAATTAAAAGTTTATTTTTATTTGCTTAATTTTTTATTAAGAAACTCATTTTTCATTATTCCTCAGAAAACAAAAACTATTGTGCTAATTCCACAAGCCAGGCCAGATGACTTGTCTAGAAAATTTTTATGAAAAATGTGTATAGATTTTACACTCAAATACTCCGTCATTGTTGTAGAAAGAAGTGTATTTCTTTATTTTTAATTATTCATAAGAAAATAAATTACCCCCTGTTTGTGTAAGAAGTTTGAGTTAGAAATCATCGCGTTTTTGTAATAGATTAAAGGAAACTTGTACAACTTTTTTTAATCTATTACAGAAATGCCAAGATTTCTAACTCAAACGTCGTGCACAAACAGGGGATTAATTATTTGTGTTTTATTTGTTCCTCAGGAAATTATACTCGTCTAGAAAATTTATATGAATATTACTCAAAAATATGAGTGCTTTTCATACAAATTATCTACTGAAGTTAATCGTCCGCGTTGTGAAAACAGGAAGTAAAGGTTATTTTTGAATTTTATTTTCAGCTTAAAAGATAACAGTTACTTTTTAATTTTATTTAATAAATAAACTTAAAGAAATAGTGTTAGAAATAGTTAGAATAGAAATAGTAGCCTGTTTTATTTACTTAACACTGTTACGAAGAGCTGTTAAATTTTTCACTGTTAGAATACCATGATGTTAACTTCGCTGTTCTTTACACAATACTGTTCTCTTACATGATACATCGTCATTTTGATACTTAACACAAGGTTTCAAGAAGAATGTTAGCAACATTCAGAAAGTTAAAGAACATTTAACAACCTCTCATTATTATCATTTGATCAACTCATTTATTAGTTCCTGTTAGAGTTTATTCTGTTGTTCACCACAGCAAGCTACCGACTACCAAATGTCAAGGATAGAATACACATGTTTATATGAGAATAATTCTTTTGAAGATAGCAAGGCAACATGGCGGCCGGTTGTTGTCTATGCTGATTTTGTCGTCGTAGTCCAATTAAACTAATTTCTATTTTGTTGGCTACGATGAGAAAATTCAGTATTGCCAGTACAATACAAAATGTTGAATGAATGATTTTGTACAATTATTTCATATTATTTAAGAAAAAAAATATACAAAAATTGATGTAAATAAGAAATTGATTCATTTTTGTACTTTTACGTGAAATAAGTACATTTTAAAAGAGCAATTAACTTTTATAAAATGAAAAATATATAAAAGTGACAATACTGAACAATGTAATTGTACTTGAATATCATCTGCAGATGGTGCTGCTGCCGTCTCCAAAATAATTAAGAAGCCAGCTACGAGGCGGCAAATGCTGCTAGCGGCATTTGAAGTCGCGTTTTCGTGTAGCCTGCTGTGGTGAATGTGTTTAATACTTTAACTATAGTTGTTGTGGTACTTTGAACTTTTACATGTTTATATTATTTGTATTCTTGTGTATTGTGCTCTCTAGTTAATATTAATGGAACATCCTTGTAGTCAACAAAGGTTTATTCAATATTTTTAAGGATAATTTTTTTTATTAAAGTTCTATTTTTACACTAAATCCTAAAAATTTATTAGCCAATGACTCTTAGAGTTAATAAAAGAATTATCTTTCAAAATTTACTTTCCACCAAAGAATAAATTGATTCCAATCAAACTCGCAATGAGTAGTCGACTACTGCTTGAAATTTCAAATTACGCAATTTTTGAGTTATTAGAGAAAAAGGCCTAAGTCATATATTTTTTTGGTCGATATAACCAGTTGAAAACCTTTGAACAAATCATAAAAACAAATTGATTTTATGCATTTTTAATTAGAGTTGCACTAGTCTCGATTAACATAAAGTTAATTAATACTTAATAACTAATAATTGAAATTTTCTTGAGATTTATTTAATATATCGAATGAAAAATCCATATGACTTGACAACTTTCATAGCTAAGGGCACATATGTACACAAGTACATCCCCTCGTACATAATTTTAAGGACCTCAAAATGTTGAAATGTGATGGGCACTTGATTTGTGGAAATTGCGATGAACTCAGTAACGCAGCTGTACGTTAAAAAAAGCACCATGTACTTTATTTATTCACAATTTAAAAGCACGCAACTACCTTTTGCTTTCAGTCGTTTCCCAGTGAATTTTTGCTTTAATTTTTCAACAAAAAATAAGAGCTTTTCCACAATATTTATGGGGCTTGTGAAGGAAATGAGTGAAAGCTTGATTGGGTTCTTCTTTACTGGTTCACTGGATGCCGATGACAATTTTTCTTCTTTTTCTTCTTTCCTTATTGATGTCTATATAATTTGCATTTTTTTGTATTGTGCTTTTACTGTGTCATTATTTTACAGATGATGGGCACAATGCAACAAAAGTGCAATTTCGAGTTCTATGATGGCACTTCGATATGCAACATATACTGAATGAATAGTTAAATAAAAATAGTTAGAGAGTTGTTGCCATTTTGTATTAACAACAAATAAGAGGAACAATAGCATTATGTTTTAAATTATAAAAGAAAAATTGAATTTCAATGCCAGGTACATTAAAAATAAAAGAATATTGTTAGATTTATACCTTATTTATATTAATTTTTTATTTGTCAATAGAAGGTCAGGAGGAGCAGTTCATATAAAAAAAGTGAAAAAATTGCATCAGAGATTCATTCTACATCATTTTTTATATAAAATTCTCTAATATAGCGCTGCAATTAGTAAATAAAAAAAGTTTCGTGCAAAAAAATTCATGAAATTTTATGAAAAAATGCTTAATGTTAATTAGGCATTAGTTTTTTTCTAGCATTTTTTTAAATATTAAATCCATTTTAATTTATATATCTGTATGGAGACTTAATTAGACGCACTTAAGAATATAAGGAAAAATTAATTAATAAATGTTATCCTGGTTGCATTAAATTTATAGCTACTTAAAATATGCGGTACTTAAAATAATTCTTGAACGCATGTCAAGTAGAATCATCCCATCTTGGTTAGCCAAATTTACAACAATATCTATTAATGCACTGTCCTATATAAAAATGCTTACTTTCTCGTTCTTTGTCTATTAGAAAATAGAAAAAACGCTTCTGCAATGCTTGGCCATATACTACTGCTGTTATTTGTGACAATTTTTTTTGGAAGTGATAGTGATATGGGGAGGACAAGTTGTGAAGAAGTAGACAAATAAAAGCTGCATTATCTTTAAAATTGTGCTTTTAGATGTTAGATGTTTTAGCATATATGCTTAGCAGCCATTTTATTGATTTATTTACTTCATATGCTTTTGCTACATATTACCATTGGAGAATCTCGGTTTTTTATTACATTAGCTATAAAATCAACTGAAGTCGGTACTATTCCGTGAGCCAGTGCAATTGTGCCTTCGTCACTTTAACTTCCCGACAAAATATGATACAGAGGTAGAAAAAAAACCACACTCAAAAAATATTGTGGTAGTTTCAAGATTTTATTGTAGTCAACTCGCCAACTACTTAAATCAAAGCCACCCTTTTGGAAATTATATCACAGTTATAGTTTGCCAATCCCATTTCATGTTTTGAATTACTCAGTAAATTTTTATAATACTAACTCCTTAGCATTATTAACATATTCAAGGCCTATACAATAGGAAATGGTAAAGAAAGTTGTTAGTATTATAAGAATAAATTTTGCAGTAACGGTCCCTAACAGGTAAAACAACGCCTCCCAATAGAAGACTATTGACCTAGCTTATTATAGTTGTTACTAATTGCTACCTTTTTACTCTCAACTATTTTCTGTTGTAAAGATGAACTATTTTTACTGTGAAAAAAAAACAACATGTACAATGAAATATATTTTCTTCTCTTAACTATTTAATGTCTCCTATTATGGAAACCAACGATATAAAAGAAAAATTTTAATTTCTCTATAAATTGCATCTATAGAGTTGTGTTTGAAAAGTCTGTGATAATATACATTTTTATGAAAAAAAAAAATACAACAGAATGGGACTTACGTATGCAAAAATACCATCAACAGCTCAAAAACATATGGAGCATAATAAATTACTTTCCTTTCTAAGGAATCTTATTAAAGCTGAAAGCTACTGAAATTTTCTTTGTGCCATAAAGAGGAAGCATTAATATAAAATGCAAAAGAGAAATTACACAAATCATAATGATGAACATTAAATATGAAATTGATTTCCATATGAGTCATTTAATGCGACAAGTGATAACGTAACAACATAAATAATAAAAATTATTTAAAAGGTAACCAAGAAAGACGGAAAAAAGCAAAATTGAAGGCAATAAAAAGGTATAATATTTTTATCTCCCCATAAGTTAAATCAAAATAAATTTCATCAAAAGATTATTTCTATTCGGTTCCCTTAGCTATATGAAGAAAAATTACAGGAAATTAGAGCAGCCGATGTGTAATATTTTTAAGGCAGAATTAACTTTTTTTATGTGATAACAGAAGTTTAGCTTAATGAAATAACATACAATGCAATAATAATAAAATAAATTAAATAACAATTTTATTATAACAGGCTGAAGAAAAATTTATTGATTCTCAGCTCTAAGAGTGAAATATGATACGATCTGATATGAAATATATACAATTAGTATAATATATTACGTACACGTCGTAGCATGCAAATAAATGTGAAGTAAATTTTTCAATTCGCAACCCTTTTCTGACTTTCATTAAGCTCTTTATATATTTAAATCTAAATAAAACAAAGTTATCACACAAATTGTTTATTCACTTTAAAGGTTTACCAGCGCCGTAATGTATGGAATATAACAATGAGTAGTGTGAATAAAAAACTTATTTTCTTTTTACATAAAATTTTGTTTTAAAACATAAAAATCTTATTTATAAAACTTATTAAGTATTTGTAAAGTGTTTTAAAACAAATTTTCTTACAAATTTTTGTTTAAAAAGCCTTTAAAAAGTCTTAATAACTTTTAAAAGTAAGAAAAAAGTAAATTTCGAATTTTAAAACAAATTTTTAAGTAAAAACCAAGGATCATATCTATTTGATGTTCATTTACCCCCTTATGCAAAAAAATATTTTACTTTATCTTTAAAGTTCATATTAGTTGCCAAGCATTTTAAGGCTAACATTGCTTTGTTAAGAAATCTTATGCAAAAGACAACTTTAAATATTTTGTGATTTAATAATGAATACTGGTAACACCACCGTGTTCAACAACCACTTTATAGCTTATGATATACAAAATCGAATACAATTTCATTCGGGTATTCAAATAAATTTTTATATTATTAAATAAATTTTCATTATCTTGAAGTAAAGCAACCTAATTTAAAAAATATGAGCTTATGACATGGTAATAAAACAGATAAACACAATTATGAAGTAAAAGTAAAAAAATGTGAAAAATTATCACAATTTGTTTTATTCGAATGAAACGAGTCTTTGAATATCCAGCTTTTTTTGATTTGTTTTGATTGTATGTACATCACTAAAACATTTTTGTGTAATTGTATTTATTTTAATATTTTTTTAAGGATGTTGCTATGTATTTCGAATCAGTTGGATAATTTGGTGATGTTTCCCATTACATGACAGAAATAATAAATTTAAGATAAGAGCAGGCACTTGTAGCTTCATTTTCAGATGTAACATGAATCAGTATGTGCTATATTAATAAAAAATATTTGAGGTACAAAACACACATTTTGGAAATATCAACTTAAAGTAGTCTTAACAAACGTGGGTGCCTACTTTAGAATTTTTATACAATAATTTTTTAGAATACAACTTTACTTAACATTGCTTGGCAAAGCTTTATTAAGTTTTTTGCATAAGACCCTTACTCTTTTGCATATGAGCGCGTATGAGTAATGCTAATGGATAACAATTCATTACTCATACGTACGCGTTTGCAAAAGGGACAATTTAAATTTAACAAATCCAACATATTTGGAGCTATTTTTCTTATTATTTGAAACTATAACTATGTACATGTTATATATCATTTAACAGCTCACTAACAGCACTTTAAAATTTTTATAATTTTTTTTTGCCTCTAAAAATATTAAAAATTTCTTATTCATGTGATCGCTTTAATTTTAAAAATTCATAAAAAATTAGTCGTGGCAGGTACAGGTTTGAATTTCTAAACAAATAAAAAAATCTTATAACTAATTACAAGTAAAAATTGTACAGATTAAGCTGTTTTTGGAATTATATTTGAGGAAATTAATATAAATATCCGAAAATTTTTAATTTTTTAATAGAATCTTAGATATTGACAATATTTTCGAATGGTGGGTGCACTTTTTAGCCCCAAATAAATAAAATATAATATTTAACATATGGCTCATTTGCTCAAACAACGTCATAACTCAAAATAACTTATTTGGCAGAAAACAAGTTTGAAGCTTTTAACAAAATTATATTTTAGTGTTTTTTGTGGGAATTGTTACAATTTAAGTTTAAAATTTTTAAACGCACTAATAATCGCAAATTAATATTTTACTTATTAAGTACATGCATAAGATCCAGCTAAGCCCCTCAATAATAAATTTCAATATATTTTTAATAAAAAAATATTTTACTTAATAAGTAAAATATTAATTTGGGATTATTAGTGCGTTTAAAATTTTAAACTAAAATTTTATTTTGTTTTCAAGAGTTGAGTAAAGAGTACATGTGAATGAAATTTATACACAATATGAAGACAGATATGAATCAGTAACTCATAAATTCTTTGAAAAAATTAGCGATATGCTATTGCATAAATTTAGAGAATTCTCTGAGACATTTTTTCATTCCGTAATAACTTTGATTATAAGGAAAACTATCACTGACCAATTCCGCTACGTAAGATGTGAATTTATAGTAATCCAAATTTTTCTTAAAAATCTTTCGTACAGCTTACTGTTTTTTTATTTGAGAAAATATTTACGTTTTTTTTAAATCCTTAATTGTTTGCACAAATTTTTAAATGTGGATTTCAGATATCTGGGGGTCGATTCTGGTTCTGTGATAATGTGAAATGAAAAAAAAACTTTTCATTTTCATTTACACAACCATTTTTCATAATACTTTTCACAATTACATAAAATGCGATTCTCGTTGCTATTATGAAAACATTGTTTTATTCCGTTGTGCCTATGAAACTTTTGTTTTTATGCTACTGAAATATGTCATGTAAATAAATAATATTAATTATTATTTATGTACATATTGCAAGGAACTCGGTATGAGCATAGGTAAAAGTGTTTAAAAGCTTATCGAAACATAATTAATCTTAATATTTGTCTCTTCTTTATTATAGATTGGGTAAAATTGACGCTTCCAATTGCCTGGTCCGTTGTTTGTTCTGAATCATCGTCACAAGCAGAATTTAGGACAAACTACTTCAAACCATAGGAGTTATTATTCGTTTCTTCTGTAGGAATAGGGAAATGTTTTATGCCGTGCACGGCTCCTGTCGAGCTTAAATGTCAAACAGTGGCTGTGCTGAATAAAGGTTTTCTTTTTATCTTGCCTGTAGCCTTTAATGAAGAAAACCTTTGTCAGCCATGAAGTTCTGCGGAAGGCTGGGTACGCAAAAATATTTACTCAGGAAAGTATTTATTATTATTATTCTTATACTTAGGAGAGAAACCCCTTTAGTCCGCTTTAGTCCGGCCAACAGCTTTGAAGGCTAAAAACTTATGAAGCTACTATTTGATATGCTCGTAAAATCTTATGTTTTTGTAAAAGGCAAATGATGCCCATCCTGACATCATGGACGTTATTATTTCCTTTTTTAAATGCTACCGCGCACACCTTAAACCACCGCACTTAATTTTCCACATTCTATCATCATAAATTTTAGCATGACCCAAAGGCATGACCTATATGTACCTCTCTGCACTTTTCTTCTCTGATCTTGGTACTCACTGTCTGCAGACGCATCTGTTACTGTATTTCTTTTATTAACTGAATTTCGGAATTGTCGCTTGCAATTTCAACATCCATCCCTAAATAAGTCACAAGGTATTATTTTTGATTATGTACTTAAATTTCGGACTTGTTGTTAACAATTTCGACATCCTCTAAATAATTTAAAATCAAAAAAATTTGATTTTCGCCGTTGCGCGAGTTTTTTCTACCTTCTTTACTGTTTTTCACGTAAATATTTTTTGTGTAAAATAATTTATCATATGAAAACTTTTTTTTTAATTTTTGTCACAGTTATACTCAACGAGAATCGACAGAGTTATGTAACTGTGATAAGTTTTGTTCCATTCCCCATTTTTTTTCATAATGAAAATGTATTTAAATTCTTTTAATTTTTCACTGAATGGGAATCAGTAATGCTATGAAATAGTGAAAAAACTTTTCATTTCATAGTTTCACAGAACGAGAATCGACCCCCTGATATATTGTATATTGTTTTATACATATATTTCTTTTTATTACCTTGAAGCTTGTAAAAAATTTATAATTTTTGTTTATTTGTTGAAGTAAAAATTTTATAAGATCTAAGCAAATATCTAATTTAAGTCAAGTTCAAAAATGAATATTTTTTTAATTAAAATTAAAATACTATTTAACTCTAATGAATCAAACTAATTTTCACGATGCTATTTGCTAGATATTGAACCTCACATTGCATATGAACATTTCTTTATTTCCATATTTTACAAGAAACAAAAGTAAAACTTTTGTTAATTTCCTTATACGCAGATATATATTATAGTGCAATGTATGAATTTTATTGTGCGTAATATAGTTTGTTTTAGCGAACTATTTGTTTTGCTCAAACAAGTTTTTACAAGCATCAATATTTAAAAAAAAAAAACAAAAAAAAAAAAAACTACTTACATACGTATACTTCGACAAGGAAAAATAATTTCCTTTTTAATGAAATCTGCATACATGAAAACAATTTTTTACAATAAAACCTGGTACTCTGTTCGCAATTTCGTGAGAAATTCTGTCAAACTACATATATAAGTAATGGGTGTTTTTTATTGAGGTATAGAACTTTAAGTTGGCATCACTTTTTTAACTGGCGGCCATTTTGCCAGCTGTTAAGTGATTAATATTTAGTTTGGTTTGCCATTTTATTATGAACAGGTTGACAAAAGAACAACGCTTGCAAATCGTGCAAATTTATTTCGAAAATAATGGTTCAGTTCGCGAAGTTTACCGCAAGCTCCGTCCATTTTATGGTCGACATAATCGTCCATCAGAGCAATTAATTCGGTTAACCATGGATCGTTTTCGCACTACGTTTACTCTATGTGATAATACGCATCCGCAGAGACGTCGAACAGTGCGCACCGAAGAAACAATTGCCGCTGTAGAGCAAAGTGTTGAAGAGGACCCGAATGAATCGATTCGCCACCGTGCACAGCAATTGGAGCTTTGTCCATCAATTTTATGGAAGATTTTGCGCAAAGATCTTGGCTTGCGACCTTACAAGATCCAGCTTGTGCAAGAATTAAAGCCGCGAGACCATGCAATGCGTCGTGATTTTGGTGTATGGGCCGAAAATGAGATTGATCTCGATGCTGATTTTCATCGCAAAATTTTGTTCAGTGATGAGGCTCATTTTTGGTTGAATGGCTACGTCAACAAGCAAAATTGCCGCATTTGGAGTGAAGAGAATCCACATGAGACCCTTGAGATGCCATTACATCCACATAAACTGACTGTTTGGTGTGCTCTATGGGCTGGTGGAGTCATTGGGCCATACTTCTTCCGAAATAATGCTGGAGAGTCAATTACCATTAATGGAGACCAGTATAGAGCCTTGATAACCGACTATTTTGTTCCCGAATTGGATGGCATGGATGTGGATGAGTTGTGGTTCCAACAAGACGGTGCTACATGCCACACAGCGCACGTCACAATCGATTTATTGAAGGAAACATTCGATGAGCGCATAATTTCGCGGAATGGACCTGTCAATTGGCCACCAAGATCGTGTGATTTGACACCATTGGATTATTTTCTTTGGGGATATGTGAAGTCGCTCGTCTACGCCAACAAACCAGAAACGTTAGGGGACTTGGAAGCCAACATTCGTGGCGTTATTGCCAACATACGGCCCCATATGCTCGAAAAAGTGGTTGAAAATTGGACCTGTAGAATTGGCTTTATTCGAGCCAGCCGCGGCGGCCACATGCCCGAAATCATATTTAAACATTAATGGCATAAGATTATCCTTCCAATAAAGCCAAATTGATGGACATTAAAATGATTTTCTTGTACTTTATTTCAATTCAAAATTCTATACCTCTAAAAAAAACATATTTGCGAAATAAATTCGCAAAAGTAGTACTCTGTTCTTGTTGTGAAAAAAACGTAAAATCATGTCTTTGAATGCAAATTTAGTCTGGCATCATTTTAGTTTAGCTGCAAAACAACATAAGCAGTGCTTTTTTCGCACGGAATTTTAACAATGTTGCATACTTTCAAGCAATAAAAGCGAGAAATTTATAAAAAAAAACCGTGAGTTGGGCTACATATAGTACATGTCAAATTTTTCACGCGAAATAATAAATGGTGCTGAAAATTTTTCACAACTTTGAACAGAGTACCAGGCTTAAGTTTTAAAAGAAAACACATTTTTCTTGCGAAGTGATTCATAAATATTTATGAAAAAAATAAACAAAGCCTGACTCGACAATCATTTGGTTTTGAAACTTTTGCTATGAAAAGAAATATTATATAAATAAATAATAGAAAAAAAGTAAATAGTAAAAATAAACAGTAATGGATTAAAGTACACAATATTTACTTCTTTTTATTACCAGTGCTGTCTCTTTAGCGTTTTTAGTCTTTTAGCCTGAGAAGCCATTTAACAAAAATTATTTGCTGTTATAAGCTGTTTTGTACATCAGAGCTTTCGCTGTGAAATAAAACAAAAAGAGCTGTTATTTAAAATTTAGAATAGGATATTTTAATTATTATTACAAGATTATTTTTACTATCACAGTTAAAATACTAAAATACTCAATCGCCAATATTATGGCAAGTCAATGACCCTTATATTTATAAAATTTAAAATTAGTTTGAAGTGCTTTTTATTTTAAAATATTTTATAAAAACTTTCTTAAAATAGATTTTAAATACATATTAGCCCAATTCACAGTCTTGTGCAAATGGTCCTGCAACGTTGCATGTGCAAAATGGTTTAATATATTGATACTCACCACTTAAGAATTCTTAGTGGTGAGTGCCACTACCATACTATACCATTTTGCACAAGATTGTAAATTGAGCTATTATTCTTTTATGAATATAAGCCTTAGTGTTTAAACTAAGAAATTTCTTTAAAATTTTTCAGTAGTTTGCAGTTTTTTTAATATTAAATTTTATTATGTTTCTGTAAATTATATAAAATAATTAATTAAGTGCCACTTTAAATTTTTCTGCTTTTTCTTAATGGCTGTGAAAAACATTTAATCGACATGTTTATTTTCCTAATGCAATTAGTGCTCAAATCAATTTTACATTTAAACTTCAAGTATAATATATTTCGTTTGCTTTTTTTAGCGCACTTAAGTACCTCTTGTTGAAGCTGTTTATGTTTGTGTTAACAATTTTGTTTTATTTCCTTAATTTAAGTTTATTATCGCTTTTGTTTTTTTCTTCCATTTATGCGAAGCAGTAGCAGCATTTTAAATTATTTGGAAAAGACGTTGACATAACACGGAAATATTGATAATATAAGTAGTGTTCCTTGTTATCTTTAATATTGCTACAATATGTTTATATTTATCTGTATACATATACATATATATGTATTTGTTAGTGTGTACATTTAACTTACCAATTTACCTACATTCACTTAGTTGTTCTTACTTGAGAAAAATATCACTTTATGAGCGACAACGTCGGAACGTTGTCATAAGTGGTAAACACAAGTTCTTTCAATTTAAATATTTTACGATGTTGTTGATGTTACACATAACGCAAGGCATTGTAAACAACCCAGCAAAAGATTTGGAGGAAATATTTTGATTTTTGGTTTCGTGACATTATATATATTTATGAAAAATTACTAATTTACTTATGGCATTTTCTTTACTAGAAAAAGTGTAAGATTTTTAATTTTTTGTTAAGAAAAATCAACTTTAGCGTTCGTGTAAAGCAAAAACTTATGCTCGGCAGGAGTGATACAATAATTTCTAATAAAAATCTTTTTATTAAAAAACTACTTAATTTTGAATTTTCATTGAAAATTGCAATAAATGTATTTTTTTTTGTTCTAGAAAAGAAAACGCTATTAATGAAATTTCACTTAAAAAGGAGAACACCAATTTGTAAATGAAACATTAATTTTTTTTTTTGGTTGTTACTTTTCAAGCAATTTCTGATGTATTCAAATTTTAAAGCTTTTGTGAAATTTAATTTCAGTAGAATTTTAGTTTTATTCAAAGTTTTAGATCAAACTGTGATGCATAACAATGTTTTGCTTTCGCTTAAATAGGTCAAAAAGATTGAATCCAAAAAATAATTTTTGTAAAAATATATAAATTTTTTCCCCAATGAACAATTTTGATTGAAAAAAAAATACAAAAATATACCTGATTTACATTAAAATTTTTTCATGATATTTCATGAAATTTGTTGCACACAACTTTTATTATTTCCTTATATCAGCGCTCTAGAAGAAAGTGATATGTAACATATTATGTATCATAAATCTCTGAAGCATTTCTGGCACTTTTTTAAATGTGATTTGCTTCTCAAGGCCTGCTATTGACAAATGAAAAAAAAAAAAAATTATTGCAACTTATTTCATAAAAAATGCTTAATGTAAATCAGGCAATAGTCAATTAAATCTTTACTTGAGTCTACTAAACTTTTGTTTAAAAGTTTAACGGAATAAAAGTTCAGTTAAAAATTTCATTGATTTAATAAAAAAAAATTTTAAAATTTAATTAGTTAAAAACTTTGATTGATACAATTAAATTTTTAATTTATTTTGATTTTGGTTTCTATTAAATATGTTGATTGAAGAAATATTTTTTTCTGTATTCAGAAAAATTTTTTTTTTACAAAAGCTCTACAAAAAAATTTGTTTGGGAATTTGTTTTCTAAAAGTTTTGTAAACAAAAACTATTTTTGGCTGAATAAGGCCTTAAATTTTTAGTTTTTTTTCGACCAAACAAAGCTTTATTGAGGCATCAAAAAGCACTGGCAGTGCATAAAATATTTCGCTGGAACTTCTAGCTGTATCTGTCTTGTTATGGGAAAAAATTATGTAAAAACATTAACTTAGACACACGTCACTTTAATGGCTTGTGCTTTTTAGCTACTTTAGATATTTTAACAACCAGCAAAACCGCCAAAAAATGTGTAAACGTGAGTGAGTGGAGACTTAAAAATGTTGCAAGGAAAAAGACATATATGGAAGAAATAAAAAAAAATATATATATAGTGGCACATTTATCAAAACACCTATAGAAACCCAGAAGGAACGCACAAACATGTAAGACAACTAAAGGGCATACACTTTTACATACAGTCATATGATATCTTAGATACACGCACACATACGTTTGTACTCGTATATAGCAAATGATCGCATATAAAAGCGCTTGTCAGGCAAATATTTTTTAAAGCTGCACATTTATTATAAAGCACATGCAGGCATCCTCTGAAACTAATTTTTACAAACACACACAAGTGTAGTTATATTTGGTTGAAACCTTGCCAGCACCAATACATGAATTTTATTTACGTGTAAAGTGGCAGCACTTTATCTCTTTGATATTTTTTTTTTTGGTGGCATAATTTTTGGGTTTCTTTCAAATTTCTTTACTTTGGGTAGAACATATATTCTGCTGCAAAAATTTCTTTAGTCTTTAAGGTGATGGGTAAATGTTGTTTGATTTATTTGTACTCACTTAATGCAAAATCAGGAGAATTTTGCTAATTTTAAATAATAAAAAGTTATAAGAAACAGCAGGAAATTATTAATTGAAATTACACGGTCTTTCCACACGCAAAGTTTACTTTGCAAAATCTCGAGGTAATTAGAGAGAAGGGAGAAGAGAATGGAAGCAAACTCTAGACTTTGCAAAGTAAATTTTGCGTATGGAAAGGCCATCTAAAGGCAATAACATGGTTCGAATACTTAAATAAATGAATAACTGAAAAAGCAATAATGCATCTTAGCCAACGTTTCTTTTCTTCCTCTTTAAAAAGTATACAAGGACACAAAACACTGGATCTGTCATTATTATTTCTATTTAATAAAATTTTAGAAAGCTGACTATATGAAAACATATTATTCTTATAGAAAATATAGCTTGCTGAAAGAAGCTATGGCTGATTGTATCATAGAATACTTTTCTTTAATTTAAGTTGATTGTCTCATAAAACACTACTCCAATAGTAAATCTGGATATATCAAAGCAGATTTCTGTCAAATAAAAGAGGGGTGACTGAGTATTAGCATACTTTTCTGCTAAAAAAAGTTGGCTGACTGTGTCATAAATAATTTTTCTTATAGAAAATTTGTCTGTATCACATTACATATATAGTCTCCCAGCAAAAAATTAGACATTACCATCTGAACTACTTGCCATGTAATGACTTACTTTTTAGATTGCCAAATTGAAGTACCTACTCGCTTACAAAGCACATTACGCAAAATTTTAAAAATAGGAAGCAAAAGTTGAACATATTCTTTGTGTTTTAAAAGAAGACGTGAAAAAATTGCTAAAATAAGTAGTTATTTTAAATAAATTATAAATATTTCTAAATTGCCTACTTATTTATTTTAAACTAAAAAATAAGTACTTACCATTTTGGAAAAAATTTATTTAAATATAAGTAGTAATAATTTTTTTTTCATTTACGGCTTTAATAAAACTTCATCAATGAAAGCAATGGAAATTTTTCTAAATATAGTATTTATAAGTAACAATAGAGGCACGGATATAAATAAAATATAACCCATTTTAATTGAGTTTATAAAAGAAATTTTACAAAATGTTGTATTTCGTAGTAAAACAATAAGTTTTTTAAAATTATTTAAATTTTCTTTAAAGTTATTATATGTATATTTAATCAAACTTAGTTTTTAACCAAGACCTTCCATTTTCTCAAACAACGGCGTATTTAAAAAAAGTAATTCAATCAAGAAAAAATAACTATTTCCCACAACGGAAAATATAGTTAATTCCTACAATAAACAACATAACTACTTCTCAAGAATCGATTATTTTAGTCTCACGCCTTGTTAAAATCATTAAGTTGGTAATCCAGTAAGGAACAGCTTCCACCAAAAATGCTTAATTCCAAACTGGATTACCTTTTTTGAAATTTTTTGCTGGGCAGCTATATTTTCTATTAAGAAATGTTGTAATAACATATCTATCTCACCATCTTTTCTACAAGGTAAGCGTCTTATAACCAACCATTTTTCTATAAGAAATCTGTGCCTTCACATACACAACCATAGTTTTTATGAGAAAACGCACCGTCATCAAATTAATGAATTTTTCTCCAAGAAGAGTGTCACATCAGATTCTCAACCACCATTTCTATAAAAAGAGTTTATTAGCCATATTTTCTATAAAATAAAAGTTCTCCATCGCATTTTCGACCATAGTTTTCATAAGAAAGGAGTGCCATCACAAGCTCAATCATATTTTCTATACGAAGATTTTGAAATCATACGCTGAACCATATTTTCTTTTAAAATAGTATTTCATCACATGTTCAACAATTATGTGTAATAAAAGAAATAATCATAGCAAAATGACTCATATCTTCTAGAAGAAGAATTTGTTATAACAGAATAAACTATATTTTCTATAAGAAGCTCAAGCTGTCAGTAAGTCAATCGTATTTCCTATAAGATGAGTATACCAATACATAGTGAACCATTATTTCTGTAAGCAAAATGTGACCGTACTTAGACAGTCTTAATTTCTATAAGAAGAGTACTCTATCTAATTGTCAACCATTATTTCTATAAGAAATTGCTTTCACCAAAAATTCAGCGTCTTATCTATGTGAAAATTTTGGTATCAAACACTGAAACATCATTTTTTTAAGAGTATTTTGTTATATTTCCAACAATTATTTCTATAAGAAGAGTGTACCATTGTAAAGCGGATCACATTTATATTATAAGAGTGTGCCATACTCAAATAAATCATCTTTTACATAAAAAGATTTCGTTATAGCAGGGTAAATTATTTTTTCTATAGGAAGTTTAGAAAGTCAACCATATTTTCTATAAAAAGTTATACCATTACATAGTTAACCTTCATTTCTATAAGAAAAGAGTACACCACAGAGTCAGTAATATTTTCTATAAGAAGATTTTGGCATCACAAACTGAATCATGTTTATTTTTAAGCCAAGCCATCTTTTCTATGAGAAGAATTTATTATAGCAGAGTAAACTATGTTTTCTATAAGAAAATTGTGCTGGCAGTAAGTCAATCCCTTTTCCTTTAATATGAGTATACAAGTACTCAACCATTATTTCTATCAAAAATTGCTTCCAACACAAAGTCAATTATATTTTCTGTAAGAATATATGTCCATCACATACTGAACCATGTTTTTAAGAAAGAATATTCTATCATATAATTATTTTTATTAGAAGAATGTACCCTTGTAAGACGAATTATATTTTCTATAAGAAGAATTTGTCAAAACAGAGTAAACTATCTCTTCTGTAAGAGACTCAGAAAGTAAATCAGATTTTCTATAAAAACAGTACATCATGACATAGTTAACCATAATATAAAAAAGTGTGTTGTCATTTAGATAGTCGTATTGTTTGTAAGAAGTAGAATTATTATTTCTATAAGAAAAAATTTGCCATCACAAAATTAACCATATTTTCTATAAGAAATTTTGGCATCACTCACTGAACCATATTTTCTGTAATAAAAGTATTTCATCAGATTTCTAACAATCATTTCGTTGAGAAAAGTGTGATTTGATGTAGTGAATCATCTTTTCTATATGAAAAATTTTGTATAAAAGAGCAAATTGTCTATTTTTGTAAGAAGCTCACAAGGTCAATCATATTTTTTATAGAAAGAGCATAACATTATACAGTCAAACAGCATTTATATCGGCAGAGTGTTCCATCACTTAAGCAGCCATAGTTTCTATAATAACAATTTGCCACCACTTAGTCAACACCACATTTTCTATTAGAAGAATGTCTGTCACAAAGTCGTTCATCCTTCTTTTCTAACAGAAGAAGTGTCATTAAATAGCCAACCATTATTTCAATAAGAAGAGTGTGCTGTCATATAGTGAAGCATAATTTCTATAAGAAAATTTTAAGGAACTCATTGGTAGACCTTTATCACAAACTTTCTCAATTAAAGTTAAAAATATTATATTTTGTTGATGATCACTCACGCAGTGTGTGTTACACAGTGCGCAACTAATATTATAAAGAGTGTAAAAATGTTTGCTGATAATTAAAAATGAATTTTTTATATTAATTGTCAATTTAATATGTATTGATTGCGATTTTATTATTTTTTTTTAAACCAATAAATTTACTACAAAACAGGGTAATTAAATGTGTTTATCTCCTGTTTATGCAAAACGAACGACCGACTTGAGTAGACAAATTTTATGAAAATCACTCGTTTTTTGTTTGAGTGATTTTCATAAAAATTTTCCAGACAAGTCGACTGCCTGACTTGTTTAAATGGGAGTTACGACCTGTTCCTACAACACGGACGGTAGAATTGAGTGAGAAATTTATACGAAAAACACAAATTTTTTGATTGATTTAAACAATATTTTTTTGGGAGAATTGCCCTGAACGCACGATTTGTGGAAATTATTATTTTTTTCTTCTAAAAAAAGGGTGTTATGTAAAAATATTTGAATTTCTAAAAGAGATTTTAAAAAAATACTTAAAATAGCAGCTATTCTGGTTAATCTAATTTATACTTTATTTTTCGATATTGCTTATTTTAATTAGTTTTGCAATTATGTTTTATAAATAAGAAGAGACTGTAAAGTAACAACAACAAGTTATAAATTTTGAATGACAAATGTTAATACTTTATCTATGGGAATATCTTTTTTATATAAAAGATATAAAATAATATAAATTGTTTGCCTTTTGTATTACTTTTTACACAAAAAATCTAAGAGAATGAATTATCTTAATAAAAAAATATGAATAAAGTCTAGCTATATACTAACAAAATAACACTTCTGCACACACCAACAAAGAAACAAACCCTGAAAGACTTAAGAGGCCTGAAGTAACTGAAAGATACATAAAAATATAAAGCAAATAAGTATTACAAAAAATTTCAATGAAAAAAGAAAAATACAAAAGTATTAAGTGCATAAACAAATATATACACACACACAAACAAATATATATGTACATATACACATGTATGCAAACATATTTGTATACAAAAAAATTTAAACAAGCGTATTTTTATGTTTATATAAAATCTACATAAAAATGAAACCAAATTTTTTATAAAACAACACATGCCAGCATACATACACAAATACATACATATATGCATGTTTGTATGTATGTACATGCAAAGTCCTGAAACGGGTGTCTAACTTGGAGGTAATAAGCCTTTTAGATAACAGGGCTATAAATTAAAAAGTAAAAGATGCATACATACATATATACATATTTTTGTCATTGACTGAGTGATGTTAAAAAAAAATTGAAAACATTTTTCCTTGAATTGTATTTTATCAGAATTATTTACATACACTTTTAATAACAAATAATTTACATATGCAAATATGAAAAAATATGACGCATACATTTGCATATAAATGTTTAATTTATTTTAAAAAATAAAACAACATCTTAACACTTAATGCCATAAATCTAAAGAGAGATAAACAAGTAAGTAATAAATAAATTGTAACACATATGCTTTCATACATCAACTGGTTTATTACAATAGGCAACCTGCTCGATTGTTTCTTTATTTTTTATTGTATTGAAGGTAATCATCAAGCATCTAGGGGAATAAATCTTTAAAATTGTGGAGCAATCTACAGTAAACTGAAAAGTAGAAACTCATATGGTTACTCTTACATGTTTTTCTGGACATACATTGATCTTAATGCAAAAGTCGCTTATACGTTACATATAAACGAAACAGTCTGGAACATTTTTTTTAACTAGACTTGGCAAAATATAATTTCACATAAAATTAAAAAAATTGCGAATCACTCATGTGAGCCAATACGATATGCATTTTTCAATAAACTTTTATAGAACCGAATTCTTTAATAACTTTAGGGATACATTATAATACTAAAAAATTAAATTTCCCATTATAATATTAAAAAAAAAACTACTCATACAGTCTTGTAAAGAAATTATTAATTATAAAATTTGCATTGGTGGTTTTTTGAAAAAATGTTATCATATTTTTAAAAATTAATATAAAGTTTTAAATTTATTGTTTCGAGATATTTAGTAGATTGCATTTGATAAGTCAAAAATTATTGTATTGTATTCAAAAATTTAATTAAGAGTTGAACTAATGCCGTATGGTATACATTTTATTGAAAGTAGTATGGTTATGGCGGTTCGTGACCACTTTTTAGTACAAATGATTCAGCATACCTGAATTGGAGTATGTATACCTTCAACATGATTTCTCTTCATAAAAAAGCAAAAACTTAAGTCTGACAAACATGTTTTTATCTCTTTTATATTCATCGCTGATTTTTCAAATATTAACAATATCTATTTTTTATATATTGTAAATTTCATGTAGAAAATACATCATGGCATACATACATGGCATGTGAAAGCCGCTACCAAAAGAAAACTTAGTTGTCTTTTCATGTGTGATGAGACTCATATGGATCTGAACGGCAATGTTAACAAATAAAATTATCGCATATGGAGTGGTTCTAACTTCATGAGAGGGAATTTCATAAAATTCGCGTCATAGTGTTGTGTGCAGTTGCTTCACGCTGTATTGTAGATCCGTACTTTTTTAAACAAAACGGACGCATCATTACGGTTGATGAAGACCGTTACTTAAGCATAATTAAATAATTTTTTAGTCGGGACCACGCCGAAATAGAATTTCTTTTAACTCTGTTCTGGTTCAACTGCGACAATAGCTGCAATTCCGACATCAACTTTGCGGACAGTGATGAGCATCGTTTTGTTATAATGCCCCACCTTCATTAACGAGCAGGGCGGTCATTTCAATTCAATTATCTTTAAGAGTACTTCAATTACTTTTAATACAATTCAATGCGCATTGAAATAAAAAAAGATTGAATAAATTCCATGCATTACAAAGTTATTCCAGTTTATTATTTTAGAAAAATTTATCAGCCACCCTGTATAATAATAAAAGTTTGAACAAAACTTTCAAAGATTATATGTTAAATGTTTATTAAAATTTTTCTTGAGGTTTGTTAATTTATTTGCTAAATATGTAATAGTTCTCCATAGATAAAAAGTAAGTCCTAGGGAATCATAAACCTTTAAGAAATTGTGCACAAATTTTAAGCCTCTGAAAACCAATTTTTTTTTATTTTCAATGAAAAACATACGATGAATTCTACTCGATTAAAAAAATTTGTTTTCAAAAGAAAGGGTTAATAATTGTTAGCAAATACAAACGAATTTTTAAACATACTGAAATCTGTTAACACTTACTGATTTCATCAGACCCTTGCCATATTCAGGTTAAGACATCGGCAATCCAAACAGGATTAAATATGTCACGATGTAGGCAAAAAAACGCTAGAAGTTTTGTGTTGACGAATTAACTAAACAGTTTAACATTGGTTAACGCACTAATAGTCCCAAATTATTATTTTATTTATTTAGTATTTTTTTTTATTAAAAATGTTTTAATATTTATAATTGAGAAGTTAGCTGGATCCTATCAACATTTTACTGTTTCTTGATGTAGATCATCAGGGAACCTTCCATTCCATTTAAACAAATAAGAAGTTCAACTAATATCAAAGTTGAAACAAGAACTCAATGATAAATTTTAATGTATTGTTAGTAAGAAAATATTTTACAGAATAAGTAAAATAATAATTTGAGACTATTAGTGCGTTAATATATGTTTAAATTCATTGTAACAATTACCAAAAAAAAAAAACACCAGTGATTAGCAAAATATTAAAAAAATCGTATCTATATTTTCCAGTGGTATAATGTGTAGTGGGCGGTAGGCGTGTCCATTTTTTGTTAACTTGACCCGCATGTTTTTTCATTCTACCAAACTTGAAGAATTCTGCTTGCATACGTATAATCTCATGCGATAAAATCAATTAAGATTGCATGGGAGGTGATGTTGATAAAAAAAAATTTTTTTCTTCCATTAGTCAATATATTGCGCAGTACCAACTTGCACTTATTTAGTTTTTGCATAAAATTGTATAAAGCCCTCCCACTGTAGGTTATTTAGTTTCATCAAATTTAATATTTTCTTTAAAGGGAGAACTATGTAGTAATTAAACCTATTGCCTTTTGTTGTTGCAAGAATTCAAATATTTGAGTAATGAAATTTTGTCTTTTAATAAAATTAATTTGTATGAAAATATTTATATCCCTTTACTACAAAAACAATATGTATGTGCGTACATATATTGTATACTTGTCTATATACATAAGACAATTTTATAAAAATTTTCCAACAAAATATTAAAATTAAAATTCTAAGCCCAAATGCTTATTCATATTTTATAGGCAAATTTATACGTTTGTCTTAAAAAAGTCAAATAAAAATTGAATATTTAAAATTTATTAAAATAAATCTCTTTATTTTCAACATGGGAGAAATTATATAAAAAAATAAGTTCAGCAACAAATAATTCAATTCAAAGAATAACAAACTTGAAAAATGTCAAAAGCATTAAAACCATCAACATCGACATCAACAACATACGAACGAGCACTTGTAAAATCAATAAAGCAACACACAATTTTAACTTTTATTTATATGTTTGTTTATTTTGTTTAGAAATTATAAAAACGTAACATAAAGAAGGCATAAAATATATGTACATATATATTCTGTGGTATTCATAAAAAAATAATTTTTTTTTTCAATGTGTGAATGTTGTAATAAAAATATGAATTTGTTATCTTATTTTATAAAAAAAATTATTTGTTGTTGGTTAAGCATTTCTTATTTTATTTACTTTAAATGTGCTTTTGACTTTTAATGATATGAATGCTACAAATTCATCTCAGTCCTAATTACTAGTGTCGTATTTCGACTGGGACTACTACGATTTCTACTAGATTAAAAAAAAAATTTAATTTTTTTTTAATCTAGTATGAAATCTTTGAAGTCACAAAACGACATTTGCAGCTAGGCCTTGTAACATATTTTAAATGAAAGTTAAATTTTTGGTCAAATAATATTGTTATTAAGCCAAGCAAAGCCTTGGACCCAATCACGTTGTGGTCTTAACCCTGCACACGTAACCCTCGAACGTATCCCTCTAAACCTAACCATTCGTCGTTTCGACGAGCACGTTTTGGGGCGTATAATATCGGTTCTAAACATATATATTTTTGTACTTGCAACACATACATACCTTTAGCAAGTACTTTGTTAGTAAATACAACTATATATTTCTATTCTGTTACAAGGATATTTATTATAATCCATTTTTCCAAAAAGCACTTTTTTTTTGAGATCACATTGTTATAAAATTTATATAAACAAACAAAACAAAAAAGCCTTTTTGTCTTTGGCAAAACTTAACTATAACACTATTGTCATTTAAAAAAATATAAAAAATTAATTTTTTGAAGCGCATTGTGTGCAGAAATCAACTTTATGCTCGCCAACACTCGTCGAAGCGACGAACAAGTTTATCATATCTCAATAATTACGTGCTTACGCGCCGAGTTTGGTTGTCTCCTGCAAAAGCTCAGCGAAAACTAAGTTGGCAAGAAATTTAGCGGCGATCGGTGCACGTGTTAAAAAGAAATAGCTATTTTTTCGTCCGGTGTTCGTCGTTTCGACGAAGGTTATGTGTCTAGGGTTAAATGTATTCTAAGGAATTTATGTCTTTTATTGGCTACATTTTTCTAGATGGTTTCATCTCAAAATACTTAAATTTCGTTCTCTGTCCTTGTTTTCCAAGCTAGTGTACGCTTTAATAAATGTACAATTTGGGTTCATGGGCATTAACATTGCAAACCTAAATGGCTCAAACTTGATTATGTTCTTGTTTTCTTTGCCTGACTTCCAAATGTCGCCTCCACATTGTTTAATGTGTATGTATATAGAATGGAAAAATTAAAGAAAAAAATAGCTACAAAAATTGTTTTTGCCTTTCTTTGAGCTTGTATGAAAATAAAAAAGAAGATTAAAAGGCCAAAAGAAATCCACTTTTGATTTCAATGCTAATAAGATTTTATTGATAAGTTTTTCTCACTATTGTGCTTAAAACTTTCATTGGAAAAAGAGCTTAGCATTTTTTTTTTATATTAATCAATTGTTACATGAAATGGCATTTAAATCTTATTATTAAACAATAGAAGAAGTATTCGCGTCAAGCTAGGCAGCTGTAAGGTAGGCTAAATTCCTTTTTCTGATGCCCACAAGATATTTGGTTTAGCTAAAAGCTTTTTTTTTTTGAAACGCCCAAACTCTGTTAATGAATGATATTAATATTGAGCCCTAAGTTTTACGATTGTACTGTTTCTTTGCTCTTAATTAGGCACCCGTGAGATTCCAAGAATAATCCCACTCGTGATTGGGATATATGAAACAGCTTTTCTGAAAAATAAATGTTTTCCTTCTTCCTGTTGCTCTTCAAAATACGTTTTTTCTGACTAATTAGGACAACTAGACAAGCAATCAGCTGTTCAAAAAATAAACAATAAGATATAAAAATTAAAAATGCCAAAAAACTGAACAAATTTGTAAAGTTCTATCGTAAAAGAATTGTATAAGAATACCGTGGTATATTTATTGGACATTCAGTCTTTAATTTACTAAAATGTTTTGTTGAATTTTTTTGTTAATTAAAAAAACATTTTTATAAAATTCGTTTATGATTAAGAAAATTTTTTAGCAGACTTAGGTTTAATAAATCAGTCATAATGCAAACGCTGATTTAGTTAAATTTAAAAGCATGGTCACACTTGTCAAATATTTGCCCAAAAAGCGTAACCACTAATGAAAGACCTTTTAATTCAGGGAAAAGATTTTTAAAGAAATTTAAGGATAGTGTTGGATTCTATGACATTATCTGTTACTTGTGTTTGGAACTGTTTCATTTGATAAACAAGTGTCTGGATCAAAACTTTTTTTATTAATGTTTGTTGGTTACGCTTTTTTGGGAAAATTTTGTTTGACAAGTGTGACCGTACCTTAACTCAAATTTATATGTTGTTTAAACTCAACTCAACTGTGGTGTTAGAAATAATGTTGTGGCAGCACTAGAATAAATGTTGAAAAAAAAACAGCTGTTTTGCAGCAGGCTATCAATTTTTTGCACAATCAAAATATTAAAAAAAGATTAAAAATTTTAATTAAAGATCACCTAATTTTACTGAGAAAGCAATTTTAGTTTTGCTTGGCGAATAAGAATATAGTATAAAAGAATAATAGAGTGTAAGAAAATAGGTCAAACAAGATCTGAAAAAAAAGTAGAGGATTGGAATTTGAAACATATGGTCTGTAAGTAACAAAACCATATGGCCTGTGTTGGTTTACAGATGATTTAAATCCAGTACTGATTTATAGGTTTGCTAGTTTTAACACATTTTAAACAAAATATGGAGATTAACTTGCACTGAATACATTATCCCTTAAACTGAAAATTTCTTAAATAAGCTAAAAAAACTTCTCGTGTTTGTATAAAAACTCTTCATTTGTTATTGAGTGCTACTTATTAAGTTTAAATGCTTCAAACAATAATTTATACCAAAAGAACGTCTCGTATACATTCTTCGTTTTTCACAACATTATTTCAATTAGTTTCCTCATTTTATTTAAAATCTGAGTTAGTCGACTGTAATGGAATGTAACTGCAATGGTAGGAATTAGTTGGTCAATATTGTTATGTGAAGAGGAATTTACAAATTCTTACATTCCATTTTCATTACTTTTTACATTTTAAAAAATTTTTAAAAAGTATCGATCAGTTGTTTCCTACCGTTGCAGTTACATTCCATCACAGTTGAATACCTAGAGGCTTCATCAGTCTTTACTTTCTGTTGCTGTTCTGTGCTGTGCCGTTCTGCTTCTAAATTTAAGTACTTAAGCCAGAATGAGTTTTTACTTTCTGTTCTGTTACGAATCAGTTGACTCTTTTTTGTTCATAGAAATCTAATACAAGTCGTTAGTTTTTCTGTTTCGTTCTGTTCTATTTCGTTTCAAACTGTGAAAATAAAAAAATTGTTAAGTAATTGTAAGTGACAGCATATATTAAATAGAAATATTTTGAAATAAATTATTATTGTGCTTTTAGAATTAAAATAATAATAATTTTTGAAAGAAAAACATTAAATTATATTTAAACATGACAATGGACGATGCAAAGCTCATCGCTTTAGTGGAAAACTGCGATCCTTCTGGTCCGAAATAGCGGATAAGTTACTACAGAAAAAGTAATTACTACAATTTAGAAGCAGAATGGCACAGCACAGAACAGCAACAGAACGTAAAGACTAATGAAGCCTTTACTTTTTATGTAGTAACTTATCAGCTGCTTCTGACCAGAAATTTGCAGTTTTCCACTAAAGCGATGAGTGTTGCTCGTCCATTGTTAAGTTTCAATTTAATTTAGTTTTTCTTTTAATAATTTTTTTTTTAATTCTAGAAGCACAATCACAATTCATTTCAAAATATTTTTATTTAATTTATGCTGTCACTTAGTTCCTGTCCAGACTTGCAATTTTTGTTGCAGCAATTCTTGAGTTCATTGGTGAGATAGGTGAGAAGATTGGGGACGGGTACACAGTTTCATGTGCTCGGCAATTATCTTTTGAATTGAAATTCGTAATTGTTAATTTCAAGTTGTTAGTTGTATTTGACGTTTTTTATAATTTAATTTCTTCAGTTGTATGAAAAACAAACAAAAACTATAACAAAAAGTAAATAGAATTGTTAATTTTTCAAGGAAATTTGTGGTGTAATAATTTTTTTAATGCATACTTGCAATATTTGAATTTCATAATGTGGACACTTATGCAATTTGAGAGCAGAATCTTAAGAAATTGTAGCAACAAAAATTGCATGAATGGACAAGGACTTACAATTATTTAACAATTTTTTGATTTTCACAGGTTGGACCGAAACAGAACAGAACGAAACAGAAAAACTAATTACTTGCATTAGATTTCTATGAACAAAAAAGAGTCATAACAGAACAGAAAGTAAAAACTAGTTCTGCCTTAAGCCTTGAGAGTCTTACTGTAAACATTCTGAAGTTTGTAGCAAACAGAAATAAAATGCATACAGACAGTGCTGAACCAGAAATAAATTCTAAAACAGAATGACTTCACAATTTCTATATTTTGACAAGTCAAGACTTTCTTTAATAAATTAACCGCTTGTTTTTTTTTTCTATTCAAAGAAAAATGTATGTATAGTGAAATCTAGTGTTTGCAAATAATCGCAGATTTCAATAATCGCGATTACGATTAAAAAATATGCGATTAATCGCGATTATCGGTTAATCTCGATTAATCAAGAAAATATACTATTATAATCTTTTCTAAAATCAAAATAAATTGCGCTCATGAGTTTTAGTCGAACTGTATGGGTTTAGCCAAAGAAATTTAATTAATTTGTCTTGAGTTATTTTTTTCAATTAAATTATATTTTTATTTTGAGAAAATTCTAAACTATGTAAAATGAAGTTCGTATGTAAGAACTTTTGAGTATCAAAAACAATACGAATTAAGGGAAATGAATATTTTGATAGGAAAGGACGAAGTATATTTCTACTTTCTTAATTTTTTCTTTATGTAATTTTGTATGCACATCTGATGAATTTATATCATAATGATGGATCAAGTTCATATAAATAGTATTTTTTATACCGTTTTTTATAATACGAAGTTGTTCATTCATCATGACATAAATTCATCACGCGCGGACACTCACTTATAACTATATCCTTTTTAGTATTTCTATGTTTTTTGTAATAATGCGAGGTTCTAAGATAAAACAAACTGCACTTGTCTGCCCACAGTATGAAAAAGATTTGTATCTATCGTAATGAAATTTTTGAGATATTGCGACGTTTTTGAAATAAAATTGGGAGAATATAATTAAATAAAATAATAAATTAAATAAGTGCTTAATTTGGATTTTAATTATAATTTTGTCTCATAATACTCGTACGTTTTTAACCCCCGACTAAAAAAAGGGGTGTTATAAGTTTGTAGTGTGTGTGTGTGCCTGTGTATCTGTGTATCTGTGTATCTGTGTATCTGTGTGTCTGTCCGTGTCCACGTACAGGCCAAACGGCTGGACCGATTTTCATTTAGTTTTTTCTGTTTGAAAGATGACTTGATCGAGAGGGTTCTTAGCTATGTTTGACGAAAATCGGTACAGCCGTTTAGAAGATAAAACATCTTTTCTAAAAAAAAGTCGGGGGTTTTTAAAATTTTTAATTTTTGTTATTTATGAGTTGAATTTGCCCTCTATGTAAATTTGGCATAAATTCTTTGCTTAAAAAATGGAAAAATTTAATCGTAATCGAGCGATTAATAGGTTCGATTACAATTATGACTAAAAGGCGCGATTAATCGCGATTACGATTACGATTATAATCGCTGTGCAAACCCTACTGTAAACAGATACTTCTGCATTGTAATTTGGTACAGGGTTGATTTATAAGTACTCTTTCATTTTCACGATTTGGCAACGCCTTAAAAAGTTTAAATAATTTGCAAAGTTGATTATATGAGTAAGCTTTGCAAAATTTTTTACTTAGACCATGGTTAGTTTAAATAATTTGTGCAAAATAATTTTCTTTGCGAATGTTGTTAGATTTTTTTTGAAAATTCGGCAGTTTGGCTTTTCCGCAACAACGCAACTTTTGAAGTGAACACCTTTAATAATAAGTCTGTCTTACTACGCATAATTATTTAATTTTTCCCAACAATAATAAAAGATCTATTATTTTATTAATGATAAAACATATAAAATAACAAATTTACTCTCCCAGCAGTTCGTGAAGTCGGTACGTGAGTAATACATATCGCTTGAGATATGCTAAATTAAACACGTAGTAATTAAGAAGTAATCATTAGCTGAAAATCTTTTTATTAACCTTATCACCGCTTTGTCCCAAATCACACTGTGCAAGTCTTATTACTAAGCTGTTTAGTTTCAGGGGGAGAGAGACGAGGGGATCAAAAACGTTTCCTTTTCCCCCGTCTCTCTATCTCTACTAATAAACTAATCAGCTTAGCAATAAGACTTGCATAGTGTAAATAGGGACTTTGACATATTTAGTTTAAGGGCTTAACTCAGCAAAGAGGATAAGGAAATGCTCTTAAGGCATATACCCAGCATTTACTATAAAATTGTTGCACTATTGCTTGTTTTCTATTATTTTTTTTTTTAATCTGAAGGCAATTGCAAAAAAGAGCTTTTGCGTAATTTAATCTTCTTATTATATTTTTTTATTTTTACTACATTCTTTTGTTTTCTTATATTAAACATGACTTTTAATTTTTTTTCTCATTATTATTAAATTTCAGCAAACATCATCAATGATTAATATTAATGATGAGACAAGTTCTTGTGAATGTTTGTTTAAGCATGATAATAATGAATATTTAAAATCTATATATGTGACAGCGCATAGAGAAAGGGACCTAAGGGAAAAAAAATCAATTTTCACTTTTTTGATGTGGACAATATCTGAGCATCGAATGAGACCGATCCTATGCCCCAAAAGTGTTCCCTCCCAGACATATGCGCATTTTATGAAATTAAAGTACAGAAAAGATACACGTATTTAAATCTTTAAAATTGTTCTCCTGAACAAAACCGGTTTTTACCCTCAGGTTCCTTTCTATTTTGCGCGTCACATAAACGGTGTTTTTTATTGAGGTATAGAACTTTAAGTTGGCATCACTTTTTTAACTGGCAGCCATTTTGTCAGCTGTCAAGTGATTAATATTTAGTTTGGTTTGCCATTTCATCATGAGCAGGTTGACAAAAGAACAACGCTTGCAAATTGTGCAAATTTATTTCGAAAATAATGGTTCAGCTCGCGAAGTTTACCGCAAGCTCCGTCCATTTTATGGTCGACATAATCGTCCATCAGAGCAATTAATTCGGTTAACCATGGATCGTTTTCGCACTACGTTTACTCTATGTGATAATACGCATCCGCAGAGACGTCGAACAGTGCGCACCGAAGAAAGAATTTCCGCTGTAGAGCAAAGTGTTGAAGAGGACCCGAATGAATCGATTCGCCACCGTGCACAGCAATTGGAGCCGACTAACCGACTATTTTGTTCCCGAATTGGATGGCATGAATGTGGATGAGTTGTGGTTCCAACAAGACGGCGCTACATGCCACACAGCGCACGTCACAATCGATTTATTGAAGGAAACATTCGATGAGCGCATAATTTCGCGGAATGGACCTGTCAATTGGCCACCAAGATCGTGTGATTTGACACCATTGGATTATTTTCTTTGGGGATATGTGAAGTCGCTCGTCTACGCCAACAAACCAGAAACGTTAGGGGACTTGGAAGCCAACATTCGTGGCGTTATTGCCAACATACGGCCCCATATGCTCGAAAAAGTGGTTGAAAATTGGACCTGTAGAATTGGCTTTATTCGAGCCAGCCGCGGCGGCCACATGCCCTAAATCATATTTAAACATTAATGGCATAAAATTATCCTTCCAATCAAGCCAAATTGATGGACATTAAAACGATTTTCTTGTGATTTTTTTCAATTCAAAGTTCTATACCCCTGAAAAAAACACCCTATATATACATAGATTTGTTATATAATTGACAAGCCAATATCGAATGTTAAGAGCATTATCATTTTACAAAATAAATATAAAAGGCCACTCGTAGGGAATGTGTGAAATTTAATAATGTTTTATTTCACAACAATTCAATGTAAACTTAATATTGGCAGCTTTATTGGAAAATTAAATTAAATGTGAGCCACAGGGGAAGTCGCGAATGTAGAAAACATTTTCAAATATTTTTCAAACTCTTTAAAACTTTATATCGTTACCTTGTAAGGCCCTAAGATTTTTGCATTTTTAGATACATTAGATGTATCTAAAAAAAAAATTAAAATGCATATTAAATTGCTGCCCATCTATGGAAATTTACATTCATTTCAAGCTCAAAGCTTTGATAACTTTAGATAATGACATCTCTCAAACCATTTAACCAAGTAAGATCAAAGATAACCAAAGAAGGAAAGAAAATTTGAAAATCGATTTGATGAGAACTTCTGGGGTTATGAAAATAAAGCACTATTTTCAAATATTTTCTTTAATGTTATGTCCCGAAAGAATCAATCGATTATAATAAAACTTGCAGCAATCGATAATGTTTTTTTAAGCTTAAAAGTTGTAGCTTTTACTTTAATCGGCATAGTAGTTTAAAATTTATTTAAAAATAAAAATCTTTTCATCTATAATTTTATTTTCGAACTCTTACGAATCGAACCGGTTCTGATCCCTTAAGCTATTTTTAATTTATGTAAGATTTGTATACATACATACACAAACAAGCACACTCACACACAAATACATCTATACGAACATCATCGTAAAAATATCCGGAACAGATTACCATGTCCTCAAAATATGGAGCGAGAAGGTAATAAAAAGTACTTAAATATAGAAATGTGCTGAATATATTTAAGGCCTGTCCCACGATGCTGAAAACGTTTGTCTTGTTGCACACTTACATTAGAAACAAAACAAAATTTTAAAATGTTTTGAATGTGTGCGACAACGCTGACGATGTCGTGGAACAGGCCCTCAAATATTATAACGGCCTGTCCCACGATGTCACCAGAAATCGTTCGATCGAATAGTTATATTAAAAACAACAACAAGTTGTCAATCAAACGATTTCTGGTAACATCGTGGGACAGGCCGTAAATTTTAGAAAACTTTTCTTTGCATACTTTCAGGAATAACAAATGATATAGAGCCTGTTCCACGATGTCGACAGTTACATTGGACATAAGAACAACATTTTAAAATTAGTTTTTGTTTTGAATGTAAGTGTTGTCGAACGCTGTCGTCATCGTGGGAATGTTTTATAATTTTAATTTTTTGTATTACAAAATGATCTTAAGGCATGCAAAACCACTTTGTAAATTTAATAAAACTAAAGAATTAAGTCCTAGTCAAACTTAAGAAATAAAAACATTACAAATGGTTTTCAAAAACTTCCCATTAAATACTATTAACGAACACGATTAAAAAAATACAAGCATTTTAAATTAATTAACTTACTTTTATTTTTTCATACATATAAGGGAATGTCTTTATTGAAAATAGTTTTTTTGTGCTTTATTTCATAATTTTGTTTGTGCTTAATTAATTAAAATATGAGGAAAAATTTTGTGAAGCAAAATTCTAACTGTTTGTATAACGAAATTTGCAAGATGAGTTAACTTAGAGGCCTGACTTAGACGGCTGATATATATTTTGATATTTAAAAATGTTAAAAACCTTTCGATTTGTCTATAAAGATGTCATATATTTGAAACGGCTAGACCAATTTTCTACAAACATAACTTAGAACACTATCGGTCACCATTCAAGCTAAAAAAACTAAATAAAAATCCTTCCAGCCATTTGATCTGTACTTGAACTCGTACAGATAAATAGATACACTCTACTAACTTTTAATAACCCTTTTTGTAGTCGTGGGGTTGAAAATAAAAATCAAAAATGTATCAAGAAAATCTTGACAGAAAAGTTTATTGTAAAAAAACGATTATAAAAATTGCAAAATAAAAAAAATATATATAAAACAAGAACTTTTATTATTATTCATTCTATCTCAAATAAATATGAATGCAAGCTTAAATTTTAATCATTATCATTAATTTAATCATTCAAGGTTTTCTGATAACTGGTTTAGAAATTGTAATCAAAACATTTGTTAAAGTAACAAGAATTAATTTTTTTGTAAAAAACGTAGAAAGTTATGTTTATTTTGTTATATTTTTTACTATATTAAAACAAAAAAATAAAAAAAATAAATTTTGCAAAAATTCAAATTTTTTACTTTTGGCCAAAAACAAAAAGTTTCATATAGTGCAATGATACCGCCAAAAAATTTGTGCATATAATTATAATTGTATTTGCAATAAGAAAAAAAATTGTAAGTGACAAATTGACACGTCTGAATTTCTAAATTCTAATTTATATTATTCTACACGAATTAGGTTCCTATGAGATAGTTTAATGATATATCACAAGCTGCATACAAAGTATCAATTAATTCAATCCCAGGTCCTCCCCATGTTAAAGTGACTGTACTGGTTTGCTTCATGGGAAGTGTTAGAGCACGGGCTGGTAGCTATCACTTAGGGACCAATCACGTGACTTGTCTTTTGTCAGTTCCTATTTCTGGAGGGTCTTTTTCAAAAAACATTTTATTGCGACTATGTAATATTATTTCCTAGAAAAGAAAAAGCTATGATGTTTGCATGGTATAAGGCACACTTGAAAAAAACTGTCTATAATTTTAATAACAAAGAAATAATTTTTTCAGTAAGCAAGCAGTGCATTAAAAGCCTATTGAATATATTATTAAGAACATGGGTATTTGAACCTGTTTAATCTTTTATGTATTCATATCGTTACCTTAATATAAAAAGTCCTTAACTCATATTTTTTTTTTAGTCGAGCTATTTTTGTATATTTCGATAGATGAACATCGAAAAATGCAAAACTCTCGATTTCAAAAAAATAATGAGCTAGGGCCTTTCTCTATTAAAGTAACGTTATGTATGCAGTATATTTTTCACTAGGACAATATTTTTTTTATTTTTACTTTGAATATCTGACACCTTGTTGTATAAAAATTGAAAAAAAAATATGTTAAAAAAGGTCGAAGCTGGACTGCAGTTTTATATTGATATACCAACACACACAAACACACACAACAACTCACAAATGTGTATATACATTTTGTTAAGGTATAATTTATTTTCACTAAAAGACTTATTGAAGATAAATTTCCTTCTGCACACCAAAAATTTCTATAAAATTCCTCGAAATTGAAGCTTTAATATTCGTATTTACTTCTTCATGGTAAATTGATTTTTGAGAAATATTTTAAAAAACTAATTTCTAAAATATTTTTAAGTTCGATATTTTGGAAGGAGAAGTGAACAAAGACATATTCGATTGCATAGTAAGGATGTTATTTCAAGGTATCCAATTGAACGCTTAATGGTTTCTATGACTCATTTAAAGTTTTTCCAGAAGCTAAAAGTATCTTGTAATAATACTTATATATTAAAGAAAATATAAACATAGAAGCTAAAGTTGTATCGTATTACCGAGCTTTAAATTTTGTTAATGTATTTGTGTGCAATGCCATTAACTTAAAGGCTCTATTACAATTGCACTTATCCTAAGGATACAAATGTTAGTCGTAAGCGAATATGTGGAAAATTAGACGTGAGTATATTTGAATGGTATTAATACCTAAATAAATATCTATATTTATAATTTGCTAAAACATTTAATATTCCTCTGCTATCATTTCCTCTCCTCTTCATTCCTGTCATTTAATTTCTTTTTTATTTATGGTTGCCTTGCTTATGTTGTCCATAAGTTTTATTGACCGACCTATCGAGGTTTTTTACTATATATTTGTTGCTGGTTTGTCCTTTTCTTGCATAAATTTTACTTACATTTATTTATTTTGTTTTCCATTTGGTGTTTTTTTTTTCTATTCTGTTGATTATGCCGCAAGCAAATTTATTCATACAACCAGCTCTCGCCTGAGTGAACAATTTGTTAGGGATTTAAGACCCTTATCAGTTATTTAGCATTTAATGGACATGACACTTTGACTTGAATTATGGGCGCATATGAACAAGCTGTTGGTTGGTCGACAGGTTTTTGCTTTTTATTGTGTATTATTCACAATTAAAATGGACGTTTGAGCAGGAGAGTCCTTTAAATGCGGCTTGTGTGAATATTAAAAGAAAAACTTTTATGGATATTTTGTAATGGAAATAATTTTAATTAAAAGTAAAAGAAATAATGCTTATTAATATTTGCTTCACACTGAGATTATATAATTACAATTTATAATTTGAATTTTTACTAGTCAAACTCGTTGCATGTCTCAATGATTTCACAAAAAAAAATTTTAATTATTTTAAGTTTTTATTAAAAAAAAAAATAAAGCAATAACACTCTTTTGCTTGAAAAAGTTTAATATTTTCTAAATAAATTTTTTTATGAATTCTATCTAACCTTATTTGTATGGATTTTTTTATCTAAGAAAATTAAACATGAGGAAATAACTCTATGCTAGTTTGCACTTGATTTTATATGTATCTGTGTTTAAGCTAAAATATTAACATTCTTGCGGTTCTATATCTAATATATGTATAATCAATACAGTGGGTCTGAAAAATACGAAATGTGTTTATATTACATGGAGTACTTTTTTAGTTGCCAAACCTATGTAGTATTGCCTTATTAAATGAATAAGAGCATTTGGTATTTTCTGATGACAACTCTAAATCATAGCTGTTAAGTAATGATTAGTAATCGTAATGATTACTAATTTGATTACTTTTTTTGTCAAAGATGAAGTAATGATTAAATTACGATTATATTTAGTTTCGTACTTAGTAATCGTGATTACGATTACTAATAATGGAAAAGTAATCTGAATTACTTGAAATTATAACAAAATAATTAAAAATAATCAAAAGTATCAAAAAAATAATCCAATTTGATTGTTTATTAAATTTATTGCATTTCACTTATATTAAAATTTAAAATATTTAATTATTTGACAAAGGAGCAAAATTTTGAGGAAAGCTTGAAATATATCTGTTGATACATTTTTATAGTTTTAAAAAAAATTGGCGCGCATATGTTTTTTTTTTCTACTTTTGGGATTTTCAAAAATATTTTTTAAAAGTCTGTGAATAAGATAAGAAGTTTGTGGCTGTTCAAATTGTGTGGATACAGACAATGCTTAACAACCAGCAAAAAATTTCACTTTATGTTTTTCTTTATATATTTTTCTCAGATTGATATTATTAATGTTGTTAAATAAACGAATATCCCAGCTAAAAAAATATGTATGGAGCATATATGATATCCCATATATGGTTCGGATCCGAAAAATGAGGGTATATGGACATATATGATAATATATATTCATACATTTTCATACATGAATGTGTATTCCCTATATAGTAAGCAAAGTTCATATTGATTCAAAAAGCGCACTGCTGTGCAATAAATTAATTTATTAAAATAATTTTTTTGTTAGATTTGGTATAGAAAGGTTGTGTTTAATGAAACATTTGTTCGAACAAAATAATTCAAAACGTACTAAAAGACATTTCATTCGACATTTTAAGACAAAATGTGAATCGATTATTAAAAAACACAAAACACACATTTGTACACGACATAGAATTTAAGAAATCAAAATAAAAACTAATGCTATTATAAAAGAAAAATTAATCCATTTTGATACTAACACTAGTTTTAATATTATTTTTTGGCAGTTATATGAATTTTGTTTCTTAAATATATCTAAGAATTTCGTTAATTTTTATAAAATTAATGACTGAATTATCTTTTTGATTATTTGATTTATAAAATATACCCACAATATATAAAATCCTACAAGAATGATTTTTTTTTGTTGCACGAGTTTTTATTTCTTAAATCTTGAGGGTCTACGCATATAAAATTTGCATACCGTGTGTATTTTCTAACAAACTTCCAATTCACGAGTGATTAAAAAGATAGAAAAAGATCGAATTAATAAATGTAAGCTTTTTGATTGCAAAAATGATTTTATGTGAGATATCATATATGCATACATTTTTATATGGCTCCGTAGATTACATCTTATTTCTATGTATGGATCAACATACGAAGAGCCTCATAATTAAATTTCCATATATGGCTCATGTATTATAATACGTTTCATATATTAGTCCATATATCAATTCATATATAATATTTTTGCCATGTATAATCCCATACATTTCCATACATGAATTCATACATATGCATATATAGTTATATACATTCATATACAGGGTGGGCCAAAAGAAACCAAGGGGTGTAAAAGTTTAATAACTTTTTTGTTTATTAACTTTTTTTATTTTTTCTTTCAGATTATATAATATACAAAATGGAAATTTTTTTACAGTAAGTATGAAAAATGATGTCTCTTAAATGACCACCGTTTTCAGCTTCGCACTGATGGGCTCTTTTTATAGCATTTTCCATAACATCTTTCAAAACTTGTGGCTGTAGCGTTCGAATTTCTGCAACAATGTTTGCCTTGAGTTCAAGGATTGTCTCTGGCTTGTTCACATACACTCGCTCCTTCAAAAAACCCCAAAGAAAATAGTCGGGTGCTGTCAAATCTGGCGATCGCGCTGGCCAAATAATTTCCGAATTTCGAGAAATTATTCGCTCTCCAAAAATTTGACTTAAAAGTGCCATTGTGTCTCGGGCAGTATGGGCAGTGGCTCCGCCCTGCTGAAACCACATACCAGGTCTGTTTTCAAGAGCAGGACGTAAAAAATTTTCTATCATAAACCGATACCGCTCTCCATTTACGGTTACAGCACTTCCATCTTCATTCTCGAAGAAGTAGGGCCCAATGACATTTTCAGATGTGATCCCACACCATACTGTACACCTGATAGGGTGCAATTGGCGTTGATGAATAGCTCTTGGATTTTGAGAACCCCAGAACCTACTGTTCTGCTTATTAACAAAGCCATTCAAATGAAAATGAGCTTCACCACTCATAATCAAATTTTCAATAAAGTTGATTTCATTTCTGGCCAACTCTTGAAATTTAACTGCAAAATTTAGACGTTGACGATGATCTGCGGGTTTTAATTCCTGGACCAATTGCACCTTATATGGGTATAACTGTAAATCTTATTTTAAAATGCGCCGTAGTGACGTACGAGACATTTCTAGCTGAGCAGAACGCCTTCTGCCAGATGTTTCTGGTGCTTCGTTAACACTTTGCTGTACTCGTTCAATATTTTCCGCAGTGCGACTTAAACGTGGTCTACCGGTTCGAGGCAAATCTCTTACGCTGTCATGTTGGTGATGACGATTAACTAAGCAACGAATCATGGCTTCAGAGGGCGAAATTCTGACGTTAAAATGTCGACGATATGCTCTTTGTGTTAAAATAATTGATCTCTGGTTTAAATAATAAAATTCTATTGTTCTGGTTCTCTGTTCAGTTGTAAACCTCTCCATTATAAATTCTCCAAGTGTTGTCTATATAATCTGAAAGAAAAAATAAAAAAAATTAATAAACAAAAAAGTTATTAAACTTTTACACCCCTTGGTTTCTTTTGGCCCACCCTGTATTAAAAATATATGGACCATATATAATTTTTTTAGCTGGGATGTTAAGAATTTCTTAAACAAAAACATCTAGTTATATAAATTTCTTTAGAACTTTTTCAAATAAAGTAATCTTAGTTCAGAATGTTTGAAAATAATCAAAAAGAATCAAAAGTAATCTTTGAAAGGATTCCGATTACGTTTTGATTAATTTTGATTCTTTTAGATTATTTTGTAGTAATTTCAAGTAATTCAGACTACTTTTCGATTTTATTTATCAGCAATTCTTTTGAATGCAATTATATAATCATTACAACTCTTTTCAATTGTAATAGAATTAATTACTAATCGTAATCGTAATTTAACAGCTCTGCTCTAAATTAACACTAAGAAAATAATCTAAAATATTTTTTATGAATAATAATTAACATACGAAAATTGATATAAAGAAATAAATTAATTATTTTTTATATTTTTATTCAACTATGATATTAGTTAAACTTCTCATTTGTTTAAAGGAAAAGTTAACCTAACATCGAGCCTCATTTTTGAGTTAATAGTAAGCGACAAAAATTTATTTTTTCAGGAAAAGGTTTTTTTTTTTCATATAAGTTCATAATGTTTGAATACGAACATATCTACAAAAAATAACAAAATTTATTCATTTTTCTTACAAGTATTTTTGTTTTTACAAAAAAAATTATTGGATTATAGCTTAAAACAGTTTATAACCACTGTTAGCAACGTAACCTCTTAGGATAACTTATGTGAACTTGCATAATTTAAAAAAACAATATAAGCCAAAAAGAATATATTTTTTTCTATGAAGTGGGAAAAACATCTATATGTATGTAAATATGTAACGTGTTCTCACGTTCTTTATATATTTTCTTTACAGTTAAAATAAGTAACACGAAGAATTATACATGTTTTTTTATCTAAATGTATATTTTATTTAAATTAGAATAAATATGCTGTTCTTTCCTACAAGAATATAAATTGTTTTAATTTATCAAACATATGCACGAGTAGGAAAGATAGAATTCGTTATTCCTTCACAGCAAACAATTCAATAAAAAATTAATTTTAATTTTACAGAACGGTACAAACTTTAGCCTATATATAATATAAAATAAATATTCGATAAAAAGTTTTCTGATGGCATCGTTTTCTAGATCATACCGAATCTCTTATGCAAGAGAGTTTTAACGAAAAAACTTATTTTGCTGAAAATGTGCTTAGAGTTTTGAGTTTGCAATCAATTTATGATAAACTAACATATCACTTATTTACTTGATCAAAGTCATAACTCAAAAAAGCAAATAGTTAATTATTTCAATATACAAGATACTTTTAAAAAAATTAAAAAAAAAATGTGAATCATGATTGAGGATTAATTCTGTATTATTAACTCATGAATGAGATGAGCACATAAGGTATTTATAAGAGATTTGTATACAAGATAAGCAGCGATGTAATCATCAATTCTGTAATACGAATATTAACTGAAAATTAAAATCTACATCAACTGACACCACACAGAGTGCACCAACCATAAAGAACGCTGATGATGAAGATATAGTGGCATTCGAAAACAGCTAGTTTGTTCCATTCTGCTAAGTGTTTGTCGAAATATTTATAATTAACTTTGGTGTTATTTGGCTTACAGAGTAATACGAACCTTAGAATAATCAAATCATAAATTTTTCTGTTATGACTGTCTTGTAATGGGTGTTTTTCATTGAGGTATAGAACTTTAAGTTGGCATCACTTTTTTAACTGGCGGCCATTTTGTCAGCTGTTAAGTGATTAATATTTAGTTTGATTTGCCATTTTATCATAAAAAGGTTGACAAAAGAACAACGCTTGCAAATCGTGCAAATTTATTTCGAAAATAATGGTTCAGTTCGCGAAGTTTACCGCAAGCTCCGTCCATTTTATGGTCGACATAATCGTCCATCAGAGCAATTAATTCGGTTAACCATGGATCGTTTTCGCACTACGTTTACTCTATGTGATAATACGCATCCGCAGAGACGTCGAACAGTGCGCACCGAAGAAACAATTGCCTCTGTAGAGCAAAGTGTTGAAGAGGATCCGAATGAATCGATTCGCCACCGTGCATAGCAATTGGAGCTTTGTCCATCAGCTTTATGGAAGATTTTGCTCCCGAATTGGATGGCATGAATGTGGATGAGTTGTGGTTCCAACGAGACGGCGCTACATGCCACACAGCGCACGTCACAATCGATTTATTGAAGGAAACATTCGATGAGCGCATAATTTCGCGGAATGGACCTGTCAATTGGCCACCAAGATCGTGTGATTTGACACCATTGGATTATTTTCTTTGGGGATATGTGAAGTCGCTCGTCTACGTCAACAAACCAGAAACGTTAGGGGACTTGGAAGCCAACATTCGTGGCGTTATTGCCAACATACGGCCCCATATGCTCGAAAAAGTGGTTGAAAATTGAACCTGTAGAATTGGCTTTATTCGAGCCAGCCGCGGCGGCCACATGCCCGAAATCATATTTAAGCATTAATGGCATAAAATTATCCTTCCAATAAAGCCAAATTGATGGACGTTAAAATGATTTTCTTGTTATTAAATTATGTTATTAAATGATGAATATAATTGAGAGTTACTAGACCTATTTTGATGGGAATATTTTAAGTAAACCCAACTTTACCACATCAATTGAAGACTTCACAGGGTTGCTAGTTCTGTTTTATATTGTATTTTCAATATTAAATTTTTTATCTCCAAAATTCCCAAACCTATTTTCTTAATCCCAAAAACCCTACAGTTTCTTCAAAATAACATCAGGTTTTTTCAAAAAAAAAAAAAAAAAAAAAAAAAAAAAAAAAAAATTGCATTCATTTATTTATTTAGCTAAATCTATTTGCATTGAGAATTTTTAAATATTTTCTCTAGAGTTGTACAGATCGTAAATAGCGATGTGTTAGATGTTTTTACCAGCTATAGGTAAAAAATAATTACATAAATTTGAAACAAACATAAATAGCGAAACTAAATAAAAAGGCTTTGAATTGTATATTACACCCGAAAATTCTCAGCGCATAATATGCTTTTTCTCTAAAGAAATCTCCTGCAGATATTCATGAAACTTGTATCCCCAATCACAAAAAACCCCTTATTGGGGAAAAATACTCAAAACTGCGAATGCTGAGACTCCAGACTATATCACTGAACTTCAAACAGGTTTATGTAAAATTGTTATGGAAATACGCTTATATAAAAAAGCAATTAATACATATTTATTTCCTTTGAAAGAGAATAAAATTCACGCAACAAATTATTTATTTAATTCTCTATTAAATTTGGTTAGTTTTTCACAAATTTTAAGGGCAACATTAATCTACTTTAATCCTCCAATGTTTCGTTAGTGTTTTGTGTTAAATACTACGGCGAAATTAATTTTAAATAATTTATATAAAAAAAAACATATTTTAAATATAAAATTATGACATTTCAATAATATTTCATTGACACCTACAAGCTATTCCCCCATAATATTGTTCATACCATTTGAAAAATTTGTATGAATTGCAAAAAAAACCTAAAATCCAATGAAATTATCGTCCAAATCTAAAAATAACATACTGTCATAAGAAAAAAAAAAAAAATAAAATAAAAGAAATAAACAGCTGCTGTTAAATATCAAACATATTAATTAAGCATCAAACGCAGTGAAAACACAAATTATGATTGTCATAAATATTGATTTAAATAATATGTTATAATTAACATGATTACGAAAGCTTAAAACAAATATCAAAGTTTGTGAAATTAAATACCATGCACATAAATAATTTTACTTTATTTTATTTTTTAGAACAAATTCTAAATTAATAAATAATTTCTTTGTGTTTATTTTGTGCTGTTAAGTTATCACAGCTTATCATAATTTAAAGAAAAGAAAACAGCTGTTGGTTTGATGTCAACAGTTTATCTTGTGTGAGGGTAAGGGTCCGAAAGACAACAGCAATTTGTACTGAGTTTTTTTTTGTCCATGGAAAGCTTTAGGTTCTAGATAAAATTTAATTAAAAAGAGTAATTAGAAAATACAATTTTTAATTTCAGATATAAAAACAAAGTGCTAGTTCATTCAGCATACTCTCTAAAGTCAGACCTTTCCGACAACTCCCGGTTTCCAAATATTAAAAAATTGGCTTCGTAGTATGAGATTTCGATCAAGTGAAGAGGTCATCATTGAACTCTTTTTGGGTGGCCTTGAAAATTTTTATTATAAGGAAGAAATAAAAAAAAACTAGAAAGACGCTACTCTGAATGTGTCCAGTGAAATTTTTTGTTTATGCAGAAAGTCACAAATTTATTTTTTAAGGATCAAAATTTATTTGATTTTTATAATTTGTTCTGTACATGAATGTAATTAAAATAAGCAAATATAATATTTTCCGCACGCTCAGTGTGAAATTTTTTCGAATGGAAGATCATCAATATAAGGCGCCAAAATCAATATCATCAAAAGGCTTGATAATTTTTTATTTTTTTTTTTTTTTAAGGGAAGACAGGTGGTGAAGGAAGAGATAGAAAAAAGTTTCATTCTTTTACAACTCAGCTTTTTTTACGTTTTTTTGTAATAATGCAGTGTTGCAGCACCTTCTGCTGTCAAATGAGGTGTCTTAAATTTTGAAGCTGTGTTTATTAGCTAGTTGTTACTTGTTATTTTACTTCGCCGATGATTCTGATATACAATACCCACGAAGGAGGGCACTCTGATGTTATATTAGGATTATCATCTGCTGAAGTCGGTATAGTTCATTGACCAGTGATTTTCCTACAACAACTGATACAAAGGGACACTAATGCACATCAGAAAAACTCGTGGTGTTATTATTTAATGACTGTCGGATACAAGGATTAAATCCAGGATCTTCGCTTTCGTAGCCAATGTGCTAACTACTTCAGCTAACGCCACCCTCAAATTGCTTTAGATATTCTCACTAACTGCGGTTAAAAGTGTGATACCTTTCATCTGTACCTGGATTCACTAACTTTTATTACGATAATCGTATCGCTTTAATAAATATAACGAAAATTTATAGACTTTGCTATTCAGTAACATATTTTAACGATATTCGCTGTCGGTTGCAGGAAAATAAAATAAAGTCACAAGCTCAAATTCATTTAGTTTTTCTTTATCATTCTTTATGCTTTTCGCTTATTTTTACATTTTCTAAACAGAAATACCACATAATATTGAATTAAATGGCGATTAAGATAATGTTGAAGACTATCGTAAAAAAGACAGTACGGAATCACATTATCGTTACCACAAACGAATAAATATGTGAATAAATATTACGATTTTCGGTTCGCAAAAAGTTACAGAATCCAGGTACTGATTATGAGTTCTTTTCGGAAAAAACTTAACATTATAAAATTTTACTTAAGAATTTAATGCTAATAACTACAAAGCATTCAAATTTAAACACAACCTTCAAAACGCTATTAATATACACACATGTGTATGTGTTATTTTTTTAAATAAATAAAAAAGAAATGAGACCAATTGCAGAAGCCATTTTTTACATATAAACAAAATTATGCTAAATAAATAAAGTAATAACTATTATTTAAAAAAATTAAACACACTTTATGATGAATTAAAATATATATATTTAAGAAAATTTATAACATATTTAATTTTAATTAAATATTATTTACTTTCAATTATATTTTAACAAAATACACAAACTGGAAACTGCAACAAAGTTATAAAAATTGCAAAATATTAAAAAACATCTGAACACGCTTAGTAATAAAAATAAAGTCCATCTATTAAATTCTATTTTAATGTAATTAAACGTTGTTAAACTAAAAGTAAAAAAATAAAAAGCAGATATAATAAATTTTTTCATGTATTAAACTCTAATTATCTCTGTGTGAATATCATGTATGTGCCAGAAAACAGAAAATATTAACACACTCGTAATTAAAATAAATGCAATCAAATGTGCAAAAAAAAATTTAAATTAATTTGAATTTTTTTTAAAGAACCATCATTGTAATCGGAATTGATACTTATACAAACATACATATCGCTCTTTCACTACCAGAACGTTATAACTCAAAAAAAAAAAAGAAATAGTTTCGTAGAAATTCCCAATTCAAACTATATCAAATTTCCTTTTTATTGCTTAATTTATTACTATTTCTTTTTGGAAAATTTCATCGGTGTTCTCACAATGCAATTTTTCTTTTGTTGATGACATGCCTTTTATGCATATATTTGTGTATGCATGTGTTGGATTTCAAATATTATAATTGAAAAAGTGAAACGTATCGACAGCATAACTATGAAATTAAATACACATTTAGTTTCTCATCGTCTCTCCCTCTCCTAAAAATCTATCAGCTTAGCAATTAAGCTCAATTCACTGGCTGTTTCTATCTCTACGTCGTCACTAGCCATCGACTTGGACATGACATTGACATGACGCCGGCAGACCAACTGTGAAAAATTCATCAATTTCATTGTTGTGGTGAATACGTGCGATGTCCATGTTAAGGCATATCAAAGCATTTTCCGTTAGTGCAATAGATATGGAATATTTAACAATTTTATTCTGTCTCTTTACTTTCTATTGCAAATGGTTACGGACGGCGAATCTCATGGCAAACATTTGTTGCTTAGACATATGTTCGCAAATCCATGTCAGAGCATGGATGAAACATGGATATGAGCGATGTCCATTAGCCATTTGCAATGTCTGACATGATGCCCATACCAAGTTCATGCATATTGAAGACCGATAGTAAACAATATTTTTGATCTAACATTTGAACATTTTATCCGCCAAACGAAAGCTACTGTATGAAATACATACTTATGTAGATGATTAATCAGACGTGCTGTACAATAATGCCATTTCCATGACCTTAAAAATATATTTGTTTCACCTATTAGTGCTGTTGTGATCATAAACATCATAAACAGCTGTTTATGTTTTCATTTGTTTATTCATTTCAAAAGTGCACGTGTGCCAAGATATCGACAAATTTGGGATTAAAAAAGTGGGAAAAAATGGGGAAAATATTTGAGTATTTTTTGTTTTCCCCATTTGAATTCCCAAAATCAATGCCAGCTTGTTGATATATTATAAAAAATGCCCATAAATTTTCCCCATTTTCCCCCGGTTTTCTAATTACTAAAATCGACGCTATTTGGTCGACGATATCTTGGCGCACTTGAACAGTGCAAGAACAAATTTGTCTAACTAAAAAAACAGTTTACGGCGAAAAATCAAATTTCAATTGAATTATATGGCCATGACATTATCGCAAGTCACGTGTAATGAAATACATACTACGGTTATGCGCGCACTATTTGCAAACAAAAATATTCTCAAATAAATTAACTCACTGTTTATACGGCATTGGAAATGTATAAAAACTTGGAAGCACTTCTATAGAAATGTTACTTATGTTTGCAAAAAAATTTTGTAAATGTAAAGGGTGTCCCAACAAAAACGCAAGATTTAAATTTTAAATAAAACACAGATATTTAAAAAAAATCGTGAAACTTTATTATTTCGTAAAGTAGACAAAATGGGGTTATGTGTGGAACAACAAATCGGGCAGATGGCCGCCTCAGCTTTGCCGGCACACACGCGATCTTTTAATGAAATTTTCAATGGCCGTTTTGCATAAATGCTGCGGTATTTCATTAATGCAGCGTCCAATTTCCTCTTTTAAGGCTTGAGTCGTCGTCGGTTTATTCGCGTAAACCATCGACTTCAAAAAACCCCAAAGAAAAAAGTCTAATGGTGTTAAATCGCACGATCTATCCGGCCAATTCTGGTCTCCAAAACGCGAAATAACACGACCGGAAAATGACTGATGTAGCATTTGAATTGTTTCTCCAACTGCATGACATGTGGCGCCATCTTGTTGAAACCACATGCCCTCCACATTCATTTCTTCAAGTGGTTATCATTTCACGATACCGAACACCATTGACTGTTTGCGCTTAACATGCGTTTGAGCGACATCATCACGTACAGCTGCGACATTTTCGGTCGATCGGCCTGATCGAAGGCGCGTTGTTGTCTTCACATCACTAACAGACCCAGTTTCGGCAAATTTATCCATTAATCTCTTTACAGTTGACTTTTTTGGAGCATTATTGTGACCCCAAATTGATCGCAAATTTGCGAAATGTAGCCGCAAAACTTTCACCATTTTGGTAAAACAATTTCACAATGAGAATGCGTTGTTCATTCGTGTAGCGCTCCATTTTTCCTAACCTCGTACCTTCTACTAGCAAGCAATAACAATTGTTCAAATGTCAAACAATGACACTTCGAATGGAGCCAAATCTAAATCTTGCGTTCCTGTTGGGACACCCTTTATAAAATAACAAATAATAATTTGTTTTCATTTATTGCTTCTATTAATGTTTTTTGTGCAATATTAATCCATTTATTGCTTTTTTTATCAAACATTTGTAAGCGTGGCAACCTCAAGCATTTTATTTGTAAATAACGCGTTAATCGTGAATAGTTTTCTGAATTAGTAGGTCGCAATAAAAACAATAATATGGCAACAACTTACAGTTTTATTTGCAAATAAGCTGTGCGTATAAACGTAGTAACAGTGTTGCCCATTAGTTTGGTTCAAACAGCTGTTTTGTGTAGCTATAATTATGGCACGTTTAATGCAACCGTAAACTAGGATAATTAATTTTAGACTGTGGCGGGTGATTACAATTTATTGATTCCTTTAATAAAAAAATTTTTACTACCAGCACAGAGTCTTTTTGTAAACTTCTAAATATGATGTATTAGATCAGTTTAACTTTGGCTGAAAATCAGGTGGCAGCATAGTGAAACAAAAATTAAAACTAAACCACTTCAAGCGGAAAATGCAAATTTAGTTCTCTTCTTTTCTCCCTGCCCCTCTCAAGAGGAGAACCATCAGTCAAACTCCATATGAAAACAAATTTTGTCTGGAAACAATTCTTATTCGGAGCTTAAGACTGGCATTGTGGAAAAGTGGACTCAAGTGGATTCACGCGTGTTGTCATTTTTGTGCGGAAATTTTTTTTACTTATTTTTGCCTTCTCACAGGGCATATAAAACAGGTACAGGCATCAGTCAAATTGCTCTTCCACTGATTTTTTGTTTACACGTTTATAACGAAGAATTCATTTGACAATTACTTTTGTGCGTTGTTTCATGCATACAAATTTTTGACAATTACTTTGTAAAAATATGTGAGAGGCACAGAGTTGCCACAGAGTTGTGTCTAATGCTTGTACCTGTCTTTAATGTGCCTTGACTTTCCCCTTCTTTAGGGAGAGAAAATATTTTTTAAGAACGATTCTCAGCTTGATTTGGTTTAATTTTACATCAACGAGTGGCAAATTAAGGGCGCCGTGCTCTTTTACAGTAGAAAATATTCCAAAAATATTTTCAAAAACCTCTATTGTTGAACATGGAAAAATAATTTAAGAAAATTCTTTATTTGATTCAAACACATTTTAAATTCTGAATGGCATTTGCTTTGAAAAATAGTTAATGAAAAGAAAAAGTAATATTTTAAAAAACATAGCATATAGCAGCATCGCTTTTTTTTATTTCGCAATAAGTGAATCGTTTTGTAGAAAAAACTCAGTAAAAAAATTTTGTCCAGGCAATATTTATGAATCCATCTTGAATGCAAAAAAAAAATACTTTTCTCTCCAAAGTAAAATTTTTATATTATATGAACAATGATATGAGGATTACGAGCTTTTTTTCAGCTTTATCGTAAGCGACATGTTACCGAAAATAGACTTGTTTATTGACATTAAAATTTTATGAGCCTACTTATAGTCTAAAATGATTAAAATGCCAAAATTGTTGATAACTTTTAAGATACGGGCTGTAAAATTTTATCATAAGCGACAATTTACGTACAAGAACATAAATATGAATATAAAACTTTCTCCTGAAAATTTTAGTTTTTCTCGCTTACAATTAAATCGAAACTAAGGCTCTTTTAGTTATGAATTTTTGAGTTAAAAATTAAATTTTTTGAGTTACGATGTTGTTTGAGTAAATGAGCGACGTATATTAATTGCACGTGTGTTCTTTTTATGTCTGCTTGTGCAAACATTTACTCAACGCCCTTTTATTGTAGTTTTTATATAAAAACCAAGTTTTGGAATTTAAATTATGAACAACAAATAGATATTTGCTTTTTTTTCAATTTATTGAAAGAAAAAAAACAAACAAACCAATCAGTTTAAAAAAAAGAGCATTTGCAATACTAAACGAGCAAAAAAAAAAAGAAGAATTGTTTGCAAGTACATACAACAAATCTCTACGCCCACGCCAAAGAATTTCAAACAAAACTACTCATTTGTTGACAATTATTAATATTGTTCATTTAGCTGTTGTGCTCATTAGCATAGTTTTACATACAAGCACACAAACATACACATATGGAACAGCTGAAACACACTGCTGTACCCAGCGAGCACACAGGCTGGCTGGATAACAAACTTAAGCGGCCCATACACTACAACAGCATGCACGCACAATCAAGCGATTGAGTATTCATGCTCGAACCACACAACATACCAGCAAGCTGGTGCAATATTCATTTCATACAAAATTGCGGGAAGGGAGGTTATGAATTGTCACACAGTTTTTGATGCAATTATTATTGGTATGTTGTTAAAATTAGCAGCTAGTATAACTTAAGTGCTAAAATTCTGTTTTCCATTGAAACAAACTATGTTTCAACAAATTATACTTCTTAAATGCATGTTTACTCCATGACAACTTTGCTAAACTGAGCTAATTTTACCATATACAACACAAGCAAGCTGGTACCATGAGCAAAATATCAAACTCTACTTGACATCGCTACAGCAAACCGTACAATCACACAAAACGCCCATACACGACCAAACTGCTGGCACAAGCACTTGATTGCGCATGCATGCTGTTGTAGTGTATGGGCCGCTTTAATGTCGTAGCACAAAATGTTTGAAAATGATGTAAAAATTTATCAATAGAGACGAAAGTGTTATGAAAATCATAAAAAAATAATATACTTGAGGGACTTGAAATCAAATGCGTACAAGTGGTAAAATCTAAACAAATTTAGACATGTAAGATACTCGTAACCTCAAACTGGACTCTATTGAACGAAATTTTTACTACTAGAAAGAACTTAAACGGACAAAAATTTTGTAGCTTAATTATTCAGACTTTTCTTTTTTATTTTAAGTTCATCAATTACCTTATCGCCTAGGTTCTACATTCGTAAAATGAAATGAAAGTGAAATTTTCTCTTGGTTAGTGTTCTCAATTTCGTAAAAGTGATTTAAAAAGTAAAATTTCATTTTCAGTTTGTTTCAAATGAAATTGAAGTGTTCCGTAATCCAATTTCACTACAAAAAAAGTAATTTGAATTCGGCAGCAAACAACATTTAAAAATGAAATATTTGTAACTATTTATTGCAAAAATAAGAAAATGTGAGCACATAAATAACATTTTTATATAAATTCTTCTTTATAGTTTATTTTATTTGTGTTTTTAAGAGGTGCCATTTTTAAAATATGTGAAAAAAAATCCGCAATTAGCTAAAGGGTTTTGTAAGTGATTTCTTCAATGCATATAAAAATTTTTAGCGAACTTGCGATTTTTCCACGAACTTGCGATTTTTCGCGTTTTTTCGATTTTATTTTCCTTTTAACAGCTTTGGCGACTTCTAATCAATTTCAAGGCTTGTTTCCGATTTTGCAACCTCTCGCGAATTTTTGCATTGTTCGCAATGAAATTTTTTCGCGATTTTTTTTACCGAATTTTCAGCATTCCTTAAAGTTTTAGCAATTTTTAGTAAAAATTATGGCTTGTTTAAAATTTTAAAGTTTTTCACAAATTTTTGTTATTTCTTTATCTATTTTTAATTTTTACAACGGTTTTGGTTTTCTTTACTTTATATTTGGGGACCTAAAATTGAAATTTTTGCAAACTTTGGCGAATTATCATAATGTTTTGCGGTTTTTCCCGAGTTAACCTTACAGTTTCAGCGAGTTTAATCAATTTTAGTTTATTTTTTGTTTCCAATATTGCAAATTTTCAACATTTTCTCAATGTGTGATTTATTCGACTTTTAAGTTCAAGACTTGATTTAGATTCTTGCATTTATTTTTATTGCAAGTTCATAATCATAATTTTTTGGCGTGAATATATATGCATATATATTGGGATCGCCGTTCGTTCCAATTGTGTTTATAGCATAAAATGTGTTTTTTTCTATGTTGCTTGAAATATTTATTTGAAATAGACTGGGAATGAAATCGTCATGGAAAAAAAGTTTCATTACTTTTCTAGAACACAGTGATATCGACTTTACGGAATTAAAAACGTTTTCATTTTCATATTGTAGTGGAAGGTAGAACCTGGCCGTATGTTTTTTGATAATCTCCATTTTTTCATGACTTTTTTGCATAAATCAGATTAACTTTGACTTATGGTTTGGATTTTATTGGTTTTGGGGGCCGCTGTTGTTTGTGACTCATTATCATAGATCTGAAACCTAAGAAAGCTTCGCAAGAAAAATTATAACAGGGTGAATTTCATGATCTCGGAATCCGCGGCCAGTTCACTTCCCCTCTACATTAAATCATCAGGCATTGAGATAGTTCTTGCAGAATGTCCAATCTGCCATGAATTTTAGACAATAAATAATTATAAAGAATGTCATTGGTTTTCTTTGGCACATACACTTCTTTGTTTGGCCTCCCTTTCATTTAATGCCACTAAACTTTTGACAGAGATATGAATTTTGCATGCGTCGATGGCACTTATTAAAAATGAAATGATTAAATTCATTTGAATTGCAGCCCAGAACAAATTTATCAGATTTTCTTTTTTGATATATATTCATACTTTCATAAATATATTTTTTTTTATTTTACTGAATTCAAGATTATTAATTTCAATTTCTTTCAGTTTCATATTGTCACAGATTTTTTTTTATTAATTTTCAGTGTTAAAAACAGAGCCAAAAATAGTGAAAATACAAATAATATTTATTCAACGAGGGAGGTGTGAACAAATCATGAAAATGCAAGTTTTATTTCAAAAATGATTTAAACTATTTTTAAATTATTTTGCGCACACGTACGTCTATAAAAAGACAATGACCACACAGACATTGATTTGAGATTTTCTTTTTCTGGTTGTAAATTTCTGTAAGAAATTTATATATGTAAGTATGTGTTTATGTTTATGTATGTATGTGTAAGTGGGCATGTGTTTATGGGTTGTGCATTGTCATTATTTATATTTAATTTTTGGTTTTCACTGCTGATAATAATTCATGCCGTAGGTGTTTTCTTATAATGATAAAATAATTAATTCTTTTAAATAAATTTGCAGCTGAAGTGGCAGTTTTAAATTCAGATACATGATTTAATGGTAAAAATGAGATATATTTTTATGAAATTTTGTTTGTTTCTGTATTTCGTTAATAAATTATTGTAGGAAGTAGGCAAATGAAATAATAAATAGACTTTGCAAATTTGCACAATTTCCTTTCGCGCTAAAATATAAAAAAATATAATTTTATTATATTAAATTAATAAAATAACTTCACATGCTCCTACATTTAGGGAAAAGCTGCAACTTAAAAATAAGAACGCGTCGCATTTATTCATTAATTTTCAATATTTTAGAAAATATATATTGGGATACATAAAAATTAATAAAATTAATAAATTAATACTGTTAATAAATATTTTTCCATATTGAATTAAGAAATTTGAATATAAGTAGACATTCGTTAATGTATCTTATTAATTCAATAAAAAAAAAAATAATAATAAATTAGCTTAAAAATTAATATACAATGTGTTCAAGCTCATAACAAAAACTTACAGTCTGCTAACATTGTAGAAAGCATTCTCACAAAAGTCAATTATTTACCTAAAGAATGAAGTCGAAATTGTAAAAAATAAAAAATTCAGTAAAGTGCGACTTTTACTCGCATACGAAGTGTACATACACTACATATGTATATAATACTATGCGAAACTTACGGCCAATTTCAACAACTTATTTAAATATCAATTCATATTTAAAAGCAATTTTTCCCTACAAAAATTAATGAAAATCAACATTTAAATATGAATTGATATTTAAATAGAGTTGGTGAAATAGGCCCTTAGCGATTTTTCTTATTTTTGGCGCTTTGTTTGCTTTTGGGAGTTTTTTTGTTTTTTTTTGCGTTTTTTTAGTTTTGGCGATTTTTTCGGTTTTTTTGACAAATTATTTTAGTTTTGGAGATTTTTTTTTGTTTGGCACTTTCTTGTTTTCGCGATTGTTTCGCATCTTTGGGGTTTTTTTAGTTTTAGAGATTTTTTTGATTTGGCAGCTTTTCGCTTTTTGGCGATTTATTTTAGTTTTAGCGCTCTTTTTCGTTTTATCGATTTTCTTCCAGTTCTAGGAGATTTTTTTTTTATTTTGGCGATTTTATAATTTTGTAATTTTTGACTTTTAGCGTTTTTGAAAATTCCAAGACTTTGCCTTTTATGATTTCAAAATTACATTAACTGATAGAATACTCTTTAATTTTTTGTTTATTTTAAATTTTAATTTTAATTGTTGTAGTCTCTATTAAAATATAAATTTCTAGTTTTTATATATAATTGTATGCATATTGCATAGGATTCTTACGTTTTTCGTTGCGCGTTTTGGAATACACTTTAATTTTTAACTGTCATATATATATTTATTAATGTTGCGGCCAAAGTTCTTCATACTTTGTCAAAATTTCAGGTCTCTTACGGTTCTTGAGAAAACAACCTGTGACGGACAGACAGACGGACAGCGTAGCGAAAACAATATTGTTCCGTACACCAAAAGTGAAGAGGACCCTGAGGTTGTTGCCTCACAGAAAAATTACGAGTACTTTTTTAAACGAAATGTCAATATTTATTTTGCTTAAATTTATTTGGAGCTTTAAAAAGAATTTTCATATTGATATATGTGTGGTAAGGGCTTTAAAATTGCATTGCATTGAGAAATTTGTTAAAGAGAATTAATGGGAAATTCAGCCTTCCATACAAGTTTATTTTATTTTTTTTTAATTTCCGTGAACACACTTTAACCATCCTTGCCAACCAATTATTCTTGCCTTCATTTTATTTAATAATTAAGTAAACATACATTGTTTTTGTGGATTTTAATTTGAAAAGTTTAGTTATAAATGTTAAATAAAATTCTAAAGAAATTTGAATAAAATCAATTCTAAAGCAAATAAAGCACACATAAAATATAAAAAAATTAACGAATTCAAATATCAGTATGTGTGTGGCTGTGCGTATGTGTGTGTATGAATAATTTTGATTTTATGAATATATTTTTGTGTAAATAAATAAAATAAAATAAAATTTAATCAATGTATAATACATACATTCATAAGAGTGTGTATATATTTGTTTGTTTTCCTTTAAAAAAAATACATTTTAATATTCATCAGCCAGTCAGTGGTGAAATAATAAAAAAGCAAGAAAATTAAAAAAAAAACAGAAGGCAAATGAAATTATAAATATTTCAAATTCAACATTATGATAATGTTCTTTGTTCAAATTATTTTACTAAATAAGATAACTACGTTGGTCCCTATTCCAAAAAACAGCCCAAAGTCTCGTGTCGTACACAGAAAAAAATAGACAAGAATTATGTTCAATAAAACCATGTTCTTGAAAAAATATTTTACTTTCAATAACACAGTGCAACACGAAAAATATAACCACATACGGACACCACTACATGATAAAAGACCCAAATCATGCACTTTTTTATGGACCCCCAAAGATTTGGGGCCTCGGTGTCATTTTGCATTTTCTCAAGTTTATATCTTGCAATACAATCAAAATTTTGGTTTACTTTTTAATGTAAAGTTGTAGCTCTTGTCATAAAGAACAAAAATTGTGCACACATAAAATCAAAAAACTTGATTTTATGTGTGGTAAGATCAAAACCAATTTTCAGGTCGATAGGTAGCAAACCGTTCAAAATTCAAGGACATAACCAACTACAAAAATGCATCTCAGATCTCAGTTAATAACTTTTTACAACATATGAAGATCTTAGGAATGATTTTTAGCACCTTTTAGGTAGCGCTTAGGTAGTCTCAAAGCTGAAAATTCTCCCGAAAATTTAAAATTTTTTAATTTTATTTGTTTTCATTTTCGCGAATTTTAAAAACAAATTTATTAAAAATTTTCATGTTCTGTTAACACCTCAATTGTGAATAACACAATAATTTTAATTGGAAATAATTGAAATTGGTTTGTTTTCTTATGTTACAAAGGTGTACTTTTATTTACAAAAATCGTTGAAGTGGCCTTTTTAAATAATATGCTAATTGTATTCACAAATAAATTAATTTTGTTAATTTAATTATTATTTTTCAAACTTCATTTGTTTTTATATTTATGATTTGAATAGGCTAAAGCTCGTATCGCTTTTTAAGCCAAATTACATGTGATAATTATTAATGAACAAATAACACCAAAGTTAGTTGTGAATATTCTGACAACACATAGTTGAACGGAACAGCTAGCCGTTTTCGTTTCGTTCAACTATGTGTTGTCAGAAAACTTACAACTAACTTTGATGTTATTTGTTCATTAATAATTATCACACGTGATTTGGTTTAAAAAGCGATACTAACTTTAGCCTATTCAAATCATAAATATAGAAATTAATTGTATTTAGAAATCTTTTTTTTTTGTGTATCACACTCATTGCGATGTGCATGTACATTATTAATTTCTATGTATTTAAAATAATTAAATATCCACTTGAAAACTTTAAGAATGTTATAATGATAATGTTAGCTATTTTTGGATTAAAAAATGAACTTAAGAATCGGAACATAATGTAACGAGAATTCATTGAGGTGCGTTTTTTCATACGATTTTGAAGTAAAAATCCGCAATGCGCAACGGCATAAAATTAAAATCTATTTTATTTTCATTGCGGACTTTCTTATTCTCTCAATTTTGGACTTTCTTTTTCTTTCGGATGTTGCCATAGTTTTTGAATAATTGGCGGTGTTCACAACAAAAAACATGATTTTGAATTTCAAAAATGTTTGTCATAAAATATAAAAGCTTAAAAAATTTATCAATCATATCTGCGAATGTATAAAATTTTAATAATTTTTGGTTTTTAGTTACTGCCATTACAAAATATTTAACAGAAAGAGTAAATTTTTTATAAAAATGTATGCACAAAAATATTGATAAAAATTTAAACAAACAATGACAAGTATTGTCGTCGCCGTCTTCCGTTGTATTATGTTTATTTTTCTCTCCCGCAATGAGAAATCGCACCGCACCGCAAACATTGTGTTTAGACTCTAAATTGGGGAAAATTAAGAAAAATTGCAATACAATATGATATTTTCCCGGTTTTTCAGTGTCATACGCGTAAAAATAAATTTGTATAGTTTTTAAAATGAATGAAATTTCATTTACAAACTTTTACAATATAATTAAAATTGGCTAATTTTAATTTAAGAAACACAGTAAAAAATGTTGGGGTGAAATAATAATTTTTTTTATATCAAGCTTATAACTTCACCCTGAAATACTGCTTTATTAAACTTAAGCACTTTTTTCGCATTTCTACTGAACTATACGTCCATCTTTGGCCTTATAACATGTCTATCCTTGTGAAAAAGTTTCTGCGATTTTTGTGCAAATATTTAGTTCTATTTAGTTCCAAGACTATATAGTATTTGAGAAAAAATTGTACCACATCTCAAAGAATTAACACGTATGAGGTTAACTGTTATAAAAATTTTGTTAATGTAAAGCAAGCACCATCCCTGACAGGCGCCCACGCGTCATTTTTAGACGACATATAAATTTTCTGTTTTTTTTAAGCCTTCAACTTGTAGTAGTATAATTAAGAAGGCAAATGTAAATGTGTGTGAGCGTGTCTGTGCGCGTGTTTGTGTGCATATGCACCCTCTAGTCAGCCTAGAACCATATGCGACAATTGCATTAGTTAAAATGTGGACAATTTTCCTTTTATGCACAAGTGAAGATACGTTATAGACAACATTTCAAATGAATTTCTGGTGATATTGTCAATGAACGCGTCAATAGTTTGTTTTTCTTTTTTATTATGTGCAATAATATTAAATAAATATATGTATGTAGATGAGGGTCACTAAAATCTACTAGTGAATCTTTGGTTCAAATATCTTCATATGGTCGTAAACTACCTTCTCAAAAGTGCTAAAGTCTACTGGTAGATTTTCAATGACAACCCTATATTATATGTCAATAGGCGATTATATTAGTCAGTAGCGTTATTGACAATGTCACTAGAAAGTCACTATAATTTTACTATTGACAACGAGCGAGGAAATATCAATTTTGTAGACTAGAGCCACTAAAATTTACTAGTGAATTTTTGGTGTCAATGTCTCCATGTGGGCCCAGGTGTAGCCTGGTCAGTAATACTACTGATAATATTACTAGTAAATCACTACAATTTCACTGTTCGCACTTTCTGCAGGGTATTCATACAAATGTGTTTAAGCATACGTAATGTCAGTGTGTTTTTGATTTTCATTTTATTCACAAACCATGAAAACTAAAGGTTAAAATACTACAAATTGTTTAATTTAAACAAATATATTACAATAAAAATAAACATGAACTTGAATTTTCAAACAATAATTCAGCATTTACTAAATATTTCTATGAAAATGCTCTTAAGGAATTAAAGATTTTATTTGCGTTAATGAAAGAAAGAAATAAAATTTGTGGTAGATGGGTGTAGCACAAAAATTTTATAAATATATTTATATGTTAGTATATGAATGAAATGCTCCATAAGAAGAAACGCCTACTTCAAGTTCATTAGAATTTTTTATTTTTGCTTGAAACACACAAAATAAACAAAAACAAAACAAGTGAAATTGACGTCATTATTGTCTTCAAATCTGTTGAATGATCTATACAAAATAATTCATTAGAATTGTGCGGCCGTTGTGCAAAATATATATACAAGTACATACCTTTGGTATACAAAATAAAATTCATATCTAATAGTTCGATTTACCAAATATTTTGTGTTTTCTTGATCTGTTTTGTTGGCTTTTTATAATTTTTTTCTTTAACTAAAAAAGATTGTTTTTGCTTAGAATTTTTGGGAAAAATGGAAAATCGAAGCATTTATTAGCATCAGTCTAACATTCGGTTGCGATCGTGATAGACAAATTAGCAATTAAACGCTGAAAAAAGGTTCCATTATTACATTACTCTTATTGTTATTAAAGTTGAAAATCCTTTACCCATAAAATGGCTGTAAGTGTTGAACAATTTAAAACTGAAAAAATTAAAAAAAAAATCTAAAAAAGTCACGGATTTTATTTAGTTAATTAAAACGTGTGAGAAAAAATTTCCATAATCACTTGAGCGTATAATTGATAATTATTTTTAAAAATTAATAAAATAAAAATATTAAAATTCACATTTGAGTGACCTGCAATAATTTTAAGTAAACATTTATAAAAGCTTTATTTTACTTAATTTATTTTTTTAAATTAATACAAAGTACATGAATGTTTCGGACACAATTTACTGCAACAGCGTGATTAATTTGACATATTTTTTTTAAATCAATCATACGTTCTTGTCTGTGTGGCTGTAGCTGAAATATAAAATTGAAGTGTTTTAGTTACCACAAATTCACTAAAAATTTTACTTAATTACTGCAGTAATAACTCGTATCTAATAAATGATTTAGTATTTTTTTTGGCAAATGCTTTCACATAAACAATTTAGAGCCTAAATAATTTACTATTTTTATAATAATAAAATGAATATAATAATAATAAATGAGATATTTTTTTGTAAGAAAATATAGTGAATAGATACAGGCTTGTGAATAGCTTTAATGCTTATTTTAAGTGACTGCTAAATAAGAAGTATTTGTTAAAAATAATTTTTTTGTAGTAAAATGAAGCCAGTGGCAACGCATCATTCTCCCACTCTCAATCATTTTATTTACCAAAAAATAAATTTATTGCTTTCTTAAATTAATGATAATGCATAAGCATTTACATAGTGTCGAACGTGACCATCATACATATATAAAGTGGAAAAAGGCCATATAAAACCGATTTTTACAATAAGCATAGATTATAGCTGTAAACTAGCTCTTTAATTAGATTTAATTTTTTTTCGTTTTCAAGACATGTAGTTGAAAAAAATCAAGGCATTCGCATGTGACATCAATAAAAATTATTGTTGCAAAACCTGCAACAATCTCGCTTTCCGTGTTTGGCATTTTTCGATTTCGATTATGACGTTTTTGTAATAAATTAAAGAACGGCGCGAAATATTTTCTTTAATCTGGGGCCAAAATATTATAGCCAAGATCAAAATACGCCAATCGCGATAAGGCCTACTATTAAATGTGACTTATTTAAGAATATTTTATGTTTAAGGTTTATATTTTAAACGAAAATTATCAAATATTTTTTTAAATTCAATTTTAAGAACAATCACACGTGATATGTCGCACGTGACAATATTTTAACGTGAATAATTTTAAAATGTTATTTCTTTAAAAAGTTTACATTCTATTATAAAATGATCAAATATTTTTTTTTAATTCGATTCGAACGTGACATCTTTTTTCAATCACGATATTTAAATTTTTTATAGTGCTTTTTATAATAATAAATAGTAAATTATATATTAAGCCACATTAGTCGCAGTGATATGTCGCACGTGAAATTTTTTCCAATCACGATATTTATATTTTTATGCTGCTTTTTTTTAAATAATAAATATTAAATTTTATATTAAACCTCCTTATAGTAATTGGTCTATTTCAACTTCGGGTGTGAAGTTTCCATAAAGGATAAAAGAACACCGCCACATTCTGTATTTAATCTAGGACCCGTCAAGATACCAGCCTTAATAAGGGCTGTAAGCTTCTACCGGATTTGTGTCTTACATATGCCTCTGCTCATCACAATAGACCCAATTGGGTGTCCGAGTGGAGGTGCGGTAAAGCACCACGCTTCCTAACCTTTGCCTCTGCTTCACCTTTACTCTTCATTAATTTGATTTTTCTTCAACCAACTGTATGCAATGCATTTCGCATTCGTAGCTTGTTTTATTACTTAAGGTTTTGTAATAATATTTTATTTTTCTTTAATTTATCTCCACAGAGTTTACAACTCTCTAAATCTCTTCTCCATGTTTGCTCATCCTAATTTACATAATTTAAAAATATGTATTTTTTGTAATTTTTTTTTTTTTTTATTTCACACTTACGATGTCGCATGTGACTATTTTTATATGTCAAAAATCCTTATATTTGTCAAAAAGTTTTTTTTTAATTTTAAGTAACATAAATATTTCAGTGTGTAAGGAGTATTTGATGAGCTTTCAGCATGTGCGTTCGACGCAGTGATAGCATATAGGCATTTCTCATACCTTTTTTTACTTCTTTATACATTTGTATGAGCCATCAGCAGCTCTACATTAAGTAAAATTTTAAGAAAAATCAAGCCACATTGTTCTGAAACACACAGTTTTGCTGTCGCACACGACTAAAAAGTGAACTGACTATCTATCGTGAAAATGTCTATAAGTTATTTTTCAATGTCGCACGTGACATCAATATATATAGTTTTGAAAAGCAAAAATTTTTCAGTTATTTTCATTTGCATAGTATCTTAAGCGATCTTTTTTGAATCTTTGTTCTCGCGGAAAAATTTTAGACAGCAAAAGCCAATTGTTAAAGCTTCTCTTGAAAAACGTTTAGAGAAATAAAACGAGCATAAGAAATATCTAAAAGAAAAAACTTGTGCTTTGGGAAAATGCGTTTGAATATTTTGAGCTTGGTTAAATAGAAACATTTTGAAAGTTAAACAAATTTTATTGCTTCTCTTTTTAAATATGATACAACAAATTATTTTCAAGAACTTTGATTTTTTTTGGTATCGTTGCACCTTGCTGTGAAAATGCCCATATCTTGTTTTTTTTTGCAAAACTTAGTTTCACATTCTTTATAATTAACATCCATAAATTAGTTATAACTTTTTATGCCTTTCAGCAAAATTTAACTGAATTGATATTTTGAAAAAATAAACCACACAAAAATATTTTTGTGGCGTTTAAAATATAAAAAAGTGCAAAGAGAGAAAAAAGTTATAATTGCAAAAAAAAAAGTTTAACGAATCCAAATGAATTGCAATGAAATTATTATTTAAATATAAAGTTTTATTTACTAGTATTTGTTTAAATTATTCTTGTGTGAATGAATATTTAAGCAAAATATTTGCAATATTTAACTGCAAACAATTACGTTGCCGCCTTTAATTTCTCCGGCCGATCGCAAACAATAACCAAATATCTACCAATAGCAAATATTTAAATGACTGTACGAGTATTTCACTTCAATGCTCCCCCACAATTTAAGGTTTGCATCAATATAAATGTGTGTGTTTTTATGGGATTATTTATTTTTATGTAAATTACAAGTCATATTTATTTCACTTTTGAATTATTGATATGGCAAAAAGAAAAAAAAAATAATAATAATAATAATAGCAGGTATTACATATTTTAGGGAGATTATTGATATGAGAAGGTGAAAAACATCGATTTAGAATCAAAATATATTTTATGCAATATTTGAATTGAACTTTTTATTTAAATTAAAAAGTTAAAAATAAGATTTATTTTACGTAGAGCTGTTTTTAAATTTTTACCTAAAAACTTTTGATGTGTGAAATTTATGTGCTGTAACATATGAGTTTATTGTCTCCCTGTTTACTGAAAATGAAATAAATACTTTTATTTGGGAGTTTATATTGGAAAAAAAAAACTTAAAATTGTTTTAGTTTTTAATATAAAGGCCTGCTCCATGATGCCGCATTTTTTGAAAACAATAATAAAATATGAAAATTTGCTTTTGTTTTCAATATTAATAATTGATCGAACACTTTCTGTAGACATCATGAGGCAGGCCGTGAATTCCCAATGGAAAATTGATGTATAATTTACAACAACATTCAATTGTGGTTTTAAAATTTTTTTTGAAAAATTTGTGTAAATTAATTTAAGCGGCCTATGAATTATTAAAAGAGAGTGCAAGTCGCCATAGCAAGTTGTTCATGTGTCTTCATAGTTGTCATTTATTTCTAAACAGGGTGTTCCCCAAAAGACGTTTCATTTTGAATAGCCCATCATTTTAACAGCTGTCATCGCTCAAGCTGTAACAACTTGACAGGTGACAAGTAAAAACTATGCCCTTAATAAAATTGGAACAATATACGCTTCAATAGCGTATTTAAACTATTACACTTCGATTTGAGAAAATTTAATTTTCTAATAATTTTGAAGTTTTAAGGTAATGTAAGCCTATCATGAAATTTATTCCGATGGCATTCGTGATATGGATGTTCTTTGTTCTATCAGTTTTTAATACTATTGCTCTAACAGTATTGGATAACAATTATAAATGCACTAAATACATTATCTTATACAAAAGAAAATTTTGTATATTTTTCTGTCTAAAAAAGTATATCTCCCTATCATTTTTCATGTTGTGCATTTACTCCAACAACGTCATAACTCAAAAAAATTAGTTTACCAGGAAACGAGCTTACATACGATTTAATGGAAGAGGCAAAGTTTATGTTTCTCTAAAGAGTTGAGTCAACAAGAATTTTGTATGCAATTTTTATGAGGATCAATTCTGCATTATTAACTCAAAAATTCCATTTTTTGAGTTGTAACGTTCCTTGAGTAAATGAGCGATATCATAAAAATTTGTTTGTCTGCAAAAATACAAAACTAGATAACCGTCCCACAAAATAGAGCAAACTTATAAGTAAAGACTTGGTTTTTTTGTTTTAAAAGCAAGTCTGCAAGTTTTTTGTCATTCGTGACTTTTTTTATTATTGTTTATTATTATTAAACAAGTAAAAACAAGTAATAATGCAAGGCAATGCAAAAAAAATAGTAATTGAAAACGTGAAGTATTTATTTACAAATTTTTAGCATGGAGTTTCACCAATTTGCTAAAAATTCATCATTCGTTACTTGAGTATTTATTCCAAGGATTCAGGCAAGTATTAAATTAAAGCAAATATTTTTATAAGGAGCAAATTATGTTCCTATTGAGTCATTTGAGTCGTAAACAATTGGATTATGCTACACCATTTGCTTTATATTAAAATAAAAAAAATTGTAATTCGTGATTTGTTTTTTGTAAGGATTTTGCTGTTGTAGTTTTCAATCAGATATTATATGCTTAATAGTTTTGTTATTGTTTTAGGTTGTAAAGAAGAAGAAATCTAAATTATCCAAAGCTTAGATCCAAAAATTTTATAGAGAAAAATTAAAACTAGATGAAGACGCGAGGGAAAGGCAAGCTGAGTTACTCTTAAAATAACTGATTTTACTTATTTATTCTTTTGCTTCGATTTAAAGGAGTTTTAAGCAATCATAGACTTATAAATTTAGGTAACGAATAACAAAAATAGAGGCGATGATATGGTAGAACAATATAAAAACATAAAATACATGTTTCTTAAAGAGAATGTTTTCAAAAACTTCAAAAATTCAAATTTATTATACGACATATTGTCATAATTATATTATAAGTGAAATTTATTTGCTGGTAGTAAATCATTGTCTATATGGATTTCACTAATGCTTTAACAAATCATCAGTAGACTTCACCCACACATTCTGAATATTCACAAACCTCTTACATATATTATGCACATACTTTCAAAAACCATTTGATAATACACAAATAATAATATTTTTAAAAATCACACAAAAGAAAAATAAGCTTATAAGCTATTTACACCTGCACAAAATCTAGCAGATTTTATTTAAAATCTTTATGAAAATCTATACCGTTTAGACCAGCTTTTTCTGACATTTGTCAAGATTTTTTTTTAAACAAAACCCATTAACCAAAAAATTTCCAAAACTACCACCAAACAACTACAATGGCGCTAAAGCTATGGTTACACTTGTCAAACATTTGCCCAAAATAAGCGTAACCAACAAACACTAATGAAAAAAGTCCTGATCCAGACACTTGTTTATCATATTAAACAGTTTCGAATACAACTAATCGACAATGTCATATAATCCAGCAATATTGGCTAATCTTTAAATTGACAAACTTTTGTCTGAATTGAAAGATTTTTCATTAGCATTTAGTGGTTACGTTTTTTTGGGCAATTGTCACACACCTTTTTAAGCAGACCGTAGCTAATTCACTCATTTTTTTATAAATATGTTGTACAGAGTAGTAAAAAATAAATAAAAATATTAGATTTTTTATTAGATTTCCCACAAATCTACTCACAAAACAGTATTTTCGAAATTTCATAAGTTTCACATTTCGAGGTAATGTAAATGCACTATTAGTAGGCTTAAAAACTTATGAAATACCCAATAAACAATTTTAATTCGATATGAATCTATTATTTTTTCTACAACTTTATACAATTAGAAATTCATTGGATAACAATAAAATTATTTTTAAATGTTCAAACAGAATAAGTCCGCAACTTCAAGAAAAAAAGCTGTCAAATAAACAAGGCTCACAATAAAATCTACAGCAGTAACTTCAAATTATCTCTAATTTTTGTTTCATTTTATTTTGTGCTAATTTTTCTTTGTAGTTTTGTTCACAAAATATATGAAATTTATTGAAAGTATTGTAGCATTGTTCAGAGAATTTGTATTTGTATGGGAGAGTATTAAAAAAAACGTTGTCAAAATAAAATAGATTCTATCTCTCGGCTGCTTGCAGGGGCTTCTTTTTGTGTCAATTTGTATAGAAAATGTGTTTAGGCCGGAGTTCTGTTTGATCATTAAAACAAAAATTAGAACTAAAGGGTGTTTTTTATTGAGGTATAGAACTTTAAGTTGGCATCACTTTTTTAACTGGCTGCTATTTTGTCAGCTGTTAAGTGATTAATATTTAGTTTGGTTTGCCATTTTATCATAAACAGGTTGACAAAAGAACAACGCTTGCAAATCGTGCAAATTTATTTCGAAAATAATGGTTCAGTTCGCGAAGTTTACCGCAAGCTCCGTCCATTTTATGGTCGACATAATCGTCCATCAGAGCAATTAATTCGGTTAACCATGGATCGTTTTCGCACTACGTTTACTCTATGTGATAATACGCATCCGCAGAGACCTCGAACAGTGCGCACCGAAGAAACAATTGCCGCTGTAGAGCAAAGTGTTGAAGAGGACCCGAATGAATCGATTCGCCACCGTGCACAGCCATAGAGCCATGATAACCGACTATTTTGTTCCCGAATTGGATGGCATGAATGTGGATGAGTTCTGGTTCCAACAAGACGGCGCTACATGCCACACAGCGCACGTCATAATCGATTTATTGAAGGAAACATTCGATGAGCGCATAATTTCGCGGAATGGACCTGTCAATTGGCCACCAAGATCGTGTGATGTGACACCATTGGATTATTTTCTTTGGGGATATGTGAAGTCGCTCGTCTACGCCAACAAACCAGAAACGTTAGGGGACTTGGAAGCCAACATTCGTGGCGTTATTGCCAACATACGGCCCCATATGCTCGAAAAAGTGGTTGAAAATTGGACCTGTAGAATTGGCTTTATTCGAGCCAGCCGCGGGCTAATGCCCGAAATCATATTTAAACATTAACGGCATAAAATTATCCTTCCAATAAAGCCAAATTAATGGACATTTAAACGATTTTCTTGTGTTTTATTTCAATTCGAAGTTCTATACCTCTAAAAAAAACATCCGATAAAATCCTAATTAAATATTCAAATAATTTATTATCACTAGAAAAATAATGACGGTCATTTGATCGCCTTTTCGGATGGATATATAAATCAGAAGTTTCTATCATTTTGTTAAGGGCAATATGAAAAAACTAGTTGTTCTAAGAAACTTTGGGTAAAGGTTCCCTGATGATCTGCATTAGCAACAGTGAAATGCGCATAGGATCCAGCTAAACCCCTCAATAATCAATTTCAATGTATTTTAATAAAAAAAATATTTTACTTAATAAGTAATATATTAATTTAGGATTATTAGTGCGTTTAAAAAATTTTAAACTTTAATTTTAACAATTCCCATAAAAAATCACTAAATAAATAAAAATATTACAATAATATAGTTCATATATTTTTTTTTTGCATGGTTTTATATAAATAAAAGTGTGTGTGTGTGTGTGTGCATGGGTGTGTTTTGTTCAAATATTTTATTGAAATATAACTACGCTCAATCTTAAATTTAATCAGCTCTTAGACTCAAAAATCAACATCAAAATGAATTGATCTGGTACTTGACAAAAAATTACGAAAAAAATCGCTGAACTTTAATAACTCGAAAGGCCTTTGTCACATGCACTTGTAGGCCTTATTTAAGTTAGGTTCGATTAGGTAGGGATGGCAGTCAGAAAGCCGGAGTCACTTAGACCGTTTTGGTCCATTGTGATACCACGGAGACTCTGCTTATGCGGAGTCCCCACCGTCGAACCATCCAGAGCTCAGTATAAGGCTACTAATACGTTGAAGTTCAACACTACCAACGTCAGAAAGTTCCCTGAATTCAAGAGCGCCCATTGTGGCCATTCTCTTTCCTGCAAGTCCAGGACAGTGACAAAGAAAATTTTCTATGCTTTACTCTTCATCGATATCTTGGCAGCTACGGCAAAAGTCGTTGCGTTCAACCCTTAGCCTTTGTGCATGCCTACCTATGAGACAGTGTCCGGTTAACATGGACACTAGAATCGAGATTTGTTTACTATTCTTCCAAATTAAGTAATCCGTACCTTCTCTATTTAGGTGAGTCCATAAATGCCTTGTGATCACGCAATCATTTCTTGTGACCCACCTTCTATTTGTTTCATCCTCTGTCTTGCGCCTAAGTCTGAGTTTGCAAGAGAGTAGGGGTAGAGCCACACATTCCAAATCCGGTGGAACTTGTAAGGTTGTCCCAATTCTAGCAAGCTCATCAGCCATAGAGTTCCCCTGAAAGCCTCTATGCCCCGGGATCCAGATGATCCTAATATCAAACTGCTCTGCCATCTCATTTAGAGATGATCGGCAGTCGAGGGCTATTGTTGTTCTTAGAAGCGGGGATTCGAGGGCCTTAATAGCTGCTCGAATATCAGTGTAAGTGTTAATCAAAGTCGTTGAAGTGACATTCACTCTCAACCAATTCGCAACTTCTCTTATAGCAAGGATCTCTGCCTAAAAGACACTGCAGTGATCTGGAAGTCGCCTTGCAATACGAAGACACAAAGCCCTCGAAAAGATCCCATAGCCCACACCTGCATGTCTTTTGGAGCCGTCCGTATAAAAATCAACACTTTTTCTTCTACCTGGAGTTCCATTCATCCACATTTCTGTGGATGGTATCCAGGTTTTATAAAGACGTTCGTGTAGTAGAGCAGGGGAGGTTTGGTCAATCCTCTATCCCCTAACTTCATCATCGAGTATTCTGCAGTGGCTGGTTCCATTTCCGTTCCACAGAGAGGTACATTGAAGACGAATTGCCGAGGACGTTGTCATCTCCTTCCCTACTAGATCTAATGGTAGTAGATGAAGAAGCATCCCCAGTGCATCCGTAGGAGTGGTGCGAATAGCACTGGTTACATACAAGGGCGCAGGTCTTTGCACCTTGTGTAAGATGTATACATACATCTTTTTCTCCAGGGATGGCCACCACATGATGATCCCATACATGAGAATTGGACGTACTATTGCAGTATAGATCCAATGAACAATTTTTGGGGTAAAACCCCAATTCTTCCCAATGGATTTTTTGCATAGATATAGTGAAATTGTTGCTTTTTTCACTCTCTCTAGAATATTCGCCTTGAAACTCAGCTTTGAATCAAGAATAACACCAAGATATTTTGCAGTGTTGGACACTTTTATCTCCGTTTTATTAAGTGTGATAGGTCGGAAATCAGGTATCTTATACTTCCTAGAGAAAAGGACTAGTTCCGTTTTATTAGGATTAACGGCGAGCCCTTGTTTCTCCGCCCATCTTGTCAAATGTGAAAGACCATCCTGTAGGATGTCCCTTAGAGTTGTGAGGAATTTTCCTCTTACAACTATTGCCACATCATCAGCATAAGCCACGATTCTGTACACCCGCGATTCTAGAGATAGCAGGACAGGATTTAGAGCTAGATTCCGCAATAGTGGCAAAAGAACTCATCCTTGTGGTGTACCCCTATTTACAAAGCGGGTCTGCCTAGAAGCCCCTAGAGCCGCAGTTATCCTGCGGTGAGTTAGTAGGTTTTGAACCCACTTACACAATCCCGCACCAACCCTTAAATTCGACAATGCATCAATTATCGCATCTGGAGATATATTATTAAAAGCCCCCTCAATATCTACGAAGGCCACAAAGGTGTATTCACCTACAGAAAGAGATTTCTCTATCGTACCAACCAGCTTATGTAGAGCCGATTCTGTTGACTTTCCCGTTTGATATGCATGTTGATGCGAGGAAAGTAGTTTATCATTGATACTTTTGCGGATATAATGATCAACCATCCTTTCTAATGCTTTCAGAAGAAAAGATGATAGACTTATAGGTCTGAAGTCCTTCGGTGTGGTATGAGAGCTTTTACCAGCCTTCCGTATGAAGACCACTCTCGCTTCCCTCCACTTGTCAGGAACATAACCCAGTCTTAGACAACTGGTGTAAATTCTCAGTAGCCTTGGGGCTATGAGATTTGATACTTTCCATATCTCGGCCGGTATGATACCATCGGGTCCTGGTGACTTGTAAGGTTTGAAACTTCTCAGAGCCCAATTTAATGTCTGCATATTGACGATGTCAGATATATTTTCCGCAGGTATGGGGTAAGGATCAGATGTCTGAATCTCAGACACTGAGTTACCCGGAAAGTGAGTATCTAGCAGGGTTCTTAACGACTCCTCGCTGGATGTAGTCCACGTCCCATTGGGATTCTTCAAATACTCCAGGGTGCAGGGAGTAGTGGACAAAATTTTTCTCATGCGAGAGGCTTCTGAAATATTTTCAATATGTTCACAAAACTTCTTCCATTTTGTAATATTAGCTATTCTTATCTGCTTTTTATACTCTTTTAATTTACCCTTATAAGCTATTCAGTCCAGTTCATTTCTGGATGATTTAGCCTTATTGAAGAGTTTTCTACATGTACACCTACACAATTGTAACTCTCTATTCCACCAAGGCGGTTTCTTTTTCCCCCTTGGCTTATTCAAAGGGCAAGACGACTCCCTTGCATTTTTAAAGATTGTAATAATGTAATCAAGCACGCAATCTAAATCAGAAGTTTCTAGAAGCGACGAGTCTCCAATCACTCCTAATTGTCTAGAAAAAATAGACCTATACAGACGCCAATTTGTCTGCCTAATATTTCGGGAGATTTCTACCTCTGGTGCCCGCTCCCTAATACTAAATTCAATAAACCTATGATCAGAAAAGGAATGTTCCTGAAGTACACGCCAATTCATGATCCTATCGGCTACCGAATCAAAAGAAAAGGTAACATTCAGGACTTCCTGTCTGTTCCTTGTTATAAACGTAGATTCTTGACCTCTATTACAAATGTTAAGGTTAGTACTAACTACAAATTCTAAAAGTTCCTCACCTCTTGCATTAGTGTTCGTACTTCCCCAAATAGTATGATGTGCGTTGGCATCACAGCACAGGATGATATGGTGTCCAGCGTTTACCGCCGCATCCACAAAGTTCCTCACCACTACCGACGGTAGGGGGCCTTGATCGTCATGAGCGCAGTTCACGGACGCCAGCCAGGCCTTATTTACTAAGTGAGAAATTGTGTCTGATTTTTTAAACTTAAAGTCAATAGGTGTGTCTTTGTTTGAGAAATATTATTGTGGAAAACTTCGAAGCGCAAACTTTTTTATATGTTTCAAGAAAAGTCTTCGTATTCAATAATTTTCATAATAAATTTGTTTAGTTAAATTTAATTTCGAATTAAGCTTTAATTTTTTTTATACTTTTCAACCAAGTGTAGCATAAAATTTTTGATATGTTTATAACCCAAGAACTGATATAATATTTTTTCATATATGTATATACTTTTATCCATTCCAATTTCTATTAGATATTAGATTTTAAAATATTTTCAATAATTTTGTATGAAAATTTGTTCGTATTGATTTTATTTTTTGTTTTCGTGTACTTGAAATATCTCAAATCATGCACAAATATCTAATGGATATGTAAGATCTTCAATACTTACATGTCTAACCTTAATCAAAAAAATTGTGTAAAATTCAAAAATTTATGTATATCGAAGGTCAACACTGTGATTTTGATTTTACACAAACATTAAATTCAATGCTTACAAGCAAAAAAAATATTTTTTCCAATATAATTTAGTTTTAATTTAGTTATGCAATAATTAAATGCATAAAAACAATAGAGCTAATGAAAATTAAATGGAAATTGTGTATATACATGAGAATATACACACAACTGTATGTATTTATATAAATAATATATACAAAAGCTAAGCAGACACCAATAGACAACACGTATATACATAAATACAAACACCAAATGCTTACATCGAAATATGAGCACAAACACTTACATAATCGTAGATAAAAGCAACAACAACACCAATTGCACTAGAATTAATTATAAGAAGAAAGCAAAAAAAAAAACAAATAGGCAAACAAACAAATATCATCAATATACATTAAAAATAAATAATATAAAACAATTTAATTAAATTGTATAATTGCTAAAATAAACAATAAATTCAGTTGTTGAAAATACAATTTATGTCTTAGACAAAATTTAATTTCAAGCCAGGAAAACAAATTTGCAAATTGAACAAATAATATTCAAAAAGCTTATTTAAGCAAAAGGAATTTAAATAAATTAAAAATATTTGTTGGAGCATTAAATAAAAATGAAAACTGAAAATATACAGCAGTATGCCAATGACATTCTGCTGTAACATCGTTTAATTGGGTGGTTTTGTAAAATGTAAATGTAAATGTTTTTTCTCCTGCTTAACATCATATCCTTTATAGCAAAACTTTGCACAGTACAGAAACAATATTTATTCAAATGAGAACAATAAAAATTAAATTATTTACAAAAAGTTAAAGATTTCTAACTTTCAATTTGAAGTAATAATGCATTTATTTTATATCGAAATCTAGTACTTAGGAGATTTCGAGCTAAATCTAACTGCTTTTTACTTGATTTCCCATGCAAAACAAAATCGATTTTGTGAGTAGATTTGTACACAGAAAAAACAAAATTTTGTTTTCAGTAACCAAATTCATTGAATCAGTAAATATTTTGTGTGAATGAGAACCTACAAAGAAATTTGTAGATTCTGAAAACAATTTTGTAAAAATTTAACTGGAAAAACATTTTATTTTTAGTTAACTTATTATGGCATTAGAGAAAAAAGTTTACTGAAACTCTAAATATTTTCAGTCAAATGTATTAATAGGAACAGAAAAACATTTTTGCATATTTTTTTTGTATTATTCAACAAGTTTTTTTTTATAATTTACCAACACATTCACTAAAATTTTTGGTATTATCGGAAAATAAATTAACTGAATCAATAACACTTTCTACCAATTTTTTTTTTTTTTTAATTAGTAAGAGTTTTATTTGCAAAAAATAACTGAATCAAATAAAAGGTTCAACTAATTTTTTTACTTCCAAAAATTGGCTGTTTTTATGGTTAAGCATTTCGTTCCCGCTTTTGGAACTCGTCAGTAGACTTCAACCCAAAAATTTTTTGAATTTAGCTAACAAACTCCGTATGTTTATAGTAGGACTCTTAATACTATACTGAGAATCACAATATACAAAACAAAAATCTTTAAAAAAAAAAAATAAAATGTTTTTTATATCTATAAAATAATTTGTAGAAAAAAATTAAAAAAATTAAAAAAATCAGACAAATTTTTTTACAGTATATAAAAATAAATTTAACTGAAAATAACAAATTTAAATATAAAACAAATAAATCTAAAAAATTTTTTTACAAATTTTACTTTATATAATTAGATAATTTTCATTCTATACAGTTTTTTTACATAAAATAAAATTGGAATAAATAATTTACTGGAACAGTAAAAAATATTTATTGAAACTAAATTATATTTCAAAACACACTTTTGTTTGAAAATTTTTTGGGAATAATTTTTTCTGTGTAGACAATCTACTCAAAATCTAATATTTTCATTTTATTTTACCTACCCTGTATACCATATTCATAAAAATAAATTTGAATTAGCTACGGTCTGCTTAAAAAGGTGTGTGAATTGGCTAAATTGCCAAATTGTTGTTTGGTTGTAGTTTTGGAAATTTTTCGGTTAATGGGATTTGTTTTGCATAAAAAAGTATTGATAAATGTCAAAAAAAAACTTGGTGTAAACGGTATAGATTTTCATAAAAATCTGCTAGATTTTGTGTAGGTGTAAATACCCTATTAGTGACATAACCATGACTTTTTAATATCTGTACTAAAAAGTCAGCCTGTATACTTGAATAGGTGTGTACTGCGTCGTAGTTGTATGGTTGTAGTTTTGACAAATTTTTAGTTAATGGATGTCCTTTGGATAAAATTCTGATAAATGCCAAAAGTCTGGTAGAATTAGGGGGTAACCACACTGTTTCTATAAACCAAGTCAGACAACTTGAGTTTAGAATTTATATTGAAAAGACTCATATTTTTGAGTAATATTTATACAAATTTTCTAGATGAGTCGTCTGCCTGACTTGTAGAAACTGCACAATAGTGAAGGTGATGACGTAGATGTGGTTATGTGTAGGAAATCTACCCGAAATCTGTTAGAATTTGTAACACCGGGCCCCCTGTTCTGGAACTCGCTAAAAATCTATAAGATTGATTTATGAACTTTGTGCTATAAATACAATTTTCCAACATAAAGGTAATGCCTAGAAAAATTATATCAACCGAAATTTTAGTGTTTTATATCATCGCAAAAATTTTAAATTTAGTTTTTGCTCAGCATTTTAGCGATAGATTTTAGATTTAGCCTTAGAGAACACTCTTAAATCAATTCCCAACATAAATCATTTATTTAATTTAATTATTATTTTTCGCACTTCATTTGTTTTTATATTTATGATTTGAATAGGCTAAAGTTCGTATCGCTTTTTAATCCAGAATATTTACAACTAACTTTGGTATTATTTGTTCATTAATAATTATCACATGTGATTTGGATTAAAAAGCGATGCGAACTTTAGCCTATTCAAATCATACATATAAATCATTTATATTAAATTTTTTAAATTCAGAGCAGGGCCTTGAATAATAATAATTTTAGAACATTTCCAAATTTATTTGTAATGTCGTTTTAACATTTCAAGCAAATATTTTTCAAACTGCTGATAGTAAAATTCTGCAGCAAAAATTTAAATCCTCACAGCTCAACACATGCTTCAAATGGATTTTAATAAAAATTTGCTTGTTTGCTTATATTGCTTTTTAATATTATTTCTAAAGTATTTATTTATTTGTAATTCGATTTTTCATTTCAATATAAAATTCGTTATAAATAAATAACATATATAAATACTATAAAAAGATATAAATATTAATACACACACATACACATAAATATAATACATTAAATTTTATTTTCTACGTTAATACTAAAGCTCTTGGTTTTTTGATGATGTATTGCTTCGTGAAAATAATATTTATACTCGTATGTACATGAACCATAAAGTATTTGCTGGCTGGCTGTGTTGTCTGTTTTGTTTATATGAGTAGTCTTTATCATAGAAAATTCAGCTAACAAAAATAACAACAGCAACAAAATCAATAAAATCTATAAAGTCAAAAAAAAAAAAAAAAAAAATAAATAAATAAAAAACTTATGAAATATCTGTGCATGTACACAAGTTTACACTCATGCATACATACCCTGTCGGAGAATGTGTAGTTGACTACAAAAATAGTTAAGTTATAGTTAACTTTTCTTAGACTGACTAAAACCTAGCTGCAAAGTCATACAGAGCAAACCCAAAATTAATTCTTAAGTTGAATACGTAATCGAATTTGATGAGAGTTAACAAATTTATTCTCAGCTACTTTAAAACTCATTTTAGTTTTATATTAACATTTTGCTGTTGTTATTTTAGATGGCAGCTTAGCCGAGTGGTAGCGCGTTGAGTAAACAACATGTGATGTTACATGTTCAAGCCCCAGAAAAAATTTTTTCATTTACTGACTACCAGCTGATTTACAAAAATTAAAATTTAAGTTAGCTTAAAGTAGTGCAGAGTGAGACAATTGACTACCGTCTAGGACATCGGAATGTTAAAATAGTCAGTTGATTACATTGCAAAGTAATCCAAGTGTCAGTCAGTACTAGCTGCGAAATAGTTAGCTTAAAGTTAGTTTAAAGTTAGCCAAATTTCCGATAGGGTATATAGCGGCACACATAGATATAAACACATGTCTGTACATATGTATATTAAGCTTATAACTTTCAGTAACACTGAAAAAAAAACTACAAATGTCAAGTATTTTGTGACCACTTGTCGCTAAAGGAAAAACCCATCAATCATTTGCTGTGGTCGCCATCAGCGTCGAAAGTTGGTCAAGCTGTGAAAATGTAAAAAAAAACTGCGGCAAGGGGCGGGAGTATGAATTTAAAAACAGAGCATAACATTTAAGGGATTAAAGTAAATATTTACTTTCGTTTGTTTGCCATGTTTTCGATCAAATAAATGTTTGTAACATAAAATGCACAAAATAAAAAGTTTTATTTTTGTGCAATTCATTTTGATTGCTTTTGAGCATTTAAGCGGGTAAAGCAATTTGGGAAAGCTAAGAGAAATATTTTTTTTATACTTTTATAAAGAAAATTTTATTTTGTATGTCTAAGGGCCACTATTATAACTTGTCGTTAATTAAAGGTAGGATTTTATTGGATAGATAAACATTTTTTCATTATTATAACTTCACTTCAACCAAAAGTGAGCGATAAGTTAAAGACAAGTTCATCCTGCCTGTAACTTTTATAGTGAGGTAAAGTCATTTGAAGTTGCCACTCTTTCTACTTTATAAATTGCAGCCATATTTATTTTGTCAAAATATGGTATAAAACAAAAACAGTACAATACAAAACACAGAATAATACAAAAAAAAAACAAAAGAATTGACTAAAATGGTTCTACATAATATGTTTGTAATTTGGCAAATAAACAAAAGCAAGTTGCCACTAAGTATTTTTAACAAACAATATCCACAGTATCCACATAAATGTTGCCACTAGGGTGATCGATTATTCGACTTTTTCCAGAAACCGGTTTTCGAATAGTTCGAATATTTGATATTATGAAAAACCCGGTTTCGGTTTTTACAATTCAGGAAAAACCGGTCAACCGGTTTTTTAAGTAAAGCAATTATTATACAAAAGTTTCGATTTTAAATTGCTTTAATAAAAAGAAAGAGTTAACAGTTCATGAGTAAATACTATAAAACAATAAAAAAATTAAAGAAAAACATAAAAATTAACTTAATATACCTACATATGTATGTGTATTACATATACATACATAAGGTCTGTTCATTTACTTTGCCAGCAGAAACTAGCAACTAGAGAGTAAGGCAGAAATTTACAAAATTACTCTCCTAAATACGAAAAAGTAAATGAGCACTTTACTCGTAAAAACTCACAAGAAAATTTTATTCATATCAGAGCTATGGATGGGAATCATGATACAATTGTACTTTTTCTGATGTATTTTGTTTGATAAAATTTTAAATTGCAATTTTTCTTTAGAAATTGACGTTTAATATGAAATTCTTTACACAGTTTCATGTCTTTTTACTATTTTTATGAATTTTTCAGAATTTTTTAATTTTATTCATTAACAAATACAAAAATTCCACTTTCCATCTCCGATTATAATTCTTGCAAATAAAGATTCTACTAGTAATAATTTTAAAAAATTTTTTTGACGCTCTCTCCTTGCAAACTTTTTGAGTTAATGAACACTTTCCAGTAACAATTATTACAAATTCGTAAAAATTTTTAGTAAATGAACAATCCTTTATGTATATGATATACATATATACGTATGATTGTATGGACAAAGTGGATATCTACCTCTATATAAAATATAAAGCAAACAAAACTAAAAAACATTTTTACAAATGGATTTTGACATCCATTGAACACATCATCTGCTATCACCTCATAAAATAATTTCGCTTCAATTTCATGTTTCAGTAAGTGTTGCAATGCTCAAAAAACAGCTAGAGCTTTTACACTTGAAAATCAATCGAACACGTTGGTTTAAGTTTTAATATAGTAAAAACTAATATTAAAAAATATACAAATCGAAAAATATTTGACTCAGCCGGTTTTTAAATTGTAAAAAAACCGGACTATTCGACATTCGAAAAATCAACATTTTGAAAAAACCGACCACCGTATTGTGACAAAACCGGGTTTTGAAACCGGTTGAAAACCGAGTCGATCACCCTAGTTGCCACCAAACAAAGATTGTATTATTTATTTTGTAGCTGTGAACGTACCTTAAGTTCATTGAATACAAAATAAAATCCACTCTTAAACTACTCAAGAGAAAAATATCGACTGATGCAAATTTTATTAAAATCAACTCATTAGTTCGCTAGATATTTTTTAAGAAAAAGTTGCTGTCTAATAGATTTTTAATAATCCAAAACTCTTTTGCTCTAGCGCAGCTACTTCGAGAAATATTGTTATTGAAAACTGAGGGAGAAGTTTCAGATACGGCCAGCCGCACTAACCACGTTTTTATTAGATCATCGAAACCTGCAATCAATAGCATGTGTTTCATAGTTCTTTATGCATGTATATGCCTTTAGTCTTGTGTATACATATATTTTTGTGTGAATGTATGTATGTATATGCAATGCATTATAATTGAATTTATTTTAAATTTTTTTCTTTCAATATTTTTTTAACCATTTCATATTTAATTTTTTACTGGCAGCTTATGTTATTATAAAATGTTTCTATTTTTTATATTTTTTACTATAGTTCATTTGCTTTCTGTGGCAGTTTTGAATTTTTTTACCAGAACTTTTTTTGTTGTTGTTAATAAATACTATGAAACAAAAAGTGCTTTTAACATGAAACCATTAATTTAAGTTGGTTACAAATTATTTGTTGGTGCTTGTAATTGTTGCACGTTGCAATAATATTTAAAGTGAAAATAATAATTAAAATCTGTTATAGTTATTGTATGTAAATAATTTACTTGCTGGTCATAATATTGCAGCAATATGTTGTCATGTTAACGTGAAGGAGATTTTATTCTAACGGGGGAGTTAAAAAAATACAAATATATATTTTTACATTAGCAGTAATTGCACTTTGTTTCAGTTTATGTTATTTATAACTATGAAGTTTAAGAAAATATATTTTTGATAATACGGAAGTTTTGGTGTTGCCTTTAGTGCTTAGTCATAGTAAATTGGCGAATATTTGTAAATTCAAAATTGGCTCGAAGGACCATTGACTAGCAACAACTAATCAACGCAATTAATGTCTTTGACTGCGGGTATTAAACTGGTTTTTTAGGTTGTTGATATATTAAAGAAATCGACACAAAAATATTTTGGTGTAGCAAAATTTTATCTGGTTTATCTGGTGCTTGTATCTTGCACCCCTGCTATTTGAAAGTAAGCTCAAAATTTGTCTCATAGCCAAATAAATTTTTTCTCACTATTATTATTTTTAACAGAAAGAAAGCAGTTCAGTTTATTCAGTTGAGTTCGTTTGTACGTTCTTAAGTATAATACTTCATAACTCCGTTATTTTGAGATCCATTTAAAAAAAAGAAGTATAAATGGTGGAAAAATTTAAGGTTAGGAAATGAATTGGCTAAAAAAACACACGTTTTTTTTTGACAATTTCATTTCAATGTAAAGTAGAAAAAATTTAATTAATAATTGAATATGATAATGGGCAAATGTGCAGCTCTAGCATGTCATCTGAATTCCGCTCTTTTCTTAAAATTTTGAACCTCATTTTGCAACAAAGCTACGATTATCTCGTCAATGCAGCACTGAGTTTTATCTTTCAAAGCGTCATTTGTTTCTAATTTGTTTACGTAAGCCCGGTCTTTCAAATTAAAATTCACACATTTTATAAAATTCACATAGTTTTTTTTAAATTCGTTGTTTACGAGTGTAGCGTTCCATGGTTAAGATTTTCAATATTTTTATTAAAAAAATGTCAAAGAATAACAGCTCAATTCTTGACATTTCATCATTTGACAATCAATTTAATTCCTTACCTCAAATTTGCCCACCTTCTTTAGACGCCATTTGGTCTTACTGTCACAGAAACTGGACGGGAACACGCCCACTGAATTATTTCCCTTAATTGAAGGTGATTTTACTTATTAGATATCTACGAAACTTAGCAAATACTCAAGACTGTCGTAGAGACACAATTTAAGACTTTAATAAAATGGGCGTATCCACGCCTTCTAATATTCAATATTATATATCACACGCTTCTGCTTAACCGATTCCAATGAATATACACAGACATTCTCAACTCTCAAAGTGACATGTTCTAGAATTAAAAAAGTGGGTGGTGTCACGCCCACTAAATTATATGTGCTTCTGCTCTAGCTGATACCAAAGATACTTGGGAAAAATTTTAGGCTCTAGCAATCGCATAATTTTGTGCTTAAAAAAGTGGGCGGACCATACCCATTGAAACTAAATATTATACTTTAAGAACTTCTACTCAACCGATTCTCATGAAACTTGGCATTTAATTTGAGCTCTGAAAGTAACGATATCTTGCATTTCGAAATGTGGGTCACTAATTCATGAAAAAGTTGGAGTGTCCACGTCCCTGAGCACCAATGCGAAACCCAAAGCTCATGTGCCAGTCCACTCTGTATTTTTTTATGTAAAATTCTTTTGAAAATATTGAATAAATGCATTTCCTATTGCTGCGAATGATAGCCTTATTAATTTACCATATACCAACTTTTATTTATAGATTTAATGAAAATGCCAAAAGTAATAACAATTCCAATTTTCAGCCAAATAATTCAGTATAAAATTCCATGACTTGTTCAGTTATAATCTGTTTGTAATTTTTTTATTCATTTGTTTTGAGATTAAATTATTTGTAAACATTCATGCTCCACATATTTTCTTTCTTTCCTAAATAAAATCTTTTATTTATCTGTAATAACATAAATATTTTTACAAATACTACTGTAATTATATTGTTAAATGTACTCGTATGTGTATAAGTACTTAAATGTATACATATGTGTAAAGTATCTTTTTATGAAATCAGGACTTCCGTTGCTGCAAATAATTAAGCGTTATTGTTAATAAAAATTATATTATTTTGTTAAGCAATAAAAACAAAACGTCTTTTTTAATTCTATTTATTAGCTCAAAAAGCATTTAATATTTAAATTTTAGCAAAAAAATGAGACTATTTGCCAGACTTTTTCAATGTTTTTTCTCTTGCGTTTATATTTTTAATTATATATTTTATTTTTTATGTTTTCGTTTCATGTGTTTAGACAAAGTTTATAACTTGGTCGTGTGCGCAAAAAAATAAATATCAGCACAGTGGGTATCAAAAAAAAAAAAAAAAATTATATAATCTCTATATGTAAATGAAAATTTATATTTAACTAATTTTGCCTTCTTTAGAAAATCTCTTAATTAAAAAAATTATATATATTATTTTGGTAATATGAATTGAAAAATACTGAAATTATTTCTTGACTAAAAATTCATTAAAATAATGAATAAGTAATCTTAATTAAGTCAGTTTTACTGGTGTTTTGCTCGTGGTTACGCTTATAGTAACAATTTATAAATATAAGTTTTTTAATACGTTTAGGCCCAATAGTTTACTCTTAAATTAAGTGTCATTTATCTTTAAATGCCATTTAAGTACCAAGTTTATTTCTTCTATATAAGGTCGAGAGACATTTAAGTGAAAATTATAAGGTAATGCCCATTTTTTTTACTATGTAATCAAATTGTATTTATTTTTAAGTTCTATTTAAATAAAAGTTTGCATTTTTGAGTTTATATTTAAATAATGCTTAAATCTACAACCATGTGTAATTAAATACTATTAAGGCTTATGAGTTTGAAAAAAAAATTTCGTTTAATTTTCATTAATATATACGAGTATTAAAAAACAATATTTAGTTTCATGTCATGGAAAAATAAATAGAAAACTGCATTGTGAGGTTTTTTTTTGTTTCATAAAATGTATTTTTATGCAATTTAAATTTTTGACATCTTGATAATCTTACTGTCTTATTTACGTTAAGCAGCTGTTGTTTGAAAAAACTTTCCATAATATTTAAAAACTTATAAGTGGTAACATAATTTAATAAGAACTTTAGTTGACCAGTGAATAAGTTAAACTAGATTTACATGCAACTTGAATTTAAATGGCAGTTAGCAAAATGACATTTTATTGAGAAGACAATTATTGAGCCTTTGAAGGCTTAATTTGATTCCTATTCTGTTTAGTTAATCAAAATCTTTTTTCTACAAAAAAAAAACAAAAAATAAATAAAAAATATGTATGATTTGATTATGATAAAGTTTCTATCGTTCTTTAAGCCAAAATTAATTGTTAAAATTCTGGCAAACACTTAGTAGAACGGAACAACTAGATGTTTTTAACGGCCACTACATCTTCATCATCAGCGTTTTTTGTGTTTGGTTCACTGTGTGTAGTGTTAGTGTTGATATAATTTATTGCTTTATATATGCAACTTATATTGCAAATGGAATATGTGAATTGTTGTGATGCATTGTATTACAATTGTTGAAAGCTTTTTTTGTAATGAAAGCTCAATTTTACCATATCTAAATTTACGACAGTCTTGCCATTGTTGTTTATTCTTTATTAATTATGCACATGTTAGCTAATTTTCTAACTATAAAATTCTCAAGAAATTTATTGTTTGACATATTGTCAATATTCTATTATAGGTGGAATTTATTTGCTGGTGCTTAAACATTGTTAAAGCAACAATATTCTTCGTCGAGAATTTCGTTCTAGATTAAAGACAACTTATACACACTTCATTGAATCGAGTACAAAATTGTCATAGACGAATACTCGACTAAACATTTTCACGACGGATGGTAGTATCTGCTCTTAAGTTATAACTTACTTCCTGTTCCACGATATCGACAGAGCACGTTTGATGAATTACTTATATTAAAAACAAAAAAAATCCTTACATTATTTTTTTTTATTCAATACATGTTGTTGATCTAACGTTTAATTTCAAAGTTGTTGAGCAGGCCGTTATTGTTATGAAAGAATAAAATTCAAAAAAGGTTTGGAGTAATTCAATTTTGCTGAAAGCTCTTCTCTACGGTAGTACTAATTTAAGAAAGGTACAATTCACACAATTAATATGATATAATGGTTTTTTTCTGCATCATTAACTCCACAAATAATTGTATATTTTTTAATTGTATAATGTTATATTCTGAAATATAAAAAAAGTTCAAAAGAGTACAAAACATAATTTCAGATGTTATCCTTTGACATTTGTTTAGTAAAAAGTTGGCAAATTCTAACCATGCAGTGCTACTCTCTTGAAGCAAGAATTTTAATTGTAAAATTTGTGAATTTCAATTTGAAAGACCGTGTTTAGATGAACAAGCCAAAAAAATTATGCTCTGACAAAAAAGGTCGGCGCGGCATAGACCAGATAAACGAAGATGTTTTTTGAAAAACGTGGTTCAAAATTTATGAAAAGAGCGGACTTCTGACGACCTGCAAGAGGTGGACATATGCCCAACATCACATTCCATTATTAATTCCCATATTACTACTTTAAATTGGTATCAGTATAAATGAAGTTGTAAAAAAAGTGTGTTTGGTTCAAGCCACTGCCCACCCTTTATATACATATATGGATTGTTGCCCAATGAGTATTTTTTGACTGAGTGCTGCCAACTGTATAATTTGGGCTATTTTAGATTTTGATTTTGTTTTTTAGGAACATTTTATTATGTAACAAAAAAAATCGTGACAACTTAATTTTATTTTTGACTTCTTAATTTATGCTTCAGACAATTTTACTAAAATATTATTTATTTAAAATTTTTGGTTAATATTATATAACGCTAACTTAATACGAAAAGGCCCTAACTCATGTTCTTCATACTTTACAGGAGGACGAAAAAACTAATTTAAAAAAATGCAACATTGATATAAAATTTTTTAAACGCAATTTTTATTAAAAACACTTCACATAAGCACATAATATTGCGTTCAAAAATGCATTTTTTTAATTTAGTTTTTTCCTCCTCCTGTAAACTATGAAAAACATGAGTTAGCAATAACAATAAGTATTTGTTAACAATAAGTATTTGCCACTGTAAAGAATTTTAAGCAGCCTTTATACCCCTCTCCCATCTATTCTATTAAAAACATTTATGTTGGACACAGTTCTTGCCGCGTGCAAGTGGGTGTTGCGTTTTGTATGAGTATCAGCTTTTTTTTTAATACTTCTGGCCCACTGCCAATTGGCTTAATTAAATAAAATACTTTCTTAGCAAAAAAAAAAACATAAAAAAATTAAGAAACAATCAAAAACAACTCAGCAACGTATGAATTTAAAAACAGAGCGCAAAGTAAAAATATTTAGAACTAGCGAAATGAAAATAATTCCAGAATTGCAAACAAATTTTGGCACAATTTCAATGTCGTATAAAAGTTAAACATTTGAATCTTTTTTTTCTAAATTAAATAATAAAAGTCAAAACATAAACTCGTGCGAATATAAAAATTTATCGAAATATGAATATACACACATAAGCATGTATATATAAATATTTTTTTGTTAAATTGAAATATACATATGTACATATCGATGGCTTGATATAAAAAGGGCCTAACTTAATTTTTTTCGAAATCGCGTTTTTAATGTTTTCTGGACGACAACGTATAATTGCATCCTCCTTGAAGATCCTAGTACGTTACAGTTCAAAATCAAGGATTTATGGCAACTTAAAAAATTATTTCTTTTATTATTTTATTATTGTAAATGCTTTATTTTTTCTTCAGTTTTTTGCTTCTCCTGTAAAATATAGAAAATTCGAGTTGGGCCTTTTTTATATTAAGCCATCGATATATTAAATTAATTATTTAAGAAACTATCATATAAATGGATCGTTTTGCGAATATGTTGCATTTGAGTATGAAGTCACCAAATATTTTAACTCAAAACCAGTTCGATCCTTAAAAACAAAAGTAACGAAACCTGACTTTTCCTTGCTAATCTCTATCTAAGTTAGCTTAGGTAAGGAAGAGTAAAATTTACACTCCAGCTCACTTGGGTTCAATACAATGATCTCTTTGCGCTACCTGTGAGTTGAAGAGAAGATAGTGAGAGGTGGTGATAGGGAGGAGATAGTGATAGAGAAAACAGGTTTTAAAGGAAGAGATAGAGGAAAGCTTCATTATTTTACAACTCTGCCTTTTTGCACTTTTTTTCATAATGCAATGCTGCAGAGTCTCTGGTGTCAATAAGGCATATTTACTTTTCGAAGCTGTGCTTAGTAACCATTTTATAGGTTATGTTACTTCGCCAATGATTCTTCTACACAATACCAACGAATGAGGGCGCTGTGATGTTGAATTGGGATTAGCATGTGCTGAAGGCCGTGTAGTTTAGTCACCAGCTCTATATCTTCATCACTAGAACCTTTCCTTTAACAACTGATACAATGGTAACACTAATACGCACCAGAAAAATGCGTGTAGTTGTTATTTAATGACTGTAGGAGACCGGCTTCGAACCCAGGACTTTCGGTTTTGTAGTCAACGTGCTAACTATTTCAGACAATTACAACCCTCTCTTCTAGCCCCTGTCTAGATTTTTCAGTAATTTGCTTGTCCTGCAATAAAGAGTTAACGGGACTACTCTGGTTTTGTTCGCCAGCTTCTCAAATATGCTCGTGGAAGTAGAATCTGATTTTATTTTTAAATAACTATTCCTCAAGTATGAGTTTTATTAAAACGATATAAGATTTTAAATTTGAATTTTATTTTCCATGAATCGGGCAGTCAACCAGTGCACAAAATGTGTATTCAAATCATCCAAAAATATTAGTGCTTTTTTTATACATTTTTTAATCAAGTCGATTGTCTGGGTTGTGAATATTGGAGTTAAGAAGAAAAACACTCACATCTCTAAACAACAATTTTATTTTATTTTAGAAACTATTACACTTTCTTAAAATTTTAATTTAAGTATTTTTATCTCTTGAAAATCACAATTATAATTTGTTTTTCCTTTTGCTTAAAAAAACATTTTAAATATTTTAATTGTTCATATACATTTGGGATTTATGAAATGATAACAGATTTATTTTATCATTAATATCATGAATTTAAATTAAAAATTTATATGGAAACTATTAAAGTAATTGTTTTATAAATTAATGCGACTAAAATGCAAATTTCTATTAAAAAACTTTTATTATCTTAATTTTTGCACTATACAGTTTTTTGGAAACGATTTTATTTATTACAACTGCAATTTGCAGCAATTTGAATTTGTTTAAAATTAAGTTTCGAAAAGCAATAATAGAATAAATAAAATTGTTTTTTTTCTGTAGGATCATGGCGAAAAAGTAATTTGTTTTATTTAATGATTTAATAGGCTTTAACACAAATATTAAATATATCTGAAATAAAATTTATTATGTCAAACCCAAAAAAATTCTAAATTAAAGTGTTGCATAATGCATAATTCCACTGTACAATAATTTTGATTCTTTTTCTTAAAATTTGCGGGGTTCTGACAATGGATTATGGAGACAAATAATAAAGGCTTTGAAAGATTACATCAGTACCTGGATTCAGTAACTTTTTGCGAACTAAAAATCATAATATTTATCGATATATTTATTCGCTTGCGGTAACAATATTATGATTCTGTAATTTATCTTTATCGGTGGTGCGCATCTGTGCTCTACTCACTATTTAACTGTTGATCATGTGGAGTCCTTGCATATAAAATTTCAAAATAAAAGAAAAGTATAAAGAAGGATTAAACAAAATCCGACGTGACTTCTGTTACTTCGAGGCTTATTTTTGATTTTATCGTAAGCGACATGTTATCGAAAATATACTTTTCCTTTGAAATTTAAATTTTATGGGCCTAGAATTTTCAAAATTTCAAAATTGTTGAATACTTTCAAGATACGGGCTCTAAAGTTTATTCTTAAGTGACAATTTACGTAAAAAAGCATATTTGAATATTTTAAAATAACTTCTCCTGAACAATTTAATTTTTGTCGCTTAAGATAAAATCGAAAATAAAGCTCGATATTATTGGCAAGCAAGGTCGATAAATGTTTGTTATAGCGATACGATTGTCGTAATAAAAGTTATTTAATCCGGTACAGAATTTTATTTAAGACATAAAGGGGGAAAGGTTGCAGTTACTCCTTCAGTATATTCGTGCATCATAACGGTATATGAAACTACATCTGAGGTGTAGGGTATATTAAGTAATTTCATGCAAAAAATATTTTTGCGGTTCAAGCTTCACTATGTTGTAAAATACAATTAGTAAGAGTTTCAAAAAATATTTTTTTAGGTAAGAATTTTTTCTAGTTGGAAGGACCCACGCTTCACTTGTCCAATCTGGATTATTTTCTTCTCATATCTGCTAAAGTACTCGTATATTAATCCTCTAACTCTCCCGTATAACGGCAACTTTTAGCTCTATTCTAACAAATCGTAAAAAGAACTCCCTTAAAAAGGACGAGAACAAGGATACATACGATATTCTACAAAAATGTTGTCCATACAATTTTACTATAAATCTTCAAATGCACCTAAGTCCAAAACTTAATACAAAGAGCAAAAATCAGCCAAACTCAAGACTGTACATTATTATTCTCACAAATTTACTTGTGGGACAATTAAAAAAAAAAAAAGAAATTAACAAATAACACCAAAGTCTGTTGTAAATATTCTGACTAACAACATATAGTTGAACGGAACAGCCAGCCGTTTTCGAAGGCCACTAAACCTTCATCATCAGCGTTCTTTTGTGTTTGGTCCACTGTGTGTGGTGTCAGTAGATGTAGATTTCTACTTTATATACTTAGCATTATTGCAAATGGAATGTGTGAATTATTTTGATTCATCTTATTTCAATTTGCTGAAAGCTTTTTTGTAATGAAAGCTCAATTTTACCATCTCTTTAGTGGCCTTCGAAAACGGCTGGCTGTTCCGTTCAACTATGTGTTGTTAGTCAGAATATTTACAACAGACTTTGGTGTTATTTGTTCATTAATAATTATCACATGTAATTTGGCTTAAAAAGCAATACGAACCTTAGCCCGTTCAAATCACAAATATAGAAACAAATGGAGTTCGAATAATAATTAAAATTAACTAAAAAGAAATTAAATTTATAAGAACAAAAATGAATAAAATTGTATGGCAAACATTCCTCTTTTTAGGCGGTTTTTTTAAGATTTGTTAGGATAGATCAGAAAATTACCGTTATGTGGGGTAATTAGAGGGCTAATATGTTTCACAAAAATATTTGTCGTACTATTTTTTATAATGTTGTTAAAAATACTCTACAGCTCCGATGCATACAACACATAGTTTCATGTACCTATATGCAGCACGGACCAAAGTAGAGAAAGTTTAACCACTTAAAAATAAAATTCTGATGTGATCTTTCTTCTCATCTCTTAAATCGGAATTATTTGCCAGAACCCCGTAATTTTTTTTCGTAGCCTAATGTAACAGTCTTAAGTTTTTTTTTCGTTTAATTTAACTCGTTATAGAAAGTATAAGTGCAATATTGGTATTCTTCCTCTATTCTAGCCACGCAACAAGGAACAAGAACAAGAGGTCTTGAACTGGATCTTTGCAGTTTTGGGTGAAAAAGTACCCGCCGGCAACTACGAAGATATTTTGAAAGATGGCATTGTCTTGTGCAAGTTAATTAACAAAATGGCTCCCGGTTCGGTGAAGAAAATTCAAGAGCGTGGCACCAACTTCCAGTTGATGGAAAATATTCAAAGATTCCAAGCTGCCATTAAGAAATACGGTGTACCGGAGGAGGAGATCTTCCAAACTGCTGATCTCTTTGAGCGCCGCAATATTCCACAAGTCACTTTGTGTCTGTATTCTTTGGGTCGCACCGTAAGATTTTTTTTCCATTACAAGTTTAAAAAAAAAAAATAATAATTTTTTTTGTTTTTCTTAGACTCAACATCATCCAGAATACAATGGTCCTACTCTGGGGCCCAAAATGGCTGAGAAAAATGAGCGCACATTCACCGAAGAACAATTGCGTGCCCACAATGCTGAGCTTAATTTGCAAATGGGCTTCAACAAGGGTGCCTCGCAGTCGGGCCATGGTGGCTTTGGCAACACTCGCCACATGTAAACTTTCATTATTTATCTCATACATACGTAAACTTAAGTTTTTGTTATGATTTTCCTATTGTCACCTTAAATTATCACACATGCACATTTTTCTAATACAATGGACTTGTTTATTTTATTTGATTTTTGTTAATCAAATTAATTAAATATGTTTTCAGTAATGAAACTTATTTTCTATATTTGTATGTGTGTGTCCTTTTTTATTAATAATAAATATAAAATAATGTAACAGAAAATATATAAAAAACTAAATTTTACATTTTTTTGAAGTGAAGTTAGAGTCTGAACACAATGTAACGAGAATTCATTGCGGTGCGGTTTTTCATACGATTTTGAAGTAAAAACCCGCAGTGCGGAACGGCATAAATTTAAAATCTATTTTATTCTCTCAATTTTTGACTCTCTTTCTCTTTCTGATGTTGCCATAGTTTTTGAAAAATTGGCGGTGTTCACAACAAAAGACATGATTTTGAAGTTCAGAAATGTTTGTCATAAAATATAAAAGCTTAAAAAATTTATCAAATATATCGGCGAATGTATAGAATTTAAATAATTTTTTGTTTTTAGTTACTGCCATTACAAAATATTTACCAGAAAGAGTAAATTTTTTTATAAAAATGTATGCACAAAAATATTAATAAAAATTTAAACAAACAATGACAAGTATTGCCGTCGCCGTCTTTCGTAGTATTATGTTTATTTTTCTCTCCCGCAACGATAAATCGCACCGCACCGCAAACATTGTGTTTAGACTCTTATACGGATAAAAATTATTTCGTTAAAAAGTAATGAATGATACTTCTTTAGGTAATTATTTTATATCCATACAAACATTTCTTCCTCGTAATGAGTAAAAGTAGCACTTAGGGGAAATTAATTATTTTATTATTTTTTAGTTTCTCAAAATATATCAAAGTTGAATCTTATATTAAATTTAACAAGTAAAGATGAGTTTCGACTCAATGTATAAACTTCAAGTGGTTATTAGACACGTCACGCCGAGGCCCAATTTAGTTTTTTCATATGGAACTGTGGATTTCACAAATATTATAAATTTCTACAAAAAATAATAAAATAAATGTTTATTCTAACTTCTTTTGCTCTTGCTAATGGAAGAACAGTTGAATAAAAATTTATAGCATGTATCTATTTATATAATGCGGAGTGTAAATTTACTATCAGGGAGACATGCAGAGAAAAACATGTAAACATTCATATACGCATGCAGACAAAGCAAAGTTTATTGCCACACTGATTAAATATTGACAATAAAAACATGAGCCCAGGTGAATATTTGGTACATTTTATTTGTGTTTCTTTCAGAAATTCATATGTTCATGTATTTTAGGTTCTTGTATTTACATTCCAGCAAACCCGTTTGGAATGTAAATAACAGAATAAATTAAACAACTATAAATAATAAGAAAATATGTACTCGTACATGAACAGGAGAGACAAATTCGTATATATGTATGTATGTTCCTAGGAAACTTTTACAATTTCAGAATCTTACATGCCAAGGTAATATTCAGGTTGAACACATTTGGCATTATAGTTTTGAAACGAAATAGAAACAACAAGTTTACATTAACATGACAATGAAAAAAAATTAGTTTTTAAAATTATAACAGGAACGGAAATAAACCTGATTGAATGAAAACCCTAGACTGTACATTGTTCGTTTATATATTTTTATTCAAGGACTCTTTTCTCAACTTAATGTCTTATATGTTTATTTTATTTTATACACTTTCTACATGTTAAAAAATGTTTGCTGGGTATACATATACACAAAACTAATATTAATGAAAACATAGTAAAACTTAGACACGCTTCTGTGTATTTTTATAAGAATATAAATTGAATATTGACGAGACAAATAATCACACAATCCATAGAAAACATTAGCAACACCAGATACGTACGAGTAAATACAAGTGCACAAGTAAATTTGAACTCATACGGAAATGGAAACTATCAGCAGAAGGAGTATGAAGCAAATATTCTTTTTTAACAACAACAATCAAGTTAATATATAAAAAAAAAAAATTAAAAAGTTTAAGCTGCTCTGATTTTATTTTCAAAACTAATTTCCGTTTTACTTTCTTTTGTTACGTAAACTGGTTATAACACGGAAAATTGATTTTGAATACGTCACTACATAAATTTATGTACCCAGCAAAAAATTTCAAATAAGGTAATCGAGTTTGGAATTAAGCATTTTTGGTGGAAGCTGTTCCTTACTGGATCACCAACTTAATGATTTTAACAAGGCGTGAGACTAAAATAATGGATTCTTGAGAAGTAGTTGTGTTATTTATTGTAGGAATTAATTATATTTTCCGTTGTGGGAAATAGTTATTTTTTTTTTTGATTGAACTACTTTTTTTAGGGTTCCGTACACCAAAGGTGAGAAGGAACCCTATTGCTTTCGCTACGCTGTCTGTCTGTCTGTCTGTCCGTCTGTCCGTCACACGGTATTTTCTCAGGAACCGTAAGAGCTACGGACCTGAAATTTGGACACAGTATGTAGAACCTTGGCCGCTACAACAACAAATACATGAGAATTAAAAATCAAAGGATGTTCCAAAACGAGCAACGAAAAATGTTAAAAGCCCATGTAATATACATACAATTGTATGAACATATGTATATTGAAACTTGAAATTTGTAAAATTAGTGTATTTTTATACAGACTACAACAATGAACACTAAAATTTAAAAAATTTTAATTAAAGGGTGGTCCATCAGTTAATGCAATTTTGACTATGTAGTTTTAACAATTTGCTATATCTTGGAGACCGTAAGAGGCAAACACTTGAAATTTTTAAAAACGGTAAAACTCAAAAAAACCGAAAATTATAAAATTGCCAAACCAAAAAAAAAAAAAATCGCCAAAAATTAAAAAAAAAATCGCCAAAACGAAAAAAATCGCCAAAATTAAAAAAAATTCTAACACTAAAATGAATCGCCAAATTCGAAAAAAATCGCCAAAATGAAAAAAAACGCCAAAAATCGAGCGAAAAAAATCGCCAAATCGTGAAAATGTCGCCAAAACTAAAAAAAATTTTAAATAAAAAAAAATCGCAAAATGAAAAAAATCGCCAAAATGAAAAAACGCCAAAAACCGAAAAAAATCACCAAAACAAGAAAATAAAGTGTCAAAACTAAAAAAAGAGCCAAAGATTAAAAAAATCGTTAAAACCGAAAAACGCAAAAAACGCCAAAAATATATATTATATACGATAAAGTTTGTATTAAATTACATATCTAGTTTTCGTACGGAAACCTTCGTGCGCGAGTCAGAGTCACACTTTACTGAATTTTTCTTATTAAATATGCCGTTGTTGGAGTAAATGGAAGGTCTTGGTTAAAAACTAAGTTCGATTAAATATAAATATAATAACTTTTAAGAAAAATTTAAATAATTTACAAAAACCAATTGTTTTACTACAAAATACACCATTTTGTAAAATTTCTTTTATAAACTCAATTGAAGCGAGTTATATTTTATTCATATCAGTGCCTCTATTATTACTTATAAATACTATATTTAGAAAAATTTCAATGGTTTTCATTGATGAACTTTTATTAAAATCGTAAATGAAAAAAAAATTATTTAGAACTACTTATATTTAAATAATTATTTTCCCAAATGTAAGTACTTATTTTTTAGTTTAAAATAAATAAGTACCCAGCTAAAAAAAATATCTCTGGAGCATATATGATACCCTATATATGGTTCGGATCCGAAAAATGAGGGTATATGGGCCATATATGATAATATACTTATATTCATACATTTGCAGACATGAATGTGTATTCCCTATATAGTATGCAAAGTTGATATTTATGCTCCCTTGATTAAAAAAAGCGCACTACTGTGAAATAAATTCAATTATTTAAATTACTTGTTTTAAGATTTTAAACATTTAATGAAACATATAATTGAACAAATAATTAAAAACGAACTAAAGGACATTTCATGAGTAATTTTAAGAGAAAATGTAAAAAAATTATTTAAAAAACACAAAATTCATATTCGTACATTAAATTTAATTTAACAAATCAGATTAAAAACTAGTGCAATTAATTATAACACAAAAAATAATCCGTCTTTATACTAACAATTGTTTTCAATATAATTTTTTGCAGTAATATGAACTTTGTTTCTTATCTAGAGAATTGTGTTATTTTCTATAAAATTAATGTCTTGATTATCCTTTTGATTATTTGATATATTAAATGGGGCCACAATGTATAAAATCGTACAAGAATGGTTCTTTTTTTTAACATTTTTTTCTTTTTTCAAGGTTGAGGCTGTACGCATATAAAATTTGCATACCGTATGTATTTTCTAATGGAGATATCATGTATGCATACATTCTTATATGCCTCCATATATTAAATCTTATTTCTATATATGGATCCACATATGAAGAGCTTCATAATTAAATTTCCATATATGAGCTCATGTATTATAATACGTTTCATATATTAGTCCATATATTAGTTCATATATAATAGTTTTGCCATGTACAACCCCATATATTTTCATACATGAATTCATACATATTCATATATAGTTATATACATTCATATATTAAAAATATATGGATCATATATAATTTTTTTAGCTGGGTAAGCAATTAAGAAATATTTATAATTTATTTAAAATAACTACTTATTTTGGCAGTATTTTCACGTCTTCTTTTAAAACCCAAAGAATATGTTCAACTTCTGCTTCCTATTTTTAAAATTTTTCGCAATGTGTTTTGTAAGCGAGTACTTCAATTTGGCAATCTAAAAAGTAAGTCATTACATGGCAAGTAGTTCAGATGGTAATGTGTAATTTTTTGCTGGGTAATTTTTCACTTATTAGGCCTATATAATTTTAGCATTTCAAAAATAATGAATTAATTGTTAGGGTTGTTAGGAAGAAAGAATTTATTTTTAATAAGTACCACATCCTTAATTCTGAACTTTCTTAAATGGCACTTTAAACTAAATTTTTTGCTTTATTTTGTTTTGCCAGAAAGGTAAAGTCCATGGAGCCTCATATCGTACCATAACCGCCAAAAAAAGCTTAAGCGACATAATATTCGAAGTTGATTTTTTTGACAAAAATCTATTATTTTCGATTGTGAATAATCAATTCTAAAGCGATGGCAAGTAATCATTAAAAAAAAACCAAGTAAAAAAATGTGTCGGTAAAGCTCTCTTTCACGGTTATGGTACGATGTCCCCAGATTTTGCTCCATAGGATTATTTTCTATTTCCAACTTAGAAAAAATGGCTCGCTGGTGAAAGATTTGCCAACAATTAAAAGGTGGAGTTTGCATTTGAAGGTATCGAATAATGGATAATATATTTAATAATGGATAAAATATTTAGCAAGCAGACATGATTCTCTCAGGAGATCTGCCATTTTTAATGAAAAGTCAGTTTAATTTATTTTTCGTATGCAATACTCTTTATGTGGGACACATATCATGAGTTTGCATAAACACGACCGACTATTCAGGAGGAGGAGCCCTCCCTCACGAAAAGGGTTAATTGAAATGTTCTAATAACTGTCTAAAATAATGTATTTGTGTGTGTTTATATTAGCTGAAGTACTTAAGAAATTATTCACAACATAAGGGACTGATGTATTTGTAAATTTATGTTGTTATATAAAATTTATTTTATTTGAAAAATTTTTTAATACAAGAAATCGCCATTCATTCAGCTGACTTTAGCAAAAATTTACACATTTACTGAACCACTCACTCATTTAAACAGTCATTTATTACACTGCACAACAGTGATTTGGATGTTTAAATAAAAACAGCCGATCCTACTGTATTTTTGTCTCCTGATTACGATGGCGTCATTAGTTTTTCTTTATCAGCTCTAGCTTTGAAGATATAGTGTCATTTAGGATTTGCATAATTTCAAATTTTTTTGCGTAATAATTGCACTAATAACTTGTAAATGGACAAATGTAATATAAAAACAATTTTTTTGGATGGATTTCGAAAAGAAAAATTTCAAGAATTTTTTTTATGTAACACAAAATATCTTTTAAACTAGAGGTGCTAGAAAATAAATAAACCTATTTTTGTAATCAGCGAACAAAAATATATAAGAATTAGTTATATTTGGTCAAAAAAATTATAATAAAAAAAATTTAAAAGGACTTAACTAAGAACACACGGTTTTTAACATCCTTGCAATAATAGTCAGATACCCTGATATACTCATCAATGTGAATCTATTTAAATGAAATGGATTTTTGTGTAGATAAATAATCCAGAAAGTATTTTTAGGCTTGGAGTACCATTCGTAATATATTAACGGTATAATACAGAAAGAGATGGAAATTATGCAAGTCCTAAATGACACTATATCTTCAAAACTAGAGCTGATAAAGAAAAACTAATGACGCCATCGTAATCAGGAGACAAAAAAACATCATAAAAAATCTCTATTTTGTTGTGGAGTGTTATTAATGTTTTTTTTTTAATTATTTGAGGAGCTGGCGAACAAAACCAGACTAGACCCGTTAACTCATTCTTTTAAAATGACAGGCAAATTACTGAACTTTTAAGATAGAGACAAGCAAGAAATAATCAGTTTTCGTTATTTTTTTTTAAGTAGGATCGAACTGGTTTTGCATGAAAATATTTTTTGACTTCATAAATGTGTACTTGGAGAGTCCGACAAAAAAATTAAAAAAAAAAATCATTAGCTAAGGACATGTCTAGTTTTTTTTTTTAACTCAAAACACAAAGGAACATCTGCCCTGATACTGGAGATCATATAATGGCACAAATAAATGTTTACAACTAGCGAAAAACAATTTAAGGCTGTCTCAGAAAGATTTTTATAGATTTAAATAGCAAACAACAAATGCAAAAATTATCTATACATACACTCAAGAAGCTGTACAAAGCTGCAATGTATAAATAAGAGAGCGTCATATTGATACAATTTCAATATAATAGAAAAATTATATTAAAATACTTTAAATCAATAACTTTTAATAATTCAATAATTTTTAAATTGAATTAATCTATTTATTGAATATTTTGCAGATCTAATTGTGCGAGATATCTTGAAAATTGCTAAAAGTAATAATAGCAGAACTTTATCATGATTGTATTGGACTAATGAAAAATATTTGTTTTTTTTTCAACTTTAATTTTTAAATAATAAATATTTTTTTAATGCTTCCGTATATTTTCATGTACTTTTTAAATGTGTGAGTCATATTTATTTTGATCTTATTTAAGTAAGCGTATTTAAAATTAGCAAATTTTTAATGTATCCAATTAAATTTAAATATTTTAGAATTTTTTATCAACATGTCTTATTTCTCTTTGATTTTATTCATATTCTATTTATTGATTCTTATTTTTGTTATACTATTGTTTTGGGTCACCTATAATAAAATACAGTGTTACCCATAAGTTTGGTTGGAACAGCTGTTTGTATGATTATGGTTATGTCACGTCTAATTTAAGCTTAAGGCTCAGTTAGGCGACCTAATGGAATGTATCTGCAATGGTAGAAAACAGCTGATCGATATTTTTTTTTTTTAATAAAGAGAAGTTATACTCAGACAATTAATGCCTACTACTATTGCTAGGTGTTATCTTCTTTTGGAAAGGGATAGTGATGGAAGAAAGGTGGTGAAGGAAGATAAAGAAAAAAGCTTCATTCTTTTACCACTCTGCTTTTTTCACGTTTTTTTGTAATTATGCAGTGTTGCAGCGCCATCTGGTGTCAAATGAGGCGTATTAAATTTTTAAGCTGTGGTTATTAGCCATTTTATTGGTTATTTTACTGAGACGATGATTGTGCTACACAGTACTGAAAAAGGAGGGCCCTCTGATGTTATATTAGGATTGGCATCTGCTGAAGTCGGTATAGTTCAGTGACCAGTGACTATGCCTTCATCACTTGAACTTTCCTACAACAACTGACACAAAGGGACACTAATGCACATCAGAAAAATGCATGGTGTTGTTATTTAATGACTGTCGGATACAGGGATTGATCAGCTGTTTCCTACCATTGCAGTTACATTCCACTACAGTTGGCTCTATGAGCCTTTAGTATTTTTTCTGAAGGCACCAGTAATTGATTTTAAAATATGCATATCTGCACGGCTTGAATGAAAGTGTTTCAGTTGCTCCTTTAAAATGAAATGCTTTATTATTTTTTTTTAATTTTTTTTTTATTTAATTTTAAATTAGTATTCATTAGTTCCTTTTAAAACGTTTGTGAGAAAATTCACAAGAAATTCTCTCTATCCCTCCTATTTAGAATACTTGCAATTTTTCCCAGGGAATCCCAGGGAAATGGTAAGTCATAATAGGAATAATGGGAAAAGTCAAACAATTCACAAGGAATTTTAATTTTTAATAGGGGAAGTGGAAAAAGAAATAAAAATTCCTTGGAAACTGTTGTTCATAGTTGGGGCTGAATGGTTAATGGCAATATTTGTTTTTTTATGGGCAGTAACGAATGTTTTCTAACTCTATAAAAACCTGATAATGCAAAACAAAAACGTTAAGCATTGACAAATTTTGTAAGTACATATTTTGCTTTTGTAACTAATATTTTTCCACATAAAATTTTTCTAAGTTTAAAGTTGTCATTTTGCAAAATTTACCCCTAATAGTCATAAAAAATGTATTCCTAAAAAAAATCATATTTACTTAAAGCTCGTGCTCACTATCCTACCTAATCGTTGGACTTTTGACAAAATGCAACCCTGACCTAATGAGTTGTTATTGCTTGTTTAAAATCTTTATAAATTCCATTAGGTCAGGGTTGCATTTTCTCAAAAAACGAACGATTATTTAGGATAGTGAGTAGCAGCTTTAAGTATATAAGATTATTTTTTGATTACTATTAGGGCAAAATTTATAAAACGAAAACGTTAAGTGTTGACAAATTTTATATTCAATTATTTTCTTAAATAATTCCCTACTGAATGTTGGATAGTGAATATCAGCCTTTAGCTTTATGCAAACGACTTCTCATCTACTGAAAAGCTATAAAAAAGGACTTATGGTAATGCTGACCCATGGTAATGGTATAAAAATCATTAAAAATTATCTAAATTATCTTTCCGGCTTAAGAGTTTAGGATATTATTGGTTTCCTTGGAATTATTTTTTACTGGGTATATACGGCATTCCTGAATAAAGACCATAAATATGTGATAAATATAAGATCTGAAGCATTGCTTCTTTGATTAATTTAACAAAAAGAGTTTTTTTTTTGTATCAAAAATAAATTAATACTTATTTTCCTGAGTTGAATAATTGTGGCCAGTATAAGTGGGCTTTTAATTTAAAAAAAAAGTGGCAACACTGGGCCTTACTAATACCGCTATATTGACAACATGAGCAGCAATAAAACAAATACAAACAAATGAATAAATAAATACGAATTAATGCCAACTTAAAATAACAATTTATCAGGGACCGTAAATAACTGTTATCGAAAAAATTTCAACTCAAAAACTCCCTGTGTTAGAGTCAACGGAGACCTGTACTGTCACATATCAATAGATTCGTATTGGCGAGCACTTTCAGAATTTATAGGGAGCTTAACAAAACAATCTCATCTCCACAGCTTAGAATTATTTATCAACGGAAAAATAAAAGATCAGATGAAACTCTTAAAAAGAGAGTTTTATTTTTCCGCCATAAAATAAAACTCATTTCAGGAGTTTTATTTTTCCCGTCCGAAAATAAAACTCATTTCAGGAGTTTTGTTTTTCCCGACTGAAAATAAAACTCAGTTTATGTAAATTGTCTCCCAATAGAATCACCTTGCATTGTAATTGAATAAATTGTAATTAAAATAAAAACATATCGTGCTATAACCACCAAAAATAGCTTAAGCGACTTATTTTTTTACTTCGAATTTGGTCAAAAAATTAAGGAAAACAAGCCAGAGTGTTATATTCGGCTGTGCCGAATCTTATATACCCTTTACCAAAGTGTTTTTATGTAGTATAGAGATACGTACATAAGCACATACATAAAGTATAAACAAAAAGAAAAAAATAATTTGACCTAGTTACTTTTATGTAAAAAAAAAAAATAAATTTACAAACCCTAGAATCATTATATTAGATTTTTCTGATTCCTTATATCAATCTAGTAGTTCTTAAAAAAATATAGAAAGTGTGTTAAGGAAAAAAAAGAAAAAAGAAAATTTAAAAAAAAAATGTTTTATTTAGTTACTTTAATATCCAGAAAAAAGTTCAAAGTTTCCAGCTATGGAGCTGTGGTTTTTATTTTTTTAATTTTTTACACCAAACTTTTCTTTCCAAAACGTAAAATATTTATAATCTATAAAGGAAAAAATTAAAATTAATTAGACTTAGTTACTTTTATATATCACAAAAAGTGTAAGTTTCCCAACCCTGAGATCATTCTTTTTGATTTTTCTGATTTCTTACACCAATCTCTTTCTTTTAAGAATTTAAGATATGTTTAATTTATAAAAAAAGGAAAAATTTGTTTTAGTGAGTTACTTTTGTACAAAAAAAGTTAAAGTTTTCCAACCCTGGAATCGTCTTTTTAATTTTTTTAATTGTTTTTTTTTTTATTTTAAATACAAATTTTTTTCGTACTCAAGCATAAAATAAGTTTATTTAATAAAAAAAAATAAAAATTAATTTTCAGTAGTTAATTTTTTATATCACAAAGAGTGTAAGTTTCCCAACCCTGGAATCCCCCTTTTTGATTTTTCTGTATTCTTAAAAACAATCTTTTTTTTTAAGAATGTAAGATATGTTTAATTTATATTAAAAAATGGAAAATTTTGTTTTACTAAGTTACTTTTGTATAAAAAATAAGGTTTACCAACCCTGGAAACTTCGTTTTATTTATTTTTTAATTTGAAATACCAAATTCATTCGTACTGAAGTTTAAAATAAGTTTATTTTATAAAAAAAAAATAAAAATAAGTTTTCGGTAGTTAATTTTATATATCACAAAAAGTATAAGTTTTCCAGCCCTGGAACCATTCTTTTTGATTTTTCAGATTTCGTACACCAATATGTTTCTTTTAAGAATATAAGCTATGTTTAATATATAGAAAAAAAAGAAAAAATTTGTTTTAGTAAGTTACTTTTGTATAAGAAAAAAGTTAAAGTTTTTCAACCCTGGAAATGTCCTTTTCATGTATTAAACTTTTTTTTTTATTTTTGATATCAATTTATTGTGTACTGCAGTATAAAATAAGTTAATTTAATAAAAAAAAATAAAAAAATAGTAAGACCTAGCTACTTTTATATATTACAAAAAGTGTAAGTTTCCCAACCCTGGAATCATCCTTTTTAATTTTTCTGATTTGTTACATCAATTTCTTTCTTTTAAGAGTCTAAGATATGTTTAATTTATAAAGAAAAAGAAAAAAATTCGTTTTAGTAAGTTACTTTTGTATATGAAAAAAAATTAAAGTTTTCCAACCCTGGAAACGTCTTTTTAATTTTTTAGCTTTCTTTTTTAATTTGAAACACCAATTTAATTTGTACTGAAGTATAAAATAAGTTAATTTAATAATAAAAATTAGTTTACGGTAGTTAATTTTTATATCACAAAAATTTTAAGTTTGCCAACCCTGGAATTATCCTTTTTGATTTTTCTGATTTTTTAACCCAATCTCTTTCTTCTTAGAATATAAGATTGATTTAATTTATAGAAAAAAGGAAAAATTTCTTTTAGTAAATTAATTTTGTATAATTTTGTATAAAAAGTTAAAGTTTTCCAACCCTGGAAACGTCTATTTAATTTTTTTAATTTTTTTATATAGTTTTTTTATTAAGAAATATTAATTTTATTCATACTGAAGTATAAAATAAGTTTATTTAATAAAAAAAAATAATAACTAGTTTTCGATAGCCATACAAAAGCAAAATGAAGTTTAAGCTTCCCAGCTCTGAAACCGTCTGCTCGATTTTGCTGATTTTCAATGCCAATCTTGTTTCGACCATTTCTAATACACCAGTTTAAGAACGAAGTCTCTAGCTTTTCTGGGAGCTTCGGAAAACCGATTTCACGTACAGACAGACGGACAGACGGAGAGACGGACAGACGGACATCGCTTATTCGTCTTCCCTATGCATAAGGATCCAGAATATATATACTTTATGGCTCGGTTATTAATATTCTGGAAAGTAAAAACGGAATGACAAACCTATATATACCCTTTTACCATTTTTTTGGTAAAGGGTATAAACAATAATTCGCTTAAGCTTTTTTTTTGGTGGTTATAGCACGATATGTTTTTATTTTGATTACGATTTATTCAATTGCATTGCAAGGTGATTTTATTGGGAGACAATTTACATAAACTGAGTTTTATTTTCGGACGGGAAAAATAAAACTCCTGAAATGAGTTTTATTTTATGACGGAAAAATAAAACTCTCTTTTTAAGAGTTTCATCCGACCTTTTATTTTTACATTGAAAAATAACTGTCTTAGATGAGGTTTTATTTTTTAATTCACAAAATAACTGTTATAAAATATTTTTTTGAAATCGATAACTGTTATTTACGGTCCCTGCAATTTATTGCTATTAAAGTTGACATTGACAATTGCTGACTTTAAGTGTGTTTGTTCGTGTGTGTGTGTGTGTTAGTGTGTGTGTGTGTGTGTGTGTGTGTGTGTGTGTGTGTGTGTGTGTGTGTGTGTGTGTGTGTGTGTGTGTGCTTGTGTCTATGTGTTTGGCTATAAAAAACAACAATATTTGGTTTCTGTGTTAAGCTACGGTCACACTTGTCGAACATTTGCCCAAAAAAGCGTAACCAACAAACACTAATGAAAAAAGTTTTGATCTAGACACTTGTTTATCATATTAAACAGTTTCGAACACAAATAATGCACAATGTCATAGAATCCAACAATATTGGCTACTCTTTAACTTGACAAACTTTTGTCTGAATTGAAAAATTTTTCATTAGCATTTAGTGGTTACGTTTTTTTGGGGCAAATGTTTAACAAGTGTGACCGTAGCTTAACTCTTTGATGTCAGATGATGTTTATATTTGTAGGAAAACATGCTTACTAACATCTGTACAAATTTATTAAATGTAAAATTGTAAAGAACTGTAATTTTGTTGTTGCTGCATATTTTTTTGTAATTGCGATACATTTATAATAATATATTTGAGTTGATTTAAAGTGAAGCTAAAACAAACTAATTTATTTTTTAATATTTTTTTTCCATAAAACAAATGAAAACCACTCAAATATGGTTACTTACACAAATATATGTACGTATGTACATATGTATGTATTTATGTATATGCATGGTATTTATATGAATGTTTTTATATATTTCTAATACATGTTGGAAAATAAAATGATGTTCATGTATTGGTTTTATTTCGCCACATGCTCATTTAATATAAAGGACTTATGGTTTTATCATTTGTAGCGTTTGAAGTTGTTATTATATTCTTTTTTCATTTTTGGATTTTCATTGAAAATGTGCGTGTTTATTTTGTACTTTGGTTTAAGTTTATGTTTTTAGTATTCGGCATGTGCTTATGACATCGACATTAAGGGCAATTAATATTTTGTGGCAAAGTTGGGTTGCTAAAAATAAAACTACACCGGAAAAAAATTTCTATTTTTATTTATACACAAATTAAATAAGTAGTTTAATGTGATTCATTAAATAGTTTTTATTTAGTCGAAAACAAAAACACCAACTAATTTAATTTTTAGTAAACATGTTGTTTGGTTTAACAAAAATTCCTCCATGTTACGTTTTTATAAAAAAAATTATTTAATTAAATTAATTATTTTAAAAGTAAATTTCACTGAACTACTTAATTTTTTTAGAAGTTTTTTATATTCGTTTTAAAATTTTTCAAGAAAATTAATTAGGGAAATAAGTTATTAAGTAGATCATCTTCATATAAATTTTCTACTCAAGTGGATCATTTGGTTTGTGGAAACAGAAGATTTATATAAATTTTTCTTCGTTTGACCGTATTCATTCATTATAATAAAGCTTAATTTTGTTCTGTGTACTTGCTTTCATATACACGCGCACCACACTGAACTTCCTAGACTGCAATTATGTTGTTTTTGGTAAAATAATTTAGTGCATATTATTTTTTATAAAATGTAATCAGTTTAGCAATTATTAAACATGATTTTCGTTTTCATACATAACCATTGGAATTCTAAACATCAAAATGAAACTACAATTTATAAAACTAAAATCAATTTAAAAATAAAATAAAACGAAATAATACAAAATAAATGATAATAAATGGTATTGTATTATGCACAATAGGGTGAAAGCAAAAAGGTAGTAGGTAAGTACAAAAGCTTTGAATTACTAGTAAATATATTGCAAATATTCTGAAGGGCTTTTCCCACTCAAAGCAAATAATTTTTTTTTTTCATTATATCTAATGCTACCGCTCCTATTTAAACTTTTTTTAATCCAATGTGCAAACTACACACGCTACAATATTAAACAAATTTTTAGTGAGATGTGCAAATTGAAAAACTATATGCAGAACCGTATAAAAATGTTTGCTGTGCAGTTTTTGTTGAAGGCTTTTGGGCTTATTATATTTGTGTATGTAATTCTCAATCAGATTTTGTGAATTTTTCTATAAAGATACGAAGTTTTTTAACTTTTCTCAATTTCATTCTTGTAAATCACATGACACAATATGCTATAATATAATATAACGTAACCTAGCATAAAATAAAAAAAAAATTAAATCGTACTGCACTTTGTTCCCACCCTGTGTTCTCCAATTACCAATTTACTTACTTATATTTATTGCAATGATTTTTTTGAAAAAACCAATGATACAGCGCAACATAATTTAGATACAATCCGCTTACTGCAATAATATTTTTATTTGTAAAATAACTTTTGTTATTAACATAAATATAATTTAATTATTTTATTTATCATATTGATAGAAAAAAAGGTGTGCATAAGTTAATTTTATATTCATGCATGTAATAATAAATTAAAAATAAATTTTCCCCTTTTTTATATGTTAATTTTATGGTAAATTATAATTCACTGCAATATATTTTTTTTCTTCTTGAAAATGAGCACGTAACTAACAATGTTACGAAATTTAACTTCTGTGGAAATTGCTACAGCTAATTACATGTGTAGTAAAAATAAATTTGTTACGAATATAGATACATGTATTTCCATTTTGATTAAGCAGTGCTTACAGTGGTGCATAAGAGTATTTGCACGCATGCAGGAATGAAACAAATTAACTTTTTTAAATGTGATAATATATAAACGTCTCGCATTGTATAATAGGTTACAGATATTTTCAATCTTGGATTTTTTGGTAACATAACTTTCTGTTCAATCTTTCCTAAACTTATATGATATTAATACATAACTTACTTGGCATTCCTGTTTAATCATAATTGGATGCAACCATTTGCAAAACTAAACTTTGAATAACTCACCAAAGTGCACAAAAATATATATGCGATCATATATATATATATATATATATATATATATATATTTTGTACAACGAAATCAAACAAAAGTTATTTCTAAACATAATATCACAAACATTAATGCTGACTGAAGTCACATAATTTTCTTCATGAAAATTCTTTTATTCTCTAGTAAAAAATTTACGGCTTTTCTACGATGGAAAACTTTCACAACCTTCGATTTGAAACATAATTCTGCTGACAGTTTTTACTCATAAAAAAGGAATCTTAGGCGCTTAAACTATGAAATTGAAAGCACGAAATATGACCTACAAAATTAAAAATGCACATATGTATGTATTTTATTTTATTTTTTAAACAAACACATAATACACAAAAAATACCAATGTAAAGTCCTCATGCAAAAATTTTTCAGTTTTCCAACTCTGCACCCATCTTTGGTTTTGATGATTTTAAATACCAATTTATTTCTTTCAAATATTTTCAATTAATAATACAGAAGAAAAAATATATCTATATTAAGTATATTTCAGTTTTCCAACTCTGCACCCATCCTTTGTTTTGGTGGTTTTTAATACCAATTTATTTTTATTTTTTAAATATATAATGTGTTCAATTAATAAAAAAAACAAAACAAAAATCTAGTTATTCAGGTTTATGTACAAAAAAATTCAGTTTTCCAACTCTGTACCCATCTTTAGTCTTTGTGATTTTCAATACCAATATATTTTATTCTGAAAAATGTAATCTAGGCGGAGGGCAGTGAGCCAGGCAGAGTTCCGGCCAATGCACGCAGTGTGTATATTTACAGGAAGCCATTCGAGCTGTTTTTACCCCCCTTAATAAAATTGTTCCCCGCGACCGCAAAATTCTTAGCACAAACAGATATAAAATTCAGCAGGGCTAGGCCCATAAAAATTTTACGTAATATTATACTGTAGAGAGCTGGCATTTTGTAGACAAATAGTAATTGATAAGACACACTAAAAATTTTGATTTTAAAAATTATTATTATAGAAAATTTTTCAAAAAGTAGTCAGATCCTCACAAAAACATAAATGTGAAAAAAGGCCAAGTTCTTTTCCAAAATTTCGGCCATTAAAAGTAGTGAGATATAAATTTTGACCAAGTTCTTGTTTGGCACAATACCTTATACAGAAATATGCTATGCGTTATATAAATTTTTAATCGTAAGGGTGTCATACAATAGGATAATATGAAAGAGAGTAAAATGAATGATGTATCAAATTCTTATGAGAGATTTAATTGTTTTTTCCCGTACGTGTGCATGTTCGAATAAGAGCATAATGAAGTGCCCACGGTCGTCCTTTTGCTTGTCTCAAAAGAAAGTTTCAATCTTCCAACCCTGGAACCGTCTATTTGAATTTTCTGATTTTCAGTACCAATCTTCTCTGACATAGCAGCTCAAAATCTACAGTTTTTTTTTTGGGGCTTCGAAAGAACGATTTTAAGTACGGAGAGACAAAAAAAAAACGGCGGACGGACATTTCTTCCTTCACATCTTAATTCGTTACGACCCAGAATATATATTATTTATTTATTTATTTATTTATTTACATAATATTAAACTTATATAAATATAAGACTAATATAATATTTAAATAGCACTAGCTACTTTGGCTATCAGCTATGAATATATATACTTTATGAGGTAGCATGTGAATATTGTGGAAATTTCACACCCTTACCACTTTTTGTTTAAGGGTATACAAATTTAATCTTTCAAATGAGTTTCTATTTAAATGAAAATTAAATTCACTTCTTAAGAAATAAAGTCAATTTTATATCAAACATATTTAAACAAAATAACATCGTGTTTTTAATTCCTTTGCCATTAATTTTTTACTTATAAAATATCTTTAATTTTTCGCAACTTTGCTGGGAGCAACGTGCAAAACACCAAATGTGATCCAAACTCTTTGCGTAAGTAATCCGTCACGTACTTACCTTCTTACAATTTCATCCAGGGATTATAAATAATTTATGCAAATAGAAATAAATAGAAATAAATACGTATGTATATACACAAAAATGTACGCATGTATGAATAAAGTCATTGAATATTTTTTCACTTGACTCTAAGCAAAAAAATTGAGGAAATTTTAGTATCAAAACAATATTTAAAAATTACCCAGCAATTCTTAACAAAAGATTCCAATAAATATTATTGCATATTGTTTGCAAATAAACAAACAAAAAAAAATCTTTTTACAGTCAAATATACTTTTTTTAAAATACTGTTTATTAGAGAGGTAAAACTTTAGTGATGTAACTAGGAAAGATCAATTGCAAGAATTCACATATATCTAAAAGTTGTATATGAGATAATCATCTATAAATGCTTATTTATATGATAAAATATTCAGGCCAGTACTGGTAGGTCGTGATAAACATTAACTATACAACGCTCACCTGCAATGCAAACATTATCGCCTAAGACGGCGCAGACGTAACAAAATAATTTTTTTTACCTATTATACACAATTCCTAGAACATACTCATGTATATCGTGCCATAACCGCCAAAATAGCTTAAGCGACATAATTTTCGAACCACAATTTTTTACCAAATCGATTGTTTGCGATCGTAATTAGTCGATTTTCGTCAAAAAAAAAAAACGAAGTCCAAAAAATTATTCGCTTAAGCTATTTTAGCGGTTATGGCTCGATATGTACCCATATATTTATTTATTCGATATCAAAACAGTTTACAAAAAATTCTTAGCACGAAAAGTGTGAGGGGTTAGAGCTTAAAGTCCCCAAAGATTTATGTATTTACACAATACAAGTTTGAAATATCAATTGGAACAAATCCCAGTGGAAAAAACTGCGGGGCTTGCAATAAACAGGCCTTTCCCCTGGCCTTTTTACTTATAACTTATATAAGATACGATACCCATTCACATTAGATTTGTAAGGAAATCATTTAAGAATGCTTTTACACTCTCAAAGTTTATTGCGTTAAATTTCGCCACGACTGTTTGCATTTTATGAAGCAGAAGTATGAGCGACAAGTCGTGGTTGCGCACCAAAATAAAATAAATAAATCCAAAAAGCTGTTTCTATTGCATTTTTTTTAACACTAACCAGAAGTGTTTGTTACTACTAAATAAAGCCTTATCTAAGGCCCTTTTAGTAATTATTTTAACACTGGTGTGCTTTCACATGCTCTCACAGTAATAAAATCACACACATACATGCCATTAATGTTGTACATATACGCAGAAGAAGAAAACAAATGCTGCTCATAGTGTTAGTAACACCGTTAACAGAAACGTTAATGTAAATAAACAGTGGAACAATAATATTCATTGTTGGGTTTAGTAGTGCAATAGAACAAATTCATTCACGCACACACACGCACACAGATATACTCACATATAAAGGGTGTTTTTTATTGAGGTATATAACTTTAAGTTGGCATCACTTTTTTAACTGGCGGCCATTTTGTCAGCTGTCAAGTGATTAATATTTAGTTTGGTTTGCCATTTCATCATGAACAGGTTGACAAAAGAACAACGCTTTCAAATCGTGCAAATTTATTTCGAAAATAATGGTTCAGTTCGCGAAGTTTACCGCAAGCTCCGTCCATTTTATGGTCGACATAATCGTCCATCAGAGCAATTAATTCGGTTAACCATGGATCGTTTTCGCACTACGTTTACTCTATGTGATAATACGCATCCGCAGAGACGTCGAACAGTGCGCACCGAAGAAACAATTGCCGCTGTAGAGCAAAGTGTTGAAGAGGACCCGAATTAATCGATTCGCCACCGTGCACAGCAATTGGAGCCGACTAACCGACTATTTTGTTCCCGAATTGGATGGCATGAATGTGGATGAGTTGTGGTTCCAACAAGACGGCGCTACATGCCACACAGCGCACGTCACAATCGATTTATTGAAGGAAACATTCGATGAGCGCATAATTTCGCGGAATGGACCTGTCAATTGGCCACCAAGATCGTGTGATTTGACACCATTGGATTATTTTCTTTGGGGATATGTGAAGTGGCTCGTCTACGCCAACAAACCAGAAACGTTAGGAGACTTGGAAGCCAACATTCGTGGCGTTATTGCCAACATACGGCCCCATGTGCTCGAAAAAGTGGTTGAAAATTGGACCTGTAGAATTGGCTTTATTCGAGCCAGCCGCGGCGGCCACATGCCCGAAATCATATTTAAACATTAATGGCATAAAATTATCCTTCCAATAAAGCCAAATTGATGGACATTAAAACGATTTTCTTGTGTTTTATTTCAATTCGAAGTTCTATACCCCTGAAAAAAAACACCCTATATATATATATATATATATATATATATATATATATATATGCTATTTAAGCTAAAATTACAATGAAAATAATATAAAAATACAAAAGAAAAGAAGTGTATGAAAACAAAACTATTTGTATGTTTATTTTTCTATTGTGAGTTTACTTTGGCAACAAACCACTTTCACAACTATACACACATATACCTATATTTCTCTATATATAATCACATACAAATACACATTGTTAGACACAATAAATAAATGGTTGGTTGGTAACTTTGTTTCCTGCATCCAAATGAAAATCAAACTAAACCGTAGCGAATTTATTTCAATTCCATACATTTCAATACTGAAAGCCATTGACTTTTATAACTTTTCAACACATTCTCTTACACAGATGCGAGTATTTCAAACAGAAACTTACTCAAATGTACGTATGCTTACTTGTACTCATATGTGTAAATCTATATGTTAAAAAAAATGAATAAGCTTTTGTTTGTTGTTTTCATGTTTGATGGGAATCTGATGGACTTGGTTTTTAATTTTTCACAGCTCTGATGAGAAATTGTTTTAACCATAGTAAGTTGTTGAGTCGAGCTTCAGGAGTTGGCTGAAGTAGTGAGGCACGTTGACTAGAAAACCGAAGGTTCTAAATTCGAGCCTGCTCTAGGACAGTCATTAAATAACAACACCACGTTTTTTTTATGATGTGCATTAGTATCCCTTTATATCAGTTGTTGTAGGAAAGTTCAAGTGATGAAGGCATAGATACTGGTTACTGAACTACTCCTAATTCAGCTGATACTAATCCTAATGTAGCATCAGAGCAGTCTCCTTCGTCAGTATTGTGCAGCAGAGTAATCGGCGAAGTAAAATAACCACTAAAATAGCTACACAGCTTGGAAAATTAAATACTCCCAATTGACACCAGAGGCGCTGCAACTCTGTATTATTAAAAACGTGCAAAAAGCAGATTTGTAAAAGAATAAGAATATCCTTTATCTCTTCCTTCACCAACTGTCTTCTCTATCACTACCCCTTTCCTAAAAAAAATAACACCTATTAATAGTAGTAGGCATTCATTGTCTGAGTGTTACTTCTCTTAAAAAACAGAGGAACTGAAACTAGTTAATACAAACAACTTTTTTTATTAACACAATGGCAACAATTTTGTACTGAATTGAAGAGTGAATGTCAATTGAACGGCCATTCAGTCAGTAGAAATGAGGTATTTATCTAACATATATGTATGTTTACATTGTTACCATAATATAGAAATTCATTAACTCATTATTTTTTAGAAATTGAAGTTTTTGTATATTTCGACAAAAGAACACTAACGGCCCTTTTCACAATGTACAATTAAAAGCTAACGACAAGTTTTATATGAAGAACTTTCAGTTGAATTTAATGTTAAGTCTTAATCATATATTGTGAAAAGGGAAGTTAATCATTATATTTTAAGGGTACAGACACACTTGTCAAACAATTTTCCAAAAAAGCGTAATCAACAAACAATAATGAAAAAAGTTTTGATCGACACACTTGTTTATCATATTAAACAGTTTCGAACACAACTAATGGATAATGTCATAGAATGCAACAATATTGGCTTCATTTTAACTTGACAAACTTATGTCTGAATTTAAGATTTTTTATTAGCATTTAGTGGTTACGCTTTTTTAGGCAAATGTTTGACAAGTGTGACCGTTTTGTGCTGCTGAATAAGGCCTTTATTGTATTTCCTTATTTAAAATTTACTTTTCAGAAAAAAAATAAAAAAATTATTAAGATAACAAAAATATTATATTTTACTACAATAGATATATTTATATCCCATCAGCTTTGACTGGTATACACATTAAGAATGATTACTAATTGTGGCGGTTATAGTAGTCAAGGTTGATTAGTCAATTAAATACAATAACATTTTTACTGTCATTGTTTAGTGGAAATTAGTAGAGTGAACAGTTCCAATATATATTCTACTATAGACAGAATTCACTAGTTAGAGAAATATACAAAATCACATTTACACAAAAGTTTCCATCACATTTTTTAATTTGCTCTCAATAATAAGAAAGAAACTTTGTTCTATGCAATGACTTATATATCTTTCACCACTACCGATCAAGTGACCGGTAAATTGACTGTCATTGTTCTTGTAGGAAAGTTATTTTGACAATATTAATTGAACGCAGGAATCGAGCGTTTTCTAATCATTACATGTGAGTTTTTTTTTGTATAGTTTCTTGAACTTAAGAGCCACTATGTGTTATAGAAAACTGCAGCAAAAACTAAAATTTTGTCAAAAACAAAATTGTATTTTCCCGTTAAATTTAGTCAACAAATTTATTAACAATCAATTAATTTAATCGGTTGTCGGATATGCGCCATTATCTTCAGCCTTCTCTTGCATATGAATATTATTCAAGAGTACAACTGATGTGGGATGACAGAAAATCGTTACAAATTAAGGTCAACAACGTCGGGTGAAATATACAAAATATATTTAACTTTCTCTACAATAATACATCTTTCTCAGTCAGGCATAATAATAAATACACCTCTCTTGTAGATATATAGTTCTCCATTTTACGTCTTATTTAAGTCTAAAATTGAGAACTAGTACAGGAGTGTGATATAACTTAACTTTTCATAATAACTCTTAAGAAGTAAATTTTTTTATCAATAGAATTTTACACAATTGTTTCACACTTCCCTTAGTTAATTTTACAATAGCGAAGCACACCGGGTGGTTGCTTATGAAGAAATCTTACTAAATTTGTGTGTGTATGTGTATGAATGCAAGTGTGTGTGCGTACACTTTTATCTGCAATATTAAAAAAAGTAGTCTAACATTTATAGCGTTTTAGCTTCGTAGTATATTGATTACATTGATTTTGCATTGTGGCCTCGTTTTTGTGTTTAAATTTCAAACATTATACAAATATAAGTCCTTTTTAAAGATGGAATAAATTACATACACATTTTTAACAATTGCAGGCAACAGACATGTACTTTTGTAAAATAATACTTGAAGTTATATATTCACAATGAGGGATAAAAGTAATAGGTATTACATTTGGATTCTTAATATCGTATTCATAAGAAATAATTTTATTTTATAAAGGGTTTATAAATTAAAATTGTTATGCAAAACTGTTTTACAAAACTTTTTCAAATCAAAAATATTTTTTCTAAATAAGTTTTTTAACATTTTCTGCAGTGTTCACTGCAATCTGGATACTAAGTTAAAAAAGATTTAAAAGAAAAAAGATTTTAAGAGAAACATTGCATATTGCATCTGTGCTTATCGAACGAATGTATACCTATTCCAAAGAAACGTATAATTAATTTTTTTTAAGGAAATCTAATACTCAGAACTAGAAAGTTAAAGAAATCTAAGTAAATTTGCTGAAATGCTCTTTAAAGATTATATGACCTTCTTAACATATTTATAAGCTCACAAAATTTAAAGTGTACTCGTATTTAATATCTGCTCAACTTATGAAAAGATTTCTCTACATTTCCGCTATTATCTACCTCCTAATCTTGTCTTCTACTGTAATCGCATGAAAAATTAAACTTTACATGTTTTCACTTGTGGTTGTGTTTGTGTGAATGATACTCATGCACTACTCCATCACAAAGCCGTTCATATTACACACATGCTCACACACACACACACACATATACATACATAATGTTGCTACAGGTATTAAAAGAGTTTAAGTACAAGTTTAACCTCAATACTAATTTTAGACAAGATAAATTCCACTCGTAAACGTATGAAGGCATTTGTATGCAAGAACTTGTTCGAGTATGAGTATCTGTGGCTGCCGTAAGCGTATATTTATTCTTCATTATCAATTTAATCAGCACAAATCTGCCAATTGAATGAAAAACGATATATGTCTAAAAATAATAACTATATCCTTTTTTGTTGGGTGTAGCAAAAGTTAGTTGGATATATGAAACTGGGCCTGCGGTATTATAACTATAACTTTTCCAATTTCTGAGGCATTAAGGTCTAGCAGAGGGTCATTGAAGGTATTCAACGTACTCTGAATTGTTGTGAAGTGGAAAAGTTTATTTCTGAGACAAATGATTTTTCTGTAAAAAGTCTAAATTTTGTTGGAGAGATGGACAAAAGATCATATATCTATCTATATTCTTTTCTCTCCTAGAAACACAAAATATTACAAACTAAATTTTGCTGGTCTAAAAACTGTTTAAATAGCAGAAACTAGGAGTTGAAGAGAAAATTATCATTTATTCTATGACTATTTGCGTTGAACGATATCCTTAGTCGTTTCAAGAATGATGGCCTGTAGACCTAAACGGATAATATTGTGTCACTGATTACTTGGAAATTTCTTCTTACTGTCAGTTTAATTATGCAAGTACTACTACAGTTTTAAGAAGGAACTGGAGTTACATCCAATGAAAAAGAAGCTAATTATTTTTAACAGAAATAACCAAATTGATAGTTTTACCCTACCTGGGCTTGGAGGTGCAGAAATGAAGCTGGTTAATAAGGATAAATAATTAGGAGTATCATGGAAAACAAGCACTCAGAAAAGATTTGAGGAACGACTTAATGCCTAAAGGAAAGAACTGTGGTATGTAACCAATAGACGTAAATTGGATTTATATAACAATTGGTTATTCTTTCATACTGTTCCTTGAGGAAGCAGGATCATAGGAAATCCCTTGCTAAGCTTCAATGGTGAGCTTCAGTGGACATCACTGGTGCCACAAAAAGCACTAATACTCAAGAGGCCTTGGATGTCATTCTTCATTTTCAGCCCATCGAAGATTATGAAAAGGCAATATCGACAAATACAATACGGAGTAGTTTTAGCTAAGAACACAGAAAAAACAAAATTTAATAATCAGTAACCAAATTTATTGAATCAGTAAATATTTTGTTTGATTGCGGCCTTACAAATAATTTTGTAAATTCTGTTAAAATTTTTATAAAAATTTACATTTAATAGAGTTCGGCTGCGCGAATTTTCTATATGAATGTGTTGGTTTTTTTTATTACCTTTTTTTATTTTTTGCTTGTTGATAAGTACAACGTACACAGAAAAAGTATTCACCAATTAATATTTTCAATTAAAAATTTAATTCATTCAATTAAATTTTTAAATGTATTAATTAATTTGAGTGGAAAAATTTAATTGATATTATTAAGTTTAATTAATTTTTTAATTGATATTACAAACGTTTTAATTAATATTAGAAAATCATTCATATTACTTTTTTGTGTGTACTCTTGTGCTCTTGTTCAGAGAATGGCAAAAGTGTCGTTTCAAGTACTCTTTGAGTATTGTTTTTCAAACAACTATAAATGCGTGCAGCTTAAAAAAAGTCCACTCATAAGCAAATATATCGATTAATTTTAAACCGAATATGTATAACTTTAAATATCCAACAACTATGTATTTTTTAAACAACTATAACTAAAACGTATAAATTGTCTGAGCTACAATTTTATGTATGAATACAAAAATACTCTGACTATTAATCGGATATATATGTGCATATAGAGGGATATTTTATTTACAAGCAAACACACAAAGCATGTTTTTAAATAGCCGAAACACATTTTTAATATACATTTAATATACACAAATGTGACGAGTTACGAATAAATATCAGGGGTAAACTTCCCATCTTTTTATCTGATTAAATATCCATACTATAAGTATAAGCATACTCAGACTATAAACATGAGAGAGAGAGAGAGAGAGTCAGTACGCTTGATACGCATGTGCTTTTTACTTTTAGTTTTTTACATAAACGAAGTAGGGATGCTTTTGCATGTTGAACCCAGCTATAGTCATAGTTGCTTCAGAGAAAATATGTGAGCGTATTAATATTAATAAATTATAATAGGCATTTGTTTTAAAAATGTTTGAGAATATTTTTTTCTATAAACTGAAGTCGCTAAGATTTCAAATCCATAAATGTGAAATAAAGTGGTTACTTGCCATCAATAAGCAAAAATTGACTTAAGCGATTATGACAGCAAACAGCAAAAATATTGGTTGGCAACAAAATAAAAACGTTTAAATGATTTATGTTTATACGCTCGTTTGTTCGTTTTGACTTTTTTCGATTTTTTCTTTTTTTTCACTCTGATTTTGTTACTTTGAAGGCAAAATTAGAAGAAAAAAAATATTCTGGTGAATTATGTCTAAAGTTGGTGAGATTTAAATAAAAGCAACGAAAAAAAATTATAACAAAAAAAAGTTAAATTAAGGCAATTTATGCGATTTCATTAGAGTGACGGCTAGGAAATATAGAATAGAAAAACAATGAGTATTTAATATTTAAAGGCTTTTTGTAAGGACTTGATAAGTAGAGGGAACTATTAGGAGTTCAATAGGTTATATGGCTATTAATTGCAGCATTAAAGAGCGATAAGGAAATAAGGCCATATCTTACAATGAAGTCGTGCACAGTTCCACTTAATTGCTTAATTTGATGTATTCTTGTGTAATAAGTGCGTATTATTGAAAAAAGCTTATTATTTCATAATTGAAATAGTCATACAAATTTTTTTTTAGTTTGATAATACGCTATAATAGCTTTGGTCCAAAAAAATTTTTTTTTTAAATCAAAGTAAAAAAATTTAAATAAATTTGTAGAAAAGTAAATCCAAGTGTATTAACAAATACCCCTAAGATTTCATTAAAATGTAGTGTTTAGTATGTTTTGTTGTTTATTGCAAATTTTAAAAACTATAAAGTTTTGTTTGTAGAATTTTTCAGCATATAATTATAATTCAATTTTGTATTTAATTTACTTATCTTATTAGGTAAATGATATATTGGTACCCAAATATAGGTGAACTGACCTAATACAAATACTAACATACAAGACGGTGTTGAAATAAACATAGAAATCACAACAATAACTACAATATTGCAATTATATTACATTGTGCCTATTAAAAAATGCACAACCACACAAACACATAAGACAATGCAGACGAAAGACACAGACACAAGCAACAACAAAAAACTGGTTCTACAGAACGTACTGTAAAGACAGAGCAAGTTTGTACATTCTGTTATGTTGCAAATCAGCTGTTTTGTTTGTCTTTAATTGAAAATCGTTTCTTTTTCCTTCTGTTTTATTGCAAACACATTTACACAAAATAGTATTTAATATTAAGTGGCAGCATAGTATGAAAAAAAACATATTTATGAATGAGAGCTAATGCTAAAGCTGTTAAATATTTAAAGACCTTCTAGATGTTACTAACATTATTCTTGAAGCCTTATATTAAGTACAAAAAGAACGATACTTTAGCTAAGTAGAAAATCTTGTGTAAAGAACAGCGCAGTTAACATCATGGTATTTTAGCAGTGAATAAACTTAACATTATGTGTCTAAAAGCACTTGATATTGAGTATATAAAGTATTCTGTACCTGGATTCTGTTACTTTTTGCGAACCGAAAATCGTAATATTTATCGACATATTTATTCGTTTGTGGTAACGATAATGTGATACCATAATTTCTTAATCGCCATTTAATTCAATACTTTGTGGTATCTCTGTATAGAAACTGTAAAAATAAGCGAAAAGCATAAATAATGATAAAGAAAAATTCAAAGAACTTAAGCTTGTGACTTTATTTTATTTTCCTCCAACCTACAGCGAATATCGTTAAAATATGTTACTGAATACCAAAGTCAATAAATTTTCGTTATATTTATTATAGTGATACGATAATCGTAATAAAAGTTAGTGAATCCAGGTATTGATTTGATAAGAATTGTACACTGGTGACTTTTTATTTAATTGCAAAAATTGGAAATTATAAAATTTTAACGTAATAATATCAATACAGACGTAATTTTAGTATCCAACAGCATAACATCACTCAAGTGTCTAAATAACAAAATTGTCCCACTAAGGGCCATTATTACAACTTAAAGATAGTTAAAAGTAGGATTTTATCGGACGTATAAAAACTTTATCATTTGCAAAATTTTACTTTAACCTAAAGTGAGCGATAAATTACAGGCAAGTTTATCCTACCTGGTAAGTTAAATCCAATTTGCAATAATGGAAAGCTTTTTATACGTCCGACAAAATCCTACTTTTAACTATATTTAAGTTGTAATAATGGCCCTAAGTAATTTCCTACAACATTTAGATATTTAAGAAATATACAGGGTGGGCCAAAAGAAACCAAGGGGTGTAAAAGTTTAATAACTTTTTTGTTTATTAATTTTTTTTTTATTTTTTCTTTCAGATTATATAGACAACACTTGGAGAATTTATAATGAATGAAAATAATAAATGAAAATCAGAAAATAAGAAATGAATAAATGAAATCAACTTTATTGAAAATTTGATTATGAGTGAGGAAGCTCATTTTCATTTGAATGGCTTTGTTAATAAGCAGAACTGTAGGTTCTGGGGTTCTCAAAATCCAAGAGCCATTCATCAACGCCAATTGCACCCCATCAGGTGTACAGTATGGTGTGGGATCACATCTGAAAATGTCATTGGGCCCTATTTCTTCGAGAATGAAAATGGAAGTGCTGTAACCGTAAATGGAGAGCGGTATCGGTTTATGATAGAAAATTTTTTACGTCCTGCTCTTGAAAACAGACCTGGTATGTGGTTTCAGCAGGACGGAGCCACTGCCCATACTGCCCAAGACACAATGGCACTTTTAAGTCAAATTTTTGGAGAGCGAATAATTTCTCGAAATTCGGAAATTATTTGGCCAGCCCGATCGCCAGATTTGACAGCACCCGACTATTTTCTTTGGGGTTTTTTGAAGGAGCGAGTGTATGTGAACAAGCCAGAGACAATCCCTAAACTCAAGGCAAAGATTGTTGCAGAAATTCGAACGCTACAGCCACAAGTTTTGAAAGATGTTATGGAAAATGCTCTAAAAAGAGCCCATCAGTGCGAAGCTGAAAACGATGGTCATTTAAGAGACATAGTTAGTGTAAAAAAATTTCCATTTTGTATATTATATAATCTGAAAGAAAAAATAAAAAAAGTTAATAAACAAAAAAGTTATTAAACTTTTACACCCCTTGGTTTCTTTTGGCCCACCCTGTATTATTAAACGACATAATTTTTGAACTTCATTGTAACCAAAATCGATTACTTGAGATCGTAAATAATCGATTTTTGACAAAGAAACCTGGTCAAAAAAATGTGTTTAATTTAGCTTTTTTGTAGGTTATGGTTGCATATATCTCGTTTATCAGGGATCCACTTTTAACACAAACCTGGGGGCAAATTACAGTATACGCTATCAAACGAGATTTAAAAATATTTCCATTTGAACTCTATTGAAACATTTTAAAATTTCAACGGATATCGAAAAAAAACCCTTAAAACCCCTTTCTAAACCATTTTAATCACAGACATTTTAATTCCATTTATAATTTTACTTAAAAAAGAAAAAAAATTATTATAACTTTAAACTCAATTTCAGTTGCAGAAGTGTGTTTTTCATAAAAGCAAAAGTTTTAGCCATTTTAATTTAATATTTTTTTTCTTTTTAACAAAAAGTTAAAATCATAAATTTCAACAGTTTTCAAATATTATGATGACATTTTTCACACATTTTTTTTGCTAGATTTTCTGTGCGTTTTCTTTGCTTTATTTTCTAAAGCTGAATTTGATTTTATATTGTAACTTTTCCTAAACTCGTTTATTAGCAAAAAAAAAGAACTCAAATAAATAAAAAATTATGCATCTAGACCCAGTTGAATTCAGTTATTCTTTTAAGGCTGAATTTTGTTTTAAGCATCAATTTACACAAAAAACGAATTCAAGTCCCTTTCACATAAAGTTGGTGTGACTTGAAATTGATTCAAACTTTAATCTCAAATCAGTTTTTTTCCACAGACAATGAATCATTGTGCTGCTTTTGTAAGCAAGTTTGCAAATGGCTTTTGTGGGCTGGTGCACAAGCTTATGTACATATGTGCATGTGTGAGTGTTTGTGTGCCTATTTGTGGCTTTGAGTTACGTAACATATTATTTAATATAATTTTTTTTGGCTTAATTCCCTTAATTCCTTTGGGGAAATAATGTAAGGCTGCTTATGTGGTTTAGACAGTGTAACAATTTACGTGATAGTTGAAGTTTTATTCGTGTTTTTTTAATAAGATTCATTGTGTGTGGCGTGACAGTTTTAATTAAAATTTCTAAATTCATTTACGGCCGTTTTCACAATGTACAATTGAAAGTTAACAGGGACTTTAACGGCAAGTTTTGTATGAAGAACTGTCAGTTAAAGTTCACGTGAACTCTTAATCATACATTGTGAAAAGGGACGTTACTGAGATTAGCAACGGAAAAATAGATATCAAATTTGCATTTTAAATAAAACTAAAATAAACAAAAAATTATATTTAGAAATTTTTTTTATTGAAATTATTAATATATTATTTATTAGCAAATTATAATGATAAAATTTAGTGCCTTCATGATCTTAACGCAATTGCTAAAAGCTTTTAGCTTTTAAATGCATTAAAATTATTTTTTATTATTTCTACCAAACAAGATGTTTGCAAGCTGCTTGTACACATTTCATTGGAATTTATTGTACATTTCGCTGATGCGCTTATCAACAACCTTCAACTGTCATAAAATGTTTGTTTTCATTTTAAAGATCTAATTTTATATGCACATGAACGCGGACACATTTTTACACAAACGGTTTGCAACATGTTGCTCTAGTTTTTGCTGCAACAGAATAAAACAAAAAGTTGGGTAGACTTTGAACTATCTACGATTGAAAAAAAGAATGAAACAAAAAAAAAAATCTTACAAGCTGATATGCCCACAAAAGCAGTGCATACTTATATCATGCACTGCTCAATCGGCATCCCAGCGAGCATATAATTTTAATCTGAAGTTGCGAGTGAAGTTGGTAACAAACCAATTCTGAAGTGATAAAATTTGTAATGGATATGAAATTGTAATTCAAAATTGAAAATTGTATGTGAGTTCACGATACATGATATGAATAAAATTAGAATAAACTCGTATATGATATTATTACATTTATTTGTGAATTATTTACAAATTTTTACTCAATACACAGTCTGCGTCCTTAGCTTCAAACTCTCGATAATTGTCAAGATAATCAAAAGTACAATGCGTGCCATGCCGTTTGCTTAATTCTTCAAACTATCGAGAATGTTTGATATTATCAAAAGTACTTTGATGCGAATAATGATTTTATAGCCAGTGATAGAGAATTGAAAATCAGTAATATATTTCCCCTACGATGATGTTACTTTTTATTATTAAATATTTCTTATGTGGTTAAAAAAATAATAATGTAAATAAATCAATAGTTATGCAATAAATATAACTTAAAATTTAATAAATGTGTTTGGCACGTGCTTTCATATGTCCTCATATGTACAGGCACACAATATGTATGAATGTACATGTGTATTAAATATACACAGTACGCGTATCTTACAACAATGATCAATGTTTGCTACAAGTGACAAAGCATCAAAATGTCCTTCGCTACAATTGCAGTAAAAGCATGTGGATGCAGGTACAATACGAATGAATATTTCTACATGGCAACAACTGATTCGCCAGTACTAAAGAAAACGTTTATAAAGACGCTGCAGGGGATGGTATACTGAAGTGTTGAAGAGCAAAATATAAATATTTTAAAAGTGATTACGGCAACTATCCAGCTGAGTGAAAAACTTTAAACGATTTGTTCGCATTTTTGCTTTACAGGTATGATTTTTGTAGGAAAATATTTACTTTTAACTATTTTACTTGCCAGCAATGTTATATTATAGTTAAATTATTCAGGTACATTTAACACTCTCTCACACACACTCTTTCTCTCTCTCTCTCTCTCTACTTTAACTGCTTAAAATTGTTTCTCATTAAAATACCTGCTTTATATGTTTGATGAGTTTATTTTTTTTTAATGCAAATTTATTTACTCATTTAACATTTAATCTTTGTGCACATCTAAAGTGAACAAATGTTTAGCTTTCCACTTGATTTCATTTCCTTTCAGTTCTTTTTGAAGTCTTGTTATCTCAACATTAGCTTGTGTTTTTAATGTTTTTTTCTCTCTCCCTTTTTTGCCTTTTGACCACTTTTGACATAATTTTTGTCGCGTATGTAAGCTCATGTTTTTTCTAGATAACCTTTTGTCAATTTTCCGTTTTCCTGGCAATGATACAGTTGACTAAGCACACGAACAAATTTACAAGAGCATTAACATGTTGACCTAAATCTTTAAAACTTAAGGTGCATATTTAATTATTTGCTTAAAGTGTCATAATTTTCTGTTTTGCCGCTATCATTAAATTTTTAAGAGAGTCACGCTTAATTGGGTAGAATCCGAAATATTAACGATATCGATGCCTTACAGCCAAAAAAAATATAAACGGTAATTTAATTCGAAACTTAAGTTTTTAAGCAGATGATGTAGAAAATTTTAACTTTTTTATTTTCCAGTTTTTTTTTTTTTTTTTTTTTTTTTGTAATAAAACCGTTTTTATTGGCTTTTGACGACTTTTTTCGGTTGATTTTTTAGGAGACTTCCTTTCTGATTTTATCAATTTTCTTTAAATTTGTGTGTTTGTTTTTTTCATTTTGCTGCTTTTATCCATTTTATTTAATTTTTTTTTGGCTTTAGCAATTTTTTTGCTTTGGCGCTTTTTTATTTTTAGCGTTTTTTTCGTTCTGGCGATTTTTTCGGTTTTAGACGACTTTTTTAGGTTTATTTTCTTGGGATTTGTTTTCGGGTTTTGGTGATTTTCTTTAGTTGTTCGGCAACGATTTTTTAATTAGAGCGTTTTTTTGTTTCTCGTATTTTTCGTTTCGCCATTTTTTTTAATTTTTGGATTTTTTAATTCTTTGTCAGTTACAACACATTTCAGTCCAAGCTGTTAAGATTGTACATCATAAAATTGGAGTAACTGAAAAGATTTTGTGACTCACAGAAAAATAAAGAAAATCTCATTAAATAGCAACAATAAATTTCTATAAAATACATTAGAAAAAAATATTTAATTAAAGACTCTAACTTATAAATTATTTTTATTTAAAAATTCTATGTAGTTTGCATAAATATTTAAAAAAACCAAAACTTGTTGTCAGTTGCTTTATTTTTGCACTACAAATTAAAAGTGTTAAAATTTAGACGATAGAACTAAAGTTACTTAAAAAACTATGCAACTTATCCATTACTTGCATTTAGATTTCATTGAAATGTTTTCTAAAAAAATATATTCGTCTGCAAAATTTAATTTTTGAAGCCTAAGGGTCGAAAACGATAAGCGTTGGCAAATTTTGTAAAACTGAAAAAAATTTTCATTGCCTTCTGTTTTTGGCTTAAAAAATTTGTCCCTAAGACTTTTTAGCTTTCTAAATACTTTTTAGCTTTCTATTACACCAAATTATAATTTTTTTAAAGGTTTCCCTTTTATTCCTCTTTTAAGGACCTTTGTTTAGTTAAATAAAATCTGCGGCATTACTTTTGATTTATTTTTTTTTTTTGAAACAAAAACTTTTACACATTTAAATATTATGTATTTTATTATTTAAAACAAAAAAAAAATACTTAAATAATTTTAATTGTAAATTCAATAAACTTTGGCTTAATTTGCAAACAAAAACCGCTCAAGTGAAAAAGGCAGCAATTTCGTATTCATTTGTTGATTACTTTCCAACAAAAGAATAATAACAAATAATTATTAATAATAATAATGCTGCTGCTGTTCTTATTGCTGCTGCTGCTGCACAATAATAATAAATATTTAAAACAATACTGACAACTATTAATAAATCAGCAACAAAATTGAAATTCAAATAAAAGTGGAAGAGAAAGAGAAAGAGGGAGAGATACAGAAACAAACAACAAATATACATATTAAAATTTAACAATGCAACAAAAACCAATAAAATACTTTTCATCAATACCGTACGCTGTCACACATGCTGCTGTCACAAAAACTATAGAGCTGCAGAACAAAAAAGCAGCTGCTTGGTTACAGGAAGACCGCAATCATACTTAAATATTCATTAGCCCTATAGTGATGCCCCCAGAGGTAACGAGCACTAATGAGTGATGACAACGCATACAAATAAATATGTAATAGCACACACACACAAACGCACACGCTAACATTTTACTTTACCAGGAAATAACAAAGAATAACAGCAAAGTACAAATCAACGATGCAATTTTTTCTAATACTTTTTTATATTGAAAAGCAATATGCATCAAAGGCGGAAAAAAACAAGAATAGATAATGATAAATTTAAAAAATTAATTGCATATGCAGCAAAAGTAAAAAACAATTCCCGTATTCGCTTTCATTTAAAAGTTTATGTTGATAACTATTTGGCGTGGTGAAAATCAGGGACCAAAAAAGATGGATCTATTTTTATTGTTAATATATATGTGACGCGCAAAATAGAAAGGGACCTAAGGGTAAAAACCTGTTTTGTTCAGGAGAGCCATTTTGAAGATTTAAATACGCGTATCTTTGCTTGCTGTACCATTACTGAATAAAACGCGAATATCTCTGGAAGGGTAGACTTTTGGTGCATGGGATCGGTCTCATTCGATGCTCAGATGTTGTCCACATAAAAAAAAAGTTAAAATTGATTTTTTTACCCTTAGGTCCCTTTCTCTATGCTCTGTGATATATAGTGTTTGACACAGTTCACTTCGCAATGTCAGAATAACAACATTTGTCCCGCACTGCATACCAATATATACAAACACAGCAATATTTACATGAAACTTATATATGTACCCTGCAGGGGAATAGGCGATAATTGTCTAAAAGCTACTAGTATAATTACTAGAATAACAAGAACTAGTGCAAAAAGGCTTAAAGTTGTTGTGTAAAATTGCTAGTGCTGATGAGCACTACTATATGAAGTAGTTACAAGGCAACACATTGCAAAATAAATTTTGACTGTCTAACAGAGCCTTTGCACTGTATCAAAATTGGTATCATATAATTAATAAAATTTTAGCTTGATATAAAAATAATTATAATTAAATAGTTATTATTACCTTTTTGTATATCTGAATTTTTGATAAATAATTGCGAATTTTAAGTAGAAGTTGTCACTGGGTAACAAAGGAATAAACCACCAATTTTAGAGAATTTTTCTTTACAAATTAACTGGTAATAAACTAGTCCTAAACTAGTACCAATGGTACTAGTAGTTTTCTAAACACACTCAATGCTAGTTTGAGCATTGAGATAGTATAGGAAAGTTTACAGTTGGGAACTAGTGCTGGTGATTTCTGTACTAGAAAAATACTAGTTGAACACTAGTTCGTTCTCCTGCAGGGTATATATTCATTTACATTTATATGCGTATGTGTATATGCTCATAATAGTGAAGCTTTACCAATGCGATGACAACTAATAACACTTACTTATTTATTTAAACATAAACACAAATTCAACTAAACTCTAGTACTTATTAACTAAAAGCACACGCACACATACAGCTCAGCTTCATTGTTATTTACATTTTAACACTCTTACGCACATTTGAATACCCTTTCACCTTGCTCATCTAAATACGTACAGTATCAATGTTAAACACCACCAGAGTAATTCAAAGCACACACGCACATACACACCAGCATCCAGCTCTATTTACAAAATTTTAACATATTAGGGACAGACAAACTGACATGTACATATATACATACATACTCAATTTAGTACAACAGCAGACGGCAAAGGACACGTAGATACGAGTGTGTATAATGTAGCTGAAGTTTAAATACAAGTTGTATTTTAATATTACACTGCTGTAAGAGTTCACTTTTGCTAATTGTGAATATTTATTGGCTTCAATAAATGTCAGCAGCATAAAACATTGAAAATTATGCGAACGCAAGGATAATAAGTGTTTACTCGTAGTATCTGCTCAGAACTAATTTCAACTAAGCGGAAGTTTTAATTAAACAAATATTTGAATTTTTTGGAGTAAAAAATTGTTGGTCAAATAAATTTTGAAGCTGTATTTAAACAACGAGAAATCCATAAGTCAACATGGCTGTCACACTTTTTAAATATAAAAAAAAAATCAAATAGATTACGTTGTGATTTATGGAAGGCTTTTAATCCAACGTGTTGTATGTGTGGATGTTGCAAACTGCTAATTTTGATTCGAAGTCACTAACCAACTAATTAAGTAACTAAGTAAAAGCAAAACACATACTTAGCAATAACAGGAGAAAGCTAAACCTTGAAAATATGCAATCGCTACAGACAAACAGGTCTACTTGGTGAAGTTATCTCAACTTCTCCTATTAAAGTACATGATAGCACAGAAAATGCTGTATTTCTCTACCTAGTTTAGTTTATTACGGCCATATGTATAATAAAAAATTGGCATGAAGTTAGTATAAGTGACTAAATTGAACTAAGTGTTGACGAGTTCCGCTATACAATTTGACATTAAAAATTCCCGCATAATGTAGTTTTAACACAGGATTACATCCTAGCATAATTTTTAATGTAAAATTATATGGCAAAACACGTTAAGATCATGTTAAATTTTGCCACTTATGCTAACTTCATGCCAATTTTTGATTACACATATGGCCGTTAATTTTTTAAACTTCTTTAGAATATTACATTAATTAATAAAATGCTTGATTTTACAAAAAGAATTGAAAAGTTTTTGAAACTTTATACTGATAAGTTAATTATTCCTCGATGGTACTGTGTTACGAGAACAACAGAAAAAGGATTCGGAATCTGATATATATAAAATGGTTATATATTAAAAATCAACTTCATAACCCTTGCTAATTAAATAAAATTTAGTGTTTTTTTATGAGAATTGTTACAATTTAAGTTTAAAATTTTTAAACGCACTAATAATCCCAAATATTTTACTTATTAAGTAAAATATTTTTTTTTTATTAAAAATACATTGAAATTGATTATTGAGGGGTTTAGCTGGATCCTATGCGCATTTCACTGTTGGTAATGTAGATCATAAGGGAACCTTTGCCCAAAGCTTCTTAGAACAACTAGAGTTATTATATTATAAACTCTTATTTAAACAAATGAGAAGCTCAATAACAAATAACAAAGTTGAAACAAGAACTCAATAATCAACATGTTTTTTATTTTCTTACTTTACTATTGCTACATTGGCTAACTTTTTTTCAGCTTCAAATTGTAGTCGTAAGAGTATGTAAAAGAAAATAAATGTAAATAACAACAACAGCTATTTAAGAAAAGAGTGTTGCCACGCAAGTATTTTTTTGACCGGGTGCAGTCAAGTTAATAATTAGTGTTTTTTTATGGGAATTGTTACAATTTAAGTTTAAAATATTTAAACGCACTAATAATCCCAAATATTTTACTTATTAAGTAAAATATTTTTGTTTTTATTAAAAATACATTGAAATTGATTATTGAGGGGTTTAGCTGGATGCATATAAAATTTAAATGGTTTGTTTGCGTTTGGTTTAGCACATCAAGATGGATCGTAACAAATTATTGAGAATTACTAGACAACAAACAAACAATATTTTAGTTAATTTTTATTATTAGTATTCGAACTTAACTTGTTTCTATATTTATGATTTTCACAGGCTAAAGTTCGTATCGCTTTGTAAGCCAAATTACATGTGATAATTATTAATGAACTAATGTTACCAAAGTTAATTGTAAATATTCTGACAAACACGTGGTAGAACGGAACAACTAGCCACTGCAGCTTCAACATCAGTGTTCTTTTGTATTTGGTCCACTGTGTGGGGTGTCAGTTGTTGTAGATTTCTGCTTTATATACTTAGCCATTCAGCCTTACTACGGCTCTCGAAAATGTTCTTCGACTATTGTCGTGTTGGTTCTCGAATTGGTTTTTTTGTGGTACCACGTAAACTTTTCGACTGCAAGGAATTTGTAAAAAGAATAGAGTGACACAAAACGTTAAAATTAGTTAAATAATATGAAGAATTCTATTGCGAGCGGTCAAAAATAATAAATATAAAAATAAATTGGCGCTAACAAAAATGAAAAATTTAAATTTTTTTGTGGTAATTAAATTAAAATTAAATAAAAATGTTGAGTTGTGCCTTATTTTCATTCTCTGATGATGAAGATGAGTATCTATGTATTGTTATCAATATATGGTAGATACATACATATATAGGTTGTTTGAACCTCCACCCGTTGCGCGCCATATAGTATTGTTATGTAGAAGTTCTTTTAATTTATAGTCTGCCTTCACTTTCATTTATTCAGACCCCATACAGATGGTGCTCTAAAGTATTTCTACCTATTCTGTCCATTTTGCGAATGCCATTGTGGTACGATTGCGCCAGTTATTTATATTTGTAAGCATTTTTTTAAACTGCTTACATGTGATTATTTTCAATCATAGATTATTTTGATTACATAAAACAACTTTCTATAAAGTTTATTAACAAAAATCCTTACTCTTTTGATGCTTTAAAGGATTGTAAATTTGGTTTTCTTGTTTTGTCGAATGAAATAAAATGAACGACTATTTTTCCTACTTTTGACATCTGATTTCGAGAATCGTCGTATGAAAACTGTAAAAGAATTGTTAACATCGATGCATTTTCATGACTTTCGAGAAACGTAGTACCATTGTGTAAAAACGAGAAGTTTAAAACCCGAATACGAGAATCATAATAAGTCTGATTATTGCAAATGGAATATGTGAATTGCTTTGATTATTCATTTCAATTTGCTGAAAGATTTTTTGTAATGAAAATTCAATTTTATTATCTGTAAATTTACAACAATCTTACCATTGTCGTTTGTTATTTACTAACTATGCACATGTTGGTTAATTTGCTTATTTCTATTGTTCAGCATGTGTTGCTAATTTTAGTTTTTTACTAGTTTTTTTGAAACGCGTTATGTAAAAAAAAAGAAATTAATTATGTGAAATTAATATTTTTTTCTGCAATATGTGTTAACTTTGAGTCGAAAATATTCGACAAACGATATTAAATATTCTGATCATAATAAAGTGACAAATCAATTGTACAATATTATTGTATATCTTGATGTACATATTATTGTCGGTTTGACCTATACTATACAATAAATGGAAAACTAATTTTCCTGACGGTGAAAAAGTAAACAACATTGAACAATATTGCCACTACATTACACAATTGTCTTCATTGTACAATAAAAATCAAAAATGTTTATGACATACACATTGGCTATATTATTGTACAATACGAAAAATTACACAATTATATTACAAGAGGGTGCGCCGCTTAATAAAACAATAACCATTAATTAATTGTATCTCTCAAAGGTAGTATAACTTGCGTATAACTAATACATTAGTTATTATAGTTGCATATTACTCATACGTATTCGTATGCAAACCGAAAAGCTACATATTGGCAAAACTCATAGAAAAATATTCACAGCATACTCTTAGGAGCTAAAAATATATTTAAACACGTGACACCAAGCCTAGCACATGTAAATTAAATGGTTGTGGCCATGGTGACTAAAATTAACTACTGAAAGAGTTTAATACATGTCTAACTTGTGGGGTTGTTGTATCAAGTGTAGTTTTGATTTTACGTTAGATTAAATTTTTTTTTATTTTTTTTAGCGAGTCTTAGTAAACAAGCGCAACGTTGCATACAGTGTTATCAATTATTCGTGTTTTATTTTTATTCGAATAAAATTTCATATTTTTTCTTTGTTCGAATGGACGAATTCTTTTGAAACTTTGTTCGAATATTCGAAAGAACAAAGAATGAAAAATTTTATACGAATAATTTTAAAGAATTTTAATTAGAACTTGCATATACTAACGTATCTTATATATTTTTCAGTAATAACAAAACAAGGAAAACAATAACTTTAATAACAAATTGAAAAATATTATTAAAAACGGATAGTAATTTTACGATCTTTTAAAGAAAAAAAAAAAAAAATGCATAAACCAACGAATATTTTTAAAGATATTTGCATTTAAGCCACATCATCTTTTTTAAAAACCCAAATAACGGTAATTTTGCTATATCTCAAACACTGTTCTACTTTGCATAATTTTGACTTCATCTTTGGATTCAGTAAACAACTTTACATTAGGATTGCTTATCAAATACATTTGGTAAAAAAAAAACTGCCACGTAGTGGTATTGTTCAAATTACAACAATATGTGCACAGTATATTATTATTATATTTTTGCAAGCTTTGTTTCCATAGAGACTACATAGAGGAAAACAGATAAATAAGTAACCAAGAGTTTGCACGATACAAACGAAATGCGCGGTTTGGCTAAGTCTTGCAACTATATGCGGACACCATATTGAGTTACGAAATATGATAGTATCATATATCTTAAAAGAAAAAATATCCCTTATGGTAGTCAATATTTTTTCAAATTATATTTCTTTTATAAAAACTGTATAGTTTTGATTGATTAGCGGATGCTTATTAGATGTATGAGCTCCACTGACAAAAATTAAAAGAATATGCATTATTTAAAGTGTATTTCCTTCACTTCAGTATTAAAGTAGGAACATGGAACCAAAGACATGTGATCTTGTTACCACTCAATTGGATGTCATTTAAAATTACATTTTCTATTACATTGCATTTAATTATTAAGTAAATGGACGAAAGTTTGTGATAGTGGTATACTAAGCTAAGTTTACATACGGCACACATGTACACAAAAAAAGCGTAGCCACTAATTACTAATGAAAAACTGTTTGATTCAGAAACGTATTTATTGAGTTAAGCAGATTCTTTGGTACATAACTAGTAGACAATTTTGTAGTATCCAACATGATTTAAAACTGTTTAAATCAAAAATAAATGTCTGAATCAAACAATTTTTAATTAGAAGTTAGTGGTTGCACTTTTTTTTTAACATGTGTGCCAGGTGTTAACTCAGCCTAAGTTGGATATATTTTGTTTAGTTCTTTAGGTAAGACAAACCTGCTACAATTCAGTCATTTTAAAAACGTAAATTGTAACTTTTTAAGCAACTTGTGATAAGAAACAAGTCAGCAGTTTATTTATCAAATAAACTGAAATTTATATGGATCACAAGCTTCCTCCAGAATAGAGAATATTTCAATACTTAAATCATTTAAAACAAATTTATGAAAAAATTACTTCAAATAAAAACATGTAAGTATATAATACAAAATATTGATCCATAACAGTCATTAAAATGACATCGGTATACCTAGCTTAAAATAAATAATCTCAGCATTTCTTTAAGCTATTTCTATAAAAAATTTATTAATATGTTCTCAATCTCCATTTCATATCTTAAGAAATACATTATTATTTTATACTGTATTGCTAAGAGATTTATCTAGTTTATAAAATTTGCAAATACATACATTTGTGCACGCAGATTACCTTCAACTGAATCAACATGTTGATTTGAAAAAAAGCACAACATTCTATAACAAAAATGCTTAAAAGTTAAAAATTATTCTTATCAAGAATAAAAATATTTATATAAACTGCTGCATTCTCACACACAAATTTTAATAGAATAACAAAAATTCTAACTTATGGACACAAACATGCATTCAACAGTAGTTAAATGGTAACTCGTACCTTTCTCTCACTGGTACACAAACACACAGAAAAAAAATATTTTTATTTGAACTCATACCAGAGGATAACAATATAATCTTAGTATTTATAGTTTAAAAATATAAAATGTAGATAATTGTTGGAAAAAAATAGACAAGTTTAAATACACAATACAGGAGTATGAACACACATGCAACACTCAAACACACCCACACACAACTAACAAATAATAAAAACTGCAGCTATGCCTCACAAGTGGGTATATGTGTGCATGTATTTCCTGGAAACACACACGGAATCGGTAGCAAATGTATGGCGATGAAGTGTGTTAGTGCAAGAAAATTGTTGTTTGAAAAAAAAAATTGTTTTAAGTTGTGGTACGTATTTTTCCACAAAAACCGCAACATTGTAGAAAATTTTATCATAGAACTTTATTGAATTTAGTAGAAAAGATTAAAAGTGTAATATATGTTGCAAAAAAAATAAATAAAGAATAACAAATAGACAAGACTACAACAGTACAAATTCACACACAACAGGAAATTTTATTTCATATCAAGCGTTTTTGAATAATTTCTTTCAAAAGCAAAAATCTAGTAATGCAAATGTAAAATAAGAAAAATAGCTTTATTTATTTAGTTTAAAAAGTTTAAAAATTAGGGCATGAGTATGGTTTTTTTTTCTTCAAAAAGCATTTTAGTTGCAAAAACAAACACGATTTTTATTTCTTAAATTTAAGCTTTAATTGATGAACCCTTCATCAAAAATATATTTATATATATATATATATATATATATATATATATATATATATATATATATATATATATATATATATATATATATATATATATATATATATATATATATATATATATATATATAAAATTCTAAGATATTTTGGACAGACATATTATGAAAAACTAGTTTTGAAGGAGGGTGTGATCCCGATATGTTTTTAAGATAATGATTAAAAATAAAACTTTGGAAAAAAAAGGGAAGACTTGAAAATTTTATTTATAAAAATATTGTTAGTTTGTACAAAAGTACATTTTCCAAAAATGCATTTTCTTAAATATTTATATTTTTTTAAACGTATTTTTTCATAAAGTAATTTTTTTTTAAGTATTTTTTTTTTTCAACAAGTATCTTATTTAGAAAGGCTGATTTTCCAAAATATATTCAAATCTCAAAAAGTACCTTTCCAAAGTAGTACTTTTTAAAAAAATTAATATTTAATCAGAAATAATTTTTAGTCAGGCTTAAGTTCAGTAATTTCAATTCTTTTTATTGAATGAAATATTTTATTAATTAATGTGAGTTTCTAAAGAAGAGAAGAAAAAATTAAATTAGACTTTTAAGCTGGGGGAAATACCGATATTTTTCTGTGCAGCAACGCACTTCATCAGCACCCTAGTCTATCTACTTGGGTAGAGATTGTTATTAACATCAGCTATTTAACGTAAAATCTAATGAAACGGAATGTGAGAAAATATTGTTGTGTACAATTATTGATTTACCTTTGGTAAATACATATGTAAGTATCACTATTTATTTCCCCTGTTTTTCCATTTTTTCATTTTTCTATTTAATTTAGCACAAAGTTATATTACTCTACCTACATATGTTTAACTATTCTTGCTTATCTTTTACGATCATCACATTAATTATTTTTACTTATTCGATGTACCGTCGGTACATACATGTAAGTATTATAGTAGTGGATATTATGTTACTTTTGTTGTTGCATTCTCCCGTTTATTTGGTTTTCGAACATTAGTGATTGCCAAGTGAACAGTGATTGCCAAGTGAACATATTTTTGTCACGTGCCCATGATGAATTGAGACATTTTTAGATTTTTAATTGAACTATAGTGAATTTTTAATCAGAAATAATTTTTAGTCAGGCTTAAGTTCTGTAATTAATAAATAATAAAAAATAAAATAAAAATTAATATTTTTAGAGAGTATCTCTTACAGAAATATACTTTTTTAAAAATGGTTTTTTCTAATATATGTCTGCCACTTTTTTCAAAATGATATTTTTTCAAAATTGTACTTTTTCAATAAGCTACTTTTTTAATATTTTTCAAATATGTATGTCCTTTCCTTTTTTTAACCCAAAAATATATTTTTATCAGATATGTAATTTCTTAAAAAGGTACTATTTTCATCCAGATATTTTTAAACAAATAATTATAATAAAAATAATTTTAAAAAGTTTTTTTTTAAGTAAATTTTTTTAAAACACTTTTTTCATGAATATCTTTTTTAAATGATAATTTTTTCAAAAAGTTCTGCTTTCTCTAGATATTTATTTCACAAATGCAGGTTTTTAAAGAGGTACTTTATTTAAAATGGTACTGTTTTTTTTCTAAAAGGAATTTTTTTTTCAAATATTTATTTTTTCAAAAAGGTACTTTTTCAATATGGTACTTTTTTCAAAAAGGTACTTTTGTCAATATGGTACTTTTTTCACAAATGTACTTTTTTAGAAAAGGAAATGTTTTGCAAAAATTTTGTTTTTTTAAAAAGTTACTTTTTTCATAATTATACTTTTTCAATAAGGTATCTTCTTTAATGGTATTTTTAAAATTTTTATTATTCTTCTTTATTTTTTTTTTTTAATAAATTAATATTTTGAAAAATATTTTTCTCATTGCTAGCTTATCTCTAAATAGGTACTATTCTCAATTTTTAAAAATTTTGCTTTTTTATTAATAAATTTTTTATAAAAGCACTTCTCTCCTGAAGAATTTTTTTAAGTGGTACTTTTTTCAAAATCAAATTTTTTCGAAAGATACTTGTTACAAGAGGTACTTTTTTTTAAAAAGGTAATATATTCAAAATGGTACTTTTTCAAATTTTACTTTTTTTATTTTTTTTATTAAGTACTTTTTCTAAAAATATATTTTTCTCTGTAATATTATTTCCAAAAATTTACTAAGTATTTTTATCCAGATAATTAAATAAAATTGCTTGTTTCTTAAGTTCATTTTTACAAAATACTTTTTTCATGAAGAATTTTTTAAATGGTTTTTTTAAAAGGTTTTTTTCAAAAGGGCACTTAAAAAAAACTTTATTTAAAATTGTACTTTTTCAATAAGGTACTTTTTTAGTTTTTTTTTTTTCAAATATATACTTTTCTTAGTTTTTTTTATTTAAATTAAGTCCTTTATTAAAAGTATATTTTTCTCAATTAATTAATTAATTTCTAGAAAAGACACTATTCTCAACCAAGTAAATTTTTCAATAAATTGTACTTTTTCTTGAGTAAATTTTTGCAAAAGCATTTTTTCATAAAAAATTTTTTTAAGATGGCACTTTTTCAGAAGGTTCTTTTCAAAAGGTTTCATATTAAAAAATTGTACTTTTCTAAAATGGTACTTTTTAAATTTTTTTCAAAAATGTACTTTTCTTTATTTTTTTTAAGTACTTTCTTAAAAATATATATTTTTCTCAACAAGGCATTTTTAAAAAGTTTTCTATTTTAAAAAAGGTAATTTTTTCAAGTAGTTTTTTGTATAGGCAATTTTGTGAAATTAACTTTTTTCAAAAAGTACTTTTTTCATAGGTTCTTTATTTTAAAAAAATACTTTTTTTAGTACTGCTTTTAAATTTCACTCTTATTTTGCAAAAGTGATTTTTCAAACAGTACTTTTTTGTAGTGTTTTGGGAAAGGTAATTTTTTCTCAAATTACTTTTTCCAAAAACTAATTTCTTCAAAAAGTAATTTTTTAACAGGTACTTTTTAGCATATGTACTTTTTAAAAAAATATATTTTTACGACAAAATATATTTACACTAATTTTACTTTGATTTAGTAGATTTTTTTATTCAAAATAAAATGAATGAAAGTTCTTACTTTGACTTTTCCATAACAAAAAAAAAAAAAGAAAACTGCTTCAATTATAACAATCAAAAGCATGAACTCTTTCTAATGGTTTTACAAACGTTTAATACTCAGATTATTTATATTTTATTTGCGCATAATAATAAAATAACAAGTGCTACCAAATATGCGAAAATTCTATATCAACTTTAAACAGTGAAGCACAGAGTAAAAATTGAGCATTACTCTACAATATATGAAAAAATCCCTTACATCTGCCACTTTATAAAAAATTCACATGCAACCACATCATTTAAGTAAACCACACTTACAAATTTGTTTATCTTTACTTCTTGCAAAACTTTGCAGCAAAAACTTCTAAAAACAATATTATGCTGCTGTTGTTTTTTTTTACACTAAATACTTTAGAATATTTTGAAGTTTTATTCATTAGGATTTATGTAGCTACAGAGTATGAAAATTTTTAATGTATACGATTTTGCAAAACCAGATTTTGATACATAAACAAACACATCTGCTGCAGTAAGAAGAAGCAAAAAAAATGCATCCTTGTGCAGACAAGATAACACACGTACGAACTCGTACTCGAGCGCATTTCTAAACAGGTGTATTTGTATTCAAGTGGAACAAGTCAATTTGTTAAACAAATTTTGTTTTTATGCACTACAACAACAAAAATTTTGGCAGATGTTGTGTCAGACAGACACTCGGCTAATACATGAATACGAGTATTTAGTCTGTTATATATGTATGTAGTAGAGAAAGAAGCTTTAGTAAGTTAAGTGCAGAAAAGCAAAAATTTACTCGTACTCGTTGCTGGTGTCAGGGGCAAAGCAGTTCTAGCACTGCTTGTTGCTCACTCATATCAGCCAAAAACGAAAGACTTTTGACATTTATGGTAAATTTTCTGCTAAATACTAAAAGTAAGATTTGGTTTGATTTTTTTTTTTTTTTTTTTTTTTTTTGTATGTGTTCTCATGTCGCCTTCACCCAGCAAGCGCAAGTTAGGATGGTTGATATTAAATGGTTGATTTATGAGCATCATGCCCACCTGTAAAGGTTAAAGGTGCGGGATGTGGTCCTAGCGTGCGGTAGTGTATATGTGTGGCCCTTGGTTATTTTATACAGCTGTCAGGGAATCCAGCTCAAACAATAGGCGCTCGAAACAGGTGCCAAAAGATTTTTGAGAAGAAGGAGAAGAAGAAACAAGGCAAGTTGTTGCCAGTTTATGTTCACAAATTAAAGTCTGATTTATTGGACAATGTTCTCTGCTTATATATTATTTTACATTCTACATAATTAGTAAAGAACAAACGACAATGGTAAGACTGTTTTAAATTTAGAGATGGTGAAATTGAGATTTCATTACAAAAAAGCTTTCAGCAAATAGAAATAAGATGAATCAAAACAATTCACATATTCCATTTGCAATAATGGCCAAGTATATAAAACAGAAATCTACATCAACTGATACCACACACAGTGGACCAAACATAAAAGAACGCTGATGATGAAGGTTCAGTGGTCTTCAAAAACGGCTGGCTGTTCCATTGAACTATGTGTTGTCAGAATATTTACAACTAACTTTGATGTTATTTGTTTATTAATAATTATCACATGTAATTTGGCTTACAAAGCGATACGAACTTTAGCCTGTGAAAATCATAAATATGGAAACAAATGAAGTTTGAACAATAATAATTAAATTTCATTTTTATTTATTAAAATATTTTTAAATTTTTTTTTAAATAAATTTAAGACTTCATTATTATTATTTCAATTATTTTAAATTTAATTGCATAATATTTTTGATATGAAATTAAGTCCAATTGTTTGTTGGGTATGGCATGTGTACACGTGTATTAGTGGCATAGCAATATATTGGAAGACTAGCATATCTAAATAAAATGCAAAACACTTGACAAAGACTGAGACTTCTAAAGCTGGTATAATGGTTTCCATATTTTGAAAGTCTTGGAGAAATATGTATGTACGACATAATATAATATAATAATATAAGAGAAAACTGGCCGCCTCCAACTTACGGTAAAGTACAAAATTGTTAATAAATTCTTTAGCATGAAAACTTATTTAGTATTAAGTTTGTTTCATAACTAGAAGGTATGAAAAAAAAGGAACTGCAATTGATTGCAGTGCGAAAGTCAAAGCGCTGTTCCAAAAATTCCGACTGACGGCATGAAAATCAAAAAAGCGCTTAAATAAAAAATATCACAAAAAATAAAATAAATTGCTAAAATGCAAAAAACACCAGAAGTAAAATGTGCCCAAAAACCTTAAAAAAATCAAAAATTCAAAAAAAAATCGCCAAAACGATACAAATGCCAAAAATAACAATTTTTTAAGACTAAATAAAATAAATTCAGTAAAGTGCGACTCTGACTCGCGCATGAAGGGTTCCGTACGAACACTAGATATGTAATTTAATACAAACTTCATCCTATATAATATATAGTTTTGGCATTTTTTCAGTTTTTTGGGTCTTTTCGGTTGTTTAGTTTAGGCGTTTTTTGCTTTTTTTCGGTTTTGGCGATTTTTTTAAGTTTTGGCTCTTTTTTTAGTTTTGACACTTTATTTTCTTGTTTTGGCGATTTATTTAGGTTTTTGGCGTTTTTTCATTTTGGCGATTTTTTTTTATTTTTGGCGATTTTTTTCATTTTTGCGATTTTTTTTGTATAAAATTTTTTTTTAGTTTTGGTGACATTTTCGCGATTTGGCGATTTTTTTCGAATTTTGGCGTTTTTGTTCATTTTAACGTTTTTTTTTCATTTTGGCGATTTTTTCGAATTTGGCAATTTATTTTAGTGTTAGAAATTTTTTTTTTTAATTTTGGCGATTTTTTTTCGTTTTGGCGATTTTTTTTAATTTTTGGCGAATTTTTTTTTTTTTTTTTGGTTTGGCGATTTTATAATTTTCGGTTTTTTTTAGTTTTACTGTTTTTGAAAATTTCAAGGGTTTGCCTCTAACGGTTTCCAAAATTACATAATCAAAGTTGCATTAACTGATGGACCACCCTTTAATTTATTATTATTTTTTTTTAATTTTTATGTTAATTGTTGTAGTCTGTATAAAAATACACTTATTTTACAAATTTCAAGTTTCAATATAGTACATATGTTCATACAATTGTATGTATATTACATGGGATTTTAACATTTTTCGTTGCTCGTTTTGGAACACCTTTTAATTTTTAATTCTCATGTATTTGTTGTTCTACATACTCTGTCCAAATTTTAGGTCCGTAGCTCTTACGGTTCCTGAGAAAATACCGTGTGACGAACAGACGGACAGACGGACAGCGTAGCGAAAACAATAGGGTTCCTTTTCACCTTTGGTGTACGGAACCCTAAAAAACAAACAAAAAAATCGCCAAATCTACAAAAACCGAAAAAATCACCAAAAAGAAACCAGCGCCGTACGGAACCCTTCGTGTGCGAGTCAAAGTTAAACTTTACTGAATTTATTAATTTATTTAGGAAAAGGAAAGTAATAATTAAGTCAGCTGGTGAAGCGATATAAACTTCTAACTAACTTTACAACTCTTCTTATTAATTTGCAGTGCTGCAGTAACTCTGACATCGTTATATCCTGGACTTGAAAATTATCTCGATTTTCCGCACCAAAAATATAACTTTATCTCATTTGTGCTTTGAAGAACGTTTCGAAATTAATTTTTTTGATTTCTTAATTCTTTGATAACTTCTTTTCTATCCGTTAAGAGAAGAATATATAGTCTGCTGTCAATTTTCTGTAGTCATTTAATTCTTCACTAATATTAAACGACTGAAGTAATTTGCTTTACAGTGCTGAAATATTTTGGATTATACCTAAGAATAAGAAAAATAATTTCATGGTTTAAGTGTGACATGGATAAAAAAAATTTTTGGCACATATTCATAGTAAAAATAAAGTATACTTTAAAACTTAAAACCAGTATTGCGAGTATCGCGAGTTAACGGTATGTTTGGGCGTAGTTGGTTTAAAGTCTTAAAGTGTATTTTGTTTTGACTTTGAATATGCGCCCTTGGTTTTTATAACTTGTAAACAAACTTAATGTTCCGAGCTTATAAGTACATCTTGCTGCTAAAGCGTTTTTTGGCGATCCAATTTTAAACTTGAAAGTGTAAGTGTGAGCTTTAAGATATTCAGCCTTCAATTTTTAAGAATTTCCAATGCGATTTTAAGTCCATTTTTTAACCTTGTTTTCACCTGTTTTATTTATTGCCATCCTTCAAAATATGTTGCAACATCAGCAGCTCTATAGCAGCATTTTTATTTATTTTTTTTTTGTTTTTTTTTTGTAACCGTAGCTTATCTTTTTGTTAAGACTTCATGCAGAATACTTACGTTTCTATTAACCCCATTGACTAAAACATTTTGACCAGTTTGGAAAATTTTCATTCTATTTTTTATTGTAAGTTTTGCTGCATTCACTTCGAGAGTACGAGTATCTGTTCCAGTTGCTTGTTGTGGTTGTTGATATTATTTTGTTTCTGACTTTAACTAATTATCTTAAGCTGCATAAATTGTTTTGCTTGAGTTTTAAATATGCATTTATATATTTGCTTTTGTTTCGAATTATAATTTACTGAATATGCACATTATTTGACCACAGGCCAAGCATACATACATTATCAATTCGTGTAGTAGATAATTTACATGGAATTGCAAAAGCTTGTCACTTGTTGGGCTTTTGGCATGTTCTACTTGATTAAAAACGAGAAGTTTGCCCATATTTGGCATTTAGTTTGTTGAGTTTAATGGGTATAGAAAAGTAGTTGATATTTCCATTCTCAACATCGCAATGATTATTATTTCAAATGTGTCAGAGAAAGCATTAACATGCGTAATTAAATATTTCTTCCGAAATTCCGCTAATATTCAGAACAAGCTAATTGGTAAATTTTCAGTGTGATTAATTAATTGTATTTGTTAGTAAGCAGAGGCTATTAGAAGCACGAGAAATATTCTATGGAATAATGCAAATAAAATCAGTGTATACTTAAAACCAGAGCTGTTAAATTATGATTACGATTAGTAATCAATTAGATTACATTTTAAAAAGAATTGTAATTATATTATATAATTGCCTTCAAAAGAATTGCTGATAAATAATTGATTACGATTACTAAAGTCGAAAAGTAATCTGAATTACTTGAAATTACTACAAAATAATCTAAAAGAATCAAAATTAATCAAAAAGTAATCGGAATCCTTTCAAAGATTACTTTTGATTCTTTTTGATTATTTTCAAATATTCTGAATTAAGATTACTTTATTTTGAAAAAGTTCTAAAGAAATTTATATAAGTAGATGTTTTTAGTTTAAAAAATTCTTAACATATTTATTTATATAACAAAATTAATAATATCAATCTGAGAAAAAAATATAAAGAAAAACATAAAGTGAAATTTTTTGCTGGTTGTTAAGTATTGTCTGTATGCATTTTGTCGTGATGGGAGGATGGTTCGGTGATTCCAACAGCCGAATAATGTCGATGATCGGGGCACACAATATGTGGTTTCTAATACAAACCACTTTTGTTGACTTTCTACTCCTTAAAATTATTTTTGTTATACTTTGATTAAATGATTTAACACTTTTTTTTTTTTTTTTTTTTTTTTTTTTTGTTAATTTGCGTTTAGTTCTATTTATTAATTTTTACAAATGTTTACTTGTCTGTACATATGAATACTATTATATGCGTAAGTATGTATACGTTTTAATATTTTTGTACACTGCGTTGCTCTGCACTTCCAAAACTATATTAACCGAGGTCACTTTGATAACTAACTGAACGATTTTAAGTAACAAAAAGTTTACATTTGATCATTACATTTTGATTTACAAGCACAAAAAAAATGCAATGAAGATAAAAGAAAAAAAAAGGAGAGTATAAAAACACTCTGATACATTTGAGTAAGGAAAAGAAGCTTAATCGCGTAAACACATTTCATAGTAGCTTCGACAAAATGTCAGTAGATTTCAAACCACACAATTTGAACAGCCACAAACTTCTTATCTTATTCACAGACTTTTAAAAAATAATTTGAGAATTCACAAAAAATATTTTTGAAAATCACAAAAGAAAAAAAACATATACACGCCAATTTTTTGAAAGACTATAAAAATGTATCAAGAGATATCTTTCAAGCTTTCCTCAAAATTTTGCTCATTTGTCAAATTATTAAATATTTTAAATTTTCATATAAGTGAAATGCAATAAACTTAATACATAATCAAAAAAGAATTAAAAGTAATCCTTAGAAGTAATTGGATTATTTTTTTAATACTTTTGATTATTTTGTTGTAATTTCAAGTAATTCAGATTACTTTTCCATTATTAGTAATAGTAATCACGATTACTAAGTACGAAACTGAATATAATCGTAATTTAATCATTACTTCACCTTTAAAAAAAGTAATCAAATAAGTAATCATTACGATTACTAATCATTACTTAACAGCTATGCTTAAAACCCATTTGAGGAAGAATTCATAAATTTATTAAAATAATATGATATTTTTTTAATATTTTTTTTTTTGAGAATAATCACCCCACTTCCGTACGCACTTATTTCCTTTTGATATTTAGGTAATTCTTTGGGTTTTTGGAGATTTTTTTTACTATTGGCGATTTTTTTACTTCTGGCGTTTTATTTTGTTTTAACTAAATAGTTTTCTGATATTAGCGCTTTTTTCGTTTAGACGATTTTTTTTGGTTAATGTCGATTTTTTAAGTTTTTTGACGACGTTTTTATTTTAGGTGTTTTCTTATATTGCAGCGATATATTTTTGGTTGAATTTTTCATTTATGCACATTTTATTTTGGCGATTTTTTCGGTTTTTGTGGACCTTTTTGTAAGCTTTTTATTTGGCGTATTTGTTTCTCAATACATATTTTAATTTTTGGCAATTTTTCTAATGTTGGCACTTTCTTTCGTTTTTGGGCTTTTTCTGGCTTTAGCGATTTTCGCCGGTTTTTGCGATTTTTTTAGTTTTTGACAACCCTTTTTTATTTTTAGTACACCTTTTAGGGTTTCTTTTCACCTTTTGTGTATGTGCCGTTGGCATCGTAATACTAGTATTTATAATTTTAATGAAAATGCATCCGTGATTCAATTGTTGCTTAGAAAAATTCTAAAATCACACGTTAAGCTAAAATTAGCTTTAATATTCATTTGCAAATACCGGCGTTTAAATTAATAAATAAATAAATTAAATCTAATAGAACCAAGAAATAGTTAATAGAGTTTTTAAAAGCGTTTCTTAACTCACTTCATTTTTAAATTAGTTCGTTTTATTTACTTAAAGCTCACCATATTATAAGTAAAGTATATTATACTTTACATTTGTGCAACTCCATAACACTCTAGTGCTTTTTCTTTGGCAAATATTTTCTTATCTCTATGCAGCTCAGACAGTTTTGGTTGAAAAACTTATACAAGAGCAAGTACATTTTCAAATGATATTCTCCTCTTTAGCATTTGTTGCTTTTAATTTTAATTCAATTATTTTGGAAAAAGTAAATGAAGATTATCTTTAAAGCCGTCCCTGCCCTCTTCTAGCAAACATTTGTAATTGCATTAAAGTATCAAGCAACTATTTTATGGCAAATGCTGTGGGTTTCATTCAAACTCTAACAAATCTAACAGCTAAACTTTCTACTTCAGACATCTTTTAGCTGCAGTTCAATTTAGTTCATTTTGAACATTCGTCTTTTAGTTTGAATCACAAGAAGCATTTATAACGTCAAATAACAAGATTTATGCAAACGAAATGAATAAAAAAGAAATGAAACAGAGGGAATAGAATAAATAAATGACTGACTTGAATGACTGAATATCAAAATATTCATTTGCTTTTAAACTGCAAAAAAAAACAGATAAAAATGTGCAGATAAATTTCTGAAGAAGCTTGTGGAATAGTTTTTTTCTCTATTTTTTTTTTATAAAATATATAAAATGACGGCAATACTTTTAAAATTAATAACATTTTCTTGTTGACCCAGCCACCCTGAGGGCATCACATCCATCATTCATCAACAGCTCTTCTTTTGCATCACTAAAATTTTTTTTTTTACCAGATTTTTTTCTCAACAAGTTTATTCAATTGCTTAGTTGCTTAAGTAGAAAAAATGAAAAGTTTTGTTTTCGCTTCAGCATTTCAACTAAATAATCAATTGCAGTTAATTTCACTTTCATTTCATTTGCAGCAGCAGCAACTGCAGCCAGAAGTAGCTGCCATTTTATCGAATCTGTGTAGTGAAATATACGAACAGTAATTAGATAAATTGATTTAAGAAACTTTTAATGCATGACATTTTTCCATTTCCAATGAAAAGTGGAATTGCACATTTTGCTCTCAGAACAAGAGTAAAAATATATAAATTAAATCAAAGACACTTTTACGATATGTTTGCAATATATTGAATTCATTTAAATAAGTTGAAGGGAAAAGTTTGAAAATTTATTGCGGGCGAGTGGCCATTAATAAAAATCAAAAAAAAAAATATACAAAAATTAAAAAAAACGCTACAAGGGTCATGTGCAGAACAACTTCGAGAACATTAATTACTTGTTGGATGTAATTTATTTACTTCATTTTAATCACATTTCAGTGCGTGTGTAGGCGAATTATGCTAAATGTCATTAGCCGTATCAAGAGAATTTTAAAGGCCGTTTAAAAAGTAATGTCATTTAGAAAAGAAATGGTATATTAATCAATGACATTAAAAAATTTTACTGAGAATTAAAAGAGCAACGAGCCTTTGCTGCAAGAGGCTCATAGATCGAAAAACGAAATGTTTAGCAGGAAAAGGGATTTAAAGTTTTAAATTTAGTAACAACTTAGAAGTAAAATGTAATTTTCTCTCAATAATTTAAAGAACCATATTACGATTACTCCAGTAGCATTGACTTAAAATATTGAAATTCAGCGAAAAATGCTGAAATTATAATGAAATAAACGGACAATTATATATACACTTTATATTTTCAAAGTTAATGTATTTTTGTGCAGCCTACACGAATTAACACTGAAATGTAAAACAAAATTAAAATCAAAGGGTATTCTATCACAAAATGTAATTTTGGGAACTTGCTGCAATGCGGAAACAGTAGTAGGTAAACTATTGCAATTTACAAGAACGCTTAAACTAAAAAAAAAAACTAAAAAAAAGCATTAGAAAGTAAAAAAATTGCAAAAAACCGAAAAAAATTGCCAATAATGAAAAAAGTCCGAAACAAAAAAAATTACAAAAACTAATTTATGAAAGTACAATAAATAAATATATGCATTAAAAAAACTAATACCTATTTACATTAAGCATATTTTTATGAAATCAGTTGCATGAAAATTTTTCATTTTTCAATAGAAGGCCTGGACGAGCATATCATATCAAAAAAGTTTCACAAAACTGCATCACAGATTCATTCTACGCCCTTTTTTATATAAAATTATCCTCCATTGCACTGCAATTAGCAAATAAGAAAGTTTCGTGCTACAAAACTCATGAAAAAATGCTTTATGTAAATAAGGTATAAATCACCAAAAAACCGAATAAATTTTCAAAAATTAAAGAACTCCAAAGTAAAATAAATTGCCAAAACAAAAAATTGTCAAAAGAAATCCTCAAACGAAAAAACAGCGCCACAACTAAAAAATCGCCCAAAATTGCCAAAAACGGAAAAAAGTTCCCAAAAACTAAGAAACCGTCTAAACTACAAAGATCGCTAAAACTAAACTAAGTGAACTAAAACCGAAAAAAATGCCAAGGCTAAAAAAATCACCAAAACTAAAAATCACCAAAAAGAAGTGAAAACGAAGAAAATTAAATTTAAATAGATTGTTTAAACTAAACCAAATCAACAAAAAACTGTAAAACTCGTCAATAACTAAATAAAAATTCAGTAAAGTACGACTCTGATTTGCGCACGAAGGGGTCCGTACGAACACTAGATATGTAATTTAATACAAACTTCAGCTATATAATATATAGTTTTGGCATTTTTTTTTTTGGTTTTTGGCGATTTTTTTTTCATTTTTGAGATCTTTTTAATTTTGGCGTTTTTTTCATTTGGGCGATTTTTTTAGTTGTGGCGCTTTTTTTCGCGTTTTGGCGAATTTTTTCGGTTTTTGGCGATTTTTTTCATATAGACAATTATTTTGGTTATGGCGCCTTTTTCGCGTTTTGGCGATTTTTTGAAGGTTTTTTTTTTCATTTGGGCGATTTTTTCGAATTTGGCGATTTATTTTAGTATTAGACATTTTTTTTTATTTTGGCGATTTTTTCGTTTTGGCGATTTTTTTTAATTTTGGGCGATTTTTTTTTTGGTTTGGCGATATTATAATTTTCGGATTTTTTAGTTTTACCGTTTTCGAAAATTACAAGTGTTTGCCTCCTACGTTTTCCAAGATATAGCAAATTGTCAAAATTACATAGTCAAAATTGCATTAACTGATGGACCACCCTTTAATTTAATTTTTTTTAAATTTTAGTGTTATTTGTTTTCTGTCCAAATTTCAGGTCCGTAGCTATTACGGTTCCTGAGAAAATACCGTGTGACGGACAGACGGACAGCGTAGCGAAAACAATAGGGTTACTTTTCACCTTTGATGTACGGAACCCTAAAAACGCCAAAAACTGGAATACATCCCAAAAAAGAAATAGCTGCCAAAACTAAAAGGCAAGTTTTGTAAATAGAAACATTTGCTTAATTCACAAAACCTCTTGTATCTTTGTATTGATTGTATCATCATATTAAATACAAGAGTGTAACATTTGCTGTATGAAATTTTCATATAAAAATGAAATACACTATTACACTTTTATTTCATATGTTTTTAAAATGTTCTATTCAAAGAGAGGCTCTCTGAGAGAATTTGTATGTAGCTTGTTCTTCTTTTTTCATTAAAAATACGAAATACATTAATACACAACACAGAGGGTGTTCACAATTAAAAAACCAAAAGTGTATTTGATACACAAATACACGATAAAGATTGTTGTGAATTAAGCAATTTTTTTCGTTTTGAAATTTGTATGGAAAAAATATTTTTTGAAACGAATTTTCGTTATTTTTCATACAAATTTGAATCGTTTAGAAACGAAATTTTTTACAAAATCTGCCTACAAGAAAAAGCGCCAAAACTAATATAATATTCAAAAGGCGAAAAAAGATCGCCAAAATGAAAATAAACACCTAAAACGAAAATAAGCAAAAAATCGGAGAAAAAATCCCAAAAACGAAAAAAAAACAAAAATTAAAAACTAGCTTCAAAACTAGGAAAAAACAACGAACTTTTATATTTTTTAAACGAGAAACGAAAAACGTTCTAAATCAATAATAACAAAGTATTCTTGAAAATTGTCTTCGAAATTTACTTGTAGTATGGATACTTATATATTTTTAGCCATTTATTTCTTTTTTATGCATATTTAAGCTTTAATGTTAGTTACGTTCCTTGCAATAAAAAATAGATACATTCGTATCTAATAATATCCATTTGAATTTCTTTAATTAAGTCGTTTTTTCATCGCAGGAGTCTAAATATTTACGTGAACATGTAGTTTTATAAAATGAACCATAATCAATCAAAAACTCGATTTTGAGTTTTTGTGCAATTACTTCCGTTAGCATTTAAGGTGACGAATTACTCTAATTTTTTTTTAAAAAATTCTACATCTGGTAAGATATTCCATTATCGTCCCTTTTCATATTGTATGATTAAGAGTTAGCGTGAACTTTAAGTGACAGTTATTCATACCAAACTTACCATTAAGGTCCCTGTTAGCTTTTAATTGTACATTGTGAAAAGGGCCCTGAGTCTGAGTTTATTTGTTTCTGGTAACAAACTCTTGCAGAATCACTTTTAAGCACAACGACTTAAGACTAATTAAAAACCTTTTGAATTAGATATGTGATTAAGATGAAGTTAAGTTCTAGAGTCGGTGACATCTGTTTAAATCCTTAATGTCACTTGACTTAAGCTGTTTTTTTCAGGTACATGTTAAAAACAGATTATCCCTTTGCAGCAGTCATTTATAGAGATTCTAACTTTCTGTCTAGCATAAAATATATTAATAAAGCTCTTATAAATTTTGCATAATCTTTAGTCGTATTTGCTTTTTAATGTCATCTCCTTTTAAAAAGATATTTACAGATTTACATGCACAAATTGTGTAAAAGTTATTAAGACTAGAAAGAAAGAAAAAAAACATAAGAAAACAAGTTATTAAAAAACAATCTGTAGATATATGCAACGAAGAAAAAAAAATGGAAAGAAAAAGTCCAAGAAAGGACAGCATAATGCAAATTTTAGCAACACAATAACATTATTTGAATGCAGAAATTTGAACAATTTTGAAGAATGCAGAGAAAATGCTTGAGCCAATGTGTGTCCCAGAGATTTTTTTTTGCAAAATACTCGTAATGAAAAAAGTAAAACTATACAAGAATTATTATCTTTAAATAATGTTAGATAATATTTTTTTATTTTTTAATACAGACAAATTTGGCAATCAAAGTCATTCATAATATGTGGGAGACAAATCAGGACAAATGAGTTTTCATTTTTCAAAGTAGTAAAAGTTGTACAACCAAAGTTGAGACTTTTAAAGTTACTATAAAAAAAATTTATATATCCAGAAACAATTCCAAAACAACTTAAATTAAACTTAGTACAAAAAAAAACTTTAAAATATTGAAAGCATCAAAATATTTCAATAAAACAAAAAAAGTTAAAATTTTTTTTTACCAAAATGATTGTATATCCTTAGCTGAATCAAAAAACTACAGTTTTTTTTAAATTTATAGGGAAGAGAAAAAAACTAAATAAATTACTCGTATTCAAGTGACTGCAGTAAAGTTTTTATATTTCAATTTTTAATTCATGTAATTGGTACGATAAGGATTTGAAACGTTGTGGGGAAGTGTTTCAATTCCCTGCGATTATGAACAATTTGTTAGCTAACGATACGTATATTATTAGAGTTACAAAAATTGGGGGAAAATTTGTTTGTTTTGTTTTGTTCTTCATCTGACAAAAATATTATTTAAACAACATCCAGGTTCACTCTAAAAGTGGACTAGTTCCAAGTTCTATTTACAAATTTTCATAAAATCAGTAATTTTTTTAGTTTTTGTTTTTACTTTCATATTTAAACGCCTTAAAAAATACGTCAAGTCCATGTCACCAAATAAATTTTTAAAACACTGCCATCACACATGTGCACTTCATACACACAAAATGAACAAATGAAAATTATGCAGTGTCAACTTAAACCACATGATACATTTGCACTTACACAACTATAACATTTCACCATCTTGATTACACATGTACGTACTGCGTTGACAATCACCCAGCAAAGAGTTTTATTTCCAAGAAAATAGTGAACTAACGACCTGCCTAACTACTGCGAAAGAAAACGCGCCATGGATTGCTTGTACACACAAAAAACATTTTCCTGCGATAAACATCAATTATAATTTTTATTGAGTCCATACGAACTTTCGCCTGATCAAATTATAAATATAGAAACAAATTAAAATCGAACAACAAATTAAAATTAACTAAATTTTAAATGAAATTAATTTTCAAACAAAAGTTTAATTGAATCACTTTAATTTTTTAATTATTTTTTTTTTTCAATTAAACATGTCCATTGCAGGAAACTTTTTGTTCTATTGCATTGACATTGCAAAATAAACTTTTCTTATATAATTTTTCCGTACAAATACAAATTGTCAATCGAACGTTTTGTGTCCCAAAAATGTTTGTTGGGTTTCTAAACACATACAATGTACTTGCATTCTAAAGTTTTTGTAGTTGTGGAAATGTTTAAAATATTTCAACAATTTATTTTAAATGCATGTGAAAAGAAGAAAACTAAAATATATTTTATGCAAATCATTTTGTAAAATCATAGAGCTTTCTTTCCAAATGTATATATATTGTACATTAACAAATGCATTTTATTAGGTAAATTATGAACCAGCAAACAAAAATGTTAGTAATTCAAAATGTAAGTATGGAGAGTCTAACAATAGAGTTAAACAATTAGCAAATATAATAGTGATATAGAAAAATATTTATTATATCTGCTACTTATATGGTATATAATTTAATATCATTATAAATTTAATACTCTCATTCAAGAAAAAGAAAATTTTATGAAAACCTTAAATTAAATATAAATAGTTTTGAGAAAAATCCAATTAACTTTTTTTCAATAGAACAAAACGAGTACTTTTATAAATAAAAATTTAACTTCTTGCAGCCATGTTTTAAAGAAAGTCTTCCCCTATGAATTTGTCTTTAAACACAAATGTTTGCTGGCTAAGCAAGACTCTTGGGAATGTAAGTTCTGTTGCATTTTTAGCATCTTCTAGACAATGTAAGTAAGTAATTTTAATTTCAGTGCTGAATTATGCAAAACAAGGTTAATAAATTATAATTCATTTTATTTTAAATTAAAATTTGCATGAAAAATTGTAAAAATTCTTGCAATACTTTAAATATTAGAGTGAAAGTAAATGAGATGGCAGGAAGCTGTACACGTACATACCAAACACACAAAATAAAATTTCCTTAAACATTTTCACAAGTCAGATTATCTTGAAGTTGAATATTTTTAAAGTATTAAAAGGATACACCAATATTTTTAAGAATATTTAGTTAAACTAAAATTTATGTGCAAAAAAATTCTAATTGATTTCTGAGAATTTAAAGCATTAACATGAAGTAAAGTATAAAGTTTAATAAACTTTTATTTGTGTATATTATTTGTATAAATTTATTTATCGTTTAGAAATGCAATGGATTGTCTAAGTTTTCAAATGTATTTTCTCATTATAAGTTTGTGTTTCTTAATTATTGTGATATTTCATCAATATTAACGAAAAAGGTGTAGTACTAGCAAATTTTACTATTTGGTATTATTAAATACTTTTTAATCTAAACGTTAAGGGCTTTTAAATCCCAACTGTTTATGCTGCCACGAAAAAAATGAATTTTCTGATTTTGACTGAAAAAGAATTGAAATTGGCTAATTTGATATATATATTTTTTTTGCATTTCTCAAAACAGCTTATTATAGTTAATTTCGACAAAATCATTACCTTGGCTGGGTAACAAAAGTCTGAGGATTAGGTTTTAAAATTTTTGCAAAAAATTAAGTTGTTAGTTAAAAATATAATAATTTTTTCAGTCGTTAAGCAGCTCTGGGTTAAAGAATACCTCTCGCGTCATCGTAATTATTCCTTAAGTGGGGTCGTGTGTTATTTGACCTTCGGGAGGTTTTCTTCTCTCTCGCACTGGTTGACTGATCTGCCACGGATAACCCATAATCTTGCTGTTTTTTGTGGAATTTCTTTAACAACCACGTTGCTACTTAGGCATATGGTCTCCTTACTCCACCCATATTTGTACAACACCATATTATTAAAATTTACTTTGTATAATTTGTTAAAATAAATAATTATTTTTTTAATATATATGTATAAACATATATTTTTTAATTTTTTATTTTTATAGATCTTCGAAAGAAGTATATTTATTTCTTAAATACTTAAAAATAATAGGCCTTAAAATTATCATTTATCATTTTTTTTAATTATTTCAAGGATATTTGTTTTCATGAATTTTTAAAACTTATAATAAAAATCGAGATAACGAATTTCTATTATTTTTATTACCAAAATTAATTTGAATTTTTTCATGTAAAATTTTTTTTTTTTTAATTTTGAATTCACTAATTAATTATTTAATGATATGTAACATGTCCATATGTTTTGTTTTAAAATAACAAGAAAAATATATCCTCACAAAAACATCAATGTGAAAAAAGGCCAAGTTCCTATCACAAATTCGGCCATCAAAAGCAGTGAGATATAAATTTTGACCAAGTTCTTGTTTGGCACAACACCTATCACTGAAATATGCTATGCATTATATAAATTTGTAATCGTATGAGTATCATATAATTTCTAGATAATCTGCTAACTTGACAACATTTTTACCGATATGAAGAAATGAACAAATATACATTATTCTCTCCTTTTCTAGAAAGTTAAAAATATTGCCAAGTTAGCAGATTATATACCAAACAAGAACTTGGTCAAAATTTATATCTCACTAATTTTAATGGCCGAACTTTTTTATAGGAACTTGGCCTTTTTTCACATTTATGTTTTTGTGAGGATCTGACTAGTTTTTGAAAAATTTGCTATGATAACATTTTTTACACTTAAAATTTCTAGTGTGTTTTATTTCTATTCATGATCACTTTGCCAGTTAAAAATGGCAAAGTTACATAAAATAATGGGTTAGAGCGTGAGTAAAAATTAATTACTGTATTACAACGGGTCGCCAGTTTGTACGCAATTTGTTAAGAGTCGTCTGGAAAGAAGCATGTAAAATACAGCGTCAATTTTAGTGGGAGTGATTCCGGCTATTTTTTCAATATATTTATATATTAAAGTCTAATTAGCCGAAGTACATAAATCAGAAGGATATGCCCAATGTACATGCAAAGATTCAATAAGGTAAGTGGTGCACTAATTTTTGGATTTTCCGATTGAATAAATCAATTAGGACTATTTGTCTACAAAATGTCAGCTTTCTACAGTATAATATTACGTAAAATTGTTATGGGCCTGGCCCCGCCGACTTTTATTTCTACTAGTGCTTATAGTTCATGTAAAGTTTCGTAGGAAAAACTTAAGGAGAAATACATGAGTAATAGACTAAAACTGCACAGAGAAAACAGATTCGTTGTGACAACCGAATTTTTTGCCAATTGAATTTTGGCGGTTGCAGCAACTATCATAGAATTCTGCTACAGCGACTGAAATTTTCTTGTGGTACCACTATATTTTAATTATAACCCTCAACCCAATAGTTGCAGCAATAGAAAAAATTGGTTGACAATATGGAATTTGAAATAAATGTTATTCTTGCTACCGAAAATTTGGTTAATATAATTAAAACAATATCATAATTGGTACTTGTAAAAGAAAAATTGGCCTTCCTTGCTGAAATAAAAATAAACAATAAACGCAAATAAAAATACACAATTTAAGAAATTTATTATTTTACATATTGTCATAAGTTTATTTTAATTGAAATTTATTTCCTAATGGAAATATGCACAGACTTTCAAAAACCATTTGAGAATTTACAAATTACAATATCTTTGAAAGTCACAAAAGTTAATTTTTTAATTTGCTGCTATAAACTATGATAGTAAACTCAACCTCTAGTTAGTTGCAGCAACTGATTGAAAGTTTTTATTTTAATTTTAATATAGAACGACAATTTTTTAGTTGCTAATACCAAAAGTTGGTTGTAAAATTCAATTCGTAATATTTTATTCGGTTGGATTAACCAATCAGTTAATTAGCCATGACAAAAGCATACGCTCGGTTGATGCAATCAATTTAAGTATTGTCACAATCATATATTTGTATTTTGGATTAACAGAAAATTGATAGCGTGAACTGAAATATAGTTAATGCAAATGATATTTTATTGGACTAACCGTTTTCCAACCAATCTTTTTTCTGGGTGTGCTAAGCCGAAGTACATGAAAGAAAAAGCTAAGATTTATGGGTGAAGTCACGGCCACTTTTCGAAACAGGAAATTTTTACTTTGGATAAGTGCAATCTGTATGAAAAGTTCCAATAAAATTGAACTTAATTTTGAGTTTACAGTGCTTTTTCCCAATCCCTGATTGAAACTTCTGGTTTCTTAGATTTTTCTTAATGTTCTCTGACTTAGATTAATTTGTGTACCAAATTTCAGCTCTCTAGTGCGAATTAGAGTTTTGGCGGTTTCTTGGTTTTAAGATTTTCCCATTGGTTTACTCATCTACACTTGCTTGCGTATAAAATTGCAGCTCTCTAGCGTGAACTATACCTTATAATTTTATGAGCATTACCCTTCCCACTATTTAAACCCACAATATTTCTGTGAGCAGCGCTTATAATTCATGCTAATTTTCTTCTAAAATATGCTAGACCGAAGTAGATTAAACACAAGGCCAACATTTTATGGGAGTGATCACGACCACTTTTTTAGGTGATAGTTTAAAGTATTGTATACGTGTAACGTATATGCAAGGTTTCACTAAAAAGGCTTAAGTTAAAAGCTGTATATTAACAGCCTTATATATATAACTTATAAAGGCTTTATAAAGTGGTTTTAAGACAAATTTTCATTAAAAATTTTTCTTAAAAAGTCTTAATAAGTTTTATTAATAAAGTTGTAAGTTTTCAGGTTCAAGCAATAGTAGCGTGGCCCCGCCCATTCTGATTAATTTTTTTTGATTTTTCAGATTTCTCTTGTTGGTTTCTCACCTAGACCTATCAAATTTCAGCTCATAAGCGCAACTTTTAATTTTTAATTTCTATGGGCGAAACCCCGCCCCTCTGACTAAAATTTCCGCGTTTTCAGGGTTTTCTTGTTGTTTTCTCCCCTATACCTCTTCGTGTATTAAATCTCAGCTCCTTAGCGCAACTTTTAGTTTATAATTTTAATGGGCTAACCCCGCCCACTTTTCCAAACTTAAAATTTTTTCGCCCACTGCTTATTATTCCTGTCAAGTTTCGTTGCAAAGGGATAATAATACATACAGAAATAGTATATCTAAATATGCTGAGCCGTAGTACACGAAAATGAGGTTGAAATTGTATGGGCGTCTCAACGCCACTTTTTTATGAAAAATTTTTAGGTTTGCTTTATCGCCGAATTTCAATAAAATATCTTCCATTGAGCGCCTTGATTTACTTTTTTAATTCTAGCCTTTTTTTTAAGTTTAATGCTCACCTAGACCTAGTTCAGTAGCAAATTTCAGCTCACTAACACAGATTTTAGTTTTTATGGGCGTATCCCCGCCCCCTTGGTTAAAATTTTTAGGTTTTCAGATTTTTCTGGTTCATTGCTCACCTAGATCTTCTCGTGTACCAAATTTTAGCTCTCTAGCTATAGAGGAAGTGCTTCATCAATTTGATGAGTGTGTCAGTGATCAGTGGTCAGTGAGTATGTCTTAAAATATGCACTTTTTGCACCTCAATATCTGCGGAATCTTTCATTGAAAAACTTTCAAACCTTGCATATTCGGTTACATGAATTTATGCTAATTATGATTTAAATTTCACAATTTTACGGTCGCGGGGAAGTAGAACAGCGGGGGGGGGGGGGGGGGGGGGTAGAAACAGCTCGAATTTCATTCAAATTTCATTCAAATTTGTTCGTATTGTCAAAATATTTCACAATTTCCTCTTTTTGGAATTTGGGGCGTATGAGTAATATTTATAACATATATTAATAATAATACATTACTCATACGCACTTGGTAAAAGAAAAATTACTTTGGATATAAATTTTGAGCTCGTTAATATTGTTACGAAAATAGCCGTCAACAATGTTAAGCAGCATTACACAAAAATATTCCAACAGGGTTAATGTAAATGCTACGCGAAAATATTCCTACAGGGTCAAAGCAAAGAATAGTCTAGAAAGTAGCCAACAAGTAAATAAGCATGCCTAGCTTGATTAAACAAGCAAAAGCAACAACAACAAAAAAAGCGTCTGCTTATTAAGAAGATTCACATATTTGTACACATACATACATGCCAAATTCAAACGAAAAGCAAAAGATAAACAACCACCGTGTGTTGCTTAGTTAATGATGTACACACGTACGCATATGCACATGTATGTACATAGTTACCACATGAACTTAATTAGGCAGCATATAAGATGATAATGATCGTCTAGACATTGCTTGAAACTTCTAGTGGAATTTCTGTGAAATATAAATAGAGGTGACGCATCCAATGAGAGAGTTAGTTGCAGTTGTAAGTCAGTCGCGAACAGTTATAGTTAGTGCTGATCAGAAAGTAGTGAAGTTAAGAACTGGTTAGTCAGTTGATAATTAAGTTGTGAATTAATAATAGTCTGTCGTGGAATTGAGATTATTGTGGAGTCTATCGTGTCGACTGGAGTAAAGGGAACAGCACAGCAAATAGACGTGTATAAGGGTGTAAATAAGGCCAGTGAGTCTTTATTGGTGTATCAACTGTGAGTGTCGGCAGAGTGAGTGCCGTGTGTGACAAGCAGCAGACAAAGAAGTATTGGTGTATCAACTGTGAGTGACGGCAGAGAGAGTCTCGTAAGTGACGAGTAGCAGACAAAGAGGTGTCACGTGAATACTTGCGCAGCCAGCTAGGAGACGTGTGTAAACTACATCGAGGAAGGCGTAGTGGTAACCAGTTGTGAATATTTGTGTGTAATTTTATTAGTTTAAGTTGTATTAGTGTATTTAAGCTCTTGAGTAATTTAGTATAAGTGTATTTGTAAATAAAACTTGTATCATTCTTAACCCTAATTACTACACTCGGCTCTTGTATTCATTTGCAAATCTTCGGATCTACGGAAACGCGTTTTTATAGAGAGAAAAACGTAACAATATGATTTTTATTATTATAATTTTTATATTATTTTTTAAAATGTTGTAAAAAGAATATAAATAAATTCAGAAAAGGTTTTCGTATTAACTGGGCGAATTTTTTTCGGTTTTTGGCGAATTTTCTAGTTGTGGCGGTTTTTCTTATTTTTAAAACTTTTGTTCGCTTTTGGATTTTTTTTCGGTTTTTATTAGAGTTTCCTTTCTTTTCGTTTTTTTTTCATGTTGGCAATTTTTTTTTTTTTTTTTTTGACTTATTTTAATTTCAGAGAATTTTTTAGTCTAGCCCTTCTTTCGTTTTGGGTTTTTTTTTCGATTTTTTGCAATTTTTTTCTGCTTGGCCATTTTTAAAATATTGGAATTTTTTAGTTTAAGCGTTTTTGAAAATTTTAAGAGTTTGCCTCTTTAAGCAAGTTTTTCAAGATACAGCAAAATGTCAAAATAACATAATAAAAGTTACATTAACGGACAGAACATCCTTAAATTTTGATTTTTTTGAATTTTAGTGTTAATTTTTCTCTGATAAAAATAGACTAACTTTGTTAATTTCTAGTGTACTCGTATATATATAATTACATGTATATATTTACATGGCATTTTAATATTTTTCGTTGCTTTTCATTGTTTTCGACTATCATAGCTCTCAAAGCTTTTTGAGAAAATAGCCTGTGACGGACAGCGTGGTAAAAACAATAGGGTTCTTATTCACCTTTATTGTACGGAACCTCAAAAACAAATACATAAGAAACAATTTACTTGAATTTATTTTCAAAACAAAATTTCTGGTTATTAAGTTTTAGTCTTTTCTGAAATGTGAATCTACTTTCATGTCTACAAAACGTCCAAGACATCATGGAACTGAAGATTGTTGTGGAAAAATTCTCCACTTTTCTTATCATATTAAAATTTTTGGAAATGGTGTAAAACTTTTTTCTCTGTCAGAACCACTCATATTGGCCTTGCTACTAAGCTAGTTAGTACTGGCCTTAAATCTTACATTGCATATATTGCAGTCTTTTTTTGTGTGCCTTCGGTGTTGTCACCAAACTAAACAAACTATTTGTGTTAGTTTTGCAAGATGCAGCATACAAAGTCTATTCTCAAAGAAAAAAATAATATGATAAAAAATATCTCAAAAACTTTTTCTTTAAAAAGCCAACAGAATTTGCATGTTAGTTTTATGTTGAAAATTAATTTTACACACTCTTTGTTGTTGTTTTTAAATATTCATACTATGTTGGGCATATGAAGCAAACGACTTGCTAGAACAAATTCTTTTTAGGGAAAGATGGTTATATAGAGAGTAGAAAGAAAATAAAAAACTATCAATTAAATTGGTAGCATCTTGAAAAGTTTTCTCAACTATTTACTTGTTTAAACTTCTAGATAAGGTCATTTGTCATATTCGCATTCTTTGCCTTACAATTTATTTAGTAAATAAATGAAGAAAATATATAATGAAAAAATTTTCAAAATAAAAAGTTGTTTTCTATGTTTTTGTTATTTATGCCTTTAAAGCTTAAGCATGTCAGTCAGAGTTTTTTAAAAATAAAATTTTTCGGAAACTTTAATTTCACATGGAGAGTTCAAAGGAAATTTACTTACTTATTCACTTCCAAGGCGGCCACTTTCATCACTTTTGTAAATACTTGATTTTTGATAATTTTGTCTTTTTAGTGTTCCGTACACCAAAGCAGAAAAGGAACCGCATTATTTTCGCTACGCTGTCCGTCTGTCCGTCAAAGACTATTTAGACAGAACATGTAAAACTTTTGCCGCTGCAACAACAAATACATGACAGTTAAAAATTAAAGAGTTTTAAAAAATTCCAATAATATGCATACATACAATTATACATATATGGACACTTGAAATTTGCATAGTTAGTGTATTTTTACAATGACCACAACAATTAGCACTAAGATTTAAAAATGAACAACATTAAAGGGTGTTCTATCAGTTAATGGGATTTTGAGTATGTAATTTTGACAACTCTGGAAATTTTCAAAAACGATAAAACTAAAAAATCCCAAAATTATAAAATCGCCAAACCGAAAAAAATCATCAAAACACGAAAAAAAACGCAATAAACGTAAACAGCGCCAAAACTTTAAAAAATTGCACGAAACTAAAACAAGTCGCCAAAAACCAAACAAACTCCGAAATGAAATAAAATCGCCAAAATAAAAAAAACCCGCAAAAATGCGACAAAACTTAAGAAATCACCAAAACTAAAAAAAACTAAAACTAAAAAAACCAAAAAAATTCCTAAACCGAAAGAATGCCAAAATACCTATAGTAGTAGATATCTAGTGTCCGTAATAAATCCTTCGTGGGCGAGTCTAAGTTACACTTTACTAAATTTATTTTCTTAAATGTCCTTTGGCTTGCAATATGAGACACTCGAATCAGTTCTTAAACATAAGTTTTGTAAGCAGATATGTATATAATAAAAAGCATTAGCCCACAGAACAAGTTCAAATTTCTAATAAAACATCTTTTAAAAGTTTTTAAATTCTTACAGCCATAATTTATAAATTTTTGTTAACAAGTCCAGAAATAAATGAAATAAGAAAAATAAAATATATAGAAACTGTGTCAAAGCTTAGCGTTTGTCTAAGCAAGCGAATGTAATATTATATATTTTAAAAAGAGAAAAAACCCTCTGCAATATTTGGCTAATTGTTAGAAAATACAGCAGAGCATAAGTAAAGAAAACAAAGAAGGAAAATAATTTATTTTATTATTTTTTTTTATTTAACTAAGGTATTATTTTTATTAAAATTATAATAAATCTTTTACTATAAAGCGGTAAACTAGCAACAAAAACTAACGGCTAAAGTAAATAAATAACTATTTTTTTTTAAATTTTGGTCATAAATTAATAATTATCTTCCTTTGTGCTTTTCTTTTGACCTCAGATAAAATTTAAATTCATTAAAAACCATTCTGACAAACTTTAGTTTTGAACAACTTTATTTTAATAAGCACATATTAATTATTTCATATTAAAAGTAACTAAAGCTTTTTAACAAAGGTACGCTTGCAGAGATTGATGGTTTCTTTTCATGCCTTTTATCCCTTTGACAGTTAAAAATAACACTTAATAAACAAATTAACTTGCAAAAAGTTACAGCAACATCAGCCAAATTACAAACAACGGACAACCTGCTAAAGTTTGTTAATATATATATATATATATATACACATATACATATATATTTAAAAATAAAAACCAACATCAGTTTTTATTACGAAACTTTTCTCCAAAGCCAAACAAACCCGTTTTTTAAACAATTAATTTTTAAGGCTTAAAAGCCAATTAAAGTTGACACATTTCAGGGAAAAAGTTGCAAATGAGCTGATTGTACTTAATACAGAATTAAAATGTGCAACAGTTTTGCAGCAAAAAGAAGTTGTATGACTCTCATGGCAATAAAAAAAAATGAATGAACTATGTAATGAGACACCGCGTAGGAAAGTTGTTCTTTACGTTTCATTTACCTAAAAAGTTGCCCTTTACAAGGGGCAGAATTTCATAAAAATCGGATATATTGTTTCAAAGAGAAAGAAATTTTATCTTACCTCACTCCGTGGTTCTATTTTTGGAAAAATTTATTTATTGTTTTGAATTTCATCAAATTCGGATAGATGGTTTAAAAGAATCAGAAAGTTCCAGTGGTTTTACAGCCAGAGAAAAATCAGCCTAAAATCAATAAAAACCATATTAAATTAATGAAAAAAAACATTAACAAAAGTCTAGTCATGTTGAAATTTCTTCTTTCAACACGAAAAAAAATATTAATTTACAGTATTAATTTATTAATTTTATTTATTTTTAAATATCTCAACATAGATTTTCTACTTTATTGAAAATTATTGAATTATTGTGACGCGTTCTTATTTTTAAGTTGCAACTTTTCCCTGAGTGGAGATTTTAAAAAACATATAACCTATGTGTCCTACTATTTAGCAGAGAGACCTTCAGCTATCAATCCCACTCACCACTTATCCAAGCCACGAAAGTTTTGTCAAAAACACAAACCATATTGGAGCTTCTAAAACTAAGTTAAAAACCCCCTAGTTCCTGGGATTTCCCAGGAACTCCCTGGAAAATTACGGCAGCTCTGAAAATCTAAAAAATTACGTTATTAGTTTTAGCAAAATTGCAACCCTTACCAGTCAAAAGGCTTTGAATGTCTGAAGAATTTTTTTTTTAATGTTTATTAAATTTCTTACAGAAATTCCAAAATCAATTCACTACAAGAACCTATAAAAGCAAATACAGTTCCTTACTTTTTAAATGAGTCTTTACAGACAATTAAACAGCTTCGTAACAATAAAAAACCGCACAATACACTTCTCATATCTTACCAAAGAGACAAAATCATTACACAATTGCTTTGTACCATAAAATAAAAATTCATATTAATTACTTTAATCGTTTACTAAGCACTACAAACGATGAGTGCAACCCAAAACTTTATCGCCTTTTGTTCGTTGGTCTTGACTCATTCATCACAAAGACAGGAAATCATTGAGAAATTTTAGGCCTTAAACTAAAATTATCTACTTCAAAAGTGTCCATCAATTATAAAGGATGTGTATTCTCTATTGTCTATTTGATTTGACTCAATACAAAATAATCTACCAAATAACACAAATACTTAGATGTGCTGCAAGAATATTTACTCAATCCACAAACATTCAATGTGGTTGGGTTACATTACTTCTGCCAAGATTTCATCAGTTGTGTGCATGAATATTTAAGTTTGTGGTTGATCCGGCAGGAATGTGTGCATGTGTGTGTCAGTGAACTGTATGAGTTGATTCACTTTCGCTCTCCACTCACTTTTACAATGCTTTTGTTTTGTTTTTTAACATCAACATGCAAGAATGATAAACTACAAGATTACGCCAATAAGAGAGTTTACCGTTAGACGTGACGTCACACGTCTATTGTAAGAGTTGCCATAAAGGCTGGGAAAAATCAAATGAAAGACTTAAAGCATAAGTATGGGAAACTAAGAAATTTAAACAAAGAAAAAGCAAAAAACAAATTCTATTCTATTATTTTATTTTCTCTACAAAAATTTTTCTTACCTGTTATTGAGAGTTTCTTTTAATTTTTGAAATTAAACTTGTTTTATTAATCTTAACAAAGCGCTTAATTTTGAATTTTTTTTGAGTTATTTAATATATTCTGTGTTAATACATAGCACCAAATTGAAACATACCAAAACTAAAGACTCTAACTATGATACATTTTTAAATAGCTATTTTCTAATATAATTCACACTGAATTTGTTATTTGTTGATTTAGTAATATTTTTTTAATAATATTTTTGTTTAAAATACTAGAAAGTAAAATTTTAAATTTTGAAATATCAAAAATGGTACATAATTTTACCAAGTAAACAAATAACAAATTCAGTGTGAAGGGAACTAATATTTTGTTGGCATAACACCCCTTCTAGCAGGTACATTATACAAATTACAAAAGGAGTGACATATTTATATGTATATATACATCCATAAAAATATGTGTGTATGTACATAAGTCGTACACTTTTGTGAGAGTATGCTCTGCTATAAAAACGGTTAAAAAATTTTAATTTTTAACGTATCGCTGATGTTATGAATGGTAAAGTTTAATGCACCATTGGGTGCGGCTTGAAAAACTCTTTCAGATGATATTTTTTGTTAAATTTTGTCTTGGGAGAAAATTAGCAAAAAAAACAAAAACTACGAAAATAAGCATTTTAAGATTTTGTATATCGGTTAAAAATCAATCATCTAATTACGGATAATATTAAAAAAATGGTAAATACCTACAACAAAAACAATATTGTCTTCTTGTTTGTAAGTAACTGCAAAAGTAAAAAAGTGGGATTATTATATGTCCAATTTTCTTCACCGAACTTAGCAAAACCAGTACTTGTATAGCGGTTGGCAATCCTGCAGTCAAAATAGCTTTAAAGATTTTTATAAAAAAACATAAACCAAATTATCAGCCAATAGAAACGCAGTGTGCGTGACGTCACACGTCTACTATTTTCTCATTTCATTCATTGATCAATATGTAATTACTAATGATATTGCTTGCAGTGTTGCCTCTCTAACAACTGACTGTTTTTAACTTACTCTCTTTTTTTAAGTGTTGTCAGTAAACATAAATAAAAAATTCGTGCTGTTGTTTGATTGTTTTGTATAGTAATCAAATAACTCACAAAAGCACGTGGACTGGATGAAGTCTTCGGTTTATAAAACATTTTGTAAATCTTTCCACACATAAATAAATAGCGTTAAGAAACTATTGAAAATTGTTTTTTAGAAAATTTAGCAGAATTACCTAATTTACATTAAGCATTTCTTTCATGAAATTAGTTGCATGAAAATTTTTTATTTGTCAATAGGAGGCCTCGAAGAGCAACTTATATCAACAGTCTCATTGATATGAATCATGCATTAGCATCATTAATTTCGTTAATGTTAAGTGCTAGATCAATATTCATTTTAGAAAATGCAAAATTATGCCGTTTGAATCGTAATCATGCAGATCACTGGTGTGTGTGTGTGTGTGTGTGTGTGTGTGTGTGTGTGTGTGTGTGTGTTGCATGCACCAGTTGTTCTTGGGAATCCAAACAATAGAACAAATTTCCCTGAGGAACGAACTCAATTGAAATGGCATATAATTCATGATAATGATTTTTGTTAACAGTTGACAAATTTAAATGACTTCATATACATATCGTTGGTCAGAAGTAGAAAGGCCCTAACTGATATAGCTGTAACTTTGCAGGACAGGGTAAAAACATAATAAGAAGCAGTGCAACTGCTTGTAAAAACATTATTTGTTACACTATTGCAATACATTTTTGTGAGGAGATGTATTTGGGTGAAATGTATTGGTATCACTGAAAAACTCAATTTCGTGAAAATTCGAGTGCCCACCGATATGTAAGTATGATCATTAAGCATTAAGCAAACAACATTTTGGATTTTAAAGGAAAATAAATATTTAAGATCGTTCATCAGGAAGCAAGTTACGGCATTTGATATCCATCAAAATTTCTATACAAACACAACTACAATTTTATGAAAATTAGTTCGATATCGATGGCCATAATTTGCCTCCAGATGTATTCGATAGGTTAACTCATTTTGCTATTAAAGTTCTATGTTATAAATAACAAAATTATCGGAATTTATTTAAAACGGTCTTATGCTTCAGGAGTTTGGTCTTAAGGTAACTGGATTATAAAAGCAGACAACACGGAAGATTCATTGAAGTTTAGAACCACGTCATAAACAATATTACTTCAACTCCAAATGTATTCAACAGCAACAATTTTGTATTGTAGCTCCTGAAACTAAAGTAGATTTTCAAATTTCTCAGTTTAAGCTTTATTATCCAGCAAACTAAATATAACGAAAGCTTAGAACAACATAAAAATTTTGTGCCCAGAAAAAAGTATTCACCAATTAATGTTTTCAATAAAAAAAATTAATTGATTCAATTAAATTTTTGTATAATTAATTTGGTGAAAGAACTTATTTGCTATTATCGATTTATTAATAGGTTAACATTCAGTTAATTTTTTAATTGATATTACAAATATTTTAATTGATATTACAAAATCATTTACATAACTTTTTTGTGTGTTCGTACACTAAAGAAGAAAGGTGTACATATCATACCATAATCAGCAAAAAAGCTTAAGCGACATGCTTTTGAATTTAATTATTTAAAGCAAATCGAGTACTTAAGATAAAAAAATAAGCTTTTAATAACAAAGACTCAGTAGTTTTAGTTTTTGATGAAAACATTGAAATTTGGTACAGGACAAACTTCAGGACTTTAAATAAGGCTCGCACATGTTCTTATTAAAATGTCCTTGCAGGCATAGAAAGGTAATTCTGGGGTTGCATTGTCTCTCCCCGTTCCACAATTATTAAAAGATGTGTAAATTACTTATTTTAATATTACTAATAATGACGAATCACCAGCCATAATGTCCTTAGAAAAAATTTCTAGATACTCTAATGAGTGGCATTAGGAAACAAAATGTTGTTCCGTTCTGCTATTGTTGCTCTAATAAGTAATAATTTATTGATCAATTTATTAATAAAAAAAAATATCACAAAATCACTTGACTTCTTCAGGAATATTAAAATTACTTTTTTTTTGCTGGGTATGATAAAAGCGAAAAATATCTAGGCGCACAGCAGTGCGCCAGGCCAAGTTCTGGCCAATTCACGCAGTGTGTATATTTACAGGAAGCCATTCGAGCTGTTTTTAACCCCCTCATAACTTTGTTCCCCGCGACCATAAAATTATGAAATTAAAATCATAATTAGAATAATTTCATATCACCTCATATGCGTAGTTTGAAAGTTTTACAACGAAAGCTTCCGGAGATATAGAGGTGCAAAAAGTGCAAATTTTAAGACATACTCACTGACCACTGACACACTCATCAAATTGATGAGGCACTTCCGCTACAGCTAGAGAGCTAAAATTTGGGACACGAGAAGATCTAGGTGAGCAATGAACCAAAACATCTGAAAACCCTAACATTTTAACCAGGAGGGCGGGGCTACGCCCATAAAAATGAAAATGTGTGCTATTGAGCTGAAATTCGATACAGAGCTAGGTCTAGGTGAGAAATAAAATAAAAAAAAATCTTAAAAGCCGGAAATTTTAGCCAGGAGGGCGGGGCTACGCCCATAAAAGCCAGAATTAAAAATGCTAATGTAAGGCGCTTCATGGAAGCTATTTTATTGAAATTCGGCATATGTACTGCGGTAATGCAAGGCTATAAATTTTTAATTAAAAAAGTGGGCGTTAACACGCCCATACAATTTAAACCTCATTTTAATGCCCTGCGGCTCAGCATATTTAGATATACTATTTATCTAGCTATTATTATCCATTTGTAACGAAACTAGACACCAATAATAAGCACTGACCGAAAAAAATTTTGACTTTGGTAAAGTGGGCGGCGTTACGCCCATAAAAATTTAAAATTAAAAGTTGCGCTAAGGAGTTGAAATTTGATATACAAGTAGGTCTAAGTGAGAAACAAACTAGAAAAATTTAAAAACCCAAAAAATTTACCAGAATGGGCGGAGCCACGCTAATATTGTTTTGAACTAAATACTTAATATACAGCTTTTAATTTAAGCCAATTTAGTGATATCTTGCATCACCTTAAAAGTTGGGCGTAATCACTCCCATAAAATGTTAGCCTTGTGTTTATTATAATCGGTCTAGCATAGTTTAGAAAAAAATTAGCATGAATTATAAGCGCTGTTCAAAACAAAATTTTGATTTAGGAATAGTGAGGAGATGTAATGCTGATAAAATCTAAAGATATAATTCGTGCCAGAGAGCTGACATTTTACACACTAGTCAGTGTAGCTGCGTAGGCCTATGGGAAAATCTTAAAACCAAAAAGTTTTATCCAGGATGCGGGGCACGACGTTAAAATTATAATAGCGATCTTAAATTTGATACACAAATAAATCTAGATAAGAGATCACTAAAAAAAAACCTGAAAACCCAGAAGTTGCTATCAGAGGCCGGAAACAAGCACTTCAAATTCAAAATTAACATACATTTTATTAAAACTTTTCGTACACATTGCACTTATCCAAAAAAAAATTCCCTCTTTTGAAAAGTAGCCATGACTTCACCCATAAATCTTAGCTTTTTCGTTCAGGTACTTCGGCTCAGCAGTTTTTAATTTAGTACTCAGGTATTTCTTGTTAACTTTTTAATACCAAACTTTGCATGAACCATAAGCACTAGAGGATATAAAAGTAAGCGAGGCCAGGCCCATAAAAATTTTACGTAAGCTGACATTTTGTACACAAATAGTAATTGATTTACTCAATCGGACAATCCAAAAATTAAAAGCACCAGCTACCCTATTGAAACTTTGCATACACATTGGGCATATCCTTTTGATTTATGTACTTCGGCTAAGCAGACTTTATTTAACATGTAAATATATTATATAAATATTAACATGTAAATATATATAACATGTAATATTATCTAGAAATTATATGACACCCTTACGATTACAAATTTATATCATACATAATATATTTTTGTGTTAGGTTTTGTGGCAAAGAAGAACCTGGTCAAAATTTATATCTCACAAGTTTTAATGGCCGAAATATTGGATAGGAACTGGGCCGTTTTTCACATTTATGGTTTTGTGAGGATTTCTCTATCTAGCTGTGCAGATTATTCAGAACTGAATTTTTTGCCTCGCAGCACAAACATGTTAATCAAATGTTCTTAAGGTGTATTACACACTAGCTTAATAATGCTGTTGGAATTGTTTGGTTTCTGAAAAGAAAATTAAAGCCCAAATATCTAAAAAGCAAATAGTTTATGTATTTACGACTCGTACATCAATGCCATGCATTTATAAATGAAAGGACATTTGTTTATGCATCAGAAGGCAATTGCTTACTTTAAATATTCAATAAAACTACCATATTACAAAAGAAATTTTTGAGCAAACAAATAGCAATAACAGCAGAGAGCCTCAGGATTTAATTTCGTATTCAGGCAATTCAAAGCGTTAAATATTTTTATATAAAAAGAATGCAAATTACAAAAACAAAGTACATAGGAAATTTTTCAATGCTTATGGTAGAATTAGTAGAATCGTATCGTGAGTTGACGGATCAGCTAACAAAATCTGTAACATTACTAAAACATGTTGCTGTTTATTTAATATGTATCGTAATTGTATGTGAGGTAGGAATCTACAGAAAATATATTTCTACGTCAACTTCTCTCTTACATACATTCACACACATGTATGTATAAAGCGAAGAGAAATACAATAACAGAGAACACATTCGCTCGCAACCTCACGTTTTTATTAACTAACATCCAGAATTGAGAGATGCGACCACTTCAAAAGTAACAGGATACGATTCGACTAAAGGCTCAGTTAGCCGACTGTAATGTAAAGTAGCTGTAACATAGGAAACAGCTGATCGAGAATTTTATATGAAAAGTAGGTTACGTTACATTACATCTCTATAACCATTTTTATTACTTTTCACATAACAATATTGATCAGCTGCTTCCTACTGTTGCAGTTACTTTACATTACAGTCGGCTAACTGAGCCTTAATTCTACCATTACTGTTGCGTTTTAGATAATAAAGCCCCTATTTTCTTATTGGCACCGAAGATTAATTTTTTGAAAGTCAACAAAATATCCATTTAAATGATATACTCGTATAATCTATTTTAGCTATTGACCTCACTTGTTAAAGACAACAAACGTAGTCTGATTGACTGCTAAGACATGTGTAAATTTACTGTCGAAAATATAAAAAAAAAATTTAAAAATTTCTTATTCTAATTTGTTTAATAAAAGCGATGTATAGTTTTCTTGCTTTAGTTGAAGTATCAATTTGTTTTCCCTTTTTAAATCGTTCTAATTATGATATACATATCGTACACTAACCCTGCAATTACATATGTAAGTGATTCCTTGCAAGTTGTGTATACGTATTATAAACGAAAATTTTGATGAAATAGCCGAAAGGCCACTAAGTTGCTCGAATGTTTACACAGTCAGTTGTAAGTTTACTTTTAAAACTTTTTCGAAGCGTACACGTCTTACAAAAATAAATTTGCATTTGAATAAAAAAAATATGTTTATTTCAAAAATATATGAATCCAATATTGCCGTATTGCTAAAATTATAAATTACTGAAAACAATAATTTCTTCAACAACGTTTTTGTCAAAATACATGAAATTCATATGTAAAAACATAATCAATATGCGTTGTTGCACAGTTTTGTTCTTTTTTGAATATTATTTTCTTATAAATACAAAAAATTTATACAAAACTCATTCTCGGTAAAACTGTTCCTTCAATTGTCATTTTACTTACAAAAATTTACTGACAAGGAAATTATGTTGTAAGCTGAGCAGTAAGTACAAAAAATGTGATTGCAACAGTAAGAAATTTTCAATGTATTGAGTTTTTCGAACTTGCACTTACATGTGTAAATGCTAAGTAAGTCATAAAAAGTCACAACTCAAATTTATCAAAATGTTTCTATATTTATTTTAATAAAACAGTTCACTGAACGAATTTCCAATAATTTGGAAAATCTCTTTTGTAACACAATCTTCCTGAACAATATAAAATATCATTATGCCTTTTCTTATGTTATATGCTTGCGTCATTTTTACATTATAAACAGTTTTTTGCCACTCCTCAACATCTAGGGATTTTTGAATTGTGACTGTTTATGATTTAGTGTGCGATATGAAAATATTGAATTTCAACATCGCATAAATCGTTATATAAAATCAATGAGTACTTGTAACTAAATTTTTCTATGCAAAAATGTTAAAATATTAAATCTAAAATCATGTTCGAAATTTAGAACTTAATTTCGAAAATTTGAAATTAGTTTAAAAATTTAAATTTTTAACTAAATATTAAATTTCGAAGCAGTATTTTAGTGGAAATACATTTTTGAAACAGAAAATTAGCTAATTGTGTTATAATTATCGAATTTGGATATAGCGTAAATAGTTATATAAAATCAATAGAGCCTTATAATGTAATTTTTTCTTGCAAAAATGCATAACTATTACATCTAAAGCCCTGTTAAAAATTTCGAACTTAATTTCGAAATTTATAATTAGCTAGGATTTAACGCTGAATATTAACTGTGAAAGCTTTATTTCTATTAATATGAACTTTTAAATGCAATTCCTTTATTTATTAGAAAATTTAAAGGAAGGCAAGTTTTGGTAACTTTATGGTTAAAACCAGACCAGTGCAAATTTACACTAATTATTTTATTGAATTATTTATTTATTTATTATTTTAATCTCACAAAAAAAAAAGGTTAAATCAAAAATTTTACCGAGCATAGCTGCCGAAGCTATCAGTTCATACACTAAATAAAGAATATATGTTCATATTTGCATTAGCAAACTACTTTCGATCCTTTAATAGTCCAAACTAAATTCAGATTATACTTTGTGAGCGAATTATTCGGATATTGCCTTTGTACTTTGTATATGAGTTTGATTTTTCCCGTGCCGGAGTGCATCATCGTGTTTTTTTTTCGATGGCTGCTACACCATCTGCACTTGAATAATGTTAAGTGTTATATAAATTTATTCAATTTGAAGAAGAAAAAAATACTAAAACAGACCTTTTTGAATGTGATCCAGCTAACGAAGAATTATTGCTACATTCCCTAAATGAGTCTAGCTAAGCTAACGAACACTTATCGATTACTAATACATGTAAAAATACTATAATATTAAATATTAAATCATGTTCGAAACTTCAAACTTATTTTCGAAAATTCGAAAATAGCTTAAAAACTAACGGCCTTGTTTATAAAACTTATTCAGGCTTTATAAAGGCTTTTTAAGAAAAATTTTGTATAGAAATTTGTGTTAAAAACGCTTTATAAAGCCGTAATAAGTTTTATAAACAAGGTATAGTTTTTGCCAAAATTTTGAATTCTAAATCTGTATTTAAATGAAGCTCACTTTTTTATTAAGAATCTAAAAAAAGTAAATTTTTGCAACTCAAAATAAAACAAAAAACGAGTAGTAAATAACCAAAAGATAATTGTTTGCTGGTTTAAATGAAATCACATCAATTGCAAAGGAAAATTAAGCGTCTTGTTTTCTGAAAGTACTAAGTAACTGATCTTACATTTTGCATTGATATTTTCGCTAGACAAATATTCTGCTCTACACATTTCTCATCATAAAATTTTTATATATTTAAAAAAAAAAAACCTTAATGCGCTTTTTTTTAATTATACTCCTTATATTATTTTAAAAACGTTTTAAAATATAAAATGTATTGGATATTGTCATTAGCATTTTTTAAAAATCTAAAGTATTATTTCTTTCAGTGTACTTAGAATTAAACTTAGGCCAAACTCATTCAGTCGGCCATTTTTGACATAAAACTAAGATCAAACCAATATTTATTACATGGGTCTACTTGGCATGTACATTCGTTGTTATGTAAGAACATAGTAATATGCATAAAGCTATATCGGAGCTATTGAGTTACAAACTGGGCACCTCTGATGAAGTTTATAACCTTTTATTAGTATCTAAATTTTCATTTCTATTTCGTATGTAACATACAAATGAATCAATCACTCAGCTGTTTTGCTTCATCCCTTAAGATAACTTTTACTCATTAATTTCCTTTTGCGTTAGCATACAACATGCTAAATATTTTAGACAAATGATCTACAATACATGATTTGTGTGCAAAAGCAAATCATTTCTCATCTAAAAACCAGCAAATTTTTAAAAATTCTTATGTACATAAAACTTAACTGCAATGCAGGAGTTTTCCATTCACATACGCACTCATTCATACACACACACACACCATAATAAAATGACGTTGTTTTCCTTAACAAATGTTTGCGTTTCTATTTTTTTTTTTAAATAAAGGTACGATTTCAAAATCTTCAACAACTTTGCAGCGACCTTACTTTGATATGATGGTAAATACCGCATTTACACGAGTTGTACGAGAACAATCATTTCTACTTGCACAAGTCTGCATACCATTTATTGCATGTTTATTCGGACAATATGATGAATGATAATCTCAAGCTCAAGTTGTTATAACCACGCATTCTTTAGTTGCAGTTGTAACCACATAGCCATGCATATAGCTACACATACGTATACACAAAGGAGACATGGAGTTACAAGGATGTTAACAAGATTCTTTATTGCTGTTGAACTTTGAGCAATTAAAAACAAAAGGTACATGTTACAACCACCGGCTGAAATAATACTTTTAGAGGAGAGAAAATAACAACAAGATGTGCCCTTTTTCAGCAATAAACTGACGCATACAGACGCACTAGACCCCTGCACAAGACCACTTACAAGAAATTTTAAGACATGAGGGATTTTTTAAATGCTTTACTACAGCGAAATTTTTTTAAAACAAACGCAATCAGTTTGCAAGACATTTATTTCAGTAATTGCAGATATATGAGTAAAGCAGAAAATACTTCGTGACGGTATACGCATGGGCGTGTATACAAACGTCACATATTGTCTGTATGATATTTAATTTTTCTGCGCACATACGCACACACACATGTATTGACATTAGTTGTATGTGTTTGCTTTAAAGAACCACCCTTAGACACATAATAGCTTACCATCTACACTTACACACACACACACACACCCAAACGTACAATATGCAAAATAACAAGCATACACGCATCAACACTACTTCGTTTGAATGTTTGTTACGAACAAGCAGTTTTCGCGATATCGCTTGTAAACACTCATATACACGTACATCAATACATTCATCATGCTTCGCTTATTAAATGTCGGCATGTATTATTGCTTTAGTACAATACATGGCATGAGAATACATTTGAAAACCAAGACGTTTTTACATTTCAAAACAGTTTACGCAGCCCTCTAATGCGCACATACAAATGCACAAAAATTTTTGCATTTGTTTGCACAATCTTCTACATTTACATAGTAAAGGATTTTTTTCAACAAGCATAAGGATATGTTGATGCATGCATCCATTTTTCTCGTCGTGCATAAACCTAAGCATTCAAGTTCTTTTTGTGTAGGTGCGTGTTTGTGTGTATGTGTGAGCATATGTGTTTGTAAGTGTGTGTGTTTGTCTGCTTATGTGACTGCATGTTGAGCAATGTGCATTTATTTATGTTAAGCCTTGTATCCTTTCACAGTTTGACATGTTCTTTTCTTCATGCCAACCAGCCACCTTGGTATTGTTGGACTGCGCTTGATGGTCTAATTATGCCTTAAGCCTGACGAGAACATCTTATGTGGTCATTAGAATTATTATTTATTTGTAGTTGCAGTTAGTTTGGCTTTGGTCTCTCCCTTTCATTATCATAAAATCTGAAAAACGTAATGTTGGAATGTTGCTTTGAATCTATTTGAGTATAAAATCAACAGTGTCGGCAGTTTGAAATTTAATTTTATAATTTGTAAATTCATTTTGCCGTTTTTGCATACATTCCGTTGCAAATTAATTTATTCATTTTAAAGTAAATAGAAATTATAGAAATTGCACAATGGTCTTTGGTGAAAGAGAAGAAAGTTATTTTTTTTTCTCTAGCAACTGAAAATCTTTGTATTTTTTTCTTCGTTGTAATAGACAAAGCAAGCTGTAACATTTTAATAGATGCTAGTTTTATCCAATCGGAAATTAATATATTCTCTATTCCGTTTTAGAGTTTACACATATTTTATTAAAAAATACAGCCCAGTGGGGTAAACGTTTCACCCTCAGTGACAGACCCGACTAAGCAGGAGGATTTCGATAATAAATTAATATTAAAAATTATTAACTTTTAAGATAAGAAAAATTTTCTTTTCAATTTCTGATGAATAATTTTGCCATAAAATTTTATTAAAACACTCTACTCTGCTGCAAATCAAACTTAAACAGAAAATGTCAAGTCAATTGAAATTCTTGACATGTTGTTTTATGATGAAACTTGAAATTATTTTTTCAAAAAAAAAAAAAATAATAATAATCGGTAACAGTTGTTATATAATGTTACGATTTAGTTTATAAAAATTTCACACATGAAGATAACAAAGAATATTATTCATGCACGTGCTTATATATATTTATGAGCTCGTATGTGATATAACACAAGTAAAATAAATGTGTCAACAATTTTTATGGGTACAATTTAAGTAGCAACAATACACAAGAAGGACAAATTAAATAGTTACACTTCTGCCCCTCAAATCAAAAATAAAAGTAAAAAAAGTCAGTGTTTGCTATTTTTATTACACTTTGTTTTCCTAAATTTTGTCTTGTGTATACAAAAACAAACAGATTTAAGAATATCTCACAACAGCAAAATAAATCTAATGTTCCTAGTAATACATACATACTTATATGTACTTACTTCCTTACAGTCACACACACATTCACACACTCACTGTTAGTTGGTGAATAATTCATAAGTGTTACCTTGTGTTTTAGAATTACTGTAAAAAGAAAATATAAAGTAAAACTAAGAGAAATGAAAAATCATTTACCCCTGCCTAAATCTCGGCACAGTGTTGATTTTATGAATTAAGGACGTCATGATTCGAAAAAGAAAATCCTTTTTTTTTTCATTGTGCTAAGTCTGCTTTTGAGCATAGATTTTATAAATTAAATAAACAGTTTTTTGGTTACTTAACAAGTTTGTTACATTAGAGAAACAAGAAAAAAAAACTTGTTTAAGCTGAAAATAACCAAAACAATATACATTAGGCTTAGGCATTATGAATTTGATGAAATTTTATGCATAAAGGACAAAAAATTAATTGTGTCAAAAAGTAAACGACATCAAGAGCTACAAAATTTAAGTCAGTCATATGAGTTGCAATATATTTATGGCATGTATACATTAAAACTAGTTTAATATCCTTAACACAGTGTAACGATTACTTCTAAATACTCTTAAATTTTTTTCTTTTCAATTATGCAATAGAAACCTGCATTTCTGATTGTAAAGAGACTAGAGTTCTTCATTTCGCAGCCGTTTTTAGACTTTTATTTATTTTTTAGCTGTAAACTATACCCCAATGTATGAATTCCATAACGGAAGACGTGTGCGTGTGTGTGTTTGTTTGTTTGGGTATCAAACACATACACGAGTATCTACAATCATATACATATATACACTCATGCGAAAAATATTCAAACTATAAAAGATAAAATGGAAAAAAAATATATTTTTGTTGGAAGCCACTAAAAAAAATTCTGCAAATATAAGAGACGTGCAGCAACATATTGTTCATGTTTAGTTGATAAAGAACGAAAATTTGGAGATTCCATTGTGGCGTGAAAACAATCGTCAAATCGTCAACAAAAACAAAAAAAGCTGAAGGAATGACACTGCATATCCCAGCAAAATTATTTATCGTTCTTTTATGAAAATTACAGCAATTTTTTTGCACATTACTGTGAGATAAAATAAAATGCACTGCGATAAATAAAAGAATAGTTTGCTTTAACGCCAAAAAATATAGGGCCTTATTTTGTATAATTTTTTGTTCTATTATATATAAAATATGCCAATAATTAGCATAGCGTTTTTCAAAGTAAAGATCATAATGTTAAGACTGCATGACTTAGCAACACCATTAACCTTTTTTAAATATTTTATACCAATTCAGACTTTCCGCCTGGATTTTTGTTTTGCTTGTTTTGAAAAGATTTTTGATTGCGGCTTCCAAACTTATTACGTTTATATATTCTGATTCTCAATATAGTATCAAGAGTATTGCAATAAAACATACGAATTTTGTTAGCTAAATTAAAAAAAAAAATTCGGTTGGAAAAGTTCCAAAAGCAGGAACGAAATGCATATATACAATTGCTTAACCATAAAAACAAGCCAAATTTTCAAAATATAATATTTTACTTTGACAGGAAGCCCGTGTTACGTTAATGTTATATTCAAATCAGATGTTTTGTTAAACTCTTTCACTAGCTCGTTACTATCTTAAACTAGACAAACACAAACCCATGATCAAACCCATATAATTTAATTAGGTTTTATCAAAGATTTGTATCAAAACTGATTCAAGTCCGACTCTTTTAAAGGATGACTTAATATTCACTGACCCGTCCGATAAAGCTAACCTACTAGCCTCTGCCTATGCTAGAGAGAGTATCCACTACTATGCCTAAGATATTCTTTCGAGCTCCGGCAGTAAAAAGGGTTTTGTCGGAACTCAACATAAACAAGTCTCCCGGGCCGAATGACATTCCAGCACTGGTCTTGAAACAGTGCTCCTCGACGCTAGTAAGTCCATTAGCCAACCTCTTCAGCACGTTGTACCATATTGGTGAGTTCCCAGTGTGTTGGAAAATTGCTAATGTTACGCCAATCCCTAAAAAAGGAGAAGCTACTAACCCTGAAAATTATCGCCCAATCGCAATATGCTCTGCACTTTCCAAAGTGATGGAAAGTATGGTAAATTTCCATCTTGTAAGGTATTTGGAGTCCAACAGCTTACTCAACGACCGGCAGTATGGATTTCGTAGAGGCCACTCTACGGGAGACCTACTAGCCCTCCTCTCGGAGAAATGGTGTAATTCAGTCCACCATTTTGGCGAAAGTAAGGTGGTGGCTATAGATATCTCCAAGGCGTTTGATAGAGTGTGACATGGTGCACTTTCGTCAAAATGTATTGCCATTGGTGTCGGTGATAATTTCTCTCGTTTCTTATCGAGTTTCTTCAGGGCTAGCACTATAAGAGTTGTTATAGATGGGATCTCATCAAATGAGTTCAAGTTAAATTCAGGGGTACCGCAAGGTTCCGTTCTTTCACCAACTCTATTCTTTATCTTTATAAACGACCTTCTATGTGAAACTTTCAACCATATCTACTCTTTCGCGGACGACAGCAGCATTTGCCATTCTTTCTCATTCAGCAATAGACCTAGTCTGCCGCAGGTTGAGGCCATGCGTCAAACGATTAATGAGACTTTAAACTATGATTTAGAAAAAATCTCTGAATGGGGTCATGCGAACAGGGTCGACTTTAACGCCCGTAAGACCCAATGTTGCATGGTTACTAGTGATGAGCGATACCGATATTTTTTAATAATGTTGCTCCTTGTGAACATGATTTCTAAATGGCTGTTCTTTTAAACTGTGACTGTGATCACAGTTGAGCAGTATTTTGTTTGTAGCAGTTCTGTTATTTTAAGAAAATCTAATAAGAAGAGCAGCAGCGAAATTAAACAGTGACTGTGATCACGGTTTAACACATTTCAGCTCTTCTGCTTTAAAACAATGCTGCCCACAGAGAGAAAACCGAGAGAAATGTATAAGCGTATGTGGATTAATTTGTTTAAAAAGCCGATTGATGTTCGGCACTCTAGCGCTTCTCTGGCCAGCAGTGCTTTAAAAGTATTTATTAGTATTGGTGTTTTTATAAATGCTAATAAGAAGAGCAGCAAGAACAAGCAATTAGCAATCAACCCCGTTCAAATATTGAGAATAAATAAAAAAAAAATATAAGAAGCAGAGAGACAATAAAAGCTGAAGGTATAAAAAAAATTAATGTGGTAGCTTTATTTATTGTAAAGTAAGCATGCAAGAACAATCACAGTTTGTATGAAAGAACTATATTTATTTTCAAAACCTGTTACATGATAAATTCAGTCACATTTGTGATTTGTGATTTTTCAATTGCTGTGAAAAAGTAACAGGTTTCTAAATATCGCTCAACTCTAATGGTTACACATAGACGCATGACCGAAAATGCAGTTGCCTCTGTAACTATGGGGGGGTATAAGTATTAAGGAATCAGATGCTCTTGATGGTCTTGGCATGAAAATACGAGTGATGTTCGTTGGACTGAACACATTTTTCAAATTGCAAAAGAAGCATTCAAGTGCCTCGGCTTTTTGAAACGGTGCAAACGATATTTCACCCCATCTGATCTCCTTACTATATATTTATACCACTTATATCCATCCGAAAATGGAATACAACTCTCATGTATGGGCCGGCGCTTCAAAGTCTATTTTGGGGCTGCTCGTCGACCGCGCACAGGAGAGGGCGAAGAAGCTCATCGGTGACAGTAGGGTATCCAACTCTATTGATTCATTGGAGCATCGACGCAATGTGGGATGCATTTCATTGTTCTATCGTTGCTAAAACGGAATGTGTTCCAATGAAATTAGGGAACTTGTTCCTGAAACCCGCACATTCCTTTGTGGTCGATTGGCCAATGCATTGCACTACGCATTACAGAGAAAATTCTTTTTTTAGCCGCACTGTTCGTATGTGGAATCAACTACCTGCGGAAGTCTTTCCTGTCACTACCAGCGTGGGAAGGTTTAAATCGAATGTCCACAGACACTACTCCCTCTATCCTCCTTCCCTATAACCTATTTTCCTAGTTCTAGCACAATGCATTGCATGAGTAAGGGTTATCCCCTGAGTGCTGGTCCTATTAAAAAAAAATAAAAAAAAAACAAACAACTTCAATACAAGTCTTCAAGAAACTGTTGCCAATATTCAGAACCTCAGCATTGAGTTTTATGTTTTTATGTTCAAGCTATAAGATTATTGTTTCTTACTTAATTTACTTGGATTGAACTTTTAATGCAGCTTATTTTCGACACAAACTTATAATCACACCCATCTTAATTGCGACTGACTGAGGGCCAATTTCACCAACTCTATTTAAATATCAATTCATATTTAAATGTAAATTTTGATTAATTTTTGTATGGAAAAATTATTTTTAAATATGAATTGATATTTAAATAAGTTGGTGCAATTGGCCCTGAGTGGGTTCGACCCAAGTATAATTCACCATACAGAAGGTTCTAGGATAAATTAGATGGTGAATAATGTTGTCATCATAAGCGTTGGGGTCTAACAAGATGATTCGATCATGTTTTTTTATTTTGAGATTATGGCATTCAATACTGAACCATATTATTCAGTTGCAAATACCATAATCTCAAACTGAAAAGACGTAATCGAATCAGCTCGTTATCGAAAGCGACGATAAGACCACCGAATTGTCATCAATGCTGAATATAACCCATTAACATCCAAAAATTAACCCATAAATAACAACATTGCATACATATATGCATCAAATTAAAATTTGAACAAAACATTAGCTAATTATTTAAATGTACTTTATTTAGTAAATTTAAATGAAAAAATCCTCTTCATTTTCATTAAACAGTTATTTTTATACAGGGACATGCGCTGTCACCCAGTACCTGGAATCAGTAACTTTTTGCAAATCGAAAATTGTTATATTTATCGATATATTTGTTAGCTTGCGGTAACGATAATGTAATTTGAGAATTTCTTTTGTACCATAGTGTACATCTCTGTTTTACTCACATTTTAATTTTAATTTCAAGCGAAAAGCGTAAAGAAAAATTAAAGAATTTGAGCTAGTGATTTTACTTTTTCACTTCAACTGACAGCGAATATAGTTAAATTCGTTACAGGATAGCAAAGTCGACAAATAATCGTTATATTTATTATAGTGATACAATCATCGTAGCAAAAATTATTGAATCAAGGTTCAGCTCTTGCGCTGGGTCGCAAATTTTCCTTTACTTATGTAGGTTAGGAAGAGCGGTGCTATAACGTACTTCCACTCGGGGACCCAACTGGGTCCGTTGTGCTCATATAAATTTAAAAGAAAATTGCATTTCAGGATAAAAAAAATATAATGAAAAAAATTAAAGTAAATGTTAGTTGAAGCACATGAGTCAGAGAGTGGCTCACAAAGTGAAGCGCATTCAGCATCACTGAATTCAGTATTGAAACTTCATTTTGTTTGACGACTGCAAGAAAAACAATTTTATAAAAAGATATATTTGCGTGTTTGTGTTCCTTGATTGCCTTACGAGAAGACAATGCATCAGGGTTGCATTTGATTTGGTCTAATAAGCACAACTTTACTCTTGGCTACCGCAAGAGCCATAAAATTGTGAAATCATTCTATTGGTAAATAATACAAAGCATTAATTGGTGCATTGCTGCAACTTATAATCAGGGCTATCGTGAATAAAATTCCATGTGAAATTCTTCCGTGGAATTATGTCCAACTAATAGCAAGTAATAGGGAAAACAAAAAAATTCTAATTGGAAAAGGAAAAAATTTCACGTGGAATTTTATTCATGATAGTCCTGAATATGTTTTTTTTTCTTTTTTTTAGGGTTCAGTACACCAAAGGTGAAAAGGAACCCTATTGTTTTCGCTACGCTGTCCGTCTGTCCGTCAAACGCTACTTTCTAAAGAACCGTAAGAGCTCCGGACCTGAAATTTGGACAGAGTTTGTAGAACCTTGGCTGCTATAAAAACAAGTACATGAGAATTAAAAACTAAAGGGAGTTCCAAAACGAGCAACGAAAAATGTTAAAATCCCTTATAATATACGTACAATTGTATGTACATATGTATATTGACACTTGAAATTTGTAAAATTAGTGTATTTTTATATAGACTACAACAATTAACACTAAAATTTAAAAAAAAAAATTAAATTAAAGGGTGGTCCATCAGTTAATGCATTTTTGACTATGTAATTTTGACAACTTTCTGTATTTTGGAAACCGTAAGAGGCAAACTCTTGAAATTTTCAAAAACGGTAAAACAAAAAAAAATCCAAAAATTATAAAACGCCAAACCAAAAAAAAAATCGCCAAAAACGAAAAAAGCACCAAATTAAAAAAAATCCTAACATTAAAATAAATCGGCGAAACCGAAAAAATCGACAAAATGAAAAAAGCGCCAAAATGAAAAAAATCGCCAATATTAAAAAAATCGCCAAAATGAAAAAAACGAACAAATCGACAAAACGGGGGAAAAAAGTGCCAAGACTAAAAAACGCTCAAAACCGAATAAACCCAAAAACAAAAAGAGCCAAAACTATTTATTATATAGGCTAAAGTTCGTACTGAATTTCAGATCTAGTGTCCGTACGGAATCCTTCGTGCGCGGGTCAAAGTTAAACTTCACTGAATTTATTTTGTTTTGTTATGTTTGTTATGTTAAATTGTGGAAGATGAAATCATGTTATGTCATTTAAAAGGCATTTTCACAGAAATGTCAATTTTCATAGCGTGCGACACCAAACATAAATGCATGTTTTTTGTTTTAAGAAAATTTTTTTATTTTTTTTACTTTTTGCATAATTGTGTAGGCCGTAAGCAGCTCTAAATATGATAAAATTTTAGAAAAAAATAGAGTGAAGCTTAATTGCTTGCTATTGCACATGACATAAAAGTAAACTTATTCGTTGAAATGCCTTTTTATATCTCCGTTTCATATTTTCTTTACCGTTACTTGTTAATAGTATTTGTTAAACTTATCCTTATTATTATTTCATACGTCTGATATTGAAATATTTATCACTCATTGATCGATGTTTTCCATTAAAGTCATTGTTGTATAAAGCCAACCATAAGGAATCAATTTCCTAAAATAATCACCCTTACTCCAGTTGTCGACATCGACGTCACTTTAACACAATACCAAAAAATTGGGCCTTGTGTACACGTTATCGAAAATAAATGACTCCTGTTGGCAGGTTTGTGCTACTTTCTAGACTTTGTGGAGCGGAAATAGATTGCCATTGGCACAAAATTGTTCTCGAGAGCGGCTAAACAAGCTCCAATATTTTGATATTGTGTTAAAGTGACATCGATATCGACAACTGGAATAAGGGGGTAAGAGCTGAATATAAGGCTAGTTACATTTTGCAATTCAACCTGGGATGGGTAGAACTTATGCTGCATTTTTTTCTCATCTAAATTGCATAAATAAAGCGTTATATTAAAATCACAAAAAAAACATAATGAACTTTAAAATGTAGAAATTATAAATTTCTCAAACTCATTCGTTTATATTGGGCCAACAAGTAAAGTCATTCTCGCAGTTAGCAGTGCTATATTGAATTTAACTTTATTTTATTTAAAACTAAACTTTTAATGGAAATAATTTAAGCCTCGAACAGAATTCCTTTTTTAAAATTATGAAAACCCAAATTAACTTATCATGACCATTATAATTTCATAATTATGGCATGATTATCATTTTTATAAATATAGTTAAAAGTTTAGAAAATATGAGTAAGATTTTGAGCAAGTTACAGACTTTTACTCATTATTAGTATAAACATAATGTCATGGAACCAATCACATTTGTATTCCTCGTTTGTGTGTGTGTGTTTTTTTTTATTTATTTTTAAATATGCTGCTGGGTGACCAGCAAAAAATATTTCATAGTTATTTCTCTGTAAGTGTTAAAGATGAAGTAAACAAACTTCTCGCAATGAAAATATCATCAACTAACTAGAAAAAAAAAGAAAAAGAAACGAAACATTGTTTGCGTAGTAGTGATTGCTGGCTTTGGTAATAAAAATGCGTAAGAAAAACAAAAGTGTTTTTGTCAAGGAAATGTACACTGAACACAACAGGCTCAGTTTTATTCTAATATAAAAATGAATTTCTTACACCCGTAAGAATGTAGATGTGAATGTGTGTGAGTGTGTGTGTGTTGAAATGTGTTTTATAAAATTCCCTTGAGAGCTGTTTACTTTTATGAGCCATGTTACTCTTCACATTGGTGTAATTGCTGGCTGTTGATTTTCTTCATTTATATTTTGTTTTTATAATGAACAAGTAAGAGTGCTATATTCGGCTGTGCCGAATCTTATATACCCTTTACCAAAGTTCTTCTTTGTAGTATAGAGATTCATACATAAGCACATACATAAAACATAAACAAAAAGAAATAAATAATTTGACCTAGTTACTTTTATGTAAAAAAAAATTTATTTTCAAACCCCAAAATCATCATTTTAGACTTTTCTGATTCCTTATACCAATCTAGTAGTTCTTAAAAAAATATAAAAAGTGTGTTAAGTCAAAAAAGAAAATTAAAAAAAAAATGTTTTATTTATTTACTTTAATATCCAGAAAAAAATTCAAGGTTTCCAGCTCTGGAGCTGTGGTTTTATTTTTATAGTTTTCTAGAAAAAAACTTTTATTTCCAAAACGTAAAATATATATAATTTATAAAGGCAAATATAAAAATTACTTAGACTTAGTTACTTTTATATATCACAAAAAGTGTAACCTTTCCAACCCTGAAATCATCCTTTTTAATTTTTCTGATTTCTTGCGCCATTATTTTTCTTTTAAGAATATAAGATATGCTTAATTTTTAAAGAAAGGGAAAAATTTGTTTTACTCCAAAAAAAAAAATAAAGTTTTCCAACCCTGGAATAGCGTTTTTAAATTTTTAATTGTTTTTTTTTTATTTAAAATACTAGTTTTAGTCGTACTCAATCATAAAATAATTTTATTTAACAAAAAAAAAATAAAAATTAGTTTTCGGTAGTTAATTTTTTATATCACAAAGAGTGAAAGTTTCCCAACCCTGGAATTCTCCTTTTTGATTTTTCTGATTTCTTATACCAATCTTTTTTTAAGAATGTAAAATGTGTTTAATTTATAGGGAAAAAGGAAAAATTTGCTTTAGTAAGATACTTTTGTATAAAAAAGTAAAGTTTTCCAACCCTGGAAACGTGTTTTAAATATTTTTAAATTGAAATACCAATTTTATTTGTACTTAAACATAAAATAAAATGTCTCAATCATTATGGGCACGTGACAAAAATATGTTCACTTGGCAATCACTGTTCACTTGGCAATCACTAATGTTTGAAAACCAAATAAACGGGAGAATGCAACAACAAAGTAACATAATATCCACTACTATAATACTTATATGTATGTACCGACGGTACATCGAATAAGTAAAAATAATTAATGTGATGATCGTAAAAGATAAGCAAGAATAGTTAAACATATGAAGGTAGAGTAATGTAACTTCGTGCTAACCTAAATAGAACAAGTGAGAGTGCTATATTCGCCTGTGCCGAATCTTATATACCCTTTACCAAAGTGCGTTTATGTAGTATAGAGATACATACATAAGCACATACATAAAGTAATTTGACCTAGTTACTTTTATGTGCAAAAAAAAATTGATTTTGAAACCCTAGAATCATCAAATTAGATTTTTCTCATTCCTTTTATCAATATAGTAGTTCTTAAAAAAATATAGAAAGTGTGTTAAGTGATAAAAAAAAGGGAATTCCAAAAAAAATGTTTTATTTAGTTACTTTAATATCTAGAAAAAAAGTTCAAGGTTTCCAACTCTGGAGATGGGATTTTTATTTTTATATTTTTTCAAACCAAACTTTTTATTCCAAAACGTAAAATATGTATAATTTATAACGGAAAAGATAAAATTAATTAGACTAAGTTACTTTAGTATATCACAAAAAGTGTAAGTTTCACAACCCTGAAAGCATCCTTTTTGATTTTTCTGATTTCTTACACCAATCTCTTTTTTTAAGAACATAAGATATGTTTAATTTGTAAATAAAAGGAATTTATAAGAAAAAAAGTTAAGGCTTTCCAACCCTGGAAACGTCTTTTTAATTTTTTGAAACTTTTTTTTATTTGAAATATTAATTTTATTCGTACTCAAGCAAAAAATAAGTTTATTTTATAAAAATAAACAAAAATTAATTTTCGGTAGTTAATTTTTTATATCACAAAGAGTGTAGGTTTCCCAACCCTGGAATCCTCCTTTTTGATTTTTTTGATTTCTAATACCAATCTTTATTTTTAAGAATATAATATATGTTAATTTATAGTAAAAAAGGAAAAATTTGTTTAAGTATGTTAGTTTTGTATAAAAAATAAGGTTTTCCAACCTTGGAAACGTCGTTTTAATTTTTTTAACTTTTTTTATTTTGAAATACCAAATTCATTCGTACCGAAATGTAAAATAAATTTATTTTATAAAAAAAAATAAAAATTAGTTTTCGGTAGCTAATTTTTTATATCACTAAAAGTGTGGGTTTACCAACCCTGAAATCATGGTTTTTGATTTTTCTGATTTCTTATACCAATCTCTTTCTTTTAAGAATATAAGATATCTTTAATTTTTTTTTTTTTGCTTTAGTAACTTACTTTTGTATAAAAAAAGGTAAATGTTTCCAACCCTGTAATCGTGTTTTAAGCTTTTTTAAATTGAAAAACCATATTTATTCGTACTATAGTATAAAATAAGTTTATTTATTTAAAAAAAAAATTAAAATTACTTTTCGGTAGTTAATTTTTTATATCACAAAAAGAGTAAGTTTCCCAACCCTGGAGTTATCCTTTTTAATTTTTCTGATTTCTTACTTCAATCTCTTTCTTTTAAGTATATAAGATATCTCTAATTTATAGAGAAAAAGAAAAATTTGCTTAATTAAATTTTATTAAGTTACATTTGTATAAAAAAAGTTAAAGTTTTCCAACCCTGGAAACATCTTTTTAATTTTTTAAAGTTTAATTTTTAATTTGAAATACCAAGTTTATTCATACTGAAGTATAAAATAAGTTTATTTAATAAAAATAAATAAATAATTAGTTTATTAATTAATTAGTTAATTTTATATATCACAAAAATTGTAGGTTTTCCAACCCTGGAATCATCTTTTTTGATTTTCTGATTTCTTACATCAATCTCTGCACTTTAAGAACATAATATATGCATAATTTAAAGAAAAAAGGAAAAATTTGTTTTAGTAAGTTACTTTTGTATAAGAAAAAAAAATCAAAGTTTTCCAACCCTGGAAACGTCCTTTTAATTTTTTTGATTTTTTTTTTAAATTTTTTTTAAAGTGAAATACCAATTTTATTCATTTTGAAGTATAAAATAAGTTTATTTAATAAAAAAATAATAAAAACTACTTTTCAGTAGTTATTTTGTATGGCAAAATGCGGTTTAAGTTTCTGCTCGATTTTGCTGATTTTCAATACCAATCTTACTTCGACCATTTCTGACCCACCAGTCCAAGACCGAAGTCTCTAGCTTTTCTGGGAGCTTCGGAAAACCGATTTCACGTACAGACAGAAGGACAGACGGACTGACGGACATCGCTTATTTGTCTTCCCTATGCATAAGGATCCAGAATATATATATATATACCTTATGGCTCGCTTATTAATATTCTGGAAATTACAAGCGGAATGACAAACCTATATATGCCATTTTACCATTTTTTGGTAAAGGGTATAAAAAGAAATTTATGTAAGTTTTGATTTTTTTTTATATGAAAATTTCATTAAACGAAATCATGTGTTAATTTTTTATGTATATTTTCCTGCTTTTCATTGTCGGTTTTTATTTTTGTAAATATTTTAAGCAGATGTTTGATTTTTTTTTTGTGTGAAAAATAAAAGATGTATTATGTTTTCCTTATTTTTTTAATATAATAACTTAAACCACTTCTTTGATTATTTAGCCACAGAGTAGAAGGAAATGCAATAAGATAAATTGTACTTTAAAAATCAAATTATAAAACTCTTTGCAAGTCCATATCTATACATCTTTTTTTTAGTAGTTATACAAGAATATTTTGATATCAAGGCTTTTGTTAGCAAACACCAACAAAGAAAGGAATAAAAGAAAATGTGCAGGATATTCTGGTGAAACGATTTAAATGTATTGATTCGTTGCTGGGAAATTATACGTTTCAATTTCAAATTAAAACTTAAAAAATTAATTTTCTGTTAAATTCTTATTAATTCTCACTTGTTTTAAAATATTTTTAAATTTCTGAGAAAAATTTATATTAGGACAAGTTAAAATTAATGCTATGCCAAAACCCGATTATTTGATCTGGCTTGGATGCGGTTATTGCAACTAGTTTTAAGTAGTAAAGTATCTAATTTTTTTTAGAAATTACACTCTATCAAATTATGAGTAAAATAGTTTTTCCCTGCGTAGAATGTTTAATAATCCTCATAACAAAAAATATTTGTCTTCAGAACAACTGATTCAATTACAAAATCTCGTATAAAAAAAGAAAATCAGATTTAAGTTAAAATCCAATTTTGGTTAAAATCCGGTTTTTCTAACTGATTTTTACAAACCTACTCTATTTCTTTCTTTGTATGTGTTGGTATGATTGATTGTTTATAATGAGTAAGTTTATACTATATGAATGCCTTTTATCATACTACTCTCCTACATCAATGTTCTTCTGTTTGAATTTCATGTGTTCTGCAATCGCTGCTCATTAAGAATCACTTCCTTTACATACTGCTTGCATTATATATTTCCGTAATGTATTGAATTTACATTACTATTAGTTTGTATAAACGAAACCAAATATCTGAAGACGAAAAAAAAACATTGATGAAAATCCAACACAAATATTGAAAAAATATATAAAATACCAAAATAAATTTTCAATAAACAAAATGATAAATTGTAAAGGATTTTTATATTTCTTCCAATTCTGTGAGCAAATGATAATCATATATTAAATTCCTAAACCATTTTTATCGCACAAGCAGAGAATAATAATATAAAAAGGATTTCGTTTTATTATTGCAACTATACTCGTAAACATCGTTGCATTATAATTAATAAAAATTCTCCAAAATACAGACATTTAAAAATAATATAGGAAAATAAAAAAGGAAACATGCCTTCAAATACTTGACAACAAAAATATTCGTGATTCATTTTTTTTACAAAACTCTAAATCCTCTTAGAGCAGGTCAGGCGCAATACGGAAGTAAAACAACTTCCGGAAAAACAACAACAACAACGAGGAGTATCACATATCTATTTTGTCAAGATTATATATAATTTAATAGTATATAGTTTTTCGTTTTCATTCGTAACCATCCACCCGGCAGTATGAGGTATATTAAATTGAGTGCATTCGAATTTCGAAGTGCTTTAAGAATTCCTCCTTTTCTACAACTTAAGGAAAAATGTGTGATATTGATTAGGATGTAAAAGTTCATTTAGATATCTTAAAAATTCAAACCAAAAAATAGCTGAACTTCTTAGAAAATAACGCCACAAAACTATTTTTTCTTATATTTCCCTAAAGCGCCATCTACAGTCCTTTTAAAAACTTCATTGATAGATAGATTGCTTTATAGTTTTTTATTCTAATTTATACTTCACTGTCCAAAGTTTTGCTTCAACTTCAATAAATTGCAGTCAGAATATATTAGCTCACATATTGTTCTATTGATTTATGAAGTCTCAACTAAATAGAAAAGAAACTACTTCAATCAATACTTTTAATTGAAAGAAAGATCTATTAAACATTTAGTTGTGCCAATTAAATTTTTTAATAAATAAATATTTCAACATAGTAATATAGTAATTAAATATTAAAGCAACCAAAAAATAATTGATTCAATTAAAATGTGGTTAATTAATTCAGTTAAACTATTAATAAGTTCAAATAAATTTAAAATGATTCAATTAAACTTTTAATGGATTCAATTAAACTTTCAATTGATTCAATTAAAGCTTTATTTGATTCAATTAAACTTTCAATTGATTCAATTAAACTTTTAATTGATTCAATTAAACTTTTAATTCATTCAATTATTTTTTAATTGATAATTTGAATTGTTTTTAATAAAATATAATATTTAATGGGAAAATAATTTTTTCTGCATAAATTAAGAGATCTTTGCAGGCCTACTTCCAGGGAATTTATGCAATACACCTCTCCTAGAACTGCTGGTTACTTTATTTCCATATTTATGAGTATATTTGTAGCACACACACACACACACACACACACACACACCAGGAATTTTTAATTACAATATGTGCAATTTCATAAAACTATCTACCACTTCTGTTTTGTTACCGGAAGCATATTTATTTTATTTTATTTTTTTTACTTCTTGTACCTTCTGTGTTCTATAAAATGTTCATGTTTCGTTTAGTATGCAACAATACTCAATCAACTTCAATTGGCAGGAACCATATGGCCTACTCATATGGAGCAGCATTAATTAATTACTAAAATATGGATGTATTTAAATTTATGGCAATAAAATTTGGTTAGGAAAATTTGTACTAAAAAAGAGGTGGAACAGAAAGTACTTGTTCAGTGGAAGGTGCCGGGGAGAATGCAAGAATAGATTTTTCTTTATAAATAGTAGCCCAATTCACAATCTTGTGCAAATGGTCTTGCATCGTTGCAATTCACCGCAAGATGAGTTCCATGAGTCAAACAGAATTACAGTTCTGTTTTTTTATTGAACCAGCATTCATGGGATAATCCCTGCTCATGCAATGCATTGTCTTAGAACTAGAAAAATAGTTTATAGAAAAGGAGGATAGAGGGAGTTGTGCCTGTGGACATTCGATTTAAACTTTCTCACGCTGGTAGTGACAGGTAGTACTTCCGCAGGTAGTTGGTGCCACATACGAATAGTGCGGCTAAAAAAGTAATTTTCTCCGTATTGCGTAGTGCAATTTATAGATCAATCGACCACAAACATATGTGCTCTGAATGAGGTACGGGTTATGCATATAAATCTGCGGGTTTCAGGAACAAATTTCCTTATTTCATTAGAACACAAGCCATTGTAGTAACGATAGAACAAGGAAATGCACCCCACATTGCGTCGATGCTCCAACGAATCAATTAAGTTTTCATTTCTTTGTTGTTTTGTTTTGCTGGAAGAAATATCTTAGTATATATAGATTGTAGTTTATATTAAAGTATATTTTATCACAATTAATGGAATGTGACCAACCGTTTAGACAAGGAGTAACCAGACCCAATGAGCTTCTTTGCCCTCTCCTGTACCCAAGCTATCGGTAGTGCACGGGTGGAGTTAAATAAATTAATTAATAAATAAAGTATAAACAAAAGGGTATACCAATAGAAATATATAAATATTTGTGTATCTCTTTATATAGACATGTCTGTATGCCGTGTAAGTAAACATTTCTATATATACAATTTATTTCAACAATATTAATTTATTTTTATTTCGAAATTAACGCACAATAAATATATGATTAAAAAATAAAATAGTATTATTATATTAAATAATACTGTGGTCGTATTTAACAATATTAATATAATATTAAATCATGGTATGGTAAGTCTCAATTATATTTTACTCGCATCTAACAATAGTGTTGTCATATTTACAATATTAAGATTAGGTGTAACAAAGTTCATTGTTTTTGTAGATAATATTATTATTAACTCAGATAATAATTTTATTAAAGTTTGATTTTCTATTAACAATATATGATTTAACTGCAACCATATAACTCAATTATAGTATGTTTGAATTTGACTATGGTTACCTCAAGTATATTTTTTCTTTGCATGCACCGTTTCAAAAAACCGAGGCACTTGAATGTTTTTTTTTTTTTTGCAACTTGAAAAATGTGTTCATTACAACGAACGTCACACTGGATTTTCCTGCCAAGAATATCAAGAGTTTCTGATTCCTTAATATATATACCCCCCATATTTACAGAGGCAGCAGCATTTTCGGTTATGCGTCTATGAGTAAACATACAACATTAAGTCTTACGGGCGTTGAAATTGACCCTTTTTGCATGAGCCCTTTCAGAAATTTTTGCTAAATCGTAGTTTAAAGTCTCATTCATTGTTTGTCGCCTAACATTAACCAGTGGCAGGCTAGGTCTATTGCTGAATGAGAAATAATGGCAAATGCTGCTGTAGTCCGCGAAAGAATAGTTCTGTTGAGTTTTCTAATACAAATTTTATATTCAATGTTCATAATGTCCGAACGAAATGTTAAATTCAATTTATTTGCGCTGTACATTGTCTAAAAATTTTTCATTAGCCATTTGAATTGTACAAACTGAGATTGATATTTCCCCTATCTCTAGCACCAGTCAACTTATCCATTGTTAAACTGTATTTTTGATCATTCGATTTTTCATGCCTCAGACATTGTGCTTTAATCTGTTTTTTGTTTTCAAAGTCATTTAGTTTTAACTGCATTTCAATTGATTAACTTATAAATTGAAATTACGTTACACTTCTAATTAAAAACTCATCAAGCCATTGTGAGTTGTAATACAATAATTTGTAATGAATCAGTTCTTACAAGTGCAGCCATTAATTTTTGTTCACGTTGTAACGAGCTTTGAATTATTTACTCATGACCTTTGGCCTTTTAAGCGATGATCGTATTATAAATGATTGATAAAATAAAATTAAAATCGTTTTTTCTGGTCGGTTTTCGGTTTCGATTATTTGACTTTAAAACCAACAGCAAACCCTAATCTAAAATAGAGCTGAAAATTATACAAAAAATGCATTTGCGATTGCTAATCATATGGTGCTAATGAAATGCGTGGTTGCACCGAAAAATGCCGATCTTTTCCCCGATAAAAAAAGTTTCATTTAAATTTTCTTCTATTCTTTAGAAAATCACATTAATTAATAAAAATATTTCGTTCAATAAGAATTTAAAATACTTAACTTTAGCCCCATTATAATATTATTGCGGATTAAAACTCAAAAATTTATAGCGGATCAACAACAAACGAAAATACAACACAGATCTCTAATTTTGTTGATCATTTAGTGTCTAGATCACCAGATGTTAAACATTCTTGCAATGCAGATTTTAAAGCGATTCACACTGATAATTGCTTGGATCTTAGATCTTGGGACGAATTAGTTGTTGTATCGGGTGTTATAAATAATAAAAAATCATATGGTTTAGATAATATTTCAAATTTTATTATTAGAAAACTCCCAAATGAAAGCCTTTGAGTATCTCACAATTATTTTTAATAATTGCTTAAATAACTCTTACGTTCCAACACAATGGAAAATTGCCAAAATTATTCCAATTCAGAAAAATAAATATGTAAATAATCTACGCCCTGCTTTCTAATTTAGGAAAATTATTTGAGAAAATAATTCGAATAAAAATGGATGTGGGTTTAAACAGACCCTATATACCTGATATTCAGTTTGGCTTCAAAAAAAAAAAAACATTCAACAGTTGATGCATTAACCAAATTCCATAGTGATATCATTTCTAATCTACGTAGATGCAGTTGTACAGTTGCATTATCATTAGATGTTGAGAAAGCTTTTGATCATGCATCTCATTATGGTATTTTATATAAAATGGCACAGATAGGTTTTAATGTCCTTATTATTAAACTATTTAAAAGTTTCTTTTCAGATAGAAAGTTTTGTATAAATTTTAATGATAATTTATCCGATACAGGAATTGTTAAATGTGGTGTTCCACAGGGTTCAATTTTAGCCCCACATTTATATAATATATTTATGCACGACTTTCCCCACATTACTGCAAACTCTTAAAGTTTACTTTACGCTGACGACTCTCTTCTTTATTCTCATAATGAATCACCCTCCATTGCTTTAAGACAAGTTTCTCACCACTTGACAATAGTTAGGAACTTTTATGATGTTTGGGGAATTAAAATTAATCCATTAAAATGTGAAGCAATTTGTATCCGAAATGCATCTGGAAAATGTAGAAAATTTGTTGTCCCAGAAAGTAAAACCCTTAAACTCTTTTTGAACAATATTGAAATTCCCTTCAAAAATAGTATTACATATCTCGGAATAAATTTCAATAAATTGTTAAAGTTTAATGATCACGCCAGAACAGTTTTAAAAAAAGTTTACATAATAATACAAAATTATTACTATATAAAACGAGTTTAAGGCCAGTTTTCCTTTACGGGTTCCCAATATCGTTTAATATATCTCCAATTGTTATGAAGGAAATGGGACAATTTGAAAGAAAAATTTTAAGATATTGCATTGGCAAGAACTATGAATCGGAGAACAAACGATACTCGAATCGTTACATTTATAAACAATCTAAAGTAACTCCAATTGATCTGTATGTATTCGATATTTTAAAAAGACTTACACTTAAACTTTCAACTCATGAAAATACCTACTTGAAAAATGCTTTCGAGGAGCAAATTAATTTCAATTGGTCAAATGTGAACTATTTATCACCTATAGGCTCTATTAATTAGAATTTTCCAAATTTTAATATAAATATTTCTTTATGTCCATCATTTTACATAAAATCTACACCAGGTTATCATAGAGGTTAATATATTATACATAAATATATATATATATGTTTATTTTTTTTTTATTTGTTATTTTTCTACTTTTATTTTGTAAATATATTTATGTTTGTATTATATTATTATACAATCTTTATTTTTTAGTTTTAAGTTTTAGTCTATTGTAGTTTAGAGATTTTACTCTCTTGATATGTTAGCTCCGGGAGCAAGAGCGTTCTACTTCTGTATGAAGATTTTTAATATATTATCTATTAAATAAAGAACAAGTATGAAACTTTACACTCACGTTGTTATTAAGATAATACATTATAGTCTTAAGTTTCCTTTTTTATTGTTTTGTTATTTATTATTATATTGTATTATTTAAAAGGCTCAATAAAACTACAATACAATACAATACAATTCAATTAAATTTAATATGTAGCATTCTTGCATAATTATAAGTCTTGCAAAAAGAAACGCACCTCTCACAAGAAATTATTTCCCAGTTTCATTTTTTCGAAATTATTTTTGTTGATTAATTAAAAGGATGATGACTTTTCAGTTTCAATTTAGTTTTTTTTTATAATTAAATAAAACCACTTCCTCCCATATTGTGGTTTCATCAAATGGTTTAATATATAGAAATGATGTTTACAACAGAAGCTGCCTAGTAAATTAATGTTAAATAATAATGCCAACAACATTGCAAATCTTCGAATAACCATAAAATTATTTATCTGTATCTAAAATTTTATTGCTAAAAATTATGCAGTAAAATATTTTAGTAATAATAATAGCAATTTCTTAAGCAAATCATGATTTGCAAATAATTTTCTTTATTTTATATAATTTTTCATTTACGGACTAAATTGGCAAAAATTTTTCATACGCTCTTAAAACAAAAATACTTTGAATTTTTTTTTTAAAGCTAATATATGCCAAGCCAAAATCAAAGTGAAATAACTTCAAAATAATCAATTGTTTTGGCAAAACTAAATATTATAAGAATTTCTAGTATTTAAATATTTTTATTTTGACTCTTCCAGATGCAGCATTTTTCATGAGGTTTCTGTTTTCTCTTATAATTGATTTGTCAGAAAGGAAAAGAAAAAATGCCACAAAATACTAACCAATAATTTTGCTTATACAATTAAAGCTTTTGTACTGGTGCTGCTGTTTTATAGTTTTTTTTTTTTTTTTTTTTTTTTTTTTTTAATCCAAAGTGGTTGGTTGCCATTTAAAGGCCATTGTTTGGAATTGGCCAGTGCCTAATCTAAGAAAGAATTGTTAGCCAAATTGCATGAATAACAAAAATGTGCCAGGATATGTGCATGTACACGCCTGTGTTTGTGTACGTGTGTGTGGATATTTGGAAAAAAAATACCATGAAAGGAATTTCAATCAGAACTAGAAAAGTATTTAGAAGAAAAAAAAACAACACATGCCCGTACAAACCGAAATACATAAGTTTAAAAATGATTTGGGTGTTTTTTTTTGCAAGATATGATTTATTCAGCAACAACAACAATAACTGAAACAACAACATCAAATCTAAAATGATTGCACAGTTCTTAAACATATTTTTTGTAGTCAGAAAACTATAGCTTTTGCATTAAAAAGATTTTATATATAAACTGTATGATTTCCCTAAGATTCATAAGCTTCTTTAACAATTTAATTTTTAAGACTTTATTTTATTATCCCTAATAACAAATAAACGTTTGAATTTATACGGAAAACAAATTTACAATTTCAATTCAAATATAATTTTATAATTTTAGAATTTTATGGCCACAACAAGTTGGCAAATGCTGAAAACACAAAAGCTAAAACACCACAAAAGAAAATAGAAAATTGTTTTGAGAAATAGTTAATGGAAAGCAAGAAAACTATTAAAATAACAAACAAATGCCAAAGAGGTGGCCTGAAAGTGGCATGTAGCAAGCAAACACTTACATTTACACACATTCACACTCATACGGACATCTCTATACAAATATAAATGCCAGTACATGAGCTCATATCCGTTTCCGTTTTGCACAGCAACAAAAAAGAAAGATGAAAAAAAAAGAAATAAGCTATGAAAGGAAAACTAATGCAATTATATAACAATACAAACAATAGAAATAATTTATTTGCAAAAATATCAAACGTCCACACTCGTACATATTAATTAAATAATAATAAATGCATTTTTTTAGGGATTTATTAAATAGCAGACTGAAACAAGACAAATTGTTTAATTATTTCAAGGCATTTAATATTAAAATATATTTATGACCAGTTTTTTATATGAAATATTTTTTAAATTATGCTTTTAAAATTGTTTAATAAGGCTAGAGTTTGTATACAAAAGCAGCCAAGTGTATTTGTCACAAGTTTTTGATATAAAAAAAAGGTAGTGAAGTAAAAAGTTAACAACGTGGTATTCCACCAGTGAATTATGTAACATTTTGTATATTAAAGCTTTTAATAAAAGTATAAAATAAACAAAGTGCAAACGTAATGACATATTAATACTCATTATTGATGAATTGGGGTTCGAAAAACATTATAGTCATTTCTCTATACCACACTTGGTCATCGTTTTTAATCATTAAAAGGCGTACCAAAATATAATTTTCTATTCATGTAATAATTTTTTGATAAAAGCTTGTGGGTTATCTTTTCTTCAGATGTGACAGTTGTGCTTATTCACGATCATATTCACGATCATATTCACCCAAAAATTATCTTTATCTCTGAGCAAAATATTGTATGTAACATATTCGGCTTGACTTCAATTTAAATTTTTAAAATAAAAATCAAGTACTTAAGTTCCCTTTTTTTATCACCAAAAGTGAAAAAAAACATGAATGTATAAATGAATGAACGAATTAAGTCAAACGGAAAACATAGAACACTGCGACCAAAGTAGATCTATTTGTTTGCAAGAGCATCTCATGTAGAGCTACTCTCCTGATGAATCTCAGGTTTTCCAGTAGGTCTAGTGTTGGCAGTTCCCAATCCTCCGGTAAGAAATTAACCAATTGGCTATATTTTCTGTGTCATAACTCTTCACAGTCCTTCAGAATATGCTCTGGAGTTTCATCGTCGTGATCAATGCTAAGTCTGTTGAGCTAACTAACTAACTAAAATTTTCTTTTTCTATTAACTTGTGTTTTTGTTTTGTTTTTTTTACAAACACAACCCGCAAAGCGATTAGCTTGTCCGCGAAAAACATACAGGGTCTATGGCAGGAATCGAACCCATGACCTCTGGGCTGGGACGCTGGCATCTCTACCACTCAGCTACAGGGGCACCCTCAGGTGTTTTCTCAGTCCACAAATACCTGTAAGGAAGCCTGTTAGCATTCTCAGATTGATTTTACTCAGTGACATTAGAAAAACTGAACAATTTTGGTTATACGTTCTAATCATTAGCTTTGCATACCTCCATCCAGGAAGATTGAGCCAGTGGTGTTCCCTATTACCTTTGATCTCTATCAATATGTCTTGCTGGATTTTGTGGTACAACCACGGATGCACCAGCCCCCTTTTTGCCATTTTGTCTGCATTTTTATTCTACTACCCGGCATGTCCAGGACCCCAGCAGAGTGTTCACGAAAGCGAGAAAAATGCCACTTTCACAAAAAAAAACACAAAAAGTTAAAACATGTATTGTAAAAAAAGAAACAAAAATATATCGCCAAAAAGAAATAACACCAACCAAAAAAATTGCAAACATTTAAAAATCGACAAAACGAGAAGAAATGCAAAAACTTAAGGAACATCGCCAAAAAACAAAACGTCAAAAAACCAAAAAAAAAAATGCGAAAAAGAAGCACTCACCTTACGGAACTCTCAGTGTGCGAGCCAAAGTAAAAAAAAAACTATAAAACATGTATTGTAACTAGAGATGTGCACGTGGGTGTTTTCTGACTCAAGACACGCACGCTCACGCAGAAAAATATTTTACTCACGCACTTCCACGCACGAATGATTTTGAACATTTTCACGATCACGCACGCTCACGAATAAAATATTTTTAATGACGCACGAGTGGTTTACAACTTATAACGATCACGCACGCTCACGAAAAAGTATATTTATAATATAATTTACATGTTTTTTGGGTTGAAAAATAGGTTCTTACATATACATATGTACATATCTATGTATATATGTATGCTCGTGTTTTCGTAAAATTTACAATGTAAATTAAAATAAAGCAAAGTTAATTTAATATCGTTTTAAATATTCGTATTCGTCGATAAAGCAAAAAACATTTTCTGCCGTAAAATTCGTCAGTAGTATTGTTGACAAAGGCACTGTTGAATCAGTAGTTTTCTCAATTGATACTTCCTACAGGGTATCTAAAAAACATACATACATACACACTTACAAAGCTGTATGTACCCATCAAACAAAATATATATTCATTATGTTTGTAAGCTCATACTAACATACATATCGCACATTTACTTCAATAGTGGCATAATTCAAAAAATGAGTTTTTCAGTTAATAATGCAGAAAGATGAGGCATTTTGTATTTTATCTTGTGTAAAATTTCATATAAATAGCTTGCACCATCACCTCCTGAGAGAAGAATTTTTTTAATCTCTCCATTGAGTTGTATGCAAATTGAAAACTTAAAACGAGTTTTCTGCAAAACTGGTTTTTTTGAGTTATGCCACTATTGAAGTAAATGTGCGATATTACTATACATATTAGTCTCCTGCACAAGACATCTTATAAGAACTTTCAAGACATGAGGGATTTTTCAAATGCTTTACTATAGCGAAATCTTATAAAACAAACGTTAACAACATTGTTTACAAGAAATTTGTTTCAGTATTGTAGGTATAGGAGTAAAGAAGAAAAGACTTCGTGACGGAAGAATTTATGATACTTGCTTCTTTCTACGCACAAGTGCGTGTACAAACGTCATGCATATATGTTTGTATGATTTTTTATTCTTCTGTGCACATGCAAAGGCACACACGTACATTAACATTAGTTGTATGCGGTTAACCACATAATAGCTTACCATGTACATATTGCACACACACACTCAAACGTACAATATAAAAAATAACAAGCATACACTAATCAACAGTACTTCTTTTGAGTGTTTGTTACAAACAAGCTGTCTTGCGACATCCCTTGTTACAACTGATATACACACACACCAATACATCCATCGTGCTTCGCTTATAGTACGACAGCATTTATTATTGGTTTAGTATAATACATGCGACGTGCATACGTTTAAAAATCGTGACGTTTTTACATTTCAAGACTGTTTACGCAGCTCTCTAATACATATATGCATTTATTATTATAAAATAATTATAAATGCTGGAATGTTATCTCATGAGAGCGTGAGAATTCGTGCGTGATTATTTAAAAAAGCTCACGCACGATCACGCACGAGTAAATTTTTGTCAGTCACGCTCACGCACTCACGCGTGATTAGTTATAATATTTGATCACGAATCACGTGAATCATGCGTGACTCACGCGTGACACGACAAAATCACGACATTTTCACATCTCTAATTGTAACTATACCGACTTCAGCAGATACTAATCCCAATGTAAAATCAGAGCACCATCCTTCGTGGGTAATGTGTAGCAGAGTCATAGGCGAAGTAAAGTAATCAATAACAATAAAATGCTACTAAGAACAGCTTTGAAAATTTAATACTTCTCATTGATATCAGAGGTGCTGCAACACTGCATTATTAAAAACGTGCTAAAAGCAGAGTTGTAAAAGAACGAAGCTTTCTTATATCTCTATCCCTTTCCTAAAGAACGTAAAACCTATTAGTAGTAGTAGGCATTCATTGTCTGGGTGCTACTTCTCTTGAAAAATAAAAAATAAAAATAAAATATAAGAAATCTCAAAACGAAAAATAAAATAAAAAAAAATATAATAAAATGTGAAAAACTTAAAAAAGCGTCAATACTAAAAAAATCACAAAAAAACTAAAAAATTGCAGAAAACCGCAAAAAATGTCAAAAAAGGAAAAAATCGCTAAATAGAAATAATAGACGTACGAAAATGCTTGCACGCAAAGAAAAGATATGGTTGTATAATGGTTGCGAAAACAATATTATGTTCTCTGAAACAAACGTGTGGTCGTCGAAAGCTAGTTATTGTTATTTTAAACATTTATTTCAATACGATAAACAGATTAATGTTTGAATTTAATAATTACATTATCACATCCATATAAACGTGTGATATGGTTACAGTTTAACAATATAGTTTTGTTAAAAATTGATGACTACAACATAATTTGTATTATTATTTAAAAATATTATGATGTGAATAACAATATAATACTTTCCAAAACCATACTATGTTAAGTTAAAAAAAAAATCTTTTTCAGAAACATCTGTCAGTTCAGTATTTCGTTTGTAAGCTATCGGTAGTGCACGTGTTGTGTTAAATTAATAAATAAATAAAGTAAAGGGTGTTTTTTTAGAGGTATAGAACTTTGAATTGTAATAAAACGCAAGAAACTCCTTTTAATGTACATTAATTTGGCTTTATTGGAAGGATAATTTTATGCCATTGTACAGGTATAATTTTCAACCACTTTTTCGAGCATATGGGGCCATATGTTGGCAATAACGCCACGAATGTTAGCTTCCAAGTCCCCTAACGTTTCTGGTTTGTTGGCGTAGACGAGCGACTTCACATATCCCCAAAGAAAATAATCCAATGGTGTCAAATCACACGATCTTGGTGGCCAATTGACAGGTCCATTCCGCGAAAGTATGCGCTCATCGAATGTTTCCTTCAATAAATCGATTGTGACGTGCGCTGTGTGGCATGTAGCGCCGTCTTGTTGGAACCACAACTCATCCATATTCATGCCATCCAATTCGGGAACAAAATAGTCGGTTATCATGGCTCTATACCGGTCTCCATTAACGGTAACTGACTCTCCAGCATTATTTCGGAAGAAGTATGGACCAATGACTCCACCAGCCCATAGCGCACACCAAACAGTCAGTTTTTGTGGATGTAATGGCGTCTCAAGGGTCTCATGTGGATTCTCTTCACTCCAAATGCGGCAATTTTGCTTGTTGACGTAGCCATTCAACCAAAAATGAGCCTCAGCACTGAACAAAATTTTGCGATGAAAATCAGCATCGAGATCAATCTCATTTTCGGCCCATACACCAAAATCACGACGCATTGCATGGTCTCGCGGCTTTAATTCTTGCACAAGCTGGATCTTGTAAGGTCGCAAGCCAAGATCTTTGCGCAAAATCTTCCATAAAGTTGATGGACAAAGCTCCAATTGCTGTGCACGGTGGCGAATCGATTCATTCGGGTCCTCTTCAACACTTTGCTCTACAGCGGCAATTGTTTCTTCGGTGCGCACTGTTCGACGTCTCTGCCGATGCGTATTATCACATAGAGTAAACGTAGTGCGAAAACGATCCATGGTTAACCAAATTAATTGCTCTGATGGACGATTATGTCGACCATAAAATGGACGGAGCTTGCGGTAAACTTCGCGAACTGAACCATTATTTTCGAAATAAATTTGCACGATTTGCAAGCGTTGTTCTTTTGTTAACCTGTTCATGATAAAATGGCAAACTAAACTAAATATTAATCACTTAACAGCTAACAAAATGGCCGCCAGTTAAAAAAGTGATGCGAACTTAAAGTTCTATACCTCAATAAAAAACACCCATTATAAACAAAAGGGTAGACCAATAAAAATATATAAACATTTGTGTATCTCTTTATACAGACATGTCTGTATGTCGTGTAAGTATACATTTCTATATATACAATTTATTTCAACAATATTAATTTATTTTTATTTCAAATTTAACGCACAGCTGTTTCTACAATAAATATATGATTAAAAAATAAAATAGTATTATTATATTAAATAATACTGTGGTCGTATTTAACAAAATTAATATAATATTAGAACATGGTATGGTGAGTCTCAATTATATTTTAGTCACATCTAACAATAGTGTTGTCATATTAACAATAACAAGATTAGGTACAACAAAGTCAATTGTTCTTGTAGATAATATTATTATTAATTCAGATCATAGTATTTTGCTGTTTGATTATGGTTATCTCAACCATATTTTTGCTTTGCGTGTGTGTGCGAGTGGAGTGAATCTTTTTTTTTTTTTTTTTTTTTTTTGCCACTAGTACACAATATTGCGATGTCACAGAATGACAGAGTATGTACTTGGCGTAAGTAAAAGTCTGTTAAGTCCGTTAGTGTTGGCAGCTGAAAGTTGTGAAAAGTGAAAAACACCGCTTATCTGTTATCGGTTATGAATTATACCTTAAGAATATTTTTAAGCAATTCTCCACAAAAAAAAAATGCTTCCAATATATACTTTTTAAAGACCTTCTTTTTAAATATTAATTTTCATTAATCAAAAGCTGTGAAATTTTGCTTCAAATAATCCTGATCAGAAACTTTTAAGAGCTTACAAAACTTTCTAATGGATTGAAGATGACAAAAAACTTTTCGAGAAACTTGAAACAACAACATATTAGATTAATTTTAATTGCAAGGTTTCTGTAATTTTTACTAGAAGTAAAAATAAATCAATAAAATTTACAACCATATAAACAGATCCTGATTTTAACTGCGAATAATTCCTCTCAGTCCTTTTAAAATTGCTTCTAATTATTTTATAGCGGTGAATCATTTATATTTGGTTTTTTTTTGTTGCAACCTAAAAAAACTTTCACAATAAATATTCAAAATAAAACAAAAGCACACGTTTGCATAGAAATAATATGTAGTTGCAAACATAAATTATGTTAAAATAGAAATTGAATTAAATTAAACAAAAGATGAAATTATTTTCAAACGAACACCCATGCAATCCAACCCATTTTACTCGCCAAAACAGCAGTTGTTGTAAATTGCACAGGCAAACAACAATACAACAATATATGTTCATAGAACCCAAAATACAAACATAAACTTACCTTCTTACAACACCAACACCAGAGAGTGCATATTAAAAGTTTAAACGAGACCTTTAACAAAACAAAAAAAAACACATCAAGTCCCCGTAGTTCAAAGGCTGATAAGATAAAACAGTAAGAATTTATTTTTAAGTATTTCAAAAAGCAAATGGAAGAGGTTCTCTAACGATTCTGGTAAATGAGGCCCCAATAATGTCAGTGAAAATGAGAATTATATTGATAAATGGTGACGGCTGGTAGAAAAGCAATCAGACAGGCACCAAACGCTAGATCAGTATTTTATTGACCCCAATATATTTACAAAGTAGTCGCCTTGTTCTCTTTTCACTTTATTGGTTCCATTGATTTTCTTCATATATATAATTTAACTATAAATGTAATAAATCTTATTAAAATACCAGTCAATACGAATAACATCATCATGACTGCAGGAATATTGGAGGAATACAAATATAGTCGTACGTATGCATTTGTCTATGTATGTATGTGTGTGATTTTTTTTTTATAAGTACACATATTGCTTGTATTGTTGTATTGTTGTTGATTTAAAATTACGAGCATAATGTTTAAGGCAGATAAAAGCGATAAATTATCAACACTTTTACTTAAAACGCAAGAAAGGAAAATGTAAAAAAAGAATCAGAAAAAAATAAACTACGTTTCAAGGAAATGCGTGCCTGTAAGAATATGTGTGCAAGTGTTTGTGTTTGCTCTTTCGAAGTCTAAAACTTTTGTTGCTTTTTACACTTAGCAAAACATTTCCAGAAGCTTCCTTCTTCACTTAATTTATGCAAATATTAAACTTTTACACGCAAGGCAATCAAAAATTTAAACAAATTTATCAAAGCGATAAAACTGTAAAGTAACAGAATTTTATGCGCTATGAATATTTTTTAAAGACTCATGAAACATTTTAAATAAGATATAAGATAAGAATTAAAAAGAATCAAGAAAACTCTAATCAGCAATGGTATGAAGATATATCAAAAGAAAGCCTAAAACAATTTTAATTGTGGTAATCAATCTTGGCTGCGAACTGCTAATGCAAATACAGGGTGGCCCAAATGAGACCTAGTGATGTTAAACACGTGTAACTCTTGTAATAACAGTTTTTTTAAATGATTTATTTTTATATGTTAAATATATTTTATGGAAATTTAACGTGACTATGTGTGAAATATGACATCAGACAAATGACCATCATTTTGCTCGATACAGGCATTGGCTCTTTTTACCGCATTTTGCATTACACGACGTAATGTTTCTGGTTGCAGGCGCCGTATTTCGTCTCGAATATTCTGCTTGAGCTGTCCAAGTGTCTATGGTTTGTTAACATACACTTTGTCTTTTAAATATCCCCATAAAAAAGATCGGGCGCAGTTAAATCTGGTGAACGGGGACGCGAAGGGAAATCTGAATTTCTTGAAATTATGCGTTCACCAAAAATTTCACGCAGCATGTCCACAGTTTGCCTAGCAGTATACGCAGTGGCTCCATCTTGTTGGAACCACAAATTAGGATGTTGCTTCACCATTGTCCGCAAAAAGTTGTCGATCATTGTTCTGTAAGAAGCCCCTGAGACTGTTTCTGGCGTTTCGGCCTCATTCTCAAAGAAATATGGGCCGATGATTTTTGTGGCCATAAAACCAAACAATGCATCTGATTGGGTGTGACTGATGCTGATGTATTTTCCTTGGATTTTCGGAGCCCCACAATCTATAGTTTTGTTTATTCACATAACCACTTAAATGGAAATGCGCTTCATCCGTCATCAAAAGATTATTTAAAAAATCATTTTGTGTGGCTAATTGTGTAAAGCGAATAGCGTATTGTAGTCATTGTTGGGGGTCTTGCGGTAGAAACTGTTGCACAATTTGAACTTTGTATGGATACATCTTAAGATCCAACTTTACACGCAAAGAAAAAATATGGTTGAGGCAACCATAATCAAACAGCAACATACTATGATTGAATTATATGGTTGCAGTCAAATCATAATGTTGTTAATAGGAAAGCAAACTTTAATTATATTATTATCTGAATTAATAATAATATTATCTACAAGAACAATTGACTTTGTTGTACCTAATCTTATTATTGTTAATATGACAACACTATTGCAAGATGTGACTAAAATATAATTGAGACTCACCATACCATGATCTAATGTTATATTAATATTGTTAAATGCAACAATAGTATTATTTAATGTAATAATACTATTTTGTTTTTTAATCATATTTTTATTGTAGAAACAGCTGTGCATTAAATTCGAAATAAAAATAAATTAATATTATTGACATAAAATGTATATATAGAAATGTATACTTACACGACATACAGACATGTCTGTATAAAGAGATACACAAATGTTTATATATTTTTATTGGCCAACCCTTTTGTTTATACTTTATTTATCTATTAATTTATTTAAAGTCGTTAAGCAGCTCTGGGTTGAGGAACATCTCTCACGTCATCGTAATTATTTCTTAAGTGCGGTCAGGCTTGTGCGTGTTGTTTGACCTTCGAGAGTTTTTCGTCTCACTCGCACTGGTTGACTGATCTGCCACGGATAACCGTATAATTTTGCGGTTTTTTGTGGAATTTCTTTAACAACCACCACAAAAACTTTTAAAATACTGTTAATACAATCTTGGGCATATGGTCTAGTTACTCCGCCCATACTTGTGCAACACCATATTATACAAATACACTTTGTATAATATGTACTAAATAAATAAATAAATTAATAATTTATTTAACACCACTCGTGCACTACCGATAGCTTACAAACGAAATACTGAACTGACAGATTTTTTTTTTAACTTAAAATAGTATGCTTTTGGATAACATTATATTGTTATTTACATCATATTATTTTTAAATAATAATACAAATTATGTTGTAGTCATAAATTTTTAACAAAACTGTATTGTTAAACTGTAACCATATCACACTTTTTTATGGATGTGATAATGTAATTATTAAACTCAAACATTACTCTGTTTATCGTATTGAAATAAATGTTTAAAATAACAATAACTAGCTTTCGACGATCACACATTTGTTTCAGAGGACATAATATTGTTTTCTCAACCATTCTACAACCATATCTTTTCTTTGCGTGTAGAATTATCTATAACGTTGTTCTGGGTATACCCAGTTGGCCGGAACGGCAACGGGTTGAGACATATGGATCATTTGCAACACTCTGCTGTACAGCTTCCACGTTGTCTACAGTATGAATTATTCGATGAGCACCTCTTCCTGGACGGTCGGCAACTGAACCCAGTTCCTCAAAACGGCGAACTAAACTTGTAATCAGGGAAGATGTGGGTGCTGATCTTACGTTAAAAAAACGATGATAACTTCGCTGCGTCAGAACAATTGGTCGTTGAGAAGAATAATAAAAATCGATAATTTTAATGCGTTGTTGTGGACTGCACGTATTCATTTTAAATTTCCAAGAGTTCAGTTATAATCTGCAAAAAGAAAAAATAAATTATGTTAAAAAATAAAAAAGTTATTTGTGTTCCACATCAGCTCGTCTTATTTGATCCACCCTGTGTTGTAGATTTAGGAAGTCTAGAATATTTATCAATACATTCTTAATAAATTGTAATAACTTGAAATTTCCTGCACGATATCATGCCCAATTAAATTTTAGCCTTCTATTTTATGTACTTCGGCTTATCAAATTTAAACAAATTAGTTATATACCTATTTCATATATTTTATTTTCTATGAAACATTGCACAAATGATAAACACTGGCCACATAATAATGCCGAGTTGAAATAAGGTAAGCAGGACCATGCTCATCAAAATTATAAAAGAAAAACAAAATTTGCACTGGGGAGCTAAACTTTGAAGCACGAATAGGCCTGGTTGAAAAATCGACTGGAATCATCTGAAAATGTGAAAATTTCTATCACACCCTTAAAAGTAAAAAATTAAAAATTAAAATTCAACTCGAGCGATATAATTATAACTTTCCATAAACATTGCACTAAAGCAAGGATACAATTTTATAATACAACGGTGCCACATATTTTACATTTCATTGGTTCTTATTACACTGAATAAGATTTCAATTATCTGAATTGCATTTATCAGATAAAGAAAAGCTTAAGGCTACCTAAAAGATTTTTAAGTCGACTCCTACCATTTCTTGTGATTTTTCATCGGGAACACTATAGAAATAATTTAACGAAACAAATTAAATTGAATGCAAGACAAAAAATATTATACGCTTCCTGTGCCTTCAATTTTACTCTTTGCATTACTTTTTAAACGACTTCTAAACAATTCGTTTCTATTTTTCTTTTTGCGGCGTTACTTCATAACTCGCTACATTTGATTTGGTTCTTGTAGTTACACAATTTCAAACTTGAAAATATGGGCAGGGTTGCGCCCATTAAAATAGAATTTCTAGCGGTTCTACTTAACCGATTCTTACTAAACTACCACAAACATTTAAAAAAATAGGCGGAGTCAAGCCCATTAAAATTTTAAAATCCCATTTTATTTATTTATTTTAAATGGTTCTACTTCACTGATTTTTACAAGACTTAACATACACAATGAGCTCTGAAAAAAAACACAATCTTGCATTTAAAAAATGGGCGGAACCACGCCTATTAACATTTAATTTTATATTTCACGTACTTCTTATCTTCTTCTATCAAATCTTTGCATTGTAGTCGGTTTTATTTTTTTTATTTTTTGTTCGTAATATCAAATTTATTCACCATTTACTGTTTTGGAAATGAGTGCGTATGATTAATACTAATTAAAATAGTTTATTACTCATACGTACTTAATTCCTGATTTTCAATATCGCGAGCCTATATCCAAAATATGTCAGTCAACTCAAATTTGGTGAAAATTAGTTTCCGATAACAAATGGCTCCCCTATGCAATATTCATGTGTAATATAAATTTCGATTCAAAAAAAATGATTTTTTCTCGTTTTGTAAAAAATTTTTCATTCTGCTATCTCAAAGTGTAATATTTTTGGTGAAAGTAAATGCTAACTACCATGTATATGTATGTATTTCCAACATTTATTATTCTTATTGCATTTGGCATGCTGAAGACGAATCAGGGAAAGATTTTGATATCCTATGACTAGTTTTTGAGATGTGGTAATTTTTAACATATTTGTACATAAGGGTTCCGATGAAAAAAAAATTGGGAATATATGTATAACTTTTAAGCATTAAACGAATAGAAACATTATGTATGGGTCGATTATAGTCAGTAATATAAGCTTTCAAAATTTGGTGTGATCCTGTTACAAAAGAGATTGAGTTAGAGTGCAGCAAAGCTGAAGTCATCGAAATAAAAGAAGCTGTTAGTTAGGCTTAAGTTATTTTTTTTCGTGATATTTTAAGTGTTTTCTTGTAGCTTTTCATTTCTTGTATCTTGTATTGAGTGTAAAAGATTTCAGAAATTGATTAAAGAATAAATATATTCAAAAAAAATCAATTTTTTTCTACAAAATATGCTAACTCTAAAAAAAGAATTGTTTTTTTACCAAAATATGCTATCTCATAAAAATTAGCAAGCTAGTGCAAAATAAAATTTATTTTGCAGACCTTTAAATTAGTCAGCATATTTATAGGGCATTTACACCTGCACAAAATCTAGCGTATTTTAATTAAAATCTTTACGAAAATCTATACCGTTTACACCATGTTTTTTGACATTTATCAAGATTTTTTATCCAAAACAAAACCCATTAACCGAAAATTTTACAAAACTACAACCAAACAACCGCAATGTAGCCAATTTACACACCTTTTTAAGCAGACCGTAGCTAATTCTATCATCTTCTGTAGAAATATGTTCTACAGTAAAGTAAAAATAAAATAAAAATATTAGATTTTGAGTAGATTACCTACAAATCTACTCACAAAGTAGATTTTGTTTTGTATGAGAAATCAAGTAAAAAACAGTTAGATTTAGCTCGAAATCTCGTAAGTACTAGATTTGCGGATAATATAAATGCATTATTAAACTATTTATTTTTACAATAATGAACTAGTTTTTTCGCTTTACTGAAAAGTTTGCTTCTTTGAGTTGACGTATTTTGAATATAAGATCTCGATATAAAGGTCTCATGTGATAATCTATATTGCGTGTGTGCAAATATTTTATCATAAACATGTGTAATTTTATTGTGAATTGGTATTATAGATTTTTTACAAATAGGCCAATAGCAATTGTCAACCTGCGAAACGTCCTTACTCAGAATCACACTTCTTTGATTAATAAAAATTTTTTCATTTATATGCAAATTTAATATTTAAAATTTTAAGGGTTTTGCTAGATGGTTGCTTTCCTAGCACAAAAAGAAAAATTTAAGCCAATTTTTCTGCGTGTGCCTTGTGCTTATAGATATAAACTTTCATGTTTGAAAGTCCTTCCTTTTTGAACACACAAGACTCACATACAATTGCGTGTAAGTGTATGTATGTGTGTGTGTGTGTGTGCATGTACGCTTGTGCGTGTTTGTATTAACTTGCTTTGGCCGTGCAATACAAATAAAGAAAATAAACTTTTGCACTCCTCTAAAACGCCTTTTGTTTCACAATAAAACAAAACGATAACTCCTCAACTACTTTTGTCACAACAAATGATAAAGAAAAAGTATGTTATGGTTTTTCTATTATGTAACAGCCAGCTACATATTAGTATGAGAGAACCCTCATACACATGAAAACACACGCATTGCCACAGATTTTCAAATGAAAATTGTTTAAGTGCTAGTTTGCAATGCGGATGTGGTATGTTGGAACATAAAGAGGCAGGAAACTAGATTTCAAGTGACGGGGTGTGTTATTGTATGTTATTTTAAAACTATGTTTTTTTTTGTAAGTTTTTGACATTATTTAAACATACATCAAATGCAGACAATAACTTCCACTTCTAGATCCAAATTTCTTTAGTGCTTGGTTTTCGGGAAAATTTATGGAGCACAGCCACCTCTGGCAAACAGAAAAAGGATGCACCAAAAACTTTAGCAGCCACTATCCACGAAAAAGTCTTTTGTTTTAGTTTTTAAAGCAGCTAAATTTATATTTATTGTATAACAAATTTGATAAAAGGGAACAAAATTAAAAAAAAAAAAAATTAGACAAATTTCGTATTAAATAAAAATTATAAATTTTCACTATTGGAATATTTGAGATATGAATGTTAGCTTTAATTTAAGAAAAACTAAAATATCTTAAATAAAATTCTTTAAATACAACTTTAAAATTCTGCGTAAAATGTTTAAAAGTCAAGCATGAAACAGCAAATTTTCTCTGCTAGACACAATTATCTCAGATCTCATTGTCCCACTGAAACATGACCAATGAAAATAATTTTATTGCAACATGAGAATAAAAACTTCTAAGGCAACGAAACAAAATCGTGCCACTATCATCCAGCACACACACACACACACACACACACACACACACACACACACACACACACACACACACACACACACACACACACACACACACACACACACACACACACACACACACACACACACACACACATACATACATACACACACACACAATGAAATTAAGGGCAAAACCCAAAGCAAAACAACAAAAAAAAACAAAGAAAGTTAAAATAAAACTGTCCTATAAATAACAAAAATGTCCATTCCAAAAAGTGCGTGTTAAAGATAAAAACAGACAATCGAAAAATACAAAAAGCCACAAAAAATGCCAACATTTATTTAGCAAATAAAAAAAGGACCTTAACAAGGACAAATTATTGACCCAATTGCATGATTAATTGCTGTAAATTTTGAAATTCTGTTATTAAATATTAATACAGAAAGAAATATTTTAAAATATTTTCTTAAGCTTTTAATAAGGAAGAAAAATATTTGCTTTCCCACAGCAACATTTAATTAAAATTATCTCCGTTTAACATGCACAGGCACGCAGACCACTACTCACGCACGCGGCAGCCATAAAAGGGCACAGAGACAAAAAGAAATAAATTTAAAAGAAAAGAAATCAGCAATGGAATGATACGAATGAATGAGTACGTTATAGAATGAAAGACAATAATACCTCTGAAGTAAATGAAAAATTAATTTAAGTTCTTAACATGCTTTTGTGTTTGCCATTTTCTATTTAAAAAAAATATTGAAGTCTACTGACGAGTTCCACAAGTGGGAATGAAATGCATATAGACAATTGCTTAACCATAAAAACAAGCCAATTTTTGAAATTCATAATTTTAAGTGTATTCTTTGTAGAATTGCTGCCTTCAATTAAATAGAACATTTAAAAAACAAGATTAAAATTTGAAATGCCATAAATTTATTCATCTGCAGAACTCTGTACTTTGCAACTAATCCAAAAGGCATTTTATCCTTTCAGCTTTTAGCTTATTAAAAGAAATTTTCTCAGCTAATTAATCAGATCTTTAAGCGAGCACGATTTTAGCTAAGCCTACTCTAAATGAAATTTTTTAAAAAAAAATTTAACAAATGAAAGTGGTTTCTCATTTACATTGATACAGAGAAAATTAATACAAATAAATATTTCTTCAAACCATAGAAGGCTTTTTTCTAAGGCAATCTTCTCTAGCAGCTTAATTCATAGTGGGATGGTTTCATACTTGTTTGTGCAAAATTTGTAACTAATAGTCCTAGATCATGGAAAGCTGGAAATCAGCATTATACTGACTAAATTATTAAAAACAAATGGAGCTTCATCAAAATTATCCACTCCCACCGTCCACTCCTATTTAGTAAAAATTGATTTTTTCATTTATGTATAATTGAAATACTTTGACAGAATCAAAGACCACTTTAGCTAATAGCCTTGAGTTTGAGCAAAAAACAGCATTTGTTTTATCTGCATCTAGTTTCAATTACAACCAGAACAATTTCTGGCTTCTAAAATCAACAATTCATAGTACGCCGATAATTTTTTAATTTTGCTTACAGTTTTTTCTGTTTCTGGGTATATACATATATCAGATTTCTTATTCATAATGCAACCAGAACCATTATATGCTCCTTAACAAGTATTTAAAAGAACCCCCTTCTCTTAATTCTAGCTTCAGTGGGCACGGTTGGCCTTGAAGGAGTAAGTGATTTATCTCTCTCTATCTCTCTCTTTTTATCACTCAATATCGAACTAAATATATATCTCTCCATATCTTGCTCTACTAAATTATCCATTTCACTTTATTTATTTGTAAAGGGTGTCCCAACAAGAACGCCAGATTTAAGTTTGGCGCCATTCGAAGTGTCATTGTTTGACATTTGAACAATTGTTATTGTTTGATAGCAGAAGGTACGAGGTTAGTAAAAATGGAGCGCTGCACGAATGAACAACACATTCTCATTGTGAAATTGTTTTACCAAAATAGTGATCGCTTTTCGGCTACAGTTTGCAAATTTGCGATCAATTTGGGATCACAATAATACTCCAAAAGAGTCAAGTGTAAAGAGATTAATGGATAAATTTGCCAAAACTGGGTCTGTTAGTGATGTAAAGACAACAACGCGCCTTCGACAAGGTCGATCGACCGAAAATGTCGCAGCTGTACGTGATGATGTCGCTCAAACGCAGGTCAAGCGCAAACAGTCAATGGTGTTCGGTATCGTGAAATGATAACCAGCTTTTTCGTGCCTAGAATTGAAGAAATGAATGTGGAGGGCATGTGGTTTCAACAAGACGGCAAAACATGTCATACAGCCAGAGAAAAAATTCAATTGCTACATCAGTCATTTCCCGGTCGTGTTATTTCGCATTTTGGAGACCAGAATTGGCCGGATAGATCGTGCAATTTAACACAATTAGACTTTTTTCTTTGGGGTTTTTTGAAGTCGATAGTTTACGCGAATAAGCCGACGACGACTCAAGCCTTAAAAGAGGAAATTGGACGCTGCATTAATGAAATATCGCAGCATTTATGCAAAACGGCCATTGAAAATTTCATTAATAGATCGCGTGTGTACCAGCAAAGCCGCGGCGGCCATCTGCCCGATTTGTTGTTCCACACATAACCTCATTTTATCTACTTTACGATATAATAAAGTTTCACGATTTTTTTTAAATATCTGTGTTTTATTTAAAATTTAAATCTTGCGTTCTTGTTGGGACACCCTTTACAACTAACAGCTACTGTAAAAAATTCATCAACTTCTTTGTCGTGGTGAATACGTGCGATGTCCATTTTCAGGCATATTAAAGATGGAATATTTACCAATACTGTTAGGTCTTTTTTCTTTCTATTGCAAATGGTTGCGAACGGAGAATCTCATGGCGAACGTTATTGCTCAGAATTATGTTCGGGCATCCATGTCAGGTCATGGACAAAACATGGACATGAGCGGTCTCCCTTAGCCATTTGCGATGTCTGACAAAATGCGCAGACCAAGTTCATGCCTAGTAGAGACAGCTAGTTAGACAAATATAGATCTGGTGTACTTTAATGCCATAACAACATAACATAACATAGCCATAACAATATCCATAAACATAAACATATTTATTTCTGCTTTTATTTCTGCAACAACCACGAACAGATGTTTTTGATTAAATTTGTTTATTTATTTCAAAAGTGTAAGGCTTCTAAGTACAAGATTTCCATCTTCCATTTTAGTACACACAACACACAATTCAACTCACTACCATGATTTCTAATAAATCCATAAGTAAAAATAATTCAATTTACACTTTTTGATTCGAAAGTTAAAAAGTTCTTTTTTTTCATATAAAATGCCATTGAAGCTTTATAGTGTTCTAGTAAAAATTTCCAAAAACCAAATCTTCTTTAAGGATCTAAAGTAAAAATCTTTGCATTAAATTTAAGGCAAAGGGAAACATTATTGGAACTTTTTTTAATGTTACTCTCAAATGGGTTGCTTTACTCTAAAGGCTACTTTACGATATAATAAAGTTTCACGATTTTTTTTAATATCTGTATTTTATTTAAAATTTAAATCTTGCGTTCTTGTTGGGACACCCTTTATATCTCTCATCTCATATACATAAACATATATATTTATGCACATTTTTCTATCTATCTATATATATATTTCTATCTATCCATATATCTATATGTATATATCTCTCTAATACTTATATACCTCTCTATCCATCCATTTATATATTTCCCTTTATCTGTGTTATGTATCTTTCTCTAACTATCTATATACATATATATCTCTCAATCTTCGAGTATCAATATATAGCACTTTATTTTTATTTATATATCTCTATCTATCTTTATATCCTCATCGCTCTCTTTCTCTCTACTATATTTTCGATGTCCACATACAAAATTCACTCCATTTTCTATCTATCTCTCGCTATCTATCAATATATTTTTTCTGTATGCCTATGTATCTATATCTAACTGTTTATCTTTTTATTTCTCTCTATCTATGTAACGACATATCTATCTCTATCTTTTTAAATATTTCTCTTTATCAACCTGTGTATATATGTGCATTAATTTCGAAAATGGGTATAAGTCATTTATTTTTGGTCGAGATATTTAGTAGACTGCATTTGAAAAGATCTAAAAATATTTTTGTATTATGAAATTTTTTAATTTAGAGCTTTTCTATTATGCGTTAATATAAAAATATATAATATTCATTCATATTGAAGTTTTCTAAAATTAATTTAATATTTCGAATCGGAAATGCATATGACTTATTTATATATAATATATATATATATATATATATATATATATACATATATATATATATATATATATATATATATATATATATATATATATATATATATATATATATATATATATATCGCTATCTTTCCTTAAATCTCTCTCTATATACCTATGCATTTCTCTTCATCTGTCTATATATCTCTCTATCTATTTATATCATGGGTGAACATCATGTAGCAAATTTTTGCAAATCGAATTCACACTTATTCTTATTCTCTTTCATTTAGTCTTATCTGAGATAAATTTTTGCTTACCTTTTTACTCATTTTTCTCAAACGCACAACGAGAAATTTATTGTGTATGCTGTTTATGTTAAAAAATGCTTTTGCTTACGTGACAATTAAAAGTTATTTTATCTTACGCTTCAGTTACACATGCAGGTAACTTGTTACAAGTTGCGAGTACGTATTAACAACCAATACATTGAATGAAATAATAAAAACACTAGGAACTTGCTTGATTGTTTACACAGTCAAGTGCAAGTTTATTTTAATTTTTCTATATGTTACTATAAATATTTGAAAATTTCGTTTTTCTCGTTCTTCTGTACGTTGTTTGTACTTTTTTTTTCTATATTAGTTTTTAATGTGTGGACTGCCAAATTTGTGGTATAGGAACGTTACTGGGAAACGAATTTAGTGATCAACTTTGTACAAAAATAAATGATAAATTTATATTGCAAATAAATAATAAGTCATATTTGATAACACGTTCTTACCTTTTGTTTTATTTTTTCTGTATATAAGTTGAAATAATAACATTTTAAAAATTATTTCATGTAAGCTATCCATTAAAATTAAAATAAAATCCTTAAAAGGTAACACTGTTTATTATTTATTTTTGACAATTCTCCTACATGCAAGTGAAAAAATTACTTGTAATGAAAATCTCTTGCCAGTGAGCCTACAACTTGTAGCATTATGATTGTATTAGTAAAAATATGTCTATGTATTGAGTTACTTGCACTTGTACTTGCATGTGTAAGCGGTAAGTTATAAATTGATTTTTAGTAGTTTTAAACTCAGAATTAAAGTGAATAATAATGTTAATATATTACGTTTTGTTAAAACGGTTTTCTAGAAAAAAATTCTTTCATAAAAAAAAGCATATAAGATTTAATTTTATTAATTTTTTCTGCCAGTGTGTTTATCTTTTTCGCTCACTTACACAACCTTAAATTGATCTTGGTCACCCTTGATTTATATATATATATATATATATTTATATATATATATATATATATATATATATATATATATATATATATATATATATATATATATATATATATATCTATCAATCTATATATAAATCTATACATGTCTATATATATTTATATATGTATTTCTCGCTTTCTATATCTAAATCTCTCTCTATCTATATACATATCACTCCCTTTTTATTTATGTATCTGTTTCTATCTATATATCTTTATCTCTCTCTCTCTCTTTCTCTTCACCATCACCTTTTTTTCAAAAACCCACATGCAAAATAAAATAAATTCTCTAAATCTATCTACTTGGGTAGAGATTGTTATTAACATCAGCTATTTAACGTAAATTCTAATGAAACGGAATGTGAGAAATGATTGTTGTGTACAATTATTTATTTACCTTTGGTACATACATATGTAAGTATCGCTATTTATTTCCCATGTTTTTCCATTTTTTTTTTCATTTTTCTATTTAGGTTAGCACGAAGTTATATAACTCTACCTACGTATGTTTAACTATTCTTGCTTATCTTTTACGATCATCACATTACAAGTAGATAGACTAGGGTGCTGATGAAGTGCGTTGCTGCACAGAAAAATATCGGTATTTCCCCCAGCTTAAAAGTCTGATTTAATTTTTCTTCTCTTCTCTAGAAACTCACATTAATGAATAAAAATATTTCATTCAATAAAAGAATTGAAATTACTGAACTTAAGCCTGACTAAAAATTATTTCTGATTAAAAATTCACTATAGTTCAATTAAAATCTAAAAATTTCTCAATTCTCTAATTTTTTTTTTTCTAAAATTTACAAATTAGTTCCAGTGATGGAAAAGGAAGTGCTTGTATTATATGATTGTAAGATTTGTGTATGAATTATGGAAAATCATTTCAATTAAAATATTTTTAGTTCACGCTATTATATATTAAACATTTTGCTAAAAACATGAGTCAATAGAATTATCGAACTCTATATCTCGAATGTTAGTTTGTCTTCCACAACACAAATTGCTTTATATAAAACAATATCACATATTTCAAAGCTAAATAGTGCATTACATTCTCATTATTTTTTTATTCCACTCGCCTTGAAAGCTGTTTTTTAAAGTTTGTATACTAAGCAAAAAAGCGTTTAGGAAAACAATCTCAAATCTTAGCCACGTTTTAAGGCATTACCATAAGGTGTAGTGCAAAAGTAAAAGATGGCGTCTGTAGTTAGCAAACGTGATGTAAATTTAAAAAAATTTCTTATATGCCATACTATCCTTACCACATACCGCATACACAAACGTACATATGCACACACATAATTATATTAATAAAATATATGTAATTCCCACTACATCTTTCAAATACATTTAAATCATTTATATTCCTCATATATTTTCAATTCGAAGCCACTAAAGCGATACAGGATTACGAAATAAATTAAAGCAAAAAATCTTTATGTATTTTAATATATTTTTTTTTTACTTTACACACGTGACCAGGCAGCGAGGGAACAACATGACAAAAATCATAAATAGTGGCAAAAAAAAATAATATATTAATTTTGAAATAGAATGTGTAAAATCATAGCTTGGCTTTAGGACCATAAAATCTTTGCTGTTATAAATGCTAGCGGTGGCTCGTGCTTGGGACCTGATATAAAATCATATAAATTCTGTAGTTTTTCTTACGCTTGGTAAATGAGTGAAATATGCATAAACATGCCGGCCATAAAGAGGTAAGTGACAAAAGTTTAATTTTATAAAAGCTGTTAGCTGTGTGTGTGTATATCAATTACATCTTTTTGGCAAGTTCTTAAAAAAAACCACAAGAACAAGGAAACACATTTTTACCTTAACATTATTAAATTATTAAGGTTAAAAAAATGTATGTGAAATATTGTTAATTAAGCCCATGTCCCAAAATAACTATTTGTTCAAATGAAACAAAAAGGACTGGCTAATAACTATAGCCCTGAAACCTATTTCACTATTGCTATTTAAATGACATAAAGGTGGTTAAATTTTAAGGGCCGATGTTGAATGTAAACCACAACACCTAAACGTCAAACTTTTTTCTGCATTTCATTTGACATTTCTCGATTTAACACTTACTCAATTTGAACCATGGAAAGATACACAATCGATCAACATGTTAAAGTTATTCAGGCTTATATGAAAATGGGCATTCAAATCCAAATGCATATCGGAGAAAATCATCCTCTGTGGATTTGTCAATAAACAGAATTGCCACATTTGGGCGAATAATAATCCAAGAGTGATTATCGAAAAACAAATGTACCCACATAGAGTGACTGTTTGGTGTGGTTTATGGGCTGACGGCAACATCGGGCCGTATTTTTTCAAAAATGAGGCCGGTCAAGCAGTTACTGTGAATGGTGTTTGCTATCGTGAGATGATAACGAACTTTTTGTAGCCCAAATTGGAAGATATGGATATGGACGATATGTGGTTTCAATAGGACGTTGCCACTTGCCACACAGATAACGAAACAATGGCTCTTTTGCGCGACAAATTCAATGGCCGTGTTATCTTACGTGGTGGCGATGTTAATTTGCCGCCAAGATCATGTGATTTGACACCGCTGGACTTCTTTCTTTGAGGTTAATTGAAAGAAAAGGTGTACGTTGATAAGCCAGCAACAATTCAAGAGCTAATGTGTGAGATAATTCGAACCTCAATAATGCCTCAGCGTCATCGAAAATTTGGACCATCGGCCGATATTTTGTTCTATACAAAATTGAACTATACCATGTTATCATAATAAAAAGAAATTACAGTAATTTCCTAAATAATTTTTGTTTTAATAAAAATCAACATCGGCCCTTAAAATTTAACAACTTTTTATGTATATATATATATATATATATATATATTTATTTTTATATTTTTAACCAAATACAAAAAAGGAAGAGCTTATCAATTCGTCTGTATATTTTTTTTTTTTTTTTTTTTTTTTTTTGACATTGCTACTTCATAGCTCACTACATTTCAGACCCACCGTGAAAATTCTTCGTTTTTCTGAGAGGATATACCTTCCAAGTAGTTCCGTTGTAAAAAAAAATCTTGGCGAGAATACACCCAGAAATTTTTGGTTATTTTTTTTTTAATGATATTCTACATATTTGATTGCTGTGAAACCTAGCAAACACCTTTGGTACTTGTAATTATAAAATTTTGTAGTTGAAATTTATTTATTAATATATTCAACGTTGTTGTACTTGAGCGATTTTTACAAAACCTACTACATACTTTGAAAGAGTTAACTTTCAATTTGTTCCCATAAATTTTTATTTTCGAAAATGTTCTATCAGATGTTTGTATTGAAGTCCTTTTTTGGCGCAATTATTTTAATGAAAATGATTTTGAAATATGAAATGATATTTAGATATGTATACAGCATTGGTGAAATAGTTTCTTAGTGTCAACAAATGGATATATTGAATAATTTTTTGTTTGTTTTTATAAAAAAAAAACTAAAATTCGTTTCAAAAAAATATTTTTTCCATACAAATTTCACAACGAAATGAAAAAATCATTTGTATTTAGAAAATCTAAACTTTATTACAATTTTGAAAATACGCAAATCATACTTTCATCACAAGCTTTTATTAGATTTAAAGTATATTTCAACAAAATCAAGTTACGAAGCAGAAACAAATTTGTTTTTTTTTATAATATTATATTATAATTTGCAAGTTATTGCATTTAAACTTAAAAATTTTCTGTTGGACATAAATTACCCAAATTAATATTTGATTTAAATAATTTCGCTTTTAAATTGGAAAACGAATTTTTTCTGTGGAAGATACGAGTAATATAAATAATTTATAGATTAAAGTTCTTTCGTTTTCTTTATATGCAAATAATTTGGAATATCGATGGTTTACTAACGCAGCCTCGTAACTTAAAAACTACTACTTTTCAGGAGAGACAAAAAATGATTTATAACAAGTATTTAATGAAAATTTACAAGTATTTAATTGAAAATTTAACAAAAATCATCCAAATAATTAGATTATAAAAAAAACATATATTAAAAATTTTTAAATACTTCTTATAAATCATTTTTTGTCTCTCCTGAAAAGTAGTAGTTTTTAAGTTACGAGGTTGCGTTAGTAAACCATCGATATGTGACTTGCCTGAATTTTAATATGAACGACTTATATAAATCTACAGTAATAAATTATATAACAATCAATTACATAACAATTACTCGTTAATCTTAGTACACCCTTTACCAAAAATAAAATAACGCTCTTTTAAATGAAATTAATAAAATCAACTTGCTTACTCAACTTAAACACACACACACACACACACACAGAGAACAAGCAATATCTTAAATATAAACTAGTGAACTTTTTGTAGCATAATTTTGGGGTGTTGGCACTAAAATTACTGAAACTGGATTAACAACCCTACAAGATTTTTCCATTTAAATTCCATTGGGCTTATTTCAATTTGCAAATAAATAATTAAATAAATTTTTTTGTGTCCCAACAGTTTTATGAAAAAGACTCCCACGTTCTAAACAAATAATTTCTTGAAACATTTTCATATAATATTGTTTTTTTAAGGACATTCAAAATTAATGTTCATTAATAACTTTTCTCTTTGAATATTAGTTAACTGTGAACTGAGCATCTTTTTGCTTTTATTTTATTTATGTTTCATAAAAAAATTCTTAATTGATTTTAATTAGCAACCCCGAGCTGCCACTGCCAATAAATATTTTAATTATTCTTCCGTTCCCGGTCGTTTTTATTAATATTTTTTTTTTCGTTTTTAAAGTGTTATTCAGTTTCCTTTTTTAAATTTTATGCACAAAACAGCAATGAAAGCAATAAACTTGGGTCTTAAATTATTGAAATACTTTAGTTAAGGCTGCTTTACACGACATGGCCAATTTAACGCAAACATTTAATTAATAAAATTATTTGTGAAAAGGGCTACAAAAAAAATTCAGCCTTCAAATAAATGATGGAGGACACAAAATTAGGAATAAAAAACAATCAATTTATTACAAATCTAATCAAATTTTATTTTTTTATTAATTTAAATTTAAGCTTTTACTTAACTATTGAACAGTTATCGCCACTAGTGGCCGATTGTTGTTGCTACAATGTCACTTGGTCAACCAGCAAACCGACAAACATACAGTTTGCATCATTAGCAAGATGTTAAAAATAAAAAAATAAAATGAAAATAAATAAATACTACAACACACAGATGGCTGCTATTTAACTGAATATTCGATGCCATTAACGCAAATTTAACGCACAATTACTGTTTAATGTCACATTAAAGGTTTGTTGGTTTCATTCAGTACATCTGTTGAAATAATTTTAACTTTTTTTTCTGGCAACAAATATTTATAACAACAACAAAAGTAACCATAAAAAGAACAAAGTAAATTTCAGATCCAAAAAAAAAACTTTTAACACAAAAAGGAAATCACTTGAGTGTTTGTGCGCGGTTCGATGATGACAGAAACAACAAGGACAAATTGAATGATGCTGCAGACGTTAATTATAATTATAAAGAAACGTAGCACTCACACGCTCATGGAAAAGATGATGTTTGTATCATACTTGTGAGAGAGAAAAAGGAAAAAGCTCAGCGCCACAAAGTAGGCAATATAAATATTATTACAAGCATCAAATTTCCATTTAAAATTAACTGTCCTTATTGCTGTCTTTGTTGTTATTTTTAATTAAAGCAAAATTTATGTTTATTCATTCATTACAGACTCTGTTTCAACTATATTCATTTCAAACGATTTGAACTTAAAAGTAAAACCATTAAAATTATTTCACATCTTTGAGGGATAGATAAAATTAACAAAAAAATTGATTACCATGTTAGCCAGGAATATCATTTCGTGTAATACTACTCTTCAGATGTTATAATCTCACCCGAAATATTACCACCGTGAGTCCAGTAGGGCATTAAAGCTTCCGGCTTCCAAACAAATATTTCAGAACATTATGACAATACGACTATTGTTTGAATCCCATAATTATTATCTCTAAAAATGTAAGGTCATGTTTTTTGTGTGTTGTGTCTGCCAGCAGACGTGAGAATGATTGCCTGCTTATTACTAACACTAAAGGAGACATTAATTGAACAAATACAACAACAAAACCCCTAAACATTTTTTTATTAAGCCTTATAATAAGGTTTCTTATATCAACCATGAAACAATAAATTTACTAAATTTGAATTGTCATTGAAAGTCTTCGAGGTAAAGCGACCGGACAGACAGTTTGATAGACGGATATTTAATTAGACTTTGAAATAAATTTGCGTTTTAATTATTTTAAAGGAAAGTTAATTTCACTAAGCGCCTTTAGAATAAAATCGAATAGTCAGCATGAAAACAGTCCTAAAAGCAAAAGTATTGAAGGAAAAGCAAAAATTTAAGAATTTACTAAAAACAAAATACGAGAAGAAAATGTCTAACACCAAAAATATAATTTAAATAAATATTTACTAAATTATATGACTCTATGACGCACTTAAAGGATAAGAAAATTAATAATATTTTAATAAGAGCCGTGTTGCTTTAGTTTTGGCTGTTTCCACAACTAAATATCTGTTATTTTTACAAATGAAAATAACTGTTTGCATGGCTTTACTTCCACCATAGAATTACATGTCTGCCATACTTAAATATCCTTTTTGGCTTCCAGTTGGTAAAATGTATTTTACTAATGAATTAATAAAAAATAAATTAAGTAAATGCGGTCATTGAGCTTAACTCTGAGAAACATTAAATTATTCTCATATCCAAAACCACAACTATATATAAACAGCAAGCTGTCATCGCGACAGCTACTGAAAGACAGAATGAAAGCAAAGTTTGAAGCGGTTTGCATATCGATTGATGGGAACGCTGTAATAAAAAAAATATTTAACAAAAAATTGTATTTAACACATGCATATATACATGCGTTCAATGACTTTATTTCGTATAACGCCAGGCGCCTGCAAGTTATGCTTTAATTTTTGTTTTTATTTTTTTACAGCTGCTGTAAAGCTACCACTCACTCACTGTTGCTCTTTGTAGATTCTGACTATTATACCACTAGTTACCCAGTTCACTGGGGAATGTTTCTTTTCAATATACACATATAAATACATACAAACATTCATGTAGACTGATTTTCATCTTTGGCTGTGATTTTATTTGAGCTTGTCTGTTTCCCATAAAATTGTAATTAAAACCGCGTGCAGCATACTTAATTGCTTTTTAATGAATAAAAAGCAAAATTTTTCGCTACACACTCAACTGTGTGGTGACAGGGACAGAGAGAGAGAGAGAGAGAGAGACAGAAATCTTTGAGGACTGCAATAAAATCAAACCAACTTTCATTTGATAGAGGCAGCAGTAAGTGAATTGAAAAAAATACATATTAAAAAAAAACTGCTGTGACAGTAGTAATAACATATCAGCCGCCATTAAAGAGCCATTTAAGGCAGACAATATGACAAACAAATTCTGATTTTATGTTTTAATAACAAGACCATTTTCCTTTGCTATAAAATCAGGTTGCATTTTGACAATTACCAACAGGATGTTCTTGGACTAAAATGAAACACATTTTCAAATAAAATCAACCAACCGTTCAAGCAGCTCAGCTTTTTTAAAGATTCTTGTTTACGTATAAAATATATTTTTTAAATTTAAAATAAATTTGCAGACAGAAAAAGATACATAAAATTATTGCAATCATCAAATTCCTTGCACCTATTAAAATATTATAGAGCTTAGCACCCATTACCAAAATGATAATATCAATCATAGGAATTGAAATTAATTCAGTAAAGTAAGACTTTGATAAGCACATAAAGGGTTCCTTCTGTACGGGGCTTGTTGCTTTTTGGCGATTTCTTTCTATTTTAATTTCTTTGTTTTTTTACAATATATTTAATTTTTGGTAATTTATTTCATTTAAGCGCTTTTTTACTTTAGCGCACGGAATCTACATAAGTAATAATATACCAACGTTAGTCTTTATTTTCGAATACTTTAAATGATGTAGAAATTTTTTATGTTTGTTTTGGTGTTTTTTTAGTTTATGTGTCTTTTTTTTGCCAATTTTTTTTTTATTTCAGTGATTTTATTAATTTTCACAATTTTGTTGGTTTTTTCTGTTGTTTTTGAGTTTTGGCGATTTTTTAGTTTTAGCGACTTTTTAATTTCCTTGACTTGTTAGAAATTTTTTTAATTTTTCTTGTTTTGGCGTTTTCTTAGTTGTAGCGCTTTTTTACGCTTCGCCGATTGTATCTCGTTTTTTTTGTGATTTTTTTTTTCGTTTTAGGCAATTCGTATGTTTTTAGCAATTTTTTTAATTTTTAGCGATTTTCGAGTTTTTGGCGTTTTCTTAGTTTTCTTGCCACCTTTTTACTTTCGGTGATTTTTTGGCATTTTAGCGAATTATTTGATTTTTGTCGCTTTTTTTAATTTTGGCAATTTTTTTATTTTAAACTTTTTTTTAAATTTCAATATTTTCCCTCATACGACTTCAAAGACACAGTAAGTTGTAAAACATTAGTCAAAATTACCTTAACTTTAATTTTATTTTATTTTAAATTCTAACTATATGATAAAATGACAATTTGCAAGGAAAGAGCTGCCCCTAATAAAATGTTTAATCGCTCCTAGCGATAGTTTGCCGCTAACCCTTTCCTTTAATAATTTTCTTTTTTTTAAATATTAAAAATCTTAATGCCTTTTAAGAAAGGCCAGGAAACGTGTAAATATTATAAGCCTTTATTAAAACACAAATAAAATGATAAATAAAATCACGTAGTATAGCTATTTGCCAACGCAATAAAACAGGAAAAATTATTTCCAGCATGAATAAATACGCAAAAGCTAAAAGCAGAAAAACGCAATTATTACAATTTAATTACTGCAGACAACAATTGTAAAAAGTGAATAAAAGCAAGAATTTTCATGCGACTGACTACACACACTACAATATGAAAAATTATTTCACTTTGCCACCACAGACACACATTTTTACTTTAACAAACCAAAATTACAAACACTCGCACGTAAAACGCAATTACAAACAAAAAATATTTATGTGAGCAGGTGTGTGTGTGTGTGTGTGTCTGTTTGTAAATTTATTTTTGTTCATTTCTATGTTCCAGATAGTGTATCTGCAACACTTTGTGCTATTGAAAGTATGTGCATATTTTGAACCCAACTGCAATAGTTTCTAGGCTCGCATGTTAATTTGCAACATTAGCAAAGTAGCGTCAAGGCAAATCATTTGTAAAAGGCTTCACACGTAGTAGTTAGCACACACACACACACGCACACGTGCACTTGTTTACATTTACATAAATACAAACATTTCACACTGCTAAACTCATTTCACATTTCAAACTGCACAAAAAAAATTATATTTTTTAGACAAAAAAGATACGATTTTTTTTCCTTTTGTTATCCAGTGTTGCTTGACGTAAAGCGTTACTGGAATTTGAATTAAACTTTAGAAGTAATTTGCATGCCCATGTCCATGTAAAGTGTGACACACATATATTTATATAGATATGTGTGTGCGTAAACATTACACGCACACACGCTCTGACAAAAAGTTTTCAATGCAAATATTTATGTCTACCAAATAGTCTCTGGCAGCAGCCTAAAGCTTCAAGTTATCAACATCAACAGTTTTAAAGCATTTTTAATAGCTGTTTTACAGTAAAATGTATGTATATGAGAAATTAAATTTTCTTTTTCCTTACTTCCAAAGGCAACGGAATTTTACACAAAAGTCACATGTGTACATACATATATGCGGCGCCCCAATATATACGTTCTTACACACACACACACACACACACACACACACACACACTCTCTCTCTTTAGCCTCTTTCATACATGTCTGTTGAAATATGTGAACACAACTATGATTGCGAACAAGCAATAAAAATAAGAACATAAAATGTTTTGAGGCCTGCCTAAATGAATGACTGCAAACATACCAGATGCATGCCAGCCACCAACTGCGGCTTACTCATGCGGCATAATTTTACTCGTGGATGGCTGGGGGAATTTTGGTTGTTTAGATGGTAACTCTTTTCAGGAACAAGGAAGGAAGAAGGGAGAGGACTGTAATGCGGAAACCGTAATTTTTAACAAAATGTGCATTTATATAAGAAATAATATGTATATCCCAACATAATTTTTTAAAATATGTGTAGAGTTTTTTTTGATAAGAATTGGGGTTTTGTTCACTATTTTAAGTTAAGGTTAAAGTCTACTGTTGTATTGCTTAACAAGAACGATAGTTGCATTTCTAAACCAATAAAAAATAAATTTCTTATATCCTAATTAACTTTGATTTTTTTTTTACTTGTAATTATTTTTTTCACTCTTCTTTTATATGTCAAAAATTGTTTAATTGATATTTTTTAGGAAATAAATGCCTATTAGTACAATTTTTCCAAGGAGAGTGCCTGAGAGACCAGGTAGTTAAGCATGAGAGAGTTTAGAGGTTAGGTCAGTTAGATAAGGTTGATAGTCAGAATCCTGCAGTCAGAATCACTTAAATTGTTCTGGTGCATAGTCCATTGTGCTAACACGGACACTCTGAATATACGGAATCCCTACCGTGAAACTAGTCAGAGCTTAATATAAAGCTAATAATATGTTACAGTTAAACCCTGGCAACATCAGAAGGTTCCCTAACCCCAAGGCTACTAATAGTGGCCACTCTAAAAAAAAATGTTTAGTATAAACAATATAGATTTCGATAAAAAAAAATTTACATAAAATCTACTAGATTTCGAGATAATGTAAATGCAGTATTAGGGAATTCAAAAACAAGCATTCGAAAGCATTTTCTAAAAAAAACAATAACGTGCTAATTCATCTCTTTGAATTATTTTTCATGAAGCCGGCAGATTGAGTTCGAACTTTAGCCTCTATGCATGTTTGCGTATGAGACAGGGTCCAGTCAACACTTGACACTAGAATCGAGATTTGTTTCCTGCTTCTTGAAAATAGGTGAGTATATAACTGCCTGGTGTGCACGCAGTCAATTCGTGTGGCCCACTTTCTATTTGTTTCTTCCTCAGTTCAAATGCAATTATTACAAGCTCACCAGCACTTAAGTTAGCTTGATAATCTCTCTGCCCCAGACTCCAGACGATAATAATTGCAAACCCCTCTGCCTTCTCATTTAGACATGATCGGCAGCCGAGGGCTGTTGTTGTGCTTAGAGGACTCTAGGGCCATAACACCAACTGGACTATCAATGTATATGTTAATTACAGTCGTTGAATTGTATACCAACTTTTTTTAATTTTAAATAAAAACTTTAAAAATTTTTTGTTAAAAATTTTTAGAAAAAATCTTGCAACAATTTGAATAAAAAAATTAGGAAGTTTTTCCACAAATATTTAAAATTAAGCACTTCTAATAATTTACCACTAAATTTTACGACCGAAGTCAGCCATTTGTCTATTCCTTTTTTAGGGTTCCGTACACCAAAGGTGAAAAGGAACCCTATTGTTTTCGCTATGCTGTCCGTCTGTCCGTCTGTCCGTCACACGGTATTTTCTCGGGAGCCGTAAGAGCTACGGACCTGAAATTTGGACAGAGTATGTAGAACCTTGACCGCTACAACAACAAATACATGAGAATTAAAAATTAAAGGGTGTTCCAAAACGAGCAACGAAAAATGTTAAAATCCCATGTTATATACATACAATTGTATATTGAAACTTGAAATTTGTAAAATTAGTGTATTTTTATACAGACTACAACAACTAATACTAAAATTTAAAAAAATTTAAATTAAAGGGTGGTCCATCAGTTAATGCAATTTTGACTATGTAATTTTGACAATTTGCTATATCTTGGAAACCGTAAGAGGCAAACACTTGAAATTTTCAAAAACGGTAAAACTAAAAAATCCGAAAATTATAAAATCGCCAAAACGAAAAAAATCGCAAAAATTAAAAAAAAAATCTAACACTAAAATAAATCGCCAAATTCGAAAAAATCGCCAAAATGAAAAAAATCGCCAAAATGAAAAAAAACGCCAACAATCTAAAAATAAATTGCCAAAAAGCGAAAATGTCGCCAAAAATAAAAAAAAAATTTTAAATAAAAAAAAAATCGCAAAAATGAAAAAAATCGCCGAAAATAAAAAAAATCGCCAAAATGAAAAAATGCCAAAAACTGAAGAAAAAAACGCCAAACCAAGAAAATAAAGTGTCAAAACTAAAAAAAAAAGCCAAAACTTAAAAAAATCGCCAAAACCGAAAAAACGCAAAAAACGCCAAAACATAAAAACCGAAAAGGCCCCAAAAACGAAAAAAATGCCAAAACTTTATATTATATAGGATGAAGTTTGTATTAAATTACATATCTAGTGTTCGTGCGCGAGTCAGAGTTGCACTTTACTGAATTTTTATTATTAACCCCCGACTAAAAAAGGGGTGTTATAAGTTTGTAGTGTGTGTCTGTGTGTCTGTCTATCTGTGTATCTGTGTATCTGTGTGTCTATCCGTGTCCACGTACAGGCCAAACGGCTGGACCGATTTTTATTTAATTTTTTCTGTTTGAAAGAGGTTCTTAGCTATGTTTGAAGAAAATCGGTTCTAGCCGTTTAGAAGATATAACATCTTTTCTGAAAAAGGTCGGGGTTTTTAAAATTTTTAATTTTTGTTATTATGATTCACAACTGATTTTGTTTTTCTTGGAATAAATGCTCGTAAAAGAAGAGGATCGTATCTTTACTCTGTTTTTTGAAACCAAAAACATTTAAAATGTTTTTAGTTTTAGTTTTACTTTTTTTTGAGGTTCTCTGTTTTATGAACATGGCAACAATATTGGTTGGCAAATCGTTTGGAATCATGAAGTAAAACTATTTATTACAATAGTCAAAATAAAAACCAAGACCCAACTAAAAGAATGCAGTTGTTTCACGGTGGAAAAAAGATGTAATCCACAATAAAAATTCAGCAACTGCGACCTAAATATCAAGTAGAAATATTTACAAAAAAATTAGGATTTTTTTGAGGTGGGAGTACATTTGGTACTTTAGACGTAAGGAAAGAAAAATATCTATGAATGCATTCGGTTAGAATTACACCTGCCTGGCACATGTTATACCGCAAATATAGTAATCATAGAGTTTCTTATGCTTTTTTGACATTAAAATGTGCAAAAGAGGAGACAACTTTATTAGAAATTAATACAAATAATTTTAATATAAGGTTTTATCTATGAAAAAGGATTCAAAAACCAGCAAAAAATTGTTTTGATTTTTAAGGATTTTATAATTTGAAAAGTTTTCTTGTTGTATTTTTTTTTTTTTTTTTTTTTTTTTTTTTTTTTTTTTGTCCAACGGTATATCTATTGCATTCCTAATTCACGAAACTCATCAGTAGACTTTAACCAAAACAAATTTTGAAATTAGCTAAAAAAAACTTTGTATGTTTATAGTATGACTCTTAAAAGATTATTGAGAATTACAATATGTAAACATAATAATATTAAAAGCATAAAAAAAGTGTTTAAAAAACAATCATGTGTATTCGATTTTGCAACAAAAAAAGACAACAAAAAAAAACAAGCAAAATTTTCAAATTTATTTAATTTGACTTTGTGTGCAAGAAATATGCTTCAGTATTTCCTATATGTTTTTAAAATTAAATATTTAGCAATTTGTGCAAAGTTTCAGTAATATTTTATTGTTTAGTTGAATTAGTTTTCCATGATGTAGCTTTCGCTACATCATCAATATAAACCAAATGAGAATTATAACATAGTTTTTATCTACAATTAGAGAAGTAAACTGCAGCCAAAACATTTCTTGTTTCAGCTGTCTGTCCTAGAATTATTATTTATTTATTTGATTTACTAATTATTAGAAAAGTAGGTAATTTTTGCGAATGAATTTTAAAATTCAGCCAAATTTATAAACTTGTCATAAATATTGTCGTCAATATTTTGATATTAAAAAGAGAGAGATAGAGAGATATATATTCTACTCTATAGTTTAAGCATCTTTACACCAATTAATAGGCCCAATTATATATTTATTAGTGCTAGTTAAAGCCCTTTAGTGATCTCTTTCACTTTCATTAAGAACTTCTCATTAATGATTTGAAAACTTTATACAAATCCATATTGTTTCAAACCACAAAAATATTTCTGCTTTTACTTCATTCCCCTTTTTATGTATATTTTGCTGGGGATGGGCGATTTTATATCACAATTAAAACCAATTGTAGCAGCCTTTTAAATGTGCCTGTTTATGTGGGCCAAAAGGCCATTGGGACTATTTTTTTTCCTTCCACTAACTGCTGATATTTGGTTTATGTTGTTGGCGGTATTGCTGCTGTTGCTGTTTGCTGTTACTGCTTGTATATCTGGAAATGTTGCTTTAAGGAAAATGCATTAACATATGTGATGAGTGTTTTGTGGTAAAATATTTTGGCGTGTTGTTTTAGGGCTTCGAAATTTAGTAATGTACTCTGTTGGTTTTTTTAGTTGTTGTTGGTTTCAGTTTACGGGCCTTGGAATACAATGACCATCATATTTTATACTCTCATGTACTTAAACATGTAAATGGAAATATGGATTTAATATTGTTTATACATATTTTTATGCTTACTTTCTTTTCCCCTCAATTAATGTGAATTGTTGCATAGTTACAAAAAAGAAAAAAGTACATTAAAGTTAAGTAAAATATCATTTAAAAAAAAGTGTTATAATTTCCAAGCAATAATTCATGTCTTTTATATGATGTTGAGTATATTTAGTTCCTATTTTCATATAGAAAATGTATCTGCTCAGCAGAATTGCTGCTTCAATACACATCACTTTTACACGTTTTTTCTCAAGCATTTGCTATTTAAATTAAGCCCCTTAGGATATGCTATAGAAATTTATATTTACTTACTGGCGTAAGGAGTGTGTGTGTGAGTTTATATTTTCTTCACATAAATAACATTCCCCTCAATAACAACAACAAAAAGAAAATCACCAACTTAAGCAACAGCCTTGTTATTATTCAAACTGAAAAGGGGAGAAAAATAATTTTTCTTTAAAAGTAAGGAATACATTTGCCAAAGTTTTTATTAAAATCCTATTGGGGTAAGTGTTTTTACATTAATATAATAAACTCATTTCAGCAAGGAATTGTCGTTTGAGGGGTGTTCTAATAGTTGTAAAATGTTAGATAGACTTTTCGCAAAAGGCAAAGAATTTCTAGCACTTGCAGTGTGATAGCAAATAAAAGCAAATCTCATGGCATGTTATTTAATTTACATTAATTTAAAAGCATTTAAAGTTTATTAATAATGCTTAAAGCAAGGGCTTAAGTTTGAATTTCATCAATTAAAAATTTAGTTAAAGCATTTTAATAACAAAGCTATAGTGAAATATTAATGAATTTGATATAAATATATTTCCATTAATAAGACAAAAGGAGTTAATTAAAATATATTAAAATTTTTGAGGAATTATTTTTAACGAAAAGCTTATGGTGTAGCTAAAAGCAACGTTTGTTTTCCTTTTAATTCGCCATGACTCAAAACTATATAATAAATAATAAAACAAGTGATATTAAATTTATGAACATACCCTAGCGGTTGAACAATACTGAGAAATAATTTTATGAAAAATATGTATTTCTTTGAAAAAAAAAATATTATAATATGCTAAATATTTTGCCAGCATAAAAGCTTTTAACATTCAACAAATTAATAAACTTAATATCAATCTGCCTCTCACAATAATTTATTCCGAAATGAAATGAAAAAATGAAATTCTTAATTGAAAATTTCTAGAAACCAAGAAAACTCTGCTCTTAAGTTAAGAGCTGATAATTGAATGAATCAAGCTCCAAAGAATATTAGCAGGCAACAAGTTATAATCATTGCTAATCAAACCAAATTTGACGTGGGATAAGGAGAAAACGTGCCAAGATTAACTCCAAAAATAAACTAATGATTTGTTACTGGCTTAAGTTAAACTTAATCTTAAAGCCACCAATGCTTTGAATCATAAAAAGAACTTGATACGTTAATTTCATACTTGCTCTGAATTGCAGCTGAATTCGTACAACAAATTTGGTTCCATAAAATTATTTAAAGACAATTTTGGGTAAAAAAATTTTAAAGCCTATTTTTTTAAATTCTTAAAATAGTTTTATTTTGTAAATCATGATTTTTTTTAAGCCAATTTTGTTTGAAAAAAATTCTTAAAAAAAATTTATTTTGAAAATCATAATTTTTTTAAAGCCAATTTTTTTTTAATTAAAAAAAAATGATTTTGCAAAGTATAATTTTTCAAAGCCAATAATTTCTTTTAATTTAAAAAAAAATTATTTTGAAAATCACAATTTTTGAAAAGCAATTTTGTTTCTAAAAAATTCTTAAAAAATATTATTTTGAAAATCATAATTTTTTAAGGCCCACTTGCTTAAATTCTTAATTTTTTTTATCACAATTTTTTAAAATCAATATTTATTGAAAAAAATTCTTGGAAAAATTTTAGTTTAAAAATTATAATTTTTTAAGGCAAATTTTATTTTGGAAAAATTCTTTAAAAAAAATTTATTTAGAATAATTAATTTGGTTTTTTTTTTGGTAGAAAAAACTACTTTTTTAAACTCTTTCAAAGATTTTAATCAAGTATTAATCTCTTAATTCAATACTTTTCACTTGTATTTAAAGAAAGTTAAATTTTTTTTTAAATTTCTTCACAATCAAAGCCCCGAATAACGTTGTTAGTGTTAAAATAATAATTTTTTCATAAGTTGTAAAGATCATCGAAAATTTTTTTTTAATTAAAAAAAATAATTATAAAATTTAAAAAAAAGGATGTAGAAAAATAAAATGAGTTCACCTGGATTATAGCATTGTACAGATACATCTGTTTGCACTAGTTTTGCGTGTTTTTTGGTTCTGGTATGAACAAATATGTTATTTATCATTTTCTGTTACTAGTTGTAGATGTTGATTTTTTAAGCAATTATTGTATGGTTGGGCAATGAGCAAATGAAAACAACAAATTTATTTTTTTTTTGTTTTTCTAAGGCAAATAAGATACATAAAACTGCTTTTACCATAAATGCCTTATGATGTGTTGAGAAAAAATGTAATTGGCTGATGAATGAATGAATGAAAGCAAAATTGCACATACATATGTAAGTAAATGATACATGTACATGAAACACATGCATTTGTAATTACTCTCAGAGCAAAATTGCCTCTTTCTCTCTCTATACTTTGGCTGCGCCACAAAATAACATAACGAACGTCCGCACATACATCAACACATCATGTATTTGTTTCAATAGTATTTTTTTCATATATTTGTATTACAATATGTATTTTTTGAGCAAAAACACATCAAACAGTTGCTCAGCAGCAATACAATAAGCAATTGTTATTTGTTTTCAATTGTATTTTAATTTGGAAAAGCACGCACACACAGTAACTCTTATACTAGTTCTGTCGCTCACACTATAGTATTATGGTACATACCATGGTATATTTGTTTTGGCTATACAAACGAGTATACAAATGCAACCCTTTAACCTGGATATAAATTATTTGCTGGGTTTTGTATCAGTTTCAAAGCCTACTATTTTATTTTGTGTTTTTCAAAAGTATTATTATTTTATGAATTCTCATATAGTTTTTGAAAGTCTATGCATAAAGTAAGAGGTTTGTGACTATTTAAAATTTGTGGTTAAAGTCTACTGATGATTTGGTTCAAGCGCCAATGAAATACGTATATAGATATGCTAAACTACCGGCGAATAAATTTCAATTATAAAATTATAAAATTTTAAAAAGTGTATATAAAATTTTGTTATTTTTTTAATATCTGGTATATTTAAAAAAAAATTATGTATACATTTTTTTTATTAAATACTAGCTTCTTATTATAATGATTTTAAACAAAAAAATCACATCCCACATAAGCTGAGAAAATTTTAATTTTCTAGTCCTAGGACCACAAATATTAATAAACCTTGCATAAACCTTTAATTTTGCAATCATTTGCGCATTTATTACAATATGAATAAGAAGTAAAATGAATTTCAAGTTTGAGCCTTCGGTTCTTAATTTTCTGTAAAAGGGAATGAAATAACACTTTTTTAGTCTCAACATAGATTAAATAAGCCTTCTTATAAAATATTTGACAATTTGCTTCTTTATTGCCATTAAATAATAATATATTAGTCAACGACTTTATATTTTTGCACTAAATATTTCTTTTATTATCTGAACACAAACCAAACAAGCCTTCTTTTGAAATATATAACAAATTTTTACTAAATATTTCCTCAAGTGCAGCAAATAAATCTGAAGAACCACCATGCCTAGCTTTACCCTCGAAGTATGCAGTTTTATTCAATTGTGCTTTAAAGGTTTAGAGAAAAAAATATAATAAAAAAACGCTTCATAGACAAAAACATATGGAACAAATATTTTTTTTTTTTTTTTTTTTTTTTTTTTTTTTGTTCAAATATTATTGTGAATGTTCAGTTGGACGATTCGCAGTCGCACGATTACTTTAAACATTTGCTGCAAGACATATGCAAACTTTTTGTTAACAACTCCATTTTAAAAATGTTTGAAAGTGTTTGCATGTGTGTGGGCTTATAAAAGTTATTGTCGCTTTTGCAGTTTACAGATTGTTTTATATGTATTTTTTTCTTCAATGTTTTTTCGAAAATCGCTACTTTATAAAAGCAGGTGTTTAAAATTTCTTGATTTGTTAGTAAGTAAAAAAGGAAAAAATAAAACTTTCAAGTCCTGTCTGTGATTCTCTTTAGTATTTTAAAAGATATTAATTAAGTTTCAGTGAAAAAAATATTTCGAAACATTTAAACAATAAAAATTTTTATATGAAAATATTTTGTGGAAAATTTTAAATATTGTCTTAAAAAAAAATTAGTTTTTTCTCAAATTTTATTCATAATAAAATTTTAATAATTTTTTTGTATATCAGAAAATTGCTAAAAACCAATTTTTAAAATAAATTTTTAATATTTAAGAAAATTGTTAAAAACATTTTTTTTCACACTTTTATAAGAAATTTGGAAAAGTGTTTTTTTTTTTTTTTTTTTTGACACAGAGCTATGATCAAATCCATAATAATATTAAAAAAAATATGTAAATTTAATATTTTTTTTGTAAAATTGTTGAAAATTGTTAAAATGGTATTTTATAATTCAGAAATTAACAAAATTTTAAACTAATTTCTGATTTTATGAAATATTAAAAACAAAAATTTTTAATATTTTTACAACAAATTTCGAAAATGTTCTTTTGTCTTTTACACAGACCTATGATCAACCCCATAATAAATTTTTTGTACAATTTTTAAAATTTTTAATTTTTTTTTTTTAAATAAGATTTTAATAAATTTTTTATCAGAAAATTATTAAAACATAAAAAATATATAATTTTAACTTTTTTTAATATTTGATTTTTAAGAAATTTAAAAAAATATATATTTTTAAGATTTCTATAAGAAATTTCAAAATTGTTCATTTTATTCTACACCCAAATAATATAAAAAAAACAAAATTTTAATATTTATAATTTGAACAGGCTTATCGCTTTTTAAGCCAAATTACATGTGATAATTACTAATGAACAAATAACACCAAAGTCTGTTGTAAATATTCTGACTAACAACAACGCATAGTTGAACGGAACAGCCAGCCGTTTTCGAAGGCCACTAAACCTTCATCATCAGCGTTCTTCTGTGTTTGGTCCACTATGTGTGGTGTCAATTGATGTAGATTTCTGCTTTATATACGAAATTTTTTTGCAAATAGAATATGTAAATTGTTTTGATTCATCGTATTTCAATTTGCTGAAAGATGTTTTGTAATGAAAGCTCACCTTACCAAACGGCTAGCTGTTCCGTTCAACTATGTGTTGTCAGAATATTTACAACTAAGTTTGGTGTTATTTGTTCATTAATAATTATCACATGTAATTTGGCTTAAAAAGCGATACGAACTTTAGCCTGTTCAAATCATATATATAGAAACAAATGAAGTTCGAAAAAATAATAATTAAATTAACAAACTTTTAATAATTTTTTTTTGTAAAATTTTAAAAATTGTTAAAAAATTTTTTAATAAGATCTTAATAAATTTTTTTACATATCAGAAAATTGTTAAAAAAAAAAAAAATTTAAACTAGTTTTGGATTTAACAAAAAAAAATTACAAAAAATATTTTTAAGATTTTTAGAAGAAATTTCGAAATTGATCTTTTTAACACCCGACAAAAAAAAAACGGGTGTTATAAGTTTGTAATGTGTGTCTGCGTATCTGTGTGTCAGTCCTTGTTCACGTACAGACCAAACGGCTGAACCGACTTTGATTTAGTATTTTCTGTTTAAAAGGTGACTTGATTGAAAGGGTTCTTAGCTATGTTTTAAGAAAATCGGTCCAACCGTTTAGAAGATATGTTTCGTTCCCGACTTTCAGTTGTAGCAACCAAAAGGTTTCGATCAAACTTATTGCAGCTCTCTGGTACAATACTTATTATTTTTTTAAGACTCGCAAGTTAAATCTTTTGAAAACCTATCAATTTAGTTATATTTTAACTCCCATATTTATAAAATTTTAAACAAATTTGAAATGTATTTTAGTTCAAATTTTCCATACAAAATATTCCTAAAATGAATTTCAAATGCAATTTATTTTTTTATGAATATGGGGGTAAATGTTCAAAATCTTTGACGTAGGCTATCTGTCCTATAGAGAAATTTTTAAGTATTTATATAAATTTAAGAAATCTGTGAAAAATCTTGATACTTTGCATATGTATATATATATATATATATATATATATATATATATATATATATATATATATATATATATATATATATATATATGCAAAAACATCAATACTCATTCATACACCACAAAAAATTCAGTATTTTTTTTTTAGTCTAGCTCACTCTCTCTTTCTCTTGCTCTCCTTGTAGCATACCTCAAACACCATATAAACTTTGAGCATGTTTGCAAAAAAAACAAAAAGATGAAAAACTTTTTGCAAACATTATTTGTTACCATTGAATGGTTGGTAATTTTCCTTCATGCACAACTTATTGAACATTATGTATGTCTGCATGTTTAAACCATTGTAACAAATATGTTTGCAAAAAAACATAGATTTTAGTAGTAGTTATTTCACACATTTGCTTTATTTTTTGCAAAAACATATTGACTAAAATTTATGTGGGCAAAGAAAGTTCACAAACTGAGACGCTGCTTAAATGTGAATGGCGTCATAAAGACGACTTAAGAACTTCATATTTAATGTTTTCTAAAGTGAGAAATTGAAGAATTATAACAAGTTTCTATTCTTCTTAGCTTTTTGAAAAGTGTAGAGGACACACATGACAATAACATTTCACCAGCACTTGTGCATTGAATATGTTTTTTTGGAAATTTATTGCCTGCTTTTAGGCAGTTGAAGAAAAAAATTATATGAAAATTTGAATAGAGAAAAAAAAACATAAATGCAAAATATTATAATATATTATATTATAATATGCATAAACACATATGTCCATATATTCTAGTCTTCCCGAGCAATAGCCTTAAGCATGACATGAACATGAGGCCGGCATAGCAACTGTGAAAAATTCATCAACTTCTTTGTCGTGGTGAATACGTGCGATGTCCATTTTCAGGCATATTAAAGATGGAATATTTACCAATACTGTTAGGTCTTTTTTCTTTCTATTGCAAATGGTTGCGAACGGAGAATCTCATGGCGAACGTTATTGCTCAGAATTATGTTCGGGCATCCATGTCAGAGCATGGACAAAACATGCACATGAGCGGTCTCCCTTAGCCATTTGCGATGTCTGACAAAATGCGCAGACCAAGTTCATGCCTAGTAGAGACAGCTAGTTAGACAAATATAGATCTGGTGTACTTTAATGCCATAGCCATAATAATATCCATAAACATAAACATATTTGTTTCTGCTTTTATTGCTGCAACAACCACGAACAGATGTTTTTGATTAAATTTGTTTATTTATTTCAAAAGTGTAAGGCTTCTAAGTACAAGATTTTCATCTTCCATTTTAGTACACACAATTCAACTCATTACCATGATTTCTAATAAATCCATAAGTAAAAATAATTCAATTTGCACTTTTTTATTCGAAAGTTAAAAAGTTAAAAATTTTTTCATATAAAATGCCATTGAAGCTTTAAAGTGTTCTAGTAAAAATTTCCAAAAACCAAATCTTCTTTAAGGATCTAAAGTAAAAACCTTTGCATTAAATTTAAGGCAAAGGGAAACATTATTGTAACTTTTTTTTAATGTTACTCTCAAATGGCTTGCTTTAATCTAAGGGCCGCTACAATTTCTTTAAGTCCCTCAAAGAAGAGAATTGGAAACTAAACTATGTGTTGTTGTCAACAAAGAAAAGCAAATAATAATAATAATAAAGAAAATTTTCGCGTGTTTTTTTTTTTTTTTTTTTTTTTGCTATATAACGATAATAAGCATCATATTTTGTCTCCCTAGAGATAAAAAGTCTACGGCCGTAAATTTCTTTTTAGTCTTCTTAATTTTTTATGAAACATCTAACAGACATTGATAAATTACAAGAGCTTAACTTGATGAGGTTTATGCCACACATACGAGGGGTGGTTGGAAATTAAGTGCAAAAAGAAATTATATTAATTGTCAGTTTAGTCCTGAGAAAAACCTAGTAGATTTCGAGTAAATTTTCCATATAAAAAAAATCTATTCAGTGACTAAAAATAAGCTGTAAGGCTTAGCCTTATAGCAATTTTTTGATTGTAGCTTAGGATAAATTTCAGCCAGTGTTTTTTTTTTTGGATACGAAATCTTGGTACATATATGTCAAAGAAAAATTAAGTAAACGGTACAGATTTTTATATAAATTTCAATTGAAATCTACTAGATTTCGTGTAGGTAAAAATGTGTTATAAAAATTGGTTTTTTTCTTGAAACAAAGGAGCAAAAATATTATAATTCTTTTACCTATATTCAAAATCTAGTACTTAAGAGATTTCAGGCAAAATCTAGTAGATTTTTCACTAAAAACAAAATCTTCTTCGTCACCTAGATTTAATCAAAATCTAGTTAATTTCTAGTAGAAATTTTTGATACAATTATGTTTTTTTTTAATTTGTACTAAAAAGTCAGCCTGTGTACTTAAAGAGGTGCATGAATCAGCTGCATTGAAGTTGTTTGGCTGTAGTTTTGGAAAGTTTTCAAATAATGGGGTTTATTTTGAATAAAAAAACTTGATAAATGTCAAAAAAAGTTGGTGAAAACAGTATAGATTTTCATAAAGAATTTTACTGAAATCTGCTAGATTTGTTACTTTGATTTGTTACTAGATTTGGCCAAAATCTACTTAAAATTTAGTAAAACTTGGTAATTTGTTCAACCTAGTACTAAAAAGTCCGCCTGTGCACATTAAAAGGTATGTGTATTGGCTAAATTGCAGTTGTTTCGTTGTTGTTTTAGAAAATGTTCAGTAAATGGGCTTTGTTTAAATGTCAAAAAAAAAAAATACTTGGTGTGAATGGTATAGATTTTCACGAAGATTTTATTTAAGAGCTGCCAGATTTTGTATAGCTGTAAATGCCTTCAGAATGAAATTTCTTATTGAAATACCCTGTGTTAAGAGAGTGTGAAGTGTTTTGAGTAGTTCCCAATTTGACTTAAAAATTATAGCAAAAATAAGCCATTAAATTTTAAAAAAACAAGTAATAAAATTTTTTTTTTCAAATTGGACATTCAAATTCAAGAAAATGCAGCTTCAGAAAAGTAAAGTGGCAAACAGAATTTCAGGGATATTACTGGGACGTTTATTCCAGAAAAATTATTATGAGAATTCTACTAGAAAATTATTTTTAATCATTGTGATTTTAAGTTTACCACGAGCTTATAAAAGACAGTAAGTTGTAGTCTGTCTATTTGTATTGAAAGTAGAAACAAATTTGAGTACTTTGTTTTTGTTTTTTGTATTAAAAGGCAGACAAAAATTTTAACTTGTCTTTTATTTAGTGGAGGTAAACTTTTTCCAGAAAAACTCTACAATCAAAAAAATATATAATAAATTGTATAAATATAAATAATTCTAACATTAAAAGTTAAACATAAAGTTTCCCGAATCTGACGATTTAATGCTTTGCATTAAACCTTTAAATTTGTTTCAACAAAAACTACACATTTATTATTTGTTTAATGGATTATTCCATTAACTATTAATTTCTAAAATGCCCGGCCATTAAAAAGTTACTAATTAAATAGTTTTTTAATATTTTTTTTACTTTTTAATCCTTAATAATTCCACCACCTTTAAAAAAAATAAAAAAAGATTACACATTATAATAAATATTCCCCAAGCTCATTTACATCTTAAGCATTAATATTTAATTCCATACTGAAAAGTATAATTTAAGGCTTTAGAGGAAAAAAAATGAATCACAAGCAGCAGCAAGCAATAGCAACAGAACGAAAGTAACCAGAACACGCGTCTGAGACAGCTTATTTAGTCTGTTTATTTGTAAAAATATAGCACAGAGGGGTTGTTTATTAATCTCCTTGACCTTAATTTAATTATAGACAAAAACCAAACGAGTATAAATAAATAAGCTACAGAAAATCCAAGCAGAGGAGTAAATATTTTACTTAACGAGCAAAAAAAAAAACCAGAAAAATCTTTGTGGTCATTTTATTTCACTGTTTAATCCATACCAGTGCCGAGTACAGCAAGTACATAAACTTTTCGGTAAACAAAAATCGTAAGTGATAAGCACTTTTATCTGATGGATCAAGTAGTGGCTTCGTTGTGAAAATAACACCAAGAAAAACATCAATATATGTGTCAACAGGAGTTGAAGCCGCAGCAAATAAAAAAAACTCTTTAAAATACAAACAATTTTGTTTTAACGAAAACTTATACAAACCTGACAAGCAAACAAAAACCAACAAGAGAGAAGTAAAGAATTAAAAAGGCCACCATAATAAAAACATAAAGAAAAATTAACAACACTATGGCTTACAAGGACTCAATAATAACAAACAAAAACTTACTTGAAAAAAAAATATTAACAGATCAAATCCCTTTCACCCATCATTGTTGTTTTTGTTCACTTAAGTTAGTTAGTCAAGGGCTGGCTGCCAATCAATGATTTGTATTTGGTCATACAAGCATGAATGTGGTACGAAATAAAAACAGCAGAAAGAGCACACAAAAAATACAAATAAGGTTCAATAAGCTTTAAAAGCCTTGTAGCAGCAAAAACAGTAATAAAACAAATTGTAGCAACAGCAAACAAGAACTAACAGAAGACAAGACGACATAATGAAAATAAGAACAATAATAGAACTAAAAAAGCTACAGCGTCTAGTGAAATAAATACAAACCAGGAAAGGGCGCGGCGGTGCGTTAACAAACATTAAAGATGAAGGCTCAGTGGCTTTAAAACAGCAAACAAACAAAAATAAATTCAGTAAAGTGCGGCTATGACTCGCGCACGAAGGGCTCCGAACGAACACTAGATATGTAATTTAATACAAACTTCATCCTATATAATATATAGTTTTGGCTTTTTTTCCGTTTTTGGGGTCTTTTCGGTTTTCGCGTTTTTTCCCGCGGTTTTTGCGTTTTTTTTTTGGTTTTGGCAATTTTTTTAAGTGTTGGCTCTTTTTCTAGTTTTGACACTTTATTTTCTTATTTTGGCGATTTTTTTCATTACTGCGATTTTTTTTATTTAATTTTTTTTTTTTAGTTCTGGCGACATTTTCGCGTTTTGGCGATTTTTTTGATTTCTTGCGTTTTTTCGAATTTGGCGATTTATTTTAGTGTTAGAAATTTTTTTTTAATTTTGGCGATTGTTTTCGCTTTGCGATTTTTTTTTAGTTTTTGGCGATTTTTTTTTGGTTTGGCGATTTTATAATTTTCGGTTTTTTTAGTTTTACCGTTTTTGAAAATTTCAAGTGTTTGCCTCTTACGGTTTCCAAGATATAGCAAATTGTCAAAATTACATAGTCAAAATTGCATTAACTGATGGACCACCCTTTAATTTTAATTTTTTTAAATTTTAGTGTTAATTGTTGTAGTCTGTATACAAATACACTAATTTTACAAATTTCAAGTTTCAATATACATATGTATGTTCATACAATTGTATGTATATTTCATGGGATTTTAACATTTTTCGTTGCTCGTTTTGGAACACCCTTTAATTTTTAATTCTCATGTATTTGTTGTGGTAGCAGCCAAGGTTCTACATACTGTGTCCAAATTTCAGGTCCGTAGCTCTTATGGTTCCTGAGAAAATACGGTGTGACCGACAGACGGACAGCGTAGCGAAAACAATAGGGTTCCTTTTCACCTTTGGTGTAAGGAACCCTAAAAACAAACACAAACACAAACTTCAAGACCCGTATGAGAAACACATAAAACTACAATGACCGTAAATTAAATGCAGTCTACAGCGGATGCGAGTTGCTCTTAATACTTTTAAGGGCGAACTATTATGCTCTTAATAATAATTCGCAATTTTATTTAAAAACAGAGAAGTAGTTAGAAGAAGTAAAATTCTTCAATGAGGCCTGGGCCCTATTCCCCAAAACAACTTATCAACTTTTCACTTTGCACTTATCAAATTTTTCGACAATTTGCAAAACTTTTCGTTCCTCAGAACTGTAAAATTTGATGAGTGAAAAGTTGAAATTGATAAGTGTAATTTGCAAAGTTTTTGCAATTTTTATGCTCTCTTTGCGATTCCTGTTCCACGTACATACGTTCTCTCTTGCAAAGTGCAAAGTTAATATTGAAAAGTGTAACTTGCAAAGACTTTGCAAAAATTATGCTTTTTCGTTCCACAATAACTGTAAATTATATTTTTGCAAAGCAAATTTTGATAAGTTTGTTAAAAATTTGCAAGTTAAACGATCTCTTTGCAAATTAACAAAATAAAATTCGTTGATAAATCTTCGAGAAAAAAATATTTGAGCTTTAAATTACATATATTATTATATTATATTTGTACAAACTTGTGTTAAGCGTTATTATATATTCTATTTTAAGATAGTAAAAACAATGCAGAATAACACATTGAAAACGTTGCGTTCAAAATTTGGATTGGGCCTTTTTAAAACTTCCTCACAAGCAGCCTATTTATCTAATAATTAGATTCTAAATTATTAACCTTGAAATTGAAATTTAAACTTTAATATGTTCTAACCCCCATTAGAGTTGGGTCCAACTCCTTCAATCGTTAATTTTTGCCACAAACTCATTTAAATTACATGGGTTTGATCATAGGTTTGTGGCAAAAATGAACGAATGAACGAGTTGGACCCAGCTCTAACCCCCATATTCATAAAATTTAAAATAAATTTCAAATGTATTTTATTTGAAGTTTTTCATACAAAGTCTTCTAAAAATGGATTTTTAAATAAATTTTAATTTTTATGAATATTGATGCATACATTTATAATAATAAAAAAAAAATTATTTTATTGGTTTGAAAACTAGCAAATAAATAACATATATTTTTAATCACATGAAACTCTGAAATTTTTTTCATTTTTATTTTGCGGATAACTTTAATAAGTTCTATTTAGGAATGCAAAGCGAAAAGTTATAAGACAGAAATGCAAAGATGCTTAAACGTTTTCAGGAACACTTTGCACATTCACTTTGCAGGAGAACGCGAAGACTTTGCTAAGAGCGCAATTACTTTACAAAGAGTACAAGAAATTTACAAAGAGAGCAAAGTCTTTGCAAAAATATGCTTAGTGCAAAGTGAAATTTGGAAAGAATATTGTGGAACAGAAACACTTATCACTTTTTAAAAAAAAATGCAATTTGATAAGTGCAAAGCGAAAAGTTGATAAGTTTTTTGTGGAATGCCCTATGCCCTGGTCTAAGAGTCATAATCATGTTAAAAACAAAAAACCATAACTAACGAAGAAGAACTGGAAATTGCGAAGAGTGGAAATACAATTAAATGAGCTCTCTCTCTCTCTCTCTTAGTATGTTAAATGTAAAGCAGAGAATATAATGCGATAGGATATTAATAAAAAAAAAAAGCATGCACACACTCACACACCCTCGCTCTTGGTGCAATAGAGTGATTTGTGAGCAAACAAGTCTATTTCGCCATTTATTTAGCATATATTTAGGCTCCTCTGGCATTATCTGTGGTATATCAAATAACAACAAATTAAGCCAAATTAACTTAAATTAAAATCAACATAACTTTTAGGTATCAAAATATATAATATTCTGTTTGACACTTTTAGACTTATTACTAATTATGCAGGGTGCAAACTTGCAAAATTGCTAAACTACAGCACAACTTTTAGCTGCTAAGAAGTGTAATTAATATATTGTTGCATACTTTTAAGCTTTTTAGTAATAATAGAGCGTGCTAACATTTAAAACTAAGAGAGGAAAACTTTAATTGTGAAAGCATATTTATCAAGAGAAGAAATTATTTCTAACAGTTTTACAGTGAAATTTCAATAAAATGATTCCGAAGAGAATGGAAAAATACTTTGTTATAGTAAACTTTTATTATAATGAAATTTAAAAAAAATACGAACAACATTCGTTATAACTATAGTTTTTTTTTTTTTTTTAATCGAAACTCCACATATCAAGCCATATTTTAGCTTAATCATTAATCCTATCACGGTTTGTAAATTTACATATATTTCAACAATGAAAAATAATCGTGTAGCCTTATGTGTAGAATTATGTTTGCATGCACAGAAATCCATTTCTTTTGTTTTTGAATTTATAGCACACAAAAACAGTAAAAAATTATTTAAAATTTTATGAAAAATATAAATGTCAAATATTCCGTCACCAAACAATTGTTTGAACATTAATTATTGTTTCAGTTGCCTTTAAAAAGCCTCCACTTATACATATAGCATCTCTAAGATAAGCAATAAATTTCAAAGATTCCGTTAACTTTTCTTTTGAAAGTCCGTAGTAGCAAATGGAATTTCCTAAATTTCCGTAGGTTTCCTTTATATAAAATTCATATGAGAACTTTTAATTCCGTAATAGTTACGGAATTTCACGTTTGTAAATTTACATTTATTTCTACACGGAAAAATATTCGTGTAGGCTTTTTTGGAGAATTATGTTTCCGTACACACAAAATTCATTTAGTTTTTAATTTAAAACACACAAAAACACAAATTGATGAAAATTAGAAATGTCAAAAATTCCGTGACCAAACAATTGTTTGAACATTAATTTTTGTTGCAGTTGACTGAAAAAAGTCTCCGTTTATATTTTGTGAAATGATAATTTAATATCAGTTAATAATAACATTAATTGTCTGTAAGGAAATAATTCCATAGACATATAATAATAAATAAATAAATATGTATAACATCCCTAGGATAGGCAATAAATTTAAAAAAATTTCATGTACTTTTCTTTTGAAAGCCCTAACTGAATTTCTGTAAGTTAGAAACAACCTGAAATTCCGTAAGGACTCCGTACCAGGCTTTAAGCAACAAAAAAAAATACTGCAAACCAGACTTCAATGTAATTTTAACAGCAATAATATTAAAAGAGAAAACGTCTGTATTAATTTGCACTAGAGACAACTTAACAAAATCCTCATCCATATAAAAGCAGAGAACGTGTTAAAGTGTGGAACATGAATTGGAAGAGCATTACCTGCTCATAATTATTATAAAATCCCTTCAAGAAATTTGGAAATTTAATTTTTAGCAAAAAAAATTCACAGATTTATGATTGTATATTAGTTTTCTGTTAAAATGTTCATGCTCTGCACTCTTTAAGACATTTTTTATTAAAATATAGGGAGGTAAATATACATTTGTGCCCATAATTATGAAGGTGCTTTAAATTATATACATATTTATTGTTGTGGGTATATTTAGTAGATTATATTTTAATAAATACAAAAAAAATTTATTATGGAACATTTTTATTTAGAGTTGATTTAGTCTCGATTTATGTAATTGCATTTAATATTTCCATATTTTGTTTTTATATGAAGTGTGTCAAAATGAATCCGAGTTTAGAGATGCTAAGCCATGAACACCAAATATTTTATAATTAACCCAGTAAAAAAAGACACTCCAAAGAAGTCATGAAAATGTAGAGTTTGCAGTCTGGAAGTAGTTCAAATTTCGATCCGATCTAATGATTTTTACATAGGGTTGTCATTGCAAGAAGTTCTCTTTTTCGAATGCCTAGTCACCGAATTAGAAGCGACTTTAAGAAAAATTTCCTTTTTTGTGTTCTATGGTAATATTTTCACCTAGGAAAAACTTTAAAAAGTTACATATTTTAACGATTCGTTTCTTTTTATACGAATTTAAACGCGATACAGTATTTTAATGTAAATTTAAGCAAATAACTTCTAAATTTTAGGCCAAAATTAGTTCATACATTTCTTTCAAAAAATCGATTTTTTGAACATTTTGGTGAGTATATACCAAAAATATGGAAAAACTATAAGGTTTTGTGTTATTAAAAAAAACCTTTACTTGGTTTTCTGCTAACTATCGGCAAATTAAAGATATCGATTTTTTGGAAGCAATGAAAATGTGGTTCCTTCAGAATGACTTCCACTTTTTTTACTGGAAAGTTATAAAATTTTCGCCTTATAATATATATTTGAAAAAAAAAAATTAAATATTCACAGACTTATTTATAAAATTTATTAAAGCTTTATAAAGGCCTTTTAAGAAAAATTTTGTATAAAAATTTGTCTTAAAAAGCTTTTATAAAGCCTTAATAAGTTTTATAAATAAGGCTGTCTGTATTTTATTGTTGTTTCCCATATAAATTATCAGTCGAAAATTGTCTTTCGATATTGCGCAACAGTCCATTAATATTTATTAAATAAGTATTGAAGTTGTTGGTTTTAAGATTTATTTAATATTTGGAAGTAAAAATGCATATGACTTTGCCTATGTTGCTAAAGCTCTTTTGCTTTATTAGCTTATAATTTCAATTATAAGTTAATATAATGATAAATAAATAATGACTTTCACAATAATAGCTATCCAGCAAAAAATTACACATTACCATCAGAACTACTTGCCATATAATGACTTACTTTTCTGATTGCCAAATTTCATTACTCGCTTACAAATCTCATTACCGAAAATGTAAAAAAATTATGTACAAGTTGCTAAATGAAGAGAATGATTTTTTAGATTAAATAGATTACGTGAACAAGTTTCCAAATAAAAAAGGTAAGTACTTCTCGAGAATCGATTATTTTAGTCTCACGCCTTGTTAAAATCATTAAGTTGGTAATCCAGTAAGGAACAGCTTCCACCAAAAATGCCTAATTCCAAACTCGATTACCTTTTTTGAAATTTTTTGCTGGGTACATTTAACTCTTTATAATGCTGCCTACTTTAAGGATTGAATAAGTAATTTTTGAGAAATTTATTATTCGACAAATTAAAATAAGTAATTTTTCAATATTTTTTAATAGTTTGTGTCAGAACAATTTCTTTAAGAAATCATACTTTGCGATAATCAATTACGATTAGAAATTCGGCTCACGCACGTTTTAAAAACATCTTGCAACAATTAAGTTAGTTAGTTAGTTAGTTTATTGAGACTTATTTTTTTCATATTACAAGAATTACCAAAATAACATTATTAAGGAGAACTTAAAACTATAAAGTATTGTTTCAATTACATAATTATTTTTGTAAATGCTACGTGCTTATCGAAATTAAGGAGAATTATTCATATAGAGATAAATAACATTTGAAATGTGAATAGTGCTTGCTCCCGGCACATGTCTAATACAGTAGAGTTATATCTACAAAATGAACTTAATGCTAATAAATCTTAAAATTAAAACTTATAATTAAAACTTAAGCTAAAATTAAAACTATGAAATAAAAATAATATTAAAAACCAAAATAAAATGTTTATCCCCTATGAATGCCGGGAGTAGAATGTGAGTAAATGTTTTGACCAGGACTATTACTGATGTCTTCACGTAAAATCCCAATGCAGGATATATATTGAGTGTTTGACCAAGTAAACTCGTGTTCATTACACAAAATATCTCGAATTACACTGCCTTCAAAGTAAGACAATTTCTCAACAAATTTTCTCGTCAAATCGAGAGCATAACACGATAAGGGAAATAGTTTTGCAACAATTAATTTAAAAGCAAATACAAAAATAAATATATTAAAGCCTCAAGGTATGTGAAGTTTTTATGTTTCAGTTTATTTTTAGGAAAACTAATACATACTTCTACATTGTGATATGGTTAAAAAATTTGCACTAAAAATTCATCTTTTTTTAATTATTAAAGCTAAAAAAAGGTTTCATAATAAATATTTCCATGCCAAATTTTTCTTATTAAGCTTTCATAATCATAATTTTTTTAAATGAGGGAGCACGAATTTATTAACCATACTATTAGTTGATCAAAATTTCATACACAAAAACGTATGTCTATTATATTCTATCCTTATTTTCAAAATATGTATATTTAGGGCAAAAAATTTTAAAAACTGCTTTTTAAAAAAAAGTTAGATTTTTTTTCCATTCACAAGTACCTTATTTCAAGTTTTTTGTTGTTTTATATCAAAAAAAATATTATGTTAACGTGTCTTTGAAAACCATTACCTTCCACAACATGTCAATTTATTTAACAATTTGTTTTATTTTTTTGCTCTAAGAACTTCTCGGCTATAAAAGAAAATGTTTTATTGGAATATTGTATATATAAAATGTAAGAGAGAATGCGCTTTATATTTATATTTGTATATGTATCCTTGCATATATTTTATTACTCTAAGAGCAGAGAGACGCCAGAGCAAAAACAACCTCAAATGTCAAAAACAGCTGATGCAAAATTCCTTTACACTAAAGGCCGGGGCACAATGAATCCGTCATACGTTAAACTTCGCCTTTTTCAACTGACAGCTAAGTTGAAATACATGATTTCTTATGAGGGCTGTTACATTCAGTACGTGTCCGTCAACGCAAAGTACAAAAACTGGTCAACTTTTAACTTTTTGTATACGTTGAGTAGTTTGACAGATATTGGTTGGTCTTTTTGCTATGTTCTGAATTAGGATTTTGTGTTTTGTGGCAGCAAAAATAAAATTAAAGAAAAAAATAAATGAAATAAATAAAAAAATTTGAATTTAATAAATAAAATGGAGAATCGACCTATTGAAGCTGTTCAAATGCTTTCGTCAACAAAGTACTCATTGTGCCAACCTTCTCCGTCGTTGCGATAATGTCAGTTGAAAAAGGCGAAGTTTAACGTATGACGGATTCATTGTGCCCTGGCCTTTATACTAAGACTCGTATTCAGAGAGAAATTATCTGCGTTTTTGTTCTATCTCTCTCTCTCTCTGTTTTTTGCTCAATCTCTCTCTCTATTGCCTTGGCTTTTATATATTATTAATTTTTTCTTTTTTCAATTTCCACACTTTTCCAGTGACTCAACAATTTGAAAGTTCAATATATATTTTTGTATAGAAGGCTCTCATACGAAGCCTGCGCTTTTCATAAGTATTCCTTTAATTTCAGTATTGTGGTGTTTGAGAGTAAAATTGCCATCCACTGGGTACTATGAATTATTTGTTTCTAGTGAGAATGTTATTTTGCAAAAATTTATGTGTTAAATAAACTGTTTGTACTGTGTTTGTGTACTTGAAAACGATGGCAGCCTCAGTCGTTGGAATAAGCTCGTTCAAAGCGCTACTCAAGGTTTAGAAAATCTTAAGGCGTACGGTTTAAATATCTAATTTAACACAACAACAAAACAAAAAGAAAAAAATATATATATGTATATAACAAATATTAAAAAATAAAAATTAAATAGCACAAGAAATAGTAAAAAAAAGTTAAGAAAATGTATCTCAATAACAGATTTTACGCCAGATTTTTTACTGTCGAGTGACATAAATTTTATGAAAGTTTCTTTAAAACAGTGAGTGACAAACATTTAGTGCAATAAAAAGAAAAGTATGTAATTTTATAGTTTTGTACCGCCTATATTTAGGCCAATAAATCTAGATTACTGTTTTGTCTCTAAAAATATGTGTTTGTCGTTTACGCTTTAACAAAACTGTATAGTGCTCTTAAAGTACATTGCCACTTGGCAGCTAATAATGTTAAAACAACCATAAAACACACATGTTGTGTTAGTTTTAAGCTTTCCAAGCCAATTCCATTTAATAAAAGAAAAATAGTGAAAACAAACAAAAAAATTAAATGTTAAACAGAAGCGTAAAAACATGTGCCATAAGGCCATTATATAAAATGTTCATAACACAACAACAACAGCAACAACTACCACAGCATAAAAACCATAACAAGTGTATACATTTAGGCGCCTTAATGCTTTAAAATAAACAGCACAATTTTATCGTAAATTTTGTAGTTAAGTGAGCGTAGCTACATAAATTTTTTTAAATGAAAGCCATAATATTTTTTTTATCTAAATTAAGACTAATATATAGAACTATAGAACATGAAATTTTCAATATAAATGGAAATGTAATATAGAGCAATAATATGGTTTCTATTAAAGTATCCTTAAGTTACAAGAACTTACATATTTTTTCAGAATAACGGCATGGCCTAGAGTGTCGACAGAAAGCTTTCAATCAACAATATAGAAATTGTTTTTTTTTCTGTTTTTTAATATTAGTAATCAATGAAACATTTTCTCTAGACATCGTGGGTTAGGCAGGCTGTAAGTCATAGTAAACAAAGAAGAATAAAACACAGTTTATTGTATAAAATGGAATTGCCTGAGGCTGTAAATTTTTGAACAATTTCTTGACGCATAATCAACGATATTCTTAAGCTAAGTTTTAGAAATTTTATACCGCAAATTTTAAGAGCGGAAATTAACTTATTATTCCTTATTTTTTCATAATTAAAACATAATGGCACAAATTCATAGTCAAAACAAAGTATGCTTTAAAAAGTTAAAAGCAGGTATTACCATACAAAACACTGGTTTTAAACTCTTGAAGTGTACTTTATTGGGAATACGAATTATTGTTGTTAGGAAGCCCTCATGTGGAAGAGCAACCATAGCCTTTAATAATACAACATTAAACTCAATATTCACGCTTCAGAAACCCTTGGAACTTTCCTGCTGAAATGTTGATGGTTGTCACATGTTATTTCTACATCCAATTTGCTATAATTAATTTTTTTTAAATAAAGTAATTGATAGCTCCAAAACTCCAACTCATAAAAGATCTGTCTGTTAGCATTCATAGCAAGTGCTTCTGACTTTAAATTAAGCAGATGCTCTCAACAGATTATGTTAATTTTCTTTCTTTAGCTTTAGCGACAAACTGCCATAACGAGTCTCATGAGAGTCTCATTAAAAAAATTGTTAACGTTCAAAAATGTTTGTAAAACAGCGGCTTTTTTTATTCCCTTGTTTTCTACAGCCTGCATAGCTCTATCTTACGCATATTTGTAATATTATGCATCAATCAAAAAAAAATTCCAAGGCCTTTAATAAGAGTCTTTAATAAAAACTCGATTTCCAAATAATTTATTTTTATATGATTGCACAGAGAAAAAACAACCATATCAAAAACTCCCTTCTTATAAAATTATGATAAATAAATAATGCTAAAATATGCTGATGATAATCTTGGAGACAATTTAAAGAGAAAGTGTCTTTTAAAAAAATAAGCAAATTTTATTGCATAAGCTCAAGGCGTTTATTAAAAAAGTATAAACACTGTGATGTATCTCTTTGGCCTTTTCTCCTTTTAAAAAAATAAAAGTCATATTTTTTGCCCTTTTTAAAAGAAACAAATTAATAAAACCATAAGCTAGAAAATAAAAAAATTTATTAGCAGGCAGTACTCAAGAATAAAAGGCCAAATAATTTAAACCCCTTAAAAGGAGTCTTTAAATTAAAAAATAAGAACAATAATATGGTATAATTGTATCAGAAGAAAAAACGCCATTGAATTTGAAGTAGAAATAGGGAAAAAAATTAATCAGACAAATCGTACTAGACTAAAAAACATCGCAACATTTTTTCTTTAATCTAGTCCAAACTTGTCGTAGTCGAAATACGACACTCGTTAATTTGTAAATATATTTACTATTAAAAAAAAAATAAATAAAATAGAAAATAAAATAGTTTTTAAAAAAACGAGCTTAAATTTTTGAATATTTTTATAAATTTTTTTAAAACAGCCCAATAAGCACTCAAAAAATTCAAATTCAATCACTTGAAATTTAACTGGAAACAAAGTTGAATTCAAACATTTTTTCAAGTTATATTCAAGTTTGAAAATATTTTGAAATAAAAAATCTAACAACATACAACATGTTCAAACCTTGTCAAATAAGTAATTTATTTTTTTATAAAATTGAAAATTTGGTGAAAAATATCAAATATAAATAAAAAAAAGTAATTTTTAAAAAGCAAAAGGTGATTAAAATCGTGAAAACAATAGTTAAGGTAGATAAGCAGAAAATAGTTGTAAGAAAACTTGTCGATTGTATTTTTCTTTCCATTTTAAAAGCATCGTTTTTGAAGCTCGATATATACTTGAATTAAACTCTAATACAAGGTTGAATTACAGTATAATTCAAGGCTTGAATTGAACTGTAATACAATTGAAATGTTCGAATTAAATTTAAGTTCCCATGAAATGCATTTCACTGGAGAATGCTATTGAAATAAAGTGTAAATCAAGCATAATTCAACCCTTGACAATTAAATATGTGGTTTGATTAATGTAGTGTATTGAACAGAAATAATACACCTTAACTTTGTTTGAGTTCTATTTCATAACTGAATTTTTATTTAATTTTTCTATTTCATTATGACAATTAAAACATTGTAAGATATATGTTATGCAAAGGTTACTAGATATTAAAAGTACATAAATTGTTAGTAGTTGTAAAACTCAGAATACTCTACAATTAACAAATTGTTTTACACTTGATTTCAAGAAAAATTGCTTATTGGGAAACGATATGAAGATTAATTCGTATTATTAACGCTACAATCGAGTTCTTTTTAAGTTATGACGTTGTTGTAGTAAATAAGCGATATGTTAAATTAAAGGGTGTTTTTATATGTGACGAACTTTTCTAAAAATATTTTGAAATGCACTTTTTATATAACACTATTTTAAAAATAATTCATTTGGAGGAAATTTTTTTTAAATGCTTTAAAAAAAATACTTTTTTCATGTAATTTTAAAAAGTACTTTTTTAAATAAAAAAAAGTACTTTTTATACTTTTAAAAAGTACTTTTTTAAATAATTTTAAAAAGTACTTTTTTAAATACTTTTAAAAAGTACTTTTTTAAAATAATTTTAAAAAGTACTTTTCTAAATAATTTAAAAAAGTACTTTTTTGAATACTTCTAAAAAGTATTTTTATTAATACTTTTAAAAAGTACTTTTTTATGCTTTTGAAAAATACTTTATTTAAATAATTTTAAAAAGTACTTTTGAAAATTTAACTTTATTCAGAAGGACAATTTTTTATGTACTTTTTTTAAAATGTACTTTTTAAAAGAAACTCTTCAAAAATTACTTTCTCAAAATGCAAATATTTAAGAAACTCTTTTTGAAATGCATTCTTTTCAAAGTTAATTTCATAAAGGTACCCACTTAGCACGTACTTTGTTTGAAGGATTCGCTCCAGAGGCACGCTTTCAAAAAGTACGTTATTAACAATATATACATACTTTCTTAAAAGTCACTTTTTCAAAAGAAAAATTTCTTTTAAATTACGTTTTCAAAAGAAGCTTGTTAGAAACATTTTTTTTAATTAAAGGATTATTAATATCCATTATATATAGTAAAATTTAATAACAATTTATGAGGGATAGAAGCACCAGCTACTAAAACCATCGCCTTAGCAAAATTTTGAAAGGCTTTTCTTTTAAATATCACTTTTTAAGCGCTTTTTAATAAGTACTTATTAAAACATTTTTTAAATGTATTTTTAAGGTTAAATATTAACCTTCATATTTATAAAATTTAAAATGAATTTCAAATTTATTTTATTTCAAATTTTTCATAATTTTTTTTTTAATGGATTTCAAATACATTCTATTTTTTATGAATATGGGGATAAAAATGTATTTTTTTGAAGTATTAAAAAAAAACTATACGATTGGAAGCTATTTTAAAGATACTACATAAAAAACTTACTATTGCTAAAAGGCACTTTCGAAAAGTACTTTTTCAGAAGCAAATTTTAAAAAACTATTATTTTGGTTATCACTACCTAAACAGATATTATTTAAAAGGGACTTAGGATCTAACAGGTACTTTTTGCAAAAAGTACTATCTTTAATAAAATATTAAACATAAAAAATGCGTTTTCGAGCTACTTTTTAAAAAGGTATTCCTCTACGTTTCTAAAAGGTACTATTTAAACAGGTACGCTTTTTAAAAGGTACTATTCAAAAACTGTATTTGTTTTAAAAAGTATTCTTTCAGAAGCAAATTTTTTTGGAAGAGTTATTTTGAGTTATTAAAAAAAACATTATTTAAAATGTACTTTTCTAGAAAGTACTTTTTTTAAAAAGTACTATAATTAAAAATTTTTTTAGTTTGTTTTTTAAAGAAAAGTACTGTACTTATGGAATATCACAATTTAAAAAAATTAGAAAAAAAATTACAAAAAGGACTGAGTTGAATTTTTTTAGTAATACATTTTTTGGAAGGCTCCTTGCAAAAAGAAAATTGTTCAAAAGGTTCGTTTTTTTCAAAAATACTTTTTAAAAATGCACTTCTTTCGAAATATACTTTCTAAGAATTAAAATTAATGTTTTTATATAACACTATATGAAAATATATTTTACAAAAAGTAATTTTTAATAGGTAGTTTTCTAACAACTTTACTAAGAGTTATTTATTAATAGGTTCATTTTAAAAGTATTTTTTTAACTATTTCTTTTAGCTTTTTGCATTAGATGCTGTTGATTATTGAATTCTTGTTCCAATTTTGATATTGATTGAACTTCTCATTTGTTTAAATAGAAGTTTAACATAATAACTCTAGTCGTTGTAAGAAATTTTTGGATACCGGTTCCCTGATGATATTCATTAGCAACAATGAAATGCACATAGAATCCAACTAAAACTTTCAATAATTATTATTATAATCAATTTAAATTTATTTTTAATAAAAAAAAATATTTTACTGAATAAGAAAAATAATAATTTGGAATTTTTAGTGCGTTAACAAATGTTAAACTTAAGTAATAATTTTATGTTATTAGTAGGTTAACAAAAGTTAAACTTAAGTTGTAATAATTAAAAAAAAAATATTACTAATTGGAAATTTGTATCCCAAACTTTGTTGTATAAACCAAAAGTACCGTTTTCTGCATAGGTCCTTAAGTGTTTGAAATTTATTTTTAACCAGCTTCAAAAAAAATACGAGATTATACATTGACTGTTTTTTTTTGTTAATTTTAATGTGCGTTACTTTATAACTCCTTAACTTTTGAGCCGATTTTTAAATGGATTTGGCTGCAATTTTGTTTCACTGCCAAAATGGACAAAAACACGCCCATTAAATATTTCCTTTGGTGCTTTGCATTTTTACTTGCATTAATTAATGTTATATCTCATGTGCTTCTAACTAATAAATCTTTTGAAATTTGGCACACAGTCTGAGATCTAAAAGTAAGAGGATCTTTCATTTAAAGAAGTGCGCGGACAATAATATATCTATAGTTCTTCCCAAAATAGTTTTGCTTTCTTATATAACATTATTCCATCCTTTAACAGGTAAGAAGGCTATGCCCATTAGTTAAATGATTCAAACCGTTCTTATCACATTTTTTTCTGAGCACTCTTAAAATTTTTTAGTTTATGCATTCAACCATTTTAATTAAAATAAAAAAGTCCAATAGTTTCCTTTAAAATAATAAACATGTCAGGGGCATTAAAACAAGCAATTTTACACACACATTAACTCCCAAAATCTAGAATAAATTTTATGAAAATTAAAACCTAAACACATCGTTAACCTGCTTACAAATTGTTGCGTACAAAAACTTCTTATAAACTCATCACAAAATGTGACACGAAAGAGATAAAAATAAATTCTTGCAATACGATTGTTCGTTTTAAATTAGTCTTGTTCTGCACGCTTTTCTTGTGATTCATTGTGTGTATGCGTGTGTGTGTGTGTGTGTTTTTTTGTTTTTTTTTTTTTTTGTTGCTTTCAATGTTTTACAGATCAAATCTAATGTCAAATGCCACGCATCCCTTAAACCTAACTAAGCGTTAAGCACACTCAACATTTCACACAACAACAACGCAACGCCAGCAAATATAAATACAAGAAAAAATAAAAAATAAAGAACTGTATACACATGTACATACGTACATGTGCATGTATTTATGTATAAGTGAATGTTTCCAGCAAAATATGATATGATTTTTTCTTTAATTCATACCTAGCAGACAAAACCAAAAAAAACACAAGATTTACAAAGGATAACAAATATAAAATGTAGCAAAATTTATGGTGACCTTTGACAAAAAGAAAAAGAAAAATACTTTAAATTCTAAGAAAAATAATGTCGAAAATACTCATACATCACTAGAGCGAAAGAATTGTATTAACTATTAAAAAATTACGAAATAGCTTTCAACAACAAAATTGATGATGAGGTAAAAAAAAGTGTTTGAAGCAAGTGAAATTTAATAAGAGGAAACAAAACGAAGTCGGTTTTTATTTCCTATCATCAATATCTTCCTGCTTTTTCTTTTATGTGTCATAAATCAACACAAACAACAACAGCTAACAACACCTTAGAAAGCAACAACGGCATCTCAGCAGCAGCCATAAAACAATGAAATGTTTGCATGTGTGCGTGTAGTTGTTGTTTCCCCGCTATAAAATTCGGTTTATGTGTACAAACGAAAGTGTATGTGTATAAGTAAAAAATTCTGTTTATTTTTTCGGGCAAATATGTCCACCTCAACTAGCAACAAATTCATTTTGCAATCAACACAAACATAGAAAAGGAGCCAACACAGGAATAACAGAAAATATAAAATCCTTATATTAAAGGTAAGTCAACAAGAAACATTAAACCCAGCTTAACTTATCAATAGTAAAACGAAAATAAAGCATAAGACAAAGCAGCAGAAGATATCAATTCTATCTAATCATTTCTATCAAAATTATTTGATTTATTTGTTTAATTTGCCTCTCTGAGTTTTATTTAATATGAGGAAAAACAAAACTGAAGAGCAAAATATAAGCGGCTTATTGAAAGCATTTAAGGCAAAAGTTTGAAGAGGAAGGATAAAGACTTCTCAAACTTAAATTTTCTTGTGTATATTTTGACTCCTACAGAAATAAATTCTGGCCTTTTAGCTTAAAAAATCATTGTAATATGGAACAAGCTCAATTAATAATGCGTAAAACTACTAATACATTATAAAGGTATGTGCAATGTACATATCGCTCATTTACTTCAATAGTGGCACAACTCAAAAAAACCAGTTTTGCAGAAAACGCGTTTTAAGTTTCCATTTTGCATACAACTCAATGGAGAAATGAAAAAAAAATCTTCTCTCAGGAGGTGATGGTACAAGCTATTTATATGAAATTTTTACACAAGATAAAATACAAATGCCGCATCTTTCTGCATTATTAACTCATAAAACTAATTTTTTGAGTTATGCCACTATTGAAGTAAATAAGCGATATATGTATATTATGTTCTGTGTAGACTTTTATGGAACTCTTTCAGTAGCTACACTCAAAAAAAAAGACATATACATATATTATTAAGGAAAAATTTTTTCTAAATTAAAGTAAAAAAAAAAAAATTCTAAGTTTAAGTAATTTTTTCTAAGTTTAAGTAAATTTTTACAAAAATCTAGTAAAAATTACTTAATATGAGTAAAAAATAAAAAGTTCATATTCTCAAAAGTATATAGTTCATAAAAATACACACAAAAATTCTCACATTCAAGGTCAAGTTTACTGGTTTAAAGGGAATATTTACCAAAAATTGGAAAGTGGTTTAAAAGTTTAGGGAAATTGTATCCTAAAAACTAGTCAATCTCGTTATAAATCACAAAATAAATTTTAGGACATGACTTACTCCTAATTAGTTCATCAAATTTGACTAACTTGAAAGATATAAAAAGTTATTCTAAATTTTAGAAATATATTTACCAGTTTTAAGTATTTTCTCTTTAAATTATAGAATATATTTTTTATTTGCATTAAGCAAAAAATTCAAATACATTTTTCATATATCCGACGAATATTTGAACTTGAAATAAATTTTTTTGAAAATAAAATAAAATTTTAAAACACAAAAATTTCAATGCTTATTCGGGCTGCCTGTTAGGCAATTGGTTAGAGTGCTTGCCTATCAGTCAGAAGGTTGTTGGTTCAATACTTGCCCCCTCTCAAGGAATTAATACGTATGTATGGTGAATTAATTAAGAATATAATATGAAGATATAATAAAAAACATACCATGTGGTATAGAATTTAATTAAAAACAAAAAAGTACCAAAATTAAAGACAAAAAAAAACTTTGAAAAATTTACTAAATTTACTAAATTTGAAACAAAAGATGAAAAACCTTTTTTGCAATTCTCCGAATTTTATGGAGAAATTTGACTTAATTTTAGAAAAATTTTATTTAAATATAAAAATATAATTACTATAAACTAGTTCATTAATGAACTAAAAATTTAGTAAATATTTTACTGGTTTCGATTAAAAACAGCTTTGGCGCCATACGACAACTTTTTTTTACTCAAATTTAGAAAATTTTCCAAAGTTTTAGTTATTTTTTTTTTTTTTTTTTTGACTGTATGATCAAACCCATTTAAATTATATGATTTTGATCATAGATTTGTGTCTAAAACAATAACCCGCAAGCCATAGCACAATTGTGGGGACGAAAATCACATACATGCTTATGCTCTTTCATTTAGTCGTCACTGAGAAAGCGAGGAATGAAGTTGTGCACGCATGTACGAATTTTTTTCCTTTTTTTTTTTGTTTGGGTTTTTTGAGCACACGGAACGAAATTAAAATTTAAAAAATTTGTACAGCAAAAAAAAAAATTAATAATTATGGAAGCTAAGAAAAATTTCGTGATAAAAACTGCTTTTCGCAATTTGCAATGAATTTTATGTTATGAAACATTAAAAAATAATAGGGAAACTAGTTTAAAAAGGCATTTTAATAGTATCCACTGAGCTGTGAATAAATTTAATTTTGAATTTATACACTAAATTGTTGAATGCTTATTAAATGTTTACTTTTTTTTTATTAAAAAAAAATTTAAACAACTAATAAACACATCATGTATTACGAAACTTTTCTTCAAGTGGAAGTTTATTTTACTCTCATTTTTCTCACCAATACAAACATATATTATTTTGCGGGACACTGGTCTAAAACGAGCTACTGAAAGAGTTAGATACAAGTCTTAGAGCTAAAGTTTCCTATTTGTGACATAATACCACAAAACTAATTCCCTTGCTCTCTCTATCTCTCTCTCTCTCACTCTCTCTCTCTCACTCTCTCACTCTCTCTCTCTCTCTCTGACATATGGGTCGAAATTGTTTACTGGTTAATTTTTGACACAAGTGCATAATCGAACATATTTAAACTACATCGGCGTTAGACTTACGTCGAACTCCAACAATAGTTAATTTTGGACACAAACCCATCATCGAACTCATTTCGACTTGGAACGAACTCATTCAGTCGGTCAGTTTAGATACAAAACCCATGATTAATTCCATGTAATTTAAATGGCGTACGTTGAGTAGAGCTGCGTCCAACTCGTTCAGTCATTCATCCTAGACACAAAGCTATGATCAAACCACAAATCGATTTAATCCTCGCCTTGTAGCTAAAATCAACGACTAAACGAGTTAGATAGAGTTTAAATATTGAGTAATTTAACCGCTAGTAATGGGTTTTTAACAGGCTTAAAAAAAAGAAGGAGGTGTTACTTCATAACTCAATACATTTTAGACCGATTGTAAGCTTTTTTTTTTTTTTGTTGTCTGAGAGAGTCAAATGGTCACTGGTTCCATTGCAAAAAAGTGGGCGGGGATACGCCTACAATTTTTTTATTTAATTTTATGATATTATACTTATTTGATTGCTGCGAAACCTTCAAAACATCTTTGGTTCTTGTAATTACACAATTTGAAAGTTGGAAAAAAGGGCGGATTACGCCCATTAAAATTTATTATAATATTTCACGCGGTTAACCAACTTTTATGAAACTTAGACATAATCCTCCATTTAAAAAAATGGGCGGAATCACGACCATTAAATTTTAAAATTTTATTTTAAGTAGTTCTACTTTACCGATATTTACTTAACACGCACCCTGAGCTCTGAAAAACACACAATCTTGCACTTATAAAATAGGTGGAGGTACGCCCATTTAAATTTAATTTTATATTTGACGTACTTCTTCTTGTCTTCTTCTATCAGATCTTCGCATTGAAGTCGGTTTTTTCTTTTGGTAGAAAAAATTATTTTAGGTTTTGATTATGTTTTCAAGTTTTATGGCAGCAAAAATAAAATAAATTAAAACAAAATAAAATACAACCAACTAATCACAAAGTCTGCGATTTTAAATCGGCTTTGAGTTATATATTATGGCATTTTTAACGTAATAGCGTAATCAAGGTTGATAGTTTTCGACATGGGTTATAGACACACGTTTTTCTCACTTTTCGAGAAACGATGGAATATTTTGTTTCACATATATCCGACGCGAGAAACTCTCACCAAAGTTACAGAACATGGGTACAGAATAAAATAAAATAAAAGAATAACAAAATAAAATAGAATAAAATAAAATAAAATAAAATAAAATAAAATAAAATAAAATAAAATAAAATAAAATAAAATAAAATAAAATAAAATAAAATAAAATAAAATAAAATAAAATAAAATAAAATAAAATAAAATAAAATAAAATAAAATAAAATAAAATAAAATAAAATAAAATTAAATTAAATAAAATAAAATAAAATAAAATAAAATGAAATAAAAAGAAATCAAATAAAATAAAATAAAATAAGATAAAATAAAATAAAGTAAAATAAAATAAAATAAAATAAAATAAAATAAAATAAAATAAAATAAAATAAAATAAAATAAAATAAAATAAAATAAAATAAAATAAAATAAAATAAAATAAAATAGAATAATATAAAATAAAATATAATAAAACAAAATAGAATAAACTAAAATAAAATAAAATAAAATAAAATAAAATAAAATAAAATAAAATAAAATAAAATAAAATAAAATAAAATAAAATAAAATAAAATAAAATAAAATAAAATAAAATAAAATAAAATAAAATAAAATAAAATAGAATAATATAAAATAAAAATTTGTATTATAATATCAAATAAAATAAAATAAAATAAAATAGAATAATATAAAATAAAATATAATAAAACAAAATAGAATAAACTAAAATAAAATAAAAAAAATAAAATAAAATAAAATAAAATAAAATAAAATAAAATAAAATAAAATCAAATAAAATAGAATAATATAAAATAAAAATAATATAATATCAAATAAAATAATATAAAATAATATAAAATAAAATAAAATAAAATAAAATAAAATAAAATAAAATAAAATTAAATTAAATTAAATTAAATAAAATAAAATAAAGTAAATGAAAACAATATAATATGAAAATATTTAAGATAAATTAAAACAATATAATATGAAATAAAATATATAAAAATAAAATAAAAAAATGACACATGTTTGTATATATATAAAAAATTTTAAAACCCCCGAATACATCTAGAAAAAAAAATTAATTAAAATCGGTCGAGCCGTTTGGTTTGTATTGCACTCGTACATAAACGCAAATACACCGATACACAGATACACTACAAACTTATAACACCTCTTTTTTTGTCGGGTGTTAAAAATAATGTAAATAAAAAAAAATTCAGATTAATAAATAAAATGTGGAAAACCTATTTGAAGCTGTTCAAATGCTTTCGTTTACAAACTTCTTATTGTGTTAACATTCTTCGTGGTTGCGTTAATATCAGTGAACAAACGCGACGCATAATGTCTGACGGATTCCTTAAGTTTTATTTAATTGCTTGCTATTTTTTTGGTTCATACTGTGTAAGTTTCCTTTAAATTTGTTATACATATTTGCCTAAACAGAAACTAGACAAATGGCTGATAAGAAAATAAAACATTTTCTCTACTCCCACATTTCCAAAAATTTTCGATATTTCCTTTATATTTTTATTTATTTGTTTTTATTGTGTCATATTGGTTCATCTATTATAAGTTGAAATACAATCTTGGATATGATTTTTGTGTGTTCTATGGAACCGATGTTATTTTATATTATCTTAATCTCATAACCTAAAAAAAAAGCTTTATCTGCCAAAACGACGTTTATTTTTATTTTTCACATTAATGTTTTAGTAGTGCAAACATTTTGATTTTCTAAGTCCATGTTGATTTCTGGGCTTATTTTTGGGTTATGGTGATTTAATTGAGTGTAAATGTAGACTATTAAGGAAATCAAAGAAATATGTGGTGGAGAGATAAAAGTATATTTGATTATCTATATTAATACATACTCGTGTGTGTAGAGAAGATTTGTGTGTTGACAAAAAAAGATAAAACAAAATGGCAGGTCGAGAAATAATTCCATCAATAATAATGCTAAGCATTCAAATGGATTTAAAGCTCTTGTTTACTTTTTTTTTAACGAAGAGTGAGTGAACTAAAGTTTCTTCTTTTTAATTTTAAATTCAGTTGGACCATTTGTAGGGACGTGTTGTTCGATGTAACATGCAATAATTAATTAAAATTTCGAATTTTTTTTTTTTTTTTTGAATTTCAGCTATATGTAAAAAAAAGCCTTCCGAATTTCAAACAATTTGCTTAATGTAGTTTTTTCCAAAACACAAGTTGTTACATATTAAAATTGAAACAATGTTTGATTCTTGATTTTAAATTATTCTTCCAGATCAAGATAAAAACATTTGCTTATTTATTTAGCAACAGATTTTTCTTTTCTTCTAAATATAAATAAGACAAGGATAAATAAGACAAAGAACTGAAAGACTTTTAATAGAAAAAATATTTATTATTGAAAATTACAGCATATTTTTAGGGTTTACATAACCTTTCTAGGCCCACAACAATTTCTGTTGTAAATCCATATAAAGTAAACAATTGTTTCCATTGTTTGCTGCCACAATCTAAATTTGTTTTACTCCAAAGAAATATTTGTTAAAGACGCTCTGTGAAATTGCAATTAACTTAAACATAATTCTTAAAGCTTCTACATATCCCTGGGTAAGCAAACAAATATGTGTGCAAGAACTACAAATAACCTCTAGCTGTATGTCACTTTTTATAAGAAAAAGAGAAATAGTAAAAATATTTCTATGCATGCATACATGTATGCATATTGTTATACTTTATATAAAAATCCCTTTTTTGTTATTGTTTAAGTGTGCGTAACAAATGTGGGTTATAGACGACAAAACTAAACAAAAAACTGCTGCTGATGAATGTCAAAATAGTCTAGAAGTCTTGTAGTAGTATTGTAGTTTATATAAATGATATTTTAACATGCATAGCATTCTTTGTTAAGTTTAGCAAATCCAAAGCAGAGACATTTTAAGAATATGATGAAGTAAAGCAACCAAATTGGTTTTATTAATATGAACATTATGTGTGTTTAGTTGGGAATTCAAGAGCCATTAAAAACTTACCAAGTTTTTGTTTTTGTATATCTGTAAAAGACAAAAGAAAAGTCGTTAATATTTTCTATTTGCATTCATCTAAATTACCTTAAACTTAAACTATGCAGTAATTTTGAAAATACTTAATAAACCCTGGAGGCTATGCAACACTTAAATGATTTAAAAGTTAGCAAAAGTCCCTTTTTGCCAGTTTTTTGGCCTGGTGGCAAATTGCATCAAGCAAAAATATATTTTTAATATGGCACAATACAATAACGAGCCACAACTGCCAAATAAGCTTACCCGACAAATTTTTTAGCCTCATTTTCTTGACGAAATTCGATTCTTTACGATCTCAAAAATTATCGATTTTTGGTTAAAAAAAAATTAAGTTCCAAAATTGTGTCGCTTAAGTTTTTTTGGCGATAATGTTACAATATATCAATATTTGCAATAATTACAAACAACAAATGCTCTGTTAAGTAAAACCTTTTTTATTGCAAAAAATTTTCTGTTATGACTGTGTGTGTGTACACGTGCTTGAGTTTGACTATATGTGTTTTCATTCAAGTGTTTGTGTGCATGGTTTTGTGCCTGTAGTGTGTTGCCTTAGCAAGCAAAGCAAATAAACCAGGTGCTTCTTAAATTTCTTAGAAAAATTATTATTTATGTATGTATACATATTATGTATATCAGATATTTGAAGAAGATTTTTGAAATATGTTTTTTTCGGTGCAAACAGCTTCTTCATAGTAAATAATAGAGATGTTAGAAAATAAGGTTGCTGCAGGCACGTGTCTTAAATTGTATTACAAAAGTTAAGAGTGTGTGAAATATTGTTTTAGTTTATGAGGGCCAGTGGTTGTAAGAAGCTAAGCATAACTTTTCACATTTTATTTATATATACATAAACACATATTAAAATTCTCAGAACAAATTAACTTCTATGTGCCAAGAATTTAAACTAATAATTATTATCTTCGAGTGCCATTGGGGATATATATACTTGAAAAAAAAAACTATATAGACAGTGCCACTAGTCGTATGAGAAAAATATATTAGTACAGTTCACACCAAAAATTGGTAGATTTTCGGTTGACCAAAGGGGAAAATATTCAAAACATTGTGATCTTTTATGTGCAGTTTCCATAAGTCAGGCAGACAGTTCATCTAGATGTATGAAAATCATTCTAAAAAGTGAGTTGCTTCCATATAAATTGTATAGTCAAGTTGACCGACTGAGTTGTAGAAACAATGGCCTAATATTTAAAAATGTTACTCATTAAAATGTTTAAAATTTTACTCATAAATTTTTTTTTTAAATGTTACTCATTAAAACATTAACGTCCCTTTTCACAATGTGTGATTAAGAGTTAACGTGAACTTTAACTGACAGTTCTTCATACAAAACTTGTTGTTAAAGTCTCTGTTAGCTTTTAATCGTACATTGTGAAAAGGGCCGTAAAACAATAAAACCTATAGAAAATTGTCCCATATAAACTGCGCCATTATTATGTTACTGCCTTTTAAAAATTAAATTTTTTTACATTCGAAATTGCAATTAAATAAAAAGTAACATGTAAATTATTTTAAATTCTTTACTCAAGACTGTTATTAACAGCTTGTAAGCACAATGTTAAATTGTTCACTGCTAGAATACCACGATATTAACATCATGCTGTTATTAACAACTTGTAGGCGAAATGTTAAATTATTCACTGCTACACTCAAAATATTCCATGCTTAAAAATACGAAATATTTTTTCGTAAAATAATTTTGTGCAATAAACGAAAGTTTTGTACATTTTACGAAAATATTTGTGGCTTATGCAGGAAAACAGATTTTGTAATTTTACGAATTTCGTTAAGTTACAAAAATTATTTCGTACAATTATTTTCGTATATAGTACCATATTTTTTGTTTATTTTATTGAATTTAGTATAAAATAAAACATTTTTATAAAATTGGAAATTTCGTAAAATAAACAAATTTTGTTTTGTTAACAAAAGTGCAAAATTATTATTCGTAAATTTAAACAACTTTTGTGAATTTTACGAAAAAAATTTGAAATATAAAATAAAAACTGTTGTCTTGTTTTAGTTTTTAATATTTTCCCCATTTATTTTTATGTCATTGTATATATTCCATACAAAATTATTTAACAAAAAATTTTAATTAAAATAAAAATGTATAATAAAAAAAATAGTTTTCGGCTTATGGAAGACAACTGGAACAAATGACAAATCTCGTCCAAGGTACACCAACGACGAATAAGTAGCGGATCTTATAATTGATAATTGGATAATTGGTTGTTGTTTGTGCAGAGAGGTAAAATTGTTGTTGTAGTTCATAGGCGTAAGAAATACTCGTAGAAATAAATATATCGCAGATTTTGTCTTGCACGACAGATTTCGTTCGACGGTGGTGTTGTGTTAATTTTCATATAAACAAATGCGTTTTATTTTCTATGGCGAAAGTTAGCAAAAAAAATTCTTTGTTCGTCTCAGTTGTGTTCCCAGTTTGATTCGTGAGTTTCAGTGCAAAATCTGTATGTATGTATGTATGTATGTATGTACGAGTATGTGTATGTGATGTATGAGGAATACAGATGCTGTAACAATTCCCCTTAAATTACCTTTTTCTTTTCGTAATTATTACAACCTCCAATTCCAAGAATTACAGATTATACTACAAAATTATTTCCCAAATATTAAAATATATAATTTTTTTGCAGATTTTATTTTTTTTACAGATTTTAATTTTACACAAAATTTCGTATAATACACAAAATATATTTTCATGGTTCACGAATTTTTTTTGTAGCATAAACATTATTTTTCGTAAATTTACAAAAAAAAAATGTAAAAATAAAAAATTTTGTTATTTGCAGACAAAAAGTATTTTGTAGAATAAACAAATATCATTTCTACTATTTACGAAGCATTTCGTACCGTAAAAACAAGGAATATTTTCGTAAAATGAACCACATTTTTCGTTTATTTTACCCATGAAATATTTTGAGTGTACGAGTAGAATACCACGACGCTAACATCACTGTTTCTAACATAAAACTAACTGCCTATCATTATTTCCTTAAGAATATCAGCACATTTCAAAGCCTCTCAACAGTAGCTTTTGATTATAAAGTCTTTCGCTGGTGTTACAATCGTTGGTGTGAAAAAATAGCATAATTTAATTAATCATCTCTTATATCAACTTTTTTGCCCTCGAAATTTTCCATTAAATTTTGAAAACCGATTTTTCTCTAATAATTTTACCTTTTATGGCGACACTTAGTGATTTCATTTCAGTCCATTAGATACGCTTGCAAAATCGATAGAAGCAAAAAATAAATAAAAGGAAAATCTAACTAGCAATAAAGTAAAAATAAAAAATCAATAATGATTAATTTGTTTAAGAGAACTCAGAGTTTTAACTTTATCTATTTTCTTTTAGCATAAAAATGTTTTCAAAGAAATAACAAAGTTTGAAAGGAAAACAACTTTAATTAATAATCAACAAAATTGATTAATGAAACAAAAGAAAAATGTGATATTTTCCTAAATAAAACTTAAGGTAAAAAGCAAATAAAATCAAAATATTGAAAAGAAAGAAGAAACAGCAGCAAAAAAGAAAAAGTCTACTATTTCTTTTAAAAATGTACATAAATGAATTTTCTCTTGCTTTTATTTTGAGCACAAGATATATTAAAACAATTTCTTCACTATTTTGATAAATAAAAATGATTTTAATGAATTGAGAGGAGTATTCAATAAGTGCGAAGAAGTTTTACCAATATATTGAGCTTATGAGCAACATGATCAAAATAGTAAAACAAAAATTTTAAAAATATAACACAATTTTGCTTTTAATTATAAAAGTGGTCTAAAACATATAATTCATTTGTCAAAATATTTAATAGATTACATTTGAACAAATCATAAAATAATCGTGTAGCCTTTTGTGTAGAATTATGTTTGCACACACACAAATTTATTAATTTTTGAATTTACAACACACAAAAACACTAAAACTTAATTACAATTTGAAGAAAATTAGAAATGTCAAAAAATTCAGTGACCAAACAATTGTATGAACATTAATTTTTGTTTCAGTTGACTGAAAAAGTATCCATTCATGTTTATAGCTCCCTAAGATAGGCAATACATTTCGAAAATTCCGTGTATTTTCCTTTTGAAAGTCCGTACCAGCAATTGGAAATTTCTTTATGAAATTTACCAACCTGAATTTCCGTAATTTTTCTATATACAGTTTATACAAGAACCTGGAATTCGTTAAGAACTCCATACCAGGCTTTGTAATGAAATATTATACAACATCTTTTTTATTTTTTGAAAATGACAAGCTTATTTTTTTATATTCTTCCCTATTTGGCAAGCATTTGTAACGAATTTGTAACAATTATTACTGGAAAGTGTTCATTAACTCAAAAAGTTTGCCAGAAGAGAGCGTCAAAAGAGAGAAAAAAATTGAGAAACAAAAAAATTCCTACAAATTATTACTAGTAGAATTTTTACTTGTTATGCAGGGTATACACGATACTTAATTTCGTACTTGGCGTAGTATGAGTTGTAGTACGCTTTTTAAGATACACGTTACTAAAAATCATACTACGTCATTTGAAAGAAAATTTTTAAGGCAATATCCACGCGGATAAATGAATGATGTGGTGGATTTATTAATTAAAAGTGAACTAACTGCAGCGGAAAATAATTAAAAAAATAATGCAAAAAGAAAAGGGGTATGTTGTAGAGAGTGATTAAACTAATATTTCATTTTCTTAATCAAAATATCCTCTACATAAACCTCATTTAAAATTGAGTCGCAGAAACACTGTGTTTTCTAAATCATCTCCTCATAAAACAAATTTTGCTATACAACAGCATGATGCACAATACTTATTATCGTATATATCGAAGCTCCGCCCACAAAAATCAAAAATTTTTGATTTTCGTACTACAAAGTATACTTCATATGTACGACAGCATGATACACGTTACTAATTTCATACTTGTACGATATATAATACGATTTGTAGTAACGTGTATACTCTCCATAAGAATTATTCAACCACCTGTTGTGTATTTTGTTGTCAAATTAATTATTTCAAAAATATCTGAAAAAGGAAAACTGAAAAATGTTTATTTCTCTGTTAAAAACATGTATACGTATGAAAAAGGAAAGCAGGTTTTCTTAATTTATTGTTTTTCTTTCATTAAGCCACATAAATTCAATTTTAATGGCAAATAATTTTGTTTGCTTCTCATATATGATCAGCAATGGAAAGTCGCATTTTTGTATTTGTTAATGGAATAAAATTAAAAAATTATGAAAAATGCATAAAAGTACATAAAACTGTGTCAATTTCTAACATAAATTGCAATTTAAAATATTATTAAACAAAATACATCAGAAAAAGTACAATGGTATTATGGTTTCCATCCATGGTTCTGATATGAATAAAATTTTCTTGCAAGTTTTTACAAGAAAAGCGTTCATTTACTTTTTCATATTTAGGAGCGTAATTTTGTAAATTTCTGCTTTACTCTCTCGTTGCTACTTTCTGCTGGGAAAGTAATTGAACAGACTTATTATAAAGGACTCACACAAATCATATCAGTATTGTCTATCTCATTTACTTGTGTTATAGGAGCAAGACATATATATATATATATATTGCATTCTTAACTCTTTTATAGTAAAACATATTCATATTTAAACATCATTTAAAATATTGCACACTCGTATGTTGTAACTAATTTGCATAAGTTAAACATTTAATAAAAAAAAGGAGAAGAAAATTAAAAACATAATAGAGAAATTGCAAAATAGAGTTTCAGGAAGCAAACTGTATGTGCCTCTGTCAGTTTTTCTTTTTATTAAAATTCATTGCTTTTTTCTTCTATTCACGTAAAGTTTTAAAGAAGAAAAAATAATAATAAATGGCAGCAACAAATGTAAAAAGTATAATATTTTACAAGGAAGTACATGTTCACCATATGTTTAAATATTAAAAAAAGTTTTTTTTTTTTTGGAAGTGATAAGAATATAAATTAGTCTTGCCACATTAGAAACCATTTCTTATGCTGTATTCACCTAAAATTTAACTCCCTGAGGACAAAGATTTATTAGCCATTAAGTAAAGGTGATTTTTATGTTATATCTGTAAAATTAGTAAAAAGTTTTGTATCACACAGTTGACTAATATAGTTCTAAAGACAATAACTTGGATAGTTTTCTGTATGTGTGGGAGCGACCCATAATAGTTGTGAAGCTTAAATATTAATTAATGCAGCTAAGACTCAAATAGGTTTCTGTTGGCTTTCAATGCCTGAACTTTGTATTTAATCAAAATAAGTACTAAATCATAAATAAAAGTCCCTGCCGCTCTCTAACAAACATAAATAATTTTTTTTCTTTTCTTCTTTATGTACAGCAATAATTTTTCACATGTTCCATAGTGCATTTTTCACTTGCTTTACTTTTAATTGACAAAAAAATTTTTTTTTTCAATTTATTTTTATTCCAATTTCCTGCTGTCATGTGAACAGTTTAAATAAAAACTATCCTTAATAAAAACTTAACGAAATGCTTTTATATATAAATCCTAAAAATATGCAGCAATAAATAACAAAAGTACGTGTATATGCAAAAATTTTATTCATATACATGCTGTAATTTGGAAAATATTTCATTTTCGTTTTGCTTTCTCTGTTTCTTTTTTTTATTAAAAACTAAACGAATATTAATTGCTTTATAGTCTTTGGCATTAAGTTTTGCCAAAGATTTATTTATGGCTACCAGACATGACGGAAATTGCTGTCTAGTGTGTACAAAATCTGTTTCATTTTCACTTAGAAAGCCATTAAATATATTTCAATACGAAATAAAGAATTTAATTTAATTAAAGAGTAAAATAAATAAACTTAAGATCCATTAAAAAAATTATTTTCTTAAGCTGAATACTTTAAGATTAAAAACTAAAGAAATGCTTTTGTATCTTAAAAACTTATGAAACTCTATAAATTACTATAATGTTTTATGTTCTATTTTGTATATAATCTTTTTTAAGTTTGCTATTAAAAACTATTAAGCACTTGAACACCTAAACACACACTTTGTTTTTAAACCAAAAGCCTTTAAGTATGCAATACAGTTTTATTATAAACATTTAAATAAATAGAAAATTAATTGAATTTAATTTTTTTATAAGCAATTTGTATAAAATTCATGTTCTTTATGCTTTTGTGTGTGTGTGTGTGTGTGTGTGTGTGTGTGTGTGTGTGTGTGTGTGTTTTTTTTTGTGAATTTAATCAGGCATACTGACAAGTGCAAAATTAGAAAAACAAATATTTAAGGTTGTTTGTGTTCGTGCGTGCACATGCATGCGCATGCATTTGCTTGAAGATATTTGAGCTTAAGAGATAAACAAGTGAATAAATAATTTAAATAATTTTTGTTTTTGTTTTTTAGTGCTTAACTATTTGGAAAAGATTTCTGTTTATATGTAATATAGTTTAACTTAAAATTTGTTCTTGTATTCTATTGCTATCAGAAATTTTTTTTATGAAACTCTCTTTTAAAAACCCTTTCTAAAGCCTTAATAATTTTTATAAATAAGGCTGCATATTTATAGTTTCCAAGTTTCAATTTAATTGGACTAGAATGAATTTTAATCAGGAATAATTTTTTAATCTCTTTTTGTATTATTCTTAAAAAAAAATTTTTTTGTAATTCAAGTTTGTTGTAGTAAAAAAAATTATGGAAATTATGTTTATATGTGTTATTATATTTATCGTCGGCTTACATAGTAAAACTTTTAAATTACTTTGAATTAATTTTACAACTTTCAATACAAAGCTTAAGAAATTAAATAAATTAGAAGGGCAGATTTTTTAAATACAAAAAAAATTTTTTTAATTTGTATAGAAAAATGTTTTTGAAACGAATTTTTGTTATTTTTTATAAAAACTTGAAATAATTAGAAATGAAGTTTAAGAAAAATCTGCTTATAATTATAATTTAATTTTTTCTACATGAGGAGCTTAAAATTTAAATAAAAATGTTTATTTAGTCGATGCGGCGTCTCTTTTTTTTTTGAACTACATTAAAATGCCATTACGTTGGCGTAAAATAAAAGCCTGCTAACTCACTTTCAGCAAATTTTACAGGAGATATAAAATACTGTTAACGGTTTCTATATACTCTCTAAGCCGACGATATGTGAAGAATCTTTAATCCCTCTGAGGCAGAATCTGTCATTTACATTTTTCAATTTTCATATGAAATTATTTTTCATTGAAATGATGGATCAATTTTCTGTTTTGATAACTGATTGAATGCGAATTAAACATTCATTTTCCCTTTCGGTCCTTAGGATGACAATTTTCTTTCTAAGATCTTTATTTCTATTATTTGATAAGTTTTGACTCAAGAAAAATTAAACAATTATATTATTTATCCTAAAAAAAACTGAATAAACTCACAAAAAATATTCACAAATAGCTTATTTTTCTTAATCACTACATTAGCATTTTTTATATATCACAAAAAAAGTATTGGTGTAAAAAATCAGAAAAATATAAAATAATGATTCCAAGGTTGGAAAATACATAATTTTTGGTATAAAAAAGTAACTAGGTGAAATTAACTTTTCCCTTTTTTATAAATTACAAATAAACTATGTTTTAGAAAGAAAAAACTTTGATATATAAAGTTATAAAAATCAAAAACACAACTACAGAGCTGGAAAATGTAAGGTCCTTTGTATATAAAGTAACAAAATAAAACTAATTTTTTTTTTTTTTTAATTGAACATATTTTGTATTTTAAGCCCAGTCGGAATTCTTTTGGAAAAAATAATCGTTTAGCCTTTTGTGTAGTATTATATTTTCATACACAAAAAGTCATTTATTTTCGAATGTTTTAACACACAAAAGTACTAATAAATTCAGTGAAGTGCGACTTTGACCCGCACACGAAGGGTTTCGTAGTGGCACTAGATATGTAATTCAATACGAACTTTAGCCTATATAATAAAAAGTTTTGGTTATTTTCATTTTTGGCTTTTTTTGGTTCTGAACGTTTTTTATTTTGGTTTTTTTGCTTTTTTCGGTTTTTGGCGTTTTTTTATTTATGGCGATTTTTTAATTTTGCAAATTTTTTTTATCCTTTTGGCGATTTTTTTCATATAGGCTATTTTTTAGTTTTGGAGATTTTTCACGTTTTAGCGATATTTTCGGTTTTTGACGTTTTTTCAATTTGGCGATTTTTTTTCATTTGGGCGTTTTTTTTATTTTGGCGATTTTTTTTTTTTTTTATTTAGCCAATTTTTTTAGTTTCGGCGCATTTTTCGCGTTTTTGCGACTTTTTTCGGTTTCTGTTGTTTTTTCATTTTGGCGATTTTTTTTCATTTGGTCGAGTTTTTAGTTTCGGCGCCTTTTTTGCGTTTTGGTGATTTTTTTGGTTTTTGCGTTTTTTTTTTTCATTTTGTCGATTTGTTCGGTTTTACCGATTTATTTTAGTGTTAGATTTTTTTTTAATTTGGTGCTTTTTTTCGTCAGCAATTTTTTTTTTTTCTGCCGATTTTATAATTTTCGATTTTACCGTTTTTGAAAATTTCAAGAATTTGCCTCTTACGGTTTCAAAGATACAGCAAGTTGTCAAAATTACATAGTCAAAATTGTATTAACTGATGGACCACCCTTTAATTTAAATTTTTTAAATTTTAGTGTTAATTGTTGTAGTCTATATAAAAATACACTAATTTTACAAATTTCAAGTGCAAATATACATATGTACATACAAATGTATGTATATTACGGTTCCTGAGAAAATAGCGTGTGACGGACAGACGGTCAGGGTAGCGAAACCACCTTTGGTGTAAGGAACCCTAAAATCTAATTACAAATTGATTAAAGTTAGAAATGTCAAAAATTGCGTGACCAAACAATTGTCTGAACATTAATTTTTGTTTCACTTAACTGAAAAAAGTCTCAACTTATATTTATAACATCCCTTAGATAGGCAGTAAATTTAAAAAATTTAGTGTATTTTTCTTTTGAAAATCCGTACTAGCAAATGGATTCTTTATGAAATTTACCAACCTGAATTTCTGTATTTTTTTTTACATACAGTTTGTATGAGAACCTCAAATTCCATGTGAACTCCGCCGTACCAGAGTTTAAAATGGAGTTTACAATAGATTTTACAAAGAATATATTTTGTATTGGATGCTTTCATGACGTTAGACCCATTATTTTGAATTGTGAAAAAAATAAATTAAGTCTCACATGGCCAGCTCGTATATAAAACGAAATGTTCGTGTAGACTAAATTTGTGAGAGGAGGTAAAAACAATAATAGTTTCCATTCTGGCTAATAATATAAATTCGAATATTCCTTTTGCTGCTCTGCTCTGTATGCTCTTTTCTTTAATCTGTTATTTTCTGCAGGTCTTGTGGCATAAAGTAATAAATGTTTTTTTTTCAGACACTAAGTCGTATAAGAATAAAAGATATATGTATATAAGTATTCAAATAAAAAATATAAAAACAAATAAAGAACCTCAATATGAATATGAACAATACCAAAATGAAACTCACTTAGACCAGCCAATTCATGCTCGCAAAAGTATAATATAACATATAAAAATTACGAGCATAACCAAAAGCAGCAGTATAAACACACACACACACACACATGAACATGAACATTAATTTCAACAAGAACATGCACATGAACCTGAGCATGAATATGGTCATACACACACAAACACACATATATGTATTAATATAATACATACAAACACTCAAGGAAGGAAAATTTGAATTCCAACACAGTATGTGGAAGGCAGCTTGGCCCGAGTTGAACATCAGCCCAAAGAGCAATGAAAATATTATTTAAATATAAAAACTACAGACATAAATAAAATACAAAAATCGGGGTTTATTACCTTCATCTAAATATGATAACAATTTTTTTTCTTTTTCTTTATCTTTATCACATAAAAGAACACACACACACGCATTTACATAGAATAATTTCCATTTACAAGCATAAATGGCCATTGACCATAAGATAAATCATGAAATATAAAACATATAATAAATGTATATAAATGTACATATAAGTGCATAAATAAATGTACTTGTATTATAACTTTTTCTGTATGAATCTTTTTTCAGCAATTTTCTTGCCTTTCACTTGTATTTTGTTACTTCAATCTGTTACGCCTACAATTTGCTTTAGAAATTTTTTACACACCAGCACCAGCAGCTGCAGTTGTAAATTAAGAAAAAAAAACCCTTTCCTGGTACTATAAAGACTCGACTCATACACACACACACATACACACACACAAACACATACACACTCTCACACACATCATTTACGAGTATTGAAGAAAATGTAATGTGCTTGTTGTTTTATATACTAAAATAAAGTGTATATGAGGGCCAATCAAAAAGAAATCTTGCAAAATTTTAATTCCAATTCAAACAGGATATTAAAAAAATCATGCAGAGAATTTCTGTTTTTCTTCTCATTTTTTTACTCAATATGCAGCAGGACTATCTTAAATATGCTAAAGCATCAAAGAAGATCATAAATTGCCTTTAAAAAAAACACGCAAGATTTGGAGCACTAAAAAAAAGATTTCTTTATTTCATATTTAAATTTCTTTTAAATGCAAGCATTTAAAATTTAAAGAAAATATTTCATCAAATTCACAAATATTAAGAAAAAGGAAAAAAAATTTTGCTGTTGTATTCCACAATGAAAAAATCAGTTTTTTCCAAAGGACTTACTGAGTTTGATTTTTCAATAATGGAATACAAGAAACAATTTTCTATTTTTTATAAGACAAAAATATTTGCAAATATAATAAAATGTTTTGTTTGAATTTAAATAGTTTTTTTAAAAGATCAATAAAGGCATTTATGAACTCACGCATCTACAAAGAAGACCGGATTATCGGTATCTTGTACATGTCTCGTCTATGACTTGTCTATATATATATATATATACATATATATATATATATATATATATATATATATATATATGTCTCTTCTTTGACTTGGTCTTGTTTATGGTTTGGTCGTGTCAATAGTTTGGGTCTTGTCTATGGCTTAGTCTTGTCTATGTCTTGTTTATGTCTTGTCTATGTATTGTCTATGTCTTGTCTATGGCTTGTCTATATCTTGTCTGTGTCTTGTCTATGTCTTGTCTATGTCTTGTCTATGCCTTGTCTATATTTTGTCTATTGCTTCTCTATGTCTTTTCTGTGTCTTGTGTTTCTGTTGCCTATGTCTTATCTATATCTTGTCTATGTCTTTTTTATGTCTTGTCTATGTCTTGTCTATGTGTTGTCTATGTCTTGTCTATGCCTTGTCTATGTCTTATCTATGTCTTCTCTTTGTCTTGTCTATGTCTTGTCTATGACTTGTCTATATATATATATATATATATGTATATATATATATATATATATATATATATGTCTCTTCTTTGGCTTCGTCTTGTTTATAGCTTGGTCGCGTCAATAGTTTGGGTCTTGTCTATGGCTTAGTCTTGTCTATGTCTTGTTTATGTCTTGCCTATGTCTTGTCTATGTATTATTTATGCCTTGTCTATGGCTTGTCTATCTCTTCTCCATATCTTGTAATTGTCTTGTCTATATCTTGTCTATGTTTTGTCTATGTCTTTTATATGTCTTGTCTATGTCTTGTCTATGCCTTGTCTAGGTTTTATCTATGTCTTGTCTATGTCTTGTCTATATTTTGTCTGTGGCTTGTCTATATATTCTCTATGTCTTGTGTTTGTCTTGCCTATGTCTTATCTATATATTGTCTATGTCTTTTTTATGTCTTGTCTATGTGTTGTCTATGTCTTGTCTATGTCTTGTCTATGTCTTGTCTATGTTTTGTCTATGTCTTTGTCTATGTCTTGTCTATGTCTTGTCTATGTCTTGTCTAATATTAGAGTTTTTTCTCATGGTAATAAAAAGTTATGGCATTTTATTTTCTAAACCAAGTGCTACAATTGATTTATAACTAAGTAAACAAGCATACAGCACAGTAAAATTTTAGAAATAATATTATTCTAGCTTACATCCGTGGTTACGCTCGCATTGATCTAATTAAAACAATACACAGAAATCGATTTTAAGACCAGTTAAACAATTAAACTAGAAACAAAAATTTGCCCTGACCATCCCAAAATATGTCTTTCGAAAAAAATACATACCAAATATAAGAAACTGGTTCCAAACTGGATGAAAAATATCCAGTATTTGACGCTAAAAATTTAACTTTTCAATGGTGGAAGAATTTCAAAAAATTTGCTTTTGCTGTTTGGGTGTGATAAGCTTATGAAGCAAACAAACAAACTCAAGTAAAAGTGATAATAGTAATATTATTTAGGATTACATTAAGTTCTGAAGTACCTTCTATCTAATAAGTTTTCACTTCCTAATGAACCCGAAATTTATTGTCTTTCACTTTCAAAGCGGAAAAATAATGCACTTATTTTTAGATAAGAAAACATCGTTAGATATTTTTTTTAAAGAATTCTGCTCTGGCTCTCGTATTATATTAAAACACTCAATCCAATGTAAATGTGAATATTTAAATGTTAATAAAAAGTAATAGTATATGCTAACGTATTAAAAAATAAAAGGAAAATATGCACAAGCCCATAAAAGTATGCGCAGTGTTTTTTGAACAATTCAATTCACATTCACACAAAGTACTTACATTCACGTGTAGTAAAACAGAGGCTTTTAAACTTTTTAATTCATGTTTACAACCGTGAAGAGAAACGCACACAAAAAATTTCATATATTCTTTTACAACATTAAAAATAATAAATTTCACTTCATTTAGATTGTCGTTCCAAACAGAAAACAAACACATTTAAGTGCTTTTATACAAATACAAATATATAAAAATATTTATGTATTAAATTTTATAAAATTTTCAGCAACTTAAAATGTAAATAATCTAAATTTAAGTCTCCGGTATATTTCTGTATATGTTTTTTTAACAAGCAGAATGATGGGAATCTCTCTTAGGGTAAAATTTTACATTGAAATGTTTTTTTAAATTTATATGTGCCATGACAACAACATTAGATATGCTGAATATTTTGTATTAGTATTGGTGCACAATACTTTAATAAAAAATACAGGTTTTATTGGCTGCCACATGATTCGAGAAAGTACTCGTTTGTAAACGGTTATATGATGCGTATGATTAATAATAAATTAAAATATTAAGTATACGCAACACTTATTAATAAATACCCTGTAGCTGGTTTCTGTATTTCCCGCATTGAAAAAAATTTCTCATATGAAGTATGAATAACGTGACCAGATGGTTTTTGCAAAAAGCGGGATATGATTGATGAAAAAGCGGGATTTTGAAGAAAATACCGCCAAAAAGCGGGATTTCTAAATAAATATCTTTTAGAAAGCGGGATGTAGAAAACATAGTTTTCAACTCAAAAGAAACGGATTCACATAAACAAAAACATTTATAAACAAAACTATTTTTCTACATAAACAAAAATCAAATGACTTTCGTTGGTAGTCGCATCAATTAAGAACAGCTGCATCGTTTTCGATTTCACGTCCACTTTTTTAATTTATCTGAAATCGGTTCAGCCGTTCTGTACCGAATTTTAAAATTTTCTTAATATTCGTAGTAATTTAACCGGACAAGTGGGCGTGACTGCTCCATTCTCCTTATAAGCTATTCAAGAAGAAAACTTCTGAACAAAATAAAAGTGGACGTGCCACATCGAATATATATATATTTTTTTAATTTTGGAATAGCTTTGCATGTAATGCAGCAAGAAACGTCACATTTTGTGCAAGTAAAGATTTTTTAATGTGCATTGAACATCGGGGTGTTTCACTTAGAAAATATTTACTTTGAGATATCTAGAAAACTAATATAGGGAGAACTTCGAAATTTTGTAGGGACAAACTCTATTGATAATGTGCAAATTTTTGTTTGTCTTCAAAAATAATACGAATGAACTGATATTGCTGATTTGCCCACATTTTATTACTGATGGTCTAGAAGAAACAAAGTATTTTAATTATTTTAATATCTAAGGTTGGCATGGTGCTTCCACATAGAATAATAATTTATTTCAAGATATCTTTTAAGACAAAAAAAAGTCGAAATTTTGAAATTTTTTCGCAAGCAGTAATGCCAATAACCAGAAAAGTTTTACAAAATGGAGTCAATAATAGAACAAAAAGTATGTCACCTCCTAAGTAAATTAAATATTAATTTATTAATACTTGTATCTTTGTATCTGCTACAAGCACAAACTTGAAATTCCGCTGATGATGGAAAATAATTGGGATTGCACAGGTTACCTTGGCTCCTCTTAAATAGAGAAAATGTTTACTTAACAAAATATCTTGGAAGCAAATGCAGTAAGAAGTTTAAAACTCTTCATGACTATTTATGTTAATAATGAGAATTGTATTCTACAAAATAGTGAAGATTGAATCGCAAACGTGGCATTTCTAGTACACAACTTTTTTCTTTTCATCTCAAAACATATTTTATGGGGTATAGCGAGACAAACACGACACTCAAAAAAATTTTTCGAATGAATTTTTATCAGTTACATTTTAATAAAGATCGAATTAGAGATTGAAAATTTCAAAATTCTTAAAAGCTGGATAAAGCGGGATGTAAATTCGAGGGGGGATTGACCTGTGAAACAAAAAATTCCATCGTTTCTCGATTTGTGAGAAAAAAGTGTTTCCGTATTTGAATGTGAAAACAGACAACACTGATTCTGTTTTTACTGGATTATTTCCAGTAATCGAGTGACACATGAAAACAAAATGCCACAAAAATATTACTTGAATAACAAAAAAGAAATAATTTACAAAAAAAGAAAATAAAATAATGAACCAGAATATAAAATTTATGTAAAATGCTTGAAGGAAGTTCTATCAACTATCTCCGCTTAAGAGAATTACACCAAAAAATTCTAAATAAATATTGTTAACAATATTTGAATAATATTTTAGTTAATAACATTTTAGTTCAGCAATTCGTTGCATATCATTTCAACTAGTTTATTTTTCATATTTTTACACACAAATTCAAAAATTCACAAAAAATTTTTTACAAATTTCGTTGTACTCGCACCACTTTAAAATGTGAGTTGTTTTGACAGTTCTTGCGAGAAACCTTTTACAAAATATTGTTACAGAAACACTTTTTCTCACATCCTTTCAATATTTACTAGAAATTTATTGAAATGACAGATAGTTCTCGCAAAGTAAAGATACAGAAATACTTTTATGAGAAAAGCCATTTTGTGTTTCAATTTACACTGTTTTTGTTACGATTCCCTCGTTTCATGGGGGAAATTTTACGATGCTACTATTCCTACAAATCAGTCAGGCAACTCGTCTAGAAAATTTGTAAAAAAAATTTCAAAAATTCATATAAATTTTCTACGTGGAAAATACAGATGGACACTCATTCAGTTCAGCAAAAAATTTATTTTTTCCCAGATTATTCTCGATTGATATATTCCCTGTTATTGTGAATGGCGTTGTCGATGTCACATCAAAACAACAGTAAAAATTGTCACTTGTCTACGCTTCGTCGACAACAATTGACTTCTATTCTTCTAGTATTTATTCCATTAATTTAAAATGCCTTAGAAGTTAGTAAGAGATTGACAACAAGAGCCAATTGTTGTCAATAAAGAGAAGTGAAGCGGCAATATTTACCGTCGTCTTGATATGACGGTGACGATGCCATTTACAAGAATGGGTAATATACAGTACTTCTAGATGAAATAGAGGTGACTCTAAGCTGAATAATTTATTGAATTGCAATTATGTGAATGAGCGTGCGTACATGAGAAATTGCATCATTCCAAATGAAATGAAATGAATTTTTGTTTTCATTTTGCAGGAATCATTATTATATTTTTAGTGCTTAAGGTACGGTCACACTTGTTAAACATTTGCCCAAAAAAGCGTAACCACTAAATGCTAATGAAAATTTTTTTAATTCAGACAAAAGTTTTTCAAGTTAAAGACTAGCCAATATTGTTGGATTTTATGAAATTATTTATTAGTTGTGTTCGGAACTGTTTAATATGATAAACAAGTGTATGGATCAAAACTTTTTTCATTAGTGTTTGTTGGTTACGCTTTTTTGGGCAAATGTTTGACAAGTGTGACCGTACCTTTAGTAATATATTTAACTTTTGCAATGGTGTGAGTGTGTATGAAGACGAGCTGTTCTATAAGAAAATATCTCTTAATTTTAAGCATTTATCAGCAAGATATTCACTGTATCATCTCTAGCTTTTGTACAAACAAAAAATATATTTATGATTTTAATAGGCTAAAATTCGTATCGCTTTTTAAGCCCAATTACATGTTATAATTATTAATGAACAAATAACACCAAAGTTAGTTGTAAATAAAAAAAATATATATTTATTTTTAAAGCAAATTTATTTTCTATCAACTTTGACTTTGATATTTCTATCATACTTCTTCTATTTTTTGTTAATTTCGTTATTACATTTGCAAGATAATTAAGTTTTACCAATACCATATTTCTAAATGAAACCCTTTGAAGTGATGTTGATATTTTTTTATATGCAGCATAAAAAAGATAGACGAAATTCCTGGAACCATATTTTCATTGAAATTCGTGACAAAATTTCATGAATTTATAAATTCTACAGAAAACTTCATACAAATATTTTGTCATTTAATTAGGAGTAAAAAAAATCTATTCTCATACACAAGGCTATTCAGTTTGGTTTGCCAGCGAAAGGATATTTTTACAACACTGTAGCTGTTTTATAAAAATCTCTTTTTTTGGTAAAATAATTCATTTCATTTTGCTAATACGTTGAAATGAATGGCAATGCAAAACTTGATAATAAGTTAAATATTCTATGAAAAGTTTAAAATATTTCTAATATTTTAAAATTTATATTTAATTTGAAATTAACACAAATTCAACTCTATGAGAAAAATGTTCCAAGCATTGCAAAAAATAATAAAAATAAATACTATAAAAATATTACAACATGAGACATGGTATAATAGCACATAAAACAAATGAAAGTATCCGTGAATCATAAATGAGAAAAAGCCAAAGTATTTATGAGCACATAAACATTTTCATACAAATTATCACTTTCACTAAGTAAATGTAACTTTGTAGTGATATATATATATTTTTTTTTCTTTGTTCTTGTGGCCTAAGGAGTAAAGAATATCTTGTATATAATATGAAACATATAACGCATATTGTAGTATTTATAGCACAAACATTTATGTATCTGCATATGCAAATTTATATTTATTAACATACGAATGTATGATATTTATGCATACGAAGTATCCTTAAGCATGAAGCCCTTTCACTTTATATGAAATTTGTAAAAAAAAAAAAAAAAAAAAAAAAAAAAAAAAAATGGAATATCAATACTGGTGGCAAAAGAATTTTTGCAATTCATATTGTAAACAAAATTAAAAAAAAAAATAAGTAAATTTATTTGAACTAAAATTTACATAAGCAGTTTGCATGATAGTAGGAACACAACTGAGACTAAAGACGAATTTCGCTCAACATGACGAATTTCACCTAAAACGATTAATTTCACCCGATACGAGGAATTTTACTCAACACGACTAATTTCGACCAAAACGAAGAATTTTACCCAACGTGACGAATTTCGTCCAAAACGACGAATTTTGCCCAGCACGACGAACTTGGCCCAACACAACGAATTTCTCTAAACACGTCAAATTTCACACAATACGACGAATTTCACCCAACACGACGGATTACGGTTTGCACGACGAATTTCACACAACATGATAAATTTCTCACAACACTACGAATTTCACCCTGTGTCACGAATTTGGCACAACAGGACAAATTTCGCCCAACACAAAGAATTTTCCCAACAAGACGGATTTCACCCAACACGACGGATTACGCCCAACATGACGAATTTCATTCAAAGCAATGAAATTCGCCCGATTCGTTGAATTCGCCGGTAAGAATTCGCCGTGTAATTTTTTCGCATGAAAATTAATATCCAAGAAAAGTAATAGCAAAGAAAGAAAAGATAAATTTTTTGTGTGTCGCCGTCCTAAAAAATAGAAATAACTCTATCAGAGTGTTTGTCGCTTGTGGCCAATTTCGACCAACGATTAATTTTTGAATATGAATATTCGCCATTAATTCCAGTTGTGTTCTTCTCATGAAATATTTTCATGAAATACTAAAAAAAATTACTCAGACAAGCAACAGCATGAGCTCTAACTTTTTTTCACCCTCGAGCATGCTTACAAGCGGAATTAATTCCGAAGTCTGTCACCTAAACCAAAACATAATTCATCCAGTTCATTAACTTTCTTTGCTTCATTAATTGCTGCCAAAATGTTAAAGAACCGAGTATCGTAAGCTTGTATTTTGTAGTTCTCGTTTTAGAGCAACTAACGCTTCTGTTTTGCAAGGTGCCAAGGTGACTTGAAAACTTAAAATTTACTAAAGAAGTAAATAATTCTTAATATTTACTTATATATATACTTGCGACGGGTGTGACCATGATACACACATTTTCTGTTATAATAATTTAAAAAGAGGATATGCTTCCCAAGTATATTAATCTTGAAAATATCTAATAATAAGTAGACATGGAAAGTACATGATTTCTGCTAAGAATATCTATCAGAACACAGTGACGGGTGTGATTTTACAAATCCCAGTTTTTACAGAATTAATTAATTAAGAATATATTATGTAAAGTCTTCGCTGGAAGACACACAATAGTTTTGGTGCAATAAATTATTCTACTCCGTCGAAAAAAAAATTTTTCTGAAAAAAAATTTTATTGAAAATGTGCCGGTTGTGACCTTACAAATCTCAGTTTTAATTGTGTAAAAAAATTTTTGAAGTCTTCTTCATTGTATTAAATACTTACCGTCGTAAAAAACAGATTTTCCTTTTAAATTTTTTTTTATGTGACGGTTGTGACCCATTGTGTGAAATCAAACAAAAGTTAAATTTGAACAGTCGGAATTTTCATTCCAGTGCTTTTTGGAGTCACTAGAGATTGTGAAGGAAACTTTTTGAAGAGTTACTTAATAACAGCAATTTATTTTGAGGGACTACAAGAGAGGTTATATTTAACTTTTTAATAAACACTCCGATTTTAACTACCAAATTTTAGAAGTACTCAAAACTCTTACATCCTTTTAATGTTGTCAGCTCTTTTGTTTTATTTCTCGCTGAGTTTTTCTTTTTTCTTTCCAATGATTCTTTAGCAATTATAATTTTCTTAGTATTATATCTCTTCCTGTTGCTTTCTCCCTCTAAAACTAAAATTCAGTTTATATATTTTTTTACATCTTATGGATATATATATCTTTAGCGTTGTTGTGACGGGTTTGACCTTATATTTAATACAACTAATTGCTCGTTTATAAAAATTGAGGTTTACTTAATACTATTAATATTAATATTTATGTTTAATAAAAATTTGATTATATGTACATTGCAAATTTTTACTGTGCCGGGTGTGACCAAACATTTTAATATTTCAATTCACTGAACCTGCTGCTTGAAAAACAAAGACTGGGCACAAAAGAAGGAATAGAGATTGTCTATTTTAAAACTTTTCAAAATTATTAAAAATAGACTACTTTTCATTTGGTTTTTAATTTTTCCATAATTGTCATTCTTTTGTGGTCTAGAGTTGGGCGATTTTAAAATAAAACTTAGTGAGCATGTCAGACGTTGTCTTATGCCCCCATCTGAATGCATATACAAAATTTCATTCAACTCAATGCAGCCGTTTAGTTGCCGTATAGACAAATAATCTAGATACCGACTGCAGCGCTATCTTTCAGGCGGATTTTTGAATCTATACCATCTAGGCTGCCACTCAAAAGCATACGAAAAAATTCATTCAAATCAGTCCAGCCATCAGTGACATACATGGGTACAGTAGAATTATATACATATATGAAATATTGAATCTTCCAATCGTGGCTAACGCGGTTTGACTCGTTAAGTTCATTAAATCCAATATTAATTTTGCTTGGAATTTCCTTACTACATTATTTATTCTGATTACTTTTTTTTATTGTTAGAAAATATCAACTTCTTATTATGTACGGTAATAACTTTATTAGGATTTTTAAAAATTTTACTGTGACGGGTGTGACCAAAAAAAAAATTTTTTTTTTTTAATAAATTCACAAAGGTTGCATTATAGGCCATAAAAAGTTAAAGCTTCAAGAAAAAGCAATCAAGAGTACACTATTTTCACAGATAATGTTTTTTATTAAAGATGAAAAACAAACAAAAAAGATGAATAAAACAAAAACGTAAACTAAAGTTCAAGGAGTCCTCAGTATTTGCTCATTCGAAAGCCTTTTCAAATTGATAAAAATAGAAGAATTTTTATTGAATTCTATTTATCCATAATTGTCATTATCTTGTGAAAGTTTGTTGAATAGATTTTGTTAAAAATAAGTAAATTCTTTTTTTTCAGTGTAGTGAAGCTTTGCATGGAATTATCTATATACAAATTTAACTGTCATAAGCAAAATGATTTCTTTTTAATGAACAAAAATACAATTACTACCGAAGTTTATTTATTTGACCTAAAGTCTTTATTATAGTTGATATTTATGCTGGTTTTTTTTTGTTAAATAACGTCAAGATGCATGTCGTTGCTACACATGGTTGAAGTCTATTGAAAAAACAAGCAAAATATATCCGATTCACGAAAATCTTAAAACACCAATTTTATAAATAAATTAAAAAAATAAAACATTTACTAAACCAAAATTATTTTATTTATTTAACTACATCATAATGTTTACTAAAAACAAACCCTAACAATATTATAAAAAAAATCTATGGCGGCCTTAGAGTAGGCAGCATTTTTTGTTTACCTCACAAATGTGTCAAGAAGAATTTGATGAGTATTATTTTTCTTTCATAACAAATTTTACAAGTTATTAAATTTTTTTTCCTATTTTGTCGGTAACCTCTCACCTTCCCCTTCCTCTTCTTTCCTTTCACTTTCATTTAGATTGTCAATGCCAATAAAAAAAATATACAATATGTGCAAAATCATACAAGAACAAATTGTACTGTGTCATGCAGATGTATTATTTTTTTCCTGTGTCTGCTGTTTGCTTTTTAGCAACCACTTTATGTGACCCAAATCTATGGCAAATGAAGTAAAATGTTGCAAGCTGAACAAACTAGCAAAAAGTCATGAACATTTTCTCTTTTTTGTTGTGTTGCATTGTTTTATCTGTTATAATACAAATAAATGTCACTATTTATTAAAACATTTTATAAAAATGCATTTCTTTTCATTTATTGTCATACTGTTATATTTTCATTATTATTTTTTTAAACAATATTTTTTATTTGTTTTGCAGATTTGCCCAAAAAAGATTAACAATATTCATGTTCATGCAACATCAAAGTGGCCTCAGCAGGAGGTCGTTTCATTTACAAATATGAGCATATAAAATTGGCTCATAATAATAAAATATGTATTTTGTTTTAAAAAAATTTTTGTCAAAAAAAATCGTGTAAGAAATTTAATGGAAATATCTATGAAATATTTCAACGTTTAAAATTAGTTATTTTCTTTTGATTTTAATTGAACTATCAGCAACATGTATGAGCTTTCACCTGCAGGAGGATTTAGTGTAAATCCAAAAAATATATATTTATTTAAAATATTTATATATGACTTTAATCAAAATGGTAAAATGTATATTAAATCAAAAGGGGACTAAATCCAAAATATTAAAAAAAAATTATCAAGCTGAGTATACTATTTTCAAATTTAAATAATTTAAACGAAAATATTTACAATATTTTTACAACTTATAATCATTTAAAGCTTTGAGAAATTTTTTTTAAAAAAACTCACTATCACTTGCAAAGAGGGGAATACTTTTTTATAGAAAAAGTTTATAAAGAAATGATTATTCCTTTAGGTTTTTGTGGCAATAGTATCCCAGCAAAAAATTACACATTACCATCAGAACTACTTGCCATATAATGACTTACTTTTCTGATTGCCAAATTTCATTACTCGCTTACAAATCTCATTACCTAAAATGTAAAAAAATTATGTACAAGTTGCTAAATGAAGAGAATGATTTCTTTAGATTAAATAGATTACGTGAACAAGTTTCCAAATAAAAAAAGGTAAGTACTTCTCAAGAATCGATTATTTTAGTCTCACGCCTTGTTAAAATCATTAAGTTGGTAATCCAGTAAGGAACAGCTTCCACCAAAAATGCTTAATTCCAAACTCGATTACCTTTTTTGAAATTTTTTACTGGGATGGAGCACCTGCATTTGCATTCAAACTTTATCAATGACATTTTCAATTTCAATTTCAAACTCAATTCAATTGGTTTTGCTGATTTTTTTCAGATTCTAGCCATTCTTTATATTATCTTTTGAAATTCTCTTTTTCATTAAACTGATTCCTTGCTAAACTTTCAATAAAACATACGGGCTTAAAAATTAGATTTACTGCTTTTTTATATCCTTATTTCTTTAACAAAACCCAAGCTTTTAATCTACATATTCTCTAAATGATTTTTTTTCTCAACTGTTGTCGCAGTTATTTTTTTCTATACCCATTTTTTCCACTTTTATTTATGTTTTATTTTTATTATATTTTTTTTCAAAGGCAATTTTGTAAGTCAAGGTGCGTAATGAAATTTTCCACCATTGACGAATTCTATAGCGCTGCAACCCCCAAGTCAGTGTGCTTTCACATTCACACACCAGCTCACATTTGGCACAAATGTTCTTTAAGCACACACACACACACACACACACAGACACAAACAACTGCAATATTTATTCAAGCTTTCAACATTGAAATGTTACACGCAACGAGCTCATATATAATGACACAAACTCATACTCTGTATATCCCAGTGAACATTTTTTTTTCAGAAATAAAAAATCTGAAAACTATTGCAAACTCATTAACTAAAATTTCCTTAGACATTTAGCAAAAAATTAAACACTTCTTTGTTACATCCTTTTTGGCACATTTTCTCAAATATTAATCAATCAATATTACCCCAGTATACTGATTTTTGGAATGAAATTCACTTTCCCTCCGATATTAATTAGAAAAGTCTGAGATATATATCTTTATAATTTTGCTAAAAAATTCACTTATTTTTAATAAAAATCTGTCACTTAAAATTCACAAGAGAATAACAAATATGGAAAAATTAAAAAAAAATCAATTTGGAAACGATTTGAAATTGGCATGAAGGCATTTCAACAGGCATATCGACAACAAAAATTATGCTTTTTTTCTAAGAAAACGAAAGTTTCCTTACTTCTTCTTATTTTTGTGTACGCCGTCAGCAGGTCTACATTAAAGTTAAGTTAAAAGAAAAATCGACTCACAATGGACTTTCCCGTGGAAATGCTAATATACTTAACATTCTCTCTCTCTCTCTCTCTCTCTCTCTCTTTGCATATTTGGTCTAGTGTTGCCAGAAAATTAAGATAAGAGATTGCAAATTCGGAAAAAAAACTTCTGATAAAAATCTCTATCAGAAGAAAAAAAAAATAAAATGCTAGATTTTATTTTTTTTTTAATTTAAATGCTTCTTAAATAAAGAATACCATAAATCTAACTGTGAGAATGATAAAATGGCAACTATGGCATGTTGTCTTCACTAGAAACGTTTTCTTTTACTCCCTTTCTTAAACTTAATAAGAATCGGTATACTAGAAAAGATTGTCTTATTTGATTTTTATAATTAATGATATTTTTGTGAATTAATTGAAATATAAAATTGTTTGGTCACACCCGTCACCGAAAAAAAATTTTAAATCTTAGCAAAATTCTTATTGTGCATAGTTGATACTTTTCTATAATAAGAAAAAGTAATTGAAATAAATAATGTAATAAAGAAAGTCTAGGCAAAAATAGAATTAGAATAAAATTACGACTTAATAAGTTTAAGACACAAACTTCTCCATCAAACTCATTATCCGCTTATGAAAGTTTCATCACTGAATGTGGGCAATTCCACACAAAATGTCTCTCTAAAGAAAAAAAAAATATATTTTCTTATTTTATATAAAAATCGCTCAACTGAAGACTGCAAGAGAATGAAAATTATGGAAAATTTTTTCTATTTTTCTCAATTTGGAAACACGTTGAAATGAACACTCTCTTGGGCGTCTGTTCTGCTGGATCTTTATTTTTCGAGCAGCAGATTCATTACGTTGAAATATTAAAACTTTCGGTCACACCCGGCGCAGTAAAAGTTTGCAATATTTGATCAAATTGTTGCTCAAGATAATAAATACAAATTGAAGGCAATTTATAATAAAGGGTCCGCCAGATAACTTCTTTTTTTTTTTGAAAATGCTATAAAAAAAATTACTGAAGCTTCGGCTGTGTGGCACGTAGCGCCTCCTTGTTGAAACCAAATGCTGCCAATATCCTCCTCTTCAATTTTTGTGAACAAAAACTCGTTCGACATGGGCCGATAACGATCGCCATTGCATGTAACGGCTACTCCTTGATCAATGGCCCAATTATGCCTCTGGACCAAAATTCGCACCAAACAGTGACTCGTTTTGGGTGCGTCGGCTTTTCAATGTATGCGTACGGGTTCTCTGTGCCCCAAATGCGAAAATTTTGCTTGTTTAAATACCTGCCAAGATCAAAATGAGCTTCATCTGAAAAGATGATTTTTTTTTGACAAAATCGGCATCTTCTGTAAGTCGATCGCAGGCCCATTTAGCGAAGCAAAAACCCATTGGATGGTCAGTTGGCTCGTTCAGCGGAAAGATAAAACTAATTATCTGTCAAATCAGACATGAGCTAAGTGTTACCATTCACGAAATAACCACTAGTTGGAAAAAAAAAACGTTAGATGGCGGACCTTTATAATAAAATTTAGTAAACCTCCATTTTAATATACGAGTAATAAGTTGTATAAAATATTTGGTCACACCCGTCCAAAAGATGTCAAAAAACAGAGAAAAGGAAAAACCTAAAAAAATACAAGGAATCATATGAACTGCATTTTATTTTTAGAGATAGAAAACCACAGGAAAACAATTTATTCCAAGCTTAGGAAATTAAAATGGATAAAGAATCATTGAAAGAATAAGATAGAAATTCATCGAGAAAGAAAACAAAAGAGCAGAAAACGTTAAAAGGCTTAAAAATAAAGTGCAAGAGTTTTGAGTATGTCTAAAATTTGGTAGTTTAAAATCACAGTGTTGATTTAAAAAAGGAGTCACTAAGATAAATGTAACCTTGCCTGAAGTCTCTAAAAAATTTAAATTTATTAAACAACTCTGCAAATAGGTTCATTCACAAACTCTAATGCCTGCAATAAACACAAAAATAAAAATTACGACTAGTAAAAGTAAACTTTTCCTCGAGTTTTCATATTAGGTCACACCCGTTATAATTTCAAAACAGTAATTTTTCAAGAAAAATCTGTTTTTTCAGGCAATAAGTTTTTCATGCAATCATAAAGACTTGGAACGAGTTACTATACTAAAATTATTCACCCGTTTTGCATATGTCGAGTCAAATATTCGTCAACGATAATTTTTTTTTTTCTATATGAAAGAAAACCTGCGCACGTTTGCTTTAATCAAATATAAAATTCTCGTAGAAGAATATTCGACTCGACGTACGCAATATGACTGATTTCGTATTAAGTAATATTTTACAGTAATAATCCTTTAAAAACTGAAGTTCGTAAAGTCACACCTGTCACAGCTTTCTGGTGGCCATTCTGAGCAGAAATTATGTATTTTCAGTGTTGACCTATTATTAAATATTAGTAAAAGGATTCTTGGGAACCGTATTTTCTTTTTAGTTAAAAATTTTATATTTAAAATGTGATTATCATAGTCACACCCGTCACAATTACATAACCTCTACAAATTCCGATTAATTTGCCTATACTAATCCAAAACAATGTTCTTAAGTTACATATTCCTAAGACATTTAACGAACTAGTCTGCTGATTCTATTAAACAAATTAAGCACATTTGTCTAAAATATCGCGAAAGGTTTACGAATTTTTAACCGAAACTAATCACTTTTCTTGTTAAACAATGTAACAATTTTTCGTACGATTTTTTACCAATCTTTTGACTAGTTTAGGGCTTCCGACATAATTTTAATGTATTAAAAACTGTTCGCTGGTATCTCACAACATTTTCATACACGTACACACCTGCAAACACATCCATCGTTCATAAATAAATAACAAATTGAAATAGAAAATGGTGAATGGTGGAGTGAGAACGACAATAACGAGATATAAAATCCAACATTAAATAGTTTTCTAAGCGGTTGCCAACTACATTTAGTCACAGCACTAAAAAAAAATAAAATAAAAAAAACATGTTGAAAACTGCGTGCAAGTAGTAGGGAACTGTTCATCCTGGGACAATTAAAATTGTTAAATTGTTGCTGAAATTGTTAAATTTGGGTAATTAAAATTTGAAAATTTTAAAATTCTTGAAATTTGATACCTACGAGGGTGGTTCGATAAGTCCTTTAAATATTTTTCGAGGGTGGTTCAATAAGTCTGTCTTTTTCCTAATGCCTACGGCATGCATGATAATTTTTCCTAATGCCGACGGCAATACATAATTATTTTCAAATGCCGACGGGAAAATCATGAAAATGATTTTTTCTAATACCAATGGTGAAATAGTGATTATTAATTTTTCCTAATGTCTACGGTAAAACATGTTTATTAATTTTTCCTAATGCCGAAGGCAAAACATGATAATTTTTCCTAATGCCTACTGCAATACATGATTATTATTTTTTTCAAATGCCGACGGCAAAAAATGAATATAATTTTTTCAAATGCCGACGGGAAAATGATTTTTCCTAATGACGACGGCAATACATGATTATTTTTTTTTCCTAATACCGAAGGCAAAACATGATTATTTTTTTCAAATGCCGACGGCAAAACATGATTATTATTTTTTTCCTAATGCCGACGGCAATACATACTTATTTTTCCTAATGCCTACGGCAATACATAATTATTTTCAAATGCCGACGGCAAAACATGATTATTTTTTTCAAATGCCGACGGCAATACATGATTATTTTTTTTCCTAATGCCTACGGCAATGCATGATAATTTTTCCTAATGCCTACGGCAATGCATGATAATTTTTTCAAATGCCGACGGCAATACATGATTATTTTTTTTTCCTAATGCCGACGGCAATACATACTTATTTTTCCTAATGCCTACGGCAATACATAATTATTTTCAAATGCCGACGGCAAAACATGATTATTTTTTTCAAATGCCGACGGCAATACATGATTATTTTTTTTCCTAATGCCGACGGCAATACATACTTATTTTTCCTAATGCCTACGACAATACATAATTATTTTCAAATGCCGACGGCAATACATGATAATTTTTCCTAATGCCTACGTCAATGCATGATAATTTTTCCTAATGCCTACGTCAATGCATGATAATTTTTCCTAATGCCGACGGCAAAACATGATTATTATTTTTTTCAAATGCCGACGGCAAAACATGATTATTATTTTCTAATGCTCCCAGTGTTGCCATACTGTAGAAATTTGTTATCGTAATACTATATCAGTAATATCAGAGAAAGAAGGTTTTATGACTACTAGGTCATATGGTTTCATATGAATCATGGGAATGTGCTTGTGTGATTTCCTCACGCTAATAAATTCTTATAAAATAAAATAATTAAATAAATGAATAAAATAATTACATAAATTATTTTATTTATTTATAAAACGTTCTCATGTATGTGAACACCCCTAATGCTTGTGTGTGGGGGGTCCAGCTTGTTTGTCGCTGGTAAGCTTATATTCTGTTTATTTGTTTAAGAAATATATTTGTATGTAGGTATGTATGTGTGTATGATGCATGCATGCATGTATGTATGTATGTATGTATGTATGTATGTGTGTATGATGTTTGTATGTATGTATGTATGTATGTACGATCGAAAGAACTTGTGCGTGGAATATTTTGTGGCTGTGTAGAATACATTTATATTTTGCAACGTAATCATTTTCTTTGGCTGCGATTATTTTAAAGCAGCAAGTTTCAACTAACTACAGTCATAAGCAGAGAAACAAAAAGTAAAAATTTGCAAGTTAGCAAAAATGCTAACTTCTCCTCCCCCTTCCCACTTCCTTCTCTTTCCTTTATGTAGTTTGTTTAATAAGAAAACACTTGTAGATTTTTTATTTTTCTATACATTTATTGTTTAAAGTTTTTTAAAATTTTATAATAATACATACATTAATATTTTAAAGAGTGTAAAAATTCATTTAAAGCAAGATATTTCTTTTGTTAGTAAAATAGCATTTTTTAATGCGCAAACACCAAGTTTATGATAATTACAATAAAAATATTCTGGATACTTAATCTCCATTTGTTTAAAGTTGATACAGCCTATATCCTCAACGTTAAAAATTTTTCGGCATAAAATTTTTTCCAACCATCGTCTTTTCTCTTCACCTTTTACATAAATTTTAGAACATCTTGCGTTGGCTTTTAAAAAATTGCAAACGCTTTCAAAAGAAACTGATCCAGCAGTCCAGCTGAGGTGATGATAGTTTTTCGTTAGCCACTTTGCTTCTCTTTGCTTTTTTATTGATAAGCATTTAAAATCAAATGGTGGTTTTATAATGAAATTGTTATATTCATAATTGTTGAAAACAATCGCTACTTCTTTTGCGATGAAATCATTTGAATTACTTTTGCAACTTTACGCGTTTATAAAAATTATGTTATTTTCTATATTTCTTAATTTATAAGACTTTTAGACTTTGTCCTTTAGGGGTTATATATTCTATTATACGATTATGAATAAGAATGCAGTAAGCTGATGTATTTGCTTACTGCTTCAAATTAAAATTTTATTAAATTGAATAAAAGGAGTTTTTTTTCTTAAACTCTGATGCAGTTAGAAGCGCTAGAGATTCTTTCATATAACAGCTTTTTTGAAATTTTTGATACATAGTATAATATAGAATTGGATAACATTTATTTTTAATTTTTATGTTAAGAAGTACGGGTATGAGACTGAATTTAAATGTACTTTTAAATTAGTTAAATCACAATGAACAAACATATTTTCTTCTTTAATAGCGATCAACAGAAAACGAACTCGTTTTCATATAATTTAGGTATACCCTATCGACGGCTCGAAATTTCTGTTGCTTTTGTTTATATACATATGTATGTTTATTTTATGAAGGGTGAGCACCTATGGCTTTTATTTGATGTTCTATATGATTTTTTTTTTCATTTTATTAAAGTTCAGCGTATTGTGTATATATTTTTGAAATGTTTAAGTGTGTTTTGTGTGCCCATCGGGCAGAGTGTACGTATTAGTTGGTCAGTCAGTCTCTATTTTTATTTATTTTTTTTTCTTCTAATGTGCCACTCCTTTTTCAGATTTTACTACTTGGAATAGAGAATTTTTGTCTAATTTTTTGGTGGGTATATACATTAGGTATGTAGAAATTAGTTTAGATACAAAGAAATGCATGTTTAATATACAACTATTGTATCAAATCGATCTCAAATAACTCAGTTACCTCTACCAGCAATTCACCGTTGGTGTATTCATAAAGTGTTAGAAACAATGAAATATCTATGTTTTGAGAGAATTTTTCCCCTCAAGTATTTCTACATGAGGTTTGAGGGGCCAATCACTGTCGCATTCATATGTAATGATTATTCACTTAAAAAACGTCATCATCACCATCAATCATCTCCGTATACAATACATTCATGAGTTGGGTTGATCCAGATACAATTGCTGTCTCATCACCTTCTAACAGCTTTATATATTTTGCTAGTATGCATGCCTTAGCATGCTTCTATCGATAGTGACGTAAGAGTCCGAGATGTAGTAGTGTTACAATTAAAAATCTTTACTATTAGAATTTACCAGTTCGCTCTTTTGAATTTTTGCAAAGTAGATACATATGTATGTATTTCATTGACCACAAAATCATAAAATTTCTTTGCTTACAAAATTGTATGACGTGAGGATTTTTTTTTTTTTTTTTTTTTTTTTTTTTTTTTTTAATTATACATGCTTCGGCATGCTTTCGTTTTTTTTCTATAAATTTATGTAATACTCATACAGATACAGATATAAAGTAAGATCTGTTTACTGTACATTTTAAAATTTATGCATGCCTCAGCATGATTCTAGTTGAAGCGTATATTCATTCACTAAGTTTGTTTGATACTTATTCATACACATGTACATTCTTAAAGATTGGATATCAAAGTCCAATTTCCGTAGAGTTTATCTATATTTTCTAAAGATCTGATAGCTAAAGAAATAAATAGAGTGAAGATCTTTAATAATCCTATTTTCATATTGTAAAATTTTGCGTGCTAGCGCTTTCGATGGGAAAATATACATACAACTTTATAAAAAGTGATAATATGATGTGCTGCTGAATATTGCACTATGTTATAGTTCATTTTAAACACTGAAGTTTTAGCAATATTTCATTCAGACCAACAAGTTTAGAGAATTCCACTACATTTAGTTAATTATCTTTCTTAAGACTCATCATTCCTAATCAATCCTACAAAAAACAACACAAACTAGATTTTTCGTTTTAATTTTATTTTTATTAAATTCAACATTCATTCTTCAAATTACTTTATACTATATTAAGTAGCTTTTCCTCATTTGTTGAGTTGACTTTAATAGGAGACATTTTAATGGTACGATGAACTTTTCTATTGCATGCATTGAGTAAATCTTTATACATACCAATCCACTTATATGAACCATTAAAGCTAATTCTTTTCACATCATACCTTTCAATGATCTATTAAATCATTCTAATATTGATGCTTTCATATTAAGTAATGTTTAATCTTCTATTTATGTATGAGTTTTCCCAAGTATTTATTAAAAAATTCTTTAGAATCATCTGTTTGTAAGTTTTTTGGTACCCGTACCACTTCAAAAATATTTTCCATTGCCTTGGTTTTTAGAGTGCAGCTTTTATTTTCAGCTGTACTTTGAGAATGTGTCAATTACAGTCTTCAAAAATCAACAATTTCTATTTTCTGTAGAATAGTTCTACATTTCACCTAACTTAGCTCCATAAAACATCATATATTCCTGTCATTACATCTCTACAAGCACAAACAGTTGTTGAAATTTAATATGGACTTCGTTAACTAAATTCCTTTTTAAAGACATTGAATTGTTTCACAGATTTTTTCGAAAGTGTTGTGATCTACATCTTGCACTTTCAGCTATTTATACTAACATGTAGTTAATTTTCAAATCTATATATTTAACCGTAAACTCTTCAATTTGTTTTTAATTATTTACTTTTTAGAATTGCTTTTTCAATTTTATAACTGTCTTCTTTCTCTAATTTTATTTCACGTTGTTGTTCCTCAATTTGCATTTAAATATATTCTTGAATATTAATGCTTTAAGCTATATTATTAATTTGTCTTGTATTTTATCTTCATTCAGTTTAATGTAACTATCAACAATAGTTTGTATCTAATTCATTTATGCCTTCCAATACTGATAAGTCAGTATAAATGTCTTCAGAATTGGAAGTCTATGAGTAAAATCATCGTCATCATCATTCTCAGTATTAGCATCATTAAATATGATGGTATTATCAAATATTGTTCCTTCTACTAGTTTCTTTTGGGGTACTTGTCTATATCTTGAGTGAAGGTTTCTCAGGCTTTAAACTTGTATATTTTCAACTTCTGTCTTGATTTTACTTTCTTCTTTCATAAGAATTCTTTTAATATTTTTAGAACTATTTATGAATTCTTCTGCTATAGGTTTAAATGTATCTTTTAGTTGTTCGCTTGTATCTATTTCACCAGTTTTTATACTACGAAGCTTTTTCTTCAACACATTTCTTGTCAACACCAACTGTTTTAAAATTTTCTCATCCAGGGCAAATAACAGGTATCAGCAATCATATCAGCTTTTCAGGAGCTGGTCTGGTTTTCAGATCAGCTTTTCAGGACCTGGTCTGGTTTTCAGATCAGCTTATCAGGACCTGGTCTGGTTTTCAGATCAGCTTTTCAGGACCTGGTCTGGTTTTCAGATCAGCTTTTCAGGACCTGGTCTGGTTTTCAGATCAGCTTTTCAGGACCTGGTCTGGTTTTCAGATCAGCTTATCAGGACCTGGTCTGGTTTTCAGATCAGCTTATCAGGAGCTGTTCTGGTTTTCAGATCAGCTTATCAGGAGCTGGTCTGGTTATCAGATCAGCTTATCAGGAGCTGGTCTGGTTTTCAGATCAGCTTATCAGGAGCTGATCTGATTTTTAGATCAGCTTATCAGGTAACAGATCAGGCTATCAGGAGCTGTTCAGATTTTCATTTCAAGATATCTAAGTCAGATTTAGTTATCAGTGTACAAGTAGCTAGCCATTTATAACATTTATATACATGAAGTTTAAAGTCAGATGAAATACGAAAAAGTAAAGTTTTATCTAGTAAAATTATTTTCTATAACGATCATCGTTTAATTCACTATCTTTGCTTATAATCAAAAATCCATATTTATCCTTTCAACATGCTTTTTATTTTTCTCACCTAACTTAAACATTAAATATACATTATGATGATCTCTTATTAAATCTTTGGTGATTCTGGTGTAAGTTTTACATAAGTAGAATGAATCAACATTCTTATCTCTCCCCATACAAAAATATGCTTCCCATACGCATCATCGTTAAATATCATATTGGAATTACTTTGGACTGAAATAACAGATTCACTATCGGTAAATTTTGTAATATATTATTATTTTAATTGATGTAATTAATTTCTTCAGATATTTATATCTGGGGTGATATAAAGATTTTGAGTATAAATAAATGTTCTCAAAACTTAAGTCCATTAGGACTTTCTAGCAAGCCAATCATAGCGTTTTTTTTTTCGTAATTTGACAGGCCAACTATTGTTGCACGAATAGAATTTGATATAAGGGAACTATGATTTATTTTTGAACTATCGTTCGATGAATCATCAATATTTCGTACCAAGGTATTTTAGGTTGTTTTACTAACCGCATTTATGTAGCTAAATACATTTTATAAATATTATCTCTTATTATAAAAAAATAAACTAATACAGCTATACCATATCAGAAAATATTTTCTGAAATCGTATAGCTGCATTAGTTTATTTTTTCTATAATAAGAGATAATGATCCACACTCATAATCAAAACAGCATAAAAATATCCTTTGTTTTGACTATGAGTATGGATCAATATTTATGAAATGCGTTTAGTTACAAAAATGTGGTTAGTAAAACAAAGTATATTTTAACAGCCTTATTTATAACACTTATTAGGGCTTTATAAAGACTTTTTAAGAAAAAATTTTTATAAAAAATTTGTTTTAAAAAGCCTTTCCAAAGCCTTAATAAGTTTTATAAATAATGCTGTAAGAGTTTAAAATCAGTATTTTGTATGATAATACTGATTTGAAACTCTTAAAATATTCTTTGTTTTGACTATGAGTAGGGGCCATTATCTCTTATTATAGGACAAATAAAATAATATAGCTATACGATTTCAGAAAATATTTTCTGATATCGTATAGCTACATTTTTGATTTTTCTATAATAAGAGATAATATTTATGAAATACATTTCATAAATATTGGCGCATACTCATAGTAAAAACAACCTAAAAATACCTTGGTACGAAATATTGATGAATCATCAAAATTTCATACCATCCTATATTTATGTTGTTTTACTAATCGCATTTTGTAAATAAATGCATTTCATAAATATTATCTATTATTATAGAAAGAATCAAATAGTATGGTTATATGATATTAGAAAACATGATTTCTGATATCATATAATCATACTATTTTATTTTTCTATAATAAGAGATAATGACTCATACTCATAGTCAAAACAAAGGATATTTATATGCTGTTTTGATTATGAGTATGCGTCAATATTTATGAAATGCGTTTAGTTACAAAAATGCGGTTAGTAAAACAAAGTATATTTTAAGTGTTTAAAACCATCATTTTTATGGTAATAGCGGTTTTAAACACTTAAAGCATACTTTGTTTTGACTATGAGCATGAGCTGATATTTATGAAATGGATTTTATAAATATTGACTCATACCCTTAGTCAAAACAACATAAATAGTTCTTGGTACGAAATATTGATGATTCATCGAACGATAGTTCAAAAATAAATCATAGTTCCCTTATATCAAATTCTATTCGTGCAACAATAGTTGGCCTGTCAAATTACGAAAAAAAAAACGCTATGATTGGCTTGCTAGAAAGTCCTAATGGACTTAAGTTTTGAGAACATTTATTTATACTCAAAATCTTTATATCACCCCAGATATAAATATCTGAAGAAATTAATTACATCAATTAAAATAATAATATATTACAAAATTTACCGATAGTGAATCTGTTATTTCAGTCCAAAGTAATTCCAATATGATATTTAACGATGATGCGTATGGGAAGCATATTTTTGTATGGGGAGAGATAAGAATGTTGATTCATTCTACTTATGTAAAACTTACACCAGAATCACCAAAGATTTAATAAGAGATCATCATAATGTATATTTAATGTTTAAGTTAGGTGAGAAAAATAAAAAGCATGTTGAAAGGATAAATATGGATTTTTGATTATAAGCAAAGATAGTGAATTAAACGATGATCGTTATAGAAAATAATTTTACTAGATAAAACTTTACTTTTTCGTATTTCATCTGACTTTAAACTTCATGTATATAAATGTTATAAATGGCTAGCTACTTGTACACTGATAACTAAATCTGACTCAGATATCTTGAAATGAAAATCTGAACAGCTCCTGATAGCCTGATCTGTTACCTGATAAGCTGATCTAAAAATCAGATCAGCTCCTGATAAGCTGATCTGAAAACCAGACCAGCTCCTGATAAGCTGATCTGATAACCAGACCAGCTCCTGATAAGCTGATCTGAAAACCAGAACAGCTCCTGATAAGCTGATCTGAAAACCAGACCAGCTCCTGATAAGCTGATCTGAAAACCAGACCAGGTCCTGATAAGCTGATCTGAAAACCAGACCAGGTCCTGAAAAGCTGATCTGAAAACCAGACCAGGTCCTGAAAAGCTGATCTGAAAACCAGACCAGGTCCTGAAAAGCTGATCTGAAAACCAGACCAGGTCCTGATAAGCTGATCTGAAAACCAGACCAGGTCCTGAAAAGCTGATCTGAAAACCAGACCAGCTCCTGAAAAGCTGATATGATTGCTGATACCTGTTATTTGCCCTGGATGAGAAAATTTTAAAACAGTTGGTGTTGACAAGAAATGTGTTGAAGAAAAAGCTTCGTAGTATAAAAACTGGTGAAATAGATACAAGCGAACAACTAAAAGATACATTTAAACCTATAGCAGAAGAATTCATAAATAGTTCTAAAAATATTAAAAGAATTCTTATGAAAGAAGAAAGTAAAATCAAGACAGAAGTTGAAAATATACAAGTTTAAAGCCTGAGAAACCTTCACTCAAGATATAGACAAGTACCCCAAAAGAAACTAGTAGAAGGAACAATATTTGATAATACCATCATATTTAATGATGCTAATACTGAGAATGATGATGACGATGATTTTACTCATAGACTTCCAATTCTGAAGACATTTATACTGACTTATCAGTATTGGAAGGCATAAATGAATTAGATACAAACTATTGTTGATAGTTACATTAAACTGAATGAAGATAAAATACAAGACAAATTAATAATATAGCTTAAAGCATTAATATTCAAGAATATATTTAAATGCAAATTGAGGAACGACAACGTGAAATAAAATTAGAGAAAGAAGACAGTTATAAAATTGAAAAAGCAATTCTAAAAAGTAAATAATTAAAAACAAATTGAAGAGTTTACGGTTAAATATATAGATTTGAAAATTAACTACATGTTAGTATAAATAGCTGAAAGTGCAAGATGTAGATCACAACACTTTCGAAAAAATCTGTGAAACAATTCAATGTCTTTAAAAAGGAATTTAGTTAACGAAGTCCATATTAAATTTCAACAACTGTTTGTGCTTGTAGAGATGTAATGACAGGAATATATGATGTTTTATGGAGCTAAGTTAGGTGAAATGTAGAACTATTCTACAGAAAATAGAAATTGTTGATTTTTGAAGACTGTAATTGACACATTCTCAAAGTACAGCTGAAAATAAAAGCTGCACTCTAAAAACCAAGGCAATGGAAAATATTTTTGAAGTGGTACGGGTACCAAAAAACTTACAAACAGATGATTCTAAAGAATTTTTTAATAAATACTTGGGAAAACTCATACATAAATAGAAGATTAAACATTACTTAATATGAAAGCATCAATATTAGAATGATTTAATAGATCATTGAAAGGTATGATGTGAAAAGAATTAGCTTTAATGGTTCATATAAGTGGATTGGTATGTATAAAGATTTACTCAATGCATGCAATAGAAAAGTTCATCGTACCATTAAAATGTCTCCTATTAAAGTCAACTCAACAAATGAGGAAAAGCTACTTAATATAGTATAAAGTAATTTGAAGAATGAATGTTGAATTTAATAAAAATAAAATTAAAACGAAAAATCTAGTTTGTGTTGTTTTTTGTAGGATTGATTAGGAATGATGAGTCTTAAGAAAGATAATTAACTAAATGTAGTGGAATTCTCTAAACTTGTTGGTCTGAATGAAATATTGCTAAAACTTCAGTGTTTAAAATGAACTATAACATAGTGCAATATTCAGCAGCACATCATATTATCACTTTTTATAAAGTTGTATGTATATTTTCCCATCGAAAGCGCTAGCACGCAAAATTTTACAATATGAAAATAGGATTATTATAGAAGATCTTCACTCTATTTATTTCTTTAGCTATCAGATCTTTAGAAAATATAGATAAACTACGGAAATTGGACTTTGATATCCAATCTTTAAGAATGTACATGTGTATGAATAAGTATCAAACAAACTTAGTGAATGAATATACGCTTCAACTAGAATCATGCTGAGGCATGCATAAATTTTAAAATGTACAGTAAACAGATCTTACTTTATATCTGTATCTGTATGAGTATTACATAAATTTATAGAAAAAAAACGAAAGCATGCCGAAGCATGTATAATTAAAAAAAAAAAAAAAAAAAAAAAAAAAAAAAATCCTCACGTCATACAATTTTGTAAGCAAAGAAATTTTATGATTTTGTGGTCAATGAAATACATACATATGTATCTACTTTGCAAAAATTCAAAAGAGCGAACTGGTAAATTCTAATAGTAAAGATTTTTAATTGTAACACTACTACATCTCGGACTCTTACGTCACTATCGATAGAAGCATGCTAAGGCATGCATACTAGCAAAATATATAAAGCTGTTAGAAGGTGATGAGACAGCAATTGTATCTGGATCAACCCAACTCATGAATGTATTGTATACGGAGATGATTGATGGTGATGATGACGTTTTTTAAGTGAATAATCATTACATATGAATGCGACAGTGATTGGCCCCTCAAACCTCATGTAGAAATACTTGAGGGGAAAAATTCTCTCAAAACATAGATATTTCATTGTTTCTAACACTTTATGAATACACCAACGGTGAATTGCTGGTAGAGGTAACTGAGTTATTTGAGATCGATTTGATACAATAGTTGTATATTAAACATGCATTTCTTTGTATCTAAACTAATTTCTACATACCTAATGTATATACCCACCAAAAAATTAGACAAAAATTCTCTATTCCAAGTAGTAAAATCTGAAAAAGGAGTGGCACATTAGAAGAAAAAAAAATAAATAAAAATAGAGACTGACTGACCAACTAATACGTACACTCTGCCCGATGGGCACACAAAACACACTTAAACATTTCAAAAATATATACACAATACGCTGAACTTTAATAAAATGAAAAAAAAAATCATATAGAACATCAAATAAAAGCCATAGGTGCTCACCCTTCATAAAATAAACATACATATGTATATAAACAAAAGCAACAGAAATTTCGAGCCGTCGATAGGGTATACCTAAATTATATGAAAACGAGTTCGTTTTCTGTTGATCGCTATTAAAGAAGAAAATATGTTTGTTCATTGTGATTTAACTAATTTAAAAGTACATTTAAATTCAGTCTCATACCCGTACTTCTTAACATAAAAATTAAAAATAAATGTTATCCAATTCTATATTATACTATGTATCAAAAATTTCAAAAAAGCTGTTATATGAAAGAATCTCTAGCGCTTCTAACTGCATCAGAGTTTAAGAAAAAAAACTCCTTTTATTCAATTTAATAAAATTTTAATTTGAAGCAGTAAGCAAATACATCAGCTTACTGCATTCTTATTCATAATCGTATAATAGAATATATAACCCCTAAAGGACAAAGTCTAAAAGTCTTATAAATTAAGAAATATAGAAAATAACATAATTTTTATAAACGCGTAAAGTTGCAAAAGTAATTCAAATGATTTCATCGCAAAAGAAGTAGCGATTGTTTTCAACAATTATGAATATAACAATTTCATTATAAAACCACCATTTGATTTTAAATGCTTATCAATAAAAAAGCAAAGAGAAGCAAAGTGGCTAACGAAAAACTATCATCACCTCAGCTGGACTGCTGGATCAGTTTCTTTTGAAAGCGTTTGCAATTTTTTAAAAGCCAACGCAAGATGTTCTAAAATTTATGTAAAAGGTGAAGAGAAAAGACGATGGTTGGAAAAAATTTTATGCCGAAAAATTTTTAACGTTGAGGATATAGGCTGTATCAACTTTAAACAAATGGAGATTAAGTATCCAGAATATTTTTATTGTAATTATCATAAACTTGGTGTTTGCGCATTAAAAAATGCTATTTTACTAACAAAAGAAATATCTTGCTTTAAATGAATTTTTACACTCTTTAAAATATTAATGTATGTATTATTATAAAATTTTAAAAAACTTTAAACAATAAATGTATAGAAAAATAAAAAATCTACAAGTGTTTTCTTATTTCAAAAACAAACTACATAAAGGAAAGAGAAGGAAGTGGGAAGGGGGAGGAGAAGTTAGCATTTTTGCTAACTTGCAAATTTTTACTTTTTGTTTCTCTGCTTATGACTGTAGTTAGTTGAAACTTGCTGCTTTAAAATAATCGCAGCCAAAGAAAATGATTACGTTGCAAAATATAAATGTATTCTACACAGCCACAAAATATTCCACGCACAAGTTCTTTCGATCGTACATACATACATACATACATACAAACATCATACACACATACATACATACATACATACATACATACATGCATGCATGCATCATACACACATACATACCTACATACAAATATATTTCTTAAACAAATAAACAGAATATAAGCTTACCAGCGACAAACAAGCTGGACCCCCCACACACAAGCATTAGGGGTGTTCACATACATGAGAACGTTTTATAAATAAATAAAATAATTTATGTAATTATTTTATTCATTTATTTAATTATTTTATTTTATAAGAATTTATTAGCGTGAGGAAATCACACAAGCACATTCCCATGATTCATATGAAACCATATGACCTAGTAGTCATAAAACCTTCTTTCTCTGATATTACTGATATAGTATTACGATAACAAATTTCTACAGTATGGCAACACTGGGAGCATTAGAAAATAATAATCATGTTTTGCCGTCGGCATTTGAAAAAAATAATAATCATGTTTTGCCGTCGGCATTAGGAAAAATTATCATGCATTGACGTAGGCATTAGGAAAAATTATCATGCATTGACGTAGGCATTAGGAAAAATTATCATGTATTGCCGTCGGCATTTGAAAATAATTATGTATTGTCGTAGGCATTAGGAAAAATAAGTATGTATTGCCGTCGGCATTAGGAAAAAAAATAATCATGTATTGCCGTCGGCATTTGAAAAAAATAATCATGTTTTGCCGTCGGCATTTGAAAATAATTATGTATTGCCGTAGGCATTAGGAAAAATAAGTATGTATTGCCGTCGGCATTAGGAAAAAAAAATAATCATGTATTGCCGTCGGCATTTGAAAAAATTATCATGCATTGCCGTAGGCATTAGGAAAAATTATCATGCATTGCCGTAGGCATTAGGAAAAAAAATAATCATGTATTGCCGTCGGCATTTGAAAAAAATAATCATGTTTTGCCGTCGGCATTTGAAAATAATTATGTATTGCCGTAGGCATTAGGAAAAATAAGTATGTATTGCCGTCGGCATTAGGAAAAAAATAATAATCATGTTTTGCCGTCGGCATTTGAAAAAAATAATAATCATGTTTTGCCGTCGGCATTTGAAAAAAATAATCATGTTTTGCCGTCGGCATTAGGAAAAATTATCATGCATTGACGTAGGCATTAGAAAATAATAATCATGTTTTGCCGTCGGCATTTGAAAAAAATATCATGCATTGCCGTAGGCATTAGGAAAAATTATCATGCATGCCGTATGCATTAGGAAAAATTAATAAACATGTTTTGCCGTCGGCATTAGGAAAAATTATCATGTATTGCAGTAGGCATTAGGAAAAATTATCATGTTTTGCCTTCGGTATTAGGAAAAAAAAATAATCATGTATTGCCGTCGTCATTAGGAAAAATCATTTTCCCGTCGGCATTTGAAAAAATTATATTCATTTTTTGCCGTCGGCATTTGAAAAAAATAATAATCATGTATTGCAGTAGGCATTAGGAAAAATTATCATGTTTTGCCTTCGGCATTAGGAAAAATTAATAAACATGTTTTACCGTAGACATTAGGAAAAATTAATAATCACTATTTCACCATTGGTATTAGAAAAAATCATTTTCATGATTTTCCCGTCGGCATTTGAAAATAATTATGTATTGCCGTCGGCATTAGGAAAAATTATCATGCATGCCGTAGGCATTAGGAAAAAGACAGACTTATTGAACCACCCTCGAAAAATATTTAAAGGACTTATCGAACCACCCTCGTAGGTATCAAATTTCAAGAATTTTAAAATTTTCAAATTTTAATTACCCAAATTTAACAATTTCAGCAACAATTTAACAATTTTAATTGTCCCAGGATGAACAGTTCCCTACTACTCGTGCATATACAAAAAGTCTTTTATGCGAGTGCTTACAAAAGAAATTTTTTGAATATTTCATAGTATTCGTGCATACAAAATAGTTTTTCAAGGTTATTAAATATATTTTATTCTATAGAATTATATATTTTCAAATTTAAAATAAAAGTAATTAAATTTATTTAATTAATTTTTTATAAAAGTCCATGATATTAAAAATATGTACGAGATTTTTAAATTTTAAAGACGTCTAACCTAAACGTATCTAAAATTATAACAACAACAAAAATAGAAATTTCAATCAAAAACTAAAAATCGTATTTTATTTTGTTAAACCAAATAGTAGTTAAATGCCATTGTGGTAGAAGTGCAATCTGTTTTAATATTTTTAAATTAATAAAAAAGTATGCTGGAAAATATTTTAAGAAAAAAATTTAAATGGCCTGTTTCACGATATCAAAGGAAAACATTCGATTAACGGCCTGTCGCATGATGTCACTAGATATCGTTTGATCGAAGGCTTATATTAAAAACAACAAATTTGCTAATTAGTGTTTTTTTATTTGAATTGTCACAATTTGAGTTTAAAATTTTTAAACGCACTAACAATCCCAAATTAATATTTTACTTATTAAGTAAAATATTTTTTTATTAAAAATACATTGAAATTGATTATTGAGCTGGATCCTATGCTAATGCAGATCATCAGGGAACCTTACCCAAAGCTTCTTAGAACAACTAGAGTTAATATATTATAAACTTTCATTTTAACTTAATAAGTAAAATATTAATTTGGGACTATTAGTGCGCTTAAAAATTTTAAACTTAAATTGTAACAATTCCCATAAAAAAATACTAATTATTAACTTGACTGCACCCGGTCAAAAAAATACTTGTGTGGCAACACTCTATTCTTAAATAGCTGTTGTTGTTATTTACATTTATTTTCTTTTACATACTCTTATGCAAGCCACAGACCTTGCGACCGTTGGTACAACACGTTGGTTTGTCAAGTTGTGTGTTTTGGACACAAACTATACAACAACGTGTGCAACATTAGCGCACAACTTCATTTCACAAAAAAAAATTTTGAGTAAACATGACATCGGGTACTACTGCACATATTGTAGTCGATGATTTTTTTCGTTCAAAACGAAGAAGAAGAATGTAAAAAAATGCAGAAAAAAATTTGTTGAAAAAATTTCGTTTATATAAAAAGAAACATATTCTAACAACAAACTTTTAAAAACACTAAAAGAAAGTGAACCAAAACTTGCCAAAAAATCAAATCGTTTTAATCTTTCATACAACAGACACACAACTTCATACAACGACCCCACACACTTTACAATCTCACACACAACCTGCTCATGTTGTACCAACGGTCGCAAGGTCTGTGGCTTGCTTTACGACTACAATTTGAAGCTGAAAAAAGGTCAGCCAATGTAGCAATGGTAAAGTAAGAAAATAAAAAACATGTTGATTATTGAGTTCTTGTTTCAACTTTGTTATTTGTTGTTGAGCTTCTCATTTGTTTAAATGAAAGTTTATAACAAAAGAAATCTAGTTGTTCTAAGAAACTTTGGGTAAAGGTTTCCTGATGATCTGCATTAGCAACAGGGAAATGCGCATAGGATCCAGCTAAGCCCCTCAATAATAAATTTTAATGTGTTTTAAATAAAAATATATTATAATTAATAAGTAAAACAATAATTTGGGATTATTAGTGCGTTAAAAAATGTTTAAACTTAAATTTTAACAATTCCCATAGAAAAAGACTAATTAATAAAATTTTCGTTTGCATCAAATAAAAATATAAAAACCTTGCAGAAGTTCATAAACATGTTTACTTTATTTCCCCCTGAACAAAAATATCTCAAAAAGTATCTTGAGAAGTGTCCTTCCATATCATTAAGTCAAATCAAATTCATTTGCTAACAAATCATTGCATACTTTTAGGTTTTGTTAAATGAATTTAATTAACAAACTTTGTTTTGTAATTCACTTGTTTTTCTTGTTAATTTTCCTAGTCTGCGGCTTTGCCTATATTGTAAGATGCTTATTTGCTTTTTTCCACACAATCAAAATTAAAACATTTATATTTAAGCCTTAAGTCAAATCTATAAGATCGAAATTTTTTTTGATTTTATCTTTTTTACTTTGAAGGAAGTGCTGATGTTTTCTCTCTCGGCACAAAGTTAATTTTAATAGAAATTTTTTAATTCATTAATTGCTATTAAAATCAGCTCGTGTTAAATATTCCATAAGCTAGTTTTCATTAAGAAATAAGTTTTCTAAAATGTGACGGGTGTGACCTGAATTTTGCAGTTTTGAATTTGTAGGAGGGAAGGGAAAAGATCTCTCATTCTTATTTTTTTTTTTCTTTTTTGAAAAAGTGTTTTTTATGTTTTTGTCTACTTTTTTCATGTATAAAATGATTAAAAAAAGTTTTGGTCCTTCCAGGCAGCAGTAGCGAAAAGTATGATTTATTTTCTAACGTTGGCTTAAACCTCACTATTCAATTATAAAATCATACAATAAAAAAAAGAATACTTTACTTTTAAACTCATTTCTTAGTTTATTTCAGCTGTTTGACTTACTTTACTATATAACAAATCCAAAAAAAAATATTAAGCCAAAAGTAACTTAAATATGAAGTTTGTAAACTGAATTACAGACTTTTCAGTTTGGCACTTTATTTATATAAAAAAATAATGTCAAAGAATAATGTCAAAATCTTATTTCACTATTAGTTGACCTTATTACAGTATTATTTGTCAGATGGATTGAAATCGCAACAATACAGAGAGAGAACAAGAGAACTAAAGTTATAATAAAACAAATCAAGCTGCTGTTGTGTAGAGAGTTTCGAGGAATTTCATTGACAAAAGTTTGCTATATTCATGTATTGTTGGTTTGAACGTAGTTGACGTAGTTGTCCTTGTAAGCAGAGCTGTTTCTCTACAGATGTGTTTTGTTATACAATATTTGTTTAATATTTAAAAAAAAAAGTTTTGCCATTGTGTTGTTTTCCTTATTTTTGTTTTATTGTAATAGAAATGTAATTTGTTTTTCGTAGCTGCATAATTTTATAAAATATTTTTCTTTAGTTATTTTTATTTTTAATAGGCTTAAAACAAAATATGTAATTTGTTTTGCTACTAAATTCACTTATAAATATATTAACATTAAAATGAAGAATGTTTTGTGTTTTTAGTTCATTTACTAACAAATCATTGCATACTTTTAGGCTTTGTTAGTTGGCGCAGCTTGCAGAGTTAAATGAATTTAATTAACAAACTTTGTTTTGTGTTTCACTTGTTTATTTGTTAGTTTTCCTAGTCTGCATTGTTTTGCATTTTTTGTAAAATGCTTATTTGCTTTTTTTCGCTTTTGTTTTAATGCTTTTAAACAAACACCATCCAATAGGCATTATTTTTTTTAAATATTACATTGAGGTCACACTCATCAATTTTATATAACAGCCATAAACATTTAAGCAATTTTTTTAAATGAATTATTTAACCAGAAAGTGATTAACAACAGTATAACACAAATAAGGAAAAAGTGAGAACAAAAAACTCAAAACAGGAAATTGTGCTAATTTCTACCATTTATTTTTTATTTATAAACCTTTTTTTCATTATGGAAGCGTGAGTGCGGCCAAAGTTTCTCTAAGGAAGCATTTAACTGGTTTTATGGATTATTTAAAATCAGTTCACTTATTAGCGCATTTAACAGGTCATCTTGTATTGTTAAATATTTAGCTCAAAGCTTAATTAAGTGAAAGTGCAAAAAAAAAAGTTGGTTGCCAGGAAATAAAGTTTTCCTTTTTTTTACATGTTAAGGATTTGTAGGTCTTTTAGCCTGTAGAAAGTGAAATTATTATTTAGCTTGCTTTAAAGATGAAAGGATTAACAACATGAATTAGGTTTTAAGGCCTTTTGATTGCAAAAAATTTTAAGGTGTAGAAACTTTTTTTAGAAGGCTTATTATATGGAATAGGCCAAGAATGTGCTTTTCATGGAAGTTTCTCTTATAAAGCAGGTTAAAATGAAATTTATTGTTAATTTTTATAAAGGAAATCTATGGAAAAATAATATTAAACATTAAAGCAAATGCTAAACAGCACTTGCTTCCTTTAACAGGGATTTATATAACAATTTAAAAAAATATATAACAATTTTCTTTAAAGATAAGCTATGTAAATTGTCTGAATTCTTTTTTATGTTAGAATATCATTAAAATGCGACTTTAACTCACACACGAAGGGTTCTGTAAGGGCAATACATATGTAATACAAGACGAACTTTATCTTATAATTATAATCGAATATCTTGAATAATGTAGGAATTTTTTGCGATTTTTTTTTTTTTTTTTTTTTTTGGTTGGTGTTTTTTAGTTTTGGGGCTTTTTGCGCTTTTATTAAATTTTCGAGGATTTTTTTCGTTTGTTATTTTAGTTTTAGCCATTTTGTAGTTTAGTCGCTTTATTTCGTTTTGGTAATTTTTTTCGGTTTTTTGGATATTTTTTCTTGTTTTGGCCACTATTTTAGATATTGACACTTGTTTTTAGCTTTGGCGTGTTTTTTTCGTTCTGGCGATTTTCTTAGATTCTTGGCGATTTTTTAAATATTTGCGCTACCTTTTTGCTTTTGGTGATTTTCTTATGCACTTTAGTTATATTTTTTTTTTATTTTAAACGCTTCTTTTCGTTTTGGCGATTTTTCGGTTATGGACGATTTGTTTCGTTTTGGCGATTTTTTCGGATTTTTGCTGATTGTTTTAGTTTCTTGAAAATTTCTTACACGTTCTGATTTTTTTTACTGCAAGCGATATTTAAATTTTTGGTAATAATTTCTATTTAAGCGCTTTTTAATTTTTGGCATTTTTTCATTTTGACGTTTTTTTCGGTTTTGGCTATTTTTTTAATATTGACACTTGTTTGTGGCTTTGGCAGTTTTTTCGTTTTGGCGATTTTTGTTTTGACGACTTTTTCAGTTTTAGGCGATTTGTTTCGTGTGGCGATTTTTTGAGATTCTAAGCGATTTTTTTTAATATTTTTTTTTTTTATCCAGAAATAATTTCTTATTCGGGCTTAAGTTCAGTAATTTCAATTCTTATTGAATAAAATATTATTATTAATTAATGTGAGTTTCTAAAGAAGAGAAGAAAAATTAAACTAGACTTTTTTTTAATTTTTAGGGTTCCGTACACCAAAGGTGAAAAGGAACCCTATTGATTTCGCTACGCTGTCCGTCTGTCCGTCTGTCTGTCACACGGTATTTTCTCAGAAACCGTAAGAGCTACGGACCTGAAATTTGGACACAGTGTGTAGAACCTTGGCCGCTACAACAACAAAGACATGAGAACTAAAAATTAAAGGGTGTTCCAAAACGAGCAACGAAAAATGTTAAAATCCCATGTAATATACATACAATTGTATGAACATATGTATATTGAAACTTGAAATTTGTAAAATTAGTGTATTTTTATACAGACTACAACAATTAACAATAATATTAAAAAAAATTAAAATTAAAGGGTGGTCCATCAGTTAATGCAATTTTGACTATGTAATTTTGACAATTTCCTATATCTTGGAAACCGTAAGAGGCAAACTCTTGAAATTTTCAAAAACGGTGAAACTAAAAAAAGCCAAAAATTATAAAATTGCCAAACCAAAATAAAAATCTCCAAATATTAAAAAAAATCGCCAAAACGAAAAAAATCGCCAAAATTAAAAAAAAAATCTAACACTAAAATAAATCGTCAAATTCGAAAAAATCGCTAAAATGAAAAAAAAGCCAAAATGAAAAAAAACGCCAAAAATCGAAAAAAATCAAAATGTCGCCAAAACTAAAAAAAAATTAAATAAAAAAAATCGCAAAAATGAAAAAAAAATCGCAAAAAATAAAAAAAATCGCCAAAATGAAAAAACTCCAAAAACCGAAAAAATCGCCAAAACAAGAAAATAAAGTGTCAAAACTAAAAAAAGAGCCAAAACTTAAAAAAATCGCCAAAACCGAAAAAACGCAAAAACCGCCAAAACAAAAAAACCGAAAAGACCCCAAAAACGAAAAAAATTACAAAACTATATAGGATGAAGTTTGTATTAAATTACATATCTAGTGTTCGTACGGAACCCTTCATGCGCGAGTCAGAGTCGCACTTTACTGAATTTATTCTTCTCTTCTTTAGAAACTCACATTAATTAATAAAAATATTTCATTCAATAAAAATTGAAATTACTGAACTTATGCCCGAATAAGAAATAGTTGTCTTTACTTTAGACGCTGCTTTTCGGTTTGGCGATTTTTATGATTCTTGGCTCTTTTTTTCGTTTTCGGTTTTTGACAAGTTCTTTAGGTTTAGTGTTTTTTTTTAGCGATTTATCAATTTTTTCGGGCTATGGCGATTTGCCCCGTTTGGTGTTTTAGTCTTAGCGATTATTTTATTTTAGTCGGTTTTTTCGTTTTAACGATTTTTTTGTTTCTTGAAGATTTTTTTAATTTTTGTGATTTTTTTGCACTTTAAGCGATGTTTTAATTTTTGATAATATTTTCTATTTAAGCGCTTTTTAGGTTTTTGGCCTTGGTTTTTTTTTAGTTTGATAAATTTTTTTTTAATTTTGCAACTTTTTCGTCTTGGCATTTTTTTTTCGTTGTTTCGATCCATTTTCGGCTTTTGGGGAGTTTTTTACTCTTCGTGATTTTTTTTGTTTTTTTGCATTTAAGCGATTTTTTGTTTTAGGTGATATTTTTCATTTAAGCGCTTTTCCATTTTGGAGATTTTTCGTTTCGACATTTTTTTAATTTTGGCATTTTTTTAGTTTTAGTGATTTTGAAAATTTCAGGAGTTTGCCTCTTAAGTTTCCAAGATAGAGCAAGTTGTCGTAATTACATAGTCAGAATTACATTAACTAAAAGAATACCCTTTATTTTGATTTTTTTTTTTATTCCAATCTTAATTCATTAAGCATGCACAAATCAGAGGTACAAATCATACGTGTGTGGACAGCTTAAGGTCTTAAATTTGTGTAAGATATATTAGCAAGAAATATATTTTCTCGAAACAAATATTGTGTGTGAAGCAGTCTTTATATTTATTCATAGTTTTTTAGTATTAAAAAAAGCCTTAATTTATTTATTTTATTCTAAAGAAAATTTATATAATGAAATTAAGCTTAAAAAGGTTTTCTTTGAGAGCTTAACTTACAAAAAAAAAGTTACTTACTAAATTTAAAAATAAAAAAAAATTTCCTAAAGTATTTTGCTTATTATAAAAGAAATATATGTACAAGATTACTCCCACTTTTTTGCCTCTAATAAAAATCAAAATAAATAAAACATAGCACATGGCTTAAAATCATTTTATTTAAATTGGAAAAAAAACATCATCATCATCATCACCATAATCATGACCATCATCAGATCCATCCATTTATTGAGCACAATGGGAAGATACAAAATTGTCTGGAAAAAAATCATCAACACATTTCCCAGTACTTTAAATCTTTATTTTTTATATAGATTATTTTTTTTTTCAAACATTTCATTTCATTCATTCATCGTACATTTAGACACAAGAGATTTATTTTACAAGATAAATGTCAATTTTTATGTGGCCTCATAAAATATTATTAAGAGATTGTCGGTGTATTGGGACGACTGGGAGTAGGAAAAAAACTTTCCAAAGTATTTTATTACCAAAGTGCACTTAACCGGTCATAAATTGAGGCATTATTATTTTCTAGATATATATATATATATATTTTTTTTTTTTTTTTTTTTTTTTGTAACCAAGTTTTGCCTCATTTCGTAGAGCGAAAATAATATTTTTATTTCTGCTAAAGCGGTTATATTTGTTTAAAAAAATTTGTTTTAAATATGTGCGAATACTATAAGTATATACATACATATTTATTTATTTATTTATAACATATTCAACAAAGTAAATTTAGTAGAATATGGTTGCACAAGTATGGACGGAGTAACTAGACCATATGCCCAAGATGTTATTAATTAACAGAATTTTAAAAAGTTTTTGTGACTGACTATACACGACCTATGCCTTCATATGTTTGCACTCGTGTTTATGTACCCTGTGGAAGAATATGTGCTTGACTACAACAATAATCAACTTACAGTTAATTTTTCTTGGACTTACGAAAAGCTAACTAGAATATCATTCAGAACTGAACCAAAATTCTTAAGTTGAGCACGTAAACGGATTTGATGAGAGCTGCTTTGAAACTCATTTAAATTTTATATTAACATTTTGCTATTATTATTTGAGATGATACCTTAGCTGGGTAGTAGCGCGTTGACTATACAACATCTGATGATATATACTCCGAGCCCCAGAAAAAAAATTTCCAATTAACCTACCATTTACACATGAAACTAATTGCAAGAAAGTAGCAATACAATCAAATTTTTTCACTACCACACTCACATTGTTTTTAATTTCCAGTCAGCTTTCAGCGATTTTTTCAAGAAAGTAAATTTTTGATGTTTTCAGAAAGTAAAAAAAAAAAAACGTTAACAGTGTTACCCCCTTTAAAGATTTGTACAGATATACAGGATTGTGGTAAATAGTTATAAATTATCGATATTTTATATAAATATTTAAGGAATTATATCTTACGTTCAAATGTACATGAAGAAAACAATTCAGGCCTTTTGAAAACAATAATATTATTACAATATTAATAGTAATACTTGTTCCCAATTTATTGCCTTATGAATTTGTGTAGGTGTAGCGTAACTGACTACCAAGTGACTTAAATAAATTCAACTTTATATAAGTTATAAAGTAGTGCGGAGTGAGACAATTAACTACTGCCTAGAATATCGCAATGTTAAAATCGTTAGTTGTTTCCATTGGAAAGTAATCCAAGTGTCAAACACTACTAGTTAGGAAAAAGTTAGCTTAAAGTTGGTTTAAAGTTAACTGAGTTTCCGACAGGGTATGTATTGACATCAGTATGTATAGAAGAGGAGATATAATCTGCCACAAAAATTTTTAATAAGAAAATATGCAAGTTTCATGTCATCTAACTAAAAAGCGAAAATGCAATGAAAAAGAATAATGTCCGGTCTTATTATTTAGCTGATTAGTTTGACGGAGAGAGAGAGAGACGAGGGGAGCAGAACGTTTCTTTTCCCCTCGTCTCTCTCGCCTAACAAATTAATCAGCTAAGTAATAACACTTGCATAGTGTATACTAGGACTATATGAACTTTTTGGTTTTTTGGAGATTTTTTCCGATTTTTGGCGTTTTTTAGAATTAATGCTTTTTTAGGTTTTTCGTTTTTTTTTTTTTGCAATATAAATAAAAGTTTGAGCGTTTTTTTTTTTTCTAGTGCTTTTTATGTTTGTGCGATATTTTCGGCTTCAAACAGTTTTTTTTTAATTTTGGAGAGATTTTTACTTTTGATAACTTAGCGATTTAATTTATTTTTTGCGTTTTTTTTTCATTTTGACGATTTTTGCTTTAGACATTTGTTTTTAATATTGGAAATTTTTAATTTTTGGCGTATTTGAAAATTTCAAAGTTTGCCTCTTACGATTTGTAATATGCAGCAAGTTGTTAATATAACAATAACTTTTTTTTTATTTTTTTTTTATTTCAGTCTTAACTAAAAGCAGTCAAATTCTTACATATTCTGTAAAAATGTTATGTCCGTAGCTATTAAGTTTGTAAATAAAAAAAATTTAATGTGACAGACGGACAGACACACAGAGAAAGACGGACATCGTGGCGAACACAATAGGGTTCCTTTTTACTTATGGTGTAAGGAATCCAAAAAATCCAACAAAAATGCTCTAATCAATGCAAAAAAGTTGCTTAATATTGTTGCTACTATTAAAATAAATATATTGTTAGGATTTTACCTTTTAAAATATTTTCATATTGCATTTTACATTAAGACTTTTTGAACACACAATGTTAAATAATTTACTGCTGGAATACCACGATGTTAAGTTCACTGTTTTTAACACAACGCTTCACTCTGAGATGATGCATCTCTCTTTTTATGTTAACGTCTTTAGAAAAAGTTAGCAGTACATTAAACAGTCTCTCAATTAGCTTTAGGTTAAAACATTAATTCGTATTACAATTAATTTTGTTGACTTGTGTGTGTGAACGTTGGTAAACGACTCTATTAAATAGGCTACCATCTTTTAAATAGACATTATTATTGAAGCCTTACAGTTGTTGTTCAGGTTGTTGTTGTTGTTTGTGTTTTTGGTCTACATCGGCTCTGGTGTATGTGTTCTTGTGTATTTTATTCTCAATTGGACAGCGTTGCCATAATATTTTTTTGGAAAACTGAAAATGTAGAAGAAAAAACTGATTTTCATGTAAAAAAACTGCTGGGGGTTAACCTTACGTTTATAGCTGATATATTTTTATCATGACTTGATAATGTACATCTCGAAATGCCCATCCGAATCTGTTAAGAAAATATGTCTCTACAAATTTATATTTTTTTTTTTAAATTAATTGAAAGGGAAGTGTCTGAGTTACACTATGGGATGGTGCGCATTAAATTACACACGGAATTTTTTTTTACCGAATCAACTTAAAGAAGTAAGTGAATCCAAAATAAGGTAACAAAAATGTTTGCTTCTGATTTTTAAGATTTTGTTTTACTTGAAGTGCACAATGATTTATTTATTTAATGCACTTGCTTAGCCAAAATAAAATGTTGTTTTTTTCTGTGAATTACTAAAATTATGTTAAGAAATTCAATTGGATCTAACCTTTAATTTGGTATATATGTATTTTGTCGTGTTTTATCTCATTCTATAAGAGATAGAATTATTTCAATGAACAAAGTCTGAAACTTGTTTTTCTTTTTCAATAAGGCAAGGTGAATCAATATTAATACAGGAAGTGCTAAGAAAACTAATAAGGCTTCACTGTTATATTAAGCAAAATGATTCAAACTATGGCTTCAAATATCAGAACTAAAATCAAAAAATTGAGATAAAGTAAAAATTAAAAATTGTAAAATTTTTAGAAAAACTTATTTTTTAAGCAAAAAACTGCAAAACTATTCTATGCTTAAAAAATAATGCTAAAATGCATATAAATCATTCTTATTGTTTTCAATACAATACATTCGCATTAAGTCTGTTCATCGTATATTTCCGTGATAATTTTAAACATTATAATTGCTTATATTTTTATTAGTGGAACTGTTTTTAAATTAGCAATTTACATAAATGAATGTTTTCACGAGAAGGTTTCTTTTTACATATTAGAGCCCTGCATGAGACCATTTAAAAGAACTTTCAAGACATTAGGAATTATTCAAATGCTTTACTGTAGTGAAGTGTTCAAAAACAAATACTGAACAATACTGTTTGAAAGGCGTTTGTTTCAGTTATTCTAGGTATGGAAGTAAAGAAGCAAATACTTTGTGACGAAAGAATTTGTGATGTTTACTTTTTCCTACGCATGGTTCTGTATATACACATAATTTGTGTGCATGCTAGCACTGTCAAATAAGGGAATTGAGCTCACTTTTTTATACCTCCACAAGGAAGGTCGAAAAATTTTGTAATCACATTAAAAAAAACAAGTAAGAGTGCTATATTCGGCTGTGCCGAATCTTATATACCCTTTACCAAAGTGTTTTTATGTAGTATAGAGATACATAAGCACATACATAAAGTATAAACAAAAAGAAAACAATAATTTGGCATAGTTACTTTTATGTACAAAAAAATAAATTTACAAACCCTAGAATCATTATATTAGATTTTTCTGATTCCTTATATCAATCTAGTAGTTCTTAAAAAATATAGAAATTGTGTTAAGCAAAAAAATAAAAAAAATAAAAAATAAATGTTTTATTTATTTACTTTAATATCCAAAAAAAAGGTGAAAGTTTCCAGCTCTGGAGCTGTGGTTTTTATTTTTATAATTTTTTACACCAAACTTTTCTTTTCAAAACGTTAAATATGTATAATCTATAAAGAAAAAGATAAAAATTAATTAGACTTAGTTACTTTTATATATCACACAAAGTGTAAGTTTCCCAACCCTGAGATCATTCTTTTTGATTTTTCTGATTTCTTACACCAATTTCTTTCTTTTAAGAATTTAAGATATGTTTAATTTATAGAAAAAAGGAAAAATTTGTTTTAGTAAGTTACTTTTGTACAAAAAAAAAAAGTTAAAGTTTTCCAACCCTGGAATCGTCTTTTTAATTTTTTTAATTGTTTTTTATTTTTTAGTTTAAACACCAATTTTTTCGTACTCAAGCATAAAATAAGTATATTTAATACAATAAAAATTAAAAATAATTTTCGGTAGTTAATTTTTTATATCACAAATAGTGTAAGTTTCCCAACCCTGGAATCCCCCTTTTTGATTTTTCTGTATTCTTAAAAACAATTTTTTTTAAGAATGTAAGATATGTTTAATTTATAGTAAAAAAAAGGAAAAATTTGTTTTAGTAAGTTACTTTTGTATAAGAAATAAGGTTTTCCAACCCTGGAAACTTCGTTTTAATTTTTTTTAATCTGAAATACCGAATTCATTCTTACTGAAGTATAAAATAAGTTTATTTTATTAAAAAATAAATAAAAATTAGTTTTCGGTAGTTAATATATATAAGTAAGTTTTCCATCCCTGGAAGCGTTCTTTCTGATTTTTCAGATTTCGTACACCAATATGTTCCTTTTAAGAATATAAGCTATGTTTAATATATAGAGAAAAAGAAAAAAATTGTTTTAGTAAGTTACTTTTGTATACAAAAAAAGTTAAAGTTTTCCGACCCTGGAAATGTCTTTTTCATGTATTAAACTTTTTTTAGTTTTTGATATCAATTCAATATGTACTGCAGTATAGAATAAGTTAATTTAATAAAAAAATAAAAAAATAGTAAGACCTAGTTACTTTTATATATTAAAAAAAATTGAAAGTTTCCCAACCCTGGAATCATCCTTTTTGATTTTTCTGATTTGTTACACCAATCTCTTTCTTTTAAGAGTCTAGGATATGTTTAATTTATAGAGAAAAAGAAAAAAATTTGTTTTGGTAAGTTACTTTTGTATATGAAAAAAATGAAAGTTTTCCAACCCTGGAAACGTCTTTTTAATTTTTTTAACTTTCTTTTTTGATTTTAAATACCAATTTAATTTGTACTGAAGTATAAAATAAGTTAATTTAATAAAAAAAATATAAAAATTAGTTTACGGTAGTTAATTTTTTATATCACAAAAATTTTAAGTTTTACAACCCTGGCATTATCCTTTTTGATTTTTCTGATTTCTTAACCCAATCTCTTTTTCCTTAGAATATAAGATATATTTAATTTATAGAAAAAAGGAAAAATTTCTTTTAGTAAATTAATTTTGTATAATTTTGTATAAAAAATTTAAAGTTTTCCAACCCTGGAAACGTCAATTTAATTTTTTTAATTTTTATTTTTTATTTTTTTTTATTAAGAAATATTAATTTTATTAATACTGAAGTATAAAACAAGTTTATTTAATAAAAGAAAAATAATAACTAGTTTTCGGTAGTTATTTTGTATGGCAAAATGAAGTTTAAGCTTCCCAGCTCTGAAAACGTCCGCTTGATTTTGCTGATTTTCAACAGCAATCTTATTTAGACTATTTGTGACACTCCAGTCCAAGAACGAAGTTTCTGGGAGCTTCGAAAAACCGATTTCACGTACAGACAGACGGACAGGCGGACAGACGGACATCTCTTATTTGTCTTTCCTATGCATAAGGATCCATAATATATATTCTTTATGGCTCGCTTATTAGTATTCTGGAAATTACAAACGGAATGACAAACCTATATATACCCTTTTACCATTTTTTGGTAAAGGGTATAAAAACAAATTTTAATTTTTGTTTAATAGAGATAATGCTTGAATGAATTGGCAATTTAAATAAACAAGAAAACATTATACTAATAAAGTTATTTTTGTGTAATGTTATTTACTTTATTTAAGAAAAAAATATTTTGACTTTTAGAATTTATTACACACAAGTACCTTCAAATAATAATGAATAATTGAAGCATCACAAGCAAAACCTTAAATTTATAATGAGGCAAGTTATGTGGAAAAAAAGTATTTTCCACAACAAAAGGAATGCAAGAACTTAAGCTTAAGACATTTTTCTTCGTATTTTATGCCAGAACAATTTCAAGAAAGGAGAAATGAAAAAAATTTTACATAATAAGGAAACAATAAGAGTATCCTTAAGATGTTTTTCTTTTACAATTTCTTAAAATTGTATCTAATTCCAAACAGTTAATGCTGTTTGTGATTAAAAATAAAAACCTTTTAATGCTGCTCACCTAAATAAATTTAATTAACTCAAAAAGACAGGAATAACTAATTTTAATTCTCTGACACATGAAGGGCCAGGAACAGTTATGCTTGTTTGTGTATAATAGGCATTTAAAAAGAATAAATTTATTGCAAACTTTTATCTCTTAGTTTCACTGGTTTTTTTTTAATAATGTTGTTATTTTGGTTTCCTTAAATATTTCATTTTTAAAAGTATAAAAGCCAATGATTATTAACGTCTGCCAGAATGTGAAAGAAAGCGAAATGAACATAAAGATGTAGAATACAGACGTACGTATGGCTTATCATTATTATGGATTATTGTTGAGCAAAGTTTTTAATCGAAAAGTTTGTTTCATTATAAGTTGCATAAAGATTTATTTTTACTTTTTAGTGAAAGTATGATTTTGCTGTAGCATATTTTCATACTCACTTGCAGCAGCTCGTATACAACAAAGTTGAAAGGAAACGACAACAACTAGAGATGAGCGAATCAAAGATTTTTAATAAAAAAAATTTGAGAGCATTTCAAAATGTTTCGTTGCGGAATCTGGCCCGTGATCATCATCCGCAAAATTAAGGAAATCTGGTATGAATTCACCTCGATACCAGCTGTTAAGTGAACATAAAATAAATTAAAGCAGCTGTTGCTTGATATATTCAGTCATGACAGTGACTAAAGATTTTTCAATCACTGACAACAGCGCTCATCTCTAATAACAAGTTTGGCTTGTAGAATGCGCTTGTTTACGTGTGTACGTGTGTGTGCAGCTGAAGTAAAGTTGGTGTTTTGCTTAAGTTTTTATGGCAGGTAGCGGCGTTAAGAGAAATACGCCAGAGAAACAAAATAAACAAACAAAAAAAGCATTTTGAAAGTTTTTAAAAGTTTATTTCATAGGAAAAAAGTGTGAGAAACTTTAAAAATATATGAACTGCTGCTAAATGTGTTGCAAGTCTAGGCGAAATGAAGTTTTTAAATTATTTCTGCTGTCACTGGCATAAAACAGTGAACAAAATTTAATTTATGTTTCAATTGACATTTTATTTAAACGTTCTTTGAAAAATTCATACTTTGGCTATCAAAAAAAAATTATGAGCATCGAAAAAAGTCAGCTGGAGTATTGACTTTAAGTGATATGTATTTGCTTCAGTTTATATAAAAAACTGTTTTTTTTTTTTTTTTTTTGCTTAAAATTCTATTTAACTATTAATGCAAAATAAATCGTTTACACACAAATTTTATCTAAAAGGAAAACAAAAAATGTTGCCAATTGAATAAAGACCTTTAGGATTAAATGTTTTCATTCATTTTGCATTCTTCATTTGATAACTATTGCACATGTATTGCAACAGTTTTGTTAATTTATTGTGTGAATATTTTTTCATCACAAACAATTAATTATTTATTTTATATATTATTGGTAGAGAGGATGTATTTTTTAATTTCAATTTTAATTAAAAACGACAAATGTATACAACCAAACGCATAAGTGCTCTTATAATTGTATGAAAAAATTCCCAGCAAGCACAAAGAAATTAAATTTTTAAGCAATTCACTGCATATGAAGTAAGTTGAGGTGATACATGCCCTAAAGAACCACTAAAAAGCAGCTGGAGTTGCCGCAACCGTTTGTTACTAGCACACATAGTTGCCGTATCGTCGCCATGTAATCGCCATATAGTCACTATATAGTCACTATATAGTCGCCATGTAGGTGACATATAATCGCCATACAAACGCAATATAATTGCCGCATAGTTACCATATAGTTGCCATTTACATACATAGTCGACATATAGTCGGCATATAGTCGACATATAGACGCAATATAGTCGCCATGTAGTCGCCATATAGACGCCATATAGGCGCTGTAAAGTTGACATATAGTCACCATATATTCACCATATAGCCACCATATGTATAAGTGCCATATTATCGCTATACAATCAGCCTATAGTCACCATATAATCGGCAAATAGTCGCCATATTATCGCCATATAGTCACCATATAATTTTCATAGAGTCGCCATATAGACACCACATAGTCACCATATTATTTTCACATAGTCGCCAAATAGTCGCAATATAGTCACCATATAATCGGCATATAGTCGCCATACAACCGTCATATAGTTTCCATATAGTCGCCATATAATTTTCATACAGTTGCCATATAGTCGCCATATAACTGCCATATAACTGCCACATAGTCTCCATACAGTTGCCATATAAACGGCATGTATTCACCATATAGTCCCCATATAGTCGCCGTAGGGGTACTTAAGGCGAGATACATATAATCCGTCACACGTTATACATTGCATTTTTTGCTGTTTTTTGTACCAGTTAACATTTCTGTTTTCATGCCAAATGCATATGTTTACTGAGAATTAAATTTTAACAGGAGTCACCACTAAAACAGCTGACTTAACAGCATAACATCAAATTTTGTTTTAAAGCTGCACATATTGTCGTTTACTCAAAAGACTTTAACATTAGTTTCCAACAACAAAATGAACGGGTTTTTTTTATTTTTTTTTTTTTTTTTGCTATTGTCATAATTCTTGTTGAACTGGTATTAACTCTTCAAGCTTCGTTGTTTGCTGGGTTTCATAGACACATTAACACATTTACATGCAGACGTATTCATTCATACGTTCAAATTACATTCATAAATTTGAACTTTTATTCTTTCAATTTCAATTTCAATGAAACATCAATTCATGGATACTGATAAAATATTTAACTATTATAATTTATTGATATGCAACATTCCGTGCGCAGTAATTTTTCCTCTCGTTTTATTGTATTCACCTCGTGACATTTACAAAAACATGTTGTGAAAAAGGAAAAAAAATATATATATATAGTTTATCATAATTCAATACATTTATTTTTTTTTTTTTTTTTTGTTGCTGTTGAAACATGTTAATTATTAAATATTTCATGCAATTTAATTGGTTTTATGCTGAAAAATGTTCAATAACAAAAATCTCTAGTGTATTGGCAAAGGCTTGTCAAGCAGTTGTCAATAGTAACATTAACATTTACTTTATTGATCTTTAAATATACTTTCAATAGAAGCAGCAATATAAAATTAATTTCGTTAATGGAATGTGTGACCAAATGCTAAAAAAAATTAATCAGTATCTATTGAGTTCTTTTAAGGACATTAAAACCTTAAAGGTCTTATTCAGAAAAAAAAAACAATAATTAAAATTTACAAAACATTTAAATATATACAACCTTATTTATAAAACTTATTAAAGCTTTATAAAGGCGTAATAAGAAAAATTTTTAATGAAAATTTGTCTTAAAAACCTTTATAAAGCCTTCATAACTTTATAAATAAGGCAGTTAATTTCTATATAAAATTGTTTGTTTCTTAAACCAAAGTTATGTGTTATGACTACGATAGTAAAAGTTTTAAATGATACTTTTACTGGATTTTTCATGTTTGCTTTTGTCGCGATTTATAGAAAACACACTACACTCTAAAATAATAAAAAATAAAATGCGGAAAAGTTTAATTTATTAATTCCTGTTTTTATGAAAACTTTTGTATACTCGATTGTTCGCTTTTAGTTAAAGCAATTGTATGTAAGCAGACATTACTTAAAGGCTTAAAGACTTAAAGCGCTAACAAGGGATTTGAACAAAGCAAAAACTAAAAATTATGCAACAAAAATTTCCAAATAAAAATTATATAAAAAACAGACAATGCAAAATACGTCCAAACTGTTTTAAAAGTAAAATATATGCATGAACTTTAAAGCACATACACTCACATATTTTATGTTTTTATGCAATTAATTTTATTTCAAACATTATTCTGAGGAATTAATGTTGATGCTCACATTGCAAACACTCTCCGCATTTATTTTGAGCTCAGTTCTCTACTCAAGCAAAGCTTTCAGAAGCAAACGTTCTCTCACAGTGTTCATAGCATCGCGCTGGTTTCGCTGGAATGGATTGTAAGTGCAATGGTAGGAAACAGCTGATCGATAGTATAATATTTCCGAGCTGGAAACGTTACCCATTCATTTGGTATAAAAATCTAGCTAGCTAAAACTAATTTTGGCTTATTTTTTATCTTTTGTTGGTTTGTTAAATAAACCTATTTCAAATGTCATTAAAACTTAAATTGGTAGATACTACAAATAAAAATAAAATTAAAAACACAATTACAGGGTTGGAAAATTGAAACTTCTTTTTTTTTGGTATAAAACAGTAACCTTCTACAACTAAATTTATTTGTAGTTAATTTTAATTATTATTGTTCGAACTTCATTTGTTTTCATATTTATGATTTTATTAAGCTAAAGTTCGTATCGCTTCGTGAGCCAAATTACAAGTAATAATTATTAGTGAACAAATAACAGCAAAGTTAATTGCAAATATTTTAACAAATACTTTGTAGAATGGAACAATTAGCTAGCTGTTTTCGAAGGCCATTAAACCTTCATTATCAGCGTTTTTTTGCTTTATATACTCAAATTTTATTGCAAATGGAATATGTGAATTGTTTTGGTTCATCGTATTTTAATTTGCTGAAGGCTTTTTTGTACCGAAAGCTCAATTTTAACATCTCTAAATTTATAACAGTCTTGCCATTGTCGTTTGTTCTTTACTACTTATGCACACGTTAGTTAATTTGCTTATTTTTATTTTACTTGAGACAAACTTTAAAAATAAAAATATTTTCTATTTGATAAAGAAAAATATTAGTAATATTCAATTTTATTAAGCTTTTATATTAAGAAACTGATTTTTTTATATAAAAGTAGGTAAATAAAACTGATTTTTTTTGTCAATTAAACAGGTTGTATATTTTAAAGAGAAAAAAGTCAGAAATATAAAAAAGTGCTCCAGAGCTGGAAAACTAAATCTTTGTTGGTATATAAAAGGAACTAAATAACAAAAATTAAAAATTTTAAAAACTCTGACTTTTTTCAGAAAAGATTTTAGATCTTCTAAACGGCTGAAACGATTTTCTTCAAACATAGCTAAGAACCTTTTCAATCAAGTCATCTTTCAAAGAAAAGAAAACTAAATGAAAATCAGTCCAGCCGTTTGGCCTGTACGTGGCCACGGACAGACACACAGATACACAGACACACACTACAAACTTATAACACCCCTTTTTTTAGTCTGGGGTTAATAAAACAAATAGTTTCTTGGTTAATTAAATATATTTTATATTCTAGAAAAAATAAATAAATAAGTATTAAAAATTAGCGAAATCAGATGAATGGAAAATTAAATTAAAACTTTTTATATACATATAAATACAACTAAATAAATATAATTTTTTTTTTCTTTGTTAATTAAACATATTTTGCATTTCAAAAGAAATAAATTTATTTCAAAATTTGGCTTGTTTTTATGGTTAAGCCATTGTCTATATGCATTTCATTCCCGCTTTTGGAACTCGTCAGTAGACTTCAACCCAAAAAATTTTTGAGTTTAGCTAACAAATTAAAAATCAGAAAAATCAAATATATGGCTCCAAGGTTGGAAAATTAAAACGTTTTTATATAAAAAAAAATTTATTTTTCTTTTTAATTAAACATATATTATAAAGAAATAAATTAATATTAAAAATCAAATAATAAAAAAATATAGATCCAGGGTTGGAAGATTGATTATTTTTTTTTTGCACAAAAAAGAAACAAAATGAAACTATTTATTTTTTTTTATTTTTTTTTTTTTTTTTTTTTTTTTTTTGTTAATTAAACATATTTTATATTTTACAAACAAATATAGTAATATTAGAAATCAGAAAAAATCAGACATATGGTTCCAGGGTTGGCAAATAGAAACTTTTTTGTGGTATATAAAAGTAACTAAATCGTTTTCGTATCGTTTTTTTTTAATGAAACGAATTTTTTTATATTTGCAAAATCTTTAGCCAAGAGCATTTTTATATATACATATTTTATTTTGATTTGAGTATTGTAAAGGGTGTTTTTTATTGAGGTATAGAACTTTAAGTTGGCATCACTTTTTTAACTGGCGGCCATTTTGTCAGCTGTCAAGTGATTAATATTTAGTTTGGTTTGCCATTTCATCATGAACAGGTTGACAAAAGAACAACGCTTACAAATCGTGCAAATTTATTTCGAAAATAATGGTTCAGTTCGCGAAGTTTACCGCAAGCTCCGTCCATTTTATGGTCGACATAATCGTCCATCAGAGCAATTAATTCGGTTAACCATGGATCGTTTTCGCACTACGTTTACTCTATGTGATAATACGCATCCGCAGAGACGTCGAACAGTGCGCACCGAAGAAACAATTGCCGCTGTAGAGCAAAGTGTTGAAGAGGACCCGAATGAATCGATTCGCCACCGTGCACAGCAATTGGAGCCGACTAACCGACTATTTTGTTCCCGAATTGGATGGCATGAATGTGGATGAGTTGTGGTTCCAACAAGACGGCCCTACATGCCACAAAGCGCACGTCACAATCGATTTATTGAAGGAAACATTCGATGAACGCATAATTTCGCGGAATGGACCTGTCAATTGGCCACCAAGATCGTGTGATTTGACACCATTGGATTATTTTCTTTGGGGATATGTGAAGTCGCTCGTCTACGCCAACAAACCAGAAGTTGGAAGCCAACATTCGTGGCGTTATTGCCAACATACGGCCCCATATGCTCGAAAAAGTGGTTGAAAATTGGACCTGTAGAATTGGCTTTATTCGAGCCAGCCGCGGCGGCCACATGCCCGAAATCATATTTAAACATAAATGGCACAAAATTATCCTTTCAATAAAGCTAAATTGATGGACATTTAAACGATTTTTTTGTGTTTTATTTCAATTCAAAGTTCTATACCTTTAAAAAAAAACACCCGATATTTAACCATAGACATGAAAACTCATTAGTCTAACGAAGTTTTGTGACATATTAGCCCAATTCGCAATCATGTGTATATGGTCTTGCATTGTAGCATGTGCAAAATGGTTAGTATATATATACTCACCACATAACAATTCTTTGTGGTGAGTATCAATATACTATACCAATTTGGAAATGCTACGAAGCAAGGAAATTTGCACATGATTGTGAATTGGACTATTGCTTATTATACGCTCAGTGCAATTGTGTTTCAAACCGATGATCAAAAGTTGACGGCTTGCAACGAATTTTTATTAGTTTTTAGTAAACGCAGATGACATAAAATATATCGCTGAGGAACAGTTATAACCACAAAATAAAATATCGCGATATACAGAATTATGAATATGCAATAGTTGATTGAGACTTTAAACAATTTTGTAATATTAAGTTTTATTGAGGTAATGAGTTTATAGTTTTCGGCATGTAGTACGAATATACCACTTCCACTTGTTTTTCTTTAATTTATTTCATTACTTGTTACTTTGGTTTCAACATATCTTTCGCAATGGCGAAAACATTTTATAGAAAATAAAAATATTTTAAAAACTTCAAGCAAAACAATTTTCCCTCTGTAAACTAAAACTAATTAAACTTTATTTTCACTTTCATAACAATTTTTAAATTTTGTTACTTTTTCATTTATAAAGAACTAGTCTTTTAAAGCTTTATGCTGCCTGAACTTTAAGTTGCAAATACTTTACATAAATACTCATACATTTACTTTCTTTCTCGATAACAAAAAAAAATTGAAAGAAATTAGAACGGATTCACAATTCATTTAATACGTGTTTATTTATTATTGCAATTGTTATGTTTTCGACATTTAACCACATAAAACGTGTTGAGTTCATTTATTTTCTTTCTTTTTTTTCGCAAAACTTTTCTCATTCCTCTTTCACAGAAAATATAATAAAAGTTCTGCACTTTTGTTTTCTAAGTTGTAACCACGTAACAATTGTTGTTGGTAACAAGTTAGAATTTTTCATACTCTTCCCTTGTGCCTCCAGCAAATTATCCCTGTTTTGAAAAAATAAAAAACATCATTATTGTCAGTTAGAGTGCAGTGGAAAAATATGAGGGAGTGAAAAATAAATGAATGTAGCAAATGTAAAGATATATCAATATTAAACTATAAGTTGGTTTATTCTTATTATTGAATGAAAATATATTGCCAGGAGTAATATTGATAGATACAGTGAAAAGCGAAAATGATCGCAGGCCAAGGAAAAATTTTGTTCATTTAATTTCATCATCATCAATACAGTCATGTGATAGCAATCTATTATTACTTTCATTATAGAAGTTTTCGTCTTAATATAATTCTATAATTGATTTTTTTTTTATATAATTGATTTTTAATTTAATTTTTAAAAATTGTAGCTCATATATTTTATTATATTTTTGAGGAAGACAGATAATCTGTCAATTAACTCCCAAAATCATTTTAAATTTGATAAGAACTCTTTCTTTCATTTTATTTCCATTATATACCTGCTGGTATAACACTTTTGTTTTGCACTGTATTTTTATGTATGTGTAGAAAATTAAATATTGTATCATTAATGTTGCTAAATAAGTTCAACATAAATTAATAATAAAGCATTTGCTAATGACAGTTGACAGCTGGAAAGTTTTACATTCTCTTTTCCTATTCACACCATCACATCATTGGAAAATCTCTTGGCACTGTTAAAAAATATTTATTAGAAGCAACTACAAAATAAAATAGCTAGGAGCTGAGAAAAAGTTTACTGTAACTCAATTGAAAAAATAAATAAGCACAAACTAAAACAAGGTGTTGTCGATTGGTATGCATTTAATTAAAAACTCCATCCGTCATGCAAGTATTTACTAAATGATATTACTTAATTTGAAAGAAGGAAAGGATGTGCTAAAGTTTCATGTGCTTAGCTGCTTTAGTTTTAATAGCGACTAAGAACATTGGGTCAGTTATCGGCTTGAAGTGGTTAGAGAAAACCATGCAAAGTTTGGAATTTTCATACAGACGTTCACAAGGAAACCTTTTAACCCTCTTACTCTACTCCGCATGAGTCCTTTTTAGGATTCAGTACACCAAAGGTGAAAAGGAACCCTATTGTTTTCGCTACGCTGTCCGTCTGTCCGTCAAACGGTATTTTCTCAGGAACCGTAAGAGCTATGGACCTGAAATTTCGACAGAGTATGTAGAACCTTGGCCGCTACAACAACAAATACATGAGAATTAAAAATTAAAGGGTGTCCCAAAAAGAGCAACGAAAAATATTAAAATCCCATGAAATATACATACAATAGTGTGGTTTTATACAGACTACAACAATTTACACTAAAATTTAAAAAAATTTTAATTAAAGGGTAGTCCATCAGTTAATGCAATTTTGACTATGTAATTTTGACAATTTGCTATATCTTGGAATCCGTAAGAGACAAACGCTTGAAATTTTCAAAACCGGTAAAACTAAAACACCGAAAATTATAAAATCGCCAAATCAAAAAAAAAAAAATCGCCAAAAATTAAAAAAATCGCCAAAACGAAAAAAATCGCCAAAATTAAAAAAAAAAATTTTAACACTAAAATAAATCGCCAAATTCGAAAAAATCTCCAATATGAAAAAAATCGCAAAAATGAAAAAAAATGCCAAAAATAAAAAAAATCGCCAAAACGAGAAAATAAAGTGTCAAAACTAAAAAAAGAGCCAAAATTGTCAAAACCGAAAAAAACACAAAAAACGACAAAACAAAAAAACCGAAAAAACCCCAAAACCGAAAAAAATGCCAAAACTATATATTATATAGGATGAAGTTTGTATTAAATTACATATCTAGTGTTCGTACGGGACCCTTCGTGCGCGAGCCAGAGTCGCACTTTACTGAATTTTTTCCAACTTACTCTAAAATAAATTTGCTATAAATTCCTATTTTATTGCAACAAAAGCATAACCTCAACAGTTAGTTTTGGAAAAAATAAGTTTAACATATTGTTAAGAAAGCATACACGAACGAATCTTATATAAATGTTTTTATGAAAACATTTAGTAAATAATAGGAACTATGCAGAAGTTACTAGCTAAAAAACAAAGTACGCAAGCGTAAAAATATACAAAAGATAAAGTAAATAACAATTATGATACATCGTATGCCTAGTAACACAAACACATGCGCCAAGCTAGATGAAGGAAAAGAAAAAACAATTGTTAAGGTTACTTTGTGGTTATTCAGAAATATACAACCACATAAACACATACACCAAGGCAGACAAAAGAAAAGAAAAAACAATTATGAATATAACTTTAGGGTTATTCAGAAATATACAACCACACAGACACATAAGCCAATGCAGACAAAAGAAAATAACCAAAATTTATAAAGATTACTTTGTGGTTATTAAGAGATATACCACCATACAAACGCACCAGCCAAGGCAGACAAAAGGAAAGCAACAAGAGTAATCATGACTACTTTTTGCTTGCTGAGAAATATACCACCACACAAACCCATAGGCCAATGCAGACGAAAAAAAAATAACAATTATAGTCATAACATTTCGTTTATTAAGAAATGTACAATCACAAAACACGTAAGCCATGACAGAAGAAAGAATTATAAAGATCATTTTGTGGTTATTAAGAAAATTACAATCACACAAATGCACAAGACAAGGCAGTCGAAAGAAAATAAATAACAGCTTATTAAGAATTATACAACCACACAGACACATAATCCAAGACAGACAAAATATAAAAAACAGCAATAATCATGACTCCTTTTTTCTTATTAAAAAATACTCAACCACACAAACACATAAGCTAATGCAGTTGAAAAGAAACAATTTTAGTTCAGATTACACAACAGCGAACTTAACATCGTGGTATTCCGTTCTAAATTAATTATTTGTGTGTGAATTAAAGCTTAATATTATTGACTGTAAATTGTACAGCTAGGTTTTCTATTTAATCATCGAAGACACATAAAAACATGAAAAAGTTGAAACTAAAAAAAAATATTTTAGTTGCTGTTAAAGAGATTTTTATATTTTATTTTATTTTAATATTTATTTACTGGCTCAAACTTGTTTCACTATCACCAGCATATTGGCCTGCATCAATCATTAAGCATATTTATACTAAGAATTTTAATTTCTATGAATCAGGAATAACAAGAATTTAAATTTTATACGTGCCTGAAGTAAATAACAATATTTTTTATTCTTTTTGTGGTGAACAGAAACATCAACTGAATGAATGCTGAAAGCCATAGTAGAATTTAAATATCCTGCAGCTTTCACTCGTATGCTGCTGTTACTCCGAATTTGAAAAAGTGTTTTTTATTATTTTACATAAAGCAACTGTAGTTCTTACAGACATATCATATTTGTATGAGAGAGGTATTATTATATTACAAACCCTTGACACGCATATATTTTACTATTTTATTTTTCATGTGTCTCCTTTTCAATTTCAATAGTTTCGAGTTGTATTTCACACAACCCCCCAAAGCATTGACAGTTTATTAATTAAATGGGAAAACGCTTAATATTATATTACACAAATGATTGAATATAAGTGCACACACTGAGGGTGGTATAATTTTTTTTTTTTTTTTTTTTTTTTTTGTTTGTACATTAAATATAAATTCATTACACTTTAAGTAACTTTAATTTCGTGTAGTGAAATAAAAACTACTAGAAGCCTCAATGTAGGCAATAAAAAACTACTATTTCTATCATAAATACTAACGGTCTAAATCTAAATACAGGGTGGCTGATGAATTTTGCTACATGAAGAAAGTGGAACAGCTATTTTTTCAATGCATGAAATTTATTCAATCTTATTTCATTTGAAAGCTTATTGAATTCTATTAAAAAAAGTTTAATTAGTCTTAAAGATAATTTTATTTAAATGCCCGTTCTTCTCTTTGATGCAGGTGCGGCACCTTAGCAAAAAGTTATTTATTAGTACCCGGCTGGAATTGCAGCTATTGTCGCTCTAATGGATTGTTTTAGTTCATCCACATTTGTCGGTTTTGATTCGTGAAGAAACTGCAGCAGTTACGGCAGCAATAATTTTGTATGTTCAAAGGGAAGGATTTCAATTATAAGGCCTTCTAACGACTACCCCATGCTCTGCAAAATTATTTATTAGTCTCTTCGCGCGATAGCGGCGGACAATCCAGATTGTTTTTTAAGTGTCCTAATTTTCCCTTTTTATTAAATCTAAGGATCAATCTACAAACACCAAAAATAAAACTCTAGATTACTTCGATAAAAAAAAAGTTATTCAGTTTTTTTTGGTAGCGGCTTTCATCAGCCACCCTGTAGTATTATTTTATATGGTCTTTTAATAAAACGTTTTGTTAAATAAAAATAAATTCAATAAAATGCGACTTTGACTAGCACGCGAAGTGTTTCGCACGACACTTGTTTCTCTCGGTGTTTGGCTATTTTTTCATTTTTTGACGATATTTTCTTGTACGATGATTTTATTAGTTATGGCTCTTTTAGTCTTATAGTGTTTTGACACTGAAATGGTTTTAATAAAAGTTGGCTTTTACCTTAAAATCAACTGTTAAGACCTGGTTTTATAATATTTCACTCTTTTTGGAAACGAACATTGAAGGATAACGAAAAACAAGTGGAAAAGATTAATATTAAAGGATATTTGTTTACTCTCTCTTCATTTGTTCCTATTAGTGGTAGTTTTAAGAACATATTTATGGAAAAAGCACAACCACTACATATTTATTAATGTTTTGAACATTAAAGAGGAAATATGATTAAATATTACTAAGAGTTAGAAAAATAGAAATTAATTTTTGACAGCCTAGTTTTTCTTTACTACAACTAAGATGGCGTATAAATACATTATAATCAAATTATTTGAAGGGTTTTTTATGATACTATCGGTCAAGCAAAGCTTTTTAATAAAATTTAAATTTATTTGTCCAACAAGTGTTATTAAAAAGCAGAAAACATGCAACAACAAATACACTCATTTCTGCAGGAGATTTATTTTATTTTGCGCAAAGTTATTAGACAGCCTGTGAGTTAAAACCTGAATTTAACAAACTTGCAGTGTGAATGCAAAATCAGCTGTTTATAATTTTATATTAAAACCAAGCTTTAACCTTCAGTGTGAAAAAACTATTATTAGCATTATTTCGCTTGAAGATTTTTTCCTTTTGGCGAGTTTTTTCGGTTTTTGACGATTTTTGTTTGTGCGACGGTTTTTTAGTGATAGATCTTTTAGTTTGGCAATTTTTTCGGTTTGTGGCGTTTTTTTTTTTTGTACGACTGTTTTTTTTTAATTTGGCGAGTTTGATTTTTTGCGCTTTTTTCGTTTTGGTGATTTTCTATTTTTTTTTTTTTTTTTTTTTTATTTGAAGCTTTTTTTTGTTTCAGCGATTTTTCGGTTTTTGGCGATTTTTTAGTTTTTTGTCGACTATTTTTTACTCAGCTGATTGGTTTAAATTTTAGCGATTTATTTTATATTTCATTTGAGCGCTTTTTTCATATTGGCGATTTTGAGTTTTGGCTTTATTTTAATTTTGGGTTTTTTTTTTTTTTTTGTTGTGGCATTTTTGTAAATATCAAGAGTTTGTCTCCCAGATACAGCAAGTTCTCATAATTATAGAGTAAAAATTACATTAACTGATAGAATACGCTTTAGTTTCTATTTAGAACACCCTATTATTTGTAACGGTTATACATTTGTTAATGTAGCGGCCAAAGTTTTACATGTTCTGTGCAAATTCCAGGTCCGTAGCTGTAACAGCTCTGGAGAAAACAGGCATACGGACGGACGGACAGATATCTTAGCAAAAACAATACTGTTCCTTTTTTCACCTTTGGTGTTCAAAAGCCTAGAAATAAATAATTTTAAGAGTAATTATCGCATGTTTATTAAATTGGAAAGAGGAGGATGTGCCTTTAATAGTAAATAAATTCAGTAAAGTGCGACTCTGACTCGCGCACGAAGGGTTCCGTACGAACAATAGATATGTAATTTAATACAAACTTCATCCTATATAATATATAGTTTTGGCATTTTTTTCGTTTTTGGGGTCTTTTCGGTTTTTTTGTTTTGGCAGTTTTTGCGTTTTTTTCGGTTTAGGCGATTTTTTTAAGTTTTGGCTCCTTTTTTAGTTTTGACACTTTATTTTCTTGTTTTGGCGATTTTTTTCGGTTTTTGACGTTTTTTCATTTAGCGATTTTTTTTTATTTTTGGCGATTTTTTTCATTTTTTGCGATTCTTTTTTATTTAAAACTTTTTTTAGTTTTGGCAACATTTTCGCGTTTTGGCGATTTTTTCGATTTTTGGCGTTTTTTAAATTTTGGCGTTTTTTTTCATTTTGGCGATTTTTTCGAATTTGGCGATTTATTTCAATGCTAAAATTTTTTTTTTTAACTTTCGCGATTTTTTTCGTTTTGGCGATTTTTTTTTCTTAATTTTTGGCGATTTTTTTTTTTTTTTTTTTTGGTTTGGCGATTTTGTAATTTTCGGTTTTTTTAGTTTTACTGTTTTTGAAAATTTCAAGTGTTTGCCTCTTACGGTTTCCAAGATATAGCAAATTGTCAAAATTACATAGTCAAAATTGCATTAACTGATGGACCACCCTTTAATTTAATTTTTTTTTAAATTTTAGTGTTAATTGTCTGCTAATGTAGTCTGCATAAAAATACACTAATTTTTCAAATTTCAAGTTTCAATATACATATGTTCATACAATTGTATGTAACTATATTACATGGGATTTTAACATTTTTCGTTGCTCGTTTTGGAACACCCTTTAATTTTAAATTCTCATGTATTTGCTTTTGTAGCGGCCAAGGATATACATACTCTGTCCAAATTTCAGTGTACGGAACCCTAAAAAGGAATTAAAAGATATTTTTCAGTTAATATTTTTGTTTCACTTACACTTGCAGAATTGCTTAAAAATAACTTCACCATTGTATTAGATTTCACCCAAATTATATTCAAATTATTTTCCATTTTTAGTTAATTTTCAGGGAATTTTAACAATCTAATTAAATTTTTTTTATATACATAATTTATTTGGCAGCCTTAATCCTTTGTGCATTACTTGTTCACTTTTATCAAATAAAAAGTTGTTACTTTTCAAATTAAAAACAAACAAAAATTTATTGTGAAAGTCTGCTAGAAAATTTTTATAAATTTTTCTTAAATCCAATTAACTTTTGAATACAACCTTAAAACTTTTTAACTGACACATACACACATACATACATATGTACCTAGAAAAGCAAACAAGGCAAAGAAGGTCAGATAAATACTTGACCAATATTTTCTTGATGTTGAAGTAACAAATAAAAGTAAATTCAAATGCGGTGACTTTGAGGTTTAAAAGCAAAACAACTTGAGTTGAATTTTTGTTGGGCTTTGTTTAAGGTGACCTTTTCATATTTGCACTACAGTGGGCATGAGCTTTGCATAACTTTGGAATATCTTTTTTCTTTCTCAATGATTTTTAGCATAGCCAGCTTTATAATCCAGGGATCTTAAAGATTATAAGTTTTATTAAAATAAACTTACATTTTAATGGTTATTTAGCAAATTTTATTTTTACTTGGAAAATAAGAGTTATTTTCTAAGTTTTAGAAAGTTTAAATTATATTTAATAATTAATTTTAATGTATTTTTTTGGTAAAATAAAATTTTACTGGACGAGTTAAAAACAGTGCTGTAAAATTATTAAGCTTAACTGTAGCGATTTGCAAAAAAAAAAACACCTATTAGATTTAGGACTTGTCCCACGAGGTCGACTAGTCGCACACTGACATTTAAAACAAATAATAAATTTAAAATGTCTACACACACAATTTGACAAACAAAAAAAATTTTAAAATTTGTTTTTGTTCTGAATGTGAGTGTGAGGCAAGTCGAACGTTGTCGATATCGTGGGACATGAGTTTAATTCAATTTGGCAAATGTTAGTTTGTGTGAGGACTCTGAAGATAAATTTGACCTGCCATCAGCTGATATTAATTTTAAGACCAAAATTGTGCCTTTTGCATCAACCTAATACAAATTTATCAAAAATGTATTTATGTTTTTTGAAGAAGAAATAAAAATCCAGAAAAAAGTATTATTATCAAAAAAATAAAAATAAAAATACATGGGATCGGTTCACTTTGCAGGCCGCTCCTGAAACCTCAAACTAAGCTACAGATCGATGTAAAAATTTTTTCGAAAAATTAAAAAAAAAAAATTTTAATCAACAATATTTCTCGAACGAATCGGTCGGTTTTAAACAATATGACGTGTTTTTTATGTTAAAAGTTTTGTGTAAATTTTATTTTCGAAAATTTTCGAAATCTACCGAAACACTATCTTACGATATCTAAATCAACATCTTTTAAATGAAACAAATTTGCTTCAGATCTTTACACACAAACACACAGGTATCATCGAGAAAATACTTAGAATCTCACCTCAAAACGTCAATTATGATAAAAACTCGATTTTCGAAAACTGGCGTAAAATCAGTAATCCTTTTAGCAGGAAGTTCAAAAATAATAATAAACAAATGACTTATTTTTTATGTAACAGAAACTCTCTTTAGTCGGGACTTTTTTAATTTTTTTTTTTTTTTAATTTTATAAATAAAAATAAAATTTTAGTATATACGATCCCCGCTATAATCAAATTTGCAAACTCTGGACTTTTATTGCGTGAATTTTTTGTTTTATTTCAAGCTTAGGAAAGCTTAAAATGCTTTCAACTTACTAACTGCTTATCACGCATGCCTTTTGCTGTATCTCGAGCCCTTGCTGTAAAAACATCATAACTCAAAAAATTTAATTTTTCAATTTTATATTACAGAATTAAATGTCTTATATTATATAAACATTTGTTACAAAAATCTCTTAGATAGTCTCTTTAGAGACTAAGGTACTACAGAAAATAAATATACAAACATCTACATATTTTGGTTTATTAATGCCGGATATCTCTTAATGAGATGGTGAGATATTCCTAACTAGAGGCATAGAGGTGCACTCAGACAGAATATAACGGATGGGCTTGGTAAAGATATGACTTAAATGGCAAACCGGTATACTAATCAAATGTTCGGAATTCCATCAAAATTTTGCAAATAACAAATAGAGCAGAAGCTCTTCACAATCTCGTTGACTAGGTGATCCAACTTTTATGCTGTAAAATAAGTATTTTTTTAGCTGTGACACTTTTGCATCAAAGGTTCTAGCATAATTTAGCTACGACTATTAAAACTTGACAGCCTTTTGCATTTGTGTCTATTGTTCGTTCATACTACACAAGTTGTACTGTATCTACTTAAATTCTTTATCTTATAAAAACATACTTGGAATTAAAGAAAGTAAAACGGAAACGACACACAGAAGCATCATGAGAAGCAAAAAATAAAAAAATTCAACGTCTAAAAAATAGCAAGTAGTTTATAAGTTTTCCTTTTTTTCTATTTTTTAAATGAGTTTGCTCAAGGTTCAGCACACTTTGTACATTTAAAAAAAGTAAATAATACCTTCAACCTAAAAACCAAGTAAAAGAAAGAAAGAAAAAACAGCAGCATCATTTGCTAAATGAAAGAAACAAAAGAAAACTCTCCAGAGTTTTGATAAAAAAAAGTTACTATTGCAACTTATTACTTGAAATTTAAAATTTCTCGTTTAATAAGAACCAAATCCTAAGGCTAATAAAAGTAATCAAGTCTGCTCTCACTTTGCAAACATTTAGCCACATCAGCAGCACGAGCGATTTTAGGGTTTTTTTCTCCAAATACAAAACTAGGCTTTTATGTATTCTATAGGGCCACAAAAGAATTTAAAATAAAAAAAAAGGAAGACAACATACAGTGAAAAGTTTGCGGGGCCTGAGCTGAGAGGGTAACAAAGGAGTAAAATAAAGTAAATAAAAATTTCATGCATGTAAGTGAACTGAAAATGGCACAAGGGAGATTAGGAGCCAGCAGCAGACACAACAGATCATTAGATTTAAACGTAAAGGCCTTAAATTAAAGAAATTCACATATTAAAAATTTAAAAAACTTTTAAAAGCCATATTATCACATTCATATATTTTATTATCACAAATATATTTTCCTTCACATTCATCGAAATAAAACATATTTTAACATAAGGAACTCAAATTATAAATGTAAAACGTTTCTCATTGCTTCTCAAAAATAACTTCAATTATCACAGATGGAAGTTTAAAATAATGTTTCTACTTTTATTATATTTTCCTCTATATTGCTCGAGAAAAAAAATTGTTTTTAGTTTCTCGGTAGAAGATGTGCACTTACACTTGTCACGGCTCGCAAACAAATACTTAAGCCATTCTTGTTCATGTATGCTTCCAAATAAGTATCTTCGCAAAAAGTATCCTTTTTTGTACCTTTAAAAAAAAGTACGTTTTAAAGTAATACCTTTTGAAATAGTATTTTTTAAAAATGTTTCTTTTAAAGGAGAAGTTATACGTTGTGGCAACGAAATATTGCAATAAAAATAAAATTAATTAATTCTTTTTATAAAAAACAAGATCTCGAGCTTAATATATATAAAAACAAAACTAACAACCAAAAGATCGAATATATTTAAAGAAATATTAAAAAAGTATCTTTTCAAAAAGTATCAGAAAGTACCTTTAAAAAATACCATTTAACACAGTAACTTTCATTTTTAAAAAGTACCTTTTAAAAAACCACCATTTAATAAATATCCTTTAAAAAGAGTAACTTTTAAAAAAGTACCTTTAAAAAGAGTACCCTTTTAAATAAGTCCTTTTGAAGAAAGTACCTTTTAAGAAAGTACATCATAAATAGTACCTTTTAAACAAAGTACTTTTGAAAAATGTACCTTAAAAAATTTACCTTTTAAAAGAAGTACTCTTTTAAAAAGGACCTATTTAAAAAAAGTACCTTCTTAAAAAAAGTACATTTTTAAAAAAATACCTTTCAAAAAAGTACCATTTAAGAAAGTACTTTTTTTAATAAAGTTATTTTAAGAAGGTATTTTGTAAAAAAGTATACCTCAAGAAAGTACTTTGAAACACACACACATTTTCTTCCTTTAACTTCCATTCTCATTCACTCGTAAGCGTCATAATTTACAATTTGTCGAAATCTCGTTGAATATTTTTCCTCTTCTTTAATTTTCTTTTTAATTAATTCTTAACAAATTTTACCACAATTCAGTCTAACCTTCTTATTTTTTATGCGTTTCTGACTGCCACTGCTGCTGTGGGTGGCAGTCGCTGTCTTTGTGTATGTGTCTGTAATTGTAGTTGTCTTAATAAACAATAGCAGTCGGTGGTAATGAACAACGCTTTAAGAGCGAACAATAAATAAAGGAACAGCAACAGCAACAGCAATACAGCAACGTATTTTATTAAACAACAGCTCTAGATAAAACAACAACAGAAAGTCGGTTAAATGAAAAGCTATTTTGTGATTAACAATTGAATACTTTACAGGTGTGTATGAAAGTGTGTGTACGTTTGAGTGTGTGTGTGTGTGTGTGTGTGTGTGTGTGTGTGTGTATGTGTGTGTGTGTGTGTGTGTGTGTGTTTGTGTGTGTATGTGTATGTGTGTGTGTGTGTGTGTATGTGTATGTGTGTGTGTGTGTGTGTGTGTGTGTGTATGTGTGTGTGTGTGTGTGTGTGTGTGTGTGTGTGTGTCTGTCTGTGTGTGTGTGTGTGTGTGTGTGTGTGTGTTTGTGTGCGTGTGAAGGGGCTCTTAAAGAGTTTCATCTAAAAGAATGAACAGATGAAAGGTTTTTCTACAAAATGTCTACTGACTTAATAAGTTTTGTTTTGATGCCGTTTCGTTTTTATAAAATTTGTAAAGGATTGCTCTTGTTCGTTCCTAAAAAATGCAAGTAGCAGATATTGTTGTTTTAAATACAGAATCCAAGTTTGGTTTTATTGAATAATTTTTGTCTGCTTATATAAAACTTTTAAATTTTTCATTTGGCCATTTTATTCTTTTTTATCAAGCCAATCTCTACTTGGGCGGAGATAAGTTCCTAACATCATCAATTAGCATTAATTTTAAATGAAATGGAATATGAGAATTGGTTTTATTGTGCAAAGAAATATTGATTTCGTAATAAATTAAATTAAAAGACAGTTACATTTTTATTAAATCTGCATTCTAGTTCTCTATTAGTACATTGCAGTACATGAGGTATAGTAGCTTCCTGTAGCACAAGTCCATTACAAAAATATAATTATGTTTGTTAAAATTTATTAATCACTCACTCTTTATCATTTTTTGACATTTTATTTATTTTATATATAAATAACGTTTTTAAATTTCAAACACCACATTCTTTTAAATATCTGCATATCTGCAGCAGCTATAGAAAATCTATCCGTAAGACTTTTTCACAAAAAAAAATTAATTCAGGAAATCTTTTAAGTATTTAATATTTTTTTTTTTATAATAATCAATAAAACATTAAGGCTTTAGAAGACCATTCAACTGGAAACTGAGTGCCCAAAATAAACTAATCATCATCACATTCTTTTAGAAGCCACTTAAAAGGACCAGAAGTTTTTCATTTCGATGAAATAACTACAGAAATGTTTTTCTATTATTCTCTAAAAAAATTCCTTCAACTTTTTCAATTCCTTTTCTTTTGCAAACAGTTGAAGAACAACAAAGAAATTGTAAAAGAAGGAAACCTTTATTCAATAATATAAATAAACTAAATAGAAAAAAACATATGCAAAAAGGAAGAGATGAAAAAGCAAGAAAACAAAAGGATTACCAGCGAAAAAGGGAAGTCTTTCATAAGTTGTTTTAATACACCGAAAAAAATTATATCTACAATATAGAGTTGCATGAACAATTCTATCCATGAAACTACTGAAATGTTTGTTTACTAAAGCCCAACTTCGAATAAATATGTTAATACTCAACAAACTGTTGCTTTTATCATACTGTGAGTGAAAACGTTTCGTTTCATACTGTTAACCAGTGCCACCAGATTAGGGCATTTGTCCCCAAAATAGGGATTTCGCCTCTAATTTGGGGACAGAATTTCATGGGGAGGGATTTGGGGACTTTTCATTTTGAGCTCTAACAATTTGCATGTATCAGGAAAATACTTAATCGTGGATGTTGACATAATATTTTAATACTATTTAGTAACATTTCAGTTTTTAAAAATCTCTCTCCTGGCGTCATGGTAATACCGCGAACATATATCGAGCCATAACCGCTAAAATAGCTTAAGCGACACAATTTTTGGACTTCGTTTTTTTTTACGAAAATCGACTATTTACAATCGCAAATAATCGATTTTGGTCACCTCAATTTTGAAACCTCAATAGGTTCGAAAAGTATGTCGCTTAAGCTATTTTGGCGGTTATAGCACGATATATGTACATAGGCAAAACCGTGCTCGCAGCTGCAGAACTATCTCTTTGTCAATTAACATTATTTTTCTTTTGAAAAAGAAAAATTACTGTTGAAAGTTTTGATTGTGCAATTGTTCTACACACGGTTCTACCTTAGTTATAAACTATGCATGTGTGATTCCCAGAAAATATGAAAAACTTTGAACTTTTTAAAAATTTTCAATTTAAGCACATTACTAAACTTAGACTTGATTCGGTGTATGGAATTTTGAAAAACGTTATAGATCCAAAAGTGGCATTGAGCGTATATGAAAACCAATGGAATAAAATTGCTCATATCGACTGGCGGAAACAAACAAAACAAAATTTTTATAAAGACGTATTTAGATGAGATAGAAGTAAATTACTAAAGCAAGATTTTTTTAATTTTTTGCAAAATTAAAATTAAAAATAAACAAAAAAAAACGATTTGAGAGAGTACTTTCGTTTAATCAATATTTGAGTGTTATATACCAAATTCTTGGTTTTTAGAGTAGATGAAGAAAATCGATTTTCATCAAGGAATTTCGAAAAAAAAGTATAAAAAGTGAAACGGTCTAATGTACAATTGAATTTTATGTACCTTTTAAGTTAATAAAAACATTTAAAAAAATAAAAATAAAGAATTTGGTCAATCGTATTGAAAAAAGTACAATTTTTCTTGTAACTTTGTAAAAATCTTATTTCGCATCATTGCGCATAGGACTACTTAATAATCGTTTTTTATAAATGAAGTATTTTTGGGAACAAAAGTTAGGATTTTTCTGTTGAAATGGGGATTTTTTGGGGACATGACGTTTCAAATTGGGGACAAGAGTCAAAATTTTTCTGGCAGCACTGCTGTTAACACAAAGAGATTGTTCATTGAAACGACTTTTGTTCGTGCTGCTTTCTCTCATCTCATATTTTGTTATTAATTCGCAATAGCAATGTTGCCAATATAGTGAAATCATGGAATTTTTTGTATGGGTCGCACACGTGTAATAGGTTTCACTTTTAAATTAAAGTTTTAACTTTTACACATACATACATAACTACGTACATACACAGAACAAAATATCATCGAAATGCAACCAACAAAACAAATTATTAACATTTAATTTTAAAATTAACAATCATAATTGTTGATATAACAAATTTAAATTTTTGCAGTCAATTAAATTACTCAACAAAATTATTTGTTAAATTATATCATAATGGAATGCTCACATGTAGAAGAAACAAGAAATCATATTTTGTGTGTATTCATCATTTGCGTATCTAATAAAGTGTTGCTCTTTAGCTGAGAGTTAAATAAGTCAGTTCATTAGTGTTGATGTTGCCGGTTCAACACCGCCCAAAGAAATTTAGTCTTTTCCGCAGACAAGCAAAAAATCATTTCGAGTATTGTGATTGTGTATAAAAAGCTTGTTAATATAACAATTATGATACAGAAGTTCAACAATTTACATTGTTAATATAACAATAACTTGAATTGAAATAACTTTGAAATCTAACAAAAATAAATGTTGAAAAAAAAATTAATTTCAACAAATTATTTGTTGATATATTTACTTGAAAATATTTTTACGATTTTCCCTTAACTTACAATTTCGTTAATTGTATTTACAAAAATCGTTGTAGGTTCAAAATCAATTAAATATTTCATTGATGTAACAAAAAAATTAATTGTATTTACAAATCATTTTTTTCTTACCATACACATTAGTAATACATATTTTAATTTGTTATTTGCATTTTTAAATAATATAAATCTTTAAACTATTTTAATATATTATATATTCTTGTAATAAACTGCACACAACCCTGAAATGAAATGCTATGGAAATAAACTCACACTTTTACATGAAAAATAAAAAAAGGAATTATTAATATTAATTAAAATTTTATAATGTCAATTAAAATTTCTTACAATCAATTAAAAAATATATTCAATTTTTACCAGTAAACAGCTTAATACATCAATAATTTTTTCCTTTCAAAGTAATTGAATTAATTAAATTCTTAATTGAAAATATTAATTGGTGAACAATTTTTTTCTGTGTATAAATATGAATCCTGTTAGAACTTTTACGTGCTCAGTCATATAATATTAAATTTTAATAAGCACGAATTCCATTCATTATTATTTTTACATATCGCACACTCTTTACATTTGCATGCGATTATAAAATTTTCTTTTCAAGTTTCAAGTGTCGTGTTGGTTGTTCAAAACTTTTTTTTTTATTTTTGATTTGACTTTAAACATGAGTACTAACGATTTAATCTACAAACAGGTGTGAGCGAATATATCTTAATGTTTTCCTGTGCTTCTCATATGCTGGTGAAAATTTCTATTATTCTGCAGTTGTCGTGAAATTCTATTAAACTTTCACACAAAAATAATTGCTCTTCCCTTTGTCTCTGTCTCTTTATTACAGCAATTGTCGTCTGGTTGTGAAGTTAAAGTGTTTTTGTGTTAAATATTTCTTGTTAAACCCTTTGTTTTCTGTGTGTTTTTTTTCTCTTTAAAAGAAAAAATCATTTGCTAATAAGTATATGAAAATTTCTATCTGCTGTTTTACAATTTAATGTTTTTCATTCGCATTGATGCGCGAACTTTTTTTTGTGGCTTTTGTCTGCAATCTGTTTCCGTTAAACGTAACCATCACCTGTTTATATTTATTTGTAAGTGTATATAATCGTATACGGTTTAGTTTTATTAAAGGCTATGCGGCTGTCACTGCTACTGTTCATTTCCCTTTTTCAATGCTCCTCATACTACGCTTGAAGCTTGAACAATACACAACAAAAAGCAAAAGGAAATGATTTAACATACTAATACAATGTGTGTAGGAAATTTTTATTCTTTTTATATTGCAACTACATGTGTGAGTAGTGTTTGTAAATAAATGTACTAGAAAAAAAAATAACAAAGAAAAAGAGGGACAGAGAGTGAAATTGTTTAAATATGTGTGGTGATGTCTTTTAGGGCCATGATTTCACATATTTTAACAGCTGACGCTTACACAAGAGAGTCACTTAACAAACTTACATGAAATAAACTACAACACACAATAGAATAAAATACAATGCACGTCATACATGATACAATAAACTTACAAACATGCACACACTCACTCCCACCATTATATACCCAGCGAACGTTTCTGTTGGTAAAAAAAAATTCAGTAAAGTGCGGCTCTGACTCGCGCACGAAGGGTTCCGTACGAAAACTAGATATGTAATTTAATACAAACTTCATCCTATATAATATATAGTTTTGGAATTTTTTTCGTTTTCGGGGTCTTTTCGGTTTTTTTGTTTTGGCGTTTTTTGCGTTTTTTCGGTTTTGGCGATTTTTTTAAGTTTTGGCTTTTTTTTAGTTTTGACACTTTATTTTCTTGTTTTGGCGATTTATTTCGGTTTTTGGCGTTTTTTCATTTTGGCGATTTTTTTTATTTTAGGCGATTTTTTTATTTTTGCGATTTATTTTTTAATTTTTTTAGTTTTTTTCGATTTTTGGCGTTTGTTTCATTTTGGCGTTTTTTTTTTCATTTAGGCGATTTTTTCGAATTTGGCAATTTATTTTAGTGTTAGAAATTTTATTTTAATTTTGGCGATTTTTTTCGTTTTGGCGATTTTTTTTCTTTTTTAGTTTCGCGATTTTATAATTTTCGGTTTTTTTAGTTTTACCGTTTTTAAAAATTTCAAGTGTTTGCCTCTTACGGTTTCCAAGATATAGCAAATTGTCAAAACTACACAGTCAAAATTGCATTAACTGATGGACCACCCTTTAATTTAAATTTTTTAAATTTTAGTGTTAATTGTTGTAGTCTGTATAAAATACACTAATTTTACAAATTTCAAGTTTCAATATACATATGTACATACAATTGTATGTATATTACATGGGATTTTAACATTTGTCGTTGCTCGTTTTGGAACACCCTTTAATTTTTAATTCTCATGTATTTGTTGTTGTAGCGGTCAAGGTTCTACATACTCTGTCCAAATTTCAGGTCCGTAGCTCTTACGTTTCCTGAGAAAATACCGTGTGATGGACAGACGGACAGCGTAGCGAAAACAATAGGGTTCCTTTTCACCTTTGGTGTACGGAACCCTAAAAATGAGGACTTTAGCGCATGTTACAATTGTTCATCAGAATGCAGTGCAAATTGGTATATATATCTAAAATTTACTATTGCAGTCACGTTATTAATTTTTTCCCATTCGGTGCAAGGATGTGACTTCTTTTTCTCAAAAACGAAATTTTAACTCCATTTATTATTAGAATGTACCCAATATTTATAATTGTTTGTAGAATTATGCACTTAAGTTATGTTGTAAATTTAGTTTCATTCGGTTCAAGGATATGGCTAGCTCCAACATATCCTTTTTTTCAAAAAGCTACATTTATGACTAGATTGCACTGAAAATGTATAAATACTTACATAACTACGCATTTAGGCTTTGCGGTAAATTTAGTCTCATTCCGTGCTAGGATATGAGTAACTCCCTTATATACTTTTTCTCAAAAACGAAATTTTAACTCCATTTATTATTAAGATGCACCGAATATTAGTTAATGTTTGTAGAACTATGCACTATGTTGTAAAATTGGTTTCATTCGATTCAAGGATGTGGATAGCTCTCATATATCATTTTTCCCAAAAAGCCTGTTTTAGCTGCATTTATGTCTAGATTGCACTTAAAATATTTCCCATATTATGCGTTTAAGCTTTGCTGTAAATAGTTTTTATTCGGTGCAAGGATACGACTGCCTCTTAAATATCCTTTTTCTCAAAAACTAAATATTAACTACATTTATTATTAGAATGCACTAAAAATTAGTAAATCTTGCAAAATTGTGAGTTTTAGCTCTGTTGCAAGTTTGGTTTCATTCGGTTCGAAAATAAGGGTAGCTCTCATATATCCTTTTTTCCCAAAAAGCTAGTCTTGGCTGCATTTATTGATAGATTGCACTGAAAATTCATAAATATTTCCTTAATTACGCTTCTAAGATTTGCTGTAAAGTTTGTGCCATTTGGTTCAAGGACATAATTGTATCCCATATATCCTTTTTCTCAAAAACGAAATTTTAGCTGCATTTATTATTAGAATACACTCAAAGCTAATAAATGTTTCCTGGCTGTTGTTAATTTTGTGTTATTCATTGCAAGGACATACCTGTCTCTCATATATCCTTTTTCTCACAAAAATAATTTTTTGCATTCGAATGCATTTAAACTTTATAAATATTTCCAAAATTATTTGTTTAAAAAATGCTGTAAATTTTGTTGTAATCTGTGCAGAGACATGACTGCCTCTCATTTATCCTTTTTCTCAAAAAATTAATTTTAGGTGCATTTATGGTGAGACTGCAATAAAACCTAATAATAATTTCTGGAACTATCCGCTTAAGACTATTTGTAAATTGTTTTCCATTCGATGCAAGGACATGGCTACCTCTTATACATTATGTGTCTTAAAAACTAATGGAGATATGTAGTTATGATTAAAATGATTTTAAAATTAATAAATATTTCTAGAATTATGATCTTCAGATCTATTGTAAATTTTGTGTCATTTGGTGCAAGAACATGGCTACGTATCATATACCCTTTTTTCTCATAAACAAAAATTTAGCTGCATTAATGGTTAGATAGCACTGAAAACTAATTAGTATTGTTATAATTATGCGTTTAAGGTCTGCTGTATTTTTTTTTTTTATTATTATTATTATGTGCAAGAGAATGACTACGTGTCATATATCCTTATTCTCAAAAAATAAATTTTAGCTGTATTTAAGACTAGACTGCACCAAAAATTAATAAAAACTTGTAAGACTAAGCAAGTTAGCTATATTACAAGTTTTGTTTCATTTGGTGCAAGGACATAACTTCTTCCCATATATCCTTTTTCTCGAAAACTAAGTTTTACTTTTATATATAAAAATAATGCTTTGCTTAACAAAAATAAATTATAAAAATATACTTTTTAGCTTCTTTACGTATTCTTATTATTGCATAAAAAATTTATATTTTAAGAACTTATTTGTAATAAAAAAAATGATTGCTGGGTGTGTTAAGTTCTACACAAACATGATTTTTATTAATTTATTTGCTTACATTAAGCACACACAATTAAATAAACATGTCTGTACATCAGTGTGTATTTATATGTAGATGCATCAAAGCCCAGCGGGAACTAGAAGGAGTAGGGATGCCTTCTAGAAGGCCTCTGTACGCCTTCTTTTGAATGTAGAAGGCCTGCTTGCTCCATTCCATACTCATATCTTTTTTACACGCGTTGTCATTGCGGATCAGGCCTTCTGTTCTTGCTTCTTTCGCCAGAGATTCTGGAAGGCCTTCAAACTAATAGACTTTGATTTTGCTTTGGTAAAAAAACCAAACAAAACATGTTACTCCTTCTCTTCTCCCTTCTCATAGAAGCGAGTGTGGAATGTGTATCGTATATTTTATGCGAAAGAGTCCTTTAATAAGGCCTGCACCAAGAAGGTCTTCTGAGTTTTACCGCTGGGAGATTATTACACTCGGGCAGACACACACGCAGACACACATATATATATATATATATATATATATATATATATATATATATATATATATATATATATATATATATATATATATAAGCATAGACTTGCAACAATGAGGTTGGATATCAACAGTACAGTTGCTCATTTTCTCAATTATCAGGGAATATTCTTGAAAGCATTTTAAATTATGAAACAGAATAAGATTGCAGCTTCCAGCAAAAGATTCTTATAGCGAAAAAAGAGCTTCAAAATGAAATCGAGGGCAGTTACTTCAAGAACTGTTAATTAATTTTATTGACATTTCTTGTACAACTTCAAATAACTTCTCGTTAGTTAATATCACGACTTTTTTAAATTTAATTGTTGTTAGTTAAGCACGTCTAGCTGCAACGGAAATAATTCTAGATGTGCTTAACCAACAACAACAAAATTTCTTAAATTCTTTTTAATTTTGACACGCGTTAAATAAAAATAATATATTGATCTAAATATTTAAATACAAATATAATAACATGGTTTTATCTAAAACCCACAATTTCTTTTTAATAAATATATTGAACAAAATAAAATTCCTAAAAAAAAGTGATTATTTTTCTTTCAGGAGATTTCCACATAAATAAATAAACCTGCTCAAGGCTTTCAATTTGTGCAAAACGTTCAAAGCAACAAATTATATTCAAACGGATTAAGGAGGTTATACTGTAAGTTGAAAATCTCATATAAATTTAATATGTAATACCTTTAGAACTCAAAATTTATTCAAACAAAAAATCACATAAACCTTTTAAGATTGATTTAATTTTTGTAAAAACTTTACAATAAAAGATAGGCCAGAGAGAACCATTTGATGAAGTAACCACCAATCTTACCAAATATTAAAACAATCTTACACAACATATTCAAAATAAAATGAAGAATAATAATATGATACGCATGGCATATTTAATGCCTTCTCACATTTTATTCAAGGAATATTTTTGTATCCTAGTCATACAGTGTGGTTACGCTTACGTGTCTGCTCCTTTATTTTGCCACAAAAAAAAAAAACATATCAAATAGAGAGGTTGGCATGTGTGTAAAATTTCCTTACCCAAATTATGGTTTATTACGCATGAGTTGGTATTCCTCTGGTAAGAAACCTTGAACATAAGGACGATGTGATTTTGTAATTCGGCAATTATAAAGAAAGGAAGGAAAACATCAAAAAGGATGATGAGCCTGATTTGAATCGAGTAAATATCTTAAAGAAAACTAGCAGACCAAAAACAAGGACTTTATGTATTACAGGCTTTATTTTTGCAAAGTATATATAAGCTTTTTTTATTTCAATAGAAAATAAAACTAAATAATACTCGTACAACCATATACAGTGGATACCATTTTGACCTTATACCAACTAAACCATTGGAATATGTTCCTGCAAAGAGTGGGTGTCTGTACAAAGGAAGTGTTAGTAAATTTTTTGTTATATAATGAATTTCTGTTTAAAAACAGTTTTATTAAAAAAAAAAACAGAAATGAAAGGATACTTTGAAGATAACAAACTTTTATAATGATAAATAGATTAGAATTAGAATTAGAATTAGAATTAGAATTAGAATTAGAATTAGAATTAGAATTAGAATTAGAATTAGAATTAGAATTAGAATTAGAATTAGAATTAGAATTAGAATTAGAATTAGAATTAGAATTAGAATTAGAATTAGAATTAGAATTAGAATTAGAATTAGAATTAGAATTAGAATTAGAATTAGAATTAGAATTAGAATTAGAATTAGAATTAGAATTAGAATTAGAATTAGAATTAGAATTAGAATTAGAATTAGAATTAGAATTAGAATTAGAATTAGAATTAGAATTAGAATTAGAATTAGAATTAGAATTAGAATTATAATTATAATTATAATTAAAATTAGAATTAGAATTAGAATTAGAATTAGAATTAGAATTAGAATTAGAATTAGAATTAGAATTAGAATTAGAATTAGAATTAGAATTAAAATTAAAATTAAAATTAAAATTAAAATTAAAATTAAAATTAAAATTAGAATTAGAATTAGAATTAGAATTAGAATTAGAATTAGAATTAGAATTAGAATTAGAATTAGAATTAGAATTAGAATTAGAATTAGAATTAGAATTAGAATTAGAATTAGAATTAGAATTAGAATTAGAATTAGAATTAGAATTAGAATTAGAATTAGAATTAGAATTAGAATTAGAATTAAAATTAAAATTAAAATTAAAATTAAAATTAAAATTAAAATTAAAATTAAAATTAAAATTAAAATTAAAATTAAAATTAAAATTAAAATTAAAATTAAAATTAGAATTAGAATTAGAATTAGAATTAGAATTAGAATTAGAATTAGAATTAGAATTAGAATTAGAATTAGAATTAGAATTAGAATTAGAATTAGAATTAGAATTAGAATTAGAATTAGAATTAGAATTAGAATTAGAATTAGAATTAGAATTAGAATTAGAATTAGAATTAGAATTAGAATTAGAATTAGAATTAGAATTAGAATTAGAATTAGAATTAGAATTAGAATTAGAATTAGAATTAGAATTAGAATTAGAATTAGAATTAGAATTAGAATTAGAATTAGAATTAGAATTAAAATTAAAATTAAAATTAAAATTAAAATTAAAATTAAAATTAAAATTAAAATTAAAATTAAAATTAAAATTAAAATTAAAATTAGAATTAGAATTAGAATTAGAATTAGAATTAGAATTAGAATTAGAATTAGAATTAGAATTAGAATTAGAATTAGAATTAGAATTAGAATTAGAATTAGAATTAGAATTAGAATTAGAATTAGAATTAGAATTAGAATTAGAATTAGAATTAGAATTAGAATTAGAATTAGAATTAGAATTAGAATTAGAATTAGAATTAGAATTAGAATTAGAATTAGAATTAGAATTAGAATTAGAATTAGAATTATAATTAAAATTAGAATTAGAATTAGAATTAGAATTAGAATTAGAATTAGAATTAGAATTAGAATTAGAATTAGAATTAGAATTAGAATTAGAATTAGAATTAGAATTAGAATTAGAATTAGAATTAGAATTAGAATTAGAATTAGAATTAAAATTAAAATTAAAATTAAAATTAAAATTAAAATTAAAATTAAAATTAAAATTAAAATTAAAATTAAAATTAAAATTAAAATTAAAATTAAAATTAAAATTAGAATTAGAATTAGAATTAGAATTAGAATTAGAATTAGAATTAGAATTAGAATTAGAATTAGAATTAGAATTAGAATTAGAATTAGAATTAGAATTAGAATTAGAATTAGAATTAGAATTAGAATTAGAATTAGAATTAGAATTAGAATTAGAATTAAAATTAAAATTAGAATTAGAATTAGAATTAGAATTAGAATTAGAATTAGAATTAGAATTAGAATTAGAATTAGAATTAGAATTAGAATTAGAATTAGAATTAGAATTAGAATTAGAATTAGAATTAGAATTAGAATTAGAATTAGAATTAGAATTAGAATTAGAATTAAAATTAAAATTAAAATTAAAATTAAAATTAAAATTAAAATTAAAATTAAAATTAAAATTAAAATTAAAATTAAAATTAAAATTAAAATTAAAATTAAAATTAGAATTAGAATTAGAATTAGAATTAGAATTAGAATTAGAATTAGAATTAGAATTAGAATTAGAATTAGAATTAGAATTAGAATTAGAATTAGAATTAGAATTAGAATTAGAATTAGAATTAGAATTAGAATTAGAATTAGAATTATAATTATAATTAGAATTAGAATTAGAATTAGAATTAGAATTAGAATTAGAATTAGAATTAGAATTAGAATTAGAATTAGAATTAGAATTAGAATTAGAATTAGAATTAGAATTAGAATTAGAATTAGAATTAGAATTAGAATTAGAATTAAAATTAAAATTAAAATTAAAATTAAAATTAAAATTAAAATTAAAATTAAAATTAAAATTAAAATTAAAATTAAAATTAAAATTAAAATTAGAATTAGAATTAGAATTAGAATTAGAATTAGAATTAGAATTAGAATTAGAATTAGAATTAGAATTAGAATTAGAATTAGAATTAGAATTAGAATTAGAATTAGAATTAGAATTAGAATTAGAATTAGAATTAGAATTAGAATTAGAATTAGAATTAGAATTAAAATTAAAATTAAAATTAAAATTAAAATTAAAATTAAAATTAAAATTAAAATTAAAATTAAAATTAAAATTAAAATTAAAATTAAAATTAAAATTAAAATTAAAATTAGAATTAGAATTAGAATTAGAATTAGAATTAGAATTAGAATTAGAATTAGAATTAGAATTAGAATTAGAATTAGAATTAGAATTAGAATTAGAATTAGAATTAGAATTAGAATTAGAATTAGAATTAGAATTAGAATTAGAATTAGAATTAGAATTAGAATTAGAATTAGAATTAGAATTAGAATTAGAATTAGAATTAGAATTAGAATTAGAATTAGAATTAGAATTAGAATTAGAATTAGAATTAGAATTAGAATTAGAATTAGAATTAGAATTAGAATTAGAATTAGAATTAGAATTAGAATTAGAATTAGAATTAGAATTAGAATTAGAATTAGAATTAGAATTAGAATTAGAATTAGAATTAGAATTAGAATTAGAATTAGAATTAGAATTATAATTATAATTAAAATTAGAATTAGAATTAGAATTAGAATTAGAATTAGAATTAGAATTAGAATTAGAATTAGAATTAGAATTAGAATTAGAATTAGAATTAGAATTAGAATTAGAATTAGAATTAGAATTAGAATTAGAATTAAAATTAAAATTAAAATTAAAATTAAAATTAAAATTAAAATTAAAATTAAAATTAAAATTAAAATTAAAATTAAAATTAGAATTAGAATTAGAATTAGAATTAGAATTAAAATTAGAATAGGGGGAAGATCTGGTCCAAAGACTGGCACTGCGTCACCTGATTGATCTTTTGTACCATAGATCTGTAAATTAAATTAAATCAATCTGTGTATGACTCTTCTTATGAAAGTCAGTACAGATATTGGAGAAGCCCGCCTAATATCATCTGAAAACAGACACTCAGAAGTCACATAATACGGTACACTCACAAAGAATGTGTGCCGTCGTCTCGTCATCTTCCAAGTATAAACGACACAAGAGTGAACGAACTTGGTTACTTTTCCACAGACGATAGTTCAGTCCAAAGTGACCAGAAAATAAACCATAACAAGCCCTAAATTATTCCTTTTGAGGCTCAGGCTGCCATTATATGTAAATGGCTGCATCAAAGCTTTGGCCTGCCTTAAACGAGAAAGAGACAGCCACATTTCATTAGCGATCGAAGTGTCATCTTCTTTGATCAGAGAAATGCCTGCCTATCGGAAAAGATAATTATATGTGTGCCTTTAATGCGCCTATTGAAATAAATGTTAACACATTTGATGATTGCCTCCAGTACCAACTCCATTCTCCATTTTACCATTTCCATTCCATCCGTATACCAACATGAACTTCGGGAATCCACATCGGAACCGTTTTCGTCCGTCCCACCGTGCCCTTGATGGAATTGTGACATTGAATATATTGTCGAACCTCAGTTCATAATTGATTTCGTCACTAGACATTCCTAGCAGTCCTAAGCTGGACATTGTACTCAGGACCAACGATTGTCCATTGCCAACACAACTAGCAGATCTTCCGAGACCCATCCTATGAGCGGCAATTGTCGCATATGATATAATAAAGATTTGTATGGGTGGTAGTCCAATCAAAGCCTCAATGGCTAATGATAGATAAATCGTAGCAAACAAAGAATTGTTCGAAAATTGCATAAGCCCAAGTTTGTTTCACTTTTATTTTTTTTGTGAGAATTAATTCTAACGGACACCACCTAGAAATTTTTAAGGCAAATTTTTTTTTTAATTGGGGAAGCCTGCTACAGAAAAATTTTAGCAAAAACAAGTAAGAGTGCTATATTCGGCTGTGCCGAATCTTATATACCCTTTACCAAAGTGCGTTTATGAAGTATAGAGATACATACTCAAGCACATACTTACTTTTATGTACAAAGAAAAAAAATAATAATTTTCAAACCCTAGAAGCATAATTTTAGATTTTTCTGATTACTTATACCAATCTAGTAGTTCTTAAAAAAATATAGAAAGTGTGTTAAGTGAAAAAAAGGAAATTTAAAAAAAAAATGTTTTAATTAGTCTTAATGTCTAGAAAAAAAATCATATTTTCCAGCTCTGGAGCTGTGGCTTTTATTTTTATAATTTTCTATACCAAACTTTTCTTTCCAAAACATAAAATATATATAATTTATAAAGGAAAAGATAAAAATTAATTAGACTTAGTTACATTTATATATCAAAAAAGTGTAAGTGTCCCAACCCTGAACTCATCTTTTTTGATTTTTATGATTTCTTACACCAATCTCTTTCTTTTAAGAATTTGAGAAATGTTTAATTTATAGAAAAAAAGGGAAAATTTGTTTTAGCAACTTACTTTTGTAGAAAAAGTTAAAGTTTTCCAACCCTGGAATCGTCTTTTTAATTTCTTTAATTGTTTTTTTTTATTTGAAATACCAATTTTATTCGTTATCAAGCATAAAATAATTTTATTTAATAAAAATAGATAAAAATTAGTTTTCGGTAGTTAATTTTTTATATCACAAAGAATCCTCCTTTTTGGTTTTTTATTTTTTGATTGCTTACACCATCTTTTTTTTAAGAATATAAGATATCTTTAATTTATAGTAAAAAAGAAAATATTTGTTTTAGTAAGTTACTTTTGTATAAAAAATAAGATTTTCCAACCCTGGAAACGTCGTTTTAATTTTTTTAATTTTTTTTATTTTGAAATACTGAAGTATAAAATAAGTTTATTAAAAAAAAAATTAGTTTTCGGTAGCTAATTTTTTATATCACAAAAAGTGTGGATTTTCCAACCCTGAAATCAAACTTTTTAATTTTTCTGATTTCTTATACTAATCTATTTCTTTTAAGAATATAAGATATCTTTAATTTATAAAGAAAAAGGAAAATTTTGCTTTAGTAAGTTACTCTTGTATAAAAAAAGTTAAAGTTTTCCAACCCTGGACACATCTTTTTAATTCCAGAAGGTTAATCTTTAATTTGAAATACCAATTTTATTCGTACTAAAGTATAAAATAAGTTCATTTAATAAAAAAAATTCAAATTAATTTTCGGTAGTTAATTTTTTATATCACAAAAATTTTCAGTTTCCCAACCCTGGAATCATCCTTTTTGATTTTTCTGATTTCTAACATCAATTTCTTTCTTTTAAAAACATTAGATATGTTTAGTTTATAGAAAAAAAGGAAAAATTTGTTTTAGTAAGTTACTTTTGCATAACAAAAAAAGTTAAAGTTTTCCAACCCTGGAAACGTCTTTTTAAATTTTTTAATTTTTTTTTTTTTATTATTTGAAATACCAATTTTATTCGTGGTGAAGTATAAAATAAGTTTATTTAATAAAAATAATTAAAAAATTAGTTTACGGTAGTTAATTGTATATATCACAAAAATCGTAAGTTTTCCAACCCTGGAATCATCCTTTTTGTTTTTCCGATTTCTTACATCAATCTCCTTCCTTTAAGAACATTCCATATTTTTACTTTATAGAAAAAAAGGAACAATTTGTTTTAGTAAGTTACTTTTGTAAAAGAAAAAAATTTAAAGTTTTCCAACCCTGGAAACGTATTTTTAATTTTTTTAACTTTTTTTTAGTTAGAAATGCCAATTTTATTCATACTGAAGTATAAAATAAATTTAATTAATAAAAAATTATTAAAAACTATTTTTCGGTAGTTATTTTGTATGGCAAAATGAAGTTTAAGTCTCCCAGCTCTGAAGCCGTCTGCTCGATCTTGCTGATTTTCAATACCAATCTTATTTCGACAATTTGTGATCCACCAGTCCAAGAACGAAGTCTCTAGCTTTTCTGGGGGCTTCGGAAAACCGATTTCACGTACAGACAGACGGACAGACGTATAGACGGACATCGCTTATTCGTATTCCCTATACATAAGGATCCAGAATATATATACTTTATAGCTCGCTTATTAATATTCTAGAAATTAAAAACGGAATGACAAACCTATATATACCCTTTTATCATTTTTTGGTAAAGGGTATAAAACATTTTTCATGTTTGTCCCGACAAAATTGGTGAAAATAATAATGTACAAAGCTCAGTTTCACTTAAAAAAAATAATGAAATTTAGTAACGAAATTATAAAATAGCCCAATTCACAATTTTGTGCAAATGGTCTTGCATCGTTGCATGTGCAAAATGGTATAGTATATATATACTCACCACTAAGAATTGTTAAGTGGTGAGTATCAATATACTATACCATTTTGCAAATGCAACGATGCAATACCATTTGCACAAAATTGTTAATTGTGCTAATAAGTTGTTCAATAGAATTTCCCAATGCTAGAGAAGTGCGCATTTAGTGCTGCTTTGGAAGCAATTAATATGCCATTTCTCGAAAACAGCATGACTTGTTTCTCCGTTTTTTTTTCTGAATAAACTTATTTTTTTATCTCATTATTTAAACTCAAGTTCTGTTAAATTTTAACATTTCTTTGATGCTTTTAAGAACTTCATCTTATTTTGCTTTTTTTTAATTTCCTCCAATTAAAACTCCACGACACACCAAAAAAAAACTTGCAAAAGCAAAGCAATTACAAGGCAAAGAAGCGTATTTAAAACACAAAAAACCACTTGCTACTTAACGTGCCACAAAGGTGTTGGCTATGTTTGTTATTTAATTGCTGTAACACTCGTATTGCGTCTATTTAAAATCTCCTTTTGCTGACATGCCTTTTCAACTTGAGTATGTTTTTTTTTTTTTTTTTTTGGCAAAAATTAAAATTTAAACAAGCAGCAACATTATTAAGGACTTGCTTTGGCAAAAAAAGTTTTAGTTCAGTTGTTTCTTTGGAAACACAAGCACAAGGACCAACAAAAACTCTGCCACAAATAAAGAAAAAAAAGAGATATCAAAAGAATTATTACGAACGATGCATATGCTGTTAAATGTTAAGTGTTCTAAAACACACACACACACACGCTAACAAAGGACTCAGCCATTGCTTAGCCTGCACCCAGCTGAGAACTTTAGAAATCGTTTTATAAAAAAAATTAAAAAAATATATATCTGTTATTTAACAATGGCCTGCAAATAGAAAGCGTGGAGCCTGAGTTATGAACATTAAGTTGCTGCACACTAGTCACGTGATACATTTGTCATGCACACATGAGCACAGCGGTGAACTAAAGAATTTGAAAAGAATAGATAGAAATGGCAGCAACTTTAACAGATAAATAGAATGTTTGTGTTTAGAGGAAGATTTTACAAAATGTGTGCTTGAATATAAAAACTATAAATTGTTTATTTGCATGACTTTAATACAATGACATACAACATGACACAAACACTCACTCAAACGCACGCACAACAGAACTCGTAGTGCATTTTAACTAGAACGTGTGTGCTTGCACTTCAATGAACTTTTGAACTTGCATAAAGAATCTTTTTGAAAATGGGAATGGAAGAAAAAAAGGTTTAACTGTTCTGCACTTTGTGGCTGAACAGAAGTTTTTAAGCTGACAATTTGTGTAAATAGAAGCAGAAGAAATTGTGTAACATATTTCAACTGCAGCTTTACATTTTTATTTTTAGAAAATTTTATTTCACATAGAGAAGAAATATTTCTTTTAACGAATAATCTTTTTTCTAAAACCACTTCTTTGAAAAAAAAACTCCTCAGAAAATTAACTTTTTGAAATAAGTCTAAAAAAGCTCTCTTCTAACTGGATTCTTTTTCAAAAAAGTACTTTTATTAAAAGGGTACTTTTCTGAAAAATATGCCTTAAAATAAATAAACTTTCTTTTCCTAAGAAAATTATTTTCAAAAAAACCTGTTTTTTATAAGAGGTACTTTTTTATAAAAGGTACCTTTTATAAAAGGTAGTTTTTTATAAAAGGTACTTTTTTATAAAAGATACTTTTTTACAAAAGCTACTTTTTTATAAAAGGAACTTTTTTTTATAAAAGGTACTTTCTTATAAAAGGTACTTTTTTATAAAAAGAATTTTTCTAATTTGAAAGTACTTTTTTATGAAAGTTACTTTTTTCTAAAAGGTACTTGTGTACAAAAAGTACTTTTTTCATAAAAAAGTACTTTGTTATAAAAGGTACTTTTTATAATACATAGGTACTTTTTTTAAAAAATCCTCTTTTTTGTAAAAGGTACTTTTTTATAAAATGCTCTTTTTTATAATAGGAACTTTTTTATAAAAAGTATTTTTTTACTTTTGCATAAAAGGTAATTTTTTATAAAAGTTACTTTTTTATAAAAATTACTTTTTTTTAAAAGGTACTCTTTTATAAAAAGAAATTTTTTATAGAAGGAATTTTTCTGATAAAAAGTACTTTTTTTAAAAAGGTACTTTTTTAGAAAAGGTACTTATTTTACAAAAGGTACTTTTTATACAAGGTACTTTTTCAAAAAAAAAGTAATTTTTTTATAAGAAGTACTTTTTATAAAAGGTACTTTTTTATAAAATGCTCTTTTTTATAAAAGGTGCTTTTTTTAATTCTCCTTTTTATAAAAGATACTTTAAAAAACTGCACTTTTTTCAAACATATGTTTTTATGGAGAAAATATTCGAAAAAATAATTTGCCAAAAAGTGACCGTTCACTTCTGTTAAGTACTTTTATTTCTTTTATGAAAAAATTACCATTTCAAAAAGTATATTTTTCGAAGGGATGCTAGTCTTCTTTTCCCTCTCTATCCGATAATCTCAGACTTTCTTCAAGAAAAACTGCTGTGTCTAAAACATGACTAAGTAACATACTATGTTGAACCAAAAATAACTTTTTAAATTAAAAAAATAAAAATCTAAAGCATTTTTAATTTAAAAAGGAAATGTGAAAAATTTCATACTGAGATTTGCCAAGGTAAACGTATGAGATAAGCTTTAGTTGTTCACATACAAATTGAGCAAAATTTTTATCACTAATCGAAGAACGTAATTTATACATGTTTTGCTTCAATCAAATTTCTCCTACACACACTCACACACACTCATGCTTTTTTTGTACACTGATATGCAACATGCAAATGTTTCATGTTGCATGAACATGATTTACTTTGAATTTCATTTATTTTTATTTTCCTTTTCCAAGTCGCATTACTAAGGTTACTTTTTCGTTTACGTTGTATTACAAATTCTATGTGTCGAGCGAGTTCAACTAAAGTTTAGTTAGTTGGGGTTATGGCACCCAAGATTTGATGAATGTATGTACTCGTATGTACGTGTTTCTTCTGCTTATTTTTCTTATTTTCTTCAATACAAATACATGCTCTCTTTTGAGAGTTTTCAGTTCACTGAAGTTAAGCATGAAATGAAGATAATGCTTGCATACATTTGGGTGCTTAGCATGACTGTTGCTTAGCTAAGCGTACATACATACATTCACACATACATATATATGTACGTTGAAGCTTATATGCACGTTCATCATGAGCTGACTGTGGCAAATGAGCAGGAAGTGAAAATTGGGAATATAGTTTATTTATAATATACAAGACATCTGAAAACAGTTGCAAGTAATCAGCTAAGCTAAAGTTACGGTTAAAAGCAAAAAATCATTATAAAATAATTGCTTAGAATTTGCTAAAAAGGGCAAATAGCAGAGTAAAATTCTCCTTTGGTTTTCTTTTTCTATAGGAGAAAGTTTTATTTTAATATTGATTAAAATTTAGGGTGAGAGTTGCTTTGGGATTTGCTTAGAAAAAAATATTGAAAAATAGAAAGTTTGCTGCTGCTAGTCATTACTCCTTTATAAATTGTTTCATGTGGGTTTACCAAACAATACACTTGCCCTCTTCCCGCCATCCATTGCTCTACAAAATGAAAATTCAAATATTGCTACGATTTTCTATGGATTTAAGTTTTTTTTATTTTTTTTTTAACAAAAAATGTACATGTTTTGAATCTCAATTTATAATGGCAAGCGTGTGTGCAGCAGTACTTTTCCTAAATGAAATATTTGCAAAATACCTTAAAGTTTTTTTATCTACTTTCTCTACCATTCTATCTTCAGTCGTTGGTTGTAAAACATTTATGTAAAAGTATTTGTGAAATTCGATTATTAGTGGATTAATATCATAAAACTGAGTTAAATTTATGTAAATCAAATAACTTTGTTATACCGTTAAGGGGGAGGGGGAGGGGAAGGAAGAAAGGGGAAGAAAATAGTAGAGCATAGCGTATTATAAAAGGAAGTCATTTAAAGGTTGTCAGATTATAAACTTACAGCAGTGTAAAAGATATTTGAAATATGAATTTCCTTAATGGTTTATTTAAAATAACTTTGAGCTGCTCTCCCTTTATGTAAATTATTTTTGTGTATAAAAATATTTTGACAATTCAAAAACATTTAATAATAAGAAAATATAACCAACATAACTTAAATACTTTTAAGAGTATATTCTTTTGCTATAAATTCTTGCTTTACAATTTATGTAAAAGTGAAGACTTTTTGGAAAATAAAAATATTATGAGTGAAAAATTTTAAGTTCTAAAAAATGTTAAGTTCTTTTGTTTAAATTCCCAAAAATAAGGACTAAATCTATTTCAAAATTTAAATCTTTACTGTCGTACAATATGCAATAAGCGAAATTGTAATGAAATTTAAAAGTCCTAACTATTATCAAATTAGACATATTAATTATAATATTAATTAATAGCTTTTAAGACACTCAATGTTAAACAATTTACTTCTTGAATACCACAATGTTAGTTTGGCTGTTCTTAACGCTATACTCCACATGACATTTCAATATTAAACATCAAACTTCTAGAGCCTAAACTGAAATTTACAATCATTCCATATGAAACTTATTAATAATTAAAGTAGTTGGACAATAGAGGTTGAGACTTCAGGAGAGAGTTCTTGTTTTAAAAATTAATGCTTATTTTTCAAAAATTTCCTTAAGAATAAATAGATTCAGTAAAGTGCGACTCTGACTCGCGCACGAAGGGTTCTATACGAACACTAGATATGTAATTTAATACAAACTTCATCCTATATAATATATAGTTTTGGCTTTTTTCGTTTTTGTGATCTTTTCGGTTTTTTTTGTTTTGGCGGTTTTTGCGTTTTTTCAGTTTTGGCGATTTTTTCAAGTTTTGGCTCTTTTTTAGTTTTAACACTTTATATTCTTGTTTTGGCGATTTTTTTAGGTTTTTGGCGTTTTTTCATTCTAGCGATTTTTTTTATTTTTGGCGATTTTTTTCATTTCTGCGATTTTTTTTATTCAAAATTTTTTTAGTTTTAACGACATTTTCTTGTTTTGGCGATTTTTTTAGATTTTTGGCATTTTTTTCATTTTAGCGTCTTTTTCATTTAGGCGATTTTTTTCGAATTTGGCGATTTATTTTAGTGGTAGAATTTTTTTTTAATTTTGGCGATTTTTTCGTTTTGGCGATTTTTTTTTTTTGCTTTGGCGATTTTATAATTTTCGGATTTTTTAGTTTTACCGTTTTTGAAAATTTCAAGTGTTTGCCTCTTACGGTTTCCGAGATATAGCAAATTGTCAAAATTACAAAGTCAAAATTGCATTAACTGATGGACCACCCTTTAATTTAAATTTTTTTAAATTTTAGTGTTAATTGTTGTAGTCTGTATACAAATACACTAATTTTACAAATTTCAAGTTTCAATATACATATGTTCATACAATTGTCTGTATATTACATGGGATTTTAAAATGTTTCCTTGCTCGTTTTGGAACACCCTTTATTTTTTAATTCTCATGTATTTATTATTGTAGCGGCCAAGGTTCTACATACTGTGTCCAAATTTCAGGTCCGTAGCTCAGACGGACAGACGGACAACGTAGCGAAAACAATAGGGTTCGTTTTCACCTTTGGTGTACGGAACCCTAAAAAGACAACTCAATGCAAATTTACTTAACAGTTGATAGCGGTTCTAAAAAATTACGGCAAGGCAAAAAGCATTTTTGCCTTTAGGCTGGCTTTTTATAGGCCGTATAAGTCCAAAATACAAAAAAAAAAAAAAAAACTTGTGAAGCAAAACAGAAATCAATTAAAGCGAGACTTTGACTCGCGCACGAAAGGTTCCTCGCGGACAGACAGTACATATGTAATGCTATACCAACTTAAGCCTTCCCGTTTTTTTTTTTTGGTTTTTGGCGATTTTTTGTCTGTTTTGGCGCTCTTTCTTAATTTTTGCTTTTTGACGCTTTTTTTAAATTTGGCTTTTTTCTTTTTGGTGATTTTTTTCGGTTTTCGACGATTTATTTCACTTTTAGCAATTTTTGTTCGGACTAAGGCGATTCTTTTCTATTACTTTTTAGTTTTGGCGCTTATTTTTCGCTTGGGAACTTTTTTTGGAACTTTTTTTAATTTTGACTCCTTATTTTAGTTTTTGCGATTTTTTTCGATGTTTTTTTAGTTTTGGCGCTTATTTTGCTTATGATGATTTTGTTTGGTTTTTTTAACGATATTTTAAGTCACAGCGACTAATTTTTAGATTTTGCTTTTGTTTTTTTGGCAATTTTTTTTAGTTTTAGAGCTTATTCTTAGTTTTTGGAGTTTTTTTTCGTTTTTGCGGTTTTTTCTGTTTCTGCGATTTTTTTCTTTTTTTGGTTTTTGAAATCTTAAGTTTTAATGATTTTTTACTTCTGGCGCTTTTTTCGTTTTGTCGACTTTTTTGGCCTTTTGGCTATTTTTTAGTTTTTGCCGATCCCTTTTCTTTAGCCGATTTTTTTCGGTTCATATCGATTTTTTTAATTGTGGCTCTTTTTCTTCTCCTTGGCACTTTTTTTTAATTTTTTTAGTTTTTAAAATTTTTTTTAGTTGTAGCGTTTTTTCGGTTTGTTTTTTTGGTTTTAGCGATTTTTTTGTTTCGGCAGTTTTTTCGATTTTTGGCGATATTTTTTGCCTTTGTTTCTTTTTAGCGGTTTTTTAGTTTTGGAGCTTTTTCTTAATTTTGACGTTTTTTTAATTTTGCTGCTCTTTTTCGTTTTGGCGACTGATCTTATTTTCATTCTGGTTTTTGGCAACTTTTGCCGATTGTTTTTTTTTAATTTTGGTGCTTTTTTCGTTTTGGAAATTGTTTTTTTTTTTGGTTTTAAAGGATATTTTTAGATATAAGATGAATTTTTAGTTTTTGTGCTTTTTTAATGATTTTTTTTTAGTTATGCAGCTATTTCTTAGTTTTGGTGTTTTGTTTTTAGTTTTGGCAATTTATTCAGTTTTCTGCAATTTTGTTTTTTTTAAACTTTAAGTTACAACGATTTGTTTTAATTTTGTTTTTTTTAGTTTTGTGGCAATTTTTTTTCTTTTGGCAATTCTTTTTTCTTCCGGCGATTTTTTCGGTGTTTGACGAATTTTTTTAGTTTTAAGCGTTTATCCGATTTTGTCGACTTATTTCAGCTTATTTTTTAGATTTGGCGCTTTTTTCGTTTAGATAATTTTTTAGTTTTTCGACGAAATTTTTAGTTACAACAATAAGTTTTTAGTTCTTGAGCTCGTTTCTTTTTGGCTATTTTTTAAGCTTAAGCGCTTTTCCTTAGTTTTGGCGTTTTTTTCGTTTTTGCGATTTTTTCGGCTTTTGGCGATTTTTTTTCAATAAGTATGGAATAAAATTTCAACGATTTTTTTAGCTTTGGAACTTTTTTCTTTTTAGGCAATTTTTTAGTTTTGTGGCGAATTTTTTGCTTTTGGTGATTTTCTTGCGTTTTAGCGAGGAGGAGCAGTCTTTATAGTGACATTTGGTTTTAAATTGTCTACGTTGAAAGTGGTAGCATTGGCCCTCAACGAATTGATTCTTGTCGAAATTCCAGTTGTTGAATTTCTGCTCCAAACTATACTGAAACCGCAAGCTATTTGTAAAAATCTCAAAGCTAAAAATATTATTAAACAACAAAAACAAAATAACATAAATATTATGTTGTTTAAAATGTGAGCTAAGGGAAAAAATCATGACAGCAAAACGGATGCGGATGTCACAGTCAACAACACAATCTCTTAAACGGCAGTCATCATTATCGTAAATCGTCATCATTATGCTAAAATGCAAATTTTATACAAGAGAGCAGTTCAAAGTTTGCTAGATAAAACAAAAACTTTAATTTAGTGTAAAAAAAAATTTGCAAACATTTTAACATTAGTTGTTGTAAATACAAATAATGTTAAAAAGTCGAGATTTAAAAAAAAGCTTTCGCCAGAGATGATTAAAAAATCATAAAAGCTTTTAGCAATAAAATATTTAAAATTGCCTAGAACATATGAAAAATTTTAATTTAAAAGATAAATGAAAAAATTTTAACTAGTTAAAAATTAAGAACATATTCTGTGCTTACAAATTATACAAAACAAAATTAAAGCAGGTTTGAGATCATCAGATTTTGTTAATAATTCATATAACAAACAATTCAAAATTTTTTAATTTTTTTTAAACAGTTTCTCTTAGTTTAAGTTTCGTTTCTTTTTTTTTCAATTTCATGTAATTTCATTTTATATTCTTGCAAAACTTGCTAAACTATAAAATTACATATTTTTATAATCATTTATGCACATAATTCAACATGATTATGCCATTAAAATGAAAATGAAACCTAAAAGCAGGCAACAAAAATTTTTCACTGAAAAATACAATGCAAAAATAGACTAAAACGAACGCACACAAAACCAAAATAACTGTTACTTAATGTCTTTTTCATAAACAACATTGACTGTGATTGCAGCGTACATATTTGCATATTTTTATTTTTTTTTTTTGCATAAAAGCAAAATGAATTTTTCAAATTAAAATAGACGATAAAAAAGTCCTTAGAGTATAAATTGAAGAAAGAAATTAAGCAAGACATAAAATTTTTATAGATGTTAAAAACTTAAAATAGTTTATTTGTTTGTTGTTGGCAAACGAAGCTTTACAATTTAACAAAAAACATTTAAACACAAATGCCAACAAACTGCCACATTTTTTTTATTTTTTAATAAACCCACTCAAAATGGCAGAGCAGAAATAAAAACACAATGCAGACAGATTTTTAAAGGCAATTTCCTACAATTGAAAGCAACTTACAATGGGATATAAACTTGAAGACTATCCTTCTTATTCTTTGAAACTGAAAAAAAACATAAACATTAAAATTAGTTTTCCTATTGCAAGGCTTTAAAGAAGAAAAGGGCGGAAAGACTATATAAAACCACCAACTGCAGTATACGGAAAGTAAACCAAATTGGTTGCATTTGTAGGTTTAAGAAAACATACACAAGAAAAAAATATAACTTTTTGGCCACAAATAAAGGAAAGATACAGAAAAAAAACTTAAAAAGTAGTTAGAAAAATCAAATTGCTGCATAGTGATACAAACAAACAAAATATATAAATAACACCAACAATAACAACAACAACAACAGCACTAAGGCAAACCATTCCAGCTGCCAATGCCACAAAACACCACTAACTACAGCCATTACCACCACATCAGCTTACTCTATACTTCCACTTCTACTTGTTCTTCTAAATTTCTTAGCATATACTTCAAATGCCCCTTCAAATCTTTTGGGATGGTTGTACATATAAATTCATAAGAATTTACATGTGTGTGTGTGTGTGTGTGTGTGTGTGTGTTTGTTTAAAGAAAATGTTAAGAAAATTCTAAATTCAAATAATGTTGCTGCTGCCAAACGAAACAAAATGGCAGTGCAATGCCTTGTTGGCTGCCTTAGAAGAAGAAAAAAAGAAAAAGAAAAATAAATAAGCTACACAGGCACGAGGCCAACGCTAGCCGGCCGAACCATTGAAGGCAATCTAGACAAACACTTTGGGGAAATGCAAATTCAAACATACGCTTCCCCTACAAAAGCAAAGAAATTTTTAAAGCAATAATAATACAAACAAGAAATTGCAGTGCTAAAAACACATCTTATCATGTTCTCTTCGCTTTTATTAGGAATTTATGAAAATATATTTTCCAAAAAAAAAAAAAAAAAAAAAAAAAAAAAAACAATAAACACTGACTCACTCTCTTATACAGCACAGCACAGCCGTTTGTTTATTCGAGATCTACTAAATGGAAAACTTAAAATTCCCCAAAGTGCCTGTAAAATCTATTTAAAGTGAAAATAATGGCACAAGCTCCAGCCAGTGATTGTAATGGCAAAACTTTCAAATCTCACAAACGATATAAACGAGGGCATTGCGAAAATATTTTTGGAAATTTAAAAGAAAAATATCAATACACTGGGGCTGCTAATAATAATGGAGCTGTTGTAGCAGCTACAAAGCAAATTACAATGGCAAGACTGTTGTAAATTTAAAGATGGTAAAATTGAGCTTTCATTAGAGAAAAAAAGCTTTCAGCAAGTTGTAATATGATGAATTAAAAACAATTCACATATTCCATTTGCAATAAAAGTTGCATAAATCTACATCAACTGATACCATACACAGTGGATTAAACACAAAAGAACACCGATCATGAAGGTGTAGTAGCCTTCGAAAACAGCTAGTTGTTCCGTTCTACTACGTGTTAAACAAAATATTTACAATTAACTTTAGTGTTATTTGTTCATTAATAATTATCACATGTAATTTGGCTTACAAAGCGTTACGAACTTTAGCTTGATCAAATCATAAATATAAAAGCAAATGACGGTGTTTGAGAACCCGAATTCAAACCCTGGCCAGGCCATGGATTTTTCTGATATGCGTTACTGTCAATGCTAATATTTATAGCAGCACCGTCCATAGATATTAATAGCAATTAATTGCCAGAGCTAAATAACTAATAAAATTGGTTTTTAGCTTAAATTAATACGCCTACTTCACACCAGAGGCGCTGCAATGATGCTATAAAAATTAACCAAAATCCACAAAAGCAAAATTGTGAAAACGAAAAAATTTTCGCTTATCTATCTGTTGCTTCTCTTTTCAGTAACCTGTCCACCTAACTTTGTTATAATACTGGATTCTCTTTTTATCTAGCTCTCGGCTTTATGGGAGAATGACAAAAATATGTTGGTTTTAGATAAAAGTATTCTTAGCTCTCTTCAGCAAACTGAAAACCGTTCCAAAAAAATTGCATGTATGCGAAGCCAGTCTTAGAAAGCATCAACTAAAGGATTTTCTAATAATGATTGCTCAATTCACAACCTATTGTGGGAGTCGTAGTTTGTACATGAGTTGTTGATAATTTTAATAAGAATATTGTTTATGAACAAATGTTTACATAGAAATTAACAAAAACGTTTTTTCTTTAAATTCAGCTATTTTTTTTTTTTTCATTATGAATTAGTTGTTTTTTATGGGAATTATTAAAATTTAAGTTTCAATTTTTTAAACGCACTAATAATCCCAAATTAATATTTTACTTATTAAGTAAAATATTTTTTTTTTATTAAAAATACATTGAAATTGATTATTGAGGGGTTTAGCTGGATCCTATGCGCATTTAGCAACAGCTAATGCAGATCATCAGGGAACCTTTACTCAAAGTTTCTTAGAACAACTAGAGTTATTATATTATAAATTTTCATTTAAACAAATGAGAATCTCAACAACAACAAATAACAAAGTTGAAACAAGAACTCAATAATCAACATGTTTTTAATTTTCTTACTTTACCATTTTTTTTGTCAACAAAATATCGTACTAGTAAAATATATATAGCTTACCTGATAAAGAAATTTTTTAACAAATTCAAAGACAGGGTTTAATAGTGCTTTTTCAATTTTGGCTCTTTTTGTCGGTTTTGGTATTTTTTTGGGTTTTCTAAGTTATTTGAGTTTGGGCGTTTATTTGCGATTTTTATTTTTTTGGCATTTTTTTTTTAGTTTTAGCCATTTTTTTAGTTTTGGTGTCTCTTTTATTTTTTGTTTTGGCGATTCTTTTTGGCCATTTTTTCTGTTATTTTTTTGTTATAGCGAATTTTTTTTTATTTTATTTTTTTATTAATAGTAAAATAAATTTTCAAATTAATATTCGATTACAGGAACTAGCTGCAATGGCCTTCGTCCTTACTAAGTTATAATTATAGACTAAAAATATTGTTTATATTTCAGATTGTAGTGATTATAAATTTTTAATGACTGTAATTGGCAGATGTTTTCTAACATTTTCAAAGTCTAAAGTTCTTACTGGTTCTAACAGGCTCTTAGATAATGTTATGTCGTTGAAACAAGATAATAAATGTGACATTGTGAGGTTGTTGTTGCACTTTGGACATAATGGCTGGTTCTTCTTTTTCAAAAGATGCTGATGCGTTAATTTACTATGACCGAGTCTCAATCGGGTTAAAATTCTTTGTTGATATTTTAGCATATTAACAGCATAGTTGGATTTTTGGTATAAGCGATTTTTATAGTGTTTTTTCGGTTTTGGCTTGTTTTGTCGGTTTTGGTATTTTTCGGGTTTTTTATGATTTTTGAGTTAGGGCGATTTTTTTGCGATTTTTGTATTTTTGGGCGATTTTTTTAGTTTAAGCCATTTTTTTAGTTTTGATGTATTTTTTTTTTTTTTTTTTTTTGGCGAATTTTTTTCGCCGATTTTTTCTGTTGTTTTTTTTTTGTTTTTTTTTTTCGTTTTTGTGCTTTTATCGTTTCGTCGACTATTTTCGGGTTTTTTAGGCTATTATTTTCTTTTGGTGATGTTTTCCTTTTTGGCGATTTTTTCGATTGATTTTTAGTTCCAGCGATTTTTAAGGTTTGGCGCTTTCTTTTCGTTTCTGCGATTTTTTTTTTGCTCTTTGTGTTTTCATTTGATTTTTGGCTCAAGCGATTTTTCTATTGTGGCGATATTTTTGCTCTTTGGCGATTTTTTCGCTGTTCGGCGATTTTTTTCTTTTGATTTTTAGCTCTACCGATTTATTCGTGTCGGCGATTTTTTTCGCCCTTTGGCGATTTTTTTTCGTTTGATATTTGGCTCTCGCGATGTTTTCGTTCCGGCGAATTTTTTAGATCTCAAGCGATTTTTTCGGCGTTCGGCGATTTTTAGTTTGAGTTTTGACTCTCGCGATGTTTTCGTTTCAGCGATTTTTATTAGATTTTTTACGAAATTCCTACTTTTTTGGCTGCCTTCTAACTTTTGCTGATATTTTTTTTTTGCATTTAAGCGATTTATTTTATTTTATTTTTCATTTGAGCGATTTTTCATTTTAGCGATTTTCCTTTCTGGTTTTAGCGTTTTTCCAAATTTCAATAGTTTGCTGTTACGATTTTCAAAATACAGTAGCTTTAAGTTTGATTTTAAAATTTCAGTGTTGATTGTTGTGTGTCTGTTTAAAAATACACTACCTTTGAAAATTTCAAGTGTAAATATATAATAAAGTCCTGCACAATACAATTTATAAGACCTTTCAAGACATGAGAGATTTTTGAAATGCTTTACTACAGCGAAATATTCCAAAAACAAACGCTAAACAACACTGTTGGCAAGACATTTGTTTCAATTGTTTGCCTTGACAACAGTGTTGTTTAGCGTTTGTTTTAGAATATTTCGCTGTAGTAAAGCATTTGAAAAATCTCTCATATCTTGAAAGGTCTTATAAATGGTCTTGCGCAGGATGCTAATAGATAACATAACATTTTTCGTTGCTCGCTTTAGCACAACCTTTAATTTTTAACTGTCGTGTATATGTTGTTGTAGCTGCCAAAATATTTATTCAATTCATATTTAAATTCAATACTATGAAAAATATTATGCATTATGTGGCATACTTTTGTATCAATTTCCTCTACGCTAAATTGTCAATTTGGCCACTTTTTTGTATTGAAAAGAATAAAAAATATTCCATTGCTGCAGACAAAATATTCAGAGTAACAAAAACTAACGTATGTACAACAATAGTACTTAACATATAAATATTATGTACGTTTGCATATTTTTATATTTTTTGTGCGAGAAAATGTATGCATAGTTACTATTCTTTAATTCTAATATTTTTATATGTAAATTTATATTTTGTTCATATCCTGCTGTTTCTTTTTTTTCTATTCTATTACTGCAATAGTTGTCGTAGTCATTGTGGTCGTTGTGAAGTATAAATATTACGACTATTTCCTCCTTCCCATACCATCCTGTCTGCTTGTAGTGGCAGCAGAAGAAAATGCCAGCAATGAATAAAAAAATATATATGTATGCCAGGGATTAGATGTAAAATATTTTATTGTAGCATTATAACGCATTTGGAGCAAAAAGCCAGTAGAACAAAGAGAAAAAAACAAATCATAAAAAAAAAGTATAATAAGTATAAGAAGTAAACTGAAAACTGGAAAAATAGAAATTGAAATAAACGGCAGTGGAATGAAAAAAAGGATTCGTCCTTGTTATGTTGCATTAGACATGCACACAGGCACAGATACACATACATATGTATGTATGTATATGCCAACATAACAATGCACGAGTAGTTAGTTATTTGTGGTATGTGTGAGGTGGCATTTTTCGATTTTATGATCAAGAACTTAAGCTATTTGACACATATAACGAGGGCGAAAGATGGCACATAAAAATAGATTTTCATGAAAATATTGATTCTTTTATGTGTACACGAAGAGAAATAAAAAAATGCAGCGTTCTAAAATTAAGTTAAAAAACGTTTAAGTATACATTTATACGTAAGGAAAGGCCTCATTTATAAAAAAAAATTATTAAGGCTTAATAAGGAGTATAAAAAACATATTTCCACACAAAATCTTGCTTCTTATGCCTTTATAAATAAGTAATATTTTTTATAAATAAGCAGTAAGTCTTCTTGAAGGCACTTAGAGCTGAATGTTTTTTTTTAACAAGAGATTAACAACTAACAGTTTTATATATATATATATATTTTTCTCGAAATCTTAGTTTTCTTTATCATTATTATAAAAGTCTTTGAAAAATCAACAAAAAAAGAATGAATAAATAATAAATTCTTAACAAAATACAATAGAAAATTTGTTAGCAGTAGACATTTTCTTGGTATAGAAATTCGCTTTATAATAGCAAGGTATGTATTCCATGAATATATTCATTCCATAATGTTTGGCTTGGAAGCTAGAGATTTTTATGTTTTTCTTTTTATTCACGATGCAATAAAAATATAATTTTATTATAAACTTAATGCAAGTTTAACAATAAGTAATCCAAACTGCGAGATCTCGTGCCCATATCCTGCAGTACGTAGGCAGCTTTATAAGTTTCTGTAATATAACTATGTTTTATTACAAGCCTTCCTTTTTATGACGAAGCAACAGCCTTTGCTGATTTTTATAAGAAGATCTTATTTGATTATAATTCTTTGAATTTTAACTTTTTCCATATAAAATTTCGTAACCATAAGCGCTGCTTTTTACAAATAAATTCAGTACAGTGCGACTCTGACTCGCGCACGAAGGGTTCCGTACGAACACTAGATATGTAATTTGATACAAACTTCAGCCTATATAATATATAGTTTTGGCATTTTTTTTAGTTTTTGGGGTTTTTTCGGCTTTTCGTTTTGGCGTTTTGCGCGTTTTTTCGGTTTTGGCGATTTTTTTAAGTTTTGGCTCTTTTTTAGGGTTCCGTACACCAAAGGTGAAAAGGAACCCTATTGTTTTCGCTTCGCTGTCCGTCTGTCTGCCTGTCCGTGACACGGTATTTTCTCAGGAACCGTGTGAGCTACGGACCTGAAATTTGGACACAGTATGTAGAACCTTGTCCGCTACAATAACAAATACATGAGAATTAAAAATTAAAGGGTGTTCCAAAACGAGCAACGACAAATGTTAAAATCCCATGTAATATACATACAATTGTATGAACATATGTATATTGACACTTGAAATTTGTAAAATTAGTGTATTTTTATACAGACTACCTACAACAATTAACACTAAAATTTAAAAAAATTTAAATCAAAGGGTGGTCCATCAGTTAATGCAATTTTGACTATGTAATTTTGACAATTTGCTATATCTCGGAAACCGTAAGAGGCAAACACTTGAAATTTTCAAAAACGGTAAAACTAAAAAATCCGAAAATTATAAAATCGCCAAACCAAAAAAAATCGCCAAAAATTAAAAAAAATCACCAAAACGAAAAAAAATCGCCAAAATTAAAAAAAAAATTCTACCACTAAAATAAATCGCCAAATTCGAAAAAATTGCCAATATGAAAAAAAATCGCCAAAATAAAAAAACGCCAAAAATCGAAAAAAATCGCCAAAACACGAAACTGTCGCAAAAACTAAAAAAAATATTTTTAATAAAAAAAGAATCGCAAAAATGAAAAAAATCGCCAAATATAAAAAAAATCGCCAAAATTAAAAAACGCCAAAAACCGAAGAAAATCGCTAAAACAAGAAAATAAAGTGTCAAAACTAAAAAAAGAGCCAAAACTTAAAAAAATCGCCAAAACCGAAAAAACGCCAAAACAAAAAGACCCCAAAAACGAAAAAAAATGCCAAAACTATCTATTATATAGGATGAAGTTTGTATTAAATTACATATCTAGTGTTCATACGGAACCCTTCCTGCGTGAGTCAGAGTCGCACTTTACTGAATTTATTTAGTTTTGACACTTTTTTTTCTCGTTTTGGTGATTTTTTCGGCTTTTGGTGTTTTTTCATTTTGGCGATTTTTTTTATTTTTGGCGATTTTTTTCATTTTTGCGATTTTTTTATATAAGAATATTTTAACTTTGGCGACATTTTCGCGTTTTGGCGATTTTTTCGGTTTTTTCCTTTTTTTTCATTTTGGCGATTTTTTCGGATTTGGCGAATTATTTTAGTGTTAAAATTTTTTTGTTTTAATTTTGGCGATGTTTTCGTTTTGGCGATTTTTTTAATTTTTGGCGATTTTTTTCGGTTTGGCGATTTTATAACTTTGGGATTTTTTAGTTTTACCGTTTTTGAAAATTTCAAGAGTTTGCCTTTTACGGTTTCCAAGATACAGCAAGTTGTAAAAATTACATAGTCAAAATTGCATTAACTGATAGAACACCCTTTAATTTAAATTTTTTTAAATTTTAGTGTTATTGTTGTAGTTTGTATAAAAATACACTAATTTTACAAATTTCAAGTTTCAATATACATAGGTTCACACAATTGTATGCATATTACATGGGACTTTAACATATTTCGTTGCTCGTTTTGTAACACCCTTTACTTTTTAACTCTCATGTACTTGGTGTTGTAGCGGCCAAGGTTCTACATACTCTTTCCAAATTTCAGGTCAGTAGCTCTTACGATTCCTGAGAAAATAGCGTGTGACGGACAGACGGACAGAGTAGCGAAAACAATAGGGTTCCTTTTCACCTTTGGTGTACGGAACCCTAAAAATGATCTTAATTTTTCACACTGGTCTCCTCTGAGTTTCTCTAATTCTTTTTTCTTTCGAAGTGATTTCATAGTTGGAGTCAAATCTCTTTGCAATGAGCGATCTCTTCAGGTTTAAGATTGAGAAATGTTCACTCGGGGCTGAAAACGGAAAAAGGATTTTCACCATGGAAACTTTATATATGTGTATTCTTGCATTATCCTGGTGAAAAAGATATTTTATCTTGCTCAAGTGCAGACCTTTTTCAGGTTATGTATAGCAAAGATGTAAAGGAACCGTATTGTTTCCTACTGTGATGTGGACCTTAAATGTTCACAGAATATATAAAACTTTGGCCGCCACAACAACAAATATATGACAGTTAGAAATTAAAAAAATCTTTAAAGCGAGCAATAAAACATGTTAAAATCCTAATGTAATATACATACACTTGAAATTTTCAATCTTTTGTATTTTTATGCAGAAACTCATACGAGCAAACTCTTGAAATTTTCAAAAACGCTAAAGCAAAATATACAAAAATCAAAAAAAAATTTCGAAACGAAAAATTGCCAAAATAAAAAAGCGCTTAAATTAAAAATATCACCAAAAATAAAATAAATTTCTCAAATACGAAAAAGTATCACTAAAAATTAAAACAGTCGCCAAGAAACTAAGAAAATTTCCAAAAGGCGGAAAAATCGCCAAAACGATATAAGTGTTAAAACTACAAAATCGTTAGAACTAAAAATTAACCGAAAAAAAGCCAAATACCGATAAAATTGCCGAAAAGAAAAAAAGCGCCAAGCCTTAAAATATACCAGGACTAAAAATCAAAATCGAAAAAAAATCGCCAAAAAGAAATAATAACCAAAAGTAAAAAAAAATCGCTAAAAAAATAAAAAAAAATTTTTGACAAAACAGAAAAAAGCACCACAACTAAAAATATCGCAGGAACTCAAAAATATTGAAAAAAATAGCAAAAAACCAAAAAAAATCGCCAGAAGTAAGAAGTCGCTAAAAAAATTCCGAAAATAATCTACAAAAAGATGAAAAGCACCAAAACAACAATAAAAAGTTAGCCAAGCAGCTAAGAAAATCACCAAAACCCGAAAAAATAACCAAAATAAAAAAAATCCGAAACTAAAAAATCGCTAGAACTGAAAATCAACCGGAAAAAGCCACAGACCAATGAAATCGCCAAAACAAAAAAAAGTCCCAAACCTTAAAAATCTCTAGAACTAAAAATCAAAATCGAGAAATATCGACAAAGGACGAAAACTTTCCCAAAATAAAAAAGTCACCGAAAATAATTGACAAAACGAAAAGAAGAGCCAAAACTAAAAGCAAAAGCTAGAAGTGCAAAGACCGAAAAATAGGCAAAAAGAAGAGATCATCAAAATTAAAAAAAAATCGCTAAAAAACGAAAATAATCGACATAACGACGAAAAGCACTAAAATAAAAAAAAATCGCTATAACAAAGAAAACAACTGAAAAAATTGCCAAAAAATCGCCAAAACAAAAATTGGTAAAGTAAGAAATAAAAAATATGCTGGTTATTGAGTTTTTATTTCAACTTTGATATTTGTTGAGCTTCTCATTTGTTTAAATGAAAGTTTATAACATTATAACTCTAGTTGTAATAAGAAATTTTTGAGTAAAGGTTCCCTGATGATCTGCATTAGCAGCAGTGAAATGCACATAGGATCCAGTCAAGACCCTCAATAATCAATTTCAGTGTATATTTAATATAAAAAAATATCTTACTAAATAAGTTAAATAATAATTTGGGATTATTAGTACGTAAACAAATGTTCAACTCAAATTGTAACAACTCGCATAAAAAAAAACACTAAAAATATCATTTTGTTTAACTACAGCCTGAAAATTATGGCTTTTAACAGAATTTCTATAAAAAACATCAAGCATTTTTCAAATTTTGTTCATTAAATTAATTTAGCACAAAAGTAGCTATAGCATACCTTTAGGAGAATTTATTAATTTGGTTGACCGACATTTTAGTACAAAAAAAATCTCATTTATTATTTCGAAAGTCACACGCACTTGCATGTACTTGTATATATTTGAACATTATTCCCAATAATTTGGAAAAATAAAATGCCAGGCCTGTTATTATATCTCTCTTCATGCACTCATTGTAAACAATAACCATCGTGTTTATGCCTGCATTAAACATGCATTAATTACTGCACTTTAAAAGACAAACAGCAAACAATATTTTACACATCAAGTGTCACATGCAGCTGACGATTATTTGGCAACAACAGCAACGATAATTTTAAGGACATTTAATATTATAAAAGTGTCCTTATTTTATAAAACAGAGATTTAAAGTAAAACATCTCTCTCCGGGTATGTTACTCTGAATGGTGTGTCAGCGTTAAATGTATCTCTCGCTATGAATAATAACGACTAGCAAAGAAAGAATAAGCAGAAAGCAAAAGAAGAAAATATTAATTTTGCTATAAATGTTCATAAAGGTTTAATCAGGAGGTAAAGAAAAGAAAATTGCCATATCAACATCATTATCATTTTACAGCACTGCACAGTGGGTCAGTAACTTTAACAAAAACCCAAAAATTTTTGTTACCAGCAATTTTCAAAATTTTTACGCCATTTAATAGTGAATATATGAAAACTAAGGTAGCCCAAAAATTATAAAAAAAATATTTGGTATTGTGAGCGTGACAGGCTGTTTTATTTTAGGAAAAAAAGTGATTTATTTAGATTTGTCCAGAATGTAGTAATCATCTCTCGAGAACTGTCATCGATAATTGGGTGTAGTCTTTTGTGTTAATTTGATAGGACTATATTCTTCAAAGTGGGCACTGCATGGTTTATATATAAAGAGTTATATACTGTTTCCTAGACTACCAAAGTTTAGCTAAATTTTTATTCTAAGGCAAGGAACTTATATCTTCCAAAAAAAAAAATCAGAAGCCTTAAGCCTTACTTCTCATTGGCTTTGATGAAAGCTTTTAACTTGCAAGCTTTTTTTCTTGTTTCTCCCCTTAACACAAAAATTTTGCATACATGTATATTCATTATTATCGACACCTCTCTATTGTTACGAACATGAGTTTATTGTAATTAGATAATGATATTTAAAAAAAAACTACTCGCTGTACACAATCCTTCATACATATTGACGGAAAAAATGTCTATAAATAGTAAAACAAACTGAAAAATATTTAAGTCAATGTCATTTCTTTTTTTTTTTTTTTGTCTTCATCATTATTATGATTTTATTTTTCAGCAGCATTCTTTACTCAACAAGGATTTTTCAACAGAACAAATATTTGCTGCGTTAAAGGCTCTTCTGTGTAATTCAACTGCCACAACATTCCACCCTCTGACTAGATTTTATTTTAATTTTAGAATTAAAATTAAAGAGTCATCATATTTGTGAAGAGGAAAAACAGCATAACAAACAATCTTATAATAAAATCATTATTATAGTATTAAAGTAAACACAATTAAAAGTATTAAAAATAAATACAGCGCAGCACCAGCAGTAAAGCAGATTAATTCTTTAAATAAGAAAAGCATTAGAAAAGTAATTAAAAAGATTTAAAAAAAAAGGTTGAAGCGATTACTTCGGTCTTCCGAAATTGAAGCCCACGATATTTTTTTTTTTTTTTTAATAAAGTCAAGCAAATTTTTATTTCGTCTTGATTTTTAACTTATTTAAAGTTAAATAGCTAAGTTACAGTAGTATCCACTTAGTTGATATTCGGTCCATTAATTTGAGCGCATAAATAAATCAAGTATTCAAAGCTTGCGTCATAGAATCAAGCAAAGTTTAATTTTATCTAGATTGTTTAAGTTTTTTTAGAGTCATCTGGTTAAGTTACAGTAGCTTCCGCTTAATTGCACCCTGGTTGATATATTTTATCGTTTAATCAAATCAATCTTTCGATTTATAGAATTAAATAAAATTTTATTTTATCTATATTTTTTAGTCATTTTTTTAATAAAATGTCAAAGTTACAGTAGTTTCCGTTTAATTGATCCCTGGTTAATTGATTTACTTATGACATAGATTTAATTAAATTAATTTAAATATTTTTGTCTAATGAAATCTAGCACGGCTTTATTTTGTATGTATTTTTCAAATTTTTCAAAGCAAAATATCTCAATTACAGTAGTTTCCTTATAAATAATGCCTGGTTAATTTATATTTAACTGTTTTCGGAATTCAAGCACACGACTTAGGTTTTATAGTTAAAATCAACATTTAGTCTAGATTTTTGAGTTAGAAGCTAAATAGCTAAGTTACAGTAGATTCCGCTTAAGTGGTTCCCCGGGTTAATTAATTTATCAGCTTAATTAATTGATTGTTGCCAAATTTGCTAGCTTAGCTATACCACACACTCAGGGTTACCGTTGATCCGACTAAAGTCGCAATTTGACCCTTTTTTAGAGGTGTGCGACTTTTGTGAGACTTTTTTTTATCACCGACTTTTGCAACTTTCTTAATTTTGTAGGAACTTTTTATTTTTTTTAATAAAGATTCTCACAGAAAACATTTAAATTGCAGTAAATTAAAAATTTCCTTATTATTTTTTATCAAAAAAAAAATCCTCAAAATTTAAAAGCAATTCACAGATTATTGTTATTTATTGCAACTTTGTCACGTGTACAATTTATTTAAGAAATTTTTCGCAAATTTTCAGTAGAAGTTTCAAAGAATAGCTTTAGGAAAGAAAAATTTTAAATAAATAAAAATTGTGGGTTTTGAAGTGCTGTGTTATGAAATATGCATTGTTTCAACTTGATTTTTTGTTGTGTTATGCTTTTTATTAATAAAAAGACGGTAAAAAAGATGTGCAATTTTTATTTTCTCAAACGACTTTTTTGTGCGACTTTATTTTTATAAAACGACCTTTTGTGCGACTTTTCAAAAATTCCTAACGGTAACCCTGCACACACTGTTTAATTGATTCCTGCTTAATTAATTCCTCCTTTGATTGATTGAGGTTGATTTAATTAAACAAACCTCATGATTTTTGTATCATGGCATCAAACAAAGTTTTATTTTATCTACCTGCCAGAGTTTATCGAAGACAATTATATTCAAAAAAAAAAAAAAAACATAACAAAATGCTCAAATTTGTTCTGTTTTTAAAATTAATAGACAGCAGTGCTTTATTTTCGTTTTCCAGCTGCCATATTTATATATAATTCTGATATAAATTTTACTTTAGTTGCCAGTTGGCAGGGCAGTTGTCATCCCTAAGGAAAGATTTAACGATTTTAAATACCCATTTAATTTGGAAAAATATTATCTTGCCACGACTTCCTACTCCCAGAAATATTTAAGAATCATAAAAAGATTGTAATACAAGAAAAAAACTTACAAATTTAATTTAGTCAAGCTTAAAGTATATACGTACTTAGTTCTTCCTACTTTGTTTCGACATGGAATTACTTTAAAAGTAAATTTAGATTAGTTCAAACAAATTATAAATAGAGTTTAGTAAAATCAAATAGGCAAAGCTATGAGATAACCTTCTTCTTCTTGGGAAGAAATTTTAATTTTCAATCCTGTGAAAATGTTTTTGAAAAATATACAAATCTTTTACATAAATTTAAAAAGTATCAAAAAAGATGTTAAACACAATCTAAAACACATATACACACACATAAATTAAATGAATTAGAAAAAAAGTGTGTTCAACGTTAAGTCAACATTTTAGGACTACACCATAAATAAATAAAAATACATATACATGTGCACTTGCATTTAATAAATAAATATGCCCACACATTTTTGCTCAGAAAACCATTCAAATTAAAAATGCGCACGCACACACACATACACACACACATGCACCCATTTACAGTGAGAGAGATATAGAGAAGAGTAGAGCAATTTTATTTAAGTAACGGCTTCTTTATATATTTCACATGCTGTGTGCAAGTACTCAATATTTGTAAGATGCAGACAAATAGTCTGCCTAAAATTTAATGAAGGAAATATTATTTTTATTTTTATTATTATTTATATATTTTTTTAATATTTATTTTAGTGCTCTCAAGATTTATTAAAAAGTTTTTATGTCTATTATTCCCGATTTGCTAGTTTTATGACTCTTAGAACCAATTTCACCAACTCTATATAATATCAATTCATATTAAAATGTCGATTTTCATTAATTTTTGTATGGAAAAATTATTTTTAAATATGAATTGATATATAAATAACTGGGTGAAATAGGCTGTTATAAATATGTATATAAAAGAAGTAAGAGTGCTATTTTCGCCTGTGCCGAATCTTATACACCCTTTACCAAAGTGCGTTTGTAGTATAGAGATACATACATAAGCACATAGTTACTTCTATGTACAAAGAAAAAAATAATAATTTTCAAACCCTAGAATCATAATTTTAAATTTTTTATTACTTATACCAATCTAGTAGTTCTTAAAAAAATATAGAAAGTGTGTTAAGTAAAAAAAGAAAAAAGGAAATTTAAAAAAAATGTTTTATTTAGTTACTTTAATGTCCAGAAAACAAATCATAGTTTCCAGCTCTGGAGCTGTGGTTTTTATTTTTATAATTTTCTATACCAAACTTTTCTTTCCAAAACGTAAAATATATATAATCTATAAAGGAAAAGATAAAAATTAATTAAACTTAGTTACTTTTATATATCAAAAAAGTGTAAGTGTCCCAACCGTGAACTCATAACTTACTTTTGTACAAAAAAAGTTAAAGTTTTCCAACCCTAGAATCGTCTTTTTAATTTTTTTAATTGTTTTTTTTTTATTTGAAATACCAATTTTATTCGTTATCAAGCATAAAATAAGTTTATTTAATAAAAATAGATAAAAATTAGTTTCCGGTAGTTAATTTTTTATATCACAAAGAGTGTAAGTTTCCCAACCCTGGAATCCTCCTTTTTGATTTTTTTTTTGATTTCTTACACCATCTTTTTTTAAGAATATAAGACATGTTTAATTTATAGTAAAAAAGAAAAAATTTGTGTTAGTAAGTTACTTTTGTATAAAAAATAAGGTTTCTAACCCTGGAAACGTCGTTTTAATTTTTTTAATACTTTTAACTTTGAAATACCAAATTCATTCGTACTGAAGTATAAAATAAGTTTATTTTATAAAAAAAAATAAAAATTAGTTTCCGGTAGCTAATTTTTTATATTACAAAAAGTGTGGGTTTTCCAACCCTGAAATCAAACTTTTGATTTTTCTGATTTCTTATACTAATCTCTTTCTTTTAAGAATATAAGATATCTTTAATTTATAGAGAAAAAGGGAAAATTTGCTTTAGTAAGTTACTTTTCTTTAAAAAAAAGGTAAGGTTTTCCAACCGTGGAAACGTGTTTTAAACTTTTTTAAATTGAAATACTAATTTTGTTCGTACTGAAGTATAAAATAATTTTATTTATTTAAAAAAAAATTAAAATTAGTTTCCGGTAGTTAATTTTTTATATCACAAAAAGTTTCAGTTTCCCAACCCTGGAATCATCCTTTTTAATTTTTCTGATTTCTTATTTCTTTAAGAATATAAGATATCTTTAATTTATAGAAAAAAAAGGAAAAATTTGTTTTAGTAAGTTACTTTTGTATAAGAAAAAAAGTTAGGGTTTTCCAACCCTGGAAACGTTTTTTTAATTTTTTAAACTTTTTTCAATTTTTTTTAGTTAGAAATACCAATTTTATTCATACTGAAGTATAAAATAAGTTTATTTAATAAAAAATTATTAAAAACTAATTTTCGGTAGTTATTTTGTATGGCAAAATGAAGTTTAAGTCTCCCAGCTCTGAAACCGTCTGCTCGATTTTGCTGATTTTAAATACCAATCTTATTTCGACCATTTCTGACCCACCAGTCTAAGAACGAAGTCTCTAGCTTTCCTGGGATCCTCGGAAAACCGATTTCACGTACAGACAGATGGACAGACGGACATAGCTTATTCGTCTTCCCTATGTATAAGGATCCAGAATATATATACTTTATGGCTCGCTTATTAATAGTCTGGAAATTACAAACGGAATGACAAGCCTCTATATACCCTTTTACCATTTTTTGGTAAAGGGTATAAAAAGTAACTTTCTAGACAATTTGAATAAAGCTACTGACTGCAAGAATAGGCATTAAAAAATTAAAACTTGGATGTGTCAGACGCTAAAAGGCCTAACTCCACTTTTAGAAAATTTCTCAGTTTTGTTATATTACTATGAAAATTATTGTATTCTTCTATTATTTTGATATTTTCCATTAAAAACATGCAAAAATCGGCTTCGAATCTTATTTGAATTTTTTCAAAAGCTACTCCAATTGACTCCACTATAATTAAACGCATTGCTTTAATCAAGCAAAATTTTCATGTTTTATGAAATTTTATAAAACTAGCTAATGTATCTGTTACGAGAGGATCACCTCTCCTCGCATTTTTTTTTTTTCATTGCAATAAAAATATTTTGTACCTTTTATAATTTTTAAAAATTTTGGAAATCTATTTGCCAAACATTACTAATTTACTCAACTTTTTATTTTGTGCAGTTAGGCCTTTTGGCTCCTGACACATGCAATCATTCACAGTCTCTTAAAAAAACAAATTTTATCATTATAATCATGAATATTACCGCGAAATTCCATTCCCACGTAGGATTCTTTTCTCAACAAAAATAACGCAGGAGTTATAAAGTCAGCTGTTTAGCTTTGCGATATTAAGTTGTGGCAAACATTCCAAAATTGCTAAACAAAAATTGTTGTGTGTGAAGCCAATCACACGAAACTTAAGCTATTGAGAAAAATCTATGTATATATGACCTGCATTAGTCTACTACTGTTTAACCAACCAATTTATAAAAATATTTAAGTATATGAAAGGCTTATAAAATTTCTTATTTATTTTCTGGGCTCTTCATAACACACCCACGTTATTACGAAACCAAGAGCAACATATTGCCGCACTTTTTCATTATTATTAAGTGCAATTGTTGTTAATATTTAAAGATAAAAGTTTAAAAAAAAGCAAACATGTATAATATACTAGAAAATAAAGTTTCTTCTTTCATCTTACAGCATTTATAAAACAAACTGCATTAATAAACTTTAAAAGCAAAAATGACAACATCATTTATTTGTTCAAGAAAGAAAAACAGCAACTTGAAATTAATGTAGAATTTCCATTAAGGCAAAGGCAATGTGACCATGTGGAACATTATTTATATATTATTAAAAATGTAACATATAAGTGTCTTCTGGCTGATAGTAGGGATATTTTTTTAACAATTTAAAATTTTTAATAAGCGCTTCCACAGCAAAAAAAAATTATTTACGAGCAAATATTTGATTAAAATTTATGTTTGAAATTAACGAATAATAAATAATAACAAAAATAGTTAAAGCAAATTTTTTTTGTAATACAACAATTTTTTTTTTTTTTTTTTTTTTTGTAAATTATTCGGTCCTGTTCTGTAAACCGAATCCGGATAAAATTCTCAAAAGAACTTAAATTTAATAAAATCATTATTATATGCATATATAATTTTTTTTATTTAAACCAACAAAACAAAAATTATCTGATACCGAAGCAGGTTGCTAAGGGAGAGACAACATAATTCTCTCCAGATAGACGAATACTTTTGCTGGTAGAGAGACTTTACTTTAATGGCCTGTTTCACAATAATGAGCGAAACTTTCGACTTACAATTTATATTGAAAACAAAAACAAATTTTCATATTTTATTGTTGTTTTCAATATAAATTTTTTAGTCGAAAGTTTCGTTTCAGTTTTCTTTCGTTATTGTGAAACAGGCATTAAGCCATTTTTGGTTAATTTTTTTCTCCTTAAAAAAAATTTTTATTCTCTCATTTAAAATGTATAGTTACGTGACTTTACATTCCAGCTAACGGTATAAGCATTTTTAGTATGAATTATTGTGTTTTTGTATCCTCATCACGGCTGCCAGATTTGACGATTTATCGTCATTTCGACGATTTTTGGTGTCGAAAATAGCAAAATGACGATTTGACGATTTTGCTCTTAAAATTTACGATTTTTTAGAAATCCAAATATTGCAATTCTTTTATAAAAAAAAACGACTATTTCAATTCATGTATTATTTATCTTCTAAAAGATTTTAGTGTCATTTTGCCCACTCTTTATTTTATATTGATATCTCTATAAATTGATATTCTAAAAAAAAAATGTGAAAAAAGGCCAAGTTCCTATAAAAAATTTTGGGCATCAAGACTACTGACACCAAGACTTGGACATGACTTGACTTTCAAACAAAAAAATGTATGTACTGAAATAAATGATACTAAATTCGAATCATTCTCCACGTACTTCCTGCTTATAATTTTTTCGCGAGCTACCTTAGACTTATACATAATATTTGGTTCCCCATTTTCATCTTTAAAGTCAATATCTTCAAATAAGGCAGGCAGTAGCCAAACAAGAAGCTCATGAAGAGGAAATAAATTTTATGTCGGGATGCACGGTATAGGGTTTGATTTTACACCCATGGTTTCTTTGCAAAATTTTCTTAGAATTATTTTTTAGAAATCGAGTTTTTTGTATTTTTCGATGGAAGAAATCTAATGTACAGAAAAATGTAAAAATCACGATTTCAAAAAAAATATGACTTAGGGCATTTCTATATTAAGGTAGCGAGCGATATGTAGATTTTGTTTTTACTATACGATTTTTTTAATTTTTTCTATCTATACCAGAGTCCACCATACCATTGCCCTGAGGGCTCTGCTAGAATTCTGCTTTGCATACGTATACAGCACAACTACATACTAACAAAAATCTAAGGCAAGAGCATAAAACACACAAAAAGAGCAGATTTCTGTCGCATTTTTTATGAAAAAAAAAAATACACCGAGAACACTCAAATACCACAAAAACGATTTAATTTATTTTTTCTATATTATTTATACAAATAAATTATGTAATTCAAATCTTTTTATAACAGCACTTTTTATTGCTATAAAAAAAACAAAATATGTGGAATATGAAATTAAAAAAAAAGTTTTTATTGGCTTAAATATTTTTGTAGATGCTGAGTGTCCAGTATGTATCCGGAAATGGAAAAAAAACCAGTACATACAGTCTTAGGCACCACTACATACAAACGTTCATTCATATAAAATTAACCAATAACAATATTTTTCATATACCCAATTAAACATTTACAAGAGCGATTTTTTCAGTGGAACAGCACTAAACATGTATTAGTTCTGATCTGCTTTTAAGAATTTTCTCTTCTTGGCGACCATTGATCTATACTAATCAACCCGGCCTAGTATACACGTTATGAAATTCATTTTGATTTGTCCGATTTTTTTGACGATTATTTTATATTTTGTCGGGATTTCGACGATTTTTCGATAATTTTATCTGGCAGCCCTGATCCTCATGTACATTTTTTCTCTCTCTCTCTCTCTCTATCTCTTTCTCTCACTCTTTTTTATTGCAGCCAAAAATAAACACTAACGTGCCTACACCAGTGATGGGAATCGGAAATATTCATTTCGTGCCGAATCTGTTTCTAAATAGTGCCAAAATCACTTGAATAGTGCCAAGCCACTTTTTATAAAAATAATTTAAGTGTTGGCACTTGATGTTTATCTATACTATGGTTCTTGAATGATATTTTATTGTGTTAATAATGAAAAAATTTTATGAATATCACAAAAACCACGGCCCATGGCAAGTTTTATAAATTTGTAAATGTTAAAAATAATAATAATTGTTAGCTATTTTTTTTTAATCCAACAAACATTCTTTCGATATAGCGGAATTTTTACGGCTTTTTATTTAACATTTTATATATATTGCTATTTTTGCAAGACATATTGGTAGACTTCAAAAAGTCTGTAAAATGTATTAAAAGGTGCTACGACTTGTAGAAAAACCTCAATTTCTTAAGTATTGTATTGACGTGACGGTGACAAAGGAAATAAGGGTGCTTTTTTCCACACTTAATGAAGAGTGGAGAATAGAAGAAATACCTTGATCGATTCGATAATATTAATTAAAAATTGTTTTTTGAAACTATTTTTTACGTCTCCGATATTTTTCCAAAACTCACTTACACTCAAGCTTTCAGCGTATTTTGTTTCATTTGGATACATGGAACAATATTGTTGGTGTCTCCACTTATAACATGTTCCGCTGCAAACTTTGCAACCAATTCATATAATAGTCCTTGAAGTTATGCTTAGTTTTCAAATATGACACAAAAGAAATGTTAAAAGACTTTATTCTATTTCTAAGTTTTTGATTATTAATAGTTCAATTCCTGCGCCGCAATAAATTTCTTCTCTTGAGAGATGGTGAAAATTTTTTGCTCAAAACATATCGACATAACTAACGAGATGAAAAAAGAAAAAGGACATAAGATGAAAAAAAAACACATTTCGCTTATATCACCAGTCATACTATTTAATATGAATGAAGTTCTATCACTGCATATTATGACTGAAAATTTGATAATATAAAGGAATATTTGGAGAGTTTCCGCTATTCAAGGACTATATTTACAACAGCTCGACGAGACAACAAACGGTTAGTGGAATACATAAGAATTTCATGAACTTTAGAGTTGAAATATTTCTGAATATTTCTAAAATCATCCCTGCGACATGAGCTGTTGCCAATAAATTTATTTATTCCATTTAATAGATCGTCAATGTCTCTCAAAAAGTTTATTTTCCTCATCAGAACCAGTTGTCAGTCTCAAATCCTACTACGTTTTCAATATTTAAAAACGTTATTAATACAAGAAGAGTACTTAATATGGCAAGAAAAAGGGTTTTAATTTTAAAGAACAAAAAGTGCCAGAAAAGGAGCGAGAGTGCCACAGTGCCAGCCAACATCTAATAGTGCCAAAAATGGCACAATTGCGCCACATTTCCCATCACTGCCCTACACATGTTTAGAAGGCAAATGCATTTTGAATTAGTTAGAAACTGTGTGTTTTTATTTGCTTGTATGCGTGTGTGTGTGTGTGTGCGTGTGTGTGTGTGTGTGTGTGTGTGTGTGTGTGTGTGTGTGTGCTTTGGGGTTATACATTAAGATATATAAAAACTTTAACAAAAACAATGCAAGTGTTAAGAAAATGCATTCCCCTACATGTTTACATATAAACTTAACAAAAACAATAACAAGTAGCGAAAAATATAAAGGAAAAAAAATATAATGCTTTTAATATTGCAAATGTTTATTTACTTGCAAAAGAAGAAATATAAATAAGCTAATGCAAAGTATATATAAAGAGCGTACGTTACGTTTCCACCATGACTGCCAACTAACCCAAAAAAATTCTATAAATTTTTTATTAAGAATCTTGCACCATTTAAAAAAATCTTCTGGCACTTGCTGCTACTACGCAAAAATATGCAAAAAAAAAAATTAACCATAATGAAACTTTTTTTGATATGACTTAACTTTAATAAAGGAAGAATTAATAAACTATTACAGTCTTGTTTGAGGAGTCGCAGAACAAAACGTGCTTTTTTCATTTTTCTTAAATGTTTTTTTGATGACTTTGCATTAATTTGGCTAAGTTCTAGTGGAAAAAGTCTTATTAGCGTAATGTTTCTTTCCTTCTCATAGAAAAATTTAATCTTTAAAAAATGATGCAGAGCAAAACGTGCTTTTTTCTTTTATTTTAACAAAACGTAGTTTTTTTCATAAAAATTTATTTATGTTATGTTTCATTACAACTGCAGATGGGAAAATGTCGAGATTTTTTCGAATCACACATATTAACATTTCTTAGTTTTATTACTTGTTTGATTTTTAAATGAAATAGTTGAATCTGGTATACATACATACATACTATGTTTGTTATTTGTAATAATTTGATTTCAATCTGATATTTTAAATTTATTTAATATAACAAGACCACAAAAAATATAGTTTAAAGATGGAAGAAAGACAAAAGATGGTTTGAAATTTAAATACTGAAAGAGGAAAGAAGCATAAATTATCGAGTTAATATTGAAGATTTTGTTTTAAAGATTTTTGTTTGTTATTTCGAATAAACGATATTTCCATATCAAAAATACGCATACCAAAATGCTCTTTTTGCATTTTATTTAAAACAAAACGTACTATTTTTGTTTTATTTTAACAAAACGTGCTATTTTCATATTAAAAGTCCTTTATTTTGTACATCCTTAACAATTATTGTTGCGACTTGTTGTGGTCTGATGCATTTTATAATAAGGAAGGAACTTGTTATATATTCTGGATTCATGCTATAAAATAAGCGGATGAAAATAACCTTTGATTTTTCAACACTTTGAAATAATTGAAAAAGCTGCGAATCCTTATTTACAAAAGCTATTAAGGCTTTATAAAAGGTTTTTAAAACAAATTTTCATACAAATTTTTTTTTAATTATTTGTTGTTGGTTAAGCACATATAGATACAATTCTTTGCTGCTTAAGCAACTAATCAGTAGACTTCAACGAAAATTTAAAAAAGCTTACCAAGATATTTCTTAGGTACGAAAATATTTTAGTTTAATTTTACAAAACGCTATATTTGATGAAACCTTCACGTAAAGAAAAGATAGTGTTGTAGAATGGTTGATAAAACAATATTATGTTCTCTGAAACAAATGTGTGGCCGTCGAAAACTAGTTATTGTTATTTTAAACATTTATTATAGTACGACAGCATTTATTATTGGTTTAGTGTAATACATGCGACGTGAATACATTTAAAAATCATGACGTTTTTACATTTCAAGACTGTTTACGCAGCTCTCTAATACATATATGCATTTATTATTATAAAATAATTATAAATGCTGGAATGTTATCTCATGAGAGCGTGACAATTCGTGCGTGATTATTTAAAAAAGCTCACGCACGATCACGCACGAGTAAATTTTTGTCAGTCACGCTCACGCACTCACGCGTGATTAGTTATAATATTTGATCATGAATCACGTGAATCATGCGTGACTCACGCGTGACACGATAAAATCACGACATTAGCACATCTCTAATTGTAACTATACCGATTTCAGCAGATACTAATCCCAATGTAAAATCAGAGCGCCATCCTTCGTGGGTGATGTGTAGCAGAGTCATAGGCGAAGTAAAGTAATCAATAACAATAAAATGCTACTAAGAACAGCTTTGAAAATTTAATACTTCTCATTGATATCAGAGGTGCTGCAACACTGCATTATTAAAAACGTGCTAAAAGCAGAGTTGTAAAAGAACGAAGCTTTCTTATATCTCTATCCCTTTCCTAAAGAACGTAAGACCTATTAGTAGTAGTAGGCATTCATTGTCTGGGTGTTACTTCTCTTGAAAAATAAAAAATAAAAATAAAATATAAGAAATCTCAAAACGAAAAATAAAATAAAAAAAATATAATAAAATGTGAAAAACTTAAAAAAGCGTCAATACTAAAAAAATCACAAAAAAACTAAAAAATTGCAGAAAACCGCAAAAAATGTCAAAAAGGGAAAAAATCGCTAAATAGAAATAATAGACGTACGAAAATCCTTGCACACAAAGAAAAGATATGGTTGTATAATGGTTGAGAAAACAATATTATGTTCTCTGAAACAAATGTGTGGTCATCCAAAGCCAGTCATTGTTATATTAAACATTTATTTAAATATGATAAACAGAGTAATGTTTGAATTTAATAATTGCATTATCACATCCATAAAAAAGTGTGATATGGTTAGAGTTTAACAATATAGTTTTGTTAAAAATTTATGTCTACAACATAATTTGTGTTATTATTTAAAAATAATGTGATGTAAATAACAATATAATGTTATCCAAAACCATACTATGTTAAGTTTTTAAAAAAATATTTTTCAGAAATATCTGACAATTTAGTATTTCGTTTTTAAGCTATCGGTAGTGCACGGCTGGTGTTAAATAAATTAATAAATAAATAAAGTATAAACAAAAGGGTAGACCAATAAAAATATATAAACATTTGTGTATCTCTTTATACAGGCATGTCTGTATGTCGTGTAAGTATACATTTCTATATATACAATTTATTTCAACAATATTAATTTATTTTTATTTCGAATTTAACGCACAGCTGTTTCTACAATAAATATATGATTAAAAATAAAATAGTATTATTATATTAAATAATATATTGATATGGTTACCTAAACCATATTTTTTCTTTGCGTGTTGTTTTACATATTTGTGGTAATTATATATTTTTCACAAATTTTTTACACGAAAGCCCTCTTAACAACATTTGCCATGAAATAACTCTATTTGGCAATTTATTGCTGCTTTAAATTCAGTTTTTAGTAAAAAATTCAAGTTATTCACATTTTACTCTACAAAAGGCAAAATAAAAAAAACAACAACGCACGAAGGGGAAAATTGTGCGCATTGAACAGCAACAATGCAGCCTGTAGTTAGTTCTTATTGTGTTGGCTAATAAATAAAATGCAGCAACTACTTAAGCAATTGAAACTTATAACTCCACTGCAGCTTATGCAACCTTAAGAGTTGTATAGCGATTGTTGCTAATGTGGCATAAACAAAAAAAATCACTGCCAGTTAGTCTGTTCACTTTTCTTTATCTTTTTTTTTTCTTCTTTTGTCTTGGAGAAAAATAAAAAACAATAAAACTAAAGTATAGTGCGAATAGAGAGCAAGAAAAACCTTTTTGTTTTATAGCAATTGTCTGTGTGTCTGTTTAAATATTGTCTTAGAGCGTGCTGTAATTGCAGTTTTAAAGATTGCGCAGAGCTTTTATTTCGATGATTTTAAGTGGCATTTAAGGTTACTAAAAGATTTTATCATATTTAAACACTGACAGAAAAACGGCTATAAGAAATTTAAAAATAAATACAAAATATGCTGCATAAATTGCTTTATCTGCTCCAACACTTTTCCGTTTGTCATTAAAAGCATTAACTGCTTAAAGGGAGAGATTTATAAGAACGTTTGGCTCTGCAAAAAGTATTTTTGTGATTTTTTGAGGGGCAGGAGAATGGCAAACAGTTGTTGGTGTAAAGTAATTATAAATTTATGTCGAGTGTTTTGGTTTTCATAATTGCTGAAGGACTTTGCAAGAGTAACTTTAAACTAAGGAGTTATTTTAAGAACAATTGGTAATTTATTAGGCAATTAAAAGCAGAAACCAAAAACTGTGCTTAATTGTATTTAATTTTGCAAAGTTTGAGAAATTATCTTTTGAGTCATAAAAATTTTGTGGCTGTGGTGAAAAGTATAACTTATTTTTGTTTAAGGTTTTTAAAGCATCTAAAGCTAAGAATAGTTTATTTGCTTTTCCTTTCCCTTCCCTCTCACGCAAATAAAAAAATTTTCGGCAATAAATTTTAAGACACAAATCGTTTAAATCTTTTGCAAGTTGTTAAAACTCTTTACCAAACTACTGCAAAATAAATTTTAATTTTCTTACATTTTAAAAGCTTTAAAGTTCTTTGAAGACTCAACACCTGTTTAAGAAGACATTAATTTATTTGTTATTGAATCAAGTAGACCACAATTTTAGAAAGATAAGATCTTTTAGCTCGCGATGATTGCCAGTAATTAAGGGATAGATTTGTAGCATATGACAGCATAAATTTTATGCTGATTGCTTAAATTTTTAATTAAATAATTCAAAATGTTTTGAATTGTTTATAAATGGAAATTTATTTTATTCATTAGCAGTTTTAATCTTACTTTGTCTAAATAAGTCTGTTTTTAAGTACTTAATTCATTTATATGTAAATGTAAACTCTGCTTATAACGTAGAAGCTTAAATTTTCTGAAACTGGAAATTAGGAAAATCTCTAAAAAAAAAGTCTCTCCTATTTGACTCAAATCTCAAGAGAAATAATCGACAGATTATTAGCAGTTGATATTATAATATATATATATATATATATATATATATATATATATATATATGAAAAAGTGTATAGTTTCCTTCCTAGCATTTTGTCCTTGTTTCATCACAGAAATAAATAAATTTCAGACTTTTTTTAAAGAAAACTAACAATCAAGCAATGAATGTCTACTATTATTACTAGATGTTACCTTCTTTTGAAAAGGGATATCAATGGAGAAGAAAGAGAGAAATGGAGGAAAGCTTCATTCTTTTACTACTCGTTTTTTTCCTGTCTGAATCAAAAAGTTTTTCATTAGTGATTAATGGTTATGCTTTCTTTGGCACATGGCAGACAGTCTTACTAAAAGAATTCATTGAACAAAAACAAAGCTAACACTCGGAAATATTTTATTTTGTAGAAAAATTTCAGCGATTTCAATGAAAATTTTGACTTTGTAAATACAACATAATACAGTGTATTCTGAAAATAGTCTTGGCAACAGTAAATTAGGACACTGCACACCGAAGAAACTATAAATATATTTCAGTGTAAATTATAAGGAAATTTTTCGCTACCGAATGCAATAATATTTCAACAGATTCGATTCTAGACCCTAATGGGTTATTGACTTAAAAGTTATTTAATTGAATAGCTGTGGACATAATTTTAAAATTCATAGTGTTACATATTAAAAATTCAGTAAAGTGCGACTCTGACTCGCCACGAAGGGTTACGTACAAATACTAGATATGTAATTTAATACAAACTTCATCCTATATTATATATAGTTTTGGCATTTTTTTCGTTTTTGGGGTCTTTTCGGTTTTTTTGTTTTAGCGGTTTTTGCGTTTTTTTGGATTTTGGCGATTTTTTTAATTTTTGCCTCTTTTTTTAGTTTTGACACTTTATTTTCTTGTTTTGGCGATTTTTTTCGGTTTTTGGCGCTTTTTCATTTTGACGATTTTTTTTTTTATTTTTGCCGATTTTTTTCATTTTTGCGATTTTTTTTTATTTAAATTTTTTTTTAGTTTTGGCAACATTTTCGCGTTTTGGCGATTTTTTAGATTTTTGGCGTTTTTTTTTCTTTTTGACCTTTTTTTCATTTAGGCGATTTTTTCGAATTTGGCGATTTATTTTAGTGTTAGAAATTTTTTTTTAAATTTGGCGATTTTTTTCGTTTTGGCGATTTTTTTTTATTTTTGGAGATTTTTTTTTTTTTTTTGGTTTGGCGATTTTATAATTTTCGGTTTTTTTAGTTTTACCGTTTTTGAAAATTTCAAGTGTTTGCCTTTTACGGTTTCCAAGATATAGCAAATTGTCAAAATTACAAAGTCAAAATTGCATTAACTGATGGACCACCCTTTAATTTTAATTTTTTTAAATTTTAGTGTTAATTGTTGTAGTCTGTATAAAAATACACTAATTTTACAAATTTCAAGTTTCAATATACATATGTTCATACAATTGTAAGTATATTACATGGGATTTTAACATTTTTCGTTGCTCGTTTTGGAACACCCTTTAATTTTTAATTCTCATGTATTTGTTGTTGTAGCGGCCAAGGTTCTACATACTCTGTCCAAATTTCAGGTCCGTAGCTCTTACGGTTCCTGAGAAAATACCGTGTGACGGACAGACGGACAGCGTAGCGAAAACAATAGGGTTCTTTTTCAGCTTTGGTGTACGGAACCCTAAAAAAGAAAACCCACAATAAGACAACAACTTATTAATGGCAAACAGCCTTATTCAAAAAACTATTTTACTTAATCCTTAAAGTTCATAGTAGCTACCAAGCACTTTAAGGCTAACATTGCTTTGTTAAGAAATTGTATTCAAAAGACAACTTTAATTATTTTGTGATTAAATAATAAATTCTGGTAACACCACCATGTTCAACAACCATTTCACAGCTTATGATGTACAAAATTGAATACAATTTCATTCGGGTATTCAAATATTTTTTTTATTTTATTAAATAAATTTTTATTATCTTGAAGTATAAAACAACCTAATTTAAAAAATATAAGCTTCTGACATGGAAGCAAAACAGGTAAACATTTTTATGAAGTAAGAATAAAAAAAATATGATGAAAATAGAAAAATTATCCTAATTTATTTTATTCAAACGAAATGAGTATTTGAATATCCAGCTTTTTTCGATTCCTGCTGTATTTTTGCATAATTGTATTTATTTTAATATTTTTTTATGGATTTTGCTACGTATTTCGAATCAGTTGGATAATTTAGTGATATTTTCCATCACATGACAGAAATAATAAATTTAAAATAAGAGCTAGCACTTCTAGCTTCATTTTCAGATGTAACATGAATCAATATGTGCTATATTAAGAAAAATATTTGAGGTACAAAATACACATTTTGTAAATATCAACTTAAAGTAGCCTTAACAAACGTAGGTGCCTACTTTAGAATTTTGATATAATAATTTTTTTTTTAATACAACTTTAATTAAATTTGTTTTTCAAAGCTTTGTTAAGTTTTTTTGAATACGACCCAAAATATCTACAATAAATCAACTTAATAAGGAATACAACAAAATTATTAACTAGGCTCTTGTTATCGAGTCTAGACTGTATTATTCATTTGCATTCAATTCTTGTAATGCAACAGAGGCGTATGACCAACATCTCTTTGAATTTTTAAATATTAATCATACGCCATTATTGCATTCAAATGTTAAGAGCCATTTCACACTATGCCTTTTTAGCCTGCCTTGTATCGACAATTTTCTTTTAAACCCCCTACGAAAAGTCACACACATTTACATTAAGCCTTTTTTATTCATGTCTTTTTGGCATTTATATACTCGTTTAATGTTGAGAGTACGAAAAAGCCAAAGAGAAATGTCATAAATCCCCTCGAAATTTCATTTTGTGCATTTTGTTCTACCCCGCAAGCTTCTCACCAGCTCTCACCATTAAACTAACACAGCCTGCCTGCACAGGCAAGAAGAAAAGGCACAGTGTAAGGGCTCCGTTACCCGACTGTAGAAATAGCAGATGTAAGGTAAATGTAAATGTAATGTAATTATAAACGTGTCATGTGTTTTCGACAACAAAAACAAACTTCTTTGTGAACACACACATACATACTAATTTCATTGTGCCCAGCAAACACGCATTTTTGATTTTATATTGCGAGCTATTTGAAGTCAAACGCGAAAATTCATATACTTATATATAATATTTAAATTCATGAAATTCATTTTGATTGAAATTTACATACATATGTATACGGACATACACACGAGTATGTATGTATGTATTAGAACTTATAAGTAAATAATATATAAAATAGTAATGTTTTAAATAATCCAAGATTTTTTTAATAACTTCGCTGAAACTATTTTAATTTACTTTCTTTTGATGGCAAGATTTAGCCTGTTGGAAAAAAACTAGTTGAGCTTTTGAAATAACACCTTTTAGAACGAAAATGCGCCTAGAGGTTTTGAAAATTATTATTATTATTTTATTTAAATGAACTCAATTATAATAATTTTAATAGCAGCTGTAACGCTCAACCGTATTATTTGTCATTGTACATTACCAGAACAGGTTTTGAGCAACTTCATCGGAAAGACGAAGTATTTAGCTCTTTAGTTTCCAAGAATGTGTATGCTTGCAGTAGCACCTCAATCAAATCTTTACTTTCTCGTTTTATCCTTTTCTTATTAATGTTCGTACCTACTCATAATAATTTAGTTTTGTTTACAAACAATATCCATATGTATATTTTTTAACAAAAATACATACATATGTACATATACAGGACTTTTTGTTTGCTGGGTGTTTATCAGTATAAAAAAATCATATAAAATGGAAAACAGCTGTTCGAAACATTGATGAGAGTTCAACATCTTCACATTATTTTTGATTGCATGGAAAAAGTACCAAAATTATTTAAATGGTATCAAATCATTATTTTATACTTACAAACATTGTAATGACTTTGACATTTGGTGAAATTACAATTTAAGCTTCATACCCGTATATACATATTTACATTACAACGTATTATAATTATAGAAAATATTTATATTTTTATTATCATTATAATTATTATGATTATACGTACCTATATTTATTTTTATTGGTATTATTTTTAAACAAAAATTCTTTTTTGCACGCTTGAATGTATGTTTGTACGTACATGTGTATGTATATTTTACAAAATCATACACATGTATGTGCATATACATATGTGTATGTATATATATTAACAAAAAATAAACACATACGATTTGCAAACTCTGGTTAGATTTTATAAAAAAAACTTTTTTAGAAAACTAAAATTATTAAATATGCCATGTAGTCAAAAGCTTAAATTATTAAAAGAAACAAAAGTACCAAATCAGGGCTATTGTGCCACATTCTCATTCAATATACATACATCCCATCACTGTCTACAAATGTCACGACGTAACGTCGTCATGAAATTCTATTTTCTGCATTTTCAGACGTTACATTTACATGCCATTTCAGTCAGGTAAGCGTTTGCATAGCTTTTTATGCAACAGATTCGATCAGCTGACACATTTACATTTACAGTTCTACATTTACAGTCGGGTAATTCTGCCTTAAATTGCGTCTTACAGAATATTGTTTCAAAACATTTTGGAGCGGGGGCGTATGATTAATATTTTTCATAGACTAGCTATTTATTTAAAGCCTGCTTTTAGGGAGTGAGCAGCAATTGATAACACAAATGGAGCGGTGGCGTATGAATAATATTTTATAAACAAGAATCCTCATAAGCTTAGGTGTTTATTTAAAGCCTACTTTTAGGAAGTAGCATGCATTATTTGTAATACCGATTGCATTATTCTTAAAAAAATGTTTTGCTTTAAAAAAAGTATTATAAAAGATATTTCGTAAGCAATCTGTTTTATAAAATTTTATTATTTATTAATTAAAAATATGTATTATGAATAAAATCCCTAAAATTCAATACATATATAACACTCGAAACATTTATTTTTCTTGCTTTTATTGTAAATTTTATTTTCAGCCTCCAGCAAAATAGGATGATGAGTGTAAAAATTATGAAAAATGACAAAAATCTAACAACAGAATCAATTAAGAATACAAAAGGCAAAATTCAAATATTTTACTATTGCAACAAAAGAATATAGAAAAGAAAAAAGAAATTATTGATTTATTAATAAATATTGGCTAACAAGCTTTTATTAAAGAAAAATAATAATATGTATGTGTATGTGTGTACATGAATACCACAAAATAACAGTCAAAACTGTTTCCCTAATAACAACAAATGTAGCAAAAAACTTTTTTCAATAAAACACAAACTCTAATTCAATGGGAAAATGTCAAACTGTTGTTACTGCAACAAACGTTTACTTGTAAAGAAAAAGAAGAAAATAATTAAATGAAATGTAAAACATTTACACTATATGAATAGTGAGAGAAAAAAAAGTTAAAGATACCGCAAAATAAAAAAAAGGAAGCATTGAAAAAGTGTTGTATAAAAAAGCGTAGCAAAATAAAACTGCAATAAACCAACATTATGCGGCTGACAAACTGCAACCACTTGACAACGGCAGCAATAATAGAACAACAACAACAACAGCTGCTGAGCACAAACACAGCTATAACAAAAGACTGTACATTACACAAAACACAAACTACAAAAACCAAATCATTAAAAATATGCAACAAATCACTGTCAACGCTCACAACTGTTATAAGCGAACCGACAATAGCAACAACTATGGCAGCTAGTGCTTGTGCAGTTGCAGCACAACAAACATCCACACGAATACCAACAACGAGCATAGAAAACTTTGCAACAACAGCTATAAGTTGTTGTTGTCGCTGCCGCTTCAAGCAAATGCGCTGGTGGCTGCATAAACGCCGCTGTTTCTCTCTAACCGCCACCTTTTTATTATTTTGCCTCTCCACAATTTTTCAAGCCTCACCCGCACTCAACATACAAGCCTCCAAGTCGGACATTTATAAAAATCTACGCCTGGGCCATCGCATAGTTCAGACACGCTACGGACGTTTGCATGGCCTCATACTGCCGCTGGACAATTATCGGTTTTTGCGTTCGGTTGAGGTTTTCCTGGGAGTTCCATATGCAACACCACCCACCAAGCAAAATCGGTAAGTTTGTTATTTATTCTTTTTTTAGTAACACCCAGCAACAATAACAATCAGCTTTGAAGTAAATAATCAGGAAATTTTGCTGGAAACTGAAAATAATTGAATATGATTTCTAGGTAGTTGCTTAGAAACTTCACGTTTTTTCTAAGGACTAGAAATCGAACAATGGCTTTTTGTGATAAAGCTTGGAATTTTAGCGGATATATTATTATTATTATTATTGTTATTCAAAGGGCATAAGCATCTTGCTTTCAACTACAATTTTTTTAGCTGAAATAATCAATGAAGCAGATTATCTAAAGGAACGAATAAGGCCAATTATTTTTAATGATGAGAAATTGTATACTTCAGCTGGAGTCATCATGTTAGCTCCAAGAAATTTGATTCTGAGTGCCACTACCACCGTACAGTCAGTCACAGAGAATATGCTACCTCGTTTTTTTAGTTTCGTAAAGTCTACGTTCTTTGGTTTCAAAGTTTTTAATGATAAACTAATGTTGTTTGACACCTCGATGCTTGGTAAAGCAGTACCTTAGTACTCTAAGATCTTTTTTTTTTTTTTGTCCATAAGCAATAACTTTTGGGATTTGTTTCGGTATAACGTAATTAATCGTTTTGCTTGTTTTACTCCGGGATCTGATTTCCTTGCAAATGCCGCATATTCGGGGAAAAACGGAAATTTCACGCATTAATATAAAAAGGTATAAGTACCTTTTAACGTTAACGTAGTCTTAATGAGCTATTTGTGTTGCCTAGACACGTTCAGATCATATTGGTTTGTTCTCAAAAGTTGTTCAACTTGACCGTAGCTATAACTTTTTCCAACATTGTTACCAAAAAATCAGCAATTCCTGTAAGTTATTCCAAAAAGGTGCAAAAAAATGTTTCTTAATTTTTGGTGAAAAAATGTCGGACGAAATTATTTATTTGTCATAACATGTTAACAGAATTTTTTAGGCCGACTCTTGGCTACATTGTTGTCATAAATAATTAACTGGTATCATCTAGTCGGAATAAGCTGTTGGCCTTAAGCTGATGACACCATTTTTTGGGGGCTCACTGATTCTCGAAATCTTTGGCGGAGGCCCATAAAAAAAATTGGTCAGAAACACTGCCTAGCTGAGTAAAGAGATTCACTATCCTTTGATAGTACTATCGAAGCTGTCCAGCTCGTGTATTATTCCAAAAGTCTTAATTATTTGCCGTGTTTTGAACGCTTAACGACTTCAGCCGATACTTTTATTTCTGTTGCTTTTGTCAGTGCTTGAGATGCTTTTATTATAAAAATAAAAATATCATGATTTTTTACAAGTGACTCAGCCACGTGTGAGTCACGTATGAGTCACGTGTGAGTTACGCATTAAAAATGTGTGAGTCGCGCATTAGCCAAGTGTGAGTCATGTATGAGTCCCGCATTAGTCACATCTGGGTCAACCATTAGTCAAGTGTTAGTCATGCATTAGTCACGTGTGAGTCACGGGCCAGGAGACGTGTTTGCTTATGCTAAGTTTCGAATTATGCAATTAATATACAGAAAGGAAAAAACAAATAAAATTTGTTTTTGAGTTCCCGGCAATTCCCAAAAAAATTTTGCAAAGTCCCGAAAATAAAATTATTTTATTTATTATTTTATTGTTTTTCGCTTACTCTTCTTATTTTCTCCGGGCGCAGATAATACTTTTGGAAATATTTAATAGCATATCATGCCTTAAGGTGGCTTGAGAATCTTTTTGGTACCAGATTTGGAATTTGAGAAAAAAATTCTTAAATGTGTTATTTATAAAAAATAGGTCAACTATGAAATTATCTGGTTCCTTTAATAGCGAAAATTTTTAACAAAAAACTTTTCGTGTAATAATTGGTTTGAAGTGGTTCTATGATATATGTACATATATCATGATTTGTTGCACGTGAGTCACGTATTGAGTCACGTGTGAGTCACATGCAATCCAAGAGACTTGTTTATGTAAAGTCTCGACGAAAGCTTTGGCAAATGATGCAGTTAAAGCAGAAAATGTAAAAAACAAATGAAAATTTTTTTTGAGTTCCCGGCAATTCATAAATAAATTTTGCGAAATCCCCAAAATGGATTTTTTTCAGTATTTTTTGCTGTATTCTTCGTATTTTTTTGCTGGGAGCAGATGATTTTTTTTTTTTTAATATTTATTTTCATGTCTGAAAGCGGTATGATAAATCCTGCAGCCAAAAGATTTATCATGCCGCGTTGGAATTTGAAAAAATAGTTCTATTTCGAAATGATCTGGTTCCTTCAATAAGGAAATTTAAAAAAAAATTCTTTACAAAATTCCTTATAGTATTACATTTTAAATAAATATAAACATAGGATTGACATTTCAGTAAAAAAAAGGATTATAACAACGAAATAGTTAACCCTCTTTTTTCCTGCAAAAAAAAGGACGAAAAATGAATTTTTTTGCAGGACTTAATTATGCTTTTGATACCAATTTTTCTTAAGTCTTAAAAGTTTTATTTTAAATCCCTAATGAGATTCCTTTAAGAAATTAAACAAGGTTTGACTTCTAATATTTTATTTATTTTTTTTAGAATATTTCATAAACTGTAAGCGAAACCCCATAAACGTAGCAGTTTTTTTGTAGCTCTTGGATGGAAAAATCTATTCGCACAAAATCTTTTTTATCACAACAAAAACATTAACTTGGCAACGGTTTAAATTTTTCATTAACCCGAGGTGGCCGTTTTTTGGGTTATGTGGCTCCGCTCCCTTTAAATATATATATAGTCCAAATTATAGACTTAAAAATCTGTGATACCTTTTAAAAATGCTGTATGAAGTTCCATAATAATCATTTAGAAACTGCAGAATTATTTGAATTTTTTTAACAAAATTACCCACTGTGCACTGTCGTGGTGTGAGAATATTTGGTTATCCTTTAAAAGAATGGAAATTAAGGAATAAGCATTATCCTTGGCTTTCTTTAACAAATGAAAAGAGTATCTTATTATCGCCAGCGATAGTGAGAACTCGTAGCTCGTAAAAACCTTTTTCACACTTCAATACTTTTCGCACACGAAGATCTCATCCTTTTACTTAGCGCATCAGTATCGGCGTTCTGATTATTTCACCAAATACTGAATGCGTAACGTAAATTGTATAGATGTTTTAAAAAAATTTGATTTCCAATAAAATTTTTACTTTTTCCATAAGAAAGACATCATTTTCAATAAAACATAAATGCTGAATGAAACATCGAAAAAACCGTTGAGCTCAGCCCAATGAGGCTTTTCGTAGATGTATTTAAATCATTTCATAGCTGCAGAAAGGGTTATGGCAAATTTTTATTATTTATTTATATGTCAGTTAACGCTATCTCCCACCATAATACGAGCCTACAGCTTATGTTTCAGCTATTCAACTAAAAAAGTTTTGCTGAAAATTCCAGCATTAAAACTCTGCAGAGAAATTCTAGCTTATGGCCATATTCTTGATAAATATTTCACATTAAGTTTAGGATTTACAAAAAAAAATTAAATTTGTTAAATTATCTAATCTTTTCAACTATAACAAAAAAAAATTGTGACTTCAAGCTATACACACATAATATTAACGCCAATTATAGCCTTGAATTTAAATCCTTTTTTCTGAGCAGCAATTGGGTTGTTGTCAAATTTCCTGTCTGCCTTTTTATATACGTTTTTTACTCCTCAAAGCAAGCAATTTTATTAATCTTTTAAACTTGTTTACCCTTCATTTGTAAGCCTGAAACCTTGCCATTTTAATTTTCATTTCAAGTTATCACAAGAAATCTTGAATGAAAAAAATAAATACAAACAAATTTACAAAATTACAAAAGCCTTTCAGCACCATGATATATATCTAGGATACCCGCTAACAAACAATAACTTTATTACCACAAAAGAAAATATCTCTATGTTTTCCGTTACAAATAACTGAAATATTTTTGGGTGGAGAGGAAAAGACTAGAGATGTGCACGTGAGCGTTTTTTGACTCACGACACGCACGCTCACGCAGAAAAATATTTTACTCACGCACTTTCACGCACGAATGCTATTGAAAATTTTCACGATCACGCACGCTCATGAACAAAATATTCTTAATCACGCACGAGTGGTTTACAACTTATCACGATCACGCATGCTCACGAAAAAGTATGTAATCCAATTTGTATCTTTTTTTGGGTTGAAAAAAAAGATTTTTACACCCACATATGTATGCATGTATGTATGTACATATGTATGCACGTGTATATGTAAAATTTACATTGCACAGTGGGGACTTGTACAAAGTAAATGGCAATAAATAAGGAACTTCTAAACTACTGATTGGATTTATATGAAACTCCAACATTCGTAGAGGAGGACTTAGGCTTTATAACACATGTCATGACAGCCTTCTGGCTTGAGCTGGACATGAGTTGCAGTGGGCCAAAGTTGACTACCTGGGACTCAAAAAAACTTCCGAGGCTTGTAACTTTTTTAAAAATTATCCGAATTTTACCGGATGAAACATTTTAACATAAACTTGAAGTTCTTAAGAAATAATTTCCCAAGATGTGTTTGATATCTCTCATGAGATATTTTACTTAAGACAAAAAAAAATTTTTTTGCCTTTACCTTTTTTTAGTATTTCGCCTATTACTTTTTAATTCATTGTTGGATTTTAAGTTAAATTTTTGAACAAATTTTATATAAAAATAGGAACAAAATTAACATATTCATTCGTCAAATCGGGAAAAGGCTAAAAAATCCAAATTTTAAAATTTCCCTGAAAAAGGCATGTGTTTTTTTAAGTACATATCTTCATTATTTTCAGTTTTTTAATTTTTTAATTACATAGCGCTAAGGACAATGCATTAAGAATGTGCTTAGAGCCAATTATTTTGTATTTTGGACATGTACCCTACATTCAGCAATGTCCTAAAATAGTAAATTTTAAAAATATTTTTTGTGTGTAAGCGGTTATAAAAAGTTGTGAAGGTAGATTTTGAAAGATTCAACTATAAGATTTTATTATGTAGATAGTTTTAAATTTAAGAGTGCATTTTCATAAATGCAGATGTACTCGTAGTTTTTCTGAAAAAAGTCGAAATTTAGGGAAAATATTGTTGTGTACATTAAAAAAAATATATTAAAATAATTTTATTTTTCTATATTGGTATATTTGAATTTCATATGAGTCAGTTTACTACGCAATACACAATCTTGTGCAAATGGTCTTCCATCGTAGCATGTACAAAATGGTATAGAATATTGATACTGACTTATTCATACTGAGAATTCGTGCGTGATTATTAAAAATAGCTCACGCACGATCACGTAATTTATTTTTAAGTCACGCTCACACACTCACGCGTGATTAGTTATAAATTTGATCACGATCATGCGTGAGTCACGCGTGATTCACGCGTAACACGATAAAATCACGACATTTGCACATCTCTAGAAAAGACCTTTAAATGGTTTCATTCTCTTTTGTGTTTTGTAACTAAATCATTTAATCAAATCAAAAGTGAACGTATAAAAACTCTAGTTTAAATAAAATGACCCCTCAATTAAAGGAAAACGATGATAATTGTGATTAAAACAAAAACAAGTAAAAACAACAACAAAATCTGTAAAAACAAAAAAGTATAAGATTATCACATTTCTGTACACATATATAACTATTATACACGCAGAGAAAAACTATAGATAAAGTGACCATAATCAAAAATAAACATTTTATCATTAAATCACATGTCTTCGTACTAAAAAATATATATAGACAAAACAACTTTATATCAAAACAAGTAAGAGTGCTATATTCGGCTATGCCGAATCTTATATACCCTTTACCAAAGTGTGTTTATGTAGTATAGAGATACATACATAAGCACATGGTTACTTTTATGTACAAAGAGAAAAATAATAATTTTCAAACCCTAGAATCATAATTTTAGATTTTTCTGATTACTTATACCAATCTAGTAGTTCTTAAAAAAATATAGAAAGTGTTTTAAGTGAAAAAAAAGGAAATTAAAAAAAAAATGTTTTAATTAGTCTTAATGTCTAGAAAAAAATCATAGTTTCCAGCTCTGGAGCTGTGGTTTTTATTTTTATAATTTTCTATACCAAATTTTTCTTTCCAAAACGTAAAATATATATTAACATTTTTCGTTGCTCGTTTTGGAACACCCTTTAATTTTTAATTCTCATGTATTTGCTGTTGTAGCGGTCAAGACTCTACATACTCTGCCCAAATTTCAGGTCCGTAGCTCTTACGGTTCCTGAGAAAATACCGTGTGACGGACAGACGGACAGCGTAGCGAAATCAATAGGGTCCTTTTCACCTTTGGTGTACGGAACCCTAAAAAGTACTATTGTATGAATGTTTGTGGTATATATTGCGTACACTCAGCAAAAAATAATGGTAAAACATCATCATATTATGATTGAAGCCTAACTCTTTTTTTTTTTTTTTGAAAAAAAATAAAAAATAAGCTAAAACTTTATGCTTAAAATATAAAAAACATTACAATGCATGATCAGAATATGATTGAAGATCATCTTAAAGACTACTTAATTGGAACAATCGCGAATTGTTGCAGCTTTCGCACCAATTTTACTTTACAATATACTCGTAACAAGGTTTCTTCTATATGTCATGTATATGTCTTGTCCATGTCTTGTCTATATCTTGTCTATCTCTTGTGTATGTATTGTATATTCCTAGTCTATGTCTGGCCTATTATGTCTTGTATATGTCTTATTTATGTCTTGTCTATGTCTCATGTATGTCTTGTCTTCGTCTTGCCTATGTCTTATCTATGTCTTATATATGTCGTGTCTATGTATTGTTTATGTCTTGTTTATATCTTGTTCATGTCTTTTCTATGCCTTTTGGAGCCCTGCGTAAATATTCTTGAAATGTAAATACGTCTTGCTTTTTAAATGTATTGACGTGTCATATATTATAATAAACTATCAATAAATGCTGCTATATAAAAGCAAAGCACCATGAACGTAGTGATGTTTGTGTATATGAGTATATCTACAAGCGATTTCGCGAACAGTTATTTTTCGTAACAAACACTCCAAATACCACAAGAAGAAGTAGTGGCCTCATCTGTACCTGGATTCATTCATATTTATTATATATTCATATTTATCGACATATTTATTCACTTGCGATAACGATAATGTGATTCTGTAATTTCTTTTTTACGATAGTCTGTCGCTTTATCTTATTCACAATTTAATTCATTATTATGTGGTAGCTTTGTATAGAAAATGTGAAAATAAGCGAAAAGCACAAAGAATACTAAAGAAAAACTCAACAAATTTGATTTTGTGACTTAATTTTTTTTCTCCAACCGACAGCGAATATCGTTTAAATATGTCACTGAATAGCAAAGTCTATAAATTTTCGTTATATTTATTAGATCGATACTATTATCGTAATAAAAGTTACTGAATCCAGGTACTGGTTACAAGTACTGATAACAACACACATCATGATGGTGCTGCCATTGCAGATGTTTTTGACTTTCAGCATTGTTGTAATTTTCCGGGGCAGTGCCAGGAAACTCCTGCGATTTGTGGGGATTTTTCACTTAATTTTTATTTTGGAATCTCCAGTATGGTTTGTTTCTTTGCTAAAAGCTTCGTACTGTAATGTCTTTTCTTTGTCTTGTCTATGTCCTGTCCATATCTTGTCTATGTCTTGTCTATGCCTTATCTATGTCTTGTCCATGTCTGGTATATGTCTTTCCTATATCATGTCAATGTCTGGCCTATGTTCTTCCACTGTCGTAACTAGGCCAAGGCTGTCGTTTGTTTAATTTTTCTCATATTTATAAGAGGGGTACTCCCTCCAACAACAAACAATACAAACTGAAATATATGCGACTTAGGGCTAATAAATCAGTCAACGATTATATGCATTTTATTTTTAAATCATGTTTAAACAAAACATTTTGTTTCTCACCGCACAATTAAATCAAACTTAAACAGCCAACATTGTGCATTTAAGTGTTGTTTAAGTTTTACAAACACACCATATGTTTTGTGCATGTGTGTGTTTTTTGAACATCATGTGGTCGTATTAAAAAGAATTTCGTTTAATTTTCACATATATACAATAAGTGTAACATATATTTTCATATCATGAAATATATAAATAGAAAAATGCATTCTGATGCTATTTTTGTATCATAAAATGTGTTTTTTGCTATCTCATTTTTTCTTACAAATTGAAAAATCAACTTTCTTATTTATATTGAACAGCTGTTCTTTGGAAAGCTTTCCATATTATTTGGAAATATTTTAGTGCTACCATACTCTTTCAACGTAATTTGATAATAACTTTAATTAGCCACTGAAACAATGAAAGTGTATTTAAATACATTTTAATTTTGTATGAAAATTAACTTAAAATATGTTTAAATATTCACTGATTTATTAGCTATTAGTTATCAAGCAGTTAATTAGACTACAAGTTTCTTTTTTTGGCAGTAAGCTTACTTTTGAAAAAGAAATTTAAGGTGTTTTATTTTAAAATATGACGCTCATGAGTGTGCATGTGCTTGCATTACATCTCCAGCAAAAAAGTTTAAGACCAGTTCCACAGGTTTACCAATTTTATTACATACCAATCACTACAGGTACTGAATTTAATATACTAAGGCTGTTGTTTATACCAAAAGTTGTTTAAGACAACCTATTAAGCCCATATTATTCAGTTATGTGCATGACTTCCGTTTTATGACAACCATGTTTTAAATTAAGGAAAAGAACCACTTGGAGCTCAGTTCATCAATACTGTACCTAATGATTTGTATTTTGAGTTTTTGCTGAGTCTTTATAAGCTTTTTTCTCTCTGTGTATCAAGTATTTTGAGTTTAAAAGGAAAATAACAAATTTAGCCAATTTAAAATACCTTGCGTATATTTTCGGTCAAATTGTGTTTATCTCTTTAAACAAATAAATATGGCTTCTGCTTGGCTGACTGTTATACCAGTAATGATGGATGTTTGTTTATTTAGTGGATGTTGTTCGTTTTTTTTATTTATTTCTTTCCCTCTTGTTTCCTTTAATTTTTGTTGCTTCTCCTTAGGCCTAAATATATGATAAGCTTAACAGGAATTTTTGCCTGCTGTTTCTTGTTACACGAATTTTTATAGGTATACATAAAAAAAGTTTATTGCTTTTTATTGTTTGTTAACGAATTTAAAAACTCCTGTAATTGCGTGTGAGACTAACACACAAATAGAAAGTAGTTGGGGGGGGGGGGGGGGGAAGCAAAACAGCAACAAACTTTATACAATCAACAAAATTTTTCTAACAATTTTTCTTTTCCTTTGTCAGCAAAACGAAAATGAAATAAAACATGACTGCTGCAAAGTTTGTAATAAAACTTAAATGAGTAACAACAGCTGGTGGAATTTTTTTTATTGCTCAAAAAAAAATCATACAACAGTCAGTTGCCCATGGCTACAAAAGTGAAAAACAAGGTCTTAGAAATAAATACATTTTCTAACGTCAAAGAGCATAAGTTCGCCCTTGATAAAAAGAAAAACATGTTAATTTAAATTAAAAGTATAATAATGTGTTATTCCTGCTGGAAGCATAATATGATTAAATACATAAAACTTTCAACTCGTTCTTGTTCTATTGAGTATTGTGCTAAACAGAACAGCTGTTGTTGTCGTGCCACAATTTGTTTACCATCAACTTTGATTGCGATAATAACAACAACAAATACGCAAACTGTTTATTGCAATGAAAACAACATATTAGAATAACAGTTTGTTGTTGTTGTTACTTTAAGTAATAAATTTTACTTGTTTAAAATTATCTCTCTCTCTCTCTCTCTCTCTCCCTCTTAACGAGGCAAGTTTATCACATGTAGTCCATGGAAGTTTTGCTTACTCCAGTGGTAAAATGATTAATTACATAATTGTTTTATTTTAACAGAAAATTAGCAACTGCAATTGCAATCCAAGGCTGATTGGTTTTAAAGTTTGTTTTTTTATAAATACTTGATAATTTAATTTATTTATTTTCTTTTACTCTGCAGATTTAGTCCTACACGTGCACCAGCTCCTTGGGATGGAATACGTATATCGGACACATATAGTCCTGTTTGCCCACAACGTTTGCCAAATATACAAAATGAAACGGCTGCATTGGAGAAAATGCCAAAAGGACGTTTAGAATATTTAAAAAGACTATTGCCACATCTAGAAAATCAATCAGAAGACTGTCTATACCTAAATATATTTTCACCCATCAATGGTGAGTACAATGACACCTGACACAGTTCTTCTTCTTGTTTGCACTCAGATTTCAGATCTTTTAGATTTTTTGTGCTTCCAAAGCAAATTATTGCACCGAAGCCAAAAAAGAAACTAAAAAGCAATGTACATAAATGTTAAAAGTACATAATAATTTTATGTGCCAAAAGCAATATTGTCAATATGGACTAAATAGTTAGATACACACGCATACATACACACATACATGCATGTATGCTCGTATAATTTAACAAGGCTCTTCCTTGATTGCTTATTCTCATATCCAAATGTGCACGTATGTGTGTGTATTTTGCTTCTTACTTCCATATTCGATTTTATGCAGAGGATTAATGAACATTGCCAAAGCCAAATAATGTTTTTCATATAAACTAAATTTACAACTAACACATACATACGAGTATACATACATACATATACACATGCTGACCCAGCCATCTTAAGCTGTTTGCTAGACATTGGTGTTGATTAATTTTGTTCTTGATTATTACTTTTTTACACATTTTCGCACATGATCGTCTTTTAATTTTGGAATGTCTAATATGCAAGTCCTAAAAAAATCTTCTACTGATTACTTGCAAAATACAAAAACAATCATGTTATACTTTGTTTATCTTTTTGCAAGTTTTTACCAAACACTCGTCTTTCAATCTTGCGACAATCACATGACGATGATTAAAATTTTTTGTTATTGTTTTAGTTTTAAAGTAAAAAAAATTACTAAAAAAATTCCACTATTTGAAGATAAGAAAGATACTCGTCGTTCAATATTGCAATAATTAATTGACGATAATTAAAACTTTTGTTATTAGTTTAGTTTGAAAGTAAATAAATTCAGTAAAGTGCGACTCTGACTCGCGCACGAAGGGTTCCGTACGAACACTAGACATGTAATTTAGTACAAACTTAATCCTCTATAGTTTGGGCATTTTTTTCGTTTTTAGGGTTTTTTCGGTTTTTTTGTTTTGGCGTATTTTCGGTTTTGAGGATTTTTTTAAGTTTTGGCTCCTTTTTTAGTATTGACACTTTATTTTCTCGTTTTTGCGATTTTTTCGGTTTTTGGCGTTTTTTTCATTTTGGCGATTTTTTTTATTTTTGGCGATTTTTTTCTTTTTTGCGATTTTTTTCTTTTTTGCGATTTTTTTATATAAAATTTTTTTTAGTTTTGGCGACATTTTCGCGTTTTGGCGATTTTTTTCGATTTTTGGCGTTTTTTTTCATTTTGGCGACTTTTTTTTAATTTTGGCGATTTATTTAAGTGTTAAAATTTTTTTTTAATTTTGGCGATTTTTTTCGTTTTGGAGATTTTTTTTTAATTTTTGACGATTTTTTTTTTTTTTTGGTTTGACGATTTTATAATTTTCGGTTTTTTTAGTTTTATCGTTTTTGAAAATTTCAAGTGTTTGCCTCTTACGGTTTCCAAGATAAAGCAAGTTATCAAAATTACATAGTCAAAATTGCATTAACTGATGTACCACCCTTTAGTTTAAATTTTTATTTTAAAATTTTACTGTTAATTGTTGTAGTCTGTATAAAATTTTTTTTATATATTTTTTTAATACATGTATTTATTTATTGTATCTTCAAATATGAATTAACAATAAGTATTCAAATCTTACAGCCTAACCCACGATGTCGATCGACTGACGACAAGTCACTCATTATAGTTCGTTTGAGCGACCCACTAACTATGGACTTGTCGGTCGTCGGGCTTTACGTTGTTAACGTAATGCATTTACTCATTGTCAAATTAGCATATTGCCGCATGAAAAATTTCACAAATAAAACGCTACTTCACAAATAAAAAGCGCTGAAATGTGAAAAGTATTCCATAAAAAATGCAACTCTATGCTACTTAAAGTTTCTACAAATAAATAATAAAAATAACAACAATAATAAACATAAGACAATACCAAAAAAAATTAAAAAGTTATTTTCAAAATTTTGTGTGTGAAATATAAATAAATATATCAGTTTAAATGTGTAGATACTCCTAAAATAATGCAAGCGGATTGTAATGAAGAATGGAGGGGAGTAGCACCAATGGGACAAGCAATCTATTGAAGTGGAAAGAGTAATTTGCCTAATTGAGTGTTTAGAATTGCTTAGATAAATTGCACGTATACACATTCATACATACATATATATGTATGTATGTATGTAATTCAAAAAGAATTATGTAACAAAAATGCATGTTTGTGAGTTAAATAAATAAAATAAACGCAAAAAAAATTAACATTTTTATTTTTGATTTTCATAAATGTAAAATTGTTTAAAAATTTGGTATTTATGTGTACTTTTTTGTTTTGTCGACAAGCACAAACCAAGGGACTGATTATGACATTTTTTGTCGTTTGAATTTTCATAGTGGGTACCAAATTTGTATGGAAATGGTTACGTCATCGTTCGCATGCACTGTCGATGGACTTGTCGTGCTGAACAAGTTTAGTGGGTCCCAAATCAGCTGTTTGTCGTTAAAAATGATTGCGAACGACAACGTTCGATATCGTGGGCTTGGCTGTTAATCTAGTGTATAAAAATACACTAATTTTTAAAATTTCAAGTGTATATATGTACATACAATTGTATGTATATTACATGGGATTTTAACATTTTTCGTTGCTCGTTTTAAAACGCCCTTTAATTTTTAATTCTCATATATTTGTTGTTGTAGCGGTCAAGGTTCTACAGACACTCGTCGTTTAATCTTGCAACAATTAACTGACGATAATTCAAAATTTTTTGTTATTGCTTTAGCTTAAAAGTACAAAAAATTAGAAAAACATTAATAAACAATAGTTGCGTTTTTCGGTTTTTGGCTCTTTTTTTAGTTTTGGCACTTTTTCCCCCGTTTTGTCGATTTTTTTCGGTTTTTGGCGTTTTTTTCATTTTGGCGATTTTCTTCATTTTGGTGATTTTTTCGATATAGCCATTTTTTCATTTTGGCGATTTTTTTCAATTGGTGCGATTTTTTTCATTTTGGCTATTTTTTTCCTTTTAGCGATTTTTTTTCATTGAGGCGATTTTTTTAATTTTGGTGCCTTTTTCGCGTTTTGACAATTTTTTCCGTTTTTTGCGTTTTTTTCAATTCGGCGATTTTTTTCATTTTGGCGATTTTTTTTATTTGGGTGATTTTTTTTTAGTTTTGGCGACTTTTTTGCGTTTTGGCGATTTTTTTCGGTTTTTGGCTTTTTTTTCCATATGGCGATTTTTTCATTTTGTCGATTTTTTTTCGGTTTTGCCGATTTATTTTAGTGTTAGAAATTTTTTTTAATTTTTTTTTTGTTTTTTTTTTTTTTTTTGGTTTGGCGATTTTATAATTTTTGGGTTTTTTTAGTTTAGCACTCTGCCTATTTTTATTTATATAATTTAAATGGCCAAAGAAAACTATAATTTTTTTATCGAATCCTCCAGGAACTCAATGGATTAATTAATCTACGAAGTGCAAAAAAGATTTCTTGTTTGTTATTCTCGATCATTACTGCTCAACTTAATAGTTTTTTGGGAAAGTTTCAGGGATGTCCTGATAGGTCAACCAATTCACATTTTATTTTCTTAAAGTTTCCTTTTTTACTATTTATTAATTTTTTATGTTTTAAAATTAATTTTTTTAAATAAATAAACGCTTACATAATTAATTCGATCCCGTACTCAGAACAGTGTGCACACTTAATTTTTTTTAAATCGGTAGAATCGACAAAAAAAATCGGTAGATTTGAATGAAATTCGGTAGAATTTTTTTTATTCAGAGAAACATAAAAAATAACAATTCAAAGAAACATGAAAAATAACAAAATATCGGCCAGGTTCTACATTCCACTACAATATGAAAATGAAAACGTTTTTAATTCCGAAAAGTCGATATCACTGTGTTCTAGAAAAGTAATGAAACTTTTTTTCCACGACGATTTCTTTCCCAGTTTATTTCAAATAAATATTTCAAGCAACATAGAAAAAACACATATTATGCTATAAACACAATTGGAACTAACGGCGAACTTCGCATAGTTCGACGAACTTGCCTTAAAGAATTCGTTGCGAAGATTCGTCTTTTAAAGCACAATTAAATTTGACGACCCAATATTTGCATATATATTCACACCAAAAAAAAAAAAAATGATTATGAACTTGCAATAAAAATAAATGCAAAAATCTATATCAAGTCTTGAACTTGATTAAAAGTCGAATAAATCACACATCGCGAAAATTTTGAAAATTCGCAATATTGGAAACAAACAATAAACTTAAATTGATTAAGCTCGCTAAAACTGCAAGGTTAATTCGGGAGAAAGCGCAAAACATTATGATAATTCGCCAAAGCTTGCAAAAATTTCAATTTTAAGTCCTTAAATATAAATAACTTTTTTTGAAAATGCTATAAAAAAAACTACTGAAGCTTCGGCTGTGTGGTACGTAGCGCCGTCCTGTTGAAACCAAATGTTGCCAATATCCTCCTCTTCAATTTTTGTGAACAAACATTCGTTCAACATGGCCCGATAACGATCGCCATTGGCTGTAACGGCCACTCCTTGCTCAATAGCCCAATTATGCCTCTGGACCAAAATCCGCACCAAACAGTGACTCGTTTTGGGTGCGTCGGCTTTTCAATGTATGCGTGCGGGTTTTGTGTACCCCAAATGCGACAATTTTGCTTTTTTACATACCCGCCAAGATCAAAATGAGCTTCATCTGAAAAGATGATTTTTTTTTTTTTTGCAAAATCGACATCGGTTACCATTCACGAAAATTCGCAAAAACTTAATAAGAGTGGCATAATAGCAAAATTTTATATTGTTTAAAATTCGCGAAAACTCATAGGAACACTTGAAAAACTCGCTTTCATTGCGAACAATGCAAAAATTCGCGAAAAGTTGCAAAATCGGAAACAAGTCTTGAAATTCATTAGAAGTCGCCAAAGCTGTTAAAAAGAAAATAAACTCGGAAATAACGCGAAAAATTGCAATTTCGCGAAAAAAATTAAAGTTCGCTAAAAAAATTCTAAACGCATTGAAGAAATCACTTACAGAACCCTTTAGCTAATCGCGGATTTTTCCACATATTTTAACAACGCCACCTCTTGCTCCGGGTTTTTGTTCTTACCCCCTTTAAAACACAAATAAAATAAACCATAAAAAAGAATTTATATAAAAATGCTATTTATTTGCTTACATTTTCGCATTTTTGCAATAAATTGTAACAAATATTTATTTTTTACTAAAAAGTATTTTCTTTCACAATGTTGTTTGCTGCCGAATTCAAATTACTTTTTTTGTAGTGAAATTGGATTACAGAACACTTCTATTTCATTTGAAACAAACTGAAAGTTAAATTTTACTTTTTAAATCACTTTTACGAAACTGAGAACACAAACCAAGAGAAAATTTCACTTTCATTTCATTTTACGAATGTAGAACCTAGGCGTATATGTACTTATATACATATAAAGGGTAAGTGCAAGGAGTATCAAACTAAACAGGTTCCAAAGGCGTATTTAAAACTTCACATGTGATTGGAAATTAAACTGTCATAAACAATGAAGCATTTCCAATAAAAAAGTGTCATCCCCAGTTATTTGCCCTTACCCTTTATATAGATATGCTAGCCATATATAAAATAATATAAATAAATAACAGGAATTCAGTTTTTGTATATAGATTTTATAAAGCTACTAAAATAACTTTTTTTTGACAAACAGTTGTTACTACAAAGATTATATATAAGATCCATTTATGAATTTAAACATTTGTGCAAAAATTATTAAATCATTCGTAGGAATAAATATTTCATCCCCAAGGCACAATTCTTTGTGCAAATATTACTTATAGTTTCAGTTTTTAACCGATTTCTTTGTTCTGTTTTAATGATTTTCATGACAGAAAATGACCGCTCTACGGCCGCACTACAATGTGGCAAAATAGGCAATTTACACATATATCGATTTAAATTACTAAATAACAATATTCGGTAGATTTCAGGCCTTGTTCGGTAGAATTGGTAGATAGTTAAATTCACAAACATATTCGGTAGAATCTACCGAATATCGGTAGAAGTGTGCACAGTGACTCAGAAGGCTGTTTGTGTACTCAAAGTCTGTTTAAATGAGAGACATTTTGCGAGTGTAATATAATTATTATTCTTCTTCTTGCACGAATCATACCACAGCCCAGTGCCACCAGATTAGGGGATTTGTCCCCAAAATGGGGATTTCGCCTCTAATTTGGTGATAGAATTTCGTGGGGAGGGATTTGGAGACTTTTCATTTTGAGCTCTAACAATTTGCATGTATCAGGAAAATAATTAATCGTGGCTGTTGACATAATATTTTAGTACAGGTAACATTTCAGTTTTTAAAAATCTCTTAAGAGTAGCGTGGTAATCATACTATATAATGAAGATGATATTACCATCATGGTAATACCGCAAATATATACATATATGTGACGCGCAAAATAGAAAGGGACCTAAGGGTAAAAACCGGTTTTGTTCAGGAGAGCCATTTTAAAGATTTCAATACGTGTATCTTTGGTGTACCATCACATCATAAAACGCGCATATCTCTGGGAGGGAACACTTTTGGGGCATGGGATCGGTCTCATTCGATGAAAATTGATTTTTTTTTTAACCCTTAGGTCCCTTTCTCTATGCGCTGTCACATATGTACATAGGCAAAACCGTGCTCGCAGCTGCAGAACTAGCTCTTTGTCAATTAATTTTTTTTTTTTTTTTTTGAAAAAGAAAAATTACTGTTGAAAGTTTTGATTGTGCAATTGTTCTACGCACGGTTTTACCTTAGTTATTGTGTCACGCATAAAAAAAACTGTGTATCTGTGATTTCCAGAAAATATGAAAAACTGAACTTTTTAAAAATTTGCAATTTACATAAGATTTGATTACAAAACATAGATTTGATTCGGTGTATGGAATTTTGAAAAATGTTATAGATCCAAAAGTGGCATTGAGCGTATATGAGAACCAATGGAATAAAATTGCTTATATTCACTGGCAGAAACAAACAAAACAAAGTTTTCCTAAAGACATATTTGGCTTTTGGGCAATAGTATATTAGTACGAAGATAATGCCGGAAATTACTTCTTTCGTGAAATTGCAGCTGCTGTGTTCAACCTGTTGATTGTGCCAATAAGTAATGCGTTTGTGGAGAGAATATTTTCTTGCATGAACACTACCGAAACCAAATTATGGAATAATATGCAATATGAAATGTTAGAAACTTTAATAAGAATAAAATTTCATTTAAATATTTATAAGATCTGCTGCCATAAATTTGAGGTTCCTGAAGAAATGATAAAAAAGTTCAAATCGGAAAATATCTACAAGCGAGTTGTAGAGGACGGAGACGAACTTGATGTCCATAAAGTTTTGGATTGGGAAATTATTTAGAATATTTCGATTGCAAAAATTTATGTATGTATGTAATATCTTCATAAATTCGTATTCACCCCTGTCGTGAATAAAATATGAAATTTTTGTTCCCATGAAATTTTCATTCCCCATGAAGAGAAATTTGCAATAGTGAATTTCATGGGAACGTTTGTTCCCGCTATCAATGCGTAGTGAATGTAAAAAAAAACGGGAAGAAGACTTGTAAAGCTTCAAAATTAATAGAAAATCAAACAAATTAAGTTTAATTTATTAATTAATTTTTAATTATATTCAAATGAAATGTTATGTAGTGTAACGTTATGTTTTTAATTGTTTTAGGCGCCGTACAAAAATTTTTTTAGTATACCACAGCCATAAAAATTACGGCATGTGAACCAAAAAGATTCATGTTCAATGAAAAAATGTGTTTCAAGGTATTATTGTTATTAATCGTGGACATTATTTATTGATCTTGCCCTAAAAATGATTATTTATAAGTTTTAATATATAATTGCAAGTATAGTATTGAAATTACGCACTGTATTAATTCAGTTCGCCTGCAAAAATAAAGTGAACAAAATGAAGGGAAAAGTGAAAAAATCCACGTGAAAAATATCATTCACGACAAGAGGAATCAAGAAAGGGTACACATTTCAGGGGTAAAATTATTCACGATGGCAATTTGGGGAAAAGGGAAAAACTGTTCACGATAGGGGTGATTATTTTTTTGCTCCGACCGACTCGAATCGAACCAAAAAAAAAGAGGGAAAAGTAAATCCTAAATTTTACTTTTATATTCTGATCTCAAAAACTAATATACCTGATTTACATTTAGCATTTTTTCATGGAAAAAGCAGGCCTGGAGAAGCAAATAAAATCTAAAAAAGTGCCAGAAATGCTTCTGTGGTTCATGCTACATCAATTTTTATATATGACTTTCTTCTATAGCGCTGATATTAGCAAATAAAAAAAGTTGCGTGCAACAATTTCATGAAATTTCATGAAAAAACACCTAATGTAAACCAGGTAATACTCTTTTATGTAACTTCTAAAATTAAACATCTATATAATTAATAGGCGAACATGTTTTTTGTAATCCCTTTTACGCTGGTACCACTGCACCGATTTTAAGAAGATTTATATGGTTTTAAAGGATTTTCTGTACAGATGTGCAGAATCTATATTTTATTGAAATTGGTTTAGTGTTTTGGGAGCTATAAGCGTTTAAAGTTGCTACTACTACATGCACACATATTACACACGCATTTATTAGCTTACAAGTAAAAAAGAAACAAAATATGAGTGTGTGTGTATGTTTGTAGTATTTCTCTTGATCTAAAATTTGTTTTCTTTTTCTTTTTTTTTCTTTTTTTTTTTGTTGTTGTATGAAAGCCATAATAATACTTAAAGGAAGAGAATTGAATAAAGTGAATTAGCTTGGTTGAAGGGATTTTGTTTATGTTTTTTTAATTTCATGTATTATTTAATTATGCTTGCATATGTATGTAAGTTTGTGTGTGGTTGTGTTTTAATGAATTTCTTATGACGTTTAGACACATACTTTTTCTTTGAATCTTAAATTATTTACATTTTGATTCTAGAATACGGACAAGTGTGTCGTCCGTTTGGTATATCTAGTTATTATTAATTGATAATATTAATTAATAATATTGTAATAAATAAACTTGAAAGTGTCTTTTTGTTAATTTTTAAGTTTTTACACACATACATATGTAAATATGTGCATGTACAATTGAATTTTATGTACGTTTTAAGTTAATAAAAACATAAAAAAAAATACAAATAAGGAATTTGGTCAACCGTACTGAGAAAAGTACAATTTTTCTTGCAAAGTTGTGAAAATCTTATTTCGCTTCCCTGCACATAGGACTTAATAATCGTTTTTTATGAGTGATATATTTTTGGGGACAGATGTGCGATAGCTTTCCGTGAGCACCTGCCATTACGGCCTTATCTCACGGGTGCCAAAGCACCGGGCGTGGGTTAGACGCCAGACCAACGACCCCATGCACCCTATTAGAATGAACCTATGGCCCACTTAATGTGCCTTATAGGTTGCAAACTTTGAATATAGTTATCCCTGTACTATATTCAATTACCTTGCTGAGGTAATTTGAGCTATCTAAACTCTGCTGCTATGTCCGTGCCCATAGCAGCTTCTGTTGAATGGCAACAGCACCTAGAATAGTGTCTGGCTGACCGCGTCAGACCAATCACTAGCATTGATTTCACACTGGGAAGCCAAGACTATTCTCCCAGCGATTTTGGTAGCAACCACAGCCACCACGATAATTCTCCAGCTTCCACGCTAAGGTGTTGTGTATACACCCATAGCGAGGTCCCCAAGAGAATTCCTCAACCATTGCCGGTACAGCTCAACCACTCATCCGAGATGAACCCATGCCTGTGTCGCCAAATAACCAGTGCCTACTCCACACATACCAAAATCATCCCTTTAACCCCTTGGGGTATACCCCATTGGGGTAGGACGAACTCGGCATTTTAGCAAAGGAAACTGACGACCGCTACATGCACTCAAAACTTCAAAGCAGCTCGGCTGTCGGGCAACCGGTACCCGTGGCACCAGAAGTAGCCTCTGGTTAGACCTCGAAGTTCCACCACAAGGGCTTCACCTATATCGTCTTTTGAACTCAGGGGCAGTTCTAGGTGACGCTGCACCTAATTGACATCAACATGACCTGTCTTCCTTTTGTTATAAATATGTGCACATCCTTTGCTCTGTTTATATTCAGAGATTGGGTAGTAACACATAAGTTCTATGGGTAATGTACCAAAGGTACGTCAATGGAAAAGCCACATCACCCCAGCTGGGGCCCCGGGGTTGCCACACATGTAGTCGAAAATAGACTCCCCTGGGGGATTTTTGGATACAAAAGTTAGGATTTTTCTGTTGAAATGGGGATTTTTTGGGGACATGACGAAATTGGGTACAAGAGTCAAAATTTTTCCGGCAGTACTGCCACAGCCTTTCTCGGGGTTTGTTTGAAAATTTTTAATTTTCCTAAAAACGAAAAAATATATGTGTATAAGAGTTGCATCAAAAAAGAGTTGAAAACTAGAGAGTGTTTTATAAGCATTTACATAAAATTAAGAAGAAAAAAACATTATGAAGTGTAAAGACGTTACTAAATTTTATACATAGCTCAGCCCACCAAAATCACGCTGCTAATTTTATATATGCATACTTGCGCAAATCTTCTACGATTAAAAAATGGGGTCGTCGATGATCACAAAGGCTCTTTCTGAAACTTCCACTATACTCTTAAAAATGCCAGCTGGGAAGCTGCCAACATGTCTACACATATATTTAAATATATAAACATAAACATACACACATACACACACATTCACCAAACATGCTTGCGACCGACCAGACAAACAAACATGCTTTTAATTAAAAATAAACCACAAAAAAGTTTCATAATCTCATTAATTTATTTAATAATAATTATATAAATTTCAAAAAAAAAAAAAAAAAAAAAAGTAACAACACATCACTGGACATTGTTAAATTAATTATAATTGCAAATACAGGGTGGGCCAAAAGAAACCAAAGGGTGTAAAAGTTTAATAACTTTTTTGTTTATTAATTTTTTTTTATTTTTTCTTTCAGATTATATAGACAACACTTGGAGAATTTATAATGGAGAGGTTCACAACTGAACAGAGAACCAGAACAATAGAATTTTATGAAATCAACTTTATTGAAAATTTGATTATGAGTGATGAAGCTCATTTTCATTTGAATGGCTTTGTTAATAAGAAGAACTGTAGGTTCTGGGGTTCTCAAAATCCAAGAGCCATTCATCAACGCCAATTGCACCCCATCAGGTGTACAGTATGGTGTGGGATCACATCTGAAAATGTCATTGGGCCCTACTTCTTCGAGAATGAAGATGGAAGTGCTGTAACCGTAAATGGAGAGCGGTATCGGTTTATGATAGAAAATTTTTTACGTCCTGCTCTTGAAAACAGACCTGGTATGTGGTTTCAGCAGGACGGAGCCACTGCCGATACTGCCCGGGACACAATGGCACTTTTAAGTCAAATTTTTGGAGAGCGAATAATTTCTCGAAATTCGGAAATTATTTGGCCAGCGCGATCGCCAGATTTGACAGCACCCGACTATTTTCTTTGGGGTTTTTTGAAGGAGCGAGTGTATGTGAACAAGCCAGAGACAATCCTTGAACTCAAGGCAAACATTGTTGCAGAAATTCGAACGCTACAGCCACAAGTTTTGAAAGATGTTATGGAAAATGCTCTAAAAAGAGCCCATCAGTGCGAAGCTGAAAACGGTGGTCATTTAAGAGACATCATTTTTCATACTTAGTGTAAAAAAATTTCCATTTTGTATATTATATAATCTGAAAGAAAAAATAAAAAAAAATTAATAAACAAAAGTTCTTAAACTTTTACACCCCCCCCCCCTTGGTTTCTTTTGGCCCACCCTGTACTTTGTGTCAACTCGAACGTTTTAATGCACATTTTATACGCGTTCTAAAGAGTTCAGTTAATGTCATTAAATGTCACAAAATTACTTTAATTAAACAAAAATTAAATTCAATTACAATTACTGTTTAACAAATAGATACGCACCAAATCATTTTATGTCCTTGGCATAAACAAGAGGCTTATAATAAATGTTGTTCGCTCAGAAGTCGGTTAACTTTTTGTTTATGATTTGCAATAGCAAAATATTCACAACTTAGGCAGTTAACTGGTCTAGAAAATTGTGTCGATATCTCTTCAAGTCGACTGCCTGGAATTCGAATCAATTACTAAGTTAACAACAATAAGCCTTTTTAGGAAAACCTGTCCAAAAATAATATTTCACTTAATCTACGATTTAATTAACTTTCAGACTCAAACTTGTTCATTAATCTCGTTGTCCTTGATTATAGTATCAATATTGAATATGGGCGATTCCATGAAAAATAGCCGAACACAGAAAAATTTTATTTTTTAGCAAAACTTCAACTTATGTCCACAAGAGAATGACAGTAATAGGCAAATAAAAAATAAAAGAATATAAGAAATGAACTTATCGTTACCGTAATATGGAAAGGCCTTAGCTCACTATTTTTTTAAAACGAGTTTTTCGTATATTTCAATAGAAGAACATCTAATGTAATGAAAATAACAAAAACTTTCGATTTCAAAAAAGAATGTGAGTTAGGTACTTTCTATATTAAGGTGACGATATGCTGAACACTCTGCTCTCTCTCTCCCTCTTTTATGTTCGGTCTTTCTTTAACAAGCAGATTATCTAATCAACAACTTATGAGGCACACAATGAGAGTTTTATGAAACAATTGAAATACCAATTAAGCTCAATTCATAATATAATAAAATATTCAGAAAATCCACTTCAATATTCTAATAATTCAAAAAAATATATTCATAATATAATAAAACTTTGTATGTCTCCATTTTACTATTTGTGTAATTAGTTCTAAAAAATATTTGGTCACACCTGCACAACAACGCTAAGGCCCATTTTGGTTAACAAAAGCAAAAAATTGGGGGTAGAAAAGAACAAACTCAAAGAAAATAAAGATAGAATATGAACTGCGTGTAGCTTTAGACTCTTGCTCTCTCGCTATCTCTATCTCTCTCTCTCCCTTTAAAGTTAAGAGAGAGAAAGCAACAGGAAAAGAAGAGATGCTAAGAAATTATATAAGATAATGAATCCTTGGAAGAAACAGAAAAAAATTGAGGAAAAACAATATTAATAATTCAAAAAATTCATAATTTTAAAACATCAAATGCATTCTCTATACGCATTTATCTGATTTTAAGAAAATATCTCCTTTTAGATAAAACCTCACTAAGCGTAATGAGTTATCTATTACTGCATGGATAAGGAATGAATTAATTTCGTATTATTTTGCTATTAGTTTATCTTTATATTGATTATACTATGAATGAAATCAATAAAGTGTTTCTTCAAAACATTTTGGTTTTTGATATTATATCACATCCGTCTCACAAAGAAGTCACACCCGCACATTTTCGAAAAAAAAATTTAAGTCACCTTAGTAACCAAAACGATTTTGAAAATATTTCTGTGTTTTCTGCAGATGATTTAACGGAATATATCTTAGAGGATATGTGTATGTATTTATATGTAAGATCATACCCGTCACAGTATTCTGATGGTTGTTCTGGGCAGAAATCATAATCTTTCTGTTTCTACCTGTTGTGTAATGTTCTTAAAATTAAAATCAGGAACCGCTCCTTTATATTTAATTATAAATTTTATATGTTTAAGCTAAAGCAAAAAAAATGTGAGCACCATGGTCACAGCCGCCACAATGAAATAAGCTCTTATAACTTTTTTATAAATATTAAAAGAAAACTTTCTATAGGACGCGAGGAACTACATTCCTATCCATGTTCTCGCAACACAGAGCGCTTAAGATATAAAATTTTTAGGAACCGCTTCTCTTTTTTTAATTGTAAATTTAATGCATTCGAATTATAACAAAAATTCTGATTATGATGGTCACACCCGGCGCAATGAAATAAGCTTTTATAAGTCCTTATAAACATTAAAAGAAAACTTTCTGAGGCAAGTAAGATAAGAGGAGCTCAACAGAACGTTTAAGAATAAAATCCTCAGGAAATATTTCCTTTTCTTAAATTATAAATTTTATAATTTTTAAAAAATGTGAGTAATAATGGTCACACCCGCCACACTGAAATTGGCCATAAATAACAAATATTTCTATATTTTTAAAATTTTATACATTTCAATTATGAATTATAAAAATTTTTATAATAATGGTCACGCCCGTCACAATTAAATAAGCTCTTTAATTGCTTATAAACATTAAGATAAAACTTTCTAGGGTAAATAGGACACAAGGAACTTCATTCATCTCCAGTGTCGCGCAAGGTCACACCCGCCACACTGAATTTAGCCATATACATATAATAAACATTTCTATATAAATAACAAAATCATACTTTCTAAAGTAAATGAAATATTAGGAACTACATATGTTACTCCCCAGTGCCCCACTGTACAGTGCTTTAATGTTTTTCTTGTTGGCAAATACACGTTCACAGAATATAATTTATATCAAAGTAGATAAACCATTTCACAGTCAGTTAATACCATAAACGCTTTGTTGCTTTGTTGCTGTAAAAAAGCAAGCAATTTACTTTTATTGCCAGTGTCATTTTTGTGTTTAAAGCAATAAAATATTTAAATAAAATTCATGTTATAACAAACAAAAAGAAAAATTTAAAAAAGTACATAATTAATCTAACATACTGTTAACGACAATAAAAGCACTAATTAAGGAAAATGTTTCAACAATAAAAAAAAACACACAACTGAGTTTTCACTTCAATGGAGTGCCTGATGACAAAAAAAAAACACGCACGCACACACACACACACACACACACACACATATATATATATATATATATATATATATATATATATATATATATATATATATATATTTCAGGGCTACTCTTTGCGGAATTAGCAACAAAAAATATTTAAAAAAATTTATGCACATATATTTGCAGTAGTTTCCTATTTAATATTTACACACACACACACACATCCAATACCACTCATGTGGTAATTTTTAATTTAGTGTATTAGTGCGTCAGTGAATGACTAAATAATTATGTGTGCGAGCAAATGTGAGAGTGTCAATCACTTGTAAGTTACCGTTCAATCAAAATTACCATTTTGTCTAAAAGGCTCTGCTTTCATTTGTTAATGTTGTCACCGCTCAGCTCAGTTCAGCTGTTGTCCTCCAATCAACTGGAAACCACATCATTTTAACTATTTCGTTGTTCGCAAACGACAACGCAGTCAGTCCATTTAAATCAATGAACATTTACAGCTACTTTGGGGTACGTTTTTTTCAGCTTTGAGTATTAAGCTTAGGATTGTGTGTGTGTCATCGTTTCTAGAGGAGTTCAATGCCAGACTTTGGCCTGATGATCATTAAGGCCAATAAGTAAATGGATACGCTGTCCAAGTCACACAAAACTATTTATAAAGATACTCACTTGCACATTTTAGTAATATTTAGACTAAAATTTAATCATTTTATTTTCACTATTAAAGAAATTTAAGAAGGAAAAGAAATATAAGGTTTTTAACTTTTATAGCTATGCTATTTATGTCACAACCAAGGAACTAGGACGTGATTTTCGTAACAAAAATAATTGACACTAGTACAGTTATAAATTTAGTTTTGTTTTGATTTATTTGTACTCAAAACCTTATTAAGAAAATAAACGAAACAAATTGTTTGATTTTGTTTTGTTTCGTTCTTTGAAGTGAGTGAAACAAAAGTAAAACAAAAACAAAAACAATGAGAAGGATTGCTCAATTTATTTTTGTATTGTTTTTGCTCATGAGCACAAGGCAGAGAACAAAGCCGATCGGCTGTAAGCCGGCTAACACCCGTCACCGACTACAAACACTATATTAATTTAATCGCACGCCACTATGAAGTTAAAATGGGAAATTAATGGAAACTTTTTGAAATATTAGCGGCATTTCTTTATTTTATATACGAGTGGCTAAGTAGCATAGCTATAACCAAATATCCTGGGTAACCTCTCTTCTTTTTTAAGTTAGTTTATTAAAATTAAAACTTTGCTACACGATATATTCATGCCACCTTGAAGTAAAATGTAAAGTTTATCAATTTAATTTAACATTACACACGAGTCAAAATAAAAGCCTACAGAGGGGCTTTTAATTGTTCATTTTACAGTAAAAAAGTTAAGAGCTTTACCCTGCTCTCTAGCCTAGCCATACGTTTATTCCTTAAACAAGTTTGTACTAATATTTCGACAAGCTGCACAGTGGGTGCAAAGCACCTTTTTTCGCTGGCATAAATTCATATCTCCATAACTTCAATAGTGACCACCTTCACACTTAATTTTTATATGGATGTCTTTTAGAATAAACTGCAAGTTCCAAACAAAATATTGATGGTGTAGGAGGTGCAGACCGGTATTCCTCCAATACAAAGTAATTACACTGTGCAACAAAATGAAATTTTTATCAAAATAACAATGTTCTGCCAACTGATTTTTGTAGAGGGAACTAAAAAAATATATACATGAATCGTTTTTAATCTGAAACTTATTTTACGGCCTGTTTAAAGTTGCACTCTTGTATAGTAAAAAATTTTATAAAATCGTGTGATACTTAAGTTTTTGGTATAAAGTGTCTTCAGTACATTTCTTCAGAAGATTACAAGCAACATTTTGTTAACATACGTTAACCCTCTAAATCTTCTGGAAATGAGTAATTCTTGCAATTAAAAAAAAACGAAAATGGCCTTCAAAACAGGGATGAATGTAGTTGAAATATTCTGCAAAACGATTTGTCCTGAAATTTTCCTATAAGTCTAAAAAAATACTTAAGTCGAAGATTAAACTTTTTTCAACAAGGGTGAATTTTAAATAGGCCGTTAAATGAGTGAGAGATGTAAGCTTTTAAAGTGCCGATACAAGTAAATTTTCTTTAGTCCCCTCTACATGAACCAGTTTTTTTATTTTTTTGTGTATATCACACTGTTGTTACATATTATTTTCTTAAAATCGAGATTTTTGCATTTTTTTTAATACATTAGAAATTCTTCTATCGAAATATATGTACAAAAAACTCAATTTCCAAAAAAAAATTATGAGTTAGGGCCTTTCTTTATTAAAGGTAACGATATGCTGGCGTCATTTATTTTTTCCATATTTAAATCACACACATTTACAACCGTTAATTATTCACAATGACTGCATGTCCTCTTCAAGGCCTTTTGCAGCAGCAAGACAACCAAAGCGTAAACTAGACTAAATGAAAACGATGAGCAACCATTTTTTTGTACAAAAATAAATTAAACCAAATATTTATAACGTATAAAATAAATTCCAACAAACTGTTTTTACGCATAAATGTTGACACTGTCTTATATATAGAAAATTTAATGGATAAATACGTGCATGCATGTATTTTAGTATTTAAAGGAAATTACTTAAGGAAATAAATGATAATAAAAAGAGGAAATAAATCGTCTAAAATTGCCTTCAAGTCAAATGTAACCAAATGAACTAGTTTAATATCCGGCAGATTAAAATGCCAATTTAAAAAAAAATTAAAACAAATTCAAACACATGAAAAATACAAGGAATTTTTTATTAAATAAACCGAAAAATAAATGCCTTTCGTGATGTGTTTTATGGTAAATCGCTTTATTTTTCTTTGGGAAATTTATTTTGTTGCAGGAAATTTGAAAATAGGAAAAATATAATGTTATTTCAAAGAGCAAGCAAGTGCAGTTTCGGTATGCGAAATCGTTAGCAAAGCATTGAACTACAATTACTTTTGAAATTATTATCAGCTGTAGTTACTTTAGCAATTGAATTTAATATGCATTGTATATTGATTATAAAGCATGACATGGAGTTTTAGAAGTTTGTTGTTACATACTCGTAGCTGAGGCGAGCAATTGTAAAAATATAATCCCATTATTGTGCCTCTATACAAACTAAGCTAACTTATTTCATATTTCCGGCATTTAGTAAAACTGCATATTACAAAACAATTTGCAATTGCAAATCAAACATCCAATTATCAATAATGCACATTCATGTTATAGTCATGAGTTTTCTTTAGCTATATATTTTAGTAAATAACTTGTTGCAAGCTGTCAACGTATGACCATTGATTTGAAACATAAGTTTGTTGTTTGCAACGACTCACAAAGCTTCGTAGGACTGCTTAAAAATAAACATTATTGAGTAAATATCTTCCTAAAACCTAAAATGTGTTTAATTAAAAAGAGAAAAATTATATTTGTTTAGGTACTCTTATATACCACAAAAAAACTAAAATGTTCCAACTCTGGAACCTAATTTTTTATTTTTCAAATTTTCAACACTAATTTCATTCTTTCTGAAGTATAAAATATCTTTAATTAACAAATAAAAAATTTAGTTTTATTATATATATATATACCAAAAAACAAAACAAAAATTACTAGTCCTGAAGATGTGTTTTCTATTTTTCTAATTTTTACTACTAATCTACTTCTTTCTTTAATGTAAAATATATTTAATTTATAAAGCAAAAGAAAAAAAATCATTAAAAATAGTTACTTTTATATGCCAAAAAAAAGTTGAAATTTTCCAAACCTGGAACTATCCATTTAGATTTTTCTAAATTCTAATGACAATCTATTTCTTTCAAAATATAAAATATTTTTAGTTTATAGAGAAAAAGAAAATATTTGTTAAAATAGATTACCTTTATATACCATAAAAGTTTCCATCCCTGGAACCATATTTATGATTTTTCTGATTTATAGTACTTATTTAAGAAATAAATAAAGTATTGGATATATATATTGAATTAACAAAGAAAAAAATTTATCTTATTTAATTATATAACAAAAATAATTTAAATTTTCCACCTCTGGAGCAGTTTTATCTGATATTTAATTTATAGAGAAAAAAAAATTGATTTGATCTTGGTACTTTTGTCTACCAACAAAAAGTTAAACTCTTCCAACCCTGACATCATCCTTTTAGATTTTTATGATTTCTTATACCAATATGTTTATTTCTAAAATATAAAGTACTTTAAATTTATTGACAAAAAAAAATTAGTTTTGGTAGGTCACTTTAAATTGTCCAAGCCTAGAGCCATATTTATAATATTTTTATTTTTAGTACTTATTTATTTCTTCCTAGAATATAAAATATATTTAATTAAAGAAAAATTTATGTTTTATTACGTTACTTCTATATACCAAAAAAAGTTTAAATTTTCCAGCTCTGGAGATGTGTTTTAATATGTCTGATTTTTTACTACCAATCAATTTATTTCTAAGAGACAAAATAAATTTGTTTTATAAAGAAAAAGGATAAAATTAATTTGAAGTAGTTACTTTTCCAAACCCAAAAGAAAGTTTAAATTTTCCAACCCTGGAATGAAATTTTTAATTTTTCTTTTTTTAATACTAATTTTTTTTTTTCTAAAATAAAAAATATATGTAAAGAAAAAATTTGTTTTATATAGTTAGTTTTATATACCAAAGTGGTTTCAAGTTTTCCAGCTCTGGAGCAGTGTTTTTATTATCTGATTTTTATAAAATAAATTTATTTTATAAAGAAAAGGAAAACATTAACTTGAACTAGTTACTTTTATTATAAAAAAAATTTTAATTAAAATTTTCGAACCCTGGAATCATCTTTTTTGATTTTTCTGATATCTTTGACCAATCTCTTTCTTTTTAAAATACTAAATTTAATTAATTTATAGAGAAAAAGAAACTAGTTTTAGTAGGTTACTTTTATATACTAAAAAAAAACGCTAAAATTTTCCAACCCTGAAATCGTCTTTTCCTATTTTTTTTTTAATTTAATATCAATTCAATTCTTATTAAATATCAAATAGGTTTAGTTATCAAAAAAAAAGGTTAAAATTTCCAACCCTGAAATAGAATTTTTAATTTTTTAATATTTAATACCAATTTAATTCTCACTGAAATATAAAATGGGTTTAATTAACAAAAAGAAAACAAAAATTTGTTTAACAACTTTACTTTTATATACCAAAAAAAAAGTATAAGTTTTCCCGCTCTAAAAACATCTGTTTGATTTAACTGATTTTCAATACCGATTTGCTTGGAATATTATTGACACACAAGTCTTAGACCAAAGCCTGTAGCCTCTAGCCTCTGACGCTTTTATTAACAAAAAACAAGGCGACTTAACTAAAAGTTTGTTTAGTTTTATTTTAGTTTTTTGCTTCTCCTGTAAAATTATATTTTTGTTACATACGCTTTTTTGCATTTTAGCTAACGATATACTTTATGTATTGCATATTAATATTGTGTAATACACGGAATGTCAAACATATTTACACACTTTACCATTCTTAGTGAAACGCTTTTGGATTTAATGCCTTTGCTGGTTTCAATTTTAAATGCATAAATATATTTAATTGATTTATAAAACATATTGAAAGCAAAATTATTTCTATTAAGTAGTGGCTGCCACCAACATATTTTATAACCATCATTATTAGTTTCTATAAGGATTTTCTTTTCCAACCGTAGTAACATAAGCTGCTGCATTTTACACAATGTGTTGGTTTGGTGTGTATGTGGGTGTTCTCTTCTCTTGATTAATATTTGAATAAAATTATTTAAAACTAATCACACTTTACTCTCCTAACAAGAATCATGAAGGTATTCAAATTAATAATTTGAATAAAATAAAAATCCAAAAATAGAACATTAAATAAAGAAAACCCCAACAAAGTATTAAAAATACTAACTAATACTTAACCAGATTGCAGCTGGATTAAAGCAAATAAGCTAAAGATTAATACTTTTAAGTGCCTTCATACGCAAATGAACATATTAACATGCCAGAACATAAAAATGCTTCTAAAATTTCATTACATGGACTTAAATGGAATAACATTTACCTGATTGGTAAAGCATTTTGACTGGAGGGCACAATGGAACAGCAAGCAAGCAAGCGGCTTATCTTTAAATCTGTTTTTAAAATAACATGGCTATTTTTTTTATTTCTTATTTTCTTTGGCAAACAAAAAAGAATGAGAATAAGTATAGAAAGTCGAAAAAAAATATTCTTTAATAGTATCCCCCAGCTTTTGTTTTTTATTCTGTTTTCTTTAGTTCCTTCATTGCTGGGCATTAAAATAATCATTTGTTTCGCTTTCTTCAAATTTTGTTTTTCTTTTCTTTCTTTTTTTTTTTTTGCAAGTTACTCACTTACTTACAGCCTGTTTTGGGGGCAAATGGCCATACTTTGACTGCCGGATATACTTAATGGTGCTTAAAAGCGCGTTTACTCACATACAGTCATGAATTTTTATTTCCTAATTTTTTTATATTTAGCTGGAGAGCACAGAAAATCTTCAATGCAATGAGACATTTAAACGTACGATTTTTTGTTTTACAGTATTTAGCAATTGAAACAATATGGTTGGTTAATGCTTAGAATTTCAAATCACTTACGGTTCCAAGTTTAATAAATCATATTTCTAATAATAAAAAGAAATAATAAAAAGCATACTAGGCTTATGTAAATATCATTAAATTGATAAATCACTACAAATCAACATTGCTTATGTAAATATATATACGTATGTATGTATGTATGTATTTGTATGTATATCTCTCGCAAAAGGTTTTTAAAACCTATTACTTCCAGTTCACAAAAATTTAAATTTTTTTATTTAATACTTCGTAAAACTCTTCTTTAAACATTTTTTAATACGTTTATAAAAATTACCCCTAAAAGTATGCACTTGATTTGTTCTAGTGCGTCTTCATTGAACATTCAAATCAGAGACCGGCTCGAGTGCACCGCAACCATAAGTACTCCACATATGTGACCTGTTTTATGATGTGGTCTAATTATAGTTATATTATATGCATTTTTACTTGGAAATATTAAATAAAACTTAAAAAATTTTCATTAAATATTTAGTAAATTAAATTTTTAGTTAATTAAAATGTTGCATATTTAAATTTTTTTTTTTTTCAAATGTAATCGACACTAGAAATATATGATTTAGACTGCTTTCGGAATTAAGGGCACACGTGTGCTCTATGTCTTGCATACTCGAATGCCTTAAATACTGCAAAAAAAAATTATGCAGTATTGATCTGACTCGGTTTTTATTTGCTAAGATCTTCATTCGATTAAAATAGGCTCATTACTTTGCGCTGCGTGTTTATTTCTTATAAACAAAAGCAAAGATTACAAAATACGATAGCAGCAAATGTGTCAATCGGTATGAGCAATATATTTAGTATGTTCTATTTTCGTATTCGAGTATTTTATTGTAATTCGGCGTTGGGTTTTTTTACACAAACAACACTAACTCATAATACATACATAATTTACGCTCGCTCATATCGTCCCCACAACGTCAAACTATCCAAAATGCAAATTTGAACTTTACAGAAGAGCGCGAAGACCCGTCAACTATGAATTTAAAGTCAGCGTATTCCTAAGAGTGACAGGCTTAAAATATTTCTTATTCAGTTATCTATCGTCCGTGAGAATTTCAGCCCCGGTTCATACTGGGCAAAATGTCTTTCTCAAATTTTCTTTTATTATTATTTAAACTTTATATTTGTGCGAAATCCATTCGATTTCCATTAAAATTCTTATTAAAATCTACACCGTTTATCGAGATTTATTATCGAAAGCAAAAACCATTGACTAAAATGTTTCCTAAACTGAAACAAAACAACTGCCATATAGCTAATTCGCACACCTTTTTAATTATTTAAGTTTTATTTTTTTTTTAGTACAATTTTGAAAAAACCATAGTTGCAGTACTTAGTTCTACTAGATTTTAAGGGCACTTCGACCAAATCTAGTGACCAAGTAGATTTTGTTTTGTATGGAAAATTTTTCGAAATCTGTTAGATTGTTCTCTAAATCTCGTAAAAACATTAAATTTGCTCAAATGTAAAAGCACTACAATTAGAATAACTACTATACATAAATAAAAATTAAGACAGTCCTGCCTATTATATTAAGACTTTCCAAGCTTATTTTCTTTTTCCTTTAGTATTCTCTGCACATAAACTATAACTTTATTAATTGTCCCTTTAGTCTGTTATGAACAACTTTATATGCATTTTCATTTTGTTCTTTTTCATTTTTTTACAGCCGGAGCTAGTGAGAAAAAATTACCTGTTATTGTATTTATACACGGTGAATCGTTTGAATGGAGCAGCGGTAATCCCTACGATGGAAGTGTATTAGCCAGCTATGGCGAAGTTGTGGTAGTAACTCTTAATTACCGTTTAGGTATTCTGGGTAAGTGTAACAGCAACAATGAAGAATAAATATAACACAAAAGAGAAAAAATAGCAAATAATAAATGATTGCATTTGAGAGCAGAAGCAGCAAGAAAAAATACGATATACAAACAGTTTGTGTTACAAACAGCAAGAGTGTTTGCGCCGCTTTCACCATTATTTATGAGCTTAATATAGTGTATGTGTGCCTTTTAAACGATTTATTTTCTTATTTATGCCCAACAGGATTTCTGAATGCCAATCCAAGTCCACAACAACATGCACGTGTTGCCAATTATGGTTTAATGGATCAAATAGCGGCATTGCATTGGATTCAGCAGAATATACAGAAGTTTGGTGGAGATCCTAATGCGGTGACTTTAGCTGGCCATGGTACGGGGGCGGCATGTATAAATTACTTAATGTCTACGCCCACGATGGTACGCGGCCTTTTCCAAAGAACAATTTTAATGTCTGGTTCGGCTTATTCTTCGTGGGCTTTGGTAGAGGATCCTGTTTTGTTTGCTGTTAAGTTGGCCAAGGAGGTGAACTGTTCGATACCCGATGACTTGAATAAACATCATGAGCAGATTGTTGATTGCTTGAGAGAAGTACCGCTGGAGGATTTATATGCTGCTGATATTCATGCGCCGACTTTTTTAACTTCCTTTGGACCCTCGGTGAGCAAAAGAAATAAATATTTTCTTGTAATAATTTTTGTGTGAAAGCAGGCAGCTGCAAGTTTTTGCTAACCAATATAATATAAATAAAAAAAGGGGTTGGGGTGGGGGTGTGAAGGAGGAGTATAAAATGATATACATATAAAAATCGAAGGCCTTGAGCGCAAAGCTGTTCTAAAACTAATAGAACTAATTAGAAACCTATGTGAAGCTGATTGTAGCCGGATTCTATACGATGCGCTGTACGAAATTTTACCCATTTTGTGGCCATAATTAATTACAGACAAACAACAGGACTAATTGAAATGATTTTTTGCAATCAAACTTTGAAAGCTTCTCTTTTAACGTTCTCAAATTTTTTATCATTGTGTCCCACGAAGAAAAAATTTTCTCACTCACGCTCACGTGTACTCATGAGTGACAACTTTTGACTAATATTAATAACACACTCACCTTCGATATATTTTCCATATTTTTAGTTTTCAAAATTACAAATTTTTATATGCAAAACTTAACTAAACTCAATCGTTACTTAAAATCAAACACAAAACACGTGATAAAGTGACAGTAAAAGACGAAAATTTTTAACAAATATTTTCCTTGTTTTTCTTTTTGTATAAAAGAAAAAATTATAATTTTTTTTCACCCACACTCACGCATTCTCACACATAATAATTTTTAAATACTCCTTTTTTAGACTTTTAAGGGCCATTGTGTCTGTGTCGACAACGTTCGACTTAACGCCCATTTATATTTGAATCAAAAGCAAAATTTTAAAATTTAAAAATGTGTGTTATTTTCACACTGGCATGGTTTTAATAAAAGTTGGTTTTAACGTTAAAATCAACTGTTAAAATCTGGTTTTACTATACAAATTGTTTTCGTGCTGATGAATTCAGTGCTGCCAAGTTAAAATGACTGGAAGCAGCTGATAATGTTTGTCGGTGAATAACAATAGATATCGCTTGAAATATTTTCAACTTAAAAATTGATGCAGCAGCAACAATAGTAAAAAAAATTATGGAAAAAAGAGTTTTTTGGAAGGAAAACAACGAATATATATTAATTGACCTCTAGGTAGGGAAAATATACGATTTTGTATATACAATAACTTGATTTCCAAGCACTTCCTCGCTTTGTATTATCTACTAGTTCCATAATTATAAAATATTTATTTACAAAATATAAAATAATATCCATCCAGTTGTTGTACAGTTTGTCAAATAAGTGTTATAAAAAGCAGAGAAAATACAATAACAGGCATTTCTGCAGGAGATTTACTTTATTTTCGAGTCAAGTTATTAGACAGTCTGTGAGTTAAAACCTAAATTTAACAAACTTGCAGTGTGAATGCAAAATCAGCGGTTTATGGTTTTAACGTTAAAACCAGGTTATAACTTTCAGTGTGAAAACACTATAAGTGTAAGACAAATCAAACATTGCAGTCATTGCAGGGCCTTAATTTGGCTTAAGCATGCATTAATAAATTCAGTAAAGTGCAACTTTGAATCTCACACGAAAGTTTCCTTACGGCGCGCTTGTTTCTTTTTAAAAATTTTTGCGTTTTTTGGCGACTTATTTAATATGGAAGTTTTTTATTTTTGAAATTTTTTTCGATTTGGCGATTTTTTTTTTTTTTTTTTTTTTGTTTTTGCCAATTTTTAATTTTAGCGATTTTTGTTTTTAGAGCTTTTTTATTCTTCGCATTTGTTCGTTTTGTTTTTTAGATTTCTTAGTTTTGTTGCTTATTTCGGTTTTTTTAACTTCAGCTCTTTTTTAGTTTTTAGGTTTTTTTTTTTTTTTTTTTTTTTGTTTTGGCGGATTTTAATTTCGGCGATTTTTTAGTTTCGGTGCTTTTTTCGGTTTCTCAATTTTTTTTTTTGCGATTTTTACTTTTAGCGATTTTTTTAGTTTTGGCGCTTTTTCGCTTTAGAAATTTTTTCAGTTTTTGGCGATTTTTAAGTTTTTTTTTGTGACCTTTTGACTTTTGTTGATTTTTTCCATTGCATTTTAGCGATTTATTTTTGGCGATATTTTTTTTCATTCCAGAACTTTTTAATTTTTGACGATTTTGTCGGCATTTTTTTTAATCCTGGAATTTATTAGTTTTAGCGTTTTGAAAGTTTGGAATTTGCCTCTTAGGGTTTCCAAAATACACCAAGTTGTCAAAATTACAATAACAGATAAAATACCCTTTAATTTAGATTTATTCAAGTTCTTTTCTTTTTTAACTTTAAACAAATTTGGAAATATCAAGGATTTCAAAATTTTTGTTGCTCGCTTTAGAAAACCCTTTAAATTTTAACTGTGTCATATGTTTATTGTTGTAGTGGCCAAAGTTTTTATATTCTGTGAAAAATTCAGGTCCGTATTTCTTAAGGTTCTCGAGATTAGCCAGTGATATACAGACAGACATACAAATGGACGGACATAGTAGCGAAATCAATAGAGTTTCTTAACATCTTTGGTGCATGTTGATTATTTTTTTCTTCTTTCATTCATTGAAACTTCTCATTTGTTTAAATGAAAGTTTCACGTAATAACTCTAGTTGTTCATGGAAATTTTTGGTTAAAGGTGCCTTGATGATATGCACTAGCAATTGGGAAATGCGCATAGCAATTAGCTAAGCCCCCCAATAATTAATTTGATAGCATTTTAAAGAACCAATTTGTATTTAACTACATAGGTTAAATATAAATTTTGGTTTGCGATAAAAATATTAAAAACTAATGCATGTAAAAAAAACCCAAAAAAAATCACAAAATATTACAATAAGTTTTACCTCCACTTAAAACTTTGTTAAAATGCTGACTGCAATAAGACAAAAAATCACCGCAAACTATCACAAAGTAATTGAAGGAATGACGTATGCGGCGCGCAAAGAAAACAGAAAAATTGTTATTTTAAGAGGCTGTAAAATGAAACGATAAATGAATGAGACAATGATTATGATGGCATATTGTAGTTGTTGTAATGTCCTTATGGCGAACTTGATTTGTGTCTGTATGTATAGGTACATATTTCCCAAGTGCTCCAGCAACAAATTGATAACTTCCAAAAGCTTTTTTATAGACGTTGACATTGTTGCTCTTGTTACGAGTATTGTTGCTATAACTACGATTGTATATTCAAGATAGAGTGTTAAATTTATAGTGTCTCAATTGTTGATGGCATATTTTAAAATTGAGTTTTTTGTTTCCTTTTTCTTTTAACATTTTCCCTTATCGTTTCTGCTGTCATTCTATTACCGAAAAAAAGAAAAATAAAAAAATTCTTTCGAAGGCAAAAAAATTCAAATAAGAAAAAAAAAATCATGATAACTACAACAAAGGCCATTGAATATGGTTGACTACAGCAGAAAATAAACAACAGCTGGAGTTTTTCTTAAATAACAAAACGTTCTTGGTTGGCATTAAAGAAATATCCCCAACCCACACACACACACACACACACAAACACACACATACACATACATATTATGTATATACACACAGCTACAGGCACGATATTGTCCTTGAGCCTTAATGAGTATTTGTAGTGTTGCGTTCGAGTGAAACTAATACTTGATAATAATCAAAAGATATGCGAAAGCTGCTTTCGCATAAGTATTATGTGGATCATCCTTTTATGTTTTTCTTAGAATTTTTAAGTCCTTTTTTTTAATTTTCATTGTGCACTGCTTTGCATGAACCTTTTTGTTTTATATACAATAAATTTTAACTTGAGTTTTGTTGTTTCAATGAATTACCAGGTCGAGTGGATCATCAAACGTATGATTATTTAAAAGCCACCGAGGGCAATGGAGTAGAAATGTCAGCTACAGGAGAGCAGATTTTTTATTTATTTTTTTAACTAAAAGATATTGTTATGGCAACACTACTAATTGGGGCTTAAACCCTCCCCCACACCTCTTCCATAGGCTGTTGTGGCAGCCATGAAATAAATCCTTACATTTTAGTTAAATGCATTGCTGAGTATAATAATATTTTTGTATAATAATTTAACCCTCTAGCATGTCTTCTAATCGGTCTTTTTCTAACTTTCTTTAAAAAGGTTCATATAAACACTCTTGCTGCCCTTTTCACAATGCATAATTAGAAACTAACAGAGACTTTAACGACAAGTTTTGTAAGAAGAAATTGCAGTTAAAGTTGACGTTAGCATTATGAAAAGGGACGTAAAATATTTTACAAAAATCTTTTTTCACAAAATTGTATTATAAGTTTCTGAATATAAAAAAAACTCAAAATGTAATTTATTCCCAGAAAATACTACGATTAATTTAATAAAGTTCAATTTCGACTGTACTTGCAGTCTGTTAATGAAATTTATTTGAAGGCAATTATTTCATTTTGTTAAGAAAAGGACAAAAAGACCCCACTCCAAGAGCAATTAGTTATAAGGTTAATATGCACTAGACCCCTGTAAAAGGCCATTTAAAAGCACTTTCAAGACATGAGGGATTTTTCAAATATTCAGCGAAATCTTTCAAAACTAACGCTCAACCGCACTGTTTGCAAAGCACTTGTTTCAGTTATTGCAGATATAGAAGTAAAGAAGAGAATACTTCGTGACGAAAAAATTTGTGCTTGCTTCTTTCTACGCGTGGGCGCCTATACAAACGGCGTGCATGTACATATGCACACACATTATGTGTATAATGTTTTATTTTTCTGCGCACATATAAATGCACACATGCATTGACATAAGTTTTGTGCACTTGCTGTAAAAAACCACCCTTAAACACATAATAGCTTACCATCTGCATCTTACACACACACTCAAACGTACAATAAGCAAAATAACAAGCATACGCGCATCAACACTACTTCTTTTGATTACTTGTTACGACAAGAAGTCCTCGCAACATCGCTTGTATAATACTCATGAATCAAAATGAATGCCTCCATTGTGCTTCGCTTATTATACGGCAGCATTTATCATTGGTTTAGTATAATACATACCACGAGAATACATTTAAATACAAGACGTATTTACATTTCAAGTTTACGCAGGTCTCTAATATACACTACAAAAATTTGCTACGCAAGATTTAAGCTTAATGAGTAAAAGATTAACCCTCAAACATGCAATTTTTGGTGTATAAGAAGAGCTTCGGACTTTCATATATTGAGAGTTTTAGGAAAGAGTTTCGTAACGAATTGTTTCTGGGTTCCGTATACCAAAGGTGATAAAGAACTCTATTGTCCACGATGTCCGTCTGTCTTTGTGTCTGTCTGTCAAGACTATTTTCTCGAGAACCATAAGAGCTATGGACCTGAATACGTAAACCTTTAGCCGCTACGAAAGCAAATATACAACAGTTAAAAACAAAAGGGTGTTCCAAAGCGAGCCACGAACCATGTTGAAATCCTAATGTTATTTACAGCCAATTATGTATAGTCGCTTAAAGTGTTCAAAGTTAAATTATTTTTATGCAGGCTACCTACACCAGTAAGCAATGAAATTTAAAAAAAATTCTAAATTAAAGGGTATTCTATCAGTGAGTGTAATTTTGGATATGCAACTTTGAATACTTGCTGTAGGAGGCAAACTATTGAAACTTTCAAAAACGCTTAAACCAAAATATCAAAAAAAAAAATCAACAAAAAATGCCGAAACGAAAGAACACCAAAATGAAAAAAACTTAAAAAAAATCATGAAAAGTAAAAATGTCTCCAAAAACTAAACAAAATCGCAAGAACTGAAAAAATTCGCCAAAACTAAAAAAACTACAAAATTAAAAAATCGCTTAAACTAAAAATATACAAAAATATCTTAAAAATGAAAAAAGCTCCTGAGCGAAGAAAATCACTAAAACCATAAAACCGAAAACACCAAAGAAAAAAAATATTACTAAAACTAAAAAAACGTTAAAACTAAAAACATTGCTAAAACTGAAAATATTTATTAAAAAAAAAAAAACAAAAAATATCACCAAAATTAAAAAAATTGCTTAAACTAAAAATATGTATTGTAAAAAAACAGCAAAAATTGCCAAAACGCCGAAAGTAAAAAAAAGCGTCAATACTGAAAAATCGCCAATAGCCGGAAAAATTGCCAAAAACCGAAAAAATCGTTGAAAAGAAACTAGCACTGTAAGAAGGAATCATTCATGTGCGAATCAAAGTCGCACTTAACTGAATTTATTTTAGAACTGTTCTGTTCTACCCCCTTTTGTTTAAAGGGATGAAATAGATCCCTTAGGAGAGGACTTAGAGGGTTAAAATATTCCACAAAAATTTCCCTCTCACAATTTCGCATACAAACGTTCAAAAAAAAAACTTTACAAATGAAAGAGAAGTGTGAATGACTATCTACCAACAAATTAAACCTTAAGTTTAATTAATTATATGTGGTATTATATCGAAATTGTGTGGCAAATATTTTTGTAAAATATTTTAGACCCTTGTTTGCCCAACACATTTTACACCTGAAAGAGAAGTGTGAATGAGGTTGAAATTAATTAATTTAAATTTCTGACTTTTGCTGTATTCAGAGTTCTACAGTAGAATTTTATGACAAATATTTTTGTAGAAGATTGTAGCCCGCAATGTTCCTGTTCAAGGGTACTTTTCTTTTCCTTTTTTTTTAAGACAAAACAGACCCATAAGGAGAGGTACACACAAACTTGCTTCTCACGATAATTGTCAATAAGTCCAAAATTAACCCTTAAGAGGATTTAAATGTTTTACTAATTTCTACTGTTAAAGTTAAGAGTCAAGCTTTGATGTACCCAGATCACTGCAGTAGAATTTTATAGCGAATACTTATGCACAATATTTTAAAGCGTAATGGTGCAGTTTAAAGGTACTTTTATGCCCGCTTTCTTGAAAGGGCCAACAAAAACCTCAAACGAGAAGATTTTCAGGGTTAAAATATTCCACAAAAATATTCTTCTCATGATTTCGCATTAAAATGCTGAACAATTATTGCACTTAAAGGAGAACTATGAATGCGTACGAAATTAACCCTTAAGTGGATTTCAAGTTTTATTTAATTTCTAGTGCATTAGTTTAATTTCGTGTTTTGACTTATAGAACAATTCGTAGAAAGACATACACCATGCAGAGTTTTAGCGTTGGAATTATGCTTAAATGAATTCACATAAAAATCTTTTAATTAAACTGCAAGGATTATATGCTGATTGACTATAACAAGTGGCCAAAAACCGGAGAGAGAAATTTTAATCTTCCTTTAAAAATTGCGTTTTCTTTTCTAGCAAGAATGTTGCATTTATTGCGCTTCCAATGCAACTTCCTTATAAAATCTCTTATAGCTTTGCAGGAGTTAGGACGTGATTTTCGCAACAAAATTAATCGACACTATTACAGTTATAAATTTATTTTTATTTTGATTTCTTTGTACTTAAAAAGCAAAGTACGGAAATAAACGAAACAAATTGTTTGATTTTGTTTTGTTTCCTTCTTTGAAGTGAGTGAATCAAAAACATAACAAACACAATGAGAACGATTGCTCAATTGGTTTTTGCTTTGTTTATGCACATAAGCACAAAGCAGAGAACACAGCCTATCGACTGTAAGCCGGCTAACAGCCGCCACCGGCCACCAACAAAATATTAACTGCCTGTCCCACGATGTCACTCGCAAACGTTCGAATGACAACTTATATTGAAAACAACAACAAACTATCTAATGTTATTGTTGTTTGCAATACAATTTGTCGATCGAACGTTTGCGAGTGACATCGTGGGACAGGCAGTAATTTAATCGTACGCCGCTAAAAAGAACGTAATGGGAAATAAATGGAAACGTTTTGAAATATTTGCAGAGAATTTGACATCATCATATAATATAATTTTATTGCATTGTTATTACACACGAGAAATTTTTTTGATATAACTAAGCAGCAAAGCTATAACCGGGTTTCCTAAAACACCTCTCTTCTTTCGTTTTTTAAATAGAGAGTTGATTAGAAATTATGTCAGGCCTTAAGCTATGTACAGACGGTTGTCAGATCTTACAATATTGCCAGTAAAATGTTCTAAAAATTTCTTACAACCGTGTGAACTGGCAATTTTTGTCAGACGACGTTGCCAGAAAAAGCATTGTCAGTCCATTGCAAGACTAGCAACTGACAACATATTGTCAGACATCTTACAATCGTGTGAACTCATTGTAAAATTATTGCCAGATATTTGTCAGACATTTTAATATTGTCAGATGTGCGAAGTTCATGCATCTGACAATGGCGTCATTGTAAGATAATTCTTTCTATGGGCAACACTGCACACGCTTGATTTTAAAGAAAAAGTTTATAATAAAATATATGCAGACAAAATCATTGTAATTGCTTCTTTATGGTACATAATAATTTATACTTTCACTTTTTACATTTAACACAAACACAAACGATAAATATTTAACAATTTCCAACAAATGGTTTAAGTCTGGCAACGCATAACAACAGATCGAACAATTTGTGCATATGACAACCGTGTGAACTGACAATTTTTCTATTGACGATTTTGTCAGATGAATTTATTGTCATACAACCGTCTAGCAATAAATTGTAAGATTTTCTGACATCCGTGTGAACTGACAAGAAATATTGTGCTGGCAATTTTCGATTGCCAGTACATTGTCAGCACATTGCCAGATCTGACAATATTGTAAGATCTGACAATCGTCTGTACATAGCTTTACGAGCATAAATTTTTGCTTTAAAAGACTGCTAGATTGCATTTTTTTAATAAAAAGTTTAAAAAATTTTGCAATTTTCTATAAAAGAGAACGTTATAAGACTCAGACATAAACTTTCAAAATAAAGTTGCAAATATTTTCTTTGTTGATCTCTTCTGTCAAAATCAGCTGTTAGAAGTTTTTTGTTTGTACGTTCTTTAAACAGAAGAGAGATATAAATATATTTATAAAACATTTTTCTTGAAAAAAATTTAAACTTTCGCTGAATGTGTTTGTGTGTGCTTAAAAGCAATTGTGGCTGCATTTCTGTAACATGTCGTGTGTATGTTTTGCTATTATGTCTTTTCATCTTTCTTTTACTTTTTTCTTTTTCAATTTAGGTCGATGGTGTTGTTATACGTTCCGGACATTCCAATCTAGATATCGATGATTTAATGACACGCAGTAACAAACGCGCATCAGCTGATGGCGGCGGCGGTGGCGGTTCATTTTCCAGCAGCGGTGGCGGTGGTGGCGGCAATTATGGCAGCGGTTATTTTAGCGGTGGTGGCAGTTCGTCTTACATCAATGGCGTCAATGGTTTAGGTGCCCACTACGATGTCCTATTTGGCGTGGTTACGGGTGAATCAATTTGGCGTTTCAGTGCTCATGATATACAAAATGGTTTCGAAGGCGAGAGGCGTGACAAAATAATACGCACTTATGTACGCAACGCCTACAATTATCATCTAAATGAAATATTCTTTACGGTAAGTGGAATAGTCGGATATACTAGGCAATAATATAGAAATAAATATTTGACTTAAGTAGTTTCGTGTTATATTAAAGATTTAAGTTATTGATTTGCTTTTCGTTATTGCTAAAAATTAATTAATGGATGTTTTGGGTGGGGGTTGGATGAGAATTGCGTAAATAAATCACAGCCAATCAATTTCATTTAAGGCAAACACGCACACGCACACACATGCACATATTCAAAGCAATTTATATTTTGCATTTTTGTTTGCAAGCGTGTGTGTGTGTGGGTGTGGGTGTATGTGTGTGTGTGTGGATGTGTGTGAGTTTATCTATCTAGTTGATTGTCTGTCTGGCTGGCTGGCTGTCTGTCTCCCTCTTGGAATTTTACGATGCCAGTCTAATAAATTTTGTGTTAATTTTCATTTCTTTTTTCTCTGTTGCTTTCTCCTCCAAATGATGTTGTGCGCTTCCTTTGATGAGATTGATTGACTGTTAGTGTTTTTCGGGGGGGAGGGGGCGGGGCGGGGCGAGCAAGTTTGAGCTCTAAAAAGGATTCCAATATATCAAATTGCTGGAAATTATATCTTTCTGCTAACCTAAATACTGCCTTGTTAACCATCAATTTATTTTTATTTTTACAACTTTGTGTCAATGTTGATGGAATGTGTGAGAGCTGATGGTTCAAAGGCAACAAAGAATCTAATGAATTTTGACATTTATTGTACAATTCAAGAGTCTGTAGTCAAATAAAGAAGCGACTTTTTTTACACACATATTTAATTTAGTTTTGACTTTTTCCAGATGTAGCAGATAATGAAACAAAAACATCAAGTTGTTTAATTTTTTTTTTAATTCAACACGTATTTATTTAAATTCGATTGTAAAGTGAATACGGCTATATTATAAATGAAATGAAAATTGTTTATCTTTTTCTCTTAGCTTTATAATAGAAAAAAAGCAAATGGAAATGTTTTTAATATTTTTTTCTATAGGAAGGCAATAACAAGAACATAGTACATGAATAAATAAAATTTGATTTTTTTATAAGATTTGGAGAAAATTAAATTTCTTAAAAAAAAAATAAAATAAAATATTGCTTTCACACAAAAAAAAAAATATCTGTCATATGAAACGTGACTCTTAATGAAAGAAATAAAAAAAAAATTATTAACTTATTATTAATAATGTAGCACAGATGTATAATTTTGATTTAATGGAAGAAATTTGAAAGTTTGCGCGATTTTTGAAATACATATATACCTTTTCTTTAATTTTTCTATGGTTAACATTCCAAGTTTTACTTGAAATAAAAATGCAAATACAATTATATCCAAACAGAAATACAAAATCTATTTCATTATAATTGCAATTCATTTCCTTAAATGTATTGTGCTACTATAATTTAATAAGCATGGAAGAATGGAATGTTGTCATGTTGAAAATCTGCAGCTTATGCATAATAAAACTTGTATCAAATTTTGACAAAGCTTTTTACCTTATTGTAGATGTAGTGTAGCAAAAAAATTTAGTGAAAAATTAATTTCTTAATTTGTATAAGCATTTATATTGATCCTGAATTTCATGTCTATGTTTTTTTTTATTAAATAAATAAATATTGCTCATTAAAGTTACTTAAAATTGGGAAAATTACTGAAAAATTTATCTTTCTACCAAGATAATGAACGCATATTAAAAAATTTAAATTTTTTAGTTACTTATCTAAGGTCTATTGCCGTAGCAAAATTTTTTTTCGGGGCATTACGACTGGTAATTTTTATGAGTAATATTGAAATCGATAGTTTCAGCAAATTCTTATTAATTCTTTTTTTCTTAGTTTTTTTTAGTTCTGGCGACATTTTCGCGTTTTGGCGATTTTTTTCGATTTTTTGCGTTTTTTTCACTTTGGCGTTTTTTCCATTTTGGCGATTTTTTCGAATTTGGCGATTTATTTTAGTCTTAGAATTTTTTTTTTAATTTTGGCGATTTTTTTCGTTTTGGCGATCTTTTTTTTAATTTTTTGCGATTTTTTTTTTTTTTGGTTTGGCGATTTTATAATTTTCGGTTTTTTTAGTTTAACCGTTTTTGAAAATTTGAAGTCCTTGGCGATTTTTTTAAGCTTTGGCTCCTTTTTTAGTTTTGACACTTTATTTTCTTGTTTTGGCGATTTTTTTCGGTTATTGGCGTTTTTTCATTTTAGCGATTTTTTTTTACTTTTGGCGAATTTTTTTAATTTTTGAGATTTTTTTTATTTGAAATTTTTTTTAGTTTTGGCAACATTTTCGCGTTTTGGCGATTTTTTTCAATTTTTGGCGTTTTTTTCATTTTGGCGTTTTTTTTTCATTTTGGCGATTTTTTCGAATTTGGCGATTTATTTTAGTATTGAATAGAATTTTTTTTTAATTTTGGCGATTTTTTTCGTTTTGGCGATTTTTTTTAATTTTTGGCGATCTTTTTTTTTTGGTTTGGCGATTTTATAATTTTCGGTTTTTTTAGTTTTACCGTTTTTGAAAATTTCAAGTGTTTGCCTCTTACGGTTTCCAAGATATAGCAAATTGTCAAAATTACATAGTCAAAATTGCATTAACTGATGGACCACCCTTTAATTTTAATTTTTTTTAAATTTTAGTGCTAATTGTTGTAGTCTGTATAAAAATACACTAATTTTACAAATTTCAAGTTTCAATATACATATGTTCATACAATTGTAAGTATATTACATGGGATTTTAACATTTTTCGTTGCTCGTTTTGGAACACCCTTTAATTTTTAATTGTCATGTATTTGTTATTGTAGCGGCCAAGGTTCTACATACTGTGTCCAAATTTCAGGCCCGTAGCTCTTACGGTTCCTGAGAAAATACCGTGTGACGGACAGACGGACAGACGGACAGCGTAGCGAAAACAATAGGGTTCCTTTTCACCTTTGGTGTACGGAACCCTAAAAAGGATACCATAACAATAACATTAATGTTATATCTTCAGCTTGCTAAGACAATATATCCAACCACAAAAACACATAAGCCATATGTATATTGCTTCAACAACGATTAACTATTGACAAGGTACACTGACTACTAAAAGTTGATACATAATATCAAAAAAAAATATTAGCATTTTATATATAAATGAAAAATTAATACACAATTCATACTTTAAATATTATTCCAATTAGATACAAAGTATGTATTTGAGAATCAGCTGAATGTACTGCAATTTTTTGGATGGTGCTAACATTATTCTGTAAGCTTTGTGTTAAGTATTAAAATGTCAATGCAACCGCTAATTGACGTGCAGTTAACTACGGTCAGTTAAATGATTCATTGTTGTCGAAACAGTCAGTTAGCGTTAGCAGAGGCATTCCTATGTGCAGTGTTGGTATCTCTACGAAGAGCAAAAGCACATTAAGCTGTTGCAAAAAGGGTAAAAAAGCGCAATAAAATACGAAAAAGAGGGTAAAAAAGCACGAAAATATTTTTTTTAATTTTAATACATTAAAGGCTCAGTTAGCTGACTGTAACGTAATGTAACTGCAACAGTAGGAAACAGCTGATCGATATTGTTATATGAAAAGTAATGAAAATGGTTATAGAGATGTAATGTAACGTAACCTACTTTTCATATAAAAATATCGATCAGCTGTTTCCTACGCTGCAGTTACATTACATTACAGTCGGCTAAATAAGCATTAAGTAATTTAAAAAGGAGAGTTTAGAGTGTAAAAGCTCAAAATAATGGGTGTTTTTTATTGAGGTATAGAACTTTAAGTTGGCATCATTTTTTTAACTGGCGGCCGTTTTGTCAGCTGTCAAGTGATTAATATTTAGTTTGGTTTGCCATTTCATCATAAACAGGTTGACAAAAGAACAACGCTTGCAAATCGTGCAAATTTATTTCGAAAATAATGGCTCAGTTCGCGAAGTTTACCGCAAGCTCCGTCCATTTTATGGTCGACATAACCGTCCATCAGAGCAATTAATTCGGTTAACCATGGATCGTTTTCGCACTACGTTTACTCTATGTGATAATACGCATCCGCAGAGACGTCGAACAGTGCGCACCGAAGAAACAATTGCCGCTGTAGAGCAAAGTGTTGAAGAGGACCCGAATGAATCGATTCGCCACCGTGCACAGCAATTGGAGCTTTGTCCATCAACTTTATGGAAGATTTTGCGCAAAGATCTTGGCTTGCGACCTTACAAGATCCAGCTTGTGCAAGAATTAAAGCCGCGAGACCATGCAATGCGTCGTAATTTTGGTGTATGGGCCGAAAATGAGATTGATCTCGATGCTGATTTTCATTGCAAAATTTTGTTCAGTGATGAGGCTCATTTTTGGTTGAATGGCTACGTCAAAACTGACTGTTTGGTGTGCTCTATGGGCTGGTGGAGTCATTGGGCCATACTTCTTCCGAAATAATGCTGGAGAGTCAGTTACCGTTAATGGAGACCGGTATAGAGCCATGATAACCGACTATTTTGTTCCCGAATTGGATGGCATGAATGTGGATGAGTTGTGGTTCCAACAAGACGGTGCTACATGCCACACACAGCGCACGTCACAATCGATTTATTGAAGGAAACATTCGATGAGCGCATAATTTCGCGGAATGGACCTGTCAATTGGCCACCAAGATCGTGTGATTTGACACCATTGGATTATTTTCTTTGGGGATATGTGAAGTCGCTCGTCTACGCCAACAAACCAGAAACGTTAGGGGACTTGGAAGCCAACATTCGTGGCGTTATTGCCAACATACGGCCCCATATGCTCGAAAAAGTGGTTGAAAATTGGACCTGTAGAATTGGCTTTATTCGAGCCAGCCGCGGCAGCCACATGCCCGAAATCATATTTAAACATTAATGGCATAAAATTATCCTTTCAATAAAGCCAAATTGATGGACATTAAAACGATTTTCTTGTGTTTTATTTCAATTTGAAGTTCTATATCTCTAAAAAAAAAACACCCGATATAATATAAAATTTTTGCTTCAAAATAAACAAAGTATTTGAGATGTAATAACAGAATTTATTAACATATTAATTAAAACAAAATCTTGATTAATTTAATAAAAAAGCGTTATGAAAGAGAATTTTATATAAAAAATGGCGTAGATTGAATCTCTGATGGATTTTTGACAACTTTCTTGATATAAGTTGCACCTCGAGGCCTCCTATTGACAAATAAAAAATTTTCATGCAACTAATTTCATGAAAAAAATGCTTAATGTAAATTAGGTATAAGTATGTAAAAACAAATAAAAAAAACCAGGAGTCAAATAATATAGTAACATATACACACATACATACATATGTACATACATACAATAGTAGGTGAAGCTTAGGCTTAGATTAAAATATGTATGTTACTGAAAAATCATTTACACATAAAGAATGCATTAAAAGTGTCACTATTTTCTTAAGTACTCTTAACTTAAAAGTTTTTGTTTTTGCGATATTCACCTTTATTCCAGTTGTCAACATTGACAGCACGTCAATACGATATGAAAAAATTGGGGGTTGGCTACCCGTTATCTAAAACAACTGACTGCTGTTGATAACGTCTAGACTTGTATCGAACTCTTTCAGTAGCTCGTTTTTGACACAAACCAACGATCAAACCCGTGTAATTTAAATGGGTTTGATCATTGGTTTGTGTCAAAAACGAGCTACTGAAAGAGTTCGAAACAAGTCTAATAACGTCATGTTTTCAATCGAAATCGGTCCTTAAAATTTAACCACTCTTGTGCGTTGAATACAAATTTACCTACATTTTGTTGTAGACGTGATCATTTTGGTTTACTTTGCACTTACAAATTAACAGCCTTATGAAAATTCCGAAATCGGCCCTTAAAATTTAACCACCCTTTATTATGATTAAATATTTCTGTAAGCTTTAACAAATGCTTATTGTATACTACTTTCAATCAATTATTATGCAGAGAATTATGTGGTACTTCACAGTTACTTCCGTTTTTTATTTTGCAAAAAACAATTAAATTTTTTAATCCCAATTATGAAAAGTTTTCTACATTTTTTTTAACATAGTTTCGTTATTGTCATTGAAAACAATTTAAGAAGCCTCAGTTAAAAGATGATGCTATTAGCGCTTAAAAATATTTTTATTTAACAAAAAAAGCACCAAAAGCACTGTAAGAAATTGTTAAAAGCACTGTAAAATACGCGCTTTTTAAAAAAGGGTATTAGCCGAAATTTCGCGTTTATGGAGAGGCAAAAAGCACCAAAAAATACCCGAAATGCACCAAAATACCATCACTGCCTGTGTGAAAAACAGCAGAAACAGAGAGAGAGAGAGAGAGAGAGCAAGAGAGTAGTTAACATCATGGCATTCAGTTGTGAACAATGTTGTCAGATATGGCGATATCTCGCCAAACGTGGCGACAAAAATTTGTTTTTGGCGATGAAAATTTTGAAATGGCGATTGGCGATTTACTTGGCGATATTTGAACTCCTTGGCGATATTTTTGGCTATATTTTTACTATTTCAATAAAATAGAATAATGTTAAGAATTTGAATTTTTTTAAGGAATTTTTTCTACAACATAAAATATTTCGTGCAAAAAATTCTATATTTTGTGGCTCTTTATCTCAAACAAAATTTCTGAAATTCAAGAAGTTTAAAAAAATGTGGACCACGGAATCTCATTTGGTGTTTATGAAACACAGTGGGGCAAATTTTTTTTATAAGTGAGAACCAACATTTTGATAATGAAGTATTTAAAAGCCTGCACGAGTTCTCGCCTAGAGTGTATGAATATGACGATGCTTGACGGTACTTACCACTTCAAGGATATGATAAAGGGTGTTTTTTATTGAGGTATAGAACTTTAAGTTGGCATCACTTTTTTAACTGGCGGCCATTTTGTCAGCTGTCAAGTGATTAATATTTAGTTTGGTTTGCCATTTCATCATGAACAGGTTGACAAAAGAACAACGCTTGCAAATCGTGCAAATTTATTTCGAAAATAATGGTTCAGTTCGCGAAGTTTACCGCAAGGTCCGTCCATTTTATGGTCGATATAATCGTCCATCAGAGCAATTAATTCGGTTAACCATGGATCGTTTTCGCACTACGTTTACGCTATGTGATAATACGCATCCGCAGAGACGTCGAACAGTGCGCACCGAAGAAACAATTGCCGCTGTAGAGCAAAGTGTTGAAGAGGACCCGAATGAATCGATTCGCCACCGTGCACAGCAATTGGAGCCGACTAACCGACTATTTTGTTCCCGAATTGGATGGCATGAATGTGGATGAGTTGTGGTTCCAACAAGACGGCGCTACATTCCACACAGCACACGTCACAACCGATTTATTGAAGGAAACATTCGATGAGCGCATAATTTCGCGGAATGGACCTGTCAATTGGCCACCAAGATCGTGTGATTTGACACCATTGGATTATTTTCTTTGGGGATATGTGAAGTCGCTCGTCTACGCCAACAAACCAGGAAGGTTAGGGGACTTGGAAGCCAACATTCGTGGCGTTATTGCCAACATACGGCCCCATATGCTCGAAAAAGTGGTTGAAAATTGGACCTGTAGAATTGGCTTTATTCGAGCCAGCCGCGGCGGCCACATGCCCGAAATCATATTTAAACATTAATGGCATAAAATTATCCTTCCAATAAAGCCAAATTAATGGACATTAAAACGATTTTCTTGTGTTTTATTTCAATTCGAAGTTCTATACCTCTGAAAAAAACACCCTATATATGTACTTAAATACGTATATTTACAGGAAGCCATTCGAGCTGTTTTTACCCCCCTCATAACTTTGTTCCCCGCGACTGTAATATTGTGAAATTTAAACCATAATTAGAATAAATTCATGTAACTACACATGAAAAGTTTCAAAGTTTTACAATAAAAGGTTTTGGAGATATGGAGGTGCAAAAAGTGCATATTTTAAGACATACTCACTGACTCACTGATCACTCATCAAATTGATGAAGCACTTCCGCTATAGGTACAAAGCTAAGATTTGGTACACAGGTAGATCTAGGTGAGCAAATTTCAACCAAGGGGGTGGGGCTACGCCCATAAAAATTAAAATCTAAGCTAGTGAGCTGAAATTTGCTACAGAGCTAGGTCTAGGTGAGCAATAAACTAAAAAAAAATTTAAAATCCGAAAATTTTGGCCAGGAGTGCGGGGCTACGCCCATAAAGGCTAGAATTAAAAAAGCTAATATAAGGCGCTTAATGGAAACTATTTTATTGAAATTTGGCATATATACTGCGATAATGCAAGGCTATAAATTTTTTACTAAAAAAGTGGGCGTTAACACGCCCATACAATTTAAACGTCATTTTCGTGTGCTACGGCTCACCATATTTAGATATACTATTTATGTAGGTATTATTATCCGTTTGCAACGAAACTTGACAAAAATAATAAGCACTGGCCAAAAAAAAACTTAAGTTTGGAAAAGTGGACAGGGTTACGCCCATAAAAATTAAAAATTAAAAGTTGCGCTAAGGCGCTGAAATTTGATACACGAGTAGGTATAGGTGAGAAAATAATAAGAAAAAGCTTAAAACCCGGAAATTTTAGTCAGAGGGGCGGGGCTGTGCCCATAAAAATCGAAATATAAAAGTTGCACTTATGAGCTGAAATTTGATACACAAGTAGGTCTAGGTGAAAAATGAATTTAAAAAATCTGAAAACCCAAAAAAATTTACCAGAATGGGCGGGGCCACGCTACTATTGTTTGAACCTGAAAACTTACAGCCTTATTTAGAAAACTTATTAAGGCTTTTTTAAGAAAAATTTTTATGAAAATTTGTCTTAAAACTTCTTTATAAAGCCTTAATAAGTTATATATACAGTTAATATACAGCTTTTAACTTAAGACATTTTAGTGAAACTTTGAATATACGTTACACGTACACAATACTTTAAACTATCACCTAAAAAAGTGGGTGTGATCACTCCCATAAAATTTTAGCCTTGTGTTTAATCTACTTCGGCCTAGCATATTTTAGAAGAAAATTAGCATGAATTATAAGCGCTGCTCACAACAAAATTGCGAGTTTAAAATAGCGGGAGGGGTAATGCTCATAAACTTTAAAGGTATAATTCGCGCTAGAGAGCTGAAATTTTATGCACAAGTAAGTGTAGATAAGCATGGCAATGGGAAAATCTTAAAACCAAGAAGTTTTATCCGTTAAAACCCCAATTTGTACTAGAGAGCTGAAATTTGGTACACAAATAAATTTAGATCAGAGATCACTAAGAAAAATTTAAGAAACAAGAAGTTTCAATCAGAGGGTGGGAACAAGCGCTGTAAACTCAAAATTAAGTTCAATTTTATTGAAACTTTTCGTACACATTGCACTCATCCAAAGTGAAAATTTCCTGTTTCGAAAAATGGCCGCGACTACATCGATAAATCTTAGCTTATAGCAATATTTTTACGTTTCTAAAATGCAGAGAATAATGCGTATTGGAAAAAATGTTGTCAAGTAAGCAGACTATCTAGAAATTGTATGACACCCTTACGATTACAAATTTATATAACGCATAGCATATTTCTGTATTAGGTATTGTGGCAAACAAGAACTTGGTCAAAATTTATATCTCACTACTTTTAATGGCCGAAATTTTGGATAGGAACTTGGCCTTTTTTCACATTTATGTTTTTGTGAGGATTTAAATAATAATTTTTATCCTGGTGCTCAAGTTCAATTTAACCTATTTAGATTGATCTTTGGAATAAAATATTTTTAAGTATTTTTTGTACGCCAGCATTTATATTTTAATGTTAACACTTTTGCTAATTTTTCTTTAATAATATAATTTTTATGTTTTACGATAAATGTTACCTACTGAATATAAAATTTAACAATATTTGTAATTAAATACATTACAAAATAAAAAAAAATATTTTTGTAGCTAGAATTTAATGTTTTGTTATATTTAGCGATATTTGGCGATATTCGACAAGTCATTTGGCGAGGAGGCTGAAAATAAATCTGACAACACTGGTCGTGAATTGTTTAACATTGTGTGTGTTTAATATTAAGCTCTGAATATTAGTGTTTAGTAAATAAAGTGTTATTATTTCCAAATAATTGTATACAGTGACCTTAATATAATTGCAAATCTTCAAAGCTAGAAAAATAACGTTTTTCAAAGGTAAAAAAACGTAAAATTATTCTCGTAAGCATCTCATTAGCACGAGTGCTACTTCTCTTTAAAAAATAATAATAAATAAAAAATACATCAAAACTATATTAAAAAACATTTTGCCCTAAGGTCATTATATTAACACACATTATATTAACACTATCTGTTCACTTTTCAAATATCATTTATTTAACTAAACCATTAAAGTAGTAGAATAAGAAATATAAATATAGAAAACAGATAATTTAAAAATAAATGCGTTTTGATATTTTATGAATTTTTTATGTTCGAACCCATTGTGCGACAACTTTCTCTGGCCAAAATCCTTAGCTGCTAAATAAAAAATCATTTAAACTCATATTAAAACAATTTGATACAAATTGATAAAATCAAATTTCTTATACGAAAAAGGTAATAAATTCACAAATGCATATGAAAATGAACCTGATGCTTGGAATTATAAAACCAAGGAGGGGACACCAAAATTGTTTTTTATGGTTACGCTTAGTAATCAACGCTAATAAAATAAAATAAAATATAGATTCAAATAAACTCCTCTACCCTTTGCTAGCAGTAAACAAATAATAAAAAAAAAATTTACAAGATATGTTTTAAAGCAAGATTGAATTTTATTGAATGATTTTCCTAAAGCAACTCCCACATTGTTAAGGGGAAGAAGACACTTCTGTTTATAACAATGAATTAAAATGACCGGAAAATACTTGCAGATATATGTACGAATATTTTCGTTAAAGATGATGATGATGCTGTTGCTAAGGATGCAATAAAATAAACCAGCAAATGGCTTTAGTTAATGCTTTGGCATGTTATTTTTAAAACAGGAATAACGATTTTCAACACATGAGCTCATAAATCTTACACAAATGTATTTGCAGTGTTTAAATTTCGAAGGAGATACATATATCTTGCAATCTTAAATTTTAATGGATTTGTATCCTTCCCTAAAGATTGGCATTATGTCTTGGAGGATATGGTGCAAGTAATTTACACACAAAAGATTTTTTAGGATGTTTCATAAATTTGTAAAGGGTTTTGCTTTAAGAAAAAACCAAGTTCTGAAAGCTTAAGTTCCGCTTAAAATAATAAATAAAAGAATTCAAAGCAATTTTGTATTCCAAAAATCCTGCTTTGAAAAATTAGCAAGAAAACTATAAAGAAATACACCAGCATCCCACTTGAATAAGACTTTCGTTAATAAAAACAATTTCGAATAAATCTCGAACATTTATCGCGTTAAACTAACGAGAATGACACTAAAAATATAATCGAAAAAAGTTTACCTGTTACTCAGTTTTGTTTTGAAAAACATTCGATTTAGAAGGTTTGACAGCAATACCAAAAGTTAGTCATTTTCAAATAAATTTCGATGACTCAGAAAGGCAGCAAAAATAAAAATTTTACATTTTTAGATTTTTAATTGAACTATAGTGAATTTTTAATCAGAAATAATTTTTAGTCAGGCTTAAGTTCAGTAATTTCAATTCTTTTTATTGAATGAAATATTTTATTAATTAATGTGAGTTTTTAAATAGCTGATGTTAATAACAATCTCTACCCAAGTATGTAGATAGACTAGGGTGCTGATGAAGTGCGTTGCTGCACAGAAAAATATCGGTATTTCCCCCAGCTTAAAAGTCTAATTCAATTTTTCTTCTCTTCTTTAGAAACTCACATTAATTAATAAAATATTTCATTCAATAAAAAGAATTGAAATTACTGAACTTAAGCCTGACTAAAAATTATTTCTGAATAAAAATTTTACTTTTTACTGTATAATTGTAATTTATTTTCTAATTTTTTTACTTACGGTGCAGTCATGGCTCGAACAGAGTACCTCTAGACTAACACATCCACTAAGCTATTGCCAAACATTCGAGAAACTATCGAGAATATTCGAAATTGTTTAGATTCGCGAAATATATCGAACAATTTTGTTTTGAAATTGCATTAGTTTATAATAAATCTCAGCTCAAGTGGGATTTGTTACTTGAGCAAATTTGTAAGCAGTACAAGCAGGAATGCGAGCAATATATTTTCAACTTCTACCCGGCTTAGCAGAGATATAGATTTGAGGTTTCCAGCGAAATGTTCTTTGCCTTACTGTAGCAGCTTAAAGGCCTTCGAGTATAGCAGGTGATTGCCTTCTCACTACTGCTGCTCTATAAGAATGCAACAAATACCTAAAGCATACCCCTAAGTAACAAAGTTTATTGCTAAACAAAATAATTTTATTTGTGTGTTTTTTTCTGATTTCAGTATTCTTGTATTGTTACAAGCAAAATACGAGTAAAAGCAAAGAAATCTCAACATTATTGTTGCGCCGTTGATTAGTGTTTGTACTAATTTTAGAAATTGTTTGCTATTTAACATACATACATATGCATAAGTGTGTTTGCTTTTCACTGGATTAAGGCCAACAACCACAAATTTACATATTTTGTAAATTCGTAAACAAGCAAGCATGGACTTGTGCGAGTTTGTGTTTGTGCATCATGTATTGAGGTGAAATTAAAGGAGAGTAAGCTTGTGTATGTATGTATGTAGGTGTAAGGAATATTTACAGCCAATTTACACACCCATACACGCACACAAACATCAGCCATATTGATGTTAATATGGTGGTGTAAATTAGCAAATTTAGAATTTTAACTAACAAATATTTAAAATTTGTTTCTAAAACAAAATTAATGCAAAGTACTTAAGCTTGCAGGGAAAATTAGGTTCATAATGGAAAATTTTGTTTTATGAAAAAGTAGCTTGATATTTTTCCAGTGAAAATAATATTTTTCTCTGAAGAAGTTTATCATATATATATATCCTAAATTGTTGCACTACCAAAGAACTTACTGTATCTCTATTTAAGGTGAAATTTAACGGAACTAAATAATCAGTACTTAAACATTAAAACGCACCATTTGCCATAACAGCAATAAAAAAATAAAAATATATGAAGAAAAAGAACGATATTTCGTTTATTGAAAAATCATAAATATACGATAAATCTAGGAAAAACATACAATGAAAAAAAAAACATAAAAGCAAAGTAATTTATGGATACAAAAAATACATTTATATAACGAACACCCACCCACATACTTGCAAAATAAAACTCAACAAAATAAATAGTTTTATTATAACACATAAACCTTTATTTATGTAAATTGAAAAAAAAATACCTAAGCATGCTTGCTGGGTGGCTTGCTAAAGTTTTGCTGAAACTAGACGTCCAAATAAATAAGAAATAATAAATTACTGACAGACATGAAGGCATTAACATCAAAAGACTACAACAATAACTCACAGAGTTGGTTGAAATGTGAGCCCAATTTTGGAGGCCACAGTTAGTTTGCTCAATGTTAAGGAATTGCTTTAAGAAACTTAATTTCTTTTCAAGATATAATATTTAATATATGCAAGTAAGTAAGAAAAAATAGGGAGTGGCTTTCATCCGACCATTGTAAGGGTGATACATAAAACGACCTGAAACTCCAAATTGTTTTACTGGAAATTTTATTTTAAAAATAATTCTCGAAAATTTTATTTGAGAAAATTTTCAGAAATTTTAGTTATCGAATATTCTCGAAAATTTTATTTGTCAAAATTATGGAAAAATTTTTTTATAAAATTATTTTTTTATGATTTTGGAAAATTTCATTTTTGAAAATTCTCGAATATTTTATTTTTGAAAATTCCACAAAATTTCATTTACGCAAATTCTCAAAAATTTTAATTACAAAAATTTTATTTTCGAATATTATCGAAAAATTTATTTAAAAAAATTATCGAAGAGCTTTTTTTCAATTCTCGAAAAGTTTTTTTTAAATTTTCGAAAATTTTATTTCCGAAAACTCTTAAAAATTTTATTTTCGAAAATTGTTGAAAATTGTATTTATAAAAACTCTCGAAAAGTTATTTTTTTAAATTTTCAAAAATTTAATTTTCGAAATTTCGAATTTCTCGAAAATTTTATTTGCAGCATTCTCGAAATTCTTATTTGTGAAAATTGTTTAAAAATTTTATTTTCGAAAATTTAAAAACAAATCTACCAAATTCTCGAATTTTAATCTTCAAAAATACTTGATATTTTATTTTCGAAAATTCTCCAAGATTTTATTTCCGATTATTTTCAAAAATTCTAGAAAATCTCCCTTCTCTAAAAGCTCATTATATTTCAAATAAAGTGAACTTTAGAATTTGAAATACATAGTCGAGAATTTCCACGGGCGAAATAAACTGCTATCGAAAATTCTTGAGAATGTCCTTTCAAAAATTTTCGAAAAAAGTTATTATTTTATTAAAAGTTTTAAAAAATTTTTAGGTCCGACTATTTTCGAAAGTACTTGAACATTTATTTTCTAAAAACTCATTACAGTTTAAATAAAATAATAAATATGTATTAAATTTATTAGAACATTAGAATATAAAATAGTTGAAAATGTTCGAAAACAAAATAAGCTTTAAAATTCATTAAAACTTCATTTCCATTATTTTTTAAAATAAAATTTTCTTGAATTTTCGAAAGAAGTCGTATATAAGATTTTCTCTAATTTTCTTATTAAAAAAGGATTTTATTTTCTAAAAATTCATTATAGTTCAAATAAAATTAATAAATAGTATGAATCGAATTTATGAGAACTTTAAAATATAAAATAGTCTGGAATTTTCAAAAATCAAATACACGGCAATATTTTTTTAAAACTTAATATTCCATTATTTTTGAAAATAAAATTTTCTAACATTTTCGAAAATAGTGGGATGTGAAATTTTCCAGAATTCTCGCATTATAAAATAATTTCCGCAATTAAAAATATTTTTGGATTTTCATTTCGAAAATTCTCAGTTCAAATAAAGTAAAAGATTGTATAAATCACATTTTAAGGGACTTTAGAATATGAAATGGTCCAGAATTATCCAAGACAAAACAAAAACTGTTCTTTAAAATTTTTAAGTTTCCTTTTCCATTACTTTCGAAAATAAAATTTTAGACAATTTTCGAAAACAAATACGTTTGTATATATGTGTATACATACAAAAGTTTCGGGAATTAATGCGAAAAAATCGAAAATTTTTGCAAATTAAATTTTCGTGAATTTTCGAAAATAAAAATTTTGTGAATTTTTGAAAAAAAAATTGTCAAGAATTTTTGAGAATAAATAATTTAAAATAGTATGTAGTAAAAATTTCGGGAATTTTGGAAATTAATTTATTTTGTTTTCGAAAATCATCGAATATAAGAGTTTTGAAAATTCTCGAATGTTTGATACTTCTTTATTATCTTATTTGCACTATAATGAAATTTATATAATTATTTTAATTTGGATATGTACAACTAAATAAAAATATAAAATTATTTCTTTTCTCAAGAGGCGTATGTACAAGCCGGTTATATTAAATCTTTAACCAAGATTAAATCTGATCTTACGTTTTGTTTTGCATTATTAAGTCCAGAAACGCATTTTGGAAAGGACCGATATATTTCCTAAGAAAGTTTTAATATTCATTTTAAAGAAAATTTTATGATATATAGGCAGACAATAAAATTCTTAGAAAATTTCAATATATTAACTGACCATGAAGTTCGTAGAAACTTTTAAGTACAATTTAAAAATGATAATGAAAAAAATTTTACAATGTAAATTCAATGTGAAAAATTGAAAAAATATTATATTTATTTTATAAATATAAAAACATAAGACCCCTGAAGGGCAGCCATTGCAAAAAGATGTCGAAAGAAATCAATTCCTGACGCCAGCATGACAAATGTATGCACAAGACTAAGATAAAATAAATAGATTAAAATATTTTATTCAGGCTTATTTTCATGTACATAACGAATCTAACTGTCTTCGTTTCCGTCCATGCCTTAGATGGACCAACAAAATGACTTGCGAATGTTTATGAACATAAAAAATACATAAATTTCTCTATGGACAGTCATCAATTTGGTAAATTTTATTTAAAAAAAAAACATAGTCCATTTTGCTTAAGTTCATCCCCCCCAAAAAATATTTATTCTATTATAATGGAGAAAATGGCAGACACAAATAAATAAATTTATGACACTGAATCAAGCAATCAATGACTGACTGCTGATTGTTCATTTGTTTGCGTTTGTACAAATCATATAGATTAGACAAGGCGTATGACTGGGGAGGTCTTATGTTTTTTTCCAAACTCGTTAAGTCACGTATTGGCATAAACGTGATGATAAGTATTCGTAGTAATAAAAATCTATAATATTTCTTATTTACATCTTAGCTTCACTTATATTAATGAAGAGCTTAATTTGTTGCACTGTAACAGACTGTGACGTGCTTTGAATGTGAAAAAGATAAAAGTGTGCAACAACACTTGACACCAGCCTACTGGGAGGACAAAATTCATTCAATTCATTCAATTCATTCAATTATTTTATGCTTGTGTTTGTTGCGTCGGCAACTTTTAGTTTTTTTTTTTTACCTACAAGGACTTAATTTAAAGCTATTTATTATGTTTGCCTAAAACCAATAAAAGTAAAAACTATTCAGCATTTTAAATGCTACCTTCAATGATTGCTCTATTTTCATTTTAATTCATTTTATGACTTGAATTTTATTGAAAATCACACTGTGTTAGATTTTTCCGTACATCTTTTTCAACAATTAATTTAGCAAAAATCAATCAATAACGATGCCATGACAGTGATAAATCGTTTGGTCAGGACTCGCACAATGAAACCAATGAAATTTCTATATGTATTTATATGTGCGAATATTAGGGTGGCAGCGAAGTATGTATATGAAAAAAGTTTTTGTGCAGAAGACCAGGTAGAATGCTGTGCCAGTTGATTTCTACAAGAAATGTTGAAAATTCGAAAATTCAAAATTTTTGTAAAATTCGTTATTCTTACTATTAAGTATTTTTAAAGAACTGTATCTGTTTACTCTCACTCAAAAAAAAAACTATTCATTGTTTAACACCTTTTATTGAAAGAAAACAAAAGTACAACTAATCAATTAAAAAAATTTTTTACCCAATTAAACTCTTATGTAATAATTTTATTGATTGATTAAAAGTTTAATTAAAAATTCAATGAATTCCATAAAACTTTTGTTTAAAATTTTAATTAATGAAAAAGTTTAATTGACTCTTTGCTTTTAATTTATTGGAGGAATTATATTTTGTCCAGCTTGACATGAAAATTCTTACATTTAATGCTCCATGTACTTTTACTGATATTCAAAAAAAGAATAAAAAATTCTTTGCCATCATTACGGTTAAGGTAATGTTGTCTCTGAAAAAAACTCAGGCTTACTTTTGGTTAAAGTTTTGGCTAAGTGTGTCATGCAGTATGCGTTTTTTCAGTCACACCCGCCACGGTAAAAAAAAAATAGAAGGTTTAACAAAATAGTTCATGCTTATAATAAAATCTTATTATTTTCCATTAATTAAAAATAATATAGTAAAATTTTGCGAAGCTCCATTTTAATATTTGAGTAATTAGTTATAGGAAATATTTGGTCACATCCGTCACACAATCACGGATGTTCTTTTTTACAGTCGCCATCGAAAATAGAAAACTAGGGAAAAGTAATAAAAACTTAAAAATAATAAATAAAAAACATAAACTGCATTTTGTTTTAGAGAACGAAAAAGGAGCAAAAGCAAATAAAAAATGCTAAAAGAAGTTATGACGCATAAAGAATCATTGGACAAAATAAGTAAGTGAACGGGAACGAAAACAAGAGTAAACAATGGAAACAAATTAATGCCAAATTTCAAGACTTTCTTTTGCATCTTAAATTGCTTATTTTAAATCACACCTTTTATTAAGAAAAGCAGTTGCTTGCAGTTATTATCAAACTCTTTAAAGAGGTTAGTTTAGAATCTGTGATGCCTTCAATGAGCAAAACAATCCAATTTCCGGCTATATATATTTAATTCTTCATTTAGCTTTCAGACAAGACTACACTGGTCACATAAATAAGTCACACCCGTCACATTTTCAAGGAGTTTTTTAGAAAAACTATTTTGATGCAATCATTAAGACTAAAAACTTTATTACACCAAAATTATTGCATACGTTCTTCAAAGGAATGCATATATATCCCACAAGTAATAAATTTGTTAACTCTTAGATGTGTAAGGTCACACCCGCCACAGCCTTCTGGTGACTATTCTTAACAGAAATTATTTTTTTTTTCAGTGTCAAATTAATATTTACAGCCTTATTTATAAAAATTATTAAAGCCTTACAAAAGCTTAATAAGCAACATTTTGATATGAACATCTGTTTTAAAAACAATTTATAAGACCTTAATAATTTTTGTAAATAAGGCGTTTAATGTTTATATGATTAACATAGTTGTGAACTGTACGCCTTTTTTATTAAAAATTTTATATATATTTGAATTATAACAAAAAAAAATTAAAATAATGGTCACACCCGTCACAATATCATAATATGTTTAAAAAAACTAATTATTTGTTTCAACTAATTTTTTTTAAGTTCTCAGATCCGTCTAAGGGACCATTTTGCCCCAAGATAAATAGGGTTCATTTCCATCTTAAAGGCAATAATTTGTTAAAAGAGTGAAATTTAAAAAATAAAAACCTACTGAATATAGGCCCTTATTATGAGTAACTTTCGATCTTCGACAGTAGTCGAAAGTATTGATCGAACGAATTTCCATTTGTTATTGTGACGAGCATTCGACAAAGAATGTCGATATTGTGAATGAAATCGGCAAAAAAAATAGCTTACAATTTGTGTTTGTTGAACACTTAGATTTTTTAACAATTTTTCATTTTAAAATACGAAATTTTCGATGCTCATAATATGAATTTAACATTCGATTATCGATGTTCGATAGCCAGTGAAGATCGAAAATCGAATGCAACTCATAACAGGGCCTATAAAGTTTCATATTTTTTTTTTTTTAAATCGGATAATTTTGAAGCTTGAGAACGCTAAAGGGTTAATTTTAATTTAATATAATTTTTTTCGAAATAACACTTCGTCCCTGTCCAGACTTGCAATTTTTGTTGCAGCAATTCTTGAGTTCATTGGTGAGAGAGGTGAGAAGATTGGGGAGAGGTACACAGTTTCATGTGCTCGGCAATTCTCTTTTGAATTGAAATTCGTAATTGTTAATTTCAAGTTGTTAGTTGTATTTGACGTTTTTTATAATTTTATTTCTTCAGTTGTATGAAAAAGAAAACAAATAACAAAAATTAAATAGAAATGTTAATTTTGCAACAAAATTTGTGGTGCCATAGAATTTATTTAATGCATAATTGCAAAATTAGAATTTCATAATGTGAACACTTATGTAATATGAGAGCAGAACTTTAAGAAATTGCAGCAACAAAAATTGAAAGTCTGGACGAGGACTTACTTCTCCAACAGAAAAACAAATGCCGTAGTTTTCATATTAATCCGAAAACACACGCATTTATTTTAAAACACATAATGAAAATAATAAAAATTTTTCCAGAGCTTAAACTTTGACCTCCTTGTCCAATTTTACGCAAATTTTTAACGCTGATTTTTGAGACCAACTTGCTAAAACAGGCACATTTATTTAAAAATAATTAATAAAAATAAATAATTTACTAAATTTTGAACTTTGACCACTTTGACCACAATATGCCGCCCGGGCATTAACGAAAACACAAAGTTGAAATTTCGCTGCCACCCTAGTTTATACAGGTTTATACACACACATATACATATATGTACATATACGATATATATGTATGTGTATGTATCATTGTGTATTTTTATTATTTTTATTTTGTGTTGTTGCTGTGCTGTGATACTGCGATCCATTACTTAATGACAGAAAATCGTGTTAAATATATCAAAAACACACAGAGTTTTAAAAAATCATGTTAATGGCAATTTACTTAATTTTATTTATCACTCGCTTAAAACTGGTGTGCTTTACTATACCATATAGGCTTTTATTTTTAAATTATTTTTAATTATATTTCTTTTATTTAAAATTAATTCATGCGTCAGGATAACTGATAGTCTTTAGCCTATAGTACACGGCATGTAAAAAACTACATGCGCATGTGGATCTGACGTAATTTTGACGTCATTACAAAGCTACATTTACTACATGCCGTGTACTAGCAACATATGTACATGCAAATATTCACATGATTACAGATTTGCTGCCTCAGAGAATGTGTTCAATTCGGTTAAAAATGTCACATTTCCATTTTGGAACAAAATTTTGTATTAACATCTTACGGCATGTAGCCACTACTAGTAGTTTTAAAAAATGCAACCAACATGCTGAAAATGTCCGTGACGTCATCGCCACATATGCATGTGGCTTTTTCCATGCCGTGTACTATAGGCTTTTGGCTTTGCTCCTGGAGCTTAAATGTTTAAGTCATTTTACATAAAGCTAGACTATGCATAGACACAGAAAGATCATTCTTAGGGGGAGGGAATTGCTCCGCCAAGAATTGCTTTCCCACCCCCCCCCCTCCGTGAAATTATTTAAAATTGCCTGTAGTTATCTATTTTAATATTACTCATGAAAATCATCAGTTTTATTGCCCCTCCCCACCCCCACAGAAAATTTTTTTGCTCCGCAAATGAGTCTATATGAAAAACATGAAATTTTTTAAATCTATGTCACAAACTTTTAAAAACTGACCCTAGCATTGATTTACTGTGATCGCAAAAGAGACCACGTTTTAGGGTTCTTCCGATATTACTTTTCAAGATATAGAAAAATAAAAAAAGTTATATAGGAAGAGCCATGCCCACTAATTTTTTTTCAACTATTTTCTTTCCAACAATTCATAAAATCAATGCAGCAATTTCCATAAAATCTTAGGTGTTTTACTGTTTTAACTCCAAAAATATTTAATAATAAATATATGCTGTTTATATCACGTGCCACGCCCATTTGTCTACTTCTTAATGCTTTCTCTGCAAAAACATTACAAAAATGAAATTACTAGCTTAAAATTTCAAGTATTTAGCTACATTAGTTCCATAAATATCCTAAAGCAAAACTTTTATATAAATGGGAAGTGCCACGCCCGCTTAAAATATTAAACAATAAAAAGTCCATAGTTACTCCCAGGCCATCAGTAGTATGCTGTGAGCTGACAATAAATAAATTCCAATCGTTTCTTAGGAATCCTGATATAAAACCAGTTCATTGTGCTTCATAACTTGTGATAGAGTTCTCATTTGGTTCATATTAAAATTAATATAAATATTTCAAGTCTCTGGATATTTAATTAGCAACTACTTACAGATTAAAAGTCATACAGCTAGCAGTAAAAAAAGTCAATTTTTATAAATGAGTTTTGACAAATTTTTATATGTTTATTTAGAAAAATTAAAATTTAAAATTTTTGGCTAGTTTACTTATTATTGTTTGTTTCTTTATTTATGATTGCATTAGGCTAAATTTCATATTTCTCTGTAAGCCAAATTACATGTGATTGTTATTAATGAATAAATAACGCCACAGCTAATTATAAATACAGCCAAACCTCGATATAACGACCCTCACTATAACGATTTCCACGATTTAACGAATTTTTTGAAATACCCTACAACGCTCCATAAAATCTGATACAAAATAAACCTCTCTATTACGAATACATTTGTCAATAACCTCGTTATAACGAATTTTCATTCACTGCAGACTAACGAAATAGAAAGAATTATTTACCTCTATTTAACGAATTTTGTCAACTTACAATCTTTGCATAATGATTTCCATCAATTAATCCAAATTATATGAAACAGATACACACAAAATTAAAAATACAAAATACAGTGTTTTTCTTCAAATGTGTTTTGATTTATTAGCGGAAATCGTTCGCTATTACATGGTAAGCAGATGGTGATTAATATAAAAAAATTTTATTACCTCGTTATAACGAATAGAAGTGCAACTTCACCTCGATATAACGAACCTCATCGTAACGAATTATTCGATATAACGTTTTTTTTCTAATCCCCTTGAGATTCGTTATACAAAGGTTGAACTGTATTCTAACAAACACTAGCAGAACAGAACAACTAGCTGTTTTCCAATGCCTTCATCATGTTGCGACCTTTGAAAACAGCTAGTTGTTCCGTTCTGCTAGTGTTTGTCAGAATATTTACAACTAACTTTGGTGTTATTTGTTCAATCATAATTATCACATATAATTTTGGCTTACAGAGCGATACGATAATTATAATCAGTGCCACCAGATAAGGGGATTTGTCCCCAAAATGGGGATTTCGCCTCTAATTTGGGGATAGAATTTCGTGGGGAGGGATTTGGGGACTCTTCATTTTGAGCTCTAATAATTTGCATGTGTCAGGGAAATAATCGTGGATGTTTACATAATATATTAGTACTTATAACATTCCAGGTTTTAAAAATCTCTTAGGGCCATTATTACAACATTTTTAAGTTGTTAAAAAAAAGTTAAAAGTAGGATTTTATCGGACGTATAAAAAGTCCATTATTGCAAATTGGATTTAACTTACCAGATAGGATAAACTTGCCTGTAATTTATCGCTCACTTAAGGTTAATGTAAAATTTTGCAAGTGATAAAGTTATTGTTATACGTCCGATACAATCCTTCTTTTAACTATCTTTAAGTTGTAATAATGGCCCTTAGAGTAATGTGGTAATCATACTCTATAATAAAGATGATATTACCATCATGGTAATACCGCGAACATATATATCGTTAACTTATTACGAAAACCCTCTAACTCATGTTTCTCATAGTTTACAGGAGGATGAAAAAACTAAATTAAAAAAATGCAATATTGATACAAAATTTTTTTTTAACGCAATATTATGTGCTTATGTAAGGTGTTTTTAATAAAAATTGCGTTTAACAAAATATTAAAGGTATTCACGTCAAAAGTTGCACTCTTGCAGAAAAGCAAAAGTGAAAAATTTTCAAAAATATAACAACAACCACATAGAAAATTATTTTGCACAAATGATGCAAAATTGTCAGGGTCTGAGTAAGTGCAAGATTATCAGGGTAAATTTTGCAAAGTTGTGCAACTTTTTATGGCATTGCCAATCCAAAAAAAATGGACAAAAAGTACTTATAAAATCAACCCTACACCAAATTACAACGCAGAAATTTCTAAATGTTTTTCTTTTAAATGAAAAAACAAGTCGTTGAAGATATTTACGACACAAATAAATTAATTAAAAAATTATAAAATTAAAAAAATATTTAAAAATTCTTAGCTAGAAATTATAAAGAAATCTTCAAATTCGATTTTCAGATAACAAATACATACATAATTTTGCTATTTTCAAAAGACCTGTGGCTCAAATAGTTATTAGAATTATGTTAAATAATACCAATATTGTTAATATTGATATTTTTATTAGTGAATTGATTACAAAATTAATCAGCGAAGTTTCAACACTTCGTTTCAGCATTTAAACAAACATACAAGTACAATATATCTATGCACATATTGTGTTGCTTTATAGACAATTAAACAAAATGGGTTGCTCACGTCAGAAAGTGCAATTATGCATTTTTGCACAGTTGCAGGAGTTGACGTGAATACCTTTATTGTATCAATATTGCATCTTTTTTTATTTAGTTTTTTCCTCCTCCTATAAACTATGAAAAACATGAGTTAGGGCCTTTTTGTATTAAGTTAACGATATGTACATAGGCAAAACCATGCTCGCAGCTGCAGAACAAGCTCTTTAGCAATTAACATTTTTTTTTCTTTTGAAAAAGAAAAATTACTGTTGAAAGTTTTGATCGTGCGTTCTACGCACGATTCTACCTTAGTTATTGTTTTTCGCATAAAAAAACTATTTATGTGTGATTCCCAGAAAATATGAAAAACTTTGAACTTTTTAAAAATTTGCAATTTGATGAAAAAATTAAAATTTTTCTTGTAACTTTGTGAAAATCTTATTTCGCATTCCTGCGCATAGGACTTAATAATCGTTTTTTATGAAAGATATATTTTTGGGGACAGAAGTTAGGATTTTTCTGTTGAAATTGAGATTTTTGGGGACATGACGTTTTAAATTGGGGACAAGAGTCAAAATTTTTCTGGCAGCACTGATTATAATTATAAAAATTATTTTGATGTCAAACGGTTTAATTAGAATAAGGTTCTTACGTAAAAGAAACCAAGCTTATGATTATGATGTTTTTTTTTTTATTAAAAATCCATCAGATATCAGAAAGAATAATATGGTGTTCTCGAGGTCTGTGTGTAAAATTTTAATCTTTCATGTTTATTGATTTGATTTTTTCTCTTGTTTCGAATTGCAGAGTAGACCCCCTGAACTATTGTTTATTTTTTATTTTAATTTCATTTTTTCTTAATTGATTTTATACAACACTCTTTCTAAAAAATTTTTAACACCCCCTATACAAATAAGCAAATGCCCTCCATTGTATGTCACCAGCTTGCGCCTCAATATAAGTGCAACTGTATCAACATAACTGCACAAATACTGTTAATTTCAAAATATTTTATTCATGTTAATTTTTTAATGACCCGAATAATTTCTAGAAAACAAAAAAAAAACTTTTTGTGTGAAGCTTAAATCTGACCACTTTTTTCCATATTCTACTCGAACTCGTTGAATAAATAAATAAGACGAGTTAAGGTCGGCCACAAGGGATTATTTGGTGGAAAAATAAAAAAAACATATAAACAAAGAATTTTTAATTACTATTATTTGTAACTTGTTTAACAATACAACCAATTAAATAAAATAGTTTTAAATAGCAAGAGAAGAAAAAATACTCATCTACATAAAATATTTAATTGTTGTCATTGAAAATCGCTTTTGGTAAAAGTGATTTAAATTCACACAAAAAGTATAGTAAGCACAAAATTTAAAGAATTTTTAGAAACCGGTTAGCCAAGGCACTGTAAAATTGAGTTCGTTTGTCTAAAAAAAAATTAAATTAAAATTTAAAACAACAGCAAACAATACAAAATCATGTAATTTGCAGAACAGTTGCAAAGCAAATCATTTTTGTGACTTTAAGAGTATAAGGTCCAAATTTACAGTTATTAGTTAACTAATAGCAATAGTTTGACTAATAATATTTGATTCACAGCTCTTTGTTTATCATTAGTTAAACCGCCAAATGTCATTGGTTAACAAACAGTTAGACAACAGCTGATTCGATGTAAACTTTATTGGTATTGTTGCATTGTGAAAATTTGTATACACATATTACACATACATTAGCAAGCATCTTTTTGTATTTAGCTATAACACATTCTTTTTATTTTATTTTCTATTATATCTTGGTTTTTCCGAACCAATTCAATATCTTGCACGGTAAGGCTAGACGATCGAGCACTGTTTTATCCATTTTTAAGAAATAATATTTTTTTTTAATGCATGTTTTTTATTTATTGTATCTTCAAATATGAACTAACAATAAGTATTCAAATCTTAAATCTATAAAAAAAAACTATTAGGCCCGACCAATGTCGGACATAAGTTTAGTGATAGTTATTAATAATACATAAGTAGTGATAAGCAACAAAAAGAAAAAAGTGTTATCAAGCAGCTTCATCATCTAGAGTGTTGTATATTAGAGCCCGTGTATATCTCTTTTTTAAGCGGATGTGTCCAGTAAAGTTCAAAATATTAACAGCAAGCGGATTAGGATGTAGCTCGAGTTTTGTTAGATATTTGCCTGCGTATTTTGCAATTTCTTCAGTCACTAGTGGCATATTCAAATCACGATGTATATTTGAATTTTTGATGTACCATGGAGCCGATGTTATCCTGCGTAAAATTTTATTTTGCCTTCGTTGAATTTTCTCTACATTTGAAGCTGAAGCAGTGCCCCATAGTTGAATTTCGTAGCACCATATTGGCTTTAAAAGCGACTTGTATATTAAAAGTTTACAGTCTAGGCTAAGTGTTGAATTTTTACCAATCAGCCAATGTACCTGAGTTAATTTAAGTTTCATTTGAGTTAACTTAGAGTCAATGTGGTGTTCCCATATAAGTCGTCGATCAAGGTGTATACCAAGATATTTCACATGTGGATGTTGAGAAACAACTTGATTATTAATCCGAATGGGGGAACAAATATCTCTTCGTAAGGTAAATGTTACTTCAACACACTTTTGTTAATTTACCTTGATTCTCCATAAGTTTAACCAAATCTCCATCTGGCTAATGTGTTCCTGAAGTTTGCTAGATGCCTAATCAGGGTTTTCGTGCATACTAAAGCAGGCTGTATCGTCGGCAAATGTGGAAGTATGATTACTACTGCTCACAGACATATCACAAGTATATATCAAATATAAAACTGGTCCCAGTATGCTCCCCTGTGGCACACCGGATGAAATAATTTCAGGCCTACTCGTAAAGTCTCCTTCCACAACAGTGAACTTACGGGAAAGAATGTAATTTTCCAAAAGATTTAAAATGTTTATTGGTAAGTAAGTCTTCAATTTTAAAATTAGGCCTTCATGCCACACTTTATCAAATGCCTGGGAAACGTCAATAAAGAGCGCAGAACAATACTTTTTTCCTCAAAAGTTCTTCTTATAAATTGAACCAATCTGTGAGTTTGTTCAATGGTGCTATGCTGACTTCTAAAACCAAATTGATGGTCTGGTATGCACCCACTACTAATTAGAATTGGGGACAATTTTGTTTTGAGCAGTTTTTCAAAAAGCTTTGACATAGTTGATAGTAGACTTATTGGCCTATATGACTCAGCCTTGGTTAGATCTTTGCCCGGCTTTGGAATCATTTTAACCTTGGCAAGCTTCCAGCTGTGTGGATAATACTCCAGTCGTAAAATGGCATTAAATATGAATAATAGGATTCTCATTGCAATACGAGGCAAGTTCATCAGCATCTGGTTACTAATTCCATCAATACCCGGAGCTTTCCTCGCTTTTCACGCGTCTTAAACTTTATGTGTTGAGGGGGTAAATTGACTACATTCGGCAAATCAGCAACACCAGTACATATGTTTGGCGTAAAAACGGATTTTAAGTGCTTAGCAAATATTTTACCTTTTTCAGTATTGCTTCTTGCCCAACTTCCAGTAGATGTGCGTAGAGGTGGCTTATACTCAAAGTGTTTTAAGCTTTCTAGCAGCGCGCCACAAAGAGAGAAATAATATAGCAAATGTAAACAAAAACCATATGCTATAGCAGCGCTGCCAATAGTGAAACTTAATTGTTTGATAGGGTTACCACTCTTTGCTCATATTAGGAACTTTAGTTAAACAATGCACTGTGAATATGAAGTATTAGTTAAACAATAGTTATCATTTTAGTTTACTTATAATTAACTAATGACTGTAAATTTCGCCCTAAGTGACATACGGAACAACACTGTACTGCATAAGAATTTTTTTAACGAGAAACGTTGAATACGATAATATACAAGCCAAACAGTTGATTTCGACAGTTCTATTATCTCACTTCCTTAATTTTTATGCTCACTTCATTAGTAATATTATGATTGTGAAAGTGAGATTTCAGGCTCAAACTGCAAAACCGACTTTAAAAATTGAAAGTCATATTACCAGCGTCAAATACAGGATATTTTTTATCCGGTTTGAAACCGGATAAACACATTTTTGGGCTAGTTAGGGTAATTTTTGTTTCGGGTTGGATTGTTTAACCAGTTTTAAACCGGTTTTTATGTATTTGTTAAACAGATAAACAAAAACGGAGCCGTGGGCAAAAGCTACTAATTTATAATTGCAAGAATTTATTATGGAACATTTTATTTTCCTTTATACTTAATTTTCATTCTATGGAATTTTTAATTAGAACAATTTGTTCTTGCAAAAATATTTTCCATGAGAAATATCTTTACTGAAAATATAATTACATGATTAAGCTTAATATTTTCACTCTTTTACTAAATATAATTTAATTACAGTAAATACACGCTGTAGGATATGTATGTATGTATACATTAAGTCATCTGTATGACTATACCCAAGATAAAACAAATTGAAATAAGCTGCCATAAAAGCACTGACCACTACAATTTGAAATGCTATCATTTTAATTATAAAAAAAGCCAAGTCTTAAGTACATTATTTAATAGTAACTTAAAACAATAAATTTGTGTACTTAGTACTCAACACACATAAAATAAATAAACATTTTTATTTCTCTCATCCTTCTGCTATCCTTGGCTTTTAAATCATTCGATTACATCTACTCGTACACAATAACGTAGCAGAAACAGCATAACAAATTTATTTAGATCTTCTATTAAAAGCAAAAAAAAAAATATATTTAAAACAAAAAATCAACTACTAAAGAGAATAGCTTTAACTATTTTTTTCGTTTGCTTTCTATTTTTGTAACATTGAACTAGTTTCTTTAACAAAGCAAAAAAAAAAAGAACTGAAAAAAATTGTCCTCATTTCAGACTAACATTAAGGAACGAGAGGGGTTGGGGGGGAGGGGGCAAAAAAAGAGTAATGCAGACATGTGTAACATGCTCGTATACAGTTAAAAGCACTCAACTTAAATTATTATATTCAGCAAAATAGCCATAGAGGGAATGTTGGCTCATAAATACTCGTATAAAAGAAATAAAATGAAAATAAAAATAGAAAAAAAAAACGCTTGCGAATTGCTACACTTCTGTGAAAAGTTTTATTTCTTCTAACATGAAATACAGGCATTTTTCTGTGCCACCATTGAGCTATTGAGCATGAGTTTTTAATGAAATGGAATACGGGAAATGGTTCTATTGTATTTACAATTATTGTTTTACCATTTTGGCTGCTACAATAACAAACATATGACAGTTACAAAATTAAATGGTGTTCTAAAGCAAGCAATGAAATAAAATGTTGAACAGACATACAATTATATAGACACTTGAAATTTTGAAAGTTATTGTATTTTAACGGCGACTACAGCAATTTACACAGAAAATTTAAACATCGAAATTAGAGGGTATTCTATTAGCTGTTTCTTGGAAACACTAATTCTCTGTCCAGAGTTGCAATTTTTGTTGCAGCAATTCTTGGTGAGAGAGGTGAGAAGATTGGGGAGGTGTACACAGTTTCGTGTGCTCGTCAATTCTCTTATGATTTGAAATTCGTACTTATTAATTTTAAGTTGTCAGTTGCATTTGACGTTTTTTATAATTTTATTTCTTCAGTTGTATAAAAAAGAAAACAAATAACAAAAATGAAACAGAAATGTTAATTTTTCAAGGAAATTTGTGGTGCAATAGAATTTATTTAATGCATAATTGCAAAATTAGAATTTCATGATGTGGACACTTATGCAATTTCAAATCAGAATTTTAAGAAATTGCAGCAAGTCTGTACGTTCTAAGGGGCAGACTCTTGAAATCATCACAAAGCTAAAATCAAAAAAAAAAATATCAAAATTAAAAATATGGCAAAACGAAAAATCGTTAAGAAAAATTAAAAAAAGCGCTTGAAAGAAAAATATCACCAAAAATAAAATAAATCGCTAAAATGAAAAAATCACCAAAAATCAAATAGTCGCCAAAAAAAAATAAAAATATTGCCAAAAATCGAAAAAAACAAATGAAAAAATCTCTAAGAACCGAAAGAAATCACCAAAAAGGAAAAAAGCGCCAAAACTAAATGAAATCGCTAAGACTAAAAAACAGTCGCAAAAAATCTTAAAAAACCAACAAAAAATCGCCAAAACGAAAAGAAGCGCCAGCAATGAAAAAAGTCACTAAAACTAAAAAAATCGCCAAAACCGGAAAAAATCGTTCAAACGAAAAAAAGCACTAAAATTAAAAAGGCGTCAAATTAAAAGAAAAATTTTTAAAATGTATATATCAGTACCTGTATTCAGTAACTTTTATTACGATAATCGTATCGCTTTAATAAATATAACGAAAATTTAACAACTTTGCTATTCAGTAACATATTTTAACAACATTCGCTGTCAGTGGAAGTAGAAAAAGTAAAATCAAAAGCTCAAATTCAATTCGTTTTTCTTGATTCTTATTTGCGTTTTTCATTTAGTTTGACATTTTCTATACAGAGCTAAAAGATTATATAAATTATATGATGATTAAAATACAGCTGGACAACTGTTATGAAAAAATTAAATTACAGAATCATTTTATCGTTACCGCAAACGAATAAGTATGTCGACAAACATCCCAATAATGAATATTACCGGGGAGTTTTTCTCTCCCCTATCATATGTTACTGGTGAATAACCCTCTTATTCCAGCCGGGGAATAAGCAAATACGGGAGAGAGTAAAATCAGCTGTGTTATGTTTATATTTTATTCTGCACTAGAGCAAGATTTCAGCAATAGAAATTTAATAAAAATTTTATGTTTTCACTGCCAATAAGATTGTGTGTTAATTAAAATATCTATTTTTGGCTAAATAAAAAATTAACTAATCAGTGTAACAATTCACAGGCATGAGGAACAACTTTGTGCTGAGAAAGTAGAGCGAAAACTGAAGCAGATACAAGTGGATATGTATTAAAGGATATTATAAATTTTATAAAAAATTTTTTATCGATCTTGATAGTATTAGAAGGAAACAAATCTTGCATTTAGCTTAATGTGAACTTAAAGGAAGTGTACAAAATTGAGGGTTTTAGATTTTTTTCTGACGGCAGAAGTAGTTCATGTTTTTGAAGTGCATGTGCGCAGGGCTTGGATAAAAATGCTTAAAACGTGATTACACATTTAAACTATTGGTTCTAAACAAATCCTTGTACCATTGTTTTACAACATTTATTAATTTGATTTTTAAATTTTTGCAGTACTTCTCTTTAAAATTTTTGGGGAGAAAACCCTCAAAAAATTCTCCCTCTCCCTCATATTTCGAATCCCTATTTTTTTCCCAGGGAAATTTTAATTCATAACACGAGGACTGGCTCCCGTTGAATTTTTTTTATTGATAATTGGCATGAAATATTACGATTTTCTGTTCGCAAAAAGTTAGAGAGTCCTGGTGCATGTAACATTCGATTAAATAGTCAAAAGCTTGTATAATATTACACATGAAGTGTCTGTGCGAAACCCTTCATGTGCGAGTCAGAGTCGCAAAGTTCTGGTTAGGATAAAGTTATATCACTCTATCTTAGTATGTTCAACTATTCTGGTTTATCTTTTTAGAATCATCTCATAAATTATTTTTACTTATTCGAGGCTTTCTAGAAGGCATCCTTATTCCTTCTTTTTCCCCGCTGGGTAATGTTCTCCTTTCTACTTGTTAAGAAATATACAAACACACAAACACATAAGCCACTGCAGACGCAGAAAATGTTATTTTCAATGATCAAACACACAAACCAATGGAATTAATTGTAACACAAACTAATGATGTGTTCAAAAGCTAATAATTGTATGTGCTGTGGCTTTCTGGAAGCTTTATGTTAAGTATAAAATCGGTGAATTGCACGCTAAGAAAACAGACAAATTATGTAAAGAACAGAAAAGCTAACATCGTGGTATTTTTATAGTAAATTAATTTAAAATTGTGTGTTTTAAAGTTCTTTATTTCTGTGCTGACTAAATAAAGTGTCTACTTTAATAGGAATTGTAACTTGGCACTTTTTATTAAATTGCAAAAAAAAAGTATTTTTAAAAGGCAAAAACGTAGCAGTATGTACAAATTAAAGGCCTTTGTCCGTTACATTTTTACCTTTAAAAAATTTTTTTAATGTCTGTAACAAACAATCTTGTTTATTTGATTGTTGGGCTAGTGCAGTCATATTTTTAAAGCAGCTGCCTACATTAATTAGTATCAGTGATAAAAAAAAAAAAGCAATGTGAGTCCGATCACAGAGGAGATGTGTAAACATCTAGTAATGAAAATTTTTTTTAAGTTGGAAGTACTTATGCTTTTAGTATCTTTTTTTTTAATTAATTAATTAAAAGTATCAAAACTTTCAATATTGTAAATACATATTAATTTGTTGGTTTTTGTTTGTTTTATTAAACTTATTTGGTTAGTAAATGGGCACACTGCAGTATATGTATATGTACTGCATTCAAAATTGCAGTAAGCAGTAAATTTACTGATTACGAAAAAAAATTCAGTAAATTTTTACTGCTAATGAAATTTAATTTGCATTACCAGTAAAATCGTAGGGCCGTAATCATAATAAAATTGTAGCAAGTGGCAAAGTGTTTTCATTCAAATTTTGAAACTTTTGTATGAAAAACATTTAGCCACTTGGTAGAATTTCATTATGAATACGGGCATTACTGATTACGGAAAATTCAATGCACCTCAGCATATAACAAATCATTTAGGCAATTTATAAAAATTGTAGAAACAAGATTTTAGTAATCAGTAAAAATTTACTTGTTAAACATTTTTTATTGCTTTTACTGAAACTTTAGTGGTACTGCAGTGCTCATCTATGGTAAATGCCTTTACTTTTACTTTTTAAACACTGTTGTTCATCGTTTAGTTGTTGCTGTTCTTGTTGTTGTGTACGCATTGCAATTAAAATAAATTCAGTAAAGTGCGACTTTGACTCGCGCACATTCGGTTTTGATTTTTTATTTTTTTTATTTAGCTTTCTTCCTTTTTTAAGTTTTTTCAGTTTAAACGATTTTTTTCAGTTTTATAGCTTTTTTCTCGTTTTGGTGTTTTTTTTTTCTTTTTGCGTTTTTTTAGTTTTCGCAATTTTTTTTTTCGTTTTGGCGATTTTTTCATTTTGGCGATTTTTTTCTGTTTTTTTGGGATTTTTTTGATTTTGGCGATTTTTTCTGTTTTTGGGGTTTTTTATTTAGGCGATTTTTTTATTTTGGCGATTTTTTCATATTGGCGATTTTTTTGTTGAAGGATTTTTTTCATTTTGGCGATTTTCCGGTTTTTCGCGATTTATTTTAGTCCTAGAGATTTTTTTTATATTGGAGCTTTTTTTCGATTTGTCGATTTTTTTTTTTGTTTTTGGCGATTTTTTTATATTTGGCGATTTTATATTTTTTTGATTTTTAGTTTTACCGTTTATGAAAATTTCAAGAGTTTTGCTCTTACGGTCTCCAAGATACAGCAAGTTGTCAAAATTACAAAGTAAAAATTGCATTAACTAATGGAACACCCTTTAATTTAAAATAATTTCTCTGCTTGGTATTGCTTCTTTCAAACACTAATACACTCATACATAGCTCACACCGATTTGACAATGCAAAGCAAAAAGCAAAGAAATCTCAGTAAAGAAATCTCAGCAAAGAATCAAAGCCAAAAAATTTTTACCCCCTAGCGTATAGATGTTTACACATCAATAAAACTTCTTATATATATTTTTGTTTTTTCGAAAATTTGATCTTGTGCCTTGTGCCACTTAATAACCATGATTACGTAAATGCAAAATGTACCATTTAAATTTCCCTCCAACCAACATGATAAATTAACAAACACACATTAGTAAAATTAATGTTAGTGTTAGTACAAGTGTGTGCGTGTATGTGCGTATGTGTGTTTGTGTTAATAAATGAACTTAAATTAGTAATGCTTATAAAAAGAAAACTAACATAAAAAATGAGTGCAGGAACTCACTTGTTTTCTAATACTCTGCTCAGTTTGCTCAAAAGGGCGCAAACAAAGAAAATATTAAGAGGAAAAGAAAAAGCAACTTAAATAAAGTGTTCATATTCATGCTGTTGTCATAATTCATGCTTATAATAATTTGTATTTTCATTACAATTCGCAGTATCTTAGTGGTACTTAGTTATTTCTTATAATGAGTCTTTTAATTCCCCTCCTCTCCTCCACTCATCCGTCTCAGGCACCATACGTGGCCTGAAAGCCGAAACTACAGCACATAGTGTTTATATATGAATATGAAATATTTACTGCTGCCGCTCTTAGTGGTAAAATATTTCATGTTGTTGTCGCAACAACACCAAAGGCAATGAAACAGTTTGACAAAGCTTTTAGCGAAAAAAAAAAATTTTTTAATATTGTTTTTTTTTTTGTTGCTGCATTATTGACAAGTTCTTTCAGCAGCCAAGAGACATCACCAAAAATAAGTGTCATACTAACAGGTTGTGAGTACTAGCACAAAAGAGTGTATCGCTTGTAAAACGGTTGCTTTTGATGTTGATAGCAAGGGACAAAAAAATATATTTTTAATAAAAGACTTACCCCCTTATGCAAAAAAATATTTTAATTTAGCTTTAAAGTTCATAGTAGTTGATAAGCACTTTAAGGCTAACACAGCTTTATTAAAAAGTCATATGCAAAAGACAACTTTAAATATTTTGTGATTTAATAATAAATACTGGTAACACCACCGTGTTCAACAACCATTTCACAGCTTATGATGTACAAAATTGGATACAATTTCATTCGGGTATTCAAATATTTTTTTTATTTTATTAAATAAATTTTTATTATCTTGAAGTAAAGCAACCTAATTTAAAAAATATGAGCTTCTGACTTAATAGGAAAACAGATAAACACAACCATGAAGTAAAACTAAAAAAAATGAAAAATTATCACAATTTGTTTTATTCGAATGAAACGAGTATTTGAATATCCAGCTTTTTTCGATTTGTTTTGATTGTATGTACATCACTAAAACATTTTTGTATAATTGCAGTTATTTTAACATTTTTTTATGGATTTTGCTATATATTTCGAATCAGTTGGATAATTTGGTGATGTTTCCCATTACATGACGGAAATAATAAATTTAAGATAAGAGCAGGCACTTCTAGCTTCATTTTCAGATGTAACATGAATCAGTATGTGCTATATTAATAAAAATATTTGAGGTACAAAATACACATTTTGGAAATATCAACTTAAAGTAGTCTTAACAAACGTGGGTGCCTACTTTAGAATTTTTATACAATAATTTTTTTAGAATACAACTTTACTTAACATTGCTTGGCAAAGCTTTATTAAGTTTTTTTGCATAAGACCCTTACAGTGTGTGTTAACTGTAAATTTAAAGTTTGACAGCCTTATTCAAAAAAAATTTTTACTTGAGCTTTAAAGTTCATAGTAGCTACGAAGCACTTTAAGGCTAGCATTGCTTTGTTAAGAAATTGTGTTCAAAAGACAACTTTAATTATTTTGTGATTAAATAATAAATTCTGGTAACACCATCATGTTCAACAACCATTTCACAGCTTATGATGTACAACATCGAATACAATTTCATTCGAGTATTCAACTAATTTTTTATTTTATTAAATACATTTTTATAAAATGTATTTAAATGTAATTTATAAAATATAAACTTCTGACATGGAAGCAAAACAGATAAAAAATTTTATGAAGTAAAAGTAAAAAAAAATATGATGAACATAGAAAAATTATTTTAATTTATTTTATTCCAGCTTTTTTCGATTCGTTTTGTTTGAATGTACACCACTAAAACATTTTTGTATAATTGTATTTATTTTAATATTTTTTATGGATTTTGCTATGTATTTCGAATCAGTTGAATAAATTAGTGATATTTTCCATCACATGACATAAATAATAAATTTAAGATAAGAGCTAGCACTTCTAGCTTCATTTTCAGATCTAACATGAATTAATATGTGCTATATTAACAAAAGTATTTGAGGTACAAAACACACATTTTGGAAATATCAACTTAAAGTAGCTTTAACAAACGTAGGGGCCTACTTTAGAATTTTGATATAATAATTTTTTTTGAATACAAATTTACTTAACATTGCTTTTCAAAGCGTTGTTAAGTTTTTTTGAATACGACCCATAGAGACTAGTGATGTAACGAATGCCAATTTTTAATATTCGCGAATACGAATATTTGAAACGATATTCGCGAATATGAATACGAATACGAATATTATATGCAATATGAAATATTAAAAAATTGTTATGAAAAAGGACTTCACGCTCTTGTTGGCGTACTTTAAAGTTAATGAAAAGCACCCAAAATTTTAATGATCGTCATTAAATAATTTGAAATTTATTTGCTAGTTGTTCAGCGTTGTCTATATATTTCATTGTTGCTGCAAACAATTCATCAGTAGACTTCAATATGTCGAATAATAAATTTCTTAAATGTCATTAATTAATATTTGAAAATGATACAAAGCACAAATTTCTATAAAAAATTAATGTATTTGTACAAACGAAATTTTTTAGTCATTTATTTAAATTTCGTTTAGGATTTATGCATTTATTTATTTAATTCCCTTAGAAAAATATTCGTATTCGCATTCGCATGAATTTGGCGAATACGAATGCATTCGTATTTGCTTGAAAATGGCCGAATATTCGACAATTCGAATACGAATACGAATATTCGTGCATCACTAATAGAGACATGAGCGTGAGTACAAAGTAAACACGTGCAAGAGTACGCAATCAAATGCTCACAAAACAGATATACCAGAGATATACTTGTATAAATGATAGAATAAGTGTAAGAAATATGGTATACTTTAACTTGAACATGCTCAATTTGCACAAGGGCACTATAGGAAATTTTCCCACTTTTTTTTGGCCAAAATTAATTACAGCCAAACGGGTGGACTGATTTGAACGATTTTTTGGATTTGTGTTTCTCTAGCCATATATTGAATAATTCTGAATTTGGCATGTATTTGAAAAAGTTTATTTTTTTTAACTCGCAAAAAATTCGCAGATGAAACATATTAAATTTGGAAGAGAGAACTATTAAGATATTATGTCTAACATGTGTTATCATTTTGTTTTGCAAGTCTATATAAAATTCTAATTCATAATTACATTAGTTAGTTTTAAGCTCACTTTAATTTTTCCAATTTAATAGATTTTATAGATGAGCTTACCAACATTTTGCTATAGAATGTAAAAGTACTTACCATCGGCATTACTTCCCATTTTTTAATTTTTCAAAAATATAAATTTTTGTTACAAAAACTTTTATTAGAAGATGCACTTCAACGTTTTCTGATAACTGGTTTAGAAATCGTAATCAAAACAACTGTTTAAGTAACAAAAATTAAATTTTTTTCAAAAATTTAAAAAGTTTTGTTTATTTTGTTATATTTTGTAACCCCCGACTAAAAAAAGGGGTGTTATAAGTTTGTAGTATGTGTCTGTGTGTCTGTGTATCTGTGTGTCTGTCCGTGTCCACGTACAGGCCAAACGGCTGGACCGATTTGCATTTAGTTTTTTCTGTTTGAAAGATGACTTGATCGAGAGGTTCTTAGCTCTATTTGAAGAAAATCGGTCCAGCCGTTTAGAAGATATAACATCTTTTCTGAAAAAAGTCGGAGGTTCTTAAAATTTTTAATTTTTGTTATTATATTAAAGCAAAAAAAATAAACTCTGTAAAAATTCAAATTTTTACTTTTGGCCAAAAAAATTGGTGAAATTTCCTATAGTGAAGAACTGGTATAAGATTAATTTGGTAGCCGCACAATTGGCTTCATTAATAGATATTGATGTGTTAGGTTAGGTTAGGTTGAAAAAGAGAGGCAACCAGTGTTGACCCAATCCCTTTGCGGGTTCACACTTACACTCTTAAGACATTTTATGCGGCCTTCTTTTAACAATATGGGGGAATTCGAACATATACGTATGTAGTTAGCTTAAGCGTTTAAACATAGTCCTGATAGTTTTTTGTTTTTAATGTTTATATTGGAAGTTCAAAATATATAAAGATTTTCTCAGTTTAAATGGACATAAGGTTATTAATTTGACTCAAAAGAGCAGAGATTTTAATTTTATATTAAAGGTTGAACAAATGCAAAATACTTTAGAAAAATGTATGCAGCTCATCGTTGCGCCTTAGAACTAATATACGAATTTCTAATAGACTCACGCGTTGTGTTTACCAATAAGAAGAGCTTAACGTCTCCTGTTAACACTTTTATTGCTATTATTTTTGTAATTGTTTTATGTGCTTTTATTCAAAATGTACAAATCTCATGATTTGCGTGATTTGTGTGTGTCACGCATTAGTTACGTGTGAGTCACGTGCCTTTATTTATGTATAAAAATGGTTTAAAATATAACGTGTGCGATTTTAGATCACTTTTTTAGGCTTGTTTTAATGGTTAGGCACCGTTGATGTGGATTTTGTTCCTGCTTCATGTTTATTAATTAATTAATAATTGTTTTAAAAAGGGGTAAACGTCTCTCTCCTCATAATCCACCAAGATCTTGTTGGAATATCCAGTTTGCTCTTAGAGTTTTCCACATCAAATTTAATGTGTCTCACTTTTATAATTGTGAAAATATAGGAAAAATAATAATTTCTTTGTTTTTACTTATTTGTGTTTTACTTAACACAAACTCTTTTGGTTTGTTGCTTTCGCTGACAGATGGAAGAAAATATTTTATAAGAGTTCGTAGCGAGTAAACAAAATTATTTCTCTAAGTTTTTGTGCACAAGTGTATGTTTTAGTGTTTTGAAAATAGGCCTATTTGTGTGTGAGTGTGGGAGTTTTTGCTCTGTTGATTATGGTAAGCAATTGAGTAAATTTTACTTTAAGCTGAAGTAACTAATGCCTGTAAGTGTACGCAAAATAGTAGAAAATATTCCCCCTCCCCTCTTTAACTAAGCAAGCATCATGCCTACTACCAATTGGCTCAAGTCATGGTAAAATATGGCATTATGTGTTAGTTTGAAGCTTCCCTCACACAAACAAACATTAATTAACACATTATCTAAGTACAGTACTCTCTATATAACGTCAGCTAATTAAAACCATGATGATCCTTATGAATGTGTAAAATTTAGAAGAAAATACTATTGATACTGTAGTTTAAAGCATTTTTGTTCCTATATATCTGTGAAAAAAAAGAAAAAGTGCTTTAGTCGAGATAAGCTGATTTTGAGTTAATGATATGCCCGTATTCTGCATATTTGAAGGTACCTCTGGTTAAAATCTCAGTTAATTTGTGTGATTTTTCAGGAAGTTATAGCACTATGACTTGCGACTTATTTTTTTTTACACTTCTAGTCTCATATTACTTATACCCTCATATTCATAAAGTTTGAAACGAGTTTGAAATGTATTTTATTTCAAATTTTTAATACAAAATTTTCCTAAAATGAATTTCAAATTCATATTATTTTTTTATAAATATGGGGGTTAGTGTGTAGAACGATGTATGCTTAAAAATATGAAGGTTAAGGTAAGAGAAATAAATTTTTAAAAATCATCATTGCAACTCTAATTAAAGCTTTATTTACACCGAAAGAATTTTGCTTCATAAGTCCAATGAAACAATTTCATTAAAATTCTTCACAAATCTAATGAGAATTTCACAAATCCACTGAAAATTTCATGAATATTGTGAAAGAATTTCATTGGAATTGCTTCCTTGGTATTCTGGTTTCGTAAGAATATTTTATTGGATTTATGACAACAATGTTTTCTAATTATTAAGAAACCCCTTTATATTTAAGTTATTTCATTCTATTAATGAAATTGTTTTATTGTTTCGATGAAGTTATAGCACTGCATTAATTACACTGTTAAATAAATTTGATGAAGTTTTCAATAAAATAATTTTAACGAAACTGGTTTCATTAATCCAACGAATCGTGACGTTGGTTGAATTTTAATGAATTTTTCATTAGATTAATGTCGACATTCATAGTGTAGAGTTGTCGTATTATATATTTGTGCTATTGGTTGACGTTTTAGATTAGACAATGTCAATGAAAAAAAAATTGTGTCGACATTTAGGGATGTTAATGAAATGTGGTGTTGATGTTATCCCGGGCGCACTGTATGTAAAAGTAAATGTGTGGCATATGTGCAAGGAAACCCAGACACATATGCACACAAACCCATTTTAATGCCAAAGTAGCTTAATTATGAATTTCTTGTTGATATTTCATTGCGTATTTAAGAAATGCTCACATGCATGTATTTAATTGGAAACAAATGATTTTGTTAATTGGTAAAATAAGATTCCTCCTACATACTGTTTTTGTATTTACGCATTAAGTTTAGTAGAATGTGAGGGGGGGGGGGGGGGGAGAGCTTTATTTATTAGATACATGAAGCTCTAATTTACAAAGTTGTGACCGGTAATAATAATTAAGACGCAATATTACTAGCCTGATATATATATGTCATACAAAAACCCACCCTCGTATGCTTTAATATCCTTTATATAAGAGTTTAAATAATTTAAGGGTTGCTACTATACATTACGCAATAGTTGACACATGAATTTATGTAGAACAGAAACAAAATTGATTAAAGCTTAAGTTAATTAAATTTTTATATTAATTATTTTGCTTGTAGATTGTCAACGAATACACTGACTGGGATCGTGCCTCCCAACATCCCATAAATACACGCGATACTGCCGTGGCTGCTTTATCGGATGCACAGTTTGTGGCGCCACTTGTGCGAACGGCTGACATCTTTGCGGCCAACTCGCCACCGCCTTTGTCCGTTAGTGGCTCGAATGGCGGGGGCACTGCATCTGCCTCTACCCAATATCCCGGGCAATCGGGTCGTTGTTATTTCTATGTCTTCGATTATCAGACCAAAGATGGTGATTATCCACAGCGCATGGGCACGGTGCATGGTGAGGACTTGCCTTATATATTTGGAGCTCCTCTGGTGGATGGTTTCAGCCACTTTCCGCAAAACTATACAAAATCCGAAATAGCCTTGTCGGAAGCAGTCATAACATATTGGACCAATTTTGCCAGAACGGGGTAAGTCGGTAAAATAAAAAAATAAAATTTATTTTTTTTCTTATCTTTTGTAAATTCTTCACGGTTTGCTGAATATCAATTAACAACAATTTCGCTTTTGTTGCCAAGACTCATTGTTTATTAAACAATTTCAGCTAAGTTTCAGCAGTGTAGATACTTGTATTTCTATTTCAAGCCTATTTGAGCATTAATAAAAGAGAAACATATACAACTAGACTTTTTGTTTTAGAAAAGAAAAACGAACAACACAAAGATGAAAACGAAGAAAAAAGCAGAAACATGTGGCAATTGAAACATTTATCTCAACAACTTTAAGTGGGAAATAACATGCATCAGCATCAAGTACTTTAAGTGTTTTCCCATTTTCCATAACGTCAGTATCTCTTTCTTCCTCTCTCTCTCTCTTTCTCTCTCTTTGTCTTTCATAAAATAAAATGGTTTTGTGCCCATCATCATCATGATATTATTGCGCATAATTTGCCCACAAAACATGCAGGGAAATTTTAGAATGAAAAAAATAAAAATTAAAAACAAATAAACAACAAAGTTAAAAATTGCTGTAAAATGACAATGACTACAAGCACATGCGATGGCAACAGCAACAGCAACATTTCATTCTTTATAATTTTGCACTTGTTTTCTATGTTGTACAACAATTAAACATTTGTTATCATGCATTTTAATTTGTCACTTTTGTTATTGTTTATTTTGTTAACGCAAAAAAAAAACAAGCGGCAAACATATTATGCTTTTGAATACAGTATATATATGTATATATATGGAAAAATATGAGAAATTAAATTGTTAAAGGGAATTTTTGCATTAAATATTATAGGGGCGAACGAAAGTAAATTAATTTATAAAAAAATAAGTAAAACATAAAAAATAATATGTATTATTTCCAAACCAGCGTACTATAGAAAATTTCCCCTTTTTTTGGACAAAACTAAAAAAACTTAATATTAACCAGTAAGAGTGCTATATTCGCCTGTGCCGAATCTTATATACCCTTTACCAAAGTGCGTTTAAGTAGTATAGAGATACATACATAAGCACATAGTTACTTTTATGTACAAAGAAAAAATAATAATTTTCAAACCCTAGAATCATAATTTTAGATTTTTCTGATTACTTATACCAATCTAGTAGTTCTTAAAAAAATATAGAACGTGTGTTAGGTGAAAAAAAGGAAATTCAAAACAAATGTTTTATTTAGTTACTTTAATGTCCAGAAAAAAAATTATAGTTTCCAGCTCTGGATCTGTGGTTTTTATTTTTATAATTTTCTATACCAAACTTTTCTTTCCAAAACGTAAAATATATATAATTTATAAAGGAAAAGATAAAAATTAATAAGACTTGGCTACTTTTATAATGGGTGTTTTTTATTGAGGTATAGAACTTTAAGTTGGCATCACTTTTTTAACTGGCGGCCATTTTGTCAGCTGTCAAGTGATTAATATTTAGTTTGGTGTGCCATTTTATCATGAACAGGTTGACAAAAGAACAACGCTTGCAAATCGTGCAAATTTATTTCGAAAATAATGGTTCAGTTCGCGAAGTTTACCGCAAGCTCCGTCCATTTTATGATCGACATAATCGTCCATCAGAGCAATTAATTCGATTAACCATGGATCGTTTTCGCACTACGTTTACTCTATGTGATAATACGCATCCGCAGAGACGTCGAACAGTGCGCACCGAAGAAACAATTGCCGCTGTAGAGCAAAGTGTTGAAGAGGACCCGAATGAATCGATTCGCCACCGTGCACAGCAATTGGAGCTTTGTCCATCAACTTTATGGAAGATTTTGCGCAAAGATCTTGGCTTGTGACCTTACAAGATCCAGCTTGTGCAAGAATTAAAGCCGCGAGACCATGCAATGCGTCGTGATTTTGGTGTATGGGCCGAAAATGAGATTGATCTCGATGCTGATTTTCATCGCAAAATTTTGTTCAGTGATGAGGCTCATTTTTGGTTGAATGGCTACGTCAACAAGCAAAATTGCCGCATTTGGAGTGAAGAGAATCCACATGAGACCCTTGAGACGCCATTACATCCACAAAAACTGACTGTTTGGTGTGCTCTATGGGCTGGTGGAGTCATTGGGCCATACTCCTTCCGAAATAATGCTGGAGAGTCAGTTACCGTTAATGGAGACCGGTATAGAGCCATGATAACCGACTATTTTGTTCCCGAATTGGATGGCATGAATGTGGATGAGTTGTGGTTCCAACAAGACGGCGCTACATGCCACACAGCGCACGTCACAATCGATTTATTGAAGGAAACATTCGACGAGCGCATAATTTCGCGGAATGGACCTGTCAATTGGCCATCAAGATCGTGTGATTTGACACCATTGGATTATTTTCTTTGGGGATATGTGAAGTCGCTCGTCTACGCCAACAAACCAGAAACGTTAGGGGACTTGGAAGCCAACATTCGTGGCGTTATTGCCAACATACGGCCCCATATGCTCGAAAAAGTGGTTGAAAATTGGACCTGTAGAATTGGCTTTATTCGAGCCAGCCGCGGCAGCCACATGCCCGAAATCATATTTAAACATTAATGGCATAAAATTATCCTTCCAATAAAGCCAAATTGATGGACATTAAAACGATTTTCTTGTGTTTTATTTCAATTCGAAGTTCTATACCTCTAAAAAAATCACCCGTTATATCACAAAAAGTGTAAGTCTCCCAACCGTGAACTCATCCTTTTAGATTTTATGATTTCTTACACCAATCTCTTTCTTTTAAGAATTTAAGAAATGTTTAATTTGTAAAAAAAGGAAAAAAATTTTTTAATAACTTACTTTTGTACAAAAAAAAATTTAAAGTTTTCCAACCCTGAAATCGTATTTTTAATTTTTTTAATTGTTTTTTATTTGTAATACCAATTTTATTCGTTATCAAGCATAAAATAAGTTTATTTAATAAAAAAAAATTAAAATTAGTTTTCGGTAGTTAATTTTTTATATCACAAAGAGTGTAAGTTTCCCGACCCTGGAATCCTCCTTTTTGATTTTTTTTTTTTTTTTGATTTCTTACACCATCTTTTTTTAAGAATATAAGATATGTTAAGTTATAGTAAAAAAGAAAAAATTTGTTTTAGTAAGTTACTTTTGTATAAAAAATAAGGTTTCCGACCCTGGAAACGTCGTTTTAATTTTTCTAATTTTTTTTATTTTGAAATACCAAATTCATTCGTACTGAAGTATAAAATAAGTTTATTTTATAAGAAAAATAAAAATTAGTTTTCGGTAGCTAATTTTTTATATCACAAAAAGTGTGGGTTTTCCAACCCTGAAATCAAACTTTTTGTTTTTTCTAAATTCTTATACTAATCTCTTTCTTTTAAGAATATAAGATATCTTTAATTTATAGAGAAAGAGGGAAAATTTGCTTTAGTAAGTTACTTTGTATAAAAAAAGGTAAGGTTTTCCAACCCTGGAAACGTGTTTTAAACTTTTTAAATTGAAATACCAATTTTATTCGTACTGAAGTATAAAATAACTTTATTTATTTAAAAAAAATTAAAATTAGTTTTCGGTTGTTAATTTTTTACATCACAAAAAGAGTAAGTTTCCCAACCCTGGAATCATCCTTTTTAATTTTTCTGATTTCTTACACCAATCTATTTCTTTTAAGAATATAAGATATCTTTAATTTATAGAGAAAAAGGAAAAATTTGCTTTAGTAAGTTACTTTTGTATAAAAAAATTAAAGTTTTCCAACCCTGGAAACATCTTTTTAATTTTAGAAGGTTAATTTTTAATTTGAAATACCAATTTTATTCGTACTGAAGTATAAAATAAGTTTATTTAATAAAAATAATAAAAATTTACTTTCGGTAGTTAATTTTTTATAGCACAAAAAGTTTCAGTTTCTCAACTCTGGAATCATCCTTTTTGATTTTTCTGATTTCTTACACCAATATTTTTCTTTTAAGAATATAATATATGTTTAATTTATAAAGAAAAGGAAAAATTTGTTTTAGTAAGTTACTTTTGTATAAGAAAAAAAGTTAAAGTTTTCCAACCCTGGAAACGTCTTTCTAAATTTTGTAATTTTTTTTTAATCTGAAATACCAATTTTATTCGTGGTGAAGTATAAAATAAGTTTATTTAATAAAAATAAATAAAAAATTAGTTTACGGTAGTTAATTTTAAACTTCACAAAAATTTTAGGTTTTCCAACCCTGGAATCATCCTTTTCGTTTTTCTGATTTCTTACATCAATCTCTTTCTTTTAATAACATTAGATATGTTTAATTTATAGAAAAAAAAGGAAAAATTTGTTTTAGTAAGTTACTTTTGCATAACAAAAAAGGTTAAGGTTTTCCAACCCTGGAAACGTCTTTTTAATTTTTTTAATTTTTTTTTATTTTTTTTAGTTAGAAATACCAATTTTATTCATAGTGAAGTATAAAATAAGTTTATTTAATAAAAAATTATAAAAAAACTAGTTTTCGGTAGTTATTTTGTATGGCAAAATGAATTTTAAGTCTCCCAGCTCTGAAACCGTCTGCTCGATTTTGCTGATTTTCAATATTAATCTTATTTCGACCATTTCTGACCCACCAGTCCAAGAAAGAAGTCTCTAGCTTCTCTGGGAGCTTCGGAAAACCGATTTCACGCACAGACAGACAGACAGACGGACAGACGGACATCGCTTATTCGTCTTCCCTATGCAAGGATCCAGAAGATATATACTTTATTGCTCGCTTATTAATATTCTGGAAATTACAAACGGAATGACAAACCTATATATACCATTTTACCATTTTTTGGAAAAGGGTATAAAAATTTATTTCTTTTACAGTTAGATTGGGAAATTCTCTGTAAGCCTTTATTTTTTTTAAGCAAATATCGTTCTACACACTATAGATAATACATTTAAGTTGAAATGTATCCAAAGTATAACCTAAATGAAACTACTATTCCAAATGAGATTATAATTCTAAAAGAGATAAGTCGTAAGTCATAGTGCTTACAAAATCTTACAAAATGATTGAGATTTTGACCAGGGCTACTTTCAAACATGTAGATTACGGAGGTACCCTTAACTCAAAATTCGCTTATCTTGACTTGAGCACTTTTTCTTTTTGTGCCACAGAGTTAATCAATAAACATGATTTTTTTATATAAGAACTACCGAACCAAATTTATATAAATGATGCTCACCCAACAAAACAAGCAAATATTCATGATTTTTTTTATTCACGTAAGCTTCTGATTAATCGCCCACCATTGAATGACTTCGGATAAGAATTAGCCATATATAGATATTTTAACAAGCCTAAAAAAGTGAGCTAAAATCACACAGGTTATTTTTTAAATCATTATTATATGTAAATACAACCACTAATCACGCGTGACTTATGCATGACTCACGCGTGACTAATGCGTGACTCACTGAAATCCCCCAAATTGTTGCATTTGTACATTTTCAATAAAAGCACATAAAACAAAAAACAAAAACAACAGCAATAAAAGTATTAGCTGAAGTCGTTAAGGGCTCATTATTGGCAAACTCCACACGTGAGTCTATAACTAATTCGTATATAATTTCTGAGGAGCAACAATGGGCAGCATACATTTTTCTAAAATAACTCTGATTTGTTTAATCTTTAAAACAATTTTAAAATGTCTGCTTAGTTTAAGCCCAATTAATAACAATAATAATTATGTCTACCTAAACTGAGGAAATTAATTTTGTTTATAATTCCACTATAAATATTGAAAACAAAAGCACAACATATAATAAATATGATGGATAAATTTATTACTTTTTAAATATCACTTAACTTTTTAATTTTCAATTCCATTAAATTTTCAATACACTCACATTTTTTCACAAGCACAATCAATCTTTTTAAATTGAAAATTAGATTGCTTTCAAATTCACCTATCCATTTATATGGCAAGGTACAAATTTGAAATGTTTCTTCGTCGGGGGCATTTAAAAAATGAAATTGATTATCAATTTATGTCATAGCTTTCAATTTCAAGGAATTTGATCACACAGTATGTTTAATGAAATTGAAAGCGATTTATTGAACGTGTGGCTGCAGCATAAGGTAAAGAGGATTTAATTAATCAAAGTTTTTAGCTTTTTCATGCTTGTTATTGCAGTTTTATCTCACACTGTTCAATTTTACAGCCTCATAACAAAGGCCCCGTTACCTATTTCACATTTTACAATTTGAGCGAGTTCTTTTAGTTTTCGCTGTACTTGAACTGTTTTTAATAATTCCTTGAAATAATCAAACAGCTTCTAATTTTGTCACATGCGAAAGCGTTGATATTTTGTTATAGAGAGCTATAAGTTACGCTTATTTTTAAAATAAAAATTTATATAATTTTTACTTTTTATCACTTTAAGAGTGTATTACAGTCACGTTCGACATCATGGAATTGATTATATTTATATATAACCTTAGTAAAATTAAACTTGCATAACTTCATATCCCAATAGTGTTGTGTATAAGTTTTAAATACTTTTATCTAACTTTTAAATTATGCTGCAGTTATTTAAAAAAAAGAATTCTTGATTGCGTAAAGGCTGTTGGTTGCTGTTAAATGATATTTAATATGGCTGCTGTGTTGCAAATTGTAATTTATTTTCCAATTATTCATTATGTTTATGCAAGAACTTATTGCAATACTGTAATTGCAATTAATCAGAAATACTTTTGAATTTATTTCTTCATTTATTTATTTGTTTGTTTATTTATTTTCCTCTTTTAGTTGAGGAAATGTTTGCAAAATGCCCTTGCTGTCAATGTTTTCTTTTTCTTTTTTTTTTTTAATAAAAACTAAAGAACTAAAATGAAAATATTCCGTTTGAGGAATTTCTTTTAAATGCCATTTAATAAAAAAATAACAAATTCAAATTGTAAATTGTTGTAAATTTTCTCAGATCTGTTAGTTTCACTAGAGGAAAATTAAACAAAATTCAAGGCACTTGTTTGCTCTAAAGAATTCCATTAAAAGTATTTTCCTTTTTATACTTAATTAAGCAAATGCATTCAACAGATTTTCTAGGAGATACTTAAGAACTCATGAAAATATGAAAATTAAACCGAAAAAGGAAAGTGTTGGCATACAACTCCCACCCTCTCCTCTGCTCTTCTCTCCCCAGGGGGGAGAATAAAATAAGCAACTTAAATATACATAAAAATAAAGGAAACTATTTTAACCCCAAAACACTTAAAAATGATTGTTTTGTTGTGTGAAACAACGTTGAGTCCATATTGAAGGCATTAAATTAAAGAAGACTTTGCCAAGGTTTAGTTTTATTTTTATTTTTTTACTCAAATTTGCAGCTTATTTTGTATTTATTGTGCTAAAATTGTTTGCCTTTATTTTATTGCAGTAATCCAAATGAACACCATCGTCAGGATTCAGCTTTGCCAGCCTCAAAAGAACGTAATCGCTTTCGTAGCATAATTTGGGAAAGTTATGATCCTTTGCATCAAAAATATTTGGAGATTGGTAAGTTCACAAAAACTTTGACCAACAAAACATAAAATTTGGTAAATTTATTTATTCACACTGAAAACAATTTTTTTATCATTGAACATATAAAAATGTCGGAAAATTAGACTAAAAAAAATTTTATTTGTATTTTTTTATATTATTTAATTTCTTATAAAACTTTCTGTAATTGTCCATAGAAGCCGAAAACCAGCAAATGAATTTAAGAACTTATGCTACAGCTTTTCTCTCTATAGCTTTCTTTACTCTAGTGCTTTTAATGGAAATGAGAAAAAAACTTTTTGTGCAATTCCAGGAAATTTAAAAAAAAATATTAGAATGTAAATTCGATTTTTTTCAAGAAAATTTATAAAAAGTAAAATTATTATCTTGCCACTTTCAACTAAACAATTTCTTTATACAATAATTTCTTTAATTTTGTTTAAGAAGCTTTTCCATTAATTTTATGTTTTTCTTTGGCTTTCACTCTCATTTAGTTAATTGCTTTCGTTGTATTCCTTTTTAATCCTTAAAAATAAAAAAGTAAAAAAGAAATGCTTATCTAAAGTAGCTTAAAAAGAAATGACGAAAATTGTATTTTAATTCCTTTATACAAAATAAATAGAAAGTACCAAGAAATACAACTTGAAATGATAATAACAATCTTTTTAATTTTTGTAAATTGCATTTAAAGAAAAGTTATTAAAATCAACTGTATCTTGCAAACGCTATAGAGACTGACCTTTCGAGATTAAAAAATATACTCGTATCTTCATGTTTTGTTCGCCATTCTATAAAACAAATTCAGTAAATAAAAAAAGAGTTTCCATGGGTTTTCCTAAATTCCATGCAAGACTTAAACGTATTAGAAAACTAAAATCTTTTCAAAAGCTTATTTCTTGTCCACAAACGTAAGCCATTGGTTTAAAGCAGCTACGTTCAAGCCATATGCATAATACGCAAGCTTTAATGAGAGAGCTTTGTGCTTTCACAAGGACTAGAGCACAACAGCCAATCAGGCTACGGCAACAACAATGCTTGCTGCTTATTTTGCTAAGAAACAAGAACAAATTTTAAGAGCTTTCAAGGCTTAGATGCAAATATCAAAGCAGAAAGTCAATCTCTTTTACTGGATCTTCATTAAATAAGTTATTTTCTTCTGTTAAAATGAGATGTGGAGCAACAAATCAGATAAAACTGTTGTTGTTTGAAGTATTTATTTCATTGACTACAAAAGCTAATGACGATTTTCGAGGCTAGAGTTCAATCCCTGCCTAGAGTGGTAGAGAAGAAAGGATTCCAGCCCACCTGGGTATGATATTTGTGATATCCCTGGAAAAAACTAAAAAAAGGTGCAGAAGAGAAAACGTTAGGCTTAAGCAGAAGAACTAAACTGTTTGCAGTGAGAAATAAATTCAATAAAGTGCGATTTTGACTCGCACACGAAGGTTTCCGTACGGGCACTATATACATATCTAATACTACACGAAGTTTAGTCTATATAATCAAATATCTTAACTGATGTAGACATTAGAAAAAAATCTTCAACATTTTTTCAGTTCTAGCGCTTTTTTTTTTTGGTTTTACCGACTTATTTCCGTTTTTGAAATTTTTTTCGGTTGCTTTTTATTTTAAGCGATATTTTTTTAGTTTTAGCAATATTTTTTTGTATTGACGATTTTTTTCTTTTCGCATTTTTTTCGATTGTTTTTTAGTTTAAGCGATTTTTTTCTTTTTGACGACTTTTTCGATTTTTGGCGGTTTTTTGGTTTTTGTGACTTATTTTACTTATAGTGATGTTTTTGCATTTTAGTGATTTATTTTATTTTTGGTGATACTTTCCATTTAAGCGTTTTTTCGGTTTTTGGCGGTTTTTTTGTCTCGGCGATTTTTTTTCGTATTGACAATTGTTTTCGATTATTTTATAGTTCCAGCGGTTTGTTCGTTTTGAAGATTTTTTTGTATTGGCGCTTATTTGGTTTTGGCGATTTTTTCGGTAGTTTTTTATTTAAAGTGATTTATTCGGTTTTTGGCGATTTTTTAGTTCTAATGATTTTTTTTTTTTTGTCTTCGGAATTTTTTTCGAATTGGAAATTTTTTCGATTCTTTTTTAATTCAAGTGATTATTTTTTCGTTTTGACAGTTTTTTCCGTTTTTTTCCGATTTTTTAGTGTTTTTGGTGAATTTTTAACTTTTAGTAATTTTTTGTATTTCAGCGCTTTATTTCAATTTTTGGTGATATTTTTCATTTAAGCGCTTTTTTAATTTAGGTATTTTTCATTTAAGCGATTTATTAATTTTGCGATTTTTTTAGTTTTAGCGTTTTTGTAAATTGCAAGAGTTTGCCACTTACGGTTTTCAAGTTGTGAAAATTACATAATCAAAATTACATTTACTGCTAAACTAACCTTTAATTTAGCTTTCTTTTTTAAATTTTAGTATTAATTGGTGAAGTCTGCATAAAAATTCATTCATTCATTCATTCATGTCTGTTAGGATTAGGATTTTAGCATTCCATTGCTCTCCATATATTGTTGTTGTAGTGGCCAAAGTTTTACATATCGAGCCATAACTACCAAAAAAGCTTAAGCTACACATTTTTTTACCTCGTTTTTTATACGAAAATCGATCGCACGATCGATTGCAATTTATCGATTTTGATAAAAAAAATTAATTTCGAAAATATGTCGCTTAAGCTTTTTTGGCACGATATTCTGTGAAAATTTTAGCTCGGTACATCAAACAACCTGTGGCAGACAGATAGAGAGACGGACGGAACGTTCCTTTTCATTTTTGGCGTACGGAAACCTAAAAACAGTTTTATAATTAAAAATAATGTGCCTTTTTAACATCAAAGGCGCTGCAGCGATATAATAAAATTCAAAAAAAAACGCACAAAAAATACATGTTTATTTTTTGCTTTCTAATTACTTTATTTTACTTGTTCAATTCCCGGCAACAGCTTTCTATTAAGTCGAGCTATAATCTCAAACAGGATTTGTAGTGCTGTTAGAAATGCTTTAGGTTTATTTTGCCATTTACGTATATCAAATAATGGGCCTAATAGTGGTTGGCATATTTCGACTTCAACTACGGCATTTTTTGTTAAGATGTTCCTTAATCTACGAGTATTACAAAAGCTTCGCAGTCGAAGTAGAAAAAATATGCCAACAACAATAAGGCAAAATATTTAATAAAACTTTTTAAATGTTTATTGGTAGAAATAAATACAATTTCAAACGAATTTTATAACTGTTGTAGAAACGTTCTTGTATTTTATTTTTCTTTTCATTTATTTTTCAAGTGCTTAATAGTTATTTATGTATACACTAAAGCTTCAGCTCAAATCGCCTGAGGACTCTACAATATTCACTGTACTAAAGGGTGTTTTTTATTGAGGTATAGAACTTTAAGTTGGCATCACTTTTTTAACTGGAGGCCATTTTGTCAGCCGTCAAGTGATTAATATTTAGTTTGGTTTGCCATTTCATTATGAACAGGTTGACAAAAGAACAACGCTTGCAAATCGTGCAAATTTATTTCGAAAATAATGGTTCAGTTCGCGAAGTTTACCGCAAGCTCCGTCCATTTTATGGTCGACATAATCGTCCATCAGAGCAATTAATTCGGTTAACCATGGATCGTTTTCGCACTACGTTTACTCTATGTGATAATACGCATCCGCAGAGACGTCGAACAGTGCGCACCGAAGAAACAATTGCCGCTGTAGAGCAAAGTGTTGAAGAGTACCCGAATGAATCGATTCGCCACCGTGCACAGCAATTGGAGCCGACTAACCGACTATTTTGTTCCTGAATTGGATGGCATGAATGTGGATGAGTTGTGGTTCCAACAAGACGGCGCTACATGCCACACAGCGCACGTCACAATCGATTTATTGAAGGAAACATTCGATGAGCGCATAATTTCGCGGAATGGACCTGTCAATTGGCCACCAAGATCGTGTGATTTGACACCATTGGATTATTTTCTTTGGGGATATGTGAAATCGCTCGTCTACGCCAACAAACCAGAAACGTTAGGGGACTTGGAAGCCAACATTCGTGGCGTTATTGCCAACATACGGCCCCATATGCTCGAAAAAGTGGTTGAAAATTGGACCTGTAGAATTGGCTTTATTCGAGCCAGCCGCGGCGGCCACATGCCCGAAATCATATTTAAACATAAATGGCATAAAATTATCCTTCCAATAAAGCCAAATTGGTGGACATTAAAACGATTTTCTTGTGTTTTATTTCAATTCAAAGCTTTATACCTCTAAAAAAAACACCCTATAATTTGATATTCTTATTACATTTTTAACTTTTCCAAATGAATAAAAAACTTTAATGATATTTTTCAACCTTTGGATTATACACAATAACAACTCTCTGTTGACATTAAAATAATTAGAACGTTTTAAGTGTGACTGATTAAAACGTGATACTTATAAAACCATAAACTTGAAAACTTTTTCAACATTCTTGCCAAACACAAATTAAAAAGAAGCAAGTCGTAACTTTATAAGACAGCAGCAGTATATTTTTTGTTAAAAAAAACTCTTAAATGAAATTCCATTAAACTTTCTCTGAACTCACAGTTTAAAAAAAGGTGATAAGGAAAAAAAAAATGTCTTCAATAAAAACTCAAATTGTCATCTCAAAAAAAAAACAGACGTTAAGAAATTTTGCACAATCAAGCACACATACATATACTTTTCATAAAAATATGCGAAGACAATCTGAAAAGTTCTTTTCCTTCATATGTAAAATTAAAAATTTTTCGAATAAGAGATCACATTGAAGGTCTCTGTAGAAGTTATATTTTATAATCTTAGTTATTCATATTGTTTTAATCAAAAAAAAAAAAAAAAAAAAAAAAAAAAAAAAAAAATTAAAAATTTTGTTGATACACTTATCCCTCGATTCACACGATACTTTTTTTACACGATTTCACTTTTTCACGATTATTTTGGTTTTCGTGTAAATTGAGAGTTTTGTGAAATACCTCGATTTATACGATTTTGATGTGTTTTGAGTAAACGCTTCTGATATTTTTAATTTTGTTTTTTTTTTTTTTAATAGCACTTATTTTGTTTAATGAATAAAGGTTTAATTTTATGTGTTTTGAGTAAACGCTTCTGATATTTAAGAAACTAAGTTGAAATACATACATAATTTCTTAATAAAATCAATTTTTACGCGATTCTGCCTTTATTTTCGATTTACACGATTTTTCATGCAAAAATTTAAAATTTCGATTTACACAACTTTCTCAGGAACGTATCTATCATGTAAATCGAGGTATAGGTGTATTTATATGATCATACACAAAAATAAGTTATCTGCTTTGAGCAATTTTAATTGAAAAAATTATCTATTAAAAATTTAATTACATCAATTAAGCTTGTTAATAAATTAAATATTTAAACAAAAGTTTAATTGACTCAATTAAATTATTAAGTAAACTTTAAGTGAATTAAATTAGTAAAGAAAAGTTTAATTAATTCAATTAAACTGTTAATTAAACTACTAATCAATAAAACTTTGAATCAAAAGTTCAATTGACTTAATTAAATTTTTAATTAATTATTTATATTTTTCAATTAAAATTTTTAATAAGAAGAGTGTATTTGAATATACTATTCTACTTTGTCATTATATTTAAGTTCTTAACATATTCTTATATTATATATGATTGTGTGAAAGAAACCCCACTCTGCTTCATATTTTTTTTTTTTTTTTTTTTTTTTTTTGAAATAAATTTTGAGTCGAGCTTCGGAAACAGTTTCGTATGTCTTTCTTTTAAGTTTTTTCTTTTTTTTTCAAAATTGCACTACAGTTCATAGTTGATATGTCAAGGCATAAACAACCGCACAAAACATTCGCAGACAGCAGTAAACTTAAGATTATGTGTGTGTGTGTGTGCGTTTTGAAGTGTATTCTATTAGATAAAACAAATCATACAGACAAAAAAGTATTTTGAATTTAAATAATAGATTGTAGAGGTTTATGTCATGCCTTTGCTTTCTTCATTTCATACTTTTAACATGGCATAAGAAATATAAAAGTAAGAAGCTGCAAATAACACACACGCATGCATACACACACATACACACCCACATATTTAAGAATGTCATGTCATGTTTAGGTGTTAAAGTCATGCTGTTCTCTTTCATTCATTCTTAATATTTTATTCTATTTTTTTTTTTTTTTTTTGGTAATATTCATGTTACGCCACCAAAGTTGGAACTAAATCCCTGCTTTTGCTTACCGCACACACCTTCATCTTCACCTTCACACAAACAACAAAAGTGGTTTGATAAATTGTAAAACACGATTATGACATTCAGCTCTCGGTGTTCTTTTTCAAACATAATAAACGACATTAATTATATTGTTGTCATTCGCTAGAGATATTTTTGCTGCTGTTATGCCACCACCCACTTGGATGTTAAAGTAGCAGGCTGCTTTGCCTGGTGCTAACAAAAAATATTTAATAATATGTAAATCTCTTTTGTTATCAGCACAATATCAGCAACAACAACAACAGCAACAACAACAAAAACTTTGCTTAATGATTTTCATTTAAAAACTTATCGTCAACTTTTCACATACAAAAGGTTGGCAAGTGGAACTTGTAATGTTTTTCTATGGAAGCTGAAAACACGACATATGAATGCCCCCCCCCCCCCCAAAAAAAACGCTTAAGAATTATTACGTCATATGGCAGGAGACCTTTTTTTAACAAAATTAAAGGAATTATACATATCTACATACATTATTGAAAACAAAAACTCGTTTCAAGTGTGGAAAATAATGCCCAAATATGAAAATTAAATGAGGCCCAAATTAAGGAATTTTTCATTGGGCTTTATTTCATTTCTTTGGCTCTATTTCATCTTGACCTTGGTCTCATTGGGCTTTTCTAATTGGGTGTTAGTTCATAAATTTTCACTTGGGCCTTATTTTATATTTTTTTGTTTCTTTTTTATGAACGTCTTTTACTATTACTTTGTGTCACCTTCCTTAGGAAAGGGATAGTGATAAAGAAGACAAGTGGTGAAGGCAGAGATAGAAGAAAGCTTCATTCTTTTACAACTCTGCTTTTTGCACGTTTGCAGTGTTGCAGCGCCTCTGGTGTCAGTGAAGCGTATTAGATTTTCAAGGCTGTGCTTAGTAGCCATTTTATTGGTTATTTAAATAAGCCGATGATTTTTCTATGCAATACCGATGAAGGAGGTCGATCTAATATTACATTAGGATTAGTTTCCGCTGAAGCAGGAGTAGTTCAGTTCAGTTACCAGTGTTTATGCCTTCAGCATTTGAATTTTCCTACAACAACTGATACAAAGGGACACTAAAGCGCATCAGAAAAATCCGTGGTGTTATTATTTAATGACTTTATCGGGGACAGGGCTCGAACGCAGGACCTTTGCAACGTGCTAACAACTACTTCCGCCAACTCCACCCTCATTTCTACAATGGGACTTATTTTATTTCTTACTTGGGCGTTATTTCCTTGGGCCTTATTTTACAGCGCCGAAAGTTGTCGAATAAATTTTCAACGGCACCAAACAGTGGCTGAGTTCGAGCTGTGTTTTCAGTTAGGGAAGTTGATAAAAAAAAAGTGGCAACGCCCTGGTCTAGTGTTTTCGGACTTCTTCCATATGAAATAAGATGATGTATAGTAGCGGAATAATTTTTTAACCGTGCCAAAACATAACACGTGACTATCACAAGTATCCCTTAAGTTTCATTCCTAGCATTTGGAAGAAAAAAAAGTAATTTCAAGAAATTATTAAAACTTCAATCATTTACTTGCAATATAATTTTTTTTTTTTTTTTTTTTTTTTTTTTTTTTGAATCAGAAATAATTTTTTAATCGGGCTTACGTTTAGTAATTTAAATTCTTCTTGAATAAAATATTTTTATTATTTAATGTGAGTTTCTAAAGAAGAGAAGAAAAATTAAACTAGATTTTATTAGTTATTTATATAAATACTAGATTTTACCCGCGGCTCAGCCCACGTTGACCTGATATTTTGGAAACTATACTTAAAGTTTATGAATGTTTTGTTATCTGTTACTCACTGATAATGTTAAAAAAATATGACGAAAACCGACAGAAAGGCGATAAAAAAAACTATAAAACTGTTTAAAACCCGGTTTTAAAGCTGCTTAAACAATCAAAACTGAAACGAAAATTGCCCTAACCAGCCCGAAAATGTGTTTTTCGAAAAAAAATCCGAACTAAATATAAAAACCGGTTCCTGACGGAATAAAAAATAGCCTATGTTTGACAATGGTAATGTAGTTTTCCATTGGTGAACGAATTTTCAAAATCGGTTAAATCCATAACAAATATAAAAAACCGGTTCTGAACTGGTTAAAAAATATTCTCTATTAGATGCTGGTAATGTAGCTCTCTACTGGTAAAAGAATCGGTTTAGCAGTTTGAAAATCCGTACCAAATATGAAAAAACCGGTTCCAAGCCGAACATAAAAATAAGCTGTATTTGATGCTGGCAATATAGTTTTCTACGGGTGAAAAAGATTTAAAAATCGGTTTAGCCGTTTGAAAATCCGCGCTAAATATAAAAAAACCCGGCTCCGAACCGAATACAAAAATAGCCTATGTTTGACGCTGGTAATGTAGCTTTCCATTGATGAAAGAATTTTCAAAGTCGGTTAAGTGGTTTAAGAATCCGTTATGAAGTATAAAAAACCGATTCCAACCCGGATACAAAAAATAGACTGTATTAAATGCTGGTAATGCAGCTCTCTACTGGTGAAAGAATTTTGAAAATCTGTTTAGCCGTGTGAAAATCCTCGCTATATATAAAAAAACCGGTTCCGAACCGGATAAGAAATATACTATATAAGATGCTGGTAATGTAGCTCTCTATTGGTGAAAGAATTTTAAAAGTCGGTTTTTATATACATACATATGAATATTGGTTCCTTTGGCTCCTTATAAGGAGCATAGAGCCCCGGTTTGGCCGTGTGAAAATCCGCAGGATATATAAAAAACCGGTTCCCAACCGGATACAAAAATAACCTATGTTTGAAGCTGGTAGTGTAGTTTTCTACTGGTGAAAGAACTTTCAAAATCGGTTTACTGGTTTGGGCGTGAAAGCGTAGCAAACTCACTTTCTCATTTATAATATTCGTAAGGATAAGGATAAGCATAAGGATGTTTGGACAAAAAATTATCCATATTATTTTTTAATTATTTTTTGTCTGAATTATTCCTTTTGTGATTGATTTTGAAAACAGCCTATGCGCATTTGAAATCGATTTCTTCTATCACCAATTTGTTACTCACATTTACATTTGCCTTTTTTATAATTTTTGTTTTTTATTAAACTTTGTCCTCTCTTCAAATATTTGCAGGTATGAAACCACGCATTAAAAATCATTTTCGAGCTCATCAATTGTCAATTTGGTTGCGTTTAATACCAGAACTCCATCGTACAGGCATGGAAGATGTGATAGCGCGTCACAACTTATTTCGCAATCATGATGATATGGATTTGTACGAAGGACCCGTCAAACCAGATCCATTTTCCTCACAACGTTTGCTGCTCATCGATGAGGCTCTAATAAAAAAGGGACGTAGCAATAATACGGGCTATGTGGCTGGCGTTTTGGGTGGTAAGTAAGAGGGGAACTTGAAAAGTTTTCATTGCTTTTCTTTAACAATGAAAGAAAAAATGTTATAGATTATTTTTACTTACACTTATACACACACACACATATATATAAATTCTGAAGCATAAAAGTAGAAAAAATATTTGCCTTGCAGGCTGCCAACTTAAGCAGAAAACAAAAGGAGATGAATTTTTTGTTAAATCAGGTGTACAAAATATTAAATACTTTTTCTATGTGGTTGAGTCAAAAGTTGATTTTACACAAGTAAATTTTAGTTTTCTTTTTCTTTTACATACAAAAAATTTGCAAGAGTGTGCATGTTTGTGTGTAGATGTGTTAGTTACATTTTCAAGTCATATTTAAATCAAATATTTTTCGATAGTTTTTAACAAGAAAAAAAATATTAAAATAAGTTGTAAAGAGATAAATTTTAGACAAGTATGACTTAAGGCTAAATTTCTTTCACACACTCACACACACATACTTCCCCTTTTTGCAAAACTTTTTTATGCCAGTGTGTGTGAGTATTGAAGCATCAGTCACTTGAATTGTATGTGGTGATAGTAAAATAGTGCGTGTGTGTGTTAGTTCAGTTATCCTGATAAATAAGTTTTATTTTCTGTATATTTTTCTACTTACTTATCTTAAGGCACGTGAGTTTCATATTGCACCTGTGCGTGTGTGTGTGTTTACAAATGTCTTCAATCTCACTAACACCGTAACACTCAAATATTCTTATTAAATGTTAGTTACAGCTGACGTTTAATCTTTATTGACAAACTTTGAATTTGTTAGTAAAAAGGGGGAAATAAATAAAAAAAAAATTATATAACAGCACTCGTATAGTCAAATAAGACATTTAAATTTCTACATTATGACACTTGAAATAAATGAATATTCATCGAAAAGGTATTTTTTTTAATACTCAAACTTGTTTACTCCCTTATACTATTTCTTTAAAAACATTATAAAAAGAGTTAGTCCTATATAAAATTTTAAGACCTTAGCTATATTAGCATAAGAATTTCTTCCAAAAAGGAGTGACATCCCCACTGAAAACATTAAAAAGAGTGTATATAGCCTGTTGTTCGTTCTAGACAATGGAAATTTGAGCTAGATTGGTTAACAGAAAAACAAAGTTTCACTTTTATATATGTGACCTTCTCCGAGAAAACGACCTAGTTTGTCAAAAAACAGGTTTGGACTTAAGAGTGCATTCTGGTACCTAAAAGGGTGTAGAATTAGATGAAATGAGTTAGATTTCTGTTAAAAATGTATTTACCCCAAATCGCATCTCCCAACTGAAGGATAATGCGTTATGAAACTTTAAATGCGTTTTTCTCAAAACTTCATTTTCACACACTAGGTCCCTTTTCTCGGAGAAGGTCACATATATACATTTTATAATAATCATTTTGGGTAAGACTGTAACTTTCTGGACAGTGTTATCATATATATTAAGCTATGTACAGACGATTGTCAGATCTTACAATATTGCCAGTAAAATGTGCAGAAAATTTCTTACAACCGTGTGAACTGGCAATTTTTGTCAGACGACGTTGCCAGAAAAAGCATTGTCAGTCCATTGCAAGACTAGCAACTGACAACATATTGTCAGACATCTTGCAATTGTGTGAACACATTGTAAAATTATTGCCAGATATTTGTCAGACATTTTAATATTGTCAGATGTGCGAAGTTCATGCATCTGACAATGGCGTCATTGTAAGATAATTCTTTCTATGGGCAACACTGCACACGCTTGATTTTAAAGAAAAAGTTTATAATAAAATATATGCAGACAAAATCATTGCAATTGCTTCTTTATGGTCCATAATTATTTATACTTTCACTTTTTACATTTAACACAAACACAAACGATAAATATTTAACAATTTCCAACAAATGCTTTGAGTCTGTCAACGCATAACAACAGATCTTACAATTTGTGCATATGACATCCGTGTGAACTGACAATTTTTCGACTGACGATTTTGTCAGATGAATTTATTGTCATACAACCGTCTAGCAATAAATTGTAAGATTTTCTGACATCCGTATGAACTGACAAGAATTATTGTGCTGGCAATTTTCGATTGCCAGTACATTGTCAGCACATTGCCAGATCTGACAATATTGTTAGATCTGACAATCGTCTGCACATAGCTTTACAAAGATGTCATAATAATCATTTTGGGCAACACTGTAACTTTCTAAACAGTGTTACCATATGTGAAGATTTATGTTAGTTTTGGAATTTTTTAGAGTTGTTAAAATGATCAAAAAGATTTCTTAGCTAAAAATAAGATTTTTTAAAATATGATATTCGATACTTTAAGTACATTATCGAGGTTTCTTTATAAATATACATATTTATTCATATTATAAATATACAAATATTTTGTGTTATTTAGCTTTATGTTTAATAGTTCAGTGTAAACAAAATAAAGTTTAGGTGAATTTGACTTCAATAAAATCAAGGTAGACATATTAATATACTTTGAGTAAAATCACAAAAATTTTTATTAAAAAAAAATTTTTTTTTTGATTTTTTTTTCGTCAACTGGAAGATTTTTGAAAAATAGATATGGCAACACTGTCTCTGACTATTCTGTTTGAGGGTCTTTCTGTCGCTGTCAAAAATAAATTAGAGTTAAATTCAGTAAAGTACGACTTTTACTCCTCTTACGGGCACTACTTAATTTGGCGTTTTTTTTAGTATTAGCGCTTTTTTCTGTTTTGCCGATTTTTTCAGTTTTTGGCGATTATTTTTTAACAAAAGTGATTTTCTTTTATCCCATTTTTTTTTGGATTTTGGCAAGCAATTTTTTCGCTTCTTGAAGATTTTTTTCAGTTGTGTTTTTGGCTTTAGAAATTTTTTTTAGCCTAGATGCTTTTTTCGCTTTGGCGATTTTTTTAAGTTTTAGTGAATTTCTTTAGTCTTGGCGTTTTTATTTAGTTTTGGCAATCTTTTCGGTCCTGGACGGTTTATGCGGAACAGCTTAACTCTGTGACTCTCCTCTGGTGGGTCTTTTTGTCGCTTTCAAAAAAAAAAAAAAATTAATTAATTCAATAAAGTGCGTCTTTGACTCGCTGAAGAAGGGCTCCATACGAGCACAACTTATTTGTCGTTTTTTTAGTTTATTTGTTTCTATTTTGTCTTTTGACGATTTTTATTAGTTAAAGCGATTTTTCGTTTAGCTGTTTTATTTTGGATTTTGGCAAATTTTTTTGTTTTGACGATATTGTTAGTTTTAGAGATTTTCTTTTGTGTGGACGTTTTTATTTAGTTTTGGCGATTTTTTCGGTCTTTGGCCGTTCTTTTTTTTTTTTGTCTTTTAATTTTTAAGCTTAGATGTTTATTCGTCGTCTTGACGATTTTTTTAGGTTTTTGATGATTTTTTAGTTATATAGCGGACTTTTTACTTTTTGTGATTTTCTTGCATTTTGGCAACTTTTTTATTTTGATATTTTTTAGTCTTTTTAGTTTGAAGCGTTTTTGATCATTTCAAGAGTTTGTCTTTTACGGTTTCCAAGACACAGCAATTTCACTAAACTACATCGTGAAAATTACATTAACTGATAGAACACCCTTTAATTAAAATACACTAACTTTGAACATTGCAAGTGTCTGTATGTAATTGTTTGTATATTACATTAGGATTTCAACATGTTTCATTGCACTCTTTCAAATACCCTTTAATTTTTAACTTTCATATATTTCTTGTTATAGCGGCCACAGTTTTACATATTCTGTGAAAATTTTAGCTCCGTAGCTTTTACAGTTCTCGAGAAAATAACCTGTGACATACAGAGAGACAGACAGACAGGCAGACGGACATCGTAGCGAAAGCAATAGAGGTCCTTTTCATCTTTAGTTTACGGAACCCTAAAAAGTATCCATAAATGCAGACATCACGAGTAAATTTTTTTACGAAAATAATCGCCTCTGCATGCATTAAATCGTGAAATTAAACTTCAACATCGGAATTTAGTAAAAAAAAAAAAAAATACCTACAATCTATTTAAGGGTTAACTGCATACTTAGGCCCACATTTTGTTAAACGCAACGCTAGGCGTTGACAAATTTTTTATGTATTTTGCTTTTGTAATTTAAATCTTCTTCAGCTTCTTCTTAGCGTTACGTTTTATTCTTATTCTTAGCCTTATTCACACGTTCATATTACGCATAAATTCTAACCGAATTCATTAACAAATGTTCGCTGGGTATATGCAAACATACATTTAAGCATAGTATACGTCTAGGCGCAGCTACAAGCGTCTTCTTACAATAGTGGCAGCATTTCATTAAATGTTTATAACATTTGATATTTGAGTTGAGATGATATTAAACTACAATAATAACAACAACATTTTTTTCAAATTATTTACAATAATATTCTTCACACACACAAAAGCACACACGTTTACGTGTGCGTGTGCCAGAATGTTGACTTGCAAGCAGGGATGATAAATGAGGAAACCAATTTCGTATCAATTAGCTTTTAAAAATGTACTTTTTCGAACCCAATAGTACTAAAATCGGTATTTTTTGTATTTTTAACTTTTTTTATTATATTTTTGGAACATGTCGCTCATTTACTCAAATAACGTCATAACTCATAACACAAATTTCAAGTTTTCAATTTACACACGTCTTAATGAAAAATGAAAATTTTGTGTTTGTTTCAATAAAAGAACTATATGAGGATTAATCTGCATCATTAACTGAAATTTTATTAAAATTAACGAATGAAACAGGCAGTGAATACATATCATTGGTATCAAGTAAAAAGGCACTAACTCAAATAACTGCTATTTTACAGGAGAAGGTAAAAACACAATAGAAACTGTAATATTCTTTCTGTAATATTTTTGTACAACTGATTGTAAAAGCGTTACTTTTCAAACTATTTTAAATATATTGGAATCACTGAAAAACTGAATTTCGTAAAAAAAATATGAGTTACAGCCTCCCAATAAGTCCTTTGTTTGTATTAGACTTTCAAGTCTTCGTTTTGATTATGAAAATTCTCTTTCCACATTCGCTGATGAGTGAAGAATTGACAATATTCTCCTGATAACTTTTGAAAGCTCATTAGCTCATCCAATTAATTTTTTAAAGCTCGAAACTCGTTATTTATTGTATTATAATTTCCATTTTCTCTTAGGAATATTTTTTAATAAGAGAGATACTATACTACTAACATATTCGGGAATAATTTTATTTCTAGATATATAAAGTTTTTAATTTCAAAGTAAACTTTAATCGTTTACATATGCATGTAGCAAGCTTTTTGTTTCTTACAAATTTTATATCAATACAATAGATAAAATAAATGAAGATGGCGCTATCATATTGAAAACGAAACACCGGTGAAGTTAGATGTTGTTCTCTATAATAAACCAATCAAGTGTAATGCACATCTAACAAGGTATTCGCTCTCAACAACAAAACAAATTCGACACTTTTCTCTCAAATTTATTATACTTTAAATGATCGCGATTAACTATTTTTGTGAAAATAAAACAAGGGATAGTCTCTCGCAAATTTTTCAAATATCACCAAATGAGTCACGGGGGTACCAACGTACTTTTAGGGTTTGAATAGTACCAAATCAAGTACAATTGCACCAACTTTATCATCCCTGCTTGCAAGTGTTTAATTTCAGACATGTAATTGAAATATAAAGTTAAATAGTTTTAGGCAATAATGTGTAATAATGTATTTGCTTAAATACATGAACAAAACTAAAATATTGTGATAATAAAAATTCTTGCTTTAAGACATTTGAAAATATTGTTCTCTAATAATTTATAATAATAGTTATGTAAATAAATGTAATTAAATTGCAAATTATTTTAGCAAACCAGAGAAATAAAATTGTAGTAAGAAATTAAACTATAATAGAAATTATTAGAGCTCTTGGCATTTTTAACTAGAAAGTGTTGTACGAATACCAGCGTCTGTATGAACTGGGAAGATTGTAATTGTATTATCTTGAACTTAAGGTATTTTTTTCTAATAGCTGCAGGGATTGCTTCGAATAGAATTATTTTGTTTACATATAGAGAGAATAATTGTGACAACTATTGCATGTTTGGGGCAAAACTATTTAAAGTTTAACATTTGTAAATGCACTAATAGTCCCAAATTAAAATATATTTTTATTAATAAAATTGATTATTGAGGGGTTCAGCGCATTTGACTGTTGCTTATGCAGATGATCAAGGAACCTTTAGCCAAAAATTTCTTAAAACAACATAAGATATTATATTAAACTTCCATTTAAACAAATGAGAAGTTAAACTAATATCATAGTTGAAACAAGAACTCAATAATCCGCACGTTTTTTATTTTCTTACTTTACCATTGCAATAATGGCTTATTTTTTTCAGCTGAAATTGTAGTGGTAAAAAGTATGTAAAGAAAATAAATGTCAAAAACAACAACAGCTATTCAAGAATAGAGTATTGTCACACAAGTATTTTTGATCGAGTGCAGTAGAAAAATATATTAATCTAATCAACCAGTATATGCTGCTATTAAGAGATACGCAAAATTTCATCTCGAAAAAGAGAAAAAGTCAGACTGCCATTAAGACACTAAGTTCATATGAGTTTGCTTCTAAAAAATAACTTGGGAATGCCCCATAAAGCAGCGCGAATAAAGTCACACTCTGTTGAACTTCGTTTAAAACTATAGGTTAAGCAAATTTAAATGTTTTATTTAAATGAATATAAATTATTTGTAGCTTTTTAGTTCCTATTTTTGAAGTTTAAAATGGTCACACCCACTTTTCTTAATGCAAGGTGTTGCCGCTGTGTGTGTCGAGTTTCGTAATAATTTGCCAAGTATGAGCACGTGAAGTATGATACTAAGTTTAATGGGCATGGCTCCGCATACTTTTTTAAATGTAAGATCGCTTCATTGTAAGATTACAAACTGCTTGCCAAGTTTCGTGGGGATGGGATGAGTAGAAGTGCATACAATATAATACTGAATTTTAATGGGCGTGGCCTCGCCTACAAGATCGTGTCATTTTAAAAAAAGTTTGCCAAGTTTCTTGGGTGTAATTTTCACACATCAGGGTGTTAATCAAGTTTCTTAATAATCGCTTAAGTAGAAAAAAGTCAAATATAAAATTACATTTGAATGGGCGTGGTTCCGCCAATTTTTTTTTAATATTAAGACTGCCAAATTCTTTAGCCCAAGGTGTTTGTTAATTTTCGTAGCGATCCCATAAGTAAAAGTACATAAAAACAAAGAAATAAATTTTATGGGCGTGTTACTGCCCACTTTTTAAATGTTAAAGCATATAATTTTAAGAGTTCAAAGTGGTTTAAGTAGAAAAATATATAATTTAATACTAAACTGTAATGGGCGTGGCCCCGCCCAGTCCTTAAATTCAAAATCCTGGCAGTTTTAGGGCTCAGATTGTAAGCAAAGTTTAGTAGGAATCGGTTAAGTAGAAGCACGTGAAATATAATATTAAATTTTAAAGGGCGTGTTTCCGCCCATTGTTTTAAATCCAAAATTGTGACTCCAACAATGTGCTATGTTTCCTAGCAATATAATAAGCAAGAGCACATAATTCGAAAAAAAGGGCGTGTTCCTGCCCCCTTTTTTTATAGTGGGACAGAAAAAAAAATTTTGGATCGGTAAAAACATTACGAGGTTATGAAATAAGAAACATAAAAAATTAAAAAAAAATATATACAGACAAATTGATAAAGCTCTTCCAATTTGGAAAACGGTTAATTCATGCCGACACATGAACATCTTACGATCTTTTGAAATATATTCTGCTTGTGTTTCAAAATATTGGAATAAAATTCAACCAAATAATGATCTCTAGTTAAAATAATAACTAAATTAAATTTTTTAATACGATTGTGTACATTTATTCAATAGTTATTATATTCTCAAATGTGATGGAAATATATCGATTTTAAATCAGCGCCGATTTAAAAAAATAAATTCCGCTGAAAGATGACTTTGTGGCTTTTTTAATTGTTTTCGAGGAACTTCAAATGTTCAAATGAAATATACTAAACTTAGAAAATAATTAAAAAGCATTAAAATCATCTTTAGGCATTAAAATGCCTAATAATAACATAATAATAACATGATTAAGCTACAGATTAATTATTTCTTAACATGTTGATCTTAAAGTTTCATCTCTCAAACAAATTTCCTTAAATTTGAATAACCATAACATTAACAATGTAAAATATACTCCAATATAATTCAATTATTACTAACTTCTGTTTATTAGAGATATGTTCAAAATAATTTAAAAGTCTTTAAAGATGCTCAAAATTTTATTTTAATTATCTTTTATATCAATGCTCCAACTGATTTTATTGGAAAAAAAAACAACACAAAACTTCATGCATAAAAATTAGTTAAACAAATCTCTACGTATTTATTAAAATAAATTTTTATAAACCAACAATGTCATAAGTTTCTATTTAATTATGATTTGCAATCTTTTGCCAAATTATTAACATGCTCTTCTCAATTCCCCAATAACAATAACAAAAGTATCCAGTGGCTTTAGATGATGTACTTTCTTTCTATATTTTTCTACTTGATAATTTGATTTGTCTGTCGGACCATTGACCACAATAGTAGTCAGCATTATTTGAATAAAATACACACACACACACACACACACACACACACACACACATACGTACATTGCAATATTTGCTAGTATTTGTCAAAAAATTTGAAATTAAATTAAGCAAAAATAGAAAATAGCAAAGATTTGAGTATCTGCTCTGGTCAGTTTTTGTTGCATTTTTTGAACATTTCTCTGTTCAAGAGTCATTGTCAGTCAGGACATTAAAATGAAATAAAAACTAAAAGTAAATAAAATTTATACAAAAGAATCTGCATGTTATTTAATAAATATAATTTTTGAAGATTTGAGCTGTGGCAAAAACAGTGGTCACTTGAATGGTGGTCGCATGATTTAGAGATCATACTAAAAAATAAATAATTAAAAAAAAATTCAAGAAAAATTTTAAATAAAATACATTTGAAACTCATTTTAAATTTTATTAATATGGCGGGTAAAGTTTAATTTTTTCTGTGACTTAAAGTCTTCTTTAAGAAGACAAGAAAAGTTAATTTAGTGTGTTTGGGGTAATGCAGCATTTTCTGTGCCAACATATTTATTCATCGGCAACCATGTCCATCTATCCGTTATTAGCATTAACTATTTAAAAGAAAGTTTTTAATGAAATAGAATACGAGAATTCCTTGCATAAGAAATTATTAATTTGGCGTGGGTAAAGGTATTTTTAAGTCTAAAGTTAAAGTAGAGAAATCGATTTATTTCACACACAATAACTTATTAAAAGATTACGTTGGAGCTAACGGACTATTGTACAATCCTTGGTATCTGAAGAATTCGCCGAATATAATAAATGAGATAAAGAAAAATGACATGCTGCCTTGGACAGGAAATACCACACACACGCTAGTGATAGCAAAGCATTAAACTAACAAAATAACAAATTCAATGCCTCTTCTAGCCTACGCCAAATATTACCATTATTTTCCATTTAACTTTGGCATATTAAAATTAGTGCTTGAGCTGATATCATCTTTCATTCCAAGGCATTCCACTGTCTTCATCATCACTCAACATTTCTAATAAAATTTCGACCAACAATACAAAAAAAAAACAACTTCAACAGCAAATACTAAGCGCACATACATATAAAACACAAACTAAGTCCTTTTTCACTGGCATGCAAACCTTTTCCACCTCCACTTGCCCAACGAATTATATGCCAATGTCAGCAAAATTTTACATAACTGACCAAAAGAATGTTTCTCGTAGACAAAGAAAAACAATTGAAATTCAGCATGTAGAATATTTCATATCAAAAACATTCAAACGCACTGAAACAGTAAGTAAAAGGAAAAGCTGATTTAATTTTTGCCTGTATGGAAATAGGAAGGAATGATATGTTCAGCGAGTATCAAGCATGAGTCACATGAACCATTATCGAACGTGAGGCAGAATTTCTTTAAATTTCGACAAGTTTCATTTATAACAACATGCGTGAATAAAATAGTTATTAGCAGCATTATTTTTATTATCATTTGAATATCTAGGCGCACGGTAGTGCGCCAGGCCAAGTTCCGGCCAGTGCACGCAGTGTGTATAATTATTTACAGGAAGCCATTCGAGCTGTTTTTACCCCCCTCATAACTTTGTTCCCCGCGACTGTAAAATTATAAAATTTAAACCATAATTAGAATAAATTCATGTAACCTCATACGCAAAGTTTGAAAGTTACAATGAAACGTTCCGGAGATATGGAGGTGCAAAAAGTACATAATTATTTTAAGACATACTCACTGACTCACTGACTCACTGATCACTCATCAAATTGATGAAGCACTTACGCTATAGCTAGAGATCTGAAATTTTGTACACAAGTAGATCTAGGTGAGCAATGAACTAGAAAAATCTGAAAACCAGAAAATTGCAACCAAGGGGGCGGGGCTACGCCCATAAAAATTAAAATCTGTGTTAGTGAGCTGAAATTTGCTACAGAGCATTAAACTAAAAAAAATTTAAAACTCGAAAAATTTGGCCAGGAGGGCGGGGCTGCGCCCATAAAGGCTAGAATTAAAAAAGCAAATCTAAGGCGCTTAATGGAAGATATTTTATTGTAATTCGGCATACATACTGCGATAAAGCAAGCCGAAAAACTTTTCATTAAAAAAATGGGCGTTGACACGCCCATACAATTTCAACCTCATTTTCGTGTACTACGGCTCAGCATATTTAGATATACTATTTCTGTATGTATTATTATCCCTTTGCAACGAAACTTGACAGGAATAATAAGCACTGGCCGAAAAAAATCTTAAGTTTGGAAAAGTGGGCATGGTTACGCCCATAAATATTAAAAATTAAAAGTTGCGCTAAGGAGCTGAAATTTGATATACAAGTAGCTCTAAGTGCGAAACCAACTAGAAAAATCTGAAAACCTGGATATTTTAGTTAGAGGGGCAGGGCTGCGCCCATAAAAACTAAAAATTAAAAGTTGCGCTTATAAGCTGAAATTTGATACACAAGTAGGTCTAGGTGAGAAACCAACTAGAAAAATCTGAAAAACCAAAAAATTTTACCAGAATGGGCGGGGCCACGCTACTATTGTTTGAACCTGAAAACTTACAACCTTATTTATAAAACTTATTAAGGCTTTTTAAGAAAAATTTCTTACGAAAATTTGTCTTAAAACCCCTTTGTAAAGCCTTAATAAGTTACATAAATAAGGCTGTTAATATACAGCTTTTAACTTAAGCCAATTTAGTGAAACCTTGCATATACGCTACATGTATGCAATACTTTTAACTATCACCTAAAAAGTGGGAGTGATCACTCCTATAAAATTTTAGCCTTTTGTTTAATCTACTTCGGTCTAGTATATTTTAGAAGAAAATTAGCATGAATTATAAGCACTACTCACAGCAATATTGTGAGTTAAAAATAGTGGGAGGGTTAATGCTCATAAAATTATAAGGTATAGTTCACGCTACAGAGCTGAAATTTTATACACAAGCAAGTGTAGATGATTAAGCCAATGGAAAAATCTTAAAACCAAGAAGTTTTTTCCGCTAAAACTCTGATTCGCACTAGAGAATCTAGATCAGAGATCACTAAGAAAAATCTAAGAAACCAGAAATTTTAATCAGGGAGTGGGGAAAGCACCGTAAACACAAAATTAAGTTCAGTTTTATTGAAACTTTTAATACACATTGCACTTATCCAAAGTAAAAATTTCGTGTTTTGAAAAGTGGCCGAGACTACACCCAAAAATCTTAGCTTTTTCTGTCATGTACTTCGGCTTAGCAGTTTTTAGTCTATTACTCATGTATTTCTTAATTGCTTATCCCTACAAAACTTTACATGAATCATAAGCACTAACAGATATAAAAGTCGGCGGGGGCCAGGCCCATAAAAATTTTACGTAATATTATACTGTAGAAAGCTAATATTTTGTAGACGAATAGTTCTAATTGATTTACTCAATCGGAAAATCCAAAAGTTAACGCACCACCTACCCTATTGAAACCTTGCATGCACATTGGGCATATCCTCTTGATTTATGTACTTCGGCTAAGCAGACTTTAATATGTAAATATATTGAGAAAATAGGCGGGATCACTCCCACTAAAATTTACGCTGTATTTTACACGTTTCTTCCAGACGACTCTTGCCAAATTGCGTACAGACTGGCGACCTGTTGTAATGACACAATAGTGCATTTTTAAGGTGTACAATCTAGCACTCATCACGCTCTAACCCATCATTTTATGTAACTATGAAATTTTTAACTGTGATCAGTTAGCAGATTATCTAAAAATTATATGACACCCTTACGACTACAAATGTATATAATGTATAGCATATGTATATCAGTGAAAGGTGTTGTGCCAAACAAGAACTTGGTAAAAATTTATATCTCACTGCTTTTGATGGCCGAAATTTTTGATAGGAACTTGGCCTTTTTTCACATTGATGTTTTTGTGAGGATCGTTTTAAAGCGAACATTTTATATTGAATATGTACCGTATTATCCGTTGGCGGTATTATCATTTCTATGCTAAATTTACTGTTTTATGTAACGTTTTACTGAAACGAGAATAGAGCAAAATGTTTACACTGAAAGGGTAATACGGCGTGCATACATATTAGGATAACACGGTGCCTTTTTAATACAAAATTATCGATTTGCTGTGTCGTTTTAAAAAATACCCAAACAGTGTTGCCAGTTTGGAGTTTTTTAACGAATTTTTTTTACTTTTTTTGGTATGTGCACTTGTGTACCATTTTACATTTTGGTTACTTTTTTAATACAAAGAAATATCATATTTATATAGAATATTAAATTTTGCATATAACTAAATAGCGCAATAAACTACCATGTGGTTGGATGAGTTTCCATGGCTAAGCAACCGCTTGCCATAAGCAACAAAATCATGCTCTAGCAGGGACGCGCATGATAGCTAACGAAATGCTGCTCACAATATCATCTCTGCTTCACAGATCTTTGCAGTTGCTTCTTTAGATTTTTCGCACTCACATGTCAACTGCTGAATACCACAAATGGCATTTCAAAAAAGAGGAAGACAGCATAAGAAGAAAAAACAAACAAAAAACAAGAAGCTTAAATGTACAGGACATGAGAATAAATAATATCAAATGAAAAGCCCAAGCCTCATGCCCAACGCCATCAATAACATACATACATAGAACTAAAAATAAGAAAGCCAAAAAATTAAAATATATAAAGGAAAACATGACAGTGCGGGCGGGGTAGCAATATTTATGTAGCAATTATACAAAGCTGAACCCACCAGCCACCGTCACAATGTGAGAAAGGCAGTCATGGCACATAAAAAATATATAAGAAATAAAACAAAGTAAAATTACAATTAGAATTTGAAATATTTCCAGGCAGGAAAAGAGCAAAAAAAATTACCATAACACCAGCTATACAATAAAACTAACAATAATCTAAAACTGTAAGAGGAATTTGTGTAGATATTTTCATTTCGAAAATATTTTCTTTGGGTTTTTATGTGATTTTTGTTGGTCACAGAAATCGCAGAGATTTTATTTATATTTAAAGGATTTCATTGCCCTAGTTTTTAAACACAAATAAGAAAACTACAAAGCCAGCAAACTAAATTAAGCTTGAAATACTTACAACCCAAAGGCAATTAATAAGAGGCCAAAGAGATATTTAAAAAATAATAATAATTAATTAAAAGCTACCAAAATTCTTGGCAAAATTTGTATCATTTTCTTTGCAGGACTTTAATGATGCTCAATTCTTCTTTAGAAATTTTTATGGGTCTGGCAAGTCACCACAAGTTTTTTCTTTAGATTGTAATTATTAAAGATGTTAAAAGAGGATTTGAAGAAATACATAAATAGTAAGATTTATTAATAATTAATTAGTTTGTATATAATATTGTGCCTTGTAGTCATATTTAATGATGAAGGTTTTCGAAGCAAAATCTTATTAAAGTTAGAAATTTTGTGTTCTATGACCATCCTAAAAAAAAACATAATTTTTATTAACAAATGTGAGTACACACTTTGAAAGCCTAATCAGACTTGCCATTCTGTTTAGATTTCAAGAAAAATCCATTAAATTTTTGTTAATAGATGGCATTTCCTTTTGAGTTATACTTTCGGCTGTCAGTTCTGTTTGTTTTTCACAACGTTTAATGCTACAATTGGGACACATGTCATAATATTTATGAAATTAAATATGCCTTCAAAGCTTGTCAAAGGCACTATATCTATTGAATTTTTCAGATTACACTGGACTTCTTTGAAAATTTTGACTCCAGAGAAGTTTTCAAATACTTGTTTACTTAAAATGATGGCAAAATATACTGCAAATATAAAGCTCGATTCGAAGGACCATCAATCACCAAATTCTTGTATTCATTAGTGGACTACCATCGTAGCAAAACAATATGAATTTTTTATAAAAATCATATACAATAATAAATATAAACATGATTTACATTATGCATTTTTTAATTAAATTTGCTGCACGAACCTTTTTCTATTTGCTAATAGCAGCGCTATAGGAGAGAGTGATATATACAAATAAATCCAGTAAAGTACGGCTTTGACTGGCACGCGAAGGATTGCATAAGGATATTATATACATATGTAATACCATACGAAATTTCTAGTTTTGGCGATTTTTTCATATTTGACGACTTTTTTCCAGTTTTTGGTGACTTTTTCGGTTTTGGTGACTTTTTGTAGTATTGACGCTTTTTTAGTTGTGGCGTTTTTTTTTTTGACGTTTTTTTCTGTTTTCGGCAATTTTTTGGGGCTTCTTACACTACATACTTTTAGTTTTAACGATTTTTTCGCCTCGTTGCTTTTTTGGTTTTTGTCGATTTTTCTAGTCTTTTGGTGACTTTTTTCTTTTTTTTCATTCAACGGAATTTTTAGTTTTTTTAATGATGTTTTTCGGTTTTTGACGATTTTTTTTTTGAAGAAGCGTAAATGCTTCTTCAGTTTTGGTTTTTTCGGTTGTCTTCGGTTTTTTTTGGCAAATTTTTTTAGTTTTAACGGATTTTTAGTCTTGGTGCTTTTTATTGGCGATTTTTTTCGGATTATGGCAACTCTTATATTTTTTTTTTTTTTGCAAATTTTTTAATTTTGATGATTTGTTTCTTGCATTTTAGTGATTTATTCTATCTGTGGTAACATTTTTAATTTTTCATTGAAATAATTTTCCAATTTTTCTAGCGATGTTTTTCGGTTTTTAATAACATTTTTAGATTGACACTTTTTTAGCTTTAGCATTTTTTCGTTTTGACGATTTTTTTACAATACATATTTTTTGTCTTAACGGTTTTTTAGACTTGGCGCTGTTTTCTTGGTTTTAACGTTTTTTTTCAGTTTTTGCGATTCTCCTAGATTTTTTGGTGACTTATTATTTTTTTCTTCATTTTAGCGATTTATTTTATTATTAGTATTGTATTTCATTTAATCGATGTTTTAATTTTTTTTGCGATTTAAGGCAATTATTTACAATAAATATTTTTCGTTTTAGATTTTTTTTAGTCTTTATGCTTTTTTAATTTTTGCGATTTTTGTCTTTAATAATATTTTTCATTTAAGCAATATTTTCAGTGTTTAGCGTTGCTTTCCAATTCCTTAAAATTTATTTTTTTTTTCATTTCAGTGATTTATTTTATTTTTGATAATATTTTTCATTTGAGCGATTTTTTAATTTTTCGGCGAGTATTTTGGTTTTTAAAGATTTTTTTAATAGTGAACTTTTTTAGTTTTGCTGTTTTTTCCGTTTGGGCGATTTTTTCGCAAAACATTTCCTTAGTTTTGGCGATTTGTTTGGTCTTGGCGCTTCTTTTTAATTTAGGCGATTTTTTTATTTATTAGTTTATTTTAGATTAGATTAGATGTTTTTAGTTTCTCGGCGACCATTTTACTTCTGACGATTTTTCTGCATTTAAGCAATTTAGTTTATTTTTGTAGATATTTTTCATTTAAGCGTTTTTTTAATTTTGGCTGTTTTTTGTTTCGGATTTTTTTTTAATTTTGGGATTTTTTTTTAATTTTCAAGAGTTTGCCTCTTACCAAATTACATACTTGCTGACTAAATTATATAATGAAAATTACATTAACTGATAGAATACCCTTTAATTTTGATTTCAGTGTTAACTGATATAGTCTGCATAAAAATGAACTTACTTTGAAAATTGTAAGTGTCTACACATAATTATCTGTATATTACAATAGGATTTTAACATTTTTGATTGCTCGCTTTAGAAGACTCTTTGACTTTTAACTGCCACACATTTGTTAATGTAGCGGCCAAGGTTTTACATATTCGGTGAAAGTTTCAGGTCCATAGCTTTTTACGGGTCTTGAGAAAACAGCATGTGATAGAAAGGCGGACACACTGACATCGTAGCGAAAACAATACGGTTTCTATTCAGTTTTGGTTTACGGAACCGTAAATATGACGTATCATGAACTTCTTAAGGATTTAGCGAATTTTTTATCAACATTTTTTCCTCTGCTATTGACAAATACAAAAAATTTTATGAAAAGAAGCTTAATGTTGTAAATAAGATGCTTTGAATTTAAAATAATCTTCAAGTGAAAAATATTTATTTATTTATTTATTTATAATACATATTCTACAAAGTAAATTTGCATAATATGGTGTTGCTCAAATATGGACGGGGTAGCTAGACCATATGCCCAAGATGGCTTTGTGACTGACTGTACACGACCTATGCCTTCACATAAGAAGTAGCAACGTGGTTGTTAAAGAAATTCCACAAAAAACCGCAAGATTATACGGTTATCCGTGGCAGATCAGTCAACCAGTGCAACCGAGACGAAAAACTATCGAAGGCCAAACAACATGCACAAGCCTGACCGCACTGAAGAAATAATTACGATGACGCAAGAGATGTTCCTCAACAGAGCTGCTTTACGACTGAAGTGAAAAATATATTATAATAATATAATACATATGTACATTACAATGATGAAAACTTTGAATTGCGCTAACAGGCCTCCTTATTGTAAATAAATAACAACAATGATTAAAATGGGATCACAACTCACTTCATATGGAAATCAAAAGCTCTTATCGTATGTTTAAAAACACGAAAAATTTAAACATCAATTATTTTGCAACTTCCTTTAAAATTATAAAATTAATTTTATAACACTACAATTATCAGTAGAGAATTAAAAAAAAAAAAGACAATTTGATGCTTTTTAAAATATATTCCTTATGAGCTATAATTATGCTGTTTTTAATTAAAAACTAATGATAACAAAAATAAAATTATATATTAGACATAAACAAAAACTTTGACCCTTTGAATAAATATAATGATAATAATAATACACTTGAGATACTTGTACTGTCGCCAGGCTCAAATGTCTAATACAACACGAGCAAATATTTTTTTATGCATACATAAATTTTGTATCTAATTACACATTATTAACTTGAGGCTGAACAAATATGGCTGTTGAAAAGAAATGTTTAAAATAAAAGTATACGTTTTTATACTTTTATACAACAAGAAAAAAGCAAAAAAAAATATAACATGAGTTTGAGGCGAACAAAAACTTAAGAAATTTGCGAGTAAAAACAGCATTTTTGACAACAACAAAAAACACTAAAACTTAACTTTCTTAGCTTATTTAACATTTATATGACTTTTCCTACAACTTTTATTTAATAACAAACGGGCTTTTTTTCTCTCAGTCTTCGTCTTTTAAATTTAACAAAACAAAAAGTCAAAAAATATACATACATATAAAATAAATAGTAAAAACTTTTTAAATAAAACCACATTACAAACCTCAGAAGTTAAACAAATATTATGAGTACAATACACTAACAAAATTTTAAGAGAATTCACATACACACACACATACAATCCCATAATGAAACCCACATAATAAGAAGAAGCAACAATATTAAATCTACTTAATTAGTACTGACATCTTTTGCTTATTGCAACCTCAGCGTAATCATCAGCACCATTTTCGCCATTCTCATTCTAATTGCATAAACAAAAGTCAAGAAATTTAAATTTCAATCAGAAATTTCCAAAACGTCGCTCTCTCTCTCTCTCTCTCTCACACTCTCTTATTAGTTTCACAGTTTGCTCTCAATTTTGTGCTATGTTTTGAGAATAACGGATTTAAGTTTTATAGTTGTACTTTCCTCAAAGAAAAAGTCATTATTCTTGTAGAAAACATGGTTGATGGGCTAGTGGCACACTGTTCTTATAAGAAAAAGCTAACTTAACCACAGCACAATTCTTATAGAAAAGTCGACTGTGTCACAGCACACTTTTCTTATAGAAAATTGACTGTATCACAACATACTTCTCATGTAAAAGTAGACTGTATCACAGGAAATTTTTCTTGTAGAAAAGTTGACTGAATCTGAGCACATTTTTCCTAGAGAAAATTTGACAGAACTACAGAAAATTTTTTTAAAGAAAAATTGTCACATTTCCAGCACACTTTTCTTAAAAAAAATCAACTGATCTCAGCATATTTTTTTTATAGAAAAGTTGATTGTATCATACAAAAATTCTTATAGAAAAGTTGACTGTATCCTCATTTTTCTTAGAGAAAAATTTACTGCAACACAAAACATTTTTCTTATAGAAATGTATCCCAGCTCATTTTTCGTATAGAAAAGTTGACTTACCACAGCACGTTTTTCTTATAGAAAAGTAAATTGAAATACAGAAAAGTTCTCTTAAGAAAACGTTGACTATAACAGAGCGAACTTTTCCAATAGAAAACATTTTTTTATACAAAATTTTGCTGTATCCTAACACACTTTTCTTATAGAAAAGTTGACTTTATCACACAAATATTCTTATAGAAAAATTTACTGTATTTCAATTTTTCTTAGAGAAAATTTTAATGCAGCACAGATTTACTAAATCACAATACAATTTTCCTAGAGAAAAGTTGACAGTATATTTTTTCTTTTAAAAAAGTCAAGCATATCACAGCAAACTTTTCTTAGGGAAATATCAACTGATCACAGCACATTTTTCTTATAAGAAAGTCTATTGTATCAAAACAAACCTTTCTTATAGAAAAGTTGACTTTATAACACAAAAATTCTTATGAAAAAGTTATCTGTATTTACATTTTTCTTACAGAAAAGCTGACTGAACCACAGAAAAGATTTCTTATCGAAATGTATGATCTAAGCATATTTTTCTTAGAGAAAAATTGACTGTACTACACAGAAAAAAAGGATTTGTAAATACAATTAGTTTTTTTGTTATACCAATTAAATAATTAATTGATTTCGAACCTACAACGATTTTTGTAAATACAATTAACGAAATTGTAAGTTAAAGGAAAATCTGAAAAATATTTTCAATTAAATATATCAACAAATAGTTTGTTAAAATTTATTTATTTTTTCAACATTTATTTTTGTTAGATTTCAAAGTCTGCGACAAACACTGAATACCTTTGAGCGGAGTTGAACCGGCAACCTCAGGGATAATAAACTAACTTGTGCTTACCTCTCAGCTAAAGAGCAATACTTTATTAGATACATAAATAATGAATACACACAAAACATTATTTATTGTTTTTTCTACATGTGCACATTCCGTTATGATATAATTTAACAAATAATTTTGTTGAGTAATTTAATTGAGTACAAAAATTTAAATTTGCTATATCAACAATGATGATTGTTAATTTTTAAATTAAATCTTAACAATATGTTTTGCTGATTGCATTTCGATGATATTTTTTTCTGTGTACAGAACATTTTTGTTATAGGAAAGTTGATCATAGCACAGCAAAATTTTAATAGAAAAATCAACTATTCACAGTACACTTTTCTGAAAGAAAAGCTGTCTTTATTATAGCGAAATTTTGAATAAAAATATTTACTATAACACAACAAAGTTTTTCTGGAGAAAATTTGATGGTACTGCAGTAAATTTTTCTTATAGAAAAGTCAAACATGTCACAGTGAACTTTCCTTACAGAAAAATCAGCTGATCACAGCACATATTTCTTATAGAAAATTCTTTAAGAAAAGTTCTGTGATATAGAGAAAATTTTTGTTATAGAAATATATCCCATTATATATTTCGTATAGAAAAACTGATCACAGCACATTTAACTTATAGAAAAGTGTAGTGCATCATACCACATTTTTTTTAGAGAAAATTTAACTGAATCACATCTTATTTTTCATATAGAAAATTTGAATGTAGTACAGAATGTTTCCCTAAGAGAAAGGTTGACTATATCACAGCACATTTCTTATAGAAAAGTTGATTGTATCACAACACACTTTTCTTATAGAAAAGTTTAGTTTATCACAGCTCATTTTTCTTAGAGATAAACTGAATGTACCACAAAACATTTTTCTTACATTTCTTTTTCACAGCTCAATTTTTGTATAGAAAAGTGGATTGAGCACAGCATATTTTTCTTATAGAAAAGTTGACTGTATCACAACACGCTTTTCTTATAGAAAAGTTGAGTTTAACACAGCACATTTTTCGTACAGAGAAGTCAACTGATCACAGCATATTTTTCTCATAGAAAAGTTTACTGTATCCCCACACACTCTTTTTATAGAATTGTTGAACTTGTCACGGCAAAATTCTTATAGAAAACTTAACTGTATCCCCATTTTTCTTAGAGAAAAGTTATGTATTTTTAGTTTCTTACAGAAAATGTGATTGAATCACAGCATATTTTTTTTAGAGACAAGCTGACTGTTCTTAAAGAAACGTCGACTATATGACAGCAAACTTTTCTTATGGCAAAGCGAAGTGATCACAACGAAGTGATCACATTACAAAACACTTTTCTAATAAAAGAGTTGAGTTTATCACAGCACAATTTTCCAAGAGCAAAGTTGACTGTACCACAGAACATTTTTCTTATAGAAACATATTATAGCACATTTTTCTTATAGAATAGTTTATATAAATTACGAATAATCACAGAATATTTTTTTTTAGAAAAATCAACTATGTGACATTAAACCTTTCTTATAAAAGAATTGACTGTGTGACAGCATGCTGTCTGTATAGAAAAGTTTACTTTCGCAGCGCAATTTTTTATAGAAATGCCCACTTTGGCACGCACACTTTCTCTACAGAAAACTTGACTGTATCGTAGCACAATTTTCTTAGAGAAAAGTTATCTCTATCAGCAGCTTAGAAGTGCATAATATATAATAAAGGTTAAAAGTTTGTACCGCTACTCCAAAGCTCATCAATATTTTTTTTAACACAAATACAACTCGCAAAGCGATTAGCTTGTCTGCGAAAAACAGCCAGGCTATATGAGGGGAATCGAACCCACGACCTCTGGACTGAGAGGCTAGCATCGCTGCCACTCAGCCACAGGGGCACCCTGTCTCTTCTCTGATATTACTTCATTGAAAAGACTTTTGCTTTTACTCTTTCTTCTTGAAGTTCAAATTAGGCTTTTGGATAATAAAAAAAAACTTTGTACCTGGTTTTGGATCATCTATAACATTGTACAAATCCATATTTAATAAATCTTTGAACTCACTTTATAAAATTCGATCCTTTTTAAGGAACTTCTCAGTAGACTTCAACCTAAAATGTTGAAATAAGTTTAAAAAATTTCATGTATTTATAGAGATTCTTAATATAATATTCAACGAAAATATCTTTATTCGATATTGAATCCATTTTTAAACTTTCGCAAATTTTTACGATTAGTTGCAACATTGAAATCAATTGAAGTGGTTCTTAAGCACAAACGAAATGCTTACAGAGGATGCTTAGCCAACAAAACAAGACAAAATTCCTAATGCATTAAAGACTTCATGTCAAATAAATACATTTTGGCATTTCTTCATTAAGAATTTTAGGAAATTAAAGCTTCTATGAAATATTTTAGCTTTAGCTAAAATTACCAACAAAGTTCTGCTTTTAAGAGAGCTTTTATCATTTAGCTACCACACTTTCCGTTCTAAGGCATTCTTGGCTTACAAAGAAAAGCAAAGAAAACCACTAAAGGAAGTTAATTTTCTATTTCTTTTAGCTACAAAAAAAATATATTGTACTAGTAAAAGACATTAAAAAGTTTCTTTTCCACAGACATTAGGCTGCATGCTAGCACGAGTGTTCCTTCCATTTCCTTAAAATCTTATCTGAGTTTTCATTTTTAAATGCAAAAGATAAGTGCATGTCGTTTGTAGTTTCCTTGAGTTTGAATGAAAAGATGACAAAAGAAGGCACTTTTTTATTTTACATGTAAAAAAAGACACAAAAATAAATGCCACAAAGTCAATAAGTCAAAGTTAATTTATTATATTTTTTTGGTACTCATTTTTATTTAATATATCAAAACTGCTTTTGCCTGTGTATACTCTAAAAGAAAAATACACAAAAGCTGTGTACTTAAAGCAAACAATGAGGAACTTTCAAAATTAAAATAAACGAATGCTGGAGTTCATAGTAAAATTTCCTTACAATTTTAAATATGATGTCGATGTGCTAGAATAATATTTAATTGCATATAAAAATAAAAAGAGACTTTTATAATTTGAAGCAGTTTTTAATTGGAGAAAAGAATAAGTATTTAAAGAGCTTTTCAAATGGAATTATGTAAAAAATCATCCGAATTAATTTAATAAATTTGTGAACAACTGTTGTCGTATGATTAATATTAATTATTAATATCATGTATACGTTAAAGAGTGAGTGAGAGATGGAGAGGGCACAGTGGGATTCTTGTGCCAGAACCCCTATTTCCTTACCACTAACTTTTAAAAATTGCATGACGCAGTTTTGTAAAAAAAAATTAAATATTTAATTTGCATTTATGGCTTTTTCGAGAAATTTTATTCATATATTTGAATAAAATTTAAATAAAGTACATACAAGAAAGCTTTTGACTTTAATACATTTGAAAAATGCGACCTTTCTTCACATATAAAAAAAATTATGAGGATAATTTTTGCAACTTTTCTTTGTCCTTTGTAACTATAAAATAATTATTTTATTAAGCTTAAGGTATTTTTTATAAAATTAAAATTTTTACTCACAATACTTCGACATGCCTTTCTGTGTCTTCATTAGGTGAAAATTATTGAAGTAGACACACAAAAATGTGTCAAAATATTGTGAATAAGAATTGTTAAATTTATAAAACAAAAACCTCAATCTTAACAAATAGTTATTAGCATTCATATGCCTTACTAAGGCAATGTAAAAATATATTAATCAATTTTTATTAGAAGAACCAACAGAAAAGAGATTGTCAAGTAAGAAAAATCTGATTGGCATTGATTTTTTTATTCCTTATATTCTCTCATACATGTCTGCATACATATGTATGTGTGCACACATGTATATGTAAGTATAATAGGAAAATTAAGAAATAAATAATAGTAGTATTTCAATTAACTTCCGTCCAAATTGAACTTTTCAAGCTGACTCAAATTTGATAGAAGTATAATTAGTGTAGTTGTAGCTTGTCAAAAACAAGTCAGATTTAAAAAAAATCTTTAAAATTTTTCAAGTCAAACAAAAAATAAACAAAAGTTACGCATCTAATGGGTCATCCTAGTGAAAGGTATTCAGTATTATTTATTAACAAATACATGCAAAACGGAACAGTTTGTTACTAGGATATACAAATTACCACCACAACCAAATAAATGGGTATGCATGTATGTACATATGTACATAAACAAAAATTTTCCTACAAATTACCATAAGCAACCCAAGGACAACAAAACATCAACAACTGAGAGAAGAAAAAGATGAGCAAAAATATACATATATATATATATATATATATATATATATATATATATATATATATATATATATATATGTATATATATACATACACATGTATAGAAAAAAAGACCACACTTACAACTACAATAAAAAGAATGAACTGAAAACCCACAAAGTTCAACAGAGCTTAAGCAAAAAATCCCTTAATGTGCATTTAATTAAGGCGAAATTGTATAAACAACAACATCAACAACAACAACATAAACAAGCAAGCAAGCAAAAGAAACAGAAATGAATAATTAGTATGTACCAGATTTGTTGCCTGTTTTTCTTCATCTTCTCATTTATATTATGCATATATATTTACATACATTTATTTTTACATACATATGTACATTATACATATTTATACCAGAACTTTTTATGCATACTATTTTTTACAACAGCAACAACAAGAGCAATTTAAAATGCAAAACTTAACATTTATGTAAAGGTGCGAGAGTATAAACTGTAACTCAAGCAGTGTTGCCATATTTATTTTTCAAAAATCTTCAAGTCGAGCAAAATAAATCTTTTTTCGTTACCAAAAATCTTTTTTGTTATTTTCTTGAATGAAAATGAGTTCAAATTTACTTGGTTTTCTGTGAGCTATTAAAATACTTACTGTATAGAATATGTGTAAGATCATTATGAAGCAAATCAGAAAATTAGTAAGTAATTTAGTCAAAAAATCCTTCAATAATATATTAAAAGTACCAAAAGTAAAATTTTTAAAAATATTATTTTTAGATAAGAAATCTTTTTTGTCGTTTTAACACGTCTAAAAACTTCAAAAATAAGATAAATCTTCACATATGGTAACACTGAACTCAAGGTAAATTAGTCAGTTACAACTCTTTACTCTTTTGAATTTAAAAAAAGAGAGAGGATGAGCAAAAAAACACCGTTACAAAAAATAAAAATACAACATTTAAATTAACGCACAACAAAAAGACAATCCATTAATATAAGATTTAAATACAGCATTAAAGAAATAAAAAAGAAGACAGTAAAATACTATATATCCTGGGCTTAGAGTGTAAACGAGCTAACACACTTCAAGCAAATTTTAGATTTTTTAATTTTATAATTAAACGTAATACATTAAGGGCCATTATTACAACCTAAAAATAATTAAAGTAGGATTTTATTGGACGTATAAAAAGCTTTCCATTATTGCAAATTGGATTTAACTTACCAGGTAGGATAAACTTGCTTGTAATTTATCGCTCACTTAAGGTTAAAGTAAAATTTTGCAAATGATAAACTTTTTATACGTCCGATAAAATACTACTTTTAACTATCTTTAAGTTGTAATAGTAGCCCTAAGTTTTTTTTACCTATTAAGTTTAAGATTAAAATAAATATTTTAGCCAGTCGATGAGGCGTCTCTTTCTATTTCGAGTGGCATTAAAATGTCGTATGTTTAAAAAAAAAAGATGCTCAGTTAGGCGACTGTAATGTAGGAACCAGCTGATCGATATTGTTATGTAAAGAGTAATGTACAGATTCTTACATTCCAGTTACATCTCTATAGCCATTTTCATTACTTTTCACATAACAATATCGATCAGCTGTTTCTTTGCGTTACAATTATATTTCATAACAGTTGACTAAATTGGCAGAATGGCCTAAATTGTGGAATCCAGATCGCGGATCGCGTGATAGATATTGAACGTGTGCATTTTCATGATATTACATCGCGATACGTTTATAAGAAGTGAAATAAAACAAATAAAATAAAAACACAGTGCAAAAAAAATAAACGATTCGCACAGCACAAAAATAACGTAAATACTGGCGCGATAAATATTGAACATGCGATCCAAATATCACAGTGCCCTAAGACGACGCCATAGAATATCGTTGGTGCACACACAAAAAAAGATTAAAGTATATTTAACACTTGTCGGGAAATCAAAAAAAAAATATTTGGTTATATTCTTATAAAATAATGACAAAAACTTCAATTTCAATACCTCTAGGCTCTTTAAATTTCATGTAAAATCTGAATAACTGAGAAAACAAATGTTGTCTAAAAGGGTGTAGCTTCCATATGGTCCCATTGCCAAAAAAAAAAGTGGGTGGTAACACGCCCGTTAAATTTGATCATTTAATTTTATATACTTTTACTTATCGAATTGCTACGAAACTTAAAATGGGTGGGGCTACGCCCATTAGATCTTAGTATTAAATTACATATGCATATATGCTTCAGCTTATGCGATTCCCATGCAGGTAGGCAACAGTTTACGCTCTTGCAATGACATAATACCGTGATTTAAAAAGTGGGAAGAGCCACGCCCATTAAAAACTATTATTATATTTCGAGTGATTCTACTTGACCAATTCTTATGAAACTTGATACACACCTGGATCTCCGAAAGGGGCGATATCTTGTATATAGAAACGTGGGTGGAATCACTTTTATTTTCCAAACTGGGCATGACCACCACCCTGAAATTTTAAAATTGCCTCTAGAAAGTTTCCAATAAAGGAACCGAAGGCCTATCAAACTTGGTAAGTTTAAGAATCTATGTAGTTTCCATATATAATTCTTAGGATTTTTCCATTCTGAATCCTTAAAGTATTCTACGAGTATATCAAGCAAGTCTTCCATAGATTCGAAGATTCAATTATATGCTGGACAGTGGCACAAATAAAGTAGCAGTTTTTACTATTTTACTGGCAAGCTCTATATGTTATAACACCAAAAACAGTTGATTTTTTAACTTTGTTTGTCGGGTAATTATGACATTACTATTACTATTATGCATTACTAACACAAAAATTATTTTTAGTTATGAGTCTGTTGCTTCAAAGCCTCGATATTCAATTGGTCACAAAATAATTTCGTGCTGGCAACGCCGTGGTCATAGCTTGAGAAAAATATTTGGCATCACTGCATATTAATATCAGCTGCCTTGTCGCATGCTGTTTATGATGGTGTTTCTTGTCTAAAATTATGCAGACAAAATAATATAATTGTCGTAGGAATTTTATAATTATCAGGCCTTTCATGCAACTAAAAATCGATTCCAAGCGCTTAACAAATGCACAAATGCATTTGCCTATGAGAGGGTGGCATTAGCTGAAGTAGTTAGCACGTAGACTACAAAATCGAAGGTACTGGGTTAAATCCTTGTACCCAACAGTCATTAAAATAAAAACATCACACATTTTTCTGATGTGTATTAGTGTTTCTTTGTGTCAGTTGTTTTAGGAAAGTTCAAGTGATGAAGGCATAGTCACTGGTCACTGAACTATACCGACTTCAGCAGCTGCTAATCCTAATGTAACATCAGAGCGTCCTCCTTAGTTGTGTAGCAGAATCATCAGCAAAGTAAAATAACCGATAAAATGTCTACTAAACACAGCTTCAAAAAATTTAATTCGCCTCATTTAACACCAGAGGCGCTGCAACACTGCATTATAAAAAAAATGAGCAAAAAGCAGAGTTGTAAAACAATAAAGCTTTTCTCTGTCTCTTCCTTCACCACCTGTCTTCTCTGTCACTACCACTTTCCTAAAAAAAAAAGGTACCACCGAGTAATAGTAGTAGGCATTCATTTCCTGAGTGTTAATTCTCTTTAAATAACAAAAATTAAAAATTTTAAAATCCCCCGACTTTTTCCAGAAAAGATATTATATCTTTTAAACGGCTGGACCGATTTTCTTCAAACGTAGCTAAGAACCCTCTCGATCAAGTCATCTTTCAAACAGAAAAAACTAAATGAAAATCGGTCCAGCCGTTTGGCCTGTACGTGGACACGGACAGACACACAGATACATAGACACACAGACACACACTACAAACTTATAACACCCCTTTTTTAGTCGGGGTTTAAAAAATAATAAAAAAAATAAAAAGATAATATAAAAAAAATTTTATAAAAATTTTTTATTATTAAAAAAAATTTCCCGAAAACTCTAAAACTAAAAAAATCCCAAAATTAAAAAAATTCCGAAACGAAAAATCGCCAAAAATAAAATAAATCACTTAAATTCAAAAAAATTACCAAAAATTAAAAAGGTCGTCAAAAAACTAACAAAATTGCCATAAACCGAAAAAGCACCAAAACTCAAAAAAAAATTGCTTAATATAAATAAAATCGTCAAAAGCCGAAAAAAATCGCCATAAAAAAAAATTTAAATTTCTACAACAGTTAAGATATTGGATTATATAGGCTAAAGTTTTTGTAGTTTTATATGCATATGTAGAGTCCGTACGTAACTCTTTTTTGTGCAGGTTAAAGTCTCACTTTACTGAATTTGTATCTATCGCCAAATAAAAACATGCATTTGCATGAAAGTTCCTGCCTTGCTAATTATAGATACCCAGCAAAAAATTTCAAAAAAGGTAATCGGGTTTGGAATGAAGCATTTTTGGTGGAAGCTGTTCCTCACACTGGATTACCAACTTAATGATTTTAACAAGGCGTGAGACTAAAATAATCGATTCTTAAGAAGTACTTGCTTTTTTGATTTAGCAACTTGTTCACGTAATCGATTTAATCTACAAGAATCATTATTTTCATTTAGCAACTTGTACATTCTTTTTTTTAATTTAAGTTAATGTGGTTTGTGAGCGAGTAATGAAATTTGGTAATCAGAAAAGTAAGTCATTATATGGCAAGTAGTTCTGATGGTAATATGTAATTTTTTGCTGGGTACACATGTGTATCTAAGGGTTCGTAAAATTGCTACAAAAACTATTTCAAATTAAATATAAAAAATGTCAAGAACCTCTGAACTCAAACATGCTTAAAAAATAAGGACCGCAAATTCTTTGCTTAAATTTATCTTTATAAAAAAAAATCCATTTTAAATAAAAAAAAACAAGAAGAAAAACAACATGCTTCAGTAAAAATTATATTTTGCAGTTTATAGCAAATAGCACTTAAAGACAAAAAAAAAAAAGTAAAGAGAGATAAAATTCTTTTTTCTAATTCACATGTGCGTTCTATAAGCACTTTTATCATAAACTAAACGAAATACAAGTTGAAAAAAAAGAACAAAACAAAATTCAGTTGAAGAAAAAAAATATATAAGTAAAATAAACTTGTTAAGCACGAGAAATTCTAAATCATGGTAATTTATTTTTTTTATAATTTTGTTATCTTTTCAAAAAAAAAAAAATAAAATAAAAAGCGACGAGCAAAATGAAAAGAAAGGACCTTAACATTCCAGAAGCACTTAATTTGCCACCTTCCTTCTTGTCATACTAATGAAAGGCTAACTGCTTTCCTTCCATGCCTTTAAGATTAATTTGTATGTGTGAAAGAATAACGAAGAAAAATTAAACAAAAAATTTTATTTTATAATTTGCCCTTAACCACACTACACCTTCCTCACGCCTGCCATTCCGCCCCCACCCCAACGCTACTCTTTATATTTCACACACACAAAAAAATTTCTTTTTAACATGAAAATTAAAAAAAAACGAAGCTACAGCAGCGGCTTATAATTGGGTCAACAACTGCCATACAGCGAAGCTTCTAGTGACACCACTTACTACACTCCACCCTGCTTCTTACGTGTTTGGTAAACATACAGACATGCATACACACACTCATACTTTACACTCATACAACAATAAAGTGTGTGCACTTACACTAATACAGGCAGAGCATCAGCATTAAGTTTGTGTGTTTCTAGAGCTTAATCAGCTTCCAGCACCACCAAAATTCGCAATTACGCTGACTCGTACAATACACTCGTATCTTTAAAAATGAAAATTAAACAAATAAAAAAATAAATGTGAAGTGTAGCAGGCAGAAATTGTTTATATTTTTAGGTTGCGGTTTTAGCTTGTATTCATATATTTCTTTTTTTTTCTGCTTCTTTAACATTGAAAACATCTGGGGTGGAATTGTATGTAATATATCAAGGGCAAAAAATCTTCTTCTGTTTTCAAGTCCTTAATTTACAATGATAATAATGAAGTGGTTAAAGCATTTAAATGCGAAATTCGCCAGAATTAATAAAACAGTAGCAGAAATTTATAAAATTCACCAGATCATCTTTGAAAAATTATGGCATAGAGTAAACGCTTTACCTCATTTAATTAGCAGGCAAGTTGCTTAAAAATGTTTATTATTTGCAATTTAGATTGAAAGTTTTCGATAGCAAATGCTAATCGTTTGTTTTTTTTTCAAATATTTGCTTATTAAGTGCGGAAGCTAGAAATATGGTTTCAAAGATCTGTTCATAAGCATTAATTGTGACTCCATAAAATGTTAATATGTATTTAAGTATATGTGTGTGTGTGTTTCTTAGACATAAATTATACTATACAACAAAATCAAACTTTTCCCCAAACAAGAAGTTCCTGCTGTTAAGAACTATAACGATCTAATCAGTTAACTGGTCTTCATGAGATTCACAGGATATATTAAAATACGCCAGGAAATTAATTTAGTTTTATTTTTCTTTGATATATTAAGTCGGCGTGGTATCTCCTACCCCAGGCATATATTTATAATCTTTTAACTAACATACTTTTAACATACTTCAAAAAATAAACAAATAATCGAACAAAAACTGAAATAAATTCAGTAAAGTGCGATTCTGACTCTCGCACGAAGGGTTCCGTAGGAACACTAGATATGTAATTTAATTTAAACTTCTGTCCGTCACACGGTATTTTCTCAGGAACCGTAAGAGCTACGGACCTGAAATTTGGACAGAGTATGTAGAACCTTGGCCGCTACAACAACAAATAAATGAGAATTAAAAATTAAAGGGTGTCCCAAAACGAGCAACGAAAAAATTTAAAATCCCATGTAATATACATACATACAATTGTATGTACATATGTATATTGAAACTTGTAATTTGTAAAATTAGTGTATTTTTTTACAGACTAAAACAGTTAATACTAAAATTTAAATTAAAGGGTGGTCCATCAGTTAATGCAATTTTGACTGTGTAATTTTGACAACTTGCTATATATTGGAAACCGTAAAAGGCAAATACTTGAAATTTTCAAAAACGGTAAAACTAAAAAATCCGAAATGAACAAATGAAAAAAATTGCCAAAATAAAAAAAAACGCCAAAATGAAAAAAAAAATCGCAAAATTGAAAAAATGCCAAAAACCAAAAAAATGCCAAAACTATATATTATATAGGCTGAAGTTTGCATTAAATTACATATCTAGTGTTCGTACGGAACCCTTCGTGCGCGAGTCAGAGTCGCACTTTACTGAATTTTTAGTTTTGGGGATTTTTTGGTTTTGGCCTTATTTTGTTTTGGCGTTTTTTTTAGTTTTAGCGCTTTTTTCGTTTAGCCGATTTTTTCCACTTTGGGAGTTTCTTCTTTGTTTCTAGCGGTTTTCTTAGTTTAGGCGCTTCTTTTTAGTTTTAGCGCTTTTCTTGGTTTTGCACGTTTTTTTTTTGTAATTTTGGCGATTTTTACGGTTTTTGCCGTTTTTTGCGGTTGATTTTCAGTTTTACCGATGTTTTCGTTTTTTTGCGATTTTTGCTGTTGAATTTTAGTTTTAGCGATGTTTCCTTTTTTTATTTTGGTGATTTTTCGTTTCGGCATTATTTTCGTGGATTTTTTGATTTTTTAGCGTTTTTAAAAAGAGTTTGCCTCTTACGGTGTCGTTTTATTCTATATAATACTATATGAACTTTACCTACATAATATATAGTTTCTTATTTATTTCGTTTTTGGAAATTTTCGGATTTTGCGCTTTATAGTTTTAGCGTTGTTTTTCTCGTCTTAGCGTTTTTTTTTCATTTTGGGAGTCTTATTCGCTTTTGACAATTTATTTTAGTTTTAGAGATTTTTGTTTTAGTTTTGGAGCTTTTTTTCGTTTTGGCAATTTTTTCGGTTTTTGGCGGCTTTCGCGGTTGATTTTAGTTTTAGCAATGTTTTCTTTTTTTTGCGATCTCTTTACGTTTAGAGATTTCTTGCATTTAAGCGATATTTTTGGTGATATTTTTCATTTATTTTGGTGATTTATCCTTTTGGCATTTTTTTTTTCTTTTTTTTTTTTTTGAATACTATATAATACTATATGAACTTTTGCCTGAATAATATATAGTTTTGGAATTTTTGGTTTTTGGAATTTTTTTTGGTTCTTGGATTTTTTTAGTTTTGGCGTTTTTTCTGGTTTTGGCGTTTTTTTTTTTAATTTATTGCATTTTATTCGGTTTTGGCGATTAATTGAAGTCTTAGAGATTTTTTTAGTTTTGGCGCCTTTTTACGTTTTGACGATTTTTTCGGTTTTTGGCTTTTTTTTCCTTTTGGCGATTTCCTTCATTTTGTTGATTTTTTTCGGTTTTTGGCGATTTATTTTAGTTTTTGAAATTTTTTTAGTTTGGCCTTTTTTTTTTGTTTTAGCGATTTTTTTTTTCTTATTGGCGAATTTTTGGTATTTGGCGTTTTTTTTATTCTATAACTATTTTTGGTTTTAGGTTTTTTTCTACTCATAATTGTCTGCATATTACATGAAGATTTCAAAATTTTTCGTTGATCGCTTTAGAGCACTCTTTAAATTTTAACTGTCATATATTTGTTGTTCTGGCGGCCGATATTTTCAGGTCTATAGTTTTAACGGTTCTCGAAAAAACAGTCTGTGACAGACAGATGGATGGACGAGTCGCGGTTGTACGGGTGTACGAAACACTAAAACTTTAATTTTTGAGTTAATAATGCAGAATTTATTCTCATATCGTTGTTCATATTGTGTAAAAATTTTAAACAAATGTTTAATCAACTCTTGAGAGGAAAAAGAAAATTTTCCTTTCCCATTAAGTTGTGTGTAAATTGAAAAGTTTAAACTCGTTTTCTGGCAAACTAGTTTTCTTGAGCTATGACGTTGTTTTAGAAAATGTGTGTTATGTATGCCACAAGCATATTAAATGCCATGGGGTTTCGAAGCACACCGGATTGCAGTTAATATATAAATACACTAGCTGAGCCCGGCAAACGTTATTTTATCCCAATTTTTTGTATATTTGTTTTTGCTACAAATTACTCTACCCAGTGGTCACTTGTTCGGTCAAAAACAAAATAAAAACATACCAGGTATTGACCCGAATCTGTGTTGAAAATTTCAGCTCCACAGCTCTTATAGTTCCAGAGATCATGTGTTAGGAACAAACAGACACTACGATTTTATATATATAGAAGATATGGTTGTTATTGCCATGGGAAAGTCTATTTTTTGTCACGTTTGACAGAAAGCAATTAAGCTTATTTTACCTTATATAGAGCTGCTGACGGCCTACAGAAATATATAAAAAAGTAAAAAAAAAAACTTTCGTATTCTTTGAAAAAAACAAACATATTTCTTTGCTGTCGCATGGGACACAAAAATAGAATTGCTGTCGAAATCTTTAAGTGAGATTATACACCCTCCAATGCAAATTTATGTCTCGACCTACAACTCATACTTGCAATTTTGCTTCTAAGATTAATGTTCAGATATAAAAAATAAATAAATAAACTAAAAGAATAGTGTTTTGCAATTAGCCAAACCAAAAGTAGCTTTTTGCCTTAAACCATATTAATGAATCACAAAATAAAATATAAGCAAATATTTTATTAGATAATAAATCTTAATTAACAATCTCATACAAAAGTGAAATCCCAACAGCTTTGCCAAAAAAAAAGGGACAACAAGATTAATGCATAAGAATTTTCCACAGTGATGTTGATAATTATAGCATTAACCCACTTTTTTAACTTTTTTAAGCCGCAATGGAAGCATATCAATAAAAAAAAAGTAATAAACCAGCAACAGTCAAACTATTGAATCGATTATTTCATATGATAACAGAACGGTAAAATTAATTTTTCGTTCTACTTACTTATAACTATAAAAACTTACACAATTTAAGCAATTTGGCTTTGTGAGCTGTTTAAATCAAAACACAGTTACTTTTATTCAATATATTGCAGTAATATGGTATAAAAGCAGTCAGTTTTATTGTACAATAATATTGCACATGTATGGATACCTAAAAAAAACCTTTGCTACTGCTTCTAGCTGCATAAATAGTCTGTTTTAGCTATAATTATGCACATCAGTTTATTTTCTTGCATGTTAAAACAAGCCTTTGGCTTTACACATGCACACATACATACTCGTACATACATACATACGTCTTCACTTGCCAGCTTTTGTTCTCAAAAGAAAGTGGGTAAAATTTTTAGTTTTCTTATAAAATTTTCTTTATATAATTTTTGTTTTTAGGCCAAGTCATAAAGTGATGCTGATTTTTTTAATTTATAAAAAATAAATAAAAAGTGTTACAAGTACAACCTGTGTGCTTTAGCTCTTATAGCTGAGTAGGAGTAACACACTTTCACATACTCTTACAATTCCCAGTAGCTTTGAAAATGACAATTGGCCGCTTTGTGGCTGTTCAGATATTTAGTAACTGCTATAAATTATCAGTTTTCAGTTTGTAAATTTTTTTCTTTAGATATTGGGACTGCTCACATAATTTGCATATATCATACGTGAACATGAGTAATCACGCACATCGTTGGTATCTCAAATAAAAAGGCCTTAAGTCAAATAATTGTAACTTTACAGGAAAAGGTAACAACATAATAAAAACTGTAATATATATATACAATATAAATTTTTTTGTACAACTGCTTGTAAAAGTTCTATTTTTTATACTATTACAATTAATTTTTGTGACGATTTGTATTTGTGTGAAATGTATTGGAATCACTGAAAAACTCGAATTCGTAAAAAATATGAGTTAGGACCTTTCTACTTGAGACCATCGATATCGTGAGTAAATCTTTGTTGCAATTACGCGAGTCTGTAGGATTTAAGGTGGCTATAACAAAAACGTTTAGAGTGAATAAAAGCGTAAGTGAGAAATTTTTGCTGGAGTATTTGCTGATTCAAATTGTTTGTGAGCAATATGGGCGTGATAAAGTTTTTACTTTACATTATCGTTAGCGTAAGGAAATCCGTTTTTGTATTGTGCAATAATTGATATTGAACAATAACTCATGTACATAGTGCAATAATTCATATCGATCAAGAATCTATGCTGTGCAATAATTCATATTGTGCAATAATTCATATTGTACAAAATTTATATTGATTTTTAATTATTGATATAGTGCAATAATTTATTTATTTATTTATTGATACATATTATACAAAGTAAATTTCCATAGTATGGTTGTACATACATATGTATGTATGTGCCCTTAATTATGAAAGTGATCTAAGTCATGTGCATTTTTGCTGGGAAATATCAAATAAATCTTTGAAAAACTTCAATAAATATTTAAAAAATATTAAATAAATTTATATAAATCAAAACTAGTACAACTACTAATTAAAATGTTGCATAATATAAAAGTACTTTTCAATTTGTTCAATTGTAATCTACTAAATATATTGGCCAAACACATATATGACTTAGACCACTTTCATAATTAAGGGCACATGCATGGGCGGGGTAGCTAGACCATATGCCCAAAACGTTATTAACAGTATTTTAAAACGTTTTTGTGACTGACTATACATGGCCTATGCCTTCACATAGGAAGTAGCAACGTGAGTGCCAACGAAATTCCACAAAAGAACCACAAAATTATGCGGTTATCCGTGGCAGAGCAGTCAACCAGTGCGTGCGAGATGAAAAACTCTCGAAGGCCAAACAACACACACAAGCCTGGCCGCACTTAAGAAATCATTACGATGACACGAGAGCTGTTTCTCAACCCAGAGCTGCTTAACGACTGAGCAATAATTTATATTGTGCAATAATTTTGATATTTTGCAATAATTTGTATTATGCAACAATTTAAGTTGCGCAATAATTCTTATTGTATAATAACTGATACTGTACAATCATTTATATTTTGCAATAATGAATATTGTGCAATAATTGATTTTGTGCAATCGATATTGTGCAATAATTTGTATTGCGCAATAATTGATATTGTGCAATAATGTGTATTGCGCAATAAAAAATATTATGCAATAATTGATATTGTGTAATAATTGAAATTGAGCAAGAATTGTTTGCGATAATTGACATTGTACAATAATTTATATTGTGCAATAATTCATAATGTGCTATAATTGATATTGTGCAATAATTGATATTATTAAATAATTAATTTAACGCAATTATTGATATTGTAAAATAATTGGTATTGTGTAATAATTAGTATTGTGCACTAATTGATATCATGTAATAAAAATGCCTCTGTCTATATTTTTTTAAGAAAAATTTTACCAGATATTATTTTTTAATAATGTTCAAATTATTGCATAGTGTGGAGCAAAGTAACAAAAATAATAAGGAATTATTCAATAGTATTATGCAGTATTTGATTTCGTGTAATAAAAGTGTCTGTGTCTATATTTTTTTAAGAAAAATTTTACCAGATATTATTTTTTAATAATGTTCAAATTATTGCATAGTGTGGAACAAAGCAACAATAATAATAGTTATAAAGTATTCAATAATATTATCTAATCTTTAGGTAACAATTTTAAATTTTTCACAAATAAAATTGAGTCCAACGGGCTATCTCACATATTGCCTAGAAATAGGGAAATTATCCAATCCTAGGAGACTAAATATACGGTCACACTTGGCAAACACTTGCATAAATAAGGGTAATCACTAAATACTAATTAAAACATTTTGATTCAGACAGGATTTTTATTAAATTCAAAAGTTTTCAATAATATTGGATTTTATGACATTATCAACTAGTTAGTAACTGAGACTGTGTATTAAACTGTTTATTAGTATTTAGTGGTTACGCTTATTTACGCAAATGATTGCCTAGTCTGAGTGTACCTTAAATCTCTTCTACTTGTTCTTTGTAACTGGAAAGCTGACAGCATAAACAAGGCTGTGTGTTGGAGAAAATAATTTCTTGCTCCTCAAACTTATAATTAGATTTTTTAATTATACTATATATGTATATTTTCCTCACACTACAACTTAATTAGAAAATATAAACATATATGTATGATAATTTATAAATTTATATGCATGTCTTTCAACAAATTAGTTTGTTGCATATATAATTTTTTTTATTTAATTCTCGTGTTCTCAGATTAAATGAAATTGTACACATGTATTTTTAATTATATTTAATGCACTATATTTGCTATATACAGTTTTGCTTATTTTCATTTGAAAAAATCTCTTTGGTTGTTTGTTAAAATAAGCCTCCAAAATAATTATAATAACATCATTTGATTAAATTTCATTTAAATTTTAGTTTTCCCAGCAAAAAACAAACGGAAACAACCACAAACATGACACAATATTGTATGCTTTTGTGTGACTGTAATTAATATGTATTATGTATTAAGAGATACAACCATTGATAATGGAAGTTATTTATGTAAAAATTAACTAGTTTGAACAAATTTTGTTTGAGCTTTAAGGCGCAGAGAGAGGATATTTGTTAGTCTGAATTATCTGTTAGTTAAAATATGCTTAATGGAAAGAAAAAAAGCAATTGAATTGCCTAAAAAGGAACGAAAATGTAATAAAAGAAAATTTTTATTCTAAGTCCCCTCCATTATTTAAAGTTATAAACTTGCCTTTTATAAAAGCCAAAAAAAAAATTATAAAACAAACATAATTTTCTAAAGCAGCTTAGAGCAACTTGATAGTTAAATAAAATAATAATAAAAGTGACATTGTTGTTATTCTTCTACTTACATATTTTATTCTCTCTATGTATCAAATAAAAATTTTGAGCTTGAGAAAAAAACTCTAAACGAAATTTTTGGATGTGAACATTTGTTTGCACAAAAATCTTAAGTATGCATATAGTTTTTTTTCTGTTCCACGCTCCATTAAACAAAGCATGATTTTGTTGTTGCTTTTGTTTGTTTCTTTGCTTGTTTCTGTAACTTTGAAAAGTGACTTAAATCCACTTGTCGCCAGCATTTTTCCTCTCATTTGTTTTTGTGAAATCTTTTATAGCAACAGCAAAAACAACAACAACAACAACAAGAGCATCAAAAATAAATGTTGCTTAAAAACTTAAAATCACTACAAACACTTGATTGCAATCCGTTTCCTTTTATTTTGTCTTTTGTAAACGAATGTAAACAGAAACTAGCAAACGTACTCACACTCACACATTCACGCCCGCACAAGCTCACACACACACACACAAACATACATATAATACGCAAAGAGTTTGTACTTATGTAGGTATAACAGTTTTTAATGTGAGAATATTTGTAAGTGTTTTTGTTTTTTTTTCTCTATTTTGAAAACTTTAATAGCAAGTACTTTTCAATGACACGCACACACACACACACACACACACACACACAATCAAACAAATGTTGAATTTAAGTATACACAAGTATTTAAGGGAAGCATGCATAGCTAGAGGGAGTAAATGGTGATGAAATCAACGGAAATGAACCGAAAAATTATTTATCAGTGTAAAAAGCAACTGCAAAGAAGTTCTTTGCATAATATTTTATTTAGAAAAAAAAACCAAAATCGTGTTTGAGTGAATTAAAAGTATACATATATCCAAATTAATTATTACACGTTTTAACAAATTTTTATTTGTGACGCATCACAGTGGGGATTTTGATAAAAAAAATTTAAATAATTCTGCAGTTTCTAAACGTGAGTGATATGCTGCAATAATTTATATTGTGCAGTAAGTGATATTGCGCAACAGTTGTTATTGTGCAATAATTTATATTGTGCAATAAAAATGCCTGTGTCATTATTTTTTTTATAAGACACAACTTATTGTATAGTGTTGAAAAAAGCAGCAATAATAATAGTAGTAAAGTATTCAATAATATTGTCTTATTTAATTTTTCATACATAAAATTGAAGTCAACGTCAAGTCTCATATATTACCTAAAAATAGGGAAATCCGTCAATACATTCCGAGAAGACTTAAGTTACGGTCACACTTAGCAAACATTTTAAAAAAATTTATTTTCGACGCATCACAGTGGAGAATTTTGTTTAAAATAAAAATGGAAATAATGCTGCATTAGCTAAACGTTTCATCTGCTTATTATTAAATTTCATACAGCATTAAGTATCGGGTGTTTTTTTTAGAGGTATAAAACTTTGAATTGAAATAAAACACAAGAAAATCGTTTTAATGTCCATCAATTTGGCTTTATTGGAAGCATAATTTTATGCCATTAATGTTTAAATATGATTTCGGGCATGTGGCCGCCGCGGCTGGCTCGAATAAAGCCAATTCTACAGGTCCAATTTTCAACCACTTTTTCGAGCATATGGGGCCGTATGTTGGCAATAACGCCACGAATGTTGGCTTCCAAGTCCCCTAACGTTTCTGGTTTGTTGGCGTAGACGAGCGACTTCACATATCCCCAAAGAAAATAATCCAATGGTGTCAAATCACACGATCTTGGTGGCAAATTGACAGGTCCATTCCGCGAAATTATGCGCTCATCGAATGTTTCCTTCAATAAATCGATTGTGACGTGCGCTGTGTGGCATGTAGCGCCGTCTTGTTGGAACCACAACTCATCCACATTCATGCCATCCAATTCGGGAACAAAATAGTCGGTTATCATGGCTCTATACCGGTCTCCATTAATGGTAACTGACTCTCCAGCATTATTTCGGAAGAAGTATGGCCCAATGACTCCACCAGCCCATAGAGCACACCAAACAGTCAGTTTTTGTGGATGTAATGGCGTCTCAAGGGTCTCATGTGGATTCTCTTCACTCCAAATGCGGCAATTTTGCTTGTTGACGTAGCCATTCAACTAAAAATGAGCCTCATCACTGAACAAAATTTTGCGATGAAAATCAGCATCGAGATCAATCTCATTTTCGGCCCATACACCAAAATCACGACGCATTGCATGGTCTCGCGGCTTTAATTCTTGCACAAGCTGGATCTTGTAAGGTCGCAAGCCAAGATCTTTGCGCAAAATCTTCCATAAAGTTGATGGACAAAGCTCCAATTGCTGAATTGCTGTGCACGGTGGCGAATCGATTCATTCGGGTCCTCTTCAACACTTTGCTCTACAGCGGCAATTGTTTCTTCGGTGCGCACTGTTCGACGTCTCTGCGGATGCGTATTATCACATAGAGTAAACGTAGTGCGAAAACGATCCATGGTTAACCGAATTAATTGCTCTGATGGACGATTATGTCGACCATAAAATGGACGGAGCTTGCGGTAAACTTCGCGAACTGAACCATTATTTTCGAAATAAATTTGCACGATTTGCAAGCGTTGTTCTTTTGTCAACCTGTTCATGATGAAATGGCAAACCAAACTAAATATTAATCACTTGAAAGCTGACAAAATGGCCGCCAGTTAAAAAAGTAAAGTTCTATACCTCAATAAAAAACAAGTCACTAAATTTAGGTTTGGAATTTTAATTATATATATTTGAAGGGGGCGGAGCCACATAGCCCTGAAATGGGCCATCTCGGGTTAATGAAAAATTGAAACCAATGTCATGCTAATGATTTTGATTTGACAAAAAAGATATTTTGCACGCGGATTTTTCTATGCAAGAGCTAAAAAGGTTCTGCTACATTGTTAGGGTATCGTTGACAATTTAGGAAATATTCGAGCAAAAAAAAAAATTCAAAGTTTAACTTTTTCTAGCCTTGTTTCACTGTTCTGCTAATGGAAAAGTCAAATCTTGTTCGATTTGGAAAAAGAAACTCATTATGGATTTAAAACGAAATTTCTAATAATTGACAATAAAATATTGGCATCAAAAGCTTAATTAAGTAAAAATTTATACGCAATTTAAACTAAAATTTTGAACAAGTAGATTTTTCGCCGTTTTTTTTTTTTGTTTTTTTTTTAATTGGTTAATTATTTCACTATTGTGAGAAAAAAAATTGCAAAAATATCAACCCTTTAATTTATAGTTATTTAAAAGTTAATACCATAAGAAATATTACAAAAAAATTTTTGTTAAAAATTTTTGTTATTGAAGAAACCACATCGTTTCGATATAGAGCTATTTCAAGGCTGGAATTAAAAAAATTTATCATCCCACCTTAAAACATGATATGTTTATAAATATTTCCAAAATTTTATCCGCTTCCGACGAAAAATAAAAAAACACTAAAAATTCTGAAAATCCCATTTTTGGGACTTTGCGAAATTTTTTTGGGCATTCCTGGGAACTCTGTGATAAATAATTCAATGTATTTTCCAACTAAGAGTAAAGTTTCAGCCGAAAATATGGATAAATGTGAATTTTATAGCATTCCTTTGTGTAAGACCTCTCTCTGTCTTCTTAGGAAACTTTACATATATTGCCCATTTAGAAACTGCAAAATTGTTTCCATTTTTTTTTCTAAAAAAAATCCCCCACTGTGCACTTATTTATGTATTGCGTTCCTGCTTGAGGAACTCTAAGGTAAACCTCAAACGAAAATTTTTTAAATAAGCTAAAAAGTTGCATTTATGCTTATAGTAAAAGTCTTAACATGTTCACAGAAAAAAATAGACAATAACAATAATAATTTCAATAAATCCATGTTAATGAATAAAATTTTTAACTTCAATAATATTTGTCATTAACTTGAATATTGTACTTATCAATACCGCGCATATTAAAATATCATTTAATTTCATTTGTTTGTGTTGGTGTTTTCCTTGCTTGTCGATTGACTCCACGTGGTCATGTGCAGCGTTGCCGTTTTGGTTACTTGTAACCAAAATTGGTTACTTTTTTTTCCAATGTGTACTTGTGTACTTTTTTTCCATTTTGGTTACTTTTTTTTAACACAAAAATAACCATTTTTTATGCATAATGTACATATGTGGTATGTTAAATTTGCACATAACTAATTATCTTGATAAAAGATCACAATTTACTATGAGATTTACTATGTTGTAAACACAACACTGGATAATCAACATAGCGTTAAAAAAAATACATGTCTGTCTCTGAACATAACAAGTCTGGTTTCAAAAATCAGATGCATTCATGGTTGCAAAATCTTTAAACGTCAAACACTATGTAAAAAGTTAAAAGCGAATTTTTTGTTATTTAAGTTTGAGATCGTAACCAGCAGGCAACGAAGCCGATCGGCCGTGAGTCGGCTAACAGCCGCCACTGGCAAATTTTCTAAATTAGAAGTAAGTGCTGATATGGACATAGTTGAATTTTGGGACGCGGTTTCAAAACATACAAATGGATTGAACGAAAAATGTTTTTATGATTTAATTAATTTTGTGCTGCTGCTGAAAGGATATTTTTGCAGCTAAGTCTAGTTAAAACTAAATATAGGAATAAGCTCGATTTTAAGACTAAACTCAATAATGTAATCTAAAGAATTGTGCATCAATCGAAAAAATTCCCATTATGTTTGGTCTGCCAAAGATTTGTTTTAATATTAACAAACTTAATACCTTATCTATAAAGTCTTGTGTTTTGATAACGAATGTAATTAAATTACATATTATTTGTTGTTACTAAAAATATTTTTGGTTTAGAATTTCTAATAAATAAAATAGATGCACAGTTGAATAAAGATGCTTGCTTTGTAAAGATTTTTGTTTGAGGTTTTCAAACTTATTATGTTTGTATATTGTGATTCTCAATATAGTATTAAGAGTCTTACTATAAACATACGGAGTTTGTTAACTAAATTCAAAAATTTTTTGGGTTGAAGTCTACTGACGAGTTCCACAAGCGGGAACCATAAAAACAAGCCAATTTTTGAAATTTCTAATAATTTACCTGAAGTATTTTTTATTTACAAAATTGATTTTATTGATTGTTAATTATAATAAGATGCACTTATAAAACTGAAGTACAAATTTAAATGTAATGTTCTATTTATATTATATGATTTTTTATATTAATATATGTACATATGTATATTTTTCAACTGAAGTATAAATAAAACAGTATTTTAAATACATGAAAATGTTGGTTACTTTTTTTTTGCATTTGGTTACTTTTTTTTTTGTATTGTGGTTATAAAATTTTTTTGGCCGTGGCAACGCTGGTCATGTGCTGATGTTGTTGTTTTTTTTTTGCTCGAGTTATATACGTGTGAATTCCGACAAGAAACCGAAAAACATCGTGGCTTGTTTTTTTTTACTCAACAAAGTTTTTTTAGATTATATCAACGCAATGTGCACATGTAGAAGAATGTTTTGTAATTATGTTTTGCGTGTATACATTATTTGCGTCACCAATAGCGATTTGCTCTTTACCTGAGTGGTAAGTACGTTAGTCTATTAGTCAAGAGATTGCCGGTTCGACTCATCATCCGAAACACATTCAATTTTAATCGTATCCAAGCAAAAACAAACAAAACGGGGTTGAAATGAAAAATGTGACATACACACAAACAACACAACACAATAACAATTATCACTGAAAATAAAATTTCACTCAACAACTTTTTTCCTTGATTCATAAAATTTCTTTATTGAAAAATTACAAATTATTAATAAGATATTGTATTAATTCAAATATTTGTATTATTGAAAAAAATAATACTATTCGTTTACAATTTTTGTGATTGATATAGCGGATTTTTTTATCACAGGAAATTCAAAAATTAAAATGATTGAATACCGGGATTTTTGTTATCAAAAATTAAACTTATTTTTTTCTGTGTTATTGAGTATCACAATATACAAACATAATAAGTTCAAAAGCCGCAAACAAGAATCTTCGCACAACAAGCATCCTCATGCGATTTGGAATAAATTTGACATTGTTTTTAATCTTTTTACAATAAGTCGCCTTATTGAAGTGCAGTGAATAGTTTCTTAAGCAGAAAAGAAATACATACAAACGTTGCTTGATAAATAAATTTGTACAGCGAAAGTCAACACGAAATTCTAAAAACGAAGCTTCGTATTCGCGTGAAATCCCCATGCAGCTAACGAAGTTAATTAATAAGATATAAGTAAAATTTATTTGCTGGCGTTTAAGCATTGATGCATATAGAGAATGCTTAACTACCAGCAAATAAATTTCTTTTATAATAGAATTATAACAATATGTCGAATAATAAATTTCTTGTATATTTAATTAAGATTTTATTATTCATTTTGCCTTATAAATACTCTTACTGTTATCCGATGAATTTCCAATTGTATAAAGGTGTAGAAAAATAGAATAGATTCATATCGAATATAAATTATTTGCTGGGTTTTGTTTAAGTTTCTACGCCTGCTATGCTTATTTTTCTTTGGTGATTTTCAAAAATATTATTATATGTGAATTCTCAAATAGTTTTTGAAAGTATGTGCATAAGATAATAGATTTGTGTTTCTTCAAAATGTTTGCTTGAAGTCTACTGATGATTTGTTCGAGCGACAATGAAATTCATATAGACAATGCTTAACCGCTAGCAAATAAATTTCACTTATAAGAGAATTATGACAATATATCGAAATCTCTTGAATGATTAAAAAAATATATATACATATATAAATTTTGAGCTAATTCTTCTAAAAAAAAAAACTTAAAAGACTTTAGGAATGTTCAACGATTTTTAACGAACAATATCCAGCAATTTCTTTTATATTATGCTACGAAATTCTAAAATAAATTAAATTAAATTAATAAGCCCACTTTAATTAATTTAAAATCACGTACACGTATGAGCAAATAAATAGTTTTCATTCGCCTCTTTATGATACTCGTACTAACCAAGCTGCGTGTTCTTTGTTTTTTAATTTACTTTCAGTTACAACTGTTGAACCAAACATGTACACAACCTGCATACCCATTGGCGGTGGCAACTACACAGCTGGTGGCGTTTATGCACCCACAACGATGGCCAATGCAACAACAGACACACTGGCATCGGGTTTCGAATCAGCTGGATATGCTGCCTATTCAACGGCTCTAAGTGTAACCATTGCCATCGGCTGCAGTTTATTAATATTAAATGTGCTCATTTTTGCCGGTGTCTACTATCAAAGGGACAAGACACGTTTGGAGGTAAAGACACTGCAAAAACAATATCAACAACGCAGCATGCATCAGCAAATGCCTTCGTATGCACCAGATCCCATTAAACACGCTCACTACCACATGGGACACTCGCAAAGTGCTAATGTTATTGTGGATGTGGAAAATCATGGGGATCAGGGCACAATACTGCTGACGGCCAGTGATGTTAAGCCACCGCCGCCACATATGTGCACCAATACGGGCATGCAACTAACACAACAACAACAACAACAACAGCAGCAGCAGCAGCAACAACAGCAACTGATTTCAAATCCTAATGCAGCCGTGACAGGCAATCCGGGTAACAATACAAATTTATGCTCAGCTAAACAAACAACTGCCTTAAATACAATGGACATGGACTCAGCTGGCGGCATGATGGGTACTAGTGTTATTAACAATGTTACTTATAGTACAACAACCAAGCAACAACAACAGCAGCAGCAATTACAGCAACAACTGGCGGCACAACAGCAACGTGAACATTTACAAATCAAAGGCATGTCTTCGACCACAGTTAGTGTTGGCAGTGGTAGTGGTGGAGGTGGAGGCGGCGGTGGCAGTGGCAGTGGCACTGGCCCTGGCATTGGTGTAGGTATGGGTGTTGGTGTGGGCCTCAGTGTAGCCTCCATGCAACCCAACAACACACAAACATTCGGACGCAATACTACCACAATAAATAGCAGCATGAATCCCTCTACAACTTTAACCTACAATAACGGAATAATGACGTTGCCAAAAGCAGGTACACTGCATCATACAAACTCAATAAATTATGGCCGACATCCCGGTGGCGGAGGTGTTGGTGGTGCTGGTGTTGGACTGACTACAAGTAGTATTAGTGCCGCATTGCTAGATGGTCGTGGCAATATGCTGATGACCACCACTAATAGTGGTGGTGGTTTGGGCCAGGATTGCATGACGTTGCCAAGAAATTTGTCTATGTCATCACGTCACAATCTATCTTCAGGTGAGTAAACTTGCAACAACGTTTACCACGTGCTATACTATAAACAATATACTATTCTATAGAGAATTATTTATAATTTTTATTTTCTTCTTCTAAGAAAAATGACATGTTTATTGCTTTATTCCGTTTAACAATTTCGTTGCTTTAAAAAAAAAAAAAAAAAAAAAAAAAAAAAAAAAAATGTTGCATAAACTAATACTTCTGTGCTGGATGGCATAAAACAAGGAAGTAAAACTTATGCAATATAAATGAAAACTTAATTAATTATAAAAGTTTTGTAATATGTAACTAAGTGCGAGTGAGTGAGTGTGTGTATTCATTTTTCTTATTTAATAATAGATATCCCTTAAAGGGAAATTAAAAGTTTTGCTTATGCTACAAAGAAATGTAGTTAATGTACATCTTAACACACCTGCGAGGCTTTTAAGCTGCTTTAGCATTAAAATAGCATGAAAATAGCATAAAAATAGCATTTGAAAAGCACAATATTAAGCAAGAACACAAAACTCGTTTTACAGTTTTTTCTGAATTTACATTTTTAGCAAAAGAAATGGAAGGGTTTATTTTATATTTTATATGACCAATTATTATTAAATATTTGCTCAATTCACAAGCCTTGTTGTATTGTTTAAAGTTGTATTTGAAAAGACAATTTTAAACCAAATTTTTCAAAACAAAAACATTTTACAAAATATCTTGTTTTTGCTTTGTGAAATTTTATTTGAAATTGTCTTTTCAAATACAACTGCTGTAATGGGTAAGGAAAGCTTTCCGGACTTTACTTTCTTGCGGGGTTGTATAGAATATATAAGGAAAAAGTGCTTAAGTCATATTTGACTGTTTTGCATTCTTAAAAATTACACAAAAAAAATTAATTTTGCACACAAGTTGTTTTAAGTTTTGAAAATTATGATATCATCATTATATCCAGTTAAGCTTAAGTTGACTTAAGCGCTTTTTCCTTTTTACTATAAAATCAATGTTTAATATTCCACTAACATTATTTTTCAACTCAAAACTCAAATTTACACTACGATTGCTAATATCCTGTAATAGATTAAAAGCACAAACGCTTTATAACGAGCTTGCATGAATATTTAAAATCCAATTTTTTTTTCAAAGCTTTCAAGCAACAGCACAAAATTTCTACCAAGCATTTCTAGCTTTTAATAAAAAACCAACTTAATTTCACGGAACTACAAAGTAGCGAGTAGAGGGAAAATGTGGGAGCGAGAGCAAATTAATAATAAAACCGAAAATTGTCAAAAGCAACTAAAGATGAGCATAAAAAACCCCAAACGGAAGTTAAGTAAATGGCTTCTATTCTGCAATTTAATTCACAAAAAAAAAGTTTATTTCCACAAAAGCAAAGAAGACACTAAAAGCCGAAAAGACTGGCTCTCTTTTTTGAGAAAAAATAAAATAAAAGAAAAATATTAGTATACTGAAAAAATTTGCTCTAAAAATAAAAAAAACAACTCTTTTGCTAAACTTGATGAAACATTCTTATTGTCCTGTTTGTTTTGTATTGTAAAGAAAATGTGAAAAGGATAAAAACACACACACACACACAAATTTTATATACTACAACGCAAAAGAGAAAAGTGAAAAAAATGCGGCAAAACTAAATAAATGATGTTAGATATGACAACAAAAAAAAACGAAATGAATCACAATGAACGACGAACAAAAGAAGTCACTGTTTTATTGCACACTTTTGCCGGATATAATGAAATTACAACAAAACACTTTGAACCTTAAAAAACTGCACATACACTTGAAAAAAATAGCGTTGTTAAAAGCTTAAGGAAACCCAGAAAGACTATCAGGTTTGAATTTTATGTACCCTTAATGGAAATAAAAAAATGTATAAATATAAGGAAAGCAAATTACTTTGAAAGCAATAAGTAATCTCGTTTCGTGGTTATATTAAATAAGATTTTGTGTTATTTGTACTTGAATTTCTTACGAACGAGCTTTTGCGTTCAGTGTAGCCTTGTATAGATTTTAAAAAGAATCAAATGAGAATTGCGGCATGTATCAATAATCACAATGCTTCCTTTGAACAAGGAAGAAACACACAATTATATGAAATTGCTTAGCGGCAACGGAATGCATATAGAAGGACTGAACCAACAACAAACAAATTTTTTTTAATACATATCGTGCCATAACCACCAAAAAAAAACGTAATTGACAAAATTTTTAAACTTAATTGTTTTACCAACATCGATTATTCCCTATTTTAAATAATCGAATTTCGTAAAAAACACAAGGTTCAAAAAATATGTCGGCCAAAAAATTAAGTTAAAAAATTGTGTCGCTTAAGCTTTCTTGGTGTTTATTTAACGATATAAGGAAGCCAAATTTTGAAATGAAGCCGTGTAAAGTAAACATAAAATCTTTTATGCATTTTCCAAAATTAAGTTTAATTAAGTATCTTCTTACTTCAACGACTAATGCCAGAAATGGTGAAGAGAACAACCAACAACAGCAGCATACGACAACCAGAAAACCTGCATGAGAAAGCTGGCCTTTATCTCTTTAACAAGATAAAATGCAAAAAAAAAATAGTGCATCACAAAGGCATAAGATAAGATAAGCAGGAAAGAAAGTAAAATAGGAAAGAAAATATTTGCAGCAGCAGAAAAAATCAAAACGTGCGATAATGTATGCGTTTTCTTTCGCTTCAGTTGGTAAAGAAAATAATGAAATTTACTTGCCAACATAAATGATAAAGATGAAATACCAAATATAAAATATTTTCCTTACACGGATTTAAAATTCCATTTTAAGCAAAAAAGCAATATACATAATTCTACTCTGTCAACTTTGGCGCTCACTTGCACGCTGAGCAAAAAAGTTAAAAAAAAATTATGTAGATATTCTTTTTCTAATAAAGAAATTTGCGTGTTTAGCTCGTCGATTTGGCATTTAATATTAAATTTACTTTCTTTTTATTTTTTTTTTTTTTTTGTTATTTCAAAGAATTGCAAAAAACAAATAACTAAAAATTTATGTGCAGAAAAATCATCTTAAAATATTCCTTAACCACTTATAGAAACATTCATTGCCGCATTGCAGAGTTGTCAAAGACTTCTTGCATTAAAAACTAAAATTTTATTGAATCAAAATTATCTAACAAAAACCTTAATTTAGTGCAAATAATAACAATTACCTTCGATTACAAAAATTTTAAAAAAGTACAGTAAAGAAGGAGAATAAATAATATAAGATAAATAATAATAATAATAAAGATAAATACTAATGAACACATTCAAATTAACTTTTTGCAGCACAGCCGGTGAGAACAAATGTTAACGTTATTTGAGGCGTTTTTCAATATTGGTTCTCATTTTCGCGTTCTCGCATGTTTGCAACACTTCACTGTCATAACGACAATGCTTTGATTAGACTAAAGTTCATATCGATCTGTAAACCAAAAAATTATCACATATAAGATGTACTATTGTATTAGTGTATTTTATGCAGACTACAGTAATTAACACTATGTGTTCTATCAGTTAATGTAATTTTAACTGTGTAATTTTGACAACTTGCTGTATCTCGGAAACCGTAAGAGGCAAACACTTGAAATTTTCAAAAACACTAAAAAAATCCAAAATAAAAAAAATCAGCAAAACGAAGACATCACCAAAAACCGAAAAAAACGCCAAAATAAAAAAGCGCCAAACTTGAAAATCGCTAGACCTAAAATAAATCGCTAAAAACTGGAAAAATTGCCAAAAACAAAAAAACACCAAAAACGAAAAAGTTTTAATACCGAAAAAAGCGCTAAAACTTAAATAAATCTCCAATAACCGAAAAAACCGTCAAAAACGAAAAAAGCACCAAAACGAATAAAATCGCCAAAAACCAAAAAAAAATCGCCAAAACGAAAAAAAAATACTTAAACTAAAAAAAATTGCTGGAACTAAAATAAATCGCCGAAAACCGAAAAAACGCCAAAACTTAAATAAATCGCCAATAACCGATAACTTTACAACTAAAAAATCGCTATAGCTAAAATAAATCGCCAAAAACCAAGAAATATCAGCAAAAACAAAAAAAAAATCGCCAAAAATGAGAAAACGCCAAAATTATAATAAACCACCAAAAACCGAAAAAATCCCACAACGAAATAAAAAAGTGGTAAAAATAAGAAAAAGCACCAAAACAAACGAATTTTTTTTTTAAGTTTCAACAGTATTACACATGTAGTGTCCGTACGCAACCCTTCATGTGCGAATCAAAATCGTACTTTACTGAATTTATTATAATTAACCCAATAAGCACACAAAACCTCAAAGTCAAGCACTTCAAATTTAACTGGAAACATAGTTCAATTCAGCTTTTTTCATGTAATTTTTAAGTTTGAAATAAAAAAAAAAACAATAAATATACATATAAATATGTTTAAAACTTATCAAATACACAATTCATTTATTAATAAAACTGATATTAGGTCTGTTCATTTACTTTGCCAGCAGAAACTAGCAGCGAGGGAGTAAAGAAGAAATTTAAAAAATAACTCTCCCGGATACGAAAAAGTAAATGAACGCTTTACTTGTAAAAACTTGCAAGAAAATTTAATTCATGTCAGAACCATGGAAGGGTATCATTTTTCAAATAATTAATTTGCAAAGAAAACATAGAACAGCTGTTTAGATAATGATCCCAAGTAAAAATTTTACTTGTAGTAATTTGTAAACAATATTTGTCTCTCATTTTTTCTCTCTCTTTTGACGCTTTCTCCTTGCAAACTTTTTAAGTTAATGAACTCTTTCCAGTAACAATTGCTACAAATTCGTAAAAATGAACAAACCTATTGTGGCGAAAAATACCAAAAATAAGGAAATAAGGAAGTGTAGTAAATGTAGAAACAAAATAGTGAAATCTTAAAAGGATTGCGAAGGCAGATGTGCAGAACATTATTATTAGAAAAGAAATGAATTGCGTTTTCCTTTTTATTTTGAAACTTCAAATATACATGAATTAAATTCAATTCAATCTAAGTATAATTCATTGAACTGAACTGTACTACAACTGAATTGTTCGAATTGAATTCGAGTTCCCTTTTCACTGGAGAAATAAATAAAGTGAAATAAAGTGCAAATCAAGCTTAAATTAAATTGATAATTGTGTGACCTGAATAACAATTGTTATTTCACTTGATTTTAAGCAAAATTTCTTATTGGGAAGAAAGTTTTTTTTGTGCTGAATTTTTATTTAAATTTTAAATTTCCTAAAGAACTTACTCCTTGCCAGTGCTGACCTCTCATTTGCAGCACTTAAGCATGAGCAGCATTATTGTTGAAAAGAATGATATGAAAATAACGCGCGAAAATTCAAATTGAACTAATATTGAATGGATTAAGGACAATGGCTTTGAAAACTTGGTATGCCGTTTTTTCGCCTTGTCAAACTATTTCCTGAACACCAGCTATACAAAATTGTATTTACATATACAATCTCAATCTATACATTTATACACAGGCATATAAAGCTATGTGTTCGTGCATATATAAATACATAAGTACTTAAATAACTTGGATTATAGTTATAAATACTACAACTACAAGAATGTAATATGTACCAACTTGTATTTACATATTGAAGCAATATATATGCATGTATACACAAGTATGAAAAGAATTCTGGCAGGACTTTTTTACTTTTCACTTTAAGCTATGACAAAAATTTTAAGCCAAGACAGACGACGTTGATGTTGGTTGTTGGTTGTTGGTTGTTGGTGGGTGGTGACTGTAATTTTTAGTCCTTTTTCTACATGATTTTTATGCGACACACTCCTATATATTTAAAAAATAATAATGTTTCTGCTTCGTTAAGTTCAATGGACTTGATTTTAAGAAAATATAAATCTGTCTCTTTGTGTGTGTGCGTGTGTGTGTGTGTGTGTGTGTGTGTGTGTGTGTGTGTGTGTGTGTGTGTGTGTGTGTGTGTGTGTGTGTGTGTGTGTGTGTGTGTGTGTATGTGTAAGGGATAGAGAGTGCAAGCAAGTGTATGTTCATGTGGTTGCCTGCTACACAGGCGTTCTGTTAGACTGACTGCTTGCCTCAATTATAAATATATATATTACATATTTATGCCAGCTTGACAACATGTGTTTGGTGTGCTGTGTAATATTTTTGGTATACTCATATCGATGGCTTAATATAAAAAAGGCCTAACTCGAATTTTTGATATTTTACAGGAGAAGCAAAAAAACTGAAGAAAAAATAAAGCATTTACATGCCGAAATAGTTTTTAAAATTGCCATAAGTCCTTGATTTTGAACTGTAACCCAGTAAAAAAAGACACTCCAAAGAAGTCATGAAAATGTAGAGTTTGCAGTCTGGAAGTAGTTCAAATTTCCATCCGATCTAATTATTTTTACATAGAGTTGTCATTGCAAGAAGTTCTCTTTTTCGATGCCTAGTCATCGAATTAGAAGCGATTTTAAGAAAAATTTCCGTTTTTGTGTTCTATGGTAATATTTTCATCTAGGAAAAACTTTAAAAAGTTACATATTTTAACAATTCGTTTCTTTTTATACGAATTTAAACGTGAAACAGTGTTTTCATGTAAATTTAAGCAAATAACTTCTAAATTTTAGGCCAAAATTAGTTCATAAATTTCTTTCAAAAACTCGATTTTTTTAACATTTCGGTGAGTATTTACTAAAACTATGGAAAAACTGCAAGGTTTTGTGTGATTAAAATAAACTTTTACTTGGTTTTCTGCTAACTATCGGCAAATTAAAAATATCGATTTTTTTTGGAAGCAATGAAAATGTGGTTCTTTCAGCATGACTTCCATTTTTTTTTACTGGGAACGTACTAAGATCTTCAAGGAGGATGCAATTATACGTTGTCGCCCAGAAAACATTAAAAACACGATTTCGCAAAAAAAAATGAGTTATGCCCTTTTTATATTAAGCCATCGATATGCATTATAAATATATGCATACATGTGTGGAATTCATACGAATCCATTTTATTAAAATAAAAATATGGAAAAGAAGCCCTACAACGACATCAGCAATAACACCCAAAGACAATTGCTGTGTTACATGTATAAGCAAGAAAAACTTTCTTTTTGTTAAAAAATAAATATTATGCAATAAACTTTTAAGAACGAATTAAATAAAGAAAAATTTGTTAAACCAGCTTTGACAATATAAAGTTGAATATATGCCTAAAGCCAAAGTTTTTAAACATTCTAGTGCTTCGTACCTTAAACGGCAGACTTGTATAACTTTTTTTATACATATATATTTTGCAGACTTATTCAATTAATTTAATTCCATATGCTCAATTATGCTTGAGAGTATTATTATCAGAAATATGGCTTTTACGTTTACTTTATTTTCGACAGCAATCAGGGGATGAGCCACAACATAATATATTGTGCTGGAATTTGAGAATGATACGTATTATGAAAAAGGGAATAAGCAAAATTACTTGCAGGCATTTACTTTAATAAAAGATAACTGCGTAGAGTCTATGCCAAGCATTTGCTAGCAGATGGTGTCCCAATTAAGATAGTATTGCATCCAAAACTTATTTGATATAATTACCTCGAGCCCCAAAAATAAGCAAAGCTTTCATCAGTACAGTTTAGATGATGAAAGTTTTCCTATAATAATAGGTCTGTTCATTTACTTTCACAGCAGAAACTAGCAGCGAGAGAGTACAGCAGAAATTTACAAAATTACTCTCCCAGATACGAAAAAGTAAGAACTTGCAAAAAATTTTATTCATATCAGAACCATGGATGGAAATCATGATACAATTGTACTTTTTCTGATGTATCTTGTTTGGTAATGTTTTAAATTGAAAATTTTTTAATCAGAAATAATTTCTTATTCGGGCTTAAGTTCAGTAATTTCAATTCTTATTGAATGAAATATTTTTATTAATTAATGTGAGTTTCTAAAGAAGAGAAGAAAAATTAAACTAGACTAGTTTAGTCTAGTTTAAAATTTTTTAAAAATTGACATTTCATATGAAGTACTTTAATACCTTTATGATTTTCCATAATATTTTAATTTTACTCCATTAACAAATACAAAAATGCAACTTTCCATCTCTGATCAGATATGAGAAAAAAATAAAATTCTTTGACCACTAAATTGAATTTATGTGGCTTAGTGAAAGAAAAACAATTGCGGTATTCACAAGGGTGTCTTAAGTGTCCTAAGTGTCATAATGTCTTAAAATTTTAACATATTTTAAAAAAAATTGTTGTTGTAGCTCAAATAAAACGGTCATAAAGTAATAAGACTTTCTCAGCTATGTTTATTGTTTGTCATAACTACATATAGAAATGCGTGAGAGTTTACCAAAGGAATTGAGAGAGAGAGAGAGTAAAAAATGTACAAGGTGTTAAAACCAAAATACAAATAAGTACAATATTTATAATTGTAAATTATAAGGGGTTGCTCACAGCAGTCATATTTTTTCGTTTTATAACTTTAAAACGTGTTAATTTATGAGTACCATTTGAATACCCCAAATATATTAAGAAAATATGATTTTTTTTTAATAAATAAATAAATGCACATTTTTCAGTTTTCCTTTTTCAGATATTTTTCAAATAATTAATTTGACAACAAAACACACAACAGCTGTTTGGATAATTCTTGCAAGTAAAAATTTTACTAGTAATAATATGTAAGAATTTTTAGTCTCTCAATTTGATTCTCTCTTTGAGTGCTCTCTCCTTGCAAACTTTTTGAGCTAATCAACACCATCCAGTAACAATTGTTACAAATTCGTAACAATTTTCAGTAAATCAACAAACCTAATATTATATTTTTATTTAACATGTGTTAAAATGAATTTGAATTTTAAAAATTATTTAGCACGTCTAGATGCATTTCATTGCTGCTGAGCAATACATCAGTAGATTTCAACCACAATTCAAAAAAGCTTACAAAAGTTTAGTGTAAGCTTTTTTTAATTATGGTTGAAGTTTACTTATGTGTTGCTCAACAGTAACAATTTTCTATTTTATTTTTTATTCTAACATTTGTGTTCATTACACAAAGAAATTTAGTTTATAGACATGGCATACACATATATATCTTTACCTTAATATAGAAAGGCCCTAACTCATTATTTTTTGAAATCGAGATTTTTGCATTTTACGATGCATAAGATGTTCCTCTACCGATATATACAAGGAAAAAAATCGATTTAAGAAAATTATGAGTTAAGGCCTTTCTATATTAAGGTATCGATAAGTATGTGAGTTTCTTTGCACATTTTTTTATTCTTGGGAAATTTATTGTTTCTAAGTGGAAGATTTCGACCCAAATATTTTAAAAAATTAAAAAAAAAAATCTGCCAGAAAAATGCGAAAAAGCACTTTTTCTTATTCATATAGTATCTTTGGAGTTTGCATTCCACGACTCACAAGCGTTAACCAAAATTTACTTCACACGGACATTGAATAAGTTTATTTTAATAAAAATTAAAATTAATTATGTTTTCTATGGCATGGCAAGCTTTCGGCCTTCTTAAGTCGACTGGAGATATCTGCGCCTGATACTTGGCAATAATGTGGCCAAGATAAAAAAAGGGGTCTGTCTACCTGCTCCAAAGTTTGGTTATTAATCAGAAAGGGAATTACGTTTCCTGATCAAGTTGCCGTAACCTTTGTCTTGTTGAAGTAAATGTTTAGCCCTGTTTTTGTTGATATTTGCAAAAATTTTGCGAAGTTTCATTGACATATTAGAGTGATTACCTGGATATTTTTCTCTTTTCTATGTCGAAAACTAAAAAATTTTACATTGACAAATTTCAATTATTTTTACTCTAATATATGTCTAAATAGGTAGTATTTAAAAACTGTCACGCGTGAGAGTGCGTGAGTGAAAAAGTAATTTTCATTTGATTTAATTAAAAAATATTTGATATACTGTCACTTTAGCGTAGTAAAGGTTCTCATAACAAACATTTTTGTTAGTTTTTGAAAATTAAAAAAAAAAACAATGTGAGTCCGATCACAGGGGAGATGTGTAAACATCTAGCAATGAAAATTTTTTTTAAAGCTGGAAGTACTTATGCTTTTAGTATATTTTTTAAATTAATTGATTAAAATTATCAAAACTTTCAATATTGTAAATATATAGGAATTTGCTGGTTCTTGTTTGTTTTATTTAACTTATTTAGTTAGTAAATGGGCAGACTGCAGTATATGTATATGTACTGCATTAAAAATTGCAGTAAGCAGTAAATTTACTGATTACTGAAAAAATTCAGTAAATTTTTACTGATAATGAAATTTAGTTTGCATTACCAGTAAAATCGTATGGCCGTATTCATAATAAAATTTTAGCAAGTGGCAAAGTTTTTTTCATTCAAAAAAACTGCATCTATAGTAGTGGAATTATTAGTTATGGTGATTTGTGGAGAATTGCTCATATGCAAGTGGAAACCGTCAAATAAAAATTTTGATAAGTGGGTTTGCAAAATTTGTATTAAAATCTCCACCCATAATAATTGGCATGAGATGGAGATTGATACCCAATTGTGGTGCACCAGCTTCAGTGTAAGGCAACAGTACGTAATGAAGATATGTTATAATATAATATTATAAATTCTCTATAAAGACTGCTACATATATATCTTTTAAACAAATATTTGACATTTAAAACTCTCTTTTATTTAAAAGTTTATATATATTCTATTTATTTTATATTTTTCAACTTTTTAACAAAATTATCCCTCCTGGCAACACTATTACACTTCACAAGCAATTTCTATTAAAATTAACTCCTGAAGGTATGCTTTAAAATTCGGATGAGTTATTTCTTTGTACTTCTTGTTCGTATGATTACACTGATCTTACTCAAAATTTGTGATTGTATTGTGAAAAAGATTTTTACCCCCTAGCGTATAGATGTTTACACATCAAAAAATAAAATGATATCGAAGGTAAGTGTATTATTGATATTAGTCAAAAGCTGTCACGCATGAGTGGATGTGAGATTGAGTGATAAAAACAACTTTCTAAGTGAGATTAAGTCATTACAAGTTCAAAAAGGTGAAGAAGGGGGCTTCCGTAGTTTGATTCCTAAAACTCATTTCAATCGGTCCTGCCGTTTAGCTGTAAATAATTAGGGACATAAATTGAGTAAAATTTCCTATAGTGCTTCCTATAATCCGGCAACCAGCCCCTTCATATAGGATTTTAATGAGGTGAAATAATTTCGGTGGAACTCCGTTAAATTCAAGGGCTTTCCAAATAATATTGTGAGCTTTTTCAAAGTCAGCTTTTATATATAGATCCCTTGCTATTCTTCTTTCCCTTCTCCCTCTCACAAAATGAAACTTTCTGCAAGAAAAATTTCCTCATTTAAACTGGGACATATTAATGTTTTTTTTAACAATATTGATGGCAACATTTTTTAATTTTTTATATATTTGTTCATTTATTATTTTTAATCAATTTTTTGCTTTTTATTATCGCTTATACCAGCTCAATTGGGCTGGAAGCAATGAAACAATGAATGAGTTATTGCTATGTTTTTTTGTTCATACTGCTGTTTATTTTGCTTAACTTTTCCCATATTCCTTTTGGCTCCAACAGAACAGCAATATTATAGCCATAATGTGTTTGTATTAAATACAATATAAACGGTAATTTAACAAAATTAAGTAAATTTTCTTTTTAGATAAATAAATATTGAGCAACAACGACTACAACAGCAATCATATTTTATGATGTGAAAACATCAAGATTTTTCTTCCGTTAAATAATAAACATGCTGGTAAAAGAAAACAGCAACTAAAAAATAAGACTAAAGAAATATTCCTCGTTAAAAATTTAACATTATTGAATAAATATGTATGTTTTGCAATAAATTTGTAATTTTTTTCCTTTTACTATCTATTATTAGCTTTCGTAGATAACTAATAATTACGCTTAGATGCTTTTAAGTAAGAAACTTTGTTTAATAACACTGCAAAATGCAGAAAAATAAGGCAAGGTTCTATGTTATAAATTATTGAAGTGCAGGAGAGCAAAATATGAGGGTTATACAAAAAGAGTGTTGAAATTCTCCACTCCCCACACTTTACACATTGTTGTGGTGAATTGCCTTGAAATTGAAATCTTATGGGGAGCATTTCTTTTGAACATTTTAAATCTCTAACTACTGTCTGTATGGGCTTTTTGCCCTTTCATAAAAAGTTGGCAAACAAGAATGCTTAAAATTGTGGCATCGCTGAATACGAGTAACATGTTCCGTCTGAGACTTTCTACTTATTTTTCTCTCTTTCACATTAATGAGAAAAAGTGCAAAAAGAACACCTTAACGAGGATATAGCTGGTTAACACACTCTACAAAAATGTTGCCCTTAAAATTCTCCTAATAGTTTCGGAATATGATGAAGATTTTTTTTTTTTGGTAAATTTTAATCCTCGAACTCTGCTTCTTATGAAACGTTTTTTCGCCTGTCTCATACAAAAGGCTCATATAAGTATTCTCTAAGTAGCAGTATTGTTCTTTCGGTGAAGAGGTCTCGGTCACTGACCCGCCTTTAGTCTTATTCAGGAGATTCTTTTTCAGAAGGTCTCAAATTATTCACAAAACTGTTCCTCATAGGATTGACATATTTTGAAGGCATTCATACAGAAAAATTTAAAATTCTGATTCAAATTCGAAGAAAACTTTTCCTACTGAAATAACTTTATTGCATGTTGATTTAAAACTCGATTATTGTTAAATCAAAATGAAAAATCATGTTGAATCAAAATTATTTCAAGTTGATACTGAAATTATACGAAAAACCATATGTTGTTTACGTGATTGTTGGTTTTTTTTTTAAGTGCAGTTTTATAATGCGGGTGGCTTGTCCATATTATTTATAGTGAGTCTTTTGAAGATATAAAATTTTTTATAGATGCGACATTCAGTAAAAAAAAAATATTAAGATACACACAGAAAAATTTTAACTTGAAATCTACGTAAGCAAAGTTAATTTAACATTGTTCAGCAAGGATTTTGCTTCACATGCATTTCATGTTAATTAAATATGATATGCAATAATCTTCAAGGAAAATTTTTCCTTTTCAAATAACTTTAGTTCATGTTGATTTGACATTCCCATACTGTTAAATCAAAACTAAGAATCATGTAGAATTAAAGTTATTTCAAGTTAAACAACATTAATTTTTAAGTTTACTTCCTTTTAAGCTAATTGGGCCTAATATTTCAATGCAAATAAAAATCCATTTATTTACAGTTTTTCCCGACATTAATTTTATTAAACGTAGTCATTTGATTTTATGAATTATATAACTTGCATGATGGTTTATGTGCATTAACACAGGCATCAGGAAAGATTTGAACTCTAACTCACAGCGTGACAGTGTAGCGCTGCAGCTACAGCAACCTTAAATACTCTTTAGATACACAGTAAATAAATACCATATTGAATTAAATTTCAATTCAATATTATTTATTTTATTATTAATTTTGACATAAAACTTATTTGAAATTAAAGTTATAGCAAAAAAAAACAAAAACTGCGAGGCTACTTTAGCTTTTCCACAAGAATTGAAACTGTAACTCTCCAGCTACAAGATTAGTACACTGCCTACTGGCCAGCAGCAGGAAGTTTATGATAGTGATGCGAATTTTGTCGGCTACTCACACAACATGAACAATAAAACAAACAAAAATAAAAAACAGAACAGTCTCATAACTGAGCAAAACAGTGATTTGCTTTCTTCAAAGCTACAACAATATGTTTTCATGTTGATTTGACATTGTTTTTCTTTTCTGGGTGTTTGTTGGAGTGCAATTATGTAATGGCGATAGCTTTTTTCGACTTATGTTGCGTTTTATCATGAATATAAGAAGTGTTATAGATTCGATGTTTAGTAAGCAAGTACAGGATTAAATCAGCGGTACCGGGTTTTTAATGATTTTATTTATCTCCTTACCATTGATAACATATTTATTCCACCAAAAAGAGAATAAAACTCTCATGTAAAGCATTTCAATGTGTAGTTTGGGGCTGCTTGAACGCATACAGGAGTATGAAAAGAAGATCATCGGTTACAATAGGACATCTTTGAACACTTTGAAGCGACGCGACTCAACAGGGATGTATCATAATTTTCTCTGATTATTGTATTATGTTGCAAGGACACGCGCAAGTGTCTATGACTGTATGATTGGCTACAGAACCCCACTATAGTATTGAAAATTTTAAACCGCACTATGGGCAGGGGTCAATCGTGCTACTTTTAATCTAAAAAAATTTAATTGAATGTCCTCAAAAACTATTTCCATTATTCTGCTTCCTACAACATATTTTTAAAAATAATGTAATAGATAAGTGGAGACCTTACTTTCCCTAAGGTCCAGTTAGAATGCCAACAGAACTGTGATCTCAAATATTTTTTTTACTTAAACTTTAAGACTGCAAGTTACTCATCAACATTTTGCTTTTTATTAAATTTTTTAATGAAATTCTACTTTCTTTAAGACACTAAAACTGCAATCATGATTTCTTATCAATAAGAAGTTGTGCAACATTATGTAGCAAATATATCCCAGCAAAGAGAAATTAATATTTTTTATCAAGAATGATATACATATTTATTTATTGCTGCCAAGGTACCTCTAGCACTTTACCTATCTCTTAGAAAAAACTTCTACAAATCTAACTGAAAGGAAAGTTGCCGGTCATATGAGATAAATATCTTAATTGATAAATATTAAAAATTATATATGTATATACATATATGCAAGCATTTTAGATTTATTGACTTTCGATTGACAACACCCAAGAGGAACATATCGCTCATTTACTTCAATAGTGGCACAACTCAAAAAAACCAGTTTTGCAGAAAACGCGTTTTAAGTTTTCAATTTGCATACAACTCAATGGAGAAATTAAAAAAAAACTCTTCTCTCAGGAGGTGATGGTACAAGCCATTTATATGAAATTTTTACACAAGATAAAATACAAAATTTCGCATTTTTCTGCATTATTAACTCAAAAGACTAATTTTTTGAGTTATCCCACTATTGAAGTAAATGAGCGATATATCATATGACCTCATCTGAACAGGTGACTGTTTTTGCCGCTTGTCAAAAATAGTGAAAAACTTTTCTTCTTTCGTATGCCAATTACTGAATTTTATTGATTTCTTTCAGTGTCCTGTGTTTGCTGGGATGTAAATGCTTTCATTGCTTCTTGTACCTGCACTTCAATAATTTATTTACAAATACATATTTTTTAGCAACTATTGCTGCTGTGATAGTTCTTGAAAAAAAAAACAATCTTGTTGAAAACTAACGATGTTATAAGAGAGTTTTTCAACACAGAAAAAAAATCAGTTGCAAGAAAAGAAAATCAAGAAAAAATTACGTGCAATATAATAAATAAATATGAGACTGCTGCTGCTTCTTTTTAGTGCTGAAGGTAATTTTGTATTTTTTTTTTTTTTTTTTTTTTTAAGAAAATATTAAAATTGAACTAAAGCACTGAAATTTGATAAAAATGGGTGGATTTTTTGCTCGCAAGCTTGTGATGATATTATTTCAATTCATCTTAATAAAATGTTACAAAACTTTGAATTATACGGGTCTTAAATTGGTGAAATTTTAGTTTTGCAGCTGATTATTGCGTGCTATGAGAATCAGTAAGATTCAGAGCTTTGTTTTATTCTGGCTTTTAAAAGTGACGCAATACAACGGGGATGCATTATAATTTTCTCTTGTATTGTATTGTAAAAACCCACGCACGTTCTCGCATCTATAATTGTATGATTGGCCACTGAACCCCACTAAAGTATTTCAGTGAAAACCCAACTTTTAGACGCACTGTGGCCAGTGGACTTTCGTGTCACTACAGAAATAAATAAAAAAATTGCAAAAACACACTTCACTCTCGAATCAATCACTTTTGAAACACAAATGGCACAGTGTAAGAATACATATGTTTCTCTAGCCAACAACTACAAGTCAGACATTTTATTCTTAATTTATATTTCAAACACTTTACAATATAAAAAAATTTTCATAAAAGAAAGCAAAATTGAGAAAACATAAATACCTTATTAAATTAAGTCCTGCTGCTTTTTACTCGCAAAACAGTTCATATTTAATATTTTCAATATAATTTGGACTGAGGTACATAAATTTTGTAAAATGTTAATTTTATTTTATGATTTCGCTTCATTTGCTTAGTGCACTTAAATTTCACTACACAAGCACGAGAAAAATTTTATTATTATTTAGTTTTGTTAACATTTTTATGATTTTGACATTCATTATTTATTTGGATTTATGGAATAACTACAAGTAGCCATACCAACACCATCATCATCATCATACAATACGATACACTCATTGAAGCATGAAACTAACCTGGCTGATTCTGCTGATTTTATTATAACAATATACTCGTATAAAACAAATGCTTTATTTTGGGAAAAAAATTTACAAAAACCTAAATCTAATTGAATAAAAAAATTGTGCAAAAATAAGCCATAAATAACATACACACACTACTTAGTATTTATGCGTTTTTATGTACATGCGCTTATACAAAACCTTACTTACCACTATTTATTAATATATTTCATTTAATACCTCTTCTTTTTATATTTGATTTTTCTCGAAAATCATAAAATAATCCTAAATAAAAATGTCATCTATTATTACGAAAATACATACAGGAGTATTACCTTTTGTGTGTGTATGTTCATTCATACTTACATATTTACAAATTGTTTTAGCGCTTTAGAGCTTTTTACTTAATATGCTGAATAGAAAGTTTTGTTTATTTTGCGGATTTTAAATATTATATTTTTTATTATAAATACATTTAATGCACTGAAAGAAATACTATTAAATATAATCCTCAAAGCGGATAAGGTTGAATTACTAAAAGAAAATTTTGTTCTATGCGTTCCTCCAAAAGAAAAAATCTATCGGGCTCCACATGCGATGTTACATGAGCTGTGGTGTGGCACACACTTTTGCATATGCTCACGTATGAGTAATATTGATTATGAGTGATACTCGTATATTACTCATACGTACAAATGGTGAATAAAAAATAAATGGTGAATAAATGGTGAATAAATTTGACAATAAGGTACTAATAGACTGTGTAAGGGCAATGCTACACGTTCAATATATATTGTACGCGATCCAGTATCGCGATATTTATTGAACGTGTAGCATGTAGTATGGATGGATCGCGATCCATATCGCAGAATGGCCTACATTAAGGAATCCAGATAGCGGATCGCGTGATAAATATTGAACGTGTAGCATTTTCATGATATTAGATTGCCATACGTTGATAAGAATTGAAATAAAATAAATAAAATAAAAGACGCAGTGAAAAAATTTAAGAAATAAAAAGTAAATAAGTTTATTACATTTGTTTAAAGTTTGTTTTTATAAAGAGTAATGGCAGAAGATAGTGAAAACGAGTGGGTTTTGCCGGTGGAATCGGAATTAACGACCGAAACAATTATTTTGAACGACTTTGTTTGTAATTGGGGGCATTGCCGGAGTAGTGGGACATTTTTGATGCTTACTGATGCGATAAATATTGATCATGTAGCATACGCTCGTGATCCATCAATCCATTAAAATGGATCGCGATCCAAATATCACAATATATATTGAACGTGTAGCAGTGCCCTAACAGGGATTGGATTGAGAATTTTAAAATTGTACCAACAACTTTCAAAAATTTTACTTTTTGACCTTAATTGTACTAAAATAATTTTATTAGCTCAAATTACATATTTTTATTTATTTTTTTTTTTTAATAATCGTCTATGTTCCGTCTACCGAATCGTTTTCACAAATATGTTTGTAAGTTCAGATGCTAAAGCGTATGACGTCACCTGTTTATGTTGAAATTAAGAATATACAAATTAAAAGCATGTGCTCTAGCATCAGAATTGGTGTACTGTTGTACTTTTCTAGCTTGAATAGTACCAAAAACAATACAATTGTACGAACTTTTCCAATCCTGCTATGTTATATTATTGAGTACTTTATTGTTATTATTATTGTAGCTTTGCTCCACACTATTCAATAAATTGTACAATATTAAAAAATTAAATATATTGCGCAGTATTTTCTTAAAATTACAAAAAAAAATTAATTAAAAATTGTTTAATTAATTTTTCGTGATACACATTCAAATGAATACATAAAAAATCCTAAGCAAATTAAATGATTTTTAATGAAGTAATTTAAAAAATAGAAAAATAATGTTTTGATAATGATGATCTAAAAATAATCATTACACAATATTGTCAACATATTAAAAAATATTTCTTATTGCGCAATATAAATTAAACTATATTTTATTTTATCCAATATATTGTGCCATATACCAATATGATTAAAAAAGATAAGTTAGGGCTTTTCCATATTAAGCTAACGATATATATGTACATCTGTACATACATATTTACATACATTCAAGCACATAATTTTTTTTTATCTAAAATATAATATTTCAGCAAAAACAGATTTTCAATATTTGCTGAAATTTATACATTTTTGTTACTTTTATTGGCATTTGTCAGCAAAAAACTTGTATTTGATTTGCTAACGCTTCATTGTTTTTATGATGTTTGCTATTTTTCTGAGCTTTTAAGGCAAAACATATTCAAATATGAGTTTAAAAATATCTAAAAAAAAAAATATGTACATAGATATATGTAAGTACGTAACGATTGAGCTATTGTAAATAAAGTTTTTGACAGCAGATTTTAAAATAAAACGAAGATAGCAAATATAAAATAAACTAGAGAATACATTTTTTTTATTTTAACAATAGAATCAGTTCACAGAGTTGCCATATTGACTGCCTGTAATACTGGGTTCACACATGGCAATTCTTGTAAAGCAACTTTTTAGTTCATGGGTGAGAGAGGAAAATATTTTGACTTCCCTTTCTTTTCATTATCTTCTCGTCTCTCTCTATCCAATAAATTCAACAAAAATTGTTGGGTGTCTAATTAAAATAAAATAATTCTTTATATATTTTATCTCTTTTTAACTGATTTGAAAAAAGCAGGAGGTTATCATTTCGTATGTTTTTCTTTTTTTATTATAACATTGTTAAATTAAATTTAAATTTTTTATTTTTTTCTGAGAGGGTATATAGCTTCCAATCGGCCCCATTCTAAAAAAAAGGTGGGCAGGGAAACGCCCACACATTTTTTATTTGATTTTATAATATTCTACTTATTTTATTACACAATTTTGAAGTTGAAAAAATGGGCAGCGCTATGCCCATTAAAATGTATTATTATATTGCACTTGGTTTTACTTAACCGATTTTTATGAAACTTACCATACACTTTGAGATATAAAATAGACACAATCTTCCATGTAAAAAAAATGGGGCGGAGGCACGTCCATTAAACTTTAATTTAACATTTCACCTACTTCTTCTTAACCAGCAGATTTTCAAAATGAAATTGTTTGTTTGAAAGAGAACTTCCAGTTTGGTCCCATCATATTTTTTTTCGGTCATATCTTTGCATTGAAGTCGGTTCTTTGCAGAATTATTATCAAAAATATCACTTAAATATATACGAAACTATTATTTATTTTAACAAAAAATTATGAATTAGAAAGTATACTGCTTTATTCTGACTAATGCTTGCAACACATCTGGGACGAAAAACTAAGTTCGCCCAACATATGGAGCTACTGAAAGAGTTAGATACAAGTTGATACTGAAAAAAAATCCAAAAATATTATTTGTAAAATGTCTATATACACACAGAATAAAATACCAATTTCAAATCACCATGGAAAAATTTTGATTTCAAACCATATTAAATACACTGTTGTGCTAAGTTGTGTACCTTGTTTTTGTGTTGCTGATGTTCGTAAATAGCCCACAAACTTCACATTACAATTGCTGGCTAGTAGACAGTGTTCTAGTCTTGAAGTCAAAGTATTTTTTTTTATATTTTTTATTACAACTTTTCATATAAAGTATATGTTAAAAAATCAATTAAATAATGTTGAATTATAAGTTTATTCATGATGGTATATATTTAATGTGTATTTAAAAAGTTTTTAAGGTTGTTGTGGCTGCAGCGGTAGGCGCGTTGAGTACCACTGGATGAGTTCCGATCTCAAATCATGGCTTGGGAAACCAATTATATACATACAAATATTTTTTTGATACATGTGCCAAATAAGTTAAATAATAAATAAAATCAGCTGACTACATTAATTTAAATTTATACGCTTTCAACTTGAAATAGCTTTGATTCAACATGTTTTTTCGTTTGAAGATAACTTTAAATCATGTTGATTTAACGTTATGTATTTCAAAATCAAAATCATTGCCAAAAAAAAGGTTAAATCAACCTTTTTTACGTAGAATTTAAGTTGAAGCTTTTCTGTGTGTATGAAAAGTGGTTTCAGAGAAATTAAATTTCGCATATTCAGATGGAAAGGCAATGTATTCAGTGCCATAATGGATATTTCCGGAAAAAATTAAAATTAATTGCGCACTTGTTACTTAGACTAAAATACATGATGTATGTTGTTAACGTGAATGTTCGCAGGTTAGCGAATATGAAAATACAAATCCTGTTTAAAATTTAAAGGCATCTGTCTATTTTTTGCACTCCTATAATATTTATCATTTAAATGTTTGTTAATTCCTTCTCCTTCACATTGTTTACCTTTAAATAAATGAACGCGAATTTTTTTTCTCCATCAATAAATCATTCTCTGTCCACGCAGGGCGAAACAAAATGTGAAAAATTTTTTCTGCTTGAGCAAATAACACCCACGTCATCTCCTCATTCGTGCCTTGTTTTTTGTTTTCTTTTATTTTTAATGAATTAAAAAAATACGCATACGCAATGCTAAAAAATCTTTAACATTTATTTAAGAAGAAAAAATATTTTATTTTTTCGTTAAAAATTAATATATAAAACTGAAGTCTGTTTAAAGTTTCTGTTGTGTATTTTTCTTAACTTAATAAAGTTTTGTTTTTGCAACTCATGCAATTTCAATTGGATTTATGTGCTACAACGCGTTAGTATTCATTCCACCAAAACGGAAACACATAAAGTGTATAAAAGTAATTTTATTACAAAATACCCTGAACACTCGTTGTACGGCTAGGAAATAATATTACATGTGTTTATAGCATTATGGGCATATTATAGGGAAATATATTAAGCCCAGAGTTAGTGTTATTTACTCCCATATGCTGGTATTATAAAAGGAAGACTTAGCTTTGGGTACATGTGTCTTAAGTAACTTGAGATAGTAAAATACATTTTTTTACCAGAGGCAAGTATGGGCTTTATTATAAACTCATTTTAGTTTTCGGTCCGTACGAGTAACTACATATTAATCGAAAAAATTGAACATCTTCAAAATCAAGAGTTACGAGCTTGATAATGTTTTAATAATCCGAGGTGGTCATCTGTGACACCATGTACATCAGCTGGTATTATAGCAGGGTGTTCAAAAAAGATGTTTTCAGAAACTTTAAGTCCAGTTTTAACTCTTTTGGATATATAGTTTCATAATCACGTTTCTAGTTCAGGAGATATATTTGTAAAAATTTCTTTACCTTAGCAACTACTGTGTATTAGAGCTGGGTCCAACTCGTTCGAACTCGTTCAGTCGGTTGTTTTAGGCATAAACTAGACTTGTATCGAACTCATTCAGTAGCTCGATGTTGAACCAAGCCAATGACCAAATTCCGAACCTTGAAAAAGAAGAAGTCTAGCGTAAACCAATTCATTCAAACCCATTTAAATTAGACTTGTAATTTAAATGGGTTGATCATTGGTTTGTGTCAAAAACGACCTACTGAAAGAGTTCGATACCAGTCTAATTTAAATTACATAGATTTGATCTTTCAAATTCATTTAAATTACATGCGTTTGATGATAAGTTTTTGTCGAAAACGACCTACTGAACGAGTTTAAATGAGTTGCGCCCACGCTTGCTCACGATTTTTGCAATTTTACATACTCTTAAAAATTAATTCAATAGCATAATATTTTCTAATATTAAATTTGTAAAACAACGCTCAAAGTACTTTTGCAGTTAAAAATTATAAGCACAAAAAAATTTTTTGTTAACCATTAAGTGCTTTTTAAAATGGTTGACATTTTTTTTTCATAATTATCATATTATAAGGAAACTATTGTTGGAAATAAAGGCAAAATTAGTCAGTGACAGTGAAATATTCTTCACAATATCCTGGCAATAAAAAATGACTAATAATAATAATAGATTCTCATTGTTGGCTCTTCCTGCAGCAATGACAAACTGGACATGTGTCTCTAACATTTATTGTTCCCGTTCTACACAAATTATATGTTACGCTCTGGAAAAATTGCTTAAAATGGTTCCATACAAAACACAATAATCAAATAAACATGCACATGCACAGCAACTAAGCTAACGCTATTATCCGCAATTGCAGGAGAGCAAAAAAAACCGCAAGCACTCTCTCACTCCCACACTCACATCCGCACACACATAATACGAGTACATTTATGCAAATGCAAATGGCGACTGCAGGTTCATATTTAAATACACACAGCCATGCATACATCATTAGGCTTGCATGCATGTGCACGTGTTTGTGTGCGTTGCCATGAAAAGTATTTATTTGAAATTGGCATTTGATTTAATATGTGGGTATGTGTGTGTGTGTGTGGGTCTATTTAGGATTTAGCGGAAGTTGATTAGAATGCATAACATTAACGGAAATAGCATCATAATTCAAAAGAGATTTACAACTACACTTCCCCCACACAAAATTATGAACACCCACTAACACCATCACCACCCTCACCATCACTTTGACTCATTTGTTGCATTTTAACGTCACTTATTGATAAAGAACTATTTTCTACATACAAATTTATTGCTTTATGACGACTAACCCGCTTTAAAAATTTTTCCAATTTCAAACTCTCCTATTCATTTACACTTCAACGAACTCAATTAACTCACTTGTATTGCCATGAATAATTGTTTATGACAATTATCTATTGTCAGAACGGGACTCAATCATATGATCAGCCGAATTCATAAACAGATTACAAAGTACTTGTTTCAAACTATTCATTTGTAGTTGAAAAGTAAGAACAACAAAAAAAAAGGCAATTGAAAATAATTTCAGCTTAAACTCGAAGTTGAACGCACATTTAGCTCATCATAAATCATTCAAGAGAATAAATGTTTTTCATAAAAGTTTTCTAAGCCAGTTTAATTGGCAGTTGATGCGTGTGCTATTATATGAAGATTTCATATACTACGTTTATACGCACGGCTTATTTGTAAATAAAACTGCAAATTGTTGCCGTATTATTGTTTTTATTGCTACTTACTAATTCAGAAAACTGTTCACGATTAATAAATTGATAAATATTGCACAAACAAACATTGATAGAAGAATATGGTGACAATAAAAACAAATTATTAATTGTTATTTTATATATTTACAAATTTTTTTATAAACATAAGTAACATTTCTTAAGTTGTTATGCATTTATAATGCCTGATGAACAGGGAGTTAATTTATTTGTAAATAATATACGTATAAACGTAGTAATAGCTCACTAAGGCCTATCTAAGCCAAAACAAGGCAGGTTAAACAAATAATAATATAGATGCGAAAATAAAAAGGTATTCAATTGCATAAAAATGATAACAAACTGTAGCAGCCTGACTCAGAGTAGCACTATCCGAGAGTTCGCCGCGTGTGGCGAATCTTGGCAACGAAAAATCGAGGTCAAAAATTTATTGCAAGCTTATAGCAACGCCAGCCAGACTTTGGCAATTTCAATTACATTAATTTCAAATACAATTACAATTCTAATTGTAACTGTAATTGTAATTGTAATTGTATTTGCAATTATAATTGTAATTGTAATTGTAATTGTAATTGGAATTGTAATTTTAATTGTAATTGTAATTCTATTTTTAATTGAAATTGTAATTGTAATTGTAATTGCAATTATAATTGTAACTATAGTTGTAATTGTAATTGTAATTGTAATTGTAATTGTAATTATAATTGTAATTGTAATTGCAATTGCAATTGTAATTGTAATTTTAATTGTAATTATAATTATAATTGTAATTGTAATTGTAATTGCAATTGTAATTGTAATTATAGTTTTAATTGTAATTGTAATTGCAATTATAATTGTAACTATAGTTGTAATTGTAATTGTAACTGTAACTGTAATTGTAATTGTAATTGTAGTTGTAATTGTAATTGCAATTGGAATTGTAATTGTAATTGTAATGGTAATTGTAGTTGTAATTGTAATTTTAATTGTAATTATAATTATAATTGTAATTGTAATTGTAATTGTAATTCTATTTTTAATTGAAATTGTAATTGTAATTGTAATTGCAATTATAATTGTAACTATAGTTGTAATTGTAATTGTAATTGTAATTGTAATTGTAATTGTAATTGTAATTGTAATTGTAATTATAATTGTAATTGTAATTGCAATTGCAATTGTAATTGTAATTTTAATTGTAATTATAATTATAATTGTAATTGTAATTGTAATTGCAATTGTAATTGTAATTATAGTTTTAATTGTAATTGTAATTGCAATTATAATTGTAACTATAGTTGTAATTGTAATTGTAACTGTAACTGTAATTGTAATTGTAATTTTAGTTGTAATTGTAATTGTAATTGTAATTGTATTTGCAATTGTAATTGTAATTGGAATTGGAATTGGAATTTTAATTGTAATTGTAATTCTATTTTTAATTGAAATTGTAATTGTAATTGTAATTGCAATTATAATTGTAACTATAGTTGTAATTGTAATTGTAATTGTAACTGTAACTGTAATTGTAATTGTAATTTTAGTTGTAATTGTAATTGTAATTGTAATTGTATTTGCAATTGTAATTGTAATTGTAATTGGAATTGTAATTTTAATTGTAATTGTAATTCTATTTTTAATTGAAATTGTAATTGTAATTGTAATTGCAATTATAATTGTAACTATAGTTGTAATTGTAATTGTAATTGTAATTTTAATTGTAATTATAATTATAATTGTAATTGTAATTGTAATTGCAATTGTAATTGTAATTATAGTTTTAATTGTAATTGTAATTGCAATTATAATTGTAACTATAGTTGTAATTGTAATTGTAACTGTAACTGTAATTGTAATTGTAATTGTAGTTGTAATTGTAATTGCAATTGGAATTGTAATTGTAATTGTAATGGTAATTGTAGTTGTAATTCTCATTTTAATTTGTAACTCACACAATTAAATTTCTAACTGTATTTTGGTTTTCGTTTTCAATTAAAGGTGTTTAGTTTAATTGGCGAAATAGACAATTGACAACAACGAAATTTCCCACTTGGATACGTTTGGAAGATAGCTTAGGTTAGGTTAGGTTAGGTAGGGGTGGCATTCAGAAACCCCCATCCCCACCGTCGAACCAATCAGAGCTCAGTATAAAGCTACTAATACGTTGAAGTTCAACACTAGCAACGTCAGAAAGCTCCCTGAATTCAAGAGCGCCCATTGTGGCCATTTTCTTTCCTGCAAGTCCAGGACAGTGACAAAGAAAATACTCTATGCTTTCCTCTTCATCGATATCTTGGCAGCTACGGCAAAAGTCCTTGTGTTCAACCCTTAGCCTTTGTACATGCCTACCTATGAGACAGTGTCCGGTTAACACGGACACTAGAATCGAGATTTGTTTTCTATTCTTCCAAATTAAGTAATCCGTACCTTCCCTATTTAGGTGAGTCCATAAATGCCTTGTGATCACGCAATCATTTCTTGTGACAAACCTTCTATTTTTTCCGTCCTCTGTCTTGCGCCTGAGTCTGAGTTTGCAAGAGAGTAGAGATAGACCCACACATTCCAAATCCTGTGGAACCTGTAAGGTTGTCCCAATTCTAGCCAGCTCATCAGCCCTAGAGTTCCCCTGAAAGCCTCTATGACCCGGGATCCAGATGGAAGATAACAATTTATACAATAATAAAATGTGTACCCTTTTTATTATTTATCTACAAAAATTTTTTTTTATTTGATTAATGGATTATTCGAAGTTAATTGTTCGAATAATATGTTAATCGAAATTGGGAATTTTTACTTCATCAAATAATATTTGACTAAGATTTGCGTATTAATCACCTGCTTACCGCCGTACTACAGGCATGGTAAATTTCAAATATATTTTAGTAGGGAAATATTAAATTACATACATACTGACTATATGATTATAATATAAATTTGGAAAATATAATGACAGAATTAAAACACAATCTGCTGCTCTTAGATTGAAGTTATCTCAACCATGTTGCGTTCAAACATTAACAATAAATAAAAGTTTCATTTAAGTTCCAGACCAACTTAAACTCATGCTGATGAAGACTATAACTTATATGGATGTATATGTATGTATGTAATAACATGATATCACTATTAATATATTTTATTTAAAAAGAAAAATAAGACAGTTGCAAATAAATTTCTAAATATTTGTTCAACTGTCCTGTGCTTTTATTACCTTTTCTTAGCAAAATACAATAGAACATCATCAGTAACATAAACTACAAGGAAACTGGCACACTTTTATTTCCAACTACCTATCTTGCTTGCCTGCCTGTCTTAACATTTGTCTTCCATATTGTATCCAAACAAACATAAAATAAACATGACGATACACAAAACACAAGTACGTTCGCATATGAAATGAAATTAAATTAAATCCTGCTTAGATTTTTGCATAAATTTCTTACTGGTATTCGTAATAGGTTTACCATGTTCCAAGTCTATCTAAGATGTATAATTCTTAACACACACTTAGTCACACGTAACATAAATAAGACTACATATGTACACATATTGTATTCACATAAGTACATACATATTCATACATGGAAACCATTTGCATCATATTCTAGTTCAATTCAAAATTTACGTGCTAGTTTTCCTGTAAATGTTATTTTCAGCCTCTAACGTACCAGAAAATGCTGTAACAAATTTCTGTCTAAGAAGTAAATTGTCAATGTTTATGTGTCCGTTTAACTGTCAGACTAATATTTAGGAAAATAATATAATAATAAAAACCTTAAGAAATTTACAGGCTTAAATAATTAAAACTAACCCACATGTGTAATTACTACTACATGTTTAGAAGAAAAGGAGTTTGCTCACACCTTTTACTTACACATACTCATACATATATACATGCATATACACAAGTTTTTACAATAAAATCATATATAAAATGGCCTTAAAAATAAGAGATGAGTACGCAGCACGTAGTTGCCGGATCGTAAGCAATTTAATACCACTATTAAAGCAGCGTGCATGAGTGTTTATTGCGAGTTTAGAAAAATAAAACAATTTTTTTTACTTCTCTAGATACAATAAATAGTTCCCAATGCAGCAATATATTTTCCTTTGACATGAGATAAGATTAAAAACAAGCAAAACAAAAATACTTTTTTCAAAATTATTTAAGTCTTCAATTTTTTTTTTCAAATATATACTCATAAAATTATTTTAAATAGCTATTAAATTAAATAATAAACAAAAAAAATTTAAAACAAAATAATCTCAATTTTCCCTATAAGAAAAATAGGGGTATTAAAACTACAGCAAAAATAATTAATAACAAAAAGAAGGAAAACAAAATAAAGTTTTAAAACCAAATTATACTAAAAGTAGCATAATCCAATATTGCTATGTATCACCACTTTTATGTGTGCATATGCTTCTACGTATATAAATATATATGGGAATATATTGGCATATGTGTGTGTGCGTGTGTGTAAGTGTTTTGCTTGTTCAACTCTTGACATAACGACAACTAATCAAATCTGAATTTACACAGAAAATTAGACTGGTAGCTTCACAAAGTGCAACGGAAGCGGAAACAGTTGCACTATCGCAGTGCTGGTTTGATACGCATACACATTAGGGATGCCAATCGGGATGGATATTTGGAAATCCCGGGATTCGGGATTTTGCAATCCCGATCCCGCTATCGGGATTTTCGGGATCCCGGGATTTTTCGGGATCTAAATATTTTTCGTAAAAAAAATTATTTTTTTAAATAAATATTACTTTAATAACAATTTAATGCATTTTAAAAGGTTTTATGTTCATAATTTATCATTGCACAATTGTCTTTAAAGTGAACAATTTTCTAATACGAGTATGAAATGAAAATCAAAAGAATTTCTCTCATCTATTTTTAAGTTGATCACATCACATTTTATGTTAGAGAATTTATAGTGAAAACAATAACTACATATGAAAACTTGTTTTTGTTTTCAATATAAATGTTTTTCTATTATCTAAACCAAAACGAATATACATATCGGTGGAATTTTAGCACTACCGCTTAAGTTGACTTACGAAAATTTTTAGATTCACTTTCATATAAGGGACTGTCCATATATTACGTAACGCTGTTTTCCCCGATTTTTGACCCCCCCCCCTCCCCACTAGTAAGAGATCGTAACAAAACTGTGAACCCCCCTCCCCCCAGGAATAACGTAACAATGAGATAAAAAATAAATTAAACAGTTTAAAGTTTTTATTAAAAAAAATTAAATTTAATTCATTGTTTTAAATTCATTTGTTAGACTAGCACAGTGCGTAGACAAAAATTAAATAAGCTTACGTATGAAAGTACTCCATATATTGGCGAAATTATTTTTTAAATTTCTTCCCAAGTGTCCAAAAATTCCAAAAATTATGGTTTTATAGAGAGCTTATTCCTAAACTGTATGTATGTATTAGTGATGTGTATTGGAATTCCAAAACATTCGGCCGTTTCTACACTGAAAAAACAGTTTTACATAAATTCAACGAAATCGCATTCATTGATTTAAATTCATTGAAATTCAACGTATTATACGTTGTTTCAAAAAAATATTCCTTGAAATTCAACGTAAAATTTTATGTAGATAATGAACTGAACGTTGAAACCATTCCTTGGTATTATTCGTTGAATTTAACAACGAACTAGTTTATTGATTTAACATATAATACGTTGAATTTAAGGGTGTTTTTTTGAGGGTTATAGAACTTCGAATTGAAATAAAACACAAGAAAATCGTTTTAATGTCCATCAATTTGGCTTTATTGGAAGGATAATTTTATGCCATTAATGTTTAAATATGATTTCGGGCATGTGGCCGCCGCGGCTGGCTCGAATAAAGCCAATTCTACAGGTCCAATTTTCAACCACTTTTTCGAGCATATGGGGCCGTATGTTGGCAATAACGCCACGAATGTTGGCTTCCAAGTCCCCTAAGGTTTCTGGTTTGTTGGCGTAGACGAGCGACTTCACATATCCCCAAAGAAAATAATCCAATGGTGTCAAATCACACGATCTTGGTGGCCAATTGGCAGGTCCATTCCGCGAAATTATGCGCTCATCGAATGTTTCCTTCAATAAATCGATTGTGACGTGCGCTGTGTGGCATGTAGCGCCGTCTTGTTGGAACCACAACTCATCCACATTCATGCTATCCAATTCGGGAACAAAATAGTCGGTTAGTCGGCTCCAATTGCTGTGCACGGTGGCGAATCGATTCATTCGGGTCCTCTTCAACACTTTGCTCTACAGCGGCAATTGTTTCTTCGGTGCGCACTGTTCGACGTCTCTGCGGATGCGTATTATCACATAGAGTAAACGTAGTGCGAAAACGATCCATGGTTAACCGAATTAATTGCTCTGATGGACGATTATGTCGACCATAAAATGGACGGAGCTTGCGGTAAACTTCGCGAACTGAACCATTATTTTCGAAATAAATTTGCACGATTTGCAAGCGTTGTTCTTTTGTCAACCTGTTCATGATGAAATGGCAAACTAAACTAAATATTAATCACTTGACAGCTGACAAAATGGCCGCCAGTTAAAAAAGTGATGCCAACTTAAAGTTCTATACCTTAATAAAAAACACCCTTTATAATATCCCGAATATCAAGAACACATTCTTATTACATTATTGGTTCCAATTCTCAAGTTTTATGTAAGTAATTATTTTGGATGCTATTTAGATAGTATACTTTTATACATATACATACTATACATATTTATATACATATGTTAATTTTGAAGATTCGGAACCAACGCAGTGATTTGCATTAGAAGCCTCAGATATGACAATTCGAGTGCAGAGGAGTTCAATAGAACTTGGCAGACATGCATCAATTCCAAAATTAAAGAAGTAAACCAAGCTTCCACATTAGCCGAAGTTTTTAAAAGATGGCCCGGGTAATAAGAAACCGAGTAGATTTCAATATGTGAGTAAACAAGTCTTTACTGTTTTATTTATTTTATTTTTATTTTATTTGACTTAGTCTTACGAATTAATTCTAAGACTAAAGGTTTAAGGAGCGCTAGCTGCCAGGGCTATCGGCTCCTTTACTGTTTTATACTTTAGTACTTATTCCAAAATAAAGATTTATAACTATATTTCAGATTGACAAAGACTTTGGCGTTGCTTTTGGTAAACGTGAAGGAGTTTTCTTTAACTTCAATAAGGCAGTAATAATTTAGTAGACTATGATACTATCATAACCAATTTTTTTAATGTAAATGCATGCTTACATATACATATATACATACAATATATAAATTATTTCTTATTATTTGAATTTTTAAATAAAATACTCAATTTAATATGAACTTGTCTATTATTATATTTATTAAAGTGAAATTTTGAATCTATAGGTGCATTGGTTCAAGGAATAAATTCATAAAAATCAATGAATGTGTTCATTGAGTCAAGGAATAGGTTCTTTAAATTCAAGGAACTGTTTCATTAAATTCAAAGTATGTATACGTTGATTCAAGGAATATATTCATAAACTCAATGATTGCGTTCATTGGGTCAAGGAATAGGATTCTTAAATTCAAGGAACTATTTCCTTGAATTTAAAGTATAAATATGTATATAGGTTTAATGAATTTATGTATTATTATTGAATTTAAAGTATAAATATATAGGTTTAATGAATTTATGTAAGGTTTCAAAGTATGGATTCTTAACTTCAACGAACTGGTACGTTGAATTCAACAAGCCAATGATCGGCATACGTTGAATTCAATGAACATGTTCCTTAGGTGAAAAATAAGGAATAAATTCGTTGAATTAACGAATTTTTTCGTTGAATTTTTGTAGCTTTTTAGTTCAGTGTAGATATTCGTATTCGTTAAAAAATATATATAAAGAAATTCATAAATCCAAAACGCTATGCGTTTTTTGCCAAATAATCTGCTATAGTTTTCCGTATTGATGACTGAGCAGTATTTCAAACATAAAGACGAAAGAGAGCTTAAAGATGACTCTGTTTGGCCATCTTCAAATCAATCTAAAATGGGCGTGAAACAAAAAATTATATCTTGGATCAGTAAAGGTTGCCATGGAGAATTGTATTTCATTTTCTGAAAGAGAACATTTTTAATCCGCTTTAAACATACAGATTGTTGGGATGTCAAATGAGTCAAAATGATGTCAATTACGAAAGATATGCAATTTTCCTTTTCTTAATTTTTGTCCCTTCTACAACATCTAGGCGCACAGCAGTGCGCCAGGCCAAGTTCTGGCCAATGCACGCAGTGTGTATATTTACACGAAGCCATTCGAGCTGTTTTTACCCCCCTCATAACTTTGTTCCGCGCAACCGTAAAATTATGAAATTTAATTCATAATTAGAATAAATTCATATAACCTCATATGCGAAGTTTCAAAGTTTTACAATGAAAGCTTCCAGAGATATAGAGGTGCAAAAAGTGCAAGTTTTAAGACATACTCACTGACCACTGACCACTGACCACTGGACACACTCATCAAATTGATGAAGCACTTCCGCTATATCTATAGAGCTAAAATTTGGTACACGAGAAGATTTAGGTGAGCAATGAACCAGAAAAATCTGAAAACCCTAACATTTTAACCAGGAGGGCGGGGCTACGCCCATAAAAATTAAAATTTGTGCTATTGAGCTGAAATTCGATACAGAGCTAGGTCTAAGTGAGAAATAAAATAAAAAAATCTGAAAACTAGGAAATTTAAGCCAGGAGGGCGGGGCTACACCCATAAAGGTCAGAATTAAAAATGCTAATCTAAGGCGCTTCATGGAAGCTATTTTATTGCAATTCGGCATATATACTGCGGTAATGCAAGGCTATAAATTTTTCATTAAAATAATGGGCGTAGACACGCCCATACAATTAAATATTTAGATATACTATTTATCTAGCTATTATTATACGTTTGTAACGAAACTAGACACGAATAATAAGCACTGACCCAAAAAATTTTGACTTTGGAAAAGTGGGCGGCGTTACGCCCATAAAAATTTTAAATTAAAAGTTGCGCTAAGGAGCTGAAATTTGATATACAAGTAGGTCTAGGTGAGAAACCAACTAGAAAAATCTAAAAACCCGAAAATTTTAGTTAGAGGGGCGGGGCTACGCCCATAAAAGTTAAAAATTAAAAGTTGCGCTAAGGAGCTGAAATTTGATATACAAGTAGGTCTAAGTGAGAAACAAACTAGAAAAATTTTAAAACCCAAAAAATTTTACCAGAATGGGCGGGGCCACGCTAATATTGTTTTTAACTAAATATATACTTAATATACAGCTTTTAATTCAAGCCAATTTAATGAAATCTTGCATCACCTTAAAAATTGGGCGTGATCACTCCCATAAAGTGTTTGCCTTGTGTTTAATCTACATCGGTCTAGCATATTTTAGAAGAAAATTAGCATGAATTATAAGCGCTGCTCACAATAAAATTTTGAGTTAGGAATAGTGGGAGAGGTAATGCTGATAAAATCTAAAGATATAATTCGCGCTAGAGAGCTGACATTTTATACACTAGTAAGTGTAGCTGCGTAGGCCAATGGGAAAATCTTAAAACATAAAAGTTTTACCCGGTATGCGGGGCCACGACGTTAAAACTCCAATTAGCACTAGCGATCTTAAATTTGATACACAAATAAATCTACTCTTATCTAGATTTATTTGTGTATCACTAAGAAAAATCTGAAAACCCAGAAGTTGCTATCAGAGGGCGGAAACAAGCACTTCAAATTCAAAATTAACATACATTTTATTATAACTTTTCATACACATTGCACTTATCCAAAAAAAAAATCCCTATTTTGAAAAGTAGCCGTAACTTCACTCATAAATCTTAGCTTTTTCGTTCAGGTACTTCGGCTCAGCAGTTTTTAATTTAGTACTCAGGTACTTCTTATTAACTTTTTAATACCAAACTTTGCATGAACCATAAGCACTAGAGGATATAAAAGTAAGCGAGGCCAGGCCCATAAAAATTTTACGTAATATTATACTATAGAAAGCTGACATTTTGTACACAAATAGTAATTGATTTACTCAATCGGGCAATCCAAAAATTAAAAGCACCAGCTACCCTATTGAAACTTTGCATACACATTGGGCATATCCTTTTGATTTATGTACTTTGGCTAAGCAGACTTTAATATGTAAATATATTGAGAAAAAAGACGGGATCATGTCCACTAAAATGTACGCTGTATTTTACATGTTTCTTCCAGTCGCCTCTTACCAAATTGCATACACACTGGCGACCCGACCCGTTGTAATGACACAATAGTGCATTTTTAAGATCAACAATTCAACACCCATCACACTCTTGCCCATTATTTTATGTAACTCTGCCATTTTCAACTGGCACAGTGATCATGAATAGAAATAAAATACACTAGAAATTTCAAGTTTAAAAAGTGTTATTATAGAAATCTTTTCAAAAAGTAATCAGATCCTCACAAAAACATAAATGTGAAAAACGGCCAAGTTCCTATCCAAAATTTCGGCCATTAAAAGTTGTGAGATATAAATTTTAACCAAATTCTTCTTTGCCACAATACCTAACACAAAAATATATTATGTATGATATAAATTTGTAATCGTAAGGGTGTCATATAATTTATAGATAATCTGCTAACTTGGCAATATTTTTTCCTTTCTAAAAAAGGAGAGAATAATGTATAAATGTTTATTTCTTTATATTGATAAAAATGTTTGTCAAGATGCCAGATTATCTAGAAATTATAACTGTTATGATGCCGATGTTGGCGTTGTCACTGTTACTCATTTTTTTTAGATATAGTTGTAACATACACTTTAAGGTACCAACAGACGACATGTTTTTTACATGTGTTTTTTAAGTTTTCGACTCGTATGTTTTTCTTTATGCTTGTCAATATTGGTTAATTTACATAAGGTTTATAATTTTTGGTCACAAACGTACATGTAGTATCACTTCTTCTTTTTCAGTACATAAATATCCACGTAGTTTGTTTTATAAATGGCTTGCAGCCGTCGAAATATTTTTGGTTCCGTCGCTGTAGTACTGGCGACGCAAATTTGCTTTTTTAATTTTTTCTTTTTCAAACAGGACGTTGTGGTTGTATCTAAAAATCTATACATTTTTGGACTTATTTTAATAAAACGACAACGTTAAATTAAAAAAAAAATATATAATTAATTTGTCTTGCAAAATACTTCATTCAGACGGCTAATGATAGTGCACATAATCAACCGCCGAGGAATTTGTTCGCATGACATAGACATTTGGAGCTGTATGTTTAACATAAGAAAACAGAGCACGCTCTATTTCAAATAATGTCTTATGTTTTTTGTCATGTTTTTTACACAAGCAATGTTTTAAAGGTAACACACGACATGTTTTCGTTTACATATGTAAATTCTGACACATACAATGTGAAAAACATGTCGTCTGTTGGTACCTTTAGTACACACATGCATACACACATGCATACTCATAGAAATTTTTTATGTGAATGTATGTAATTTCTGCTGATGATGGTGCGTAACATTGACATAAACGACAGGAAAATGACATGACAGCGTAAAACGAACGGAAACATTGAAAATTGTGAAACAAATGTTAACTTTGGCATGAGTGAGAGGATGTATGTATGTACAAACTATGAGTGCAACTGTGTTGGAGTGTGTTTGATAGTGACATGACATACATACAAATGTAAAAGGTAAAAATGCATATAAGGGGTTAATGTTAAGTTTTATTATAGTGTTTGCCTGCAGCAGTTGAAAAATATATATGTAACATAACATTGACAAACAAGTCATATTCACAAATAAAGCTAATTTCGGAAGTTGTAGTATATATATTTTATATTTCAAAGCGTCAGAGCTCAGTTACACGGCAATCACAGTGTGGGGCAAAATTCATTTCAATTAGCAACACTGGGAAAATTTTTTTTTCAAAAATTCAATAATAACAGTTAAAGTTTATAAATCGATGCTTAAGAAGATTTTTTAATTTAAAAATTAATTTAATTCCTTTGAGTTTTAAGTGTGCTCGAGTTGGTCATACAGATTTCCTTGAAAAAAAAATTTTATAACTGAGAATTGTGTTATTTAGATGAATTCGTTATTAGAGTTTACAGGCTATTAAATTTACTGTGGCTTAAAATTTAAGTAGCTTTTAATAGAAATGTATATAATTTTTGTAAACTTTATTTTGCTCTCTACTGCAAAAATTATGTTTATATGCATGTGTTCACATCTAATTTGGTTGCAAAAACTCAATTTATGAAACAACAGCAACAACAATAAATAAATATGTGTGAATGTGTTTTTGTATGTATCTTCAGGGTATAATAAAATTGCATACGAACAGCAGAACTAAAATTTTTGCAATAAACTTTGTTAGAACGTAAATTTTGCTCTACTAACTAAATGTACTTATTTTACACTGCCTCTTATCAGTGTCTTGTTAAATGCAGCATTTTAATATTTACCACCATGCTTATATGACAACCAGTTTTATGTATGCGACTTTGACAAGTTAACTTTTATTAAAACTAAACGCTATTGAAATCGAACTTTTTTGTTTTAGTGAGAGAATATGGGATTAGATTATTGAGACCAAATGTTAATTAAAACAAAAATTCTATTAAAACTTCTTTTTAAATCTACACTTTCAGAATTACCTCAACAACAGTATCAGCAGCAGCAACAACTACAACAACAACAACAATCAAATAAAAATCATCCTAATGGTAGTATAATGACTGGTCTGGGCACTTTATCTCATCACATACGAGCGCCACGTCCCCCCACAAGAACAGCCTCCTCAACTACAACGCAATGTGGCGGCTCAGTTGGCGTAGGGGCAGGTAGTGGCAGTGGCGGCAGTGGTGGCAGTGGCAATAGTGGTATTAATATAGTTGGTAGCTCAAGTTTAATAGATCAAACTCCTTCTAATGGCAGCAGTAGTAGCGGTGTCAGCAGTGCGCCCTCCTCCAAAGGCCACTCACATCATCACGGGCATACGCACTCACATAATGCAGCGGCAGTAGATAATATAGGAATGACAGCAACATCATCATCGACGGGTGGAGCGCCCCATCTGCAGCAACAAGTGCCCCAAGCGGCCATGGATGAGATGCGCGTCTGATAGGTGTCGGTGTTCGAACTAGATTTATAGTCGTCTTGGTAAGTAACCAGACATAAAAAGAAATCTGTGTCTTTGCAAAGCAATAAATAGCAGAAAAAATCATCCTTAAGCCATAAACGAAACAATAAAATAAAGCAAAATTTATCTGTTTTATATTTTTTATCTTTTCTTAATACTTGACACGTTTCTCAATAAATAAATTTCAATTTATATAAAAGTTGCAGTCAATAATGGAATAATTGCTGTCAATAATTATTATTTCAATTGAAATTGCTTTAAAAAAAACTTTACTTTAAGCATAAAACTTAAAATGAGTTCGAAATGTATTTTATTTAAAAATTTTCATACAAAATTCAAATTCATTTTATTTTTTATCACTATATTTAAAGAGAAATTACTTTAAATAAAATGAAAGTTATAACAAAAACATTTAATGCAAGTTTTTGAAGAAACTATTAGCAAAAGTATAATTTCTAATAAAGAAGACTTTCGTATAAGTTTTTGTACCCATTAAATTTTATAATTTTTCTCCAATTATCATCTTAAACTAAAAAAATATACTAATAATCAATTAAAAATTTAAATGAGTCAATTAAACATTTGTTTAGAAGTTAAATTGATTAAAAGTTTAATCGAAAATTCAATTGAATCAATTTAAATTTAGTTTAAAAACTGAATTCCGTCAATTTAAATGTTGTTTAAAAATTTAACTGATTAAAAGTTTAATCAAAAATTTTACTGAGCCAATTAAAATTTTGTTTTAAAATTCAATTGAGACAGTTAAGGTTTTCTTTAAAAATTTAATTGAGTCAGTTAAACTTGTGTTTAAAAATTTAACAGAATATATAAAAATTTTTTGTATAAAAATTGAATTCATTCAATCAAACATTTGGTTAAAAATTTAATTGATTTAAAAGAAAAATAAATAATAATTCGATTGATTTAATTAAACTTTTGTTTGAATGTTGTATTTTATTGAAAAGTTTAAACGACAAAATTTAATATTTAGTTTTAAATTTTTTTTATTTCAAGGAACATGTTTTTTGTTCTTGTTGGCTTTTTAGGACAGGGGAAAATTACGGCAGACGATATCGATTGAAGTTTTAAAATGTTTCCATATAAATGCAATTACAATAATTTTAAATTTTGTTCGATATCGAATGCCGTATTTTTTTGTTCTTGTTGGCTTTTTAGAGCAGGGGTCAAATTACGTAATACGATATCGAACGAAACTTTATAACATTTCCATACAAATTCCACTAAAATAAAGTGAAATTTTGTTTGATATCGAGTAACGTAATTTGCCCCCAGAACTTTGAGTTATTTTTTAAACTAAATTTTTTCATTAGAAATTAAATAATTTTTTATTAACTGTCAGTTTATGGAAGAACATCGAAAATTCTCGTCTGCCTACTCGTATTTATATTTGTTTTTAATTTTTTCATTAGATGTTAAATAATTTTTTTTAACTGTCAGTTTATGGAAGATAGCCAAAAATTCTTTATATTTTAAAAAGCAAAAACAAACCTGCCCTGATTGGTTTGATTTTGTTTTCAATTTAAATAGGCAGATGAGAACTTTTGATTGTCTTCGATAAACTGGCAGTAAGTTTTTTTTTTTTTAAATGAGAAGAGCTTTTAGTAAAAAGCTTTTCAATCCTTAAATACTGCTGTAAAACAGTTTATTACTGCAAATCAATTTTTCCAGCATGGTCCTCTTCTACATAACTGAAAGAAAAAAGATTTAAAAAAAATCAAATTATCTATATGCACTCTGAAGCCACACCTTTGCAAACATTTTCTCCTTGCAGGCTAAAATAATGACAATTTTCGTCTAATAGGTTTTATAGATCTCTCCTTCTCCCTTCCAAAATGTTACTTTAAATTACTTGTCTACCAGCTTTTTTTTGTTATTAAAATTTCCCTCATTGTTTTATATTTCTTAAATTTTTTTTCTTTTAACTTTTTCTTTTTTATCTTCATTATCTGTTGTGGTGGTATGCATACACTTGAATAGTTTCATATTCATTCGTATTTCCGTTGTATTTGTAATTTCTTATACATATTTGAAGTGTATGCATACAAGCTCATGCATGCTACTTTCCCAACAAACATTACACATTGGAGTGGAATTTTTGATAAAGAATAGTTTTCAGATGTCAAAAATATGACGATCATAGCTGTGTAAAGAACCGAAGAACGTCAAAATAATTGTGCCAAAACAAAAAGAAGTTTTTGGCATTCGTCAGATACAAAGCAAATAGAACAAAAAATTATCATATGAAATAGGGCTGGGTTGCCATCTAGTTATATACGCCTTGATTCGAAGTAGACTTGAAAAAATTGTTGCATACTTATAGGTACGTCAAGTAAATGTTTCCGCTTTTAATTTTATGTGTTAAAAACTGTTTAAAGCGGAGTCTAGACATGTGAAGATAAAACTTTTGGGCAAAATGAAAAATATTAATAATTTGAAAATGACTGATCTGGATTGAAAAATACATGTGCACCACAAAATAAATTCATTTACACTTGTTTGCATTAAAAGCGGTCAACTCAAAACTTAAAAATTCTGAGTAGAGCCAAAAAAAACTGTTCGTTTTTTTTAGGAGTATTGCAACATAGACATATCTCGAAAAATGCAGGATAAATAATTAAAACATATTTAAGCCTGTGTAAAACTTTCATGAGGGTAGAAATTAGTTTTATAACTTCATTGAGTTGTATGCAAATTGAGAACTTAAAACGATGTTGGTGTGAAAATTTTAATCGATTTCGTATATTGAAAACAATAACAGAATAAGAAAATTAAACAAAAAAAGAATAATTTCATATTGAGATCTACCAGAACAAGGTTAATATAAAATTTTTCGGAAATGCTGTTGCTTCACATCTGTTTCATGTTAATTCAAAATGATTCGCAGTAATCTTTAAAGAAAATGTCTACACTTGAAATAACTTTATTTCATGTGAATTTAACATGCCAATACTGTTAAATTAAAATGAAAAATCATATTGAATAAAAAATATTTCAAGTTGAAACAATATGACTTTAATTTAATGTAGTTGTGCTATTTTATGAATTATTTAACTTACGTGATTCTGTGTATTAGCGCAAGCATAAGAAAAATTTGTGTATAAGTTGGTGTGGCCTCGGTCAGAATTTGAATACGAAATCGTCACGTGATAGTCAACGCGCTTATCGCTGCAGTCACAACAATCTTAAACATACTTTAGATACACACTAAATAAATACGATAATGAATTAAATTTTGATTCAACATGATCTAATTGAACATTTAACATGAAATTCTTTTGAAATTAAAGTTAAAGTTAAACTACTTTGGCTTCTTTGCAGTATTTGAACCTGCGACCCTCTGACTGCAAGACTAATACACTGCCTACTAGCCAGTGGCAGGAAGTTTTCGCCATTAATGCGAAGATTGTCGGCTATTAACGACCATCGAAACAAACAATAGCAACAAAACCAGAACAAGTCATGCAACTGAGCACAATAGTGCATGGCAGCTATGAACAAAGCAAATAAACACCAACATACTTAAACAACATATTATCTCTAATAAAGTCCTGCACAAGATCGCTTACAATAACATTTAAGATATAAGGGATTTTTCAAATGCTTTATTACAGCGAAATCTTATAAAATAAATGCTAAACAACACTTTTGGCAAGACATTTGTTTCAGTTATTGCAGGTATAGGAGTAAAGAAGAAAATACTTCGGCACGGAAAAATTTGTGATGCTTGCTTCTTTATACGTATGGGAGCGTATACAAACGACATGCATGTATGTACATACGCACACACATTGTGTATATCAACTTTTATTTTTCTGCACACATGCAAACGCATACATGCATTGATATTAGTTGTGTACGCTTGCTTCATCATCATCTTACACACACTCTCAAACGTAGAATATGAAAAATAGCAAACGTAAACGCATCAACACTACTTCTTTTGAGTATTTGTTACGAACAAAACGTCTTCGCGACATCCCTTAACAACACTCATATACACGTACATCAATACATCCATCGTGCTTCGGTTATTGAACGAAATCATTTATTATTGATTTAGTATAATGCATGCTACTGCAATACATTTAAAAAACAAGAAGTATTTAAATTTCAAGACTGTTTACGCAGGCCTCTTATTTCTAATAATATTAATACGAATTGCAAAAAACAATTTTTCATGGTGGTTTTACATTAGTATTTTTTTTTTCTGTGTGTATAAAAATTTCGTGTCGACATCGTTGGCCAGGCCCTTTATAAAACTTTTTTAATAAAATATTTTTATATGTGTTAACTATAGCGCTGTTTTTATTTTAATCTCCTCACTTTCTTCTTACATCCTTATACAATGCTAGCTGCTTTCATTTAAATAATAAATCCCCACATTTTAAAGCTATAAGTGCATACAGACATAAATAAATCTGAACAGCAAGATTATAATGAAAATGTTTAATACTTCTTATTATTAAATTTTTAAAACTTCACTTCTATTAGCTGTAAAAACTTGAGGACACTTCTCCTTACATTACACGACTCTTTTGTGCAAGCCAAAGACTACAATTTGCTTGTCGAATTTTTTTTTATCTTCATGAAAATATTTTTAAAATCTACATACATACATTCTTAAATTTAGAGAATTAATCAAGATCACTTAACACACTGTAAAGCAAAAACAAAAAAAACAACTTCACTTAACTCTCAGCTTGGCAGTAGAATAATATTTGCTTCAAGTTAAACAATAAAAATGCATTAGCATCAAGTGTACTTGCTATCCTCCAAGTATTAAAAAAGAAACTTATATAAATATATAGAATGAAAGTACCTGCAAAATTTAAATGCAAAAATATTCCGGGCATTTCTTCTTTTATTTAAGTTTCTTGCTAACAAGCGTAAATGTTAATCAAGTGAGCAAAGACGTTGTTAGCCAAGCAACCAAGAGGAAAAAAATGTAAATTTAATTGTGTTCACAGGTGTAATAATGACATGCAAAGCACGAATACTAAACACTAAATTGTTAAACAATCCAGTGTACATTTTTATTTAATTTTATTTTTTTTTTTGTAGCGTTTAAAGTAAAATATTTGGCGGAGCAAGTTGGTTTTTCAATTCCCTGTAGAAATTGAAAAATTCAACAATGACCAAACTCCTTAGTAGATTTGATCTAGGCAATCCCTGCACGCATAAGGTTTAACTTATCGGATACTTGAGCGTGGAGTGTTTAATTTTAAAGTTAAGCTTACAATACAATAATTGTAGTTTAATAGAAAGCAGTTTTATGCTTTTATTTTCTGGCTTTTCTTTTTGCATACTTTTACTTGCACTTTGTGGCATTACAAGACTTGCTGTAGGTGTGTGTGTGTGTGTGTGTGTGTGTGTGTGTGTGTGTGTGTGTGTGTGTGTGTGTGTGTGTGTGTGTGTGTGTGTGTGTGTGTGTGTGTTGCTAGTACGAATTAGAGGCCTGCGTAAACAGTATTGAAATGTAAATACGTCTTGTTTTTTTAAATGTATTCTTGTGGCATGTATTATACTAAACCAATAATAAATGCTTTCATTTAATAACCCTAAAGTAAATAAAATAATCAATTGACAAAAAAAACACTAGTTTATAAATTAATTATTTTGCAAGTGACTACAAATATCAACCGAACATATTGAATAAAAGCACACTTAAGAAATAAACAAAAGCAAAATAAGTAAATGAAAAGGAAATAAAAAAACAAAAGAAGCATGTCATGAAATCAAATGTCAAATGTTGAAAAAAAAAACTAATATTTTTCAATACTTAATATGTATAATATTTTCTATGAGCGGTTCGTATGTATGGATGTATGTATGTACCTATTTTTTATTTTTAGTGAATATAATAAAAATAAATATTTATATATGTATATGTACATTATACGTACCCTGCAGGAGAACGAACTGGTGTCCAACTAGTACTTTAGTAGTACAGAAATCACCACCACTAGTTCCCAACTGTAAACCTTCCTATACTATCCTAATGCTCAAATTAGCATTGAGTGTGTTTAGAAAACTACTAGTACCATTGGTACTAGTTTAGAACTAGTTTATTACCAGTTCTTTTGTAAAGAAAAATTCTATAAAATTGGTGGTTTTATGCCTTTTGTTACTCAGTGACAACGCTAGTTAAAATTTGCAATTATTTATCAAAATTCAGAAATACAAAAGGGTAATTATTATTATTTAATTTTAATTACTTTTAGATCAAGCTAAAATTTTAGTAATCATGTGATACCAATTTTCATACAGTGCAAGAGCTCTGTTAGACAGTTAAAATTTATTTTGCAATGTGGTGCCTTGGAACTACTTCATATACTTCTACTCATCAGCACTAGTAATTTTACACAACAACTTTACCCCATTTTGCACTAGTTCTTGCTATTCTAGTAATTATACTAGTAGCTTTTAGACAATTATCGCCTATTCTCCTGCAGGGTATATTTACATAGATATATATGAATATATACATACATATATCTGTATAGTATATAATATATGTATATCATGCAGAGATAACCAATTGACTACCGCCTATGACATGCCTATGTTAAAATAGTGAGTCGGTTACAAGGAAACAAGTCACTGAATCAACCAGATGTGGTTATTAAAAAACCAGTTTGAAGTTACTTACAAATGGGTTTGAGTTCCTATAGGGAAGCGAAGCACGATGGATGTATTGAGGTACGTGTATATAAGTGTTTTTAAGCGATGTCGCGAAGACTTCTTGTTTGTAGCAAAAACTCAAAAGAAGTAGTGTTGGTGGGTTTATGCTTGATATTTTGCATATTGTACGTTTGAGTGTGTGTGTGCGTGTGTGTAAGATGTAGATGGTAAGCTACGAGGGTGGATCAATAAGTTCGTGACTTTTCGAACTTCCCTCGTACTTATATGAAATGCAACACCGTTCCCATCAAGTACCACCTGTTAATAGACTACTATCAAATTTTGGGCAAGTGTCGTCATTTACTTTGCGTTTAACAGCTGTTCAAAATATACAACCTCGTGTATTTTTCTAAAAATGGAAAAAAGTGATTTTCGAGTGCTCATTAAACATTATTTTTTGCGAAAAAAAAACCGTCATTCAAATCAAACAAATGATCGATAAATACTATGGGGACTCTGCACCATCGATTTCAATGGTAAAAAAAGTGGTTTACTGACGCTGAACGTTCTGGACGGCCGATTGAGGTCAGTACACCCGAAAAAATGCACGATATAGTGTTGGCCGATCGAAGAGTAAAAGTGCGTGAGATAGGCATTTCATATAGCACTGATCAGCCATACGCCATATTCTCCGTACTTAGGCCCTAGTAACTACTTCCTATTTCCAAACCTAAAGAAATGGCTCGGTGGAAAGAGATTTAGCTCCAACGATGAAATTATTGACCAAACAAATGCCCATTTTAAGGAACTCGAAAAATAATATGTTTTGGAAGAGATACAAAAACTGGAAATGTTGGACTAAGTGTATTAAATTAAAAAGAGATTATGTTCAAAAATAATTTTTGTTTGTAAAACAAAAACTGTGTTTCATTCAAAAAGTCAAGGATTTATTGATCCGTCCTCGTTTTATGTGTTTAAAGGTGGTTTTTTAAAGCAAGCGCACACAACTAATGTCAAGGCATGTGTGTGCGTTTGCATGTAAGAAGAAAAATAATAGATCATATACCCAACACGTGTACATATGTACATGCATGACGTTTGTATACGCTCCCAAAATTTTCCATCACAAAGTATTGTCTTCTTTACTCCTATACCTGCAATAACTGAAACAAATGTCTTGCCAACAATGTTGTTTAGCATTTATTTTATAAGATTTCTCTGTAGTAAAACATTTGAAAAATCCCTCATGTCTTAAAAGTTCTTGTAAGTGGTCTTATGCAGGGGTCTAGTACGAATATAAAGTACTTTGAATATTATTAAAATAAATCTTGGCTGCATTGTTGCACAAAAGATGCAGCCACCACTCATACTCACTTGTGTATGAGTATGTGTGTAGCAGTAAAATAAATTCATTCCCACATAAATAAATTTTAATGTAAAATGTACAAGTTAATACAAGAGACCAGGTGTACACTTTGCCAGCATTTGAAGTGTGCTAAAGAACACCTTTATGCCACATACAAATGAACTTTAAACACACACACATATACCCGCACACACACATATACATGCATACAAACATAAAAACATTTGCAAAAATATATTCCTCCACAAGAGCCGTACATATTAGAAGGCACTAAGCCAGCCACACTTTATAAATTGTTTTAAGAGTTTAACAACAGATACTTAAACTTGTTTCATGTCCTCCAAAAATATCCGTTTCCTGCTTGCGCTGCCAACTCTCAACTCAACTAAATGTCACAACAAACTCTCTTCTTTTGCTATTGTTTTCTTTGCTACCGCTGTTGTGTTCCCTATTTTCGTTGGTTGGCTGCTGGGTAAGTGGGTTTTGAGCACTTTTATTTTCATTTACTTGTTAAATTCGTGTTTTGTGTCATATTGGTAAGAGTAAATATATATATATATATATATATATATATATATATATATATGTGTGTGTGTGTGTGTGTGTGTGTGTGTGTGTGTGTGTGTGTGTGTGTGTGCAGAGTATGTTTGTATATATTGTTAATATATTTGAAATTTTTGTTATTTCTGGTGCAAATGCAGCTTGTTTTTGACAACAATGCATAAAAAGTTATAAATTTATTTCTTTTTTCAAAAGAGTTTTAATTCCTCAGTTGAAAATGTGCAACGAAACTGCTTTAACAATGGAAAACTTTTTTGTTTCTAAATATTTTGTTTCACTATAGTTTTTGGAAAAACTTAAAGTTTCCCTGAAAGAGAAATGCCCAAACAAAAACATTAACTAGAAATTGTTTCTCAATTTTTCTTGTACAAAAAAAAAATCTGAGTAATTAGATGCACAACAAAGTTTTCTTTTTCTGTGAAATAAAAAAAAATAACAAGAGTACCTGCTTCATAAATTATTTATATTGCCCACTGTACGAGTGTGTTGCTTGTAAAACTTTGTTGTTTTTTATAGTTTTAATGGAAAAAGTGAAATACATAATAATAAATTATAATAATAGTTTGGACAGGCCGTATCATATTTATGCCTCATTGAAAAATAGAGAGGAGAAAGTTTTTTTTTTATATTAAAAAGAAAAATTAAAAAAATAAAACCTGTTTCGCAATAACGAAAAAAAAATACGTTCCACTGAAAATTTTTATTGAAAACAACAATAAAATATTAAAATTTTTGAAAATTGTAAATCGAAAGTTCTCTTACGATATCCTGAAACAGGCAATTAATTTAATGTTCGAACTTATATTTGTTTCTTTGTTGGGTTTAATAAGGTTTAAGGTTCTAATTTTTGAGGAAGCCAAATTACATTTAATAATCTTTAAGCAACAAATTATAACAAAGACTATTATAATTATTCGGAAAAACACTAGCAGAATGGAACAATATGTTGGTTTTAATCATCAGCGCCTGCACTAGCAGAACGAAACAACATGTTGTCTCTCATCATCAGCATACTTGTCTGTGGTCTACTATGTGTGGTCTCAGTTAATGCAAATTTCATCCTTAATGCACTATGGATATATACACAATATTATTGAGTACTTCATTTGATATTATTATTGCAGTTTCACTCCACACTATTCAATAAATTGCACAATATTATAAAAAAAATATGGCGCAATTTTTCTTAAAATAAATCGTTAGCTAAAATGCAAAACGGAGTAACTAACAAAAATAAAATTTTAAAGGAGAAGTAATCAACTAAACATAAAACTAAACAAACTTGTAGTTAAGTTCCCTTGTTTTTTTAGGGTTCCATACACCAAAGGTAAAAAGGAAACCTATTGTTATCGCTACGCTGTCCGTCTGTCTGTCCGTCTGTCTGTCACAGGCTATTTTCTCGAGAACCGTAAAAGCTACGGACATATACATGACAGTTAAAAATTAAAGGATGTTCCAAAACGAGCAACGAAAAATTTTAAAATCCCATCTAATATACATACAATTGTATGTACATATCAGAGTACAGAATGAAACCATTCGCATTTGCTAACATTTCATAAATTCGTTGCTTTCGCCATGCATTTATTCGACAACAATAACAAATGTAATTGCTATGATACAATTTGTTACGATTTGTTGATTGCTCGTACGCACTCTGTTATTACAATGTCGTTATGACACAAGCAGTGAAATGAAATGATGCAGCATGAATGAATGGATTTCTTTCATACCATTCACTCAGTATTCGCTGATTCTTTGTATATCACGTTTAAATAACAAGTCTATTTTACGTGATTTTAATGGTTAGAAATAAAAAAAATGCAGCGTGAGGGTGAGATTTTAGAAAAAATAGATGCCGATATTTACAGTGTTAAAAAATAAGAAAATATAAAAACTAAAATTTGGAAAAAGTAAAATAGATCTGAAATGTATTTCAAATAACCGTTTTATATAAAATTTTACATAAATGCATTTCAAATCTATATCGTGTTTTATTAATACTAATGTAAGAGTTTTATACAAGCACAAAATAAAAAGACTACGTTGTGTTCAATCACAGTAAAAAGTATTCGCACCATTCACTGAGTATTCGTTACTTTTGACAAGACCAGTGAACATTTATATAAAACAAGCAATGCACGCAATAAAATTCGAGGCACTCATCTCTTTCGATTGTGCCATGCTTGGTACATATGTACATATATTGATACTTGAAATTTGTAAAGTTAGTGTATTTTTATACAGACTACAACAATTAACACTAAAATTTAAAAAAAATCAAATTTAAAGGGTTTTCTATCAGTGAATGTAATTTTGACTATGTAATTTTGACAACTCAATGTATCTTGGAAACCGTAAGAGGCAAACTATTGAATTTTTCAAAAATGGTAAAACTAAAAAATCCCAAAATTGCGATTTTATAGCCAAACCGGAAAAAAATCGCCAAAAGATGGAAAAAAATTGCCAAAACCAAAAAAAAGCAACAAATAAAAAAAATTCTAATACTAAATTTAATCGCCGAAAACCGGAAAAATCACCAAAGTGAAAAAATCGGCAACATGAAAATAAAAATCTTCATACGAAAAAATTGCCAAAATGAAGAAAACGCCAACAAGCGAAAAAAATGCCTAATATTTATAAAGGCTAAAGTCCGTACAGTATTACATATCTAGTGTCCAAACGGAACCCTTCGTGTGCGAGTCAAAGTCGCACTTTACTGAATTTATTATTAATAATAATAATTGTCAAGACATGTAGTTTAAAGGCATTAAATACCCGACTTTTTCTTTGTTAGTTAAGTATTTTTTCATATTAGCTAAAGATATGTAAAAGTAAACAAAAGTTACACACAGTTGTACGTTCAAGAAATTTTAAACTTAACTTTTCGTAATGCACCCTAGATACAAACAAAATCTTAAAACAAATTAAATAATTTTTAATTAAGTAATTTAAAAAATATAAATATATGAGTAACGTTGCGCAATAGAAATGAAAAGACAATAATTCTTCTAATTTTTTTACATATTTTTGTTATAATTTTCTCTAATCTTATTAAGCTTAAGGTCTCTTGATTTTGTAATTAAATTTTGTATTTCGCCACTCCTTTGTGTGGCTTCTTCAGGAAAAACACAATAAGCACACTGGCAATTTTATTGCACATTATTAATTATTGCACAATAATATTGCATAAATTATTGCACAATAATATTGCAAAGATATGGGTAATTTTAAGCTTGGTACTTATATAACAAAAATTTTCATGAATTTTTCATGAAAAAATGCTGCAGAAGCAACATTTTGAAATATTAAAGTCTTCCCACTGTGCGACGTATTAGACACAGAGAGAGAGAGAGAGAGAGCTGCTAAGCAAAAGTTTAAAATTTTCCGAATTGTGTAATCATGAAATGTATTTTTGTACTCTGTGTTTATTATTTTTTTATTATAGAAAAAATTACTTTCCAAACACTTAATTAATGCCAGATATAATTACATTTCAAATAAATGTTCAACATAAACTCTCTGCTTTTGTCTCCAGCATTTCCCTCGTTAGGTAAAAGTATAGATAGAAAATGTTCATCAAATGCATATAAAAGTTTGTTAACAAATACACTCACGTATACATACACACATATGTGTTTACATACATACACATAATTATATGTGCATGTGTTTTTGCTTACATATATTTACTATCAGAGATAAATTGAATGAAAATATTTATATTAAGTGCCATAAGAGAGAAATGAAATGGGGCTAATGGACTAATGGCAAAAATGTACATAAATATATGTACATAGTTGCCAAAACATATATACATACTCGTACATACATACATATGTACATATTTTGCATAACTTCTAAAAAAAAGAAATATAAATTAAAGTGATATGCTTCTCAAGCACATTTTCAAATGTTTAATTGGATATAGTGCTTAAGTCATGCAAAAGCTCTTCTTTCCTCACATGTGGATCGTCTTAACTTTTTGGAATTTCTTTTTTTAACCAACAAATAAATTAGCTTTTATGCCAATTATATTGGTATGCACCACTTGAATGAAACATACTTGTTTTAAAAGTTTAACTTTTTTTTTGGCAATTCCTTTTCAATTTTATTATAGTAATGTTATAATAAAGGCTTTCTTTCTTGTAGTGGAATGCTCTTGTGCGTACACATTCTACTGCAATAAAATATATGAAAATACAAAAATTATTTTGCAAATTGTACTATAATTGACTTCTTTTATATGCAGTAATCATATAGTACATAGTTTTTATTAAAGATAAGTAATACTCAGGCAATTTATTTAACTAGCAACGGACATACTTATGTTTATGTGTTACCTTTTTTAGGAAAGGGATAGTGATAGAGAAGACAAATGATGAAGGCAGTTGTTGCAAAGCCTCTGATGCCAATAAGGCGTAGGCGTATTGTAGTCAACATGCTCACTAATTCAGCCAATGCCACCATTGATTTACTTGGCTGCTTGTTAACTACAATTAATTAAATAGAATCATGAGGTTCAGCTTTGATACAACTCATTCCTCCTATTTTTATCCCCCCCATAATTTTTCCCCTTCAATCCTAATTATTGAACTTAAATGGTAAGGAGTCCTCATCGAGGTCACTTCATATGAGAAGCTTGAAAGTTTTCAAATAAAAGCTTTTTGAGGTATATAGTTGCAAAAAGTGCAGACGGAATGACTCGCTCACCAATATTAACCGGTGGGAGGGCCACGCCCTTAAAACTTGAAATTGAGAACTAAAATTAAAGCGTTCAGCTCAAGCTACTCGACCTATTTCATTGAAATTTTTCATCCATAGTTATTACATTCATGCACGTGACCACACCCATAAAATTTTAGCCTTCTGTTTCATGTACTTCGACCTACCAGATTTTATTTTATAGTCTATGTATTTCTCATTGGCTGATTCTTATCAAAAATAAACATTGCATGAATCACATAAAAAAGTGCATGCCACAGCAAAGTTATGAATTAAAAAAGTGGGCGGGGGTTCACTGCCAAAAAAATTTAAAGTTATATTTTGCGCTAGAGAGCTCGAATTCCCCACACAGGTACTTGACTAGGTGAATAATGAACTAAAATCTGAAAACCTGGAGGTCCATGCCCATAAGAATTCGTCGTTGTATTTTATGGCAGAGAGCTGAAATCTGGTACACAAGTAGACATAGAAAAGACACTAAGTAGAAAAATTGGAAAATCGAAAATTTTCAACCATTGCCCAAATCGTTGCATCCGTGAATATACAACTCGTCACGTAAAATATCTTTTTTTTTTTTTTTTTGAGATATAACTGAATGTACGAATTTTACGAAAATTACATTTGCAATTTTTGTTGCAGAACCTTTTTTTGTTTTGATAAAAAAGAGCAAGACAGGAACACAAAATATATATTTTTCTATTTCAAACACTCGCCTACATATTCAAGAATTGCTGCAACAAAAATTGTAAGTCTGGACCGGAACTTCGTAAACTCAAATTTCAGTGAATAAGCTATACATATTTTTTAAAGTTTTTTATGTTCCAAAGACTAATTAAATATTATACATTGAATCCGAAAGACAAAACAAAGTAAGGGCAAAGTTCATGAATGAACAACAACAACAAGAAAAACTTACTCCCTAATTACGCGGAAGACAAATCAACATCCAAGCAGTTATGGCATCCAAATATTTTAAGTTTAGTTCATCCAGAGGGTATATAATCTGTAATTCGAAATGAAAGCAAATGCTTTCGAACTGTAATGTTGTTATAAAACAAACTCGAATACATTTGCTGTCGTTTCGAAGTAGAGAGTAGACCCTCAGGATACATAAAAAAGTCACTTCGTTCAAAAACATCTTTCAAATCATACGCTGTCTTCGACAGGGTTTAACAGGGCATTGCTCTGAGCCCTCAGCTGCACCTGTATTATTTTCTCATCTTCCTCGCTATCACTTGAACTAAAATAAAATAATAATCCCGGCTCCATATTTACACTTTTAATTACATTTTGTAATTATTTTGAAAAATATTGAATCTATTGTGAATTTAATGTACTCGTACTATTCACAGTGTTGTTGCAAGTTAAAAACTATTGTGAATTTTAAGGAATTGCAATCGTATGTCATTATGCTACGATTCAGATGGCTGGGACACAACCTTTAAGCTCAGATTTTTAATTAAGGGCCAAACCCACGATGTCGACAACGTTCGACTTGTCGCACACTTACATTCAAAACAAAAACAAATTTTAATATTTTGTTGTTGTTTCACATGTAAGTGTGCGACAAGTCGAACGTTGTCGATATCGTGGGTCAGACCTTAAATCTTAGAAAATATTTCAATTAATTTTTTAATTTAATATTTTAAAAAACATCAACTTTTAGTTAATAAAAAAAATATAAATAAAATATTACATATTAATAATTGAAAAAATCAAAAAAAAATCAATTAAAATTGATAAGTTAGTATACTACAAATTCCGTGATTGGTTGAAAACTAATAAATTTATTAATTAAATCTGCTTTTTTAATTTAATCTTGTTTTTACTTGTGATGAGTAAAAGAGAAAATTAGAACTTTATATTTATTTTAAACTTATTTTTATATTTACCTCTTTAGCTACACATACGATACACAAAATTATTGAAGAAGAAATTAATTTAACATTTGCAAACAACTCTTTAAGTGCTTATAAACACCAAAGCAAACTTGAAAATTCAATTAAATTCAACTTTGTTGTGTAAGTATATCTCTTCGGCTAATGGCAGTTGACATTATGTTAAGCATACTTTTAGGTGTGAGAAAAAGAAATTTAGCAACTTTAACGAATCTCTAAAACATTACGTTAGTGGTAAAATGTGCACTTTACAACTTTCAATTTAGCAACATACGCTCCCACACACAAATGCACGCTCTACAGTACTTGCAAGACTGTATATAACTGTGTGTGCGTGTGTGAGTGTATGTATGTGTGTGCGTGTAATGTCTGAAAATTCTGTTAATATCAACACTATACATTTCCATTAAAACTTAATACAAGGCAAGAATTGCTATTTTATGCACTTTCAAAATTCAAAACTCATTTAAAAGTTTTTGCGATACATAAACAAAATTTAGAGCCATTTATAAAAACATTTTAATACTACGAGTGTGTGCATGCAAGTACATACACACAACATACATACATATGTATGTATGTAGATATATATCTATGTACTCGTATGTATGCATTCACTCGCATATAGTCTAGGAGAAAAACTATTATTTTTGGTGTTTTATCAGCCTTGACAAGCTCTAATCTGGCAAAAATTTTGCTTGCTTTGTAATCTGCACATCACTAGTGAAATTAATTTTCAAAATTGAATTTAATCTTTTAGAAAAACGCATCGATTACTTTGAGAAAAAATATTAGAGTGAGTCCGATTGATACCGATTTTTACCGAAGCCTAAACTTTTAGACCATGACGTATCTGAATCCTCAAGTTAAATTTTTTTGAAGGCTGTTACTAATACCGAGTCCACACTATGGCATTTTGTGACACCGCAATAGTGTTTACTAGTGGCGACACTTGTCATTTCCCATATTTTTCTGTGTGTGGCATTGCTTTCCACATAAAAAACCTTAAGAGCCCAATTCACAATATTGTGCAAATGGTCTAGCATCGTGACATGTGCAAAATAGTGTAGTATATTGGTACTCACCACTAAGAATTGTTAAGTGGTAAGTATCAATATGTATACCATTTTGTACAAGATTGTGAATATGGCTAATGTGAATAACATTACACACATTTTGAAAATGACAACACAAGAAATGCCAGAAGTGTAATCGCCATAAGTTTTGTCTAAATTTGACCTTGCCATATGAATCGTTTGTGGAACATACAACAACAAGCATATGAAGGGTTTTTTAAAATGAAAGTAATTGTAGCATAGTTTCAAGCGCTAATTAATATTGCTTTTATAACAAATTTTTCGTATGAAATAATAAAATTTTAACAAAGTATTAAACAGAAAAAAAAACTAATTTTCCAATTGAAATATAAAATTCTCTATATGAAATATTAATTTGTTTAATTTAAGTCTTTCGAGTAAATTTTGTAAGTTCAAATGCAAAAATTTTGTAATAATTTGTTTGAAAAAAGATTCTGATTTTTTCAATCAACAAATTGTTTCATTCAAAAAGAATTTTTTAATGCAATTAATAAGCAAATAAAACAAAGAACTCTTCTGTACTGTATGGAATTTCCATATTTGAATCGAAATCTTTTCTACAAAATCTTTTTAGAAATTTTACTTTAAATTGAATGAATTAGAATTTTTCATTCCATACAGTTTTTTGTTGCATGAAATAAACAAACAAACAAACATTAAAACCCTGTTTCTATTTACAACCCAGATGGACAGCTTGAGTATAAAATTTATATGGAAAGCACTCACATATTTTGGAGTGATTTTCATACAAATTTTCTAGACGAGTCGTCTGCCTGACTGGTAGACACTCCACGTAAGGTAATGAAACAATAAAAAATATTTACTGAAACTAAATTTTATTTCAAAAAAACTTATGTTTTACAAATTTTTTGGGCATAATTTTTTCTGTGTAGGGTTTATACAAAAATATGTATCAGTGCAAAAAGAATATGTGAATTGTTTTGATTCATTTGAGTTTGTTCAAAGATTTTTTATAATGGATGCTCAAATTTACCATCACTAATTTATAACAGCCTTTATTATATTTTCTTTAATAAACATGTATACGTACAACTTTTAGCGCAATAAAACCATACAAAACCCCACTGGAAAGTCATCGAACCAGCGATATGTAAAGGTCCCTCAACCAGGAATGCCCATACAATATCGCAGAGGCCCCTAGGCTGTAAATTTTTTTCCTTTCGTTTGAGTGAGAAAGAGCGAGAAAGCCTTAATAGAAATATTTTACATGGTTACAGTTTTTTCAGTCAAACTTGCAGCTGCTTCATATAAATTTCTAATCTTTGGAAAAAATTTTGTTTTTAACATGAGTAAAAAGTGGTAATGGCTTTGTCGTTATTATACTAAGATGAGTGTAAGATAAGTACCATGAAATAAGTCCCAAATGAAATAACTCCCATTGAAATAACTCCCAATGAAATAACTCCCAACCAAAATAAATTAAGTCCCAACCAAAAAAAAATTAAATAACTTCCAATTGTTCAAATGAAATAGCTCTTAATAATTGAAACTTATTTCATTAAAAACGAAATAGCTTCCAATGGAATAAGACCCAAAAAATTAGATATTTCCCAAAAATTAAATAACTCTGAATCGAAATAGTCACAATAAAAATTAAGTAGCCTGTGATGAAATAAATCCTAAGAAAAATGAAATAACTAGCGAGATAACTAGCCATTACCTTTGAATTTTCTCCTTAACCTGCATCTCTATCTAAGAAACATTTGTAGGCTGTGCCGTATAGGGAAGCGCTATGGTGGAGAAAATTTTTTTGTCCGGCCGAAGGCCGGCCTTGCAAGAATCCTTTAGTAAGCCGCGCCGTGTTGTGCGAAATAATAAGGTGAAGAAAATCCCTAAGTTCAGCCGAAGGACGGCTATGCAAAAAACCTTTAGTAAGCGGCTCCGTCTCGGGAAATACATACCATAGTGGAGAACATCTTTGATCCCGGCCGAAAGCGCAAAACATACTAAATTGACACCACCGCCTACTATAGGTTTCTAAAAATGAAATGACCCCCAAATAAAAATGAAATAACTCCCAATGAAAAATTAAACAATTCCCAATCGAGACATCAAAGAATTCCTAATGGCAGAAGAAAATTAAATAAGTTCCAACAGTTTTTTCGTTGGAAGTTATTTCATATGAAATAAATCCCAACCAGAAAAAATTAAATAATTCCCAATGCATTGGGACTTATTTTACAATTAAATAAGGCCCAATTTTGTGTGGAAAAATCATTGGGAGTTATTTCATTTATTTTTTGGGAGTTATTTCTTTTGGGACTTATTTCATGGTACCTGTAAGATAAGCATGAGAAGTATTTTGAACAAAAATATTTTCCTGTGTCTTACTGCAACTTTATTTTCGACATGTTTAAATTATTTAGCAATTATATTATTATTATTAATTTTAATAATAATAATATTAATATTAAATAAAATTGGTTTAAATTAAGCCATTTTTAATTACAAATTTTTTTCTTAAATAGACTTTATTACAAATTTTCACCATTCGGTAGTATGGAAATGGTTTTTTTTATGTTTAAATATGTATGCTTAAATGCCAGAGTGACTGACAATTGGTTTAAAATAGTTTTTCAAAATGCTGCACCACAGTTGCAGAAGTGGTTAATATAAAACTCAACTGTATGCCAGACAGCAAGATAAAAAGCATTTATTTTTCAAAGTGACAATTTGTTGACAATTTGAGTGTCATGAACTTTTCCATTTAGTTTTGTTTTGTTTTTTGTCCTAGTACTCGTATATCTACTCTATAATATTATTCCTCCTTTGTTTTTTTTTTTCGAATGAACAAAGTAAATATTATTGCAAATCAATGATAAATATCTTCATTATACGTTAAAAGTTGTTAAATATATTTTCGTTTTTTTTTCCAAAAACTTTTCCTCTGTGACATTTTACTTCGAGTCACTATTCAAACATAGTTGGCAAAATTAAATGGGGAAAAACTTTATTGAAAACTTCTATAAATGCAAAATAAGTATCGAGCAGCTAAACAGATGAAATTGTAATGTGCTTACACAGTTTTTTTTTTTTTGCAATGAAGTCAAATTATATTTGCACAAAGATGTTAATTTGCTTTATGAAGTCAATGAAAAAGGGTTTTAGATTGATCGGGTTGCTGCTTAACTTTAAAATAGTTTGGTTTTTAGTCATTAATATTAATACTAGTAAATATTTGATTTTTCAGCAATCAATTAGTTATTTGTTAGTAAAACATATGTGTAATATATGTATATAAATAAGCTAATAATATTTATTAAATAAATTAGACTTTTACCTAAAATGACCAACTGAACGAGTTCAACCCAAATATAATGAATAAAACGTAGATTTGTGTCTAGAGATGGACGCGTGTCGATACTGCACAACACGCACGAAATATTAGTGGTATGATATTGAAGATCAGAAAATTTCATCGATTTTTTTCAAGAGTCGCTTTTCAAACTATGCCAGCTGATACTATCTGCCACCACAACTGATACTGTCGGTTTACGTACAGAACTTTAAGTTTCAGAGGCCCATACAATATAAACAAATATGAAGATACAAAATAAATTTTTTTCTCTACTGGAAATTCCTTCATACATATTTTACATCTTTGAAATTTATTTGCTGTTGATTCAGCTTTGTCTATACGCATTTCATTGATGCTTTAACAAATAGTCAGTAGACTCCAACCACACATTTTGAATAGTCACAAACCTCTTATCTTATGCACAGACTTTCAAGAACTATTTGAGAATTCACAAATATTTTTGAAAATCACAAAAGAAAAATAAGCATACTAACGACGTGTTTCTCTTGTCAATTTAGCTCAACACGAAACGAAACAAACACGCACGAAATCAGATTTTTTGTCACGAACACTTCGTGCTGAGTCGTGCGTGCTCGTGTCATGGAAAAAAACACGACACACAACCATCTCTACTTGGATCGAACTCATTCGGTAGCTCGTTTTTGACAAAGACTTTTGATCAAACCCATTTAAATTACATGTGTTCATCGGCTTTAGTCAAAACTGAACTCATTCAGTCGGTCATTTTAGATACAAACATATGATCAAACCCATTAGACTTGTATTGAACTCTTCCAGTAGCCCGTTTTGATACAAACCTAAAATCAGCCACATGTAATTTGATTCGATTTTAGTCGAAATCGTTCATGTAATTTAAATATGTTTTATCACAGGTTTGTGTCAAAAACGATCGACCGAACGAGTTCGATCCAGTACTATGTTTGAATAAAGTTTTGCGCTTAAAGCAAGCAACTGAAAGAGTTCCATACAAGTCTTACTAAAATCCATGTAATTGAAATGGGTTCGTTTCAAAAATGAGCTGATGAACGAGTTCGACTCAAGTCTAATTAATTAATTACATGGGTTTGATCTTAGGTTTGTTTCTAAAATAGAGCTGGGTCCAATTCGTTCAGTCGTTCTAAAATGAACGACTTAACGAGTTCGACCCAGTTCTAAATGATTAACTGAACGAGTTCAACCCAATTAACATTTCATTAGAATCCCTTGTGTCATCCATATTCTTAGCACTTATAATTAAATTTATATTTTATCCGTATTCCAGTTTCAAAGATGAATCATCAATTGAAGCATTTGAGGATGAACATTTTAAACTTTATAATATACAACAGCAACAGCAAATACACAAAGAACTACAACAACAACAACAACAACGTCATCATCAAGATCACAAGCAACTACCTCAAACAAGAAATAAACGTTTAGAAAAATTAAAAAAACTAAAGTTACGAGAAATACAATCACTTGCATTAGAAGGTGGCGACACTGGTCGTGGCTATTGTTCATGCGATGAACAGTGGACTGGATCAACAACATCATCTGGCTCCTCACCAGCATCCCTGTCGCCCACACTATTTTCAAATCCAGCACAGCAACAACAACAGCCAACAACTGAACAGGAAGCAAGCCAATGCCAATTAAATCTACAAAACTCTTTGGGAGACACATTACTATCATCAACAAGTACTTCGCCAACATCATCAAACGGAACACTTTTAATGAAGAAGACAGCATCATTGGCAGCGATAGCATCAACAACAATAGCGACAATGGCTAACAAGAACATTGAAGTGCAAGAAAAGAGTTCCGAGCACGGAAGTGCAACAAATGAAGCGACCGGAGGAAGCGGATACAACAAGACAAACAAACAATGCAGTGGTTCAGTGGCAATGATGAAAACGAGCCTACTAAAACAACACCATCAACAACAACAACAACTGCAACTACAAGAGCCGCATCAGCAACAACAACAGCAACAGCACAATGAATGTGATAAAATAAGCTTGCTGGTGGTGGGGGAAAATATTAATGAGTGCAACAACTTGACCGACTTCGGCAGTAACACAAAAACCATAACACTACGCCGCAACCCCATACAACAGCGTCTGAAACAACAACATCATGTACGTTTTTCAGATGAAAAAAATTTCTCTGATTAGTTACAAATAGGAAACGATGTATTGTTTTTATTCCCCCCGCCCCCAACCCCTCACCCGTTTCTTTTAAGACTTTGTAATGGAAGCTTTGTACTTTTTGCAGGTGCTGGAGTATTTTAATTTTTCTGACAACAACTTCATATAAACTTTTATTATTATTTATTTTATTTTTATTATAAACACAAAACAAACAAACCATAAACATTTTAATGATTCAGTTACGTTGTGTGTGCTTCTGTTGTATAATTATCTAGTTGCGAACACTAAAATAAAACATAGTCTTCTTTGATCAAAAATATTGTATTAAAATATGTAAAGCACACAGAAGAATTGTGTAAAACAGTGCAGAGGAATCTGATTACAATAGTTATGGAATAAACATAGAATTGCGGCAACAAAAATCCATATTACTTTAAAACTTTTATTTGTACATACATACATTTTTGAAAAAAAAAATATAACAAGAAATCATTACAAAAAAATGTAAATCATCAACTATTTCAGAAAAAAGTTTTGTTTTTTTACTATCATATTTATTTTTTATGTAAAATACTTTGCAAAAAAATGTTTGGAGGTCAAGTAGCAAAATTTTGAATTAGTTTATTATTAAGTCATACAAAAGAAAAAGATAACACTTGTAAAGTATTTTGTTATTAGACTTTTTAGACTTCTCTTAACCTTCCAGACAATTTTTGAAAAATTGGCGCCTTCAATTCATGCTATTCGGAGCTTAATGCTAGTAACACAACTGGGACAAACGATGAATTTCGCCGCATCAGGACAAATTCGTCGGTAAAAATTCGCAGTGTAATTTCTACGACAAACTGAGGTGAAGTGAGGTGAGTATACCTCATATGAATATGCCTTGGTATACTCGGCTCAATTCACTTTGAAAAATGTATACTTTTGTTGTCACAAAATTGTGCTGAAAAATATAAGTTGAAATGTAAAGGATATTCAAATTACAAGCTGCCAAAATAGTCACATGAGCAGTTGAGATCATCTAATATGAATTCGGCTTGTATACAAATATCTAGGCAAATCCATTTTAGGTGGTGTGAACTGTTTGAATATCCCTTGGAGCACTTTGATGCTATAAGAACTATCTCTCTAAAATAATTTAGCAAGGCCACGGCCATCGTACGCTGCAAAACATATTCAAACACTAGCGAAAAAGAACTATTTCAGTTTTTAGTTTTATTTCAATTTCCATTTAACCTTACAATTTATTTCTTTTAATTTTATTACAAAATAGCTAATACGGTTTAACCGTTTCCTTCTTTTTTTGAACAAATGGAAATGTGCATTTCATCTAATGTTACCATTTCTTTTAAAACTTTATCGAGAAGTCATTAAAGATGCAGTGCATCACAAAAAATACATTAAAAAAATTAAATCATACAACTCTTAGACTGCACCTATTAAACTATGATTAACTAATAAAAATAATTACAAAATATAACTTTTTTTATAATACTGTAAATAGTATGTACTAGAGTAAATTGTAAGTTAAAAATTAAATTGTGAGTTTTTAGTAATTGTCAATGTAAAAATTTGATACTAGATGTAGGAAATTCCAAATAATAAAACAATACCACAAATAATATTTTAAATATTTTTAAAATAGATAATGTACTAAAAAGTCAAATAAAAAATATCTGAATAAATATTTCAAAAGAAATACCAACAAGCTAATTTACCCACAAAGAATTAACATGAGCCATTTTTAAATTAAACAATTTTGTAAATAATTATGAATGGTACTTCCTGATATCGTAATTTCATATGCATGTAGTCTTTGATTGGTCAAAAAATATTTCTCCAATCAATTCATTTAATTAAAAAACACAAATCAATTAAAAATTTAATTGTAACAATTAAACTTTTTAATTATGTACTTCAATTCTTGAAAAAAAGTTGACTCAATTAAACTTTTAATTATACTTTTAATCAATTGAATTTTTAATTAAAAGTTTAATTCATTCAATTACATTTTTAATTGATGATTTGTATTTGTTTTCTTTTTCAAATACAGGTGTTAATTGTAGAAAAAATGTTTTATGTGTATTGTATGATCAATTGTAAATAGATAATTTGTAAATTATTATTAAATATTACATAAAAAAAATATGTATCATGGCAAGAGAGGCAACATCAATGAAACCAAAACTTACTCAACCACATCTTTACGTACATATATAGTACATACATACATATACATATGTATACATAAGATATAACTTTAATAAAATTTAGATAATAGGAAAATTGTTTAAAAAACTAAACAATGTTCAACATAAAAAACAGCACACAGAAATTCCAAAGATTTTCTGTCGCATAATAAATAACTGAACTGCAAAGATACATAAAATATATAGGAAATAAATAAAAACAATAATGTTTTTTACTTAAGCTAATTTCTTTTTCAAATGAATGTAAATTTATGTTAATTTTTTTTTTATTTTACATATTTATCAAGAAAACGTAAATAAATGCTCAATTGTTTTATATTGTCTAAATGATAATCTTTTTGCATCTACTAGGTAAATATAGTTAAAGTGAAAAACACATAAGAAAGCGTTAAATATATACATAAAATTCATACATACATATATAAAATGTAGAGAAGTAAGTTATATTAATAAAAGTTATAGTTAATAATGAAATTAAAAAACTAATGAAACGAAAAAGATATATAAGAATTGAAATAGCAAAAAATAAAACGAATAACTAAACTAATAAATAAAATGTAGAGTATTTTATTTACATAGGGTATGGGAAATCCTGCAAGCGTGGCTGGAAGTATAAAGGTGAATAATGATTATCACCACCCTTCATTAGTTCTCGTATCGAAAAATTATGGTGAAATTCAGCAAAATGCATAGATATGTAGATGTCTTTGCTAAAAATAAAAATACATACGTGTTTGTATATATGTATATGTCTTTGCTAAAAATGCGCGGGTCTTTACTAAATACATTCATAGCAGTAATGGGAAATGTGGCAAAATTATGCCATTTTTGGCACTATTGGATGTTAGCTGGCACTGTGGCACTCTCGCTCCTTTTCTGGCACTTTTTGTCTATTCCAGCCATAACCTCCAAAAAAGCTTAAGCGTTTCGTTTTTACGAAAATCGATTAATTGCGATCGTAACTAATCGATTTTTGTCAAATAATGAAGCCCGAAATTCATTTGTTTAAACTTTTGGGCGGTTATGACTGGCATTAATTTTGCAACTTTTTCCCCCCAATAAAAAGTATTCTTTTAGTATTTACGTTGTTAAGTATTGAAAACTTACGGCCCTTTTCACAACGTGCAATTAAAAGCTAACAGGGACTGCAACGGCTACTCTTGCATGAAGAACTTGCAGTTAAAGTTAATTTTAAGTATTAATCATACATTGTGAAAAGGGACGTTAGTAGGGTTTGAGGCTGACATTTGTTCGCTTATGATGGGGAAAAGTAATGGTGTTCAATGACCGGTGTTCAATATTTCTTCTCATTATTAAATGCTAAGTCAAAATGCAATGATAAAACTTATGTTCTCAAAATAACAAATGATATTAATGCCGAAACTGAAGATGTAAGAGTACATTAAATTTTTAGGAGGCTTTCTTTTTTATTTCGTCATTTGTGTCTACATTTTTTGAACAAAATATACATATGTATATTGATGATACCTATGTTGATAATATACATACATATGTATGTAGTTCTAAATTCTTTAAACCGAAAATTTTAAGCATAAAGTTGAAGAATTTAAAAGCAAAATAGTATTTTTTCTTTTTTTGACATATTGGAAAACTAAATATATCTTCAATATGGCTTTAGAAAATGCTATCAGTAGAGACATAAATAATACTGTACTGTTGTTACACAAATGTCTCCAAATTAAAGAAAACATACTGAAAACTTAAAAGTGAATACAGATCTATATCCTTATCTTAAGTGAGAGTGAGTTTTGGAAAGATATCGGAGACGTGAAAAATAATTTCAATATGATGGCATAACATGGCCAAATTCGATGATGAAAATGGTTTTCGGTTTTATGTTTAAAAGAACAAAAATTGTGCGGCTTAAGAAGTGTTTTCGACCTTCACCACATGTCTTCTCTATCACTATCCCTCTGTCTTCTAGGCATTCATTTCCTGAGTGTTACTTCTCTTAATTTTTTTTTTATATTTTGAAAATAGAGAAATAGTAGTTCCTTATTAATTACCTCCAATTTATTCACTGGAGCGATGTATCCTTTACAATCATGTTTTGTTCAATTATATAAAAGACTAGCTGAGGCCACTAAACGTTGCCTTGTGATCAACAATTTTATTTCCATCATATGTTTGTTGTATATATACATAAAAAGCATTTTCATAAAAATCAGTTCAGCAGTCACTTTAGCAGTCGGACAGATACACTGGAGGCTATCAAACAAAAAAAAATTTATTTTTATTTGCAGTACGTAAGCTATTGCTTCAATAGATCTCTTCTAAAATGATAATTCATATTTTCTAAGTATAGGAGGTTTGGCAACCGTCGACCCTGACTAAGGCACATTAGTTGAAGTTTACTTAGCCCATGTCCGTAAGGAGGTTCCATTCTTCATTTTTTTTAAAAACAAATTAAAATCGAGCCGGCAGTTTCGGAGATTACCTTTTACAAACATATAAACATGCAAACATAGTTAGTTCTATTTCTTGTAAATAAGTAGAAAGTATTAATAAATTATACATACATATTACACACCTGCGTAAAAGGTCTTTAAATGTAAATACGTCATGATTTTTAAATGTATTCACGTCGAATGTATTATACTAAACCAATAATAAATGCTGTCGTACTATAAGCGAAGCACGATGGATGTATTGGTGTACGTGTATATCAGTGTTAACAAGCGATGTCGCCAAGACAGCGTGTTTGTAATAAACACTCAAAAGAAGTACTGTCGATTAGTATATGCTTGTTATTTTTCATATTGTACGTTTGAGTGTGTGTGTAATATGTAGATGGTAAGCTATTATGTGATTAACCGCATACAACTAATGTTAATGCATGTGTGTGCCTTTGCATGTGCGCAGAAAAATAAAAGATCATACACACATACATGCATGACGTTTGTACACGCGCTCATGCTTAGAAAGAAGCAAGTATCACAAATTATTTCGTCACGAAGTGTTTTCTTCTTAGTCTTATATATACCTACAATACTCAAACAAATTTCTTGCAAACAGTGTTGTTAACGTTTGTTTTATAAGATTTCGCTGTAGTAAAGCATTTGAAAAATCCCTCATGTCTTGAAAGTTCTTATAAGATGTCTTATACAGGACACTAATACATATACAATGTACATATGTGTGTAAACCACTAATTTTGGAACGTGGTTTTTGTGATATTCATGGAATTTTCTAGCTATACACAATAATGTATCATTAAAGGACCATAGTATACCAAACGAACATCAAGTGCCAACATTTAAATTATATAAAAAGTGGTTTGGCACTATTAAAGTGATTTTGGCACTATTTAGAAACAGATTCGGCACGAAATCAAGATTTCCAATTCCCATCACTGATTCCTAGGTCTATAACGACGCTTATTTTTGTTGTTTGGAAGAGTAGAATCTTAAATTGGCAATACTCTATGTAATGTAAAATGTGAAAAGCCATTTACTGAAAGTTCTCCGGTTTGATGCAAGTAACAATTCTGATGACGCTTTTTACATGTCGATGTGCTGTAGGCTTTGGTTTTAAATTTACATTTAAATATCGTAGCAATATTTTATTTTTTTTTCACTTTACAAAAACCTTTTAAATCTTAAAACAATGTTATATTCTTCTTCTGAGAAAAGAGTCTGAGAAAAACTAAAAGCAAATTACATAAGCACATACAATCTTAATTGAAAAATAATTTCTTCTTCGTTATTGCTGTTATTATTGTAGCTTTGCTTCAAGCTATTTGTACATATTATTGCTTTATTTTAATTAAAATATTTCCGTCTCCTACGTCGGACAGTTGATAACATAATTTCACAAATGTCAAAATTAACAACCCCAAAAAATTATTATGTGCACACAATTTTCAAAAATACGGTCAATTTGTTTTTCGTCTGCTCTGTTTTTTCACACTAAAACTAAATCAACACATTATTATTATATTTTGTTATTTACTTTATTTCATATTTATACTCCTTCCTACCTTCTTCACTAAATTATTGCACTTGTCTTTTATCATAATAAACAAACATACACACTTACCTTTGACCAGTGCATACGAACATACGTAGCAGCAACCAAAGAACTTTATACTTTCAACAAAAATTTAAACACTTTTTTCATTACTAAATCCTTCTCGTAACAAGAAAACTTCATAACATTTTAATACTGTGACGGCTCAAATAATCTTTTAACACAATTTTATCTTTTCAGAAGCACTTATATTAATGTTTTTTCATGAATTTAACTCTGCAATTAAAACACTAACGAAAACTTGTATGCAACCGGTCAACAAATACTGCAATAATGGTTTTGGCGCAAAAGCTTACAGCGTTGCTTAAAGTATTTTAAGGTTCGGTTGTATTCTTTAGTATTAAAGCAGACAGAGTTGTAGTATAAATAATCCGTTAGATTTATTTTATTTTTTAAAAAATATTCATTTATGGAATATGTAATAAAACAATAACCTCATTAAATACATTAAATGGCTGCTTATTATAAATCAGTACAATATGTATTTGCAAATCATATGCATATTCTGTTTAATAAAGAAACATACACACCTTTAAAGCAGCTACGTCTAAAGGCTCAGTTAGCCGACTGTAATGTAATGTAACTGCAACGTAGAAAACAGCTGATCGATCATTTTATATGAAAAGTAGGTTACTTTACATTACATCTCTATAACCATTTTCATTACTTTTCGCATAACAATATCGATCAGCTGTTTCCTACTGTTGCAGTTACTTTACATTACAGTCGGCTAACTGAGCCTTTAGCCGACTGTAATGTAATGTAACTGTAACGTAGAAAACAGCTGATTGATATTTTTATATGAAAAGTAGGTTACGCTACATTACATCTCTATAACCATTTTCATTACTTTTCACATAACAAAATCGATCAGCTGTTTCTTACTGTTGCTTTTACTTTACATTACAGTCGGCTAACTGAGCCTTAAGCCATGTGTGTTTGGACGTAGCTGCTTTAAAGAAATACATACATATGTAATTATGTACGTGCAGCAAACCAAGGCACAACTAACAACAATAAGAGACCTTTGTACTCTTAACAAAAATTTAAACACTTTTTTTATTACTAAATCGTTCTCGTACCAAGAAAACTTCATAACATTTTAGTAATATGAAGACTCAAATAAACTTTTAACACAATTTCACCTTTTCAGAAGCACTTATATTAATGATTTTTCATAAATTTATTTCTGTAATTAAAACACTAACAAAAACTTGTACGCAAACGGTCAAGATATTTTAGCAATACTTTTGGCGCAAAAGCTTACAGCGTTGCCTAAAGTAGTATTTTAAGGCTCGGTTGTATTAAAGAGACTAAAGAGTCTTAACTTAGGGTTTACACGTGCAAATGCAAACCTTTTACACATGCCACTAATTGGCGTGCTATTTCGAAAAACTCAATACACTCACCATTTTTGACTAACACACTCAAATTTTTCGCAATGGTAGCTTCATGGGCACCAAAATTTGCATGCGACTGAATTTCAAAACGAAGAAGTGTTCCCTGTTAAGCATTTGATGCGAATTTACTCGAGTACTGTGATCTTTTAATTAAAGTTTTAACTTTTTAAATGTATTATTTTGATTTATTTATTGTACTTCTCATAAAAAACATATTATTATTATTACATACTTGTAATCCAAGGTTGTAAGTACTTACGTCCAATGAATCGCCATATTAAAGTAATGTGCTAAAAAGGCAAAGTAGAAGTTGAGTGAAGTATGTTCCTTCATATTTTTATTAGCAATTTAACTCGTTACTTTGGGATCAAAATTTTTGCAGGGCCGTTTCGGAAACTTGTGAGTTTTCCATTACTTCTTCCAAAATATATCAACAAATAGAGTTTTTTCTCACTCATTTTGTGTTTCACAAATTTTTTGACTCGAAAAGTTCTCAAATTGGTTGCATAAACAAGGCACTGATTTAATAACTTCTCATAAATTTTTTTTTTTTTTTAATGCACTACATAATATTTTTTCGTTTTATTTATTTTTTTAATGCTTTTTAAAATTTTTTATTTATCTTCACTGAAGAAAATAGAAAACATTCGATTAACGGCCCTTTTCACAATGTACAATTAAAAGCTAACAGGGACTTTAATGGCAAGTTTTGTGTGAAGAACTGTCAGTTAAAGTTCACGTTAACTCTTAATCATACATTGTGAAAAGGTAGGTAAATAGGATTTTTTGTTTATAAAAATACAATTTTATTTGAGTATTAAATATAAACATACATTTTGTATAATATTTTTAATAAGTAATTATATTAGAAAAGAAGTTAGAAGATAGAAAGTGTATGACAAACAATAACAAAACAATTTATATTTTCATTTGCTATTTACACTGAAATTAATATGAACAATTAAGAAAACAAATTCGAATATTACAATAAAATAAATTAATTTTCAGTATAACAATCAAATTTTTAAATAGTAGATTTATGTTATTGTTATAAATTTAAATTGACATTACAATACTTAAGCGTTAGCTACTGTATTTTAAAATTACAAAAACTATTGTTTTATATATTTATATAAATATATAATTGGCCTCAGGAAACGCAAACATGGATATATGTATATTTGCGATTGCACACATATTTCATATTTACAAAATATGTCTTATTGTTATTATAAGGTTATTCCGAAGAAACAGCAACAATTAAAAATCCCTCTGTTATTGTTGAGCAATTGGCGATGCTGTGTTAACATTAGCCGTTGTTACTACACCTTTATTCAACTGCTCCGCTGATATAAAATCGATGGCTGCCGAGTTAATACAATAACGTTTGCGCGTGGGTTTAGGTCCATCTTCGAATACATGGCCCATGTGAGCATTACATTTGGCGCAACGTACTTCTGTGCGTATGCGTTCTGGATGTTTAATTAGTAGTAAAATATTACCCCCTTTTAGTTAATAATTAAATTTTTTTTTTTTTTTTGGTTTTATGTTTTGCAGACAGAGTTTTGAAATTGTTTTTTTTTACAAATTTGTTTTGCACAAGTGAGAGTTGTTTAATATTAAGACAACAATAGCAATTTATCATTTTAGGCATGATTTAAATAAAGTTATTTTTGGTTTAATATTGTTATTAATAATTGAAAATTAACATTAGGTTTTGTTTAAATTAAAAAAAAAAAATTAAGAACAAATTGCAAAATGATTTAAGGATTTTAATTTTAACATACATCAACAAAAAAGATAACGAAAAGATACAGAGTATAAAATGAAAATTAAGCAATCAAGGTTAAAAGAGAATCAGACAAATGTGGTGAAGGGTGTGAGGAGGGAGAATGGAGAATGGACATGAGACGTAAAACATTAAGATACAAAATGAAAACAATAGAATAATATATGAAAATTACATGAAGTGAATATTGAGCAAATCGTAGATTATTTTAAATGGCAAGATTTGAAGAAAAAGTGAATCATATTATGAAATAATAATAAATAAAAACAGCCAAAATTATTGTTAAAGAAATTAGAAATGAATTAGAAGTGAATTGAAGTTGCATGTTTAATTTTATGTATATATTATGAGATTTAATAGTAATGATGATTGAACAGCATTATCGCAGACAATTTTATATTTAGGTAATATTAATCATAATTTGGAAGTTTTTTTTTACAATTATGAAAGTTTATTATAAAAGCGTTTTTAAGCCATTTTTATTTAAAAATTAGTTTAATTTTAAGCCAAAAATATATGAATACATAATGCCATGATATATTCATTTTTGTCATATTTTTTTTTTTTTTTTTTTTGCAGTCAAAGATGATTTTGTTTATATGTATGTTTATTTTATTTTGATGTTGTTTTTGTGTCAAACCCCAAAAAAAACAGGCACATTTATATAAAAAGCAAGAAAAAAGAAATAGAAAATATACGAAAAAAAGAATTCATTATTCATATTGTCATTTATCATTTCTATGTTTTATATGGTATGAATGTATGTATGTAAGTTAAATATCGTTACCTTAATATGGAAAGACCCTAACACACTTTTTTTTAATCGAGATTATTGGATGTTCTTCTATCGAGATATACAAAAATCTCGATTTCAAAAAATAATGAATTAGGGCCTTTCTATATTAAGGTAGCGGCATGTATATGTGTAAGTTACAAAAAATGTATGCATGTAATACATAAAACACTTAAAATTAATTAGGAATTTGTTAATAATAATGGTTTTAAGAAAAGCGAGAAAATAAGCCATAACTGAAAACAAAATAAGCCAATAAAAAATATTTCGAGTCAAACCGAAATTGTTTTTGAAGATCTAACTGAAAGTTATCAGTTGCGGCGTTTGTGAAGCTCCTTTCTCCATCTCAATCTTAAAATAAAAGGGCGATTTTAGTTTTAATATATTTATTTACAGACAAGATCTTATCCGAACCTTTTCTTTTTTTTTTTTGTTAACATACATTTTAATAAACTCTATTATTCCAACATATTTAGACTTTTCAGTTAGAAAATGTTGAACATTTGACACAAAAAAATATTACTTTAAAAAAGTTTGTTTGTGTTGTGTAAAGAGATACATATGTACATGTGTATGTATGTATCATTACATACACTTGTAGGTATGTTAATTTAAATTGCAAAAAAAAAATAATAAAAAAAAGGTTTTAAACATGACACCACCAAAATAAAGCGCATAAATAATTATGAATGTGAATAAAAATTTTTAAACACAAGAAAAATTGAATGACCCATATCTTTTTTTTTTTTGATGAAGTGAGAAATCAAAAATTGTGTTTTATATTTTATAGAATATGAAGATGCGCATAAATGTATGAATATCTGTGAGAATAAGCTATTAAATGGAATTCTTTTTTATTGCCTAAGAGGTCTTTTTAAACAAACTACAATTTATTAATAATAATAAATTAAACTATCTTTGGGCAAATTTGGAATTTGAATGTGTAGACTTATTTTTTATTTTGTTGAATTGTACTAGTAGAGCAGGCGTTTGATTTTGCTTGCGAGTTCGATCCACCGTGATTAGTGGTTGACTTTGCAGTAGGCATTTGTTGAGTTTGCGGTTGCGGTACAAAGTCAATTGAGGCAGAATTGATGCAATAACGAAGATATTTCGGTGGCGGACCATCATCAAATACATGACCCATATGAGCACTGCATTTGGAACAACGCACTTCGGTGCGTACCATGCCTAGCATTTTTGAAATGACTACTGCTTAGATAAATACTCATCGAAACATAAAAATTCATTTTTTTAACAAAAAATTTTAAAATTAAAAAATTATAACGAAAAAAAAATTATGTATATTTTGTTGAAAAAAAAAAAACAATCAAACAAAACGAATTATAACAATTAAAAATATTTTAAGAAATTGGAAAGTAAAAGAAGAAAAAATTTTCAATATTAGATTCGAAGTTAGTTTATATTTCAAATAGTATATTTAAACAATTAAGGTTAGTAACAACACAACACGAACAATAACGCACTAGATAGGATAGTTTTTACTATTAAGGATGGAAACAAACAAAAACAAACACTATTAAAAATACAGTCTTTAAAAAATTATAATTAACATTTCACATTAATAATTTAAATACATAGTAAGTTTAGACATTTTTTTTATAACTCTTAATATAAGACTAAACAAAAAGCTGTATATGAACAAATGTTCATATAAATAAAAAAAATAGACTAACACGATAGAAATTGCTACACTTTAAGGCTAGAAAAACATTTTGCAAATTATTCAGTCAATTCAAAGTAAGCCTAGTACATATTATATTATGCCGTATTGTGTATTTCAATATCTGCACTCGAATAGATTATATTTACATATATATACTATGTAGATCAGAACCATTAGAATTTTCTATTTTTCATTCCACAAATTAGTAAGTGTGTGAAATTTTATTACTATCTGATAACGTTGTTATTGAAATAATAAAATATGCACTACAAAGTACACGGCTAATACGACAGTGCTTTGAATTGGCTAATTATTATTTATTTTCTTTTAGTATGTACTTTTAAAGTATGAAAGTAATTATTTTAAATCTTTATTTGCTATAAACCAAAAATTTAAAGGCAAAACAAAATTGAAATGAAATATACATAACTTAAAACTTGTCAAACTTTAAAAAGTTATGTAAATATTAACAGTTACAAATAGTATATATGTATGTACAAACTTTTCAAATAGAACATCTGAGTGAGTTACATAAATACCTGGTATGCTAGCGTCGCGGTGCAAAGTAATTTTTCCTTTATCTAACACATCATTGAAAGCTGGCCAACCGCAACCAGAATCATATTTTGTATCTGAGCTGAACAAATCCTGATGACACACTATACATTGATAAACACCCTTTTCATAATGTTTGTTGTAACACCCTTAAAAGAAAGAAATGAGGGATATTAGCAAAAAATTTTAAATTAGTACCTTTAATACATGCGATTATCTCTGTAATAGGCTTAGTACAGATTTTTATCACGTTTTTCGCAATTATGATACATTTAGACAATTGTTTAAAATCCTTCGCATTATAAGTAAGAAATGACAATACTGACCTGTAAAAGGTCTTTCAGTTGCAGCTTCTTGTGTAACTTGATATTGTAAAGGTGTTAAACGTTTTCTTAGTTCTTCCTTGTCGACAGACACTTTTTCTGTTTTATTTTCCATATTATTGTGAGAATCTGGAAAGTAAAAAAAGTAGCCAGTTTAAAAACAATTGCTACGAATGTGAATTCAAATACTGAATAAAAATACTTTAACGTAATGAATTTCATGAAAAAATAAACTTTGATAAAATCGTAAAAATGTATACATACATACAGGGTGGGCCAAAAGAAATCAAGGGGTGTAAAAGTTTAATAACTTTTTTGTTTATTAATTTTTTTTTATTTTTTCTTTCAGATTATATAATATACAAAATGGAAATTTTTTTACACTAAGTATAAAAAATGATGTTTCTTAAATGACCACCGTTTTCAGCTTCGCACTGATGGGCTCTTTTTAGAGCATTTTCCATAACATCTTTCAAAACTTGTGGCTGTAGCGTTCGAATTTCTGCAACAATGTTTGCCTTGAGTTCAAGGATTGTCTCTGGCTTGTTCACATACACTCGCTCCTTCAAAAAACCCCAAAGAAAATAGTCGGGTGCTGTCAAATCTGGCGATCGCGCTGGCCAAATAATTTCCGAGTTTCGAGAAATTATTCACTCTCCAAAAATTTGACTTAAAAGTGCCATTATGTCTCGGGCAGTATGGGCAGTGGCTCCGTCCTGCTGAAACCACATACCAGGTCTGTTTTCAAGAGCAGGACGTAAAAAATTTTCTATCATAAACCGATACCGCTCTCCATTTACGGTTACAGCACTTCCATCTTCATTCTCGAAGAAGTAGGGCCCAATGACATTTTCAGATGTGATCCCACACCATACTGTACACCTGATGGGGTGCACTTGGCGTTTATGAATGGCTCTTGGATTTTGAGAACCCCAGAACCTACAGTTCTGCTTATTAACAAAGCCATTCAAATGAAAATGAGCTTCATCACTCATAATCAAATTTTCAATAAAGTTGATTTCATAAAATTCTATTGTTCTGGTTCTCTGTTCAGTTGTGAACCTCTCCATTATAAATTCTCCAAGTGTTGTCTATATAATCTGAAAGAAAAAATAAAAAAAAAATTAATAAACAAAAAAGTTATTAAACTTTTACACCCCTTGGTTTCTTTTGGCCCACCCTGTATATACATACATACCCAGTAAAAAATAAAATGAGTACTTCTTTAGAAAGTACTTCTAATTTACTTCCAAAATAGGTTATGCATTTTATTTTGGTTTAATGAAGTTATCTTTAATCACATATCTAAAGTAATTACAAATCACCTATTTTATTATTATTATCCTCTAAAATAAAAACCCAGTAAAAAAGTGATGAAAAAAAGTAGAAAAAGCGCAACAACTACTGATACGAACCACTTCAAACTCCGAGCAAGCCCGTAAGCTAATAAATTGACTGATTGATTTAATTGTTTAAAAGTACCAATTCTTCAACTTCAAAAATAAACGAAAACTAGAACAGATTTTCCTTCTTTTTTCTTCTGAGACAATTATTTTAATGAGTAGAATACTTTTATGAATTAAGTAGCTTCCAATTGGGTTAGTAAATAAGTGAATAAGCACCATTTCCTAAATCATAGATTTAAGTGCTTTGGAAAAGTGGTTAAGAACTACATCCTAAATGTAAAATAGATTGGATTTACTTCACCAATAAAAAATCACACCTTATTTTAGAGTTTCTATAGCAAATAAAAAGTAAATCTTATTCACTCACGGGTTGGCAAAAACAAACCACTTCGCTCCAATGACACGCTAATGTAAAATTCACTACTTTTTGCTCGAAGTTCGAAGTGCTTCGTATTAGTAGTTGTGGTGCTTTTTCTACTTTTTTTCATCACTTTTTTTGCTGCGTACTTAAGTACATACATACATTCATTTAATTTACTACTTCAAACTAGAGGTGCCAATCAGAGGAACCAGTTTTTAAAATTCATAGTTATCAGAATTTGCAAGTTCTTAACAAGAATATGTACCGTGATTTTGAAAATTACCTATACTCATATTGAAAAGTATAATTAAGATTAATCATGATGGATTTTATGGTTCTACTGAAACTTTACCTTTCAATCAATGGATACTAAAAGGTTCGCTAGATAAAATTCTGGATGTGTTATTTATAAAAATATGTAATACATAGATACATAAATATGTATGTATATAGCACCAATAACTTTCCTCATAAAAACACGCACATAAAAGTAATTAGATTTCGTATGATGGCCACAAAAATCGTCGCATAAACATCATCGTAAAAACAGTAAGTTACGAAAAACCATCCATCCAAACATAACGGTTTGTAATATAAAATTGTAATCATATCAAAAAAAAAAAAATTAGGGAGCATTACCGATAGCCTGAATTTCAAAACGTATCAAAAAATAATTAGCCCAATTCTAAATATAATTCCGAGAGAATTAATTTTTTTCAAAAATAAAATCTTCTATTCTAAACAGATGGTGAGAGAAATAATAAGTAAGGGAGTATTTTGAATTTTAGGAGTCAGCTATTTTGTTTCAAGTTGTTTTATTTTACCTGAAAGCTTGCAACTGATATTTTTTTTAAATAAGAGAGCAATAAGAGAGCAAGATATAGGAAAAGACTTTTCCTGTAATTTTTTTTGGCATCCCAATTGAGGTGAGCCTGCCTTATGTGAATATACATGGATTGGGTGTATTGTTTTTTTTTTTTGGAATGTGTTCGAAAAAAAAATTTGTTAAAATTTAACTACGACAACAATACGAAGTACATACATACATATGCTTCTGTGAATAATATTTAAAAAAGTCATACATCCTTAAAAGACAGTTCCGTTTTCCGACTTTTTGTTAAGTCCCGAAAATTTTAAATTTTTGTGTAGTGGACTTCACGTTTGGCATCACCTTTCATACCCAAAGTCACAAGATAATATTAGTTTATGATTATATGAATGTATATACCTATATAAATATACTTATGTACTCGTATTTAATCTCAAATGTGGGTAGACGCAAAGATAAGCCTAAAAAGAGTAAAAATGTACATACATATCTATACTACCAAAAACGATTTTTTTAAATATAAAAATATTTTATACGTATTACATATGTATGTATATACAACTCTACATACATACGTTTATGCATGAACAGTTTTTACTTTACACTGGAAGAAAAATTAGTGGATTTGAAAAACTTTTGATTCGAACGAGAACGAACTAGTTCAAAAAGAGCAACTCTAATTGTTGTCCAATAATTCCTCATGCAGCCAGCTGGTATAAAATAATGCAAACTAATTTTTAATTGCCTTTTAAAATTTCACAAAAAAAAAAAAAAAAAAGTTGCGTTCAAACGTTATGCGAAAATCATCGAAGCTTGACCCGAAATTTATAGATAACTGCAAACACATACAACAATTTCAATTTTGTTTTTACTTACTAATTGCAATTTTACCAATTACAGTTGAACTTCCATAATTTGAATCACCATTATACAAGCAAGAAACTTCAAGTTATAGAGACTTCAAGTTATGGAGTAAATTTCGAAAGTTTTGCATATACATATGTAATAAATATTTTTGTTTAAAAGAATTGAAAATGTGTATGTAATTAATTTATTATATGTTGCAGTAATAAGTAATTTTTGGCTGGACTTATAAATTCAAATTGTTCAACGAATCCTTCATAGTTTCCCTGTAGGGCTGTGCAACAGTTTCTTCAACTATGCACTCCTCATCGGTATCTATTGTGATTCCAGTGTGCGATACTGCATTATGAACAATATCCTCATCCTTTGGAAAATCTGCGACAACCAGCTCATTATCGACTTCAATTAATTCTTGAAGAGTACATACAACTGGTTGTTATGCGAATGCAGTCTAGTAAGTAAATATCGCTTCTGCGGTTTTCTTCTATACGCGTTATAGCTTCTTTTAATATTCTATTTCGATAATAAGCTTTCAAGCATCGAGTTACACCCTGAGGTCAAGTGGGTGTAATTTTGATGTCATATTTGCAGGTTTATTTATAGAAACTTTGCAAGGCTTTGTATCATTATTTTTCTTCAAGTTAGAGAGAAATTCAAGTTAGGGAAAAAATCAAGTAATAGGAAACAATCTAAAGGAATTTACCTGCTTGCCGCTGTTGCCATGCGATTTGCTTCAACTTATAGAAATATCAATTTATAGAAGTTCAAGTTATAGAAGCTCAACTGTAATTGGTAATAGTCATTTTAGACCGAAATTTATCATCAAAATATAAAAACTATATTTTTCAATAAAAAAAAAAACTTTAGTGAAAACTGGTCCCGGTTGAGTCGTTAAGATATTAGGGGCCAATTTCACTAATTATATTTAAATATCAATGAAAGACAACTTTTAAATATGAATTGATATTTAAATAGAATTGCTGAAATTGACCCTAAGTAATTGGCATATTAAATTAAACAATTCAATCTGGCGTGGAAACATTCTTTAAAGGGGTATTAAAGATATGTAAATATACTCGTATGTAACAGAAAATCAATTTTGGTATATTTTTCGCATGTGTAGTTTGACATTGGAGTTGAAAGCAAATTTGGAAGTTAAAGCTATTTAGGCCGGGATTACATGTATGTACCATGTGCCCAAAAAAAAACCTAACCACTAATTACTAATGAAGAACTGTATGATTCTGACAAGTATTTGCTTTTTACCCGACTGCGCAACGCAAAAAAGGTATTGTGTTTATAAATGTATATATGTATGTATGTATGTGTCTTTTCCTTTGCGGCACTATATAAACCGAATGCGTGGACGGATTTTGATGAATCGTGTCACTAAAGATATATATGTCACTTTTCGAAATTCAATATGGCGGCCAACAGAAGCCATTTTGCAAACAGCGATGCCAATTTAGCGCGTTTCGCCACAAAACATACAGAAGTGTCACGAGACGGAAGATACGGGTATTTTTCAGTTTGTCTCGTTTTCCCTCAAATTTTGTCGTCGGTTTTGTTTTGCTACGTCTTTCTAGTGCAATTGATTTTTATTAGCTGTGTTAATTGGTAAGTAGTAATACACTAGAGTATCAAATACACTATGCTTTTCTCTTTCTTCCATGAATTTTAACAAAAACCTGATTGGAGCTTTTTTTACCTGTCACTTTCTTCACTTCTGTGTATTCTGTGGTTTCGCGCTGGCTTTAGCGCCTTTTAAGTATGCCAAACGCGCTTTTTTCCGTCTTAGCGCGTTTAATAAAAAAGCGCTAAATTAGCGCGTTTTGAATAAAGTCAATAATATCATTTCAGTTCAATATTTTTTTAACTTTTTTGTATAAATTTAACAATTTTCTAATATCCAAAACTCTGGTAAAATTTTTAAATTAGTTAATGATTCAGCTGTCGCAAACAAAATTCGCTTGACTGTGGTTATAATAAAAAACGCATTTTAATACTGTAATGGCAAATATTTTGAAATTTCACAACTAAACGTATTTACTACATATGTACAATGACCCAAAAAAATCTACATAACTTATAAATCATCTACTATAGCTGAAGTACAAAAAGTATTTGAATCGCACAACTATTGGACAATTTATATGTTGTTACAAAGTTTTACAAATGAATTAAGAGTAAAAACTAAGAATTTCGATTATTTGGAAGGCGATTCTAATTCTGGGGGCAAATTACGGCACTCGTTACCGAACGAAATTACGAAATATTTCAATAGAGTTTATATGGAAACATTTTAAAATTTCGAACCGTATCGAATGCCGTAATTTGCCTCCTGTATTAAATGATTTTAGTTTATTAAAACACAATGTCGAGGAAGCAATATTGCAAAATCTGAACAATTAATTGTGATACGAGTACTAATACGTACATCGACTTTTATTGAAATTTAATTTAGCGCGTAGAAAATAGCGCGTTTTTGCTATAAATATGTGACAATGCTGTAACTTAGCGCGTTCTAGGGCGTTTTGAGAAGGGTAGTAGCGCGTTTGTGTTATAAATAGTTGGCATCGCTGTTTGTAAATACGAAAAAATAAAAGGTCGGCGAACTACTTATATTAAACTGGGTATCATTCGCTAGGTACCTATTTTAAAATCATGTTTAGTTTTCTCGTATTTAACGGTTCAAAGTTGGTTAGTCGGGTTTTTTGAGTCTTTTTTATAAAAATTTGTTATTACTTAAAAATTTGTTTAAAAAAAATTTGGGGTTTTGAAACAAATTTTTAAGTAAAAAGCAAATACATACTTTTTTATTCACACTAGCCAATGTATGTAAATGCAGTAGTAGGTAGCTTAAAATTTAACAACAAACATTTTCTATGACACGCCCTTATAAACATTTTAGATTAAAAAAAAATAATAAAATTGCACGATGTGGGTGAAGGAGCAATTGAAATGTTTGTATCTATTTAAAAGCTTATAAGTTAATAAGATACAGTGTTATGAGATTTTACTTAACAGCACTACAATAATTAAATCTAATAATTGAATAAACTAGTAGAACACAGACTTGAAGAAAAATTGTCACAAAAACCTCTTATAAAATAACAATTGAAATTTTACATTCTTTTTTTACAACCTTGAAATAAAAGGCACACAAACAAAAAATGGTTTTCAAGGCAATTATGCTGAAACGATAAGCAAAGAAAAACTTACCGGATGAAAAATTGCGATACTGCTTAGTAACTATTGGAAAAACTGAACTTGGAATTAATGACCTTCCCAAACGGTTTGATATGCTGGAAACACTGGGGTCTGTAACAAATTTAATTACATTGCAAAGAGAAATCGAAATAACACTACGCCGTAGTGAACAGCCGAAGGAAAACATTTTGCAAAGCAAGAAAGATATGTATTTATAATAATGCAGGCTTTTACTACTTTTTAATATTTATGTAGGTAAATTACAATAGCTATTATTTAATTACAATTTATTGCAATAATGATTATCGAACCACTTGAATAGAAGGCACTGATTCCGAATATTTAGTGAACAGGTGCAATCATTACCAATAACACCACAGTTTATTAATGACATAAGGAAACTAAAACGTAATAAGAAAAACAAATACATTTCTTGCTTATATACATACATGCATATGTAGTTATGTATTTATATACCCTCTAGTCAGCCTAGAACAATATGTCTCTATGTCAATACTCTTTCTCCAGCGACAATTGCACTAGCTAAAATGTCGACAAATTTCCTTTTTTGCGCGAGTAGAGATACGTTAGAGACAACCGTTCTAGTGCATATGTGGTGATATTGTCAATGAACGCGTCAATACCCTGCAGAAAGTGCGAATAGTGAAATTGTGGTGATTTACTAGTGACGTTGTCAGTAGCACTACTGACCAGGTGTACCCCAGCCAATGGTATCATTTTTGACATTTAACATTAGCTTGTCATTGAAAATACACCACTAGACTATAGCACTACTAAGTAGTTCTTTTGGGACAACATGGGGACATTGACACCAAAGATTCACTAGTAAATTTTAGGGGTTCTGGTCTACAATATCGATATTTCCTCGCTCGTTGTCAATAGTAAAATTATAGTGATTTTCTGGTGACATTGTCAATAGTGCTACTGACTAGGTGCACCCCAGCCAATGTAATCGCCTATTGACATATAACATAGGGTTGCCATTGAAAATCTACCAGTAGACTTTAGCGCTATTGAGAAGGTAGTTCTTTTACGACCATATGGATATATTTGAACCAAAGATTCACTAGTAGATTTTAGTGACCCTCGTCTACATATATTTATTAAATATTATTGAACAACATAATAAAAAAAAGAAAAAACAAACTATTGACGCGTTCATTGGCAATATCACCAGATATACACTAGAACGGTTGTCTCTAACGTATCTCTACACGCGCATGAAAGGAAAGTTGTTGACATTTTAACTAGTGCAATTGTCACTGGAGAAAGAGTATTGACATAGAGACATATGGTTCTAGGCTGACTACAGGGTAGTTTGTTTTTCTTTTTTATTATGCTATGCAATAATAATAAATAAACATATGTAGACGAGGGTCACTAAAATCTACTAGTGAATCTTTGGTTCAAATATCCCCATATGGTCGTAAAAGAACTACCTGCTCAATAGCGCTAAAGTCTAATGGTAGATTTTCAATGACAACCCTATGTTATATGTCAATAATTTATTACATTGGCTGGGGTACAACTAGTCAGTAGCACTATTGACAATGTCACTAGAAAATCACTATAATTTTACTATTGACAACGAGCGTGGAAATATCGATATTGTAGACCAGAGCCCCTAAAATTTACTAGTGAATCTTTGGTGTCAATGTCCACATGTTGTCCCAAAAGAACTACTTAGTCAGTAGTGCTACAGTCTAGTGGTGGATTTTCAATGACAAGCTAATGTTAAGTGTCAATAGATGATTACATTGGCTGGGGTACACTTGGTCAGTAATACTAGTGACAATGTCACAAGTAAATCACTACAATTTCACTATTCGCACTTTCTACAGGGTATCTACATATATGTACACATACATATGTATATTCGTCCATACTCATATAGAACTTTATAAGCATGCATATGGGCATATGTATATAAATATATAAGTAGATATACTTATACTTACATATATATTTATATACATTATAAAGGTGCATATTTACTCACACATATGGGATAAATCCAAGAAATCACCACCAAAAACTATATTGGTAATACCAAAATCTAAAAAAAGGAACATAAAACACTTGTATTTTATGAATGGAATAATATTTTAATTAGTATCTAAGCGATGTTTTCTTAATTTCTTTGATAAATTTGGATAAATTGGCCAATAAAAGAACGCCGAAGAAAATAGAAAGGAAAATGTCAAAAAACCTTTACCATATATATATATGTAGATATATACATATGTACATAGATACCTCTATACATACACATGAACGTGAATGCATGTGTGTACTAAATACCTACATAAATTATTTTACTAGTTAAAAATCTGTAAATATTAGATGTTAATTTTTCTTTAGTTTTCACAAAATGTATTTAATAAGTTTGGAAAAAAAATTATTATATGTAGATATGCATGTATACACTAGCCACACATCATACATTTCATTTTTTCACACAACACAATTGTTTTTTCCATATAATTAACTCACTTTCTTATTAATTTTATTTTCCTTATAGTGCAACTTGTCGATATTTAAACTAAAGGTCTTTTCCGTTCTAATAAGGCAATATTATCTTATGATTTCCGCACAGTTTCCTTTTTACCTTTAAATGTTTCTCACGTTTAAGCCGATATACTAAAACAAAAAGAAAATTGAGAGAAAACTGTTTATAAGGTGTGCGAGTGAAATTTATGTTTGTAGTAGAATGCAAAATTAAGGTTAAACTAACGAAAGGCATTGCCACTATTTAAAAGTATTGCATTAATTTATTCATATCTTTAAAAAATTATTTACTTTGGCAGGGTGAAAGTATTTCCAACTACTGTATGCTGAATTGCGGGGATATTTATTAATATACCATGTCAAAATTTTGTTAAAAAGTTTGAGTAGAAATGAACTGACTGTAGAATGATATCAAAAAGGGATATCGTGGAAACATACCGTTGGCAGAAATTGTACTACTAACATTTCTCAACTAGCTGGCAGCATGATTGTCATTGTTGTATGGTCAATGAAAATGAAAAAGAACTAATAACCCGTAGAGTTTGTAATCGTTTTATTCATGGTACAAGTGTACTAGGTACATGCACGACTACAACAAAATTACAACACAAAAAAACACATTCATTTTGTTGGTATAAACAAACGAATAATTGTCAGAAACACATGCCTTTTGTTTTTAAAAATAACAATTACAGGGTAACTAAAGTACAATTGAAGACGCGACATTCATGAATGATTATAGTCATTCAGTGTTGCCAATAGGTGTGTAATTACACAGAGTGTGCAATTGTTCTCATTTGTAGGCCATGTAATTACATTCATGTATAATATGTGTGTAATTCTACTTTGGCTTGCATTTTTATTTATTTTTGTTTTAATTTTAACCTGCACAAAAGATGTGTAGTGTAATTTTCTTCAACATATAATTGGAAACACAGCCATGTGTAATTTCATTGGCAACACTGTAATCATTTTATGCACACACATACACTAACATTTTTGCAGCTTGTAAACAAAGTTTGACAACTGTAGGTATTGTATACATTAACAGGCTGGGCTTGTGCATGTACCTGTTATAATTGTATCATGGTCTTATTTTTATTGATTCTGGTCTACTTGAAAGATTTCAGACTCTTGCGATAGCAAATAACAATCTTTTTAACATCATACAAATATATGTATGTCGGTGTTAAATTGGGACCCACACGTTCAATTTTTGACTTTCAATTCCATCCAATTTTCAATACACTCACACTTTTGTCACAAACACTATCAAACTTTTTAAATTGAAAACTAGATTGATATCAAATTCACCTATCCAAGGCACATCAATCAGGTACCCGCGATTCTACAACAAATCTTACAACAGCAACAACCACATGTACTTTTTTGGTATATATTACCTTCTTACTTTTCAAAACAGGGTAGCATCGTCAGATTGCATGTTTCTGATAGGAAATGTCAAACACCATACAAAACTGAATATTCGAAAGGTGTTTATGGATACCCAAACAAAAGCATGCTTTTAGGCTTATACCTACACAATCCAAATTTGACATTTAGATTGGTATAATGACATTAGTCACCTGGTGTAGTGCTGCCACCTAATAAATGCGCCTTGCACCTATCCATTTAAATGACAATTTAGTTTTCAATTAGAGCTGTGCCAAATCGTTCATTGAAGTGACCGCTCATTTTCGTTCATTTTCTAAAAAAGAACGAGTTCGTTCATTTCGTTCATCCGCTCTTTTCAAGAAATAGAACGAAATAAAAACAAACAAACAGTTGATTCGTCAAATAAAAAGGGACAAATGCAGTGAGTTTGTTATGAATTGTTTAGCAAAATAAGCAAAACAAACAATAGAAAATATAAGAAACAAAATAAATTAGGAAGTAAAAAACTTTTAAAATATTAAAGTATTTTATATTCTTTGATATAAGAAATCAAAAGATTCATATTGCCAAAAGAGCCACATATAAAGCATAAAAATAAACTGTTTATAATATCTACGTATGTATATTAAATTTGTTAAAAAAAGAGCTCTTAATATGTTCTAAAAACTTAAGATATATTAATGGCAATTTTATTAAGTTCATAATGGTCATAATGTTACTAAAAGCAGACAAAAAGGCAAATGAAAACCAAAATGTGACAAAAAATCTCACATGAATAAAGAAAAAGCAAAAAAATAAAACAAAAACACACAAGTGTGTTCGTTCGTTCATTTCGTTCAATAGTACTTTTTTCAGTATTGCTGAGCCATAACAGCTCAGTAAAGTGACCGGCTCACATCGTTCATTTTACTGATTCGTTCAATTGTACCCGTTCGTTCATGAACGACACAGCTCTATTTTCAATTTGAACGGCTGGTCACAGCACACATTGATTGAAGCTACAAATTTGATTTGTTTCTTCGTCGGTGGCATTTAAAAAATGAAATTGATTATCAATGTGTGTCCCAGCTATCAATTTCAAGGAATTTTGACACACAATATGTGTAATGAAATTGAAAGTCATTTATTGAATGTGTGGCTGCAGCATAAGCGAGTTTATTGATAATCTATATAGTAATACCACTTGGTTGGATCAGTTTGCATTTTTCGTAACGATATAACTACTACAGCTGTAGTTTTACAATATTTTCGTCATTATCTCGAACAGGTGATTTTATTTAGTGCAAAACTTATAAATATTCGTACTATTATATATTAATAAATTTCATTAGAAATCAACAAATGGATCCTAATTTAAGAAATGTAAGAAGTACTTTTGTCTGATTTTTTAATGAAATCACTGATTTCTTCTCTTAAATTTCTTTCATAGTTAAAAGATTTTCTAACCTTATACAACAAAGTGACCGAATTATGTTTTCATCGATGTATTGATAATTTTAATGAACGTGATTTGGCAGATCATGAGGTATTATATATACTTATATAAAGATCGGTTTGTTTAAAAACACGCATATAATTGTTTCTTTTAGACAACGTGTGTTAATAGGTGTGTTAACAAATTTGCCCAATTCAACCAAAAAATGATGAAAGTTTATGTGGAAATTCAAACAAATATTAATGCTAAACGTGTAGAAGAACTTGAGGCTTTACAAAAGGAGCAACAACAAAGTAGCACCAGTACCACCACTGCTTCATCTACATTTTTGTCATCCTCACCAACTTCAAATTTAGCAGCTTAGTTGCCTTTTTTAGTAAGGATTATTATTAGCATGAACCGAGTCTGCTTAGTTATATTAATAGGTTTGCCAGCCGCAGGTAAAACAACGTTCTGCCATTATCTGATGCAAATGGAATCAGCACCTTTTAATATTTTACATCTATGTTATGATAATTTAATAAAATTTAATTCGAAAAATCCAACACAATATAAAGAACAACGCAAGCATCTTTTAAAAACATTAAAAGAGTTGGTGTTACAATTTAAAAAGTTCAAAAATTTGCCAACAGAATTAAAAACGATGAAAATTGAATATAAGAACCAACAGCATAACGATATTATAATATTATGTGACGATAATCACTACTATTGCAGCATGCGATATAAAATATTTCAGCTAGCCCGAGAAAAAGGTATAGGATACTGCCAAATATATTTTAATTGTGACCTGAAATTGTGTTTGGAGCGAAATAGTTTAAGATGTGGGCCAACAAAAGTACCCAATGATGTAATAGTGCAAATGTATAATCGTTTGGAGTATCCGAAAATGAAGGAACATGAATGGGAGAAGGATACCCTAATATTGGAACATTTTAACGTGTACGCAAATAATTTTAATGAAATAGTGGCTTACATTATACAACATCTGGATAAACCAGTGCATTCTTTACAAGTATTTGTTTCAAGCTTAGCGCCAATGCCCTCAAAAGTTCACGAACTGGATCTGCTAATGAGAAAACGTATAAAAACGTTAATAAATTCGACCCAGGAACATAACAGGACACTATTAGCTGAAAATTTAAATGCTAAGCGAAAGGAAGCACTTAAAATTTTTCAAATGGATAATGGTAACAAATTGGTTGGTGACTTGGATTTAAATAAATATGTGGAAATGTTGACAACATAAGTGGATGTATGTACATATGTACGCATAGGTGAATACAGATGTACATATACATATGTACGTCTGTGATTTCTCTTATCGTAAGAAAATACTGAATTAGTTTATTGAATATTTCGTTTTATTGATTACAAACAAATAAACTACATATTATAAACGTTTGTTTAAAATTAATATGCCATTAACACATATACATACGTACATACGTAGATACATATACTATACTTACTATTAACTAATTTTTAAAATTATAGATATTGATAAATAAAAAATGAATTCGACTCTTTTTTAATACATATTGGTTTTAAATCCACTATTCTGAAAAAAATTATCTCCCTTTCAGTTATAAATGTTAAAACATTTTCTAAATGTTATTTGACTTTGCAAATCAAACATTAAATTTATGTGTAAATGGAAACAAAACATTGAGATTTTATTGAAGTAATCATACTAATTCAGATTAAAAATTTCAAAACACTTTTACAGCCTGTTTCTAAAACGCAGTACGAAATGAAATTTAAGTTTGCTAAATTTAATTTTGTGTCAGTTCCTAGTTTACATTTGGTTACATTACAACTGGTGAAATTATACCAACAATATTTCCTTTTAATTCATTATGTGTGTAGGTATAATTGTAATAAAAAAAAATAGTTCTGCGAATTTCGAGCGAAAAAACAAACATGTAGTCATTTATGAACGAAATTAAATATAATTCACGTTGTAATAAACAGACATATCAGGTTTGATGAGATTATTAACTGCACTAAGCCATTCAACACAATTTTCCAGAATAGCCCCGATTATATGTATAATATATTTAGTAATAAAGTCATAGTTGATTCACCCTTATTGGGAATTGAAATTTTCTTTTTTTTTGAAACACTTAAAATTTTTATTTTTTTAATTATATGCATGTACTACTTCATTATGTATATATATTAATATATTTGAGTATTTATAAGAGTATAAGAAAAACGACAGCTTTAAGCTATTTATTTAAAAAATAAATTTTGACTAATTCAGTTCAAATTGTTTGAAATTATATATAAAAAAGTTGGTACTAATAGTAATGAAAAACAATTAAAATATTTTCAATACTTTTTTGAGAAAATTTGTTTAAGCGATAAGTTTAAAATGGCAATGTTTTTATTGAGATTTTGTTATTCCACAGAATTTTTGGCGAACAATTTTTATCATATAGATTAATTTTCTAAACAAACACTTCTTCCCTCTGTTAATAATATAAAATAAATTTTGTTTATTTTAAGATAGCAAAATGCACCTTTTTGGCAGTTTGTAAAAAATTTCGCACGTTTTAGTTATTTTTTTCTCTAATACAAATAAATTTTAGATTTTTTCCAACTAACTATACCTACATGTGATATTAAAATCGGGAAGATCTTGAAAATATTCCTAAATCTGTTCAGCTGGTATAATTAATTGTTCATATAAAATGAAAGAAAAATAAAATATTCAAAAAAAGTCTTTTGCATGGTGAGCACTCTCATTTAGTACTGTCTGTCTGTTAAAATTAATGTTGAGCAAGTCAGTATAAAATTCTTACTGTAAATGGTTGTAATGGCTTTTATAGAAAATTATTCCGGACAACACATATATACTTTACTCTCATACTACTCATACTAATTTCACGCAGACCAACGAGATTTTTGCAGTTCGATTTGTCCCTCTAAAGTTTTCGCAAGGTAAATAACAAACAATTGTATCAGAGCAATACCTAATGCTACCCCAGCGATAACATACAAATTCCTTTCTGCCCATACACGAACAATTTCAATACAACCACTTGTCCATATGCGTTTACTTGCGGCGGCAACTGAGTGTTCTTGTACGCCATAGCCGCACATGATGTTAACTAGTCCTGAACTTATATCGGTGGCATTGATGCAGCAGCTGTAAGGAACTCCACATTTTTCAACCGATGGTGATGAACAGTTAAAATATTCATTTTTACCTGGAGGAAACATATATTAAATCAAGGCAACGTGGCAGTTGTCACACTAAAACAACAATATATGGAAAATATAAGTTTACTTACTCCAATCTTGATAACCAACATTGCTTAATCCACAACACTTAAATTCCTGCTGAGCGAAATCAATGAAATTTTGCAAGTCCGGGTCATCGCGATATGAATGTATAATTTTGTCGGTGAATGTGTCCTCCAAGAATGAGTTCATATTTTGTGGGAAAACAAATCCCATAATGGCTATAGCCATCTCCATTAGGAAAAATAGCAACAAGCACATCGAATAAAACTTAAGCAAGCACGTATTTTCTCGCAGAGCACCTAAGCAGCCAGCAAAACTGACTACGAATATCACAACTCCAGCAATCATCATAACTAACGATATATTTAGTATTACATCGTAAAAACTTTCCAAGCGTACCCATCCTGTCGACTCCCATTTATCCATAAAAGCATACAAGCCGATTGCCAATAACAGCCCCCCGAAAAGCCAAAATATAAAATTCAACATAAAAATCATGTATTTCACACATGAGCTAACATAAGTGAAATTGTTAGAGATTCTTGGATGCATGTCGCGCACTTCAATACCGCAATAACCGCCACCACCTCCGTGATGTCTATAGTTGCTCATGGATATTTTTCGTAATGGTTTGGAACTTAATTCAATTCTAAATGATAAGACTGTGCTTATGCTTTATTTCTGATGTTCTCTTTATTCTGCTGGTGACTAGATAGTTGCTTTGCTACGCCTTTCTTTTTTCACTAAATGAAATCCAATGATATTTAATTTGAATTAATAACCATATTTTACTTCTTTAATGTGCACTGTATTGGAACACAAAATTAAATTATTCAATACAGTTTTATTCTTAAATGTTGAATTTTAATATTTTTTTCTTCGAAAAGTACAAGATTTTCTCCTATCCCTATTAGTTGATATTGCTATTTTCCTTTTTCTTGTTTTTCTTGCAACTGTCAAAAACTGAATATTTTAAAATTGTGTTGGTAAAACGTTGGGTACCGAGTACCTGTAGACTCGTGTTATATATGGGAATGATCAACTTTTAAAAACGATATTGTTACGTTTTTCTCTCCTTAAAAACGGTTTTCCGTGGACTCGAAGATTTGCAACGGAATACAAGAGCCGAGTGTAGTAATTAGGGTTAGAATCATACAAGTTTTATATACAAATACACTTAAACTATATTAATCAAGAGCTTATATAAACTAATACAACAAACTACTGAATTACACACATATATTCACAACTGGATACCACTACGCCTTCACGTGACACCTCTTTGTCTGCTGCTCGTCACTTACGAGACTCACTCTGCCGTCACTCACAGTTGATACACCAATACCTCTTTGTCTGCTGCTCGTCATAAACGGCACTCCCTCTGCCGACACTCACCGTTGATACACCAATAGAGACTCACTGGCTTTACTTAGACCCTTACATACGTCTATTCGCTGCGATGTTCCCTGTGCTCCAGTCGACACGATAGACTCCACAATAATCTCAATTCCACGACAGACTTTGCTGTCACTATAGACTGTCCTATAGTTTCTCCTTTTCCCAACTCACGTGTAAAGCACAGACTGCTCTTAACTATCAACTCACCACTGTATCGCAGACTATTATTAACTCGCAACTTAATTATCAACTGACTTGTTCACTCGCAACTGATTAACTTGTTCACAACTTGTTCTCAACTGACTCACAACTAAATACCACTAGAAGTTTCAAGCAATGTCTAGACGATCATTATCATCTTAAATGTTGTTTACAAAGTGCCCAATTAAATTCATGTGGTAACTATGTACATATGTAGATGTGTACATGCATACGTGTGTACGTCATTACCTTTTGCTTTTCGTTTGAATTGGCATGTATTTATGTATGTACATATGTGAATCTTCTTAATAAGCAGACGCTTTTTGTTGTTGTTTTCGCTTGTTTACGTTTAATCAAGCTTGTATATGTTATACATGTTTATTTAGTTGTTTGCTACTATTCTAGATTATTCTTTGCATTGACCCTGTAGGAATATTTTCGCATAACACATTAACCATGTTAGAATATTTTTGTGTAATGTTGCATTAAACCTGTCGACGGCCATTTTCGTAACAATATTATAATTTGTGGCCATATAATGAATATATGATTAAACTTGGTATCTATAGTATTCTGATGCAAAATAAATAATTTGGAGCCCAGATTCCTTGTTCCGAAATTAATATACACATTATGACATGATCTTGACATCTTTGAATTTGTTGTAACAAGGGAAAAGGACAATTTTCGAAGCGAATTTAGGCGAGTCTATACAATATGAATATTAATTCCTTGGCTGCAAGGCTAACTCATATAAGGTATACTCAGCTCAGTTCGTTTTGAGAAATTTATACTTTAAATGTACTGACATCCAACGTACATATACATATGCAAATTACAAGCGGCGAAAATAGTCACCTGATCCCTTGAGATTACCTAGTACATATTCACCTTGCCTGCATTGAAATAAAATGTTCCCTTTGCTTTGGTAGTAAACCTGTTCCTTCGTGTGTGGGCACCATCACGAAGGAACACTTTACAACACATCATTGTGCATGCTACTAATTTTATATATATATACGGATCATCGTACGATTTTTAGTAACGTTTATATTCGGCATTATCAGTTCGCCATGATACTAATAATCTAATTTATTGATCTTATCAAAAATTGATACATACTCAGATTACCTTTAGATTTAATAGGTTTGAAAAATAAGTGCTTATTAGTAACTAAAGTTTATTTTTTGTAGTGTTAGAAAAAAATAATTGCACAAATGATCTAATGTTCAAGGTTCGTTTTTTAGAAACTGATACTCATGCTGTTATTGAGTGAGTGCAAAGGAACACCGTGTTAACAACAAACAAGTGAAATCTCGATAAGTCAACTAATGATAACAATTTCAAAACTCGCATCGTGTTGTGATCGTGTTGCAAATGCTAACAGGAACAGCAGAATTATTTCTTATTCATTTGATTGCTGGCGGTGGTATTGAAGTTATATCGCAATATGAATATATTGTTTCGTTTTATAATATTCTGTATGGATCCATTGGGACTCGGACGTCGGTTTTTCATACGACCAGCTTATAACTTGAGTGTAGGAGTATATGGTCGATTGAAAACAAAAACTGACGAAAAAGTTGATACCTTGCGTGAGTTAATCTTACGTTTGGGACTAGTCGCTTTTGCCGTAGTAATAATAATATGGGCAGCGGTCTTTATGTATGCAGCGTTTTACTATTTTTACATGCCAGCTATTTCTCACACACGTCCAGTGCATATGCAATTTAAGTGAGTATTGAATTTTAAGATTCGTATATGAAAGATCCTTAACTTTGTTTTCAATCAATGAACTAAGGACATGTTTAGACACTAGCGCTCCTTGTACGTTCCCTCACGCTCATGTTTCGATTACCAAAAAGCAGCAACTTTTAATGGTTGGACAAGCTTACCGTGTAGTTGTGAAAATTGAGATGCCGGAATCGCCACAAAATCTTGATCTTGGCATGTTTATGGTATGTGGAGAAATGCGTGACCATGATTCCGTATTAAGAGGTCATTCCTGCCGTTCTGCCATGATGCGCTATCGTTCTCCATTAATACGCACTATATCTACTTGGGCTCTAAGTCCTTTGTTTGTCTTCGGTGTCAGAGAAGAGTTTCAAGAGGTTACAGTCGAAATATTTAATGGCTATCTGGAACAGAAATACCATCCCATAACTGATGTCTACGTTGAAATACAGTCACAAAAAATTCAATACTATGCTGTGTCTTTGTACATCGTTGCTGAATTTACCGGTCTACGTTATGTTATGTACAGCTATCCATTTATATCGGCTATAATTGGTGAGTTTAGACTTGAACTCTATTTAATTCAATCGTGATTCTTTATTAATACAATAAACTTTTGTATGTTATGTAAATATATATTTTTTTAGCTATCAGCACGAATTTATTCTTCTTGATGGTTGTATTTTTGCTCAGCTGGTATCACTGGTCCGATGCCACATGGCTTCGTAATCTTAAGAAAAAGTACAATAAATTTACCAGCACATTACAACAATCGGCCAGTCGGGTACTTTTACCATCTAAAAGTTCCATAAATGTACAAGACGATGAAGAAGTTAGAAATCTTGATGGTGAGAAACCAAATGATTCTGATGATATTGAAAATATAAGTGCAGCTGCTGCAACAAGTAAAAAAGAAGATACATCTTCGGTTCGAGAAAGAAAGCCTCAAAAGTCTAGTTCTTAATTTAAATTTTATACACATGTACCGAAAAGGCTGAAAACTACATTTCATATCACACTTAGTATCAAGAAAGATTTTTCTTAACTTACATAAATAATAAGTACATATATATGTTTGCACATATCCGTAAGAATATATACATTTACATATATGAAATTACAGCGTACATATTTAAAATAAATATATACATACATACATGCATGTATGGAACTTGACCAGTTATTTTATATTTTTTTAGAATTTAAGTGTTGTTTGTATAAAACTATTATTCTCAGGAAAATAAGATTTAGAAAAACGCTTACTTCTTATGCATTTATTTAACTAGTGTACTATATGTATTTTCTTTTTATACCTATTAGTTAAGGGAAAAATGTAATTTTAATATTTTTAAAAATAAAACTGCAAGTTACATAAAAAAATATCTCCCACATTATGTAAGTCATTATACCGTTTACATACACAATGTGTACTATTTTCAATGACAACCTTATGATATATGTCAATAGACGATTACATTGGCTGGGGTATTCCTAATCAGTAGCACTATTGACTATTTCACTAGAAAATCACTATAATTTTATTATTGACAAAGAGCGAGAAAATATGTATATATATAAATATATGTAATACATACACATACATACATACGCATTTGCATGGCCATGCAGAAAGTGCGAATAGTGACATTGCCACTAGTAGTACTGGCCATGTAATCATCTATTGACATTTAACATTAGCTTGTCATTGAAAATCCACCATTAGACTGTAGCACTACTGACTAAATAGTTCTTTTAGGACAACATGGAGACATTGACACCAAAGATTCACAAGTAAATTTTAAGGGCTCTAGTATACAATATCGATATTTCCTCGCTCTTTGTCAATAGTAAAATTATAGTGATTTTCTAGTGAAATAGTCAATAGTGCTACTGATTTGGAATACCCCAGCCAATGTAATCGTCTATTGACATATATCATAAGGTTGTCATTGAAAATCTACCAGTAGACTTCAGCAGAAGGTAGTTCTTTTACGACCACTAGTAGAGTTTAGAGACGCTCGTCTACATACATACGTATATTTATTTAATATTCAGGGCTATCGTGAATAAAATTCCACGTGAAATTATTTCCAACTAATAGCAAGTAATAGGGAAAACAAAAAATTCTAATTGGAAAGTGATAAAATTTCACGTGGAATTTTATTCCCGATAGCCCTGATTATTTCATAATAAAAAAGAACAAACTATTGAGAGTTCATTGACAATATCACCAGACACTAGAACTGTTGTCTCTAACGTATCTCTACTCGCGCATAAAAGGAAAGTTGTCGACATTTTAAATAGTTCAATTACCGCTGGAGAAAAAGAGTATTGACATAGAGAAATATGGTTCTACGCTGAGTAGAGGGGGTTTCAAAGTTTCAAATCGGTGCAACCACATACATGCATACGTAAGTATGTATGTGCAGTAACAATATAGGTATGTCCGTGTATGTATATATACTAACCAATTAATAAAGATTTTGATAAGATTTAATAATGTATACTACGTCTACATATATGTATGCACAATCTTTTATTTTTTGTATTACAAATGCACTACGCTACGAATGCTTTTGCCTTCATGCATTAAATCAAAAGCTTCGTTAATTTTATTCAAATTCATTGTATGGGTTATAAATTCATCGACTAATAAATTCTTTTTCATATATTCCTCAACAAGTTTTGGTACATCTCTAGCACTCTTCCAACCGCCAAATGCGGTTCCCTTCCACACGCGACCTACAACAAGTTGAAATGGTCTAGTACTGATTTCCTGACCGGCGGCCGCAACTCCAATGATAACTGAAGTGCCCCACCCTTTGTGTGTCGATTCCAAGGCAGCACGCATAGTGTTTACATTGCCAATACACTCGAATGTATAATCGAAACCACCATCCATTAAATCAATTAAGTAGTTTTGAATAGGGCCTCTATCCTCAATATCTTTAGGATTGATAAACTCGGTGAAACCGAATTTCTTACCCAGTTCAAATTTATCAGGATTAATGTCAATTCCATAAATTTTAGAAGCCCCCGCTTTTTTACATCCCATGGCAGTAGCTAGACCAACAGCTCCCAAGCCCCAAATAGCACAAGTGCTGCCAGGTTCTACCTATTTTGAAAAATGTATTTCAAGCATGGGCATGTAATAAATAAACCATTATGTTATACCTTGGCAGTATTGATGGCTGCGCCATAACCAGTAGGTATACCGCAACCTAATAAACATACCTTATCCAGTGGAGCTTTTTCATCAACCTATAAATTAGATTTCATAGCGCGTTTTCATGGTTGTAATCAAAATTTTTTTACCTTGCTCAGAGATATATCAGCGACTACAGTGTATTGTGAAAATGTAGAAGTGCCCATGAAATGATATAACTTTTGACCTTTACAACTAAATCTTGAGGTTCCATCCGGCATTACTCCTTTTCCTTGTGTAATTCGAATTTTTTGACATAAGTTTGTTTTAGAACTCAAACAAAATTTACACTCGTTGCATTGGGGAATGTAAGTAGGAATGACATGATCACCTTTTTTAAATTTAGTAACACATTCACCTACGCTTTCGACAATGCCGGCTCCCTCATGCCCCAATATTACAGGAAATATACCTTCGGGATCGTAACCACCTAAAGTGTATGCATCCGTATGGCATACGCCGGTAGCATGTATTTTAATTCGTACTTCATTTGCCTTTGGCGGGGCTACCTCAATCTCCTCGATGACTAAAGGCTTTTTTGCTTCCCAAGCAACGGCAGCTTTACATTTTATAACCTGAAAATATTCAAATCGAATATTAAAAATAAGTTACTGATAAAAATATTAAATAAATGCAAACTAACTTGACCCTCAGTAGCTGACATTTTAAAAATCTATGTACTGTACATACAAAAAAATTCTCTTACACAGTACAATGAAATGCAGGTTTTTAAATGACAATAACCACTGTGGAACGGTACAATAAAACACATATATGTAGGTACACTCGAAGCGCCAGCTGATTATATTTTTATTTGTGTATATCAAGGTTAAATAAATTTTTATATAATACTAAACGATCCGCAACATTTCTAAATAATAACTGCCTTAAATAACTTAATAACTGCCTTCATAAAAAATATTTCAGGTTTATTAAGCGCTTATTTGACATATTTCTATTGGAAATTTGCCAAATAAACCTGTAATAGGTCCGTTTGTTTACTTTTCCAGTAAAATCCAGTAGTTGAGTAAATTTTGGGTAATTTGAAAATTTTACTCTCAAGAATGTCTTGCACAAAAAAGTATGCGAACGGAAAAATTGCAAAAATTTGCAGATTAATCAAAATACTTCGGTTTTTGGTAATAGATCAAGGAATACCGAAAAAATTTTCTTTAATTTAGGACCATGATCAAGACGAAATATACATATTTAGGTATATGATGAAAAACGATTAAGACACAAAAGCAATTTGAAAACGATTAAAGGTGTGATGAGTTTTCTATAGTCGTTTTGTCAATACATAATTTTAAAATTTGTTTTTAATGGTTTTTCCAAAACATTTTGATAAACTTCTTTTCACAGCTCTATTATATGGTCTATATTTTATCTTTTCAACTGTGTCTTTTCGAGATTGTGAGATTGGTTCAAAAATGATACTCAAAATCGATCGGAATTCATCACACCTTTTCAAAACGATTGTTTTGAAAACGATCGTTTTCCATCACATACCTGAATTTATCTTTTTATTAAAATTTAGACAAATAAATTTTTACTTTTTTTAACCAATAAAGAATACGTATTAGTTGTCAAAAACTGTGATAATCGTCCGACGCTATACTTTGAGTACGACGTTTTTGTAATAGACTAACGACGACCGCAACATTTTTTCTTTGATCTCGGGCTACGTTTAAGACCAACCAATATATTTTTTTCTTTTTATTTGAGTTTACGACAAATTATTTAAATTTTTTTAAGACAGCAAATAATTTGTAGACTTTTAATCTACTTACAACTATATGAATACGTTTACCTATAAGAAATTTTACCAATTATTCGAATACTACTTTTTATACCTGTAAAGATAAATGTTTGATAATTGTCTTATTTGAATATTACTTTTTGAGTAGATTTTACTGAAAAAGAAATATTCACGTGAAGAGCCAGAAGTATTGAATTTCATAAGAAAATAGAAGTATATAATATCACTCCTCTAATGCAACATAGTCATATCTATATTTTATCTTGTGTAATAGTTTCATACAAATGCTTGTACACCTATTCAGAAAAAATTTATCAATATCATCAATGTACGTAAATTTAAACCCATTTCAGCAAAAAAAAAAAGTTGAGTTATGACTACGTTGCAATAAAAGTTCAATATATATATCTATAAAATTCAGACATTCATAAAATTAAAATTAAATGCATGAAACTAATTTTAGATGATATTAAATAAAATTTTTAAGATGTTGTAGGAGCAGTAGTGATGCTTCCTGAGGAAGGTGGAATATTAGGTGTGGAAAGGGCAGGGCCTGATACATTGGTAGGTATTGGTACAGAGGAATTTGAAGGTGCTGTAGACGGGGCCGAAGGTGTCATCGCAGTAGACATATCTGAAGAAATTCCTGCAGAAGTACCAGCTCCTGAAGTTGTATCTAAAATCAATAAAAAAAAAAATCAAACAAAAAGTAACTTTGTATTTTCTTTGATCATACCCATAGAAGTTGTATTTTGCCCCACATTTGGTGTTCCGATTGTTGGAACACCTGTTGCATTTGGTGGTGAAGCGTTAGTGGGAACTCCTGGTGTCGAAGCACTTGAACCTATTTGTGAACCAACTGGAGGTGCTCCAGTTAAAATATTGTTTTGAGACACAGCAGAGCTCGTCGTAGAGCCACTAGCTGCAGTGGATGCAGTTGTACTTGCAGCAGCTCCTGGAACTGCGGTACCACCTTGCCACTGCTGTTCCTGTTGAAGGCGATGATGGGCCTGTTGTCTTGCTCTAAACTCAGCTGCCTTCAGCTGTTCGAGATGAAACTGTTGACGTTCTGTTATAAGTTGTTGTCTTTGATATTCTAAGCCCTCGCGCTCGCGTTCCATAGTGGTTTCTAATTCTTCAAAGTGTCGTAATTTTATTTCAAGTTTCTTCATTTGCGTCTCTACCAACAAAGCCACAAGCGATTTAATTTTGCGCTCTTCTAATGCTGCTAAGTGTTTAGCTTTAACAGCAGCCGAAGCCAAAGCAGCTGCAGCTGCCGTCTGAACATTTGCCTCATTAAATATTTGTTTATTTAAATCACTTTCCTTTGTCACCCCATCACTTGTGCTTTCACCACACGACTCTTCGGTTTTAATATCTTTAAGATCAAGTCCACTGCCAACTTCAAAAATATATAAAATTAAAATATAAATAAATAAATGAGTATATATGTATGTATGTATATAATAATATAAATGATTTCTGTAGCAATATATTATTACTTTTGTTTTTATCAGATTCTTTTTCAGATTTTTCTCTGTCGTCTTTTTCTTTAGATTCGTCTTTGGATTTGGAGGGGGAATTGGTAATATCTTTATCTACATGCAGGACATTTGAAAGAAATAGCAATAATTTAGAAACGAAAAATTTGAAATGACGAAAATTTTAAAATAAGCAGTCATATTTTTAAGGCCATTTTAAGAGAAAAATCTCTGCTTGTTGCCTCCTTTTAATTACATTGAAAATCTTACCATCCTTTTTGGGAAGATCCTTCATTTCTTCATCTGTAGGTCCTGATGGTGGTGCTCCACCCACTGTTGCAGAATGAGGATCTTCATCTTCCTTTTCAGCACCGGTACCAGCAATGCCACTGTTTGCCAATCCATATGATGGATTGAACTTTCCAGACGCCGAAGCTTTTTCAACATTTTTCATATGATTGTCCATGATAGTTGCGGGCACTTCATCTTTGATCGCTGAAAATTCTTCCATAGCTGCTTTAGCGGCTGCAGCAGCCACACGAGGGTCAACCACAGATGCTAAAAATGCCACTGTAGACATAATAGGATTGCCCGATTTGCTAAATGGTATGGGCTGACAACCTAAAGGACCCAAAAAGCCACCATCATCTTCCAAGTATGGATCTTCAATTGGAAGTCTTAGAAAATGTAATATACATTCATCCTGTGTGCGTGTACCGACATGTTCGCAAACCTTATTCCAATCATCCTTGTGTAGTTCTAAACCTTCAAGTAAAAGTAACGTTTCTTGATCCGTCCACTCTCTAGACATACTAGCGGCCGTTCTATTCTTCATTGCTGCTGGTTTTTTTGCATACTGGTCCAATTTTAATCCAAACTGACCGGAAGCTGATGGAGCACTTCCATTTTCTACTGGTTCCGTTTTTATACCCACTGGTGCCTTGTCCAATGAATCTTCTTTTACTTCTTTGCTAGAACCGCCTGAAGGTTTCTTGTCAAGGTCGAGGAGAGATTTAGCAGCGGATGGTTGCTGAGTTTTTTGAGGATTCAAAGACTGTATACCGGAAGGCGTATCAGATAAAATATGAAAATGCGAAGTCGGTGGCGGTCCCATGGGTGTAGGTCGTAACTCTGCATCAATTTGATAATTTATCAAGCCCCATTGTTCTAAGAATGCATGAACACGCATAATGGCACAAACGTCGCCAGCTAAATTTCGTCTACAGGCTGTGCTAGTTAAATACTCGGTAGGATTGAGACGGTAAGTATCAATCATAAAATTTCTGTAAGCCATATAAATCTCTGGTGTCTTGGATTTATTCTTTGAATTGAAAAACTCCGGCATTGCACGTTTTTCAATTACATGTATGGAGTTGTAGTCGAACCAGGCTGAGTAAGAGGGCACTATTATATGATGGGTTTGCTCTGTCACATTATCCTCCATATCTTCCTTGGCTGATGACGAGAATTCTTGAGTGTTACTATTTTCACTGGTTTTCCCAGTTTGGGAATTTTCACCTTCACATGTTGACAAAGCTTGAGTGCCACTACCTCCAGTCATCTCATCATCTAAATCAGTTATAGTGCCACCTAAAATATATTTTTATTACTGAAGAATTTGATATACCGAAAACAAAGTTTTACCTTTAATAGGTAGCATATCATTATCAGCCCTGGATTTGTTAGCAGGAGCCGGACTGGCTGTGGATTGCAAAGAAGAGGTCTTGATAACCTCTTGTAGATTTGTTTCAGCTGGAGGATCATCCATATCACGTGTCAAATCTTCATCTTCTTCATCATTGCGTGATTTCTTATGAAGAACTGCAGGAGAACGTTTACGTTTGCCAGATTTAGAAGAACTAGGAGATGGAGAGCGCCTACGCTTTTGTTTGGCAACTAACGGAGTTCCGCTACTAATTTTTTTTTTATCATCCACACCACCAGACATTATATCATCAATCGATAAACGATGTTTATGCATTTTCTTTTTTCCTAACTCATCTACTTCGTAATCTTCTTCGGCCATCCATTCGTTATATTGTTCAAGATCTAAAATCCACGAAGCGGATACACGCCAACGTTCGGCTGGAGATTCAGGATTTTCCGGTGTATTGTCGGGTAATTCTAAGGAATTAGGTGTCCATGTATCATAAGATTCAGGAAAATAGTACCAATGCATCATTACGCAATTTCCTCGTTTAAAAATTGGGCGAGCATATTCATCAGGATGCGGATCAACCACAGGATATATAATATGAGTGGCATCCTCTTCATCTGATACTATTTCAACTCGTCTTGTTGCTAGAATTTCTCGTAATCGTGTACCCAACTGCTTATCTACTTCAGGACGAATGAATATATACGGAATACGGTATAGATCGGCTTCGACCAAAGCTTGTTCAATGTCAATCAGTAACGGTATGTTTGGATCTTTGCGAGTGGGATTCTTTCCCACAGAAAAATCAAATTTCTTACCCCTTTGCTCGGCGCGAAACCGAAACATTGTGGAAAATATGATGCATAAGCCGCCTCCTGGCTTAAAATCTAAAAAACAGCGCATCTACAAATTATAATTTTATGAGATTTTCTTCCAAATTACATTGAATTCAACAATTTTGTATTGGATTATATATAAAATAAATTGATATGTTGAAAATAAAATCACTCACTGGTATACGGGTTGCAGGGGGTTCCACCGAATTTTTTCCAAGCTTTGCTTCAACATATTGTAGAAATTGTATCAACAATTGGGACAATGATTCTTTTGTTATAGGCTCGTTACTATTGGCCAAATACTGAATGTATAAAATAAATTATTGAAATGTATGTAGCTTGATTACAGAAATACAATCAAGGCGTGTTGATTTCGCATGTGATTTCGCCTTGAATACAATTTTACAAACGCCATTTTTATTTATTTTTTATTCCTTCGGTGTCTGCATAAATTTTTGTTATACTTACTTTCTTACAATTCTTTTGTAGCCACAGACGAATAGCTTCAAAGCCTTGCAAGGACTCCTGCGAATTAAAAAATTCAACATTTGGACTTCCGTCCTTTTTAGGAGCTAAAGAACACATTTTCTAATTCAATTTAAATATAAATTGTCCTCTTTTTCAATTTTCACACAAAAGCTATATTCTGCGGTAAAAAAGCACGAATAACAAAACCGACGCACGAATAAATGTCAATCGTCATGAATCTAGAAACCTGCGCCGACCGGCTGAGCTGAGCCGCTGAATGCTTTATGTCAACCGCCGCCACTGAATGTTTCTCACCTGAAAATCGGCTAAGATTAGCCGCCGATTGATGATCTTTTTTATATTTTACATGAGGTTTTTAAGTTTTTTCACTAATCCATTCACACTTTTAAATTTTTATGCAAATTCGCTTTAAAACTTTCTTGCCAATTGACATATCGTAGATTGGTTATTGGTTTGCTGCAGACAAATGGCGTCCCTACCAGCGTTGCCGTTTTGGTTACTTGTAACCAAAATTGGTTACTTTTTTTTCCAATGTGTACTTGTGTACTTTTTTTCCATTTTGGTTACTTTTTTGGTTGCAAAATATTTAAACGTCAAACACAATAGCGGAGTTCGATGTTTGATGCAAATTGTCTTGCGTAAGTGCAAATGCAAAATACCGTAGCTTTTCTTTGGATTGTGTGTGTGTGTATTTTGCTGTTGGATTTGAAAGAAAAGCTACATTTTTTTATATATAAGTTTGAGAACGAAACAAGCAGGGAACGAAGCCGATCGGCTGTGAGTCGGCTAACAGCCGTCGCTGGCAGATTTTTTAAATTAGAAGTAAGTGCTGATATGGACATAGTTGAATTTTGGGACACCGTTTCAAAACATACAACTCAATAATGCAATCTAAAGAATTGTGCATCAATCGAAACAATTCCCATTAGGTTTGGTCTGCCAAAGATTTGTTTTAATATTAACTAATTTGATACTTTATCTATACAGTCTTGTGTTTTTATAACGAATGTAATTAAATTACATATTAGCGGAGTTCGATGTTTGGTTGCAAATTGTCTTGTGTAAGTGCAAATGCAAAATATCGTAGCTTTTCTACAAAGAAAAAAGACCTTTGGTAGAACCTCCTAAAATTTTTAATACCTTTTTGCAAAATTTGATTTTTGCGTGCGCAATTCCATTATCATCCACGAAGAAAAAACCAAACCGAACTTTTATCTTCCGACTTTGTTTTGTGTGGTACAAAATTCATTACTAATAATTTTTTCGCCTACGACTTCTTTTTATAACCGGTAAAAAGCATTTGATTCATGGCTACTATGATTAAATTTCAAATATTTAAAATTATTCTTAACTGGGCAATTCATGTTTATTTACAAACGTAAACATAGTTCCATTTAATAAAAAATTGTCAGATTTTTAATGTTACCAAAATCCCGGGATTTCTGCCTAAAAATCCCGGGATTCGGGATTCAGTTTTTTTAGAATAATTCCGGGTTTTCGGTATTTGGGATTTCGGTATTGGCATCCCTAGTAATTATGTATTCGTTTCTTTTTCAATTTTTAGTATTTGGAAAGATCAAGATGCGTTGTGGGTTGAAGAAAGCGGTAATACAAAATTCATTCTGTCTGTGAAAAGGTTATAAAAGTGTTAAAAAGATAAGTAAAATAGTGAATAAAAGAAATTCACAAAGTTTAATTTAATTTGTTTTGTTTGTTTGTTTTCATTTTGTTTGTTGTTTTGTTTTTTCTGGAAGAAATATCTTAGTATATAATTAGATGTTATGTTATATACTTGTGTAATTTAAAGTTATTTTTTAAAAAGCAAATGAAATAAAAATTATATTTGCTGTCAATATATCAATCATATATGAATACTCAATTGTGTGGGATATATTATTCAATTATGAACAGTCAAACTTGAGTAATATTCATGCTACCATTGATTAGTAAATAGCACTGGAGTGAACAGTTCAACTATATGTTATATTCATTGGTTAGAGAGAGATGCAACATCACACGTACACAAAAGTTTCCATCACGTTTTTCATTTTGCCTTTAACAATGTGATAGAAACTTTGTTCTACGCATTGATGAATATATCCTGCATGACTTCCGATCAAATGAGCAGTCAATTGACTGGTAGTGTTCTTGTAGGGGTATTTCCCACCTGCGAAAAAAAAACGTTGGACTTACAATTTATATTGAAAACAAAAACAAATTTTCATATTTTGTTGTTTTGAATATAAATTGTAAGTCGAATGTTTTCTTTCGCAGGTGGGAAATAGGCCAATAATGTATTTTGAATATTCTGTGCCGCAAACCAACAACCAACAGACGATATGTATATCCCGTTTATACGCACTTCTTATTTATATACAAAAAAGCAAGTCTGGACTGGGACTTACCTGCTAAGTTTCAGGGGAAAATTGCTTTAGTCAGCAGAAAATTAGAAAATTATTTTATAATACAAAAAAAAAAAACAATTCAATTTTACAATGATTTGATGTGTAATAAGAAGTGGTAATTTTTTTAAATACGATAATTTTCTAGCAATTTTTCCGCTTTGTTTGTGGTACAAAATAAAAGGAACGTGGCAATGCTAATTACATCAGTTTTTCCCTGAAATTTAGCTGGTGAAAAATAAATCATTTGTAAAAGATTTTGTGAATTTACTTTGACACAATTGTAGAAGTTGTGAAGCCAACTCAGCCGTTTTTCACCCGCCGCCGAACAATTTTTCATGAGCTACCGCCGCCAACGAAATTGCTCTGCGCGGGTCACTGTCGTGAACTGCCAACTTTAAGTTGGCATACGCCCTCAAGAAACTTGGCACAACTTTATGCAGGGTACAGACCAAGGCACATCAATCAGGTACACGCGATTCTACAACAAATATTACAACAGCAACAACCACATGTACTTTGTTGGTATAAATTACCTTCTTACTTTTCAAAACAGGGTAGCATCGTCAGATTGCATGTTTCTTATAGGAAATGTCAAACACCATACAAAACTGAGTATTCGAAATGTGTTTATGTATACCCAAGTAAAAGCATGCTTTTAAGCGTATACCTACACAATCCAAATTCGACATTTAGATTGGTATAATGACATTAGTCACCTGGTGTAGTGCTGCCATTTTGTAATCATTGTACAATTGCAACCATCAGTTACTTAACCCGTACCACAAAACCAAATAAACAATAAACAGACCTATAAAAAAATTATATTTCATACTAAAATTACATTGCAATAATAAAATGTCTTCTCCAAGATTTAGTTATATTAGTACACATATTTTGCAATTATCCAATTTTTATTTTTAGCTAAAAAGTTTAATGTCTGTGTTTGCATTTTACTTATAATTAGTATCAGTGTAAACCAGTGATGGGAATTCGAAATCTTGATTTCGTGCCAAATCCGTTTTTAAATAGTGCCAAAATCATTTGAATAGTACCAAACTACTTTTTATAAACATAAAACACATATTATTACCTTAAAATAGCAAGGCCCTAACTCATTATTTTTTTTTAATTTAGATTATTGCATTCTTTGATAGATTTGATGATCTTCTATCGAAAAATATAAATACTCCATTTCGAAAAAATAGTTAGTTAGGCCTTGTCTATATTAAGGTAACGAAATATACTATGCTTCTTGAATGATACTTTATTGTGTTAATAGCTAAAGAATTCCATGATTATAAAAAAAACAAAGATTATGTCAATTTGTAAGGCTTTTTAGTTAAACATTTTATATGTATTACTAGCAAGACATATTGTTAGACTTCAAAAAGTCTTTATCATGTATCAAAGATGCAAAATTTGCATTTACATTTCACAACATTTACAATTTGAAACTGTTGTCAACATCGATCGACGTCATGTCAATACAAACCAAAAAAATATCTCGCTCTCGAGAACAATTATTTGCTATTAACAGTTTTTAGTATTTTATTAACGTGACGTTGATTTTGGCAAATGGAATAAGCGTGATTCCTTATTTTATACAATGAATGAAGAGTAGAGAAAGAATGCCTTGAATGATTCGATAAAATTGTTAATTTGTTTCCTTTGGAAACATTTGTGTAGCAAAAGGAACAATATTATTTCTGTTTCCACTTACGAACATTTTCTGGTGTAAACTTTGCCAACCAATCATTGATGTTATACTCAAGCTACGGTCACATATATAAAATATTTTCCTGAAACATGTTTGCTCATAATTGCCTTAAAATTTTTCTATATTTGTTTAATGGTCACATTGGCACAAAGTATTTCACAAAATTTGTTTTCTCAAACATGTTTTTCTTGCGGTCACACTTGAACAAATATTTTCTATAGTAATTTTTTTGAACAAACAGTCAATATATATAATTTTGTTTTCTTAAAAAAAAAAAACATTAATAACTACAAATTTCTGTCCAAAAAATAAGTTTGTGTATCATAAAAAATCGATATGGAGAATTTTGAAACCTTATTTGTATTGAGTGGTGGAGCAGAGATGCTTTATTATTATTTTATAAATTATATTATAACCAAATACATATATGTATATATACATATACATATATATATATATATATAATGTATATGTATATATATATATATAATGTATATGTATATATATATATATATATATATATATATATATTGTTACGTTTTTCTCTCTATAAAAACGCTTTTCCGTAGATCCGAAGATTTGCAAATGAATACAAGAGCCGAGTGTAGTAATTAGGGTTAAGAATGATACAAGTTTTATTTACAATACACTTATACTAAATTACTCAAGAGCTTAAATACACTAATATAACTTAAACTAATAAATTACACACAGATATTCACAACTGGTTACCACTACGCCTTCCTCGCTGTAGTTTACACACGTCTCTTAGCTGGCTGCGCAAGTAATCACGTGACACCTCTTTGCCTGCTACTCGTCACTTACGAGACTCACTCTGCCGTCACTCACAGTTGATACACCAATACTTCTTTGTCTGCTGCTTGTCACACACGGAACTCACTCTGCCGACACTCACAGTTGATACACCAATAAAGACTCACTGGCTTTACTTACACCCTTATACACGTCTATTCGCTGCGCTGTTCCCTTTACTCCAGTCGACACGATAAACTCCACAATAATCTCAATTCCACGACAGACTATTATTAATTCACAACTTAATTATCAACTGACTTGTTTACTTGCAAATGACTGACTTGTTCGCAACTGACTTGTTCGTAACTGACTCACAACTGCAACTAACTAACTCATTGGATGCGTCACCTCTTTTTATATTTCACACAAATTCCACTAGAAGTTTCAAGCAATGTCTAGACGATCATTATCATCTTATATGCTGCCTAATTAAGTTCATGTGGTAACTATGTACATACATGTGTATATGCATACGTGTGTACATCATTAACTAAGCAATACACGGTGGTTGTTTATCTTCTGCTTTTCGTTTGAATTGGCATGTATGTATGTGTGTAAATATGTGAATCTTCTTAATAAGCAGACGCTTTTTTGTTGTTGTTTTTGCTTTTGCTTGTTTAATCAAGCTAGGCATGCTTATTTAGTTGTTGGCTACTATTCTAGACTATTCTTTGCTTTGACCCTGTAGGAATATTTTGGCGTAGCACTTACATTAACCCTGTTGGAATATTTTTGTGTAATGCTGCTTAAACCTGTCGACGGCTATTTTAGTAACAATATATTTTAAAATAAATAATTTAATTTTTGAATACAATAATATAATTTATAAAATAATTTTAGTTCAATTCAAAGGCAGTAAATTTATTTGAAACAAAAAAATGTCTTTAAAATAGTATTACTATTGCTTTTACCACAGGTCACAATATATATAAAAAATCAAGAAAATAAAACACCAAATTATTTTATATTTTGCATTATATTGTTGCTCATATATATTTGTTTTTGGCGATTTCATTTATAATTTATTTTTAAATGTTTCAACACTCTTGCAGCAGCTGTTATTTGCCACTGTTTGTTCCTACAAAAACTTTGTAAGATCATACGATTATTTGCCCAAAAAAGTGGAAAATATTTGACACAGGTTGGTCACATTATGGTCACATTAGAGAAACTTTTATTTGCTACCAAATAAATTTGTTTTCTCAAAATCTTGCTTTCACCCTAAAAATATTTGATGGTCACATTACAGCAAAGAAATATTTGATATTTTCGGGCAAATGTTTCATAAGTGTGACCGCATCTTTAGTTGTCAAATACGACACAAAAGAAATTTAAAAAGTCTTTGGGCCTAATTTTGTAAAACGTAACGCTTGGCGTTGATAAATTTTATGTGTATTTTGTTCTTGTAATTTAAATTTTTTTCCATATAAAATTTGACAACGCTTGGCGTTGCGTTTTACAAAATTAGGCCCTTTATTCTATTTTTGAATTCTACAACTTTATACTGGGAATTAATAGTTCAATTTTGGCGCCCCAATAAATTTCTTCCGTTGGAAGATGGTGAAAATTTCGATCTATATTGTCAACTAAAAATTTTCAAAAAATATCGACAGACGAAATAAAAAAAGAAATCTTCCTCACAATTAAATGTACTCTCACATCTTCACATTACATTTTAGCATTAATATCAATTATTATTTTGAGGACATACGATAAAAATAAAAAGAAATTATGTTTTATCACTGCATTAGGACTGAAAATTTGGTAATGTAAAGGAATATTTCGAGGTTGACACTGTTCAAGGACTCTACTTACAACAGCTCGACAAGGCAACCAACGGTTTCGAGAATACTTAAGAATTTCATGAACTTCAGAGTTCAAAAATTTCTGTTGCAAACAAATTTACTTATTCCATTTAACAGATCGTCAATGTGAGTGACAAAAAAGAAGCGAGAGAGAGAGAATCTCATAATATTTTGATTCTACAAAGTTTTAATACTTTGTATTACCATGTAAAGACACCTTTAACCATTTTTAAGGCTCAGTTAAGGCTCAGTTAGCCGACTGTAATGTAATGTAACTGTAACGTAGAAAACAGCTGATTGATATTTTTGTATGAAAAGTAGGTTACGTTACATTACATCTCTATAACCATTTTTATTACTTTTAACATAACAAAATCGATCAGCTGTTTCTTACTGTTGCATATACTTTACATTACCGTCGGCTAACTGAGCCTTTATTCATACAATCAACAACGCAACAATTTTTCATACTCTGGCATCACTAATATTTGCCTTAAATTGACGTACATTCAAGACCTGGCTGTCAGTATAAATTTGAGAAGAAACGCGATGGCTGCTTTCCCTGGGAAAATAAAAAATTCTAAGATATTTAAGAAAATTCCAAGCAAGTTAAATCGCCGTGTTAAACCTTATGTGAAATTGAAATAAGCCCAATAAAATTATGTACACCTATGAAGAGGCGTAGAGAAACGACTATTCTATGTTTTTTTTTGTGATCTAATTTGCATATAACGTAGAAAGTGAATGTGGAAAAATCAATTTGTTGGCAAAAATAAGAATTACATATATACATATATTGTAAAGCTGTCAAACTTTTGCAATCAACAGAAAGAAGCAAGTAAATTAAATGTTTCAAAAAATCGATAATTCCTTATCATAAAAATTGAGTGCAAGTTTATTTTAATTTGAGAAAAATGTATTCAAACAATTGCATTCTTTATAATTTCAAGCACACCAACACAAATACATTGACGCATACATCATAAAAGCATTTCGAAGTGAGCAGTTGCAGAGCAGCTCCTATTGGCAGAGCTCTTTCCGCATATCAATTCATTTTCTCAAAGAGGTAAGGCAAATATTAAAGAAAATTCTTAATAAAGATTTTGTGCTGTAGTAAAATACATCTTAGATGGAAAAGAAATGCAAATGCATTTTAAGGTTCTAATTAAAACTGTAGTTATGTATGTATATTAAATGAGAGATATCAGTGGTCTTTATTCTCAAAATTTAAAAGTGTAATATGTATAAGTAAAACAGTTGTGAACATTTATTATTTTCAAATAAAAAACATATTTTCACTACTAATTTAGCTGTATTGCAACATTTGTAAGTTTTGAGAAACGGGCCCAGATTATTATTACTGTGCTGTCGTAGACGTTTTAGTAATAAAAATAAAAATGATAAGAAAATAACTTTTATAGTGACAAGCATCTATCGTCAAATGCTCCGGAGTTATTAGTACCTAAATATGTATGTATATGCAGTATGAATTGTATGTAAAACTACATTACCTATTTTATTTTAAATATTTTTCTTTAAAATGAATTTCCAGTTAGGACCTTAAACAAGTGCCTATACTGCTATATTTCATTTCGATATTTGGATTTAAACCTTATTTAAATTCTGAACTAAAGGAAAAATTCTACTATAAAATGATATTGATACTCGCCATCAAGGCGAATGCAGTATCTGAATTCGCCTTGTTCACCACTTAATATTTCTTAGTGGTGAGTAAGAATTGTTAAGTCAGTGTTGTCAGCTTTTTTTCGAGATTGGGGATGAAAATTTCGTGTTGGGGATCTGGGGATTTGTTGGGGATGATAAACAAAATTAAAGGGATTGTTTGGGATTTTTTTTTATGTAACAAGAATGATCTTTGAGCTAAGAAATGTGTGTCTGGCAAGTCTAAAAATGTGTGTTTCTATTCACAGTGAATGAATTCTATAGGTAATAAAGAAGTATCAAGGCAGATTAACCAATATAATGAACACTACCAAAACAAGAATACATAACAAAATGAAATATGATTTGTTGGAAGCACTTCTTAGAATAAACCCACTTTAAAAATAATTTCATTTGTTGTTACAAATTAATCCTTCTGCTGAAATGCTAAAGCTTTTTAATACAAGTACTATGTACAACAAAATTTCTGAGGCGGATGAATCGGAAGATTTCGATTCTGAAATATTTGAAATTTTAAACTTTGGTTAAAAATTATTTTATACTTGTGTACATTAAACTATGTGTTATTTTTTATTTGCAAGTTTTATAAGTACAAATTAAATTAATATGAATGTAAATATAGCTATCGATATAAATGTTATTTTTGTCATTATTTTTTTTTTAATAAAATTAAAAAATTTTATCTTTTTCACAAAACAAAAAATTTTAATAAAAAATACTCAATTTGGGGATTTTCGGGGATGACAAATCAAAAATTGGGGATAAGCTCTAGAAAAAAACTGGCAACAGTGTGTTAAGTGGTGATTCAATATCAAGGCGAATGGTTATAAGGTGGTCTTGATTTGCAACTCTGCGTATTCGCCTTGTATATTTGTTAGTGTAAAATTTCCTGCTGTCAAAATATTCCTTAACGTTTTGGTTCATTTGACAGCAGGAAATTATGTTAGCTGGCTAATTAAGATCACCTTGTGTGAAATCGCCTTGTTCAATATACTATACCATTTTATTTATTTTTTATTTATTTCATCCTTAATGTAAGGCCAAAAACGCGTATTATATAGTAATATTATTCTTGTAATGTCTGAGTGAACTAAACTCAGTTAATTAAATATAATTAAAGAATTAACATTAATTATAACAATAATTAATTATAACAACAATATGTATTAATAGAAATTCAATTTCCAATAAAATCTTATATTTCTAAATTTAAAATTTTATATTATTATTTAAATGTTCTAAACTATCTGGCTCCCCAGCCTGTCTCATCAAATGAGATAAAAAAATATATAAATATAATATAATATAATATCTCCGAATGTTAGCAACCAACTAGAGCAAAAAAGAAAAGAGAAAAAATAAAAAATAAATTAAAAAAAACAAGACTTGTTATGAGTTAGGGTTTAGTTGTCGAATAAGTTTTAGGCGGAAAACATTATTAGAATGAGAAAAAATCCTCAATTCAACCGGTAGGGATTTCCGCCAAAGCTATTCTAACAAGATATGAGCAATTTATCCTGGGTACCATTATCTGCTTACCCCTAGTAGAGCGGGAAAAACGAAAACGATTACACAGTTGAGTGATAATACCACCCTTAAACGTCCTGTAAAAGAAGAATAAATTTCGTAACTGAACAAAATCATGAAATGAGCAACCCAAGAATTTAGCAACATAATGTATAGCTCCAATGTAGGGTTCGAAGTTTAATTGATTATCAATAATTACACCTAGACATTTATGCTCACTCACAAATTCAATTCGATGGCCAGTCAGATATAAACTTAGGTTAGGTGTAACTCGGTCAAGAAATCCAAATGTCAAAGCTTTGGTCTTAAAGGGATTTATGGCAAGCGAGTTCAAGTTAGTCCAACTAGAAATATTATCAAGACAAGAAATTGCATCATGTCCTAGAGTAGTAATACACTCACGCTCAGAGGTAAACAGAAGTAATATATCATCAGCAAAAAGAAACGGTCGGCATATACCCATGTCTAAAATATCAGGAAGGCCATTCACGTATAAAATAAACAGTAACCGCCCCAAAACAGATCCTTGGGGAACACCAGAGATAATGGCACGACACGATGAATATGAGCCATTGAGTTCTGCGAATTGGCTCCTGCCGCTCAAGAAAGACATTATCAATTTACATGCAGATCTAGAGAAACCAAACTTGTCTCTTACAGCATCAGCATCCTCATTACATGTGATACTAGCTGAAGTTCCACATCCGCTACCCTTAAGCACTCTCCACATACCACTATTATCCAGACCACAAAATAATCTGGCATAGGTTTTCTCTTTTCTCGGCGAATTACAGATTTAGCCCTATTACGGTATTTACAAAAAGCCTTCCAATTTGTTTCGTTAGGGTTCGAGAAGTAAGTATGAAAAGCCATGTCACGGATCGATAGAGCTAACACAATATCCCTAGATTTCATCCAATGGTTATCATTAGAGCAGACTATCCTTTTCGTTGGTACAAATGAAAAAAGACCTCGAACAAGCGTAGAAAAAGTATCACATATTTCCTCAATATCCACGGAACTCCAAAATTGTGACATATCAAACTCTGATAAATAGGAAAGTAGTCCTTCCCAGTCAATTTTGCTGAAGTCTCTGCGCACAAGAGTAATGTTACAGACTTCTAAATTCACACTAAAGCACGCAAATATGAGAGCATGGTGAGATATCGAAGGGCAATGCACCTGATCAGAAACACAGACAGAAGACCGGTCAGAGACAAGAAAGAAATCAAGTAATGAAGTAGATAGGTGGTTAACATCATAATGAGTTGGTTTAGAGTAATGACAGACTGAGAGGTTAGTTCTAGTGCAAAAGGAACGGACCAAAGCTGATTTATTGTTATTAAATAAATTCAGATTGAAGTCACCCACTACAATGATATTCAAATAATTAAGTAATAGCTCAGAGTGGCACTCTTCAAACGCATTAAGGTCAGCTAAGGTCAGCAGGGGGTGGTAAATAAACAACACCAATTAGGTACTTAACACTACCAAACATAACTTCAAGGAAGAGAGATTCGCACTTATCAGGAATAGATACTTTAAAAACAATTTTATGATGAATAGTATCAGCAACATAGACACCTACTCCGCCCCCTATGAACTAGACGATCATTACGACAAAACCTATAGCCAGGAATTTTAACCGCATGCGAAGACACTTCTTCTTTTAACCAATTCTCTGTAATGCCAATAATATTGAATGTCGATCCCTTAAGAACGCTCCTTAACTCATCAAATTTAGAGAGCCTATACGATGGTCGAATACTATTACAGTTTAAGTGCGCAACCTTTAATATACCCCTATATGATTGCAATGTACCAGTAAAATATGAGTTGTTACTAACAACCGGCCCGATATTATCACTATAAGAAGTCATAGACGAAACTAGGGGCGGGGAACCAAACAAGATAGAACACAAAAACTAAAAAACAAACAAACGAATAATTAAGAATATCCATATCTATTAAACCGTAGCTAATCAATTCATAAGATAGTAGTAATACAAAAAGAAAAAAAAGTAAAAAAAAGTATATAAAAGTATATAAGTAGATCCAAATGAAAGCAGTTATGAAAATGAAGCATTTAGTTCAAAAGATAAGGGAAAAAAACCTTATATATATACATATATGTATATATACACACATACATATACATATATGCATACATAAACATACGTACATACATACACACATATATACATATATATAGATACAAATATATATATATATATATAAATATATATATATATATAAATATATATATATATATATAAATATATATATATAAATATATATATATATATATATATATATATATATATATATATATATATATGTATATATACATATACATATATGTATATAAATATATATATCTACTCGAATGCAATCCACTAAATAAACTATAGGTATAATATAACACAACCATAATATTCATAAAATTTAAGCTAGTCTGAAATGTATTTCATTTAAAATTTTTATAAAACTTTCTAAAAATAAACTTCAAACACATTTCACTTCCTAATGAATACAAGACATAATGATCACCATAGAAGCTAGGCATAACGTTAGGGGAGATATAAATATAATAATTCAGGAATATACAGAACAAACGTTATATATCTACCTTTCAAATATGGCACAGGATAGATAGAATTACTAATTTAAACCAGTTTCCTCCAAATCTCCACTTCGGATTCTCTCACACTCAGCAACATCATCAACTGCAACTTCCTTACCACCGGGTAGAGTTAACACAGCTCGTAGTTTATCGTTCTTAAAGACTTTATACTTCGTCACGAGCTTATCCAAAAGCAGCTTCCTTCATGCCGCATTAAGCCTGCCAGCAGCCGGTGAAAAATGGTCATTCAAGTAGACCCTACCAGTACCCAAGCCGCCAGACGTAGTAGCAACATCATTATCACTTAATGTACATGCAAGACCATTTGCACAAGATTGTGAATTGGGATAATAAATTTTAAATTTTAAAAATAAAATTTTAAATTTTAAAAATAAAATCGTCGAAATCGTCACAATTTTCAAAAAAATTCGTCATAAAATCGTCATACAAGAATAATCCGTTTTATTAAACAACTAATATATCAAATTTGAAATAAAAGACTATTTTATGTAACAAACAACAATTAATCGACTTTACAGTCAAAAATAAAAACTATAAGGTGAAATTAAAGCAAAAATTCAGAATATATAACAGCGTGTAACACTTTCTAAACAAAACTAGTTTCAAAATAAATCTATACATACATTTTGGTATTGTGTTTTTTATAAAAATTTTTTTAATGTCAATACTATAACACTGAAGAGTTACACTTTAAATAATCTTTTGAAAACATAATGATTTCAAGAGTTTCTGTATCCAGTAAAATTCAGATCTTAATATTCTTTCAAGACTAGCCGATGGCAAAGTCAAAAACAAGTAAAAAAAACCCACTTAAGTTATGAAAGAATAGTTTATTGTTTGGTTAACTTTTTAATAAAGGAAGAGAGTCCATATTTAAACTAACTGATGCTGAAAATAAATGAAATTTTTGATAAACATATGTGTTATCGAAATCAAATCTCTTTTCTGCAAGGCTTTGTTGGCATATTTATGTTACTAAATACTTATTTCAAGAAATTGTCGAAATCAGAGGAATATTTGAAACAAAATCGTCAAACGTCATTTTGGGAAATTTGTTATAAAAAATCGTCAGAATGACGTAAACTCGTCATATCTAACAACACTGATTTGAATCAACAACTGCAGCATAACAAGAAAAACACATGTGCGTGAAGATAAATTTTAAAATTTATAACCCTAGACACAAACCGCCTTGTTTAACAGAGCTCTGTTAACAAAATAACATACCTCTGTTAAATAATAATAATTAGTTTTTACCCACAAAATGGACTTGATTCCCAATTTTTCAAGTAAAATGAACCAGAAAATTTAAACCGAAAGGCTTCTCTATGCCTCCCTTATATACATAAAACATTTAGTACATCCAACAACATGAAAAATCCATGTCTTAACCCACAGTCAAAATATGGTTTTTAGTAATTTTTTTTCATAAATCGTTGGAGATGGGGAAAAAAAGAATACTGAATAAGACTCCTATATGCCTCTAGATCAATGTCCAAAAGTCAAAAGTCATAACAGCCTGTTTTTGTAAAAATTATAACACAATTTCGTTAAATTTCTTTTTTAATTTGAAAAAAAAATTTTGGTAATTTTTTTTTTTAAATGGTAGGAGATGGGGAAAAAGAATATTGGAGGAGACTCCTGGACGCCTCTAGATCAATGTCCAATAGTCAAAAGTCATAACAGCCTGTTTTTGTAAAAATTAAAACACAATTTCAAAAAAAGTTTGTTTAAATTTGAAAAATAATTTTGGTAATTTTGTTCAAAAATGGTAGGAGATGGGGAAAAAAAGAATATTGGAGGAGACTCCTGGACGCTTCTAGATCAATGTCCAATAGTCAAAAGTCATAACAGCCTGTTTTTGTAAAAATTACAACACAATTTCAAAAAAAGTTTGTTCAAATTTGAAAAATAATTTTGGTAATTTTCTTCAAAAATGGTACGAGATGGGGAAAAAAAGAATATTGGAGGAAACTCCTGGACGCTTCTAGATCAATGTCCATTAGTCAAAAGTCATAACAGCCTGTTTTTGTAAAAATTACAACACAATTTCAAAAAAAGTTTGTTTAAATTTGAAAAATTATTTTGGTAATTTTTTTCAAAAATGGTACGAGATGGGGAAAAAAAGAATATTGGAGGAGACTCCTGGACGCTTCTAGATCAATGTCCATTAGTCAAAAGTCATAACAGCCTGTTTTTGTAAAAATTACAACACAATTTCAAAAAAAGTTTGTTTAAATTTGAAAAATAATTTTGGTAATTTTTTTCAAAAATGGTAGGAGATGGGGGAAAAAAAGAATATTGGAGGAGACTCCTGGACGCCTCTAGATCAATGTCCAATAGTCAATTTACAAAAACAGGCTGTTATGACTTTTGACTATTGGACATTGATCTAGAATCGTCCAGGAGTCTCCTCCAATATTCTTTTTTCCCCATCTACCATTTTTGAAAAAAATTACCAAAATAATTTTTCAAATTTAAACAAACTTTTTTTGAAATTGTGTTGTAATTTTTACAAAAACAGGCTGTTATGACTTTTGACTATTGGACATTGATCTAGAAGCGTCCAGGAGTCTCCTCCAATATTCTTTTTTTCCCCATCTCCTACCATTTTTGAAAAAAATTACCAAAATTATTTTTCAAATTTAAACAAACTTTTTTGAAATTGTGTTGTAATTTTTACAAAAACAGGCTTTTATGACTTTTGACTATTGGACATTGATCTAGAAGCGTCCAGGAGTCTCCTCCAATATTCTTTTTTCCCCATCTACCATTTTTGAAAAAAATTACCAAAATAATTTTTCAAATTTAAACAAACTTTTTTGAAATTGTGTTGTAATTTTTACAAAAACAGGCTGTTATGACTTTTGACTTTCGGACATTGATCTAGAGGCGTCCAGGAGTCTCCTCCAATATTCTTTTTTTCCTCATCTCCTACCATTTTTGAAAAAAATTACCAAAATTGTTTTTCAAATTAAAAAAGAAATTTAACGAAATTGTGTTATAATTTTTACAAAAACAGGCTGTTATGACTTTTGACTTTTGGACATTGATCTAGGGGCATATAGGAGTCCTATCCAGTATTCTTTTTTCTCCATCTCCAACGATTTATGAAAAAAAATGACTAAAAACCATATTTTGACTGTGGGTTAAGACATTGATTTTTCATGTTGTTGGATGTACTAAATGTTTTATGTATATAAGGGAGGCATAGAGAAGCCTTTCGGTTTAAATTTTCTGGTTCATTTTACTTGAAAAATTGGGAATCAAGTCCATTTTGTGGGTAAAAACTAATTATTATTATTTAACAGAGGTATGTTATTTTGTTAACAGAGCTCTGTTAAACAAGGCGGTTTGTGTCTAGGGTTATAAATTTTAAAATTTATCTTCACGCACATGAAAAACACATATTCCACAAAAAAATAACCCCATCTAAATTTCGTCATAAATTGGTAAATTCATGTACATAGGTACTTAAGTACATATACATACATATCGCACATTTACTTCAATAGTGGCACAACTAAAAAAACCAGTTTTGCAGAAAACGCGTTTTAAGTTTTCAATTTGCATACAACTTAATGGAGAAATGAAAAAAAATTCTTCTCTCAGGAGGTGATGGTACAAGCTATTTATATGAAATTTTTACACAAGATAAAATACGAAATGCCGCATCTTTCCGCATTATTAACTCAAAAAACTAATTTTTTGAGTTATGCCACTATTGAAGTAAATGTGCGATATGTACATATATCACAGATACAATACACACCTACATATCTGAAAAATTAGGAGTTTTGATTAAAAAGGTTTTATTTATAGGTATGTACATATTCGACCATGGTCTGAGAAGCATTTCGTTCTGATATCGGAAACGGAAAACATTGTTCGTTTTATCGGATAATTTAGTGCATTCGAAATTAACTTTGGATAAAATATATCAAACATATGAAACTTTAAAACCAAATAACAAGCTGCAATAAGTGCTTTTTAGTTGAATACAAAACGAAATTCTTTTCGGAACATGCCCGATAATTTGGCTTAGTTTGAAAAACAGTATTTAATTTTTTGTATTTACTAAGAACACTACTACATTCAGAGAAATATTTAACTAAAATACGTACATACATATGTATGTACCCTGTCGGAAATTCTGTTAACATTACATTAACTTTAAGCAAACTATTTCGCAACTAGTACGGACTGACATTTGGATTACTTTTTCTAGGCGGCAGTCAATTGTCTCACTCTCCATTACTTTTCAACTAACTTACAAGTTGATTTTTTTAAATCACCTGGTAGTCAGTAAATTTAAAAAAAAATTTCTCAACGCACTACTAGCCAGCTAATTTACAATATAAAATAATAATAGCAAAATGTTAATATAAAAATGAAATGAGTTTCAAAGTTGCTGAGAATAAATTTGTTGGCTCTCACCAAATTCGATTACGTACTCAACTTAAGAATTAAGGCAGAAAGAATTACCCGACTGTAAATGTAGAACTGTAAATGTGTCAGCTGATCGAATCTGTTGCATGAAAAGCTATGCAAACGCTTACCTGACTGAAATGGCACGTAAATATAACGTCTGAACCTGCAGAAAATAGAATTTCATGACGACGTTACGTGACATTTATAGACAGTGATGGGATGTATGTATATTGAATGAGAGTGTGGCACAATAGCCCTGATTTGGTACTTTTGTTTCTTTTAATATAAGCTTTTGAGTGGTTAATTTGTATACGTACATGGCATATTTAATAAATTTAGTTTTCTAAAAGAGTTTTTTTATAAAATCTAACCAGAGTTTGCCAATCGTATGTGCTTATTTTTTGTTAATATACATACATACACATATGTATATGTACATACATATGTATGAATTTGTAAAATATACATACATATGTGCGTACAAACATACATTCAAGCGTGCAAAAAAGTATTTTTGTTTAAAAATAATACCAATAAAAATAAAAATAGGTACGTATAATCAAAATAATTATAATGATAATAAAAATATAAATGCTTTTATAATTATAATACGTTGTAATGTAAATATGTATAGACGGATATGAAGCTTAAATTGTAATTTCACTAAATGTCAAAGTCATTACAATGTTTGTAAGTATAAAATAATGATTTGATACCATTTAAATAATTTTGGTACTTTTTCCATGCAATCAAAAACAATGTGAAGATGTTGAACTCTCATCAATGTTTCGAACAGCTGTTTTCCATTTTATATGATTTTTTTATACTGATCAACACCCAGCAAACAAAAAGTCCTGTATATGTACATATTTGTATTTTTGTTAAAAAATATACATATGTATATTGTTTGTAAATAAAACTAAATTATTATGAGTAGGTACGAACATTAATAAGAAAATTATAAAACGAGAAAGTAAAGATTTTATTGAGGTGCTACTGCAAGCATACACATTCTTGGAAATTAAAGAGCTAAATACTTCGCCTTTCCGATGAAGTTGCTCAAAATCTGTTCTGGTAATGTACAATGACAAATATTACTTAATTTTAATTATTATTCGAACTCCATTTGTTTCTATATTTGTGATTTGAACGGGCTAAAGTTCGTATCGCTTTTTAAGCCAAATTACATGTGATAATTATTAATTAACAAATAACACCAAAGTCTGTTGTAAATATTCTGACTAACAACACATAGTTGAACGGAACAGCCAACCGTTTTCGAAGGCCACTAAACCTTCATCATCAGCGTTCTTTTGTGTTTGGTCCACTGTGTGTGGTGTCAGTTGATGTAGATTTCTGCTTTATATACTTAGCATTTTATTGCAAATGGAATATGTGAATTGTTTTGATTCATCGTATTTCAATTTGCTGAAAGCTTTTTTGTATTGTAAGCTCAATTTTACCATCACTATATTTGCAATAGTCTTACCATTGTCGTTTTGTTCTTTTTACTAATTATACACATGTTACTTAATTTGCTTATTTATTGTTCTACTTAAGACAAACTTTTTTGGTTTGTTACTATTAAGTATATTTTTATTTAATTTTTGCCACAGGCCCATGGCTATTAATTTTTAGTTAATTTTAATTATTATTCGAACTCCATTTGTTTCTATAATTGTGATTTGATCTTGCTAAAGTTCGTATCGCTTTTTAAGCCAAATTACATGTGATAATTATTAATGAACAAATAACACCAAAGTCTGTTGTAAATATTCTGACTAACAACACATAGTTGAACGGAACAGCCAGCCGTTTTCGAAGGCCACTAAACCTTCATCATCAGCGTTCTTTTGTGTTTGGTCCACTGTGTGTGGTGTCAGTTGATGTAGATTTCTGCTTTATATACTTAGCATTTTATTGCAAATGGAATATGTGAATTGTTTTGATTCATCGTATTTCAATTTCAAATCACAAATATAGAAACAAATGGAGTTCGAATAATAATTAAAATTAACTAAAAATTAATAGCCATGGGCCTGTGGCAAAAATTAAATAAAAATATACTTAATAGTAACAAACCAAAAAAGTTTGTCTTAAGTAGAACAAAAAATAAGCAAATTAAGTAACATGTGTATAATTAGTAAAAAGAACAAAACGACAATGGTAAGACTATTGTAAATATAGTGATGGTAAAATTGAGCTTACAATACAAAAAAGCTTTCAGCAAATTGAAATACGATGAATCAAAACAATTCACATATTCCATTTGCAATAAAATGCTAAGTATATAAAGCAGAAATCTACATCAACTGACACCACACACAGTGGACCAAACACAAAAGAACGCTGATGATGAAGGTTTAGTGGCCTTCGAAAACGGTTGGCTGTTCCGTTCAACTATGTGTTGTTAGTCAGAATATTTACAACAGACTTTGGTGTTATTTGTTAATTAATAATTATCACATGTAATTTGGCTTAAAAAGCGATACGAACTTTAGCCCGTTCAAATCACAAATATAGAGACAAATATTACTGTTGAGCGTTACAGCTGCTATTAAAATTATTATAATTGAGTTCATTTAAATAAAATAATAAAATAATTTTCAAAACCTCTAGGCGCATTTTCGTTCTTAAAGGTGTTATTTCAAAAATTCAATTAGTTTTTTCCAACAGGCTAAATCTTGCCATCAAAAGAAAGTATGTAAATTAAAATAGTTTCAGCGAAATTATTAAAAAATCTTGGATTAATTAAAACATTACTATTTTATATATTATTTACTTATAAGTTCTAATACATACATACATACTCGTGTGTATGTCCGTATACATATGTATGTAAATTTCAATCAAAATGAATTTCATGAATTTAAATATTATACAATTGTATATGAACTTTCGCGTTTGACTTCAAATAACTCGCAATTTAAAATCAAAAATGCGTGTTTGCTGGGCACAATGCAATTAGTATGTATGTGTGTGTTCACAAAGAAGTTTGTTTTTGTGTCGAAAACACATGACACGTTTTTAAGTATTCTATAAGCGCTCAAACGTTTACATTTACATTACATTTACATTTACCTTACATCTGCGATTTCTACAGTCGGGTAACGGAGCCTTTAGTTTTTACTTTCTGTTATGTTACGAATCAGCTTACTTTTTTGTTTATAGAAATCTAATAGAAGTAATTAGTTTTTCTGTTTCGTTCTGTTCTGTTTCGTTTCAACCTGTGAAAATCAAAAAATTTTTAAGTATTTGTAAATGACAGCATAAAATAATAATAAAAATATTTTGAAATAATTAAAAAAATTAGTTTTTAAAAGAAAAATAAAACTATCTTGAACTTTAACAATAGACGATGCAAAACTCATAGCTTTAGTGGAAAACTGCGACCCTTCTGGTCAGAAATAGTTAATAAATTCCTACAGAAAAAGTAAATACTCAAATTTAAAAGCAGAACGGCACAGCACAGAACAGCAATAGAAAGTAAAGACTAAATAAGCCTTTAATTTTGGATTTGTTCTCGATGACATTGCAGTTAGCTTCTAGTTACTCCAAGAAAAGTTAACTATAAGTTAATTATTTTTGTAGTCAACTACACATACTCCGACGGGGTACATATGTATGTATCTTACTCCTATGTGTTGAAATTTACAAATACCTGCATACTCTTATCTATGGAACATTATATTGTGTTTACTTTGAAAATTTTTTCAGATATTGTTTTGTTAAATTTTTTATGGTTAATACTTTTAAACAACACACATAATTATTTCATAAATTTATGTCTCGTTGCTTGAATAAAAAATTAAAATAGATGAGTAAATAATAATTATTTATAAGTAAATAAAAATAAAAAAATGTCTTTTCATCACGAATTGGAGCTAAAAAAAAACTTACGGCTATATGTCGTCATAGGAGTTATAAAATGAACGATTTTTTTTAAAAGCAGTCAAAACTTTAAACAAGTAAGTTATGTTCGTTTTACTCGGAAAATAATAAAATAAGAATATCTTAATCAGCAATGGCAGCATTGCCAAAAATAGAAACGTAAACTTTGAATAGAAATAGAAGGGGTATATTAATTGTCTGGTCTACGAATACAAGAGAAGTTACCTTGTTCTTGAAATTCTCAATTTTAGTGTGAATGCAATTTAATTTGCTTTTAATTTATAGGTTTTTACTGTTAAATTAACGTTTTTTCGGTTCAAATTAAATTTTTTACAAATGATGCTCAATTTCTTCAAACCATGATACAATAATATAAAGGTAAAACCGTTCTGTCTTTTCGTCGCCATATTAACCTTCTGACGTTTGTCCCGATTATTTTTTACTCTCAAAATTAATGCTACCTTATTATTTTATGAAATCCGAGTTTTTGATTAATTGTTTGACTTTGTTGTTTATTTAATTAAAAAAAAATTAAAACAAATTTAAATTTTTTCATTATAAAAAACAGCAATAGAAAAATACAGCAGCACCAACAGCGGCAGCAGAGATAGAACAGCAAGGAAATGAACAGCTGCAAGGAAATTCCTAACTGAACAGCATCTGCTCCACTTGTAAATCATAGGCGATACTTCGTGTTCGTGCTTCACTGTATCATTGCGTTACATCAGGTACGTCCAAGGCATATGCACAATCTGCAAACTTTTAAAAAGGAGGTTATGTGCTTTCACACCGACAGGAGCAGAAGAGATCACATCAGCAAATAAAATCTTGACACAGCAATGCTTGTTCTTATTTTGAAAATAAACAAGAAAAAATTCAAGAGCTTTCAAAGCTTTTGTGTGTTTGGACGAAACTGCTGTAGACACAACTGGAACCAACGACGAATATTCTTTGTAAAATATAAAAACACTTTTGTGTATATGAAAATACACACAATCAGTACGTTGGACGAAAGTTTCCCTGTGTAACTAACTGGCGATAGTTTATTTCTTACATCGTCGAACGATGACCAAATGTTTGCATGTTTATGCCCATTGTAGTTTCATTTCGAAATGAAAATTATACAAAAACTTTTACTAGACATTGCAATTTCTGCGATGTTAGGATTTTTTGCGATTTATCTGATTTTCTGGGAGTTTGTTATTCTTTGCAGTTTAAGTTATTTCTTCAACGCATTTTGCAACTTCTCGAGAATTTTTGCAATGTTCGCCATGTAAGCGAGTTTTTTCAAGTATTATTACGAAAAGTTCAAAAGAGAAAAAATTTCCGTTAAAGAGGGTCGTTTACTACACACTCTGCATGTTCACTCCTTCTTCTACAAACTTTCCCCCTTATGCAAAAAAATATTTTACTTTAGCTTTAAAGTTCATAGTAGTTGATAAGCACTTTAAGGCTAACATAGCTTTATTAAAAAATCATATGCAAAAGACAACTTTAAGGGTCTTATGCAAAAAAACTTAATAAAGTTTTGCCAAGCAATGTTAAGTAAAGTTGTATTCTAAAACAAATATTGTATAAAAATTCTAAAGTAGGCACCCACGTTTGTTAAGACTACTTTAAGTTGATAGTTCCAAAATGTGTATTTTGTACCTCAAATATTTTTACTAATATAGCACATACTGATTCATGTTACATCTGAAAATGAAGCTAGAAGTGCCTGCTCTTATCTTAAATTTATTATTTCTGTCATGTAATGGTAAATATCACCAAATTATCCAACTGATTCGAAATACATAGCAAAATCCATAAAAAAATATTAGAATAAATACAATTATACAAAAATGTTTTAGTGATGTACATGCAATCAAAACAAATCGAAAAAAGCTGGATATTCAAATACCCGTTTCATTCGAATAAAACAAATTGTGATAATTTTTCACATTTTTTTACTTTTACTTCATGGTTGTATTTATCTGTTTTCCTACTATGTCAGAAGCTCATATTTTTTAAATTAGGTTGCTTTACTTCAAGATAATAAAAATTTATTTAATAAAATAAAAAATTATTTGAATACCCGAATGAAATTGTATTCAATTTTGTACATCATAAGCTGTGAAGTGGTTGTTGAACACGGGGTGTTACCAGTATTTATTATTAAATCAGTATTTATTATTAAATTACAGAAAAAAGTTTTAAAATCCAGAAAAAACAATAGAAATATATAGAACTAATAGCCTGTTTCACAATAACGAAGCGAAACTTTCGACTTGCAGTTTATATTTAAAACAGAAACAAATTTTCAACATAAATTTTCAGTCGAAAGTTTCGTTTCAGTTTTCTTTCGTTATTGTGAAACACCCCACGCAGAAAAATACAATCGGGACAACATTGGCGAAGCGTTTCATAAGGTGGTTCGAACGTTGGCAGAACATCAAAATTTCTACTTTTGGAGTGTTGTGCCAACACACAAATGATAACCTCATGATGGGGTTTGCCAACTATTTTTTAAGTCGTTGGCTAAACACTTTGAAAACCACAATTCAAGTGCTTTCCCAACATAACTTTTTCTATAAGTGTAATATATTCCCAATACTTCAAACAATTGCATCAGAAACTAATGATAAAGAATTCATTGTCTTATATTTCACAAGAAAATTTATCAGGGCTTCAATAAAACCTACTAATGGTATCTAAAAATGTAGCTTTTGAATTTAAAAGGCAAATCATAATTTAATGAATTTAACAAACTGGAAAACTACACAATTCCGTTTCTTTTGTTATATGCTGGTGCAATTACTTTAAAAAATCTATTAGATGTTAAAATGTACAAAAATTTTTTAATTTTATTTACTTGTCGTATTGTTCATCAAACTAGTAGCCACATTAAAATCAAAATACGTTCAAGAATTGTTAAATCATTTGTTGAACTTATGCCTCGATATTACGGACCTAATTCGCAAACTATGAATATACATAATCTAATAGCGTAGACAGACGACAGCGTTAATTTGCATTAAAATATCACTAATGTGAATTAAAAATTTACCCTGACATTAAGTAAACAAAATCTGTACATACCTTTCGTGCCACACACTTCGATAATTTTAAAATGGAAAAAATGTGTCTCGATTTTAATACTTTGCTCTTTTTCTAAAAACAATTAAAATAACTTATATTTTCTGACCGAATATTTTAATTTTAATTTTGAAAACCAAAACAATTTGTCAACATTTGATTGGTGTTACCATATGAGGACTGTGTTACCATATATCTGAATTCAGTATTAATTCACTGTCATTTAGTGCATTTACAAATGAGGATAATTCACAAGTTATTTTGCATTAAGACAGTTAATGCAAATTAACGCTGTCGTCTGTCTATGCTATAATCCATATACCAGTGTTAAATTGGAGCTCCTTTATCACAATTTTCAGCTTTTGACTTTAAAAATAGTTTGGGGTATTTAAAGTCAATTGGTCATGTTAAATCAACTACAAATCCAACAGCGCAAATTCAAAGGAATTTGCACATTTTCCATACTAACAGTTTCTCAAATAATATGCCATTAGTATTTCCTCTTGTTGAAAATATAAAATATTCACTGGGAAAAATTTATAGACACAGTTGAATCGAAAACACTATTTTCTTTTGTCAACATTTATGGCTATAATCATGATACAATAATATAAAGGTACAACCACATTTGACGTACAAAATTAATTATGACTTTTTTCCCGATTATTTGATTACTGTTGCCACACACATTTACCTCAGCAAGGTAATTGAATATAGTACAGGGATAACTATATCAAAGATTGCAACCTATGTGTAGAGCTGCAAAACTATCGATAGTGGCTCCATTCGATAGTTTCGATAGTATTTTTTGATGCCATCGATACTATCGATAGTTTTTGATTCTTAGAAACACCCCTTTTACACACGGAAAGTTTACTTTGCAAAGTCTTAATTCAGGTGTGTGAAGGACAGAGTGATAAATACTATCTCTTTCTGTCTTTCTCCCTGCTGAATTAAGGCTTTGCAAAGTAAAGTTTCCGTGTCTATAAGGGCTAAAACTTATCAATTGTGTATTTTTCTAATATAAAATCTTGAATTTTTTTAATCATTCCATAAAGTAAAAAGAAAGTTGATTTTTTTAAAACTTTTAGTTCCAATGTTTTTAATACACATATTCAACAAACATATATACACAGTTCTATAAAAAAAATAAACGAAAAAGCAAACAGATAGATAGATGGATCAATAAAAAATAAATTAAAAAGGAATAAAATAAAAAAAAATCTTTCATCATTACTTAAACTATTGCAGTTAGCTAAAAAGTATTCGTTTAACAGAAGTAGAAGCAAACTATTTAGCGTCACCTCTTATTTAAAAGAAAAGAGCGTAGACAGTCCAGTAGTCGTCAAATTTAGCCGCCGTCAAGTTTCTTCAAGTATCAAAGCCGTTGGTACATAATAATTTTATTTTTATGCAATTTGTATCTAGTAGATAAAAACTGACATCTTATGTTGAAACAAATCAAAACTAATTAATTTGTTTTCACATTTATATATGTAATGATAACCATTACCAAACCAGGCGGCGAAATTTGAATGTTGCATTTTTTATTACACAGTCGTCATCATTTCGTTTTTATTGACTTTGATTTTTTTCTCTTTTAGTAGTGTTTTTGTCGATAGTATCGCTATCGAAAAAAAAATATCGATAGTCCACTTAAAATAAAACCATCGATACCATCGATAGTACCATCGATAGTTTTGCAGCTCTACCTATGTGCCTTGAGGAGTGGGCCTTAGGTTCATTCTGAAAGGGTGCATCGGGGCGATGGTCTGGCGTCTTACCTGCACCCGGTGCTTTGGCACCCGTGAGATAAGCCGTAATGGTAGGTGCTCACGGAAAGCTATTGCACATCTGTTGCCACACACATATAATGGCAACTTTCATTTAGGAATGCTTTTTGAAATGTGTAACTTGAGTTAAAAAATTATAGTTTAATCCACAAATTTTTTAAATGCTGTATTTATTGGACATGAGGATAACGAAATCTGTGTATAATATAAACTTCAAAAGTTGGCAAATGTTTGATTTATCTATTTCACCACATAATAAAAGTCTCATGGCTAGGCATGCAACATCAGTCTTAAAAACATCATGTTTTTGTTAAAGCAGCATAACAGCAAAATTTAAAATTACTGAAAACTGTTAGGAAGCAGAATACTTGAAAAAACACGCTTACATGGCGAACATTGCAAAAATACTCGAGAAGTTGCAAAATCGGAAAAAAGCCTTAAAATTTATTAGAAATCGCTAAAACTGTTAAATAGAAAATTAACTCGGAAATAACGCGAAAAATCGCAAGTTGGCGAAAAATTTCTAAATGTATTGAAGAATAACTTCCACTGCAAATAATAACAAACTCCCAGAAAATCAGATAAATCGCAAAAAAAATTCCTAACATCTCAGAAATTGCAATGTCTAGTAAAAGTTTTTGTATAATGTTCATTTCGAAATGAAACTACAATGGGCATAAACATGCAAACATTTGGTCATCGTTCGACGACGTAAGAAATAAACTATCGCCAGTTAGTTTACGAAGAATATTCGTCGTTGGTTCCAGTTGTGTCTACAGCAGCTTCGTCCAAACAAACAAAAGCTTTGAAAGCTCTTGAATTTTTTCTTGTTTATTTTCAAAATAAGAGCAAGCATTGCTGTCGTCAAGATTTTATTGGCTGATGTGATCTCTTCTGCTCCTGTCGGTGTGAAAGCACAAAACCTCCTTTTTAAAAGTTTGCAGATTGCACATATGCCTTGGACGTACATGATGTAACGCAATGATACAGTGAAGCACGAACACGAAGTCCCGCCTATGATTCGGAAGTGGAGCAGATGCTGTTCAGTTATGAATTTCTCTGCTTTTCTATCTTTGCTGCTGCCGCTGTTGGTGCTGCTGTATTTTTTTATTGCTGTTTTTTTAATGAAACAATTTAAATATTTTTCAATTTTTTTAATTAAATAAACAACAAAGTCAAACAATTAATCAAAAACTCAGATTTCATAAACTAATATGGTAGCATTAATTTTGAGAGTAAAAAATAATCGGGACAAACGTCAGAAGGTTAATATGGCGACGAAAAGAGAGAACGGTTTTATCTTTATTTTATTGCATCATGGCTATAATATTACAACCGTTCCTCCTGATAATATCTGTTTATTAATTAAGTAATAGAAATGTCTGGTTATATCAGAAATAGAGTTAAGCATGTATGCATAATCATGTATAACCAAAAACTGGCATAAAGTTAGCATAAGCGGCAAAATTGTACATGGTCTTAACGTGTTTTGCCATACAATTTTACATTAAAGATAATGCTAAGATATAATCGTGTGTTAAAACTACATTATGCGGCAATTTTTAATGTAAAATTGTATAGAGGAAGTCGTCAACACGTAGTTCAATTTTGTCACTTATGCTAACTTCATGTCATAGCTTTTGATTATAAATAAAAATCTGTTTTTGAAATAAATAAATAAATAAAAAACGAAAAGAAAAAATAAAGATTTATTAAAAAGCATTGACAAATAATTTTTCAGATTGTAACCCGTAACTTTGGCAAACCGTTTGGGTTTCTTGAGTAAAAGTGCTTTCCCAGTGCTACAATTTTTGTACGGTTGGCAATTTCTGCCTGGGAGGCCATAAGTTTGCTTTCTGTTATTTTAAAAATGCTAACTCTTTTTTTTTAAATGAAAAATAATTTGAAATAAAAAAAGAATATTTTTTTTGTTTAAAAAAAACAACCTTGATATAAAGTTGAACATACTCAAATTAAAAGATTATGTTTTTGAGTTAATAACAAAACTTAAACATTTTAAAAAACCTCGAATATTTCTAGAAAAGATGTGATATCTTCTAAGCGGCTTGACCGATTTTATTAAAACAAAGCTAAGAAACGTATCGATCAAGTCACCTTTCAAACAGAAAAAACTAAATAAAAATCGGTCCAGCCGTTTGGTCTGTACATAGACTCGCACTGACACACAGATACACAGACACACACTTCAAACTTATAACACCCCTTTTTTGGTCGGAGGTTAATAAGAAAACATTATTATATTTGAAATTTTTAAAATGAAAGCGTAACTAACAAAAATGTAATTTTACAGGAGAAGCAAAAACTATACAAAAATAGACTTGTAGTTAAGTCTCTTTGTTTTTTGTTAATAAAAGTTTAATGTAGTTTAATAATCCATCAAAAACTCGATTTCGAATTTTTTGTTAGTTACGCCTTTTTGCAATTTAACTAACAATATAGATATGTATATATGTATAAAGTTATGAAATTGAAACAAAACTTTAAATAACAAAATTATGTATTTTATTACACTTAATTCTGGATCAATCACATTATCGGCACAATGTACCGATTTTCGTCGGCTCATTGAAATAAAATCATAATCATTGAAAAAGTGAAAGCACGGGTTGACGTGCAATTACGAGCACAATTAGTCCGATAAAAAGATATATCAAAAAAAAAAATTTGGACTTAAAAAAAATAGACATTATAAACAATAAAATTATGGCATTAATTACGAGTATCGTATATTGACTACTACTAGAAAAAAGGTTGCAATGTTCCTTAAGGTACGGTCACACTTGGCAAACATTTGCCCAAAAAAGCGTAACCACTAAATGTTTGTGAAAAACCATTTGATTCAGACAAGTGTTTCTTAAGTTAAACAGTTTCATAAACAACTAATAGACAACGTCATTGATTCCAACATTATTGGAAACTATTTAACTTAACAAATACGTATCTGAATTGAAAGCTTTTTCATTTTTCATTTTTTCTGGTTACGTTTTTTGAGCAAATATTTGCCCAAGTGTGGCCATCCCCTTAGTCTAGTGCAAAATCGTCGTAGTCGAAGTCGAAATATGACACTCGTAATTAGACCCAATAAGTTTAATAAATTAAAACCCGACTACTTAAAATCTGCCCTCTGAAAAGTATCAATGATCGTATGAAACTTACGTCGCGTCGAATATTTGTCTACGAAATTTTGTCCTATATTAAAGAAAACTTTATACACGTTTCCTTTAATATTTTTTTATTTATTTAGAATTTTTTAAAGTAAATTGTAATAAAGAAATATGAATACATGTTTAAATACCGTTTATTTTGCTTTGGTTAGAGTGTGTAAATTTAGAAAGCAGTCGTCAAGAAGCATTTTCGGGACAGTTGTCATTCGCATTACCATTTGGCAACTGTGAACGCAACCAAAGTTCGGTTTGCTTTTTCTTGAAAAGTATAAAAGTTATGCCTGTTTTTACCCGACTGCGCGATGTAAAGAAGGGTATTGTGTTATCAGCCTATGTATGTATGTATGTAAGTATGTATGTATGTATGTGTGTTCCTTTGCGGCACTATGTAAACCGAACGCGTGAACCGATTTCGATGATTCTTACATCAATCGATTTGTCTTTATGTTGGGAGTGTCACTAAATATGACCGTAGTAAAAATTCAATATAATGGCCGACAGACACCATTTTGTAAATGCGAAAAAAGTAAGAAGCCCGCGAACTATGTAGATCAGAATGGGTATCATTCGGCAGGTATTTTAAAATCATCTTTAGGTTTCTCTTACCATTTTTCATTTCGAATGACCGTTTAGGATATTTAATGGTTTAAAGTTGGTTGCAGTCGGGTTTTTTTATTTTATTTAGTTAAATACTTACATCATTTGTATAGTATCTGACATTATACTGTCCTAAGGCCGCCTTTTTTAATTTTTAATATGATGTTAGTTATCACGTTAGGTTATGATTTTTATACCTGACGTTATGCTAAATTAAGTACGCCCATTTTGAATTTAAAAGAAAAAATTCAGCCTTTAACCATCTCATATTGGCACATGGTAATAGTCGTCATAATCGTGTAAGTAGTTTAAAAATTGAAACATCAAACTATCGCTTGAAAAATTTTATAAATTTTTTGTTCTCTATTGTAAAAGTTATAAAGATGTACTAACTCGTGTATTGTATTGCGAAAATGTGAAATATCTTCGTAATTGTTTTTATACTATTATTAAAAAGCAAATAACAATATTTTGAATCTTGAAGATAACGCTTTATAATTTGTATATTTTAACTTTTTTTTACAATTTAAGATAAGTTTTCGTTACCGTAAACATTTTATTTAATTTTGGATCTACTTTGATTAGAAAGTTCATCTTCAACTGTCGTCGGCCTATACATTCGTGGAAGAAAGAAGCTGGCTGGAATCGCGGATTATTTGCCTTTAGTAATTTTTTTTGCATTGCGATAACAGCAAACAAAGCACATGTAATTTGACTTAAAAAGCGATACGAACTTTATTTTGCCTGTTCAAATCATAAATATAGAAACAAATGAAGTTCGAAAAATAATAATTAAATTAACTAAAGCACGGTATAGTTAACCGGCGCCAACCCCTAAACCAATAAAAGAATTTATGTAGGTTATGTTAGCAGGTTTCTGGTGAAAGATGAAAGTTAAAGGTTCAGCTCACTTAGATCCAATATTATGATCCCTTTGTATTACCTGTTGGAATTTAGTTGAATAAATTGGAAAACAAACACAAAACTGAATATAGTATGTAAAAAATTCTTGTGGGGTATCATCAGCGTTACCAAATATGAAGATTTATATTATTTTCGAAGTTTTTCGGGATGTTAAAAAGACTAAAAGATTTCTTTGTTAAAAATAAGATTTTCAAGAATATGATATTTGGTACTTTTAGTATATTACTTAAGGTCCTTTTGACTAAAGTACTGACATATTTTTTTCTTTCCTTCACCAAAAGTATGAATTATTTGCATACATATGTTTATCTTATACATGTTCTATTCAGTAAATATTTTGTGTTATTTACCTTTACGTTTGTTAGTTCATTTGAAACAAAATAGTTTTTTCCTGAATTTGAATTCAGTAAAATCAATGCATATGCATTAGAGACCTGCGTAAACAATCTTTAAATGTAAATAAGTCATGATTTTTAAATGTATTCACGTCGCATGTATTATACTAAACCAATAATAAATGCTGTCGTACTATAAGCGAAGCACGATGGATGTATTGGTGTACGTGTATATCAGTGTTAACAAGCGATGTCGCCAAGACAGCTTATTTGTAACAAACACTCAAAAGAAGTACTGTTGATTAGTGTATGCTTGTTGTTTTTCATATTGTACGTTTGAGTGTGTGTGTAATATGTAGATGGTAAGCTATTATGTGATTAACCGCATACAACTAATGTTAATGCATGTATGTGCCTTTGCATGTGCGCAGAAAAATAAAAGATCATACACACATACATGCATGACGTTTGTACACGCGCTCATGCGTAGAAAGAAGCAAGTATCAAAAATTCTTCCGTCACTAAGTGTTTTCTTCTTTACTCTTATACCTACAATACTGAATCAAATTTCTTGCAAACAGTGTTGTTAAGTTTGTTTTATAAGATTTCGCTGTAGTAAAGCATTTGAAAAATCCCTCATGTCTTGAAAGTTCTTATAAGATGTCTTGTGCAGGACACTAATATGCATATTAATCTATTTTGAGCAAAATCACTAAAAAAGATTTTTAATGAGAAAAAAATTTTTTTTTGTTCGACTTGAAGATTTTTGAGGAAAAAAATATGGCAACGCTGCTTATCATACAATTTATCTTTTTTTTAAAGAGAGAGAGAGAGAGAGAGAGAGAGAAGAGCGGTGAAATTCTCAATTTTGAGTTCTTCGACGCGTTCTTAAACAGTGATGCCAACTTTTGAGACTCAAAACGCGTAAAAATTATTGAAAAAATTGCTAGAAACGGATAAATTGAAAAAATATTTAAAAATAAAAAATAAAAAATAATAAAATTTTTCGAAAAAGCGCGAAAAGGGGCTAGTATTAAAATGTTTCTGTTGAAAATAAAAACATTAAATCAATTTTTGTGAAGTAATTTATTAGAATATAAATAACTATCATGAGATCAACACATACATAGCTTTAGAGCTTCAATATTGTACATATTTCATTTACATTTCATATTACATTTCAATAAGGTATTCACATACGTAGATTAAATAGTTAGCATATACATACATACATACATATATAATAGAAATATATATACATATGTATGTTTACATAAGTAGATACATTTAAAATTGGCCGTTATTAAATAAAATTTCGATTTCTCGCTCTTCCAAAAACATACATTATCTGTTTTAGACTTTACTGAATAACTTTCAAGGCATAAAAAATTTGGAAGAAATAAAAGATTACTCTATATTATTCTTCTTTTTTAAATTGGTAAAGCAATATCGACTTTTTACTCATTTTATTTTGCTAGATTAAAGGAAGAAAAAGTTCGCAAAAGTTTAAATGTAGCCATATCGAGCAAAAACTAAAAAGGGCTGAAAGATTATTGTAAAAAGTGCTAGGTTTGCGCCTTTTTTAGTTTGGGGCTAAAAATTGTGTTTCAATGTTCTTTAAGAAAGGTGTATTTATTCAAAAAAATTACAGATTCTCGCAATATAGATACCCAATTGACCACCTGAGCAAGCTTAAAATGAAATTAATATTTTTATTCTACAATAATAATTAAAGAATGCTATAATATTGTTGTTTTTTTAATAATATAGCCATTCTATGTACTAGGCTCCTGCAAAAGACAATTTAAAAGAACTTTCAAGACATGAGGGATTTTTTAAATGTTTTACTACAGCGAAGTCTTCTAAAACAAACGCTAAAGAACACTGTTTGCAAGGCATTTGTTTCAGTTATTGCAGGTATAGAAGTAAAGAAGGGAATACTTTGTGATGAAATAATTTGTGCTTAGCGATGCCAACTTAGTGCTTTTGGTACTGTTTTAGTGCTTTTTGAAGACTCAAAACGCCAAATTTTGAGCGTTATTGCAAAACTAAGAAAAAGCACTAAGTACCCACGCAGAAAAATACGTTGGCAAAGCGTTTCCTAAGGTGGTTCAAACGTTGGCAGAACATCACAATTTCTACTTTTGGAGTGTTGTGCCAACACACAAATGATAACCTCATGATGGGGTTGGCTAACTATTTTTTAAGTCGTTGGCTAAACACTATGAAAACCACAATTTAAGCGCTTTCCCAACATAATTTTTTTGTTAATTGTAATAAATTCCCAATACTTCAAAATCTAATTATAAAGAATTCATTCTCTTATGTTTCACAAAAAAACTACTCATGGTATCTAAAAATGTACGCTTTGAGTTTCAAAGAAAATCGTACGATTTAATGAATTAAGCAAATGCTAAACAATTCCGATTCTTCTAGTTATATGCTGGTGCAATTACTTTAAGCAATGTGATAGATGTTGAAATGTACAAACAGTTTTTAATTTTATTTACTTGTCGTATTTTATCGTCAACCAGGTTAGCCACATATGTTTTAGAATTCTTAAAATCATTTGTTGAACTTATGCCTCGATATTACGGCCCTAATTCGCAAACTATGAATATACACATATGGCCATTAAATTAGGTACGACCTATTTAAGCAAATAGCCGATCTTCGTTAATATTCATTGCCTGCAGCATTAGACTAAATAAGAATAACAACGAAAACGTAACATTTTAAATTAATTAACATACTATGCGAAAAAACACGAAATTCAGTTGGCCATTAAAATAGGTACCAAAAAGTATATCCGGAAAATAATAGGATTATGGGTTATTTTGCACAAAAATAACATTGGAACAGCTAAATTACATTAGTAGCCACTATGTCCACCATTAGTTTTAATGACATTATCTAATCCGTTGGGCATAAAAGAGATAATCTTGCGACAAACATAACTTAGAGGCGTGGCGCTGTGAAAAAACTAGCCCAACTACGGCTGTAATCTAGTGAAGCGAGATCCTTTCAAGTCATCTAAGGCGATTGCAATTGAAATTACAAAATTTCAGCAAAAAGTGTTTGTCGTCGGTTATGTGATTAAAATCTTCCCAGATGAATAGTTCCCAAAAACACCTTCCCAGGCAGAAATTGTGACTTTGCCCAAAAAATATGTACCACCACAACACTGTAAATACAAAATTACGTCTCTTCCAAAATTTTTGTACCACCACAGTACTCTAAACACAAAAATGTGACTTAACGTTTACAAATACCGCTCTTAGTAATGCTATACCACAACAACACTGTATATACAAAATTTCGACGTTAGTTTCCCAATACCCTGTTTACAATAATTGTATACCGCTACAACATCGTAAATACAAAAATTTGACTTTAGTTCCCCAAGTACCCCGTTTACAATAATTCTTTACCGCTGCAACACCATAAATACAAAAATTTGACTTAAGTTGGGAAATTTACATTGTGACGACCTTATAAATATGTATTTAGAGTATTGTGACAACATTGAAAACAAGAGTCGGAGGACGGTTATGATGAGTACATTAAACTCTTGGTAAACGAATGTTGTACTGATGTTAGTTGTACCCGGAGACAAATCGTAGCAACGTCATGCTGATTGTCTTTTTCTGCCTGGGTTGTTACGGAAAGTGAATTTAACGAACAGAAAATACCTTGCGAGTTGTCATAAGGCATGGTGTGGTTCAGAAGGTCTAAAAAAATGATGCAATATGCTCTGGAGCGATGAAAAAAAAAATCAATTTATTTGCAAATGATGCCGGGCGAAATATTAGAAGATGCCAGCACCAAGAATTCAACCCGCGTTACACGAAAAAAAATAATCAAACATATTGGCAGTAATATAATAGTTTGGGAATGATTTTCCTAGCCTTACGTCATCTCATTTCAGAGACAATTACGAAGGAGGTCTACAAAATCATTTTAGAATATTTTATGTTGCCTTCTGTTGTGGAAAAAATGCCACTAAGTTGGTCTTTCCATCTAAATAACTATCCAAAGCACTATACACAAAACACTCTTCTTCTCAACCTAATTAAGATTCCGTGGGGAGATCTAAAAACAAGGATTAAAAGGCAATATATATACGTAGGATTATATGTCGTTAAAGATTTAGAACAGATAAAATTGAAATAGAGCTAAGCATGGTAGATGTTAAGTATGTTCTTACAAAATGCCAAAATGAATCAGTTGCTATTACTCTTTTACATAAAGAACTTAATGTACATTAATATAAAAATAAATAAAATTTGGAATTGGAAATCCATTAGAAAATACATACGGTATGCAAAGTTTATATGCGTATCCTCAACGTTTAAAAAAGAAAATCTTTTGTTACAAAAAAGCCATTCTTGTGTGATTTTTTACATTGTGGCCCCATTTAATATATCAAATAATCAAAAATATAATCCAGCCATTAATTTTATAGAAAATAACAAAATTCTCTGGAAAACAAACAAAGTTCATATTACTGCAAAAAAAATGTATTGAAATATTGGACGGATTATTTTTTCTTTTATAATTAATTGCATTAGTTTTGTGATTTTCAAAAATACTATTATTTGTGAATTCTCAAATAGTTCTTGAAAGTCTGTGCATAAGATAAGAGATTTGTGACTATTCAAAATGTGTGGTTGAACTCTACTGATGATTTGTTACAGCAACAATGAAATATATAGACAACGCTGAACCACTAGCAAATAAATTTCAAATTAAAATAAACTTCTGACAATATGTCGAATAATAAATTTCTTAAATATTAATTGCAATAGTTTTTAATCTGATTTCTTAAATTAAATTTTATGTACGAATATGAGTTTTGTGATTTTTAAATAATTGATTCAACTTTTGACTTAAAATGAATGAAATGACTTTTAGTTCGTTTTTCATTATTTGTCCAAACAAATGTTTCATTAAATACAACCTCTCTGTTCAAAATCTAAAAAAAAAGTAATTTTAGTAATTTAATTTATTGCACAGCAGTGCGCTTTTGTGAATCAAGAGAGTATGAATGAGAACTTTGAATACTGTAGAGGGAATATTTACACATATGTACATGTATGAAAATGTATGAATATATGTATATAATCATATATGCCCATATACCCTCATTTTTCGGATCCGAACCATATATGGGATATCAAATATGCTCCACACATATTTTTTTTTAGCTGAGGTGTTATAAGTTTGTAGTGTGTGTCTGTGTATCTGTGTGTCTGTACAAGTCCTCGTACAGACCAAACGGCTGGACCGATTTTGACTTAGTTTTTTTTTTGTTGAAAGGTGACTTGATCGAGAAGGTTCTTAGCTATATTTTAATAAAGTCGGTCCAGCCGCTTAGAAGATACCACGTATTTTCTAGAAATATTCGGGGGTTTTTAAAATTTTTTAATTTTTGTTATTATTATAATTTTTCATTTAGAAATGAAAAAAGTAAAAATAATTCAAATAATTAATTAATTAACTACGAACATATGTATTTCTATAATACCGGCTAGTAGAGTATTTACAAATACTGGTTTTAATTGCAAATAAGATGAGTATAAACCTATTATAGATAGCTATTAAATATAAAAAAATCATGAAATCCAAAAAAAGGGTGGTCAAGTTGCGGCATTTCATATCGAATGAAATTCCATAACTCAAAAAATTTACTTTGAAGAAAAACCATTTAAAGTTTTGTAGAAAATTTTAAAATTCGATTCTGAAGAGGATAATATAGTTATACTATTCTTTCAAGGCATTATGAATAGTTCTTAAATACATATTTTTTTTAACTGAACACCCTGTATTTCTTAATAAGTTCTTCACTTGGAATCTAATCTTTGACAAGTGTCTACTTTAAGTCTATTTGATAATTGTTTAGTAACGCTAATTTATGTTTATACTTTGTTTTTTTGTAAATTATATTTTATAAAGATGAAGAAATAAGGTGTAATTCACTGACTTTACAACTGCAGAATTTGGAAACTTATCATCCTTAAAACAAGCTTTATTTCAGCAACAGAAACTTTCCTCCGAAAATCGGTATTTTTTGTGGTAAAATTCGGATATTTTTACATAGTTTTTTTTTTTTGCAATTGGCCGCATGTTTTGCTGTTGAAAAAGTAGCAAAATGCGACTTAAGTCGCACAACGGCAACGCTGGTGATAGGAGCAAAGAATATATTGCTCTCAGTGTGTGTTTGCTTGCGCTTTATACTTTCCCCCCGCATCTAAAGCGTAAAGGTCCAACTATAATATGAATAAGCTAGCTTAAGCTAATGTCAGAATTGACATAGGTGACCACAATGTACTTACATGCACTTAAGTATTCTTTAGCCACAGCTGCACATCTAGGTATTGTCAATAATTTTGTAGTAATTTTGTTTCTTCTCATAACTCCTAAATGAATGTAATTCAATCAAACTAACTTGAAAGAATGACCTAATCTATTAGAAATTCAAATATAAATATATCCATCACCTTATTTATTACTTGTTTTATTTGTTTTGCCTACTAACCCAGTCAGCATTTTATGAAATTAATGATCATATTCGAGTCTTTTTCGACACCTCCGCACGATTAAAATAAGCATTTATGCGCTCGTTTTCGAGTCGAAAATGACTGTTCATTCGGGAGAAAATGGTACCCTAGCTGCGAGTCTTCTAAAAGAGTCTTTTATGACTCGCATTTCTGATCAATTTCGATTCACTTTCGAGACAGTTTGTGAGTATTTACATTCAGTTTTTATACCCTTTACCAAAAAATGGTAAAAGGGTATATATAGGGTTGTCATTCCGTTTGTAATTTCTAGAATATTAATAAGCGAGCCATAAAGTATATATATTCTGGATCCTTATGCATAGGAAAGACGAATAAGCGATGTCCGTCTGTCTGTACGTGAAATCGGTTTTCCGATTTTGTTCATTGTTATGTTTATTTTTTGTTGAATCCTTAAGCTTTCTGTTATGTATCGTTTTCTTTCATTATTTTCTTTGTCAAGTATTTTTATGTTGTCAAAGTCTGGCTTGTGGTCATTTTGTAACATATGTTGGGATAATGCAGTGCTTTCTTTATTTTTATTTATGTCTGCCTTATGTTCGTTTATTCTTATTTCCAAATTGCTCTTTGTTGTGCCAATATAAACTAAGTTACAGTTGCTATTGTTGTTGCTATTGTGAAAGAAAACGATACATAACAGAATGCTTAAGGATTCAACAAAATATAAACATAACAATGAACAAAAAAGAAGACACTGACAAATTAAGCGCCAACTACAGAGTTGTCATTGAAAATAGCCAGCGCAATTAAATACGGTCGCCATTTGAAAGCACAAAATTTTGTTCAATAACAATATTCGTTTTTAGTTTTTAACCCCCGACTAAAAAAAGGGGTGTTATGAGTTTGTAGTGTGTGTCTGTGTATCTGTGTGTCTGGCTGTGTCCACGTACAGGCCAAACGGCTGGACCGAGTTTTTTTTCTGTTTGAAAGATGACTTGATCGAGAGGGTTCTTAGCTATGTTTGAAGAAAATCGGTCAAGCCGTTTAGAAGATATAACATCTTTTCTGAAAAAAGTCGGGGGTTTTTAAAATTTTTAATTTTTGTTATTATATGTATTTTGTTATGTGAATATTATTATTTTATTGTAAGTAGATTAATATATAAATGTTCGCAACAATGTATTTGATGTTTAAAAAATTTTTATTTAAATAGATTAATCCCTTGAAAAAGTGAACATAAAATTCACGAAACGTCGGGAAAATATAAAATAAAAATAATTTCATTTTTATTAACATAAATCCTCATAGGCCTTATTAGCTAAAGGAAAATAATTCATCTAAAAAAAATTATTTTTGGATTTGTTACAATGTAATCTACTAAATATCTCGACCAAAGAAATATAAGACTTATACAACTTTCATAATTAAGGGCACATGCATATCTTTGCATTCATTTGTACAAGATGATACATTTTTGTATATTAATTTTATAAATTCGGTTTAAAACTTTTTAAAAAGAGACCAAAAATTAATTATTCCAAAAAATAAAGCTAATATTTTCATCATTATTGTTATCATTGGACCATAAAACAGATTTCATTTCAAATTGTGATATTTTGTAAACATCATTAGTATTAATATGGTAATTAACACTATCAGGAAGTTGGCAAGTTTCACATCGAGAAGTTTCCGGTTTTAACCCACTGTTGTGTTAAATTTGCGTTGGTGCCACCAAAAATTAAAAAACGCACCGAAATTTTAAAAAAAGCGCACCACGCACCAACTAAGGAATTTTTCGCACAAAAAATTTCAAAAAGCACCCAAAATGGTGCGAAACGCACCAAATTGACAGCGCTGGTGGTAGCCCTGATTGTAGTAACAATTGAGTACACATTAAATAAGAATACAAATTTTCTCTTATTGCTCTCTTCATTATTGTGAGAGCACAATAATAATCGGTGCTGGTATCACTGCACCAGTGATGGTATTTTGGTGCGTTTCGGGTATTTTTTGGTGCTTTTTGCCTCTTCATAAACGCGAAATTTTGGCTAATACCCTTTTTTAAAAATCGGGTATTTACAGTGCTTTTAACAATTTCTTACAGTGCTTTGTGCTTTTTTGTTAAATAAAAATATTATTAATTTACAAAACTAAAATACTTTTAAGCGCTAATATCAGCATCTTTTAACTGACGCTTACTAAATTGGTTTTAATGACAATAACGGAAACTATGTTAAAAACAATCTGGAAAACTTTTCATAATTGGGATTAAAATATTTAATTTTTTTGGAAAATAAAAAACGGAAGTAACTGGAAAGTACCACATAATTCTCTGCATAATAATTGATTGAAAGTAGTATTGAAAAACACATTTGTTAAAGCTTACACAAATTTTTAATCATACTATAGGGTGGTTAAATTTTAAGGGCCGATTTCGATTAAAAGCATGAGGTTATCGATAGCAGTCAGTTGTTTTAGACAACGCGTAGCCAACCCCCAATTTTTTCATATCGTATTGACGTGCTGTCAATGTTGACAACTGGAATAAAGGTGAATATCGCAAAAACAAAAACTTTTAAGTTAAGAGTACTTAAGAAAAGAGTGACGCTTTTAATGCATTCTTTATGTGTAAATGATTTTTCAGTAACATACATATCTTAATCTAAGCCTAAGCTTCACCTACTATTGTATGTATGTATGTATGTATACGAGTATATGCTACTACATTCGAGTATGTTCTGTATTTCACGTGAAATTAAATAGTTCGGAATTGCCATAGCATTGTTGTTGTAAATACATATTTCCAACAACAATTCTACGGCAATTCCACACGTTTTAATTTCACGTGGAATGCAGAACATACCCAACAGAGAAACAAGTCGAGGCAAAATTATCGGCGGTGGCGGCGCAGTAGTTTTGTGACCGGTGGCGGCGCGCCGAGTGAATTTTCGGCGGCGCAAATAACTATATGAAAATTTAAAGAGAAAATAAAAACTGAAACTGGAAATTGATTTTCAAAATTTTTTTCGGAAATTTGTCTTTTTGAGCAGACAAAATTTCGGCTGGTTTTGAGCCGATGCGAGCCGATACAATCGGCGGCGGCTTGATATACAGAAAAATAACCGGCGGCGGCGCGCCGTCGGCTTCGAGCCGGTCGACTTGTTTCTCTGATACCCAATTATTTGACTCATGTTTTTTTATTATTTGTTTTCACATACTTATTTTTATTAAACTAAACAAGATTTTGTTTTAATTAATATATTAATAAATTCTGTTATTACATCTCAAATACTTTGTTTATTTCGAAGCAAAAATTTTAAATTATATTTTGATCTTTTAAACTCTAAACTCTCCTTTTTAAATGGCTTAGCGTATTAAAATTAAAAAAAAAAATATTTTGGTGCTTTTTTACCCTCTTTTTCGTATTTTTTTGCGCTTTTTACCCTTTTTGCAACAGCTTAATGTGCTTTTGCTTTTCGTAGAGATACCAACACTGCACTGCACCGATTTTAAAAAGATTTATTTGGTTTTAAAGGATTTTTTGTACAGATGTGCAGAATCTATATTTTATTGAAATCGGTTTAGTATTTTGGGAGCTATAAGCGTTTAAAGTTGCTACCAGTGTGACCAGATCCAAAAAAATTTTGCGGCTAAATTGACTTCAAAATAAAGCTAAAAAATGCTAAAAAAAATTAAAGTGCTAAAACATAATGCTAAAACTTAATATGTATGTACTTTTTTTTAATCAAATTGTTTCTTTTATAGTTGTTATTTTTTAATTTCTGCTTACATTGCCTTACTGATATTTATTTCCTTTGAATGAAACACAATTTTGTTTTAAGTTAAAAATTTTTTCTTGAACATAAACTGCATTATGTAAGTGGCAAAATGAAGCATACGCTTAAGGATTTTTCGCCTATAGTTTGATTACATTACACTTCACGCTAGGATTTAATAGTGGGTGAAAACTACATGCGTCGATTTTTAATGACAAATTGTATGGTGCAACTCGTTAAAACTTAGTTACGAGTAAATTCGTGACTTCCCAGCAAAAAATGTGATTTGGAAGCAATAAAAATTGAGGGAAGCTATGCATTGCTTACTTGATAACAAAAGCTTCGAAAAATGCTTTTGAAAAGCACTAACGTGAGGCAGTCTCTCTAACAAAATAGAAAATTATTACAAAAAATTTTGCAAACCAGCAACTTTTGGATCTGAGTATTACTTCTATAAAGCCCTTTAGTAAGGCAAAAAATTCATGGCTGTTATGAAGCTAAAGGTATAAATTCTAGCTGGCTCATCTCGAACAAAAAAAGTAATGCCTTATTCATGCACAACAGAAAGTGATTCTGTAACATTTTACACCTTACAAATACGCTTCTAGGAAGCAGTAATTTTTGCTGGGTTATGATAATTGCATACCAGTTTTTCACTATACAAAATGCCGAAAAAGTATTTAACCCTAGAAAGATAATCATATTCTGACATACGTTAAAGATAATGGGCCATAACCATAGTCATAGAATAAAGTCGGTTCGTTTTAGAAACAACTTAAAATTAAAAACCTGTTCTTAAATATTTTTCTCTATAGTCAAAAACAAAGTGTGTGTTAAGTTGAACCGACTTTAACTGGGTGCCACAGTAAATATTGGAAATTTTTCATATTGTTACGTGTAAATTTTATTAAACGTGTGAGTTCTTTTGATTGCTCAAAAATAAAAAGAAATAATACACAATTTTTATTTGCTACTGTTTTTCCTTTTATTCTTAACGAAGCAAATTACAACTTGTCTTTTCTTAAATACTTCTTATCGTTATTATCCACTTTCAACGAGGTCTTAACTTGACTACTTTCTGATTAGTACTGCCCTGTTCTCGCACATGCTGCCACTTTTTATAGTACAGGAACCGGTTCTCGAATGTTCGCCCGATAGGTGCATGATGCCATCTGTATTGTCATTTACTATTGGTAGCCAGATGTTCAAACAGTCCTCTAGCACAATCGGGAAAATTCATGTTGCTGCTTCTAGGCGTTTGTAGATAATTCGATTTGTTGTTATTTTTGAATTTCAAAGTAACGACTCTTATGTTGGCAATGCGGTTTGCTACTGGTAGTACAGTGCTCGCACTTTTATTTGCATGTGTGTGTGTCTGTAGCTATGTATACAATTATTGTTGTTTCTTTAGTATTTGTACGTAAATATGTGTGTACGTTTAGTGCTTTAGTTAAATACTTCCAGATAGTTCTTTGCTTTAACCCTGTAGGAATATTTTTACGTAACAATATGATAGAAAACAAAATATAAGGTAGTGGCATCTCTGTCTCTCAACTCTCTCATCTCTCTCTCATCGGACATTGTGTTATGAAAAAGGGTTGAGTTTAAGAACAAGATAAAATAAAACAACCGAACATAAAAATAAATTAACAAATAATTAATATAGAGAAAATTAAAAAGGTGTTTGTATTTTGTATTATTTTAATACAATAAACTCTTCAATGATTGGATTATAAATTGTTTATAGGAACAAAAGAAGCCAAGACATAGAAAGTCATACATACATACATACATACATACATACATACATACATACATACATACATACATACATATGTTTTCTCTTTTATTTTAATGTGTTTTGTGTTGAACTAAAGAGCCAGAGTCGATGCTAATCTAGTTAAAAACAACTTCAGCATGTTTTAACTTTAGAACCGACTTTTTCCTTTAAAGTGCAGTTTTTCTCGTCTATGGTAGGTCAAAAGTAAATGTTTTAAAAAAGTGCATTCTAAAACTAAAAAAGTAGACTTTTTTGTTAACTATGGTTATGGCCCAATCATGCGTAAAATTTACGCATACTTTTTGGAAAGCATTTTGTTGATTAATTTAAAATAACCTAATGTCGATTACGTTTTTCTATATAACTGCAGTAAAAATATCCGAGTTTTAAATATGTTAATATATTTTTATTATCAGAAAAAACAAAAACAAAAGAAAAACTTCAGTAATATAAATAAAAAATTTAGAGGTCATATATCTTTGAAAACTTATCACCCGTTTTTGGATTTATAGTCATTAATTTCAATGAATATACTAAATAAACAAATTATTTTTTATAAAATATATGTATAAAGATTTTTTAAAATTAGTCAGATACGACTTAGACAGATGTCAATATTATCAAGACCTTTTTCACTGCTGTCATTACCAAAATCCCAATTAAAGCACAAATTTAAACTTCGCACGTATTCCGAAATACAGCGCTGGTCATAGATTTACAATTAAAGCGCAAATTTCAACTTCGCACGTATCCCGAAATACAGCGCTGGTCATAGATTTACTTCTTTTAAAAGATATCTCGGCATTAGTCCATTTTACGATATTCGTAATTATCTCATCAACCAAAAACTTGTTTAAGGATGAAAGGTGATCATGCAGACTGCAACACATTCGTGTAGCACCCCTTTGAGATCTAACAAAATATTAAATGCTGGCACTTGACCGCGTCTACGTGATTTTGGTGTCAACCAACAATGTTAATATTTCCTCTTTTAGCTCTCTGTGACAGAGAGATGCTGATGAAGAAGCTGGTTGCTCTATCTTAACTTCGTGTATGTATTCGACTTTCCAATTTTTTTTAACACACAAACACAGTCCGCACAGCGATTAGCTTGTCTGCGAAAAACACATAGGGTGTATAGTGGGAATCGAACCCACGACCTCTGGACTGAGAGGCTAGTAGCATTGCTACCACTCAGCCACAGGGGCACCTGTGTGTGTTTGTGTGTTTTTTGATTTTTTCGAGTCAGGCTATCGACAAATTAAAAGCTTCTACATAAAATTTAGCAATTTATGCACAATAAGTGGTTATCAAAAAAACAAACAACACGAATGTCCATAAAAATAGTAAACTTGAAAGTCACTCTAAAGATAATCATGCGTAATTTTGACTCACATACCCCTTATATTTCAAAAATTGAAATACAAACCGTCACTACGTTTGGGTCTCATTGAAGATATCATTAACGACTGAGATGTCTAAAGAGTACAAATGCGAAATCATTGTAAATAAAGAGAAATAACAATATATTGAAAGGGTATACCTAAATTATACGCAGATTATCTTTCTAGGATTAAGGCAAACTAAAAACATGAATTCACGCACGCTTCTTCTAGAAGAAGCCTTTTCCCACTTACGTTTCATTTATAAACAACGTTTAAAAACTGGTTTTTTAAAAATACTCTAAATCTTTTGTCTATTCCACTTTTACGCAAAAAGTTAAAAGTTTGTACAGTCTTCGGATACGGTATTTACTACGTGCACAGATCAGAAGTTGCATAACATTGTAAGTATGAGCACCAACTTTGCAACCGATGCGCTGCTTGATTGTTTGCGGTGTTCTTAATACTTGTCAAGGACGTTTCGAAAGGGTATGCATTGTCAATGTTTTATTCTGCTGTATTATGAAATACTACACTCTGTTGGAAGGCAAGGCAGTTGACGCTTTGGAACTCAGCCTTTTTTACGTATAACCGAAATTGTTACAAGTTACGTTGGTTATATTATAAAAAATGCTAGAAAATGCTAAATAAATAATTGAAAAATGCTAAAGAAAATGCTAACTGCTAAATCTAAAATTTTGCAGCTAAATCAACAAAAAAAAATGCTAAATTTAGCTGCAAAAATGCTAAAATGGTCACGCTGGTTGCTACTACTACATGGACACATATTACACACGCATTTATTAGCTTACAAGTAAAAAAAGAAACAAAACATGAGTGTGTGTGTGTAGTATTTCTCTTGATCTAACAATTGTTTTTCTCTTATTTGTTGTTGTATGAAAGCCATAATACTTGAAGGAAGAGAGTTGAATAAATTGAATTAGCTTGGTTGAAGGCAGCGTGACCGTTTGACCGACTAAAGTGGCAAATTGCCACTTTTTCAACTGCCTTTCCCCTTTTTCAACTGCCTTGCCACTTTTTGTCCCCCTGTGAGCTATATGAAAATACATTAAAAATAAAAAGTTTGGTGTAGTTTTCGCGTTTTTTTAAATTCTGTCCCCTTTTTTGATAAATCTTTTATTTGGTGCCACTTTTTGAAAAATGTCATCGGTCACCCTGGTTGAAGGGATGTTGTTTATGTTTTTTAATTTCTTGTATTGTTTAATTATGGTTGCATATGTATGTAAGTATGTGTGTGGCTGTGTTTTATGTTATTTATTTATTTATTTCATAAAAAAGTAATACAAAGCCCACCGGCCAAATTTTAACATGTATTACAAAGCAATAACAGCCTGATTTAATACTAATTATTTCATATAAATGTAAATCATTATGTATATATATTTATTACTAAAATTCATTATAAAATGAGTATAAAAATAATAAATCATAAGCGCGCGCTCACAGAGAGAATCGGCTCCCCAGCCCCAAAAAAAAAATTAGAAAAAAATAAGAACTATGGTCCCAATCAGCGGCAATATCTGCAGTATTTAACATGTTAAAATCACCGACACAAATTTAACAGAGCTAATCAAGTTAATGTAGAGAAAAATTTCATAAGTTTGAGTCGAAAAACATTGTTTGATTGTGAAAAAATACGAAGTTCAAAAGGCAAGCAATTCCAGCATCGCGCAACTCTCACAACATAACATCTTTCAAAAATCAATCTGTGTATTCTAGCAATAAAAACCTGAGGGTTTCTAGAAGAATGAAGGAAAATAAGTCGGTTACGCAGGGGCAAGGGAAAATCATTTCTTATGACATTATGAAATAATACTAGGTTGCGATATTTGACAAAATTGTCAAAGCTACAGCCAAGAAAACGCTAAACAAAAGTAGAAATATTATCCCTGCATCTTACATTATAGACAAATCTAGCAATTATATTTACTACTCGCCGTAACCTGTTAAATATCTCGACATTTGATGCTGATATAACCTCGAGGCCATACAAAACCTGCGGCATAAGAAGAGCATGTGCCAATCTTGTTCTAACACTCAATGGTAGATACATATTAGTGCCATATATTCTACGCAACGAACCACAAACTCTGCCAGAAATAATATCTAACGGGTGTTTTTTTTAGAGGTATAGAACTTCGAGTTGAAATAAAACACAAAAAAATCATTTTGATGTCCATCAATTTGGCTTTATTGGAAGGATAATTTTATGCCATTACTGTTTAAATATGATTTTGGGCATGTGGCCGCCGCGGCTGGCTCGAATAAAGCTAATTCTACAGGTCCAATTTTCAACCACTTTTTCGAGCATATGGGGCCGTATGTTGGCAATAACGCCACGAATGTTGGCTTTCAAGTCCCCTAACGTTTCTGGTTTGTTGGCGTAGACGAGCGACTTCACATATCCCCAAAGAAAATAATCCAATGGTGTCAAATCACACGATCTTGGTGGCCAATTGACAGGTCCATTCCGCGAAATTATGCGCTCATCGAATGTTTCCTTCAATAAATCGATTGTGACGTGCGCTGTGTGGCATGTAGCGCCGTCTTGTTGCAACCACAACTCATCCACATTCATGCCATCCAATTCGGGAACAAAATAGTTGGTTATCATGGCTCTATACCGGTCTCCATTAACGGTAACTGACTCTCCAGCAATATTTCGGAAGAAGTATGGCCCAATGACTCCACCAGCCCATAGAGCACACCAAACAGTCAGTTTTTGTGGATGTAATGGCGTCTCAAGGGTCTCATGTGGATTCTCTTCACTCTAAATGCGGCAATTTTGCTTGTTGACGTAGCCATTCAACCAAAAATGAGCCTCATCACTGAACAAAATTTTGCGATGAAAATCAGCATCGAGATCAATCTCATTTTCGGCCCATACACCAAAATCACGACGCATTGCATGGTCTCGCGGCTTTAATTCTTGCACAAGCTGGATCTTGTAAGGTCGCAAGCCAAGATCTTTGCGCAAAATCTTCCATAAAGTTGATGGACAAAGCTCCAATTGCTGTGCACGGTGGCGAATCGATTCATTCGGGTCCTCTTCAACACTTTGCTCTACAGCGGCAATTGTTTCTTCGGTGCGCACTGTTCGACGTCTCTGCGGATGCGTATTATCACATAGAGTAACCGTAGTGCGAAAACGATCCATGGTTAACCGAATTAATTGCTCTGATGGACGATTATGTCGACCATAAAATGGACGGAGCTTGCGGTAAACTTCGCGAACTGAACCATTATTTTCGAAATAAATTTGCACGATTTGCAAGCGTTGTTCTTTTGTCAACCTGTTCATGATGAAATGGCAAACCAAACTAAATATTAATCACTTGACAGCTGACAAAATGGCCGCCAGTTAAAAAAGTGATGCCAACTTAAAGTTCTATACCTCAATAAAAAACACCCTTTATATGATTAGAAAAAAGGAGACCACTATCAATAACGATACCTAAGCACATGTGCCTATCAACACGTTCGATTACAACACTACCTAGTCGAAAACTTATATTCAGAGGATGATTATCGTTATGGCCAAATAAAATTGCTTTAGTTTTTGATGTGTTAATGTTCAATAGATTCTCTGATGTCCACTCTATTACAGACGCTAAGCGGTCGTTAATATTACTTTGAAAATCCATAATTTTAATAAATCTTTTATGAAGTTTAGATACATTTTCTTTGAATCTTAATAAAATTATTTACATTTTGTTTCTAGAATACGGACGAGTGTGTCGTCCGTTTGGTATATCTAGTTATTTTAAAAACGGCAGTAACACCATATGAACCTGATATTGAAGTATAAATGTATATTTCAGTGGTCCGCTTTCAAATATTTCACATATATAAAAATAAAAGTGTTTATTGAAAAGTATAAAAGGAAATAATTTTCTTTTATACTTTTTACGAATGTTACTATTTACAGGCTTCTTTAATACATTTAGTTAATTTTTTTTTTCGCGTTTTAACAATATTTTTTTTTATTTTTTACGGCTTTGGCGATTTTTAATCAACTTCTAGCGAATTTTTGCAAACTTTTTTGCTTTTATTTTTTAATAATATTAGACTTTATTATCATTCCGCTGTTAGTAAATTTTTTACAAATTTTCGTAAATTTTTGGCGCACTTTACAGTTTTAGCGATTCTTAATCAATATCATGGCTTTTTTTTAATTTTGTAACTTTTCGCGAATTTCCATTTTGTTTTTCGCTTTATAAAAATATTATTACAGTAATAAAACTATATTAAAATAATCTGTAAAATTAGAAGAAACCCCATAAAACGTAAATATTGTATTCAGATAAAATACTCTTATAAGAAAAAGTGATGTTAGAGCTCTAAATGAAAAGTCCCCAAATCCCTCCCCACGAAATTCTGTCCCCAAATGAGAAGCGAATCCGCATTTTGGAGACAAATCCCATAATCTGGTGGCACTTTTGCGGACTTTCTTATTCTCTAACAGGGATGGCAAAGTTGGTACAATTGTACCTTTTTTGGTACTATTCAAACTCGGAAAGTACAGTGTACACCAATTACTAATTTAGTACATTTAAGAAATCTCCCCAGATTCACTCCGCATTTCTTTTCAAACGATTGCATGTCAATTTTCACTTTTGAACAATGAAACTCATATTCTTCTCACTTGAAAACAGTGTTGTGAAAGAAAAACGCAGCGAAAAAATCAAAAAATTTGAACTCGTTCTTTTCCAAGTAATTTTTCTTCTGAATCCGGATGCTAAAGCACATGCAATTAAGTTGTTTATTTTAAATTACAACTTGAAAAGATGTAACCATATGCTTTAACATCCCAAGTTACAAGCAAATTTGTGAAAACGATTCGGTAGCCAGAACAAAATCGATTATTTTAGTAAAAACAAATAAAAATATGTAATTTTAACTAAAAAAAATTTGGTACAATTAAGGTCAAAAAAGTACAATTTTTGAAAGTTGTTGGCACAATTTTAAAATTCTCAACGCCCTCCCTTTTCTCTCAATTTTTGACACTCTTTCTCTTTCTGATGTTGCCATAGTTTTTGAATAATTGGCTGTGTTCACAACATTATTGTAAACAAAAAACATGATTTTGAAGTTCAAAAATTTTTGTCATAAAAAAGTTTAAAAAATGTATCAAATATATTTGCGAATGTATAAAATGTTAATCATTTTTTGTTTTTAGTTACTGCGATTACAAAACATATAACACAAAAAGTAAATTCTTTACAAAAATGTATACAGTCGCTGTCTTCCGTTGTATTATGTTTATTTTTCTCTCCCGCAATGAGAAATCGCACCGTACCGCAAACATTGTGTTTAGACCAGCGATCTTCAAAACCGCGCACGCGTGCGATTGCTTTCACAATAATGAAGGGAGCAATGAGAGATAATTTGTATTTTTATTTAATGTGTACTTAATTATTACTACCATCAGGGTTAACACTTTAATTTCAGACTATTCATATGTGCCGGTTGTGTAGTCGCATTTTATTAGACAACAATGGATTCTTTTAAATTAGTTTAATTTCAAGTTTTTCTACTTTTTAGATCTTGAATAATCATATCTGAAACTAAGTTATTATATACTACTTAAAATACATCAAATGTGAATTAATCTCTTCTTGAACACAAGAAATTGACTCAAATTAGATTTTAACATATATTTCTCAAATAAATGTATGGCAACCCTGCTATAAGAAGAGGAAAAGATATTACGCTCAAAAACGAAGCACCAACACAAACATAAGTGTGAATGTATATGTGTGGGGATCGCTGGTTTAGACAGCGATGCCAATTTAGCGCGTTTTAACTATGCCAAACGCGCTTTTTTCGTCTTAGCGTGTTTAATAAAAAAGCGCTAAATTATCGCGTTTTGAATAAAGTCAATAATATCATTTCAGTTCAATATTTTTTTTTTAACTTATTTGTATAAAATTAACAATTTTCTAATATCCAAAATTCTGATACAATTTTTTAAATTAGTTAATGATTCAGCTGTCGCAAACAAAATTCGCTTGACTGTGGTTGGAATAAAAACGAATTTTAATACTGCAATGACAAATATTTTGAAATTTCACAAATAAAAATATGTACTACATACAATGACCCAAAAAATGTACATAACTTATAAAGCATCTATTATAGCTGAAGTACAAAAAGAATTTGAATCGCAAAACTATTCGACAATTTATATGTTGTTACAAAGTTTTACAAATAAATTAAAAGTAAAAACTAAGGATTTCGATTATTTGGAAGGCGATTCTGATTCTGTATTAAATGATTTTAGTTTATTAAAACATAATGTTGAGGAAGCAATATTACAATATCTGAAAAATTAATTGTGATATGAGTGCTAATACATATTATGTACATCGACTTTTATTGAAATTTAATTTAGCGCGTAGAAAATACCGCGTTTTTGCTATAAATATTTGACAATGCTGTAACTTAGCGCGTTCTAACGCGTTTTGAGAAGGGTAGTAGCGCGTTTGGGTTATAAATAGTTGGCATGGCTGGGTTTAGACTGTTTATATCTCTCTCCACTTCCTTCTGTGACCAGTGTTGTCAACTTGGTGCGTTTCGCACCAATTTGGGTGCTTTTTGAAATTTTTTGTGCGAAAAATTCCTTAGTTGGTGCGTGGTGCGCTTTTTTTTTAATTTCGGTGCGTTTTTAAATTTTTGGTGGCACCAACGCAAATTTAACACAACAATGGGTTAAAACCGGAAAATTCTTGTGAAACTTACCAACATCAGTTTCCTGATGTTTACAAAATATCACAATTTGAAATGAAATCTGTTTTATGGTCCAATGATAACAATAATGATGAAATAGTAGCTTTATTTTTTGGAATAATTAATTTTTGGTCTGTTTTTAAAAAGTTTTAAACCAAATTTATAAAATTAATATACAAAAATGTATCATTTTGTACAAATGAATGTAAAGATATGTATGTGCCCTTAATTATGAAAGTTGTATAAGTGTTATATTTCTTTGGTCGAGATATTTAGTAGATTACATTGGAAACAATCCAAAAATAATTTTTTTGTTATGAAACATTTTAATTTAGAGTTGTACTAGTCTGATCAAAACGTACTATATTGAATCAAAAATGGTGTGACCTAGACCACTTTCATATGTACACTATGTATGTACGAATTTGCTTAGTTTTTTTTTCTTGTTTTTTAGTTATGTACATATATTGTAAAAGGCTTTTTGTTTTTATTGTTATATTTTTAATATGGATTATTAAACTTCTGATAAAAAAAATTTTAAAATATTTGAATAAAATGATAAATAAAGAACTTTTATTAGTTTTGAATCCTTTCTATTAATCGTGGAGCTCTTTAAAAAGTTATGTACAGAATTTATGAAATTAAAAAAAATTATTATCTATGTAATACAAATGAATATTTTTTTGCCAAGTTTTTTTAGGTTTTATTTTTTTTAACCCTGAACTGTAAAATCCTTTTTTAGTGTTAAATTTTTAACACAAAAAATAATGTACTTTTATGCAAAATTATTTCAATAAAGATTTTAAACTAAAAAAAGAAATTCTAAGATTGGTGCGTTTTTTTTTTTTTTTTGTAAATGGCGCTTTTTTTCTCCATTTTGGTGCGTTTTGAAATTTCAAAGTTGACAACGCTGTCTGTGACTTCCTTTTTGTGTCAAATTGTATGAAAAATGTGCTTATGCCCGCTCTCACAATAATTAATAGAGCAATAAGAGATAATTTGTATTTTTATTTAATGTGTACTCAATTGTTACTACAATTAGGGTTACCACTTTAATTTCAGACTATTCATATCAGTGATGCCAACTTTTTTGGCTCTAAAGGCACATCAACATTTAGAAAAAGCACTTAAAAGCGAAATTTTGATATCTAAATAGCGTAGAAAGCACTTTCGTGAAAAACGACTGAAAATCCATAACGTGAATTAATGTGAAGTTTAATAATGTTTAAAATTTTCTTAGCTATTCTCCATTTAATGAAATATATCAGACGAAAAATGTATGCTTTACACTGAAAAAATAAATACGCCGAGTAATTATTAAAATAATTTTAAGAAATATACAAATTTCTTAAAAGCACTAATTAGTGCTTTTTCTTATTTTGGCACTAACGCTCGAAACTTGGCGTTTTGAGTCTTCAAAAAGCACTAAAAATAGTGCCAAAAGCACCAAGTTGGCATCGATGATTCATATATGCCGGTTGTGTAGTCGCATTTTACTGAACAACAATGGATTCTTTTTAAATTAGTTTAATTTCAAGTTTTTCTATTTTTTACAGCATGAATAATCATAAACTAACTGAAACTAAATTATTATATACTATTTTAAATACATCAAATAAGCATTAATCTATTTTTGAACACGAGTAATTCATTCGAATTAGAGCTTTACAAATATGTTACCAATATGTCTTGGCAGCCCTGCCATAAGAAAAGCAAAATATATTACCAGCGTTGTCAACTTTTAAATTTCAAAAAGCACCGAAACCAGGAAAAAAGCGCCTAATTTAAGTGAGAAAGCACTAAATTTAAAATTTTATTATTTTATATAAAAAAATTTTACACATCGTCGATTGGTTATTGGTTTGCTGCAGACGTAATGTATTTTGAATATACTGTGCCGCAATCCAATAACCAACCGACGACATTTACATAAAAAATATATGAATCGGTTTACCTTGCATTCCATTCCTAAGATTTCAAATTTGAGGCATCAGATAAACATTTAAATTCTGTAAGAATAAGTGAATTCTTAAATCAATGAACAAACGAATCTCTCGAGTTTAGTCAAATTGGCAGTAATCCACAAGTCTTTCTGAGGTTGAGAGCCGATTACTGGTACATTTTGAGCTCGATGGGCTTAGCTTAGTTTTTATTAAATTATGCTGTGGGAACATTCTCTCGGCTGCTATGTGACAAAGATAATAAATTTTGATCGAAATAAAAATGGTGACTTTTTGCGTTTCTGGATGTAACAGAAGTTTGATGGGAATGCAGTTTTGATAATGCCTCAAACGAGTTCATATCAACTGAATCTGTCAAAAGTGGCCTCAATATTTTTCCCATTGCATTAAGTAAATCAATCTTTCTCCACCCATTGTCTATACTAGACAAAATTTCGCTATTATGCTATATTTGAGTAAATACTTGTATTATGTCTTCTTTGTTGTATGGCAAAACACTGTTTATATTAATTATGCTTAAAATGTTAAAGTTTGATGGTAATATGGCACGTATTTATTCAATCAAACCTTTTAAAATCTTATCAGATTTTTTTGAGATGCTATATTTAACTTCAGAGCTTATGTTTTTGAATGAAAGACTTCCTCGAAAAAAAAGGTAAAGAAATTTTCCTTTGAGCTTTTGGTTTAGTGCCACCGTCTCGAAACAAAAAGCACCGAAACTAAATTTAAAAAAGCACTGAGCACTAACTTCAAAATATGTCGCTAGAAAATTTCAAAAAGCACTAAAAGCGGTGCGAAAAGCACCGAGTTGACAACGCTGTATATTACGCTCAAAAACGAATCACCAACACAAACATAAGTGTGAATGTATATGTATTGGGATCGCTGTCCTGAAGGAAATGTCGATGGTGAAAATGTACTGAGTCGCTTTTGACTTTGTCAGCAGTACTACTCTACAATTATTCCCCATATAATACTTTGTGCTATAGACATTTAGCATGTGCTTGTCATTGAAAATCTACTAGTAACACTAAAACAATTGACTAGGTAGTGAATTCATAGTTCTTATGGGAACATGGAGACATACCAACCAGAAATTTACTGGTACATTTCTATACCTTAATTTATTTATATTGACAAGTTGTTGCAAAATCCACAATCCATCTGTTTTCTCTCTTTATTTTATACTGACGAATAAAAGAGAAATGGTACGCAATGTAACTACTACTAGAGTTTTAGTATTGACATAGAGACACTTGGTCCCAGTCTGACTGCAGGGTGGTTTATGCCGTAATTCTGTTTGACTATATACATACATAATCCTATTTTAAAATAAAATAAATTCAGTGAAGTGCGACTTTGACACGCGCACGAAGGGTTCCGCACGGACACTAGATATGCAATTCAATACGAACTTTAGCCTATATATGTATGTAATAAATAGTTTTGGCCTTTTTTTCTTTTTTTCGGTTTTTGGCGACTTTTTTAACTTTTGGCGCTTTTTTAGTTTTGGAACTTTTTTCCGGTTTTGTCGATTTTTTTCGGTTTTTAGGCATTTTTTTATTTTGACGATTTTTGTTTTCATTGAGGTAGTTTAGACGAGAACAATAACATAAGCCGCACAATTTTTGTTCTTTTCCAAATTACACGAGACTAATTCATCTGGCACAAAATGTATTCGTATACACAGCTGTGTGTGTTATAATTTTTTTTATATTTGGTGCTTTTTTTCGTTTTAGAGATTTTTTTGGTTTTTGGCGATTTTATAATTTTCGGATTTTTTTAGTTTTACCGTTTTTGAAAATTTCAAGAGTTTGCCTCTTCCAAGATATAGCAAGTTGTCAAAATTATATAGTAAAAATTGCATTAACTGATGTACTAGCCTTAAGTTTAAATTTTTTTTAAATTTTAGTGTTAATTGTTGTAGTCTGTATAAAAATACACTAATTTTACAAATTTCAAGTGCCAATATACATATGTACATTCAATTGTATGTATATTACATGGGATTTTAAAATTTTTCGTTGCTCGTTTTGGAACACCCTTTAATTTTTAACTCTCATGTATTTGTTGTTGTAGCGGCCAAGGTTCTACATACTCTGTCCAAATTTCAGGTCCGTAGCTCTTTCGGTTCCTGAGAAAATAGCATGTGACGGACAGACGGACAGCGTAGCGAAAACAATAGGGTTCTTTTTCACCTTTGGTGTACGGAACCCTAAAAACGAACAAATTTAATGATTTTCCTTTAACAATTAGTTTTTTTTTAATATTAAGTCGTATGTAGAGTTTTACGACTAAGTGTCATACATATGTGCATACATACTTATATAGTTTGCTGCTTCCTACAGTTCCAATAATTTGTTTTTCTTTTTATCTACTAGACTTGTGCCATTTAGTTCATTTCAGTGACCGGTCATTTTAGTTCATTATTTGTAAATGAACTAGTTCGTTCATTTAGTTCAATCGCTCTTTTTAACCCCCGACTAAAAAAAGGGGTGTTATAAGTTTGTAGTGTGTGTCTGTGTGTCTGTGTATCTGTGTGTCTGTCTGTGTCCACCCTGCAGTCAGACTGGGGCCAAGTGTCTCTATGTCAACACTAAAACTCTAGTAGTAATGGGTGTTTTTTATTGAGGTATAGAACTTTAAGTTGGCATCACTTTTTTAACTGGCGGCCATTTTGTCAGCTGTCAAGTGATTAATATTTAGTTTGGTTTGCCATTTCATCATGAACAGGTTGACAAAAGAACAACGCTTGCAAATCGTGCAAATTTATTTCGAAAATAATGGTTCAGTTCGCGAAGTTTACCGCAAGCTCCGTCCATTTTATGGTCGACATAATCGTCCATCAGAGCAATTAATTCGGTTAACCATGGATCGTTTTCGCACTACGTTTACTCTATGTGATAATACGCATCCGCAGAGACGTCGAACAGTGCGCACCGAAGAAACAATTGCCGCTGTAGAGCAAAGTGTTGAAGAGGACCCGAATGAATCGATTCGCCACCGTGCACAGCAATTGGAGCTTTGTCCATCGAATTTTGTTCCCGAATTGGATGGCATGAATGTGAATGAGTTGTGGTTCCAACAAGACGGCGCTACATGCCACACAGCGCACGTCACAATCGATTTATTGAAGGAAACATTCGATGAGCGCATAATTTCGCGGAATGGACCTGTCAATTGGCCACCAAGATCGTGTGATTTGACACCATTGGATTATTTTCTTTGGTGATATGTGAAGTCGCTCGTCTACGCCAACAAACCAGAAACGTTAGGGGACTTGGAAGCCAACATTCGTGGCGTTATTGCCAGCATACGGCCCCATATGCTCGAAAAAGTGGTTGAAAATTGGACCTGTAGAATTGACTTTATTCGAGCCAGCCGCGGCGGCCACATGCCCGAAATCATATTTAAACATTAATGGCATAAAATTATCCTTCCAATAAAGCCAAATTGATGGACATTAAAACGATTTTCTTGTGTTTTATTTCAATTCAAAGTTCTATACCTCTAAAAAAAACACCCTTTACATGTATGAGTGTTGTGGTCTTTGACAATATTAAAAACACAAATTCCGTGATTAAAATACTTAATGAAAACTAAAATTAATTAATTAATAAATAAATTTGATTTATAAAAAAATCTCATAAATCCAAAATATTTGTTGTGAATAGGGTAGTATAAAGTGTTTACTTGTGTTTTCTTGTTAATTGCACTTTTGGTAGCAGCCAGCGATGAAAAAAAATTAAAGCAAAACATTGAAAACATTTAGTTCACAGCCTCTGTGTTAGTTCATTTTGTGTATTAGTTCTTAGCAGCGTTTTCAACTTTGAAATTTCAAAACGCACCAAAATGGAGAAAAAAATGCGCCATTTGCAAAAAAACGCACCAAGCTTAGAATTTCTTTTTTTAGTTTAAAATGTTTATTATATTAAATTTGCATAAAAGTAAATTTTTTTTGTGTTAAAAATTTAACACTAAAACAGGTTTTTACAGTTCAGGGTTAAAAAAATAAAACCTAAAAAGACGGCAAATTTTTTACTATAAATTCATTTGTACTACATAGATATTCTTTTTTTTTAATTTCATAAATTCTCTACAAAACTTTTTAAAGAGATCAACGATTAATAAAAAGGATTCAGAACTAATAAAATTTCATTATTTATCATTCTATTCAAATATTTTTAAAATTTTTTTATCAGAAGCTTAATATATCCATATTAATAGCAAAAATTAAAAATTAAAAACATGTGATATCTTCTAAGCGGCTGGACCGATTTTATTAAAACATAGCTAACAACCTTATCGATCAAGTCACCTTTCAAACAGAAAAAACTAAATCAAAATCGGTCCAGCCGTTTGGCCTGTACCTGGACTCGTACAGACACACAGACACACATTAGAAACTTATAACACCCCTTATTTTGGTCGGGGGTTAAAAATATAACAATAAAAACAAACAGCCTTTTACAATGTATGCATATAATTAAAAAAAAACTTAACCAAAAAAATTTAAAAAATTCATTATTCGACATATTGTCATAGTATATTTATTAATTTGAACTTTATTTGCTGTTGATTCAGCTTTGTCTATATGCATTTCATTGTTGCTGTAACAAATCATCAGTAGACTTCAGCTTGAATAAGAAATTGTTTCTGATTAAAATTCACCGCAGTTCAACTAAATCTAAAAAAGCTAATATTTTCATTATTATTGTTATCATACAACAGATTTCATTTCAACTTGTGATATTTTGTAAACTTCATTACTATTTATATGGTAATTAACACTATGAGGAAGTTAGTAAGTTTCACAACAAAAATTTTTCAGTTTTAACATATTGTTGTGTTAAATTTGCGTTGGTGCCACCTAAAATTAAAAAAACGCACCAAAATTAAAAAAAAAAAGCGCACCACGCACCAACTAAGGAATTTTTCGCACAAAAAATTTCAAAAAGCACCCAAAATGGTGCGAAACGCACCAAGTTGACAACGCTGGTTCTTAGTTCAAAAAATGAACTAGTTCAAAAATTTAATGAATCGTTCATTTTTACTAGTTCGTTCATGAACTACACAAGACTATTATCTACCAGTAAAGTAAAAGGAAAGGCATCTTGTATTATAATTGGATTAAATAAATAAAATGTTGAAAAGTTTAGAAAAACTATAAAATACTTTATAAAATATAGTTATGCTTCTCTCAGTAGGCAAGACTTATGTGAAATAACATTCCAAGTGTTCACTTGCGAGAGAAAAAATTATAAGAGGACGGAAGAAGGGGCAGTCTGAAGACATAATCGTTAGCAACACTATGACATCAAGGTAGGTAAACGCGGGAGCAATATAAACACTTGTGTAAATATATGTATGTATACTAGTTAATCCGATTGTTATTACTAAATTTTTTTTTATTCATTTATTGTTTTTTGGCAATGGAAATTTATTTTTTATCTTGACAGACTTGATCGTTTATTTATTTTACTTGAGTCGGGTTCTTCGGCTGTTACAAGACGAGCTGCAGCAAAGCAAATAGGAGAAATTCAAAAATTGTATCCCCATGAATTGCATGCATTACTCAATCGTCTCATTAGCTATTTGCACAGCACTTCTTGGGATACTCGAATTGCCGCAGCTCAAGCTGTCGAAGCAATACTAACAAATGTGCCGGATTGGAGGCCTGATGCAAATGGCATAAAACGCGAAGTGAAAAAGGAAGATAATTGTACTGGCGGCGATGAGGAAAATAGTTGCCAGTCGAATGCTTCATCACTTACAACATTAACATCAGCATCAGCGAATAGTGACGGTTATAAGAATCGCTATTTAACATTTAGTGAATTTAATCTGGAACAAATTTTGAAAAAAGGAGCCCGCCTAATTGGTTCTGAAGGAAATGAGTTTGATTGCTCTGAAGAGGCTACATGCGCAGGAAATAACGACACTGCAGCCGACCGTCTTAGCCGCCAACGTGCGTTGTTAAATGAAAAGCTTGGTTTGGCGCAGGCTTCCAAGTTGGGCGTCAATTTGACCGACATGATTACCGACGAAGATATGGTGCGAAATTTCCGCTTCTATAACGTCAATGAAGAAAAAGTCCCAGTTGAACACATACTCAATATCAAACAAAATGTTAATTTGATTCCATCTAAAGGACAGCAATTAAGCTGCAGGGAAATAAATCGCGCCAAGCGTAAAGCACGACAAAATGCCTCAACAACCACAACATCACCTTTAACCAGTAGTGGAATTACTAGTAGTAGTTCTGCGAACGGACTGCCCGATGAGCCAGAAAAGAAAAGACATAAAGCAGTAGAAACCCATAGACAAGAAGTTTTTTATAGTTTGAATGGTGGGTAGCTGCAAATGCTTGATACCTACATACTTGATATAATATTAAATTTTAAAATTTTTAATAAAATTCTTAGATCCAGTACCGGATGCTACTGGAATGTGGATTGATGCGATACACTGGCCATTGGAAAATTTTTGTGCACGTCTTTACGTAGATCTGTTTAATGCAAAATGGGAAGTTCGTCATGGTGCTGCTACTGCTCTGCGCGAACTTATAAATTTGCATGCCGCAGGCGCAGGAAAAAGTTTAACTATGTCTAAAGAAGAGGTAAGTAAATTGTAATATAAAAATTAAAAAAAAAAAAAGTTAAAGCAAGTTTTATTTTGAATTGATTTCAAAGATGAAACATAGCCATAACTTGTGGCTGGAAGATGCAGCCTTGCGCCTACTTTGCGTTTTGTGTTTAGATCGTTTCGGCGACTTTGTTTCGGATCAAGTTGTGGCACCTGTTCGAGAGACATGTGCACAAGTGTTGGGCACAGTTGTAAAAGAAATGGATTCCAATAAAGTTAACGAAGTTGTCTTAATTTTACGTACTCTACTCAAACAAAGTGAGTGGGAGGTGCGTCATGGTGGACTGTTGGGTTTGAAATACGTTTTCGTAGTTCGTGAAGACTTGCTGCAAATTTATTTGCCACAAACCATATCAGACATTTTAATGGGACTTTTTGACACGGTTGATGACGTTGGAGCAGTAGCAGCTTCGACGCTAACACCTGTAGCATCTTGGCTACCTAAACTTTTAAATCCAACGCAAGTTTCTTCAATTGTTAAAATGCTCTGGGACTTGTTGCTAGACCAGGACGAATTGACTTCAGCTAGCAATAATTTTATGGGCCTGTTAGCTGCCATATTGTGTCTTCCAAAAGCGTCTTCGTGGATTCAGTAAGTCTCACTGATAGGGAAATATAGATACATAGGTATGTAATTTATTTAATGTGCTTTTATTTATTAACGTAGAATGGAGCCAATGTCAACTTTAATACCTCGCTTGTGGCCATTCCTTTCACATACCACCAGTTCGGTGCGTAAATCAACATTAGTTACTTTGAAAACGCTCACTAGGAATGCAAAAGTTGTGGATAAAAACGCATCGGAATATTTTGACGTAGTCGAAGGAAAGACTAGTGCCATGTCTTCGAAATATGCTGAAATTTTTAGTTTTGATTCGAAGAATCTTAGAATTAATTTTGGAGTTATAGACTGGCAATGGAAATTATTGCAAGAGGCCTTAAGACATGTTTTCCAGCGTATTTTAGTCGAACCATGTGAGGAAATCCAACAAATGGCCAAAGAAGTTTGGATAAGCTTAATTGAGAATGCGGACTTGGGAGCTCTGCTGCATGCTGCATGCCCTTTCGTCTCTTCTTGGATTTGCTTAGCAATGCAGCCGCCACGTTTGCCTTTTGATTCATCTACTTTAATGCAAACCTCAAGCACAATAGGAGAACCTCATCGAAAACGGCATCACAACAAAATGGCTGACGATTTGGGTGGAGGAAATACTTCGGCATCCTTAAAGTTATATTTAGGTGGCAGCGAATCCACTCCATTAGAAATCAGAGAACGAAATTACATACGTGCTAGAGTAACAGCATCTAGGGTTTTGGGCGCATTGTCGCACTACCTGGTTAAACCTGCTCCTGGTGTTGTTTATACTCCAGACACTGAAAGTCCAATGGACTGTTATACCAAAGTATTACTGGGGCACTTAAATTCGAGATCGGCCGTACAGCGTTTAGTTTGTGGTCTTATCATATCATTTTGGGCAAAGTGTGATCCTTCTGTGTGCCCCGGTCCACTACAGCTTCAGGAAAAGTTGCGTTATTGTATTATGGAATATGTGTACTATGATGAGGTAGCTGTTTCCCTAACAAGGTATGAGATACTTGGTCAAAAGACTATTCAAATTAAATTCATTTTACAACGTAACTATTATCTTCTTTCGTTTAATTAATTTTAATTAATTTTTATTTATTATTAAGGCTGCATCAAGAGACTCAAGATTTTATTGCTACTTTGAAACAGTATAAAATACCCATAAATGATTTTGGTCAAGCGAAAGTTTTGACGCTTGATCAAATTGAATCCGTTGCAACAAACCTTACTGCCGATATACGAAAATATCCGTTAAAACCAAAAGTACTTCCAATGTTGGAAGAGCGTCGAAAAGGTTTACAAAAAGCATTTCAGCAGACATCCGCTGAACAGGCCGCAATTAACGTAAGCACACAAGCCGCACTTGCTGGAGCCATTGTGTACTTGAAATGCCTTCCCGATAAATTGAATCCTGTAGTCAAGCCCCTAATGGAATCAATAAAACGTGAAGAAAGTTTAATACTGCAAGAGCTCTCTTGTGAGTTTTTGGTGCATTTTATGGCAGAGGTTTGCGATAGAAATCCTAGTCCCAACGGAAAACTATTAACAAATCTAAGTACTCTACTAAAAAGCGATACCGAGTTTACTCCAAAAATAGTAAGTTATTCTTCTTGTTGCCTTTTTTTACATTTTGCAAAATAATTGAAAGTATGTAAACGAGAATTAATGGATACTGAAGTAACTACATGCTTTTGTAAATAAAATAAAAAAATTTAAATTATTTGCAACACAACACAAAACTTTATATTCCCATCAAAAATAAAAAGGAGTACTTCCTTACGAACCACTTTTAAATTACTTCGAAAACATCTAATGTTTATTTTTAGATCTTAAAAAAGTTATTTTTACCAACATATCAATAAGGAATTTTAAATCAATACTTTGTTTCCAACAAATTCATTACTTTTTGACTCAACATTTAAGGCAAAAGATTTTTATTCTTAAAAATCTTATTAAAAAAATTAATGCCCTTATTCTGTTCGACGACTGTGTCGTCTTTTTAATGAACGGAAAAAAGTCACTGTTGTGATTCTTTAAAACAATTATTATTTATTGTCTATGCTAGAAGGTTCGTGTATTTTTTCATATCTTTTTCAAGTATCCTATAATATGTACTTTAATTTAATTTTTATGTTTTAAAAACATTGGCGCATAGTCATAGTCAAAACAAAGTATACTTTATGAGTTTAAAACCAGTATTTTGTATGGCAATACTGGTTTTAAACTCTTAAAGTGTACTTTGTTTATGACTATGACTAAGCGCCATTGTGATTACAACAACAATTCTCGTTTTTTTTTCAAATCATTTTTATGTGTATTTTATTCAAAAAAATTAATTATTACTATAATAATAATTTATTTAATTTTGTTAGTTGACCCCTAGTGTCTCTTTAAAGCAGTCGGCAGTCTTAACTAGTGCAAGCGATTCCAACTCATGTATCTATTATGGGATACTAACATTGAGCTTACAACAAAACACACCAACATCCATTAATAGATCTACATCGGTTGCTGCTGGATCTCCTACTGCTGGTGTTACAACTGTAGCCAGCACTTCCCGGGGACCTGGAAGGCCACCTCTGTGTGAAGCGTTACCTGTTGCTGCTGTAAGTGAGATAACGTCAAAAGTTTCACTTACCGAAGTAGAATTAAAAAAGTGTCGCATTCAACGTATAGGCGCCGCTACAGCCATTGAAAAATTATGCCAACATTTTGCAAATGATCTACTGGAAAAAATGCCGGTGCTGGAAGAAATAATGTTTCACAAAATTAAACAATTTACTGGAGCTTTTCCTAATATGGAAATTTTGTCTGAAATTATAATAGATGTTGGTCAAACTAACGACTTGATGACTTCATTGCAATTTATTGAAGTTGCAGCGCCTCATATTCACAGCGACTTGCACGAAAAACTCTTTCAACTCGTACAGCCTCTAGGTAAATTTATTGGATATCCACTTAAAGCTATACGTCATATGACAGCTAGATGTCTGGCCACATTGGCCCATATAGACCCGTGTCGCATAATGGATTTTGTAGTCAATCACATAGTAGTATTGTTGCAAAAGATTGAAAATGTCATAGAACGACAGGGAGCTATCGAGACAATAGAAAGGGTTGTAGAAAAGCTACAAATGCGAATTGTTCCGTATATTGTTCTTTTGGTTGTGCCACTTTTGGGATCCATGAGTGATAACGACGAGTGTGTCCGTTTGCTATCAACTCATTGCTTTGCAAATCTCATACAATTGATGCCACTGGATACGACTGCTCGAAAAGCATCTAATGTCGTAAAACAAGAAATAAAGTCTGCCGAATTACAAGCTAGAAAAAGTAGAGATCGTGAATTTTTGGATTACTTATTTGCACCCAAAACCATCCCCAATTACAGAGTACCCGTACCGATTTCGGTAGAACTTCGTTCATACCAACAAGCCGGCGTAAATTGGCTATGGTTTTTAAATAAATACAATTTGCACGGTATATTATGCGATGACATGGGTTTAGGGAAAACATTACAAACTATATGTATACTAGCAGGCGATCACTTCCAACGTCACGTAGATAACTGCACCAATTTGCCAAGTTTGGTCATATGTCCGCCAACCTTAACTGGCCATTGGGTGTATGAAGTGGAGAAATTCTTAACCGAACCTAAGACGCTTATACCATTACACTACGTTGGCTTGCCCAGTTGCCGGGAGAGATTGCGTGGGTATATTGGCAGCAAGTGTAATTTGGTTGTGGCTTCATACGACACTATTCGCAAAGATATTGATTTCTTCAGTACTGTTAACTGGAATTATTGCGTTTTGGATGAAGGCCATATTATTAAGAATGGCAAAACAAAAAGTTCTAAGGCTATTAAAATGCTGAAAGCCAGTCATCGTTTAATACTTTCAGGCACACCCATCCAAAATAATGTCTTAGAATTGTGGTCTCTGTTTGATTTCCTTATGCCAGGTTTCTTAGGAACTGAGAAACAATTTATAGCTCGCTACTCCAGACCCATATTTGCGTCTCGTGACGTGAAGAGTTCAGCTAAAGAACAAGAAGCTGGTGTTTTTGCAATGGAAGCATTACATCGTCAAGTTTTACCTTTCCTTTTGCGTCGTGTCAAAGAAGACGTTCTCACCGATCTACCGCCAAAGATAACACAGGACTTGTTATGTGAACTAAGTCCGTTGCAAGAGCGTTTATACGAAGATTTCAGTCGTACACATCTCAATTCAGAAATCAAAGATTGCCTCGAGAAAGGCGGCGATCTGGCTTCAAAAACGCACATATTTCATGCTCTACGATATTTGCAGAATGTGTGCAATCACCCTAAGTTAGTGCTAACTCTAAAGCATCCGGAATTTGCTCGCATAACACAAGAGTTACAGCAACAACAGAGTTCCTTAAGTGACATTGAACATTCGGCTAAGCTACCAGCATTGAAGTGAGTATTCACAATTATAGTATGTGCAAACATACATATTTATTATATTATATATGTACATACATACTAGTGTCCTGCACAAGACTATTTATAAGACCTTTCAAGACATGAGAGATTTTTTCAAATGCTTTGCTACAGCGAAATATTCTATTGGTGTACGGAACCCTAAAAAAGTATGTCACTATCAATGTTAATTAAGAATCTATGATGCAGCCTTTTTAATATATCCAAATATTCTTTAATGCTTAATAGTAAAAATACTCAGGATTTATCCAGTTACTCGATTTTGCTTGAAAAATAAACGAACTGATCTAATATTGCATTGTAATTTAAAAGCAGCTGTTTTTTATTTTGTTCGATTTTCTCCTATCGCTGCCATTAAGTAATGCTTCTAGTATGGAAAAAAATTAACTCAAATACCAAATTGTATACCATGGCAATAATGAAATTAAATATACAAAAAGTGATACCAAATACAACGTAAGCTAGACAAGTGTAATATAAAAACTCATTTTGTTACGTACTCGCCTTTGTACCGCTTGCTTGCCTGAGAGCTTACTTGTTATGTAGAAACAGGCCATAAACCTTTTGTTTTGCAATTTATTTTAATTACTCAGAGTTGTAAAACTGTAAACTGCACTTGCTTTTAAAGTAATCAGTAAGTAATATTAACAAATAGTCATGCAATTTTTATTAATTTATCAAACAACAAAACAAGGAAATCAAAATAAATTAATTACAAATACTACATGAAACAAATTACAAAATTTATTCATGGATTGTTTGTGTTATAAAAATATTTTATCGAGTACCAATAATTAAAAAGCCGAATAGTCAAAATTTATATATTTTTCAACACTATGCGGAGTTGGAGTCAGCTGTTTTTATAATCTTACTAAATTTTACTATTTTTCCGTTCGCGTACTTTTTTCGGCAACAACTCCTTTTGAGAGTAAATTTTAAAATTTTTGCAGTAACTACTCATTTACTGCATTTTACTGCAAAAGTAAACGGAACACACTTAATATTAGTTAGCAGAGACACCTGCAGCTATCACTGCCACACACCAATTATGCAAGTCGCGAACATTTCAGCAAAGACACAAACCATATTGTAGTTTTAGTATATTTTAATTTTCAAACATTTATGTGGATGACGAGCCGTAAGGAACTTACGTTCCAAAAAACGCAAAAAGCATCTAACATACCCTCTACTCAAATGAAAGAGTGAACAATTATATGTATATTTGATGACATGATTGTTATGATGTTTTTTTTTTAACAGACAACTTTTATTGGATTGCGGGATTGGCGTACAAACCGAGTCAGTATCTCAGCATCGGGCTTTAATATTTTGCCAATTGAAAGTGATGTTGGATATAGTAGAAAATGATTTGCTAAAGAAGCATTTACCGACAGTAACCTACTTGCGCCTAGATGGTAGTGTACCTGCTTCAATGCGTCAAGATATTGTTAACAACTTTAATACCGACCCAAGCATCGATGTTCTGCTGCTAACAACACAGGTATGATGAGTACGCAATTATAATATTAATGCATTTATTTATTATAATTTTGTTTATAAACATTAGGTTGGTGGCTTAGGCTTGAACCTTACTGGGGCAGATACCGTAATTTTTGTGGAGCATGATTGGAACCCAATGAAAGATTTACAGGCCATGGATCGTGCTCATCGAATTGGCCAAAAGAAAGTAGTCAACGTTTATCGCTTAATAACGCGCAAATCTTTAGAAGAAAAAATTATGTGCTTGCAAAAATTCAAACTTCTTACTGCCAATACTGTAGTAAGCTCTGAAAATGCTAGCATGGAGACTATGGCTACAGGTCAAATATTCGATTTATTTAATTTAAATGAACGCAACAATAAAAATGGTAGCGATAAATCAAATTTCAATTCGTCAACCTCCTCAGGTCAAATGTCTATGAATTCGGTAATAGAAAATCTTCCGGATCTGTGGTCTGAACAGCAATACGATGAAGAATATGATATATCTAACTTTGTACAATCTTTAAAAAAGTAGTAAAATGCAAAATCTTTTGAAATGTTTTGGAAATAGTTTATCTATACATAATTTCTAAGAAAAGTTTTTTAAATAAAATTTATTTCCATTTAATTGTTTATTGTTTGATTTACATAAGATACCCATAAATGCTGTAAAAATGTATAGTTTCCGTGTGAGCGGGTTTGTTATCACCGATAACAAAAAACATTCTTGGGGGTGGAAAAACGCGAGTTTTGTTGTTTCTTATGAACGAACGGAGGATCTGTTGAACGTCTTTTGTCAAGTGACAAATTCAAGATGCATTCATATATGTATATTAGAAAATGTAGCGACTTCTGTGAATGAACTTTCTCAAGAAACCAAGTTCTATGTTTATAGCATGTAAAATTTAAATCTTTTTCTTTCGTTTCAAATTACAGAGTAGGCCCCAGAATGGCACATAAACTTTGATTATATCAAAAAAGAAATCTCAATTCCAACAGTTATTTCACAATTAAAACGAAGAGCAGTCTTTGTCTGGCAGTTGCCGCGTGAACATCGTTTTTCGCTCTGACAGTGATTTTATAGTTGTGTTATTAGTAGTATACATACACACATACGGTTTTTACTTTGCTGAACTTTTTTCAAATTCCTTTTTATCTCTGTGTTTTGTTAAATTAAAATCAAATACTTTACCGGGGAATCAATTCATCATGAACGGTGTTCACCCCCCGAACTTCAACCGGTTTAGGGAACTGGATTCCCTTACTGGTAGAAACAAGATCAACAAAAATAAACGCCCTCGCCCTGAAGATTTTGTGCCTTTACCAGAAATTGCCGCAAATGAACAACATTTACCACGCTATCTAATTGCAACAGCTACGTCCACTAAACCAGATATCGAAAGTGCTCCTCTTTCTTCTTACAATGTGTTTCAAGTTGAACGTGGACTTGATTTCATCAGCAAAAATCGTCTAGAAGTTACCGAAATGAGAAGCGGGGACCTTTTGATTAAGGTACCAAACAACAAAGTAGCAGAACTGTACCTCAAAGCTAACTACATTGATTGCATACCAGTCAAGATATTTCTCCACAAGACGCTTAACTCAATTCAAGGTCGTATATTTTCAAGGAAGATCATTAACATCTCCGAAGATGAATTACTGGAATCCCTTAAGGCTCAAAAAGTTACAGAAATTCGCAAAATAACAAAGCTAGATGGCGGAAAACCAGTGCCAACGGGTGCCGCAATTCTAACATTCGACGTGATATACCGCCCGGATTCGATTAAGTTAGGATGGGAAAGAGTATCCGTAGAGGAACACGTCCCCAACCCAATGAAATGCCAAAACTGCCAAAAATTAGGCCATACCAAAAAGCGCTGTAGAAATGTTGAAATCTGCAAAGAGTGTGGCAATCCAACACCTCATAATACATGTACCAGAAAATACTGCGTCAACTGCCAACTTGAAACACATACTTCTTATGACTCAAATTGCCCTTCGTTTTGGAAATATAAATCCGTTAACTTCATAAGGCTGTCCAAAAGATGCACTAATCGCGAAGCATGGGAAATCTACAACAACAATCCTACTTTCAACACTCTTAAACCTATTAATAAAAAAACCAGAAACACACCTTCATACGCACAAGTTTTAAATAATCAACAACAATCCCTCAATCCCTCATCCACATCAAACGGTACAAAAACTAATTTACAGATCAGCAGCAGAAAATGTGCAGAAATTGCTGCAGAAAATACAAACACAACAGAAAACTCAGCCTGCTCAACATACACACCACCATCTCTCGATATTAACACAGTCTCAAGTACACTACTCAACCAAAACAACATCAACAACAACAACAACCACAACAACAGTTCAGAATCAACCACAAAGGAAATAAGTAATATAGAAAGAAATAATAATTATACTCACAACGAAAGTTCTTCATTATCACCCCTTCTACCGCAACAAAATAAATCTCTCAACACAACAACAATAGAAATTACTAAACAAACAAACGATAATGAAGAATACACAAGCCTTAGTGACGACGATTTCTTTAACAGTAAAATTGACTCAAATATGAATATTGATGAAAATCTATCAGAAGAAGATATCATACATGACATCACCACAGGATTAGACCTAACAACCCCACCAAGACCTATTCATATGACTCAAAATTTTGAAACAACACCTACTTCGCAATTATTTAACAATTATCCCGAACTAAACGTTATTATTTCTCCTGATACATTCAGGAAGAAAAAAAATTCAAAGAAAAGTGACAAAAAATAAATATAAATTGTAAAAATGGATCATGAACTTAAAATTTCTGCTCTCCAGTGGAATATTCAAGGTTTCTTTAACAACAAATACGCATTAGAATTACTCGTCGCTAAACACACACCAAACATAATAGCATTACAAGAAACCCATATAATAAAGAAAAACGAACACCTATTACATTTAACTGGGTACAATGTATTTCAACATAACAAGGGTAGCTCGTATGCTAAGGCTGGTATAGCTTTATTGGTAAGTAATAATTTGAATGTTACATACCACATTACATCCAGTGACAGCCTGCTTTACCAAACTATTATCATTAAACACAATAAGGAAATTCATATCACAAATATTTATAAGGAATGTGACATAAATCTTACCACAGCTATGGTGGATAACATATCACTTCGTAATGGTGTTCATCATCTTCTAATGGGCGACCTGAATTCCCAAACTACTTTATGGGGATCAAGCACCAACTCTACAAGTGGAAACATTTGGGAGGACTTCGCTAACGATAGAAATATGGTAATATTGAACGACGGCTCACCAACTTTACTCAATACTCGGAACACACTCACGTCAGTTGACGTCACAATGGCTAGCACTGACCTTGCTCCCGCGCTTAGATGGGATTGTTTGTATTTACCCGAGGCGAGCGACCACTTTCCTATACTAGTTTCTAACAATGTAGATGTCATCAGGAAAAAATACATACCACGCTTTAATGACAAAAAGGCAGACTGGATTATGTTTGACAAAAAAGTTCATCTAACTAATGAACTATTTCCAGCATCACACAACGTAAACAGAGAAGCTGCTCAGATAAAACGCCTCATTAGGAAGGCAGCAAACGAAAGCATCCCATTAAGCCAAGTACATAACAAAAAAAAAAAAAAAAACTCCAGTTTGGTTCAACTCCACAATTTCCAAACTAATTAGTCTAAGACAGCTGGCATGGAAAAATTTAAAAAGAGTTCGTAATCCGGAAAATATATTGGAATACAAAAAATCAATCGCCAAGGTGAAAAAAGAAAGCAAGATTGCTAAAAGACGGACATGGGAAAATTTTTTAAACTCCCTCAACCCGGCAATGGATGTTAGGCACTTATGGAATAGAGTAAACAACTTGAGAATGGATAGGATAAACTCATTCCCAATGATAAGCACACATAACCGCAATATTTCACACCCGAAGCTAATAGCCGAACAATTTGCCAAACTTTGGACATCAATAAGTTCCGACGCAGCGCTAGATGCAGCTATTGTGTCAGAAAAAAGAAATCTGAACATAAAAAATTTACAACAGTGTAAAACGCAACTTAATGGTCTAGCAGACAAAATAGTTATTATTGAACTCAATGACGTGTTGAAAACCTTAAAGGGCTCATCCCCATCTCGCGACAAAATTACGTATTCTATGATAAAAATGGCACCAATAGAACTTAAACTTCGTCTTTGTGCACTATATAACACTATAATGGCAACAGGAATATTCCCCCATGATTGGAAAATTGCTATTCTGGCACCGATTCCAAAACCGGGCAAGGATCCTGGCCGGTTGGATGGATATCGTCCCACATCCTTACTGCCTGTTGTCTCCAAAATTTTGGAAAAAATTTTGGCACGGAGATTCTGGAAATTCACAGTCGACAAAATTTGCAAAATTCAACACGCATTCGTATCAAGGCATGGCGTGCACAGCCTATGTCATGAATTAGAAGACAAATTGAGACTGAACGTTAAAAAAAAAATTACATAGCCTGGTAATTTCGGAAGATATTGAAAAAGCCTTCGACAGAGTGGTGCTAACATCCATTATAAAGGAAATGAACGACTGGGGAGTCCCGGTATGTATTTTAGAACTGCTCAGATCTTTTCTTTTGAATCGAAGGGTAATCGTAAAAGTGGATGGGTATTTTTCGTCTAGTCTCCTACTGGATAATGGCGTTCCACAAGGTTCACCACTTTCAGTGGTACTATATACGATATATGCCAACTCCCTGGCGAAGACTCTTGAACATTTTAAAGCAGGCATAATTTAAAATTTGTATACATATCGCATAATAAAATCGAGTACGTTGTTTCAAAATTATGGTACGATGAATACACTAACCTTTTCAAAAATCTCATATTTTAGAAGAAAAAAGTTCTAAAAAAAACTTATCCATCGAATCTGAAATAATGATGATTTTTGTAGTTAGGTGACCATAGCGCATCAAAAAAATATAGTGGTGATCCAAGGTTTTTTTGCTTGTTGCATAGTGTAATCAGCATGTTTTTTTCTTTCTTATTTTACCATTACTACTTGTTTGTATGATATTCGTTTCAAAACTATTGAAAACAAGTATTGCGGATTTTTTTTTCAAAAATTTTCTAGTCTTAGTGTTGTGGTTGTCTCAAATTAATATTGAAAATGTTTCGATATTAATCACGGCATTCCACTGCGAATCGTTTTAAAATCATTCCATTTGCATCACATACCAGATAGATAAGTTAGGTTCAAATAGTTATTCTTTTTATATAGCGATTGCTAATAGTATTCCCAGTAATTGACTTAAATGTTTTCAGTATAATTACGCGATGAGTCAGTGGAATGTTTTTGATTAAAAAATTAATCATGTGCAATTCGGAGGTTAATGACAACACTTTTTTTTTGCAAAATTAGAAAAATATAGATTAACAAAGCAAAGAAATCAATTGCTACAATCAAAACATCAAATTTTATTTGACCAATATATTTTTTGATAAGTATTTCAGTGGCATTTATTGTTTTTAAATGAGATAAGACTTGCTTGAATTGTTATTTATAAAAATGGCTTGAAATAGGGCAATAAGTAGTATTTGTTTCAAATACAACAAATTAACTTAACTTAAAATAAAGAATTTGTAAAATGAGACATCTTGTTGTGGTTATTTTAGCAGTTTTGCATTACATTACATTGTTCGACGCAACCAGAGGACATGGTATGATGTTGGATCCTCCTGGCAGATCATCGCGTTGGCGCTACGATCCATCTGCGCCTGTCAATTATAATGATAATGAAAATTTTTGCGGTGGCCTTGGGGCAAGTTACATTTGTTAATTTCAATATATCGTTAGCTAAAATCCAAAAAGGTACGGCCACGCTTGTCAAACATTTGCCCAAAAAGCCTAACCAACAAACACTAATGAAAAAAGTTTTGATCCAGACTAGACTTGGGTCGAACTCGTTCACTAGTTCATTTTTGGCACAAACCAATGATCAAACCCATGTAATTTAAATGGGTTTGATCAGTGGTTTGTGGCAAAAATGAACTAGTGAACGAGTTCGACCCAAGTCTAATCCAGACACTTGTTTATCAAATTAAACAGTTTCGAACACAACTAATAGACAATGTTATAGAATCCAACATTATTGACAAACTTTTGTCTGAATTGAAAGATTTTTCAGTGGTTACGCTTTTTTTGACAAATATTTTACAAGTGTGACCGTAGCTTTAGTTAGATAACTAACAAAAAATTCAAAATGGCATTAAAATACATGTCTTGACAAAAATTTACACTTCTACGATAAAAAATTACGTTTTTATTTAAAAAAAAGGGGGATTTAACTATATGTAGTTTAAATATTTGTTTCTATAAGGATCACAGGACCCTATAATTTCCATAACAATAAGCAAATATTGTAAATTTAATATTTCATATGCAAATACATATCTTAGGTACAATGGAATAAAAACGGTGGAAAATGTGGTCTGTGTGGAGATAGTTATAGTGATCCTACACCTCGAGCAAACGAGTTGGGTGGTAAATATGGTGGCAATGGTTTAATAGTAAAAACATATGAAAATGCATACACAGCCAAATTGGGCATTCAAATTTCAACCAATCATTTGGGATATATTTATTTCGAACTTTGCAATTTGGATGAATTTGGTAAGGAGTCTGAAACCTGTTTTACCAAGTATCGCCTTAAGTTTGCTGATGGCAGTGATAAATATTATATTGGTAGAACTATTGGCTGGATCGAAGTCGTAGTAATTTTACCAAATTTAAATTGTGACCATTGCGTGTTGCGCTGGACATATTTTGCTGGTAATAACTGGAATCCATGTGGAAATGGGACTGGAGCATTAGGCTGTGGTGCACAAGAAACTTACAAATCTTGTGCTGATATTAGTATTAAGGCTATCCAGGACGGATAAACTTTTTAGGATGAAAACAAATTACTTCGCTGAAAAAATAAACATTTTCAATTCAAACTCAATGTTCAAAATGAGTTGTTCAAAATATGAGTTGTTTTTTAAAACCATTAAATGCCAGTTTATAGAAGACATGTAAAAATTCTCGGTTTGTCTTTTTATATTGAAAACAAAAACAAATTTTGAGTGCTTTGTTTTTGCTTTCAATATAAATAGGCAGCCGAGAATTTTAAATGTTGCATAATATAAAAATATTTTCTAATTTGTTCAATGTAATCTACTGAATATCTCGACTTAGACCACTTTCATAATTAAGGGCACACATATGTCAATAAATGTTCTTTAATATATAACATGTAGGCATACATATTTACAAATATCCCAATAAGCACTCAAAAAATTAACCCCCTGTTTGTGTAAGACGTTTGAGTTAGAAATCTTGGCGTTTTTGTAATAGATTAAAGGAAACTTGTACAACTTTTCTTTAATCTATTACAAAAACGCCAAGATTTCTAACTCAAACGACTTACAAAAACAGATGGTAAAATTCAAGCACTTGAAATTTAACTAGAAATATAGTTGAATTCAAGCATTTTTTCAAGTGCACAACCAACACGCACGTAATTAAACCGAATAGCAAAAAAGCATTTTTTTATATTCAAATAGATGCATATTTTTGTTAAATTTCAGAACTTTTAACTTAAGAGACCCCAACACTATCAACAAATTTGCTGGTTTTGCGTGTTTGACGATTCAAAATATTATTAAATGTTTTCTTTACTGGAAATTCACGCATACATATTTTACACCACTGCTGGCCAGAGAAGCGCTAGAGTGCCGAGCATCAATCGGCTTTTATTACAAATGAATGCACATACGCTTATACATTTCTCTCGGTTTTCTCTCTGTGGGCAGCATTGTTATACACCTAAAATCGTTTCGTGTTTTATCGTGTCAATTTTGCTGAACACTATACGAAACGAACGCGCCGTGTTGAGTCGTGCGTGTTCGTGTCACGAAAAAAACACGACAAACGCCCATCTCTAGTAAGAATACATTTAACTTCAACATTATGTATGTATTTTAAACTCAACAATATTTGATCTCATAGCCGTAAAAGGCCATTCTGGTTAGGGTATTGCCCCTCCCCTCCAAGAATCGCTGTTGCCCCACCAAGAATTATTAAAAATTGCTTATAATTAATATAACTCATGAAAATCATCAATCAATGCTCCCCCCCCATAAACAATTTCTAGCTACGCCAATGGTTGAGGCTGATTTTCCTTTCATTCTCCCATTTTCATGTATGTGTCTTAAGTCTTTTGATGCTCATGATGTAGCTGCATACGAATAAAAGTTAAAAGACTTAACACCCAAACTCAGAATATATGAAAACTCGATCGAATGAAAATTTAATGGTGATTTTCGGATTGAGAGGGTCAAATTCGTACTGCCATTTTCGACCATGCGTTTCCGAAATAAATGCAAAAAAACTTAAAATTTTCAAAAATTCAGTAATTGTGTGTTACTGTCTTAAGTCTTTCGAATTTCATTAAACATTTTGTTGGGTAGCTAGCTGCAAAGACTTAAGAAGAATTTTAGTAAATGTTTTTGGCAACATGAAACCTGAGAAAGTAAAAGCCTAAAAGTATGCACTCATATTTTCTATGTATTAATAATATCGTGCCATAACCGCCAAAAAAGCTTAAAGGCTCAATCAGACGTGACATAACCATAACCATAGAAAACAAGCCGTTCGAAACAAACTAATGGGCAACACTGTATTTGATTATAGGTGACTCGCCATAAGGCCATAACTCTCACCATAGAAACCAATTGAATTTTGGCTTGGTTATGGCCATGAATTAAAGAATACAAGATTACGCATTCAGCTTTTGAAAAATTATTTTTCTGCTCATGTACGTCACTTTAGCAGATAAACATAAACACAATCACACAAACACGTGTATTTGGTATAGGGGAATTTTGTTTGCATTTCAATTTCTACGTCATTTTGACGTCACACCAGTCAAATACCAGCACACTCATGTTAACAAACATGCGCCATGCGTAATCTTGTATTCTTTGATTCATGGGTTATGGCTTTGGCATTATGGCTATGTCACGTCTAATTTAAGCTTAAGCGACGTAATTTTCGAACTTTATTTTTTTTACCAAAATCAATTACATATGTATTTGCAATCGTAAATAATTGATTTTGGCAAAAAAAAAAAATAAACGAGTCCAAAATATTTGGCGGTTAATCTTTTTTTTGGCGATGGCTCGATATGTTATTTGTAGTTTTCTTTTTACTTTACGCCCTATTTATAAAAACTATTAAGGCTTTGTAAAGGCTTAATAAGAAAAATGTTGTATGAAAATCTGTTTTATGAACAAACCCTTAATAATTTTTATAAATAAGGCTGTTGTATTTTATATCATTTTAAGAGCTAGTTTCTTAGTCTTGTGCATAATGAAAAAACTGGCATGTACTTAGCATAAGTGGAGAAATTGGACAACAAACAAACAAATCCTGCATACAATAATATGACATTAAAAATCGGCGTATTACCTAGTTTTAACTCTGTATTAAAACTAGCGTTATTTTTAATGGAAAATTTTATGGCAAACCCCGTTAAGACCATCATCAATCGGGCATATGTATGTTTATACTCACGATAACTTGTGCTTTACGCAAATAATGTGTGCGATGTCCATATCTGTTAGAAATTAAATTATGCATACATACATACATGTGTATATAGTACATGCATATTTACATACATATTCAAGTAAAGAAAAACTCTGACACATTTTTTAATATTTTCATATTTTATTCTTAAAATAAGTGATACACAATTATTATGGCTTTTATTTTCATTATAAATAAATTACTTGAGATGTGTGTGTGTGTGTTTGTTTGTGTACGACAGTGTTAAATATTTATTGTTGTTTGCATTGCGAATGATAATGATTGTTTATGTTTAATATTCATTTAAAATAATTTTATTCATTAATTGTGTAAATATTTCGTTAAGGTTTTTTTCCAACAATATTTCTTTATTTTTTATAGAAAAATTTTTTTTATTTTTTGTTCTAAATTCGCTATTTTTATATGTATGTCAGTGATGGGAAAGTTGGTACGATCGTAGTTTTTTTGATACTATTTGACATGAAAAAGTACCGTAGTACTCCCATAGCGCATTTGATACTCTCACGGTCCACTTAGAAATGCAGTTAGAAGACGCGCGTTTGCATATCGCTGGTTTACTAACGCAACCTCGTAACTTAAAAACTACTACTTTTCAGGAGAGACAAAAAATGATTTATAACAAGTATTTAAACATTTTTAATATATGTTTTTTTATAATCTAATTACTTGGATGATTTTTGTTAAATTTTCAATTAAATACTTGTAAATTTTCATTAAATACTTGTTATAAATCATTTTTTGTCTCTCCTGAAAAGTAGTAGTTTTTAAGTTACGAGGTTGCGTTAGTAAACCATCGATATATTTTTGTCAAGAATTAAATTTCTGTTTCGACAAATGGCATGAAACTTTATTAATAAAGATATTTTAACAAATGATATTTTCTGCGGCACAGAAGTTGATCTATATACATATAAACAGAAATCATGTTGAAACAACTGTTTTAAATCAGTTTAAAGAAAATTGTAAAAAGTTATATATTAAATTCTGTCAAGTTCTAAAGTGGACTTTGACAATGAAATTTTAGTTTGGATTAATAAGATTTCCTCTGAAAATGTTTTATCTGGTAAAACCAACAGCATTATACCACTTTTAATTAAAATGTCTCCCAGCGAAAGGCTAAATTTTGAAAATATTAACAACCAATATAGAGCATTGGCTAATATGGAAGAACTGAAACCATTAACAAAATAATATATGCAGTTTCTGGTCTAGAGCAGGGCTGTCAGATTTATTTTCACCTTTTTCGCTAAATCCAATGTCAAAAATCGCCAAAGTCTCATTTTTTTAGTTTTTGACAATGAAATATGTATGTTATAAATTATTAAAAATTTATTTTATAAATTATAAAAAATTAAATTGTTCCGAATCGCTAAAATTCGCCAAAAATGGGAAAAATATCGCCATTATATATATTTTGTTTATTTTTATTTATAACAATGTAAAAATGATTATGAACATAAAAAGTTACAATGTAAAGTAGCTTAGTATTCATCAAATATTAGATATATGTATGTACATTTGTATGTAGTGGCAGTTCTATTACATATCTAAAACGATATATACTTCATCGTCAAGACATTCCATATTGTCTTCTTCTTTTGAATACATCGTATAAGAATTGAACTCTTTCAACATATATTGCGAAGGTATAAAAGAAGTGCAACATGTGCTATTTACATTCATATAATTTATAACTCGTAATAACGCGTCAAGAAGTTAATATTGCATGATATTTCGGAAGCGCGTTTTAGTTGAGTTCATTATTGAAAATACCCTTTCAACGCAGGCATTAGTTGTTGGAATTACCAGCATTACGCAGCCAAGGCAAGTTCTATAAAATGGTACGTGACTACCGTATCCTTATAATCATAAACTTTTGGCCAAAACTGATTTAAGTTAGATGGAATATCACCATTAAAATAATCTTTCCAATCCACAAGCGGCAATTTTGTCCATTGTGTTTCATAAACATCCACCGGCATGTTAGGATTCATAAAAATAATAAAAATATCTTTAACAAAAACAAATTTTGTTTGTGATAATGGATTGCAACATTTTATAATGGAAAAATGTTCGTAAACTTTAAATATATTAATGTTTTCAGGTATTCTATTTATTAATTCTTTCACGAGCAACTTAAAATACGAAAAACAATATTCTCCAAGTATTTCAAAATGTTCATCAGCCATTTCAACATTGCTTAATTCAGTTTCAAATGCTGACCCAAAATCGATTGCATTTAGTGGGAGAAAAGTGCTATAATAACATTCATTGGTTATCAATTTTTCGTTATTATGAGTTTCATTCTAAATTGTTGGCTTGAAAACTTTTGAGGAAAATGAAAGAAGAGTAGAATATAGCCTCTGATGCATACTGCCTGCATGCATGTTATCTGACTGAAATTCAAGATTTAAATGGTTTATTTCATTTACTATTGGATTTATAAATATCTAAAAAGAGTCTTGTCTTTTCGTCACATAATTCTTTGTATATGTTTGGGGCAGTCTCATCATTTTCTGCTGTTGAAATAAGTGAAAAATGATGTTTAAGCTCTACCCATTACTCCAAAATTCGTCTTATACCCGCTCCATAAAACAACCAACGAGTTGCAGAAATTTGCCCAAGTTTTCTAAAAGGGTTGCTTTTAATACCAGTATTAAATGTTCTTAGCACATTATCTACACGAGACAAATACCATAATAAAAATAATATTTAACGATTTTCAAGCTAAATCATGGCTCATCAAAAATAGCCAACAAAATCACCAACTTTTTTATAAAACGCCAAAATATCGCCATGTCGCCAAATCGAAAATTAGGACGCCAAACTAGCCACATCTGACAGCCCTGGTCTAGAGTGTCTAAAATTAAAAACGCATTAGATGAATACATGATTCCTGATATATCGAAAGTAGCTTGCGGAATTTTGTCTATACCTCACTTCTCGGCAAATGTCGAAAGGATTTTTTCTTACCAAAATCTCATGAAAACATAACATAGGAACAGACTTTATGTTCCGACAGTATCAAGTCTTATCCAGGCCAAAAATTTATATAAGTCTAAAAACTCTTCTTGTTATAACTTTAACGTTTGCACCTGTGAAAATCAGTGATGAGAAATGTGGCGCAATTGTGTCATTTTTTGGCCCTATTGGATGTTAGATGGCACAGGCACTTTTTTGTCCATTCGAGCCATAACCGCCAAAAAAAACTTTAAGCGGCATATCTTTTTAACTTCGTTTTTTAACGAAAATCGATTATCTGCGATCGTAACTAAACGATTTTCATGAAAAATTAAGCTCGAAAATTATGTTGCTTAAGCTCTTAGGCAGTTATGTCTCGTATTAATATGGAAACTTTTCTTATTCCAATAATAAGTAAACAGATCACAGGTATTTGTATTTCTTGTAAATAAGTACAAAGAATTAATAAATTATACATATACATACATATGTATGTATATGTCTTTTTGTAAACAAATAATTTTGGAAATTTAAAGAAAATCCATTATTTGACATATTGTCAGAAGTGTACATAAAATAATTGAAATTTATTTGCTGGTAGTTTAGCATGTCTATATACGTATTTCATTGGCGCTTGAACCAAATCATCAGTATACTTTAACCACAAATTTTAAACAGTCACAAACCTCTTACTTTATGCATAGACTTTCAAAAACTATATGAGAATTCATAAAATAATAATACTTTTGAAAATCACAAAAGAAAAAATAAGCTTAGTAGGCTTTGAAACTGATACAAAACCCAGCAAATAATTTATATCCAGGTGAACTCATTTTATTTTTCTACATACTTATACAATTATAAATCCATTGGATAACAATAAAAGTATTTACAAGGCTAAATGAAAAATAAAACATTAATCGAACTTTAAAGAAAATCCATTATTTGACATATTGTCAGAGTGTACATAAAATAATTGAAATACGTATATAGACATGCTAAACTACCAGCAAATAAATTTCAATTAATTTTGGAAATTCTTAAATTAATTATTATTGAAACATTTTAAATTGAATAAAAAGTGGTTTGGCACTATTCAAGTGATTTTGGTAATATTTAGTAACAGACTCGGCAAGAAATCAAGATTTCCAATTCCCATCTCTGATGAACATACATACGTATATGCTATGTATGTGTTCCTTATTTTATTTGTAAATAAATTTTATATAATTTTTTGCTAATCAAATTTAAATTAAAAAAAATAATAGTTTTTGGTACTCTCGGGACCAAAAAAGTACTCAAAAATTTTTTATTGATACCGAAATGCAAATCTCATTTCCCATCACTGATGTATGTATGTTACATACATATGCATATCGAGCGCTATTTTCAATTTAATCGTACGCGACATGTAGCAAAAAAAATGAACTTTTTTTATTGAAATTAAAATTTTATGGCCCTACCCATAGTCAAAATAAACATATTTTATCGTAAGAGACAAATTATGTACATATGTAAAACATATTTGAATATTTAAAAAAAATCTGCTGGCTGAAAACTTTAATTTTTGTCGCTTACAATTCGATATACATACCTACCCTACAAACATTTGGAAGATATCTTACCCAGAAGATAAAAATACAATGTCTTATTTTTATCATTTAGAAGAAAATCATCAGGCAACACTTTTTTGATATTAAAATATTTTCAATTTAGTGAAATATATTGACTATTTATTTTTTCCTTTAACAAGGTATTTTGTCAATATGTTTTTAACTAGAAGATAAAAAAATATTTGATATAAAATAAAAAAATAGTATTTATTTGAACGTTGAACATTTTTAATATAAACAAAGTTTTAATACATAATTGCAAAATGAACTCTCATGCTATAAGACAAGCAAGTAAGAGGGAAGCCGCAAAGATATTATCAAATATTTTTTCAACTCCCAATACAAAACACGTTCAGACTATTGAAGAAAAAGCAACCAAATTGCCAAATTCTGACTATAACAATTCACGCTTTTCGTCATACGAGGAACCGAATTACAGTTCGGAAAATTTTGAAAACATTGGCTCAGAAAATTCTTTTTTATACGAAACAGATGATGAATCCTGTGATGATAAGTTGGGACCTTTGGATAAATTCGAAAAGATAAAAGAAAAGTTAAGTAGTTGATCAATAAGACATTTAATATGTTCATTTTATTTTCTGTTCAAAATTCAATAAATAAATTTAAAAAATATGAGTCAAGGTAAGATATGAAATAATTTTATATTTTATTGAAAATTTTAATTAATTAATGTTTTTAGAAAACAGCATTTCGAAAGTTCTTGAAGAATTATCAAATCTAAGGGAATATGTTGCAAATAAACTATTATGTCAAAGAAACGCAATTGGAGAAGTGATGGAAGAAGTCATTATAATAAAAAATGAAGGCGGAGGGTAACTAACGATCAAGCAAGAGACTGTGGTAGTCCCCTAGTCAATATCTGCAGAAGAAATGATGTTAATGCATTTTGTAAGTACATACATATATACATATGTATTTATATATGTATTTGATACCTACCCTATTTTTGCTTATTTGTTTTTTTTTTAAATTAATTTTTATTTCAATTTCAGAAAATGTTTTTGAAGAGAATGGGAGGGGACGATATGGCAACATTTACAAGGTACTCATCAAAAAAAAATAATTACCGACGAACGTGCCACTAAATTTTCGTGGACGCGCACCAAAGAAAAGCAAGCAATACAAAATTTTAAATTTATTCGTATAATCGTTAGTTGCAGTTGTAAGTCAGTCGCGAAAAGTTATAGTTAGTGCTAATCAGAAAGTAGTGAAGTTAAGAACTCGTTAGTCAGTTGATAATTAAGTTCTGAATTAATAATAATCTGCGATACAGTGGTGAGTTGATAGTTAAGAGCAGTCTGTGCTTTACGCAAGAGTTGGAGTAAAAGAGAAACTATAGGACAGTCTATAGTGACAGCAAAGTCTATCGTGGTATTGAGATTATTGTGGAGTCTATCGTGTCGACTGGAGTAAAGGGAACAGCGCAGCGAATAGACGTGTGTAAGGGAGTAAGTAAAGCCAGTGCGTCTTTATTGGTGTATCAACTGTAAGTGTCGGCAGAGTGAGTGCCGTGTGTGACGAGCAGCAGACAAAGAGGAATTGGTGTATCAACTGTGAGTGACGGCAGAGTGAGTCTCGTAAGTGACGAGCAGCAGACAAAGAGGTATTGGTGTATCAACTGTGAGTGACGGCAGAGAGAGTCTCGTAAGTGACGGCAGCAGACAGAGAGGTGTCACGTGAATACTTGCGCAGCCAGATAAGAGACGTGTGTAAACTACAGCGAGGAAGGCGTAGTGGTAACCAGTCGTGAATATCTGTGTGTAATTTATTAGTTTAAGTTGTATTAGTGCATTCAAGCTCTTGAGTAATTTAGTTTAAGTGTATTTGTAAATAAAACTTGTATCATTCTTAACCCTAATTACTACACTCGGCTCTTGTATTCATTTGTAAATCTTCGGATCTACGGAAAAACGTTTTTATAGAGAGAAAAACGTAACGTAAACGTAATGTTGTGTAAACATTCATATCGTTACCTTAATATAGGAAGGTGCTAACTCATTATTTTTTCAAATCGATTTTTTTGTATATTTCGATAGAATAGCATCTAATGCATCGAAACATGCAAAAAAAAAATAATGAGTTAGGGCCTTTCTATATTAAGGTAACGATATACATCTACATATATCTATGGACATTGCTAAACTAAAATTAATTTTTGTATTGCAGATACGTGTTTTTCTTTGTGTCCAAATAGCAACGAAAAGTTCATAAATAGTATCACGCAAAGGATAGATTGGAGAAAAGAAACAAAGTGATAAGAATTGCAAATTAATCATTTTATCTCTAATATATTAATCTAATATTGTATAAATAGTTTTCATTTAATTTCTTTTTGTATTTGTCATTTCATATGTAAATTATATACATTATTTATTAAATATTATATAGAATAAATATAGCATTGTAATTTTTAAATTTAGTCGAAAATTAAAAATCGCTTTAAAATTAAAGAAATGGTACTTTTAATTCAGGGGGTGACTAGGATATCCTGTAAGTTTTCTTCCTTCAGATAATTTAGTAAAATTGTAAAATTATACTATAGGAGATAATCTAGCGATATAAATAATTTATCTTCCTAAAGATAATCTGGTAATATCATAAACCATTCAATTAGATGATTATCTAGCAATATCACAGAAGTATTGTATTCGTATTTCTTTGAAGTATCGCCCTGGCCGCAGAAACTCTCCCGAAGGGGGTAACTTCCGCAATACGAATATGATTGTTGCCGCAATAATATTTTTCTTCCAAGCAATATACGATTTCGTATCATTTTCGTATTACTTTGCTTGTAGGGTATGAACATACACATGTATGTATATACACACATACATTCATGTAATTTTTTTTTCTTATCCCTACTAGCATTTGGAAGATTGTTTTACCAAAAATCACCTAATTAAGACTTCCTCGAGTACTTTTGACGATTAAAAACTGATGAAACACTTGCGCGCTTGAAAAAAGACTCGAAAATGATTCGTCCTTATGCTTTAAAAGTAATTTATTGAAAATACAATAACAAAACATACAGCAATCGAAAATATATCATACAGGTGTTTTAAATATGACAGTTTTGAAGTTTGAATTATATATATTATATTAAAATCTCTAAGAGTATATAAAAATAAAATATAAATATAAATTTTTCGGCCTTTTTTATATGTTAAATTAAACTATTTTCTTGAGCTTTTGGTCAGTTTATATTTTCAGTTTATTATTTCAATATTTCGTTAACCTTCGGTTAACTTCTTGAGGATATATATTTTTGGTTTTTATGATATCTAATTTTTTTCTCTTTCCTTTTTTAAATAAAAAAAAATAATGTCAGCCAAACAATCGATTACAAATATGACTGAAAAAAGAGTCAAAAAAGACTTGCAAACGATCAGAAATATGACTAGAAAACCACTCATAAATGATTCGCGAACGATTAGAAATACAGCTAAAAAATGAATCGAAAAAGACGCAAATCATTAAAATATATGAGTCATAAATGAGTCGAAACTGATCAGAAAAGCGGGTAATAAAAGACTCCTCAAGAAGAGTCGCATGTAAGGTACCATTTTCTCCCGAGAAAACAATCATTTATGATCAGAAAATGAGCTCTAATATGCCTATTTTAATCGCGCAGATGAATCATAAATGACTCGAATATGATAAATTTTTTCATAAAATGCTTGCAGGGATCAGTAATTTATTTACAATGTTATTCCCTAAAAGTATACTCTACATTTAATATCATTACTTGATTTATCGAGCATGTGTATGGGTCGCGTATTTCCATTATGCGTTTATCGTTTTGTGGTTTAAATTAAATTAATTAATTAAAAAAGAAAATGTACATCATATTTGTGTGCATGTACTGTGTAAACATCTGTATTTTTATGCTTAATAATGTATGAATGAATATAATTACATACATACATATTAGTCTCCTGCACAAGATATCTTATAAGAACTTTTAAGACATGATGGATTTTCCAAATGCTTTGCTACAGCGAAATCTTATAAAACAAAAGTTAACAACACTGTTTGCAAGAAATTTATTTGAATATTGTAGGTATAAGAGTAAAGAAGAAAACACTGAGTGACGGAAGAATTTGTGATACTTGCTTCTTTCAACGCATGAGCGCGTGTACAAATGTCATGCATGTATGTGTGTATGATTTTTTATTTTTCTGCGCACATTCAAAGGCACATACATGCATTAACATTAGTTGTATGCGGTTAATCACATAATAGCTTATCTACATATTACACACACACTCAAACGTACAATATGAAAAACAACAAGCATGCACTAATCAACAGTACTTCTTTTGAGTGTTTGTTACAAATAAGCTGTCTTGGCGACATGGCTTGTTAACACTGATATACACGTACACCAGTACATCCATCGTGCTTCGCTTATAGTACGACAGCATTTATTATTGGTTTATTATAATATATGCGACGTGAATACATTTAAAAATCATGACGTTTTTACATTTCAAGACTGTTTAGGCAGGCCTCTAATACATATGCATGTATATTCTTGAAATCTTTGTGAGTTGCATTTCTTGTGCATTAATAAAAATGCAGTCTTTATTTTATATCAAATCTCATGAACATTTCAATATAAGAAGCATATTCTGGAAAACACATTGTTAACATTGATTATACGGGATTTACACGATGACTTTTTCCCCTGCATTTTTCTTGAATTCTCTTTTATGTTGCTACCCCTTTGATCACCTTTGTACCCCTTTTGTCAATAAACTCTAGGAAAGTCACGGTAAAAAGTCATAGTGTAAATTCCGTATATTAAGAATGTTTTTCAATTTTTCTTTTGTTTTTGTCTCATAGATTTTTTTTTAATTATAATTGTTAGTAAACGGTGTTGAAAAAGTTAGTTTACTTGCAAAAAATAAAGAGTAATTGACATATTTATTTCAATATACGAATGAATACACATTCGGATTTATTGAAGCACAAACTTTATACCGAGCAATAACCGCTAAAAAAAACTTAAGCGACACATTATTTAAACTTGGTTTTTTTGACGAAAATGGTCAAAAATTAAGTTTGAAAATCATATCGCTTAAGCTTTTTTTATAAAACTGTTATTATTCGCTTGTGAATACACTTTTCTTTAATAGAAAGAAATTAGCGTAGACGGGTCCATAAAATAGACATTTTTAAGAAAGTAAATCTTGAATCAATTTCAGATTTCGAATGAAAGTTGCTATCGAATTTAAATATGAGACACTATATATCAATGTGAATGAAATTACCTAAAACTTGGTAAGTCCTAGTTTACACTATGCAAGTCTTATTGCTAAGCTGATTAGTTTGTTAGGAGAGAGAGATGAGGGGAAAAGAAACGTTTCTGTTCCCCTAGTCTCTCTCTCTGCTAACAAACTAATCAGCTTAGCAATGACTTGCATAGTGTAAACTAGGACTAAGTGGCTGACGACGGGTTTACAATTTTAGTTTAGCAAAGTTAACATAGCCTTGTTTGTTTTACTATTTTATTTTAATAGTAAAGAACATGGTTTATTACATAGGAAATAAAAAATCAGACATGTTCTGTAAATCATAAGGTTTCAAATCACTTTGCGATTTTAAAATCACAATTGTGATTTGATGGTGTTCTGATAATCACAAAACTTTTAACTTTTGGCTGTGATTTTACCTTTTCAAAAAACACAAGAAAACAGCTGATGTTTTGTTTTTTAAATGCAAAATCACAAATGCAAATCACAAAGCAAACAACAACATTTCTTGCAAAAGGAAGTGTCTCCAATTTTTTCATAATTTTATAAATTCTTTCATAGAAAATTGCTCATTTTACTATAAAAAATCAATAAAAAAGATATTAAGTTATTAATTTAAGTAATTTATTGCTAATTTCAAAATGAAGTGATTGAAAAAATAACCAAGTGATTTCAAATCGGCAGGCATTTATCAGACCTGTTTAAAATCACAGAGATTCAAAAAGTTTTGTGTGCAGAACATCTTTCTTGTGATTTCAAATCACTTTCACAAAAAGTGATTTTCAGAACATGCCTGAATGTTTGTTTAATAAATCAAAATATAATAATTTGGGGGCAAATTGCCGCATTCGATATCGACTAAATTTTCATACAATCTTAATTGTATTTGAATGGAAATTCCGATCCGCAATTTGCTCTCAGGAATGTTCTTTAAATCACTCACATGCCGTTTTAAAATCATCGCACATGTGTTGTTCTGTAAATCACAATGTTTTTGTGTTTTTCAATGTGATTTTAGCTTGTCGAAAAAAATTGTTTTTTATTTTTAGGTAAAGTTGTTGCAAATTTTAAAAATCACAGTGACACGAAAATTAATTCGATCAGTACTTTCGACTACAGCCGAAGATCGAAATTTGCTTATAATAAGGGCCTGTATATAAGAAAGTAATAACAAACATTATAAATACATACTGTTTTTACACCCTTCTTATGAGTTACATTAAATTTTCGATCTTTGCTGGCTATCGAACAACGAAAATCGAATATTAAATTCATATTCTGAGCATCGAAAATTTCGTTGCGAAACGCATTTTCTATCGAACAGAATTTTGCATTGGATGAAGTATTTTAATATAAATAAAAATTATCAAAGATCTAAGTGTTAAACGATTGTGTTTTATTTTTAAATAGCCAAACACAAATTTTAAGGTATTTTTGGTTAAGCACATCTACATGCATTTCGTTGCTGTTTAGGCAACTCAACAATGGACTTCAACTCATGCTGAATATTATAATATTGTTTGCTGTTTTGTAATTTTCAATTGGTTTTTGGGAGTTTATGCATTTAGGTTTAGTAAGATTTTTTGAGTTGTGGTTGAAGTCTACCGATGAGTTAGTTGCCTAAGCGGCAACGTGCTTAACCAACAACAAACTTTTTTAAATTCGTTACTGCATCTTTCAAATATCCAATTTTAACGTCTTAATTTTAAAAAGAAATTATGGGGCATGTTCTGCATTCCACTTGAAATAAAATCATTTGGAATCAACATAGCATTGTTGTTATAAGTATTTGTTTCTTCCAACAACAATGCAATGACAATTTCGAATGCTTTGATGTCACATAAACTACAGAATATACCCGTATGTATTTATCAAACTAATTATAACTAATTTTCTATTGTGCAAATATTTGCATACATTTATTTAATAATTTATATTATTGTAAATATGCATAATATCAATATCATTTCACCTTAATTTTTTTTACTGGCGTACTCAAAAGCACAAACTTTATTTACAAAAGCTATGCGTAACAAATTTTGTATGAAAATTTGTTCAATCTTTTGGTTTTTTTTTTTTGAATACTGCCGTTAATGTTTTATGTATTTATTTTATTTTACTCTACATTATAATTTTTCCAAGGATATTGAAAAAATATTCTTCATTTAATTGTTTTATTGTAATGTCCTTTTTTATTTTTATAAAAGCACTTAAAATTATATTTAAAATATATTTTGTAGGGTTGTGTTTTTTAAACTTTTTACTTCCTTTTTATGTTGGATTTCATTTGTATCTACTCGTAAGTATGTACGAGCATATATATTTGTAGCTAATTTACAATATGGATTGATATACATATGTATGTATGTTTCTATAAGTTTAAAAATAATTTTTTATTTATATGTATGCATGCGTATTTTTTTTTTTTGCTTTGAATAATTTTTAGCTGTAATTTAGTACCTGAATTTTAGAATTTAGTTTTTGAGTCCGAAATGTTTTGTCAGAAAGTTATTTGTTTTTTTTTTTAATGTCAAACAACAGTGCACATATATTTATTTGTTGATATTTTGTGTTATGATACATATTATATTCTTTTAGTATACATATATTAAATATATATTTTTGTGATGGATACACATATGTATTGAAATAATTGTTGTTTTGTAGAAGTTATAATTATTTTACTATTCGTAATGCTTGGCACATAATACTTGTAATGAAATATCAATTCTTTTATTTAATATTTGTATTAATATGATTTTTTCAATCAAAGAAGAATTGAATTGAAACCCAACGTCGTTAAATGTTTATAAATAAATTTTTTCATAAAAAATCGTATTTTAATCTTTCGACTACAACTTTAATAATTATTAATTGGACTTTGTTATGTTAATATTATTGACATTTTGTTGCAATTAAAAAAAAATGTTCTTATAATTTTGCTCCTTAACGTTGATTATTTTGTGCATGAATGAATTAAAACTATTTCATACAATTAAACTAAAAATAGTGCATATATGTATGTACACAATAAAAGGTATATAGTACTTTCTCAACTCTCCCATACAAAATCAAAAGTTGAACAAATAAAACTGATGCGTCTAAAACCTGAAAAACTAAAGAAAATGATTTCGAGTTCGTATGTTGCTAAAATTCGAAAGCATTTTCTCTTGTTTCGAATTAAAAAGTTAATAACTCAAAACCTATAAATAAACTCACTAGACTTCGATTTTCGAGATTGTGAGTTTACGCAAAAATTCTTTGCAATTTGTGTTATTATGAGAAATTCATACAGAAAGGCGTGATGCCAGAATTCCTCCACCAAAAATGGCTAAATGTAGACAAAAAAAAAAAAATGGCTAAAAAATTGCTAAAAACTAGCTGAAAAATAGCTAAGCAAAATCGAATGCAAAAATCATGAACTTTAGCAAAAACAAAAAGGTATTTCATATATTGTATTCTTAAGGCAAATCGGGAACTTTTTTAAAGTAAATAAAAACAACAAATCGAAGTGATAAATAAAATAATTTTTCTTCAGGTAATAAAAAAAACTGCGCATATAGTGCAAACTTAGGCTGAGTTTACATCTGACATTTCTTGTGTGTCGTATGCCCAAAAAAGCGTAACCACTAATTACTAATGAAAAATTGTTTGATCCAGACATGTATTTATTGATTTAAACAGTTTCCAATCATGTTAGATTCTATAAAATTGTCTATAAATTATGTATGAAACTATTTAACTTAATAAATATGTGTCTGAATCAAACTGTTTTCCATTAGCAATTAGTGGTTACGCTTTCTTTCCCCTTGTGTGGCACATGGCACACAGATGTAAACCCGGCCTTACAATACTTGTAATTATTACGCCTTCTATTCAATTGTACATTCTGCTATTAAGTCTTTAAATTTTTGGAATACTAATCCAATCCTTGCGAAATTTTTGTTTATACTTTTTATTAACTTTCTATTTTTTAAACTTTCATTTAAACTTTAATTTTTCTTGATATTTTGACTCGTGTAAAACAAATATTACCCTTGTTTGATTGATATCATAAACCACCAATTACAGTGAAACCTCTCATAACCGGACACTCACGGTCGCCCTGTTTTTGTCTGTTTATTAGAGGTGTCCGCTTATGAGAGAGTTACACATTTTTTGGATTTCATTATAGTTGAAAAATTATTTTAAGAGTAGACTTTTTCGAATTAGATTGGTATAATTTCAGCTGTTGGGTTTCAATGATTTTATTTGTTGGAATACAACAAAGTCGTCTCTAAAAAAATGCTTTGAAAATGCAGTTTGTATAAGAAATGCAGCAATATGAATTGTTAAAATACACAAGATACACAATACACTCGTTTAAATATAATTTTTTTTTTCTGTAATTGATAAAAACTATTTTTTCACTGCCATTTTGGGACACCAGCTAAGCAAACAACTTTTTCATATAAACAGCAATTTCTTTGCGTCTCCAACGAATCAGTATTTACATATGCGTTAACCAGGGAACCAGCAATATCATTGACACTAATATAAATATGAATCAGAGTTGAATAAAGAAAGACCTACTATTTAAATGCAACTCTTGTTGCCGTGTTTCACCGCTTCTGTGCTTTTATGAAAGTGTCCGGTTATGGGAGTGCATTTTGTATGGAAAAACTAATGAACGTGTTGGATCTACAAAAATTGTCCGGTTATTAGAGGTGTCCGGTTATAGGATGTGTCCGTTATGAGAGGTTTCACTGTAGACCCGACAACTTATAAACACCTTGCAACGATTATAAGAATGCAGTAGCAAATCTTATTGTTACCAATTGAGCCATCTCTTTCATATAAGCGCTTTTAGACTGCTGCAAAAAAATGGCAAATGCAAATACAAAAAAAGTTTGAACCGGGATTTATAGATATTAATGCGAAAACAATAACATATTACTCTGTTGTGTTTTTTCGTAGTTAATTGATGTTCCCATGTTCCGAATTTAAATTTTTTGTGAAAAATTACAAACAAATTTCATGTTTGGAAAAATAGCTAAAAATAGCTAGATTAAAATAAAAATGGCTAAAAAAATAGCTAATAAATGGGATGAAAAATGGCTAAATTTAGCCAGAAAATGGCTAAATTGGCATCTCTGAATATAATAGTAGTAATAATAATTTCGATTTCGACTACGATTAAAGAACAAACCGTTACCTCGTTATTTTTTTGAAATCAAGATTTTTCATTAGATGTTCTTCTATCGAAATACATATACAAAAAATTCGATTTCATAAAAAATAATGAGTTAGGGCCTTTCTATATTAAGGTAATGAAATGTTGCGGCGTTATTTAATATATTACAAAAACGTCGTAGTAAGAGTGGAAATATACCAAGCACTATAAGGGTGAATAATCGCTCTTATTCCAGTTGTCGTCGTCGACCTCACTTTAACACAATACCACAAAATTTGGGCTTGTGTACCCGTTGTCGAAAACAACTGAATCCTGTTGGCAGGTTTATACTAGGGACTAGAACCCTAGAGAACGGAATATATTGTCATTAGCACAACTTTTTTCTCGAGACCCAGTAAACAAGCCCCAATTTTTTGGTATTGTGTTAAAGTGATGTCGATGTCGACAACTGGAATTAGGGTGAATATTCTTTAAATATCGTTATGATTGTTTCGCCCAGTATTCATTCGGTAAGTGCCGGCAGTGGTGCGAATGTTTCACCTACAATTCATCAGTTCGTTCATATGAAGTTGTTTACTTTAATTCAAAAACTTTTAGGTTGAAGTCTACTGATGAGTTCCATAAGCAGGAACGAAATTCATATAAACCTTTCTCCACCAAGCAAAAGCAAAACTTCCTAATTCATTCATTTTTTTTAAATAATCCTTATCCTTACTAATATTATAAATGTGAAAGTGAGTTTGTTTGTTTGCTACGCTCTCACGCGCAAACCACTAAACCGATTTTGAAAGTTCTTTCACCAATAGAAAGCTACATTAACAGCGCCAAACATAGGCTATTTTTTATCCGGTTCGGAACCGAGTTTTTTTTATAATTGATATGGATTATCAAACCGCTAAGCCGATTTTTAAAATTCTTTCACCAATGGAACGCTACATTATCAGCGACAAATATTGCTTATTTTTATCCGGTTCGGAATCAGTTTTCTTATATTTAGTTCGGATTTGTCTAAAAAACATATTTTTCGACTGGTTAGGGCAATTTTCGTGTCGGGTTTGATTGTTTAAACAGTTTTAAGACCGGTTTTTATTTTTTTATTTTTATTTTTTTATAGCCTTTTTGTAGGTTTTATCATTTTTTTAACATTCACCCTTATTCTATTTGGCGTCGGCAACATCGTCATCAATTTTGAAACAACACCAATATAACACAACATCAATGCTAACTTTGTATTCCCTAACAGTGTTATGACGACGTTGCCTGTTTATCGATAAATACAATACACATATCCAATATTTGTTTACTATTTTTGGTAAAAGTATTTTTGAATAAGTAAAAGCTTTGTAAATACATAAATTAAAATAAAATGTTTTTCTTTACTATTGAGACGATGAAAAAAAAAAATTAATAGTGAAAATAAGATTTCTCAGACAAGTGATGCATTTGCCAGTTACCCATGGAAAAGTAAGTGATAAGTTCTCTCATGTTTTTGGAAAATAATGGGTAATGTTCATCCTTTTAATATTTTACAAATATTTTCGGCTGAACAAAACATCATTTAGGAATGTATTGGATACAATAGAGCCTAACTTTTGAAACAAAAGGGATCAGATCAACGTTTATTGGAGCTTGGAGCTTCCTCCAAAGGTACTCAGTGCTAATTGTTTATATACCCCGCCTTCAGTTGCTTTGATGTTGTTGTTTGCAACCTTTTTTTAATTTAAACCTCAGTATACTTTCCCAACACACTATTTACCTTACATTTTGCCATCCACCACTAGTTCTAATTGGTGGACCGAGGGAATTTACTGCAGTCTCACTTTCTCACTGCACCTCGAAATTATTAGGAAACTACCCCTGAGGAATCCTCTAGCAAAAGAAGGACTTTTCCAACTCTTCCACAAGCTTTTCAAATTGGTTGGGGTTGGTAATTTTAATTTTGTCCATATTATATTTTTCACTTTTTTTAAGAACTTTTTTCAAATAAATATGTACATTTTTATATCTACTTATATTTCACTTTTTTACCATTTAAATTATTTTTCAAATTCGTTGAGGCATGCACACAACAAAACACAACATCAAAAACACTGACGACAAAATGAACGGCAACATCAACATCAATGTTTCTTTCAGAATACCAAACATATGCTGACAGTCATCGATAAATGGCAATACTATCTACGGGAATACCGATTTGATAAAAAACATTAAAAACGACGTCGTGTTATGTTGCCGACGCCAAATAGAATAAGGGTGATTATCAGCAGGGCAAGTTTATTGTGGCATATTCTATTTTTGCAATTATAATCATTTCTGCAATTTTTGACATAAAGCCATTTTTAGTTTACTTTGGCATAAAATACCTTTTTTCAACCTAGAAGAACTTTTTATACGTCATGGGTTTTTGCTAGTCATTTTGAACCATTCTTCGTGCTACAAAAAACTTGCCCTGATTATCAGTGAGTAACAAATAACAAAACATAAATTTTATGTATATCATAAATTTTAAGTATAGCTTCCAAAATGTCAGATCAATGCGAGCGGAATTGTGAAATAGTGAAATTTTTCAGCGTAATAAATTTCGAATTAACAGAAGACCACAATCACGGGTTTTCCATTTTCGTTTACCAATCAATTAGAGGCAACTGAAAACAAATTCACTTCATGACTTAATTACTATTTTGTCAAAACCGTAATTAATTGTGAAATCGTCCAAGGTTATTTTTTTTTTTTTTTTTTTTTTGACAAAAACATTATAATGATTAATGATCCCATGACAGTAGTATTCTCAAAACTGCATAGACCCATCACAGCCCATATCAAAAGCAAGTATCAGAAGTGGAAAAATTTCTGGCACAATCGCGTTCTATCGAAGTGGAATTACTCTAAACCATAGATGGGGGTATTGCAATAAAAATTGATTGAAATCAGGTTTGCAATAGCCATCAATAAAATTGCAAAACTTTTTATTGCAATATTTTTTCTACAAATTTATTGAAAAAAAATTGTATTGCAATCACAATAAAAAAAAACGTTCATTGGTATTGTCAGTTTATCCAATATCAATAAACAAATATTGCTTGATTTCCAATCAATGAAATTATTGAAAAATTTTAAGGTGCAATCAACATTCAAACTAGCTTTCATGAAACGATTGGAATGAAATGGGAAAAATAAGAATTTTTATAATATATCGTCAGATTATACATAATCTCTTGTAACTTAATAAATATTAGGCAGACGTGTAAATGAATTAATAAAACAATTCAAGAACTGATTTTTTTTTTATAAAGTTGTGACAATTTAAAATGTACGTTCCAACTGTTAAGGAAAATATAATTTGCACGTAATGCGGCATACTCATATTTATCAAAAAAGTATACTTTAATAGCTTTATTTATAAAAATTACTAAGGCTTTATAAAAATATCCAAAAAATTATTGTAATCATGTTGAAATAGCAATCAGTAAATATTGCAGATTGCATAATATTGCAATCCCCCATCTATGCTCTAAAAATACATATATTGCAACCCACTTATAAATTAGTATGTCAAAAAATAAAAAGTTTAAAATTACATTCTAAAAACTGTTCTTTGCTTGTGAAAAACATGTCAGCATCACATCTCAAAATAAATTGAAGATACGACTACGTTGCATCAAAGAGTGGAAGAATTAATTTGTCAAATATAACAATAATGTATGATAGAAGTCTCATTTGGTTTACATTGAGTTAGTTTAATATTAATACAGTGAAACACACGCCATACCGCAATTGCGGGCAACAAAATCACACACATTCTTTAAGCTCATTTAGCCGACTGTAATGCAATGTAACTGCAACGGTAGAAAACAGATGATCGATATTTTTATATGAAAATTAGGTTACGTTACATTAAATATCTATAACAATTTCTATTAAATTTCACATAACAATATCGATCAGCTGTTTCTTACCGTTGCAGTTACATTACATTACAGTCGGCTAACCGAGCCTTGAGCTTTTATGCTCTTTAACTTAGTCATCACTGAGAAAGCGACGAATAAACTTGTGCGGGCATGTACGTGTTCGTGGGTTTTTGTTTAGTTTTTTTTTTTTGAGCACACTGAACGAAATTAAACATTTAAACAACAACACATAATATTTAAAACTAATAGGGAAAATAGTAGAGTAAATATTGTTCCGCGTCAACGTCATAAGCAGAATTTGGGGGAAAGTTTTCTTCAAACACTACGAGTTATTATTCGCTTCTTCGGTAGGAATAAGAAAATGTGTTATGCCTTGCACGTCTTCTGCCGGGGTTAAACGTCGAACAGTGGCTGTGCTGAGTAAAGGTTTTTTATCTTGCCTTAGCCTTTAATGAAGCAAATATTTGTCAGGCTCTGCAGAAGGATGGCTACGTAAAAATATTTATTCAGCGAAGCCATTATCAGATATACTTAGAGGAGAAACCACTTAAGCCGGGCCGAAAGCTTTCAAGGCAAAAAACTACTTAAATCTACTGTTTGATATGTTCGTAAAATGTAATGTTTTTTGCAAAAAGTAAATAAAGCTAAAGGTCCATAATATCCGTTCCATGCATATGCGTTGCATGCGTTTCGGTACGTTCTCTCCGATTCTAAATGCAAGTTACATGCAATACATCTTATGCGCAAGTGTTTTTGTGCATAATAGCAGTCGATAAGTAAAATTTAAATTTTGTTCGTGAAATAACTATATTAGAAACTCATTTTAATGTACATATTTTATTCTTGAAAATAGTTGTAAGCTTTATTACAAAAGCTTTTTCTTTCACTTTAAACTTTTTTATGCCAAAAAAATTACAATTTAAATCCACCACACGAACATTTTTATCGATATCATTGAAAATATAATATAATTTGCCATCTTTGGCTATCAATTACAGCTGACCTTTTTTCATGATGCATGCGACGGATGCAAAAGTAGAAAGTAGACCTACTTTATCCGTCCTATGCGTCTATACGTTCTTTGCGTTTTGCTCTGTAACTTGATACATACAATTACCCTAATTACCCGCTTAATGCCCACCAAAACTTTTTTGTTTTCACCATTTCCTTTTTGAAATGTTACCGCACACCTTAAGTCATATTTTCCACATTCTACCATCCTCTTAAATCTTAGCATGGCCCAAAAACGCATGACCTAAATGTATCTCTTTCCTTCTCAGAACTTGGCACTCACTCACACGTGACGTGATATTAACTAAATTTCTGACTTGTCGTTTGCAATTTCGACATCCGCCCCTAAATAATTCATAATAATAATTTTGATTAATTAAATTTTGGACTTGTCGTTAACAATTTCGACATCCTCTAAGTAATGTACAATAAAAAAATTTGATTTTCGCTGATGCGCTTTGTTTTTTCTAGCTTCTCTAATGTTTTCACCTAAATATTTTATGTGTAAAATAATTTTTCATATGAAAAATTTTTTTTCACAGTTACACTAAACGAGAATCGACAAAGTTATGTAACTGAAAAAATTTTGTTCCGTTCCACTTTTTTTCATATGAAAATAAATTCTTTTAATTTTTCACTGAACGAGAATCAGAAATGCTATGAAATCGTGAAAAAAACTTTTCATTTCACAGTTTCACAGAACGAGAATCGACCCCCACTAAATCACTAAAACAAATAAAATTTTCATCATTTTACTTTAAAAACTTTTGTTTTACAATTACACGCGTTGTTGATACTAATTAGGTATTTTTACAAGTCTCAGCTTAATATTTCTTTATTATACACATATGTATGTATTTATATACTTAATACAATACTTATTGTGCTGAATATCATGATTTGGTTGTGGATGGCAACTGAACTTTGGTTGCGTTGCCAGTTGCTAAAATGCTATTACGGATGGCTGTTAATTTCAGTTGCCATATTGACAAATTTTTAGTTGCTCCATAGTTTTTTTTTAGTTAGGAATGCGAAAATATGATGTGAAGCAAAAAATAAATTGTTATTTAAAACTTGTTTCAAACAATAATATTTTCTTAGGCGATAATTCTAAGGGATTTTAATTGTTCCTCAAGTGATAAACTTACTTCCTTCTTCTCTTCATCTAAAAATATCCGCATATTTTGAAGCTATGTTTACATTATTTTGAGTTGCCAATCTGACATAATCGTATTTTCGATAACTTTTGGTCAACTGAAAAAAGTTGGCATACATACTTATTTCAATTGCATTGCAATGTATGTATATTGAATTAAAATAAAATTAAAATGCATTTTATTATTAAAAAGATGTAATTATATATGTATATTTAAGTCTTCAAAAACGTGTGCAAAGCTTAATGAAATATATAGATTTTTTTTTAAATCTTATAACAACTTGTTTAAACCACAATAGGTTTTTTCTTGTTATTTTCTAAAATTAAAAGGGTAGAAATGATGATATATGGTTTTCTAAATTATTACATTAATGAAAACTACAAAATAAAATTTATCAAGTCTAAAAAATCTTAATATTTTTTTGTGAGTAAAAAAAAATAAACTTAACTTAATGAATCAATCAGTTAAAAATTATATTTTTAATATTGCAGCACAAGTGGAAGACATTAAGAGAGAAAAAAAAACATTTTTTTGTTTTTAAAGCATTTAATACATTTAATATTTAAATATATAATTTTATTCCACTAAAACTGCAACAGTTTGTTTAGGGTACTTCTTTATTGTAGTTTTTACATTTCAATCATTTTTAACAAGTAAAAATGCGTTTTATAATTAGAAATTTTCAGAAAAAAATTACAATTAAAAAGATATAAAAACACTATTTAAAATCAATTTTATTTATTTTCAAATTAAATAAAAACAGTTTGATAACTTGAAACATTTTAAAACATTTGTTGCAAATTTAAAAACGTATTGAAAAATATATGTTGCGATATATAAATTTAAAAAAAAACGAAGTTAAAAACGTTTTTTAAACGTGACAATATTTTATAATCAAATTGTTAAAAACTCTTGATAAAATAAAAACAAATTAAAATCGTCTTAAATCTAATAAAATATAAAATCTAATTGCTATTTAATAATAATAAGAAATTCAAAAAAGAAGAAAATTCATAAAACAATGAAAATTGTTGTTCAACTTCATTATGTGTGAAATATAAATTAGGTATTTGCAGAAATTTTAAACAAAAAAAGTGGGCGGGAAAGGAATGAGGAGTAGAACTTTTCAAACAAAATATAACAAAAATTGTACCTTGCATTTTTGCGATCGATGCAAGACAACCGTTATTTTTTTCTTAGAAAAGAAAAGCGAATAAAAAAATTCTTTAATATTTTCTAAGCATTTTTTTGCTTTGTTCGCTTTAATTATTTCATGTTTTACCATAGCCCAAAAATTTTTTGTTTTGAAAATTATACAAAAATCATATATGTACGAGTAAAATATACATTCTTTTTAACAATTTTTTCTTAATAAATCCGTTAAGTAACTCTAAATAAAATTAAGTTTTTTTTTATGATTTTCCGATTCAATTTAGCGGAATAAAATATTTAGGGCGGCTGGGTATAGTATAACCCGAAAGTAACAGGTTATCTTAATCGGGTATGTTCTGCATTCCACGTGCAATTAAAACGAGTGGAATTGCCATAGCATAATTTTTATAATTATATATTTCCAATTCCACTCGTTTTAATTTCACGTCGAATGCAGAACATACCCGAATGTTGCATGCATAATTGTAATATATATATATACATACATTGCCATGATTTATATTTTTTTTTTGCGTGTACGTAATTTTTTATAAGTTGTTGCATATTAAAAAAAATTCTTATATTAATTTTGCGAACATTCAATTCAAGAATGCTTTTTTTTTTGCAAACATTAAAAACGAACATAATATCAGCTTTAATAACACGCATGTTCTCATAATTAAAAGCTAAAATTAATTAATTTAATATTTTTTGTTTTTTTTTCTCATATTGTAATATTTGTTTGGTTTAGACTATTTTAAACATCATGATTATATTTATTTTACTGATGTTTTTTTTACATGAATAAATATATGTATGTGAAAAGATTCCGTAATCTTTTGAATTTTGTATGCATTTAATGCATTTCTAGAGTTGTGTATCTGTGCGATAGTATGTAGAAAATTGAGATTTTTAACGCTTTACTTATATACTTTCAGCAGATATCATTTTAATGTACATATGTACATATATTTAGTTAAGCTTTTTTAAGTTAACTTTGTTGTGACTGATGTTGTTGTTGTTGCTCTACAACATGTTGATGAGTTGTTAAACCTTGATGGAAACGAGATTCATTTTATATGGTACATATACATCATATATGCATACATATGTATATAAAATTTAATAAAATTCGATCATGGATATTTTACCTGCCGAAGTTTGATTTCCATGACTGTTATTGCTGGAGTTTATATTTAGAGGTTGGCCGCTATTTTCCGATGGAGTCATGGGGCCAGCTGATTGAGGAGTGTAGCCCGACTGATTCATTTGCTTTTGTCGTACTTCACGTATTTTTAATTGTAAATCCTGACGTCTTGGAAATACATCAATGTGTTTTGTCTGCAAATAATAAATAAAAACAAACGCTGTTTTACAAGTTTTTTATTTCAAAACACAATTTCAAATAAATTCAACACATTTATTCATGCTTTGAGTGAAAACGTTTTGTTTCACATCATTAACACAAAGACTTTGTTCATTGAAAGCACTTTTATTTCATAGTTATCGCTCTCATCCCATATTTTTTGTTAACCCTTAACTACATTCGCTTTTTCAACTCACGTTACTACATTGGTGGGGTAATTTTCTACCCCAATCAAAAATTCTATTTATTTTGCAGCGCCTCAAATAAAAAAGAAAGTATTAATGTGAAATATTACATTTGTTTATTTTTTATTAAAATATGACAAAAATCATATTAAAAAATTTCATAAATTAGAAAATGGCATTTTTTTTTCGAGCACCTCAGAAAATTTACTTAAAAAAATTAAGTGTATTCTCCTTACAGAAAAAAATTTTATATGTATTATTATAAAACTTTAAATTAGTAATTTATATTAAAGGAACATTAAATAAAATAAAATTAAAGAAAAAAGATATATATAAGATAGCATAAAAATTCTGACAGACGATATTTTTCGTGAAAAACAGTATGTATGAAATCACTTATAACATACTGTACATACTTTTAGTTCTTTAGAATGCATTTTAAAAATAAATTAATTGCACTTGGAACATATTTTAGTTGTTTTTGCTTCTTTAAATTTTTTCTATTTCAGATTTACTTCAATAGCGCTTCATTTTGTGTACATAATAAAAAATCAATCAATACCAAGAATAAAAATAAATTACATAAATACATTCGTGTGGTAATTTTGTACTCCAATATATATCTACCCCAAATTTTATTTGACGTAGCGCAATCTCCACACATACACTTCAAGATACCGGTATGAACGGAGAATACACGGAATTTTAAAGAATATGCTTCAGTACAAAGTAAGTTATAAAGTATGGAGTGCAGTGTGGGGTAAAAATTACCCCACGAATGTAGTTAAGGGTTAATACGCAATAGAAATGTTGCCAATTTAGTGAAATAATGTAATTTTTTGCGTGAGTTTCCCATGTATAATTAATTACTTTAGCTTTATTATTATGTTCTATGTCCCAGTTGAAGGTTTCAGTGGTTTCAATGCTACATATGCAACGAAAGGATTACACGATAGTAGAAGCATGCGTTCTCTTTTTGATCGGGGAACTTCCGTTGTATAGTGGATCTGTAGGCAAAAGCATGTGCATATGGTGTTTATCTAGAGCAAAGTACAAAACAAAAACAAAACGCCAACAAAAGTTGACGTGTGTGAACCGGGACTAATAGACTAAGTCGCTGCTGGTGTTTGGGAACTTCTGGGATTTTCACACAAAAAAAAAATATATATATATATATACATATATTGTGCCTATCTAGAGAAAAATACTCGTACCTTATAAATCATATAAGTTTCATCAATAATATGCAACATTGAGACATACATATATGTATGTATATACAAATGTAGTTATAGACCCTGCTATATGTATTATAGCATTGCACAGATACATCTGTTTGAACTAGTTTTTGCGTGTTTTTGGTTCTGGTATGAACAAATATGTTATTTAGCGTTTTCTGTTACTAGTTGTAAATGTTGATTTTTAAAGCAATTATTGTATGGTTGGGCAATGAGCAAATGAAAACAACACATTTATTTTTTTTTGTTTGTTTTTTTTTTAAACAAATAAGATACATAAAACTGCTTTTACCGTAAGTGCCTTATGTTGTGTTGAGAAAAAAATACATGGCTGATGATGAATGAATAAAAGCAAAATTTCACATACATATGTAAGTAGATGATACATGTACATGAAACACATGAGCTGAAAATACAAAAAAAATGACACACGATATGCAAGTGTAATTACTCTCAGAGCAAAATTGTCTCTCTCTCTCTCTCTATACTTGGCTGCGCCACAAAATAACATAACGAACGTCCGCACATACATCTGTCCATCATGTACTTGTTTCAACAATGTTTTTTTTATATAATTGTATTACAATATGTATTTTTAAGCAAAAACAGATCAAACAGTTGCTCAGCAGCAATACAATAAGCAATTGTTATTTGTTTTTAATTGTATTGTAATTTGGAAAAGCACGCACACACAATAACTCTTATACTAGTTCTGTCGCTCACACTACAATTACATGGTGCATACCATGGTATATTTGTTTTGGCTATACAAACGAGTATACAAATGCAACCCTTTAATATGTATTTGAGGTAAACAGATTTGAAAGCTCTTAAAATTTTGTTCTTGTTGCTTTGCAAAGTAACCAGCAAGCATTGTTATCGCCGACATCTCATTGGCTGCTGTGATCTCGTCGGTGTGAAAGCATAAACCTCTTTTGTAATATCTCGCACATTGTGCATATGGCTTGGACGTAGCTTTTAAACACCGAGTACACACTATGGCATTTTGTGACATCGCAATAGTGTTTACTAGTGACAACGTTTGTCATTTCCGATATTTTTCGTTGTGTGGCATTGTTTTATATATAAAAAACATAATGTTAACGGCAATGATCAAAATTCGAAAATTACAACAAAAAAGAATTCTACTGCGCATCTACGTCATCATAGAATACGAAGCACTCTTCTTGTAAAAAGTCTGATAGAGGGAGGTAGAGAGAGAGAGAGCACATTTCCCATACAAATGCATGTACTTTGTTTACAACACATTCTATGTCTACGTCACCAGCAGACAATAAAATAACGGACCTGCGCAATGCGCAATCTTATTTTTTTTATTCATTTCATTTATTCAATATAAATTAATCGAGCCCACAGGGCCATATATGATTAATTAAGTATAATACAATATAATAAATGTAAGTATGCTATAAGGATTGTAAGTACGCAATAAACTACACGATAAAAAATTATAAATGTATGTATGCAAATGTATTTAAATGCTGTAGTACCAGTGTACACATCCAGACAATAACGAAGGTGAGGCATAATAGACTGGGTAATTTTGAAAATTAATATTGACTGGTAAGTGTATGTCTGACAAGTAAAGTGATTATAGTACTATGTATACTTTGGAACTTATATTAAACATGCGATGTTCAAAGAACAAATACTTATCAAGAGTGACTCAAAGACAATTTACTGAGCAAAAAAAAAAGAGTAATTTGAATTTATCTTAGTGTAGTAGAATTAAAAATAATTGAAATAAAACTGGCAAAAGGAAAATATAATATACTAATACAAAGCAATGATATTAAAAAATGATATAGAATAAGCAATATGATTACAAAATGTACAATAAAAAAGAGATAACGTAAAACAATGCTATGCTATACAGCTTCGGAGAGTCTAGTCTCATTTAACCTATGAGCACTCAGCAAGTCACTGCTTATGTTGAAAAAGGAGCAGAATTCATCAATATCAAGTGTTTTAAAGGAATTATCATTTAGGGTTATTCTAACCCTAGGCTTATCATAATTTAGAAGGCGAAATTTGCAGATTTTGTTTTCATTGCAAAGTTTACGGCATTGGAATAGTAGGCGATCGGCTTTAGGTGTGTGATGATCATTCAGATATATTCTTTTATTAATATCTGTATTAATAAACGAATTAAGGCACAAGTTTCTTGATTTGAAGTAGTTTCTCATAGCTAGATCACGTTTGGAGATATTATTAAGTTTCACAAGGACTGTGTTACCTCGGTTAATAAAAAAAACAGTTGTTCAAATCAGTGGTATTAATCACCCCTATTCTGCGTTTCGATTCGAATCGAAAGTTTCTCCGTTTGGCAACTTTGGTATTCAGCGTTCCGTTCTTCGATTTTTCTTTCGATTCTATGTATTCTGCATTTCGATCGTAACTACGTTTTTGTAAGTTGTTATTTTAGTGGCGGAGCGTTTTCAATTTTTGATTGTTTAGCTTCAAAAAGTGATTAATTAAAAAAATAATGCAAGCAAAAGAAGGTTTAATTAATGAACTATACACTTTGTTTTGTTTTTCTATATTGAAATGCGATTTTTATTCAATTTATTACAGGTAAAACAGTATAAAAAGTTGACATACCTATTTAATGACAACGAAGAACGATATTGTCTATGGATTTAATTAAATTTAAACAAATTGACTTTATTTTTGTGTTGCAATTATGTGTAAAAAATTAAAATATCACCTCCGGCGCGACAGGATTCTTCACACTGGAAAAGTTTGGCCACAAATACCTCTTGCTTATCTCGTTTTTTTTTTAACTCTCTGTATTTAAATTTGCAAAAGTTTATGTAATGCAAATTTTTACAATATTTAATTATTAATTGTTTTAATGATAAATCACTGTTTTTTTTGCACTAAATTTAACTTTTTGCTAAAAATTTTGCAAAATTGCTTAATTTTTCTGTTCCTATTTCACCCGTTTCAAAGCAAAGCAGCAGGTTTAAACATACTCTTCTCTTCTTCTTTTTCTTTCGATTCAGTTTTTTTGCAGAATACCTCTTTTCGATCCGTGCGTAACTGAATGCGGGAACGTAATCGAAACTCAGAATAGGGGTGAATATCTACATGTAGTTCTTTAAATATTCTTATAACGATTTCTTCAACATTGTCTTGAAACTTGGGAAAACCAGTTATTAAAATCTCGGATCTATTTAGACGTTTCTGAAGTGAATCGTTATGTTCTTCTAGCGCTTTAAGCTTTTTGGCAGTAGACTCTTGAATGTATTTCACGCTATTTTTGCAATTTAAAATATCATTTTTAAGCTCAGTGAGGTTGGAGTTAAGTTCATCTTTAACCTGAGACATTATAACGTCAAATTTAGTCTGGATATCCGCAAGTCCTTTAATTAGTACTTCGCGAAGGGAGTACGATTCAGTATCCTCGCGCTTTGTTTTACAGGATTCACAAAAAAAGTTAAGGCATCCTTTGGCTTAAGCAATTGTAGCTAAATGATCTGAGCTAATCCCAACACAGTTTCCGTGGAACCAATTAGCACCAATTAGACAGCAAATACTACCTTGCGACTTAGTAATGTTCCTATGAAAAACAACTGGTTGACAATAGGCGGAATTAGAGATTATATTGTATATCCAAAAGGCTCGAAAGAGTATATTACTTCTTGAAAGGACTTTTTTATTAGATTGAATATTTAATTCGTATTTTATTGAATGGTACAGCCTTATGTATAAGATCAAAAATTAAGTTAATAAATCACTTTGCGAAACTGCTTTAAATAAAAAGTAGTCATACTAAAATGCGGCACTGATTTTTAAATATGCTTGTTCTTTTCCAATACTTCTATGGTGTAAATTTCAGCATTATACGATGCACTAAATGCACTTATTTTGTAAAACTTTCATATTATCGACATCCAGATATGATATTTGTACACTTTGTATTAGATTTTGAAAATCTTTACAATGTTTTAAGACAATTTTTAATTATTTTACACAGAGTCTATTGCGTACACACATGTCATGCTATCAGCGTTGAATTATTCGACATAAAGGTATTTTTTGAACATTGTAGCTAATTTACAAAAATGTAGTGCAGACAGCACAAAACGTTGCATATTTGTGTTATTAATAAAATCATTAGGTTCTCCCATAATTAACGTGACCAGATGGTTTTTGCAAAAAGAGGCACATGATCGATCAAAAACGCGGGATTTTGAAGAAAATACCGCCAAAAAGCGGGATTTCAAAAAAATTATCTTTTAGAAAGCGGGATGTAGAAAACACATTTTTCAACTCAAAAGAAACGCCTTTAAATAAACAAAAACATTTATAAACAAAAATACTTTTCTATATAAATAAAAGCAAATGCAAAATAAATGCAAAATGTTGGTAATCGCATCAATTAAGAATGCCTGCACCAATTTCGCTATTTTTTTTTTTAATATTTATCATAACTTGACTTTGTTTTTTTTGCCAAAAAAATTGGTCACGCCCACTTTTTTTAATTTATCTAAAATCGAGAACTGCTGGACAAATTTGTCAAATTTTTTTAATACTCGTAGTAATTAAAAGTAATAGTATTAAGGAGTGGACAAATGCGCGTCCTTATAAGCTGTTAAAAAAGAAAAAGTCGTAATAAAATAAAATTGGACGTGGCACCTCGAATATATTTTATTTTTTAATTTTGGAATATCTTTGCATCTAATGCAGCAAGACTATTAATTATTTTAATATCTAAGGTTGGCATGGTGCTTCCCACATAGAAACATCATTCATTTCAATATTTATTTTTATTTATTTTATTTATAATATATATATTAACAGCCTTATTTATAAAACTTACAAAGCCTTTTGCCCCTATCACGGTTCTCAACTAATTTGGTCGTCTAAGAGTAGGCCAAACTTACACACGACCAAACTGTGTTTTAGTATTATGAACCACAACTGTTTTTTAGTTGAAATTGTAATCGCGTTGCCAACTTGAAATATCAATTTTGGCAGAAAAAAACACAAAGTTTTAGAAAAAGCATCGGTTTTAGTGTTTTAGTTCAAAGAAATCATACTAAATGGACACAAATATGTGTAGATTTGTTTAATTACGACGAAAACGAATTCTCAATTGTAGATGTGCTACGTATCAGAAGAAAAATTTGTGATGATTCCAACCCTCTTGAACTACCCAATGCAAGGTAAGGAATAATCAAAATAGGGAACCGATTCTTTAAAAAATAATTTTTTAAGGTTTTTAGTAATTCCGGCAGAACAAAGAAACGTTTCGTTATTGTTGGATCACCTAAAACCATATTTAAATAAATACTTGTATGTGCACGCTATACCGCCGATTTTATATCGCACCAACCTGTAACTAGAAAAACCCAACCACAGACCCAACTACTAAAAATCAGTTATGTATACTCAACGCTTTTGTCAACTAAACTTACGCACAGTTGTAAATGACAGTACCAAAACACAACTGAAAAACAACTGTTATTTTAGTGGAGAATGGCAATGTAAATTTATCAATCCCAACCAAACTATTTTAAAAATTGAAAACCGTGATAGGGACATTTATAAAGATTTTTTAAAACAAATTTTCATACAAAATTTTTCTTAAAAAGCCTTTATAAAGCCGTTTTATGTTTTATAAATAAGGCTGCTATAATATCTCGGTATCTGCTGCAAATACAAACCTTAAGTTCCGTTGATTCTGATGATAGAAAATAATCGGGATTGGAAATGTGGGCTTGGCTTCTCTCAAATAAAGAAAATGTTTACTTAACAAATATCTTGAAAACTAATGCAGTGAGAAGTTTAAAACTCTTCATACAAACAGAGAGGAAAAAACCAAAAAAAGAACCGTTGTTAACAAAAACAAAACATTCAATACAGAAAATAAAATTTATATAAATAAAAGCGATTTAAATTTAATAATTGGAAATAAAAGAAACCAAAAAAAAAAACAATAACAATAAAACAATAACATACATACCTACAATCCACTACTTGCATGCATTTATGCAAAACAATAAAATAATAATAAAAAATACCAGTGTTGGCACTATATATCAGTGCTGGCACAGTGTTGCCGTTCCCGCTGGGGTGACCAGATCAGGGCTTTTATAACCTTTTTAAGTCATTGTGTTTTCCTCTCCCATTCCCCCTCATATCCTAACGCAATCTAACTCTGTGGTACTGACGCCTTTCCGTTAGCTGCTGGTGGACTGTTTAGTGATGAAGGTATAACACTGATCACTAAGCAGTCATCAATAAAACAGTGGTTAACGTGACTGGATTCAATACCGCAGATTAAACATTAAACATTTGATTTGAATTTTCTCACGTTGCTATGTCTGACAAATTCAAAATTGACTTCTGCAACATACGGGGCCTAAGATCGAATTTTTTCTCTGTATATGCACACATTTGTCTCCATCGACCGGATGTTTTCGCCTTATGTGAGACCCAGGTGTCTGAGAATGCTGATCCACAGGATTTTCAGATACCTGGTTATCAACTTCTATCGCTTTTTAACTTTCATCGGGGACTTGCAATGTACATTCGCAATACAGTTGTGTACCAATGCCAGCAATCACTAGGCATATCTGATGCTGAATTTAGCTGTCTCTGGGTCAAGTTCCAAATCAGGGCACACTGTTTGCATTTCGGATTTGTCTACAGAAGTCCAAACGCAGAAAGGGATACTACCATTTCCGGCTTCGATGCCCTTTCTTACTCCATATCGAAGATCCTAGAGAGTTGTCCGAACAGTGAAATCGTTATTGCTGGTGATTCAACTTGGCTTCGCCATTCGAGCCGTACAACTAAGGAAGGCCAATATGTTGAGTTATTCGCAGCGCATAACCACCTAGTGCAACTTGTGAATAAACCAACACACATTCCGTGTGTTGAAGGGCACCAACAAAATACGCTCGACCTCTTTCTCACTTCACACCCTGATAAGTATGAAGTAAGTGTTAATGCACCTCTCGGCAATTCAGATCACTGTACCATTTCGGCCTCCTTTTCGTTCTCAGCACTTCATAGCGTTTCACCTACAGCTACGAAACGACTTAAATACATATACGAAAAGGCTCGTTGGGCTCAGCTCAACGAATTTTTTCGGCATTTTAATTGGAAGCTATGTTTCCTAGACAATGATGTCAATGCCATGGCCAAAATGGTTGAAAGTATAATTTTGATGGGCATGAAAGCTTTCATACCATCAAAAAAATTCCGATTAAGCCCAAAGAGAAACTATGGTTTAATCAGACATGCAAAAACGCAGTCAGATCTAGAGAGGAAGAATTCAGTATTTGGCGAAGTAACCAAAATGCCGATACTGATTTGCTACGCAAAAGGGCGAGATCTTCGTGTGCCAAAGTACTGAGGCGTGAAAAAGCTCTTTACGAGAATCGTCTCCGTGCTAAAGTTCTTGCTGCCCCTCGGGGTAGTAAGAGCTTCTGGTCATTCGTTAAAAGAGTAAAGAATAATGCTAGTTCTTCAATTCCGACTCTTTTAAAGGATGACTTAATATTCACTGACCCGGCCGATAAAGCTAACCTATTAGCTGAAATATTTGCAAGTAATTCCTACTTGCCGGAAAGCAATCAGCCTCTGCCTATACTAGAGAGAGTATCCACTACTATGCCTAAGATATTCTTTCGAGCTCGGGCAGTAAAAAGGGTTTTGTCGGAACTCAACATAAACAAGTCTCCTGGGCCGGATGGCATTCCAGCACTGGTCTTGAAGCAGTGCTCTTCGACGCTAGCACGTCCATTAGCTAATCTCTTCAGCACGTTGTACCATGTTGGTGAGTTCCCAGTGTGTTGGAAGATTGCTAATGTTACGCCAATCCCTAAAAAAAAGGAGAAGCTACTAACCCTGAAAATTATCGCCCAATCGCAATATGCTCTGCACTTTCCAAAGTGATGGAAGGTATGGTAAATTTCCATCTTGTAAGGTATTTGGAGTTCAACAGCTTACTCAACGACCGGCAGTATGGATTTCGTAGAGGCCGCTCTACGGGAGACCTACTAGCCCTCCTCTCGGAGAAATGGTGTAATTCAGTCCACCATTTTGGCGAAAGTAAGGTGGTGGCTCTAGATATCTCCAAGGCGTTTGATAGAGTGTGGCATGGTGCACTTTTGTCAAAATGTATTGCCATTGGTGTCGGTGATAATTTCTCTCGTTTCTTATCGAGTTTCCTCAGGGATCGCACTATAAGAGTTGTTATAGATGGGATCTCATCAAATGAGTTCAAGTTAAATTCAGGGGTACCGCAAGGTTCCGTTCTTTCGCCAACTCTATTCCTTATCTTCATAAACGACCTTCTATGTAAAACTATCAACCCTATCTACTCTTTCGCGGACGACAGCAGCATTTGCCATTCTTTCTCATTCAGCAATAGACCTAGTCTGCCGCAGGTTGAGGCCATGCGTCAAATAATGAATGAGACTTTAAACTATGATTTAGAAAAAATTTCTGAATGGGGCCATGTGAACAGGGTCGACTTTAACGCCCGTAAGACTCAATGTTGCATGGTTACACACAGACGTATGACCGAAAATGCTGTTGCCTCTGTAACTATGGGGGGTATAAATATTAAGGAATCAGATGCTCTTGATGTTCTTGGCATGAAAATACAGTGTGATGTTCGTTGGACTGAACACATTTTTCAAATTGCAAAAGAAGCATTCAAGTGCCTCGGCTTTTTGAAACGGTGCAAACAATATTTCACCCCATCTGACCTCCTTACTAATTATTTATACCACCTATATCCGTCCGAAAATGGAATACAACTCTCATGTATGGGCCGGCGCTTCAGTCTATTTTGGGGCTGCTCGACCGCGTACAGGAGAGGGCGAAAAAGCTCATCGGTGACAGTAGGGTATCCAACTCTATTGATTCATTGGAGCATCGACGCAATGTGGGGTGCATTTCATTGTTCTATCGTTACTACAACGGAATGTGTTCTAATGAAATTAGGGAACTTGTTCCTGAAACCCGCACATATGTACGTACAACACGTGCCTCATTTAGAGCACATCCTTTTGTGGTCGATTGGCCAATGCATCGCACTACGCATTACAGAGAAAATTCCTTTTTTAGCCGCACTGTTCGTATGTGGAATCAACTACCTGCGGAGGTCTTTCCTGTCACTACCAGCGTGGGAAGATTTAAATCAAATGTACACAGACACTACTCCCTCTATCCTCCTTCCCTATAACCTATTTTTCTAGTTCTAGCACAATGCACTGCATGAGTAGGGGTTATCCCCTGAGTGCTGGTCCTATTTAAAAAAAATGACTATTTATGTTAATAATGAGAATTGTGTTCCACAAAATAGTGAAGATTGAGTCGCAAGCGTAACACTTCTAGTTCAATTTTTTTTTCATCTCAAAACGTACTTATATGAATTTTTTGGAATGCATTTTTATCAGTTACATTTTAATAAGAGATTGAAAATTTCAAAAAGGCGGGATCGACCTCTGAAAAGCGGGATATTCCCGCCTAAAGCTAGATGTCTGGTCAGGTTACCCATAATGCATACATACAAAATTGAGGAGAAGGCGAACAAAACCTGACTAGTACCTTTAACTGTTTTTTACAGGACAGGCAAATTACTGAACTACCTAGATAGAGACTAGCAAGGAAAGTCAGTTTTCCTTATTTTTTTTAAGTAGGATTGAACTGGTTTTCAATGAAAATATTTTGTGGCTTCATAGATGTGTATTTGGAGAGTTTGAAAAAAACCTAAATAAAATCATTTACTGAGCTTTCTTTTATTCTTGGGAACATTAGTTTTACTACATGTATATAAAGTTTGTAATAAATGTATTTATCAAGTATGTTCTGACACTCGCATAGTTTTCAGATCGCATGTGAGTTGCAAATCACCAAACATGTAACTCGTGCGTTTTGCTTGCGACTTGCTATATTGATTTAGGTTAGCTGTTTGTTGAAACCGTCAGTGTATAAATAAACAATGCAAAGACAAAATTAACAAAACAAACAGACATTTTATTATTGTTACTGGAAAGTGTTCATTAACTCAAAAAGTTTGCAAGGAGAGAGCGTCAAAGGAGAGAAAATAAATTGAGACAAAAAAATTCTTACAAATTATTACTAGTAAGCTTTTTACTTGCAAGAATTATCCAGGCACCTGTCGTGTGTTTTGTTTTCAAATTAATTATTTCAAAAATATCTGAAAAAGGAAAACTGAAAAATTTGCATTTATTTGTTAAAAAAAAGCATCAGAGATGGAAAGTTGCATTTTTGTATTTGTTAATGGAATAAAATTAAAAAATTATGGAAAATGCATAAAAGTATTAAATAATAAATGAAACTGTGTAAAGTACTTCATATTAAATGTCAATTTAAACAAATTTAATGTAAAAGATTATCAAACAAAATACATCAGAAAAAGTACATTTGTATCATGATTTCCATCCATGGTTCTGATATGAATAAAATTTTTTTTGCAACTTTTAACAATTAAAGCGTTCATTTACTTTTTCATATTTGGGAGAGTTATTTTGTAAATTTCTGTCTTACTCTCTTGTTGCTAGTTTCTGCTGGGAAAGTAAATGAACAGACCTATTACTATTTTCTATTAAAATCAAATTAAAACATATTTAATTTCATTTGATAACCATTTTAGTGTTTCTTTAAAAATTGGTTTAGGCTAAATTCGTTAGTTCACTTCAGTATGCTCTTGCAATTTGAACTCGCCAAGAGTCTTGCAATTGAGATTTGCAGAATACCTATCTTGCAAGTTCAAGTCACAATAGCAAATGCTATGCGATATGCTAGTGTCAGAACATGCCCGTATATAAGTAACTCTTATTTTTCCCCCAATTCGTTAATAAAAGGTAAAAAAAAAACTCTGAATATGAGCACTTAAAGTTTGTTTTACCTGAAAAGCAATTGTTGCCGGTGCCGAAGGAAATAGACCATGTTCGGCAAAAAGTTGTAAAACTAAATTTCTACGTTGCTCCAATAGTTTTCGATGACCTTTTTCACTGGCATCGGAACGTGGTGTTTGTAGTGGCGTTTGTGGTGTACGCGGGGAACGTCCGGTTTGATCAGATCCTTCCAATTCTTAAAATAATAAAACGCACGATTATAAACATATATGTACATATAAACAAAAATATGAATATAAATTATGAATTTTTGACTATAGTAATATACCTCTTAACGTGTCTATATTAAAATCAGGACCGAAAAAGCGTTGCGTTGGGGTAGGTGGTATAGATGCTGTGTCATCAGTTGCTTCATCTTCACTTTCTGCAGTCAAAAGTGAATAAAAATAATATTTATTGAATTGATATTAACACAAGTAGAAAAAAAATTCTTACGTATTCTTTGAACTGGTGGTTGAACTGTGGCATTCTTCTTTCTATAATTTGTACCATAAACACGTGGTGAAGATGGCATAACAATAGCGCTAGGAGATTGGCAATCTTTGGGTTTAAACTGGGGCAGAGCTTCATACTTCTTTTCAAAATCTGCCAAAACACTGGAAGCAAGAGCACTTTTTAAAACATGTATATGTATATGAGTGCGTCTGTTGAGAATCTTAAAATTTACCTAGATTTTTCATCCTGCTGTTGTTTTTTCTTCGCCTTGGGAGATTTCGGATTTGTAGAAGTATTATTAGCACTGACACTGCCGCTACTACCACCGCATCCACTACTGGACGCTGGCGTTAGGGGCAACTGTTCATCACTGTTGGGAGTGGTTGAGGATGAGGTAGGTGTTGGTAATGCCGATGTTAATGTTACTGCAGAAACGTGCCCAATTATCGGTGATGAGCCCTCCACTATTGGAGAGTTTAAATTTTTCATTTGGCCGCCCGAATTTGACGTTGACAAAATGGTGCCCGATGATGCATAACAGCTTGGATTGTTGTTTTCTTGTTTAATCGCACTTAAGCTACCAACCGCTATAATGAAAATTAGAATGCATATATTTGTACATGTATAATATTATTTTCTGTATTTTTTGGCTTACATAAATTTTTACGCCGCTGTGAAGGGGCCCGACCAAGCTGGGCAGGTGTTGGTGCCAAAACAAACTGCTGCTGTGTGTCATTGTTGTCTTGCATTTGCTTTTCAGATTCATCGCCGCTCTTTAAACTATGCTCTGAAGCTGATTTTGGTGTCGTGGGCAATGAGGATCGTTTCGATGGGGATATTGGCACTTGTTCTATATTTAATTAAAGGTTTGTAAATACATATAAAATCGAGTTGTGTTTTGCAAATTGTTTTGTACTTTCACCAACCTTGTGTATTGTAATTATGCGAAACTATTGTATTCTGTTTTGATGATGAAAGTATCTCCGATTGTCCGTTTTGCTTCTTAAATATATATTGCATTTGTAAAGCATTCGATTGTGTCTGCTGCTGATGTTGCATCGGTAGAATGGCATACTGTATGTGGAATAGATTGAATGAAGTATAAATTAGCAAGGCGTATTAATTCGTGACTATTCGAATTCATGCGAATTCCCTTAAAATAGAATAGAGAAAAAGGTCTCTTCTGAAGACCGGCATGGATGATGGATCTTTTGTGCATAGATCTCTCCTTATGAAAGTCAGCACAAAGATTGGAGAAGCCCGCCTAATATCATCTGTACACAGAAACTTACAATGAAAAACACGCCTTCTACTATTACATAAGACGATACACAAGCAAAGAATGTGTACCGTTGTCTCGTCATCTTCTAAGCATAAACGCCACAAAGGTGAACGAACTTGGTTCCTTTTCCACAGAGGATAGTTTGTTCCAAAGTGACCAGAAAAATAATAACAGCATCAATGCTTTGGCCAACCAGAAAAAGTCAGTAACATTTCCTTTGCGGTCGAATATCATCTCATTTGACCATAAAGATCACATTCTATTCAAATAAACGGAGCAGCAGAGTCCCTCCTGGCCAGTTCATCCGCTTCCTCGTTCCCCAGATGACCGCTGTGGCCAGGTATCGAGTCAATTTAAACCTTGTTCCGTATGGACAGCTTTTGTAGTGAGTCAAAGTACTCTAAAACAAGATAGAGAAAAAATTCCCGTCAAAGCAGGGACCTAAGAGCTGCATGACTATCGGAAAAGATAGCTACGAGTATATGTGCGCCTTTAATGCCCCTATTGAAATTAATGTGAACACATTTGGTGATTGCATGTATTTCTGCTGAAATACCATAGACCATTTGTCCATTGGCATAAAGATTTTTATGTTGGGCCCAACAATTTCAGCACCAATTCTATCTTTTGTTTTGGATCCATCCGTATACCAACGTAAGGTTTTAAAATCCACAATGGGAACATTTTCCTCCAATAACGCCCTTGGTGGAATTGTGACATTGAATCTCCTGTCGAACCTCAGTTCACAGTTTATTCTGTGACTAGGCACATGCTGGGCATTGTACTTAGGACCGAAAAGTGGCCGTTACCAACACAATGAATAGAACCCGAGAACCCGAGAACCATTTTGTTAGAGGCCATTACCGGAGAGCATGTTATAAAGATTTGTATGAGTGGTAGTCCAATCAAGCCCTCAATGGCTAAGGTTGGACATGAAATCATTGCGACTTTTGCAAGAAGATACGCCAATCTCTGAACCTTGCAGAGTTTAGTTGTCGCCACAACCTGTCGAGTATTTTGAACCCAGCACAACTCTTCACCGCCCAGATTGTCCTTGTGGCTTTCTATGTTACGTATTCAACATGTCGGTTTCAAGTCAGCTTTCTATCAAGGTTAACCGCCAAATATTTTACATCGGCAGAATAAGGAATATTGCACATATTCAACGATACCGCCCCTAGATCAAGTTTGGTTCTAAGAGAAAAAGGTACCAGAATAATCTTGTCAGAGTTGACAGCCAGGCCATGTCTCCCATACCATGTCGTCAGAGTGCAAAAAGCATTGTTCATGACGTCCGAGAGAACGTTGCCGAGTTTTCTACTTATCATCACAATCAGGTCATCTGCGTACCCTATAACTTCATGTCCTTGTTCAGTAAGGATTAGGAGATGTTCATCAATCACCAGTGACCAAAGGAGTGGCGATAATACACTACTTTGGGGACACCTTTTGACTGCCTTAATAGTAACCATACCTAGACCTAAGAGAAAAATTTATTGAATTATATTTTGTATTATCAAATTAATGCCTAAAAAAGCACACAACGCAATTTTCCCCGGCCTATGAACCCTCTCAATTAGCATAGGCATATTGATTTACATGCAAGAGAGCGGTATTCAAAACCCTCGATCAAATGTACAGATAAATTAGTCTCTTCATAGTTTTCAGCAAAAATATTGTTAGGTTAATTTGTCTGTATGATTTGGCCAAATTTCCTGACCTATTGCCCATTTTAGGTATAAATACAACGTTAACTTTCATACACAACAGGGGAATGCGTCCGAGGATAAAACTGACCCTAAATAGGAAGCAGTGTATCAAAGCATATTTGCAAGAGCTCTGGGAAGAGGCAATAGCCCATTTTATCCTATCCGGATTAAAGATGACTTTTGACAATTTGAGAGCTGTTCTGTATAAAAGAAGAGAGTCATTCGTCAAGTCATCTCCACTTTGAAACTTGGGAATCGAGTCAGGAAAATGAACAGTAACTAAAAATTCCAGTATTTCTCTTTGGTTCTTGGTGTCTTAGAAGACCGATTTGTTTGAGCTAAGAGCGGGAGAGAACCTAATGCAATCTCGCTGCTGTTGGGGTATTCTCGATATCTTCGCAGAATTTTCTCCAGGATTCCCTTTCGGTTTTCCTAATTTCTTTATTGTAATCGGTTAGGTACCTTCTGTACTCTTCCCAATTACCTGAACGCTTTGCGTAATTAAATAGCCTTCTAACGTTTTTTCGCACATAATGAAGAAAGTCGCTCCGCCAGGGTACCTTTCGTGCCGTTTTTCGGTTTCTTAGACTATAGCTATCACGATATCAGGAAATAACGACTTGATTAAGATGATCTGCTATTACCTCTAGTTCCTCCATAGAGGAAATATTGGAGGTTAGCAGATTGGTTCTCGAAGCTATTATTCCCTTTTTTTATAAATTAAACTAAATAATAACTTTTATAGTTATGTAGTGGACTTTCCTGCTTTCCCGGAAAATCAAAAAGTCCGGAATCGAAATGAAAATGTTTGTCTTAATATAATTAGGTTAAGGGCCTGTTCGTAAATGCATCACTGCGCTGCAAATGGAAATATAAATGTTCTAAGCTGGTTCACATAAGTAGATAACGAACATATACATAAATGTCAAATATGGTGTACAAACATGATTACTACTAAAACAGATTATCAGCGAACTTCTATTGCATTTTAAATAAAAGTTTGCACGTATGATGCAGAGCAGTGATGCATTTACGAAGACACCCTAACTTACCTGGTGATGTGGCATCATATTGTTAACAGTAAATAATATTTGTTTCGGCTGACCAGACAGCTGTTGCTGTTGTACAGATGATGATGATGGCACGCTCACGGCCGGTGATGATGGCACCGATGACGTTGTTGACGATGACGAAACCATCGCTACGGTCGAAGAACCTAAATTTTTTGTATTAAGGGTAGAAGAATTTGTAGTCACTATAGTATTTAAGCTAACGCCAACACCGCCGGCATTACAACAGTCATTTGTGTTTAGAGACGACATAGAAGACGTTTGCTTATAACCTTTAGCAAGGATACCACCGGCGGCGGTGGCGGTAGTGTTGGTGCCGCTGACGACACCGCCTACACCACTTCCGTTAGTAACAACAATAGTAGTGTTAGTAGTTAATTTGTTATTGTTATTGCTACAGTTATTTGTTGGATTATTATTAGTATGATTGTTAATGGTAGTACTGCCACCAGCTGGTATAATGGTAATGGTGCTGCTCCCACCCGTGCTCAAATTAGTTGTTGTAGCAGCTTTTTGCAGTTTATTAATGCTATTATTATTATTATTGGCTGCTGATGACGCGGCAGTAGCGGTTGTTAAGATACGAGCGTTTGCAGGTAAAGTTATTTTACTAATAAATGATATCGAAGGTCGTACGGTAGATGATGGGTTGGTGGAGGAAGTTGCTGCAGTAGCGGTCATTGAAAAATTATTACTGCGTATTTTGTGCTGCAATAATTGTTGTGCTATACTTTGTTGTTGTTGTCTGTTCAAACTGTTTGCATCGGTTATGAGCAGCATTGTCTGCGGTTGATGTTGTTTCTGTTGTAGTTGTTGTTGGTGACGTTGCGATTGTAGTTGCTTTTGTTGTTGTTGCTGATGATGTTGCTGTTGGTCTAAAACAGCCTCAATGTCAGCCATTTCATCTTTGACTTTCTGGTGTTGGTTGCGTTGATCAAGCGCATGATGATGTTGATCTTCTGCTCCGCTATTTATGTCATCGTTTAAAGTGTCCAAAACTAGAGCATCATATAGTATGGCTGCTCTTCCTGTTGCTTTTGTACAATTTTCTATTTTAATTCCAGTCGCGTTAGAGCCAATATTGTTGTTAGTAAAATTATTTCGAATAAGCAATGTTTTGGGTGCATTTATTGAAGCATTCGATGAATAAGCGATTGTTGTAGCAGTAGTAGTGGTAGTGGTGGTGTTATTGGTTGTGGCAGTTTTGTTGTCGATATTAATGTTATTATTATTATTATTTGAGGAGGAAGAGGAGCATATTTTGGAATATTGATTTTTAGTATCATTCGTTTCATTACAACATGATGAGGATGCTGAGACAGATAATAATGATCTAGAGGGTGATATGGCCAAAGGTATGTATGATGATTTTGTTATGGTCGATGTATCGGTTATTGTATTCAATTTTGTTCTAATAGCTGGTACAGTAGTAGTTGTTGCTACTGGTCTCGTCGCAGTCATGGTCTTTTGTATAGTACGAAAAAATAAGGGTGGAGGAGTTGTCAATGTTCTTATAATAGTAAATTGCTTAGCTTGATTATTTGTACTCCCATTAACACCATTGCCGTGTGTAGTGGTCGTTATTTTAAGTGGAGATGTGGTTGGCGTTACTACAAACGCTTGCTTGCTTGTTTGCTGTTCGTGGGAGTATGGTGTAGGTACTCGGGTTATAACAGTGGGGGGCGTTTCTACTCTTCGAAAATGTAAATTCTTTAGATGTCTATGAGGTGACGCTGTGTGTTGTTGTGGAGTTATCGATCGTCTCAAGCGAGCGTATTGTTGCGTTCGTGGTGGTGGTGTTAGTGTGGTCAAACGTATGTGATTAACCGGCACCAAGGTCGTAGGTGTCGGTGTCCTTGATAGTAATAAAGTTTTCGTTTTGGGTATGGTATAGAATTCTATGTCATCAAAATCTGTTTCTGTATCATAGTCATCGTAGTCGTCATCGTCATATAAAGTGCTGTAGTCTTCGTCAATGTCCATAACATTACTCATATTATCAGTTTTCGTTTCATTCATATCATCATCAGCATATTGCTCTCCATCTGAGTTGGTGATAGCATTTCCGTTTCGTTAGAAAGATATTAGTTTTAACGTTTAAAAGTATGTAATTTGACGAATGTATGAATAGATGATCAATGATTGATTGTTGTAGTACATAGCGTTAGTAAAAGCATGATGAAAACAATTATGTACATTGGCATATATAAATTGTTAGAATAGACATTAATAAAAACATTACATGACAACACATGATTGCATTACATTTTTACACACATATAAAACCGAAACCCAAAAAAAATACAATTTGTGGAATGCATGATCAATAAGAGAAAAAACATACAATTCATGAATAGTTAAATGATTGAGTATGCAGTATTTTTTACTTATCTACAATTTGTTTATATGTTTAGAAATAATAATTAAAATAAACATACATATATCGCATAACTAACGAACGAAATGAAATTAGATAAGAAAATTAAATAAATGTCTGCATACTATCATAATTCATTTTTAAAGAGAAATATATATTATACAAATATCGTACTGACCTCTTGTTTCTGTGCATGTAGGACTTCTAACTTGCGAGTGGAGGAGTGACTGTGATTTCTGTTGTGATAACGCGGTTGCCGCTGGTACATTGAATGTAAAAATGTTACTAGCCTGACTAACGGTAGATGTGCATGATGTGGTTGATGAGGAGGAGGATGATGATGCAATAATACTTGAACCACCGTTTAGTTTATATGGTGAAGGTGGTTCCTGCTTAATATATTTGACATCCATGAGATCTTCTTGTTTAATAATAATTTGTTGTGTTTGCTGTTGTTCTTCGAGTTTTGTACTCTTTGGACTTATTGGCATAGTCTTAAAAGCACCACCTAAAAAGGCCCAAACGCAAATATAATTATTATTATTTATCAAATATAACCTTTTGGTTAAATTTCTAATATAAGAAGAAAAAAGAACGCATTGAATAGTTTTTATTTGTTTAATTTACTTTATAATAGTTTTAAAATTTATTGATATTTTTCTTCTCATATAGAGATTTAAATAAATGCTCGCCTGTTGGTTGGAATGGTGTTACACCGATTGGGTTCTTTGGACTGGGATAAGAGAGCATTGAAATTTGTTTGTAGTTAATAATGCTGTTTTCCATAGTGGGAGGCAAAGCCTTAAGTGGTGTTGGTTTGCAAGTAGCTGGTGGTGTTGCTCCCAGCGCCTGTTGTTGTTCGTCCTTAAAGAGAGATCATTTAAAAATTAAATACTGCAAACGAAGTGTTAAGAATAAAAACCTTATCGCTGCTTGTGGCTCCTGTAACTATAGTTTTGCGTAAGTCATTGCCAGTATCTTCTACATCAGAGTCAGCAACACGTTCGCGACATTTCAAATCAACAGAGACTGCTGAATTTTGTTGTATTTGAGGATTTTGATGGTTGGCGGATACCACTCCACCACCATTACTGTTACTTTGCTCATCGGGATCTTCGTCAATTACCATCTAATAAAATATAGCAATAATCATAATAGTAAGCAATTGAGAATAACCATGCTTGATTACCTGTTCGTCTTCGGATGCAATGTCAAGTTTTATTGGTTCCTCCTTAATACATTTTTGGCCACTCAAATTATCATGTATGGAAGTTGGTTCTGCATCAGAACTTGCTGTGTTATATGTTGCAATAGTCAAAGGCACACTCTCCGCTTGCATATCCTGTATTATTTGTCCATTTTGTATACAATTGGTTCCAATGGTGCCGTTGTTATTAATAGACGATGGAGCCATAGGACTGTGTTCTTGATCGATGGAATCAGAACCATCAACTGAATCATTACGCTGTTTAGCATCATTCGATACTGGAATCGAAGATATACCCTGATTCAAAACTTTTCCAGAACTAGACGATTTTCGTCGATCTTTTGAGCACCATTTCCATTCGGGATGCAATTTAAAGTGAGCATCTTTGTATGAAGACGCTAATTCATTGTATGGTGCCTTTTCCTCAGGTTTCAAAGCATACCACCATTCACCCAATATTTTGCTAACAGTTCGATTATCTTGGTTGGGATGTTTTTTGTGAACCAATTTGCGATGCTTTTTTGAAAATATCATAAATGCATTCATGGGGCGGCGAATTTTATTCTGAAATTTTTTTAATTTTTAATTTTAGTTTTATTTTATATTTCTACTAAAAATATATTCAATGACCTTATATATATATATAATAAAATTCAAGGTTGTTAAACTATTTATTTATGTTACATTAATACTACTTAATCTACTTAAAAAATATATAAAAACCGGTTTTAAAACTGGATAAACAATCAAACCCGAAACGAATAAAATAGTCTTAAAATGTGTTTTTCGAAAAAAAAGGTTCCGAACCAGATAAAAATATGTTATATTTGACACTGGTAATGTAGTTTTCCATTGGTGAAAGGATTTTCAAAATTGGATTAGCGGCTTGGACGTTAAGGCGTAGCAAACAAACAAACTCACTTTGTCACGGTCCAGACTTGCAATTCGTGTTGCAGCAAATATTTTTTAAAGAGAATTAATACTCAGGCAATGAATGCACACTTCTATTACTTGGTGTTACCTTTTTTAGAAAAGGGATAGTGATAGAGAAGACAGGTGGTGAAGGAAGAAATAGAGCAAAGCTTCATTCTTTTACAACTCTGCTTTTTGCAGGTTTTTAATAATGCAGTGTTGCAGTGCATCTGGTTTCAATGAGGAGTATTAAATTTTCAAAGCTGTGCGTAGTAGCCGTCTTATTGCTTATTTTACTTCGCCGATGATTCTGCTACCCAATATACCGACGAAGGAGGGTGCTGTGATGTTACGTTAGGATTAGTACCCGCTGAAGCAGGAGTAGTTCAGTGACCAGTGTCTATGCCTTCATCACTTGAACATTCCTACAACAACTGATGCAAAAGGACACTAATGCACATCAGAAAAATGCGCGCTGTTGTTATTTAATTCGAACCGGGCTTGAACCCAGGACCTTCCTGTGCTAACTACTTCAGCCAACGCCAACCTCATTTATTTATTTTTTAGAGAGAAAATGAGCGAGAGAGGAAAACAAAAAGTATATATGTATGTAACTATGCACATACTTCTATTTCAATACTCTCCCACACATTCGAGAGTTGCTCCAACAAAAATTGCAAGTCTGGACAGGGACTTTCACATTTGAGGGGCTGGCGAACAAAGCCAGACTAGTCCCGTTAACTGTTTTTTATAGGCGAGGCAAATAACTGAACTACCTAGATAGAGACTAGCAAGGAAAAGTCAGTTTTCAGTTAGTGGTGGTTAGTGGTTAGTGGTGGTTTTGAATGAAAATATTTCGTGACATCATAAATGTGTACTTGGAGAACCCGAAAATAAATTAAAAAGAAAATCTTGTACTGAGGACAGGTCTAGATTTTTTCGCAAGCTCCTCATTTATAATATTATTAAGGATTTACAAATTTATTTCTAACGAATATATTATTAATTGATTAAGTATTATGCACTTGCATATACGGGTACGTTTTTCGCACTCACTTTTGTCATGGGACTCATGGGTTCTTTGCAATTGGCACTGTTTTCTCCGTTACAGTTGGGTGTTGCATGCTGCTGTTGTTGCTGTAAAGCACTTAATGATTGGGAACGCCTTTTTGAAGTAGATGCTGCCGTTGATGAGTTATCATCTAAATCATTTGATGCATCATTCGATCTGCGTCCAATTACAACGCCTCCGGCACAACCAATTGAATTCTGTTCTCCAGCTGCAGATGTGCTATAAATGGTTGGTCTAAAATTGTTTCGGATAACCACCTGTTCGTTATTATTATTATTATTATTTACAAAACGTTGTTGTTGTTGTTGCTTATTTTTCAGACTCAAGTTACTGGCCTGAGTTTCATTGCTCGAGGAAGGTGGATCGAAGACATCGTCATCAAATTGCTCGTCAATATCTTCAAGATTGTTATTACTATTATTAATGTTGTTGAGGTGATTGTTGGGTGCAGTTGCAGCAGATGTTGTTGATGTTGCCACATCGTTTAGGGAGCAATCTAAAGGATTACTCGGAGAAGACATTGACTGAGATATTAACAAATGATTGTTGTTATTACTATTCACTGGCGGCGGTGGTGGTGGTGGTGTAGAGGCTGCTGCTACTTCGGATGGCGATTGCGTCACAATGCCGGCGATTGTGTAATTGTTAGTTGTATGTTGTTGTTGTTGAGACTTCACGGGGGATTGATGGATATGCGGCAGCAGCGTGTGCCAGTGAAAAATCGACCCCGAGTTAACGCCGTTTTTTGGAATAGTCTTATCCATTAACATTTGTGATTGTTGCTGTTGTTGTTGTTGCTGGTGAGCCAAATGTTGTTGAGAAGCTTGATGCGGTGGATGTTTTGGCAGATTTCCTAATGCCACCAGGGTATTAGCAGCATTATGTTGATGATTATGGCGCAGTTGATTTAAACAAGTGTTTTGCTGCATACTCTGCTGATGGACAGGCTGTTGAGGTGCAGCCAACGAAGGCGATGACTGTTGTGACTGCTGATGTTGTTGTTGTTGTTGTTGTTGTTGTTGCTGCTGCTGCTGCTGCTGCTGCTGCTGCTGCTGATGTGGTAGTAGTGGCATTAATTGTGTTGCATCCACAATAACTGGATGAAATGATTGCGATGCCAAAGTTGCGGTATTAGTGACATGTGTGCCAGTTGATGCTGTCGATGATGCTGGAGAAATTCTTATAACACTCGTAGCATGAGCCATCGACGTTATAGCAGATGCAGTTGATACTGATGATGCAATATTCACTGGAGGTGGTGGGGGTCCTGGTGATTGAGATTGTTGTTGCTGTTGCTGTTGCTGCTGAACGTTCTGCACTGGTAAATGTGGTGACATTAACGGCTGTTGGTGTGGCGCAGAAATGCCAGACAAATTCTTCGAATGCATTACCATTGATACAGGTGACTGTTGCGTGGGACGAACTGGTTGTACTTGCGATGTCGATGAAATCACTACCCCTGAACCATGTGCCCGTACAGATTCTGGACATACAACTTGAGACTCATAACTTGATACGTTATACATTACCGGCGAGGGAGATGCTTTCCATGGTTTATTTGCATGAGCATCCGTTGGCGTTACTGGCCCTCTACCGATTGGCGTAAAGAAATTTTGATGATTTGTTACAACTACTTGCGGAACCGGTGAATTATTTGAATTCAATGGAGAAGTTCCATGATTAACGGGAGAAGAATATGATGGTGTTCCAGATCTTGAGCTGCTTAAGGACACTAAAAATATATAAATTAAAATTAAAATATTGTCAATGCAATTTTTAATGAACTGTAAGCAAATTCCTACATAAAAATTGCCATTAAAATTTAGGTCCCAAAACGTAATTGTGAATTGTGTGCATTTTGAAAAGCTTTAAATTTCACTTGTCTATTTTCTTATCTCTCATTCTATGTCTGTATACTCGTACAATTTGAAAACATGATGTTTTAATTACAAATTTATTTATAACTATTATAAAATAATTGAAATTTATTTGCTGGTAGTTTAGCATGTCTATATACGTATTTCATTGGCGCTTGAACCAAATCATCAGTAGACTTTAACCACAAATTTTAAACAGTCACAAACCTCTTACTTTATGCATAGACTTTCAAAAACTATATAAGGATGTAGAAAAATAAAATGAGTTCACCTGGATATAAATTATTTGCTGCGTTTTGTATCAGTTTCAAAGCCTGCTAAGCTTATTTTTTCTTTTGTGATTTTCAAAAGTATTATTATTTTATGAATTCTCATATAGTTTTTGAAAGTCTATGCATAAAGTAAGAGGTTTGTGACTGTTTAAAATTTGTGGTTAAAGTCTACTGATGATTTGGTTCAAGCGCCAATGAAATACGTATATAGACATGGTAAACTACCAGCAAATAAATTTCAATTATTTTATGTACACTTCTGACAATATGTCAAATAATGGATTTTCTATAACTATTATATTTTGGTTTAATTTTTCAATGTGTGTAATAATAGGTCCGTTTGTTTACTTTTTCCAGTAGTTGAGTAAATTTTGTGTTATTTGAAAATTTTACTCTCAAGAATGTCTCTGGCACAAAAAAGTACGCGAACGGAAAAATTGCAAAAATTTGCAGATTAATCAAAACAGCTGATAATATTGTTGTATGTTTTTGTTGTTTTTGAAACCCATCAAAAATATATATTTTTGGTAATTGATGCATACATTTTTATAATTATAAATTTGTAGCGATATACACACATATTTCTAAAATAGAAGTTGAGTGAAAGCTTAAGCTTGTATTTGGTTTTCAGTTTTATTTTTTCTGGGTAAATGGCATAGGAAAATACATCAATATTTGATTTCTGATACTCGGTACCCTGAATAGTATGCAGAAATAAGTATTCACATATACATAAACCTTACATCTCTAAAAAACTAAAGTAAATAAAACAATTAAATTTGAAAATTAAATTTGAAAACTGATATATTTAACGATATTATTATTCTTTAATTTGTTTCATCTTGAACATAAAAATTTTTACATTTGTTTTATTAAACTTTTAGTTCAACTTTTCTTCTTTTAAATGTTTTTATTAAAAAAAAAATATACTTTGTATTTACTTACTTTTGTTTATTTTATTGAATCATATGTTTTTCTCGTCTACTGGATTTTACTGGCAAAAATTTGTCCAGTAAAAATTTGCAGACTCTCAGTCAACAACTGTCAATTTACTCTCTCAATTGGCACTCTCTTTTGCAATTTTTGTGTGTAAACGAACGCATTTCAGTAAAATCCAGTACAAATTTGCACAAAATTGCACAAATTTTGGCGTAAACAAACGGACCTAATAAGTGCGTTCGAGAACTCAAAAATTTGTACAAATTTGTACTATTTTTTACTGGATTGCGTTCGAGTACACAACATCCAGTAAATGAGAGGTCGAATTGAGAGAGAAAAATGACAGTTCATTTACTGAGTAAATGCAAGTTTTTACTGGACAAATTTTTGCCAGTAAAATCCAGTAAAACGAAACCATATGTTTTTAAATATAAACAAACAAAATGAGTCGTAAAGCAGCTCTGGGCGAGTCAACATCACGCGTCGTTGGCAATTATTTCTTAAATGCAACCAGGCCACTGTTGTTTATTGGCCTTCGAGAGTTTTGCATCTCACTCGCACTTGTTAATGGTTACCGCAACTAACTGTATCGCTTACAGTTAGTTTTTTGTGGAATTTTCCATTATCAAGTGCAAACGTTTTTAATAAGATTTAACTGGTGGAGACCATAAAAAACTCTAGGAGTGGATCTTGGAAACTCCTACTTCCTATAAGAAGGTATAGGTCGTTCGCAGCAACCGAAGGAAGCTTCTACACGTGGGATATCCTGGCTTTTTGGCTACGTGCTTTTGCCATTTTTGTTCCATTTGGAACACAGAATACTACATAAACAAACAAAAGTAAAGGGAAACAAAAATTTTTAGTTTTTGATGAAATTAAATAATTGAAATTTATTTGCTGGTAGGTTTAGCATGTCTATATACGTATTTCATTGGCGCTTGAACCAAATCATCAGTAGACTTTAACCACAAATTTTAAACAGTCACAAACCTCTTACTTTATGCATAGACTTTCAAAAACTATATGAGAATCCATAAAATAATAATACTTTTGAAAATCACAAAAGAAAAAATAAGCTTAGTAGGCTTTGAAACTGATACAAAACCCAGCAAATAATTTATATCCAGGTGAACCCATTTTATTTTTCTACATCCTTATACAATTAGAAATCCATTGGATAAGAATAAAAGTATTTACAAGGCTAAATGAAAAATAAAACATTAATTGAACTTTAAAGAAAATTTATTATTTGACATATTGTCAGAAGTGTACATAAAATAATGAAATACGTATATAGACATGCTAAACCTACCAGCAAATAAATTTCAATTATTTTATGTACACTTCTGACAATATGTCAAATAATAAATTTTCTTTTGATGAAATTTTTAAAATAACAAAAAACAATGTATTAAGTTATAAGCATTATAACATTTATTTAAGTTTGATGCTAGAAAAATATTCGGGTATGTTATGCATTACACGTGAAATTAAAACGTGCGGAATTTCCATAGAATGCTTGGAAATATGTATGTATGCACATATGTATGTATGTACATATGTATTTAAATAACAATGCTATTGCATTTCCGAACGATTTAACTTCACATGGAATTCAGAACATAACCGATTGTTTTTAAACGTGAATAAAGTTAATAGATTATTATATTGAAATTTTTGTTTACACATATCGTCAGGTCGACGGTTCCTGGTTTGACGTATGGAACATTTAAAAAATTTACTTTGTGTACATACTTGTTTTAAATTCTTTCCCAGTTTTTCGTTGTCTTGAATATATCATCCTAATAACTTCTCACGTTCAGGGTAAAAAGCTTAGAAACTTTGACGGCCTGACCCGCGATGTCGACAAGAAAGTTTCTATCGCGTACTTATATTTAAAACAAAATATAAGAAAGTTTATTTTTGTTTTCAATATAAGTAAGCTATAGAAAGTTTCTTGTCGACATCGTGGACCGGCCAAATAAATTTAAATAAAAACATATGTCCATATCTATTACTTTTATTATTAAACAAAATATTCTATCTTGTATTTCATATGTATAATTTTTTTAGCGCCAAAGTTGGTAATCAGCTGTTGTATATATTTTACTGGATTTTACAAAGATGCAAACCTTTTTATTGAGAGTAATTTCTTTAAATTACTCAGTATTTACTCAGTTACTGGATTTTACTGGAAAAGTACTCAAACGCACCTAATCTTCAAATACAGTGTAAGACAAAAGTTCATAAATGCATATTGCATTTGAAAATTTGTGTGCATACATACATATCATAAACAAAATTATGTATCGATATTTTCTTTTCCACTGTGTATCTCGAAAACTTTCGATAGTGATACACTAGTCACTGAAATCGCTTGAGCGGCTAAGGACACGATGATAAATGATAATAAAGTTTACATAATTTCCTACTTACCCAACATATTGGCAACATCCGTTTCTTCTTGATCAAAACGACCAGTTGTACGATAATTTGGAGATGTTTCCGAGTCTCGAGAAGTGTCCTCATCAATTTGTGTCTTACTGCTAGAACGACTGCTAATATCACTGTTAACAAAAGTAATTTGAATTAGCAATTTAATTAATTCCTTAGTTTGTTTTAATAAATATGAATATGGAAATAATTTTTGGCCACTTAAGAGACAAGCTAAAATAAAAGTGGTGGATAGTGTTTTTTGTTTGCCAAAGTGTAAATTTTTTTAGCAGGGATATTCTAAATTCTTATAGTTTGTTGTCCACCAAACAGCTCTTTAATAAAATAATTTTTTTTTAGGTTTATTAGATATTAGAGGAAAATAAAACATTAGGAAATGATATAACGATTCTGAACCTTTTGATTTCACGTGGAATACAGAACATGTCTGATTATTGCGAATGTTATACTAACTACTCTTGACTATAGGGATTGCCGTTCGGTTTTAACCGAAACCGAAACCGCGGTTTTTAACACATAAAAACCGAAAACTTAAGAACCGACAAAAAAGCGTCGGTTTTTAAGTTTTACTTTAACATTATTATCTTGTTTAAAAATACAGCAAATGTACCTTACATTGAAGACTTTTATACATTACTAAGCATTCTGTAACAATGAAAGGTAAAAAAATTTTAGAATTTTAAGAAAATTATAAAAAAATTTTGCTGGAAGAATTGTAATCTGTTACCAAAAAATCTCTAGCAGATGTAAAGCAAAAAGACGATAATTTTCACGATTTTCGAAACGTTAAACGAAAAAACGAACAACAAAACAACCAACATATTATTGCTTCACACAGCAATAACACAATAAAGCCCTCTCCAACTGAAAGCGAAAGAGTGTTTTCTGTCGCTGGTAACTTCTGCACAAAAATAAGATTTCGTTTAAACGACTGTACATTAAACGCTATAACGTTTCTGACATTTTATTACTTGGATAATTAAATATAAATATTTTATTCTTAAGCTTTTTATACACATACTCACTACTAAATGTTTCTTTTCTGAATTGAATACAAACCAGAGAAACTCTATCACCCCTATAGTAACTATTTATTCCTCGAAAAATTTTTCTCAGAAATATTTTCCTTTTCTGGTTCCGCTTATCATGAATAATCTGCCTTATCGTGGTTGGCGTATTTCAAATACAACTACGACTGTTTGGCAATAAATTAAAAAAAAAACTCTCTTCATTAATCTATTACCAAACAGTCGTAGTCGTATTTGAAATACGCCAACCACGATAAGGCAGAATAGTTTTCTCGTGAATTTTTTTACTTTTCCCTTGGTTTTGTTTACTTTATTAAAAGTTATAATTATTTATTTTTAGGACAATAATTCTTTAAAACATATTATATTTTTTCATAGAGTATGAATCTCTTTGGTGGTGCACCACGGTGGTATACTTAAGGAAAAAATAGCTAAATCAACAGAAGCACCTCCATGAGTACAACTTCAAAGTTAAATAAGTTTCATTTATAACCTAAAATGTGTATGATTTTTTTATTCAACTTAAATTTGTTCATTTTCAATTAATTTTTAAGCTTTAAAAAAATTCTTCCTTTTTTACATTCACGTGGACTGATAGAATGGAAAAAATTTCACGGGATATTCAAGATAGCATTTATTTCTTCGAGGTGAATGAAAATTTCACATGAAGAAAAATTTCATTTGTTTTTTCACGATAGGGATGATTATTTTTAAATGATCATTTATCTTTCCAGCATACATACATGTTTATATACATGCATATTTTTGAAACCGAAACCGAAACCGAACCGAAACCGACCAGTTTTAGCTTAAAACCGGAAACCGCGGTTTTGTAATTTCCACGGTTTTTGTCAAACCCTACTGGACTATATTCTCCCTTGCATTATTTTCGAAACTATTTTTTTTTTGCTTTCGGCGATTTAGTTTACTTTTAGCGATTTTTTGTTTTGGCGATTTTTTCGGTTGTTGGCCATTTTTTTTATTTTGGCGATTTTTTTAATTTTAGCGTTTTTGAAAATTTCAAGTTTGTCTCTTCCGGTTTCCAAGATTAAAGCATGTTGTCAAAATTACATAGTCAAAATTACATTAACTGATAGAAGACCCTTTAATTTTAATATTTTTTAAAATTCAGTGTTAATTGGTATAGTCTACATAAAAATACACTAAATTTGAACATTTCAAGTGTCTATATATAATTGTCTGAATGTATATTATATTAGGATATCAAAATTTTTCGTTGCTGGCTTTAATTTTTAATTTTTAACTGTCATATATTTGTTGTAACGGACAAAGTTTTACATATTCTATGAAGCTCTTGCGGTTCTCGAGAAAACAGCTTGTGACCGAAAGACAGACAGACGGACATTGTAGTGAAAACAAAGGATCCCCTCCTTTTCACCTATGGTGTACGGAACCCTAAAAAATGGAAAATACCATTCAGTTGTTCTAAAAAATCGATTCAGACACTTTAATACATAAAAATCATTATTTATGGTAAAATTCGTCAAATTGAGAAAATCGCCAAAATGGTCGAAAATCGTGAAAACTTCGAAGTCCTGTCTAAAATCACCCTCTCCCCTCCTCTCGTATATTTCAAATTTCACAAAAATCGGCTGAATATTTTCGAAGACAGAAATCGCCCCCTGCCCCTTCTTGGTTACAGTTTAGAAAAAATATATGAAGCCTGTATTTTTTTTTTAGATGCAGAGGATTAAATCGCTCGGATAGTTTTGGAGGGCAGACATTTCCCCCTGGCCATCTCTTGGTGCTACTTAATTATTTTTCTATTAAACCTAAATATACATAAATATATAGATAAGAGGCGTTGATAGATTACCTTGGAAATCGACTTGGACCTGTAGAACGTAGTGAACTGCCTTTTTGGTTCAAATGACGAGAGCAATAACCACGTCGCTGAGATTCTTTCGAACATAGTGAACATAATCGACGCCACTGTTTTCCATTGAATTTTTTTCGTACGCCTGATTCGGACTCGACTATGTCGCCCTTTTTAAAGCGATGTGGTGTATTTGCTTGAGATCGTGGTGTAGCTGGATGAGATCGTGGTGTTAGCCTCTGATCGACTAATGATGATGTACTGCCGCGCGATTGCATGCTACTACGTTTGCTGCAGCCTGATAATTTTTCAGGATCAGCATCAGCCAACGAACCATAACCGTCGATATCAACACGTTTAAGTTCATCATCCGAATCATATGAGTCATCGTACGACGCACCTGTTGAACCAGATGGGCGATGCTGTTGCGTCGCCAATTGTTGCTGTCGTTGTCTTTGCTGATGTTGATGCTGTTGTTGTTGTTGTTGTTGTTGTTGTTGCTGCTGCATTAACATTTCTGAATCAACCTGTGATTGAGGCATTTTAGTATCGCTTGAGAGTTCGTTTCTGCAAACGATTTGTTGATGCTGTTGCATTTGATGATGTTGCTGTTGCAATAAATTCCCTTCGATAATATTGTGTTGGTTGTTAAAACCAACAACTACGCTAGTTGTTGTTGTCGAATCAACACAACCATTCTCATTTGGTACCACATAATTTGTCGTACCGTTATTGTTTCCATTGCTGCAATTTACGATGCTTCCTGCTGTGGCAGAGCTTTGAAATGGTGATGTAGCTATAGTGCGATAATAGTCTTCCTGTTTTTGCTGCGTAATCGTATGGGAACGATGCAAAACTGCACCGGTGCTTAAGATTTTATTACTGACGTAACTCAGCTGTTGAGGCTGCTGCAATTGCTGTTGTTGATCATTGTAGAAATTATGCTGATGCAACTGACTATTCCCAGCAACAGAAGGTAATGTTTTATTTCCGGGAGACTGCGCAGAATTTCCAAAATTTCTTCTGCCTTGCGACGGCATATCTCTTTTTGAAAACGCTGCTGTTTGTTGAGATGTTGGTGTAACTGCATTTCTAGGCGACACTTCATTGAGTTCATCCCACCATGGTGGTAACAACAAGCGTAAATCAGCCCTTTTAACTGTTTTCAACTTGAAAATTAAATGAATTAGAAAAAAATTTAAAGTCGCATAAGTAAATTTGCTTTGAAAAATAAAAAGTATTTATATGATCCTAGATATATAACATAATGCTATTTATTGGAACTTACAATGGTTGTACCAGATTCCCCAGAAGCAATTTGAACAGTAAATTGTTTCGTCGCTGTATGAATTTCCACCACAGTACCTTCGATAAAAACGCAACCATTCCGTCCTTCAATTGTCGTTCTTACACAAACCCGTGTATCCTCGAAAATCTGCAATAAGCACATACATACATACATATGTAGATACATGTAGGATTTAATTCAACGGAATATCAAATTAACACAAAACATAATGCATAATGTTTTGTAATAAAAATACATACATCAGCAGCGGGTGGACTCGCGTCCAATATCACATTAAAACGCCCACTATTAAGTACATCCATATAAAGTTGACTGCTATTATCGGGCGGATCAAACTCAACTATAATTGAGTTTGGTGGCACATCATTCGAAGATGACGGTTGACGTGTAATACCAGGAGCATAATAGTTGCCCAATTTGGCAAGTACTCTTGTATTACTCCAATCTCGCAAATTAAGTACAACCTCTTCATGGGAAGCCACACTTGTTGATGATGTTGATTGCTGTTGGAGTACAAGGTGCTGCTGCTGGTATTGAATTTTTTGAGGCGAATCGACGTTGTGTTTTTGTTGTTGTTCCTGTTGTTGTTCATGTTGTTGGTGTTGGGATGGCGATTGTTGCTTATTTTGTATAAAGTTGAATCGTTGACCAGCAACATTACTTTGATTATTGCTATTACCGTTGCTGCTACTCATATTATATGCAATACTTCCTATTCCATGCGCATGTGAACTAAAAGAAATTTTTTTATTGATATTTTATAAATTTAGTTATAAAAATATAAGTATATACGAGGAGTTAATGACCCAACTCAGTGTCTTTTTGAATTTCCCGTCTCTTAATTTAAATGGCAACACTACTCCTGTCCACAGGCAACTGTCAGTTAATTCCTATCTAACGGCCCTTTCACAATGTACAATTAAAAACTAACAGGGACTTTAACGCAAGTATTGAACGAAGCACTGTCAGTTAAAGTTCACGTTAACTCTTAATCATACATTGTGTTAAGGGACGTAAATTTTAACAAGCTGCCTCATTTGGTTTGTGCATGGCAACCGTTGATAGCAGACTATCGCGCGTTTTGAGAAGATAATGGAAAGAAGTGAATTTCGTGTGGTCATTAAGCATTATTTTTTGCGGAGAAAAACCATCACTCAAATCAAGGTTAAGATTGATAAATACTGTGAGGACTCTTCACCATCAATTTCAATGGTAAAAAAGTGGTTTAGTGAATTTCGTTGTGGTCGTACAAACCGAACGTTCTGGATGCCCAGTTGAGGTCTCTACATCTGAAACAATTGAAGAAATTCACGATATGGTTTAGCTGATCGGAGATTGAAAGTGAGAGAGATTGTGGAAGACATGGCTGACTGGTTTAAATTTTGCATGAAAGATTTCCGCAAGATGGATGCAGCGTTTGATCACAATAGACCACAAACGCATGTGCAGTTTCCATAGCAAAAATCTATGAATTGGGCTACGAATTGCTCCCTCATGCACCCTACTCTCCAAATTTAGCCCCGAGTGACTATTTCTTGTTCCCAAACTTGAAGAAATGGGTCGGCGGAAAGAGATTTGACTACAACGACGAGTCATCTCACAGACAAATGCCTTTTTGATGACCTCGACGAATCATATTTTTCGCAAGGTATAAAAAAAATTTGGAGAAACGTTGGACTAAGTGTATAGAAGTTAAATTAGACTATGTTGAAAAATAAAATAATTTTTTATACAAAACTCTGTTTCTTAAAAAAGTCACTGACCCACCCTCGTATATATGCATATGTACATATCTTCTATCTTCTATATATCGTTGACTTAATACGAAAAGGCCCTAACTCATGTTTTTCATAGTTTACAGGAGGAGCAAAAAACTAAATAAAAAAAGATGCAATATTGATACAAAATTTTTTTAAACGCAAATTTTATTAAAAACACTTTACATAAGCACATAATATTTCGTTTAAAAAAATTTTGTATCAATATTGCATCTTTTTTATAATAATCTTGCGGTTCTTTTGTGGAATTTCCTTGACAACCACTTTGCTACTTCCTATGTGAAGGCATAGGTCGTGTACAGTCAGTCACAAAAACATTTTTAAGGATACTGTTAAAACATAATGGACATATGGTCACCCGTCCATTTTTGTAAAACCATATTCTGCAAATTTACTTTGTAGAATATGTATTATAAATAAATAAATAAAATTGTAGTGTGTGTTTGTTACTAACGCATGATCTCTAGGCTGTGGAGCTCAAATTTTCAACACAGGTTCGAGCCAATACCCGGTAAGTTTTCGTTTTCTTTTAAACCCAACAAAAGATCACAGGGTGGAGTAATTTGGAGTTAAAAAATTAATTATTGAGGTTATGACAACATTTGCCGGGCTCAGCTAGTGTATACACAAATATACACTGTATGTTTTATCATTTTGAACTAATTTTTGTCTAACTATTCGATTCTTTAAAATCCGTCAAGAGAATTTTCATACATATATTGAAAACAATAAAATAGATAATAGTTTTTCATCAGGTTGTTTAGGTGCATATATGTATATACCTACCTGGTTATAATTGTACGTTTTTCAGGAATTTCAATGCATGTGGCTCCTTTAGCAGCAACTGAAATCAGAGACCCGCTGCTGACTTCATTATTCATTTTATTATTGCTGCTTAACGACATTAACGTGGCAGCATCCGAGGGAGAATCGAAATTTGTGCGTATGGTATAAATGGTTGTATTGTTGCCATTTCTGGTTGTGGCTATTGATGTGGTGCCGTTAATGTTCAAAGCTGTCGCTGTATTCGTCGCCGTCGTCGTTGATAGAGATGATAATGATGATGTGGGTGATGATATCGATGTTGACATCTGTACTGGTGGTTGCAAATATTTAATCTCTGTTGCTGATGATGTTGTTTGATCCGGCTTTTTAGCGATATCATTGTTGCTATCGTCCAACTCGGACGGATCAAATTTTCGTTTCTTCGGATGTTGTCTTGGTATTGCTGCACTCGATGCAAAAGAGGGCGCTGCTGATATAGGTGTTGCCGTCTGTTGTTGAAATCCATCTTTCTGTTGTTGTTGTTGTTGCTGCTGCTGTATACTAGTGTTGGAATTTGAGTTCAAATTTATGAATGTACTTTGTTGTATTGTTCCAGAAGTGTTGTTATTATTGTCATTTGCTGATGCTGTCGCTAATGTTGCCGTTGACGTTGATCTTGAGGACGATGCTGCTGGTGTTGTTGCCGCTGCCACGGATGGTGTTACCATTTTGTTGGGGGTAAGGGCAATCTTCAGCAACAAGGTTTTTATGCTGTACCCCACTAATTTTCTGTTGTTGCGCTATTTTTTTTTAATCTTTTTCCAGATTGTTGCTGTCGTTTAATTTAATTTTAATACTAATAACTTTAAAATTCTTCGATATATGTACATATGTATGTATTTTCTGTTATGAGAAATTATGCATTTTAAGTGGCATTTGTTGCTTGTCATATTGCAACATATCGTACGTGGCAATAAACATTATGAAACAAATTTTTAATGCTGCCAAAATAATCTACAACAACATCAAAGATATAATAGATTTTGCTGTTTTTAGCGACCTGAAATTATATAATAATAATATTTTAGGTATTATTATGTCAACAAATACATTCGTAATAATTCTGTGCAATAAAATTTTTCTCATTTGAAAACAGTAGTCTTATGAGACCAAAACAAAAAGAGAAAATCAAAATATTATTAATTATTCATTCGAATATTCGAAAAAATTTCTTCTTTTCTGTTTTGTTCGAACGAACAGAAATTCTTTTTATTTATATAAAATATATATATATATATATATATATATATATATAATATATATAAAAATATATTTTAATTTATAATATAGAATTATTCGAATAATTTTTGCCGAATATTCGAATAATTTTCTGTGTATAAAATATTAATTTTATTTATTTACAATATCTTACTTTACAAATAAATTTATAAAATATATATCGAGAGCCTATATTAAAAATACGTCAACTCAAGTTTGGTCAAAATGAGTTTCGAATAAAAAAATTATTTTTCCTCGTTTTATATCAATTCTTTTTATTCAGCTATCTCGAAGTATAATTTTCATTGGTTAAATTTCCAAAATTTTTAAAAAATTAGTAATTTATTATGAATCTAACTCATATCTTATTGCATTTGGCACGCTGAACACGAATCTGGTAAGGATTTTAATATCCTATGGCTAGTTTTTGAATATATTAGTACAGAGCGGTTCCGATAAAAAAAAATGGTACTGTACATACATATGTATAACTTTTCAACTGTTAATCGAATAGAAACATTATGTATGGACCGATTATAGTCAATGACATAAGATTTCGAAAATGAAAATTTGAAGTGACCCTGTTACGATAGAGATTGAGTTAGAGAGTGCTAAAGCTGACCACCTCAAGATGGATGAGGCTTCCAGTCAGGCTTAAGTTATTTTTTTCATGGTATTTTAAGTTTTTTCTTGTAGTTTTTCAATTCTTATATCTGGTATTGAGTGTAAAAGATTTCACAAATTTATTAAAAAATAAATATATTAAAAAAATCATATTTTTTCCGACAAAATATGCTAACTCTAAATAAATATTTGTTTTTTGATCGACCAAAATATGCTATCTAAAAAAAATATGCAAACCAGTGCAAAATGATTTTTTTTGTAAACCTATAAATGAGTAAGCATATTTAAACCATATATGGATGGCATATTACTTATTTTTACAATAATAAGCGAATTAACTAGTTTTTTCGCTCTAGCTTTTTTGAATATAGGCTCTCGATATATCTAAGGGCACCGGGCAATATACATGTTTGCCAGACAATACACGCCCGAATAATCTATATAATGAAAAAATTATTTCAAAAACAAACTATTAATAGCTGACTTGTTAGTGAGTTTTTGTTGCATTTTAAGTTTTTGTCATATATAATAGAATATTTTAATGCAACTTCCATCGCCATAAATCGTAAAATTTACAAAAGCAATGATTTGGATTTTATTAGTTTATTGAAATCACCGTGAATTGACATGTCGTGATTTCCAGAACAGGCCCAACAAAATATATTTTACATTTCGGGGTGACAAAATAGTACGCAATCACTTTGTGATAAAAATATGGAGGCCAAAGACCACAAATAGATACGACGAATAATTAGATGACGTTTCTGAAGTAAATGATAATGAGGTTTGTCGTGGTTGTCGTATTTCGACTTCTTATGGATTAAAGAAAATCAGCAGAAGTGTTCTTTAATCTATTACGAAAATATCGTAGTCTGATAAGGGGAAATGTTTTATTAACTGATATACAAAAATCTATCAATAATGTAAGAAATTGTACTAAAGTAAAAATCGTTAACAAATAATTAAACTAAATAATCAATTAATTTAAATTATTAAGATATACCAAAGAAAATAATAAACAAATATGATATGCTTTTTAATTCTATTTTATCAACAATTTGTGAAAGAAATTTCCCTACTTGTTCTTTTATTAAAAACAAAAGCAAAAAAAAAAAAGAATCGCCTGCAAGCTAAAGAGCTTATCGGCTCTTTTTAAATGATTATTAAAATTTATTTTCTGCAAAACTAGTTTTTTTAATTATACCTCTTTTGTAATAATATTTCTAAGTTTGTTAAAATAAATTGAAATTAAAATAATTGATATTCTTGTGTAACGAATTGTTTATTTTTTTTCGGCAATGAAAAAATTTAATTAATTTTTTTATTCTTTATTTATTTAATATTCGAACAAAACTTTACAATTATTCGTCTATTAAAAAAAATGAAACAAATCATGAAATTTTATTCGAACAAATATAAAACACGAGTAATTGTCAACACTGGCATGTATGTACATACATATCGTCACCTTAAATGCAAACGGACGTAACTACACAAAAATTTGAAATCGAGTGTTTGATTGATTATGCTTCATTTTATCAAACTACCACGCTCACGCAAATATTTAGGCCTCTGCAATCAAAAATTATGACTTTATTAAAGAAATTCAAACGAACGTAATTACCAATGCATCTATTTTTTATTGCAAGAAACGTAACATAAATAATATAAAGCTTAAATATACATACATATAAAGGAAATAAATGGTTAAAAACATATAAGTATCCGTACTACAAATAAATTTCGAAGAAAAGTTTCAAGAATAGTTCATTATTATTGATTTTGTAAAGTTTTTTGTTTCTCCTGTAAAAAAAAGTATAAAAGTGTAGTTACGTCCGTTTGCATTTAAGGTGACGATATGTATGTAATGACTTTAAACCGGCTTTAAAGTAGAAAAATTTGATAAAGTAAGATCAATACTTATCGAGCCATAACCGCCAAAAAAAACTTAACCGATACATTTTTTGTATCTCGTTTTTTTTCTTGACTAAAATCGATTATTTAAGATCGCAAATAGTAGATTTTGGTCAAAAAATTAAGTTCGAATATTATGTATGTATGTATGTATGTATGTATGTATGTATGTATGTATGTATGTCGCAAAATTTTTTGGCGGTATTGGCACGATAATTGTGCTAAATTATTTTTGTTCCTTAGTCCCAATTTACACTATGCAAGTCTTATTGCTAAGCTGATTAGTTTGTTAGGCTAGAGAGACGGGGGAAAAGAAACGTTGCTGTTCCCCTCGTCTCTCTCTCCCTGAAACGAATCAGCTTAGCAATAAGACTTGCATAGTGTGATTTGGAACTTAAGATTTTTTTTATTTACAACTGTACACGATATTCACTACAAGCATATGTATGTAAATACATATGTATGTATGTATGCATGTATATATTTCTATGTATATTTGCAAACAGGTATGTACGTATGCATGTATGTAGTATATACATATTTACATACCCTGAAGGAAACGTGGGGTTAACTGTCCCCATGTCACCACTTTTGACGACTATTTTTGTGACTTTTTGGTGACATTGTCAATGGAGAATGTGCATATTAATTTTGTTTTTGATGCTTAGAAAATATTTTTTCAGATGCACACAATTATGCTTCTTCTTTATGTTTTATAGGTTTGTTGAAAATTAAAGTGGCGTCAAGCTAAATTTAAGTTTTTATCAAAATTAGTTTAAGAAATCAAATTAAAAAGTTAATGTATGTAAATGTATAGAACAATAATTAAAAAAATTACGCAAAAATAAATTATAAAAACAAATAAAATAACAATCCATATTGTATTAAAATAAAAAATTTAAAAATTAAACAATTTTAAAACATTAAAAAAATCAACGTGTGAATTACGTGTTAGTGTCGAATATGAAATTTTTTTGAGCCTGTGGAAGATTTTGTGTCATCATGATGATGACTGATGCATCAGTTAAGGATTTGTCACACTTTCAGATCCATTCGTAAGTGTTTTGGCTTTACTGATTCAGCGAAACATACAAATTTTGATTTACATATGTACATATAGTTATTTAATAGAATTAGTTCCTGTTATTGTATGTTTTTTATGCACAAGTTCATTTTTTAATAAAACACCAAAGTGTGAACAAAATATGCAATTTCATTATTAAAGTGCATACTAGAATTACTAAAATGAACTAGTGAATATCTGTTTCCAATGTCTTCTAATCAGTAGCACCAACCAACGTCAGTAGTTGCTTTTCAATGGCACGCACATGTTAAATGTCTATAGCAAAAAGCATAGTGTGGGGTATAATTAGTCAGTAGTATTGGCGACAGTATCAGTAATCAGTACTGATTCACTAGTGACATTTCCTACAGGGTATTTACATCTGCATTTATGTATGTATGTTTGTACACAATAGCAAAAGGTCCCTGTCCTTTACATTGAGGTAGTTTAGACGAGAACAATTTTTAAGCCGCACAATTTTTGTTCTTTTCCAAATTACACGAGACTAATTCATCTCAAAATGAATTCGTATACATAGCTGTGTGTGTGTTAGTGTTTTTAGTATTCATTTAACATTTGCTATTTTTTAAGTTGTATGTGTATTGGTTTTATGCTGCTAATGCGGGGTTGAAGCTGGTTGAAAAGTTATGCCAACCGCAAAACCACTCTCTTTGCCTCTCTCACCAACAAACTGGCATGTTATGCCAGCACAATTATGCCCGTGTAAATCAGCGCTTTGAACACATTATTTATGTCTATGAATGATGATGTTTTTAGAGAAAAGTTCAACGACAAAAAAATCATACTTATTGTGACATTATTAGCAAATGTTTATTAATGTATGTACTTATATGTATCAGAGTTGTATGTAATAAATTATGAGTCCACTATAATAATAGATGTGTTTGCTTAATTTTGTAGTAAAAAGCAGTAAATGAGTAATTACTGCGAAAATTTTAAAATTTACTATCAAAAAGAGATGTTGCCTAAAAAATTACGCGAACAGAATAATATTCACCATTATCGGGAATAAAAGGCGAACAGTTTGTTCACGTGAAATATTTCCCGTGAACAAAAATATGGTGAACAAAATTAGAAAATAGTATACCAACAAAACAACAACGCAAACATTGGCGATCACAATTTTATGGAAAGGGAACACTTTTCACGTGAACTTTTATTATTTTATGATTAAATATTAGTAAGATTAAGGAAACAGCTGACTCCAACTTCAACTCTTTTTCTTATTGGTATTCGATACAATGGGCCATAACCATAGTCATAGAATAAAGTCGGTTCGTTTTAGAAACAACTTAAAATTAATAACCTGTTCTTAAATATTTTGCTACTATAGTCAAAAACAAAGTGTGTGTTAAGTTGAACCGACTTTAACTGGGTGCCACAGTAAATATTGGAAATTTTTCATATGATAGAAAACAAAATATAAGGAAGTGGCATCTCTGTCTCTCAACTCTCTCATCTCTCTCATTGGACATTGTCAGTGATGGTATTTTGGAGCGTTTCGGGTATTTTTTGGTGCTTTTTGCCACTTCATAAACGCGAAATTTTGGCTAATACCCTTTTTTTAAAAAGCGGGTATTTACAGTGCCTTTAACAATTTCTTACAGTGCTTTTGGTACTTTTTTGTTAAATAAAATTATTTTTAATTTACAAAACTAAAATACTTTTAAGCGATAATAGCAGCATCTTTTAACTGAGGCTTGTTAAATTGTTTTAAAATAACGGAAACTATGTTAAAAACAATGTAGATAACTTTTCATAATTGGGATTAAAAAATTTAATTTTGTTTTGCAAAATAAAAAACCAGATAATTCTCTGCATAATAATTGATTGAAAGTAGTATGCAATAAGCATTTGTTAAAGCTTACACAAATATTTAATCATACTATAGGGTTGTTAAATTTTAAGGGCCGATTACGGAATTTTCTTAAGGCTGTTAATTTGTAAGTGCAAAGTAAAACAAAATGTAGGTAAATTTGTATTCAACGCACAAGATTGGTTAAATTTTAAGGGCCGATTTCGATTGAAAGCATGAGGTTATCAATGGCAGTCAGTAGTTTTAGACAACTAGTAGCCAACCCCCAATTTTTTCATATCGTATTGACTTGCTGCGAATGTTGACAACTGGAAAAAAGGTGAATATCGCAAAAACTAAACTTTTAAGTTAAGAGTACTTAAGAAAATAGTGGCGCTTTTAATGCATTCTTTATGTGTAAATGATTTTTCAGTAACATACATATCTTAATATAAACCTAAGCTTCACCTAGTATTGTATGTATGTACATATGTATGTGTGTATATGTTACTATATTATATGACTCCTGGTTTTTTTTATTTTTGTTTTTACATACTTATTTTTATTAAATTAATCAAGATTTTGTTTTAGTTAATATGTTAATAAATTCTGTTATTACATCTCAAATACTTTGTTTATTTTGAAGCAAAGATTTGAAATTAAATTTTAACCTTTTACACTCTAAACTTTCCTTTTTAAGTGGCTTAGGGCCAATTTCACCAACTATATTTAAATGTCAATTCTATTTAAATGTCTATTTTCATTAATTTTTGTATGGGAAAATGAATTTTAAATATGAATTGATATTTAAATTAGCTGGTGAAATAGGCCCTTAATGTATTACAATCAAAAAAATATATTTTCGTGCTTTTTTACCCTCTTTTTCGTATTTTATTGCGCTTTTTACCCTTTTTACAACAGCTTAATGTCCCTACAAGAAATGAATGACTGAAACTAACACAAACGACAATTTTTCACTAATACATTTGCAATAATTTTCCATTGAATTTATGACTGCCAGTCAAATGACCAGTCAATTTGACCGACACATTTATCAATTATAGTTGTTCCTCTCTAACATGTATGTAAGAGTGAAACGTCTACTGTACATATACTAAATCTTTTAATACATCGCATTTTATTGTAAAATATACAATTCGTTCGGTCTGTGCAATAAAATTTATACAAGTGCTAAGAAAGTTAAGTGAAGTTAACAACAATACTACATAAAAGAAATTGAAAAGATTAATTTAATTTATATATATATGTATTATATTATATGTATTTCTTTTTAAAATTTTAGATACTTACAAAAAGGTGTATTGGAGCTGAAGAAAATTGTGAAGAAGACTTGAGTGGCACCACCTACGTTATTTTATATATTAAATTGTATATATATATATATATATATATATATATATATATATTATTTCTCTATTTTCTTGTAATAAAAAACAATTGAAATAACTTAAAAATTATGTTTATTTATTTAAAAGTTACATTTTACCAGTTTCTACGTATATATTGACTAGTAACAGTTGACCAGTCTCTATGTAAACATTGACTAGTCATAGTTTACCAATGCTTAAGTAATCAGTGACTGGCAAAAAAGGAGCAGAGTAGCAGTTAAGATATATGTGTTTTGATTAAGTGAAATTAATAAGTTAGAGAGAGATAAAAAATCACACGTACACAAATGTTTCGGTAATTTTTTTCACCAAGCCCCTAATAAACTAACTGGGGACTGTGACCGAAGTTGTGGTCGTCGCTACTAGTCAAATGACTAGTCAATTGACTGGTAGCCTTCTTGTAGGGGTGCTTTTGCTCTTCGTAGAGATACCAACACTGGACATTGTGTTATGAAAAAGGGTTGAGTTTAAGAACAAGATAAAATAAAACAACCGAACATAAAAATAAGTTAACAAATAATTAATATGGAGAAAATTAAAAAGGTGTTTGTATTTTGTATTATTTTAATACAATAAACTGTTCAATGATTGGATTGTAAATTGTTTATAGGACAGTATAAAGCTGCAAAAATATCGATAGTCGCTCCACTCGATAGTTTTGTGTAAAACTATCGATACTATCGATAGTATCGGATAGTTTTATAAAAGTTGCCACATAAACTACATTTGACTCGAAAAAAAATCCAGAGTCCTCAACATTTTCATTAGTATATAAAAATATATCAAGCCTTTTTTCGATTTTATCGTAAGCGGCACATTATCGAAAATATACTTTTTTATTGAACTTATAATTTTATGGGCCTACCCATATTTTGTAGCGAAACACGCTAGTGTATGTCAAAATAAATCCGACGATTGGCGGCCGTCGCGATATCAGTACCACCAAAATGTATCTTTGTGTCGACGATGTTGAATTTATTAAGCTACTTGTGACTACTATTTGTCGAATAACACTTGGATTTATAAATAAATTCATATTCATACATATGTATTTAAGTACTTATGTATAAAGAAGCAGGAATGCGATGTCATATTTACAAATTGTACTAACTTTCAAAAAAAATTTTAATTTTTTCAGTACGATTGTACCTAATTCTTTATTTATATTTTTTTTTTAATACTTGTACTTTTTAGACTTGTGCCATTTAGTTCATTTCAGTGACCGGTCATTTTAGTTCATTATTTATAAATGAACTAGTTCGTTCATTTAGTTCAATCGCTCTTTTTAGTTCAATGAACTAGTTAGGTATTTTTAACAGCGTTGTCAACTCGGTGCTTTTCGCACCGTTTTTAGTGCTTTTTGGAATTTTCGATTCGAAAAATTTTGAAGTTAGTGCTCGGTGCTTTTTTAAACTAATTTTTGGTGCTGTTTATTTCTTGGCGGTGGCACTAAACCCAAAATTCAAAAAGAATTTTTCTTATATAATATACATATATTTTTTTGAAGAAGTCTAACATTTAAAAAACATAAGCACTGAAATTAAATGGAACATTTCAAAATACTCTAATAAGGTTGTACAAAACTTGGTTGATGAAATACGTGCATTTTATTCTCAAACTTTCACATTTTAAGCATAATTAATGGAAACAGTGTTTTGCCACACGACAAAGAAGACATAATGCAAGTATAGTCTAATAGCGAAATATTTTCTAGTATTTACTGTAAATAGAGAATAATTCACTTAATGCAATGGAGAAACTTTGAGTTCGCTATCGAGTTTTAAATAGAAATAAAGTCTTATAACGGTTCATTTGATATAAACTCGTTTGGGGCATTATCGAAATTGCATTCCCATCAAACTTCAATGTTGAAGCGCAGAGTTGATCACGTTTTTACCTTTATTACTTTATTTAAGTCTCAAATACGTAAAAAATTGTCTTTACACTTGGCTTTATATAAAAGCGGTCTGAAACGAGAAAATTGTATTGCTAATAGAGCTGCCGTTTTAGGTTACGTTTTTATAACCTACTTCGTTCCTTTTTTCTAAAATAATAGTACATATAATTTAAGTTTATATAACTTGGTTAACTTGCAAATTACTTTTTTTTAATTTTGTAAGTTTTTTATTAATATTTCGTTTACTGTGAAAGAATGCTTCCATAGCCTTGTTAAAAAAAAATAAAATTTTGAAAGTCTTGACTTTAAAAAAATTAACTACTACTCCCATCGAGTTCAAAATCTAATCAGCAAGTCAAAAAGACTTGCCAATTGCTGCTAATTTGACTAATTTCAGGTGATTTGTTTCTTCGTTGACGAAAAAAATTAACTTTTTTATAATAACTTAAAAAGGTTGACTTTTTAATCAAAATGTACATCGGGTGCTTCAAATTTGAAGTTTTAGGGATAAAATGCAAGGCCAACCGATTTCTATATTTTTTATATATAAATTTTTTTATAAAACAAAAAATTTTAATTTAGTGCTTTTTTACTTAAATTACGCGTTTTTTTCCTGGTTTCAGTGCTTTTTGAAATTTAAAAGTTGACAACGCTGCTTTTTAATTCAATAATTTTACATCTACATGTATATGTATGTATGTATGTGTGGTTTTTGACAATATTAAAAACACAGATCTGTGATTAAAAAACTTTACGAAAACTAAAATTAATTAATAAATAAATTTGCTTTATAAAGGGTTTATAAAACAAATTTAATGTGAAAATCTTTTTTAAAAATTTCATACAAAATCCAAAATATTTTTGCGATGAACAAGAACTAAATATACATACATATATGCATACATATGGATGAGTATAGAAGCAAAGCACACAAGCAGAAAGAAGTAAAGCAAAACGTTTTGAAAACATTTAGTTGATAGATAGCATCTGTGTTAGTTCATTTTGTGTATTAGTTCTTAGTTCAAAAAATGAACTAGTTCAAAAATTGAACTAGTGAGAGTAAAACAATTGAACTAGTTCACTTAGTTCAAAGTACAGAATCGTTCATTTGAACTAGTTCGTTCATGAACTACACAAGACTACTACGTTTATAACCTTTTTTTTTATTAGATTGTTCACAGTCGATGCAAATAGTCGGCTTCTCCCTTTGGTACGAAAATAAAATTTCCACATTTGCAGATGAATTTGGAATAAATAACATTCCTCCAGCAATTCTTTAAGTACCGGAAAACATCGTTTGATTTACATAATTTTCTAATAACTTCGAGCTAAAGATTAACCCCCTTGTGCAAAAAATAAGTGAACGTTAAAACCGGGTTTTCTATGGAAATTTTTTTTAATGTACACTTCAAGCACGCATTATTTTTTGCATAAGGGGGTTAATATATTTTAATGCTATTTTTGGCATGTAATAAATATAAAGAGATTCCAGTAGTGCTAAATGGGTCATTGCGGTGCTACGGTACTTTTGGCATTCAAATAGCGCCAAAATTATACAATTGTACCAACTTTTGCATCGCTGTACAAAAACTTAAATCAATGACGGATAATTTGCTTCAAAGCTGCCGGCTACTATTTACTGACTTCGATTATTTTTACTCTTTTAATTACTTGTTTTTTTTTTACCGATAGTATCGATAGTGGAAAAAACTATCGATATTTCATTTACAACAAAACTATCGATACTATCGATAGTACTATCGATAGTTTTGCAGCTCTAGGACAGTAACCCGCAAGCCATAGCACAATTGTGCGGATGAAAATCACACACATGCTTATGCTCTTTCATTTAGTCGTCACTGAGCAAGCGACGAATAAAGTTGTGCACGCATGTATTAATTTTTTCCTGGTTTTTTGTTTAGTTTCTTTGAGCACACGGAACGAAATTAAGTTCAAATTTAATAAATTTCTACAGACAAAAAATTGATAATATAATTATAGAAGCTGGGAAATATTTCGTGATTACAAATGCTTTAGGCAATCTGCAATGCATTTTATGTTATGGAATATTTAAAAATAATAGGAAAAATAGTTGAAAAATGCATTTTAATAGTATCAACAGAGCTCTGAATAAATTTATACACTAAATTGTTGAATGATTATTAAATTTTTACTTTTTATTTAAGTTTTTAGTAAATTGCTTATTAAGAAAAAAAATTCAAACAACTAATAACCACATCATGTATTTTATATTACAAAACTTTTCTTCAAGTGCAAGTTTATTTTACTCTCATTTTTCTCACCAATACAAACATATTTTATTTTGCGGGACACTGTTATGGGAACAAAACAAGCCAACCCGGTTGGGTTTTTTGAGCGACTTTGTCATATTGATATTTTCATCTATGATTCCTCCTTTCAAACTAGGTCTCATAGCGAAATTTGTATGAAAATATCGATATGCATAGACATGTCGATGAATGTACGTGACAACGACACAGCTAAAGAGAGTTTTGTAGACATTTTTATAGTAGATTCACCTTATAAAAGAAAGTTGAAAGTAATCGACATTGTCTGTTATTATTCGATACCAAGCTGAACTCTGCTGGAATTTGTCTGCTACAAGTATTCGTTAATGGTTGAAGGAAAAAAAAAATAACGGATTATTATATTTTTGTTTGTCAACGCATTGACGAATGTTGAAACTTAGCAACATTGCCTGTTATGAGTGGATGTAAAGCTGAGTTGTTCTGCTGCACATAAACTATTGAAAAAAAATATATAACGGTTCTTTTTTTATTTTGCTTTTTTTTTCTTCAATTTAAGATTAAATGTCATTTTTCTTCAGTTTAGTAAAGTTCTCAGTGAAGAGTGTTTATAAAAGTGATTTAAGAAATATAATTTACTTCTAAAAATAAAATATATAATTTACTTTAAAATCAGTTAATAAGTTTTAAAAATTATAAAAAGTAAGTTAAAATGTCATCGAAAAGAAAATTGAAAAGGGCAATTAAAAAACAACAGACTCAATATTTACAACGTTTGAACCAGCTTAGCCCAAACATAAATATAAGGCAAATTGCTTCCGAAAGTGTTGTTGAAGTGATTAATATTGACGGAAGAGTCGAGGAAATCCCTATAAGTCTACGGGAAAAATTGAGAACGCTTTTTGTTAAATATCATATTCGAAAAGCTTTTGGTAATGAGTTGCTTAAGATTTTACAAGAGGAACACATGGAGGTGCCTCTAAATATTGACACTCTTCTCAATATCAAAAGAGAAGAAATGGTTCTTCGTAGCGTAAATCCTGGTCAATATTATCATTTGGGACTTACACACCAGTTATTGAAAATTTCCAACTACTTTACAGAAAGTGAAACAGTAACTATTGACATAGGACTTGACGGAGTTCCTTTATATAAAAGCACAAACAAGTCATTGTGGCCCATTTTGGGCAAAGTCGTAAGTCCCACGATAAAATCTGTATTTTTAATTGGAGCATTTTATGGTGAAGGAAAACCTAAATGCATAAATTCTTTTTTACATGATTTCATTTATGAAGCAAAACAATTAATTGCTGATGGTCTTACTTGTACTGATAAAACTTTACCATTTAAAATAAGATTATTTATTTGTGATGCACCGGCTCGCGCTTTTGTTGCTGGTACTGTAGGTCATTGCTCTTTCCATGGATGTAGTCGTTGTCAACAAGTTGGAAGAAGGGTAGGGCATGTAACCGTTTATGATACAATAGCTGGACCTTTGAGAACAGATGAAAACTTTTGTCTTCGAAGTCAACTTGAGCATCACAGCATACAATTTAAAACTGAGCAAAGCGACCTTGAGCGTATGGGTGTAAAAATGGTAAGTCAAATCCCTCTGGACTGCATGCACCTGATCGATTTGGGCGTCGGAAGAAAATTATTGAAACAGATAGTTGCCAAAATGTCTTTAGAAAATAGAAACTTATTATCAGTAAAGCTGCAGTCTTACAGTGGATTTCTGCCTAAAGAGTTTGGCCGACACCCAAGGCCTTTGTCAGAGCTTGGAAGATGGAAAGCATTGGAATTTCGGCACTTCATATTATATTTGGGGATAGTTGCGCTAAAAGGCATTGTGAATGATGATATTTATTATCATTTTCTTCTTTTAAGTGTCGCTTATAGGTTATTGTCTTGTCCTCTTCACTATAAGACCAATATAGCAACAGCAAGACAACTACTGTCTGATTTCGTTTTGTTTTACCCAAATTTGTATTCTGAGAGGGACTTAGTGTATAACGTGCACAACCTGCTGCACTTTCCTGATTGTGTTGAAGCTTTTGGACTGCCCAACAATTTTGCGGCTTATGATTTCGAAAATTATCTAAGACATATAAAGAAATTTGTGCGACGTCCTTCCAATGTGCTGTCACAATTAAAAACAAAGCTAAAGAATGCATCAACAATAAACAATTACACCATATACAGCAAACGAGATTTAAAAAAGGGAAGAGTTCTAAACGTAGCTAACATTAATTATTACATAAGTCCGGATTTTCCTAATAACTTATGTTCAATAAAGTCTGAGGAGCAACAGAAAACAATAATTGTAAAGGTATCATCACTTTCTGGAGATATTGTCAAAGGAAAACAAATAACCAATACTAGAAGCTTTAATTTACCAACCATATCAGATTCTATTGGAATTTATGAATCTGATGGCAAAGAAAATGAAACAGAAATCACATTCAGCATTAACCAAATTCATTCCAAAATGATTTTGCTACCATTTGAAAATAGAAAGTTTTAATGCCCTTGCTTCATACTGTTAATTGATTAAATTATTTCTTTAAATAAAGTAAATAAAATAATCTGCGTAATTGTCTTATTTTCTTGGAGATAAAATTTTTTGGCTTTGCATCTTTTAATTCTTAGATATGAACTCCGAATCTAAATTGGATCTCATTTTAAAAAAGTTCGAGCGACTAGAAAATTTACCTGCAACAATTGATGTAATAGTGAGACAGCAGGTTCAACTGGAAATGAAGCTTGACAACTGCCTTAAAAAACAGGACGAATTGGCGAAAATTTTGGGCGAGCATAACATTTTATTGTCCCGAAATTTGTCTAATATATCTTTGGCTTCTGTCCGATTTCCTATAAAATCCGACGATGAGCTAAAATCACTTGAAGATGACCTTATGGGAGAAAACCGCGAAAACTTGGTATGTGAAGAAATATTAAAGGAAAACAATAAAATTCTTAACATAACATTATTTTTGAAGGTGATATCTATGCGCCGATTACTTTGCGACGATTTGGCTAGAAACTTGGAAAGAATTTTTGATTCGAATTTACTTTCCCAGTACAATTATGATGGAACCAAAGGCAAGAAAGCAATAAAGTTGTATTCGAACCTAACAACGGCTTTGAAAGGTTAGTATCATATAAAATTAAAGATTTTTTAAATATCAAGTTCTATTTCTATTCTATTTCTCTTTAATTAGAATGCACAAGCTTCCAGTCTTTTGAAAAATTTCTTTGCAACTTCCGCTCGGCTATTAAAAAAGTAAAAAATAGAGACGCTAAACGCCACTCTAGAAAAGATGAATCCAACATATCTATGGAAAGCCAAGAAACTTAAATCAATTAAACATTTAACAATCTAAAAATTACTTTTTATAGTACAACTTTTTCAAAATTTTTAGTCTAAGGTCATTACAATGGCAATTAAAAAATTAATTATTAATGTCTTTTTTGATTTGAGTTAATTTTTTTTATTTCTTATATTATATTATATTTTTAACAATATTTGAATTAGTGCCTTAATTTTTTAATAAAAATGTTTAAATGTTTTTAAAAGAAATCTTTTTGTGTTGTAACTTTGGGTATGGGATGAACACCCATAGCATAAAAATTCATTTATGAAAAATCAGTAAAAAATTATATAACGACTCATAAAAGAAAAATTCACAGAAGAGGTAAAGTGATTTTGTCTGCTACGAATCTCTGGGATTGTGACGAATTACATAAAAACTCATATATGAATATCGTTGATATTGTCTGTTAGGACTCACTAATACGCGGACGCCTACTAAACAAAATCAATTTGGATCATCTATGATGTTTTGGACAATTGCTTAAAAAATTCATGTATGACGCCAAAGAAAATTCAGCGTCTGTCATTTATGATTTAACATTGTCAGTACTTTTCACGATGAATCATCATGACGTTCGCCACCAGGAAGAGGTAGAAAGTCATACAGACATACATACATAGATACATACATACATACATATGTGTTCTCTTTTATTTTAATGTGTTTTGTGTTGAACTAAAGAGCCTAATCTAGTTAAAAACAACTTCAGCATGTTTTAACTTTAGAACAGACTTTTTCCTTTAAAGTGCAGTTTTTCTCGTCTATGGTAGGTCAAAAGTACATGTTTTAAAAAAGTTCATTCTAAAACTAAAAAAGTACTTTTTTGTTAACTATGGTTATGGCCCAATATTTTTTATAACACGAACAGTCGAAGAATAAATTTTTTCATTTATTTCATGTAATACATATTTTTAACCAATTTCTTTTTGATTTCTTGTTGGTTAAATTAATAAAAATTAAATAACTATTTGATAATTAGCATTAAATTTTCCTTTTTGTATCTCTGTTACATTTATTTGGGTTGCATGATTTGATTAGTTACTTACGATGTTCTTCCACTGACAGATGATTTGTTATTGTATTTTGAAACCGATAAGATGCATAATTTTGGATGGTCTTATGTTTGAACAAAACAAGAGAGTAATGTTAACGGTAATCTGTGAACAAAACTGGTTTTGTAAAAATTGTCTTTTACAACGTTATTCGCGGCTATGCTCCATTTTTTGTCACTAAACTTTTAGAAACAAATGGTAATAAATTTTATTATCGAACTAAAAATAAAAATACAAGCACAGTAATACCAAGTACACATTACGGCATTTTGTGACATCACAATAGTGTGTACTAGTGGCAACGTTAGTGATTTCCTATATTTTCCATTGTATGGCATTACATACTTTCCATATAAAAAACAATGTGAACAGCGTTGCACACATTTTGAAAATAACACCACAAGAAATGTCAGATGTATAACCACAGCATTATATACTTATGTATGTAATACTATTTTATACTTTTTTAGAAAAGGCTGAGAAATTAAGAATTTTGTAAAAAAGTTTTCCAAATAGTTTACTTAAATAACAAATATTAAAAATTTTAAAAACCCCCGAATATATCTAGAGACGATGCGATAGCTTCTAAACGGCTGGAGCGATTTTCTTAAAACATGGCTAAGAACCCTCTCGATCAAGTCACCTTTCAAACAGAAAAAACTAAATCAAAATCGGTTCAGCCGTTTGGTCTGTACGTGGACACGGACAGACACACAGATACACACACACACACTACAAACTTATAACACCCCTTTTTTAGTCCGGGGTTAAAAAAAGCTAAATAATGCAAATAGGTATACACATATAATTAAAGATACAAAAATTTAAGTTCCCTTGATAAACGAATAAGATGAAATTTTTTATCAAGTTAGAAAAAGGTTCATTCATAGAAAATGTATTTGAAACAAATTGTCGGGAAAAAATGGGGTTAGGGGGTGGTGTTGTTGTTTCTGTACACAAGTTATTTGTAAACAAAAGTCTGCGTTCGTAGTACGACTACATTGTTGTTGTTCTTTTTTGAACCGTGAAAGTATGTATACAAATGCAAACATACTCAAATACATATGTACTTACATACATACATAGGTATATGTAATTATATTTGCGTGCATTTTATATATACACTGTGCTGCGAAAAATAGCAACAATAAAATGACAAGATGGGGCGGAGGAGGTAGGAAACAAAATAAAACAAAGCACTACGCCACCAAATGTTGCTTCGTCATTCTTTCACAAATGTACACATATTCAAATTCCTGTGTGCTCTTACGAACTCATGCATCTCATATTAAACTGAAAGAATATACATAAGTATATATCACTCCTTTATTGTAATAGGGGGATAAGTCAAACAAAGTAGTTTTGCAGAAAATAAGTTTTACGTTTTCAATTTACACACAACTCGATGAAGATATAAAAATATTTTCTCTTCTCAAGAGGCAAGCATCCCAGCGGGAAATTTAGCGAAGTACTTCGATAATAATCACTGACGTCAGTATGACATCGTAAGCGAGCCATCTAAGTACTTGGATTGTAATGTACGCATAATCTGGGGCCTAATTCTCCCATTCGATTGTGAGCGAGTTATTACTCGAATGTTCGAGTTTTTTAACTTTTGGGATTTTCGCATTCGGTTTCGAATAACACATATCGAAATTTCTAATGACAGCATTCGATAACGTGCATACATTCGAATGCAACCGTTCGTGTTTTTACTCGCAAGCAAAAGTGCATTCGAAATCATGTTTAACATAGAAAAAGCGAAGAAAAGGAAAATGTATGTTCAATATTTGACTTATTTATTTATAAACGAATGAATGCACAAATGTTCGCATAAAAATACAAATTAAAAAATTTCTATATTTGTGATTTGAACGGGCTAAAGTTCGTATCGCTTTTTAAGCCAAATTACATGTGATAATTATTAATGAACAAATAACACCAAAGTCTGTTGTAAATATTCTGACTAACAACACATAGTTGCACGGAACAGCCAGCCGTTTTCGAAGGCCACTAAACCTTCATCATCAGCGTTCTTTTGTGTTTGGTCCACTGTGTGTGGTATCAGTTGATGTAGATTTCTGCTTTATATACTTAGCATTTTATTGCAAATGGAATATGTGAATTGTTTTGATTCATCGTATTTCAATTTGCTGAAAGCTTTTTTGTATTGTAAGCTCAATTTTACCATCACTATATTTACAACAGTCTTACCATTGTCTACATCAACTGACACCACACACAGTGGACCAAACACAAAAGAACGCTGATGATGAAGGTTTAGTGGCCTTCGAAAACGGCTGGCTGTTCCGTTCAACTATGTGTTGTTAGTCAGAATATTTACAACAGACTTTGGTGTTATTTGTTCATTAATAATTATCACATGTAATTTGGCTTAAAAAGCGATACGAACTTTAGCCCGTTCAAATCACAAATATAGAAACAAATGGAGTTCGAATAATAATTAAAATTAACTAAAAAATTTCTAGTTGACTTCAAATATAACAAAACACACTGACTTGGCAAATAATAAAATAAAATATAAAAAAAATCAACCAACTCTGGGAGCATCCAAATAACAAATTAACTGCTTCTGGTCAACCAATAAAAGAATCGAAAATGTAGCTAGTGCTCTATTCTCTAGCTTTACACTAATTTATTATTATTAAGTTATTAATTAAATCAAAATGAAAATAACATTTATGTATATTATTTTCTTTTTCCTGCATATACGTGTGTGTGCCATCGAAATTAATTACTATTCGAATGCAATTCCGATCACTAGTGCAGGAATTAGGCCCCTGATATGTCATGTGCTACTAATAACTTCGATTACGATGTAAGCTGGGATTCATTTATTGATTAAAACAAACAGTTTGCTTTAAAACAAAATTGAAATACTGGTCTACTTTTAGGATAAATTTATTATCATGCTCGCTTACAACTCCGCTGTTGATGTAAGTGCAATGCTAGTGATACATACTGACATCGTGGCTTACTTTGTAAGCGAGAGCTCACCACTTACGCGTCCTATGACACTTTTATGTTAAATCTAAGTAGCAAAATAAGCTAACGAATCACCACTGACTGCTACTAAGTATAACTGACATCATCGATTACGTAATGTATATTTTTATTTTTTTATATTCTATATGCAATTTTCACACAAAATTAAATATGATATAACGATTTTCTCTGCATTATTAACTCCGAAAACGCATTTTTTGAGATATGTATATGTTGCAATAACGGAACGATATGTACATATGTGCATTAGCGTTGCCGTTAGTTGCATGGATATTTTTTTATTTCTTATATTCACTTCCGCCCAAAAAAAAAAAAAAATTTCATAGCAATAAGTTATGTTTTAGGGGGCACGTCAACCCCCCAAAGTTGGCCCTCAAGTCCCAATGTCAAATATGGGGTACAAACATGGCTACTACTAAAAAATATTATCGACGAATTTGTATTACATTTGCTTAGTGCTGGTACACAAAACCTGTTGTATCTTTGTATCGATTGTAATGGGTGTTTTTTTATTGAGGTATAGAACTTTAAGTTGGCATCACTTTTTTAACTGGCGGCCATTTTGTCAGCTGTCAAGTGATTAATATTTAGTTTGGTTTGCCATTTCATCATGAACAGGTTGACAAAAGAACAACGCTTGCAAATCGTGCAAATTTATTTCGAAAATAATGGTTCAGTTCGCGAAGTTTACCGCAAGCTCCGTCCATTTTATGGTCGACATAATCGTCCATCAGAGCAATTAATTCGGTTAACCATGGATCGTTTTCGCACTACGTTTACTCTATGTGATAATACGCATCCGCAGAGACGTCGAACAGTGCGCACCGAAGAAACAATTGCCGCTGTAGAGCAAAGTGTTGAAGAGGACCCGAATGAATCGATTCGCCACCGTGCACAGCATTGGAGCTTTGTCCATCAACTTTATGGAAGATTTTGCGCAAAGATCTTGGTTTGCGACCTTACAAGATCCAGCTTGTGCAAGAATTAAGGCCGCGAGACCATGCAATGCGTCGTGATTTTGGTGTATGGGCCCGAAAATGAGATTGATCTCGATGCTGATTTTCATCGCAAAATTTTGTTCAGTGATGAGGCTCATTTTTGGTTGAATGGCTACGTCAACAAGCAAAATTGCCGCATTTGGAGTGAAGAGAATCCACATGAGAACCTTGAGACGCCATTACATCCACAAAAACTGACTGTTTGGTGTGCTCTATGGGCTGGTGGAGTCATTGGGCCATACTTCTTCCGAAATAATGCTGGAGAGTCAGTTACCGTTAATGGAGACCGGTATAGAGCCATGATAACCGACTATTTTGTTCCCGAATTGGATGGCATGAATGTGGATGAGTTGTGGTTCCAACAAGACGGCGCTACATGCCACACAGCGCACGTCACAATCGATTTATTGAAGGAAACATTCGATGAGCGCATAATTTCGCGGAATGGACCTGTCAATTGGCCACCAAGATCGTGTGATTTGACACCATTGGATTATTTTCTTTGGGGATATGTGAAGTCGCTCGTCTACGCCAACAAACCAGAAACGTTAGGGGACTTGGAAGCTAACATTCGTGGCGTTATTGCCAACATACGGCCCCATATGCTCGAAAAAGTGGTTGAAAATTGGACCTGTAGAATTGGCTTTATTCGAGCCAGCCGCGGCGGCCACATGCCCGAAATCATATTTAAACATTAATGGCATAAAAAGCCAAATTGATGGACATTAAAACGATTTTCTTGTGTTTTATTTCAATTCGAAGTTCTATACCTCTAAAAAAAACACCCATTATTATCGTATTAAATAGAGTTGTGTAAAATTTGTTGGTGTTAAAAAACTAAGTAAACCTTTTATTATAAACTTAACATCATTATGGTGTCCCTAATTATTTGCACACAGCTGTATATGAAAATAGCATATCGTCACCTAAAATCCAAAAGGCCGTAACAACTAAAAAATTCAAAATTGACTTTTTGATTGATTATGATGTGATTAACCAAAATACATATTTTCCTAAAATTTTAATCACATATGTTTAAAAATACCGTATTTATTCATTATTGAATTTGGTACCTAACATATGAATAGTATTAAATTTATGAAGTTTTTTGCTTCTCCTGTAAAATAGTAAAAAGTGTACATATGTATTTATTTTAGGTACAATAATTCGTTGGGATATTCGCTCCAAATTTCTGAAGTTACTGTACTACAAAATTCAAAACTGAAGGTACAGATACTTTTTACTTAAAAACAGATTAATTTTGAGTAAAAAATAAATATGGATATGGAATCCCCTAACTGAAATGGCTTAAAGAGAGTCCCACCAAACGATCCCATTTTGACGCGGTTAATTTTTTCCTTATTTTTTAAAGGGTTGCAAAACTGCATGACTACTACTGTTTGCAAAAAAAAAAATACCAATAACTGCACTTTCGTTGTAAAAAATCAAGAGGGAAACCGAGCTATACTATGACCACATCCTAACATATTTACATAAGTATGTACATACTAGTGTCCTGCACAAGATATGTTATAAGAACTTTTAAGACATGAGGGATTTTTCAAATGCTTTACTACAGCGAAATCTTCTAAAACAAACGTTAACAACACTGTTTGCAAGAAATTTATTTCAGTATTGTAGGTATAGGAGTAAAGAAGAAAATACTTCGTGACGGAAGAATTTATGACGCTTACTTCTTTCTACGCATGAGCGCGTGTACAAACGACATGCAAAGGCACACACATGCATTAACACATCAACACTACTTCTTTTGAGTGTTTGTTAAGCCTACAGTACACGGCATGTAAAAAACCACATACGCATGTGGTTCTGACGTAATTTTGACGTCCTAACGATGCTACATTTGCTACATGCCGTGTACTAGCAACATATGTACATGTAGATATTAACATGCTTGCAGATGAGCTGCCCAAGAAAATGTCTTCGATTTGGCTACATGTGCCAGATATGTATTTTTGAACAAAAAAAACTATAAAAATTTTACGGCATCTAGCCAGTACTAGTAATTTTAAAAAATGTAACGAACATGCTGAAAATTATCGTGCCGTCATCGCCACATAAACATGTGGCAGTCTTGACAAGCAAGCAGTCTTGGCGACATCACTTGTTAACACTGATATACACGTACACCAATACATCCATCGTGCTTCGCTTATAGTACGACAGCATTTACTATTGGTTTAGTATAATACATGACGTATTTACATTTCAAGACTGTTTACTCAGGTCTCTAGTACATATGTACATACATAGTTATATGATAGAGGTGTTTTGATATGGTATTTTTTCCCCCACTCATTCTTTTTAATGTTGCTGCCTGCTACAGTTAAAAATCTGTGAGTAATTATGTATGTGGTTAAAAAAATTACTTTTATATGTATGTTTGTATGTATGTATGTTTTATACATGGAAATCACCGTTGTCGTTTTGAAGAAGTTTACACAGTTGCCGTTTCAATTTTGGTGATGAGTTGGGAGTTTGCTGTTATTACCAGGTACCGTAATTGTTAGGACTTTTATAATAACAGATAATACTTAGTTATTTTTGATGAAATTTTTTTAGTGTAGAAAAAATTCAATTTTTTTGTAGTTTTAAAGAAGCTCAAGAAAGACATATTTTTAATATTTCTTTAACTTTAAAGTAAATTATCTAAATAAAATTTTTTGTGGCATATGATGTTTTTACAATTTTTATTTTTTCGAGCAGAAATAATTTTTATTTTCGAGCAGACATAAAAGTCCAGTTCTGATTTAAAATTTTTCGAAGAGAAATGAAAGTTACATTGTGGTAAAACATATAATATATGCATATATACATATGTAAATAACTACTACGATGAGATCAATGTGTGGAGATGCCCATGGATGAGTCCTTACTCAAAATCCTATATCATCTGGTTTATGGCTTGCGAATTAAGGCCATAACATATTTAGATTTTATATATTTGTTTTCTATTAATAGAAAACAAATATGTATATAAAATTTCTAAGGTCGAATAAAAATTATCAACGTATGTATATATTAGTGTCCTGCACAATACTATTTATAAGACCTTTCAAGACATGAGAGATTTTTTCAAATGCTTTACTACAGCGAAATATTCTAAAAGAATCGCTAAGCAACACTGTTGGCAAGTAATTTTTTTCGGTGGTTTGTCTTGCCAACAGTGTTGTTTAGCGATTATTTTAGAATATTTCGCTGTAGTAAAGCATTGGAAAAAATCTCTAATGTCTTGAAAGGTCTTATAAATAGTCTTGTGCAGGACACTAGTATATATTTAGATTTTAATGTGGCTAACTTGGCTAACGATGTTTTGAAATTAAAAAGGTAAATTTTTATATATCATTAGAGTATGTTTTGTTTAAATAAGCACTGATAAATTTTCTTGTGAAACATACGAAAATGAAATCTTTAAAATGAATTTTTGCATCAAAACTAATGATGAACAGTACATCTATCTTCTTGACTATGTGCTCTTTTATGGTACCCCTTTTTTGAGGAAAAAAAAACCCAGTGTGACCTCTGCAGCATTTAATGAGGTCTCGGGCTGGCATATCACAACGAAAATCTAATATATCAAACCGAAAAAGATTATTTCTCAAATGTATAACTAGAAAGTAAACTAGAAATACATATACACACATCAGCTCTTAAATTTAAAAGTCTGCTTGTACTAAAAACGGCATTGAATTTCCAAAATATGTACCTGTCATCCAGCAGAATACATTTCCGCATTTATTGAAAATAATAAATGTTTTACTGAGAAAGATGATATGTATTGGGAAAGCACTGAATATTTACGGCCCTATGTATAATCAAAAATTGGAATGAAGTTAGCATAAGTGACAAAATTGAACTACGTGTTGACGGGTTCCTCTATACAATTTGACATTAAAAATCACCGCATAATGTAATTTCAAAACACGATTACATACTGGCATGATTTTTAATGTAAAATTATATGGCAAAACCCGTTAAGATTATGCTCAATTTTGCTACTTATGCTAACTTCATGCCAATTTTTGACTATACATAGTTAGTTTTCAGAATGATTAGCCATCGATATAAAAAACGATCGGCCAAGCCAGGATCGTTGTTATCATTTGCTTGTCAAGAAAGTAGTTAAAACATTGACCGCCTTACATATTAACAACGTTTGAACTACCTTATAAAACGCTTTGTCAACGTCTGGCCGATTGTATGTATTTTTCTGCCTGGGTGCTTGTGGGGAGACATTACTTTAAAGTCATCCTATTTGTTTCAGAACATAACAAATATCCTTCTCTGGCTTACTAAGTAGCGTGCAAATTCAATCATGCTACATATCTATGTTATTTATGTATGTATGTACGTACTTTAAAAAATATGTATGTATGCAATGCATTACATCTGCATTTATGTACATTCATCAAGATAAGTACGAAATACCCATACTCTCAGGATAGACAAATGGATGGATAAACAGACGAATGAATGAATGGTTAGATGGATAGATGAATATACTAACTCACTTGTTTACAAAGATTCTGTCGCTGTGGTTGTTTGACGGCAAACGTTGATGATGTTTCATACAACAAGCATACATACATACATATGTATGTACATACATACATATGTTTATATGGATGTGCAAAAAATTTAAACAAAAAAATTCTTTACAATTTTCAATATGTACTATTTTTTAATATGTTTGTTGTCTGTTTCATTTATAAATCCTCAGTGCAATGGCGATAAAGTCACAATGTACAACTTTCATACAAAAATGGAATAAAAATAACAAATATTAAAAATTTTAAAAACCCCCGACTTTTTTCAGAAAAGATGTTATATCTTCTAAACGGCTGGACCGATTTTCTTCAAACCGATTTCTTCGATCAAGTCATCTTTCAAACAAAAAAAAAACTAAATGAAAATCGGTCCAGCCGTTTGGCCTGTATGTGGACACGGACAGACACACAGATACACAGACACACAGACACCCCTTTTTTTAGTCGGGGGTTAATAATAAAAATGATTTTAAGAAAATATTTTTATTATTTGAAATTGTTAAGTTTAAGTTATTTTAAATCAATCAAAAGAACATGTGATGATTTTTTAATTAACAAATCGATCAAGCCATATTTACTAGCAGAACGTGACAAAATGCTGAAACAAATGGCACTTTATCTTCATCATCAGAGTTTGTTACAGTTAAGCTGAAATTTAATCACTACCCACATAATTGATTTAGCCGGTTAACTGCTATAAAAAACATTAAATGGAAAATGTTTTATATAATACACTGGAAAAATGAGTTACATTAATTGCGTTACCCTTTTAATTGACTCTAAAATAAAATCCCTTTTCAGAAATCCCAAACAAAAGTACCAGTCAATTGTTACTTGAAATTTTTCAGAAATTGTAATTGACAAAACTAATAAAAGGATGTGGCAACTCCTAAAATCATATGGTTTTATTTACTTTTTCCAGTGCGTATGAACATATGTACATACATACATACATATTTACATATAATCATTTCGGCCTGTTTTTTAATTGCGTTAATGGATCAATTAACAGAGCATCGTAATACCGTGTTCAGACATACCCCTCAATTGCGCAATTAGGACATTTTATGCAATTAAGGCCTTAATTGAGTACAATTTACCATACAATAAGTAAATTAATAAATTGAGCAATTAGTAGTTAATTGTATCACTAATTGCGTAAAACTCGAAATGCAACCCTGGTGTTTATTGAGAACTGTGTTCAGTGAGCAGAACAATTTCCTACAATGGCGAACAAAATGTCAAAAAAAAGTAAATAAACAATGCAAAAGGATATGGTAAAAAAGGTAAGTTTATTAAAATTCCTAAATAAATTTATTTTTTAACAAATATCTTTTACAAAAAGCAAAAAGCTTGAAGAGGAAGAGGCTGGCGTTGAGTGGGACCAAGGCAGCGGCTCTGATGGAATGGTGGCCATGTCGAGTAGTTTCGTGGCCAAAGAAAAAATGGCCACGTCCAAGCTGAGATGAGCTGCAGCAGTTTGGTTTTCAATAAAGTCCGTTAGATGTACATTTATTAATAAAAATAGTTGTAATAAATTAAAAACGAATTGTATGAGTTTTAATCGTGTTTAAATATTGTTTTCATTTACAAAGATTCTTCCACATCATCAAAATTGTTATCATTTTCCAACTTTTGCTCTCATAATGTAAAGAGCAATAACTGCTGCTTTCTAACACTTTATAAAATTATCAAGTTTTTCGTTTTCTTTTTTTGTATCACTGCTAATTTTGAAGAGTTCGACATTTCTGTAATAAACTAGTGAAATTTCTTTTAAAGCCGAATTTGCATCAATTCTTGAAATTCATAAACAAGAATATTCGCGAAACAAATAAAAACAATGTTTTTTCAGCTGTCAAATGATAATTGAGTCAGATAAATTGAGTATGTGTGAACACTAGATTTAATTGCTCAATTGAAATTAAATTGACTCAATTAAAAATGCATGTCTGAACACAGTATAAGTTTTACGTTAATTGCATCAAAACCCGTGATTTTTTTGGATTAAGCGGAAAGTACTGTATATGTATGTAAGTATGCTTGCTCCACTGTCTGTATGTTTACTATTTATGATTTAATTGAAATTAATTTTTTCGTGGTTAAGCATTTCTATATGCATTTCCTTGGTATTTTTCCAAATCGTCAGCAGACTTTAATCACGCCTTTCAACAGTCTATGTTCTTGAAATATGCAGAGCAAACGACTATAACTAAAATGTATACACTGTATCAACTACAAAACATACGCACAAGTATAAAAACTACTCTGAATATTTACTTGGCTACACATGGGCACGGCTGCCAATAGTCCAAATATAGCAGCTTTTTCTGAAAAACCGAATGTTAAAATTGAAAAAAAAAATTTGGCGTAGTTTTGCCCACTCTTAATAAAATTGTTTTATTTAATTTAAAAAATTTATTTGTTGATGGTTTACCGTTAAATAAAAATACTCGTATAATTATGGGTTTTACTATTGAAATTTATCCTTCCAAAAATTTCGCCCATGACAAGTACTGGGACCAAAACTTATCGAGAGCTGTTGAAAGAAAGCCTTTCCAAAAAACTTATGGCCAAACCCACGATGTCGACAACGTTCGACTTGTCGCATACTTACATTCAAAATAAAAACAAATTTTAATATTTTGTTGTTGTTTTAAATGTAAGTGTGCGAACGTTGTCGATATCGTGGGTCATGCCTTTAATTTCATCCCATTAAAGGACCATGATAGGGCATAGTTAGGGCAAAATTATGTACGGAACAAATATTTTGCTATTTATACTAAACAAAAATGGTTATATAAAAATTTTAGGAAAAACGCGGCATTTAAAAGTTATGGTGCCAAAAGTGTTTATGGTGAAGATAGGTTATATTTTTTTTTGAGTGAAAAGTGCAATGCACATGGCCGGTTTGCTTTCTATTAGTGCAATTTTTTTTTTACACACGTGTGATTTTTTATGGCCAGTCTATTAGAAACTGCTGGTGGAGCGAATAAAAGGCTTTCGGGAATTTGGTTGGTCTAGTATACATGTTAAAAAAAAAAACATTTTGATATGTCCGATTTTTCTGACGATTTTTCTAGTATGAAATGACGATTATTTTATAGTTTATCGGGATTTCACCGATTTTATGATACTTTTATCTGGCAGCCCTGCACATGAGTGTTTTATTTGCATCAGTGCTGACAGAAAAGTGCATTGGTAACTCATGTTTTAGACTCGGCAGTTTTTCTTGAAGCAAATCTGAGTTTATGGGAGAGAGAGGAAAGAAGAAATAAGAGGGGTACTGACTTGCTTGTGCAGAAAAGTTACTTCAATTATCTCTTGTTATTTCATTCGCAGCATTAAAACAATAGGAAAATTTAACAAGAAACCGTCTGAGTGTAAACAAACGAGCAATTTTAAAAGAGAATTGAAGATAACTGCTTCAAGAAAAACTGCCAAGTCTAAAACATGACTAAAATGTTCAAATGGTCTTGTTTTAGACTTGGCAGTTTTTCTTGAAGCAGTTATCTTCAATTCTCTTTTAAAAATGCTCGTCTGTTTACACTCAGACGGTTTCTTGTAAATTTTCCTATTGTTTTAATGCTGCGAATGAAATAACAAGGGAGAATTGAAGTAACTTTTCTGTACAAGCAAGTCAGTACCCCTCTTCTTTCTTCTTTCCTCTCTCTCCCATAAACTCAGACTGGCTTCAAGAAAACCTGCCGAGTCTAAAACATGAGATGGCAACTGTGTTCAACTGATTGTATGACAGGGATAGAAAATGCGATTTAATCAGGGCAATTATGAATAAAATTCCTCGTGAAATTTCTCCCTTTTCCAATTAGAATTTTTTGTTTTCCCTATCACTTGCTATAAGTTGGAATTGTTCCCCGGGAAATATTTCTCGCGGAATTTTATTCATAATTGCCCTCAATAATTCTCGGCTCTGTTAAAAAACGTTTCTAATTAAATATTTACTAGAAATACATTTATCACTTTAAAAATTCTAAAATATCAGTTCATTAAGAATTTTTGTTTGAAAATTTACGAAAAAAAATTAAGTAATAATTTCAGTTGTTTAAGGTTATACACAGAAAAAAATATCATCGAAATGCAACCAACAAAAAAGACTGTTAATATTTAATTTAAAGATTAACAATGATCATTGTTGATATAACAAATTTAAATTTTTGCAGTCAAAATCAATTAATTATTTAATTGATATAACAAAAAAATTTATTGTATTTACAAATCATATTTTTCTGTGTACATACATATATATTCGAAATTTTACCTACTAATCTGAATAGTGCTTTCAAAAGCCAAGCAAAGTCCTAGTAAGCACAATTTACATTCCATTTCATACACACAAACTCATACGGGGGCGTATGATGAATAAATATCACGTTCCTCCATTAAACATAAATTTCATATAAAAATGGTTCTACAAGAAAAGAATGTGTATATATTTTAATATCTTCAATGAGTTACATATATGTATGTAAATTCAAAACTTAAAAAGTTATTTTCAGCAAAACAATCCTTTTTTGAGTTATGCCTCTGTTGCAATAAATATACATATGAATATGAATATTTTTTAACTATGTAATTTCGTTTCGTTATTAAGTTTGTTATTAAAATAATTGATTTTTTTGTGTGATAAGTTGTTACATATTCAGGGCAGTTGTGAATAAAATTCCACGGGAAATTTCTCCCTTTTCCGATTAGAATTTTTTGATTTCCCTATTAATTGCTATTAGTTGAAATTATTCCCCGGGAAAAATTTCTCGCGGAATTTTATTCATAATTGCCCTCATTTTGTTTCTTAATAAAAGAAGATTAGATTAATAAGTAGGTACATATGCGTGTCATTGTTTATTCGAATAAATTTGTTTATTCTTTGTTCGTTCGAACATTCGAACAGAAGTTCAAATTTATTCGTCAAGTCGAACAAAAAAATTAAATTTTATTCGAAAACACAAAAACCGCGGATAATTGACAATAGTAGTACTACATATGTACATATGTAGTCTTCTTTATGGTTTCATTTCGTGTTGCATTCGTTGTAAATATTTGTACAAAAATAAATTCAGCATTCTGCTTAGAAACTAAAAATACTAAGCTGTGGAAAACTGACAAATTTACATAACAAATTTATTATTTTCCCTTTGTTATTTGTCTTCTGATTAAGCAATCAGTCCTACTGTATTCTATATGTATACATACATACATATACATATGTATGTACATATGTACATATATAAAAAAATGCAAGTTTATAATTTTTATTATTTTTTCTTAGACAAATTTCGTTCTCTTCGGGCTATAGTGCGCTTTTTTAAAACAAACATGAAAATCAGAATGAACTTATTAAAAATATATACATGTATATACATTCATTCATACCTACATACTATGTACTTACATACATACATATGTATGTACATATATACAAACATTCAACAAGAAAAAAAGAAAGAAACAATTTATGTTTTTTGTTAGTATACAGAAGTTAAGTATATTCAACATATTCAGCAAATACCTCAAAACAGTATGATGAAAAACTGTGTATCCTACTAAGGAGCGCTGCATGGCAACAGACTTGAAGCTATATGTACATAAATTCAATAAAGTAGGCCTACCCAACTACGAGTGACTACCCAAACAACTGAATAATAATGCAAGCAAAGGCTGATAAAAAGAGAAATCAAATAAAAAATGAGAGAATAGAAAATGAATGGAAATACTGACGATGGAGGAAAGTCCCTTGTACAAGATGAAAGGATGCAATGGTTCATATTATTGTTTATAAAATATTTACTACCTTATCTTTTCTTCCCCAATATCGATAACACAAGCAAACGGATGATAGCTGGCGGTAATTTTAGCGATTTTTAAAATGATGAGAGGAAGAGTTTTTTGGGAAAACAATAAATAGTTACATACATATGTACCTACAGATAGTCAGGACGGTATCAGAAGTACGAAACATATATGTATTATCATGTTTATCTTTTCATATGGTTAGTTGGTTCACGTGGCTACCCGCTTCACGCTGGCATTCACGTAAAATCTCGATGGTTTCTTTTTGAGAGACCACTCACTCCACTTATCGGTGTCAGCCTATGTAGAACCGTGGTACTAAATGCAACCCGTCGCATTTAGATACCTGATAAGGTCACTCAATCTAATCTCGGATAACTCTAGAAGTCGTCTAGTACATGACTGCACAAGAATTTGTGTCACGAGACCTACAAAGCTGGACATTCGCAAAGAAAGATAACCCCTGTCTCTTCTTAGCTTTCTTCACGACAATTTCGGCAGAACTCATTATAGGACAGGTCTATCCTACTAGAATATCTGAGTAACCCATTACGATTGCGACGATCCTCGAGATTTCCCTACGGTTTCTATTTGTTAATTATATTCAGCGGCCATCATTCCAGCACTACCACATTATCTGAGCAAGCTTGCACGTGTCTATACTGCGCCATCTGTATACAGCCTTATAGAGATAATGCTTGAAAATGCAGTTTCTAATAGTGCTAAAGCACAACCAGCTCTAGCAAGCTCGTCCACCCTTTTGATATCTGGGAAGTTGTTATGTTTAGATACTACATTCTTACACTTCCCAACTAGAATAGAGAAAGTGGTATGTGATCTTAAGGATAGAAGTGCTACCTGGCTTTCGACATAGATACCGATTTTGCCCTATATCTTCATGTCAATCAGCACAATGGGCGCTTTCTTTGCACCCAAAATTTCAGTCTGATATATAATGGCTTCTTAAGGTAGACGAAAGCAACATTCTATCTTAAGAGTCCAGAGCGGACACTGCAGACCACTCTTGATCCATCAGTGGATATAAACTGTATATAAACAAATTTATTAAAAAGGGATAAAGCACCAATTTTCCCATCATTGTATTTTATTTTTATGTGCCTTAAGCAGCCCATCCACTTGCAATTAAATTGTGCAATTTTTCTTATTGTACAATAATAACGCCAACGTGTATGCCATATTCGAAGGTGGCACAATATATTGGCAAATATCAAAAGACTTTGGATTTTTATTGTACTATCAAGACAATTGTGTAATGTTGGTGGCAACATTGTTCACTTTTTCACGGTCAGGAATATTGGGCAATATTTTCTTTAAAAATATTGTGCCATTTATTGCATAGTATAAAGGTCAAAACGACAATAATATGTACAACAACATATGCAATAATATTGTATAATGGATGGGCCGCTTTAGAAGAGCCCCACACATTTAAACTGTGTGTGTTTTCGCAGCTGCTACTTTTTTAATCATTCTTTAGTGTTTTCGTAAATAAAACATTATGTAATTTGAAAACCTTATAAAGGGTCGCCATTGACTGTAACGGCCACTCCTTGCTCAATGGCCCAATTATGCCTCTGGACCAAAATCCGCACCAAACAGTGACTCGTTTTGGGTGCGTCGGCTTTTCAATGTATGCGTGCGGGTTTTCTGTGCCCCAAATGCGACAATTTTGCTTGTTTACATACCCGCCAAGTTCAAAATGAGCTTCATCTGAAAAGGTGATTTTTTTTTGGCAAAATCGGCATCTTCTGTAAGTTGATCGCAGGCCCAATTAGCGAAGCGAAAACGCATTGGATGGTCAGTAGGCTCGTTCAGCGGAAGGATAAAACTAATTATCTGTCAAATCAGACATGACCTAAGTGCTAATTCACACGGTGAAATTTATGACGTCTATTTTCTTAATTCTCTTTTGAAGTTGCTACCAAAAATTCCTTGCATTCATACGATGTTTTTTTTTTGGACGTCTAATTTTACTTCTCTCCACTCATATAGCCAATAAGCTAGAAGAGTAACAATAAAAAATAATAATAAGATAGAAGAGTAACATTGAAACGAAAAAAAACCATGGAAAACAGAAATCGAGTAATTTTTTCTACCCCTCTTTCTTCTCTACCCCGTTCGCTAACAAACAAAAAGTGACGTCGAAAAATAGACTTCACAAAAGTCTTCGTGTGAATTAGGTGTAAGTTTTACCATTCACGAAATAAGCACTAGTTGAAAAAAACGTTAGATGGCGGACCCTTTAGAAAAGCTAGGCAAATTGTTGCTTTTCTATACCTTTTGCAGACGACAAGACATTGTCGCAGTAATCTTAAATACCGATATTGAAAACTCATTTCCCATCTCTGACTCAAACTCAGCATTAGTTGTTGTATGACCACTGAGAAATGACCTGAACAAAAACAGCAGGTTGGCATCATTGCAAAGTAATAAATACATACAATCGATAATGCAATACAAAAAAAAAGAGTTGAAATTGAAGAATTGTAATTTTCCCATTCCTTTATTTATGCATATTTTTTTATTTTTCCACTTCTCATCACTTTTCATCTTATCAATTTTTTTTTGTGTAAAAAAAATACAAAAAAATATTTTAGTTGTCAAGAAGAAACAATCTTTGAAATATTCAAAACAATTAATGACATTGCACTGCATTTGAAAGGATAAGTTGAATGAGCAGGGTGGGAAAGAGACGGAAAGTTAGTCAGATGTGTGGGTACATACATATATACTAGTCTCCTGCACAAGATATCTTATTAGAACTTTTAAGACATGAGGGATTTTTCAAATGCTTTACTACAGCGAAATCTTATAAAACAAACGTTAACAACATTGTTTGCAAGAAATTTTATTGAGTATTGTAGGTATAGGAGCAAAGAAGAAAACACTTCGTGACGGAAGAATTTGTGATACTAGTAACAGATCGTAACAAAACTCCCAGGAATAACATAACTATGACACAAAAAATAAATTAAATAGTTAGTTTTTATTAAAAAAAATTAAATTTAATTCATTGTTTTAAATTCATTTGTTAGACTAGCACAGTGCGTAGACAAAAATTAAATAAGCTTACATATGAACGTAGTCCATATAATGGCGAAACTATTTTTTAAATTTCTTCCCAAGTGTCCTCAAACTCCAAAAATTATGGTTTTATAGAGAGCTTATTCCTAAACTGTATGTATGCATTAGTGATGTGTATTCGAATTCCAAAACATTCGGCCGTTTCTAGATATTCTTATTCGTTTAAAAAAATGTATAAAGAAATTCATGAATCCAAAACGAAATTTAAATGAATGGCAAATACTAGTTTGTAACAATTAAAAAAAAATCTATTTCTATGTTTTTGCTATGCATTTTTTGTCAAATAATCTGCTATAGTTTTTCGTATTGATGACTGAGCAGTATTTCAAACAACAAGACGAGAATTGGCATTAGCCTTGCGGTCGCTTTCACTAGTTTCTATAAGTGAAGTCGTCGGGTATTTCAGAGAGCTTAAAGATGACTCCGTTTGGCCATCTTCAAATCAATCTAAAATGTGCGTGAAACAAAAAAAATTATATCTAGGATCAATAAAGGTTGCCATGGTGAATTACATTCTACAACATTACATTTTCAATAGATATTTGCCCATTAAAAAAATATACCTTAAAAATACCTTAAAATTAGAGGGGCACACAATCTAGTTCCTAGACGCATTTCACTGTTGTTTTCATATTTTTTTAAGTTCTGTTGCATAAAAAATTAAAATAATATCCTTATGAAAATACGTCTATGTATGCAAGTTTCCATTAACACATCTCTCAAAACTTAAGCATTGTAGCCTCAAGTTGACTAACAAAAATGTTAAAACTAAATAATTTGATATTCTCATGTACATATATGGAAGAATATATTTTTTGAAAGGACACTTTTTTGTCCATGAGAATTGCAAGAAACCTTTTCCTAAACTTCTGCAAATACCATTTCCTTCTATGTATTTGCTGGATTTAATTTTAATATACATATGTTGCAGTTTAATATAAAAAGAAGTTTTTATGTACATACATATATTAAGAATATTTAAGAATGTAAATGGCTAAAGAAAGATGAGGAATTCAGAACCAGTTCAATTCAGTTTGACTACAACTTATTTAATTTATTATAAAAACTTTGTATACTTTTCAAATGTTATTTAGCAACTATTAAATTTTTGGATAGTTTTCATAAACTTTAAGGTACGTTTTAAATCTTCGAATTCGCGAATATCAAAAGTTGACTTTCGGCAGATGTATGTAGTATACATACTCGTACATAATATATGCAGGCAACACGTATGATTAAGTAAATAAATAAATGAGAAAAACATACGTATTTTTGTACAAAATTAGTAATTTTTTCTGTTACGTAACATTTTCAAGACCACCTCCCCCACCACAGTAACAAATCGTAACAAAACTCGAACCCCTCCCCTCTAGAGCGTTACGTAATATATGGACAGCCCCTTACTATCTACATATTACACACACACTGAAACATACAATATGAAAAATAACAAGCATACACTAATCAACTGGGGCCTAATTCCCGCATTCGATTGCGAGCGAGTTATTACTCGAATGTGCGAGCTTTTTAACTTTTGGGATTTTCGCATTCGGTTTCGAGTAACACATATCGAAATTTCTAATGACAGCATTCGTTCGTGTTTTTACTCGCAAGCAAAATCGCATTCGAAATCATGTTTAACATAGAAAAAGCGATGAAAAAGAAAATGTATGTTCAATATTAGACTTATTTATTTATAAATGAATGAATGCGCAAATGTACTTATTAAAAAATACTTATTAAAGAATTTCTTGTTGACTTTAAATATAACAAAACACACCGACTTGGCAAATAATATTTTGCCTAAGAGTTGTCGGGGAAAATAAAAAAAATCAACCAACTCTGGGAGCATCTAAATAACAAATTAACTGCTTCTGGTAAACCAATAAAAGAATCGAAAATGTAGCTAGTGCTCTATTCTCTAGCTTTACACTAATTTATTATTATTAAGTTATTACTTAAATTAAAATGAAAATAACATTTATGTATATTCATTTCTTTTTTCTGCATATACGTTTGTATGTACGTACATACATATGTTTTTGCACACATAGTACATATATACAAACATATGCTTTTGCTCACAATTTATTCAGTGTTGTGAAATGAATTTATATATAAATATATTTGCCTTTTTCCAACACTAAAACAAAAACTCGATTCGCTTGGTAGCGAGTGACATCATCGGAAAATTTCTTGCCATCGAAATTAATTTCGATTTCGAAATGCAATTCCGATCACGAGTGCAGGAATTAGGCCCCAGTACTTCTTTTGAGTGTTTGTTACAAGCAAGCTGTCTTGCGACATCGCTTGTTGCAACTGATATACACATACACCAATACATTCATCGTGCTTCGCTTATAGTACGACAGCATTTATTATTGGTTTAGTAACTATAATACATGCGACGTGAATACATTTAAAAATCATGACGTTTTTACATTTCAAGACTGTTTACGCAGCTCTCTAATATATACATAGATGCATATGCATTTAAGTACAGCTACTCACACGTAAAGTGGGACACAAGGAAAATTGTGATATTGCTATGTTTGGAACCCAAATTTTAAATATTCTTCCATTATATATTTTTTATTTCATTAAAGAAATCCTTATCCTTACTAATATAGATATGAACCGGTTTTTATGTATTTTTAAGCAGGTTAACGCGAGCGGAGCCGCGGGTAAAATCTAGTATAAAATAAAACCAAAAAAAAAAAATTCAACCAATTCAATAAGAACAATATTTATATAAAATAAAACTAGGCATTTTATATTTCAACTGCTTAAAGCGAACTCACACTCAACGTGGGACACTATAATTTCCATTTACATTTGAGGGTCGGACACACCCCCTAAAACACAACTTATCGGTATGAAATTTTTTTCTTATTTTTTTACATAAAACTGATCCGATTTGGGGGGTCTCACCCCTAGAAGAAATAAAAAAAATAAAATAGCTGCCACCCTAATGTACATACATATCACACATTTACTCAAACAACGTCATAACTAAAAAAAAAAAACTAGTTCGCCAGAAAACGAGTTTAAAGTTTTCAATTTACACACAATTTAATGGAGGAAGAAAATTTTATTTTTCTCTCAAGAGCTGAGTAAACAAGATATTTGTATTAAATTTTTACATAAGGACATGGGAACTAATTCTGCATCATTAACGCAATAAATCCAGTTTTTGACTTATGACTTTCTTTGAGTAAATGAGCGAAATGTATTATGCAGTAGGTATTAATTGTTGATTGATAAAAATGTTAGTAAGTTATTTTTAGTTTTAACACTTGTATTCATCCTTTTGGTTATCAGCACTCAATTATACTATAAATATGTAATATTTATTATTAAACTATAGAGTAGATTATTACTATTACCGGGAACAAAAGTTCAAGTGAAATGTGTTCCCTTTCCCTAAAATTGTGATCGCCAATTTGTGCGTTGTTGTTGTGCCATTGTACTACATATTTTCTGCTGTTGGAAAACGTGCTGTTCGTCCAGTTGGCGACATTCGGTTTGATGGTGTGGACCATTTTACTGTTTTTGTAGATACAAAATCCAATAAATGGTGAAAATATTGCAAAAAATCTGACACCCAAATCCCTGATTACAAATGCAAATTATTTCTGAGAGCATCACAATTAAACAATATGTATTTTAACTTAATTTCATCTTCAATCTTAATAAAACTTTTTATAAATTAAACTTTTGCAAATCGGCAAGACCGTCTACAGACAGTCTTTACTAAATATTATTTACCTGGCGTCCGTTCCTAATGTTTTTTCATCTGTAAATTAAAACTTGCAGCTCTTCTGACTATATTATTATAAGTTTCATCTGATCATTTTTACGATATGGCCAGTTAGAGGGTTAACATTGATTTAAAATTAAAGTGTGTATGTTGATTAATTTTATTTTATTCTAATGTATTTAATTAATTGTTAAAATTCTTGTTTCTTTTTTTTCAATTGAAATAAATGTTATTTTTTTATTCACAAAAAACTTGAACCTATTTTACTATAAAACACACTTTTTCGACCATTTTTTCTTAAATACACTTTTTATGATACTTTTTCAAAATTTACAACGGCAACCCTGACTACAGCGAAATATTCTAAAACAAACGCAAAACAACACTGTTGACAAGACAAACATTTGAAACAAATGTTTTGCCTTAAAAGGTCTTATAAATGGTCTTGTGCAGTACTTTAGTATGTATGTAGGTACATACTAAATATTCGTATTCGTATTCGTATTCGAATTGCCGAATATTTGGCCATTTTTAATGCGAATACGAAACATTCGTATTCGTCAAATTCAGGCGAATACGAACACGAATATTTTTCCAAAAAAATTAAATAGATAAATGCATAAATCCTAAACTAAATTTAAATAAATGGATAAAAATATTAGTTTGTACGAATCCATTAAATTTTTATAGAAGTTTGTGCTTTGTATCATTTTCAAATATTATTAATTGAGGATCATTAAAATTTTGGGTAGTTTTTATTAACTTTAAAGTACGCCAACAGGAGTATGAAGTTCTTTTTCATAACAATTTTTTTAATATTTCATATTGCAGGCGTAAATAGAGCCCTAATTTAATGTCTATAAATTTCACATGAAATATTCGTATTCGTATTCGCGTATATCATTTCAAATATTCGTATTCGCATTCGTATTCGCGAATATCAAAAATTTATATTTGTTACATCACTAGTAGGTATATACATATGTACTTATTGTACCCAGTTGACCAAGACTTTCGTTATTGATATCGATTTCGAATATATCGAGAGAGACACTCAAAAATGAATCGAAAAAAGTTCACCTTTCGCTCAAATTTTGTCCCAAAAAACATTCGATCTCGAAATTTCGCTAGCAATATCAAAAGTTAGAGAATATCGAAGTAATTTCGATATCGGAAAAAGGCAACAGAACAAGTAAAGAAGTAATCTTGTTTTTTTATTTATTTATTTTAACTTACTTTATTTATTTTTTAATACCTTAACTTAACGCTGCAGGATTTGAACATGGTACTTCGATTTTAACAGACTAGCACACATCCACTAGCCTATCGTGACAAATTCTTTTTCAGTTCCATTATTACACATACATAAGTATGTGTTCTTATTTTATTTTTTAACTTACAGTGCTGTCATGTATCGAACTTGTTACATCTAGAGTAACACACATTCACACACATTCGAAAAACTATCGAGAGAAGTTCGAAGCTCGAAGTTTTAGGGAACATTCGAAGTTTCTTAGATTTGCGAACAAATATCGAAGAATTTTGTTTCGAAATTTCTTCGCTTTAGTAAGCATTCGTTTTTATCGAATCTCAGGTCAAGTGAGTATGTATTTACAATATATAAATAAAACAATCAATGATTTGAATTAATTTTAATTTATTTGGCTGAAAATATTTTTTTTCAAGCGCTTGTTCAAGTTCTTCATGACTCATTACTTGAATGGTAGTCATTAATTAAAAATATTAATTAATGCATTTGCAAATGAAAGGAAAACTAGCTTAGGTTTGTTTAAACTTTAAAGCATTGAAAATTTAAATTTATTATTGTTCTCTTGTGTATGGACGTTTGTGTGTGTGCGTTTGTGCATAACAAAAATAGTTTTTAATAATTTTCATTTCCTAGTTTTTAACAAACGAAATTCATTCTAACGCTTTACATACTACATAAATTAAATTCAAATTAATTACATATTTGGTGGAAATGTTAAAACATTAAAAAAAAACATATTTTAAATCTAGGTATAAGTAGAAACAATCATTTTAAAATCTTAACCCTGCCTGAGGCCCCTTGCTTCTATCTTTTAACTCAATTGAATTTTATTTAATATTAATTTGAAGTGTGTAAATATTTTAATAACTGAAAAATTAAGAATGCAACAAACACTGAATTTAAATACAAACATGCATACGTAGTAGAGATGCCAGTATATTTTTCAATACATATTTTTTTAACAAATTTAAATGTTGAATACAATGACTCGTAAGATTTCTTGATTTCAAGCGACAAACGTTTGAAAGTGATTTGAAAATCTGTTGGAAAAATAACCTTCTCAACAAAAAGGGGAAACTACATATTTTCACCTCACTTTCATACGTTATTCTCAAATGCTTTTCATCTTAATTCGAAGGTTTGATTTCATGTTTGCTGGGTTGTTGTCGCCAACACCTGATTGGCTGTTCTGCTACCGACATTGTGAAAGCACAAAACTCTTTTTTTATCACAGCTCGCACATTAAACTCATTGACTTAAAAATTAGCTTAATAGATTAATTTATGAAAATATTTTACGAAAAAAAAAACATTTTCTCTTTAAATTTATAGTTAGATTTGTACATATATTACAATGCCGAAATCGCGGAGTTTAAAAAAGCAATACAGTTTGGCATCCCTAATATGTACATACATACATATGTATTATTGCATGTACAAAACGCTCAATTACTTCAACAACGCCATAACTCAAAAAAATTCGATTTCTGAGTTAATAATTCATATTGTGTAAAAATTCCACACAAATAACTAGTATACTCAAAAGTAAAATTTTCTTTTTCCCTTAAGTTGTGTGTAAATTGAGAAAACTCGCTTTCTGTAAGACTAGTACCTGGATTCAGTAACTTTTATTACGATAATCGTATCGCTATAATAAATATAACGAAAATTTACCGACTTTGCTATTCAGTAACATATTTTAACGATATTCGCTGTCGGTTGGAGGAAAATAAAGTCACAAGCTTAAATTCATTGAGTTTTTCTTTATCATTCTTTTATCTTTTCGCTTATTTTTACATTTTCTATACAGAGATACCACATAATATTGAATTAAATGGCGATTAAGACAATGTTTGAGACTATCGTAAAAAAGAAATTACGGAATCACATTATCGTTACCACAAACGAATAAATGTGTCGATAAATATTACGATTTTCGGTTCGCAAAAAGTTACAGAATTCAGCTACAGGTATAGTTGTTTTGAGTTATGTCGTTGTTGAAGTAAATGTGCGATATGTATCTATGGAACAAAGTTGTGTAGGTTGGTTGTTGTTGTTTCCGTGCGTGGGTTTATATCGTCGTAGTAAACGTTTTTTTTTTTACTACAGCCTATGGCCTTTAACTAGAGACGCTATAATTGAGGTTAAACGAAAATATTACAATTTACGAGTTCAATTGTTTTCTTTGTGTCTATTCAAAACAGCATAATTTAAGACAAATAGCTTATCTGAGCTGATTTGTTTTTCTTTTTTTTTAGCATCGAACATCGAAGTTCGAACAATTCAATACAAAATATAAATAGCAACACTAACAAAATCCGTAATTGGTTAAAATATGTTCGATTTGAAATGATCGATTCAAAATTAGTTATGATGTGATGAGACTTGAAAAATGGTATGTCAAGAATATTAACAACTGCTGCTTCCCTAGTAACTCCACCACCCATAGCTACAGATTAAATAGCATGTGTAAGCATACAAACGATCACTGAAAACGATCGAACGATTTTCGTCTTTTTAAAGAATGAATATGAAAGAGCAGATAGGATTTAAAGTTTGACAGAGGCTTAAAAAAAGCTTACATATGTATGTATATCAGAACTGTAATTTGTGGAAAATGGGTTCCTAAGGCAAAAAGTGGTAATAAGACTGTATCTTAAAAACCATCCAATCTAATACAAAAATCGTCATATACAACATGTCATTTTTCGCTATAACAAAATCATTATATCTGTCCACTTTTTCAGACTGTACAAGTTTTATAAATACATATCACAATTAGGGTTTCTAATTTCCCGGAATTTTCCCATTTCCGGGAAACGAGAAATAAAATGTCTAATTCCCGGTATTACCGGGTGATAAGTGATAAGAATCAAACAAGATCAAGACAAAAATACAAGTTGTTTTTAATCAAAATACAAAGAATAAAAGCAAATTCTTATATGTTCCTTTTTCAAATTGTATAAATCACATCACCAAAGTGGAATTTATGGGAACAAAAACAGAATTTTAAAAACGTCACATTGGAAAGTGGTTACATCTAAAATAAAATCAGTGAAGTGCGACTTGACCCGCGCACCAAGAGTTCCGTACCGGACACTAGATATGTAATTCAATACGAACTTTAGCCTATATAATAAATAGTTTTGGGTTTTTTCGGTTTTGAGCGTTTTTTTAGTGTTGGCGTTTTATGCGTTTTTTCGGTTTTTGGCGCTTTTTTAGTTTTGGCACTTTTCCCCCCATTTTGTCGATTTTTTCGGTTTTTGGCGTTTTTTCATTTTGGCGATTTTTTTCATATAGGCGATTTTTTAGTTTTGGCGTTTTTTTTCGCGTTTTAGTGATTTTATTCGGTTTTTTGCGTTTTTCCAATTTGGCGATTTTTTAATTTTGGCGATTTTTTTTCATTTAGGCGATTTTTTAGTTTTGGCACCTTTTTCGCATTTTGACGATTTTCCCCGTTTTTGGCGTTTTTAAAACTTGGCGATTTTTTTCATTATGGCAATTTTTTTTTCATTTGGGTGATTCTTTTTAGTTTTGGCGATTTTTTTTGTTTTTGACCTTTTTTTCATTTTGGCGATTTTTTCGTTTTGTCGATTTTTTCGGTTTTGCCGATTTATTTTAGTGTTAGAATTTTTTTTAATTTGATGCTTTTTTTCGTTTTAGCGATTTTTTTTTTTGGTTTGACGATTTTATAATTTTTGGATTTTTTAGTTTTACCGTTTTTTAAAATTTCAATAGTTTGCCTCTTACGGTTTCCAAGATATAGCAAGTTGTCAAAATTACATAGTCAAAATTGCATTAACTGATGGACCACCCTTTAATTAAAATTTTTTTTAATTTTAGTGTTAATTGTTGTAGTCTATATAAAAATACACTAATTTTATAAATTTCAAGTTTCAATATATGTACATAATATGTATGTACATACAATTGTATGTATATTACATGGGATTTTAACATATTTCGTTGCTCGTTTTGGAACACCCTTTAATTTTTAATTCTCTCGGCCAAGGTTCTACACACTATGTCCAAATTTCAGGTCCGTAGCTCTTACGGTTCCTGACGTGTGACGGACAGACGGCCAGACGGACAATAGACGGATATTTCATAGGAGAAGGAAAAAACTAAAGAAAAACTAAAGCATTTACATACATGCAGAAATAATTATTTTAGTGGCCATAAGTCCTTGAGTTTTAACTGTAACGTACTAAGAAGATGCAATTCATGAATCAAAGAATACAAGATTACGCATTGCGCATGTTTGTTAACCTGAGTGTGCTGGTATTTGGCTGGTGTGACGTCAAAATGACGTAGAAATTGAAATGTAAACAAAATTGCCCTATACCAAATACACGTGTTTATGTGATTGTGTTTATGTTTATCGGCTAATGTGACGTACATGCGCAGAAAAAGAATTTTTTCAAAATCTGAATGCGTAATCATGTTTTCTTTGATTCATGGATGCAATTATGCGTTGTCTCCCAGAAAACATTAAAAACGCGATTTCGAAAAAAATTGAGATACGCCTTTTTTATATTAAGCCATCGGTATGTACATATCGATGGCTTAATATAAAAAAGGCCTAACTCGAATTTTCTATATTTTACAAGAGAAGCAAAAAACTGAAGAAAAAATAAAGCATTTACATGCAGAAATAGTTTTTTAAGTTGTCATAAGTCCTTGATTTTGAACTGTAACGTACTAAGATCTTCAAGGAGGATGCAATTATACGTTGTCGCCCAGAAAACATTAAAAACGCGATTTCGAAAAAAATTGAGTTAGGCCCTTTTTCTATTAAGCCATCGATATACATATGTACATAAAAATAATAATTTCTATTTTTATGTAACAATATAAAGAAGAAAAATTAAAATAAAAAAAAATAAAATAGAATTTCCCGAAAATTCCCAGATGATATTTCCGGATTTGTTTAAAAAAAAATCCGGGTATTTTCCGCGTAGAAACTCTAATCACACACAATTCGTTTAATAGCTTTTCAGATTACGTTTTGGTTGACATGAGAACGTTTTTAATAATTAATTGTTTTCTTTTTGATTCTCCTCCCTCTGTGCGTATTTTAAATGCAATAAATATGGATGGTATGTACATATGTATGTAAGAATGTGCATAAATATAAATAATCGTTATACACGCAATAAAAATTTAAAAAATTGGACAAATATGCGAAAGTTATAATGTCACGTACTTAGTGCGGTATTGTTATTTTTCTTTCTATTGTTTCAATGTTGCCTTTTTTATTTTCTATATTTATTTTTTATACATTTACTATTTATATACATATTTACATATATGCACATATGTATAAATGTTTTCATTTCTTTTTTTATTCCTAAACAAAACATATCTACAGTAGAAAAGTGAAAAGCGGCGATGATAAATAGAATGACTTACATTAAAGGCAATCGATTATTCAATACTTACCAAAAAAAAACCCACAAAACAGTTGTAATATTTGAACTTTAAAAAAGTTTAGTTGCAGGATAATATTATAAAAAAACTGAAACTTCAAGCTAAGCTATAGTCTATAAACATTAGTGGATATATAAAATCGATTTGAATTTCTTACGATACATAAGTGAGCTTTTCTTTCGAATGTGGCAAATTTGCTTCTGGTCCGTTGTCAGTTCTAAAGTTATGAGATACATATTTACATACATACATAATTCCATACGGACATCAATGCGTAAATAGTAAGAATTAGGGCATTCAATCGGTTAATCGTTAATTGGTTAACCGTTTAATTCCACAGTCTATTAATTTAAAATTTTCATTTAAACCGGTTAATTTCGGTCGATTAACCGATTAACCGTTTAAGCAAATTTTAATATTTCTTGTAGTATTTCAATATATTTTTTATGAAAAAAATAATTATTTCTTCTCATAAACAAAATGTATGTACATACTAGTGATGTAACGAATGTCAATTTTTGATATTCGCGAATACGAATACGAATATTTGAAACGATATTCGCGAAAACGAATACGAATACTAATATTATATGCAATATGATATATTAAAAAATTGTTATGTTGGCGTAGTTTAAAGTTAATAAAAAGTACCCAAAATTTTAATGATCGTCATTAAATAATATTTGAAAATGATACAAAGCAAATTTCTATAAAAAATTAATGTATTTGTACAAACTAAAATTTTTAGTAATTTATTTAAATTTCGTTTAGGATTTATGCATTTATTTATTTAATCAGGGCTATCATGAATAAAATTCCGCGTGAAATTTCTCCCTTTTCCAATTAGAATTTTTTGTTTTCCCTATTACTTGCTATTAATTGGAATTGTTCCCCGGGAAAAATTTCACGCGGAATTTTATTCATGATAGCCCTGAATTTCTTTGGAAAAATATTCGTATTCGTATTCGCCTGAAAATGGCCGAATATTCGACAATTCGAATACGAATATTCGTACATCACTAGTACATACATACATATCGCTGTTAACAAGTAGAAAGGCCCTATCTCGTATTTTCACGAAATTGAGTTTTTCAGTAATTCCAATACATTTCACACAAATACACCTCGTCACAAAAATTTATTGCAATAGCTTAAAAAATAACGCTTTTGCCAGCAGTTGTAGCAGTTGTAAAATCAGTTTTACCGTTTATTTTTGTTTTTACTTTCTCCAAAATGAACCGATTAAACCAAAACCTCGATTAACTAATCGACCAATTAACCCATTAAAACAAAAACCTGATTAATTAAATACCCTAGTTAGAATCGACTCGCATTGTGTTGAAAACTGGATATTCGAAAATTGGTCTAAGATCAGTAACATCCTATAGCAGGAAGTTAGAGGAAAAAATTTAACATTGGTTCAGAGCAAATTTTTTTCTGATTCATTTGATCATAAGCCCTGCAAACGTTGTCTTAGCCCCGATGAATTATTTTTTTACCCTGTGTGTTTTGCTTAGGCTGATCTATTTATGATTAAAAATTCATCAAAATTGGTGAGATATTTTCGAAGATGCAGTAATTCTCCCTAAGTCGAGCAGTCAGATAGACTGGAGGCAGAATAAAGGGAGAACAACATGCTCACGTTACAATGGCTTTATTTATTTTTTTTTAGTACGGAAACTATTACTTTAATAGATCTCTTCTACGATAATTAATATTTTCGGAGTATAGAGGTGTTAGCGCCCCTGTACCCTTCCCTAAGCACTTTAGTGGGGGGACCTTACATAGCATATGTCCGTTAGGAGGTTCCATTCTTCATTTTGTTGGAAAAATTTTTAAAATTGGACCTGCAGTTCCGAAGATTTCCTCTTACAGACATATACACATATAAATAGAAACACAAGCTTTTCAATTTTATAATATTAATATAGTATTATAGATTTTTATTATTCAAAATATTTTCAAACGTTTATCGTGTGATTTAAAATCATCATTAATTTCAAATCAAGCATTAATATTTCCTACGTGCCTACGTTTTTATTTTTAATAATTTCGAAAGAATAAAAAAAATTCTCTTTCGAAGGTGGAATGTAGTAGCCCAATGTCTATTAAAGTTATTCCATTATTACGTAACACATATGCAAATGTATGTATGTATGTATGTAAAACTTTAACAACAAAAAGAGTATAAAATGTATCAAATATCTTTAATATTTTAATGCAACTCTCCACATCACACTCATTGATAAGCATATAAATATGTACAATGTACATACATACATATGTATATGCTCACTCATTGATAGTGTGATGTGGAGAATTGCATTAAAATATTAAAGATATTTGTTACATTTTATACTCTTTTTGTTGTTAAAGTTTTAAGGTTCAATCAGACGTGACATAACGATAACCATACAAAACAGCTGTTCCAAACTGAGGTACGCCACAGGAGGAGTTTTGTCACTTCTATTGTGGTTTTTGGCAATTAACGCAATTCTTTCGTTTTGACAGGAGCGGACGGAAGATAGTTGCATATGCCGATGACTTGGCTTTACTGGTAACGGGAAAGTTTCTTCCCACTATCAGTGAAGTTATGCAGTCGGTGTTGGCCGATCTATCCTCCTTTACCAGCAGTAAAGGACTGGGAGTCAACCCAGAGAAAACCGAGCTAGTCCTATTTACCAGGAGATGCAAAGTAGAAAGGAACTGGGGTTTGTAACCGAAGGTAGTAAACAGGATTTACACATCGGTTGTCAGACTGGTTATTTCCTATGGTTGTGTGGTATGGTGGGGGAGGTATTGAGGAAGGAAAGTCACAGGAGATTACTAGCTAAGGCTCAGAGATGTGCCTCGATGGGCGTCACAGGTGCTCAGAGGAGCACACCTCACGCTGCATTGGACGTCATTCTTCATCTACTTCCTATAGAGGACTTTGTGGTGGGAACGGCGACTCGTAGAAACAGGTTTGGGGAGGACAGGAATAACAGGTCACACATCAATCTTAAATGAGATCGGTTTTGGCGATCAGGGATCCGTAACCCCTAGGTTTACGGACTATAAGGTCGCTGAAATCGATTTCAGTAGAACACCATCAATGGTGATTCCGGATAGGAACTATTGGGTCAAATCCGATAGGCTATATGAGGGTAATGCAGTCTTTACAGACGGATAAAAAATTAGGGAAGGCACAGGGGCTGGTGTGTATATCTTGGGAACGAACATTCGTAGTTCTATCAGACTGCCATATGAATCCAGCGTTTTCTAGGCTGAGATCTTGGCGATCCTCAGGGCCACAGAGCTGGTTGCCAGGAATGTAGCTGAAGGTGAGAAGGTAACCGTATACCTCAACAGCCAGGCAGCGCTAAAAGCTTTGAAGGGACACAATGTTAAATCGAAACTTGTTAGTGACTGTAGGAAAGCCCTCAACTTGCTTATGGATAAAAAAAAATAGTGTCAACTACTTTGGGTTCCTGGCCACAGCAGTGTTGAGGGACATGAAATTGCTATAAAGAACTCAGCAATTGGGTAGAAAGCAGGACCAACAGTTCATTGCGAAGTAGGGAGGATTGTAGTCTCGAGGGGGTTTTGAGCAAAACTTTACTCAGGAAGACCCAAACTGCTACTGGAGATGAATAGGAAGGCGATGCGAATCATGACAGGTCACTGCTCGGTCAAAACAAGAAGCAGCATTTGGGAGACTGGCACTCCAGATTTTTGTATGATGTGCGGGGATGAAGAGGAACCAGAAACCATTGAACATATTATCTGTCACTGCCCGAAGCTGTAACGTCAACGAAAGCATTACTGACATCGGGAAGTGTAAAGTAGAGAACATCAGGGGCTTCATCATGGGAATTCGGTAGCTCAATGACGGATAATAGGGTCACTTCTGGCTACAACTCGCCATAACGCCAATTGAATTTTGGTTTGGTTATGGCTATGGCACGTCTAATTTAAGCTTTAAGATTAACCAAAATAAAGTTTAAGAACTTCTCAAAAATAACATCCCACTAAGTTATCAGTCATCTTGACTTAAAATAGTGTTACGTAATACATATGTGAAGGGATCCTAAACAAAATATTTTCACTAATAGGGTTTCATTTTATTTTTAAGCAACCTGAGGAAAGAATTATGTAGAAAAGAGTTTTTGAACTTGAAGAAAAGCTTGACCTTATTTTCTCATCTATGTTTTTGTGGGAAGACATAGTATTTCTATTTAATTTATACTGCAATACAAGCTTTTTTGACTAGGAAAACAACAAACTTGAATTCCATTCAAAAAGTTTTGTACTTTATTCATCCTATTGTTTTTGGATTTGTATTTATAATATACGAGTATGTATTTAGTTTGTGTTTTTGCATGCTATAAAATTTTTATTTTTCATAGTACATACAAACATATATGTACATATGTATGTGTATGTTTATTTACAATGTATTTTTACAATAATAAGTAAATTTTATTTAAAAAAAAATATGAAAATGAAAAATAAATTAACAATTGTTATTAAGCTTCAGCAAGCTTAATATAAAGGGTGGGCAAATTTGAGATTAGGAAATAAATTAACTGTCAAATGATGGAAGGTAAAGAACTGAGCTGTCATCCTTTGACATTTATTTAGTAATAATAATTCTTTCTGCCAAAAAAAAAGACTTCAATGCAAAGATCTGATAGAAGATAAGAAGTACGTGAAATATAAAATTAAATTTTAATGGGCGTGCCTCCGCCCATTTATTCAAATGGAGGATTGAATCTATTTTAGAGCTCAAGGTATGCGGTAAGTTTTGTAAAAATCGGTTTAGCAGAACCGCGTGAAATATTATAATAAATTTTAATGGGTGTGACCCCGCTCATTTTTTTAAATGGAGGATTGAATCTATTTTAGAGCTCCAGGTGTTCGGTAAGTTTCATAAAAATCAGTTTAGTTGAATCGCGTGATATATTATAATAACTTGTAATGGGTGTAACCCCGCCCATTTTTTCAAATTGCAAATTGTAATTACAAGAACCAAGTGTTTTATAGGTTTCGCAGCAATCAAATAAGTAGAATATCATAAAATTAAATTTAAAAAATTGTGGGCGTATCCCCGCCCACTTTTTTACAATGGGACCAATAGGAAGCTATACTCTCTCAGACAAAAAAAAAAGAATTTTTACAATCAGTCTAAAATGTATCGAGTTATGAAAAAAAAAAATAGAAACAAATTGTTAACCTGCTCCCTTTTTTTTTTTTGAAGTCGTTTCAAAAGTTGGGAAATTTTAACCATGAAACGCTACACTCTTGAACAAAAAATTTTCATTGTGAAATTTTTGAATTTTAATTTGAAAGACCGCGTTAACGTGAACAAACCACAAACAATTGACGCTCTGAAAGATGAAATTCGGCGCTGCATTGACGAGATAAGCGAAGCTTTGAAGCAAACTGTGATTCAAAATTTTTGTGAAAAGAGCGGAAGTTTGCCGACGAGCTAGAGGTCGACAGATGTGCGATAGCTTTATGTGAGCACCTGCCATTACGGCCTTATATCACGGGTGCCAAAGCACCGGGTGTGGGTTAGACGCCAGACCAACGCCCCCATGCACCCTATTAGAATGAACCTATGGCCCACTCCATAAGGCACATAGGTTGCAATCTTTGAATATAGTTATCCCTGTACTATATTCAATTACCTTGCTGAGGTAATTTGAGCTATCTAAACTCTGCTGCTATGTCCTTGCCCATAGCAGCTTCTGTTGAATGGCAACAGCACCTAGAATAGTGTCTGGCTGACCGCGTCAGACCAATCACTAGCATTGATTTCACACTGGGAAGCCCAGACTATTCTCCCAGCGATTTTGGTAGCAACCACAGCCACCACGATAATTCTCCGGCTTCCACGCTAAGGTGTTGTGTATACACCCATAGCGAGGTCCCCAAGAGAATTCCTCAACCATTGCCGGCACAGCTCAACCACTCATCCGAGATGAACCCATGCCTGTGTCGCCAAATAACCAGTGCCTACTCCACACATACCAAAATCATCCCTTTAACCCCTTGGGGTATACCCCATTGGGGTAGGACGAACTCGGCATTTTAGCAAAGGAAACTGACGACCGCTACATGCACTCAAAACTTCAAAGCAGCTCGGCTGTCGGGCAACCGGCACCCGTGGCACCAGAAGTAGCCTCTGGTTAGACCTCGAAGTTCCACCACAAGGGCTTCACCTCTATCGTCTTTTGAACTCAGGGGCAGTTCTAGGTGACGCTGCACCTAATTGACATCAACAGGACCTGTCTTCCTTTTGTTATAAATATGTGCACATCCTTTGCTCTGTTTATATTCAGAGATTGGGTAGTAACACATAAGTTCTATGGGTAATGTACCAAAGGTACGTCAATGGAAAATGCCACATCACCCCAGCTGGGTCCCCGGGGTTGCCACACCCGTAGTCCATAACAGACTCCCCTGGGGGGCTAGAGGTCGACATTTGCCCGACATCATATTCCATTATTAATTCTACTTTACATTGGTATCAATAAAACTGAATTTGTGAAGAAAGTTTGTTTTAAAGCCAATTTACTTCCTAGTGTTAAATTTGCCCACTTTTTATTAAATATAAAATTATATTTCAACATATTAATATGTGTTATTATTATTACTATTTTCTATTAAAAATTATTATGAAGAAAATATATGATTTTAAGTATATGCATTTTGAATTTTTATCTTTTTTTACAGGGGTTGCTATTTGTGTAAAAAAAAATTTTATTGCTCAGACAAGGAAAAGAATTTCATATACATATTAAGAAACCGTTCCATTTTCCTTCTTTTGCCACTTTTTTTATAGAAAGATACGGGCCACACAGTTGATCTAATACAGTGCATCGTTTCTCTAGTAAATGTGAGAACTTTTCGAGTAGAAAAAAAATTTTATCGACTTTTCAGACACATACTCATAAAAAATTTGATATATTTTTTAAAAGTGTACGAATGTCGCACACGTCGCCTGGGAATTGCTCATATGGAACAAAATAGGTTCCTAGGTAATATTAATTAAATGTTGTATAGCACAAAGTCGTTGTGTCGTATCTCAAAAACTATAAATGATAACAGCAAACTGATTACACAAATCGACAGATCTCGAAAAGTTTGCCTAAAACCTGCCTTATCTCATATTTTTCAATTTTGCGTTATAGAACAAAATAATTTACGAACGACGATTAGTCATTAAACATATAAAATTTCACAATTGAGTTTTTTTACTACCTCTTTTCTGTAACTTAATAAAAAATTAAATAATTTCATTAGCCCAATTCACAATCTTAAGCAAATAGTGTTGCATCGTAGAATGTGCAAAATGTTATAGTATATTGACACTCACCACTTAACAATTCTTAGTGGTGAGTATCAATATACAATACCATTTTGCTGATGCTACGATGCAAGATCATTTGCAAAAGATTGTGAATTGAACTATTGTTTACTCTACTCTTGAAAGCTGAGTCCCGGTTCACACGTTTCAACCTTTGCTGTTCAACTCGTAATTCAGCTGTAAAAAAGAGATGTTTGTACTTCCGTCTCCGTCTTTCTCACAGCTGAATTAAGAGTTGATCAACAAAAGTTGAAACGTGTGAACCGGGACTAAATAAAATTTTCTGTTTCCATTCTAAGGCCGGGTTTCCATCTGTGTGCCATGTGCCACACAAGCGTAAAAAAAGCGTAACCACTAATTACAAAAACTTTTAGATTAAGACATGTATTTATTGAGTTAAATAGTTTCATACATAACTAATAGACAATTTTATAGAATCCAGCATGATTGCAAACTGTTTAAATCAATAAATACATGTCTGGCTCAAACAGTTTTTCATTAGTAATTAGTTGGTTACGCTTTTTTGGGCAAATGACACACAAGAAATGCCCAATGTAAACTCGGCATAAGTTGTGCGTAAATTGAAAACTTTAAACTCGTTTTCTGGCAAACTAGTTTTTTTGAGTTATCACGTTGTTTGAGTAAATGAACGATATGCACATATGTATATAATTTATGAACGACGAATGTTTTTAGTTATAATTATTTTATTTCACAAGTACATAATTCATTTGACTTCATAATTTTTCCCTTTATTTATTTATTTATTTATATCCCATAATTTACAATTATAATAGAGTTCTTCAAAAAGGTTTTACATACCCTCTAGTCAGCCTAGACCCATATGTCTTTTCTCTAGCGATAATTGCACTAGTTGAAATGTCGACAACTTTCCTTCAAAGAAACAAGCCGACCAGCTCGAATTCGGTGAATTTCTAATAAACCCCGCCGCCACCGACCAAAATCGGCTCAAAAGCTCAGCCGGCTTGATCAGAGCCGCCGTTGTTATCAGCTCAGCCGATAATTTTTTGAATGAGACTGGCATAAATGTTAGTACATACTAATTTTTGCATCTCTATTGTATGTAAAAATAAAGCCAACTATGAAAGTGCCGTTAGTTTTTATTCCATTTTTCAAGAAGCCATTTTAATAAGTGAAAGAAAGTGTGATTAAAAAATGCAAAGAGGTTTAAATTTTTATTTTAATAAAAAAGAAAAAGACCTGCCTGAATCAGATTCATCCAGTTCTGACGAGGAATTTGCTGGTGTGCAAAAAGATATAAAATATTACCAGCAGCTCATTAAAAAAAAAAAGAAAAGGTGAAAGAAGTGTTCCAAATCAAGACATCAAATGGAATTGCAGATTATAGTCGAGTTGCAGAAATACAGTCGAGTTCTTTTCTATGCCATTTAAATTCAATTCTATACGTTTTGCTATAAAATTCTATATAAATTTCTCTATTGAAGAGAATTTGATAACAAAAATTATAAAAATTGCATTAAAAGAGCATTAAAAAGAACTTAAAAAATTGCTCCGTTTTCGTTTTCCTTCACATACCTGTATGTTTTTAATTCTACCATAAGCCGAATTTCAGCCGCCGCCGATACTACATTAAACGAGCCGCCGCCGCCGTCTACTTTTGGTCAGGCAGCCGCCGCCGATAAAATGGTCTCGGCTTGTTTCACTGATTTCCTTTTATGCGCGAGTAGAGATACGTTAGAGACAACAGTTCTAGTTCTGGTGACGTTGTCAATGTACGCGTCAATAGTTTATTTTTATTTTTTATTATGATTTGTAATCATCAAGGACAGGGGTTTCACGCAAATGCATGTTTTTTTCCTTAAGCCTGATAGTGGCAAGAACGAAATATCTTTACGATATCGAACATTGAATTTGCGTGAAAATGCCATCGATCTGTTAGTGCACATTTTTTGCATATTTTATTGAAAATGCATATTTTTGCATAATTTGGTCATATATGCATATTTTTGTCTCATATTTTGGTATAATTTCATGGTTTTTGTGTCATATTTGCTCAAAAGTTAAAATTTCAAAAAAAAAAAAAATTATTAACAAATTATTAATGCAAAACAATTGGCAAATTCATTCGCTTGCATTGTTTTAGAATTGTAGAAGGAATGCAGAACCACACACGCCTACCAAATATAATAAACATTGTCATTTTGATGATTTCAAGAGGAAATCGTTTGCTATTAAAGTCAAAAGTAGTTAAACAATTCTGCGGAAACTTGATATTGCTTTTAAAAATTACAGATTTAAAAAAACCTAATAGCTAGAATTCAATCCATTGTAATGGGTGAGTTAACTAAATATGTAACATTATATAAAAAAATTTATTTAAATTTGAGCCTTTCTTCATTGCACAAAAGCTTTGTTTCTTTCTAAAAAAAAAATTGATAGAACTTCACATTCAAAAGTATAAAAAAATAAAATTTTTAAAAATTCATGTTTGGAGCTAATAATGCAGAAATAATCGTTATATCATTTATAATATGGTGTACAAACTTAATATAAAAGGCTTGTACACGCACCTCTTGAGAAAATAAAATATTTTTGTGTCTTTAATTAGTTGTATGTGAACTTAAAACTTTTCTTTTGAACAAAAGATTTTTAAAATATGTGCATATTTTATGGTTTTTAGTGCATATTTTGCGTTTTTAATGTCATATTTTAAGCGCCTAAAATACATTTTTTAAGTGCATGAAGTCCTTGTCCCTGGTAATAATGTTTAAAAAATACATATAAATATGTAACCTCCGAGAAAAGGGGCCTAGTGTGTGAAAATGATGTTTTGAGAAAAACGCATTTAAACAATAAAATTTTAATGTTTTTCTCATTTTTGTCGATTTTCCCAAGTTCCCGTTTTTGACACACTAGGTCCCTTTTCTCGGAGAAGGTCACATATATGTATTTTTTTTTTAATGCATGTATTTATTTATTGTATCTTCAAATATGAACTAACAATAAGTATTCAAATCTTAAATCTAGAATATAATTATTAGGCCCGACCACTGTCGGACATAAACTTAGTGATAGTTATAAATAATACATAAGTAGTAGATAATCAAAAAGGAAAAAAAAATATTTTCAAGTAGTCCCATCTGGAGTGTTGAGTATAAGAGCCCTTGTGTCCCTCTTTTTTAGGCGGATGTGTCCAGTAAAGTTCAAAATATTACGAGCAAGCGGATTAGGATGTGATTCGAGTTTTGTTAAATATTTGCCTGCGTATTTTGCAATTTCTTCAATCACTAGTGGCATATTCAAATCACGATGTATATTTGAATTTTTGATGTACGTTGGATTCTCTCGACATTGGAAGCTGAAGCAGTGCCCCATAGTTGAATTCCGTAGCACCATATAGGTTTGAAACGTGACTTGTATATTAAAAGTTTGCAATCTAGACTGAGAGTTGAATTTCTACCAATCAGCCAATGTACCTGAGCTAATTTTAGTTTCATTTGTGTTGGTTTAGAATCAATGTGTTGTTTCCATGTAAGCCGTCGATCAAGGTGTATACCAAGGTATTTTACATGTGAATGTTGAGGAACAATTTGATTATTGATTCTAATGGGGGAACAAGTATCTTTTCGTAGAGTAAATGTTACCTGAGCACACTTCTGCTCATTTACTTTAATTCTCCATAACTTTAACCATAGTTCCAGTTGGGTAATATGTTCCTGAAGATATCGGGATGCCTCGTGAGGGTTTTCGTGCATGCTAAAGAAGGCTGTATCATCGGCAAAAGTAGATGTATGGATTTTAGTGCTAACAGGCATATCACAAGTATAAATCAAATACAAAACTGGTCCCAGTATACTCCCCTGTGGCACACCGGCAGATATAGATTCGGGAACACTCATGAAGTCTCCTTCCACAACAATGAATTTCCGGGATAGAATATAACTTTCCAATAGCTTTAGAAAATTTATTGGTAGATATGTCTTCAATTTTAAAACTAGGCCTTCATGCCATACTTTATCAAATGCCTGAGAAACATCAATAAAGAGAGTAGAACAATACTTCTTTTCTTGAAATGTTCTTCTTATAACTTGAACCAATCTATGCGTTTGTTCAATGGTACTATGCTGACTTCTAAAACCAAATTGATGGTCCGGTATGCACCCACTATCAGTTAGAATTGGGGATAATTTTGTCATGAGCAGCTTTTCGAAAAGCTTTGATATTGTTGATAGTAAACTTATTGGCCTGTAATGTAAGACTCAGCTTTAGTAAGATCTTTGCCCGGCTTTGGAATCATTTTAACCTTGACAAGCTTCCTCCAGCTGTGTGGATAATACTCTAGTCGTAATATGGCATTAAAAATAAATAGTAAGATTCTAGTTGCAGTGCGAGGCAGATTCATCAGCATCTTGTTACTAATACCATCAATACCTCGAGCTTTCTTCGGGTTGAGCTCAGCAATTAGTTTATGTACATCACGCATCTTAAACTTTAAGGGTCGAGGGGGAAGAGCAACTTCACTCGGCAAATCAGCAACACCAGTACATGTATTTGGGGTAAATACGGATTTTAAATGCTCAGCAAATATTTTACCTTTTTCAGTATCGCTTCTTGCCAAAACACCGGTCGAAGTGCGCAAAGGTGGTTTAAACTCAATGGGTCTTTTAAGCTTTTTAGCAGCGCGCCACAAAGAGAAATTAGATGCTGGTGTGGCATCAAGACCTTCCAGATAATTTTTAAAAGATGCAGTTTTCTCAAATGCAAGCCACTCTTGGAGTCGTTTCGTGCAATCTTTAAATCTAATTTTATTTTGGGGTGATCTGTGCTGTTGCCATTCCCTTCTAGCTTTTCTTTTTTCACGTACGAGACGTTCAATGTCTGAAGAATAAATTTTATTAAAACCAGTCTGTGGATGAGAGGTAGTGGCATGTTCAGCAGCCTGTTTAATATTCTCGTTGAGATTGGCAATGTTAGATTCAATATCATTTGGCGTTCATAGCTTAATATTTTCCGTGCAGTGACTACTAAGGTATTTTTTGAACCCCAGCCAATTAACGCGATTTATCATCTTCATATATGGATGAGGTAAGTCACTTCTTAGTGGGCTACAGATTGTAACGATCGTGGGAGATTGATCGGACGAGAGATCTAGGGAAGCTTCATATATGTATGTGTTTAAGTTTGTTGCACCATCCCTTATAAAATTGTAGACGAGGGTCACTAAAATGCACTAGAGAGTCTTTGGTTCAAATGTTTCCATATGGTCGTAAAAGAATAGTGCTAAAGTCTACTAGTAGATTTTGAATGACAACCCTATGTAATGTGTCAATAGGCGATTTACATTGGCTGGGGTACACTTAGTCATTAGTACTACTGACAATGTCACTACTAAATCACTACAATTTTACTAATGATATTGAGTAAGAAAATAACGATATTGTAGACTAGAGCCCCTAAAATTTACTAGTGAATCTTTGGTGCAGATGTCTCCATGTGGTCCCGGTTAGTCAGTAGTACCACTGACCATGTCACTAGTAAATCACTACAATTTCACTATTCGCGTTTCCTGCAGGGTATATACACACATACATACATACATACATACATACAAATGTGTTTACTACAATGCTGCCCACAGAGAGAAAACCGAGAGAAATGTATAAGCGTAAGCTTTCCATACTTTCAACTCAATGAATGTCTATCAAATATTTTTGGCGATAAAATTTAAAAAAAAAAGTCTGTCTAGGAAGGAGAAAGAAAAACAAAACAAAACATGAACGGAATAATATGGCCTCCGCAATTTTGTCATTAAAAGAGATAGACAAATATGAACAAATACACTAAAAATAAATAATAAAACAGAGAAATTTGTTAAACGCAGAAAAACAATTTACAAAATAGTTCAAAACTTGACTAGAACGAAAAAAATATATACTTAAGTGTACGAGTATTAAAATTACTCGATGTGAGTATAGAATGGACTTTAAAATAGTTGATTATTTTCCTCTAAGTATTGCATTTAATTAGTAATTTATTTATTACCTTTAAAAATTATTCAATAATATTCAGTAAATTTAAATTTGAAATTTACTTGATGGTGGTTCAGCATTTTCTATATGCATCCCATTCTTGCTAAAACAAATTGTCAGTAGACTTCAACCACACATTCTGAAGTCACAAAGCAAAGCTCTTATCTTACTTAGGGTTTACACGTGCAAGTGCAAGTTCGAAAAACTCAATACACTCAAACTCTTTTACTAACACATCTACACTTTCGGCACTTGCAGTCTACATACTTCCAACTCAACTGCCAAGGAATTTTAAAAGACAGTGACTTGTTGAACTTGTAGCAAGTTAGCTAACAGTGTTGCCCTATTAATAGTTTAGCACAAATTAACTGGATTTCAGTGTAATGTTATATGAGTTTTTACTCATTTTAAATACATTTAAAAGCTAATTTAATAAATTTTTTTCTTAAATATTCATAAATCAAGCAGTTTATTAATTTTTTAGACATAAATAACATTGAAACAATACGAATAAAGTTCAACACTATATGGTTCCCTTAAAATTAAAATTTTTTATGTTATGGACAACTCTGCACTAAAAGGCAAACATGCAAGTTGCAAGACAGTCGGGCATTTGTGCGAAATTTTCGTTGATAATACGTACACAGAGCTTGCATGCAAGGCACTTGCATGTGTAAACGCAGGGTTATGCACAGACTTTCACAAACTATTTGAAAATCACAAAAGAAAAATAAGCATAGTAGTCTTAGAAACTTATACAAAACCCAGCAAATAATTTATATTCGATATGAAAAATAGAATAGATTGTAATAAAAATTCCCAAAACAAAAAGGAAATACAAAATTCCGGTGCTTATTTAAATTTTTTCTTCTAAATATGTAAATGCTTATACCATTGTTTTAAAACATTTTTAAATGTTTGCATAAGTTCCCTTCAAAATGTTTGTGGGGAAAACTCTCAAAAAATTATCCCACTACCTCATACTCGTATTTAGAATTCCTACTATTTTCCCTGGGAATTTTTTCCCACAGAAATTTTAATTCATAATAGGAGGAATGGGAAAAAATTCCCGGGGAATTGTTATTCATAAATGGGATTTGAAAAAAATATGTGCGTACATACAGTAGACAGCAAAACTAAGGACACACCGTCATATTAAAGTTTCTTCGATTTTTCTTCTTATTTCAAAAACTAAGCAACAAAAAACGACTAAACACGCAAGAGCAAAGCATAATTAATAAATTATCCCGAAAAACTATGAGCTTAATTTCGTAAATGTAGAAAAATAAAAAATAAAATATTAGAGAAACATCGTAAGCTCGAGCCGCAAAAGTAAGGACACACCTTATATATATTATGGGAATTTATTTTAATAAATTACAAAATTTATGCAAAATATCACTTTTTAAATACTTGGCTGGTGGTATTTGATTGTGTAAAGCACACATTTAGTCACTCATTCAATATTTTTTGTCGTTTGCGCCCTTATTTTACTCCCATATATCAAAGAAATCGGTTTTACTTAAGATTTGCTTCCGATTACACATTCTCCAGTTTTTTTGTTTGTTAAACAAGCTCAAGTGGTCGATTTGAATGAAATCTAGACTTTGAGGAGTTCTTACTTGCGTGTCTTGAAAAAGACAAAATTTTCGCAATATGGGCTGTGGACTTAGAGGCATTGTCCTGTGGAAAGTAGTAATCGCTAAGCAGTCTCATAATTTTTCGAGTTAGTTTATTAATTATGATTTTCTCTTGTGTGATTAGTCGTTTTTTTTTCTTATTTTTTGAAATAAAATAAACTTTAATTATATGGTGGTGCGGCCTTAGTTTTGCGGTCTACTGTGCATATGTACATGTGTATTAGGGATGTAACGAATGTTCGCATTCGCAAATTATTCGCTTACTTTTGCTATTTGCATTCGCTAAAATGTATGCGAATATTTCAAGCGAATACTTAAGACAAAAAAATTTTGAACTTCTTTTACGAAAATAGTTATCGAAAATTATTTTAAGCCAGCATGAAAAAGATATATATACTTACAACAGCTACGTCCAAATACACATACTGTGATAATTGCATTTGAGGTAAACAGCTTTGAAAGCTCTTAAATTTATTCTTGTATCTTTGCAAAATATGAGCAAGCATTGTTGTGGCCTGGATCTGATTGTCTGTTGTGATCTCATCGGTGTGAAAGCACAAAAAGCTCTTTATAAAAGTTTCTACATTATGCACATGTCTTTGACGTAGCTGACTTAAGCTTGGATCACACGATCGGCACAATGTATCAACTTTCCTCGGCTCACTGCAATAAAGTTATAAGTAATAAGCCAAAAGTACAAGGCTTTAAAGCCAAAGTACGAATGGGTTGATTGCCTAACATCTCGTAAATTTATTTTGAATTATTACCTATACTAATTTTAATATAATTTCAATATCTTTCTGTTTTGTAAATTTGTATTTTTTGTAAATTAATAAATATTTGCTCAATTCAAGACTTAATTTAAATAAAATGCTATAGGTATGTATTAGTCTCCTGCATAAGATATCTTATAAGAACTTTCAAGACATGAGGGATTTTTCAAATGCTTTACTACAGCGAAATCTTATAAAACAAACGTTAACAACACTGTTTGCAAGAAATTTATTTGAGTATTGTAGGTATAAGAATAAAGAAGAAAACACTTCGTGACGGAAGAATTTGTGATACTAGCTTCTTTCTACGCATAAAGGCTCAGTTAGCCGACTGTAATGTAATGTAACTGTAACGTAGAAAACAGCTGATTGATATTTTTATATGAAAAGTAGGTTACGTTACATTACATCTCTATAACCATTTTCATTACTTTTCACATAACAAAATCGATCAGCTGTTTCTTAAGGCTCAGTTAGCCGACTGTAATGTAAAGTAACTGCAACAGTAGGAAACATCTGATCGATATTGTTATGTGAAAAGTAATGAAAATGGTTACAGAGATGTAATGTAACGTAACCTACTTTTCATATAAAAATCTCGATCAGCTGTTTCCTACGTTGCAGTTACTTTACATTACCATCGGCTAACTGAGCCTTTACTGTTGCAGTTACTTTACATTACAGTCGGCTAACTGAGCCTTAAGAGCGTGTACGAACTATAGGGTTGCATTTGTATACTCGTTTGTATAGCCAAAACAAATATACCATGGTATGTACCATATAATTGTAGTGTGAGCGACAGAACTAGTATAAGGGTTATTGTGTGTGCGTGCTTTTCCAAATTAAAATACAATTAAAACAAATAACAATTGCTTATTGTATTGCTGCTGAGCAACTTTTTGATCTCTTTTTGCCCAAAAATACATATTGTAATACAAACATATGAAAAAAACCACTGTTGAAACAAATACATGATGGACAGATGTATGTGCAGACGTTCCCTATGTTATTTTGTGGCGCAGCCAAGTATACACAGAGAGAGAGACAATTTTGCTCTGAGAGTAATTACACATGCATGTGTTTCATGTACATGTATCATTTCCTTACATGTGTTTGTGAAATTTTACTTTCATTCATTCATTCATCAACCATGGATTTTTTTTCAACACACCATGTGGTACTTATGTTAAAACCAGTTTTATGTATCTTATTTGTTATAGAAAAACAAATACATACAAACGTGTTTTTCTCATTTGGTCATTGCACAACCATACAATAACTGCTTTAAATATTAACATTTACAACTAGTAAAAGAAACGCTAAATAACATATTTTTTCATACAAGAACCAAAAAACACGCAAAACTGGTGCAAACAGATGCATCTGTGCAATGCTATAGTACGAACGTCATACATGTATAGGGTTGCCAGATACCAAAAGTCAAATACCTGGACAATGGAAAAAATTCAACTGGATTTTGAAAAAATAACTGGACAATTTAAAAATAAGCTTAAAAAGCAGTGTTGATGCTTTTTGAAAATATTGTTTTGGTTGTAAATTGCCAGTGATGTACAAAATAGAGGAACTAATCAGTGTTAGGGAAAATTACAACTGGTTGTACATTTTCAAGCACTATTGTTTCTTTTTATTTAGTATTAAAAATTTTTCCTTAGAAGATATAAAAACACAACCAGAAAACAGAAATTTTTGCTTTGTTTTAATAAGAAAAGCTGATCCTTATGTATTTTTATCTCCTGATTACGATTCCGTCATTAGTTTTAATCTGTAAAACAATTTCCTTTATTTCGATAGCTTTACATTGAGGAGCATAGTTTAGTCCATAAAACTTTCTTATTATATTTTTTACTTAAATAAATAGTCGTTATGAATTTTTGTCCGCTAATTACGAAAAAAGATTTCTTATATTCTTATACCCTCTACTTTCAGAGATTTGTGCATTATATTTAAAAAATAATATCTCGAATTTTTCTTTTCTTACGCCATCAAAATATGTTATTTCTAATAATATGACGTCGCTGATTTTGAATGTAGCCTCTATTTTTTGATAAGTTCTGATTATTTTAGTGAGCCTAATTACGAGTGTCGTATTTCGAATACGAAGAGTTTCTAAAGCAATATTCTTAGTCTTGTACAAAATAGTCGTAGTAGAAGTCGAAATACCACACTCGTGATTAGGCCCAATAATTTTGCATTAAAAATTAAAATTTTTCCTTAAAATTGTTTTTTTTTTTTTTTTTTTTGGTAAAAGCTGCAAATTTCGATATAATAACTACAAATAAAACAAAAATTTTCTGGACTGGTCAATACAACATTTATTATACGTAATAATTGCATAGATCAGATATGTGATACAAAAAACAAATTTTTTTGGAAGGCATGAGAGAGCAAAAATTTTAGTTTTTTTTTTGTGAGACTAGAGGTGATAGATAAATAATAAAACTATATTCGTAATCAGCGGACAAAAATACATAAGAACCAGTTAATTTAATTTCAAAAATTTAAATAAAAATAAATTTAAGAACTAAACCAAAAAGACACGATTTTTAACATCCATGTAATAAGAGTACGATATCATGATATACTCAATGTTCATCTACTCAAATAGAATTTAATGAAATTTAATAATCCAGAAAGTATTTTTAAGTTTGGGGGACCATTCGTGATATACTAAGTGAATTATAAAAAAGTGGCATATATTAAGCATATGCTAATTGTCACTATATCTTTAAAACTAGAGCTGCTGGGGAAAAACTAATGATGCCATCGTAATCAGCAGATAAAAATACATAAGGATCGGCTATTTTAAATGAAGCAATAAAACCACTGTTCGTTCCGCTGTGTAATTAATTAAAAAATATAATTGATAAAGAAATTATTTTTCAAAATTTAAGAAATAATTTTTAACTGGATAAATTCTATGATAGCTGGTAACTGGATGAGGCTCTAAAAAACTGGAAAATCCAGGCCATTCCAGGCCGTCTGGCAACCCTATGCATGTATGTGTGTATGATCTTTTATTTTTCTGCGCACATGCAAAGGCACACACATGCATTAACATTAGTTGTATGCGGTTAATCACATAATAGCTTGCCATCTACATATTACACACACAGTCAAACGTACATGAAAAATAACAAGCATACACTAATGAACAGTACTTCTTTTGAGTGTTTGTTTTGTTTTGCTGTCTTGGCGTTTTCGCTTGTTAACACTGATATACACGTACACCAATACATTCATCGTGCTTCGCTTATAGTACGACAGCATTTATTATTGGTTTAGTATAATACATGCGAAGTGAATACATTTAAAAATCATAACGTTTTTACATTTCAAGACTGTTTACGCAGCTCTCTAGTATGTATTAGATTTATATGTATATAAAATACAATTTCTATCTACCTATTCCATTTTACACATTTGGGATTTATTTGAACTTCTCTAACCATTTTATAGACAAAAACAAAATGCATACGTACATACATACATATCGAGCCATTACCGCCAAATAAGCTTAACCAACATGATTTTCGAAATGCGTTTTTTTATAAAAATCATTAACTTGTTATCATTGCCATTATATGTCAAAATTTTACAACCATAGGATATACCGTTTTAATTTTATAGCAAAAACAATTTAAGCTTAAGTACACATTATTTTTTATTTACAGTTTTTGTAACAACAAAAACATGTTACTTAAGCTAAAATTTCCTTTTGAAAATAAATCAAGCAGTGTTTAAAAAACTGCAGTCGAAATAGCAAAAGTCGTAAAATTGTGCTATTTCATAGACCATTCTTTTGTTTGACTGCACAATCACAACGTGTGTATGAACACCTCTGCTACTGAATTTCAAAGTGTCGTAGTTGAAGTTAACACAATAGACGAATAACTATACAAAACGAAGAGCTTCAACTCTCGACATGTTCGAAAAGTTTTCGGTTTGACTGACGTCTGCTTTAAATAAATACGAAGTTAACGAAGCAGAAATGTTTGTGTGTATGTGTTTGAATATGTGTTTTGCGTGTGTATGAGTGATTTTCCTATATGTATAAAAGCAAGACAACAACAACAAAATTTCTTCCAGCAAGAAACTAAATACGCAATTGAAACTGCAAAATCAAAAGAAAACAAAAAACACACAACATCTCTACTACGATAACTTCAGAATTTATTTAAAACAGCGCGCTGACAAACAGAAAACTTTTCGAACTTGTCGAAAGCTGAAGCTCTTCGTTTTGTATAACCATTCGTTTATTATGTTAACTTCTACAACGACACATGAATTTTCAGAAGCAGGAGTACGAGCAGAAGCAAAAGAAAATACACAAATGGGAAGTTTTTAAACGCTGAAAGCAAGTAAGAGTGCTATATTCAGATTATTCGAATATTATATACCCTTCACCGACATCGGACGACGTATATGCATACATACAATGTTAAATACATGCAATTTGTTTTGTAACAGAAAAATAGTTTATTTATTTTTTGGTCTATTGCAATTTTTCGACTAACCAACTTGATTCAAATATTTTATTTTCAGTATTAGCAATAGTTGAATAATTTATTTTGCATTTTTTGCATTGTTAATATTTATTTATTTTTAAAATAATTAACTACAGACGACTTCAACATGAAACAGCCTATTCTGATGGCACACACACCCACATCTAAAAAACTTGAATACACATTAATTAGACCACCCAAATTGGCCAAAGTATTTATATTATTCGCTCCACTGGCCATAAAAAAATCACAGGTGTCTAAAAATTGCACTGATACCTCGCATACCTGCCGGCCATGCGCATTGCACTTTTCACCTAAAAAATAACCTATCCTGGCTATAAACACTTTTGGCACCATAACTTTTAAGTGTGGCGATTTTCGGAAAATTTTTTATAACCATTTTTGTTTAGAATAAATACTGCATCATCTTTCTTCTACATAAGTTTCCCCCAAATATGGCCTATCATAGTCCTTTAGTGGGATGAAACTAAGTTTTTTCGGACAGACTTTTTTCAACGGCTCTCGCTAAAAATTGGATAGCGGTAATTATAATTCGTTTTCATTATTTTATAAGGTAAGATGTGTATATAAAGACGATAGAGGAAAACGAGGAAAACATATTTTCGTGCAAAAAAAATCTGCGTATATACTTGTATACAAATACATATTATGTAAATCCACGAACATATCATTAGAATTCTTTCTACGAAAAAATAAAAATAAATAAAGTATTTTTTAATCTAGAACCAAATTTTTTTAGTCGAAGTCGAAATACGCGAATCACGATAAAGTCCATTATTCAACTCTACACCTAATCCAAAAAATAAATATGATTGTATTGAAGTGAGTTACCATTGTTTTAAAGGCTATGTTTCCCAATTTGAAAAGAAAAATCATCCATAAATCTTAAATATGGTTATTTTGATAACTCTGAAAAAGTTTATTATGATTTAAATTTGATTACGCAATCCAGGCAAAAAAAACTGAGATAGTCGCCAGTTCAGTTTAGGTACGTAGCAATTTATTAAAAATTTATTCACAGAAAATTCTTTCCATCAATAAAATTATACTTTCAATGAAACTATTTTTTAAGCTTTAGGTCAGTAAATTTTATATATTTTTAGTTTTATATCGATATTTCGTTAACCTTTGGTTAACTTCTTCAGGATTATATTTATTTTATTTTTTGGTAATTAGTTTTTGTCTTTTTTTCCTTTTAATCAGAAAAAAATATTTGTTGATAATCAACATATATTTTTTTCTGATTAAAAGGAAAAAAAGACAAAAACTTTCCTTTTAATCAGAAAAAAATATTTGTTGATAATCAACATATATTTTTTTCTGATTAAAAGGAAAAAAAGACAAAAACTAATTACCAAAAAATAAAATAAATATAATCCTGAAGAAGTTAACCAAAGGTTAACGAAATATCGATATAAAACTAAAAATATATAAAATTTACTGACCTAAAGCTTAAAAAATAGTTTCATTGAACATATAAAAAAGGTCGAAAAATTAGATAAACAATTTAATAAAATTATACACAAAAAATTTAATAACGAACTCTTTAATTTAAAAAATGATAAGTCTGTAGAAGATTCACTACATAGAGCCGATCAAGGAGCCAATAATTAAGCAATTTGGAGACAAGTTTACGTAAAAAACTGATATTTACTTCTACTTAAAAAATGTTTTTTTAGCTTAACCAACACAAAAACATACAAATTAGGTTGTCAGGGAGACAGCAAAAAAAGCTTAAGGGACAAAAAATACCGTTATCATAGTAATATTTACTTAAAATTCGTTGCGTTACTTATATTTAGCATAATAACACCTAAATACCAAAATTCAATGAATTAACTGAAATAACAGCGAAAATAATTTAAAAAAACCTTCTCCTGTAAAGTTTTGTTATTGTTACTTAAGCTTTTTGTGCGGTTATGACTCGATATGTACATACATATGTAGTTATGTAGGTACATCTAAAGGCCGGGGCACAATGAATCCGTCATACGTTAAACTTCGCCTTTCTCAACTGACAGCTAAGTTGAAATACATGGTTTCTTATGAGGTCTGTTACATTCCGTACGTGTCCGTCAACGCAAAGAACGAAATTTGCTCAACTTTCAACTTTTTGCGTACCTTGAGTAGTTTGACAGACATTGGTTGGATTTTTTTGGTATGTTTTGATTAAGTTTTTTGTGTTTTGTGGCAGCAAAAATCAAATTAAACAAAATAAATAAACGAAATAAATACAAAAAGTTGAATTTAATAAATAAAATGGAGAATCAACCTATTGAAGCTGTTCAAATACTTCCGTCAATAAAGTACTCGTTCGTTAATGCCAGTTGAAAGAGGCGAAGTTTAACGTATGACGGATTCATTGTGCCCCGGCTTTCACTGTGCCAATCTTCTCCGTCGTTGCGTTAATGACAGTTGAAAAAGGCGAAGTTTAACGCATGACGGATTCATTGTGCCCCGGCCTTAATACTGCCGAGCACGTGCTGGATAGACTGAGTACATTCTGTCTGTATTATCTGTTCTTTATACATACATATGTATCTATGTCCTATTTATATATGTACATATATATATAAAAAGAAGTTTACTTCTCTTTAATCGTATTAGAAAAAAAAAACAAAGATAAAATAAAAAACTTCATAGATAAGTTATTATATAATATAAGCAAATAAAGGGTGTTTTTTATTGAGGTATAGAACTTTAAGTTGGCATCACTTTTTTAACTGGCGGCCATTTTGTCAGCTGTCAAGTGATTAATATTAAGTTTGGTTTGCCATTTCATCAAGAACAGGTTGACAAAAGAACAACGCTTGCAAATCGTGCAAATTTATTTCGAAAATAATGATTCAGTTCGCGAAGTTTACCGCAAGCTCCGTCCATTTTATGGTCGACATAATCGTCCATCAGAGCAATTAATTCGGTTAACCATGGATCGTTTTCGCACTACGTTTACTCTATGTGATAATACGCATCCGCAGAGACGTCGAACAGTGCGCACCGAAGAAACAATTGCCGCTGTAGAGCAAAGTGTTGAAGAGGACCCGAATGAATCGATTCGCCACCGTGCACACCAATTGGAGCCGACTAACCGACTATTTTGTTCCCGAATTGGATGGCATGAATGTGGATGAGTTGTGGTTCCAACAAGACGGCGCTACATGCCACACAGCGCACGTCACAATCGATTTATTGAAGGAAACATTCGATGAGCGCATAATTTCGCGGAATGGACCTGTCAATTGGCCACCAAGATCGTGTGATTTGACACCATTGGATTATTTTCTTTGGGGATATGTGAAGTCGCTCGTCTACGCCAACAAACCAGAAACGTTAGGGGACTTGGAAGCCAACATTCGTGGCGTTATTGCCAACATACGGCCCCATATGCTCGAAAAAGTGGTTGAAAATTGGACCTGTAGAATTGGCTTTATTCGAGCCAGCCGCGGCGGCCACATGCCCGAAATCATATTTAAACATTAATGGCATAAAATTATCCTTCCAATAAAGTCAAATTGATGGACATTAAAACGATTTTCTTGTGTTTTATTTCAATTCGAAGTTCTATACCTCTGAAAAAAACACATTAAAGGGTTGCATTTGTATACTCGTTTGTATAGCCAAAAGAAATATACCATGGTACATATGTATGTACCAAGAACGATAAACTACAAGATTACGCCAATCAGAGAGTTTACCGTTAGACGTGACGTCACACGTCTATTGTAAGAGTTGCCATAAAGGCTGGGAAAAATCAAATGAAAGACTTAAAGCAAAAGTATGGGAAACTAAGAAATTTAAACAAAGAAATCGCAACAATCAAATTATATTCTATTATTTTATTTTCTCTACAAAATATTTTCTTATTTGTTGGTGAGAGTTTCTTTTAATTTTTGAAATTAAACTTGTTTTACTAATCTTAACAAAGCGCCTAATTTTGAATTTTATTAATTATTTAATATTTTCTGTGTTAATACATATCGATGGTTTACTAACGCAACCTCGTAACTTAAAAACGACTACTTTTCAGGAGAGATAAAAAATGATTTATAACAAGTATTTAATGAAAATTTACAAGTATTTAATTGAAAATTTGACAAAAATCATCCAATTAATTAGATTATAAAAAACATATATTAAAAATGTTTAAATACTTGTTATACATAAATCATTTTTTGTCTCTCCTGAAAAGTAGTAGTTTTTAAGTTACGAGGTTGCGTTAGTAAACCATCGATATGTAGCATCAAATCGAAACATACCAAAACTAAAGACTCTAATTATGATATATTTTTAAATAGCTATTTTCTAATATAGTTCACACTGAATTTCTGGGAGGGATAACAAGAATTTTTTATGTGAGCGGCTCTAATGTATATTTCAATATATGTATAATACTTAAACTAGTTTTTTGTGGTTACAAATACCCAATGTACCAGCTTTGCATTGCATACATACTATATGTATATATATGTAACTATGAATATGCGTATGTAGTGTGTATATCCATACAAACATAACATCTACATACATACACATAACGGTCAGTTAATTATTAAAAAAATATTTTAGCATTTTTCATGGAAAAGTTGTTACAAATACTTTTGGGTACCTGCTAACAGCACACACAAACTGAACTGCTTAAAAGTTCACGGGTCTTAATTTGTATATCGGTTAAAAATCAATTATCTAATTACGGATAATATTAAAAAAAGGGTAAATACCTACAACAAAAACAATATTGTTTTGTCTTCTTGTTCGTAAGTAACTGCAAAAGTAAAAAAGTGGGATTATTATATGTCCACTTTTCTTCACCGAACTTAGCAAAACCAGTACTTGTATAGCGGTTGGCAATCCTGCAGTCAAAATAGCTTTAAAGAGTTTTATAAAAAAAAATAAACCAAATTATCAGCCAATAGAAACACAGTGTGCGTGACGTCACACGTCTACTATTTTTTTTGCAGTAGCGTAATCTTGTAGTATATCATTCTTGGTATGTACCATATAATTGTAGTGTGAGCGACAGAACTAGTATAAGAGTTATTGTGTGTGTGTGTTTTTCCAAATTACAATACAATTGAAAACAAATAACAATTGCTTATAGTATTGCTGCTGAGCATCTGTTTGATCTGTTTTTGCTCAAAAAAACATATTGTAATACAAATATATGAAAAAAAACACTATTGAAACAAATACATGATGTGCAGATGTATATGCGGACGTTCGTTATATTTTTTGTGGCGCAGCCAAGTATACAGAGAGAGACAATTTTACTCTGAGAGTAATTATACATGCATGTGTTTCATGTACATGTACAGCGTTGTCTACTTGGTGCGTTTCGCACCATTTTTGGGTGCTTTTTGAAATTTTTTGTGCGGAAAATTCCTTAGTTGGTGCGTGGTGCGCTTTTTTTAAATTTCGGTGCGTTTTTTAACTGTTGGTGGCACCAACGCAAATTTAACACAACAATGGGTTAAAAACCGAAAAATTCTTGTTTTGAAACTTACCAACTTCCTGATAGTGTTAATTACCATATTAATACTAATGATGTTTACAAAATATTACAATTTGAAATGAAATCTGTTTTATGGCCCAATGATAACAATAATGATTTTTATTATTTGGAATAATTAATTTTTGGTCTCTTTTTAAAAAGTTTTAAACCGAATTTATAAAATTAATATACAAAAATATATCATCTTGTACAAATGAATGCCCTTAATTATGAAAGTTGTAAAAGTCTTATATTTCTTTGGTAGATATATTTAGTAGATTACATTTTATTACATTTAATTTAGAGTTGTTCTAGTGTGATCAAAATGTACTATATGGAATCAAAAATGTACACTATGTATGTACGAATTTGTTGAGTTTTTTTGTTGTTTTTTAATTATGTACATATATTGTAAAAGGCTGTTTATTTTTATTGTTATTTTTTTAATATGGATATATTAAACTTCTGATAAAAAAAATTTAAAAATATTTGAATAAAATGATAAATAAAGAACTTTTATTAGTTTTGAATCCTTTTTATTAATCGTTGATTTCTTTAAAAAGTTTTGTACAGAATTTATGAAATTAAAAATGAATATGAACAAATTTGCTAAGTTTTTTTAGGTTTTATTTATTTTTTAACCCTGAACTGTAAAATCCTGTTTTAGTGTTAAATTTTTAATACAAAAAAATATTGTACTTTTATGCAAAATGAATTCAATAAACATTTTAAACTAAAAAAATAAATTCTAAGATTGGTGCGTTTTTTTTTGTAAATGGCGCGTTTTTTTCTCCATTTTGGTGCGTTTTGAAATTTCAAAGTTGACAACGCTGTACATGTATCATTTACTTACATGTGTATGTGAAATTTTGCTTTCATTTAGACTTGGGTCGAACTCGTTCACTAGTTCATTTTTGCCACAAACCAATGATCAAACCCATGTAATTTAAATGGGTTTGATCAGTGGTTTGTGGCAAAAATGAACTAGTGAACGAGTTCGACCCAAGTCTACTTTCATTCATTCATTCCGCTGATTTACACGGGAATAATTGTGCTGGCATAAAATGCCAGTTTATAGGTGGGAGAGGTAAAGAGAGTGGTTTTGCGGTTGGCGTAACTTTTCAACCAGCTACAACCCCGCATTAGCAGCATAAAACCAATACACACACAAATTAAACACAGCAAGTGTTAAATGAATACGAAAATACCAATGCCAGCAATCACTAGGCATATCTGATGCTGAATTTAGCTGTCTCTGGGTCAAGTTCCAAATCAGGGCACACTGTTTGCATTTCGGATTTGTCTACAGAAGTCCAAACGCAGAAAGGGATACTACCATTTACGGCTTCGATGCCCTTTCTGACTCCATATCGAAGATCCTAGAGAGTTGTCCGAACAGTGAAATCGTTATTGCTGGTGATTTCAATGTTCACAACTCAACTTGGCTTCGCCATTCGAGCCGTACAACTACGGAAGGCCAATATGTTGAGTTATTCGCAGCACATAACCACCTAGTGCAACTTGTGAATAAACCAACACACATTCCGTGTGTTGAAGGGCACCAACAAAATACGCTCGACCTCTTTCTCACTTCACACCCTGATAAGTATGAAGTAAGTGTTAATGCATCTCTCGGCAATTCAGATCACTGTACCATTTCGGCCTCCTTTTCGTTCTCAGCACTTCATAGCGTTTCACCTACAGCTACGAAACGACTTAAATACATATACGAAAAGGCTCGTTGGGCTCAGCTCAACGAATTTTTTCGGCATTTTAATTGGAAGCTATGTTTCCTAGACAATGATGTCAATGCCATGGCCAAAATGGTCGAAAGTATAATTTTGATGGGCATGAAAGCTTTCATACCATCAAAAAAAAATTCCGATTAAGCCCAAAGAGAAACTATGGTTTAATCAGACATGCAAAAACGCAGTCAGATCTAGAGAGGAAGCATTCAGTATTTGGCGAAGTAACCAAAATGCCGATACTGATTTGCTACGCAAAAGGGCGAGATCTTCGTGTTCCAAAGTACTGAGGCGTGAAAAAGCTCTTTACGAGAATCGTCTCCGTGCTAAAGTTCTTGCTGCCCCTCGGGGTAGTAAGAGCTTCTGGTCATTCGTTAAAAGAGTAAAGAATAATGCTAGTTCTTCAATTCCGACTCTTTTAAAGGATGACTTAATATTCACTGACCCGGCCGATAAAGCTATTGGTGTCGGTGATAATTTCTCTCGTTTCTTATCGAGTTTCCTCAGGGATCGCACTATAAGAGTTGTTATAGATGGGATCTCATCAAATGAGTTCAAGTTAAATTCAGGGGTACCGCAAGATTCCGTTCTTTCGCCAACTCTATTCCTTATCTTCATAAACGACCTTCTATGTAAAACTTTCAACCCTATCTACTCTTTCGCGGACGACAGCAGCATTTGCCATTCTTTCTCATTCAGCAATAGACCTAGTCTGCCGCAGGTTGAGGCCATGCGTCAAATAATGAATGAGACTTTAAACTATGATTTAGAAAAAATTTCTGAATGGGGCCATGTGAACAGGGTCGACTTTAACGCCCGTAAGACCCAATGTTGCATGGTTACACACAGACGTATGACCGAAAATGCTGTTGCCTCTGTAACTATGGGGGGTATAAATATTAAGGAATCAGATGCTCTTGATGTTCTTGGCATGAAAATACAGTGTGATGTTCGTTGGACTGAACACATTTTTCAAATTGCAAAAGAAGCATTCAAGTGCCTCGGCTTTTTGAAACGGTGCAAACAATATTTCAGCCCATCTGACCTCCTTACTATTTATACCACCTATATCCGTCCGAAAATGGAATACAACTCTCATGTATGGGCCGGCGCTTCAAAGTCTATTTTGGGGCTGCTCGACCGCGTACAGGAGAGGGCGAAGAAGCTCATCGGTGACAGTAGGGTATCCAACTCTATTGATTCATTGGAGCATCAACGCAATGTGGGGTGCATTGTTCTATCGTTACTACAACGGAATGTGTTCTAATGAAATTAGGGAACTTGTTCCTGAAACCCGCACATATGTACGCAAAACACGTGCCTCATTTAGAGCACATCCTTTTGTGGTCGATTGGCCAATGCATCGCACTACGCATTACAGAGAAAATTCCTTTTTTAGCCGCACTGTTCGTATGTGGAATCAACTACCTGCGGAGGTCTTTCCTGTCACTACCAGCGTGGGAAGATTTAAATCAAATGTACACAGACACTACTCCCTCTATCCTCCTTCCCTATAACCTATTTTCCTAGTTCTAGCACAATGCACTGCATGAGTAGGGGTTATCCCCTGAGTGCTGGTCCTATTTAAAAAAAAACACTAACACACAAAGCTGTGTATACGTATACATTTTGTGCCAGACGAATTAGTCTCGTGTAATTTGGAAAAGAACAAAAATTGTACAGCTTAAAAATTGTTCTCGTCTAAACTACCTCATTCATCAGCTATGGATATTTTTTCTCAACACATCATGAGGCACTTACGGTAAAAGCAGTTTTATGTATCTTATTTGTTTTAAAAAAACAACAAAAATAAATGTGTTGTTTTCATTTGCTCATTGCCCAACCATACAATAATTGCTTAAAAAATCAACATTTACAACTAGTAACAGAAAACGCTAAATAACATATTTGTTCATACCAGAACCAAAAACTCGCAAAACTAGTGCAAACAGATGTATCTGTGCAATGATATAATATACATGCATAAGTTCGTAAATGTGTGTGAAGTGAGATCTTTCTTGGGATATCTTAAGAATACATACTTATGTAGATACATGCAATGCAGTAGGCTCTTGATAATTTAAAACTCGTTAATTTGAATCTCTCGATAATTTGTAAAACATTCAATAACTTGAATTAAAAAAATTAATAAAATTTGGTATCCTTGGTATTTTTAAATTATTTTAGTTGCATTTTCGGCATCGGATGTTATAATTTGAATTATTTTAATGTGCTATTTTCTGAAAAAATTTATGATTTTTTTTAGTTTATTAACTAAGGCCGGGTTCACATCTGTGTGCCAGCTTAACCAGTAATTACTAATGAAAAACTTTTTGATGCAGGCACGTATTTATTAAGTTAAAAAGTTTCATACATAACTAATAGACAATTTTATAGAACCCAACATGATTGGAAACAATTTGTATCAATAAATACATGTCTGAATCAAACATTTTTTCATTAGTAATTAGATTCTATTTTTTTTTTCTTTGGGGGGGTGTAAAAATTCTTTTTTTTTCTGAGAGGATATAGCCTCCCATTGGTCCCATTGTAAAAAAGTGGGCGGAAATACGCCCTCAATTTTTTTATTTAGTTTTATGATATTTTACTTATTTGATTGCTACGAAACATATAAAAAAATTTTGGTTCTTGTAATTATACAATTTAAAAGTTGAAAAAATGAGCGGGATTACGTCCACTAAAATTTATTATAATATTTCACGCAGTTCTACTTACCGACTTTTACGAAACTTACCACACACCTTGAGCTCTTAAGCAGACACAATCCTCCATTTAAAAAAATAGGCGGAGTCACGCCCATTAAAATTTAATGTTTTATTTTAAGTGGTTCTACTTTACCGATTTTTACAAGACTTAACACGCACCCTGAGCTCTGAGAACCCTTAATCTTGCATTTAAAAATTGACGGAGGCACGCCCATTAAAATTTATTTTTATATTTCACGTACTTCTTATTTTCTTCTATCATCTTTGATCTTTTGATCTTTGCATTGAAGTCATTTTTTTTTGGCAGAAAAAATTTGTTTCAAAGGATTTTGTTGTAAATCAAAATGAGTCCAAAAAATTCTTGTTAATATGAACTTTCGATTATTTGAACTTTTACTCTGTATTTCCACACGAAAGAAAATACTTTCTAATTTGTATGTTATGTTATTAACATTGCAATTCGAGAGCATTTGCTTTCGTTTCGAATTACAGAGTAGACCCCCGGCTCTCTTGAATTTCTAATTATCGAGAGTCGACTGTATATGTATGTATATTTAGTATGTGTATAGAATAATTTCATTCATGTATTTTTATCCCAACATTTTTACCTTATCACGCAGTTTGTTGTTTTTTTCTTTCTTTTGTTTTTTTTTTTTTTTTTTTTTTTTGATGAAGAACACTCATATTTTTTGAAGCAATTGATCTGTTGCCAAAATCAACTCAGTAATAAAATAATGAATTATTTGGTTTTTTACCGGTTTCCCATTCAACATGATAAAAACTTATCCTTAAATATTTTACACATGCATACATACATATGTATGTATGTAATGTGTGCATATGTACATACATACATCCATAAATAAGTATACGAGTACTATTAGAGTACTACCCAATGAATCACAAATTAAATCAGCAGAACTTAATTATATACTCATAGTCTAAAACATGGGAATTTTTAACACAAGTTATGAAAAATAAATTTTAAACCAAAACCATTATTACACATAAATAAATTTGAAATAATACCCGGGCGTAGTAAATGAAATCATGTTATAGGTATGTAGTCCCAAGACGATATTTTATTTTCATTTTCGTAACACAAACAGTTAATATAACTTTGTAAAAAATAAACTTAAACGTTTCATTAAAATTAGTAGCCTAATTCAAAATCTTGTGCAAATGGTGCTGCATCGTAGCATGTGCAAAATAGTTTAATATGTTGACACTCACCACTTAACAATTCTTACTGGTGAGTATCAATATACTATACAATTTTGCACATTCTACGATGCAAGACCATTTGCACAAGATTTTTTATATACATATTAGCCCAATTCACAATCTTGTGCAAATGGTCTTGCATTGTTGCATGTGCAAAATGGTGTAGTATATTGAAAATCACCACTTAATAATTCTTAGTGGTGAGTATCAATATACTATACCAGTTTGCACATGCAACGATGAAAGACCATTTGCACAAGATTGTGAATTGGGCTATTGAATTTTATTATTTTTTGCTTGTTGAATATTGTTTACTGAAATCAAATATGACATTTTTTATTTAATTTAAATTACTTCTACCTATTTAAAAAAAAAGTTGAAAAAATTAATGATTTTCCTTAAAAAAAACTATTAAAGTTTTTTAAAATATTAATGCTCTAATTCTGGTCGACGATTGTATTTTCTTGTCTATGGACGAAAAAAAGCAGCAGTTGTTATTCTTTAGAAGGTTAGTGTATTTGTTTTATAATTTTGTTCCAAACATTATATCCAACACATAATTTTTTCAAACTGTTATATAATACTTTACTTAAATTTTTGTGTTTTAAAAACATGGTAACAACATTTTTATTTTTCATTATCAAAGGCAACAACCATTTTTGAAGAAAATAATTTGGAGAATTCAAAAACAAGAACTCAAAAGCATTTTGAAACAAAAACGTCCTAAATCTTCTAACTGAATTAGGGCATTAACCGTATATAGAGTTTTGCGGCTAAGTGTACATTACAAAAACTTAAAATACAACAAAACTCACTAACAAGTCATTTAATTCACCGTGATTTTCAGAGCAGCACCCATGTTCTGTAACATTGGTGAGAACTTCTCGCGTCCGAAATATGTGAAGAAAAATATATAATAATTGAGAAAAAAGTGTGTCTGTAAAGGCTCAGTTAGCCGGCTGTAATGTAATGTAACTGTAACGTAGAAAACAGCTGATCGATATTTTTATATGAAAAGTAGGTTACGTTACATTACATCTCTATAACCATTTTGATTACTTTTCACATAACAATATCGATCAGCTGTTTCCTACTGTTGCAGTTACTTTACATTACAGTCGGCTAACTGAGCCTTAACTCATGTCGAAAACTATCAGTGATTACGTCATTACGTTAGATATGTCATAATATAGAACTCAAAGCCGATTTAAACTCGCAGACTTTGTGAACGCATACCAAAAATGTCCTTGAAGGCGACAAAAATTCACTAAAAGTCGAAAAAAAATTGCAACCGTCGGCTATACCAAATAATGTATAGTGCGACTATGATGACTGTTTTTTTTTACAAAATTGTTGAAAAAAATAAATAAAATATGTTATTAAAATAATTTAAAAATCAAGGTATCACTTCAGAGCAAAATGCTTCTGAATTTTGAACGTCTTTCTTTGTTAAAATTGTATCCCACCCCGTTTTTATTTGTGAGTATATTTGACAGTACAAAGCGGACACAGGTTAGTGAGAAAAACATATTTTTCAGTTTCAATTTATGGCATTTCTTGTTCCATTTAACACGTTCCAAGTGAACGTGACGAGTTACAGAACATGGGTACTGACCTGTATATATGTGCATATATACATATATACATAATATGTATATGTATATATATATATATATATATATATATATATATATATATATATATATATATATATATTTGAAGTACATACATATTTAAAATGCATTAATTAAATACTGGTTTGGAAATTAAAATATTACTACAGTAATTTTGACTTAGCTGCACAATCAAATTTACACGACTTTTTGTGCAGATAAGTCAAAAAAGCTGTTATCTTAAATGCACTTACCTGCCTAAATGTGCAGGTATTCAATTTTTGGCTTCAGTTTTATACACATACATGGTTGCATATTTCTGTAGCCACATTTTTTAATGTGCGCAGCTAACTTAAATTTTTCATGAGATTAATTTAAAACTGCCAAAAAAATATGTTAAATGCGCAGGTATACAAAGTGCACTTAAAAAAGGATTTTGAACAATAATTACAGAAAAAATATATTTTGTGCAGTTAAGTCAATGTGCAGTTAACATTGATTTTTTGTATGAAAATATTTTAAAATTACCAAAATTTTAGGGCACTTATCTTAAATGTGCAGGTATAGAAAGTGCACTTAAAAAACGAAATTTTATGGGATTTTAAAGAATAGTGACAGAAATTTATCATTTTAGGCAGTTAAGTCCAAAGTGCACTTAAACAAAAGGCAGCTAAATCAAAACTACTGTATTTATATAAATACGAGTACATATTTCAATAAAATATAAATAATTAGATCTCGCAAAAATGTAACCGAATCATCATTGATTCGAAGCACTAATTTCAATTATTAACACTGTTATCGTTTCATGTGTATTAGCCAAAAAGTCTCATTCTCCTATTGTTTGTTCTCTTTTGTGAATTAAATTTAAAATATAGTATATTTTTGCACTTATTAGAATGTATGTAAATTCTTGTTGCGGTGTTGCTTTTTCCACATTTATTTTTATTTTAACAAAAACAATGAAAACAACAGCTGTTCTTATACAAACAACAACAATAACAAACTGAACGGTAAGTTGAATGAAAAAAGCAGAGAGGAGGTTACCTAGAGGTTTAAAATACGACGAATATTGACTGCCTGTATTTTAAATGTATTTGCATACATATACATACATACACAAGTATGTACATATGTATAGATTAGTCTCCTGCACAAGATATCTTATAAGAACTTTTAAGACGAGGGATTTTTGAAATGCTTTGCTACAGCGAAATCTTATAAAACAAACATTAACAACACTGTTTGCAAGAAATTTATTTACATAAGTATTGTAGGTATAGGAGTAAAGAAGAAAACACTTCGTGACGGAAGAATTTGTGATACTAGCTTCTTTCCACGCATAAGCGCGTGTACAAACATCATGCATGTATGTGTGTATATCTTTTATTTTTCTACGCACATGCAAAGGCACACACACACATGCATTAACATTAGTTGTATGCGGTTAATCACATAATAGCTTACCATCTGCATATTACACACACACTCTACAATATGAAAAATAACAAGCATACACTAATCAACAGCAGCGTTGCCGCTTTTGGTTTCGTGGCTAAAAAAATATGGATGTGATTTCCAAACAGATGGTAAATATTGTATCCCAATAGAAATTTCTCAGATGTTCTAAATTGGAAATAAGAATTTGAATTTTGGGACAAAGTTTCAAAACATACAAATGAATTCAACGAAAAAATTTTTTGTGACTTTATTAAATTTTGTTTTAAGTTTAATGCCATTTTCACACACTTCGGGGTCTTCTGAAAGAATATTTTCCCAGCTAGGTTTAGTCAGAATTAAATGCAGGAATAAGATTGATTTCAATACCAACTCTATAATACATATGTATGTATATTTTAATAGTTTATCTATTCAGTCATGTGTTTGGAAAACGAATATAACACTGTGTTTTTTTTTAAGTCATGGAAATATAATCATATACGAACACCATTGCATGATAAAAGGCAAAAAAAAAGACCGGTGTCTTGCCCCAGGTCATGCACATTTTTGTTTGCCCAAAGATTTGGGGGCTCGGTTTCATTTTTGCATTTTCTCCGGTTCATATCGTTACGAATTTTGATTTGCTCTTTGAGGCAAAGTTGTAGTTCTTGTCATACAACAAAAACTGTGAACATATAAAATTAAAAAAATATTACCTTCAAGATCAAAATCGCAAAAAAATTTAAAAAATTTTGAGTTTTATACCTTTTTCCCCTGTTCAGGTACGTAGGTAACAAGCGGTTCAAAATTCAAGGAAACTATCAACGATAAAAATGTACCTAAGATCTCAATAAACAACTTTCTACAACATATGAACTGCCTAGGAATGATTCTTAACACCGTTTGGTTAGCGCTTAGGCAGCCACAAAAGTAAAAAATTTCAAAGCAAATGAAATTAAAAAAACGGTGTTAAGAATCGTTCCTAGGATCGATTGATTGGTGGTTGATTGTTTCTTTAAATATTCAACGGTTTGCTACATATGGACCTGAACGGGAGAAAAAATGTGAAAAAATCGAATTTTTTAAATTTGCCACAGATACATATATTTCTTAACGGAAGTACAAATAAAACAGTACATATGTACATATATTAAATATATAGAGATTTTGGTTACTTTTTGTCGCGTTTGGTTACTTTTTTTTCTATATTTTGGTTACAAAAATATTTTGGTTGTGGCAACGCTGATCAACAGTGTTTGTTACAGACAGGCTGTCTTGACGTCAACGCTTGTTAACACTGGTATATACATACACCAATACATCCATCGTGCTTCGCTTATAGTACGACAGCATTTATTATTGGTTTAGTATAATACATGCGACGTGAATACATTTAAAAATCATGACGTTTTTACATTTCAAGACTGTTTACGCAGGCCTAGTATATATGAATATAGATCTTGAATTATAAATAACAATTGCAATTAAAATTTTATGGGATTACCCATAGTTTAGAATTATCAAAATGCCAAAATTGTTGATAACTTTTAAGATACAAGCTGTGAAATTTTATCGTAAGCGACAATTTACGTACAAAAACATATTTGAATATTTTAAAAAACCTTCTCCTGAACAATTTAATTTTTGTCGCTTACGATAAAATCGAAAATAAGGCTCGATATCATCGGGTGGTTAGTGGTTTGCTGCACAGTACATTATTAGTGCGACAAACCAGTAAACACGCGACGATATGTAGATCAATGAAGATTCGTTCGTTGCTGAAAAGAAAATTTAATTTTTCTCTCAAGAGTTGAGTAAACACTTGTATTAAAAAGCTTTAATATTTCACAAGTTGAATTATTTTTAAAGTTTGGGTTTATTCTAAAAAGTTTTTCCAACAAGTTATATTGCATTTTGTTCATTGTTGGTTAATCTGCCTTGATACTTCTTGTTTAATACATGCCGACCACACGAGTAGTAATCTTGGCAATTATTGCCATGGCAACTGTTACATTCAATTGCCTCAGCAACAAATGTTAAAATAAATTGCTGAGCAACAATCTCTTACGCTTCATTTACACATGCAGGTAACTTGTTACAAATTACGTGTACGTATTAACAACCAATACATTGAATGAAATAATAAAAACACTCGCAACTTGCTTGATTGTTTACACAGTCAAGTGCAAGTTTATTTTCATTTTTCTATATGTTACTATAAATATTTGAAAATTTCGTTTTTCTCTTTCTTCTGTACGTTGTTTGTACTTTTTTTTTGTCTATATTAGTTTTTAATGTGTGGGCTGCCAAATTTTTGGTATAGGAACCTTACAGAGAAACGAATTTAGTGATCAACTTTGTACCAAAATAAATGATAAATTTATATTGCAAATCAATAATAAGTCATATTTGATTCCATGTTCTTACTTTTTGTTTTATTTTTTCTGTATATAAGTTGAAATAATAACATTTTAAAAATTATTCCATGTAAGCTATCCATTAAAATTAAAATAAAATCCTTAAAGGGTAACACTGTTTTTATTTTTGACAATTCTCCTGCATGCAAGTGAAAAAATTACTTGTAATGAAAATCTCTTGCCAGTGAGCCTACAACTTGTAGCATTATGATTGTATTAGTAAAAATATGTCTATGTATTGAGTTACTTGCACTTGTACTTGCATGTGTAAACGGTAAGTTAACACATGCTGTCAAATAAAAATTATATTAAATTTTTTCAACGTAAATGAAGAAAACAAAAGTTTTAACTACATAAAACGAATAAAAGTTCAATTTAAAATTAGAAAACGATAAAATTACACGGTGTTTGTACAGTGAAAAAAAAAAACTTGGAAAACGAACTAGCGTGAGTTGTAGATCTTGTTGAGTACATTACAAATTGTGTCAAAAAAATTCAGAAACACTCTCAAATTCAGAAGTTATTCTGAAAATACCGTTTTAGGTGATGTTCGTCAACTTATCGAACTGTAACTAAGTCAGTTTTTGTTAGATCTGAAATTTTTTGATATTTTTAGAAAGAAAACTGATTACGCTTTACAAGGATGTGTACATCTTGATATATTTGTAAATTTTGAGTGTTGTTTTTGTTAAGAATATCCAAAAAAAAAATAATAAATTTTGAATCCACTTTTTTGATTTGCGTAGCTCTTCATTGCTTATTTTAATATGAAAACTTATGAAAGTTTATACTAATATATAAAGCAAATTTAGTTCTTAGCAAAATATGGTTTTAAGTTTTCAAATCGGGTAAAAATTGTGAGTTATTAAACTTTTCATTAACACCCTTTTTTAGCATTTTCTCCCCCACTGCGAAAAATTTGAATGAAAACACAGTTAACGAAAGAAACAAATTCATCAAATTAATAATTCAAATTTTTTTGTTTTTTTTTTTTTTTTGTAATCTTATAGTTATTTTTTTTTTTTTTGTATATACTTAAAGCCTTATACATAACAAAAATCTTCATGCAAGTTAGCATAAGTAGCAAAATTGACTATATGTCTTAACGAGTTTCAAACTATTTGACATTAGAAATCGGAGCATGATGTAGTTTTAACCCACAATAAATCCTAGCCTGAATTGTAATGTAAAATTGTCTGGCAAAACTTGTTGGACCATGTTCAGTTTCGTCGCTTTTTCCAGTTTCTCGTTATGCATAAGGCTGTTAATAAGTAAAGTATTATATTAGGTAATGCAGAAATAAATACACTCTTTTTTATTGTCAATTTGTTGTAAATTGAAAAAAATTAAACTGGAAGATAGTACAGATGAATGGGGGTTATTTTGTCATATTTTTTTAATTATTAAAAAAGTTTAGAATGTTTTTATAAGTAATTTTCTGCTATATATATTTGGATAAACACATAAAATAAACGAATTTAATACGAGTACCAACACAATGCCAAAGTGTGGTGAAGGTTATTGTTTTTAGAAAATAGTAAAAAATTGTAACTGATTAATATTTATTTTAATTAAAATAAGTAAGTTTGTAGATTTTATAACCATCATGGAGTGTGTGATAAGCATAATAATTTGCTTTTTGCGGTTTGAATTCTACTGGAATACCTGCGCAAAGCGGACAGCCACGCAAAAGATGACTTCAAAACTGATTTTGACTGCTGATATAGTTCTAGCAAATGGTATGAACCCGAAAGTACTTGTACAAGCTGTTCCAGTACTTAAGAAAATTAAGTCTGAAGAGTTTATAAGCCCCTCATTACCATTATATTTCTCAATGATTTGGCATCATCAAATATTCCATAAATTTGTGTGAAGTCGCTTACCAAAAAAGGCCTGCAATCGCAATATTTGTACTTTAGAAAAAGTTTAATAACTTTTACAAATATAAATCGATTCTAACAAATGATATCTCATTCTTTTCTATATAAAATTTCCTTTACAGTTCAGTGCAAAAAAAGGTCTTCATAGAAAAAAATTAAAATAATTGTTTATTTTCAAAAATTACGCAAAAAAATCAAAAAAAAACAGAAATGTTTGATAAAAACTTACCCAATTTCTTGAAACATACAAGTAATACATTTTTTAAAACCCTAATTCTTTGCCTTTTCGAAACTGTTTAAAATTTTAAAATTGGTCAAAACATGAGTGATCTAGAGGTACTAAAGTAAAGTTTTTTTTAAAGTAAGTTTTTTATTGAGGTATAGAACTTTAAGTTGGCATCACTTTTTTAACTGGCGGCCATTTTGTCAGCTGCCAAGTGATTAATATTTAGTTTGGTTTGCCATTTCATCATGAACAGGTTGACAAAAGAATAACGCTTGTAAATCGTGCAAATTTATTTCGAAAATAATGGTTCAGTTCGCGAAGTTTACCGCAAGCTCCGTCCATTTTATGGTCGACATAATCGTCCATCGCATAATTTCGCGGAATGGACCTGTCAATTGGCCACCAAGATCGTGTGATTTGACACCATTGGATTATTTTCTTTGGGGATATGTGAAGTCGCTCGTCTACGCCAACAAACCAGAAACGTTAGGGGACTTGGAAGCCAACATTCGTGGCGTTATTGCCAACATACGGCCCCATATGCTCGAAAAAGTGGTTGAAAATTGGACCTGTAGAATTGGCTTTATTCGAGCCAGCCGCGGCGGTCACATGCCCGAAATCATATTTAAGCATTAATGGCATAAAATTATCCTTCCAATAAAGCCAAATTGATGGACATTAAAACGATTTTCTTGTGTTTTATTTCAATTCAAAGCTCTATACCTCTAAAAAAACACCCTATACTACGACCCACCCTAAAACATTTTTTTCAAAATAACTCGAATTTTTGAGGGTGTTTCAAAATCTTTGAAAACGGTTTTTGTATGTCCTCACCTAGGCCTACAAGTCCAACTAGTTCGCTTTTCAAGTTCTGACAAAAAGTGTTTTTTTGTAACACCGTGGTCGTAGTGTTAGAAACCATTAACTATGAATAGCAATGGTAGATACAGACTTATTACAGCCTGTTTTTCGAAAATTAATAAGTGTATACGTTCTTTAAAATAACGAATGAAAGAATGTTTTCGTTTTTAAAACATTTATATATTTTCATGTGTGTGACAACAAAAGAGCTTTCAGTTTTTCACACTCATAAAATTTTTTATGTAAAATTAATTAAAAATCAGTCTACATATTTTTCATTTGACTTTAACGAAAATGTTATTTAATTTTTAATGTTAGAATGTGAACTGACTTAAAACAGTGAAAAACTATTTTTCCTTTTATTTTTTACTATAAATTACAAAAAAATTAATTAAACGAAAAAAGAGTGCTTTTTCTATAAGCGGATTGATTTAACTTTCGTAAGAATGAATCTCGACTTATGTACAAAGCAAAGATGTTTCCCTTGCTTCTGTGAAATAATCAACACCAAATTCAGTATAAACAAATAATTTTTGGTTAATTTTCCACTATTTAATTGTCAAAAAAATCACAAAAAATTTAAGTATTGAGTCAAAATAAAGTAAAGGTTATCGGAAAAAAAGTTTAGTTCTAATAAACAATGGAAAATACGAAATGCAATGAAAATCTGTTTTAATGGGTAGATGGATTTCGAATTGAATGCTAAAATTAATTAAAAATTAAATTGCTTACCCCCTTATTCATAAAATTTAAATTAATTTAAAATGAATTTAATTTAAAATTTTTCATAGAAATTTTTTTAATAGATATTATTTTTTGTGTTCCTTCACTGTAATAATTTTGTGAGTGTAAATTTTTGGTTATACCTAAAAAGTTCTTTTTACATATGTCAAAACGAAAGCTTTAGAATATGTTTTATAAAAAGCAAATTTTAAACGTTATCGTTTATAAACGAGGCATAAAAACGAAAGGGCTTATGTTTTCTAAAAACAGGCTGTTAGCAACTTGTTTATGCAACCAGGCAGGTTGTATTGTCGGTCGCATAGTCTGTAGTCTTGTTTATAGTTGCGTTCGAAGTTGCATTCGAAGTTTCGAAAATATCAAAACGTTTTGATGTTTATGTGTTGCATTGGCGGTTGCATTGTAGGTTGCATAGTCTGTGTCAAAATATTCGAAAAAGTGTTGCGTAAGCAAGTTGCAAAGTCTGTAACTACCATGACAAACATTTTTAGACTTGCCAGACGCAAATTTCTTAGCTCAAAAATCATTCTTGTTAGTCCCAAATCACACTATGCAAGTCTTATTGCTAAGCTGATTAGTTTTAGGGAGAGAGAGACGAGGGGAACAGAAACGTTTCTTTTCCCCCGTCTCTCTCTCCTAACAAACTAATCAGCTTAGCAATAAGACTTGCATAGTGTGATTTGGGACTTACCAACAGTTTTAAAAAAATTTCCCCAGTTCCCCAACACTAAATTTTTATCTCCAATCGAAAAAAAAGTCCCCAATTTGGGTACGAGTCCCCTAAACTGGCAACGCTGATGAAGACGACAGATCAAGCCGTCTTAAAAAGTCGGCGGCGGCGGCTTAGGAAAAAACAGTTGTTAGCGGCTCATAAGCCGGCTTGACATTGACAGCCGCTTTTTATAAAATTTTAAACACATAGAAAAAAAATTAAAAAACCTGATGTCTTCCATATAATTTGTAAGATGTTGAAAGTCAGCGGCGGCTCTTGAGCCAACGGTAAGCCGATCTGCTTGATTCTCTGCGACAAATTTGTCTTATTTTTTAAAAGACAACAAAAATGTCCAGTTAGACGGTTTTACCACTTTATTTGCATTGTCTCGCTGGCGAAGACGTACATCAGTCACCACTTTTGTCGACTATTTTGGTGACAATGTCAACGGAGTGTCTACATATTAACTGCCAGTTTATAGAAGCCATGTAAAAATTCTCGTCTGCCTATTTATATTGAAAACAAAAACAAATTTGAGTGCTTTGTTTTTGTTTTCAATATAAATAGACATACGAGAATTTTTACATGGCTTTTATAAACTGGCAGTTATATTTTTTTTTGATGCGTATAAAACATTTTTTCAGATACACACAAGTATGTTTCTTTTTAATGTTTTATTGGTTTGTTGAAAATAAAGCGGCGTCATGCAAAATTTAAGTGTTTATAAAAATTAGTCTAAGAAATTAAATTAAAAGATTAATACCTATAAATATATTGAAGAATTCATACTCACATTGTATAAAAATAAAAAAAAATTGAAAATTAAACAATTTTAGTGAAATTATACAGTTATGGAATTTTTTTGGACTCTGTGGAAGATTTTGTTCCATCAGTTAAAGATTTGTCACACTTTCAGATCAATACGTAAGTGTTTGACTTGAACATACAATTTAAATTAATAAGTAGTTTTACTTCTGTTATTTGCCACAGTGTGGTGATATCGTCAATAGTAAGCCAGTACAATCTTACTATTGACATTTTATCCATATGGCCCCACAAGAACTACCTAGTCAGTATTGACGCAGTCTACTGGTAGATTTCGTAGGATAAGCCTGTGTTAAATGTCAATAGTAGATATCATTAGTTGGGGTATAATTTGTCAGTAGTACTGGTGACATTTCCTGCAGGGTACTTAATGTAGTGACTACATTACAGTGAACTCGCGATAATATTAACTAATTAATACCAAGAAAGTTCACTTTTGCAAGATTGTTCATATATGCGAATGGCATCTAATTTCCCATATAAATAAAATTTTCTTATGTTAAATATTTTAATTCAGAAATTATTCCTGATTAAAATTCATTCTAGGTCAATTAAAATATAAATTCTCAAGTCACGGTCACACTTGTCAAACATTTGCTCAAAAAAGCGTGACCACTAAATGCTAATGAAAAATATTTCAATTCAGACAAAAGTTTGCCAAGTTAACGAGCAGCCAATATTGTTGGAATATGGAATTTCAGTTGAATTTGAGCGTAAACAAAAACGTTTGTGTAAGAAATTTTGGTTGACAGCTTAAAACAATTTAAAAGCACACAGCAAACAGTTGAATCAGAATTTAGATTTCAAAACTGTGTACATAAACTCCATTAAAAATAAAAAAATATGCTGTTCATACCCTCTAGTTAGCCTATAACCTTATGTCTCTATGTCAATACTCTTTCTCCAGCGACAATTTCACTAGTTAAAATGTCGACAAATTTCCTTTTATGCGCGAGTAGAGATACGTTAGAGAAAACAGTTCTAGTGTATTTTTGATGATATTGTCAGTGAACGCGTCAATAGTTTGTTTTTTTCTTTTTGATTATGCTATGCAAATATTATTATTATAAATAAATATATATGTATGTAGACGAGGGTCCCTAAAATCTACTAGTGAATCTTTGGTTCAAATATCTCCATATCGTCATAAAAGAACTTCTTTCTCAATAGTGCTAAAGTCTACTGATAGATTTTGAATTACAACCCTATGTTATTTGTCAATAGGCATTTGCATTGGCTGGGGTACACCTACTCAGTAGCATTATTGACAATGTCACTAGAAAATCACTATAAGTTTACTATTGACAACGAGAGAGGATATATCGATATTGTAGACTAGAGCCCCTAAAATTTACTAGTGAATCTTTGGTGCCAATTTCTCCATGTGGTCCCGAAAGAACTACTAAGTCAATAGTGCTATAGTCTAGTGGTGGATTTTCAATGACAAGCTAATGTTAAATGTCAATAGATGATACCATTGGCTGGGGTACACCTAGTAGTATTACTGACAACGTCACTACTAAATCACCACAATTTCACTATTCGCACTTTCTGCAGGGTATTTTACAGCTTTTGCACTAAGTTCATATGTATTTTATAGCAGTCAATGAGGTAGTTTACACGAGAACAATTTTTAAGCCGCACAATCATGATACAATAATACAGGTAGCCGCGAATCTACAACAAATGTACAACAAATAAAACAACAGCTGTTTTGTGATTGACAAGAGAGGAAAACAATATACATGTACTTGCGTTTTCTCTTGGCTTTGTAAAGCATGTTTGTATTAGTACAGTTTTAATAGGCACTGTGCGCGTGTGTTGGTAAAACATAAGCACAATTTGGCAGATCAAATCACAAAACAAGCAAAACAGCTGGCGCTTCGCGGTTACCTGTATAATTGTATCATGCGCACAATTTTTGTTCTTTTCCAAATTACAGGAGATTAATTAATCTGGCATAAAATGTATACGTATAGACAGCTTTGTGTGTGTTAGTGTTTTTTATTTATTTGAAGTTTGGTTTTCGTTGTACACGTATCGGAACATACTTGGCGGAAAAATGGGGATAATAATTAATGAAGAATTGGCAATTTATTATTGGCAATATTTACTAAAAAATTAAAATGGAAAAATTGTTTTCATTATATTTTATGAATTAATGTGAAGATGTATTCAAAGTTCTAAATATGTAGTTACATTATCCAGAATTAGTTTTTGTATCTTCTTTTTATAAGAATTAAATAAAATCTCGTTCATTTTATTTTCATATAATTTATTCAACACGAAAAAACAAAAAAGTAAGTAAACATTTTTAAAATAACTTGGATGAAACATAAAAACTATTAAACTTAATAAAAAGTGTTCAATTAAACTATTTTTGTGAGCCTTAGGTTTGTTTATATTTTATTTAATAGTTCTTTATTTTTTGTAAACTTTCGGTTAACTTCTTCAGAATATTTCTCTGCTGCACTTACCTTTTCTTTCTTGAGAAATTTTCTGCTGCAACACCTTATTTTTTTATGTCAGCAGCAGTTACATTAGGTTTTAACTGCTTCTTTTTTTTGTAAGCTTTCAAATAGTATGGATGTGTCACTTTATATAAAAACTTGCGTTCTTTAAATTCACTTAAGAGTTTAAAATTTGTTGGCGTGACCAACCCCCTTCTTCTTTTAAATTCATGTTTCCACGACGATGGCAGACTAAATACGCTCTGTAAAAAAATAAACACTGAACCTGTGGTTTCGCAAGTGTGTATGTATTGGTTTTGTGCTGCTAATGCGGGGTTGAAGCTGGTTGAAAAATTATGCCAACCAAAAAACCACTCTCTTCACCGAATTTGCCTACAAACTGGCATGTCGTGCCAGCATAATTATTCCCGTGTAAACTACCTCAATGGAAAAGAAGTTATTCATATTTTGGGGTGTTCATATACATATTAGGGTCTTCATATTATCGCGAGTTCACTGTATGCACATATGTATGATACATAGATTAAAAATTCCCTGAAGAAAGTGCGAATAGTGAAATTGTGGTGATTTACTAGTGACGTTGTCGGTAGTACTACTGACCAGGTGTACCCCAGCCAATGTAATCATCTATTGACATTTAACATTGGCTTGTCATTGAAAATCCACCACTAGACTGTAGCAAAACTGACTAAGTAGTTCTTTTTGGACCACATGGAAACATTGGCACCAAAGATTCACTAGTAAATTTTAGGGGCTCTAGTCTACAATATCGATATATCCTGTCTCGTTGTCAATAGTAAAATTATAGTGATTTTCTAGTGACATAGTCAATAGTGCTACTGATTAGGTGTACCCCAGCCAATGTAATCGCCTATTGACACATAACATAGGGTTGTCATTGAAAATCTACCATTAGACTCTAGCACTATTGAGAAGGTAGTTCTTTTACGACCATATGGAGATATTTGAACCGAAGATTCACTCGTAGATTTTAGTGACCCTCGTCTACATATATTTATTTAATATTACTGCACAACATAATAAAAAAGAAAAAAAAACTATTGACGCGTTCACTGACAATATCACCAGAAGTACACTAGAACTGTTGTCTCTAACGTATCTCTACTCGCGCATAAAAGGAAAGAGGTCGACATTTTAGCTAGTGCAAGTGTCGCTGGAGAAAGAGTATTGACATAGAGACATATGGTTCTAGGCTGACTAGAGGGTTGTTATTACTCAATGCCTGTTATTTGGTGGTGTAGGCGAGAAAAAGAGATAACAAGTGTCACTATTTCAATCAGAAAAATATCCCTACGTATGAATATACATATATGTATATGTAAATATGTATGTGTAATAAACACTCAAACCAAAAGCGAAATAAAAATAAAAGGTAGGGACTGCAAATGAATGAAATACAAAGGTAATGTTTTTTTCACTTGTCTGGTTTATCTTCAGTGTTACCAACAGTGATTTAAATATTAAAGTCTAACCATAGATTGGTAGACTTCAATTTACCGTTTATTGGCAAATTTCGTCGAATCTACGCATATCAAAATTATTTTGATATTATTGAGCACCAATGTATAACACGAAGAAGTTTTGTTTTGTTGTTCGTTAAGAAATGTCTATGGGTATTTTTTCTGCTTAAGAAATTTATCAGTAGACTTCAACAGGAAAATTCTTGAGAAAACTTTGTATTATAATAGAAAAAAATTCACCTTTATGCCAGTTGTTAACATCGACGTCACGTCAATACAATATCATTATTAAGCGGGTGCTAGACACATCAATATTCAGCTTCAATATGTGTGGTTGTGTACTAGTGTCCTGCACAAGACTATTTATAAGACCTTTCATGACATGAGAGATTTTTTCAAATGCTTTACTACAGCGAAATATTCTAAAAGAATCGCTAAGCAACACTGTTGGAAAGTAATTTTTTTAGGTGGTTTGTCTTGCCAACAGTGTTGTTTAGCGATTCTTTTAGAATATTTCGCTGTAGTAAAGCATTGGAAAAAATCTGTCATGTCTTGAAAAGTCTTATAAATACTCTTGTGCAGGACACTATTGTGTACGTTTTTTAGGGTTCCGTACACCAAAGATGAAAAGGAACCCTATTGTTTTGGCGAGTCACCTATAATCAAATACAGTGTTGCCCATTAGTTTGGTTCGAACGGCTGTTCTCTATGGCTATGGTTTATGTCACGTCTGATTGAGCCTTTAAGCTTTACATAGTTCACAGGTATATTTCACCGATAGCATGTATGTGAATATGTATGTATGTATGTATGTACATATGTATGTATTTATTTATGTTGTGTAGTAGTGTCCTGCACAAGATATCTTATAAGAACTTTTAAGACATGAGGGATTTTTCAAATGTTTTACTACAGAGAAATCTTCTAAAACAAACGTTAACAACACTGCAAGAAATTTGTTTCAGACATACCAAATAGACATTTACTTTTACATTTCTATACCTTACGTACATACAAATTTATGTATATTGACAAGTTGTTGCAAAATCCACCAGAAATACACATCTGTTTTCTCTATTTCTTTTATACTGACGAATAGAAGAGAAATTGTAGACAATGTAACTACTACTAGAATTTTAGTGTTGACATAGAGACACTTGGCCCCAGTCTTACTGCGGGGTACATATTACACACACACTCAAACGTACAATATGAAAAATAACAAGCATACACTAATCAAAAGTACTTCTTTTGAGTGTTTGTTACAAACAAGCTGTCTTGGCGACATCGCTTGTTAACACTGATATACACGTACACCAATACATCCATCGCGCTTCGCTTATAATACGACAGCATTTATTATTGGTTTATGCATTAAACACATTCACCACAGCAGGCTTCACGACTTCAAATGCCGCAAGCAGCATTTTTCGCCTCGTAGATGCCTACTTAATTATTTTGGAGACTGCAGCAGCACCATATGCAGCTGATATTCAAGTACAAATACATAGTTCAGTATTACAACTTTTATATAATTTGCATTTATAACAATTAATTACTCTTTTAAAATATACTTATTTCACGTAAAAGTACAAAAATGATTAAATTTATTCTTAACATCAATTTTTGGATATTGTTTCTGTTAAATAATATGAAATAATTGTACAAAATCATTCATTCAACATTTTGTATTATACTGGCAACACTGAATTTTCTCATTGTAGCCAAAGAAATAGAAATTAGTTTAATTGGACTACAACCAAAATCAGCATAGACAACAACCTGTCGCCGTGTTGGCTTGCTGTCTTCAAAAGAATCATTCTCATATAAACATGTGTATTCTATCCTTGACAATTGGTAGTCGGTAGCTTGCTGTGGTGAATGTGTTTAATGCATTAGTATAATACATGCAACGTGAATACATTTAAAAAACATGACGTATTTACATTTCAATACTGTTTACGCAGGTCTCTATTGTGTAATTTAACTATTTAGGCATGTACCTATGAATTTATGTACATATGGATATATGCATATAAAAATAAGTACCTACATGTAAAAATTATGTAGGTATGCATACATTTGTATCTATAAGTACATACAAATGTACAAATAGGTACATAGTACATATGTATGTATGTATGTACTTACGTGTTTATTATATTTTATTTTTTTACAAATCTTTATCTGGATGTTTTATTTTAATTTAAAAATACATACATACCTACTAGAAATTTACATGAATGTGTACATATTAAAATCAGGAAACGAAGCCGGGCTGGTTTGTCGAGCGGCGGCGGCTGAACAAAGTAATCTACGGCGCACATAGGTTAAATTTTAATATTTACGCGCCCAAAATTGGACTTTAAAAAATAAAGGTAAACACATAAAATGAACTGAACTCTACCTACCACCACCTATCTGTGATATGTACATAGCGACCGCATACAGGCAGTCGGAACTTGACTCTCAACCCGTGCCCTCCTTTTTGTTTCTTACAGTTATAAACCAATTAAAAGTTAAAACGTTTATATTTTTCCTGTGCCAGTTTTTTAAGTAAAAGTGATGATTCCGAAAGCCCAGGTATGATTCTTTATTAGGGTTCCGTACACCAAAGGTGAAAAGGAACCCTTGTTTTCGCTACGCTGTCCGTCTGTCCGTCACAGGCTATTTTCTACGGACCTGATATTTGGACAGAGTATGTAGAACATTGGCCGCTACAACAACATATACTGCGAATTAAAAATTAAAGGGTGTTCCAAAACAAGCAACGAAAAATCCCTTGTAATATACATACATATGTACATAATATGTATATTGAAACTTTAAATTTATAAAATTAGTGTATTTTTATACAGACTACAACACTAAACACTAAAATTTAAAAAAATTAATTAAAGGTTGTTCTATCAGTTAATGCAATTTTGACTATATAATTTTGTCAATTTGTTGTATATTGGAAACCGTAAGAGGCAAATTCTTGAAATTTTCAGAACCGGTAAAATTAAGTAATCCCAAAATTATAAAATCGCCAAACCAGAAATAAATCGCCAAAAACCAAAAAAGATCGCCAAAACGAAAAAAACACCAAATTAAAAAGATTTCTAACACTAAAATAAATCGACAAAACCGAAAATTCTCCAAAGTGAAAAAAATCGCCAAAATGAAAAAACGCCAAAAACCGAAAAAATCGCCAAACCGCGAAAAAGGTGCCAAAACTAAAACTGCGTAATTGAAAAAATCGCCAAAATGAAAAAATCGCCAAACTGTAAAAACGACAAAAACAGAAAAAAATCGCCAAAACGAGAAAAAATGTAAAAATTAAAAAAATCGCCAAAAGCCGAAAAAACGCCAAAACTAAAAAACGCTCAAATCCAAAAAAAAAACCCAAAAACGAAAAAAATGCCAAGCCTATATATTATATAATCTAAAGTTTGTATTTATTTACATATCTAGTGTCCGTACGGAACCCTTCGTGCGCGGGTCAAAGTCGCACTACTCTGAATTTATTTTTATTATTGTTTACTTAGCCAGAATGCATAATCAAAATAATTAGATAGTTTCAAACACGTGGTGTTTTTTTAGAACAATTTTGGAGTCATTTTCGAATTTAAAGGTCAATTTGTTGTATTTCTCGATGAGATACGGCCATCACATTTTTATATTAAAGAACAATCCAAGAACCAATATAAGACACCAAAATTGGCTCCAGAAGAGTGCAGCTGAAAATATTGTGGACGTTTTACAACATTAAGAAATAAAACATCTTAATAGATTATTGAGAATTACAAAACTACAATCACAACAGGATAAGAATCTTTTTTGTTGTTTTATTTTGCTTCGCTGTAACCAAATGTATCTAGACATCCTTAACCATCAACAAATAATTTTTTTCATATTCATTTTGACACGCATTAAATAAAAATAAAATATTGAAATAAGTCTTATTGTAAGTACTGTGAGCACATCAAAAAAATACAAACATACATATTTAACAAAATCAAAATAAATACTCATTTGAGACATGTAATATCACGCAGAAATGATATAAGTCAACAAATAATTTTGGGTGCTTAAATATTGAATTTCGACCTATGTGCAGCGGCGGCTAAGAAATAATAACTAGACCGGCGGCTTAATGGGCTAAAAAGGCACGTTTTATCAGTTATTTCTTTTGAGCAAATATTTTGTTTAAGTTGAAATGCCTAAATAATTATACTTTTTAATATAGAACTACCGGCTCAGCCGGCGTCGGCGACTGCAAATATTAGCCGATGCAAGCCCTATGCATCGGCGGTGGCTCATGGTGTTCAATATTTATCGGCGGCGCTTCGGCGCCGACTCTGATCCAATCGGCTTCGTTCCCTGATTCAAATTCGTTATTTAAATGCATAATATGCAGTTTTATACTTTCTCTCACACATGCACTAAAACTATGTATGTATGTGTGTACTTACGTACATATGTATGGATGTACATGCGTTTGAGTATAAATGAGTTTTACGAGAAACAAAACAAAGAATAAATAACGATATTGTTTTTGAAGTGGGACGCGGGCGGCAAAAAAGGGACGACGACTACAGAAACGGCATAACATGACTATTGTCGACATGCATATGATTTGACGAAAGTGACAAAAAAAGAGTGCAGAATAGAAGAGTTTTGTATGTACATATGTATGCATGTACTTATGTGTGTACGTCTATTTAAAAGAAGCAGAAGTTGTCATGCTTAACCAAAGCAATAAAATAATAACCTGCAACTAAAAATATAGATACAAATACATAGGTACGTACCCCCTAATAATTGATTTTTTTTATACACAATATAGGTAGGTACCTACATACACATATATGTTTATTATTGTAATAAAAAAAAATATGTTTTATTCCCTGCTCATAGGTATAAAATTCCGAAACACAGAGTTCACGTTACATTTGACACTTGATTAAGATTATCTAGAAAGTAATAGATACCTACTAGGTACCTATGTATGTACATATGTATGTATATATTCTATTTGTATAGACATGAAAAATGTGTATGATAATTTCTTTTTTCTCGATCCCTATAGGATGCTCTAAACATATAGGGATTGGGAATTTCTTTCCTAAAAAACAACGTATACGCAGGTATGTATCTATCAACATTAAAAAGTTATATACCAACATACATACATATGTACATACATATTATGTACATATGACAAAAAAAAAACTACAGAATTCCCGTTCGTGCAAGGCATGTAATGAGATTTTATATAATCTCGGAAGCCTCAAATTGGTTTAACATTCTAATAAATGTGTAACAAGCTATAAAACACACATCCAATATTTTAGTTTTTCTATGAAAATTAATTTTCATAATTAACATAAATACGACATACATACATACATATGTATGTACATAAAAGCATGAGTATATACCAAAACTTTACATCTCCATACATATGTACATACAAAGTACATATGTAAATATGTATGCATTAGCAAATTCATGTATGTAAGTACACACAAATGTATATAATACACACATACATATAATATACATATATATTGAATTATGTATGTATATATGAACAAATATTTAACATAAAAATGCATAAATGCGTACTAATACATAATGCGAAGCTTTTTATTTAGTATAACTTTATTTGCTTTTTCATCCATTCATTCAAGAAAATTTATTTTTGCTATAGGTGTAAAAAAACAGCACAGCCCAAACAGTACACCGTGAAAAAAACTGACCCCACCTACCCGCCCAAAAAACTAGTCAGTCAATACCATTTTCATCTACTAGAATACACCGTTCTTGTTCCCCCCTTTCTAGGGACACAAATAAAAACATTCGTTTGTCTGCATGCACCCGTCGTTATCGCATTCGTCGTCGTCCGCAGTTTGACGACTTTTTTTTTACATCATTCTAACCTCTTCTTGTTCTTTTACAAACAACAATAAATACAACCGTATTGGGGCACACGCTTTTTACTTTGTTTTTCCCTTTTTCACTCGTTCATAATGCATACATATTCATAGCAGTAGCTGTAGTTGTTTACAGTCCCCAACCCTCCACTTATACGATCAACTTTTTTTACATTTTCATATATACATCCATACATACATTTGGATTCTTAATCCATGCATATGTGTGTATGGGTCTGTTTATTTGCTTCAACTTCATTTGAATTTGTATACATTTTGTTTTTATTTTTATATTTATTATGCTACACACCCGACAGACATCGAAGTATCGGAGTAAAATCCGTAAAGTTAGCTTCGTACTCACGCATTACTAAACACTCATACACCTACTAATTTTCACATTTCAAATACAAGTTTTTTTTTTACTCATGCTAAATTTCTTTGCAAAAGGATTTTAATTAGATATTTTCGGGCAAGCTTTTTTACCCTTAAAATTTTTTTTATGATCACTCTTCTATACACATTTTATTATTTGTTTTTTTTTTTTATAATAATAACCAGCAAGTCAGTATATTGTTAAAAAGTTAAAATTGTTGTGATTTGGTTAATTGTTCAATAATTTTTCACTTCACTATCTACAGCTCACTAAAAAAAAAAAACTATTCCGTAATCGCTTTAATATGGTATTCCGAAAACGTTCCTCTCAGCGAACCAGCTCAACGCAAAGTGAAGAAAATCAGAAATGTAGGAAAAAAAAAAAGTATACCTTGAACCAGGGCTGCCAGAAGATTCTACTGAAAAATCTACACTTTTCGGCATGGTGTAATTATACAGGTGACTGCGTAAAGGTGGAAGTACATAACACGCGTTCAATGCGCTAATGCGATACACGCGTCTGTCAAAAAAGTTGAAATAGTGTGTTTTCATAAGGCAAGTTACATAGAGAAGTTCGCGACGCGCGTACCTCGCCAAAAGTTGAACATTCTTCAACTTTCACGCGTTGTATACAAAATGACACCTAGTGTTGCCAGATTCATAAACTAACATACACAAACATGGTTAGAAATTAATTTTTTTATTAAACAATGGATACAAAAATGAATTAAATGTTTAAAGAAAAATGCAACGTAAATGCAAAAAAAAAATAGCCGGCAAAGGATTTAAATTTTACAACTAAAAAAGCTTCAAAAGCGTGGTGTGTAACCTTCCATTTGTGTAGCGTTGAACGTTTAACAAGCCAGAAAAGCGTTGCCGCGTAACGCGTGGTATGTACGTCCACCTTAAGGATTTGTTATACAAAAATATGGCAACCATGGTACAATTATACTAGGTACATGCACGACTACAACAAAATTACAACACCAAAAAACACATTCATTTTGTTGGATAAACAAACGTATAATTGTCAGAAACAGATGCCTTTTGTTTTTAAAAATAACAATTACAGGGTAACTAAAGCAAAATTGCAGACGCAGCGTTCATGAATGATTATAGTCATTCAGTGTTGCCAATAGGTGTGTAATTACACAGAGTGTGCAATTACTCTCATATGTAAGCCATGTAATTACATTCATATATAATCTGTGTGTAATTCTACTTTATGTTTTATTTTTATTTATTTTTGTTTTCATTTCAACTTACAAAAAACATTTGTAGTGTAATTTTCTTCAATATGTAATTGGAAACACATCCATGTGTAATTTCATTGGCAACACTGTAATCATTTTATGCACACACATACACTAACATTTTTGTAGCTTGTAACACCCCTTTTACACACGGAAAGTTTACTATGCAAAGTCTTAATTGAGCTGTGTGAAAGACAGAGATAAGAATACTTTCTCTTTCTGTCTTTCTCCCAGCTGAATTAAGACTTTCCAAAGTAAACTTTCCGTGTGTAAAAGGGGTATAAACAAAGTTTGACAACTGTAGGTATTGTATACATTAACAGGCTGGGCTTGTGCATGTACCTGTTATAATTGTATCATGATGGCAACCATAGCAGTGTAAAGAACCGAAGAATGTCAAAAGCACAAAAATAATTGAATTAAAACCAAAACAAAATTAAAGACTTTGACATTCTTCAGCTACAAAGCACACAGAGCAAAATATTATCAGCTGAAGTAGCACTGCCACCTAGTGAGATACACCTTGCTTTTCGGCATAATAAATTTCAAAAGTCGGCATGAGTTTTTCATTAATTTTTATTAATTATACAAAAATAGCGCAATCATATGTAATTTCACGTATTTTATAAAATGATAATACATAATTATTAAATTTAAGAATATTCTGCAAAACATTATTAAGCTTACCACTATCTTAAATAATTTAAATTAAGAATATTCTGGAAAACATTATTAAGCTTAACACTATCTTTATTTCGCAACTATCTTGAATTCGTTTGTAAATATGTATATTGCGTTCTCATTTTAATTATCCTGAATAATCAGTATGGCTGTTAGTCATGTTTTAGACTCATATACTTACGCACAGACAATATGTTTGTTAAATATTCATTATTGTTTTAACTTGGAGGTTACACGTTAAATTTTTGCTCAAATTTTTGTTTCGATGTTCAATACATTTACACTTTTTCTACTACCACACTCATACATTTAGGAATTGAATACCAGGTGGACTTCAACTTCATTCAATTTTTTTTTTAATATAGCAGCTGTTTTAAAATAATTTTTGTGTTTGAAAAAAATTTAAGACAGAAGTAATTTTCTTTGCTGCAGTAAAATATGTAGGCAAAAATTTTTAATTTTTCCTCGACGATGGCATTTTGAACATAAAATTGGAAATCAAATTGCTTGCAGCAAATTTTGACAACCAATACGTATGAACGTGTAGCCGAAAGGTAAGCAGCGTGCTTTGAAAACGAATTTAACGGACTTTCAGTTGGTTGTTTTATCAAAATCAACATTTTTTTACATAAAATCGTCAAGTCGGAATTTGTTTATTTTTTAATGAAAAAATCGACAGAATGCTGAAAATCGGCACCATTGGCAGCAGGGCTGCTAGAAGATTTTGATGAAAAATCTTCACTTTTTCGAAAAATTAGCGGCATTTTCGGCACATTATTTTCGGAAATCGGCAAGAAAATCGGAACAAATAAAACTGAAGACCTTTAAGTTTTTCATTAATTTTTATTAATGAGAAAAAGAGCAATCATCTGTAATTTCATGTATTTAATAACATAATAATACATAGGCGGTATTCGGTGTTTGATGCAAATTGTCTTGCGTCATAGTAAATGCAAAATATCGTAGTTTTTCTTTAAAATGCAACAAGAAAATACACACACAATCCAAAGAAATGCTTCGATATTTTGCATTTGCATTTGCGGACGACCTTTTTGCATCAAACATCGAATAACGCCATAGCTATTAGAAGCATAAACTAATTTTTTTTTATAAATATAAACACAAAACGTTTTTATATGTAGATTTTAACATAATTTAACCGGATTTTACAAGCTAAAGTACATATTTCATATACAGGTATGAATACATTTCAGAATTTAAATTTCTTTATAAACCGTATTTAAAATGAGTGCCGAATTAAATGGATTTATTAAGTTTCAAATAATCTTTAAAATACAGAATTCCTTCTAAGGTTGCATTTTCTAAGGAACATAGAAATTTAGTTTTATTTAAATTGGTGGCACTGAAAATGCGTTCGGCATTTGCGGACGAATGTGCCAGAACCATAAGTTGTTTCACAAATTCCGTTGAAACTGAAAAAAGTTTTGTTGAATGTAACCTCGTCGCTTTATTTCAGAAATGTTTTATCAAAGATTATATACACTAGTTTATGTTAGTTTCAAAAAACTTAACTATTTCCGTATTTGGGTGAGCATTTCTACATAAAAACTTACACAATTTTTAGTTATATTGTTAATTTCAGATTTGCTTAGCTTAGATTTTAATCTTAAATCTGTGACATAAAACGCCAAATATATTTTATCAAAATCCAAAAAGTTAATTTTGTCTATGAAATCTATCAAACTAATTTCACTATTTTTTATAATGTCTTTTTTTTATAAAGTTATAGAATATTGTTTTAAACACTCTTTCCATCTATTCATATAAATCGTGTATTTTATGTGTTTGAACACGGAGTTATCGTGTTTTCAGTTGAATTGATTTAAATCGGCATTTTTTACCTAAAATCGGCAAATCTGCATTTGTTGGTTTTTTAATGGAAAAATCGGCGAAATGCCGAAAAATCGGCACTTTTGGCAGACCTGGTTGGCAGCCCTGCTTCTTGTGGCAGATTTAACAATAGATATTCTCATCTCCTCTTATTTACTTATTCGCTCTCTTCTTGTTGTAATTCAAACATTTACAACAACAACATAAAAATATGTAAATTTTTTTAATTTTTCGCCGCGTTCGCGCAAACACGGTCCCTGGCACATAGTTGCCAGATGAAATAGGTGAGAATTCGTCAAATTTCGTACGAAAAATCGTCGAAATCGTCGATATAATTTTTCCCGGAAACGTCCAAAATTCGTCAAAAATAAAACAAACACTTTTATCAAACGAAAACACAACACAACAAATAAATTTGGAGTTTTTGTATAACATAAACTAAACTCTTATCAAAAAAGGAATCGATTGTTTAAAAAACAAAATAATTACATGTCTTACTTTAGTTTTGTTGAAGTTAACTTGACTTAACACTATTTCTGTGTTTGCTGAACATTACGATAAGACTAAAATTTTTTTTATCAGAAATAATTTCTTAATCCGGCTTAAGTTCAGTATTTTCAATTCTTATTGAATCAAATATTTCTATTAATTAATATGAGTTTTTAAAGAAGAGAAGAAAAATTAAACTTGACTTTTTTAGCGGGGACATTTTTTTATAAAATTATTTATGGTGGGAAATAAAAGACTAGTGTCCGTTTTCGTTTTGGAAATTTTTTCAACAAATCTAAAAGTTTTAAGTATGTATCATGGACAACTTTTTTCAATATTAATAACTTTAATTGCCTGAATTTAGATTCAGTTTCCTCACTTTCACATTCTTTAACAATGTAATAAACTCTTAGAATATCGTAGAAAGAACTTCTATTTTCTATAATAATATTGTAGGGATCAATTAGACTTAATTTATCTTCGAAGTCAAATCTTATTAAAATTTTATCACATGGTTGTATATGAAAATGTTTAATGATTTCACATAAAAAATTTCACTAAAAAATTTCATCAATGTCTAAACAATTATTTTCATCTTTTTAGTCCCGGAAATAAAAATTATCACACTCAAGCAAATCTGTTTTTAAAAAATTACTCTTAACTTTTTTAAATAGTTTTTGCATTTGACCATATACATATTTTATTTTTGTTGTTTCAGTTGATAAATTCTGTACAATAATAGGCTTAAAAAACATTTTATTCCCAAAATTATTAATACAAAAATAAATATTGATTGCTTACTCTTTAGTTTTATTGCTATTCTTTCAGAAGCTGCCAAGTTCTTGATCAAGCTCAAAACTGTTTTAAAGCTGTAAAAAGTATTGTAAATTTATAATCATTTTAAAATCGTCGAATTGAAGGCGAAAATCGTTCAGTCGTCGAAATTTTATATTTGCAACCCAAAATCGTCAAATGCCGATAAATCGTCAAATCTGGCCAGGCCCATACACGTACAAACATTAAAAAAACATGAAAAATTTGAACGTCTAGTGTCCAGGAGACGTACAAGAAAATCCATCAATCACATAGTTGTGTGCGTGCAGTCGTTTCTTTTCGGCTACACGTACACGTTGTCGGCACTGATTGATGAGAATCAAAAAATTTTGATATTTTTATTTGACGGCTGATTATTTGTACGTCTCCAAATCTGTTTGACGAAAAAACCGTCATTTGCTTTGTTATTTGTTCTGTGACGACATGGAGAAGTGCGCGGATGAAAAAAATTAACTTGCACTTTATAAAAATGTACCATTGATCTTTGTAAAAAACCAAACAATCAAAAGTCTACAAACAGTTGTATGATTATTATAAATACTATATTATATTCTCTAATTTTTCTAATCTTAATGGGTAGTGTAAATAAAAAAAAATTACTTAAAAATTATTTTTAAAATCCCAAATGCATATGTATTTATGTATGTGAATTTTGTGCTTAAAACAAATTTTTAACTAAAAAGCAAATACATACGAGTATGTACATATTTTTTTATTCACACCCAATGTCTTGTTTTTATATTTAAAATCGTTTGTTTGTTTCGATTTTTTTTAAAGGAAAATATGTTTGTTTTTTTTAGAGTGTTTTGAAGAACTAGAATTATTATTATTATAAATAATAATAATAATAGATGAAAAATTAGTGAGGAAGATAGAAAAATTATTTTTTAGCTCTGTATATTTGTTTAATGTGCTTTTTTATACAAAGATTTCATAAAGTTTTAATGCCGCTAGTAACAAAAAATCATCATCCGATGAAGACACATATGCCATCGCACACAACGAACACAAAATGAAAATGCTGATTGACGATTTTATTTGTACGTCTCCGAAAAATCATCAATTAAACGACACTAACACATTCTTACCGAATTGTTTTAGTTAATATAGATTGATGATATATTATAACCAAGAAGAGTTTAACTAAACACGAGTCGTGTTTTTCATTCGGTTATTTCCAAAATTGATTTTGTTTTTTCAGTCTGGCTATTATATAGCGCAATTTTTCAAATTTTTAATGATATACCGTATTATTATGATTTATGATGATAGATGATGATGTCATGTCTAAAACATGATTAATATCCTACTACACGGATTGGAGGATTTTCAGTTGGTTTGATCAAAATCAAAATTTTTTTACCTAAAATCGTCAAATTGGCATTTGTTTGTTTATTAATGAAAAAATCGGCAAAATGCCGAAAGTTCGGCACCCTTGGCAGCTGAATGCAAAGTGAAGAAAATCAGAATAGTAAAAAAAGGTAGTATCTTGAATAGCACCGCTGAGCAAGGCACTGCCAGCAATAAGTTAAAAGTTCGAGAGAAGCAAGAATATTTTGAAGCATGTGAAGAAAACAAACTGGGGAAAACGGCAACATTTTTCAGTTTTGACAACATTGTTAAAAAATGTAAGCAAATAATAAAAATAAATTGCCAATTTAATTGCATTATTTTCTATGTAATTTTTTAATAAATTATATATTTAAATACAGAAATAAAAAGCGAAAAGCCTCTAGAATCAGATTATTTAACTGTCATTGTTAACATTTTACTGATATTGAATATATCTGATGTTTTCATTAGACACTTTTGCAACACTTTTTCACTCATAACTCGTAAACTAGACTTCGTGCGCATATGGCGCTACCTTCAATCAATAGCTTATTACAATGCGCATCGGCTATTAAATTTATATCTCGGGAGACTTTCTGAAAAAAGTTATAGAGCAAACAACTTATTTTTGACTTAAAAAAACAGTTTTAGTTTTTTGCTCGTAACTCATAAACTATATCGCGTGCGCATATGACGCTACCTGCAATCGATAGCAAACTAAAATGCGCATTGATTAAAAGTTCAATGACTTTCCGGAAGACTTTCTGGAAAAATTTATTGGCTTAGCAAATTTTTTTTAATAAAAAAAATTGCAACAAAAAAATATTTTCAGTTTTTTGCTCATAACTCAAAATCTATATGTCGTGCGCATATCGCACTACCTTCAATAAATTAAGGACAAAAATACGCGTCTATAATAGCTTCTTTCTTATTCCGGGAGACTTTCTGGAAAAAGTTATTGTCCTAGCAAATTTTTTTTAATGAAAAATTTGCAACAAAAAAGCATATTTAGATTTTTGCTCATATCTCAAATTCTAGATCTCGTGCGCATATCGTACTACCTTCAATAAGTTAAGGACAAAAATACGCGTCCATAATGGGTTCGTTCTTATTCCGGGAGACTTTCCGAAAAAAGTTATAGGATCGGCAACATATTTTTATTAAAAACGTGCCAAAAAACCATTTTTACTTTTTCACTAATTACTTATGAACTAGACCTCGTACCTATATAAAAAATAATTTTTTGAATTTTGCTTTTTAATGACATTTCTTGAGAAGATTAGTGGTCATTTTGGTGAAATATAGAAGAGCACACGTGTGACATTATATAGTTTAGGTAGTCCTAGGGGTCCTATACGTGACCCAATTGCTCACGTTCCTAAAATAATTTTGGAAATCGTAAAAAAATTAATTAATAATAAAAATAATTTTTTTGCGATTTCCAATATTATTTTAGGAACGTGACCAATTGGGTCACGTATAGGACCCCTAGGACTACCTACTATATAATGTCACACGTGTGCTCTTCTATATTTCGCCAAAATGACCACTAATCTTCTCAAGAAATGTCACTAAAAAGCAAAATTCAATAAATTATTTTTTTGCGATTTCCAAAATCATTTTAGAAACGTGACCAAAAAATGCAGTCTTGACTAGTAAAGGGTGTACAATTGCAGTTATATAAATACACAAAAAATAGTTAAATATTGCATTAAACACAAATAAAAAGTTATAAAAATAAATTCATAATTAAATTTCAGTGTTTTTAGTTCAAGAGCCTGCAACAGGTCTTCTACATCATTGTTGGCCGTGTACTGTTTATTGTTAGTTTGTCCGCTGCCGGAATGAGACATGAGACCCATGGTTCACGTGAGTTCACAGAAGCGACTTCCATAATTACTATAAGATCTGCCATCAATTGGATGTTCAATTGATTGACTTATTAGACACTAAAGCGGATAAGGCAGGAGGATTTGCCCCTTTTGTTTATTGTCTGCACAAGTTATGTTGCCTCCGGCAAGAATCCTGCCTTAGCTGATTTTTTTACACAAACGACTGTTCTGAGGGATCCGGAAGATCTGCCAGGCGGGCAGCCTTTTATGCATTTGGTGCTCCTAAAAAAATTAAAATAATTTAATATATATGTATTTGTATTTAATTACTCGACCTTATTTTTAATATGAATTAGTGTGGTTTTATAGATATTGTATCTATTCAGGCTTTCAAGGTCATTCAATTTCTTTAAAATGTAATAAAAGACGTATTTTTATTTCATTTTTAATGTATCCGACGTTTCTTTGGGATTTTCCAACATCTTCAGGGATAATTATTTTTATTGAAATCTGGTAACATTGGTAATATATAAAAAGAGCGACTTTAATATATGTACATATGTGCATGCATATATATGTAATTACAATTAATGATAATAGAGCATAAGCATTGACTTACATATTTTACACCTTACGCAAAAACGATTGTTAAACTTAAAGTTGATTTAACAAAATAATTTTGTATGGCAAAACTGGTTTTAACACATGCTTTAACTTTAACAAACGTTTTTGCATAAGGGGTTTATCTTTTATTCCGATTTACTTTTAAGTTTTTGCGATGTATTTTGAAGAGACATAAAATGTACAACATAAAACACATAACGTAAAAAATAACTGCAAATATAAATAAAATAAAAATCAAATATCACAGCCTTTTCTTAACTTCTAATATCAGAGTTGGAATTACACTAAAGTCTAAACTAATACAATGCTATAGCTGACATTGGTGTTGTCTTTATCTGTTTTACTATTCATAGCATTTTTTGTTGTATACTTAAGCTTTCCAAAGTATAAAGTTTATTGTGCCTTCTTTCTCTGTGAAGTATTTTGAAGTTTTCTAGGTCAGGTGTATGTAAGTTGTCAATGCAGTGTTGAGATAATGCAGTAGAATGTCGGCTCTTTTTGATGTCTGTGTCGTGTTCAGCAATTCTTACTGCCAAATTTCTTTTTGTTGTCCCGATGTACACTTGTTTACAGCTTTCATTTGTCCCCCCATTACATTTAACTTCGTATACTACGTTGCTTTCATCCTTTTTGTTTATTTTTGATTTGAGATTTTTGAAGAGTGTCTTTGTTGTTTTGTTTGATTTATGTGCAACTATAATTCCTTCTTCTTTGATAATTTGTTTTATGTGGGTGGTTTCGGTTAATTTTGGTATATATGATAAGCTTAAGTATTTTGTGCTGCCAGATGTTTTTTCATTGTTTTCAGTTTTATGTTTTATTGATTTGTATATTAAATTATTTATCAAATTCATTGGATAATTATTATTTTTCATTATATCTTTGATTATTTTAAACAATTTAAATTAATATAAAGTGTATATTAGATAAAATTATATTTTTTTTTGGGGGGGGGGGGGGGGGTTTGATATAATTTGGCTAGCTGCCAGGAGCAAAGTGCCAGGTTCTTCAACAAATAGAAGTTTTCTCAAGGCCTAAATCGACCCACGCCTTCACATAGGAAGTAGAGAATCCTAGAGTCCACTCCTAGAGTATAAATGGTCTCCACCAGTCAAAATCTTCTTTAAATTTGAGTTATATTTGGTTCTCCACCAGGTTCTTCAACAATCTACCCTTGAGTATTCTATTTGGTTTCCACCAGGTTCTTCAACAAATTGCCAATTCCATTCAGTCCACTGTTCTAAAACTGAGTTATATATGGTACTCCACCAGGTTCTTCAACAGATTGCTTTCAATTTCGTCTCCACTATTGCTCCAATATCTAATACGTCAGTGTCCAATACTAAAATATTTCACCAACCACTTGAGTTATATATGGTACTCCACCAGGGTCTTCAACAATTTGCTAAGTAGTGTTTATTCCTTATTAGAGTATTCAATTTGGTCTCCACCAGTTCACTGCTCCAGTATTTAATAAGTCGTGTCCATGTATTAAAAATTCCCATCAAATTTCTTCATATGTCAAGCAAGCACCAAAAAGTGTGGTTATATGTAGTAGATTCATACAATAAAAGCGTTTAAACAAATCTTTGAACATGTATCAAGTCACAAACATATAAATACATATAAATATGTATTTATTTATATATAACAAACAAAACGATTGCATATGCCAATGAAAAATTCGAAAAAGAACCGCAAATAATTACGGTTATTCGAGGAAAAAACATTTGTGGTTAAATTACGACCGATAGTTTTTTTACATTTTCTGTTTTGCCAAAAATGTGCTACATCCAGGGCTGCCAGAAGATTTTGATAAAAAATCTGCACTTTTTCGAAAAATTATCGGCATTTTCAGAACATTATTTTCGGAAATCGGCAAGAAAATCGGAACAAATAAAACTGAAGACCTTTAAGTTTTTCATTAATTTTTATTAATGAGAAAAAGAGCAATCATCTGTAATTTCATGTATTTGATAACATAATAATACATAGGCGGTATTCGGTGTTTGATGCAAATTGTCTTGCGTCATAGTAAATGCAAAATATCGTAGTTTTTCTTTAAAGTCGAACAACAAAATACACACACAATCCAAAGAAATGCTTCGATATTTTGCATTTGCACTTACGCAAGACCTTTTGCATCAAACATCTAATAACACCATAGCTATTAGAAGCATAAACTAATTTTTTTTATAAATATAAACACAAAACGTTTTTATATGTAGAGTTTAATATCATTTAACCGGATTTTACAAGCTAAAGTACATATTTCATATACAGGTATGAATACATTTCAGAATTTAAATTTCTTTATAAACCGTATTTAAAATGAGTGCCGAAACAATTGGATTTATTAAGTTTCAAATAATCTTTAAAATACAGAATTCCTTCTAAGGTTGCAATTTCTAAGGAACATAGGAATCTAGTTTTATTTAAATTGGTGGCACTGGAAATGCGTTCGAAATTTGCGGACGAATGTGCTAGAATCATAAGTTGTTTCACAAATTCCGTTGAAACTGAAAAAAGTTTTGTTGAGTCTAATCTCGTCGCTTTATTTCAGAAATGTTTTATCAACGATTATATACACTAGTTTATCTTAGTTTCAAAATTTAACCATTTCCGTATTTGAGTGAGCATTTCTACATAAAAACTTACACAATTATTAGCTATAATGTTAATTTCAGATTTGCTTAGCTTAGATTTTAATCTTAAATCTGTGACATAAAACGGCAAATATATTTTATCAAAATCCAAAAAGTTAATTTTGTCTATGAAATCTATCAAACTAATTTCACTATTTTTTATAATGTCTTTTTTTATAAAGTTATACCCCCTTATGCAAAAAAATATTTTACTTTAGCTTTAAAGTTCATAATAGTTAATAAGCACTTTAAGGCTAACATAGCTTTATTAAAAAATCATATGCAAAAGACAACTTTAAATATTTTGTGATTTAATAATAAATACTGGTAACACCACCGTGTTCAACAACCACTTCACAGCTTATGATGTACAAAATTGAATACAATTTCATTCGTGTGTTCAAATATTTTTTTTATTTTATTAAATAAATTTTTATTATCTTGAAGTAAAGCAACCTAATTTAAAAAATATGAGCTTCTGACTTAATAGGAAAACAGATAAACACAACCATGAAGTAAAAGTAAAAAAATGTGAAAAATTATCACAATTTGTTTTATTCCAATGAAACGAGTATTTGAATATCCAGCTTTTTTCGATTTGTTTTGATTGTATGTACATCACTAAAATATTTTTGTATAATTTTATTTATTTTAATATTTTTTTATGGATTTGGCTATGTACATATTTCGAAGCAGTTGGATAATTTGGTGATGCTTCCCATTACATGTCAGAAATAATAAATTTAAGATAGGAGCAGGCACTTCTAGCTTCATTTTCAGATGTAACATGAATCAGTATGTAATATATTAGTAAAAATATTTGAGGTACAAAATACACATTTTGGAAATATCAACTTAAAGTAGTCTTAACAAACGTGGGTGCCTACTTTAGAATTTTTATACAATAATTTTTTTAGAATACAACTTTACTTAACATTGCTTGGCAAAGCTTTATTAAGTTTTTTTGCATAAGACCCATAGAATATTGTTTTAAACACTCTTTCCATCTATTCATATAAATCATGTATTTTATGTGTTTGAAAACGGAGTTATCGTGTTTTCAGTTGTATTGATTTAAATCGGCATTTTTTACCTAAAATCGGCAAATCGGCATTTGTTGGGTTTTTAATGGAAAAATCGGCAAAATGCCGAAAAATCGGCACTTTTGGCAGCAACATCTAATAAATTTTCCAACACGCTTTAAAATGTTGCTAGACGTGCATTAAGAACGAATGAAACTGAAACAATTTTTCACCATGCAGCCTTGTATTTGGTTAAAAATTGACTAGGTAGCACTGACACCAATTTAACTTTCTTAACTTTCCCATTATATATGCCTATTTATATCCTAAAGCGACAAAAGGTAAAGCTATGTGGGCACGAGGTTTCGTTTTTAAATTAGTAGCTAAACACTAAAGACGCTTTTTGGTCTGTTTTTTAATAAAATTTTTTTTGTTAATCTTATAACTTTTTCCCGAAAGTCTCCAGGAAAATGATTAAACCCTTAGCGTCATAAGACCACACAATCTAATTTATGAGTTATGAGCAAAAACCTCAAACTGTATTGTTTCAAGTACAAAAAGAAGTTTGTTGATCTATAACTTTTTTCAGAAAGTCTCCCGAGATATAAACCTAATAGCAACTGGTGCGTATTGTAATAAGCTATGTATTGAAGGTAGCACCATGTGCGCACGAACTCTAGCTTACGAGATATAAGCGAAAAAGTATTTGTAAAAGTGCCCAATTAACACTTCGGATATATTCAAAATGACAAAAATTTCAACAATGACAGTCAAATAATCTGATACTAGAGGTCTTTCGCCAATTACTCCTGTTTTTTAATTTTTAATTTAGTAAAAAATTACTTTAAAAATATTGTATTAAAACCATCATTTTTTTCACTCCTTGTTTACATTTAGCACGTACCAAAAAGATTGCCAAATGGAAAACACGTGCTTCGCTAAAAAGTTTATCAGTGCTGCCCAGTTGTTCCAAACTGTAAAATAATTTCTGATTTTTAATTTTTTATTTGCTTATAACTTTTTCCAGAAAGTCTCCCGGGAAAAGATAGAACCCATTATCGACGCATATTTTTATCCTTAATCGATTAAAAATAGCAACATATAGAAACGAGATCTTGTTCATAAGTAATTAGTGAAAAAGTAAAGATGGTTTTTTGGCACGTTTTTAATAAAAAAAATGTTGCTGATCCTGTAACTTTTTTCAGACAGTCTCCCGGAATAAGAAAGAACCCATTATAGACGCGTATTTTTGTCCTTAACTTATTGAAGGTAGTGCGATATGCGCACGAGATCTAGAATTTGAGATATGAGCAAAAATCTAAATATGCTTTTTTTTTGCAAATTTTTCATTGCTAGGACAATAACTTTTTCCAGAAAGTCTTCCGGAATAAGAAAGAAGCTATTATAGACGCGTATTTTTGTCCTTAATTTATTGAAGGTAGTGCGATATTCGCACGACATATAGATTTTGAGTTATGAGCAAAAAACTGAAAATATTTTTTGTTGCAATTTTTTTATTAAAAAAAATTTGCTAAGCCAATAACTTTTTCCAGAAAGTATCCCGGAAAGTCATTGAACCTTTAATCAATGCGTATTTCAGTTTGATATCGATTGCAGGTAGCGTGATATGCGCACGAGATCTAGTTTACGAGTTACGAGCAAAAAACTAAAACTTTGTTTTTTTAAGTACAAAAATAAGTTTTTTGCTCTATAACTTTTTTCAGAAAGTCTCCCGAGATATAAACCTTATAGCAGCCAATGCGCATTGTAATAAGCTATTGATTGAAGGTAGCGCCATATGCGCACGAAGTCTAGTTTACGAGTTATGAGTGAAAAAGTGTTGCAAAAGTGTCTAATGAAAACATCAGATATATTCAATATCAGTAAAATGTCAACAATGACAGTTAAATAATCTGATACTAGAGGCCTTTCGCTATTTATTTTTATATTTAGATATATAATTTATTAAAAAATTACTTAAAAAATAATGCAATTAAATATTTTTTCATTATTTGCTTACATTTTTCATGTTGCTAAGATAGAAAACCAAAACATCCGGTTAGCCAAAAATTTTGTTTTCTTCACGACGATAATATTTTGAGCTAGAACTACTGCCAAGAAGTTAAGAAGCTTTTTTCAGGCATGCCATACTTGAAATTATTTTGGATTGGGGCGTTTGCTGAGATTTATTTCATGCATTTAGGACTCTTCGGGAGTTTTTGTTCAGTTTTTTATTTTGTCATTTGTATTCAATTTGTAAAAATTTAAATGTAATGGTTCATTTATGTTATATGATTTTATAATAATACTAGCTGAGCCGGGCAAACATTGTATTACCCTCAATTATGTTATATTTTTCTAACTACAAATTACTCCACACAGTTGTCACTTGTTGGGTCCAAAACAAAACAATATATGTATGTATATTTTTCAACTGAAGTACAAATAAAACAGTATTTTAAATACATAAAAATTTTGGTTACTTTTTTTTGCATTTGGTTACTTTTTTTTGTATTTTGGTTACAAATTTTTTTGGTCGTGGCAACGCTGATTTTGATATATAATAATGTGCTATTGTTCGAGCACAGTAAAGTATACTTAAGTATTTATATATTTATATGCACCGAATAATTGTCTATTCCAAAACACAATAGGTCTTGGTCCACATTGGGTCTTCCAATACACATTGGCGCAATAAACGGAATTTGTTTACAAAGCCACGGCCAAGGTTATCCACCTTTTCTAGTAAACTCCTAATGCTTGATTTTAACTTGATGGCATGGAAGAAAAATAATGAACCTTATACGATAATGCCCATTTCTTGACTTAATAACCAAACTGTAATTATTTTTAAGTTCTAATTAAATACGAAATTGTGTTTTTGAGTGCATAATTAAATAACAAAGAATATAAATTGTATAGAATACGCATCTGAGCTAAAAAATTAAACATTATTTGTCGACGCTTTTGATGCGGGGGAAAGTATAAAGCGCAAGCAAACACACACTGAGGCATTATAATTTTTGCTCTTATCACCAGCGTTGCCGTTGTGCGACTTAAGTCGCATTTTGCTACTTTTTCAACAGCAAAACATGCGGCCAATTGCAAAAAAAAAACTATGTAAAAATATCCGAGTTTTATTATAAAAAATACCGATTTTCGGAGGAAAGTTGCTGTTGCTGAAATAAAGCTTGTTTTAAGGATGATAAGTTTCCAAATTCTGCAGTTGTAAAGTCAGTGAATTAAGGCGCAATTTTCTTCATCTTTATAAAATATAATTTACAAAAAACATAAAGTATAAACATAAATTAGCGTTACTAAACAATTATCAAATAGACTTAAAGTAGACACTTGTCAAAGATTAGATTCCAAGTGAAGAACTTATTAAGAAATACAGGATGTTCAGTTAAAAAAATGTGTATTTAAGAACTATGCATAATGCCTGGAAAGAATAGTATAACTATATTATCCTCTTCAGAATCGAATTTTAAAATTTTCTACAAGACTTTAAATGGGTTTTCCTCAAAGTAAATTTTTTGAGTTATGCTGGTTTTTAAGTAAATAAGTGAGATGAAACATGTCCAATATATATATATATATATACAGTGGCGAGCACTGGTGAATACATACTTACTAAATACGACATAAAATCGATGTAAAATCCATAAAATAGAAGAAAGCATCCAGGTTTTTTATTTAAATGATACAATAAAAGAATAATTAAAGAAACCAAAACGAAGTTTATGAAAATCAAAAGTTAATGTTAAGATTGAGTCAATTTTGGGAAAAAAGTTTATGTATCCACTTCTGTATCCAACATTTTCTGAAGCTATATTGAAAATATATTTAGTTTTCCAATATGACAAAAAAGAAATAATACTATTTTGTTTTTGAATTCTTCAACTTCCATTGTTCCAGGACTCTATATAAAATAGTTTGACGAGACAATCAACGTTTTGGGGATATTTATAAAATGTTTACGACATCAGTTGTTACTTCTTCTAATAATTCGTAGCAAACATTCATTGAACACCGTTACTTTTCCCCATCATAAGCGAACAAATATCCGCCTCAAAGCCTACTAGCGTCCCTTTTCACAATGTATGATTAAGACTTAAAATAAACTTTAACTGCAAGTTCTTCATACAAAACTAGCCGTTACAGTCTCTGTTAGCTTTTAATCGCACGTTGTGAATAGGGCCGTAAGTTTTCAATAATTAACAACGTAAATACTAAAATAATACTTTTTATTGGAATAAGAAAAGTTGCCAAATTAATGCCAGCCATAACCTCCAAAAAGTTTAAACAAATGACTTTCGGGCTTCATTTTTTCGACAAAAATCGATTAGTTACGATCGATTTTCGTAAAAACAAAATTAAAAAATATGACGCTTAAGCTTTTTTGGCGGTTATGGCTGGAATAGACAAAAAGTGCCAGAAAAGGAGCGAGAGTGCCACAGTGCCAGCTAACACCCAATAGTGCCAAAAATGGCACAATTGTGCCACGTTTCCCATCACTGGTACCAACACGTGCATGCCAAGCAGAATTCATAATTATGAATTCGCCTTGGTGCATGCAAGTAAAATGTAAATACATATTCATAAATAAGCACATATGTATGTACATACATATGTTTTCACAGTGACGAAAGAAATGTTGCATTTTATTACCTAACCACAGGCAGGTAAGAAAACTATTCCTAACATTTTCAATTGCCGTAACTGAGAATGTTGGCATGAATTGTAAATACTTACATATAGTATATTAATAAAATCTGTTTATTAACGCTTAATAAACAAATACATTAAACAAGTGATAAGGTTAGATAAAGTTAATAAAAATAAAATGAGGAATCTTTAAAAATGAATTGGTGTTTGAAACTTGTCGGTGTGATAGATAAAAGAAACAAAAATATAATCAAAATGTTACCGGCTTTGAAACAATACGCTTATAGACATATACTGTGGTTATAGAGAAAAAGTTACCTGGAATTGCACTTCAAAAGTCGATCGCTTGCAACTTGTATATGTATATATTTTTAATTTTCCAACGTTCCTATGACAAGTTGTTAATTTAGCACAATTTAAGTTAACAAGTACTTAACCAAATCATTCACTTCATTCACGACGTATAAAAGTTGACACCAAAAGGCCATCCGCTGATCAAAACAACAAACTTACGTTTTTATGATTGCGAAACAAATAATTTTTTTAGTAATTCAAAGCGAAAGAATTTGCTTTAAAGGATAATAATTACATTGTAACATATGCATATACATATGTATGTGCATAAACACACATATGTACATATATGTATACATAACTGTATGTAAATGGATTGGCTCAAAATTTCATTCCTGTTATGTGTATTCGGTTTTTTGCGCGAAATTCGGCCTTCAGAACCTTACATAACGGAATTTTTGGCTGGACCATGGCGTAATGTAACAGAGGAGCAGGTACGTTTTCGTCATAATCTATTAATTTGTAAAGTTTAAAGTTTGCAAAAAGAAAAACATAGTTAATTAGTAAAAGTAGAATATGCACATTTATCTATGCATGTACATACATATGTACGTATACATATGATACCCTGCTGGAAACTCAGTTAACTTGCCGTGAAGTTAGCATAAGTGGCAAAATTTAATATGATCTTAACGAGTTTTACTAACAATTTTACAATAAAAATTACTCTAGGGTTTAATATTAGGTTAGAACTACATTATGCGCCGATTTTTAATGTCAAATTGTATGGAGGAACTCGTTACCACCTAGTTCAATGTCGTCAGTTAAGCTAACTTGCTAGTTTTTGCTTATACATAATAGGGCAGCCTATAATTAACGTATTAAAATAACTATCCGGAAGCTAATAATCAAATAAAATCTTGCAAATAGACATTTTCAATGACACATTGACCTCTTCAAAATGTGGACATAAAAAGGATCTTTTCTGTGCTCGAATTTTTTTTTAAACTAACTGAAATCTTTAACAAAACCAGGTATATAAGTTAAAAACTATAAGCTTTCATTCGCTATATAATATGTTGCAGTAGGTAGAAGCGGAAAGAAAAAGAAAAACGAATGATTTATTTGTGAATTCATGATTCTGATTCTGACTGTTTTAATATTTCTTAAAATGATGGCTTCATTTATCCCATCTTATAGTCTTTCGTAAATGTCTTTAAATAAACGATGCCTTAAAGTATGAATGAAAAATCGAACGGAAAACTATGCTTAAAAATGAACCAAAAGCAAATGTACGCAATTTGATTTTGTTTACAATGCGATGCAACTATAGCTAGCTTGTAGTAAGACCGTAAAAGTGAATTATAATTCGATTTTATTTGAAGTCGGCTTCCAGTTTTCCGGCAGGGATTGTATGCATATGTTCCTATGTATTTATATACTACATGTGTACACACAGGTGCACATATGGAAATTTCCACAGAGAACCAATTAAACTTAACTTTCAACTCGTTTTCTCTAAAACTTATTTTTTTAATTATGACGTTGTTGGAGTAAATGAGCGATATGTGTTTTATTAATTATTAAATGTGCACGGTTATGACACATACATATGTATATGTATCTATTTCTCAATCATAGCTAAATCGCCAAGTATATCCTGTGGGTACTTATTCATATTTAGCACAATTGGTTGTAGTATTCCTGATAACAGACTTTTTACTGTAAGTTTCCACCAATCTAATCGAAATACAAAACAAACAAGTCTAACTACATATTAAATTTGAAAATTGCAGTTATAAACCATTAATAATTACAATTGGCGTTACGGGTATTATCGTATGGAGCATGTTACTATGGACTACATCAGTGGAGGCATTAATGACTCTAGAATTTTTCTATGGCACTTATATGGCAGCTGAAGTCGCCTATTATACGTATATTTATGCAAAAGTTGATAAAAAATATTATCCAAAAGTAACTTCACACACAAGAGCAGCCATGTTTGCGGGCAAACTGGTGGCTAGCATTTCGTCACAATTACTACTGAATTTTAAAGTTATGGATTATCGTGATCTTAATTACATAACCCTCTCTGGTACAGTTGTATATATGTATGTTAATATGTGTGTTTATGTTATTAATAAAACAACTCTAATTCCAGCTCAAATATTAGCGACATTGTGGGCGTTTTTCTTGCCCAAGGTGAGTAGAAGCTTATATTTCCATCGCAAGGCTTATCTAAATGATAAGACCACCGAAATTATACCTAATACACAATCTATCGAAAATTACAATCCTGATGATGAGAAGTTAGACAAATTGCTGCTGGCTAGTCCAACAAAACTGCTATGGACACATTTTAGCAATGCATATACAAATATCAATGTTTTACAGTGGTCGATTTGGTATGCAGTTGGCTTGTGTGGGTATTTGCAAGTAACATCATACGTTCAATTAATATGGAAAGATATACAACCAAGATCTGATGTAAATATAATACCAGCTAAAACTTCCAAGAATAGATTAATACTTTTTTTTTAAATATTTGTAACAGATTGCTTGGAATGGTGCCGTAGATGCCATTTTCACAGCTTTGGCAGCTCTTTTTGCCCTAGGAGCGGGATATATACATACTGGGCGTTTGAAGTCACCTGCCAGCCTTCTAGTATTATCCTTTTTATCTGCTCTCGAAGGCGGTGCAATATTATTAAGCTGTTGGACAGAGAACATATTTGTTTCCTATACAGGTTACATTATTTTTGGAACTTTATATGCTTTTACTATCACAGTAGCGGGGTATTAATTAATGAAATTAAAAATATGAATTATTCGTTAAACGCAATCTATTCTCTCCTTGTAGTGCTGAAGTGGCCCGTTATTTAGAGGAAGAAAGTTATGGTTTAGTATTTGGCATTAACACTACAATGGCCCTTATTTTCCAAACAGTTTTAACTTTGGTGGTGATATCAGAATCCGGATATGCTTTATCGCCACAAGGGCAATTTACAGTTTATGCTTTTTATTTTATAGCCGTTGGTATTTTATATTTTATTTTTGTTATATATGAGTATCTATTCCTTAAGAAAAGAGAATAACAAGAAACAATTCAGATTTAAATATATTTTAAAATAATTGATTCTTTTAGTCAATTGTAAATATATGTACATATGTATGCACATGTGTGGATTAATAATAAAGGAAAAACAAATTAGTAAAATGTACACGCTGAGCGCGGCAAACGTTGTTTTAATCTCAATTATTTTATTATTATTTTAACTACAAATTAGTCCACACTGTGTCCACTTGGGTCAAAAACTAAGCAAAAACATGCTGATTTAAGAATGTAAGTTTTCCAGGCCCTCACTTGAATGCATACACAAAAATGCATTCAAGTAGATCCAGCCGTTTAGTTACAGTATAGATAAATAACCTAGATAGCGACTGGAGCGCCATCTGCCGGGCTGATTTGTGAATCTAAACCATCCACGGCGCCACCCAAACCCATACAAAAAAAATTCATTTAAATCGGTCTAGCCGTTCAGGAGTTCAGTGACACACACGTCATGCAATATGCGTATATGTTTTCTGAAATTTGTTTAAAATCGGTCTTTCAACTATCATAATCCATTAATATAAACTTCTTAATTTTCTTTTGTATATTGTTTGCGACTGTTATAAATTACATCGTCGTAGCATCATATGAGTACATATACTGAGTTTCTTATTCACTTCACGTTTGAGAAATGCTATAATTTCCTACTAATTTCTCAGATTCGACTTTAAAATCATTTTCCTTCAATCTTCGCAACCCATCTTAAAAGCCGTGATCGAACAATTTTAAAAACCTTATATTTTTTAGGGTCATATGCGTAGTTTATTTATGTACGTTTGCATATTCTTTATAAAAAAAGTTTAACTTTAAGTACAATAAAAATAAATCTGTACATGTACATATAATGCAGCATTCAACTTACCTTGTGTAAAATAAAAAGTATTCATTATCTTCAAATATTTTTCTTTCTTATTATAACATTAAATTATGAGTACCATATACATATGTATGAATGTATGTATGTATGTACAAAAAAACAATGGTTTTAAAAATGTTAATAAAAATATAATTTTCATTTTCTTGGAATTATTATGTTGCAGTTCATACGTAAAAAAATAATTAAAATTGGAAAAAAACATAATTTTTCTGCTTATTTCTTTTTAGTTACGGTGTAACTGTTGGTATCTAAAGGGTTTATAGTCAATTTCAGGTCCAAAACTTTTGTCAACTCATCAACAGTTTCAATTTCTTTATTTGTAAGACCAGCAGGCAGTTTTAAATTATTTTGCTCCTCATCTTCTTTGAACTCACGCAATAAGTTCATCATTTCTTCTCGCAAACAGAGAAGGTCATCCTCATTTTTCTTTGTATTGTTATCGGATTTCTGAACATCATTTATAATGCCTATGGCCCTCGTCCAGATTTTACGCTCATTTTCCCTATATCGTGTAAAACGTTCATCCAATACTTTCAATTCCTTGCCGATATCCTCATTTTGTGGCTCCATATGCTGTGCTTTCAATAAAAGATGACGAGCTTTCTCATATTCTCCTAACATCAAATAAGCTCTGCCCTCTTGAAATAGAGCCTTACACGAAGGTTTGTTTTTGGTTAATTCTCGTATTACCTTGCAGGTTATACACGTTTTTCCTGGAGCATTAACTTTGTTATAGCATACAGCTAAATTTGTGTTAAGTTTTATCAAAAAAGAATTATGCTCTTTTTCCTCCTGCTCATTCGCCAGCCGACAATATTTTAACATATGAGCTGCTTTTTCAAAAGCCCTGCACGCATTTCGATATGTTCCTTGGCCAAAGAAGTCCAAACCTTTCAAATGAATCTCTTTTACTTTATCAATGACTACGGAAAACTTGTCACGATCGTGGTCAGGTATTTGCTGATCTGCATCAATATCACCCACTAAATTATATGACACCAATTCAATTATAAATAAGCCATCACCCTTCGGTTTAATTCGCGGAGGGCAGCCCATACTACCAAATAGCAAATGATATGAAATTATAAATTGTGCATGTTCTCCTTTATGCATAGTGAGAACTGCCACTTCCAGGCCCTCCAACACCTCTTTTCGGCCAGTATAGAAACTATGAGATGAGCCTCGAAGAAAACTGGAATCGAAAGGTGCACCTTCGCCCTCCCAGTAAGCATTGTAACGAATGCAAGCTCTTGCATTTTCAGGTACTACCGGTTCCTCTTCCAAACCAATTTTAGTTATTTTTTTCCACAAATGCTCGTTTACTTGTTGCATACGCGGTTTTAGTTCTTCAAATGGTTCGGTCCAAGGTGACACAACCTGCGATCGATCAAAGCTACTCTTGCCCTCATCCTCTTCGTCAGAACCTATATTTAGTTCATCGTAGATATCATTAGTAAATCCTTCATCAAAGTTTGTATTTATTTCAAAACTTGCGCCGCTGCTTATAAGATCACTGGAAATAAATAATAAATCAAACCACGTTAATATTAAAACATTGGAAATTCTTAAATACTAATACTCACGCTAATGACAAAGGATCTTTCAAAAAATTATTAGTTACAGGTACTCCATCGTCTTCCATTTTATCTTATTAAAAATTTCTTTCCACTTTTCAATAAATTATTCTTTAGCAGAACGCTTCTGTGATTATATAGTATTTGGCTGTAGTAAAAGCTTTTTCGATTTGCTCAAAGCACATTTGTTTAAGTAGGACTGCCATACTTTTAAATTTTCTAATGCATTTCTTATTTTGAAAGTATGGCAGGAACTGTTTGTTTATATTTGAATTAATTGGTTGAATGAAGTGAAGTACAAAACATAACGTAAAAGAAATAATCCAGTGTATTTTCGCAAGTGCATTTTTAGCCGCCCCCAAAATCAGTATATCTGCATATTAAGTACATATAACACATATTTATATGTGTATATAAAATTATAAGTAAAATCTAGATTCGATTTTTAGATTTGTGATATAAAATTGCCATCCTGTCTATCCTTATAATAAGTAGCAGAAAGCAACCTGGCCAATCTATATGTAAAGAGGACAATCGAAAGAAATAAAAGAAAATTCACAAAACAGTTTATTGTGACAAAAAGGTGACAAAAAGTATTGTGTGAATATTTTTGAAGTTTTTATTTTTTGCTAATAATAATTAACACACTCATATACAATATTATGAGGAGAGTACGACGACATTATGCCAAATTTATAATCTTTTTAATATTTTGTGTGACCGGTATATGGTATTTTACAAGAACTGTGGAAGATGTGGACCGACAAAGTCAAATGTAAGTGCATTCACACATGTATACATGTACATACAATCACACATAGTAAATAACATGCAAAAATTTTGGTTGTGCATTAATCATTGAAATATTACAAATTGGTTAAACACTGAAAACTCTTCTACATAAATAAATTAAAAGCAGATTTCGCCGTGGAATGTTTTTAGCATAGCTTACGAAATTGTAATCTTATGTGCAATCAAAAAAAAATAACTAATGTTTGCAAAATTTTACCTTTGTTGTTGGTAGCTTGTTTTGTAAAAAAAGTTCCAATAAGAAATATGCAGACTTATCAAAAAAGAGCGAATGGCTAACTAGTGTTGTTAATTATTCGTCTTATATATGTTCGAATAAAATTTCATGATTTTTTTCTTGTTCGAACAGCGAATAATTTTGAACTTTTGTTCGAATATTTGAACGAACAAAGAATAAAACAAGTAAGAGTGCTATATTCGCCTGTACCGAATCTTATATACCATTTACCAAAGTGCGTTTATGTAGTATAGAGATACTTCATACATAAGCACATAGTTACTTTTATGTACAAAGAAAAAAATAATAATTTTCAAACCCTAGAATCATAATTTTAGATTTTTCTGATTACTTATACCAATCTAGTAGTTTTTAAAAAAAATTTAGAACGCGTGTTAGGTGAAAAAAAGTAAATTAAAAAAAAATGTTTTATTTAGTTACTTTAATGTCCAAAAAAATTATGGTTTCCAGCTCTGGAGCTGTGGTTTTTATTTTTATAATTTGGTATAGATACCAAACTTTTCTTTCCAAAACGTGAAATATATATAATTTATAAAGGAAAAGATAAAAATTAATTAGACTTAGTTACTTTTATATATCAAAAAAGTGAGTGTAAGTGTCCCAACCGTGAACTCATAATTTTTGATTTTCTGATTTCTTACACCAATCTCCTTCTTTTAAGAGTTTAAGAAATGTTTAATTTATAAAAAAAAGGAAAAATTTGTTTTAGTAACTTACTTTTGTACAAAAAAAAATTAAAGCTTTCCAACCCTGGAATCGTCTTTTTAATTTTTTTAATTGTTTTTTTTTATTTGAAATATCAATTTTATTCGTTATCAAGCATAAAATAAGTTTATTTAATAAAAATAGATAAAAATTAGTTTTCGGTAGTTAGTTTTTTATATCACAAAGAGTGTAAGTTTCCCAACCCTGGAATCCTCCTTTTTTATTTTTTTTATTTCTTACACCATCTTTTTTTAAGAATATAAGATATGTTTAATTTATAGTAAAAAAGAAAAAATTTGTTTGAGTAAGTTACTTTTGTATAAAAAATAAGGGTTTCCAACCCTGGAAACGTCGTTTTAATTTTTTTTATTTTGAAAGACGAAATTCATTCGTACTGAAGTATAAAATAAGTTTATTTTATAAAAAAAAATAAAAGTTAGTTTTCGGTAGTTATTTTTTTATATCACAAAAAGTGTGGGGTTTCCAACCCTGAAATCAAACTTTTTGATTTTTCTGATTTCTTATACTAATCTCTTTCTTTTAAGAATATAAGATATATTTAATTTATAGAGAAAAAGGGAAAATTTGCTTTAGTAAGTTACTTTTCTATAAAAAAGGTAAGGTTTTCCAATCCTGGAAACGTGTTTTAAACTTTTTTAAATTGAAATACCAATTTTATTCGTACTGAAGTATAAAATAATTTTATTTATTTAAAAAAAAAGAAATTAAAATTAGTTTTCGGTAGTTAATTTTTTATATCACAAAAATAGTAAGTTTCCCAACCCTGGAATCATCCTTTTTAATTTTTCTGATTTCTTATACCAATCTTTTTCTTGTAAGAATATAAGATATGTTTAATTTATAAAGAAAAGGAAAAATTTGTTCTAGTAAGTTACTTTTGTATAAGAAAAAAAGTTCCAACCCTGGAAACGTCTTTTTAAATTTTTAAATTTTTTTTTATTTGAAATACCAATTTTATTCGTGGTGAAGTGTAAAATAAGTTTATTTAATAAAAGTAAATAAAAAAATAGTTTACGGTAGTTAATTTTATATATCACAGAAATAGTAGGTTTTCCAACCCTGGAATCATCCTTTTTGTTTTTCTGATTTCTTACATCAATCTCTTTCTTTTAAGAACATTAGATATGTTTAATTTATAGAAAAAAAGGAAAAATTTGTTTTAGTAAGTTACTTTTGTATAAGAAAAAAAGTTAAAGTTTTCCAACCCTGGAAACGTCTTTTTAAATTTTTTAATTTTTTTTTTATTTGAAATACCAATTTTATACGTGGTGAAGTATAAAATAAGTTTATTTAATAAAAATAAATAAAAAATTAGTTTACGGTAGTTAATTTTAAACTTCATAAAAATTTTAGGTTTTCCAACCCTGGAATCATCCTTTTTGTTCTCCTGATTTCTTACATCAATCTCCTTTAGTTTATAGAAAAAAACGAAAAATTTGTTTTAGTAAGTTACTTTTGCATAACAAAAAAAGTTAAGGTTTTCCAACCCTGGAAACGTCATTCTAATTTTTTTAATTTTTTTTAAATTTTATTTTAGTTAGAAATACCAATTTTATTCATACTGAAGTATAAAATAAGTTTATTTAATAAAAAATTATTAAAAACTACACCATTTCCAGTTGTATTTCAGAAGTTTCCAATTGTTTTTCAGAAATTTCTAAATATGTTTCAGAAGTTTCTAATTATATTTATGATTTTAACAGGCTAAAGTTCGTATCGCTTTTTAAGCCAAATTACATGTGATAATTATTAATGAACAAATAACACCAAAGTTAGTTGTAAATATTCTGACAACACATAGTTGAACGAAACAGCCAGCCGTTTTCGAAGGCCACTAAACCTTCATCATCAGCGTTCTTTTGTGTTTGGTCCACTGTGTGTGGTGTCAGTTGATGTAGATTTCTGCTTTATATACTTAGCATTATTGCAAATGGAATATGTGAATTGTTTGATTCATCGTATTTCAATTTGCTGAAAGCTTTTTTTTTTTGTATTGTAAGCTCAATTTTACCATCTCTATATTTACAACAGTCTTACCATTGTCGTTTTGTTCTTTTACTAATTATACACATGTTAGTTAATTTGCTTATTTTTTGTTCTACTTAAGACAAACTTTTTTGGTTTGTTACTATTAAGTATATTTTTATTTAATTTTTGCCACAGGCCCATGGCTATTAATTTTAGTTAATTTTAATTATTATTCGAACTCCATTTGTTTCTATATTTATGATTTTAACAGGCTAAAGTTCGTATCGCTTTTTAAGCCAAATTACATGTGATAATTATTAATGAACAAATAACACCAAAGTTAGTTGTAAAAAATAAGCAAATTAACTAACATGTGTATAATTAGTAAAAGAACAAAACGACAATGGTAAGACTGTTGTAAATATAGAGATGGTAAAATTGAGCTTACAATACAAAAGAAAAGCTTTCAGCAAATTGAAATACGATGAATCAAACAATTCACATATTCCATTTGCAATAATGCTAAGTATATAAAGCAGAAATCTACATCAACTGACACCACACACAGTGGACCAAACACAAAAGAACGCTGATGATGAAGGTTTAGTGGCCTTCGAAAACGGCTGGCTGTTCCGTTCAACTATGTGTTGTCAGAATATTTACAACTAACTTTGGTGCTATTTGTTCATTAATAATTATCACATGTAATTTGGCTTAAAAAGCGATACGAACTTTAGCCTGTTAAAATCATAAATATAAAAACAAATGGAGTTCGAATAATAATTAAAATTAACTAAAGTTTCTAATTATAGTTCAGAAATTTCTAATTATATTTCAGAAATATCTAAATATGTTTCAGAAGTTTCTAATTATCGTTCAGAAGTTTCTAATTATAGTTCAGAAGTTTCTAATTACACTTCAGTAGTTTCCAATTATGTTTTAGAATTTTCTAATTGCATTTCAGAAAATTCTAATTGCTTTTCAGAAATTTCTAATTGTTTTTTTTGGAAATTTCTGATTGCATTTCCGAATTTTCAAATTACATTTCAGAAACTCCCAATTGTATTTCAGAATTTTCCATTTTTATTTCAGATATTTATATATATTATTCTGTATAAAATTTTGGGTTTTTTTTAAATAAACAATTGGGGTATTCACAAGGGTGTCCTAAGTGTCATAAAGTCCTAACATTTTAAACCAGTTTAAAACTATTTTTATTTTCTTTCATATAAAAGGAGTACTATATTAATACAATTCTTCACTCTATGTATTTGTTACTGTCATAACTAATTATTTTGCTTTTTAGTTTTCTTTTTCGACAAAATGTCCATTTACGTTTAAATACGTGGCGTTTTTCTTAAGCAAATTTCTACTCAAATCATTATATATTGCAAAAAATATAAAAATTCGCAAGGGATTAAAATAATGGAAACAATATCCCAAAGCTAATTATATAGACCGCAAAAAAAAGTAATAACTCGAGTATAGACTGACAGCATATAAATCGCGAAAACTTGCAAAAATGCGAATATCTTCTAAAAATTTCCAAAGCCTCAAAAACTGTAACGAGCAAACCCAGTAGATTTTATGAATCAAAAATTATCTCACGTGCAAAAAATTTGCGAAAATTCGCGAATAATTTTTTAATTGAAAAAAACCTAAAACTTATTTAAAAAAATGCTTAAATTGTAAGGAATGCAGAAAACTTTTAAAAATCCGCAATTACGAAAATTCGCAAAAACTTGGTGACATCAAAAATATATTAAAGTCTGATACTTAATAAAAAAAAGTTTAAAACTGTTTAAAAAAAAAAACAAAGAATTGGGAACAATCACTTTTATTGCAAAAATTTGCAATTTATTGCAAAAATTGTAAACAAGCTCCAAAATTACTTAGAAATACATAAAGATCTAATAAATTCCAAAAATCGCAGAAAATTGCCAAAATTATGAAAATTCGCACAAATAGATAGATGTATTAAAAATCGGTAAAATGGTAAAAAGGCAAGCCCTAAAATAACACATAAATACCTAAAGATATAAGAAATTCCAAATAATCGGAAAAATTCGCGAAAATGAAAATTTGCAAAAACTTGCTAATACCAAAATGATAGCAAAGTGTGATATAAAATAAAAGTCGTCAAATGTGTAAAAAAGTCAAAAACTGCAATAACAAAAATAATTCAATCAGACAATGATGTGGCTTGATTCAATCCTATTTTGTTAAAATTACACACAAGAGCAATAAGCTTTATCAAAAATTACGTGATCGCAAAACTTAAGAAAATTTGCAAACAAATTCCAAAGCCTTAAAATTTTAAAAGGTCTAATGCTCGAAAAAATTTTGTTTTACATATTGCAAAAATTCGCAAATAATTATCGGAAACAGATAGAAGCCGTTAAATAATTTTCTCATAAATTTGCATATTCGCACCAAATATTATTTAATTTTTGTAATATTTTTTCTCATTTGTTTTGTATCATATTGTTTATATGTCAACTAACACACTAAAATATGAGGGGTTGCTCACAGCAGTCGCATTTTAAACTAGTTTAAAAGTTTAGAACATTATGACGTTATGACTTTAACACTACCGTGTGAATACCCCGAATATGTGTAGGAATTAAACCACTTTATTATGACATATTCCGCACATGCTTTGTTGTTCCATCTTAATAAATGTAAAAATTTTTACTATGTATATTATTCAATACAGCACTTGCAACACCATATACATACATATATTATTTATGTATAAATAGAAAATGATTATTGATATATTTTTAATAATATCAACAAAAAAAGTAGTTTTCGCACAATATACGTATATATATATTATTGAAAATATGTTAACATACAATACTTAGAAATGATTAGATTTTATATAACAAAAATTAAAATTTTTAAAAACCCCCGACTTTTTTCAGAAAAGATGTTATATCTTCTAAACGGCTGGACCGATTTTTTTTAAACATAGCTAAGAACCCTCTCGATCAAGTCATCTTTCAAACAGAAAAAACTAAATGAAAATCGGTCCAGCCGTTTGGCCTGTACGTGGACACAGACAGACACACAGATACACAGACACACACTACAAACTTATAACACCCCTGTTTTTAGTCGGGGGTTAAAAATGTAGGTGCACAAAAATAATCAGGGCAATCATGAATAAAATTCCGCGAGAAATTTCTCCCTTTTCCAATTAGAATTTTTTAGTTTTCCCTATTATTTTAGTTAACCCTATATTGTTTGAATTTATTCCCCGGGAAAAATTTCTCGCGGAATTTTATTCATGATTGCCCTCAATATATCCACATAACAGTCTGAAATACATTTAGAAATTTCTGAAATACAAATGGAAAATTCTAAAATACAATTGTAAGTTTCTGAAATGTAATTTGAAAATTCGGAAATGCAATTAGAAATTTCTAAAAAACAATTAGAAATTTCTGAAAAGCAATTAGAATTTTCTGAAATGCAATTAAAAAATTCTAAAACATAATTGGAAAATTCTGAATTGTAATTAGAAACTTCTGAAGTATAATTAGAAACTTCTGAACGATAATTAGAAACTTCTGAAACATATTTAGAAATTTCTGAAATATAATTATAAACTTCTGAAACATATTTATAAATTTCTGAAAACCAATTGGAAACTTCTGAAATACAACTGGAAATGGTGCAGTTTTCGGTAGTTATTTTGTATGGCAAAATGAAGTTTAAGTCTCCCAGCTCTGAAACCGTCTGCTCGATTTTGCTGATTTTCAATACCTATCTTATTTCGACCATTTCTGACCCACCAGTACAAGAACGAAGTCTCTAGCTTTTCTGGGAGCTTCGGAAAACCGATTTCACGTACAGACAGACGGACATCGCTTATTCGTCTTCCCTATGCATAAGGATCCAGAATATATGTATATACTTTATGGCTCGCTTATTAATATTCTGGAAATTACAAACGGAATGACAAACCTATATATACCCTTTTACCATTTTTTGGTAAAGGGTATAAAAAGTACACTGTATCTACACTACACATAATTGCTGTTTTTATAATAACTGCAAATTAAATTAGTTACATGGTGCTTAAAAATATATTTAAAGAACTTTAAACTGTAAATTTACAAAAATCTGTCAAGTTTAGCAACAATAAACGCTATAGGTGCTGCTGCCAGGTATAAGTGCGTGTAACGGAAAATAATACTTTGCACACACGTACAGACTAATATAATGCGTTGAAAAAAATAAATGTTTATAGGTTTATTGCGTACTGGTATATAGCACATATTAAGTGCAATTAGTAGTTACATTTAACAAAATAAAAATTCCATTTTTGTCGCTTTTGATTAGAGAAAATCAGTTTTTTTTTCTAATCTCTTTATCAGAAACTATAAGACACCTTCTAATTCCATGAAAGAAGCATTACCTTTTCCCAGAAAGAAAAAAGACGAGTTTAGCGAACATACATATGTATGTTTATATATGTACATACAAACAAGTTTACACAAGTATTTATAATTTGGAGTAATTTCATTATCATATTGTTAACAAATTAAAAAGTAATGGAATGTAAAATACTTTTTATATAAAGTAGTTAAGGAAATTGTTCTAATATTCGATAAAAATGATTCGAATAATTTTTTATTCTAAATTGAATATTTTTGTTCGTTCGAATAAAAATGATAAAAAGTTGTTCGAATGACAACACTACTAACTAGAGAAGATACATATCGTTACCTTAATATAGAAAGGCCCTAACCTATTATTTTTTGAAAACGAGTTTTCTGTATATTTCGATAGAAAAATATCTAGCTTATCGAAAAATGAAAAAAATGTCGATTTAAAAAAATAACGAGTTAGGGCCTTTCTATATTGAGGTAGCGATATGTAGCTGTAATGAACATAAAAATAATCCCTTTCGAAAATTTTCGAACTTCTCATGTAAGAATGTAGTATGTTAAATGAAATGAAGATTAGGAATGTATAGTTATAGAAAATTCAAACCGCCGTATATTAACGTGCTCCTTATCCAATCTAAGACCAGAACCTTACAATCCCTCCAACGTATTCATCTTCAGATAAATAATATACTGCAATTATTGGAACGAAGTAAGCTGAATACTTCTATTTTTTCAGCTACGAGTTAGCTAACATGTCTAAAATTTTAAAGCAGTTCCAGAATCTTGTTTAACGAACATACATATCGCTTATTTACTCAAACAAGGTCATAACTCAAAAAATCCAGTTTGCCAGAAAACGAGTTTGAAGTTTTCAATTTACACACAACTTTAACCCTAGCTTGGTCAGTATTTACATTTGTAAATATTCAGTTTTTATAGTGGCCATAATTTCTGTATTTACTGTTCAATATTGATATGGTTTGGACTCAGTGACTAATTTTTTATGTTCTTTCAGAAAAAGAAAAAAAAATTAAAAAAAAAAATCATTTTCCGTTATTTTTCCAGGTTTTGTGATTTTTTCTTCATAATTGGTCACTATTTACATATATAAATAAAGTTTAAGATATTACTTTTTTATATAATTCATTTTATTTTATGCATAAAATTATTTATTCAATAAGTGTTAAGGATAAAAACAAATGATAAATTAATGGTTTAAACATTCCATGCATTTTGTTTGCACTTTACTGTGCTCAACGCAGATCGGCTTGTGGCATTGTCCACACACTTTTCGTGTTGAACGCTTTCTTTTGCAGTTGTCTTTATAACACATATAACAACCACCTTTTACCCTAGAATGCCCACGATCATCGTCGTCTGGAACAAAAGCTTCCAAAGTGGAGTTATTCAATGCAACTACGGGGACCCCTGTAATGCACTCAATGGCACTCTTAGTGGGAAAATATGCTACAACACGAGGAATTTTCGCTCTTTTCAAAATTGTAGGCATACATAATTGTTCTGCCAATTGTTGCAAAAATAATCGACGTCCACCTGTTTTAGAAAGCAGTAAAAATAAAAAAGTTTCCTTAGAGCAAATATTAAAAACCAAATTACCATTCTTTGTAGTAAAATGTGAAGGAAAATTCTCAGTGTAAATTATGTATGATGCAAGGGCTGATATGTCCAACATATTAAAAAACAGAGCAAGGGGCCATCTATTTGTTTTTCGTTTTGTTGTGTATTGTCCCAACATGTGATCCATCACATCAACTCCTCCCTTTGTCATATTGTAGAATAAAATTATGTTTGGTTTTTGTTTCGTATCTGAAATTGTGTCGTCATATGGCATTGTTGAGAGTAAAACGACTGTTTTATTCTTTTTGGGAACATACGAGCAAATGGACCTATTCTCTGCAAAGCCGAATATGCTGCTATGCTCAATTCTTTGTGGTGACGGTTTAAATTCAGAGGGTATGCATGTTTTGTTTTTTTTTAATGTTCCAACCATTGAGAGTTTCCAACTTGCAAGTGTATCTGCTAGAGAAAGACTTGTGAAGAAGTTGTCACATGTAACGTTGCGTCCTGTATTTTTGTACTGTTCAACTAAGTCTTTCACTACTCTCTCTCCCTGGTTTTTTTCTCTGTCGCTACCCGATTTTCCGGTATATATTTGCCCAGTTAACGGGTAATAAGATTTCGCATCGCAAACCCACCATAGCTTTATGCCATATTTGGCGGGCTTGGATGGAATGATGGAATATATTGTGTGAACTTTGTTCGGCCTCTAAAAGGAAACAGCTGTTCATCCACAGTAATGTTTTGACTTGGTCGGTAGTTTTGGCGCAAATTGGCATTTAACATTTAAAAAATTTCGGAAATGGGTGCGGCTTTGTCTGTTAGGGATCGCTGCTCTCTTGTGTTTTGTTGATCAAAGCGAATAAACCTCAAAATTATTTTGAAGCGCTTCGCTGACATAGCTGCTCGGTACAATGGAAACGCATTTTTTTTGCCAAAGACCTTCAAGCCTCTCCTTACTTGCATTGTGGCTACCCATGGCAATCAGTATACCAAAAAATGTACCAAGCTCCTCTTCAGAAACATCTTCCCAAATATATTTTCTGAAGGTGTTTTAAAACATATTTCTACATTTACAAACTCCTAAATAAATATAACGTTTACTTACTTTAAACTGTTCGACCTTTCATCTCCCTTGAATTTTTCGTATTCAGCTCTGCCTTTTCTGTTTGTATTTCTACAAATAATTGCCTGAATCGTCGGGTGCATTATAGCATGAAATATTTCAATAATGCTCATATTTTTTGTATTTGGGTTGGGACCAACAAAACGGCTATCACGGAAAATGTTCTGTTGACGCATACGTTGTAATCCAGGCGCCGTTTTTTTCCATTTGGTTCCATCTTTGCCAATAAAATAGTTTTCATCATTTATAGGCGGCAAATCTGATACTTCCAACTCATCCTCAGATTCTAACTCATTTTGTGAGTCACCTCCGTGTCCAATTTCCACTGGATGTAATGCTACTTCTTCATCAGAGGCATCATCTCTAAATTCACCAGCTTGTATAGGCATATCCCCCTCGTCATCTGCACCACTGAGAACATCACCTGTTACTATTTCTTCCTCCTCTTCAGAGTCAATATTGTTAACAAGGTTTTCATAGTACTTTAGTTGTATATTGTAGGGCAGCCTGAGATATTTGAAACATAAACATATAACTATGGAAGAATTTCATCAAAATCTTACCGGGATACTACAGAAGCACTTAAAACCTTAAAATTATTATTATTAGTTTCCATTATCACTATAAACTTGTTGACTAAGGCACAAAAACTTTCATAATGAAACGCTGGCTAAACGTTGTACTTACTGCAGACATTTATAACGGTACTTTCAAATACAAAATCTAAAAGCAAAGAATTCTCTCCTCATATTATTTACAAATTCCATAGCAACAAAGAGAAATACACAACAATAACTTTTAGTATCAAAATACACTTTTACTTTGGTACACCAATAACAAAATTTGCATTTGCAAATCTCTCTCAAGATAATTTTTTTTTATTTCAGTATCGATATACATATGTACATAAAGCAAAATGAGAATCTTAATATATTAAAAACAAAAAGCTAGAACTAAAATTTTGCTCACAAATTATTAAGAAGTATATGTATTTACAAATGTAAATCCGACCGGGTTCGTAGAAAAATATTGGTGACCAAGCTAGGGTTAATGGAGAAAGAAAATTTTATTTTTCTCTCAAGAGCTGAGTAAACAAGATAGTTTTATGAAATTTTTACACAGTATGGAGAACGACGATATGAAGAATAATTATGCATCATTAACTCAAAAAAGCCCATTATTGAGTTATGACGTTATTTGAGTAAATGCGCGATATATATGCACATAAAAATAATCTATTTAGTAAGGAAAAAATTCGTTTATAACTTTTGAAGTTCCAACCCATTTTTAGCCCATGAAATTGTTTTACAAAATAAAAAATATACATGTTATAATCGCCTGAAAAACCTGATGTTATTTTATTTATTTTTTTTCAGTTTCAGAAGTTTCTAAATTAAAAAAAATACATGTACAAACATATTATTATGTTAATAAAAGTACAATATTTAAACAAAAATTACTAAATATTTAAATTATAAAATAAACGTTTTAGATTGTATGTATATGTATGTATAATAATATTAAAGTAGAAATACAAATAGAAGCAATTTACATTAAATGTATAAAATCCTCAGCAGTTGTCGAGCAACAGTTGCTTTGGAAATTTGTTTGAGGCTAGCAATTGTTACGAAACGTGCTGCCCATATTTCTATCCGTGGAGACTATTGAAGCGGCAGCAGATGTTGATTGATTTGAAACTGCTGAATTTGCGTTTATATAAACGTTGTTCGTAGTTGTGGCCGTTTGGGGTTGTTGTTGCTGTTGCTGTTGGTGAGGTTGATGAACTATATGGGCTGTTGTACCACTATTAACCTGACTTTGGCTTTGCACCTGAGCCTGAAGTTGTAATAATTGTTGAGCTGTTAATAAATGTGTGGGATATATAACTTGTTGTTGTTGGGGTTGCTGCTGCTGATGTTGCTGCTGCATTTGTAAACGCAACAAATTTAGTTGATTCGCATTTATGGCAATCTGTGAAGCATAAAAAAATTAAGAAAAATGCATTTGATTAAATAGAATTTGATATTGCTTACTGGCATATTTGTTATTTCTCCATTTGGTGTTAACATTACTTGTAAAAGTTGAACTGGTTGCGGTTGCTGGGAATTTTGTTGATGTTGAGCTATATTTTGCAGTAAAGCTGTTTGATGCTGATGTTGTACCAAACTTGCAGCTTGGGGGCTCGTTGCGTTTGCAGATGTTAAAATAATTTGTTGGGGTTGCTGTCCTACTAAGTTCAAACTTGCTGCAGAAAGTGGCGTGGTAGTGGCTAACCCATTGTTAATGTGTTGTTGCTGCTGCTGTTGTAATTGCAACTGGTGCACTAATTGCGCTTGACCGGGTTGCTGTCCTGGAATTGTTATAAAATATTGTAAATGCTGTTGAGGATGAGATGATTGTTGTATTATTTGCAATTGTTGTGTAGGATTTGATGATGCTGCTGTCAACATCTGTGCTGGCTGATTTTGATTAATACTTCCAGCTGTTGTCGTTTGAGCGGTCGCAACCGCTGACATATTTTCTACGGGTAGACCTGTAACATTTAAAATTTCACCAGTCACCACATTTGAAACAGTGGTCGTCATTGTGGAATTGTGGGCTGCTGGTGTATTAGTTACCATTGATGCATTATGTGTTGATGTGCTATCATTGTGATGTCTCCTATGGTTTGGTGGTTTAATATCTTCTCTTGGCACAATATCTATTAAAAAATCAAACTGATCGTAGTTAGCTATGGCTTGAGCAATGTCTGATCTTTGTAGGGTGCGTCTTTTGCTTTCATCCGTATGAATCCATGCCCTCATTGTAAGTTCCTGAATAAAGAATTCACAGGCTTTTGCAAAAAGCGTTGGGGCTTCAGCCGCTATCATTTTAGCGTTTTCGTCTAGCTTCATAATTTTTTTGATTCGAGCTAGTGGCAAAGACTGGTGCTTTGAGTCAATTACAGCACTTTGGACCTCTTGCAGTATATTTGGCCAGAAAGTTTCTATATTGGGTGGCGGCTTTCTTGGCAGTTGTTGTTTTAATTGTTTTCCTGATTTTTCTTTACTAACCACTCCAGTATTTGTGGTGTTTACATTCGATATGGAGGTAGCTTGCTCTAAAACATTATTGCCAACAATAGAAAATGTATTTCCGCCAGTTTCAGCAACAACCGTAGATGTATTGTTTTCATTAGTGCTGTTGCTATTGTTGTAAGTCAACATGTCTACGTTTTGTATCCTAGTCTGCGGTTCTGTTATATGTTGCTCTTGTTTTGAACTACAGCTTAAAGCACTATTACTTGTTCCATATGAGGAATGTTGTTCCATACCTCCACTTGATTTCAGGTAATTTTTACAGTGATGAATTTGAAATGAGATATCTTCAGTTTTACTTATAATACAATAATTATTGCTTTCATATTCTATTCATATTGACAAAATTTTATCTTTTTTTACAATTGCAATAAAAACTTGAAATGGCAAGTGGAAAATTAGTAGCACCTCCACTTAGTTTTTTATTTTATTATGTCCGATATAAATGTAACACTTTTCACACTAATTAAAAATTAGTTTTTGTTATTACAAATGAAATTATTTTTAATAAATCTCCATAATTAATAACAAACACGTACAGCTTCTTCTTGTAATTGTCAAACAAAAAATGCATAGTTGCTAAATGTGTGTACACAGCGCAAAGACCTTTTAATCAACTATGCATTTTATGTATTTGATGCTACCATACTATAAAAAATCGTGTAGTTAATTCAACTTTTATTTCTACAGCCTGGTACTCTGTTAAACATTTCACGTAAAATCTTGTCAGAATGCATATCGCTAATTTACTTAAATAGTGTCATAACTCAAAAATTCGGTTTTTGAATTAATAATGCAGAATAATTCTGCATTTCGTATTTTATATCTCGTCGGGTGGTTACTGGTTTTCATACATTATTACTGCGGCAAACCAGTAACCACCCGACGATGTGTAAACATTTTGTATAAATAGCTTGTACTACCATTTACTGAGAAAAGATTTTTTTTCGCGTTTTCTGCAAAATTTAAGGTACTTGTCAAACATTTACCCATAAAAAGCGTAACCAATAAATACTAATGAAAAACCTCTTGATATAGACACGTGTTTATTAAATTAAACAGTTTCCCACCATTTTTGATTATATAACATTGCCTATTAGTTATGTATGAAACTGTTTAACTTAATAAATATGTATGTATGTCTGTCTGCACCGCCTTGCACAAATAAGAATTGTAAAATTTTCTTCGCTGACTCACAAACGTCGTTAGCAGATGTTGTTCAACAAACTTAGCAAGGCCAAATGAAAAACTGCAATGTTGAGTAGTCACGTTACCAACTGTTAATTTGTCTTGCTTGAGGTTTTCTATTCCTATTCAATTGACTATACAGTCTTCTCAAACATTCCGTTATTTTGAATTTAAGAGTTGTTTTATAACAATTTCTTATGTTGGTAAGACTGTGTATTTGTATTTGTGCTCGTTATATTTGAATTTCCTAACATAACGCTATGTCTCCACTAGCCATCGACTTGGACATGACGCCGGCAGAGCAACTGTAAAAAATTCATCAACTTCTTTGCTGTGGTGAAAACGTGCGATGTCTATGTTTAGGCATATCAAAGTATTTTGTGTTAGTGCAATGGAGATGAAATATTTACCAATTTTGTTCTGTCTCTTATCTTTCTATTGCAAATGGTTCACGGACGGCGAATCTCATGGCGAACATTGTTGCTCAGACATATGTTCGGGCATCCATGCCAGAGCATGGACATGAGCGGTCTCCATTAGCCATTTGCGATGTCCGACATAATGCTCATACCAAGTTCATGGCTAGTGGAGCCCGCTAGTGATGGGTGCATTTATAAGACGTAGCTGTTGCGCAACCGTTAAGTGTTTGTCTTAGAAACGCATAGTTGAGTAGTTCCGCTCCACTCAACAGTTGAGTAATTTTCCATCATAAATTTTTTTTCGCTACCTATAGTCAACATGTTGTGTTCAGCTTAAACAACGGATCGAATAGATCTTTGCTTTGTTAGGTGGCATAAGCAAATATTTGTTAAATTTTACGAAACGTAACGAAATAAATATATAACATTAAATTACATATATCCATCAAGCCGAAACTGTTTGGGCCAACAGTTGCCAACAGTTTCACAACTGTTGAGCTCAACAGCTACGTCTTATATGTAAATGCGCCCAATCTTAACTCTTTTTAAGATAGTTTGAATGTAGACAAAAATAAAAAGGCATAATAAAAATATCGAAGAAAAAAGCGTAACTTTTGGAAAATTACTTTTTAAAATGTATATAAGATCTTTAAGAAACTTACCACACACCTTAAGCTCAAAAATACACACATCCTTCCATTTAAAAAAAATGGTCGGAGTTACGCCCATTAATATCTATTATTGTGTTTCACGTGGCCCTACTTAATAGATTTTTATGAAAAATACCACACACCTAATTTGAAGAAATGGGCGGAGTTACGCCCATTAAAATTTAATATTTTGTTTTAAGTGGTTCTACTGTACCGATTTTTACAAAATTTAACATACCCTGAGCTATGAAAAACACAAAATCTTGCATTTAAAAAAATGGGAGGAAAGGAGGTACGCACATTCAAATTTAATTTTATATCCCATAAATTTGTTTCGAAAATGTTCTATTAGATCTTTGCAATGAAGTCGGTTATTTTCTGGCAGAATTATTTTTTGAAAAGTAGATACTTTTTAAAAAATCTACTATTTTTAATTTGTAGAGTTGAAGTTACTTATCGAAAATAATTGTTTGGAATGGAGCTTTTTGATAAAAGCATTTTTTTCGATTTAATCGTAAACGAAAAAAAACTAAATTTTCAGGAGGAAGTTTTTTTAAATAAAATCGTCCCTTTCGATCAAATTTTACAGCCCGTATCTTAAAATTTATCAACAATTTAGGCATTTTTATAATTCTAAACTATGGGTAGGCCCATAAACTTTTAATTTCATTAATTTATTTCATTAATTTTTTTTTAATTTTCATTTAATTTCAATTTTAATGCTCGATATGTTGATAAATATACATGAATTAATTTAAATAAAATTTATATTTATTTTATAGAAAAATAATGGAACGCTCCATAAGATCTGCTATGAATCAAGTTGCGTGCCGTTTACCAGAGTTAACAGTCGATAATCCTGAAATGATGAAATTTCTTCATCATGTAGACAAAATTAACTGCGGTAATCCAAACGATGACTGGGTAATATGCGAAGTAAGCAGCTTTTATAGAAACTTATACATATATACATATGTATGTACCTTTAAAATTATTTCATTACTTATAGAAATCAATATGTTTTGTTAAACCCGAAGCAATTGCAACTAATGGTGATATAACTTGCATTTATACTGATATAATACGTAAAAGTGACTTTAAGGCGCGCTATGGTAAATCGGTAAAAACAAAAGAACCATATATATTACAGACATCGGACTTTGTCAAAGTACTCTGTACTGCAGAAAATGGTCTGAGGTAAAGAAACTTTGTTATGCCCTTCATCGGAATTGAAAAAAAGACTACAAGTTTGTCATTCGGCTTATACAGAAAAAAACTGGGTAATTAAAAACGAAAGAAAATAGTTTCGATTTTGTATGTTTATAGTATTTAAATTCGAAAGCATTTTCTTTCGTTTCGAATTACCTAGTAGATCCCATATGGGATGTCACGTACGTTGACCAATCAATTAAGCTTGTATTTCAGATCAATGTAGTTAAATTTTTCCTTATTTTTTTACCAATGGTAGATCTTTTTACGTTTTTCAAAAGTATTTAAAGAAGTAAATAAAAATTTTAATTTTCTCTGAAATACAAGCTTAATTGATTGGTCAACGCACGTGACATTCTGTGGAGTAACCCATATGGTCAGATATAACGCTTGTTATTAAAAATTAGCAAACTTCACTCGTAGTTGGGATACGACCAAAAACATACGAGTGCTGCTGGCTTTCTGCCATGTTATATAATCACCCTTATTGGGAATAAAATGCGAATAATTTGTACATGTGAAATTTTTTTTGGTGCTCTGTGGCTGAGAGTAGCAATGCTATCCTCTCAGTCCAGAGGTCATGGATATGGGTATGGATTCCCGCCATAGACCCTGGGTGATTTCTGCAAACAAGCTAATCGCTTCGCGGGTCGTGTTTATTAAAATAAAAAAAGTTCCCATGAACAAAAAAAAAAAAAAAAATGGTAAACAAAATTAGAAAATATTACACTAAAAGGGAACACATTTCACGCGAACTTTTATTCCCAATAAGGATGAATATTGATAAATTGGCGAAAAATGATTAAAATGTAAAAATCACTTATAAGAAAGAATGATGGAAATTGGATAAAAAAATTATGTAAAATAAGTATTGAAAGCTGGAAAAATTTTTAAAAATTGTTGTTTTGACCTTGAAAGCTTTATAAATATTACAAAGAAACCAATTTTGTGAAAACGAAAAATTTTTTTTGTTTATACCTATTTTTCCTTATAAAATTTGTCAACGCTAAACGTTTTCGTTTTACAAAATTTTGCCCTTAAAGTAAAAACAATTAGGAAAAGTAGGATATCAAAGGGTATATTTTGTATATACTTACAAACGATTTTTCGTTTTGAAATTTGTATGGAAAAAATATTTTTTGAGTCGAATTTTCGTTATTTTTCATGCAAATTTGTAACGTTTAGAACCTAAATTGTATGCAAAATCTGCCTATAAAAAACATTTCTACAAAACTCACATTATTGTTACTACACACTCAGGTGAAGGGTATATACGATTCGGCACAGTTCTCTTATATTTGATAAGACTTGGATTAATGTTATTTAATTTTTCAATTTTAGCTGGTTTGGCATGGCTTATGGCATACGCGATGGTATAGATGATACTTTGGTTCACAAGCCTATTCCACCTCCTTTAAATAATATAAATCTTATAAATGTTTTGGATTCACCATCTGACTTGCCTACGTATTTTAATATACTTATGTTTGGTTTTGATTCACTAAGCCGAAACGCGTTTATAAGAAAATTAAATAAGACTTATAATTATCTCACCAAAGAACTGAATGCTGTTGTCCTCAAAGGCTACAATATTGTTGGTGACGGCACGCCGCAAGCACTAACACCAATTTTAACAGGCTACACAGAATTGGAAATGCCCGAAACGCGAAAACGCATAGATAATGCTTTGCCCGTGGATCAAGCGTATCCTATGATATGGACGCATTATCAAAAGCACGGCTATGTAACGTCATTCAATGAAGATATTCCCTCGGTGGGAACTTTTACATACCGTTTGACAGGTTTCGAAAAACAACCAGTTCATCACTACTTGCGCACTTATTATCTAGAAGCTGAAAATATTTTAAGTACCAGTAAGGAGCACTGTATAAATCACGAAGCAACACACATTACTATGATGGAATATACAAAAAACGTAACGTACACAAAATCGATAAGGAATTGCACAAAAAAGGATTCCGTACCACCAACTACATACTTGTTGATTTAAAATAATAAAATTTAAAAACTTTAAAAACCTTCGATATATCTAGAAACGATGTGATATTTTCTAAACGGCTGGTTTGATTTTCTCTCAAACATAGCTGAGAACACTCCCTATCAAGGCACCTTTCAAACAGAAAAAGCTAAATCAAAATCGGCCCAGTAGTTTGGTCTATATGTAGACTTGAACACACACACAGATACACACTACAAACTTAAGTTATAATTATAACACACCTTTTTTTGTAGGGGCTTTATACAGGCATGCACTGGAAATCGAATGATTTTGATTCGATTTGGAAAGGTGCGATTAATTTCGAACGATTTCGAGCAAATCACAATTTATTGAAGAATTCAAAATTTTTTGAAAATAAAACTTTCACAAAAGTGTTAATAAATTTTAAAAAGCTAAGCCGAAATTTAAAATATGAAGTGGGACTTTGACTCGCTCACGAAGGGTTCCGTACGGACACTAAATATGTATGTAATAAATACGAACTTTAGCCTATGTAATCAGCAGACAAGCTTTTAAACTTTGCGGAACTTATTCTAGTAAGAATTAAAAATTTCGGTATTAATATTTTCTGCATGTTAAAGTAAAAATATATGTTTAACAATTTTTTTTAATAAAGAATACTATTTTTCATTTATTTATTCAAAGTTGGATTAGAATTATTTAGTTTTTATTTATTTATTCAGCCATGTCACAAAGCTCAATTCCATTCGGAAAAGGAATTCAATCCGTATTTTGGTGCTTTAGAAAACGAAAAATGAAAAAAAATTTCGGAATGAAATCACTTTTAATTTCATGGAAGGAATTAACATTTTCTGCATGTTAAAGTAAAAAAAAATATTTAAAAAAAATTGTTTTCAATAAAGAATACTATTTTTCATTTCTTTATTCAAAGCTGGATTACAATTAGTTTTTATTTATCTATTATGTAAATTTCTCAAGTCATTGCAAAATTAAAATCAACAGAACAAAATGTACGGAATTGGTTTCTTTAGTACTGCCATACCATTTTGGTACGTACTTTTTTGAAATCTTCATATTGGCAACACACAAAACAAACAAATACGAGGCGGCTTTAAAATATGTATGCATACAAAAAAATTTAAAACGCCTTAACATATGCCACATTATCAACCATGTCACAAAGCTCAATTCCATTCGGAAACGGAATTCAATCCGTATTTTGCTGCTTTAGAAAACGAAAAACGAAACAAATTTTCGGAATGAAATCACTTTTAATTTCATGGACGGAATTAACATTTTCTGCATGTTAAAGTAAAAAAAAAATGTTTTAAACAATTTTTTTTTCAATTAAGAATATTATTTTTCATTTGTTAATTCCAAGCTGGATTACAATTATTTAGTTTTTATTTATTTATTATTCAAATTTCTCAAGTCATTACAAAAATAAAATCAACAGAACAAAATGAACAGAATTGGTTTCTTTGGTATTGCCTTACCATTTTTGTATGTACTTCATCAAAATCTTCACATTGGCAGCACACAAAACAAAACAATACAAGGCAGAATTAAAATATGCATACCAAAAAAAAATTTAAAACGCATCATTTACTACAAAATTATGTTGCCACACTTGTAAGATTAAGCATTTTTTTCGGATTGATGAAAACGATGGTTGGAATGGTTTTGATTCCTATTAACCATTCCATTTGAATTTCATTTTGGTGCTTCAGATTCCGATCGTTTTCATCAATCCGAAAAAAAATTCTTAATCGTTTTTGTGCTACAAGTGTGGCAATACAATGTTGTAGTAAATCATTTTTTTTTAAATTTGTGTTACTTGTTATTCAAAAGTACTTCAGGAAGTTATGGTGCAATGAATTGGTGTTAATTTTTTCGACTTATAATCTCATATGGAATAAAAGTTTAATTTAGCTTAAACATACTTTGAAATCTTTATTAGTTGCAGTGTGTTTTGCTAAATAAAATAAAAGCGAAACCCGTATTTTCCAATTTAACTGCAAAAGATGTAAATTTCTGAAAATCATCTTGAAAGTTTAGTGCTCTCCTGCAAAATGGTAAAATATGACTTAAGCACTTTTTCCTTATTGCACAGATTTGTTTTTTTTTTTGGTACGGAATCCTAAAAATGCACTTTTTACATAAAATTTAAGACTTGCTACGATTTTCTTTTTTTTTTATAAATATGTATGCAGTTTATGGCAAAATATAGCGATACTCCGAGATTTGTTTTTAGCTTTCATGGCGGACTTTCTCACGATTCTATAAATCAAATTGAGTCGGCGGATGAGGATGTTGTGGCATGGCTGGATTCTTTAAAAACAAAGCAACTATTAGATAATACTATATTGATATTTATGTCGGATCATGGAATAAGGTATTTAAAATATTTGATAAAAATATATTCAAATTATTAACAAATAATACATATTAATGTGTGCATTGTATATATATATATGTATGTATTTATCTAGGTGCATTTATATGTTATATAGTAATTGCATGAATAAAAAAAAAAACAAGATTGCGCACTCAGCCGTTCAAAAAAAAAAAAAAAAAAAAATAGACTGTGCATCAACGTCATTATAGAATACAAACGAGTGTTTGTTGTAAAAAGTAAGTGTGTGTGTGAGATAGAGAGCACATTCCATGCACAAATGTATGTACTTTGTTTACAACAAATATTCAATGCATACGTCACAATAACGGACCTGCGCAATATTGTTTGTTGTTTATTCATCTAGCAACTGTAGCTGTAACATTTTTATTGCAGATTTACTGAGGTTCGCGAAACCTTACAAGGCAAACAGGAGGAACGTTTGCCATTTTTCAGTTTCGCTTTTCCTGAGACATTCAAGAAACGTTTTCCTAAAGAATATGATAATTTTTTGAGAAATAGTGAACGACTGACCACTCCTTTCGATATTCATGCAACACTCAAACATATTTTAGGTAAAGTATTTTTAAAAATTTTTTTTGGAGAATGTTGTTTTTCAAAAGTGTTGACTGACGGACGTGTAGTCATTTTTGGTATAACAGCCTGACCCACGATCGATATTGAAAAAAAAAAAAAAAAATTTTCTTATTTTAATTTATTTTATTTATCCTTACAGATCTACAAAATATAAAATCTAAATCAACTTCTTCTGATGAGTTAACTTCGTACGATAGTGTTGCTGAGGAATATTCCACTTTGCGCTCAATTCCTAGTATTGAAATTTCAGATTTAGCGAAATATCGCGCCATATCACTCCTTGATCCAGTCCCACAAAACCGTTCTTGTGCGGATGCATACATAGAACCGCATTGGTGTGCCTGCCTAAATTGGCAACAATTAAATGTGAGCTCCAATATCGGTATTTTGCTTAAGGCGGCCGGCAGTATACTAGATACAATAAATAACGCCACTCATCCATATCGACAATACTGCGAACACTTACACTTGAAGCGTATTAACTGGGCACTTCTTTTGAAACCCCATCAGGAGTTGCTGTCATTTAAGCACAACTTGGATATGGATGGCTACTTGTCCGATTTAACTGGAAATTTTCGTTCTTTCGAAGTTTATTATCAGTTGCAAATTTTGGTATCACCTGGTGAATCACTTTTCGAAGCCAGTGTCGCTTATAATATAGACAAAATGACAATGCAAACGAGACTTTCTCAAATATCACGAATTAATATTTATGGATCTCAGGCCAATTGTATATATGAACGCAATCCGGAATTGCGTAAATATTGCTTTTGCAAACAATAGTTGGCCTTTCAAAATAGCTTTAGGTACATACATATGTATGTATGTATACGTATTTATCTACTCATGTCACCAATCTATTAATCACCCTTATCGGAAATAAAAGTTCACGTGAAAAGTGTTCCCTTTCCCTAAAATTGTGATCGCCAATGTTTGCGTTGTTGTTGTGTTAGTATACTATTTTCTAATTTTGTTCACCATATTTTTGTTCACGGGAAATATTTCACGATAAGGGTGATTATATACCACTTTCATATTTATTTTTTAAGTTGAAAAACCAGAAACTAAATTTAGTCAGAAAGTTTCTGGAATTTCACTAGTCTGCACTTAGAATAAGATTTAAATTTGCTTTGAGCACTTTATTGACATAAATTTAAAATTTTGTTTGTTGGACGTTTCAAGATTTACTATGTCATATAGTCTTTTAGATCCACAATTTTATAAATCGAGGGGCTTCTTGGGGCAATACGATTTAAAAATTTTGTTGTACTGTCAGGTATCATGACCATTTAGTAGAGATTTATTAATGAATTCGAATTTTTTGATGAACTTCTGGTAGTTAAAATACATTTTCTTGAGAAAAACTGTTTCAGAAATAAATACCACTGATTTTATGCATAATACAATTTTCTTGTTCCTATTGTAAAATTTTTAAGTTGGCCGTTTTTATTTTATTCAGAGCTCATTTGAAAGAACCTTCATCCGTTTAGACACGCAAAGATTACTTTGTCCTAATTTACACAATGCAAGTCTTAATGCTAAGCTGATTAGTTTTTTTTAGGAAAGAGAGAGACGATGGGAACAGAAACGTTTGAGTTCCCCTCGTCTCTCTCTCAGAAACGTTTCTATTCCCCTCAACTCTCTCTCTCTCTCTCTCTCTCTCCTAAAAAACTAATCAGCTTAGCAATAAGACTTGCAAATGTAAACTAGGACTTTGCAAAGTCTTAAGTCAGCTGGCAGAAAGACAGATGGAGGAATACTTTTCTCTGTATTAAGCTGAATTAAGACGTTGCAAAGTAAACTTTGGGTATGTAAAAGATGTAAAAGTACGTTTAATTTTGTTCGCAACGAAATAACTCATTTTCATCCCTATCGCAAACATTTTTTCACTCGAAATATTTTCCCTTTTCCCCAAATTGATCGTGAATAATTTTTGCTTACATTCTCCTTATGAATAATAATTTTCGCTGAAATTTTTTCACTTTTCCTTTGGCTCTCTCTGTTCACTTTATTTTTACAGGCGTACTGAATTAATCGGTTATGTTCTGTATTCCACGTGAAATTAAATCGTTCGGAATTGCCATAGCATATAAATACATATTTCCAACAATTCTATGGCAATTCCCCACATTTCAATTCCACGTGGAATGCAGAAAATACCCGAATACATTTCTTAATTTCAATATTTCCCTTCCAATTAAATATTATTACCTTAAGCAAAAAAAAAAAAGTAACGCGTGCTTGAAGTTTAAGCTACAACAAAATTTCATGTACACGTTATTTTTTTTTTTTTTTTTTTTTGCACAAGGGGGTAAGTTATAAATATTTTGAGAACACGATCAGTAAATAACGTTCACGATTGTTAACAGTAATTCCCCCTTCATTACATTTTTGCACGGAGTACAATAAATTTTATGGCGGTGGTATACTAAAACATTTATAAACACAAAACTTTACGCTTAAAACATTTAATTTGAACCCCAAAAAGGATGTATTTCTTACATATTAAATTTGAATTTGTTTGATTTTCAATTTGTTTTTAAGCTTTACAAGTCTTTTACCCGTTTTTTACATTCACTACGTATTGATAGCGGGAACAATAAATTGATTCCCATGAAATTAGAGGTAGCGAATTTCCCTGCTGGGGATAAAAATTTCATTAAAAAAATTAAATGTTGTATTCCAATGACGAGGAAAACAAAGTGTTCGGTTCACTTGGGTCCATTTAAATTAGATCTTTTTGTGTCCCAGCAAAAAATAAATGAACGCGTTCAAAATGAAGTAGTGTTTCATTGAGCATGTGTTTCTTCGCATGCATTCTGAATGGCATCGCAAAACGTAAATAATGCTATAGTATTTGAACTAATTAAAAACGCATGCGACGAACGCATGCATACATTGAAATTAATATCCAGCAAAAAAGGCATGCAAAAACGGAATTAAATCATCACATTGAAACATTTTCATAAAACAAGTTGTATCTCCATCAAATAGGAAGAGTGCAATAGATCAGCGGTAGAGAGTATGCCTTAACAGTTAGAACAGCACGGTTCGTATCCCGGCTGCGAAAATTTTTTTCGTTTTGTATTTACGTGAAAAAAAAAACGTCATCGAATCATGGGTTCTTGCATGGGTTCTAAGCACTCATTCGAATGATGAGCAGTTTTGCTAAATGTGAACCCATGCTCGTCAATGACACGCCTGTGTTAAAATCATGCGTTCTGCAACTTAGTAGAACCAATGCATTTGCAGTAGAACCCATGCATTCATTAACTATTTCTTTTGCATGTCTTTTTTTGCTGGGATTGTATTATCATACATATAAAAAAAAAATTGTCAAAAGAAAATTTTTAAAGTTTTTGCATCAGTTTAGAATCTCTTTTTTAATTCGAATATTATAATAGTACGAGTATTGTATCCTAATATGTATTTATATTATTGTAATCTTTAGATGAAAATAAAAAATGTCGATTTGTTTGTCGATTTAAAAATATATTTAAATTGTTCATGATTTTTTTTTAGGGTGGTGTAAAAATGCATTTATTTATTTTGTTTCTCTTGTCTTAACAATGAAATTATTTTAAATAAAAATAAAGTTATAGAAAGAAATTATGTACTCTCTTTTTTTCCTCTCTTTAAAGAAAACCACAATATTATAAAAAAATGAATATGTTAAAGGACTGCTTTTACATTAGCTTGTAAAATTTTTTAATGTGTACTTTTGAAAATCTCGTAAGCGGTTTATTACTTACTGGTTTTATATATTCTATAACAATTGGAGTTTTCCTTAAGAACCTTGTCTAAGAAGTTGAATGATTCAAATTGAAAAATTGTACATGTCAAATTATTTTTTAGAAACGGGAGCCTGCCTGTCGACGACCGGTTGTATTGTCTTTCCACCAAAGATTTGACCCCAACCAATTAAACTGCAAAACAAAATAAAGGAAACAAAAAGATAAATTGTAATCGCAAGTTTTAAATATGTTTAGAAAATTTTTAAGACGTACCGCCAATGTTTTTCTACACGACGACTGAGTGCAATTTTTTCGCCCTTTTCGGTACACACAGGAGTAGTTAGAACAATCTTAGCTAAGTCACCTCTTGTGGCTATAATGCGACCACCGGTACTGAGGGAACCAATATTAACTAATAAAATTTCGCCCCTCAGCAATTTCTCAACGCGTGCACCCTTTTTATCACCATCAGTGCGAACACCTAACAAACGACGCAATAAGTAGTACGAAATTTCCAATTCAATGTAAATGTCAGGTAATTGGCCGACTGCTCCTAATACTTGACCAACCAAACGATCTGCACGACATAAAGTAGGATCTATTTTTGTTCCAACACCGATTAAACCACCGGGCACGGCATATTGCAATTCATTTGTTTCTGCATACAAGGAGACAATACGCGAAAATATGGGGCGACATGTAATATTGCCCTCGCTGTCTTTGGTGACAACTCCGGGACGAACTTCAATTTCCTGTCCAACTTTCAATACGCCGCACAAAATTGAACCACCAGCAACGCCACCCTTTAAATCATTGACCTCACAGCCTGGCTTGTTAACATCAAACGATCTGATAACAATTAGTCTTGGAGGAGCCTTGAAGTCACGTTGTGGAACGGGAATTTTCTTAACAATATATTCGCATAATACCTAGAATAAACAAAAAATATTTACATAAGTAATTAAGATTTGTTTTATAATGCGTTTACATTTGGTTAAAATCTAGTACTTACGAGATTTCGGGCAAAATCTAATTATGTATGTATATAGAAAAACTAAAACAAACAAAAATCAATCTCAACTGGCCAGATTCATCAGGCTTTTAAGAAAACTCTTTGCACAGTGCGAAATATTCTATTTACTTATTTTTTAAAGAGCTAAAACTTGTCTGACTGTATGTACTTATTCCTGAAATATTTTTTGATGTGTTTAAAGAACCCTTGTTTTATTTAACTCTATTAAAAGTCAATAGGATATTAAGAGTGCTTACAATCATCAAAACACCATTTGTTGTTGGGTTTCGGACGAACAAAGGATCAGTAATAGTTTGAAAAGAATAACAAAAAAGGAGAAAAAATAATTTTAAAAATTCAAAATTCGGGCCTGTTCTGCAAGTCACATGTCAAATCACGGTGATTTCAATAAATCAATAAAACATAAATCACTGCTTTTGTAAATTTGACAATTTATAGCGATGGAAGTTTCATTAAAATATTCTATTATACATGACAAAAACTTAAAATACAACATAAACCCACTAACAAGTCAGTTATTAATAGTTTACTTTTGAAATCACTGTGATTTAAATCACCGTGATTTTCAGAACAGGCCCAATTTTCTCTCTTTTCCGTTACTTAAAAATTAATGTTCCACTTACATCAATGTTGTATTTCAGCTGGGCCGATATCGGGATAATGGGTGCTCCCTCTGCAACTGTACCTTGAACGAATTTAGTGATATCTTCATATTGTTCCTTAGCTTGGGATTCTTTAACGAGGTCAATTTTATTTTGTAAAATTAAAATCTGTTTTAATTTCATAATTTCAATGGCAGCCAAATGTTCGGAAGTTTGAGGCTGAGGACATGATTCATTGCCTGCTATCAAAAGCAAAGCGGCATCCATTACGGCGGCACCGTTCAACATAGTGGCCATAAGAATGTCGTGACCAGGGCAATCAACAAAACTCACATGACGTATCAATCTAAAGCGTCCAGTACATGAAGGCCGTGTACATGGTAAACTGTCATCTTTGCTAGAGGTATCGGAAACAAAACATGCAGGTCGCGGGCATTTAGGATTATCGCATTTATAAATTTTGGCATTGGCGTAACCTGAATAAACCATAGATAATTCAGAAAAATTACATGAAAAATAATTCAAAATAAATCTAATGCATAACAAACATATTCCTGGTCAACTTTATTTAAATGTAAAATTTAGTCGAAAGTATTCAAAATAATTAGTAAATTTAAAATACATATATATAATTTAACTGGTAAAAATAAAAGGATAATTTCACTTTTATTGATTAATTAGATGCGTGAACATTATAAAATTAAAACAAAACTTTGCGGCAATTAGGAGCTCCACAACGACAAGTGACTTTCTCGGCCTCCGAAAGATTTTCGTATTCGTCTACCGCTATATCTCCACGTATATAGTCGAATGTGAGTTCTTCTCCTGCCTTAATTGGTCTTAAAGTAAAAAATGCCAGCCGGGGCATATTGATATCTAGATTGTCTATCCAAAATGGAAAGACTGAAAGATTGGGGTCACAGGAATGGTTATAGAAGTGGGAAATATTACCATATAAAGCAGCATCTATCGTATAAATACTATCAGTTTTATTATAATCTAAATCAAAGAGATATGTGCGACCAATAGCATCGTATTTTTTTCCACGTTCATTAGCCTCTTCCGACGTTATTATCTCTCCCATATATTCGCTTACATATTCGCCTTTGCGGATGGGCTTTTCGGTTCTTACACCCCAGCCACTGCCATTAGAAGTTTTGAACAAGCAAAGGGAATTTTTGCGGCCTCTTTGTATCACTCGATTTGGACAATCGGACGTGCATTGACATTTTGAGTTGCATTCATATATTGCTTCTCCTGGATAAATGCGCAAGCGACCATTCTTTTCATATGCAAAATAAGTATTTGCCATCCGTGCACAGCACTTTTTAGATGGAGCACAAATCTCTTCGCACCTACAACCAATTGGTGGAACATTCATTATTTTGACTCCATTAGAGGGAACATTACATGATATATAGTGAAAATCGGGATCCAAAATATCAAAATCTACATTATTCTCTACTGTTATGGGTGAGTCGCGTTCCACCATATTCATACGATCTTTCCACGACCGTATGGAGTTTAGTTGCTGTTTCCTTTTGTAGTACCATGGCTCGGAAAGAAGCGCGTTTAATATCCTTCGTCGGATCTTATCTGGTTCTCGTTGGTTTCGTGATTTAGCTCGAATAAATTGCGACAATAATATTAAATCGACTTTCAATTTTAGTGGATCGTAGTTATCCAAATCTTTCACATCAATATCAGATTCTTTAAGTTCCAAAGATTCATTTTTTATATGAGTGGCAAAGTCTTGAGTAATTTTGGATATAGTGGACTCGAATCTGACCATCATGCTTTCGACAAATTCTTCCAGAATCACACATTCGAATAAATTATTCAAGCTCTCCCATGTATTTTGCTCTCTAGGGTAATTTAGCCATTTAACATAAAACAACGGCTCGCCATTGACACATTCCAAACTTTCAATATTTTCAATAACGTACTCTTCTTTCATTCTTTTCGCTGATGGAGCTGAGTTGCCTCCAATAGAGCTTCTGCGACGTTTTTGACTTTTGTTACGTTGAATGCCATTCTCAACATTTGATTTAACTAAACTAACGGCTAATGACTTCATGGGGGATCCATTGCAACGAATATATGAATCTCCACTGCAAACCGAGAAGTTATCGTTAAGACTCTCGTAACCACTGCTTGGACTAATAGACAACACACGTATTCGAGTTAAGTCTGCTGTAAACGTATTAGACGCATGATTGTGTTCGTGTTGTCGTAATAACCTCATCATTTGTTGTTGTTTTTGTCTCTGCCACTTTTTGGCATCTTGGATTGCTTCATATTCTCGCAGTAATTTAGGTGACGCTAGCAAAGCTTGCACGCGTTGTTGGCTTATGCGTTCTGCAAAATTTCCCGACACGAAAGTGCACACAAAACGGTTGCGCAAAAGAAACCAAAAAATAGCAAAATAAAAACGAATATGAGTAAGTTAAATTGCTGGGTTATTACTAAAAACTAAAAAAAAACATACAAATCACTAGCAATAGCAATTTAATTCTTTAAAATCAATTTTATACCCTATCAATTAGTTAGAGATTAAATTTTAAATATAATACATTCCAGCAATTCATTATTTTCACAAGTAAATAATAAGAGAAATTTTACAGAACGCATTGCTCACCCCTAAAAGATAGTCGAGATCAGAAGAAAACATACTTGCTAGTGGCGTGAAGATAAATAAGAGGATTTTCTGCTTTCATTCAAATTTCAATATCATAATTTTTCACAAAATGTTGCAAGTTAATATTTTTAATATTATAAGCATATAAGAAATTTAATAATAACAAATTAATATGAGTTGAATGTTGTTTCTCAACAAAATAAATAAATCATAAATTAATAAAAGAAATGATAGGGAATAATGTTGACTTTTTATTATAAATACGTATGTATGTACGTGTGTGTTGTATGTAATTTATTTGCATTAGACTCTTAAGCGGGTGCTAGACACATCAATATTCACCTTCAATATGTGTGACTATTTTTGGTAAATAAACCATACAACCACATATATTGAAGCTGAATATTGATGTGTCTGGCACTCGCCTTAGAAGTTTAAAGCCAACTTTTAAAAATTCAATACGGCAGCTATGTATATGTGTCCATAATTTAGTTGCAACTTAATGAATACACTTTTATATATCACAAGAACTAGTCGAATGAAAACTTACCGAGTTTAATAGTAATATTTCTCTCCAGTTCGTTTTTAAAACGTACAGTTTGTACACCCGAAATAGCTTTTACTACAGTGGATTTGCCATGGGCTACATGACCAATTGTACCAATATTAATAGTAGCTTGGCGTGAGATTACCTCCGGAGATAGAGGAGTTAAGTTACTGACATCCTAAAAAGAAACAAAGTTTATATTAAGTACACATAAGTACTTATTCACCAGATACTGTTTACAAAATGCTATGGAAGCGAAGCTCAAATTGTCTCGACAATTTTGAGGTTAGAGTCATCAAATTAAAATTGCATCAGAAATCAATCTTGATCCAAATAAATACTTTTATAAATTCAAAATATTTCTAATAAGCATACTTGAATAACTTTTTTAACGCCAATACTTTTCCTATAAGGAACGTTCGACAAAAACGCCACGTGCAGAAATTCCAGTCACGCATCTTTTGAATTTTTTTTTAGAGTTTAACATAATTCCACAATTTTGTGGTATTGTCTCAATAAAAGAATTAACAAATATAATAAGAGCGTTTTATTACATTATCTGTTAAATATTCATATCCTTTCTGCAGTGCGATTGAGTATTATTACTTATTCCAAATTATGCGAGACAATGTTATAGAATTTCCTTTTGATCTTTCCTACACTTACCAAATTGCTAAGATCCTGCTGTTGCAGATTTGTATTGACGCCAATTTGATTTTCCGTCGTGGACATTTCTATTCCTTTATTTTTTATTACTTAACTAAATAATTAACAAAACTTTTCCACAACGCGTTTACGCCTATGCATCAAAATTTACCGACAATATGAAGAATTTATAAAATTTTTAAGCGGAACAATTTCGACTTTCTCATGAGAGAAACAGAGATGACTATATTTGAAGTTTATTGTAAATGTCAAAGCCCTGTCCGAAGAATGATGCCAGAGTTGAATTCTCGCTTTCCCTACGTCTACACCTGATATATTTGTATTGTAACAAAAGTCAAACTTTATATTGCAAAATAATTTTTTTTTATGTTAGTCCCAATTTACATTTGAGACATTTCTTGCCAGACATTTTTTCAATTCTCTTTTCTTCTTGCCCGAAGCTTTTACATATTGGACATTAATAGACAGACAGAAATTTTGTAGTTTATTTATGTACGTATTCTTCGCGTTTGCTAGTTGCACACATACACACCATTTCAATAAGCACTCAAAAAATTTAAATTTAAGCTCTTGAAATTGAACTGAAAACAAAGTTGAATTCAAGCATTTTTTCCAAGTAATTTTCAAGTTTGAAAATATTTTTAAATAAAAAATGAAACAACATACATATATGCTCAAACCTTGTCAAATACGTAATTTATTTATTATTAAAACTGAAATTGTGGTGAATATATCAAAAACAAATAAATAAAAGTGAATTTGAAAAACAAAGGTGAGTAAAACGTGAAAACAATAGCGAAGGCAGATGTGCAGACAATAATTATTAGAAAACAAAGGAATTGCATTTTGTTTTCCATCTTAAAAGCCTTGTTTTTGCAGCTTGAAATACACTTGAATTCAATTGTAATACAAGTTTGAATTACAGTATAATTCAAGGCTTGAATTAAACTGTACTACAACTGAATTGTTCGCATTGAGTTCAAGTTCCCTTTTCATTGGAGAATGCTATTGAATTAAAGTGTGAATCAAGCATAATTCAACCCTTGACAATTGATTGTGTGGCTTGAATAACACTTGTTTTATACTTGATTTCAAGCAAAAATTGCTTATTGAGATATGCCTTGATAATACACATCAAGTATCCATACAGCCGTTGAAATGAGAAAAATCATATGAAGCAACGAGAATAAATTGCGAAGAGTAGAAAAGAGAAACAAAAAATTTCCGGTACAGAGGGTTGTGTACTACACACTCTGCATCTTCGTCCCTTCTTCCAAAAACTTCGTCTGTCTGTCTTTCAATTTCCCAAATGTAGAAGGACACTTAGCTCTTTTTTCTTCATTGAATTGAGATTTGTCATGATAAAAATATATCAGGTATAGACGTAGGGTTATAGCGCTCGCTCACGTCTACACAACACAAACTTTTGTTTACTTGAGTGTTTCAAAAATTTCAAGTTTCAATAGAAACACGATCGAAATGTTTATGTCATGTCTAATGTAACTTACGTGTTCGTGTGTTAAATGTTTTGGTGTACACATTCTGGATTACTTTTCAAGTATTAATTTTGAGTTTCTTTTTGTGCTGTCAACGATTGCACTATGCTCTAAAGAAAAAAATATATATACAATGAAAAGAAAAAACGATTGTGGATGAAATAATAGTTTAATTTAAGGAACATATGAAATAAATTATTTCTTTTTATTCATCCGTAATGTTTAACAGCCGTGTATTTTAAAATCTTATCTAAAATATGTATATACATACACACAAAATCATCAAAGGAGGACTTTTCTTGCATCGAAAATTGTTTTCATCAGAGATTTGAAGCATTTGTTTTGCGTAAGACATATTTAAGTAATTTCTACAAATGCGAAAGCGATTACTTATATTTATACCTAGTTGAGGCCTTGTACTTGGGTCACAGTTTAAATTTTTGCCTTTCAATTCTATTCAGTTTGCAACACACTCAAATTTTTTTAAACAACACAAACTTTTTAAATTTAAAACTAGATTGCTTTCAAATTCACCTATCCATTTATATGGCAATTTAGTTTTCGATTGGAACAGGTGGTCACAGCACACATTGATTGAAGCTACAAATTTGAGTTGTTTCTTCTTTGGTGCCATTTAAAACATGAAATTGATTATCAATTTGTATCAGAGCTATCAATTTCAAGGAATTTTGACACGCAGTATGTGAAATGAAATGGAAAGCGATATATTGAACATGTTGCTGCAGCAGTGAAACGGCAACTGATATATATTTGTTTTGAAAATTGCTTGCAATATATATCGAAGCAATGAAACGGCATGATGGGGTTGAAGTATGTTTAGTTCGGCTTACAGTCTGGCACCTCTTTAAATTTTCATGTACAAACTATGGGTTTTCATAATATCTACCTATTGTATTTATCAGGACAACCAAACCGGCATTTTTTCTTAAAAATTCGCCATTCTTTGTAATACACACACAAAATCATCACCATAATCATCGCCTTTACTACTACTACTCGCGAAAAATATCGACGCCGCAATTATATTGTGTAAAAAGGCCTTTGTTTAAGAAATAAGGAAAATCCAGATAATTCATTAAGAATGTCCAGTGTACCGAGTAAGCGCGCAAAATTGGATGAAGGTAATTCAAATACTCCCAGCGAGGCAGTGACCGAGGCTTTGGAATTAATCGATGCATGCCAAAATGATATTGATGCCCTCAACGAAAAGGCTAGCGAGGAAATTCTTAAGGTTGAGCAAAAGTACAATAAACTGAGAAAACCATGCTATGAAAAGCGTAGCGAGCTGGTGAAACGTATTCCAAACTTCTGGGTGACAGCGGTAAGTCCTAGATTAGTGAGTATGTGGTGTTAAACATATGTACATACATACGTCAAAAAAAAGTTCTAGAAATTATTTCTGAAGTTTATTTTTATAACATATCTGTACCATTTTAATGGGAAATAAAGGGATTGTGTGCCATCTTTTGCTCTCTAGCTTTGTTGCAATATATATTGGCGCATGTTGTGTATAAATCGGCCAGTCATATTCTGCTGGCGGGTTAACATTATTGTATTCTAAAAATAGGGTTGCCAAAAGTTAATTTTATTTATGAATATATGATTGTGTATACATAACTGGTATAATAGTGGGTACACACTTTGCAACGTGTTTACGCAACACGTTTATATTACATGTTGCATATTTTGATACAGACTATGCAACCTACAATGCAACCGCCAATACAACACAAACATCAAAACATTTTGATATTTTCAACCATAAACAAGACTACAGACTATGTAACCGACCATAACATTTGCCACTTCTGAAAATGTTCACCGGATGTCTTGCTGATCAAGATCAAAACATTTTGATATTTTCGAAACTTCGAATGCAACTTCGAACGCAACCATAAACAAGACTACAGACTATGCGACCGACAATGCAACCTGCCTGGTTGCATAAACACGTTGCTAAGTCTGTACCTAACCTATCGTTTGCAACTTCTGAAAATGTTCACCGGATGTCTTGCTGATTTGGGAATAACATTCGAAAACCTACTTTGGTTTGAATAACCACTTCATAAAGGTACCAACAGACGACATGTTTTTTTACATGTGTTTTTTAAGTTTTCGACTCGTATGTTTTTCTTTATGCTTATCAATATTGGTTAATTTACTTAAGGTTTACAATTTTTGGTCACAAACGTACATGTAGTATCACTTCTTCTTTTTCAGTACATAATATCCACGTAGTTTGTAGAGCTGCAAAACTATCGATAGTCGCTCCACTCGATAGTTTCGATAGTTTTATGTAAAACTATCGATAGTATCGAATAGTTTTATAAAAGTTGCCACATAAACTACATTTGACCTGAAAACAAATCCAGAATCCTCAACATTTTCATTAGTATATAAAAATATATCAAGCCTTTTTTCGATTTTATCGTAAGCTGGGCATATTATCGAAAATATACTTTTTTATTTAACTTAAAATTTTATGGGCCTACCCATGGTTTAGAATTATCAAAATGCGAAAATTGTCGATAACTTTTAAAACACTAACTGTAAAGTTTTATCGTAAGAGACGATTGGCGGCCGTCGCGATATCAGTACCACCAAAATTTATCTTTGTGTCGACGATGTTGAATTTATTAAGATACTTGTGTACTATTTGTCGAATAACACTTGGATTTATAAATAAATTCATATACATACATATATATTTAAGTATTTGTATATACAGAAGCAGGGATGCGATGTCATATTTACAAATTGTACTAACTTTCAAAAACAATTTTATTTTTTTCAGTACGATTGTACCTAATTCTTTATTTATATTTTTTTAATACTTGTACTTTTCAATTAACTAAAAATCAATTAACAAAACGCCAGAAGGTGCACAAAGAATATTAGTTGCTGGGATCTGAATATAAAAGTAACATTTGCGATATACTACGTTTATAACCTTTTTTTTTAATTCGATTGTTCACAGTCGATGCAAATAGTCGGCTTCTCTCCTTGGTACGAAAATAAAATATCCACATTTGCAGATGACTTTGGAATAAATAACATTCCTCCAGCAATTCTTTAAGTACCGGAAAACATCGTTTGATTTACTTAATTTTCTAATACCTTCGAGCTAAAGATTAACCCCCATGTGCAAAAAAATAAGTGAACGTTAAAATCGGTTTTTCTATGGAAATTTTTTTTAATGTACACTTCAAGCACGCATTATTTTTTGCATAAGGGGGTTAATATATTTTAATGCAATTTTGGCATGTAATATAATATAAAGAGATTCCAGTAGTGCTAAATGGGTCATTGCGGTGCTACGGTACTTTTGGCATTCACATAGCGCTAAAATTATACAATTGTACCAACTTTTCCATTGCTGTAAAAAAGCTGAAATCAACTGCGGATAATTTGCTTCAAAGCTGCCGGCTACTGTTTACTGACTTCGATTATTTTTACTCTTTTAATTACTTGTTTTTTTTTGCCGATAGTATCGATAGTGGAAAAAACTATCGATATTTCATTTACAACAAAACTATCGATACTATCGATAGTACTATCGATAGTTTTGCAGCTCTAGTAGTTTGTTTTATAAATGGCTTGCAGCCGTCGAAATATTTTTGGTTCCGTCGCTGTAGTACTGGCGACGCAAATTTGCTTTTTGAATTTTTTCTTTTTTAAACAAGACGTTGAGGTTGTATCTAAAAATCTATACATTTTTGGACTTATTTTAATGAAACGACAACGTTAAATTAAAAAAAATATATAATTAATTTGTCTTGCAAAATACTTCATTCAGACGGCTAATGATAGTGCACATAATCAACCGCCGACGAATTTGTTCGCATGACATAGACATTTGGAGCTGTATGTTTAACATAAGAAAATAGAGCACGCTCTATTTCAAATAATGTCTTATGTTTTTTGTTATGTTTTTTTGCACAAGCAATGTTTTAAAGGTAACACACGACATGTTTTCGTTGACATATGTAAATTCTGGCACATACAATGTGAAAAACATGTCGTCTGTTGGTACCTTAAATAAACTACATAAATATCGTTACCTTAATATAGTAAGGCCCTAACTCATTTATATTTTTTGAAATCGAGAATTTCGAAAAAATATCTCATTTGTACAAATTTGTGCAATTTATAATAGTTTTTTTTGTGTTTGTAACGATTAATAAAAAGTAATCGCACCAACCTTCTAAGTGAACTTTTCTGTGGCGTTATATTCGGGTTAATCGCAAAGAGACACGAAATGAAATAATATATTTTGATTTTCCATAATTATAAAGTGAAACTTAATTTAAAGGAAGTTACATATGTATTAACAGAAACGCGTATAATTTAAGATTTTAGCAATGATTTTTAATTGTAATATTGTTCACACAGGGTATAGATATTTAGATAAGAAAATACGAGGCCATAATTGCAATAAATAACGTTTTTTTACAAATTCGTTTTTTTTACAAATTCTTTTTTTACAAATTCTTTTTTTTTTTTTACTTTTTTGGACGCTTGCTCTTGCGAAAGTGGATGGCAGGTCCATAAATTTTCCACTTGAGAAAATTGGGAAGGATAAAGAGAAGATAAAACACATTGTTGAAAATATCAAGGCTAATCAATAAGGTTACTACTGTTGTTTTCTTCTGTGTCAAGTGCTTCTCTAGGCTGTTTTACACTTTTCTATATACATATTCATATACAAAGATATATCGCACATCCAGTTCAAAAGTGTCATAACTCAAAAAAAAAAATAGTTTTGCAGAAAACACGTTTAAAGTTTTCAATTTACATACAACTCAATGAAGGCATGAACAAATATTCTTCTCTCAGGAGGTGATAGTAAAAGCTATTTATATAAAATTTGTATGCAAGATAAAATACGAAATGCATTATTATTCTGCATTATTAACTCAAAAAACGAATTTTTTGAGTTATGTCACTATTGAACTGAATGTGCGATATGTATACGTTGCATTATTTTTGGTACATGTTTACTACGCCCTAGGACTTTAGAAAAATTAAAATTATACAAAACTTAGTATTTGTATGTTAAAATCAAATTAACAAGTACAAAAATCAGATCATCTCATTTTATCATGTGAAAATGTGGTTTTTTTTTTCATACAAAATACCAAAGTTTCACGTGAACAAATTAATTGCCATTATCGTATGGGGACCACCCTAATGATTGAAGATGGAAGCTAAGTGTGTTCCGAACAAATGCGCCAACAAAAAAATTGGGAGTTGGTGATATATTTCACTCATCTAGGGGCACTCTGGAGCTAGTTAGGGCGATGGGGATAATTGTATAAAAAAATAATGAGCCTTGTCGTTGTTGGCGTATTTCGACTTCGACTACGACAGTTTCATCATAGATTAAAGAATAAATGTTGCGGTATTCTTTAATCTATTACAAAAATGTCGTACTAGGAGTCGAACTACGCCAACCACGATAAGGAGAAATGTTTTGTATGGGAGCCCCTTAAGGAAAACATGTAGGAGGTTGGTATATTCCCTAGTTTTGACCCCGATATATATTACCAAATTTATCAAAGGGAATAAGTACCATGCTTTTTTCATGTTCTTACCACTTCAAAATACCCTATAAATATATTAATCTGTGCCAAATCCATTAAGCGGTTATCGCGTTATAATGGAACAAATATCCAAACTCAAAAACACAAACTTTCTCATTCATAATACGAGTGTTGTTAGTTAGTATCCCATCATTCTTTTATGTACATAATTTATTTTAAATTTCAGTTTATTAATCATCCACAAGTTTCGGGCATCTTAGCCGAAGTTGAAGAGGAATGTTTGCATTCCTTAACCAAGTTGGAAGTTGAAGAATTCGAGGACATCAAATCTGGCTACCGTATACATTTTTACTTTGAAGAAAATCCTTATTTCGAAAATAAAGTTCTGACAAAAGAATTCAATTTGGGATCAGGTTGTAAGTTAAGTATTAAATAAAGAATATTCACATATAAACAATTATTTTTCTTCTTAGCTTCTGAGAATAGTGACTGTCCCTCTTCAACAAGTACGCCTATACAATGGAAGGATGGTAAAAATCTGTTGAAACAATTGCTTTCAAAACCATTCTCCAACAAAAAGCAAAGGAATTCTGAGTATAGAACATTTTTTGATTGGTTTACTGACAATAGCGATCCCGTTAACGATGAAATTGCTGAACTCATTAAGGATGATTTATGGCTTAATCCTCTGCAGTATTATCTGGTACCTGATATTGAGGTCGAACCGGAAGATGACGACGAAGACAATGAGGACAATGAAGAGGAGGTCTTCGATGATGAGGATGGTGAAGGAGAAGAGGATGAGGATGATGGTAAGAATTACTGCAGTGGCATTCTTCGTACATAATTATACTAATGCATTTTAAATTTTCCATTTCAGACGACAAGTAAGGAGTTTATATGTTGAAGATAAAACGTATATTACTATATATATATCTGTATTTAATATCCGTAATAAATCTGATTCCATTAAGAAACTTTACGGAGGAAACAAAATTTCATATTAGAATTTAAAACAAAAAGTTTCATTTTCAATAAATACTTTAAAAACCAAATTATTAAGTAAGGATTGAGATGAGAAATTTATTTTATTTTTTAAGAAAGCATAGTGCGTTCTATATAAATTTCTATGGTTACTAATATTTTCTTCTATTGTGTTTACAATACCTCTTTAGTTAGATAAAAAACATCTTTAGTATTCAGATGTATTTTACAATAAATTCTGAATGTTGCAGAAACGTCAAATCCAAATACCCTAAAAACAAATACAAAGTTCCATAAAAATTTAAATGTGTGATCACCCATATCGCTCATATCTAGTACCCACACAAACAAAATTTTAAATTTGGTGTAGAGAGAAAACAATGGTCAGCTGGAATAGTGGGTTGGGCTCATTTGCTCTGTAGCAATTGTTTTAACACATTTTAAAGTGGCATCACTGAAAGGTTATTTTTAAAGGGAGTTTGACAATCTGCCACCGCTCAAGGCGGATTTCTTTCTATCCATATAAAAATGCCTTGCCACCGTCCATTTGCTTTGGACTGATTTTGAATTGTCAGATTTAAAAGAAATGAATTTTGTTAATGTTAATTTACAAAATCGGGCTTAAGTTTGGTATTTTTTAAAGCTTATAAAATTAAATACTTTTGCATGTTCGTAAATGCATCACTGCGCTGCGTCATACGAGCAAACTTTTATTTAAAACGCAATACAAGTTCGCTGATAACCGTTTTCAGTAGTAGTTATCTTTGTACCCCATATTTGACATTTATTTGTGTTTTATCTACTTTACTGAAGCAATTTAGGACATTTGCAGCGCAGTGATCCATTTACGAACAGGCATCTTGTTTTTGTTAAAAAATTAATTACAGTTCAATTATAAATAATAAATATGTTGTTTAGAAGAACGAATTGAAAACAAAAGAAGGTTAATTCCATACGAATACATATTAGATCATGAAGATATGAGCAATCATACGTGTTTGCATATTGTATTAAAAGTGAATAAATATTGTGCAAAAAAAAAAATGAGATACAACAGCTTAATTTGAATTATTAGTACCGGAAATGAAAAAATAGCTAGAGGTGGCAAAAGCAACCGCCTCAATTGTCAGTCACAAAGCGGGTCTTGATATTGCTTGGTATGCTTTATATACCAGCTTTGAAATATACTTATGTATGTATGTATGTAGATAAGAAAAAGGCCAATTGATAATGGGTAAAATATATAATGTCCGAAAAAAAGTGCAAAAATGTAAACAGAGCAAATGCAGAAAGATGACAAAGTATTTATGTACATACTATGTAGGTTCAAGGCATATTAAATGTGCCTTGTGTAGGTTCTTCCAGCAGTTTTTTTTGAAGAAATCGCTAATTTTCTCAAAGAACGTCATAAGTCCTATCAGTATTATCACAGAATACACAGAAGTTTCACGAGACAGAAGATACGCGTATTTTTCTGTTTGTCTCGTTTTCCCTCAAATTTTGTCGTTTCTGTTTTGCTACACGTCTTTCTAGTGCAATAAATTTTTATTAGCTGTGTTAATTGGTAAGTAGTAATACACTACAGTATCAAATACACTATGCTTTTCTCTTTTTTCCACGAATTTTAACAAAAACCTGATTGGAGCTTTTTTTACCTGTCACTTTCTTCACTTCTGTGTATTCTGTGGTATTATTGCTAAGCTGATTAGTTTGAAAGAGGGTGAGGCGAGGGGGACAGAAACATTTCTTTTAAACGGAAACTGGGGCTAACTCAAAAAATGGAGTTAATCCTCATATCGTTCTTCATATTTTGAAAAAATTTCATACAAATATTTTGGTTGCTCAACTCTAGAGAAAAAAAATGTATTTTTTTCCATTAAGTTGTGTGTAAATTGAAAACTTCAAACTCGTTTTCTGGCAAAGTGGCTCAAAAAGAGATGTGTGTGTAAATGAGCGAAATGTTTTTACCAAGAATATGCTAAATATAGTATATTCTTAAATGCTAAAATGGCAACACGTTATCACGTAATGACAAATGTCATTAAAAGTATTTTTAATGAAATTGGGTAACTTCGGTTCCTTTAAATCGTAATTGTGTTAATAGCGTGTGGCAACACTGGTGACAGGCCGTACTTGCAGTATTCGTATTTTTCTGCAAAGAATTGGAATCAACGATGGCAGCCGTAAATAAATTATCTGTTTTGGTAAGTTTTATGTAATAATTTAGAAATGTAATTTAATAAAACTAATATAGATCAAAAAGAAAATATGCAAATTTTGTTTCAAAGCAAGTTTCTTTGGAAAAACGGCTAAACTTATTTTCTTGGTTATGTAATGTTATTGATTATTCTTTAGGGAATGTGATTTTCTTATATATATAATTATGCGAACAAATGTGATCTTTTTTGCAGAGCAGAGCAATGAGCACGTCCACTAAGATGGTAAAGCCACCCGTACAGGTTTTTGGTCTGGAGGGTCGTTATGCCACTGCCTTATACTCGGCAGCCTCTAAAACCAAGCAGTTGGAGCAGGTAGAAAAGGACTTGACTGCTTTCCAAGCTACGCTTAAAGAAGACAAGAAACTGCGTGAACACGTCACCAGTCCCATAATCAACAAAAAAGTAATGGCCACGGCATTGAAAGAAGGTGCTAATAAATTGCACTGGGCTCCATCAACTGGAAATTTGCTGGGTCTTTTAGCTGACAATGGCCGCTTGAATGTTTTGGACGGTGTTATTAATGCTTTCCAAGTAATTATGGCTGCCCATCGTGGTGAAGTTATATGTGAAATAGTAACTGCCAAACCCTTAGATTCTTCCCAAAACAAGCAATTAGAAAGTGCTCTGCGGGTAATTATTTATCTTCTCAAAATTGTTTTCTGCAACGATTTGATTCATTAATTTTTTTAGGCATTTTTGAAAAGCAATCAATCTTTAAAAATTACATCTCGGGTTGATCCCAGCATCATTGGGGGACTGGTTGTGTCCATTGGTGATAAATACGTTGATATGAGCATTGCCAGCAAAGTTAAAATGTATACCGATGTTATATCATCCGCCGCTTAAGTTAAATAAAGTTAACGCGTCTAATTGATTTGTTTTCGAGAGAAAGTTTTAAACTAGAATTTCTCTTTCAAACCCTTAAATAAACTAATTGGACTCGATGTTATATTGTTGCAAAACATTTTTAATAAAATAATAGATGCTAAGTTTAAAAGCCTATTGCGAGAATCCGTAAATATTTTTTCACATTTTTGCTTCCTTTAACTAATTTTATGGACAAGTTACTTTAAGAACGTCATAACTACAAGAAAGACACCTTTTAGAGAATACGACATCTAACATATATTCTCGCAAGAGGTGATTGTACAATTTGCATGAGGATTAATTTTTACACAGGATAAAGTAAAATACTCAAGAATTAATCTGTATTAACTTTTAAATTAATTTTTTAGTTATGACGTTATTGAAGTATGCACTGATTTTGAATGGAATTTTCGAAAAGCGGTATTTTGTTAAAAAAAAGACGACGCATATAGTACATATTCACCTGTATTGCGTATGTCACGTCGAATATTCGTCTACGAGAATTTCCTACTAGATTAAAGAAAGTGTGTCAGAGGTTTGTTTAATCTGGTGATTTACTCATACATACATATATACTAGATTATCTTTTAAAAATTTTACACAATTCGAATAACGATATAAGAATAAATTCTGCAAAAATCGCATTTTTTGAGTTATGATGTTCAACTGAATAAGCGATATGTATTCGAAATGTCCCAACGTGCTGGTAAACAATATAAAAACAGAAAAAAATAACAAAAGCTTATTAGATACACGCCAATGCTTATTAAAAAGTATTCAAACCCTTGATTAAACTATTTTTTTTCTAATTTTTCTAATTTTCTACTAAATTTCAATGAACTCTTGTATCTACACCACGCAGGCGTGTGGGTGTGAGACAAAATTAATAAAAAAAACCTAATTCAATGCTGTTGGCGATGATGGTATTAAATTAATGCAGATTGTGCAATCTGTTATAACCATTTGTGTGAAAAACCATTAAAACGATGTATAACTTTTTTTTTGCAAACTATAAAAATATGCGTTCGTTTCTTTCATGTCAAGTAGGAAAGTTTTGTGTTTAAGTTTGTCTGTTTCAACTCAATTTGTTTTATCGTCAAAGTTAATAAGTTTAGGTGTTAATTTGGAACATGGATTAGTACAACGTTAAAAATTAGAGCGAAAGCATAAACACGAAATCGGACTTAAGAACGGTTATTGAAATTTTAAATGAAGTGAAGTATCCTTACGATATATAAAATATACATACATACATACATATTAAAAATGAAATATTGCAGAAAGGAAATGCGTTTGCTTAGTATAACTATCGTTATTTTAAGTTGCTTACTTAATTTGTGTCAAACACAAACGTATAGATATCCAAGACAAAGAACAGGCGACAGCTACGGTGTACCAGCGGCATCAACAAACCCATTTTACAACAGCGCTTCAAATCCATCATACCATAAACGTCCTTATAGTAGCTCAACAGAAATTAATAGCTATTATAAAAGTTCACCATCTTCCAATCCATTTTACAATAAGCAATATTTAAGCAATTCTTTTAAAACAGAAAATTTAAAAGAAAACACTTTAAGCAAACTGAGTTTGGAGCATAATGATCGTGTAAGTAAAGCTGATGCAGACAATGCTAAATTTATAGGTAGTAAGAATCATGAGAGCGACGATATAGGCCGGTCAGCTCATTTGAAACGTAAAAAATTTCATCGGTGGTTCGGTGGAATACTTAAAAATCCCTGCTCTCCATACGGCAGAGGCGCAGGTACTAGAATACCAGCGGCATATAAAGAACAAGGACGATTCTTGTGGGACATTAATGTGTACAATGTGTACCCACAAACCCCAATTGGCTCAGGGTGTGGTTATTCTGGGGGCTTTGGTACAGGCCTTTTGGGAGGTTTGAGTCCTGTTTTATCGGATCCCATTGATAGTGCCTATTATCCTCCTGGTGCGGGAATCGCCAACTTTTTAGGTTTATTTGCTCCTGGTATATTACAAAATTCTTTGCCCGCTCCTGCGCGTCCTCAGCAGTTTTCTGATTACAGTCAGTTGCCCAATAACAATTATTCAGAAAACGATCCAGAAGTGGATCCGAACTATAAACCTGAAATGGATCCATTTCCTATAAGAAGACCAACTAATGTTTTATACGATTCAATTGGAGCGGTAGGTGTTTGACTACTTGCGAATAGTTTCTTCATATAAAGTAGTTTATTAATTTTGTCTGATTTCAGCCCCCGTTGACTCCTGCCCAGATAGTTGGTGGAATTTCAACTACAGTCAACAGTTTTATACAACAATTAGCGGGTAATTCTCGGCCTGTATACGGCTAACAACATAACATTTTTATTACTATCTTGCCTGTTACTTAAGTACTTTAAGTTTTTATCCATAAAGTGTATTTAAAATTTAATTATTTGCTACAAAGGACTTTTATAAAGAAAATATAGTATGTGTCAGGTGCGAATTTAGTGGAGGTGAAATAAGGATATTTACCACTCCCAAAATGATTAAAAAAAAATTCATTTCGCTAATAAGCAATTTGGCAATAATAAATTTTTTTTAACAAAACTTATTTGTAAATCCCAGTATGTGCCATCTACATATCGCTCATTTACTTCAATAGCGCCACAACTAAAAAAACCAGTTTTGCAGAAAACGCGTTTTAAGTTTTCAATTTGCATACAACTCAATGAAGAAATAAAAAATATTCTTCTCTCAGGAGGTGAAGGTACAAGCTATTTATATGAAATTTTTACACAAGATAAAATACGAAATGCTGCATTATTCTGCATTATCTGGGCCAGTTTGTCAGAAAATTGCATACATAGTTCGAATGTTGAAAGTTAATATGTTAAAAAGTATTTGTAGAAACAATATTTACTGATACTCTGCAAGGAAAGCTATACGATATATCAGCGATATCGCTGGGCAAGTGGACATAGGAAAATTAGAAATTATTTAGTGAAAAAATTAATATATCGAGCCATAATCGCCAAAAAGGCTTAACCGACACATTTTTTGGACCTCGTTTTTTGACGAAAATCTATTATTTACGATTGGAAATGATCGATTTTGGTAAAAAAATCAATTTCCAAAATTGTGTCGCTTAAGCCTTTTTGGCGGTTATGACACGATATGTATGAGAATAATAAAAATTTAAAAATTAATTAAATAACGATGCCATGATTGAATTCTTATATTGTTTAGTTGTTTTTTGTATTCAAATTTTTAATATTAACCATCCGCAATTAAGATAGCCATAAAATTACTTATAAAATATTTCTTATCGAAACGAAAGGTTAATTAACGGTAAAAATGATTTTTAAGGTGTTTAAAATACCCTAAAACATAAGTGTTGTGGATCTACACCTCTTTTTAAAGTAAGATTTGTTGGAAACTACCTCTTTTTCACATCGAATCTACCTCTAAGAGAGATTTTGGGTTGGCATCACTGGTTCATACATACACACATACATGTATGTACATGAGAAGAACATACGCTTGACCTAAAAAAATGCGCGCGGTTTAAATTATTGTTGAAAAACATATGTATGTATTCAAAATTATTTGAATTTAAACGCTTTTCATACCAAAATTTACATTATAGTAGGCTTTGCATTTGAATTTTATATGTATTGGTAACAAATATTTCACACGGCTTTAAAATTGTGTTTACATTGTAAGAAATAGTTGCTTATATAAAAAAATATAATCTAATTACTTTTTATAAAAATTAAAGTTAAATAAGTCTTTTATCAGTTTTATAAAAATTATATAATAATCAAATAATAATAATCAAGTGCATTAATAAGAAAAATTCTCCTATACACAAACATACATACATATGTACATAAAAACGATTGAAAGAAAAAGGTGAGTGTTATATATAAATATTCAAACTGTACATTAAAAATAAAATGGACAGCAGACAAACGTGTATGTTATTAGCTATTGAAATAATTAATTATTTGCAAAGTAGATTAAACAAAAATAAAAAACAAGATTTTCTGTAAAGACGCTTTGAAAACGCTTTGCCACACCAAACTTGGCGATTTTTCAACTTGCGTGGCGTCAAAGTTTTTGATTTGGTAACATGGTGGTTTTTCTGGTGATAATTATATTTGATGGCGCTTTTTTTGGATATTTTTTTAAAAAAATTTGAACTTCAAAATTTTTGTAATTCAGGAAAATTAGTTTTTTGAACTAAGAGTTTCAAAAATAAATCCTACCAAAACTCGTCTACAAGAAATTTAAACAATTTGATTTTGATAATTTTCTTATATTAATTATAGTAAATAGGGCGTTTTGAATATGAATGAGAAAAATTTACAAGAAATAATTTTGGGCGGTTTTCTGCAAAATTTTTGTACGATTGTTAAAAAAAATTATATGTATTAAAAAGTGTTAAACAAACACATTAATTTTTATGATTTGATCATAGATATAGTAACAAAAAAATGTTCGAACAATAATAATTAAAATTAACTAAATAAACATTTATTATCAAATATATATTAAGCAGACAAGCTAATTGCTTCGCGGGTTGTGTTATGTTAAAAAAAATAAAATAAAAATAAAAAAATAAAAAACTACATAAGACTTCTAGCGATTTCTAAAATCAATTTGGCGAAAGAGGTCGAAAAAATCTGACAACCCTGGTACGGACAAAAGTAAAAATTAAACCAATTCAAGCTGAAAATGTTACGAACAAAATTACATAATTCTTTTCATTTCTTTTTCCCAATAAGAGAGATGTAAAACTCCACATAAGAATATTTTGTTCGGGCAAAAACTTTATTCGAAACAAATGGGTGAATCAGGGTCTACTCTGGAATTCGAAACGAAAGAAAAGATTTCCGGATTTACATGTTATTAAAATACAAATACGTAAATAATTTCTTTCGTTTCGAATTACAGAGTAGCCTCCCAGGATTAATAATGGTACTTCTTTTCTTATTCACAAGAGGAGAAATCTAATTACTCCAAAAGCGCTATATACATATGTACATATGTATATCTAACTTGAAGTGTACGTTAAAATAAAATTTCCCTACAAATTTTGTCTAAAGCACACTTGAAGTGCAATGTAAAAAGATTATTTAACGTTTTGAATGATGTATGTGTTTAGTTTGTTGCTCAGGTCTTGAAAGCAGAGCTGTTAAATTTCGATTACGATTTGGAATCAGTTAGATTACATTTTAAAAAGAATTTACTGATTATAAATTTCCCTTTTAAAGAATTTCTGATAAATAATTGATTACGATTACTAGTAATCGAAAAGTAATCTAAATTACTAGAAATTACAACAAAATAATCAAAAAGAATCAAAAGTAATCAAAAAATAGTCCGACTACTTTCAAATATTACTTTTGATTATTAATAAATAATCAAAAGGAATTTAAAATAATCTTTATATATAATCGTATTATTATACCCTTTACCAGAAAATGGTAAAAGGGTATATATAGGTTTGTCATTCCGTTTGTAATTTCCAGAATATTAATAAGCGAGCCATAAAGTATATATATCCTGGATCCTTATGCATAGGAAAGACGAATAAGCGATGTCCGTCTGTCCGTCTGTCTGTACGTGAAATCGGTTTTCCGAAGCTCCCAGAAAAGCTAGAGACTTCGTTCTTGGACTGGTGGGTCAGAAATTATCGAAATAAGATTGGTATTGAAAATCAGCAAAATCGAGCAGACGGTTTCAGAGCTGGGATACTTAAACTTCATTTTGCCATACAAAATAAATACCGAAAACTAGTTTTTAATAATTTTTTATTAAATACACTTATTTTATACTTCAGTATGAAAAAAATTAGTATTTCTAATTCAAAAAAAAAATTAAAAAAAAACTAAAAAAATTAAACAGACGTTTCCAGGTTTGGAAAACTTTAACCTTTTTTCTTATACAAAAGTAACTTACTAAAACATTTTTTTCCTTTTTTTCTGTAAATTAAACATATCCAATGTTCTTAAAAGAAAGAGATTGATGTCAGAAATCAGAAAAACAAAAAGGATGATTCCAGGGTTGGAAAACCTAAAATTTTTGTGAAGTTTAAAATTAACTACCGTAAACTATTTTTTTATTTATTTTTATTGAATGAACTTATTTTCATTCGCTTATTCGTCTTCCCTTTGCATAAGGATCCAGGATATATATACTTTATGACTTCTGGAAATTACAAACGGAATGACAAACCTATATATACCCTTTTACCATTTTTTGGTAAAGGGTATAAAAAACTTAAGCCGGTTCTACGCCTGGTATGTGATATCTAACTTGTATATGGAAACCATTCATTGGATTATACGTATACAGCCTTCTGATGACCATTATGAACAGAAATTATTTTATTTTAATTTATTTATTTTAGTGTCTAAACTATAAATATAGTATTGTCGAATTATAGATCATGGTCACACCCGTCACAATGAAAAAATACCCAAATGTACTTTTATTATTATTGAACGTGATGCTTAAAAAAACATTTATTTATTTTTTCAATTATTTATTTATTATTCCACTTCCTATACAACAAGACATGGTCTTTTATTTATATAAATTAATATTCTAAAGAATTCTTAAAGTTAATGTTGGTATAACGTACATACATATATCTTACATAAGCAAATTGGCTTAACGTTTTAAATTTAACAATCAATCACAATAGTTTTAAAAGCTATCACTAATGGGTCCAAAATATTTGTTTAAAAAATATAACTCCATCCGCAGTAGGGTAACTATGAGGTGGACAATAACTTATAAATAATCCCTTATTTCATCTACCAGATTCCATTAAAAATCACTAGCGCACATTCATAGTAAAAAAAAGTATGTATGTATGTATGTTTTGTAAGCCTAAATTATTTTTTTCTGAATAAAGCCTTAAGAGTTTAAACTAGGGTTTCTAATTTCCCAGACTTTTCTAATTCTCGGGAATCGTGAAAAAAATGTTCTATTCCCGGGAATTCAAAAACACATGAATTTAATTAAATGGCCTCAATAATAAATATAATTTTATGAAAAAAAAAAAATAAAACATTTAAATTAAAAACAAAACAACTTCATTCGTTCATTTCAAGAACAACAATATTTCAAAAACAAAACAAAAACAAATAAATTCATATGCTTTGAGTTATAGCATGAATGGAAATTTCATCTACATCTGCCAATCTAGATACTAATTCCTATAAAGAGTTTTTAGGTTCAAAATATTTCGTAACGCTTGAAGTTGTTGGAGTCACCTCGGAAACTTCTATTACATTACAAAATTGTATTTTTAAGTAATTACGAACAGAAATGTAAAAAAAATCAAAAAAACGTAAATATTAAATTGCCGAAAATTCTTTTGAAAATTTCCCGGGATTTGTAAAAAAAAATTCCCGGCATTTTTTTCCCGCGTATAAACTCTAGTTTAAACTAAGTATTTTGCATGGTAACACTGGTTTTAAATTCTTAAAGTATACTTTGTTTTAACTATGAATATGCGCCATTATCTTTAAGGAAAATTGCATTCCTGATTTTCTTTCGATTTAAAAATTTTACTATAAATACTACCCGTGAAAACCTCCATGATGACCGCCGTAATAACCGCCTTCATGATGTGATTGAGTGTAATGGCCTCCGTAATGACCACTACCATAGCCGTCATAACCGCCTGGGAAGCCACCATAGCCTCCTGGATATCCACCATAACCACCAGGGTAGCCTCCATGGTAGCCACTAAAACCTCCACCATATCCACCATATCCACCACCGTAACCGCCAGGATAGCCGTGATAGCCATAATAACCATTAGGCCTATGATAGCCATGATTGTAAGCGCCGTTATATCCACCTCCATAACCTCCATAAGCCCCACTATTCAGTCCAACCGATAATCCTACACCGAGACCACCGCCCAGTAAACCAAATGTGCGACCTTCTGGTTTGTCATGTTTGGCGCCTGGAGCTGGTGCTGCTAAGACGCAACCAGCCATTGCCATCCAAAATAAAGCTTTAATTACCTATAGTATTAAACAAAAATTTAAAAGTTTTATTTTATCTTTAAAATAAAAAAAAGTACATGCTTACAATATTGTACATTTCGGAAATAAGTCTTTAAGTAATTGTATCCTATTTTTTGAGAATTCTTTCTGCCCACGTTTGAGTTAATACTGATTTGTATTCTTAAATGTTATTTACCTTTATATAAGGCAGATTTTATCATATACATACATACAACCATACATATGTACATACATATTTAAGTTTGTATGATAAACTATGGTTCTGTATACATAATACTCTATTTCTTTGCATTTTATTTCATATTAATGAAAAATACCAGCAGTAGTTACGGTTTGTACTTGAGTATTAAATGCACAGTGGGCTGTTAAAACTAAAACGCGCTAATTGTTTTTTATTTGTATGCATCTTGCACTCACAGACTTACCAAAGCAAAACAAGTATTTGGCACACTCAACAAAATATGGAAATCGGCGAATATTTCACTTCGAACGAAAATGCGTCTATTTAATTCCAATGTAAAGTCAACTTTGCTGTATGGCTGTGAAAGCTGGAACCTCTGCACCAGCGACTCGCAAAGCCTTCAGGTTTTCGTAAACCGCTGTCTCCGGCGCATTCTTCGCGTATTTTGGCCAGACATCACCAGGAAAGCCGTCGAATTCAACCCACAAGGCAGTAGAAGATCTTGTCGTCCACGCAACACTTGGAAGAGGCAGATTATTGCCGAGCTAAGAAACTGCGAAAGAAGTTGGAGCGAATGCACACGTCTATCTTTAGATAGAGCTCAATGGAATTTGTTTATTACGGCCCTATGTTCCTCCTAGGAATTAATGGATTAAATATGTATAATATCTTGCACTCACTCAATAATAAAATATTATTTCGATATTTCAATACTTAAAAAAAAACTATTTGAATCAACTAAATCATTGTTTAAAATTAGGAATTTTGCTAAAACGAATGATAAATTTCATTCAAATAACAGGGATATATTTGCCAGTTTCTCATGGTCGTCTGATAATTATGTTTATATATAGAGAGGCGCTAAATCGTATTTTTTTTTAACGAAATTGAGGTTTTCAGTGATTTCAATACATTTCAGACTAATACACCACTTCGTTACAAAAATTTATTGCTATAATGCAAAAAAATAACGCTTTTACAAGCAGTTGCATCTGCATTTAAAAAAAGTTTTGAGTTTTATACAGTTGGTCCAATTTTTTTTATCGCTTCCGAAAAATATGATTTGTCGGGGTCATCAAAATATGCATTTGTTTGTGAGATGATTCGTCGTTGGAGTCAAATCTCTTTCCGCCGAATTATTTCTTCAAGTGTGGAAACAAGAAATACTCACTCGGGGCTAAATCTTGAGAGTAGGGCGGATGAGGGAGCAAATCGTAGCCCGATTCATGGATTTTTGCCATGAAAACTGCAAATGCGTTTGTGGTAGATTGTAAGCAAATGCGGCACCAATTTTGCGGAAAGCTTTCTCATACCCGAGTGAGTGGTTGTGGCTTCCACAATCTCTCTTACTTTCAATTTCCGATCGGCTAAGACCATATCGTGAATTTATTTCAATTGTTACGTATGTAGAGATATCAACTGGGCGTCCAAAACGTTCGGCTTGTACGGCCACAACGAAACGCAGAAAATCACTTTGTTACCATTGAAAGTGATGGTGAAGAGTCGCTATAGTATTTATCAAGCTTAACCTTGGTTGGTGGGGTGGTGTTTTTTTCCGGGAAAAAAATGCTTAATGAGCAGACGAAATTCACTTTTTTTTTCATTTTCTTCTCAAAACGCGCGGTAGTCTCCTTGCCAAACACAAACTAAATGACGCAGCTTGTTAAAATTTAGACAACAGTCAACTAACAGTGCAGAGCATTTAAATTAAGAGTGGGGAAATTCAAAAAGACACTGAGTTAAAGACCCACCCTCGTATTACATGTACATGTACATATTTATGTACATGTGTATATAAGTTTCTTTGAAGAAATGTATCAAAATAAGGACCAATTCCAGAAGTCAGTCAAGTCAATTTACAATTCCAAATAATGTTTGCAAAAATGATTTTTTTTTAATTTTTTAATAAAGCAAATGGACCTGTTAGTTACAAACATAAAAAACAATTGAATTGCAAACATCCTACTTTTTGAAATTGGTTGAAAAGGAACGACAATGGCAAGACTGTTGTAAATTTCATTGCAAAAAAGCTTTCAGCAAATTGCAATACGATGAATCAAAACAATTCACATATTCCATTTGCAGTGAAAAGCTGAGTTTATAAAGCAGAAATATACATCAACTGATACCACAAACAGTGAACCAAACCCAAAGAACGCTGACCATGAAGATGTTGGGACATTCGAAAACAGCTAGTTGTTCCGATTTGCTAGTGTTTGTCCGTACAGTTACAATTAACTTTGGTGTTATTTATTCATTATTAGTTACATATGTAATTTGGCTTACAGAGCGATACAAACTTTAGCCTAATAAAATCATAAATATAGGAACTGAAAGTATTTTTAAATTTTTGGAATATATAATTTGGTCTTGTATTTGCCTTCATTATCCCATTGTGTTAAATTACCTTATTAGTTACTTCCATAACAATTCTTAACTATAATAAACAATTTAATGGTGATTGTATATGACTGTATGTATTTCTTTATTTTTTTCCGTTTGGGGATCTCCCAGATTTTAAAAGTGACCATCAAAATAAAAATAGCATAACATTTAAAATCAACATTATTAAATTTTAACAGACGAAAAGAAAAAAAAATAAGTAATCTCAGAAGACAATTTTGAATACTGAACAATTAAATAAAACATGTTTGTATGTATTTTAAAAATGTTGCTGTTTTTTTTTCAAAGAAACAATACAGAAGTACGTACGTGCGTTGAGTAGAGTCATTGACACACCTGATTCAGATTTTACTTACATATAATGTGTGTGTATGTATGTACAGTGCTGACCAAATAATTGAAACATTATGGTCCATCATGCTGTACAATTTTACATAGTTTACACTATGCAAGTCTTATTGCTAAGCTGATTAGTTTGTTAGGAGAGAGTGACGAGGGGAACAGAAATGTTTCTTTTCTCCCGTCTCTCCTAACAAACTAATCAGCTGAGCAGCAATACTTGCATATTGTAAACTAGGACTTAGGGTTTCATCTGATTTTTAGAGATGGCCAAATTAAAATTGTGTGTATATAAATACTTAAAGTTCCAAATAACGAGTTCTTCACACAGTATATTATTCAAAAAGTAAAAAATTACTCAACTATGATGGATTTGATGATGACTATAAAATATCTAATGGTTTTCCTTCACTTTTATTTTCATTCTAATGCCAAAAAAAAAGACAATGAATCTTTTCAATGTTAAGTTCAAGTTTAAGTGTTGAATACTTTTAAAATAATTTACTATTATTATGTTTTCTTTGATTGGTCATTTTATTATTTTAATGATATTTTTATACAGCTTTTTTCATAATTTGCTGAAAACATGCAATTTCATTTTCAAGCTATTATGTTCGTTAGATCTATATACATATGTATAACAAAATAATATTTATAGTTTTAATAAATGATAAAAAGAAGTGTATCGTTATGATCTTGAACTTACCCAGCAAACAAATATTTGCTATTAATTTAAAAATAATATGAAATTGTAATATATTGTTAAATGTCATCCGGGAAGGTGTAATTATATTCAGTTATTAAGTTCATTGTTGCATTTTTAAATAATAAATTTTTGATTGATAACTACAGTGAACTTTCAATAATGCAAATTTAAAAAAATTATATAAATTTAACTGTTATAATACATTTGGATAAATCTCTGCGACTTCGAATACGACATCTAATTCCTAGATTCTATTACAAAAACCTTTTAGTCGAAGTCTAAATAAAGACAAATTTTAATTAAAACAAACTTTATATACAAGAAATTTATTGTTCGCAAATTTTTTGCTCGTGGTTAAGCATTGCCTATATGCATTTCATTGTTGCTTTAAAGATAAGAGGTTTGTGACTGTTCAAAATGTGTGGATGAAGTCTACTGACGATTTGGTAAAGCAACAATGAAATGCATATATTCAATGCTTAACCACCAGCAAATAAATTTCGCTTAAAACTTTATATATCGGCATTTCCAAGAGAAAGTTTACTTTTTTGTCGCGTGCGACAGCGAGCAATTAAGCTTGTATTTCAGAATAATGTGAATTTTTCCCAATTTGCACGAATATATAAAGAAGTAAAAATAAAGTTTCGGTTTCTTTGAAAAAAAAAACAAACATAATTGTTTGGTGTCGCACGCTACAAAAAGTTGACATTCCCGTGGAAATTCCAATATGTATGTAATACATTTGAAACACAATAAATTTTAACTATTGTATTCCTATTGAAAAAAATGACTGTCAATCCTCTTAAGTACCAGTTTCTGCTTCAGTGCAAATTTAGTATAAATTTATTGAAACAGTTCATGTCAAATAAAAAAACTGTCATACTTCAAATGTTAGGCCTTGTGTTTGTTGGGTATATACAGAAGAGGAAAAATTTTGGTTTGCTTACTTTAGTTTCTTTGGAAAAATCTAGCAGTTGTGGTATGTTCCATTATAAATAGCTCAAAATTAATGCAACAATTCAACAGTTTCTTAATAAAAATACCAGGTTAAGCATGGAACTAGAGGTAACTCACTTCTATTTAAAAAAAATATCTTAATACTTTTTTTTTTGGATTTTAAGTTTAATTTTCTTCCTGACCAACTATGATTTTGGGCAAGTCCATCAGGGTCAGCAAGAAGTTAGAGCCCAAAGCAGAAGTTTTGGGTTGGGCTACGGAGGAGGTCCATTAGTGGGAGCATTTGGTTCTTCATATGGTCAAAGCAATTCATATGCCAGCTCAGGGTCTTCATCTTATAGCCAAGCTTTTAATAACTATGGTGGTTACACTGGCTATAGTGGTTATCCCACTTATGGCAATTATCCTGGTAATAGTGCTTATGGCTATAATTCGGGTTATAATGGCTATAACAGTGCTTATGCTGGGTATAATTCTGCTTACAATGGTTTCAATAGTGGTTATGGTAACTATGGTAGTTATCCTAGTTATGCCGGTCTCTATGGCTAATTCGTGTTATTGGCTTACGTGTGTAATAAAAGAAAAATAAATTTTGTTTTTGCAAACTTGTTGTTTAAACATGCTAATCGTTAATAATACATAATTTTATGTGTTTTATTGGGATATTGGGATATTGCTTACTTATCCTATTACCTTGATAGGTACTAGACCCCTGCACAATACCACTTACAAGAACTTTTAAGACATGACAGATTTTTAAAATACTTTATTACAGCGAAATCTTCTAAAACAGACGCTAAGCAACACTGTTGGCAAGACAATTGTTTAATTTATTGCAGGTATAGGAGTAAAGAAGAAAATACTTCGCGACGGTATACACACGTTATGTGTATGATCTTTTAGTTTTCTGCGCACATACAAACGCACGCATACATTGATCTTAGTTGTGTGCGCTGGGTTTAAAAATTCAGCCTTAATGCTCAGTTAGCCGACTGTAATGTAATTGCAACGGTAGGAAACAGCTGATCCCTATTTTTATGTGAAAAGTAGGTTACGTTACATTACATCTCTATAATAATTTTCATTACTTTTCACATAACTTTTTTCATACCTGTTGCTGTTACATTGCATTACAGTCGGCTAACTGTGCTTTGAAACACATAATAGCTTACCATCTACATCATACACACGCACACACACTCAAGCGTACAATATGCAAAATAACAAGCATACACGCATCAACACTACTTCTTTTGAGTGTTTGTTACGAACAAGAAGTCTTCGCGAAATCGCTTAAAAAACACTTATATACACGTACATCAATACATCCGTCGTGCTTTGCTTATTAAACGACATCATTTATTATTGGTTTTGTATAATACATACTACAACAATACATTTAAGAAACAAGATGTATTTACATTTCAAGACTGTTTATGCAGGCCTCTAATAAACACATGCATATTTATGCTCATTTACTACAACAACGTCATAACTCCAAAAGTGCCAATAATTCAGAATTAATCCGCATTGTGTAAAAACTTCATAAAAATATCTATTACACGCAACTCTTGAGATAAATAAACAATTTTGTTTTTCCTTTAACTGTCAGTTTATACAAGCCGTGTAAGAAGTCTCGTCTGCCTATTTATATTGAAAACAAAAACAAAGCACTCAAATTTGTTTTTGTTTTCAATATAAAAAGACAGACGAGAAATTTTACATGGCTTCTATAAACTGGCAGTAAGTTGTGTTCAAATTTAAAATTTAAAATTATGTAGTTTTCTGTAAAACTAGTTTATTTTGGAGTTATGACATTATACAATCAAATGAGCGATATGTAAACATTTATGGGCATTTTCATGATTTAAACGATTGCGTCACATATGATTGATGAATTTGTCGTGGTTACTTGATCTCACAAAACCGCAAATAATCATAAAACCGGAATTATTTCAGGGGCATGCATGTTTGTATAGTAAACAAAAGAAAAAATATCCAACGAGAATATGAATATGAATACTTGTACTTGAAGAAATATGTAAATGGTGAGAAAAGAAAATAAACAAAAAAGCAGCCGAAATGAATTATTATTTTATGTAGATGGATTGAACGTTTATAAGGGCAAAATATGAATAAAAAGCAGAAATCAGAAAAAATCGGTTTCAGTTTTCAAAAAACCAGCAATCACCGAAATGAAATACACACGAGTACATACATTCATACATACATAAATATGTACTCGTATGTATGTCCTTACTATATAAATACAAAACTTAATTAATTAATTGGCACAATTACATAACCATAAAAACGAAACTTAAATCAAAACTGTTTTAAAAATTTAAGTTACAGAAATTAAAAATATATTTAAAGACATATACATTTTTAGTTTTTAATAAAATAATAAAAGAAAAAATACACACGAATTTGAAGCGGGTTAAAAATGAAAGTAATTGTGAGTTAAAGTGAATTTCAAAAGTAATTAATTTTATTTTTAAACATTTATGTGTGTTTTTATTTTCTAGAAAAGTTTTTTATGCTTTGCACTTGTCTTTTTTGGGATTGTCTCATGTGGAAAATTGAAATTTGTTGCTTTTAAGAAACCTCATTTTGGCTTTTCTGCTCTTAAAGTGCGAACACCGAAATTATTGGGTTTCAAGCACCACCACGGACTTGGTCACGGAGGTGTCGGTGGCTTTCACAGCAGTGGGTATGAACACCATGAGTATTATGAGTACCATAATAGTGGCTCGCATTTTGGCGGTGGCGGTTGGTTGGGCAAATGATGGCAGCACATTTTGTTTAATCATTTCTTATTTTTAATTAATTTAAGTTAATTTAGTTCTAGCCAATAATTTTTTTTTACTAGCTTGTGAATATGCATATCGTTAAATAAACTCCAAAAGTTCGTCACGAGCAAATAAATTCAAATTCATGTACTTCGAAATGATAGAAAATGCTTTCGAATTTGTATGTTATTAACATTATAATTTGAAAGCATTTGCTTTCTTTTCGAATTACAGAGTAGACTCCAACTGTCACGTTTCTGTTATGAACGTGAGAAAATCTCGAGTCGAAAAAATTCTTGTCAACTTGTGAAACACAGAGAGAGATGCTTACACACACACACACACACGCACCCATACGTAGATCATCGCAAAAATAGTCGTAATCGACTTCCAGGACCGCAAAACGTCGAAATATTATAAAAACTCGATTTTCGAAAATTGGGAATAAAGCCAGTAACTTCGTATGGCGGGAAGTTAATTATTTAAAACTACTGGAAGCCTGCTAAATTTAGCACCATTATTATCAGCCTTATGTATAAAACATAAAAAGGATTTATAAAGGCTTTTTAAGAAAAATTTTGTATGAAAATTTGTTTTAAAAAATCTTTATAAAGACTTTTTAAGTTTTATAAATAAGGCTGTATAAATTTCCAATAGTTAAAATTAGGATGCCGTCGAATATTAAATATTATTAATTTCAACTTTTATTTAAAAACGACTAATAAGCTAACTGCAGATTCCTATTTTAAAATGAATCTCCCGTATTTTTCTCCCGATAATATGGTAACCTTGTCATCATCTCTATATCGGATATACATACATAAGTTTAAATTATTTTGGGCTTAATTTTGTAAAATCCAATGCCAAGCGCTGACAAATTTTGGCCCTAATTTTGTAAAACGCAACGCTTAACGTTGACAAACTTTGTATGTATTTTGCTTTTGTAATTTAAGGGCCTAATTTTGTAAAACGCAACGCTTGGCGTTGATAAATTTTGTATGTATTTTGTTTTTGTAATTTAAATTTTTTCCATATAAAATTTGACAACACTTGGCATTGCGTTTTACACAATTAGGACCTAAATTTTTCCTATATAAAATTTCTCAACGCTCGGCGTTGCGTTTTACAAAAGTAGGCCCTTTAACTTTTGAATAAATTATTGAACAAACCACAAAAAAAAAGAATAGACAAAAAATATTTCATTCAGATTTCAATTGAAAAAGTAAAAATTTGTAAGTCGTATTTTTATTTTTCACAACCAGCGCGGCACAATATCCAAATTATAAAATTCATTCGGTTGAATGAATGCAGAAAAGTGCAATGGCCTAATTTTTGCAGAGGAGTATCCCACAAAATTCGTTTGTGAATTTTAGTTTTGTATTAAAAGTTTTCATATTAAATTTTTACAGCCTAATTTATAAAAATTATTAAGGCTTTATAAAGACTTTTTACGAAAATTTTGTATGAAAATTTGTTTTAAAACCCCTTTATAAAGACTTTTTAAGTTTTATAAATAAGGCTCTTAGTATTTGTTATTAATATATAGTAAAAGCAAAAAAAAAAAAAAAAAAAAAAATAAATAAAAGATTTGAGGGCTCAACCGGGATTTGAACTCGGGACCTCTCGCACACACAGCGAGAATTATACCCCCAGGCCGGATTTCCATTTGTGTGCCAAGTGCCACACAAGCGTGAAAAAAACGGAACCACTAATTACTAATGAAAAGCTGTTTGACTCAGACACGTATTTATTAAGTTAAATAGTTCCATACATAACTAATAGACAATTATATAGACTCCAACATGATTGGAAATTGTTTAAATCAATATATATATGTCTGAATCAAACAGTTTTTCATTAGTAATTAGTTGGTTACGCTTTTTTGTGCAAATGACGCACAAGAAATGCCAGATGTAAACTCAGCCCTAGATTATTGAGCCATGACGTGTAATTAAAAATAAACCATTCACAATTACAGCACGTGGCAACGTGAAAATAGTTCACAATCAACTAAAATGTCGATAAGCAAGTGCTTACAGGGTTGCCAAGTTTTTATAATTTTTATTACCTCCACGATGATATTTTATCCTTTTAGAAATAGATCGTTGAGTTGAAAAAATTTAATTTATATGTTGCTGGAATATATTTGAAGGATTGTAATATTTTCTTGTAATTTATTTCAATTGGCATTAAGTGGATTATGAAGATTGCAGAGTGATCGTGATTTGTATGTATTTGAATTTAAGTTATTGTAGTGTTGAAAAACAAGTACTTTTATCAATCTAACACGGATAAATATCACTAATTTGGCAGATAACACATACATATGCAATATGTATGCGCATAAATATTTGCATCTTTGTCCAGAAATGATATAGATTTACAGCCAGTTTACAGAAGATAGCGCAAGTGGCCCATTTATTATACAATGTTATTGCATATGTTGTTGTACATACTATTGTTGTTTTGACCTATACTGTGCAATAAATGGCACAATATTTTCAAAGAATATATTGCCCAATTTTCCTGACCGTGACAAGTAAACAAGACTGAATAATGTTGCCACCACATAACACAATTGTCTTGATTGTACAATCAAAATCAAAAGTCTTTTGATATTTGCCAATATTGGCGATATTGGCGATATTATTGCACAATACGAAAAATTATATTGCAAGTTGATAGGCCACTTTATGTATAATACGCGCTGGGATTTTAGATTTTTTTTATTTGGGTTGTAGATCGAGATTGTGGACATATTTTCTTATGCAACGTAACAAATAACAACACGATTTTGAATACAAATCAATTTTTGATAACGATATATCTTTGTTTTGTTTATTTTTTGAGTACAAGAATATGGCTGCCATATGTATATTCAAGTTTGGTATATCATTTGGTATGAAACAGCGATAAATAAATTTTTGTTTTGCAACAACGTTTTGACACAAAGTTGATGTATAAGAGAAGCAACGTAAGTCACACCCCGCGTAATTGCCATAATTTTTTTTGGAAAACTGAAAATTTAGCATAAAAAAACTGATTTTCATGAGAAAAACCTGCTCATAAAAAATTCTTTAGTATTTTGTATATTTTTGGGGGAGGGGATGTTAACTATACATCTATACCTGATATATTTTTATATCATGACTTGATAATGCTTGTCAAGTTGTTATGTTTTACCATTTTGAAAGCCTGATCGGCATCAGTTAAGAAAATGTGGCTCTAAAAATTATAAAGTTTTTAATTAATTGAAATGGAAGTGTTTTAGTTGCACTATGGAATATTTTGCATTAAATTACACAGGGAAATTTTTTTTTCTTGAATCAACCTAAAGAAGTAGGTGGATCCAAAATTCAATAAATAAGGTAACTAAAATGTTTGCCTTTTTATAGGAATTTCATTTGTTGTACACAATGGTTTATTTATTTAATACACTTGCTTACCCAAAATAAAATGTTGTTTTTTTTCTATAAATTACTGAAATTTTCACAAGAGAGTTCTGAAAAATGTGTATGGCTTCAAATTCTATGGGGTCTATCCTTTAATTTGGTAAATATTTCATCGTGTTTTATCTCATTCTATAAAGGATCGAATCATTTCAATAAAGAAACTTGTTTTTTCTCTTTCAATAAGGCAAGGCGAATTAATATTAATAAAGGGAGTGCTACGTCCGTATGAACCCAACTTGCAAGCAATAAGACCAAATTCCATGAAGTAAAACACAACTCTCGTGTAAATTTTCTCTTGCTGTTTGAAGAAGTACTAATAAACCTTCACTATTATACTAAGAAAAATGGGTAAAACTATGGCTTCAGATATCGGAACTAAAATAACAAACTTGAGACAAAGTAGAAATTAAAAACTGCACAATTTGTAGAAGAAAAACTTATTTTTTAAGCAAAAAACTGCAAAACTGCTCTATGCCTAAAAAAGCTGCTAAAATCAGTTAAAACTGCACATTTGGCAACGCTGGTCACACCATAAAATCGCTGTCTCTTCAGTTTAGTCGTCTTATAGAAATTGGCTGTTGTTTTATTGCAAATGTTAAAGCTGGTGCTAGACACATCAATATTCAGCTTCAATATGTGTGTTTGGGTGCGTTTTTTGATAAAAAATATTCACACCAATAGTATATGTGTGACTATTTTTGGTAAACAAACGCACACAACCACATATATTGAAGCTGAATATTGATGTGTGTGGCACTCATTTAATAAATATTCTTTGATATAAAACCAATAGTCTTAAATCTGACTTTTTGTTTTCAGCCCGTAAGAGGCTCAATGGTCTAGGGGTATGATTCTCGCTTTGGGTGCGAGAGGTCCCGGGTTCAAATCCCGGTTGAGCCCGAATTCTTTTTTATTTTTTGTCTCATAATTTATAACGTTTAATAAATATTTATAAAAACTCGTCTTTCAATGAAACTTTTGCCGTTTGTTTTAAATAAAGAAATTTGCATGTAAATACATATATTGAACTAAACAGGTCCATATACATACATACATATGAATATGTGTATTTACTTTGCGGTTATTTATACAACTTATATAGAACTGTAAAGTGTTTTGGCGTTCTTTTTATTTTAGTTCATACTTTCTTAAATAAACTTTACTTTATGAAGTAAAATGCAGTTTTGTAAAACTATTCATTGAACTTCATGTTTTGTATTTAATAAAGATTTAAAAACAAACTCATATTTTTACATAACTGATTATATTCATGGGTGTACGAGTGTTATAGTCGGAAGTAGTAGAAACATGTCTGCATTTGTGCATGTGTGTTGTAATGTTTATTTTGTGAGTTTTGTCCATCCATTATCCTTTAGGATATGTTTATATTGTTTGTCAGCAGGGAAAAGTGATAGTGAGTGAGTGTGGGGGTTTCCCTGCTTGTGTTTTCTTTAATATTTTTTCTTGTACAAGTACTTCAGATTAGAGCAGCGCACGTGACATAATTAAACTTGAAGTTAAAAATGGGTGAGCGATGAAACATTTATGAAAATGCAGTCCACCACATACGCTATGGGTATAAGTATAATGATGTGTACTATTATTATTATACTACAATAATACACAACCACTTTAATATTTTCATAAAACCAGTTTGTTAAATATTTAATTTAAAAACTAAAAAGTTTCAGAAGTTCTAGATTCAGTGTCAAATTGTAGCAAAATATAAAAGTTTGTTCCTATGTGAAGGCATAGGTCGTGTATAACTAGTCAGTCAAAAAAAATTTTTAAAATTCTGTTAATAACATCTTGGGCATATGGTCTAGTTACTCCGTCCATACTTGTAATGAATAAATAAATAAGTAAATTTATTTTTTTTATTATTAGAAAGAGAAATCCTGTAAACACAGAAAAAATTATTCCCAAAAAATTTTCAAACAAACGTGTGTTTTGAAATATAATTTAGTTTCAGTAAATATTTTTTACTGTTCCAGTAAATTATTTGTTTCAATTTATTTTATGTAAGAAAACTGTATAGAATGAAAATTATCTATGTATATATGTAAAGTAAAATTTGTAAAAAAAAATTTTAAGATTTATTTTTTTTATATTTAAATTTGTTATTTTCAGTTAAATTTATTTTTATATACTGTAAAAAAAATTGTCTGATTTTTTTTTAATTTTTTGTACAAATTATTTTATAGATACATATAAAAAACATTTTATTTTTTTTTAAGATTTTTGTTTGAGGTTTTCAAACTTATTATGTTTGTATATTGTGATTCTCAATATAGTATTAAGAGTCCTACTATAAACATACGGAGTTTGGTGTTAGCTAAATTCAAAAAATTTTTGGGTTGAAGTATACTGGCGAGTTCCAAAAGCGGGAACGAAATGTTTAACTATAAAAACAAGCCAATTTTTGAAAATAAAAAAAAAATAGTTGAACTTTTTATTTGATTCAGTTATTTTTTTCAAATAAAACTTTTACTAATTTTTTTTTAGAAAAATTGGTAAGAATTGTTATTGATTCAGTTTATTTATTTTCTGATAATACGAAAAATTTTAGTTAATATGTTTGTAAATTATAAAAAAAATTGATGAATAATACAAAAAAAAAATCCGCAAAAATGTTTTTCTGTTCCTATTAATACATTTGACTGAAAATATTTTGAGTTTCAGTTAAATTTTTTCTCTAATGCCATAATAAGTTAACTAAAAATAAATTTTTTTTTTCAGTTAAATTTTTACAAAATTGTTATCAGAATCTACAAATTTCTTTTTAGGTCCGCATTCATACAAAATATTTACTGATTCAATGAATTTGGTTACTGAAAACGAAATTTAGTTTTTTCTGTGAAGAAAATGTTACTTCTAATTTTGATTTATTCTCTAGTGCACGAGTGAGCTGTGAAATATGTCACTTGTTAGCCAACGTGAGTTACAACAAACGCCCATGGGCTTATCTCTCTACTCGAGAGTACACATAGTATGAAACCGATGTGTGTGTATGTCTTATTGTCCATTTATTTGTTTGTTTATCATAATAACATTGAGTTGTTGCTGCATTTGCTGTTGTTATTATTTCTATTTCAGTTATGATGAAATCAAAACATTTACATATTGCCAACCACCTTGGAAGATAATTCATCATTCCAACTGCAAGAATGCCCAACCATTAGACACTATCAGGTTATACAAAGATGTACCATAAACTACAAACTTATCGTTTTCCATTCCATCATTCACACTGCGGCCAATTGTGGTGGGGGTGATTTTGTGTAAATCTTCTAACGAATATTGGAAGATATAGGTATGTGTGTATGTATTTTTGTAAGTATGTGTTTGCACATTTCAGAGATACGATGGAAAAAACTTGTTAAGTCTTTTTTGCCTGGTCAATTGGTTGGATTTTTTTTGTATTTTTATTATTTTAACAATGTTGATTTTCGTTTTTTTACTTTTCGGCTACATTTTCAATTAAAAATGAATTGTTTTCTTATTGTCTTCATTGTGTGTGTTGATGATAAAATGTTTATTTAGGTACTGTAGGAAAATGGATGCCAAGCATGACGAACTTTTCAAAAACTTTTTTTTTGTGTTTGATAAGACACTACATATCTATTAACAAAAGGAAGTCCATTATATTCTTCTATTTAAAATTCCCATATGTATCGGTGATCAAGATGATTGCTTTTAAAAAGTGAATTTAAAGCACTTTGTAACTAAGCACGCCAACATTCAAACGAGCATAGTATACATACAAACATACATACATATATACATATGATGTAACATATGTATATACACTCAGGGAAAAGCTGCAAATTAAAAACAAGAACGCGTCACATTATTAATTCAATAATTTTCAATATAATAGAAAATGTATATTGAGATACATACTTAAAAATAAATAAAAATTAATAAATTAATACTTTAAATTAATATTTTTCCATATTGAAATAAGAAATTTCAACATGACTAGACTTCGTTAATATTTCTTATTAATTCAATATGGTTTTTAATGATTTTAAGCTGTTTTTCTCTGGGTGTATGTACATATACAGAGATAGATATAAATCTATCTCCATCAACTAACTCATTTGCTTCTACATACATATATTCAGTTTCACACTTGTCTGTAAACTTTAGTCAAAGAAATTTTCCCAAAGATAATGTCTATTGCAATTCATGATGTTAACAAAGAATACAAGATACATACTAGAGACCTGCGTAAATAGTCTTGAAATGTAAATACGTCATGTTTTTTAAATGTATTCACGTCGCATGTATTATACTAAATCAATAATAAATGCTGTCGTACTATAAGCGAACCACGATGGATGTATTGGTGTACGTGTATATCAGTGTTATTAAGCGATGTCGCCAAGACTGCTTGTTTGTAACAAACACTCAAAAGAAGTAGTGTTGATTTGCGTATGCTTGTTATTTTGCATACGTCACAAAGTAGTTTCTTCTTTACTCTTATACCTACAATACTGAAACAAATTTCTTGCAAACAGTGTTGTTAACGTTTGTTTTATAAGATTTCGCTGTATTAGAGCATTTGAAAAATCCCTCATGTCTTAAAAGTTCTTATAAGATGTCTTGTGCAGGATACTAATACATACATATGTATCAGTGATCAGCAATGAATCGTTTTTTCGCTATTCATTCTGACTCACGAAATTTTAAATATAAGTGAGTGGACATCATTTAAACTCCACTCCTCTGATTTACGCATACTCACGATGACATTGATTTGTTGGTAAAGGTTGAAATAAATATGAATGCGACGTTGACATCATAGTCGTACCACACTCACATTCATAAATGATTTCAGTTTGATTTGCACTAATTAACACTATGCAAGTCTTAATGCTAAGCTGATTAGTTTATAATTTCAGGAAAATACTTATACTACTCTCATTGATTCAGCTCACTCAACTCATGCATGTTTGTTTATTTAAAAGTTTAGTCATTAAACAGTTTGCAAGTAGTATAAAATCAAGAATACAAGATTACGCATTGCGCATGTTTGTTAACCTGAGTGTGCTGGTATTTGGCTGGTGTGACGTCAAAATGATGTAGAAATTGAAATGTAAACAAAATTGCCCTATACCAAATACACGTGTTTGTGTGATTGTGCTTATGTTTATCGGCTAATGTGACGCACATGCGCAGAAAAAGAATTTTTTGAAAAGCTGAATGCGTAATCTTGTATTCTTTGATATACATACAGGGTTGTTTTTCAATTCATGCAAAAGAAGAACAAAAAAAAAAAAAAACCAACAAGAAACACAGGCTCATAATTAGAACTTTAATGTTCGTATGCGAAGTTCGCATTGTGAATCATACTTATTTTATATCGTCCATGAGCATCGAGTTAAGGAGAGTCGAAATCAACAACGTCATAAATGTTTCTAAGTATGAGTTCGATGCGCACTTCAAACTTTGGAGTGAATATGATTCATAGACAACATTGCAATAAGTACGAGTGCACATAAGTACAAGAAATTATAAGTCATGATTCAACTCTACTCACTTTTTCACTACTCATTGCTGTTCACTGGTATGTATGTACTAATGTCCTGCACAAGACCATTTATAAGACCTTTCAATACATGAGAGATTTTTCAAATGCTTTACTACAGCGAAATATTCTAAAAGAAATGCTAAACAACACTGTTGGCAAGACAAACAACTGAAACAAATGTCTTGCCAACAGTGTTGTTTAGCGTTTGAAAAATCTCTCATATCTTGAAAGGTATTATAAATGGTCTTGTGCAGGACTTTAGTATGTACTCGTATGTTTGCTGCTGGAGTATGAAATCTGATGTTCGTTGATACCACAATGGATCGTCATGTTTATCTAAATTTACTGAAAGGTAATAGGAAGACTTCCGCTACCAATATGGGACTTTCAGGCGAATGAATCTTCCAGCACGATAACAATCCAAAACATACATCTCGCATTGTAAAGGAGTTGCTTTTTTATCTAAACCAAAACAATTGCACTCTCCTTCCCAATCACTGGATCTGAAAGATCTGTGCGAAAGAATAAAATATCCCACAAGGAAGACCTAATCGAAGAATGGAGTAAAATTGGTGCAGATATAATCGAAAAATATGGTTTCTTCAATCGAGAGATGCATACAAGCACTATTTTATGCCAAAGGTGGTCCAATATTATTTTGTAAATAGTTCACAAACCAACATATGATATTAGTTGTTTGTCATTGTAAAAATTTGGGGAGGGGGAGGGCATTACACCAGTTAATTTTCATAAGTAATATTAAAATAGATAATTACAGGAAATTTTTAATAATTTAAAGCACGCAAAAGCTTGGTGGGTGGGTCAAGCAATAATAAAACTCAAGAGTTAACTATTATTTTAAAATTAAGAACAAATAAAACTTCAAAAACAATCACTAGGTTAGAAAGGGTGGTACAAAAAAAAAATGCACCTCCACTCGGAGACCCATTTGGCATCCAGTGTGATTAAAAATGAAAGAATTCTTTAATAATTTGTCTTTGTGGTGCCTAATAAAAATTTAAAGTTTTTAGCCGTATTTTTTTAATTTTGCTATTAACAAATTTTTACCAAAACAGATTTTTTTAAGAAAAATTAGAGAAACTCGATATCTTGTATACAAAATTTTTTGATTTAAACACTAGTTAATAAAAAAAAGTTGGGGCTCAACCGGGATTTGAACCCGGCACCTCTCGCACCCAAAGCGAGAATCATACCCCTAGACCATTGAGCCAACTGAAATACTCGGATTAAATCGGAGTGTGGTGCTAGATTTTACAGTTTTAATTTCAATTTATAAAGTAAAAACTGTAGTGTTAACTGGGGATGTAGCTCAGATGGTAGAGCGCTCGCTTAGCATGTGAGAGGTACGGGGATCGATGCCCTGCATCTCCATCAGTAGAGAATAACTTTTTATTTTAATAAGTCTTCATACTTTCATCCCATTAACAGCAGGACTAATAATATGTGTGTGTATGGAAGAATAAACACAATTGAATCATTTTAAAACTTTCTGTAGATAAGCTTGCTGAGAGTTGGATGTGGGTGGTTGGTTGGTGGTATTTATTTTAATTTTTCTTGTGTGAATTTATGTATTTTTGCGGGTCTGCTGCCATAGGTGACAAATATCAGACAGAAAGACAACGTACAGGATGCTAATATGGTTTTCTTTTTAATATTTTAGTGCTAAAAAACGTGCCAGCAAATTTTTGCACGTTTATCATATATCTTTTATTTTTATACAAAATTATTAAAAAAAAGGAAAACGTACGAAAAATGTCAAGATGATAATAATATTTAATGATAATGTTTTATAACGCTATAAGCCATAGAGAATTTCTGCAGTTTTTCAGAAATCCTTATTATGCAAATATGGAGGTATAAATAAACACACTCACACATACATTTATATATATGTATGTAATATATAGATTTACATGCATGTATAAATAAAATAAATATAGTTCATAAATTCGACGTTGTTTATTCATTAAAATGAGGAACGTGTTTCGCATTATAAAGGGAGATTTATTAGCCACTTTCTTTTTGTGCAACACTGTGTTTGGCAACTCAGCTGTTTTCGTGTATAATGTTACGGTTAAACATGTTCAGTTTGATCTATAATTTAGCCATGAATCGACTCACAAATGAACAACACTTGCAGATTATTAAATTTTATTATCAAAATTCATGCTCGGTTAAGAAAGTGCATTCGTGCACTTCTTCCATTTTATGGTCAGTTTGGGCGACCTTCTGAGGCGGTTATTCGGAATCTTGTGATTAAATTACAGACAGAGGAAAATATCGCAGCTATATCCGCCAGTGTTGTTGATGACTGTGAATTATCGATTCGGCGCCATTCGCGTTACTTTTTTCTTTGCTCAAAATGGAAGAACTGCACTTGGCTGACATATGGATTCAGCAAGACGGTGCCACATGCCACACATCAGGTGAAACAATGGCCCAATTGAGAGGCGAGTTCGGTGAACAGTTTATTTTGCGTTTGGGGCTAGTCAATTGGCCGCCTAGATCGTGCGATTTAATGCCTTTACACAATTTTTTGTGGGGCTATGTTAGGGCTCATGTTTATAGGGACAAGCCCACAACGGTTGACACACTGGACGACATTATTGAAGGATTTATTCGTGAGATACCGGATGATACGATGGAGAAATTACGTCAAAATTGTATCCAGGGTATGAACAATTTCAGACATATCCGCGATCAAAATTTACTTCAAGTTATCTTTAAACATTGATTTATATAGATCGTTCTGCCGACTGAAATAAAGATTTCATTAATTTTCTAAATTTTATGTGTTTTTTTTTCAAATTAAATACGAAAGCTCTTAAAAACACACCCTATAAATGTATGTATGTTTGTAAAGAATGTCTTTTTAAACATTCACATCTTTGAGTTGGCAACACTGTTTTGTTTGATAAACAATTTGACGGCTGAAAGTCGCGGGTAACTTTGTTTTCCCATTTCATGATTACTGGCAGTGGTTAGTAAAAATTTAAAGAAATTCTTTAGTCTGAGTTCATAAGCGTTACGGAAAGCAATAATTGGTGAAAGGGAATTTATAACAGGGTATCAACTAGTATTTTCGCGGATGTTAGAGGTATGAGTACTCATAGGTATAACACCTAATATGTAATCATGCTTGTTGATGTGTATATGCACTAATACTCATACTCATTTGAGTATCGATAAGCTATGAGTATTAAAAATTTAAGTTTTAGCATTTCTCTGAGATGAAAGTTATCTCTAATTTAGTAGTTCCCCTTTAAATGTTTACCCGGTTAATACAACAAGAAACTACATGTCTTCATTGAAGATTACTTAATATTTCTACCTCAAAAAAATTACCCTTATAGCGAATCTCAAGGGAAAAAATTTTACTGAGTATTTTTTTTACTTCCATGAACAATAAATCGGCATTGCCAATTGTTGGGGAATAAATAAAATAAACATCTGATTGTAAGTCAAACATGCTATTGTGAATTGATGTAATTTTATTTTTTTACGCGTATTTGTATAATTTTCTTAATAAATTGTTATTATTGAGCAAAATTAATAGCATTTATTTATATTATTAGAAGAAAAAAAAAAAACTTATTGAGAAAAATAAAGAAATGAAATGAGATGCATCAAACCCACTGTATATATACATCGCACGCTCAATCATAAACAGTCACAACTCCAAGAATTTCAGATGCTGAGTAGTGGCAAAGAACAGTTGATACTGTACAAATGACACAAGTATGTAACATAAAAATAATCACAACTGTATTTTATATTATTCAAGAATACTGTATTGATTGCAAAATAAATTGTTGCGATAGTTAGAGATTTGCTAAAAAAAAACCACTGTGAATATTTTGACTGTGACTGTTTATGATTCAGTTTGCAATATGTGTGTATGCAAATAAATTCTTAAAAAAAATCAAACAATTAAAAACTACAGGCAAATCTTGGAATAACGAATCTCGCTTTAACGAAAATACGTTATAACGAACGTCGAAATATTTAACATTAACAGCCTTATATAGCGAATACTATCTTAACTTTATACTGGATATAGCGAGTAGTATAGTTCTACTTCATATAGCGAATGTTTTGATAAATGTGTGCTCTGTATAACGAACGGCAAAAATATATTAAACAAAATCTACAATAGAAATTTAAATGCAAAAAAAGTGTGATACGGTTAGTTTGTATTTGAAAGCTTATTTCAAAACAAATATCCCTCATTCTTTTTATTGTATTATATCACGTCTCGAGTAAAAACAACTAAAATAACACTTAAAAAAAACTTTGCTATATAACGAATTTTTCGTTATACCGAATGGGCCTACCACTATATCGTTCGTTATACCGGGATTTTTCTGTATTTAAAAACAACAAGAAAACTACTAACATTGTGCATTGTGAATAAAAATTAGCGATGCCATACTTTTTTTCAAACATGCGATTTTTTCACATGGAAATAATTCACGATGTCAACTTTAAGGAAAAGGGAAATATTTCGAGGGCGAAAATATTCACGATAGAGCGTTCAATATACATATTAGCAATAGTGATTCTAGTTTCTTAAAATTTCGAATTGTGGAGAGTTCTAATTTACGAGCGTCTAGTGTAATAGCATTCAAAGAATAATTTTAATTTAATAGCTAATTTATAAATCAAAGATTGCTTGTAAGAGCTTAGAAATTTTATTTCTTTTACCCTCCTTGTTTAAAACACTCCTTCTAAATTAAATAAATAACATACATAAATTATTTGCATGTGGCAAAACTCCCACATGCTGTGTGACTTTTTTCCTCTATAAATATTTATGTCAAAGTTTTCTTTAAAATTTAAGTTTGTTTTATCGCAAGTACGTATTAAAAGTGGAAAACGAATATTGCTGACAATTGCTTACACATATTTTATATGTTTGTAATATATTTTAACACTGAAAAATAATTCAACTAACAATGGAAACCATTTATAAATATGTATAAAAAAAGTTGTCGTCTATAGTACATTTAATAGAATTTAACGTTGTTCGAATACTTACTTGTGTCGTGGACATTAGTTTTAATCTAAGTTAATTTCAATACACACACACATATGTATGTAAGCATGTATGTGTGTAAGTACACTCTAAAAAAAAAGAAGTAAGATTCACTTAAATTGAGTTTACTTTCGAACATATGCAGTGAATAGTTATTTTAGGGAAAAATTCTCGGAAATCTAATAAACATTTTCTAAACTTTAATAAACAATAGTAAATTTCAACTATTTTGTAGCAAAATTTTGGAAAATCAAAATTTAGTTACGTTTTTTTCTTTAAGTGTCTGCCTGTGTGTTTAACTAACAAATAAAATTACCACAAAATATAAGCTGACTCCAAAAACTATTCATGCTTTTGGTCAAGACAACTAACTAACTACACACACGCATTTCTGCAGTCTTTTTAGTCCTTTAATGGTTTACGCCTTATTGTTTGTTGGTTGTATTACTCGTAGTATTTTTAATGTTTTGTATTTTGGTTTTTATTGCAAGCAACGTCAGCCAATTTTATCTTTAATATCGAGAAACGTAAAATATGTTGATGTCTTCTTATTTTTATTTATTTTTTTCCCTATTTCATAGTTAATGTTTATCATCCCCTTACACACACAAACAGAAGGCAAACCAAGCAACTTCCTGACGGTCAGTTGAAAATAGTGTTCTTTCTCTGGTCTCCCTTTATGCAGATTCTGAACATTTTTGCAATGCGTATTGAATGTACACATATACTCGCATATACTTACGTACTTACTTACATATGTATATGTATGTATGTGCTTTAATAAATTTTAACAATTCAATTGCTTCGAATGAACATTAAACGTTTACAACTGATTTTATTTGATAAATTCAGTGACTACAAAGGCGTTTAAGTAGAAAATATTAAGATAAATAATATTGTGTATGTATGAGTAAATATGTATTTATGTATATGTATGCGAATGTTGAAAAGCAGTCCTTCTTAAATGGACATAACGAGGCTGCAACCAGGAAACACTTGACGAAGTTTCAGCAAGTTTCATTCACGATTTTAAATTTAAGGATATGAAGGGCTTCCAATAAAAGGTTTCATTTTGATAAGTAAATATGCCATCAAAAACGGAAAACAATATCAACCAAGTGGCCGCCACAACCCACTTGACCAATACTTTCGTTAATGATATTGATTTCTATCATATCTCGAACATTTATCGTGTAAAATGATCGAGAATGACGTTTAAAAATAAATCAAAGGTTTACCTGTCGCTCAGTTTTGTTTCAAAAAACATTTCCTTTCGAAGGCTTGCTAGGAATTTAAAAAAAGAGCCAATAATGAACTAATTTCGATATCGCAAAAAGGCAGCAGAAAAATAAATTTTTTAAGATTATTATCTATATTTTTTAATTTATTTATTTTACTTTAATTTATTTTATTTATTTTTTAATTCTTTAACTAACGCAATATTCGAACACGGTACCTTCGGCTAACAGACTATTACATACCCAGGCTATCGTCACACATTCGAGAAACTATCGAGAGAAGTTCGCTTTAGCGAACATTCGAATTTTTTAGATTCGCGAACAAATATAGAACAATTTTCATTCGAAATTCCTTAGCTTTAGTGAGCATTCCTTTATATCGAATCTCAGGTCAAGTGGTAAACAACTACGCTTGCAGCACCATATTCTTGTCATAAAATCTTTCATCACCCATTCGCACATTAGCAGCCGTATATCATCGATAGCTTCACCATTTCCATATTTAAAGTCTTGAATCCATTGTGAGCCATTGTCCTAGACTTTATCTTTTAGGAAGTGCCAAAGAAAAAAATCTAAAGCTATCGGTGGCCAATTGTGATCTCCACTTCGATAAACCACATATTGAGGAAGCTTTTCATGCGATAGCATAGCTACTCAAATAAACTAATAAATTCAGTGAAGGGCGACTTTGACCGGCGCGTGAAGGGTTCCGTACGGACACCAGAACTTTAGCCTATATAATAAATATTTTGGCTTTTTTTCGGCTTTTGGCACTTTTTTTAGTTTTTGCACTTTTTCCCCCGATTTGTTCGGTTTTTGGCGTTTTTTCATTTAAGCGATTTTTTTTAATTTTGGTGATTTTACTCATTTTGGCGTTTTTTTTTCATTATGGCTATTTTGGCGTTTTTTCAATTTGGCGATTTTTTTTCATTTTGGGCATTTTTTTTCATTTTGGCGTTTTTGTTCATTTTGGCGATTTTTTCATTTTGTCGATTTTGTCGGTTTTGCCGATTTATTTTAGTGCTAGAAATTTTTTTTAATTTGATGCTTTTTTCGTTTAACCCATTTTTTTTTGTTTTTGGCGATTTTAGTTTTACCGTTTGAATTTTTTAGTTTTACCGTTTTTGAAAATTTCAAGAGTTTTGCCTCTTACGGTTTCCAAGATATAGCAGGTTGTCAAAATTACATAGTGAAAATTGCATTAACTGATGGACCATCCTTTAATTTAAATTTTTTTAAATTTTAGTGTTATCCTCCGTTGTCACATGCCAGTAGTTACATGCAAGTAGTGTGTATGTATTACTAACGAAAATCAGGAGATATGTAAAAAACACAAAAATTTTTTGAGTGGCTACACAGCACAGTGCAAGTTAAAATGTCGTCAACAAGTAAAGTTCTAGCTAACAGCGTTACTTCAACTGTTAGTGCAGTGTTGCCAAGGAGTCAATATTGAACTTTAATTGTATTGTTAATATATTTATTTTATTAAAAAATGAAAGTTATGTTCAAACTTAACTCTAAAGTGGGTCTATGCCATTTCTAAATATCCTTTTTATATATACAAAAAATCAGTTATAATACTAACCAAATTAATGAAATAACTCTCTACTCGGCAACACTGTTTTTCATATTGTCACTTTACTTGCGACAAGTTTAAAAATTTGCTTGCTTCCAAATTTCACTGCAAGCTGATTCGCAAGTGGAAAAAGTGTGGCTGTGTTGGTAAAAAATGTGAGTGTATTGATTTTTTTTCACTTGCACTTGCATGTGGCAACGGGGGGTTAATTGCTGTAGTCTATATAAAAATACAATAATTTTACAAATTTCAAGTGTCAATATACATATGTACATAAAATTGTATGTATATTGCATGGGATTTTAAAATTTTTCGTTGCTCGTTTTGGAACACCCTTTAATTTTTAATTCTCATGTATTTGTTGTTGTAGCGGCCAAGTTTCTACATACTCTGTCCAAATTTCAGGTCCGTAGCTCTTACGGTTCCTGAGAAAATAGCATGTGACGGACAGACGGACAGCGTAGCGAAAACAATACGGTTCTTTTTCACTTTTGGTGTACGGAACCCTAAAAAGGTCAATAAAAATTTAATAAAAATTTTATTGTTATTGTTAGAGAAAGCTAATTATTTTCCTATACTTTTTCTACATAAAAATGCAGGAGTATGATGAAAAAAACAAATGTTTTCGAAGCTTTGTGTGTTAGAAATTTTGTCTTAATGCTTTCGTATACAGTAGAATCCCGATAATTCGTAATCGAAGGGGCCGACTGCTTTTTACGAATTAGAGGAGTTTTCAAAGTAAATATATTTCTATTTAACGAGCCATTTATATAGATTTTAATTAAATGAGATGTGCTTTCCTGTGAAATTTTTACGTCACAAATTTCACAAAAACTAGAATTGAACTACACAATCTCAAAAATCACAAAAATGTCCAGCCCCTGTATTCTGTAACTCGCTAAAGCTAAAGCTAAGTTCGATCGCTAAAATGCTGAACAAATAGAAAATTAAAAATTTTCAGCGACGACATAAAGCACTAAATTTCGGTGCAATAAGTTTTTGATCCAACGCCTGACTTAGCAATACAAGTTTGAAAGTTGCATTTGTAGCCGAAAATCGATAAATCGACTCTATAGATTTTTAGCGATAGAGATTTAGCTTTAACGAGTTACAGAATACGGGGGCAGAAAGATATATCTTTCTTATATCTTAGTTATAACTAAGGTCAATTGTAAAAAACTTTTAAGAAAAATTGCCTTTGTATTTTGGGTTTTCAAAATATATTGATTTTTATAACAAATTATAAGAGTTAAGAAGAGAAATTTTGGTAAATTAGTTTTAAGGTAAGGACGTTGTTTGTGTGCAAAATTATGCCCTAAAGCAATCCCTCCCTCTCTCTCTTCCTTCTTCTATTATGCAATTAATAAAAATAAATATGTATCATGTCTGCAAGAATGAACTCATAATAATATTTTTTCAATCAATTCTCTCTGTTATTTACACAAAAATATTAAAGCTGATTTTTCTACCGCACTCATAATCCAATTTTTTTTCTTATATTTTTTCTGGTTGTTTGTCCTACGATATTTGTAGGCATGGTAAATTCATTTGTTAATTTGCTGTACAAATGTCTCCATGAGTTTACATAACCACATGTCCTCAATAATATTTCCAATATGACCAAATAAACTCAAATGTTTGTGCAAAATTCATCGATACCTTCTCTCTCTCTCTCTTTCTCTCTCTTTCCTTACCTCGAGTATCATGTTGTCATTTGCATCATTGTCGTGTCATCTCTCCCATTGAGGCTGTGATAAACAACAGGTGGATGGATATGCAATGCTTGTAGTTAACGGTCGTTGGACTCTTTATCGTATAACATGTCTATCCAAATTGGACTCCTTATATGACATTCATTCATAAAAAGGGAGAGCAGAGCGAAAGCAAAATTATGACATTCAAACAAACAAGTGTTTTTCCCTTCATATTTTTTTTAAATAAAATTTTTTTGTTGCAAATTGACTTAGTTGCTTTTTATGCACTAGGGATATCTACATACATACATGTGTACATATGTATGAATGCGTGTGAGTTTCAGTTGCTCGTTTTTTTTGCTACAAAAAAATTTTGACATTTTAAGGAAGGATATTGAAAAAAGTAAAATAAGAATTTGAGTTTTAACGATGATATCGTATTTCTAAACATTGTTACATTCATTTCATAAAATAATACTCGTATATCATCCGTATTGTTACTAAATTTTTTAAATTATTGTTTCATTATATATAAAGTTTTGAAAAAATATTTCAAAACGATGATATTTAGGGTCTGTTTGTCTAAAAGCGAACAAACGTTTCTATCGAAAATTAGTATTGGAAACAAAAACAAGTTTAAGTTTTTTGTTTTTGATTTTAATATAAATGTTCGATCGAAACGTTCCTTCGCATTTAGACAACCAGGCCCTTATCTTAAATATTCCTGTAGAAAAATTACTTTTTACAAATAATTGAGGTATTCAAACCATACTCATAAATGCCATATTATAATTATGTTTTAAATTATTTATATATAATTGTTTCTGCTTTTGTTTCTGCTTTCAACAAAAAAAAAAAAAAAAAAAAAAAATTTAAAACATTATGATACGAGTAATATGACCTTTACAACTACCATGTGAATCCCCCAAATAGTTATTGGAAAAGTAATGAAGTAAATGAAGCGTCTTCTACAAAAAAAATTTTTTTTTAAAGTACTTTTTACGAAGAATATGTTTTGTAAAGTTATTTACCTTTTACGAAAAGTACCTTTCACAAATATTACCTTTTGCAAAAATTCTCCCTTGAAAAAGGTACCTTATACAAAAATACATTTAAAAAAAATACCTTTTACAAAAAGTACCTTTCACAAAAAGTACCTTTCACAAAAAGTACATTTTACTAAAAGTATTTTTTTACAAAAAGTAACTTTTACAAAAAGTACCTTTTACAAAAAGTATCTTTTACAAAAAAAACTTTTAAAAAAAGTACATTTTACTAAAAGTACCTTTTAAAAAAGTACGGTTTACAAAAAGTACATTTTACTAAAAGTTTTTTTTTTACAAAAAGTATATTTTACAGAGAGTATCTTTTCCAAAAAGTACCTTTTGCAAAAAGTACCTTTAACAAGAAGTACATTTTACTGAAAGTATTTTTTACAAAAAGTACCTTTTAAAAAAGTAACTTTTACAAAAAGTACCTTTAACAAACAGTACCTTTTATAAAAGGTCTCTTTTACAAAAAGTACATTTTACAAAAAGTTTCTTTAACAAAAAGTACCATTTACAAAAACTATATTTTACAAAAAGTATCTTTTACAAAAAGTGTCTTCACAATAAGTACCTTCTGCAAATAGTATCTTTTACAAAAAGTACCTTTTACAAAGAGTACCTTATACAAAATTACCTTTAACAAAAAGTACCTTTTACAAAAAGTACCTCTTACAAAAAGTAAATTTTAGATAAAGTACCTATTACAAAAAGTATGATTTACAAAAACTACCTTTTACAAAAAGTACCTTTTATGAAAAGTGCCTTTTTCAAAAAAAGCCTTTTACAAAAAGTACATTTTACAAAAAGTATCTTTTACAAATAGTATCTTTTACAAAAAGTACCTTTTACAAATAGTACCTTATACAAAATTACCTTTAACAAAAAGTACCTTTTACAAAAACTGCCTTTTACAAAAAGTACCTTTCACAAAAAGTACCTTTCACAAAAAATACATTTTACTAAAAGTATTTTTTTACAAAAAGTAACTTTTACAAAAGGTACCTTTTACAAAAAGTATCTTTTTACTAAATGTACCTTTTAAAAAAGTACGGTTTACAAAAAGTACATTTTACTAAAAGTATTTTTTTACAAAAAGTATATTTAACAAAGAGTATATTTTCCAAAAAGTACCTTTTGCAAAAAGTACCTTTAACAAGAAGTACATTTTACTGAAAGTATTTTTTACAAAAAGTACCTTTTACAAAAAGTAACTTTAACAAAAAGTATTTTTTATAAAAGGTCTCTTTTACAAAAAGTACATTTTACAAAAAGTTTCTTTAACAAAAAGTACCATTTACAAAAACTATATTTTACAAAAAGTATCTTTTACAAAAAGTGTCTTTACAATAAGTACCTTCTGCAAATAGTATCTTTTACAAAAAGTACCTTATACAAAATTACCTTCAACAAAAAGTACCTTTTACAAAAATTACCTTTAACAAAAAGTACCTTCTACAAAAAGTACCTCTTACAAAAAGTAAATTTTACATAAAGTACCTGTTACAAAAAGTATGTTTTACAAAAAGTACCTTTTACAAAAAGTACCTTTTACAAAAAGTACCTTTTACAAAAAGTACCTTTTACAAAAAGTACCTTTTACAAAAAGTACCTTTTAAAAAAACTACCTTTTATGAAAAGTGCCTTTTACAAAAAAAAAAGCCTTTTACAAAAAGTATCTTTTACATATAGTATCTTTTACAAAAAGTACCTTTTACAAAGAGTACCTTATACAAAATTACCTTCAACAAAAAGTACCTTTTACAAAAATTACCTTTAACAAAGAGTACGTTTTACAAAAAGTACCTCTTACAAAAATTAAATATTACATAAAGTACCTTTTTCAAAAATTATGTTTTACAAAAAGTACCTTCCACAAAAAATACCTTTTACGAAAAGTGCCTTTTACAAAAATACCTTTTACAAACAAAATTTGCTTTTGATGGAATTTGTTTGTCAATCAAATTTGACGATTGATGACGAAAATTCGTTCCAAACCTATTGAAAAAATAATTATTATAAAAGTACAATTAAGAAACAAATTATTACAGAAAGTACATTTTTTTGTGTAAAATGTACAATATTTTGCATTTAAATTTACGCCAGCATCGAACACTGAATACCGCTATAGTAAAGTTATGAATTTTGCAATGAAATTGAGAAAACAAAAATTTTTAATAAAAGTTGTATCTGCGGACCCAACAACAAATGCTGAAGGGAACGAAAGGCCCCGGCGAGATTCGAACTCACGATCTCCTGTTTACTAGACAGGCGCTTTAACCAACTAAGCCACGGCGCCCCATGCTTCCTACGATAAAATTTTTGTAAAATAAAAAATAATTCGGTATGATGTATTTATGAACATACACACATGCAAAAAGTATTTGCGAGTATGTACTGTATATACCCTGTCGGAAGATCCAGTAACTTTAAACTAACTTTAAGCTAAATGAAATGGAATATGAGAAATGATAGGATATATGTGTATGCAATTATTGAATTTCAGTTCAATTACATTTAAAATTTTTATCAAAAATATTCGCCTATACATGTTGAATACGAATACGAATATTTAAAAGTGGCCGAATATTCGAGAGTTCTAATACGAATACTTGAAAAATCACTAGTATTAGGGTTGCCAGATGGCCTGGAATGGCCTGAATTTTTCAGTTACCAGTTGAAATAAAATTTATCCAGTTAAAAATGAATATCTTCAATTTCAAAAAACAGTTTTTTTTTGCCTATTGTATATTTTCAGTTAATTAATATAATATAAAGAAAAAAATTTAAAGCCCAATTCATACGAAGATTTAAAAATCTTGTTTTATTTTCAATTCTCTTTAAAAAATATTTTCAAAAAATATCAACACTCAACGCTTTTTTGAACTATAAGTGCATTTTTCAATTGTCCAGCTATTTTTTCAAAATCCAGTTCAATATTTTCCAATGTCCAGTTATTTGACTTTTAGTATCTGGCAACCCTAACTGGTATGCAGGTATTTATTTATGTTGTGGTGGTGGTATCGTGTTTATTGCCGAATGATTATGACCAAAAAATTACTTGACACAAAGCAGTGATTATCTTGAAACGAAATTTACATAAAAGATTACATACAACAAACACACAACAAAAGAAAAATAAAGAAGCTCTTCCAATTGAATTTTATTGTGTTTAAACTGTAATGTAGTAAATCCTGGCATTAAAATGGTTGTGCATTAACGTCTATTTTAAATTCCGAAGAGAATATTTAAATTTTTGAATCATTATTACTTTAAAACGATACTAAATATATGTATGTATGTATGTATGTTTGGGCACCTTTGATTGTAAATAATTTAAAGGAATTCTTTAAAGACTTAATTTAGTGTGCTAGACTAAGCCATGAATGAGCAAAGTTTTTCCTGATGATGAAACATATAACTTTAAGAAGTGTCTTAATTACATTGACATTTATTTGATAAATTCTTTGCTTCGTCTCACAACAATATGCCTATTTTTTGCTCCTTTTGGTTCAGTTTTTCTAAACTAATTTTTTTATATTTATTTTTTATTTTTACTTAAAATTCATTGGGCTTAGTTCTTATTTGTTTTTCTCTTCTTTTGGTTTATTGACGCATTTTAAAGTTGCTGTATCCATCCACAAGATGCTTAAATTGTTGTCTCTACATTTTCATTCATAATAAATATTGACTTTTCACACACAAAAAACCGCAAATTTGTTTTCCTTACCTTCGGAAAAAAGTAAAAAAAGAAAAGAAAAATAAACTGAATAAGTTAAGATTTTTCCTTAGAGAAGAAAATGAAATGAACAATATCTATTCAGACAGATTATAAAACACGTAAGTTGAGGTGAATGCGTGTATTCATAAGATTGTGGATTGAAATTGGCAAATTTATCTTGGATTAAGTAGGGATTATGGCAGCTGACATGACTTTGTTGAAATGGCATGATTAAGTTGTTTCTTCTTGCTGCTTTAAATAGCAACACCCTAAACACACCAAAAAAAAAAAAAAACAAGCAAACAAACAAACAAATACTTTCCCGTTGGAAATGTTGTTAAAACGCTTATGTATGCATAAAGTCTATTTTATGAACAGTGGGTGCTAAATGTCCCTGACCAATAGGGAGGGTGGCTGATTCAGTTCCCGTAGCTCCTTGAGATTTACTGCCGTATTCAGAAAAAATAATTTAGGTTTCCTAAAGGTTTACGAAACAAATTTTGTATGGAAATTTGTTTGGTAAGCATTGAGTAAACATAAATTATTTTTTTCTGAATAAGGACTTCAATGTTTAATATAAATAAAAAATAATATAAACAAATGAAATAAGAAATTTATTAAAAATAAAATAAAAATAAATAATCTATATGCATATATATGTACATATCGCTCAACTTATAGGTTTTTAAAACTTTTATTTATTATTAGTAAAAACACTGGATTCAAAAGAGTGTAAAAAATTCATGAAATTCTGTAATTTGAGTGCATAAATATGCAGCTTTGAATTTAAAAAAATTTTGAATTTTCGATAATTTTTACCAAAAGAAAAAACACCATCACTGTTTTATTTATCTGTATAAGAATTTTTTTTCAGAATATTAACCAATGTATACTTATCTGAAAGGCGTCCCTACCGGCACTTTGGAGCAAGTTTGGATGCTGTGTGCAAAATTGTTCAAAATTAAATTTTTTTGATATACTGAAGCTTTCGTAAGATTTCTGTGGTTCCCAGAAGCAAATCACATATCAGAAGCATATCACAAGCAAAGTACATATCAGAGATCTGCATAAGTAGATTCACTTTTGCTATCCACTCACATCAATAAGTACTAATGATATTGCTTGCTGTGTTAAGTCCCTAACAACAGACTGTCATTAACTCACTCTTGTTTTTTAAGTACCGTTTGCAAAAGTATATGAAAAAATTCTTACTTTCCTTTAAAACGTGAACTATTTTACTTGTAAATAATAAAATATGGCAGTTTGTCATTCTTCCCACAAAAAATCAAAGTGTGTTGATAGCATGTATGACTTTTGTACAGAAAATGTTGCCACTATTTTGTTCTTTAGTATGGTAATACTTCTCATAATAAGAAGTTTAAACTACCACTCAAAAACATCAAACTCAATTAATGTGAGATTAAGTTAATTTAAGGATTAGCTAATTAAAGAAATAAACTAATCTTTATTTGGAACCCAAAAAGTCGCCCTTAATGGAAGGAGAAAATTTTATTTTTCTGACAAGAGTTTAGTAATCAAGATATTTGTATGAAATTTTTGCACAATATGAATAGCGATATGAAGATTAATTCTGCATTATGAAATGAAAATTTTCAGTTATGACGTTGTTTGAGTAAATGAGCGATATGCACAATAAGTATTAAATTTCCTCCCCCCCCCCCCCCCTTCCAGAAAGTTATTCAAAAATAACGTATGAGCATGTAATACGAAATATAGAGTATACGCCATGGGATCTTTGATCATTGGCAGGGCAAGCAGATATTTTAAAAATATTATCTAATACGAGTTTTTACTTAAAAGTCCATTAATTTAAACGTTTAAAGGAGAGTATCACATACAAAAATTTAAAAAATTATATATTCTGCCAATCATGAACAAAAATTCCGCGCGAGTATTTTTTCACTTTTCCCTTTTCTCCTATTGTGAATTTGTTTTTTCCCTTTGATTACCAAATGCGGGAATAAAAAAGCTCTCCGGGAAAAAAGTAGGTATCATGAACGCAAGCAATTGAACTTGCTTTTTTCACTAAAAATCTTCCACTTGCAAAACAGAAGGGAGTCTACATAAAAATACACTTAATACTCCATTAAACAAGAATTTATATGCACAAACTTGTATTTTATAGTTCTTGTATGTGGAAAAACAAAAATAATGAACAAATAAATCATTTATAAACTTATTTTTACATATTTTTACAAGTTCGTGAACATTAACAATTTTGTTTACTCTCTCACTAAAAAAAAAGGGAGAAACAAAATGTCAACAAAGAAGCAAAACAACGAACTTCGTACTGCGGTGATGCCACTTATTACTCTTTTTTGTTCCAAAGGAATTTATGAGTGGAGGAATTTTTTCTCGGGAAAATTATTTTTCATGAGAAATTAATTCCGAGCCAATATTCATGATTGGGCTGATAGTTTTTAAAAGTATAATCAGATTTTAATAACTTAAAACTTTTTGAAATAATTTTTGCACAAGTTAAAAATATTTTTTTTCGTAAATTATATTTTTTGATGCTATAAAATCGTTGATTATTGATATTTTTGATTAAAATTTTCTAGTTATATAGTAATGTATGTACTAAAAATTTTGCCGAAGCCGAGTAGTCCGCCGGTAACTACGAAAAACATGTTAATAATTTTACCACTTGATTTCACCGCTGTTGCTTTCTTCGGAGCAGATTTACCTCATAAAATCCTTAGATTCCACTGGAATAGCTCTAAGATTTATGCAGTTTGTCATGTGCTTATAGACCAGTGGAATCATCAATCAGTCCATATATTTTTTCCCAAGAGTTGAAAGATACACTAAACGAACTCAGCTTTTTCGTGCTGGGAATGCATTAAAGTAGTGCTACATTGACCTCATATTATTTTTAATTAAATTAGCAAAGAAAGTTTGAGTTTTTGTATCTAAATTTATCTCGCACTGTATAAAAAAATGTTACATAAAAACTACCCAAATATAAGTTTGTTTCCTTCTTATAAGAGTTTCTTTTCTTTTTAAGTTTAAGAAAATTATTTGAAAATAAAATTAATAACCATGCTGAATTTTCATGACAAGCATTATTATGGCCAAATTATACACCTTATAAACAGTATATTTTCCATTCCCGATTGCCTTTTTTTTCCATACCACATCCACATCGTCATTTTCCCAAAGTCTTTTTAAGAGGGAAACATTTTTGTATCTTTGTTTATATACACACATTCATATACATATGTATGAACATATGCATGTATATGTTAGTTGAAATGTTCTGCTTTGTACTTTTATGCAAAGCAATTTATTATGAATTATTTTTATGACACTTAACGTAACATTGAACAAGGATACAATTTAATGGCATCTGCAGTAAGGAAAATTGAACAAAATTTGTCTATTCACATTTTATATTAAGATATTATATGCAAACATATTTTTATTACAACATAAAATAGTGTTTAAAAAAAAAAACGAATTGAAAAAAAAAATTCAAGAAAAATTTCTCAAACTATTTTTTAAATGAATTTTCTGGTGTTTATTGGGATTTCCACATTTTTGCAGGCATTTGTTTTAAAATATCTTGAAATTGCTTACACACTTCTAAAGCAAAAACACTGTTTCTTTAATTCAATGACTGTAAAGTCTGATTGAAGCCAATAACTTTCAGCAAATGCTTTCCGAAATTCTAAAATGCACAGATTTTTAATTTTTAATAAGTTTTTTTTTTTAAGAAGACTTACCTGTCATTAATTATTATTAGATAGATCTATTGAGTAAAGGGTTTTATTTTGCACTATTAGCAGCATAAAAACCTTGGTACTTGCCTCATTTATGGAACAGTCAGGTACGTCTAAGGTGGTAATAGGTAGAAATTCCAGTATGGAAATTATTGAAGTAGCACCATCACTCCCAATTGGATTTAAGAGCAAAATTAATTTTTCGAGAGACAAACTCTTGATAAATTGGCTGAGAACATAGGCACCTTCGGAGGCTAATGAAGAAAAACACAACCAACGTCATAACCAGGGAAACCAGAAATATACTCTGAAAAAAGTGTTTTAAGCGCATTCAATATGCACTAAAAACTTGAAAATATGCACTTAAAAATAAAATGAATTGGTTAATTTGTAAATGAAAATATATTTTTAATTCAACAATTCATCAATATTTGAATATAAAATAAGACAAAAATAATATAAACCAAAAAAAATAAAATTAACAGAGAATAACTTCCATATTAAATACATAATTTGGGTTTGAAGTGTACGTTAAAACAAAATTATCATAAACATTTTGACTAAAGCAAATAATGCAAATAAATTTTTATTGTATACGACCGTAAAAACTTGACTCCAACTTCAAAAGAGATTACGATATTAGAATTAAAACTTTGGACCTACATTTCTGATAAATATGTGCTTTTTATTTTATAATTTTTATCGGAATAAACAATAAAATATTGACATATATTTTCAATTAAAAATCACTGCTTGTCACATCTTAATGGTAGGTACAGACTAAGCAACGTGTTTATGCAACCAGGGAGGTTGCATTGTCGGTTGCATAGTGTGTAGTCTTGTTTATGGTTGCATTCGAAGTTGCGTTCCAAGTTTCGAAAATATCAAAATATTTTGATGTTTATGGGTTGCATTGGCGGTTGCATTGTAGGTTGCATAGTCTGTATCAAAATATGCAACATGTAATATAAACGTGTTGCGTAAACACGTTGCAAAGTGTGTATCCACTATAATAAACTTTTATACACTGACAATATTCCTTCAACGTCTATTGATGTAATCGGGGCAGAGTCCTTCACAAATAGTAAAATCAAATTTTTATTTAAACTAACGTCCGTAATAACGGCACAAAAAATTATAAAAATTTATAATTTATGTGTATAGATCATTGAAAATGAGATTTAGTTGGTGAAAAAAAATAAATTGAACAACAGACAAATGGCTTGTAGCATATTAAAATCAAAAAATTCTACACAGTATCAAAATATGCCCTAAAAGCGTCAAATATGCTCTCAAAACTCGAAAAATGCTAAAAATATGCATGTAAGACTGAAACATGCATAAACATGGTTTCAAGGGTAAAATATGCAAAAATATGCACTAAAAAATCGATGCCAAATATCTTATCTCCGCATTAATACGTCACACAAGAAAAAACATGCAATTGCATTTGCGGTTTCCCTGGTCATAACTTAAAAAATGGAAAAAACTAGGGAAAAACGAAGCAAAATCCTAGAGAGGTAAAATTTAAGACCGACTCCCACTAATCCATCTTCAATAATTAGGGTTGTCCTCATTCAAAAATGTTTTAATTTATAAAAAATTTTTTTATTAGGAATATAAAAACAACTAGAGGGGTAAAACTAATGACCGACCATCACTAATATTTACCCGCCAACATTTTTTATGAACACAATAACTCCCTATCTGGGCTCCTTAAGGGGGCTCCTATACAAAATATTATTTTTTTAGGGGGGTATAGCGCAGAGTGTCCTTAAAGGTGTCAAATATATGACCGACAACCAATGTTTTTGTTTAAATGTTTAGTTAAAAATATTTTATTATAGTCTTAATAAAATTTATAGACTGTATGAGCTACAATCATACGCATGAGTATAAAAATACTGTGAATATTAATCGGCTACACATGCGTATATGCAGGGATATTTCATTTACACACACACATTTACAGGTATGTGATGAGAAACAACTTGAACACAAAACAAATTTGAAAACGATATATGTAAGGTGTGATGTGTTTTCTATAGTCGTTTTGTTAATAATTTAAAAATTTGTTTTTAATGATTTTTCCAAAAATGTTTGATGAATTTGTTTTTATAGCATAATCATATGGTTTATAATGTATGTTCTAGTGTGCTTTTTAGAAGTCAGTAGTTTGAGATTGGCTCAAAAATTATACTCAAAATCGATCGTTTCCATCACATATCTGTTAATGCATGTTTTCAAACATCCAACCCAGTCAGCATTTTATGAAATTATTGATCATATTCGAGTCTTTTTCGTTCTCGTACCCTAGCCAAGAGCCTAGCGTTTCTTATCAATTTTGAGACAGTTTGTGGTATTACTTACAATCAGTTTTTGTGTTTTAAATTTTTATATACATAAATTCACTCACACTTTATATTTATTTTGATTTTACAGCACGAGCTTGCTGTTTGTTTTTGTTTTCTAAACAAATCACTTTCTAAGTATTTCTGGGAATATTTTCGAGTCTTATTTTAAGCGCAGAGCTGATTAATCAGTTTTTGATCATCTAAGGCAGTCGGAAAAGACTGAGTTTGGTGAAACAATCTCTCACATGCTGACTAGGAACACACATTTTACTTTCCATTTCACATACACAAATGTATGTTGAATGCGGTGGCGAACTATGAATAAATATCCCGAGTATCATGAGCATATTTTTTTTGCCGATTAAATATCCATAATATGAGTATAAGCATACTCATACTTTAAATATGAGAGAGACTTAATGCGCTTGATGAGCTTGTGCCTTTTTATTTTTAATTGGGACCGATTTATATTAATTCTTACGTCAATCGATTTGTCTTTATCCTGGGAGTGTCACTAAAGATATGTCGGTTGTCAAACGCAAAGACGACATTTTGTATATACGAAAAAAAAAAATAAAAAGTCAGCGAACTATATCAAAATGGTTATCATTCGACAGGTATTTTAAAATCATCTTTAGGTTTCTCTTATGACTTTTCATTTGGAATGACCATTTCATTTGAGATATTTAACGATTCAAAGTTGATCGCAGTCGTTGTAGTATATATACTTGTTTAAATACTTGTATAAATACTTGTTTAACATTTTACAAAGTTTGACTTCTGCTAAGTATAGACGTAGAGTTACCATTTTTTGCATTTTCTCGAAGCAGATTCAGCTGCATTATTTTTTAAATCTGGTCACACTGTTGCAATGCGATAATTTGAATACAACAACAAAATTACATACATACATACACACTTACTTTATTGTTTGTTAAATCTAAACATTTCAATGCCGCAAAAGATTCCTTGTTGCAAGAGCTTACAAACTGACGCATGCCTTCATCGCCCAAACTACAGTGTTCCAAAGATAAGGCGGACAGATTATGGCAACCCTTATCTAAACTATGAGCAAATAATCCCAACTGATAGGGTTCCAATTTAGTATTGTACAAACTGAAAAGGTAAATAAATCAAGCTTTAAACAAGACACACGTACACACATCCACACAAACATATTGTACTCATGTAAAGACGTTAACAGTTCTTACCAAAAATTAACAAGTTCATGGCACAATTGTACTCCTCGAGCAAGCAGTGAAGCATCTTGGCGCGATAACATGTTACAGCCCAGATAGAACTGTGTGCCCATAGTCTTTGTACAATATGTCAAACGTAATGTATGCAATTCCGGTAGATTTCCCAAAATGAAATCAAGTGGAATGTGATCTGAAACAAAAGTGAACAAATAAAAAAAACATACGTTACGTATTTGGTGACATCTTTTGAAATATATATAAAAAAAAAACAAACCTTTATTGCTTACCATTTCGGCCATCCATGTTGGGCTGTAGAAAGTGTAACTCAAGTTGATTTATATACACTGCACAAACGTCCAATATTGCCCCAACATTTTCCTGCTCGTACTCAGTTGTTGTTACATTTTCAATAAACTCTTGCAGATGTCGTTCCATGTAAATGTTAATCCAAGGCTTTCTCTTTTTACTTTTTTCTTCCATTGTGCTGCATTGCTGTAACAACGTTGAGTTTGTTGAAACTGTTGATGGCTGAGCTGGTGGGGTTCGATACTCGTATGTGTATGAGGTGTAAAGAAGTGTCTTCCAACGGTGTTGATAGCTTTTACGCCAAAAGAAGTCATCTTGTATGTGTGAGCTTAAGATCTTTAGAGGCAGATTTACACACAAGTTGCTCAAAATATAGTTACGGTCCTCTTGACGTTCTATTTCTTTAAAAACAGGATTGTCTGTCAAGAAGGTACATACACACATACATACATGTATATTGAGATGGTTCAACAAAGATTTGCTTTTGTTGTTTTATTTACTCACCACTCCACTTTTCTAGTAGCGAATCCAATACTAAATGTCTTCGGATTTTTTCAGTATTTCGCCATAAATTTTGGGTAGTTTACATTTCTCAAGATTGAAATAGGCTTTAAAAGTATTTAAATTTACTGTCAAAGGAAACTCAACATAAGTAAAGTCCATGTCCATGTTGGAAAAGTCTAATAAGCACAACAAATTTTTTGTTATTTATTTCAATAGTTCATTTATTAATTTTATTTATTGGGGGGTGGCGAATGCTATTGTCAAGGTTACTCGTTTGAAAATAGATGATTAGGTGAAAGTTTATTTCACTTGCTAAATCGAACAAATCTATAAAAAAACGACTGACACAACATAAGTGACGGCAAGTTCTTATACAAAACTTGCCGTTAAAGTCCCTGTTATCTTTTAACCCGTCATTGTGAAAAGGTACGTTACACATTTATTGAATTTGTTTAAAGATTTATTTGATATTTCGAAGCAAAAATTAATACGACTTACGTCCCTTTTCACAATGTATGGTTAAGAGTTAACGTGAACTTTAATTGCAAGTTCTTCATACAAAACTTGCCGTTAAAGTCCCTGTTATCTTTAAATCATACATTGTGAAAAGGCACGTTACACCACTTTCATAATTAAGGTCACATTTATGTGACTTTCTAAAGAAGACAATTATTAGGATTCCGTACATCAAAGGTGAAAAGGAACCCTATTGTTTTCGCTACGCTGTCCGTCAGTCCGTCACACGTTATTTTCTCAGGAACCGTAAGAGCTACGAACCTGAAATTTGGACAGACTATGTAGAACCTTGGACGCTACAACAACAAATACATGAGAGTTAAATATTAAAGGGTGTCCCAAAGCGAGCAACGAAAAATGTTAATGGAATTTTGACTATGTAGTTTGGACAACTTGCTATATCTTGGAAACCGTAAGAGGCAAACTCTTGAAATTTTCATAAAAGGTAAAACTAAAAAAATCCAAATATTATAAAATTGCCAAACCAAAAAAAAAAAAAAAATCGCCAAAAATAAAAAAATCGGTAAAACAAAGAAAAGCACAATTTAAAAAAAATTCTAACACTAAAATAAATCGGCAAAACAAAAAAAATCGACAAAATGAAAAAAATCGCCAAAATGAAACAAAAACGCCAAAAATAGAAAAAAATCGCCAAAACGCGAAAAAGGTGCCAAAACTAAAAAAAAATCGCAAAAAAAGTCACCAAAATGATAAAAATCGACAAAATGAAAATAATCGCCAAATTGAAAAAAAGCAAAAAAAAAATCGCCAAAATAAAAAAACGCCAAAAACCGTTAAATCGACAAAACGGGGAAAAAAGTGCCAAAGGTAAAAAAGGCAAAACTAATAAACGATCAAAACCGAAAAAACCCAAAAACAAAAAAAAAAATAAAAACTATGTATTTATTATATAGGCTAAAGTTCGTATTGAATTACATATCTATTGTCCGTACGGAACCCTTCGTGTGAGGGACAAAGTCGCACTTCACTGAATTTATATAAATTTGTGCTTTACATAAAATTGATTTAATTTAAATTAATAACAAAAAAATGTTAAGCCAAGTATGAAAAAAAGCTGTTTCCGCCCGGGATCGAACCGGGGGCCTTCCGCGTGTTAGGCGGATGTGATAACCACTACACCACGGAAACTCTGGTTACTGAAATGACAAGAGTAGCTTGGGTCCTGTAGCTAAAATGTTAACGGTGTTTCTTTTCTGCGAAAAAACGACAAAAAACGTCTATTTGGTGTTCGTTTATAAAAAATGTTTTGTATTCTCAAAGACTGGTATGTTCTATAGCAAAATTGTCTCCGTATAAATCGACAGTATTGCTATTGTCCTGTAAATATTGTTGATTTCTGCATAAAATCACGACAGTAAAAAGATTAAAGAACGTATTCATTGAAAATATTTTTGATTATAAAATTTTTATAAAACGAATTTTCATACAAAGCTTATTTTATAAGCCAAAATATTTTTTTTTTATGAATGAGGCAGTTTGTTTGTAATTAATATTTAATTTATAATCTTATTCATAAGAAATATTTTTGATTTATTAAAATTTTATGAAACGAATTTTACATACAAAATTTGTTTTATAAACTTAGCTGCTATAAGTTAAACATATTTTTTATATCGTTGCCTCAGAATTGATTTAATCTACAGACCATTTTTATAAAAATTACTTAGGTATGGGGTATATACATACTTTCGTTTTGAATACCCTCTTTCTGAATAAAAAACGCGTTTCTGAGATATTAAGCATCCATTTTGCTCCATATCAATTATTTTAAGGTTTAATAAGTATTGTTTTACTGTTTGGTGATCTTGTCAAATCCTTCATGCAAAAACGTACAACATAAATTTAACTTTTGTTTTGCTTCACTTCTATAAGAAATTAATAATAAAAAATGTAGGCGCCGTAAAAAAACTCAACGGCGACAGTTAAGCAAAAACATCATCACCCAGACGTAGCCGCCGATTACATGTTTTAATATAAACTTATTAAGTTCTAATTTACACTATGCAAGTCTTATTGCTAAGCTAATTAGTTTGTTAGGAGAGAGAGACGAGGGGAACATAAGCGTTTCTTTTCCCCTCGTCTCTCTCTCCTAACAAAGTAATCAGCTTAGCAATAAGACTTGCATAGTGTAAATTAGGACTAAGCACTAAAATAAAATAAATCTTAATTGACTATACATGTTTGAAAAATAGTGCGAAAATAAAACTTTTGATTTTGGATATGAAGTTAATATTATGAACATGAGATTAAGGCCTTCGGAAAAAAATTTGTAGCAAAGCAAATTTTCTTCCATTTTTATATAAATTTATTTCGACTTTTAAATGCCGTGATACACTATCTTACATAATCGTATGATTTTTGAGAAAATACAACCCTGGTATGATGGAGTTTATGAAAATTTTCATTAGTTGCATTTTTTTGGCGTTAAATAAAATAAATTAATAAAAAAGAATCATGTTTCCGCCCGGGATCGAACCGGGGGCCTTCCGCGTGTTAGGCGGATGTGATAACCACTACACCACGGAAACCACAAATACCGTTAGTCTTACTCTTTCATATGGATATTAAAGCGGTTGTATTATATAGAAATAAAAATAAAAATAATATATAAAAAAAGTTTAATAAAGGACTAACATTTGAGAAAAAAGGATATCTATGTATAAGTGACAAAAGCCAAAATAAAAGCATTATAATGTATGCATAGTTTTATAAAGTTCGTTTTGCTCAAGGCTGTTAAGAGGGGATGTAGCTCAGATGGTAGAGCGCTCGCTTAGCATGTGAGAGGTACGGGGATCGATGCCCCGCATCTCCAGCTCTGGTTTATTTATTTTATGTTTATTTTTATTTTCTCAGTTCTCGCGGTACCTTCATAGCGAACAGTCGATTAGCGGAATTTTTCTTACTTACAAAAAATTAAACAAACAAAAAATATTCGTAGTACATATTATTCGTAATAGGTATGTACATACTGTCTTTAATAAATAAGCTTTATGCTTTGCTAATATTTTTACATAGTAAAAATAACAAAAACAAAAAAAACCACAAACAAAAAAAAAATTAAACAAAGTGATATTGAGGAATACTATATATGTATGTGTACCTCTAAACAAATAAACAATCATAAATAACAAAAACAAAAAAAGACCGCAAACCAAAAAAAAAAAAAAAAAAACACGAACGAATATCCCTTGAGGAATTCTTTGTATGAGTGCCTCAAATACAAAAAAATTTGAAGTGAGTTCTAACGGCAGAAATGCTTATTTTACTGTGAGTTCTGAAACTCTTAATGAAAAAAATATAAATAATAAATCTGATGAAAGCCTTTTTTTAACGTCAAAGCCAATTTTTCGTCAGCGATCAACTTCGCTTTGTCCAATGCCAAATAGTAATGATGCATTAACATTACAGTTGCCTAGTACTTCTTCATATAAGCCAGTAATATCATCCCCTTCAGGCTCGTGTTCATCACTTAACAAAGTTATCACTACAGAGCGTGGGCGAAGCCCGAATTCTTCAAAAATTTCATCTGCTCCCAAAATGTCTAGGGATAACAGCGCAGCCTCAACTAATCGCCAAAACCGCTTTAAAATTTTGCAAGATGACAACGACAAAACCGAGGTATCCTCGAATAAAATATCCAAGCCGCCACCAATCTATATGAGACTAAAAAATTCAAATGCCCTTATTAAAAAATTAATTTCGGTCATTGGTGAGAATAAATTTCACATTGTTCCAATAAAATGTGGCAACATCGATGAAACTAAAGTCCAAATTTATGACGTAAAAGATTTCCGCAAAATGGTTGCTGAATTTGAAAAAAAAAATAAAACAAGCTTCTACACATACCAGCTTAAGAGCGCTAAAGGCATGCAGATCGTATTGAAGGGCATAGATTCTTATGTTGTTCCCGAAGAAATAAAAGATGCACTCGTCCTCCAGGGGTTTAAGGTAAAAAATGTGTCCAATATAATAAACAGAGAGAAGATTCCCCAACCCCTATTTCGTGTTGAACTTGAGCCTAATGATATAAAATTGAAAAAAAATGAGACGCATCCAATTTATAATTTGAAATACCTCTTGTACCGAAAAATCACAGTTGAAGAGCCACATAAGCGTTCAGGTCCTTTACAGTGCCATAATTGCCAAGAATATGGCCATACAAAAACATACTGCAATTTACCCTCTGTTTGTGTTGTGTGCGGCGAATTACACGGCACTGCTAGTTGCAATAAGCCAAAAGATCAAAGTGATAAAAAATGCAGTAATTGTGGAGGTAATCACACCGCTAACTACAGAGGTTGTCATGTGTACTCTTTCGTAAAGAAGACTATGGTGCAAAAACCTAAATTAGCTCCAGCTCAATCAGCAAACACTTACTCTGCCACTTTTGCGCAAATGAGCCAACCAGTTACTTCCCGTGTATCGTATGCAGATGCTGCTAAGACAAATTCCCCCCGCCAAATAATTCAAAAAATACTGACGCAAGCTTTAATTTTAATCGCCTTGAAGTTACTATTGAAAATCTGGTGCAAACTATAAACAATTTTACAACAAATATGACTAGCATGATGCAAGAAATGCTGCGAATGCAGAATACTCTGCTTCAAGCATTAATTAATAAGCCATGAACACGTTAACAATATGTTTCTGGAACGCAAACGGCATTCGCCAACATAAAAATGAACTTGAGCACTTCCTCACGGAAAAAAATATTGACGTAATGTTAGTATCTGAGACTCATTTGACTTCGAGAAGTCTTTTTAAAATTTATGGCTACACTATATATGATACAAAGGACCCTAGAGGAAGGGCTTGCGGTGGATCAGCAATTCTAATAAAGTCAAGACTCAAGCACTATGTTCTTGATAACATTTGTGAAGAACACCTACAAGCAACAAATATTGGCATTGAAAGTTTTTGTACAAATTTTGTTATATCATCAATTTACTCCCCTCCCAGATTTTCAATCATTGTTTTGTAGTAGCTGGCGACTACAATGCTAAGCATACGTTCTGGGGTTCGCGTCTTATTACCCCCAGAGGTCGAGCATTGTTCAACACTATTTCAAAAATGGGCTTGGATGTCATTTCGAGTGGGGAGCCCACTTATTGGCCTACTGACATACAAAAAATTCCGGATGTTATAGATTTTGGCGTCATAAAAAATATCTCTAGGGATTTAATTCAAGTTAAAGCTTCTCTTGATCTTTCGTCCGATCACTCTCCGACGATCATTACAATTTGTAGTCCATTAAGAAGTAACTTACCTGACCCATATGTGAAGATGATCAATCGTGTTAATTGGCTGGGGTTCAAAAAATATCTCAGTAGTCATTGTACGGAAAACATTACGCTTAGAACATCCGATGATATTGAATCTAACATTGCCAATCTCAGCGAGAATATTAAACAGGCTGCTGAATATGCCACTATCTCCCATCCGCAGACTGGGTTTAATAAAATTTATTCTACAGGCATTGAACGTCTCGTACGTGAAAAAAGAAGAGCTAGAAGGGAATGGCAACAGCACAGATCACCACAAAATAAAATCAGATTTAAAGAGTGCACTAAACGACTCCAAGAGTTGCTTGCGTCTAAAAAAACTGCATCTCTTAAAAATTATCTGGAAGGTCTTGATGTCACACCAGCGTCTAATTACTCTTTGTGGCGCGCTGCTAGAAAGCTTAAAACACCCATTGAGTATAAGCCACCTCTACGCACATCTACCGGAAGTTGGGCAAGAAGCGATACTGAAAAAGGTAAAATATTTGCTGAGCACTTAAAATCCGTTTTTACGCCAAACATATGTACTGGTGTTGCTGATTTGCCGAGTGTAGTCGCTCTACCCCCTCAACACATAAAGTTTAAGATGCGTGATTTACAAAAATTAATTGCCGAACTCAACCCGAAGAAAGCTCCGGGTATTGATGGAATTAGTAACCAGATGCTTATGAACTTGCCTCGTATTGCAATGAGAATCCTATTATTCATATTTAATGCCATTTTACGACTGGAGTATTATCCACACAGCTGGAAGCTTGCCAAGGTTAAAATGATTCCAAAGCCGGGCAAAGATCTAACCAAGGCTGGGTCATATAGGCCAATAAGTCTACTATCAACTATGTCAAAGCTTTTCGAAAAACTGCTCAAAACAAAATTGTCCCCAATTCTAATTAGTAGTGGGTGCATACCAGACCATCAATTTGGTTTTAGAAGTCAGCATAGCACCATTGAACAAACTCACAAATTGCCTCAATTTATAAGAAGAACTTCTGAGGAAAAAAAGTATTGTTCTGCGCTCTTTATTGACGTTTCCCAGGCATTTGATAAAGTGTGGCATGAAGGCCTAATTTTAAAATTGAAGACTTACTTACCAATAAACATTTTAAATCTTTTGGAAAGTTACATTATTTCCCGTAAGTTCACTGTTGTGGAAGGAGACTTTACGAGTAGTCCTGAAACTATTTCATCCGGTGTGCCACAGGGGAGTATACTGGGACCAGTTTTATATTTGATTTATACTTGTGATATGCCTGTGAGCAGTAGTATCCATACTTCCACATTTGCCGACGATACAGCCTGCCTTAGTATGCACGAAAACCCTGATGAGGCATCCCTCAAACTCCAGGAACACATTAGCCAGATGGAGCTTTGGTTAAACTTATGGAGAATTAAAGTCAATGAACGAAAGTGTGTCCATATAACGTTCACCCTAAGAAGAGATACTTGCTCCCCCATTCGGATTAACAATCAAGTTGTTCCTCAACATTCAAATGTGAAATATCTTGGTATACACCTTGATCGACGACTTATATGGAAACATCACATCACATCACATGAAACTTAAATTAACTCAGGTACATTGGCTGATTGATAGAAATTCAACACTTAGCCTAGACTGCAAACTTTTAATATACAAGTCGCTTTTAAAGCCAATATGGTGTTACGGAATTCAACTATGGGGCACTGCTTCAGCTTCAAATGTAGAGAAAATTCAACGAAGGCAAAATAAAATTTTACGCATGATAACATCGGCTCCATGGTACATCAAATATACATCGCGATTTGAATATGCCACTAGTGACTGAAGAAATTGTAAAATACGCAGGCAAATATCTAACAAAACTCGAGTCACATCCTAATCCGCTTGCTCGTAATATTTTGAACTTTACTGGACACATCCGCTTAAAAAAGAGAGATACACGGGCTCTAATATTCAACACTCTAGATGATGAAGCTGCTTGAAAACACTTTTTTCTTTTTGTTGCTTATCACTACTTATGTATTATTAATAACTATCACTAAGCTTATGTCCCACATTGGTCGGGCCTAATAATTTTTTTATAGATTTAAGATTTGAATACTTATTGTTAGTTCATATTTGAAGATACAATAAATAAAAAACATGCATTAAAAAAAAAATTTATTTTCTAGCTAAAGTTTTTGTTATTGTTAATTTAAGTTTCCGAGCTGAATTATCTTTGCCGATATTGATTGGAATTTTTATGTGTATAAAATTAAAGGAACAATAAAGTTTTTACTTATTAAAGGCCGTGATTCACTATCCTACACAATCGCGCGATCTGCTAAATATGAAATATGTGCTAAAAAGGTGGCGGTAGTGTGCACTAAAAATCAAACTGTGTGACCGGGTTTTTTTTTGGCAAGTCGTACGATTTTAGAAATATTTATGAAAAATTTCATAAAATGATAGATTCTATTCGGTCATAGTTGCATCATTTTTAGGGTTCCGTACACCAAAGGTGAAAAGTAAGCCTATTGTTTTCGCTACGCTGTCCGTCGAGAACCCTAAGAGCTATGAACCTGAAATTCGGACAGAGTGTGTAGACTAAACTAAAAAATCACAAAAATATAAAATCGCCAAACCAAAAAAAAAAATCGTCAAAAACAAAAAAATAAAAATAGGCAAAACGAAAAAAGCACCAAATGAAAAAAAATTTTTAACGCTAAAATCAATCGCCAAAACCGGAAAAATCGCTAAAATGAAAAAAAATCGCCAAAATAAGAAAACTCCAAAAACCGAAAAACTCGCCAAAACGCGAAAAAAGCGCCAAAACTAAAAAAATAGCCAAAATGAAAAAATCGCTAAAATTAAAAAAGTCGCCAAAAAGGAAAAAAAGTCGCAAATATGAAAAAATCGCCAAAATGAAAAAAGCCAAAAACCGCAAAAATTGCCAAAACGAGAAAAAAGCGCCAAAACTAAAAAAGCGCTAAAACTTAAAAAAATCACCAAAATCGAAAAAACGCCAAAAACTAAAAAAAACGCTCGAAACCGAAAAAAACCCAAAAACAAAAAAGTAACAAATATTATGTAGGCTTAAGTTCGTATTGTATTACATATCTAGTGTCCGTGCAGCGAAGCAAAGTCGAGTAAAAGTCGCACTTCACTGAATTTATTGTAAATAATATATATATATAATATATATATATATATATATATATATAATATAAATAATATATATAATAGTGTGAGTGCAATTTTTTAAAGTAAGTAGCAATTCTGAAAGATTTTCTTGTGAATGAATCATGTGATCGTGTAGGATACTAAGGCCGGGTTTCCATCTGCGTGCGTAAAAAAAGCGTAACCACTAATTACTAATGAAAATCAGTTTGATTCAGACACGTATTTATTAAGTTAAACAGTTTCATACATAGCTAATAGACAATTTTATAGAATCCAACATGATTGGAAACTGATTAAATCAATAAATACATGTCTGAATCAAACAGTTTTTCATTAGTAATTAGTTGGTTACGCTTTTTTGGGCAAATGTCACACAAGAAATGCCAGATGTAAACTCAGCCTAAGCGTTGATAAATTTTGCAAGTATGTATTTTGTTTTTGTAATTTATATTTTTCCATATAAAATTTGTCCACTTTTAACGTTTTCGTTTTATAAAATTTGGTCCCTAATTTCTTTTACAAAATTCTTAATTTTTCTTTAGTAATAAAATTTTTAATAAAAATGCTTTATATATCTTTAGTTCATTTTTATGGTTACCCAAGGCTCGTGAAACTGGTTCAATAATTTTGGCTGGAATTCTATTAACTTTTTAACTTAATAATGATTTATTGAAATATTTTTTTTATTGTATATTAGATCCCTGCAAAAGATAATTTAAAAGAACTTTCAAGAGATGAGGGATTTTTGAAATGCTTTACTCTAGCAAAGTCTTCAAAAACAAACGCTAAACAAAACTATTTGCAAGAAATTTGTTTCATTTATTGCAGGTATAGGAGTAAAGAAGAAAATACTTCGTGACGAAAGAATTTGTGATGCTTGCTTCTTCCTACGCATGGGCGCATATACAAATTTCATGCATGTAGATACACACTCACGTTGTGTATGTACACAAGTAAAAGTGTGGCAATATAATTTTGTATCATATCATAATGTGGTATATGTTTAGGCGTTTTAAATTTTTTTTGTATGCATATTTTAATTCTGCCTTGTATTTTTTTGTTTTGTGTGCTGCCAATATGAAGATTTTGATAAAGTACATACAAAAATGGTATTGCAACAACAAAGAAACCAATTCCGAACATTTTGTTCTGTTGATTTTATTTTTGCAATGACTTGAGAAATTTACATAATAAATAAATAAAAACTAATTAATTGTAATCTAATTTTGAATAAATAAATGAAAAGTAATATTCTTTATTGAAAAAATTTTTTATAAATATTGTTTTTTACTTTAACATGCAGAAAGTGTTAGTTCCGTCCATGAAATTAAAAGTGATTTCATTCCGAATTTTTTTTTTCTAAAGCACCAAAATTCGGATTGAATTCCGTTTGCGAATCGAATTGAGCTCTGTGACATGGCTGATAATAGCTTACCATCTACATCTGAATTCACTACCTTTTTGCATTGCTTGTAAACACTCATATACAGGAACACCAACGCATCCATCGTGCTTCGCTTATTTTACGACAGCGTTTATTATTGGTTTAGTATAATACATGCCACGAGAATACATTTAAAAAACAAGACCTATTTACATTTCAAGACTGTTTACGCAGGCCTCTATTGTATATTACACATTTTTGCTGTTGCTCTTTAACTTTCATTTGGTGTCAAAAGTATTTTTTTTTCCAAATAAAAGCAAAATAAATTAATATTGTTAGATTAAGATTACTAAAAGTTAGAAGAAAAAAATGTTCATAATTATCCTTTCATATATTATTGACCCATTTCAAAATCTGAGCAGGGCATAAATAATAAAAATAATTAAAAATAAAACGGCTAAGACACGAAAAGGACATTCAGGCATTTTATGCAATTGAACTGAGTTGCGCGCAGTACAATTAATTTTGTTAAAAATGTTGACTCAACAAAGATTTTCCAATTACAGTGAATAAATAATTATAATAAAATTAATGGCCGTTTTGTTTATTTCTTCTTTTTTTTTGCTGAAATAAAGCCATTTAAATTAAAAGAGTTTTTTACACTCGATTATTTAAATAAATTGAGACGTTTGCTAAAACAATATATATATATATATATATATATATATATATATATATATATATATATATATATATATATATATATACTTAGATATATGTAAGTGTATATAAATAAGAAAAAAAAGAACAACCAGACCTAAGTGTTAAAGTTAAAGTTGTGGCAAGCAAGCATCTTTCTTAACGTTGTTATAAATCAAAAATGTATTCGTTAAACCATAAAAGATTTATGTGGTGCTAAATATAAAACTTTTATCATCATATCACTTGCGTTTTTTTAATTTTTGTTTTTTGAAAATTTTCTGCTGTCTTTTTTTATATTTTGTATTTTTTTAACAGTTGTTCATCGTTATAGTTTTTTTTGTTTAAGTGGAAAAGTAGACCTCTAATATTTACATTACGAAACAAAGAAGTTAGTCATTGCAAATGGATACAATTTAAAGGAGTTCAATGAAAATATATGTAATATGCAATTAGCAGAGTAAGTCCCGGTCCAGAATAGCAATTCTTGAATATGTTGGAGAGGGTAGAAATAAAAATTTATACATTTTGTATTCCTCTTTCGCTCTTGTTCGCTAAGAAAAAATAAAAATGAATAATGTTTGAAATTTATTTCAAGGTGAAGGAGAGTGTATCAATTCTATATAAATTTTGTTGATAAAAATGACTAAATAGCCACAAACGTTTGTATTGAAAATAACAACTTTTGTTGATCAACTACTGTTTAAATTGTAAGAAATATGGAGAAAAAATTAAAAGTTGATCAACAAAAGTTGACATGTGTGAATCGGCTATATATTAGTTTACTGAATGACAAAATTAAAGCAATGAAAATCAAGCATTTTAACCATCCAGCTTGCCAAATCTTCATGCGAACCGTTAAAAATTATATATGTACTGAGCAGCAACAAAATTTGTAATGCATGCATACAGGGTTGTAAGAATTTTCCCGGCCTATTTTTACTGATTTTAATTAATCAATGATGGTATAAATATTAGTCATATTTGACTGATGACATTAGTTGGATATAGCTATCAACATCGCAGTTGACCAATCATTATTGCATGATATACTAATAAATCAAAGTTGATTAATATATTTTTAAGACAATTGAGTAATCAGACTTAATGGATATTAAACTCAAAGTTGACGGTTATATCTATTGTAGTAAAATATAACTTTTATATTCATGTAGGAAATATTTGTATATATTTTTTTGGGTTAAGCAACGTCTATATGCATTTCTTTCCCGCTTATGGAACTCATTAGTAGACTTCGAAACAAAATATTTTTGAAATCAGCTTATTGGCTTGAAGTCTACTAATGAGTTCCATAAGCAGGAACGGAATACATATAGACGTTGCTTAACCAAAACAATAAGTAAAAATTTTTAATAATTTTTATATTGTTTTAATAATTTTTTTTAATATAAAAAATAACTTAAAAATAAATAAATAAAATGACAGTCTTATTTATAAATATTATTAGGGATTTATAAAGGCTTAATAAATAAATTTTTTTAATAAAAGTTTTTCCTAAAAACCCTTTATAATAAAGCCTTAATAACTTTTATAAATCAGGACGTAAATATTTGAAAGCGAAATAAAGCAATAAGCAAATAGATGTTGCACTCTAACATAGAGGTTAGACTAGAACAACTACAATTGATGAATATATCCCTCATCACTACCGATCAAATGACATATATGCAGTGATGCCAGAATTCTTTCACCAAAAATGGCTAAATAAAGACAAAAAAATGGCTAAAAAATGGCTAAAAACTAGCTAAAAAATGGCTAAGCGCCATCGAGTGCAAAAATCATGAACTTTAGCAAAAATAAGAAGGAATTTCATATATTATTTTTTTAAAGCAAATCGGAAACTTTTTTAAAGTAATTAAAAACAATAAATTGAAGTAATGAATAAAAGTATTTTTATTCAGGTAGTCTAGAAACTGCGCATATAGGGCAAACTTGCAATACTTACAGTACGCCTTCATTCATTAGTGTGTTCTGCTATTCAGTCTTTAAGTTTTTGGGTTACTAATCCAAATAATATAATTTTTGTTTATACTTTTGATTCATTTTCTCTTTTTCAAACTTTCATTTAAACTGAAGTTTATTTTTTATTTTCAATCATGAAAAACAAAAATGACACTTGTTTGATTGATATCAGAAACGACCAATTAGAACCGACAACTTATAACAACATTGCAACGATTATAAGAACGGAGTAGTAAATCTTATTGTTGCCAATTTAGCCATCTCTTTCATATAAGCGCTTTTAGACTGCTGCAACAAAAATGGCAAATTTGAACCGGGATTAATTGTTTTTTGGTAGTCAATAAGTATTCCCTTGATACGAGTTTAAATTTTTTATGAAAAATCACAAATAAATTTCATGTTTGGAAAAATAACTAAAAAATAGCTAGATTAAAATAAAAATGGCTAAAAAATAGCTAATAGCTAAATGCACTTTTCTTCCGGCTAAATGGGATGCAAAATGGCTAAATTTAGCCAGAAAATGGCTAAATTGGCATCACTGCATATATGTATGGTCATTTATTTATATATTTTAACTGGCGTATTCATAAAAACTATTTTAGGTTTATTACAGGTTTATTTGACAAATTATATATTTTTTATGAATACGGTAGCAAATCTTGTACAACTTATTGAGTAGTATGGAGCAAGTAATATTATGTAGTCTTTGGGTAGTTTAAAAAAGATATTGAGCAATAAGTACAGGGTGGCTCAGAAAGACCGAAGTGGTGTGAATTCCTTATAACTTTTTTATTATAACTTTTTTTCTTTTCTTTTCAGTATTTTGTAAAGAAGACAATTTATAATGGAGTAATACACAACTGAACAACGTGGCCAAATCGTTGAAATTTACTTTTCAAATCAACGGTCCATTGTGTTGACTCAGCGTGCATACCGTCGTCAATTTAATGTGCGGGTTGCACCCTCTCAGTCAACAATAAACCGTCTAGTTGCAAATTTTCGACAACAAGGAGCAGTAAGGAACCTTCCTGGTTCCGGCAGACTACGAACTGTCCACACGTTTGACAATCTTCAAGTGGTACAGGAGAGTATTCGGGAGAGTCCAGAAACATCAACCAGGAGACGTTCGACACAACTTGGCCTCTCAAGAGGGTCGCTGCACCGAATTTTGCATACCATAAGAGCCACAGCGTACACTGCGGGGCCACAATGGCTCTTTTACGCGACATCTTTGGTGAAAGAATAATTTCGCGTAGAAGCAATTTTAATTGGCCACCGCGTTCACCGGATTTATCCGCTCCAGACTGTTTCCTTTGGGGTTATTTAAAAGGGAAAGTTTATGTTAATAAGCCTAGGACTATTGAGGAATTAAAAACCAATATTCGAGACGAAATTAACAACATAACACCGGAAGTTTTGCGAAAGGTCATGGAAAATGTGTTGGAAAGAGCACATTTGTGCGAAGCAGAAAATGACCACCACTTGCGGGATATCATTTTTAATAACTAATCTAAAAATATTCCCTATAAATTTACTGTATTTAAAAAACAAAAAATTAAAAAAATATGTCTTAAATAAAAAGTTATAAGGAATTCACACCACTTCGGTCTTTCTGGGCCACCCTGTGTATCACAGTTTCCGTGGTATAGTGGTTATCACGCGGAAGGCCCCCTTTTTAAACCCGGGCGGAAACAAAAAACATTATTTTTAAGATTTTGTGATAATATACAAGTATTAAGGCAGCAGACGTTTTGTTGTAATAAAATAATTAAATTTCTGTTAAAGACTATTTGATATAAAGAAAAAAAAAGTACAAAAAATAAAACGCCTTATCTATCATATCCTTTTATCAGCAGTTCCTATACATATATATTTATTTAAGGGCGGTGGTATTCAATCACTCTCCTTGATAACTTTACGACTTTTGAGGAAATGAAACTTTCATATAATGAGTAGAGTCTCTACGCGGGAAAAAAATCCCGGGAATTTCCGGGAATTAATTTTTTACAAATCCCTAAAAAACTTCGAGCGTTACGAAATATTTTCAACCTAAAAACTCTTTATAGGAAATAGTATCTAGATTGGCAGATGTAGTTGGAATTTCCATCCATGCTATAACTCAAAGCATATGAATTTATTTGTTTTTGTTTTTGAAATATTGTTGTTCTTGAAATGAACGAATGAAGTTGTTTTGTTTTTAATTTAAATGTTGTATATTTTCTTTTTTCATAAAGCTATGTACAGACGATTGTCAGATCTTACAATATTGTCAGATCTGGCAATGTGCTGACAATGTACTGGCAATCGAAAATTGCCAGCACAATATTTCTTGTCAGTTCACACGGATGTCAGAAAATCTTACAATTTATTGCTAGACGGTTGTATGACAATAAATTCATCTGACAAAATCGTCAGTAGAAAAATTGTCAGTTCACACGGTTGTCATATGCACAAATTGTTCGATCTGTTGTTATGCGTTGCCAGACTTAAACCATTTGTTGGCCATTGTTAAATATTTATCGTTTGTGTTTGTGTTAAATGTAAAAAGTGAAAGTCTGCAAAAAGTTGGTCTGCATATATTTTATTATAAACTTTTTCTTTAAAATCAAGCGTTGCCCATAGAAAGAATTATCTTATCAGATGCATGAACTTCGCACATCTGACAATATTAAAATGTCTGACAAATATCTGGCAATAATTTTACAATGCTTTTTCTGGCAACGTCGTCTGACAAAAATTGCCAGTTTACACGGTTGTAAGAAATTTTTAGCATATTTTACTGGCAATATTGTAAGATCTGACAACCGTCTGTACATAATATTATATTTATTATTGAGGCCATTTAATTAAATTCATATGTTTCTGAATTTCCGGGAATAGAACATTTTGTTTCTTGATTTCCGGGAATCGGAAAAGTTCGGGAAGTTGGAAACCCTAATAATTAGTGAGCGTTTATTTGTTTCAACATCATGCATTTTTAAAAAAATTTAATACTTGATATTTGATTTCGTTGTATCAGAAACAAAGTGGAGATGTTAAAAATTCAGTGATTTGCGAGTTTTATAAATAAATTTTCTGTCCCAACATGCACTTATTTTACTGTATTTCATATTACTTTTACGCTACATTTACACATGAAAGTACTTTCTTGAAATTTCTGTATACGTATTATGAATAAAAATTTTAATGAAATAAATGACTTTCATGAAAATTTCTTGTTAATTTTCATAGGAAAGTGAAAGTTCATTTTAAAAATATCGAGGAAAAGTAAAGTTGAAAAAATTGTTTCACTTCTTAATTAGAGTTATAAAAATGTCACCTACACAAATTCATAAGGCAATAAATCGGGAATAAGTATTACTGCTAATGTACATTTGAACGTATTATAATTCTTTAAATATTTATACAAAATAAGCACAATTTATAATAACTATTTACCACAATTCTGTATATGTGTTTTAAAGTTTTAAAGGCGTAACACTGTTAACCTTTTTTCATTTTACTTTCTGAAAACATCAAAAATTTACTTTCTTGAAAAAAATCGTTGAAAGCTGACTGGAAATTAAAAACAATATGAGTGTGGTAGTGAAAAAATGTGATTGTATTACTACTTTCTTGTAATTAGTTTCATGTGTAAATGGTAGGTTATTTAATTTATTGTAAGTAATATTTGTGTCATGAAACAATTACTTAAAAGTTCTGCAAGTGATTATTACTTTTAAAAAACAAACGACAATAATATTGAAAAACCTTGTAACATATAAAGAAATTTTCGCAACTCTTCTCCCGCCCAAAAATTAAATCCCACTTAACACAAATACAATGCAAACGGCGTCATGTATTAAAACTTTATTTTAAAAATATTTTTTTTTTGTTGGAATAATGTTTTCCAAAATCAACATTCAAGCATACGAGATGTATGGATGAACGTAAATACATGCATACTCGTACATAAAAAAAAACAATACTCCAAGTCCTAAATAAACAAAAAAACATTAAAAGTTGTAGAAAAAAAGATGTGTGCAGACAGAAAAACAAATTGATTTTAATTGAAAAATAGCATAAATATGCGAAATATGCCCGAGTGTAGTAAAAATGAAGACAAAAGTAATGAGAACGAACGAAAACAATTTTGAATTGTGTTTACTTGTCTGATATTTAAAGTAATTATTTTCTATATAAATTTGAAGATTTTTTTTCTAAAAAAAATATATATAATATATTCTTATTAATTGTTTGAAAATTCTTCAGCAATATGTCAACAAAATGTTTGCCATTAAAAATGAAGAAAAGTTTTTTTTTAAATATATAAATTGTTCCCTTAAAAAAAATAAATAAATGAATGAATAAAATGAAACCTTAAAATCCCTACAGTTATTTCATTATCTTTTGTCGTTACCTTCTTAAAAAATTAATACTAAAGTTAACACTCAAAAATATCACTTGGCGATTTTCTTCAATGAAAAAAGACTCACCTCACTCAATTCGCTTTGATTTGTACTTGGGATGTAGAAATAAAATGTGTGTTGACGTCTGAGTGCTATTCAAATTACAAAGGTGCAAACATAATCAATCACCTGGGCAGTTAGAAGATCATCGCCGAAGCAAAAGAACCAATAAAATGGCTACTAAACACAGTTTCAGAAATTTAATATGCCTCATTGACACCAGAGGCGCTGCATCACTGCATTATTAGAAATGTGTAAAAGAAAGCAGAGTTGTAAAAAAAATTAAGATTTCCTCTCACTATCTCTTTCTTAAAGAAGAAGGTTACACCTAGTAATAGTAGTAGTCATTCATTGCCTGAGTGTTATTTCTCTTTAAAAAAAAATTATTAAAACTATATTGAATTTGTTTCAGTGATCGATTGCAATATTTTCTTTAAGCTCTTGCCTAAAACGGATGGATGTTCAAGCAAATTCTTTCGAGGTAATCAAGGTTTAACTCTAATGGAATTTTTTAATTTAAAGCCATTAAACTTTGCTTTATATTTCGAGAGTTCATGCAAAAAAAAAAAATTGAATAGATCTTAAACAAGTAAGAGTGCTATATTCGCCTGTGCCGAATCTTATATATACCCTTTACCAAAGTGCGTTTATGTAGTATAGAGATACATACATAAGCACATAGTTACTTTTATGTACAAAGAAAAAAATAATAAGGGTTTTCATGAGAACTCTTAAAATTCCCATTTGTGCAATTGGGCAAATTTGCGAGACTTGTTTCATGAAGCCCCTTTTCAACTTTTGCGCAAACAGCTAAGTAAATTTGAATGAAATGTCAAAAAAATTAATATAATAAAAATAAAATATTAAATTTCAAGCAGTTTTTAAATTAAATACATATTTATATATTTCTATAAAAATAAAAAGTGTGTGTGTGTATCCAAAACGCCTCAATTAAGCAAAAAAATCAAAAAGTTATAGTTTAACAAATGCACAATTGCACAGCTTAAGTTTACGAGTGAAAATTATTGGGCAAAGTAATCAGGTTTGTGTGAATAAATTTCCATACAATTTTTGACATTTTATTTACGAGAGTGTAAAAATGCACAATTGCACAGTTTGCGAGACTTTTGAAATTTCTCATGAAAACCCTTAATAATTTTCAAACCCTAGAATAATAATTTTAGATTTTTCTGATTACCGATCTAGTAGTTCTTAAAAAAATATAGAAAAAGTGTTAAGTGAAAAAAAGGAAATTAAAAAAAAAAAATGTTTTATTTAGTTACTTTAATGTCCAGAAAAAAAAACATAGTTTTCAGCTCTGGAGCTGTGGTTTTTATTTTTATAATTTTCTATACCAAACTTTTCTTTCCAAAACGTAAAATATATATAATTTATAAAGGAAAAGATAAAAATTAATAAGACTTAGTTACTTTTATATATCAAAAAATTGTAAGTGTTACAACAGTGAACTCATCCTTTTTGATTTTCTGGTTTCTTACACCAATCTCTTTCTTTTAAGAATTTAAGAAATGTTTAATTTATAAAAAAAAGGAAAAATTTGTTTTATTAACTTACTTTTGTACAAAAAAAGTTAAAGTTTTCCAACCCTGGAATCGTCTTTTTAATCTTTTTAATTGTTTTTATTTATTTGAAATACCAATTTTATTCGTTATCAAGCATAAAAAAAGTTTATTTAAGAAAAATAGATAAAAATTAGTTTTCGGTAGTTAATTTTTTATATTACAAAGAGTGTAAGTTTCCCAACCCTGGAATCCTCCTTTTTGATTTTTTTTTGATTTCTTACACCATATTTTTTTTTAAGAATATAAGATATGTGTAATTTATAGTAAAAAAGAAAAAATTTATTTTAGTAAGTTACTTTTGTATAAAAAATAAGGTTTTCCAACCCTGGAAACGTCGTTTTATTTTTTTTTTAATTTTTTTTATTTTGAAATACCAAATTCATTCGTACTGAAGTACAAAATAAGTTTATTTTATAAAAAAAATAAAAATTAGTTTTCGGTAGCTAATTTTTTATATCACAAAAAGTGTGGGGTTTCCAACCCTGAAATCAAACTTTTTGATTTTTCTGATTTCTCATAACAATCTCTTTCTTTTAAAAATATAAGATATCTTTAATTTATAGAGAAAGAGGGAAAATTTGCTTTAGTAAGTTACTTTTCTATAAAAAAAGTTAATGTTTTCCAACCCTGGAAACATCTTTTTAATTTTAGAAGGTTAATTTTTAATTTGAAATACCTATTTTATTTGTACTTAAGCATAAAATAAGTTCATTTAATAAAAAAAATAAAAATTTGCTTTCGGTAGTTAATTTTTTATAGCACAAAAAGTTTCAGTTTCCCAACCCTGGAATCATCCTTTTTGATTTTTCAGATTTCTTACACCAATCTTTTTCTTTTAAGAATATAATATATGTTTAATTTATAAAGAAAAGGAAAAATTTGTTTTAGTAAGTTACTTTTGTATAAGAAAAAAAGTTAAAGTTTTCCAACCCTGGAAACGTCTTTTTAAATTTTTAATTTTTTTTTTATTTGAAATACAAATTTTATTCGTGGTGAAGTATAAAATAAGTTTATTTAATAAAAACAAATAAAAAATTAGTTTACGGTAGTTAATTTTATATATCACAAAAATAGTAGGTTTTCCAACCCTGGAATCATCCTTTTTGTTTTCTGATTTCTAACATCAATTTCTTTCTTTTAAGAACATTAGGTATGTTTAATTTATAGAAAAAAAGGAAAAATTTGTTTTAGTAAGTTACTTTTATATAAGAAAAAGAGTTAAAGTTTTCCAATCCTGGAAACATCTTATTAATTTTTTGAAGTTTAATTTTTTTTATTTGAAATACCAATCTCATTCGTGGTGAAGTATAAAATAAGTTTATTTAATAAAAATAATTAAAAAATTAGTTTACTGTAGTTAGTTGTATATATCACAAAAATCGTAGGTTTTACAACCCTGGAATCATCCTTTTTGTTTTTCTGATTTCTTACATATATCTCCTTTTTTTTAAGAATATTACATATGTTTAGTTTATAGAAAAAAAGGAAAAATTTGTTTTAGTAAGTTACTTTTGCATAAAAAAAATTTAAGGTTTTCCAACCCTGGAAACGTCTTTTTAATTTTTTAAATTTTTTTTTAGTTAGAAATACCTATTTTATTCATACTGAAGTATAAAATAAGTTTATTTAATAAAAAATCATTAAAAACTAGTTTTCGGTAGTTATTTTGTATGGCAAAATGAAGTTTAAGTCTCCCAGCTCTGAAACCGTCTGCTCGATTTTGCTGATTTTCAATACCAATCTTATTTCGACCATTTCTGACCCACCAGTCAAAGAAGGAAGTCTCTAGCGTTTCTGAGAGCTTCGGAAAACCGATTTCACGTACAGACAGACGGACAGATGGACAGACGGACATCGCTTATTCGTCTTTCCTATGCATAAGGATCCAGAATATATATACTTTATGATTCGCTTATTAATATTCTGGAAATTACAAACGGAATGACAAACCTATATATACCCTTTTACCATTTTTTGGTAAAGGGTATAAAAATAATTTATGGTTGTTGTTGGCTTAAGTTGTTGGTTTAAGCAGAGCTTAAAACAAATTTTTGAAAACTAGATACCTCGAAATAAAGAGATTTAAAGCAGCTGAAAATATAAATCTAAACAGCAGTAAACTTTGGCTTAAAACTTGTAGTGTGGAAATAATAAATTTTTTTTTACTTTTTACTAACATTTCCACTGTGAGTGTATTAAAGATTTTTGAAACATCAAGAATAACATTAGCTCAAGTATACTTTTTTCCCTTGTCCTTATCCTTTTCAGTTGCTCCTTTTAATATTTTTTTTGTTTTTGTTTTAATGGCAATACATTTGATTGTTGAATACGAAATAAAAAAATTAACAGAAAAAGTAAAAGCTGCTTCGGTAAGCACTTGCTAAACAAAAGTTTTTTAGTGCTTATTTTTCCCCTGCTTCTTAATTTCTTTTTTTTTGCACTTTCAGTTTTGTTTTTGTTAGCAGCACACTTTGCTGTTATTGTTGTTGTTTTTCTAATGTTATGCCACGGTGTAGTGTGTTTTTCCTAAAACTTTTCCTTCACTGCTGGCAGCTGCTGAAGCATCACTTTGAGTTGAGTACGGCAGGGCAGGGAAAAAATAGAATACAAACAATAATAGAAAAGACAAACTCTATTTGAGAGAAGCTACATACCAACACATTTAGATAGATATATAAATTTTTGTTGATGTTGTTATTTTTATATTTCATTTTGTTGTTTTTCTTTGCTTTGCTAATGGTTTTAAGAGGGTTAAACGCAATCGCCAAAATCTAATTACATTAATATAAATTTGTTTTGATGACCAAAACAAAATTATAATAAAAAGAAAATTTGCTAGCTGGCTTTGGCTCATCCTGCTATTAAAAAGGTCAAAGATTAATTGGAAATTGTTTAGAACTAAATAGAGTTTATATAAATATTATAAACTTTTTGTTTTACTTTGTCCTAAATACTTAGAAAAAAAAAGGAATAAAATTTTAAAATCAATTTTAATTATAGCAGTCACTTTTTGTTTAAAAGAAGTCCGGTTAACTTTCGCAGCAATTTCAGTAAAACGTTTCCGTGGTGTAGTGGTTATCACATCCGCCTAACACGCGGAAGGCCCCCGGTTCGATCCCGGGCGGAAACAGTGATTTTTTTTTGGCAAAATCGGAATAAGAATTTTTAATTTTAAGTCTTCGATTTTTAATGACTTCATTTACTTCAATAAAGTCATAACTGAAAAAAATTTGATTTGATTTTGGAGTGAAGAATACATAATTAATCTTCATATCTTGAGAGAAAAATAAACATTATTTTTCTAGTTTTCGAAAATGCACGAGTAGGAAGCCAAGGATGAATCCAGCTTTCGGTTCCGGGTTGAGGTCACATAGCAGAAATTCAGTAGGTACAGTGGCTATATTATCTCGCAGCGCAGCAAGAATACCAGTGCTCGATCACGAAAGGTGGGGGGGGGGGGGGGGTCATGACTTTCTTTGGCTCCGCGCTTGTAGAAGGCAGAGATCGTTTGATTTGTCTTCATATGTTACCGTGTTGCCAGAAAATTATGATTATAGAATTTTAAATATGTAAAAAAATTCAGCTAAAATATTTTACAGAAAAAATAACTTTAAAATTTATTTTAAATTCCTACAGCCTTGTTTATAAAACTTAAAGGCTTTTTAAGAAAAATTTTGCATGAAATTTTGTTTTAAAAAATCTTTATAAAGACTTTTTAAGTTTTATAAATAAGGCAGCTAGTCCTTATAAAATTTTTACTGAAATACCTTTGAGTTAAAATGACGTATCATGGTCACACCCGTCACAATTGAATTACCATTATGCAAGAACTAAGAAAAAAAATGAAGGAACTTTCAAAAGATAATAATGTATCCTTATGAAAAAGTAATTTCATAGCACAAAAGAGAGCCCCCTTTTGAAAGCGCTTTATGAAACAGTAGACTATCCAACAAACGCTTAAGGTCGAGTCACTTAGAATCCATCATATGTTAAACTTCGAATTTTTCAACTGACAGCTAAGTTGAAATACAGGGTTTTTTATGAGATCAGTCAATCACATTCAGTATGTCTCTGTCACCACAAAGTATAAAAGTTGGGCTTTTAGAGTACGTTGAGTGTTTGACAGCTATTAGTTATATTTTGATTTATGTTTTTGTTTTAGATTTGTGGGAGCAAGAACAAAATAAATCAAATAAATAGAATAGAAATAAAATAAATAAAAAAAAACTCAAGTTTAATTAATGAAATTGAGAACAAACCTGTTGAAGCTGCTCAAATGTGTCCGTCAACAAAGTATTCATTGTGTACTTTGCGATGAATTCTATGTGACTCGGCCTTTACAGTGCAGCAGTGCCTAGGGTGCAGCAGTGAATCACACTGACTCACGAAATTTTAAATATAAATGAGTAGACATCATTTAAGCTCAACTACTCTGATTTACGCATACTCACAATGACATTGTATAGGTTGAAATAAATATTAATGCGACGTCAATATCATAGTCATACTACACTTACACTCATAAATGACCTCAGTTTGATTTCTAATTTCAGGAAAACACTTATAATACTCACATTGATTCAGCTCACTCGACTCATGCATGTGTGTTTATTTTTTAGTTTAAGCATTAAACAGTTTGCAAGTAGTATAAAATAGTAGTAAGTAGTAGAGAAATACATAACCTCATAATGAGAACTTTAATGTTCCTATACGAAGTTCACATTGTGAATCATACTTATTTTGCATCGTCCATAGGTATTGAGTTAAGGAGAGTCGAAATCAACAAAGTCATAAATGTTTCTAAGTATGAGTTCGATGCGCACTTCAAACTTTCGAGTGAATATGATTCATAGACAACATGGCAACAAGTACGAGTGCGCATAAGTACAAGAAATTATAAGTTATGATTCAACTCTACTCACTTTTTCACTACTCATTGCCGTTCTCTGATACGAAAGTAGGCAGTTATATTGCCAGATTGAATAAAAGGGAAAAACGCCAAACTGTAAAATTTAGTTTAGAGATCGATAAATTTAAATTGGAATATATGTATGTAATTAAAAGATTAAAAAAATATTTATAATTCCTAATTTAAATTGACCCTTCTTCAAATTCAATTTAATTTATCGCTCTTTGAAAGAAAATAAAATTAAACTAAGTATAAAAAATGTTTGCAAATCTACAATAAATAACTGCCGCCAGGAAATGACCAGGATACAGTAAAACATCACAGTTGTTTTGGTCATTTACCACTAAGCAAACAGTTAAATGTTTGTAATTTATTTAACCACAAAACATTTCATTCATTATTGTTTTTGTAAAATTTGTTAACGCATTAACAAAATGTTAACTTTCGCATTTTTATTCAAGCGTATAAAATAGCGATTAGCCTCGAACAAGTTAAAGATAAAGGCCATAACCATCTTTTATATATAATCAACTAAATATTTTATAAACTTTTTTTTGTCTTAGCAGCAATAAACAATCAGAGAGTAAAATAAATTAAAACAGAAACCGCAAAACCAAAGTGAAAACAAAAATCTAATAATTTCAAGGCAAATAATAAACTCGCTTTACAAATAATCCCACAATTTGTAAGACAAACTGCAAAATAACCAAGTTTAGAGCCATAAACCCGATAATAATAAAGATAGACCCTTTTGGGTTGTACACGCTAAATGCCCCAAAAAGAAGAAGACCAGCCAGCAAGCTGACTGTTAACTCCCAAAAAATAAATAAAAAATGAAAAACAAATAAAACGATGATTACGCTGATAATGATACAAAACATGTTCCAGCATATAAAATGCCAGTTAAAAAATGAAAGCCCTTTTTATTTTTATTAGCCTTTAACCGTCATCAGTAAATGTATTAGATTCATTTAAGGAAGTCCAAAAAAAAAAAATGATGCTGGTCAGTCACTAGCAAAACTGCGCCACAGATATCAACTCATACGCCCCCCACCCCACATCCCCAAACGCATTTGTTTTCCTTGTGAGCAGTTTTACCAAGAGGGAAAAATTGTTAAACACTTTATTTGATTTCGTTGTGTGCGAGTGTTGTTGTACACTTTTTCTCGGACGACTGTTACTGACAATATTACAACTCCCTCGGGTGCTATTACAGCCAATTAGGAGTGTATAGTAAGTATATTTAGAATAGTTGTTCTTGGTTATGCAAATGTTATGGATCTCTTCTTATTGTTTTCCACTTGTTTGTAAGTGGCATTATTATCATTGTTAAGACATCATTTCAAGTTATTTAAAATCATTTGCATTAACATTTCATTACACACACATACATACATATGTATCTGTCGGATGAAAACCATTTCAAGTGAATTGAGTGTAGTAAAATAAAAACATTTTTGTTTCTCAGCGCTCTTTGCAAAAAAATCTATACGAGTACATATGTGTGTACATATCTTTTGGCCAAAGGTAATAAGTGCTTAATTCGCCTTTCTTTTCCGAAATCAAGTTGAAATTAAGTAATTGCCTATACATTTTGACATTTAACAAATTAACTCATTTTACTTAATTTCGTTGAAGTCAACTTGAAATTACAATCAACAACACCTTGTTGAAGTAGTTAGCATGTAGACTACAAAACCGAAGGTCCTGTGTTCGAATCCAGTCTCCGACAGCCATTAAATAACAACACCACGAATTTTTTTGATGGGGATTTGTTTAAATTTGTATCAGTTCTTGTAGGAAGGTTCAAGTGATGAAGGCATATAGACACTGACAGCGGATACTAATCCTAATGTAACATCAGAGAGCCTCCTCCTTCGTCGGTATTGTGTAGCAGAATCATCGGCAAAGTAAAAGAACCAATAAAATGGCTACTAATCGCAGCTTTGAAAAATTTAATGCGCATCATTGACACCAGGGTGCGCTGCAGTGAAGTGCGACTTTGACCCGCGCACGAAGGGTTCCGTACGGACACTAGATATGTAATTCAATACAAACTTTAGCCTTTATAATATATAATTTTGGCATTTTTTTTAATTTTTGGGTTTTTTTCGGTTTGAGCGTTTTTTTAGTTTTGGCGTTTTTTTAGTTTTGGCGTTTTTTAGGCTTTTGGCCACTTTTTTTAAGTTTGGCGCTTTTTTAAGTTTTTTGCATTTTTTTCTCGTTTTTGGCGATTTTTTCGGTTTTTACAATTTGACGATTTTTTTAAAATATTGGCACCTTTTTCGCGGTTTGGCGATATTTTTCGGTTCTTGGGTTTTTTTGTTTTTGGCGATTTTTTTCATTTTGGAGATTTTTTCGGTTGTGTCGGTTTATTTTAGTGCTAGATATTTTTTTTTTAATTTGGTGCTTTTTTTGGTTTCGGCGATTTTTTTTGGTTTTTGGCGATTTTTTTCTGTTTTGTCGATTTTATAATTTTGGGATTTATTAATTTTACCGTTTTTGAAAATTTCAAGAGTTTGCCTCTTACGGTTTTCAAGATATAGCAAGTTGTCAAAATTGCATTAACATTTTTCGTTGCTCGCTTTGGAACACCCTTTAATTTTTAATTCTCATGTACTTGTTGTTGTAGCGGCTAAGGTTCTACATACTCTGTCAGAAATCCTGAGAAAATAGCCTGTGACGGACAGCCGGACAGCGTAGCGAAAACAATAGGGTTCTTTTTCACCCTAAAACCCCTAAAAAACGTGCTAAAACCAGAGTTGTAAAAGAATCAAGCTTTCCTTTATATCATCTTTCACCGCCTATCTTCTATCGCTACCCCTTTTCTAAAGAAGGCAACTCCTAGTAATAGTAGTAGATATTCATTGCCTGATTTCTACTTCCCTTCAAGAAATAAAAAAAAACTGCAATACTGCGAATAAAGCATTTAGGTTCAGTTCACGATATAAAGGCCGAATCAGTTCACGACATAAAATCGTTTGACAACAATACACTACATGTGTTGTCCACAGACTATAGTATTGAACCAATATCTTCGTGCCGCCAGTGTAATCAAAATTATAGGAAATTTGTTTCGTCACCGATCCGGAAAATAATATATGCAAATTCTCTTTGTTGTGATTAGATCCGCCTTCAGAAAGATTTGGCTATTCTACAGGCGTCACTGGCAGCGATGAAGAAACGCTCTGAAAAATCTGATATAATTCCAAACTTAAATTGCAGTTGGCTTTATATGAGCTTTGCCGTTGTGGCACTAAAGTATCACTTTTGACCCTTTTTCGTGCCAACGACACTTTTTATGACCTTTTTTTTATACATATATCCCTTTGTATCATTTTAACAAAATGTATGCCATAGGGCAATCACGTGCTCAAGAATTGGACGAAGCACAGTCGAGCATATCAGGTATCGGAAAAATGGCTGTTCGTCCAGTTGGCGATATTCGGTTCGATGGTGTCGTTTATTTTACTGTTTTGCTCGATTCAAAAGCCAATAAATGGTGAAAATATTGCAAAAAATCTGACAGCCAAATCCCTGATTCTAACTGCAAATATTTCTGGGAGTATCATAATTAAAGAATATGTATTTTAACTTACTTTCATCTTCAATCTTAATAAAACTTTTTATTAATAAAATTTTTGCAAACTGGCAATACCTGCACTATTCTTTACCTGGCGTTCGTTCGTAATATTTTTGTCACCTGTAAATTAAAACTTACGGTTCTTTTGACTATATCCACTTAAAAAAAAATTATTAGCTTCATACGATCATTTTTACGATCTTGCCAGTTAGAGGGCTAACATTGATTTATAATTAAAGCATGTATGTTAATTAATTTTATTTTAATCTAATGTATTTAATTAATTGTTAAAATTCGTGTTTCTTTTTTTGTTAATTGAAATAAATGTTATATTTTTGTTCAGATAAAACTTGACACTATTTTACTATAAAATACCCTTTATTGACCATTTTTTCTTAAATACCCTTTTTTATGATACTTTTGCGAAATTTTCAACGGCAACCCTGCTTTGTATACATACATATGTATATAAACGTTTTTGGTTTTAGGAAACGTGGCCGATCATCATATTCTCCACCAAATTTTATGCCAGCTCAAGTTGAAGATTTCAGGTACGATGGTAGATATCGTCCATTTGCCGGCGTGTTGCAAGCCAAAAAACTCTCGTTATAAATTTTTCAAAAATGGCTTCACAACGATTTCCTTTACTAAATGTAAGTATTCATATGTTTTACCCATAAAATAAACTACTTCAGAGATTAAGAAAAATATAATATAATCGAGGTATGTACCTGTTTTTTTTCTATCAAAAAAGTTGAGCTTTTTACTCCGTTTATGCGCCATCTTGTATGTGTACTAGAGGGCTGCGTAAACAGTCTTGAAATGTAAGTACGTCTTGTTTTTCAAATGTATTGTCGTAGAGTGTATTATACTAAACCAATAATAAATGATGTCGTTTAATAAGCGAAGCATGATGGATGTATATGAGTGTTTACAAGCGATGTCGCCAAGATTTCTTGTGCGTAACAAACACTCAAAAGAAGTAGTGTTGATGCATTATGCTTGTTATTTTGCATATTGTACGTTTGAGTGTGTGTGTAAGATGAATATGGTAAGATATTATGTGTTTAAGGGTGGATTTTTAAAGCAAGCCCACACAATGTCAATGAATGTGTGTGTGTTTGCATGTGCGCAGAAAAATAATAGATCATATACCCAACACGTGTGGGTATACATACGTGATGTTTGCATACGCTCCCATGCGTATAAAAAAGCAAGCATCACAAATTCTTCCGTCACGAAGTATTTTCTTTTTGACTCCTATACCTGCAATAACTGAAACAGATTTCTTGAAAGCAGTTTTGTTTAGCATTTGTTTTAGATGATTTTTTTCCATGTCTTAAAAGTTCTTGTAAGTGATCTTGTGCAGGCGTCTAATGTGTACAACACTTTCTTAAAAACTGCACTTTCAATATAAATTAAAATTTTGTTTCTCTTTTATTTTCCTTGACATTAATGTGATAAGAAACAAACTCAAAAAAAAAAATTGTTGCTGCCCTTACAAAGTTTGGTGCATGAGAGGAGAGTTAACTATTGCAAAACCCATAAATTTTTATTTTTTGTTTAACACAATTTTGTCACATCCTGAAATTTAATTATATATTATTCAAATATGCATTGAAAACACAATTTCGCATTTAAATAGAACTTAAAAATAATTAAGATTTAATTAATAAGTCAAAATTGTTAATTGAAAAAAATCATCAACAATATGATAAATCATTAATTATGGCAACGCTGGCAGCCACCTGTTATGAATTCGCCTTGTTGTTAATTCTGTAGAATTGCTACCGGCTGTAAAGTCAATTCGCCTTGAAGTAAATTTTGACCGGTATTCAGCAGTTTTTAATTGGAGATTTGTTAATACAAATTTATTACACAGTAAAAAATTTTGTTTTTTTATATACACAGCGATTTTAACTATGGACTATTTTGGAATTAAAATTTGAGATTAATTCCATAATAATAAATCCTTTTTTGTGTTTATATACATCGGCTTGGTATTGAAAATAAACGAAAATTTTTTACTGTTTATTTTTTAAATAGTTTCCTGTCAAAAACTACGGCTTCGTCCGAGGCAATTATCTATGAAATGTGAACTCACCTCTACTTTGTCTACAAATTTAACTCTTGCAAAACACAAACATTTTTAATTTTTTTTAATTAACGAAATTTTGTCACATGCATATCCACTTATTTTGTGGCATGATTCTCTTGATCAAATTTAATTAAATATTTATGAATGTGCGTGTGATGAAAGCGATGATGATATCTGGTAATACCGATGTGTGTAAATTTAACGAATGTCTGTTATATTTAATAAGTGTAAATTTCTATTTAATCTTAAGATATGTATGTGAGTAAATAATTCATTATTTTATATCCTAAAGGTGATTTCATTTGCCAAAATATAAGAAATCATGTGTGTGAAAGGCATGAGTATAAAACATGTTTCTTATGCTAACAGGATATTTAACGGATTTCCGTTAAAATTTTCTTTAAAATAAAAACAACAACTCATTCAAATTTTTCACTTGTTTTCATTAAATGTATTTATTACTCCCTCACATCAAGGAGGTGAGTGTAATACGAGTATCTCTGGGGATTTGCTAAAAGAGCCATTTATCTTGGCAGAACCTTGTGCGACAGTTTGACAAGACTAACAACACTTACGCCTCCTGCCCCCAAACTAGCTATTAAAAGAAATGAACAAGAATACGTAAATAAATGACTGAAAGACAACAAAACAAAAGTATGTAACTAGAAAAACGAACGAAGCAATCAAACAAACACCACAAATACTTGCTTTTGATATCGACAAGAAAAACGATTTATATTGTATTACTTATATTTAGAAATTCGCTATTTTGGTAGAAAAACCACATTTCGTTTAAAATCCTCGACACTATTCCAAAATATACAAACAGGAGGGAGCAAGAAAATATTTAAGACATGAAATAAAAACAAAACATTAAATAAACGTGTGCGCGTGTGTGTGTGTGTGTGTTTTCGAATATTTTTCAAAATTCGCAACTGTATTTATAAGGAAATTCCAATAAAAAACCAAATTGAAGATTTTTATCTTTGAAGCAAAAATCTTAACCAAAACACTACACTCCACTCCACTCCATTTCCAAATACATGAAAAATAAGAGGAGGTGTGGCTGCTATTATGTATTGGCGTTAAAACAATTTAGTTTAACAATGCAAGGAAAAAAATAATATACAAAAACAATAAAAAAAATAAAATATAAGAACAACAAATAAAAGGAAGTCGTTTAAAAGTACAAACGGACATTATTTTCAACTCATACCACCACATCGAATTGAACTGAATCTATACTTTACCAATTCGATGAAAAAAACCCTCCCAGCAGGAAAATTTTATTGCATTCCTTGTACATATAACTAATTATATAATGGAGTATATTTTTGAAATCACCTTGGGGAGAGTAATTTTCCATTGTTTACCATTTAGACTACTGTGCACACACAGTGAAGCAGGAATGCTTCTGCATGAGCGGCGATATTTTCTTAAGGACGGTTCCGCAAAAAAATTAATTTGAACTTCAAGTGTTTTTTTTAGTCAAAATTTATGACTATTTTTATGAAATTTTTTTTTAAAGTACACTTCAAGATAAAATTTTTTTTTTAGATGCGTCAGTTGGTCTTTACATTTCTCGTATTCTCTTTCAATTTACAAGCTTGTGTGACAGACAGTTTTTCCATACGTACAGTTAACTTTGCAAAGTCTTGAATTTATAGGAGAAAAGGAAAAAATTAATGGGAGCTCATTTCCCTTCTCTCCGACAAACTCAAGACCTGGTAAAGTGAACTTTGCTTATGGAAAACCCGTTTATGAAAGATGTAGCTGCCCTCGAAAACAGCATGCTGAGAGCTTGTGCAAATAATTACAATTTCTTTTGATGTACTTGGCGCTTAAAAATTATCACATGCTCACACACTTTCAATTTCAAACGTCGAACGAATTACTTTAAAAGTAAACGTCAACAAGTTAAAATAAATTCCGAACCGAATGACGCCACACCTCATGCTTGTGATTTGTCTGAAGTGTTTTTGTGAAAATTTTCCTTTTTTCCCTCTTGCTTACTACGGAACGTCAAATTTAATGTAAAGGTTGGGTAAATTTAAAATTGGGAAGTAAATTGGCTCAAAAATACACTTTTTTGACAAATTCAGTTTTATTGACACTAATGTAAGGTAGGAATATGGGAATTAATAATGAAATATTATGTCGGGCAAATATCCACCTCTAGCACGTCGGCAGACGTCCGCTCTTTTCACAAAACTTTGAACCACATTTTGCTTACAAAGCTTTGCTTATCTCGTCAATGCAGCGCCGAATTTCATCTTTCAGGGTGGCAGTTGTTTCTGGTTTGTTCACGTAAAACCGGTCTTTCCAATTAAAATTCACAAATTTCACAATTAAAGTTCTTTGTTCAAGAGTGTAGCGTTCCATGCTTAAAATTTCCCAACTTCTTATAAAATAAATGTCAAAGGATGACAGCTCAATTCTTGACATTTCAGCATTTTATAGTCAGTTTACTTCCTAACCTCAAATTTGCTCACGTTTTATACTCGTAGCAAACATTTCATATTTAATTGTTAACGTTTTCGTTTAATGTGATTTGATCGCCGTGAGTGGAGAAATGCCAAGTCCGACTTCACACACTTCAACTTTTGCTGATCAACTCGTAATTCAACTGTAAGTAAAAAAGAGATATTTGTATTTCCTTCTCCGTCTTTCTTACAGCTGAATCAAAAGTTGATCAACGAAAATTGAAGTGTGTGAACAAATCGCGAACAAATTTCATGGACAAATAATAAGTGTCTGGGAAGATTAACAAACTTCTATAGGAAATAATTTATTATTTGTAGTGCTTAAATATTACAATGCATTAAAAAAATCAAGTTAAAATAAAGTAATTCATTACTATTCTAGGATATCTCTGTATTAAGAATAATGAATTAAGGAATCTTAATTTCTCCTTTCCTAAGCAGTACATTTTCCTAGTGGGAAGCTTTCTTTCCACTCTTACCCACTTGTAGATTTAAAGCAAACTACGAAAATTAAAAACACAAAACAAGCGAAATGAACGATTGTTTTGCAAATGTGTCTCAGCACAGTGGGTCCACTTATGTCTGTGACGTTGTAATTTCGGGCAATGATATATGTATAATGTGCTCCAGTATTTCTTTCTTCTGACATTTCCAACCTGCTGAACTCTCTTTTTCAAACTCAATAAAAGTTTATATTTTAAAAGGTTAAGAAAGTGCGCGAGACCCTGATACAGGAAATATTTGCTCCTTCTAAAAAAAACTTCGGAGATTAGCAAGCATAATAACCAGTCATACAGAACTGAAGAATCACCTGGAATGCATCGGTGTTCTTGATGATATATCATGTAGAGCTTGCAAGGAAGATGATGAAACACTGGTACATTCTTTTTTCCAGTGTCCAGCCAAATTAGATGACAAATATCTTATATGGAATATCTTTAATATATTGAGCGTGCTTGGGTTAGACGTTTTTTTAATAGCTGTAGATTCTTAACCTAACCAAGTCTGCATTAAGAGTATAAATACAATCCTTTATGGGATTGGGTCAGCATTGATTGTCCCACTTTTTCAATCTCACCCAAACTAACTAAGGAAATTTTCCCTTGAACCAACCATTCATCATAATAAAAAAATTTGCATATCGGTCTGTTCTTGAAATTGATATTTCCATTATAGATGTTGGAAATAAAAGTGGAAACAAACTTCTATGAAATAAATTCATTTAAATTTGTATGTAAAATTAAATTTTTACAAAAAATAGTTTAAGGGCCATTTTCACAACTTACCTTTAACTAAAGGTAGGATTTTGTCTGCCCGATAAATATTTTTGCATTATTACAACTTTAACTTTTTATTGGTATTATTATCAATAATTATAATATTTAACGGATACAAAAATAATAAATGAAGTTATTATAATACACAGCCATTTATCGGGCAGACAAAATCCTGCCTTTAGCTAAAGGCAAGTTGTGAAAATGGCCCTTACAATAATGTCCTAGTATAAGATTTTTTATACAAACTAATTTGTTTTAATTCCCTTCGAAACATAGTTCTTAAAGTCCCACTGTACTTTTGTTAATAGGGTATTGCACACACACAGATACATACACGTAAGTAAGTATGTGCATTAGAGCGGCTCACCTTGAATGAAGATGCAAAATAGGTTTTTTCCTGACAAAACCAAAATTGGGTTTATTATACGAGTAAAATGATTTCAAAAACGTTTTGGAGAGGATCTAGTAATAACCGTTCGTGATCTAGACCTTGTTTAAAAAAGCTCTGTTTCAGTAGCTTTTTGCGTTTTTTTTTCTAAGACAACATATGTACATAATTATAAAAAATTTGACATTATTTGAGAAGGTTTTCAACCCATTCGTTCCGTAAAATATTATTTAAAGCAAGTATAAATTTAAAAATCCAAAAAAAAACCGACTTTATCCTAAATGGTAATTCGAAATGAAAAACACACGAGAAAACTAAAGATGATTTTGAAATACTTGTCGAATGATAACCATTTTGATATAGTTCCCCAACTTTTTATTTAGTTTTTTGTATTCTGTTGGCCGCCATATTGAGTTTTGACTACTGTCATATCTTCGGCAACACTCCCGGCATTAAGACAAGACAAATCGACTGAAGTAGAAATAATTCAAATCGGCCCACACGTTCGGTGCCACAAAGGAACATACATGCATACATACTGGTACATACATAAATAGGCTGATAATCACAATATCCTTTTTTGCGTCGCTTAGCCAGGTAATAAGTGAAATTTGCTTCCATACAGGTAATTGCTTTAAAAATCCCTGACAAATCCCAGTTTTTATATAATATGGAGGCGGCGTTGGCTGAACTAGATAGCATGTGGACTGCAAAACCGAAGGCCCTGAGCTCGAGCTCGGTCTCCGACAGTTATTAAATAACAACATAACGTATTTTTTAATGGGCACTTGTGTCCATTTGTATCAGTTGTTGTGGGAAAGTTCAAGTGATGAAGGCATATTGACACTGGTCACTGAACTATACCGACTTCAGTAGAAACTAATCCTACTGTAATAGCAGAGCGTCCTCCTTCGTTGTATAGCAGAACAATCAGCGAAGTAAAATAACCAATAAAATGGCTACTAAACACATCTTCGAAATTTAATAGCCTTCATTGACACCGCATTATTAGAAACATGCAAAATTCAGTGTTTTAAAAGAATGAAGATTTCCTTTATCTCGGTCTTCAACACGTGTCTTCTATATCGCTATCCCTTTCCTAAAGAAGGTAACACTCTCAACATAAACAAGTCTCCTGGGCTGGATGGCATTTCAGCTCTGGTCTTGAAGCAGTACTTCTCGACCCTAGCACGTCCATTAGCTAACCTCTTCAGCACGTTCAACCATGTCGGTGAGTTCCCAGTGTGTTGAAAGATTGCTAATGTTACGCCAATCCCTAAAAAAGGATAAGCTACTAGCCCTAAAAATTGCAATATGTTCTGCACTTTCCAAAGTGATGGAAAGTATGGTGAATTTCCATCTTGTAAGGTATCTGGAGTCCAACAGCTTACGCAAGGACATGCCACTCTACGGGAGGATAAGCACGCTGCACGTTGCTCGCCACCATTTTGGCGAAAGTAAGGTGGTGGCTCTAGATATCTCTAGGGCGTTTGATAGAGTGTCAAAATGTATTGCCCTTGGTGTCGGTGATAACTTCTCTCGATTCTTATCGAGTTTCCTCAGGGATCGCACTATAAGAGTTGCTATAGATGGGATCTCTTCAAATGAGTTCAAGTTAAATTCAGAGATACCGCAAGTTTCCGTTCTTTCACCGACTCTATTTCTTATCCTTCTAAGTGACCTTCTATGTAAAATTTTCAACCCTATCTATTCTTTCGCGGACGACAGCAGCATTTGCTATTCATTCCCATTCAGCAATAAACCTAGCTTGCCGGATGTTGAGGATATGTGACTAAAAACATTTTTCAAGTTGCGAAAGAAGCATTCAAGTGCATCGGATTTTTCAAACGGAGCAAACGGTATTTTGCCCCATCTGATATCCTTACTATTTATAACCACTTATATCCGACCGAAAATGGAATACAACTCTCATGTATGGGCCGGCGCTTCAAACTCTACGACCGCGTACAGGAGAGGGCGAAGAGGCTCATCGGAACAGAATGTGTTCTATTGAAATTAGGTAACTTGTTCCTGAAACCCGCACATTTATACGTACAACACGTGCCTCATTCAGAGCACATACCTTTGGGGTCTATTGTCCTTTTTTAGCAGCACTGTTCGTATGTAGAACCAACTATTTGCGGAGGTCTTCCCTGTCACCCACAGGGAACCCACAGAAACTATTACCTATTTTTCTAGTTCTAGCACAATGCATTGCATGAGTAGGGGTTATCCCCTGAGTGCTGGTCCTATTAAATAAAATGCTAGAGAGTATTCATTGCCTGAGTGTTACTTCTCTTCTTAAAAAAAAAATATGGGATTGATGATGGCAGAAATGGTCAAGCACAGCAACTAACAAAAAATTACTAAAACATCCTTTCTTAAAGGACATTCAGCCTGGGAACCCCAAAAATATTGTGAGTATTGTCATTAAACAAATCTATCAGAAGAGTAAAGAAAAATCCAATTTTGTGAACACCCCTAATGTGCATGCATCTTTTAATGCTTGTACATTATTGGTAGATATTTATTTATGCTGGCTCGACGGCTGCTTGCTGATATTTAGTTTTCCTCAGTATTAAGTTGCGTTGTCAGTAAATCCATGCAATACTTCAATTGAGATAAACATCGCAATTCTAATGATATCGATTGATTTTTGCTGCCTTTTGCTTTCTTTTGCCAAAAAAAGTTTTGGTCCCTTGTTCAAAAAAAAAAAAAAAAATTTGCGTACCATAGTATAAGAAAGAAGTATTTTTAACAGGTTGTTGTTGCTGTTGTAATATTGTAATTTATGTGGTGGCATTACGAATAAAAAAAGTGAATAAGAAATAAAACAAATGTTAAATTTCTTTTGTCTTTATTTGTATTGCAGTTAATAAGGGTGGTGGGTCTCACCTATTTCCAAGTTCCAAAGATTGTACATGTACGAAATTGGAGCTGCGTGTTCGTATTTTTTTCCTCTCTCAGTTCTTGTACTGAAGAAAGAATCATGTCATTATGGCCATTTTATATCGCCCAAAACCACTTAACTGTCAGCAGGACAGTGACAGCGGTCGTTGGCAAGTTCTGCAGACATGGTGTGTGTTTGGCTGGCTTTGGCGAGATGTTTATGTCGTCAGTTTAGAAGGACTTTAAATCCTTATTTGTATCTCTTGTCCATACAAGTGTAGATTATGGCACTTTTTTTTCATTTGGTTTCGTTTTTTTTCAATTCTCTTGCCTCCTGTTATACATTTGTATTAGTGTCCTGCACAAGATATCTTATAAGAACTTTTAAGACATGAGGGATTTTTCAAATGCTTTACTACAGCGAAATCTTCTAAAACAAACGTTAACAACACTGTTTGCAAGAAATTTGTTTCAGTATTGTAGGTATAAGAGTAAAGAAGAAAATACTTCGTGACAGAAGAATTTGTGATGCTTGCTTCTTTCTACGCATGAGCGCGTGTACAAACGTCATGCATGTATGTGTATATGATCTTTTATTTTTCTGCGCACATGCAAACCCACACACATGCATTAATATTAGTTGTATGTGGTTAATCACATAATAGCTTACTATCTATATCTTGTACACACACTCAAACGTACAGTATGCAAAATAACAAGCATACACAAATCAACACTACTTCTTTTGAGTGTTTGTTACAAACAAGCAGTCTTGGCGAAATCGCTTGATAACACTCATATACACGTACACCAATACATCCATCGTGGTTCGCTTATAGTACGACAGCATTTATTATTGGTTTAGTATAATACATGCGACGTGAATACATTTAAAAAACATGAAGTATTTACATTTCAAGACTGTTTACGCAGGTCTCTAATTTGTATGTATGAACATTCATACTTATTTTGCTGGGTGTGCAAAAATGTTAATCTGAACGCATAATGAGGGTATTTTATGTTTCATAGAAAATTTACTCTGTGCAATATGATACGATACGATGTTGCTGTTTCAGTAATATTTGTCCACTTTGTACATTTAGTTGTTGTGCGGTTAGTTTCTATTATAATGTGGCAAATTTATCCCTGTTGTTTTTTTTTCCTCTTTTCTTATAACTTCCATTTATCCCAGAGGAAGATGGTACATATATTTTTTTGTAAATATTCACGGTGGATTTTCACACACTCACACGAGTACAATCTGATTTAATGAGTGACCATATCATATCGTTGTATTTACTTCAACAGTGTCATAACTCAAAAAATGCAGAATAATTGTGCATTACGTATTTTATCTTATGGAAAAATTTCAGATATGTAAATCTCTGGTACTATCATTATCTTCCGAGAGAAGAATAGTTTTTCATGTCTTCATGGAGCTGTAGGTAAATTGAAACATTTTAATGTGTTTTCTGCAATATTATTATTTTTTGAGTTGAAACACTATTGAAGTAAATGACAGATACATATATGCATATGTATGTTTGTATGTATTATCCTTATGTTTGAATGCACATGTGTGTGGCTGTTTGGCAAATGATAATGTTAAAATTTGGCCATGAGTTATGATGATATGGCCATTATACTACAAATACGAAATGAAAACAATTGCTAATTTTTTATATAGCACTTTGCTGTTTTTTTTTACTTTTTTTCTAAAAAAATATTGTATTGAAATGATACATTACCGTTACTTGTGCAGCACTCTTGGAATAGGGTAAGGTTGCGTTCAGGTAATGATTTTCTCACAAACTAATCTATCCGTTTAAAATAATTTAAATATGTTTTTTTTTGCTTATACAAATCGTTACTGATATTATAAATATGAAATTAACTTTATTGGTTTGTTTGCTATGCTATAACTGCTCACCTATATTAATGAAATTTAAAATATGGACAGATCTGGGTCGAAAAGGCTATATAGCAGGTGTGGCCAGCTTTACTAACTTCGGGAGCCACATTTACGAATTAATATTTTAAAGAGCCATTTATTTATTTTTGAAAAGAATATATGTATGTATATACAGGATTAATATAATTTTAAAGTCAATCAGTTTAAATTTTAAACTTAAAGTGCCCACGAGACGTACAAAAAAATCCATCAATCACATAGTTGTGTGCGTGCAGTCGTTTCTTTTCGGCTACACATACACGTTGTCGGCACTGATTGATGAGAATAAAAAATTTTTGATATTTTTAAGTTTAAAATTTTTAAACGCACTAATAATCCCAAATTAATATGTTACTTATTAAGTAAAATATTTTTTTATTAAAAATACATTGAAATTGATTATTGAGGGGTTTAGCTGGATCCTATGCGCATTTCACTGTTGCTAATGCAGATCATCAGGGAACCTTTACCCAAAGCTTCTTAGAACAACTAGAGTTATTATATTATGAACTTTCATTTAAACAAATGAGAAGCTCAATAACAAATAACAAAGTTGAAACAAGAACTCAATAATCAACATGTTTTTTTATTTTCTTACTTTACTATTGCTACATTGGCTGACTTTTTTCAGCTTCAAGAGTATGTAAAAGAAAATAAATGTAAATAACAACAACAGCTATTTAAGAATAGAGTGTTGCCACACAAGTATTTTTATATGACGGCTGATTACTTGTACGTCTCCACATCTGATTGACGAAAAAACGTCATTTGCTTTGTGATATTTGTTGTGTAACGACATGAAATGAACCATTGTTTTTTGTAAAAAAAAACCAAACAGTCAAAAGTCTTCAAACAGTTTTATTATTATTATAAATATAATATTCTCTAATTTTATTAAGCTTAATGGGTAGTGTGAATAAAAAAATTTTACTTGTATTTATAATATATAATTTTTATTATTATTATATAATTTTTGTTATTCACACTACCCATTGTCTTGTTTTTATATTAAAAATCGTTTGTTTATGTTTCGATGTTTTTTCAGGAAAATATAATTGTTTTTTTAGAAAAGTTTGAAGAATTAGAAAAATTATTATTATAAATAATAATAATAATAATAATAATAATAATAATAATAATAATAATAATAATAATAATAATAATAATAATAATAATAATAATAATAATAATAATAATAATAATAATAATAATAATAATAATAATAATAATAATAATAATAATAATAATAATAATAATAATAATAATAATAATAATAATAATAATAATAATAATAATAATAATAATAATAATAATAATAATAATAATAATAATAATAATAATAATAATAATAATAATAATAATAATAATAATAATAATAATAATAATAATAATAATAATAATAATAATAATAATAATAATAATAATAATAATAATAATAATAATAATAATAATAATAATAATAATAATAATAATAATAATAATAATAATAATAATAATAATAATAATAATAATAATAAGATAGAAAAATTATTATTTAGCTCTGTATATTTGTTTAATGTGCTTTTTTATACAAAGATTTCATAAAGTCTTAATGCCGCTAATAACAAAAAAAATCATCATCATACATAAGTACATGCAATCGCACACAAGGAACACAAAATTAAAATGCTGATTGACGATTTTATTTGTACGTCTCCGAAAAATCATCAATTAAACGACAGTAACACATTCTTACCGATTGATGGCTTTTTTTGTACGTCTCTTGGACACTTAAGCATTAAACACATTCACCACAGCAAGCTACACGAACACACGACTTTAAATGCCGCTAGCAGCATTTGTCGCCTCGTAGGCAGCTACTTAATTATTTTGGAGACGGCAGTATCACCATCTGCACCTCATATTTAAGTATAAATACATAGTTCAGTATTGCCACCTCCAAATATTTCGCATTTATAAAAATTAAAGGCCCTATTATGAGTTGCATTCGATTTTCGATCTTCTCTGGGCATCGAGCATCGAAAATCGAATGTTAAATTCATATTATGAGCATCGAAAATTTCGCTGAGCAACGAATTTTCTATCGAACAGAATTTAGCTTTCGATGAATTATTTTAATATGCAAAATTGTTAAGAAATCTAAGTGTAGAACAATCTTTATTTTTAAGTACACAAAAGCAAATTTTAAGCTGTTTTTTGTCGTTTTTATTCATAATAACGACGTTCGTTGTCGAATGCTCGTCATAATACCAAATGAAAATTCGTTCGATCAGTACTTTCGACTACAGTCGAAGATCGAAAGTTGCTCATAATAAGGGCCTAAATTATTCTTTCGAAATGGACTTATATAACGCATAAGTATAAAAATTAATCAATTTATGCTTTTCATCAATTTTTGGATATTGTTTCTGTTAAATAATATGAAATAATTGTACAAAATCATTCATTCAACATTTTGTATTATACTGGCAACACTGAATTTTCTCATTGTAGCCAAAGAACTAGAAATTATTTATTTATTTATTTATAGTAATTACATATTCTGCAAATTTACTTTGCACAAAAATGGACAGGTGACTAAGACCATATCGCACATCCAGTTCAATAGTGTCATAACTCAAAAAAACTAGTTTTGCAGAAAACACGTTTAAAGTTTTTAATTTACATACAACTCAATTAAGGCATGTAAAAATATTCTTCTCTCAGGAAGTGATAGTACAAGCTATTTATACGAAATTTTTATGCAAGATAAAATAGGAAATGCACTATTATTCTGCATTATTAACTCAAAAAACCAATTTTTTGAGTTAGGTCACTATTGAACTGAATGTGCGATATGTCCATGATGTTGTTAACAGTATTCTTAAAAATGTTTTTTTGACAGACTGTACACGACCTATGCCTTCACATAGGAAGTAGCAACGTGGTTGTTAAGGAAATTCCACAAAAGTACCGCCAGATTATACGGTAATCCGTCGCAGATCAGTCAACCAGTGCGAGTGAGACGCAAAACTCTCGAAGGCCAATAAACAACAGTGGCCTGGTTGCATTTAAGAAATAATTGCCAACGACGCGTGATGTTGACTCGCCCAGAGCTGCCTTACGACTGAACTAGAAATTAGTTTAATTGGACTACAACGACAAAATCAGCATAGAGAGCATCCTGACGTCCTGTTGCTTTGCTGTTTTCAAAAGAATCACTCTCATATAAACATGTGTATTCTATCCTTGACATTTTGTAGTCGGTAGCCTGCTGTGGTGAATGTGTCCAATGCATTAGAGTGAGAATTATTTTTTTTTTGTAAATTAGTGAATCAGTTCATTGTGCGATATTTTAGAAAAGAGCTTTGTGCTTTCACATAGGTGAAAAAAAATTGTCATAAAAATCGCCAACATTTTATTTATCGCCAGAAAAATCGCCATGTCACTAAATCAAAAGTTTAGACGCCAAGCATGTTGAAAATAAGCCTGAGTAGAAGAGCCAATCAATACCTGGATCATGTGGCATCCTTGCATACAAAATGTCAAACTAAGCGAAAGGCGCAAAGAAGAATTAAGATCAACTAAGGGCTTGTCCCACGATGTCACCAGAAATCGTTCGATCGAATACCTATATTGAAAACAACAACAAATTTTGTAATGTTATTGTTGTTTGCAATACAAGTTGTCGATCGAACGATTTCTGGTGACGTCGTGGGACAGACCGTAAATGAATTTGAGCTTGTGATTTTCCTTTTTTTACTTAAACCGACAGCGAATATCATTAAAATAACAAAGTCGATAAATTTTCGTTATATTTATTATAGCGATACAATTATCGTAATAAAAATTACTGAATCCAGTAATTATTTAATTGATTTTAAGAAAATTAATTGTATATACAAATAATTTTTTTCTGAGTATATGGCGTACAATCCAAAACGGGCAACTATCTAATAAATTTTAATGCATTAGCAATCCATTACACACTCAGAAAAAATTGGTGGGAAAATAGTTAGGCCGATAAAATATTAGTTGAGTAAACTATATTCAACTCATCCTATCAATTTTCTATGAATCGAAAAATTCATGTTCATTAAAATAAGAACATAATTGCAATAAAGAAATGATGCTGACAATTTTCAAATTGGTTATATAAAAAAAAATATTTTCTGCCAGTTTAAAGAAGCCATGTAAAAATTCTCGGCTTTGTTTTTGTTTTCAATATAAATAGCCAGACGAGAATTTTCACATGGCTTCTATGAACTGGCAGTTTAAAAATATTCTGATTATTTTTAATCTCAAAAAATTGGAGTGATAGAAAACTTTTATATTTTGGGCTTGAGTTTAGCGGGAAACTCCAGGCATGGCCTGCAAACTTAAACGTGTACTATATATTTTTGTATTTATATAAATGCCTATTATACATTTTCTATTTTGCTTTCACAAGATAAACTTTACTTAGAATCTCGTAGTGTATTATCCAAACTCTAATACATTTGCATGTGCTTAAGGGCCAGTATGGATTATGGCAGGAGTTCTCCTTTTTTTTTTAAAGCCAGCAAAATGATAAATGCACAGGCATGTGTGACAATGGTTAATGGGCAGACAGAAGACCGGGCGACAAATCAACAGACATACTTACTTTCATGTATTCTGATTTATACTAATGAGCTGACTATTATTTACATTCATGTCTCAGCAAAATCAAAAAGAATAAAAAACAAATTTCAAATAATATTGTCCTTTTATTAAAGTATATATAAGCAAAACACACACACACACACACACACACAAATAAAACGTATAAAATGATCAATTAGCATTTTTTGAGCTTAACAAAATGCTAAATAAAACAAAAACTTTTTTAATAGAACACAACAGAATTTCTCTAAATTTTTTAATAAAAGCAATCATTGTTTTTTACTCACACCCCAGCGGGGAAAACTAACTTCTTTATGCGGTGACAACAAGAGTCTCATTTTATTAACTAACTAAATGAATGAATGAAGGCATAGCTGTGGCTTAAATTAAAACAAATACATACATACCAATACAAAGGAATAAAGAATCTGTGACAGTTTATTTGTTAGTTATTGAAGTCATTTTAGAAAGAAAGAATACCTTTCACTTTTTCTTCTCTCATTGCTTTCATTTTATATTAATATAATACATACAATAAATATATTTCATTTCAATTCAGTAGAATTCATTTCCATACCACTTCATTTGCATTATTACTTTTTCCTTTATTTTTTCACTTTTTTGCTCATCTCAAGTACGGTCCGGTCCTTTCTAACGAACAATCAAAGCAATTTACACTGCTCCAAATACATAAACTGTCTTACAAAAATCAGAAGCACACAATCACACAATCGCACAATTGAAATTCCTTGCAACCCCCCCCCTCCCCCCTCCCCTCGCCCCATCCACTAAACTAAATTAATATGGCATTTGTGGTCTGTTCAAAATGAGAAAATAAAAAAAATAATAAAAATATTTTAAACTAAAAATGAATCTTAACGCTTCGCAAAAAAGTCTCTTCATTTGCTGTGCTCGCACAATTTTCGCAGGACTGGGTGGGTGTGTGGGTGAGTAGGTAAATTACACGACCGTTGCTGGTGTGAAAAAGTTTGGATTTGTCTGCTTTAGCGGAGACATTTATTGTAACAGATTTCAATAGGAATTTTAAAATATTTTATAGAAACACACACACACACACACACACACACACACACACACACACACACACACACACACACACACACACACAAATACATAATATCGTACTTTGGTTACAAATTTTTATATTATTTTATTTTTTATTACATTTCACAATTTTGTTCCGGACAGGAAAATGGACAATTTGTGTTTGTGGCAATTGATTGGCAAATATTGTCTGTATTTATCCAGAGTTATAGTCGTACCAGCGTATGGAGGAGTATCTGAACTTCGATGACTTTGTTTGATACTCGTAGCAAGAAAATGAAGTAGAACAAAGTGGTGATAAAGAATTTTGATTAATATTTATTTATTTCACTTTATTATGGTAAGTAAATATATGCCCCTTTTTATACCTTTTTTTAATTTTGCAAATAAATAATTTAAATATTCATTGGAAGTCATGCAAATTAATCGAAGGGGTTATAAAGTCTATAAGTTGAATAAAAAGGTGGGATGGTCGCTTTACCCCTCAATAATCAATTTCAATGTATTTTCAAGAAATAATTAATATTTCACTAAAAAGAAAATCCATTATTTGACATATTGTCAGAAGTGTACATAAAATAATTGAAATTTATTTGCCGGTAGTTTAGCATGTCTAAATACGCATTTCATTGGCGCTTGAACCAAATCATCAGTGGTTAAAGTCTACTGATGATTTGGTTCAAGCGCCAATGAAATGCGTATTTAGACATGCTAAACTACCGGCAAATAAATTTCAATTATTTCACTAAAAAAGTAAAGTATTAATTTGGCAATAAAAGCGACAAAACTGTTAAAAGGAACTTTTTTGATTTTGTACAAGTTCTCAGCAGTAATAAAACAAAATTTCTTAGCATTTCTTAATCATCATAATGGCTTTGACTTTCAGGCAACTAAACATTTATTTAAAGCTTTTAAAAAATGGCATTAAAAATTAAAAATATGCAATTAGATATACATATATGCCAAATTAATAAAAATTTTCACGATTCGAATAGATAATTAGCCAATACCATTTTATCTATTGCAAAAAAAAACATGCACTTGCATGAAAGTCCGAGCCCTACTCATCAGCGTTCTCATAGTCCTTTCCGTATGCTTCCAGTATTGAGCACTTGTGGATGCCAACTTTGGGCATCAGTTCAGTTCAGTAATTTCAATTCTTTTTATTGAATGAAATATTTTTATTAATTAATGTGAGTTTCCAACGTACTGTTTGTTGTTAGTTCGTACCGGCGTTGTTAAAAAATGTGTTAAGGCTGGGGCACAATGAATCCGTCATACGTTAAACTTCGCCTTTTTCAACTGACAGCTAAATTGAAATACATGGTTTCTTATGAGGGCTGTTAAGACCGGGGCACAATGAATCCTTCATACGTTATACTTCGCCTTTTTCAACTGACATTATCGCAACGACGGAGAAGGTTGCCACAATGAGTACTTTATTGACGGAAGCATTTGAACAGCTTCAATAGGTTGATTCTCCATTTTATTTATTAAATTCAAATTTTTTTATTTATTTCGTTTATTTTTTTGTTTAGTTTTATTTTTACTGCCACAAAACACAAAAACCTAATTCAGAACGTACCAAAAAAAACCAATCAATATCTGTCAAACTACTCAACGTATGGAAAAAGTTGAAAGTTTACCAGTTTTTGTACTTTGCGTTGACGAATGTTTTTTTCCCTCAACCAACCTGCATATACATATGTATGTATGTGCAACGTGTCATTTACCGTTTTAAATGCATCTCTTCATGATCAGTGTTGCCAGATAATAATAATGAGAGAATGCTAAATCGGCTAAAAAATCCTGCTAAAATGTTATACAGACAGAAGACAAGTATAATTCTAGATTTCAATTTTAAAAAAATTATGGAAATAGGTTTGAATTTAATGTTAACACAAACTTATAAGTATTTATTGGTATTTTTATACCATATACACATTGTCGTAGCTAGACATTTTTTCTGGGGGGGGGGGAGGGGCAAACACAATTTTTTTTAATTAGTGTTTTTTTATGGGAATTGTTAAAATTTAAGCTTAAAATTTTTTAAACGCACTAATAATCCCAAATTAATATTTAACTTATTAAGATAAATATATATTTTTTATTAAAAATACATTGAAATTGGAAATTAAAAAAATATATTTTACTTAATAAGTAAAATATTGGTTTGGGATTATTAGTGCGTTTAAAAAATTTTATACAGATTTTTTTATTTAACATTTTTTTATTTAAGTTAAAGCATAAATTAACAGTCCAGTTTCAATTACAAAAATTAAGTTATAATTAAAACTAAAAAAACAAAACATTCAAAACAAAAACAATATATAGACAAAAAGTAAAGTATGTATTAGAAAAAAACTAAATAATAATAATAATAATCTAATAATAATAAACTAAATAATAATAAAATTAATATTCGTTTCCAACAAGTTTATATGTTCATATGGAAAAATTATTTATGTATATACTATATTTGAATACAATATTTTGAAAAGATACAAGCAAGAAATGATTTCATTCATCATTCATGATTTCATTTCTTAATAATTTATTATTTAATTTAAAAAAGATTTATCTGTTGGTGCATAAATAAAAATAGAAAATTGCCATTTATTATTTAGTTACCCTTCCAATATTGAAGTTCTGAATCAATACTATATTGTTGCGATGAATGAACATGCATACATAAATAAGTACAAACATATGTATGCAAGTATGTATGTATACGTGTTCAATTGAAAAAAAATTCATCACAAAAATTTATTGCAATAGTGTAAAAAATAGCGCTTTTACAAGCAGTTGCACAAAAAAGTTACATTTAGAATATTACACTTTCTATTATGTTTTACCTTCTCCTGTAAAGTTACAATTATTTGCGTTAGGGCCTTTCCATTTGAGACCAACGATATATTGACCTGTGTAAGTTGATATCCTCTCAAAAATTTCGGTCATCAAAAGTACTGATACTAAAATTTGGACCTAGGAATATTGTTCACAAGTTTTCCACTAGTCTAACAAAGTTGTATATGAAAATGAATTGTTTTGTTTTGTTTTCTAATAAAAATAAAACATATGTATACATGTTTAAAGAGGAAATTTTGATTTGTTCGATTTTCTGACGATTTTTCGGACATAAAATGACGATTATTTTATATTTGATCGGGATTTCGGCGATTTTTCCATCACTTTATCTGGCAGCCCTGGATTGAACCATAAATATGCATACATACATACATACATGTGTGTGTACGAGTATATATAGTATATGAATATATAGAAGGTATTTGCAGATCATAATTTTTCGCTATTTTTTTAATTTTACTCTAAATAAAAATTGGTGGCTATTTTTACAAACAATTTGGCAGTAGAAAATCTTAAGAACACCTTAAAACAACTTGTCTTGCTACTAACTACGTACACTAATACAATTTTATTAAGAATTTGTTGAAAGCTACATACACACATACAGATCTACACACATGCATTATAAATTCACATGGAGTTTAGTATTTGTGATGTTTTGAAGTGCTGTAAACTTATAGTTTTTTTGGTATTTGTTATCTAATAAAAGTATGCATATTTAGCGATTATTCGAAAAGTTTGTATAAAACTTACTGGTGATTTTCATGAGTAATTTTAAAATAAATAAAAAATAGAATTTTTTAATATTACAGACAAAAGAATATGTTTTAAAAAGAATTTGTAATAAATCCTGGGGGGGGCAAAATCAAGTCTTGGGGGCATTGCCCCCCCCCAGAAAGGCCTAACTACGCCTATGCATATACATATATATGTACGAGTATTTACATATGTACATATGCATGTATTTGTTATTATACATAGATAAGAATGTTTATGTATTTTCAAACATTAATTATAAACATATCGTTACCTGAATATAGAGGGGTACTAATTTATTTATTTTTTTTTTTTTAATAAAGACAAAAAACTCGATTTCAAAAATAATGAGTTAGTTATTAGGGTAAAAAGTGTAGTACATACATTTATAGGTATGTATGTATTATATTATAATGGACTTATTTATAAAACTTAAAAAGGCTTTATTTTATTTATTTATTTTGTATGAAAATTTGTTTTAAAAATCTGTAAGTATATAAGTAAGTATATAGCAAACATACATATAACATCACAGCAAAAAAGTTTGCCTACTAGAATGCAAAAAAGTGTATGTACTCTCCAGTCGTGAGTACTTACAATTTGACTGAATAAGCCATTATTTTTGTATGAGAAGTTCAAAAAGTATGCGGTACCCTATACTTTTTGCCTACAAATATCCAAAAGTTAATAGATTACTGATTGCCTAAAAGTATTCAAAATATAATGGGTTATTTTATGCTCACAAAAATGCAAAATTTAATAAAATAGCCAAAAATTATAAACAAATAGAATTTTGTAACATAATTATAAAATTTGAACCTTTTTCGGGATTGTTAAAAATCATAATTTTACATTCATTACAAGACAATGATTATTATACACATAAAATAATTAAATAAATAAGTACCACTCATTACTTTGTAAGCCATTAAAAGAGTACTACCCATTACAAAATCTTTAAATTTTTTTGCTGGGATATAATGAAAATTACTATTTTTCTTATTCAGTAAAATATTTTTTTATTAAAAATATATTGAAATTAATTATTGAGAGGTTTAGCTGGATCTTGTGCGCATTTCACTGTTGCTTATGCAGATCATCAGGGAACCTTTACACAAAAACTTCTTAGAACAACTAGAGTTATTATTTTAAACTTTCATTTAAAAGAGAGTATAATAAGCAACAAAAAATTTTAGAATATAAAAAACTCTTGAGTAGAGATCTTTCTGAAATATTTTTAATTAATAAAGGAAAGAAAAAATTATTTTATCGAAGCTATTGAATGTCGGAATTAAAGAAAATTTTTGCCAATTTGTTGGACTTTCTTTGTTAACTGGAATATGTTTTGGGATCGCCCTCGTATATATTTATGTGTATATATATGTATGTATGCCTCATTTGCTTCTAAAGGCCGTGAGACACTATCATACAAAGTCGTGCGATCTACGAAAAAGTACAACGCTGGTATGATGGAGTTTATGAAAATTTTCAAAAGACAATAACAATTCATCACACCAGGGTTGTATATTTTTGTAGATCGCACGACTTTATATGATAGTGTATCACGGCCTTAATTGGCATTAAATTTTGAATTCTATAAGTACAGAATCCAAAAATCGGCCTGTATTTGCTGCAATATTTATTTTAATTTGAAGCTAAAGTTCTATAAACATAAAAACAATTGTAATTATTTTTAAGAATTCTTTTGATATTAACAAAAAACTTTGCAATATAAAACTTAAATCATCTACATATTTAATATTATTTTAAACACTTTTTGTCCTAACAACTCCAATAAGTTAAAATTTTTATTATTATTATTGTTCCAGCTATAAAAGAAAACTGGCATGAGCAAAATAATCAATGAACAGATTATTTTTTATTGTCAAGACAATTCTATGTAAATTTCTCCTAAACAAAAAAAAAAAAAAAAAATATGCAAAACAACTAAGAACACACTTTTATTACAAACACAATTCACACACTCATTCAATTTCCACATCATTCGATTGGATATTGTAACGTTTTTATTTGTTTACTGCTGTCATGTATCATCATTTCGATTCACAATTCCCTAGATTCATATTAAAAGTCTGACATACAATTGGGTCGACAAGCCAACAACAATAAACAAATTGTAAGAGCGGGAGTAACAGAAAGAAGGAAGCAAATAAATGTAAACGACAGGCGACAAGATACTTCTTGAAGTCTTGAAGAAGCCGTATAATAACGTCGGCAGTTGCGGTTGTATTCAAAAATACCGTTAACATTGTCTTTATTTTTATAACTGCCCATTCCAATTGCCTTCCATTCGAATAACTGAGATTATCACATGATGACTTTGTTGTAAAAATATCACACGTTTTCTTTCATAAAAAGAATGTTTGTGTATGTAAATTTGTCATCAAAATGGCAATATTTAGATTTTGTTTTTGTTTTTAATGCAAAATACTAGTATGAATGTATGTACGCGGATAGCTACATACATATATATTTATACGAATTAATACGAGTATGTTTTTGTGAAAGTATATTTTTGTCTCTTCTTCGCTGCGAACGGAGTAAAATAATAATAAAAATTCTATAAACACCCATAGAAGCCTGAATTGAAATTTTATTTATTTTATCGTGTTCGTGTTATGATTATTATATCTGCTTTCATTGTTAAAGGGAAAATAAGAAAAGCTCTTAACTTAAAATAATAATCAATCTAGAAATATGTCTGAATATAAAAAGAATTACTTACAGAGAAAAATGACAAGACATAAACGAGATATAGGCAAGATAAAGAGTTGACATAGAGTAGACATAGAAAAGATAAAAACAAGACAAAGACAAGACATAAACAATGAAAAGACAAGACATGGATGAGTTATAGACAAGACTTAGACAAGACATACACAAGACATAGACAAGGCATATACAAGACATAGAGAAGACATAGACAAAACATAGACAAGACATAGACAAGACATAAACAAAAAATATGCAAGGCATAGACAAGACATAGACAAGAAATAGACAAGACACTGGCAAACACACAGGTGAGACATGCCAGTTTTATGATCGCAAATAGTCGACTTTGTTAAAAAAAATTAAGTTCGAAAATTATGTCCTTTAAGCTTTTTTTGAGCGGTTGTGGCGAGATACCGCGCAAATCGGTTCAGTTTCATGTAAAAAAAAAATACGAAAAAATTTTATACCGACAAGTTGCGTTTTAGGGGGTGCGTCCGGACATCAAAGTTGGCTTCATCTGAAAAGATGATTTTTTTTGTCAAAATCGGCATCATATGTAAGTCGATCGCAGGCCCACTTAGCGAAGCGAAAACGCATTGGATGGTCAGTTGGCTCGTTCAGCGAAAGGATAAAACTAATTATCTGTCAAATCAGACATGACCTAAGTGTTACCATTCACGAAATAAGCACTAGTTGAAAAAAAACGTTAGATGGCGGACCCTTTATATATATATATATATATATATATATGTATATATATCGTTGGTCGCAAGTAGAAGGGCCATAACAAGTAATTGCAACTTTACAGGAGAAGGTATAATAGAAACTGTAATATTCACAATGTAACTTTTTTTGTCCAACTGCTTGTAAAAGCGTTATTTTTTACACTATTGCATTAAATTTTTGTGACGAGGTGTATTTGTGTGAAATGTATTGGAATCACTGAAAAACTTAATTTCGTAAAAAATATGAAATGTGGCGTTTCTACTTGATACCATCGGTATATAAATTGCTAAATACATAAGAACATAATATTCCCTTGTTTCTAAAAAATCATCATCACTTGATGCATACGCGCTCATTTTTGCTTTTTTATTTTATTCATCATACAAATATTTGTTGATAATTAGAACGAACGCTTTTGCCTACTTATTTTATTTTTCATCAAAATAATCATGAATGGGAAAAAGGAGCAAACACCCGAATTGATTGGTATGATGCGACACATGTTTAAAATCGTAGAGCCAACAACAACCGTATGATTGGAATGATTAAAAAGCAGCAACGATTATGTATGTTGGAACAAGTTTGATTGTATGAACACAAACGCATGCTCTTAGGATATTGATTACGTATGAATATTTTTTCAATCAGATTTTGTCGTTCTCTGATATGTACATAGTTATAGTAAATTTCATTTTATTAAATTAATAAATCATTGTTTATTTTTATCTCTTGTCCGCACACTTCTTAAACCTTTTATTGTTTTTTATACATTGAGTTTAAAAACTATAAAATATTTTTAACTAAGATATGAAGTTACTATTTATTTTATTTACTTCATATTTTTTTATTATAAGCTTTATAACACATGCGGGCATGCATGTGTGTGCTTATGTATATGACATGTTGGTCTGATATTGATAGCCACATAAGCTTAAGTAACAACAATAACTTTTTTCTAACGACTTAAGGACGGACATGCTGTTATGAAAATTTATTTAAATAGAATTAAATGTTTGTATGGATTTTAACACAAAACATGGTCAAAATTGAAAATACTAAATCATATTTGCTGTTTCACTTTTGTTTGGTAACTGCACAGGAGGGGCTTGTGTGGTTGCGAGAGTTTGTAGTACATTTTATTTTACTTGCTTCGGTTATACTCGTATGAACAAATAAAGTTGTCACTGCCACTACAATTGAGCTGCTTTAAGTACAAAAAAAGCAAAAAAGTTACAAAATTTTACTTTTTTTTTAAATAATTAAAGTAAATTTAAATACCTTAAATTTATTTTTTATTTACATACACAAAGAAAACAGATTCTTTGTGACAACCGAATTTGTTGCCAATTGAATTTTGGCGGTTGCAGCAACTATCATAGAATTCTGCTATAGCGGCTGAAATTTTCTTGTGGTACCACTATATTTTAATTATAACCCTCAACCCAATAGTTGCAGCAACAGAAAAAATTGGTTAACAGTGTGGAATTTGAAATAAATGTTATTCTTGCTACCGAAAATTTGGTTAATATAATTAAAACAATATCATAATTGGTACCTGTAAAAGAAATAAAAATAAACAATAAACGCAAATAAAAATACACAATTTAAGAAATTTATTATTTGACATATTGTCATAAGTTTATTTTAATTGAAATTTATTTCCTAATGGTGAAGCATGTCTATATACATTTCTTCAACCACACATTTTCAAAAGCCACAAACCTGTTATCTTATGCACAGACTTTCAAAAACCATTTGAGAATTCACAAATCATAACATCTTTGAAAGTCACAAAAGTTAATTTTTTAATTTGCTGCTATAAACTATGATAATAAACTCAACCTCTAGTTAGTTGCAGCAACTGATTGGAAGTTTTTATTTTAATTTTAATATAGAACGACAATTTTTTAGTTGCTAATACCAAAAGTTGGTAGTAAAATCTAATTCGTAATATTTTATTCGGTTGGGTTAACCAATCAGTTTATTAGTCATGACAAAAGCATACGCTCGGTTGATGCAATCAATTTAAGTATTGTCACAATCATATATTTGTTACAATTATGCCCTTATGGCAATGAACATGAATTGTTTTTTGGATTAACAAAAAATTGATAGCGTGAACTGAAATATAGTTAATGCAAATGATATTTTATTGGAATAACCGTTTGGCAACCAATCTTTTTTCTGGGTGTACTTTTTCCACTGTATTGTAGAGTGAAGAGGCTTAATTTCTTGATCCCACTTGATGCTCAGCCAGTGTTGCCAGAATTTCTAAAGATAAAATCTGCAAAATGTAACAATTTTTTACGAAAAAAATCTTCAAAATCTGCATTTCATTTTTAACATCTTCAAAAAATCTTCAAAGCTATTTTTAAAACAACTTTTTTTTTATTTTATTCAAAAAATTTATATAAATATGGATCAAGGCGAATTCAGTATCAGGTGAACTTATTACTACAACAATTTTACAGCACGAAAAACAACATGTAGTTTGCTGTTCTACAAAACCAATCTGTCCGAAGATTTCTGAGTAAATTTTGACAGTTTGGTTCAAATTGCTCAATTTGGCATCAACACCTGATAATCAGGTGTTATTTTCTTAAAATAAGTTTCAAGCTCATTTGATTTTTTTATGAATAAAACCCTTTAATTTATGAAGAATGTGCATTTCGCTTCTGCTTAAGAAACTCGTCAGTAGACTTCAACCAAAAAATTTTTGAAATAAGATAAAAACTACATATGTTTATAGAACGACTATCAATATGTTATTAAGAATTACGTGCACAAACATAATAGGTAATATTTATAAAAATTATTTTGGTTTACAAGACGTTTAACAAACAAATATCCATGCAAAGTTTGTTTTTAAAACTTTGTTTTTGTGAACGAAAACTATTTATATGAATACGGCAGAATAAGCTTACAAGCTTCAAGCAAAAATCTTTACAAGCTAACATCTTTGATTTTGAGTCCATTATTGTTTTTTCATTACCTTTTTACAATTAGCTGCCACATTGGTTGAAGTCTACTGATAAGTTTGGCGGCTTTTCCAGACGCGACTGCAAAATCTTTAGTTTGTTGAAAAAAAAATATAGAATAAGATCTATTTTCTCTTCTCTCCTACAGACTCAAGACTTTGCAAAGTAAGCTTTGCGAGTAGAAAACCCTCTTTCCTTAGGAGAAACAAAATGCATATAACCAACAAACAAATAAAAATTATTCATAGTTATGTGCAAATAATATAAAATGAATGAGAAAATAAATCAGATATGTAAAAAAGTCATTTAATTTGTTGCATAAATATCCAAAGGATTCGAATGTTGTTTTATTCAAGTTTACTTGACCGAAAAATCTTTCGAAATTTTCATTAAAATCAATGTGGTAAAAACGTTACATTTTGAATAAACTTAGGGCCACAAAATCGTAACCAGAATGAGGTCGTCTTATATCAGATATTCGTTTCCAGAAGCTTGCCAAAGTTACAAAAAGTAGTAGCAGTATTAGGAAAAATGTAAAAAATGTACTAAAATTGGAGTTGAAAAATCTGCATTTTTAGGCCAAAAATCTTCAAATCTGCATTTCGTCTTATTGGAAGGCAAAAATCTGCAAAATCCAGATAAATCTGCACTTCTGGCAACCGTGTGCTCAGCTTTTACTTTAGTTCTCTCACACTTAACGGTATATGAGTATGTAGAATTGTTGTTGTTGTTGTTGTTGTTGTTGTTGTCTTAGTTGTGAATTTGCCTGTGCATACACAGACACATAAATCAAATAATAAGTACTCTTTATTATTATTGCTACGAGTACTATGATTATGATTATTATTTGCACTTTCTTTGGTTATTTCTTCCTATTTTTTTTTTCTTCTTTCGGTAAAAAGTTTTTAAGCAAAAATGCTTTATTGAATAAGAAGAACACTGCCTGCCAAAAAAAGGTCTCTCTCATTCGTATGTTTTCATATAAAATCTCCTTGCAGTGTGAGTGGGTGCGTATACGTTACGTTCGTTACCAATGAAGGAAGTTGGGAAAAAAGTACGCATACGTTCAGCACAACTCAAACCAGGGAATTTGTAAAGTTTTTGCTCTCTCTCTTTTTGGGAGGGGAGAGGAGAGAGTATTGAATGAAAAATACATGAACTAAACAATATAATTTGCATAAAATTGACGTTAAAGGTTACATTATGAAATACTAACATTTACTTAATCCCCAACTCTAAAATAGTGAAAAGAAAAAAGAAGAAAATACATAAAAATATTTTATGTAATAAATTGTATGCTGTTCCGTATGCATCTTTTTATGTGTATGTACATATAATTGTCTGTCTGTCCGACCCGTTTGTATTCCATTATTGTAACTGCTTTTAACATAAATAAATATTTATTTATTTTAGAAGAAAAACCAAATTGAAATTTTCGTTTTTTTTGCTCTCCCGCTTCGGGTTGGGGTGCTTGTGATGTTCGTGCATGTTGAAACATGAAATCAGTTTATATAAATGAAGAAATAATAAAAAAAAAATTTTTTTAAAATACACATGAAACAGATTCTGCAAAAATAATCATACATGTTTTCCTTTTACAATTATTTCTCACAAAATAAGTAAATTATAATTTCGTTAATTGCCTTTGCTATGCTGCCACAGTTATATGTATATTTATGTAAATAATTCTTTTCTTTTTTATTTATTTTTTGTAATTGAACATTCTATTTGTGTATGTATGTAGACTAAAATGTCTGCTCTTTATTATTTTTAAATTGTCTTGGCTAAACAAATAATTTGGCAAAAGTTTCAACTTGAAAAACCATTAAAACAATTTAAAATGTATTGTTTTCGTAATGCTCGCTTACACGTAAAATACTACAAAACTTTTGCCATTCAAGAAAATGATTGTAAATCGTTGATTTTACTTGAGATTTCTTTTTAGAAACGATTCCCTAAGGGTTCCGCCACACGAAGAAGTAACCAACAACCAAAACCACCACCACCACCACCTCCACCACCAACAACACAAGGCAATTTTAAGACAATTTGATTGTTGGCTAAACATTAATGAAAGAAAAAAATCTAAAAAAAAATAAAATTATCAGTTAAAAACGAAAACGTTTATTGCCGTGGTTAAAGTCAGTTATGCATTCCTGTATACAACGAAAATTGTTAGTGCTTTTCGAAAGTGATTATTTAAATGGCAAAAAAGTGTAAGAACAACATAGAATGATGGCATGACGTGTTAGAAATGGGAGTACTTATGAATACAAACAGGCGATAGCAAGTTAATTTTCACCAGTTTTTCCTACACAGTCTCTTAACATTTAATACTACTGACAAAATAGCTTAACAACCTTGTAAGTAACTCAGAGTATCGCAGAGGGGTGTTTCCTCAAGCTTGCTTTTGGGTTGTTTCATAGCTTCAACAAAAATTATACGAGGCTACAGTGGAAAATTGTAAAGTAAAGTTGTTCTATAAAGGCTAGTTAAAGTTTGTTTAAATGAATTTGCTCTTTATGTTAAGAATAATTTTAATTTATTTATTACTTTCTTAGAACTAAAGTATAAGCATATAGTGTAGGCAGAGAGAGAGAGAGATATAGAGAGAGAGTGAGACAAATGTTTTCAACTTTTACAAAACTTGCATATATGTTCAATGATGACGTCAAGCTGAATACAGTTAGCATGCATTTCATAAATTTGAAATTTTAGCAACTTCTGAATTCGTTGCCTCTGCAACTCACACATCAATATTAGAAAGCACTTCCGCTATAGCTAGAAAGCTAAAATTTGATTCCCACGTAGGTTTAGGTGAGTAATTATAATAATATTAAAAGAAATTCATAGTTAATAAAATTTTTTCTTTTTCTGAATTATAATTGACGCTTTCTGAAAAGCAAAAGGTGTTGTAATAATTTATAAGATTTTTTTAGTCCCTCACATTTTTTTTCTCTTTTGACGCTCTCTCCTTAATGAAAACTTTCCAGTAACAATTGTTACAAATTTGTAAATGAACAAGCCGAATAATTTAGGCAGATTTTTTTTTATTTGAAAAAGCTTTTTCGTTTCTAAACGTCTCAAATTTGTATGAAAAATAGTGAAAATTTGTTTCGAAAAAATATTTTTTCCATACAAATTTCAAAACCAAAAAATAGTTTGTATTTACAAAATTTGACCTTTAATCTTCCTTCAGTTGTTATTTTATGGAGTTACTCATTTTCTATTCTATTTAATATAAAAGAGTAACCAAAAATCACCTAGTTGATTTTCTATAGAGTTGATCAGCATTTGATGTTTGGAAGAACAGCGATTACCTTAAGCTCCACCTTCGTAGATTTCCTAGCTACGGGGTGTTTTTGTTCTGACAAAAAAATATTTTCCTTCTTGAGCTAATTAAAGAAAATGTTTTCGTTTTTACTTTAGTTGTAAATATTATAAAAAAAAAGAACTTTAAATTGTTTTTGTTGTTGTTGTTGTTGTTGTTGTTGTTGTTATTCTGATAAATACCGTAAAACAAAGAAAGCAAAAGAAACTTTTCTTCAAACAAACACTTTGCCTAAGATTTTATTTTATTTATTTTTTATTTATTTTTTAGTTGTTTTTGTTTATTATGGCCCGTGGTTATATTTGCCAAAGACCACATTTAAAGGCCATCAGCATAATAATTTTATGATTTTAACCATGATTTTTAAGTGTGAAATTTTTTGGTACACTACATGCAGCTTTATTATGATTTATATTAAATTCTTTTGAGATACTTTCCCTCACCCACGCACACACACACAAACTCTGCAACTACGGCAAAAGTAAAATAATAACAATAATAATTTCAGCTTTTTTTTATAGTATACTTTAAAGGGCTGAGATTATTTTATGCGAAAAAAGGATTTAAACTGTTAAAATTATTATTACGAAAGTAGTTTTTCTGGCGCCTTAATTTCTTAATACAATAACAACAACTTTTATTAAAAAACATTTAACTTTTTTTATGAGTTTTTCAATTTCTGTTTCGTTAGTGGAAGGCAACACAACAGCGAATGTTAAGCTTGTTGCCCGCATTTGTACGATTCGTTAAACAAAGGACATGTTAACATTGTTTTCACAAAAACAAAAAAAAAATGTTGTTCGTTTTTTTTCCTCCTGCAATTCATACCCTTAAACAAATCTCAAATACACATTCGCATTTATTCGCCAAATTTACTTGAATTTTGTACATTTGAATGATTTTTATATGAAGTTGCATCCACATAAACAGCACCGACCAAGTACATCCGAGTTGTTTGCATTCTTTTTTTGATGTTTATTTTATAAGATTTTTTTTTTGTTCACTATAGGTTTTATCTATGTATATGGAATGGACAAATGCTGCACAGTGGTATAGAAAAAAAGATAAAATTAAATTAAATGCTATTAATCAAGCAATAATTTCTTCCAAACACTTGCCGTGAACAATGGGGAAGGAAGCTGCAAGGAGCTGCTATGAGTATTTTATTTACATATGTATATCGTTACTTAAAAATATATCGAGAATTTCACAGTAAAACCAAAAACATTGCTTAATCTCAACATAATGATAGTTCAGACTTTTTGCTATTATCTACTAATTGATTAACTTGCATTTTGTGTTCCGTCATTTTTTCATTTTCATTGTGGTTGTGCATCATGCGAAAATACGATGGAATTTATAGAAAAATCAGATTTTGTAAGTTAACGATATGATTTTGTAGGTATTTATAAAGATTTGCGCTTGAGCGGTTAATCAATAAATGGATCCTGTAAAAAAGTACTTGCATGCATTTTATTAAATTTTTTCCAAAACATTAAGCTTACTTGAGTAAATATATATACTTAATAGTAGAAAACCGAAAAACTTTGCTCAAGCAAATAAAATAAGCAAATTAACTAACCTGCCTATAATTAGTAAAGAACAAACGACAATGGCAAGACTGTTGTAAATTTAGAATTAGTAAAGTTGAGCTTTCATTACAAAAAAAAAGCTTTCAGCAAATTATAATACGATGAATCAAAACAATTCACATATTCTATTTGCACTGAACACTGCGTATTTATATAATTGGGTGGGTCGATTTTGCAATCGATATTCTGTCATCGATTTTTCGATAGCTTTTGGCATGAGGAAAAAAAGTTCCACTACGACATATCAAAAAAATAATTTTCGAGGCGGCAGAATTTAAATTTTTTAATTTTTTTAAGGATAGACGGTCAGTGAAGCGAAAACAATAGGGTTCCCTTTCACCTTTGGTGTACGGAACTCTAAAAAGAAAATAAATAACAAAAGCCCTTAATCATAGTATATAAAGCAGAAATTTACATCAATTTACAAAAAACACAGTGGAGCAAAACACAAAGAAAGCTGATGATGAAGGTATAGTGGCCTTCGAAAACAGCTAGTTGTTCCGTTCTACTACGTGTTTGTCAGAATATTTACAATTATTTTTGGTGTTATTTGTTCATTAACAATTATCACGTGTAATTTGGCTTAGAAAGCGATACAAGCTTTAGCCTGATCAAATCATATATACATATATAGAAGAAAATTAAATTCGAACAATAATAATGAAATTAACTTGAATTCATAATATTTCTTGGAATGAAACTTCTCTGTTGTCTTTTTCCATATTATGAGCTACTTTTTCCCAAAACCTTAACATAAATAAAGCAATCAGCAGCATCAGGCGTTATTGCTAGTCTAGACGGAAGGTAAAATCGCCCACTGCCCTCCCTTACAAGCAACACTTCCTGGGGCATTTTGGAACCCCGTATTTCCTTTATGAAGTGCTAGCTCAAGTTTCCTCTACACTTTATAACTATGGCATCTATTCAGAAAAATATATTTTATTATAATATTTAATAACTAATTAAAATCTTAGCTGCCGTCAACTTTTTCGCTTTTCTTTTTCCCTCGGATAGGAGTTCTTAACTGAAAAAAGCACCTAAGAGCTGCTGATGCAGTTTTAATCCACTGTTCTCTTATTAAAATTTTTCTTTCATTTAATTTTTACTATTTTTTTTCTTCTTTGAGAACCCAAAACAAAAGTGATGGAAAATGTAAAATTGTGGGTAAATATTGAATTTGCAACATACTCGTCATATGTACTTGTCAAACAAAAAAGGACATGTTTACTTAGATTTTTTCCATAATACTTCATGTTGTTGTTGCTGATTTTTTTCCAACAAAATATTTTTGCTACTATTTCGTTACAAAAAAAGAAACAAGGAAAGATATAAATATTTTCAACATTGGCTATTTATGCACCATATGTCGTTGAAATATGTAAACGTTAAACAAAATAACCAAATAAAACTAAAGAAAAAAAATATCATAATAATACAATATTATTCGTTCGTACCTTTTAAAGGATTTAAGAGACTTTTTTGTATTGCAATGATTTATATGAAGTAGAAAAAAATTAATTTTTAAGAAAAATTGCAGACACACGGGCACACACACACACACACACACATACTTGCAATATTTAGTGGATTATGTATGGGAGAATATGCGAGTGTGTGTGTGTGTGTGTGTGCATATAAATGTTAAGATCCCTTTTATTAACCTCATATTTTATAAACAATTTAACTGCTCGTATGTGTGTGTGTATGTGTATGCATGTGTGTTCCTTATGATGGTCTTTATCCTTTGAAACAATTTGTTGGCCATAAACATTAAAGTTTCTGCTGCTGCTTCTGTTTCTTTTACAACCAATCATTGAAAGCTTGTTTCCCCCCTTCCTTTAATATTTAGAGGGACATACATAGCTTGTCTTTGTTTTTTATCAAATAACCATATTTAAAGCGATAAAAGGTCTTAACTTTTTGTATTTTTCTTAACAAAAAGAAAAAACACACACACATAAAACAACTTATTGAATGTCTTAAGGATTCGATTTATTTTTATGACAATAAGAGTTCCAAGTTTCGTTTGTAAATATATTTAAAGGCACAAACAGACAGACAATAATTTTTTGGTGCAGAGCCTTAAAGTTTGAATTGTTATTGCCTCCAATTACAAGTGACACATTTCAATTTATACTACTCGTACCAAGCTTTTGAAAAACCCATCACATCTTCTTTAAACTTTAAACCAAAATGTCATAGACACAATGGAAATATGACAAAAAAACAATTATGATTCGATTAGGCTGGCAGTAGTCCCTAGCGCTCTGTGAGCCAATATATTATTATTTATTTTACTCAATAAATTTTTTCTTTGATTCTTTAAATTTCTTTATTCAATGAAAATATAATTATTTTCATTTTTTTTATTTATCAAATATGCAAAAATCGTCATCACAGAAAATTCAATATTTTTTTTAATTGAATCGGTGACTATTGTATTCAAATATCAAAATCATTTTCTTCTGTGCAAAGTTAATTGTAAATATTCTAGCGAACACAAGCAGAACAGAACAACATGGTATTTTCGAAGGCAAATGGAAAGAATAAACAGCAATGGCAAAACTGTTTTAATTTACAGATGATAAAATTGAGCTTTAATTACAAAAAAAGCCTTCAGAATATTATAATACGATAAATCAAACAACTCACATGTTTAATTTGCACTGAAAACTATTCCCTATATCCATAACAAATATAAAATGAATTTAAAATCCATTTTAGGAAAATTTTGTATGAAAATTTTTAAATAAAATACATTTCAAATTCATTTTAAATTTTTTTGAATACGGGGGTATGTGTGCTAAGGTTTGCATCAACTGACACCACACACAGTGGAACAAAACACTAGGAACGCTGATGATAAAGGTGTGGCGGCCTGCAAAAACAGCATGTTGTTCCGTTCCGCTAGTGTTTGTCAGAATATTTACAATTAACTTTAATGTTATTTGTTCCTTAAAAATTATCACATGTAATTTGGCTTGCAAGGCGGTACAATAATTAAATATAGAAACAAATAAAGTTCGAATAGTAATAATTGTAATTCTTCCAAAAAAAAAAAAAGATCTGAGAAAATTTGTGAAAAAAATTTATGGGACCAAACTCGAAGTAAACTCTTTCAAACTAAAAAAAAAATTTAAAATCTGTTGATTAAATAGAACCACGTAAAATTAAATATTACATTTTAATGGGCGTGCCTCCACCCATTTTTTTAAATGCAAGATTGTGTGTTTTTCAAAGCTCAGGGTGTGTGTAAGGTTTTGCAAAAATCTTAAAATAAAATATTACATTTTAATGGGCGTGACTCTGCCCATTTTTTTAAATGGAAGATTATGGGCCGGTTTGTCAATGTCGACAACATTCGACTTGTCGTTTTTGTTTTGAATGTAATTGTGCGACAAGTAGAACAGGCCCTATGACTATTTTAGAACTCAAGGTGTGTCGTAAGTTTCATAAAAATCGGTTAAATAGAACCACGTGAAATATAATAATAAATTTTAATGGGCATAGTGCCGCCCATTTTTTCAACTTTAAAGTTGTGTAACTACAAGAAGCAAAGGTGTTTGCTAGATTTCGTATACATAAGTATAAAATCATAAAATCAAATAAACAAAATTTTGTTAGAGTGTCCCTGCCCACTTTTTCTGCAATGGGCTCAATTGGAAGCTATACCATCTCAGACAAAACAAAAAGAATTTTTACAATCGGTCTAAAATGTACCGAGTTATGAAGTAACAATGTAAAAAGAAAAAAAAACTAGAGCCGAATTGACAAGCTCCTCCTTTTTACCAGACTGCGCGACGTAAAGAAGTGTATTGTGTTTATCAGCTTATGTGTGTATGCATGTACATATGTATGTATGCATGTGTGTTCCTCTGCGGCGCTATATAAACCGAACACGCGGACCGATTTTGATGATTCTTACATCAGTCGATTTGTCTTAATACCGGGAGTGCCACTAAAGATATGACGGCCAACCGACGCCGTTTTGTAAATACGAAAAAAGTAAAAAGTCGCGCGAACTATATCAGAATGGGTATAATCTATGAACAGGTATTTTAAAATCATTATTAGGTTCCTCTTATGATTTTTCATTTCGAATGAGGGCTTTGGATATTTAACTGTTCCAAGTTGGCTGCAGTTGGATTTTTTAATTTTTTTCTAAGGTCGTGTGTCAAACGGTAGAAAAGTACTATGGTAAAAAAATATTTGCTTGTGGGGAAAAAATTTAATTTTTCTGCTGTGCCAAATGATATCTTTTTTGACAATGTAAAATTTTGACAAGTTCGCTTTAGCATAGAAACAAGCTGATGAAAAAATTGCTGAGGCGGCGAAGCAAAACCTTTGACTACAAGCCGTCGGCTAACAACAAATTTTAAAAGGACATTTTTATATAAAACAATATTCTTGTAGCAAAAAATAATATAATATTGTATATATGATGCTACATTTTTCGCAAATTAAAATAAACAATGCAATTTTCAAAGTCTAATTACATTTAAAGAACGTAAAAATGTACATATGTATGTATTGGGCAACGGCTCGAAGCGACGGCGGTTGTTTTAAATTTTATGATACCACGCTTCTTATTTGCTGCTTGTCAAAAATTTATCTCTTGTGTAAAAAATTCTACTAGCCCCCAGGGCTAGTGAAATTTTATTCACCTCAGAAGTGTCAAAAATTTACATACACTAGTACTTTGCTACCGTTTGGCACAGGCCCTAATTACCACTTGTTTTGAAGTCGGTTAAAAACTAACTAAATTCTTATTTAATATCTTACTTCAAGGATTTACTTCCTTAAAATTTCTGTTTAAAACAAACTTCAGTACATACATACATACATATATGTAAGCCAGTGAATTGTGTATTTTTCCTGTGTATTGACATTTCATCTTTATGTCCTTATGAGTGTGTCTTTGAGCTTGAATTTTTGATTCTTATTACATACATACTCGTACTTCCTTTTTCCACTACCATTCGTTCTTTTTGTACTCTACCGCATTGTTTGTCTTACGGCATCTTTTTATGACTCAAGAGTGTTTGTCTTTTGGCTTTTTATGTTTTAACAATAAAAATACACACAAGACATAAATGTGTCTTCCACTTACACACACAGAGAGAACTAAACGCACATGCAACAACAATCAATGTACAAATATTTTTAAGAAAAAGAAAAAATAAAAAATAAAACTAAAGTTAATACAAAACAACATCAACCAATTCAAATTATTATTGAGCGAAAAAATGAAATCAATTCTTTTTTCTTTTTGCCGTTTTGTGTTATAGTGTAACATTAAATATATGAGGTCATCTATTATATGAACTTTACTGAAGAGTAAACACAGAAATTAATTTATTGTAATTGTTTGTACGTACATACATACATACATACATAAATAAATTTGTATGTGTGTGTGTATGTAAGTATTGTATTTATTAGTGTCTTGCACAAGAGTATTTATAAGACTTTTCAAGACATGAGAGATTCTTTCCAATGCTTTACTACAGCGAAATATTCTAAAAGAATCGCTAAACAACACTGTTGGCAAGACAAACCACCGAAAAAAACTACTTGCCAACAGTGTTGCTTAGCGATTCTTTTAGAATATTTCGCTGTAGTAAAGCATTTGAAAAAATCTCTCATGTCTTGAAAGGTCTTATAAATAGTCTTGTGCAGGACACTAGTATTTATGCAAACAAATCTTGAATAAAACTGCAGCTGCGATGATTAATATTTTTGTTTACTTAATATGTTCCTTTTGAAAATTTCAGAGCTTAGAAAGCTTTGACGGATCTACATATGTGCATATGTATGTATGTATATTTACATATACATTTCAAGGGGCGGGGAGTGGGGGAAACAAAACATAAGCCGTGGATGAATTTTTCCAGGAGCACTCTTGGACCCCCACGCCAAAGTCTCATAAGTATATTCTTAAAGTGGACACCAGAGTAGCAAGCAGTAACGGCGCGGCTGGCGGCTAGCCGCTCAGCCGATTTTTTTCCACAAGCCGAGCCGCCGCCGAACCACTCGGCTTATTGGCGGCTTAGTACTCAGCCGATATATTGTCTTCTTTTTTTATACTTTTTGAATTATGTTTAATATTGTGTCTACTCAACTTGCTTATAGTTTTTATTTATATTTCGTATTGAATACAGGGAAGGAAAATTATTTCTTGGATTTTGTACCAACTATGAAAATAAAATGTACTTTTTAGACCTTGACGGTACCAATTTTTAATATTTATTAATAAAAACAGAAACGTAAATAAATTAGTATAAAAATTCAGAAGTTTACAATAAAAAATAGAAACTTAACTCAAATGTGTATAAAAATTCAGTATACAATAAAAAATAACAAAAAAATATTAAATATTACATTCATAAAGGTACATTCGTAGATTCGACTATTATATTAGAGCTTAAAATAAAACAAACACAAAAAAATTAAAGAGAATATAGGCAAAATGAATGTTACCATATATTGAAACATTGACATTTTGAAATTGTACCAAGTAACCCGCGGTAGTACCACGGTACCAACAAGGTCAAAAATGTACCATAAAAAGTACAATTGTACCATGATTTCCATCCGTGATTGAATATAATAGCGAGCGTCCCTGAAAAATAATTGATTTTGCTTCCATATAGAGAGAGAATATGTATATGAACGGTAAGTCCTTGTTCACACACTTCAACTTTTGTTGATCAACTCGTAATTCAGTTGTTAGAGAGACGGATGAGGAAGTACAAATATCTCCTTTTTTTCTTACAGCTGAATTACGTGTTGACCAACAAAAGTTGAAGTGTGTGAACCGGGACTAACGTAGCTGCTACAACACTTAAGTTCTCTATTGGTGTCCCTTCTCAAATCCATGCACGTTCACATAGACTTTTTTGTTCAAGCAGTCAGGCGACTTTTTATAATTATTTGATCAAAGCTTTTTATTCATTCATCCATAGCAGTGTTGAAATAAGGTAACTAATTTTTAATTCAATCGGAAAGCTTAAATGCAATTTATGTATAGTCTAGTTTCTATGGTTTAACAAATTATTTACGAAGTTATTTTTATTGGCATTTAGGACATCAATTACTGAAATATTCAAACTATTGCAAAATAAATAATATTACAACGTCATGATTCAATAATTCACGTACTTTTCTAGAAACGGACTGGGTTCAACATTTTTTTTATATGTTTAAACTAATCGGCGTTAAGCCGTTCAGCCGCCGCCGCCGAAATTTTTTTTCGGCTTGCTACTCTGGTGTACACTTAGGAGAACAAAATGAAACAGCCGTGCTAAAACTCATTGTCTCATTTTGTTTTAGTAAGTGTCCACTTTAAGAATATATGAGACTTTGGCTTGGGGTTCCAAGAGTGCTCCTGGGAAAATGCATCCACGGTTTTTGTTTAATTTCCCCCCTTGAACTCCCAAAATTGATACTGGCTTCTTAATCACCCTTATTCTATTTGGCGTCGGCAACATAACACGACGTCGTTTTTAATGTTTTTTTTTGGCAAATCGGTATTCCCGTAGATAGTATGTATTGCCATTTATCGATGACTGCCAGCATATGTTTGGTATTCTGTAAGAAAAATTGATGTTGATGTTACCGTTCATTTTGCCGTCAGTATTTTTGATATCGTGTTCTGTTGTGTGCATGCCTCAACGAATTTGAAAAATAATTTAATTGGAAAAAAAATGAAACATAAGAAATACCAAAGTAGATATAAAAATGTATTTACATATTTATTTAAAATAACAAAAATTAAAAATTTTAAGAACCCCCGACTTTTTTCAGAAAAGATATTATATCTTCTAAACGGCTGAACCGATTTTATTCAAACATAGCTAAGAACCCTCTCGATCAAGTCATCTTTCAAACAGAAAAAATGAAAATCGATCCAGCCGTTTGGCCTGTACGTGGACACGGACAGATACACAGACACACAGACACACACTACAAACTTATAACACCCCTTTCTTTAGTCGGGAGTTAAAAATGAAAAATATAATATCGACAAAATTAAAATTATTAACCCCAACCATTTTGAAAAGCTTGTGGAAAAGTTGAAAAAAACTCTTTCTTTTGCTAGAGGATTCCGCAGGGGTAGTGTTCCTAATTATTTCAAGGTACAGTGGGAAAGTGTTGCAACTGCACTAAATTCCCTCTGTCCACCAATTAGAACTAGTGGTGGATAGCAAAATATAAGATAAATAGTGTGTTGGGAAAGCATACTGTATGATAGAATTATTTTTACAGATCTGGCGGGACTTGAGGTCTAAATTAAAAAAAGGTTGCATTGCTGAGTGTGAAACAACTGGAGGCGGGGTACATAAACAATTAGCAATTAGCAATTAGCTCTATTGTATCCAATACATGCCTAAATGAGGTTTTGTTCAGCCGAAAATAACTTTCAAATATTAAAAGGATTAACATTACTCATTATTTTCCAAAAACATGACAGAATTTATCACTTATTTTTCCATGGGTAACTGGCAAATGCATGACTTTTCTCTGAGAAATCTTATTTTCACTATTAATTTTTTTTTAACAGTAAAGAAAAATATTTTATTTTAATTTATTTACAGAGCATTTACTTATTCAAAAATACTTTTACCAAAAATAGTAAACAAAATGAATCAGCTGACTCAAATATTGGATATGTGTATTGTATTTATTGATAAACAGGCAACGTCGTCATAGCACTGTTAGGGAATACAAAGTTAGCATTGATGTTGTGTTATATTGATGTTGTTTCAAAATTGACGACGATGTTGACGACGCCAAATAGAATAAGGGTGAATATATTTTTAAAAATACTTACGAACTTTCCCCAATTTTTTCACAATTTTTTAAATTCCTAAAATCGACGCTAACTCTTCGACGCTATCTTGGCACACGTAATTTTTTCTGTTAAAAACCCTAAACAGCTGATCAGAGCAATCGTGAATAAATATTCGGGTCTGACAAATAGGGTTCTGCAACAAAAAGATGAATGAAAAAAGTTTTATTACGATGAGTACAAGCCAATGAACCGATTTGTACATTCAGTAGAAACATTTTATTAAGTTTATAAATATTTTTCAGTGAAAAACAATTTGTTAATATCTTGTCAAGATCTTGACTATGAATTTTTAGGTATTGTCTTTGTCTTGCTTATATTCTCAATCTTGATTATGTTTATGTCTATGTCTTGTCTATGTCTAGTATATGTCTTGTCCCAGTCACCATATGGAAGATTGTTTCACCAAACTGAGTCTTTTTCTACTGTCTTAGATGATCAAAAACTGATTAATCAACAATTGCAACAATACTCGAAAATGATTCCCAGAAATACTTAGAATGTGATTTGTTTAAAAAACAAAAACAAACAGCAATCTCGTGCAGTAAGATCAAAAACATAAAATTCTTTTTGAATTAATTAATTAATTTTTATTTTGACTTTTATTTTTTCAGGCAAAAATTTAAAGTTATTTTTGACTTTTATTATTTTACTCAAGAAATAAAAGTTATTTTTTAACTTTTAATATTTTAAGGCAAAAATAAAAGTCATGAATTAAATATTGCATAGTAATACGCAAGTATAATTGCTTTCAATGCTATAAATGATAAAATATCCGTTGTCACAATATCAAGAGCATTGCAAAATATAATTCTCTTATTTTGTTATTAATAATTATTGTTGTAATAACTACATCACTGTTAATTCCTTCAGTATATTTCTTCTTTCAAGGTGAGTTTAATATAGAATTGTTGAAGACTTTTATTTTTGCCTTAAAATATTAAAAGTTAAAAAATAACTTTTATTTTTTGAGTAAAATAATAAAAGTCAAAAATAACTTTTAATTTTTGCCTTAAAAAATAAAAGTTAAGAAATTACTTTTATTTCTGCCTTAAAAAATAAAAGTTAAAAATAACTTTTTTTCTTGACTTTTTCGATAAAAGTCATAACAGTTTCGGTCCCTGGTATGAAGTTCTTTTTTATAACAATTTTTTAATATTTCATATTGCAGGCGTAAATACATATAACCCTAATTTAATGTCTATAAATTTCACATTAAATACTCGTATTCGTATTCGCGAATATCGTTTCAAATATTCGTATTCGCGAATATCAAAAATTAACATTCGTTACATCACTAATATAAGGTATACTCAGCTCAATTCGCTTTGAGAAATTTATACTGAAAAATGTGTTTTGACATCCAACGTATATTCAAATTACAAGCGACGAAAAAAAATCACCTGAGCCCTTGCGATTCGCGTTTTGTTATTGTATTTTCAATAAATAACTTTTTAAGCATAAGCACGAATCATTTTCGAGTCTTTTTTCAAACGCGCAAGTGTTTAATGAGTTTTTAAACGTCAAAAGTACTCGGGGAAGACTTAGTTAGCTGATTTTTGATAAAACAATCTTCCAAATGCTAGTAGGGGACCACTTAGTATGGATTCGCCTTGGTGTTAGTGAATTTATGTATGTATATAAAAATTTGAAACAAAAAAACTGATTGTAAGTAATACCACAAAATGTCTCGAAAGTGAATCGAAATCGATCAGAAATGCGAGTCATAAAAGACTCCCGAATGAACAGTAATTTTCGACTTGAAAACGAGCGCATAAGTGCTTATTTTAATCGCGAGGAAAAGTCGAAAAAGACTCGAATATGATCATTAATTTCATAACATGCTGACTGGGGTCTATGTCTTGTCTTAGTATTGCCTATGTTTTGCCTGTCTATGTCTTGTCCATGTCTTATCTATGTCTTACCTATGTCCTTTCTTTTTCCGTATATATATTTTTTTTCACTCACCATTTGGCTTGTGGTTTGTTTCCTCCGAGAATTAAAACAATAAAAATTACATGTTATTATTGCTTCCTCTAATATCTTGTTGCCAACAAAATGTGTCCCAAGCTTAAATTGGACTTTTAGTCTTAATTAAAGTTAAGCCTTTAATGTGGTGCATTACAAGAAAGAAAAGTCGACCAGTTATTACATTTGACAAGAAGTTATAATGTCTGCAGTATTTTGTTTTGTACTCATTTCTTACAAATGTTGTGGAATTTTTAAGGTATTTTGTTCCCTTAGAATTGAGTTTCTTTTTGTGGTTTGTTTTGCTTTGCTTTACTCATCTTCTTAGATTTCGGTTCTATTCAAAGGTAATTATAATTTTATTGTTAATATAATTATGCAAATGACAGTGTCTGCTTGTAATTCTGTTCGTTTGAGATTCCTTAAACATTTTTCACATTTCTAAATAATTAATGCCCGTAATTAAGAACTAATTTTGTTACAGCCATAAAAGGATAAATTATATTTTGTAACATTTATTTTCAAATTAAGTCAAGAACATTTTGTGTCATTATTACAAACTGCAAACGAAATAATGAAATAATTTCATTTTGTTTTGGTGTGATTTTATTTTTCGGCAGGCAGAGTGAAAAACGCTTAAGGAAAATCTGCTTTTGTGGTATGAAATCTTGTAATAAAATTATTACAACAAAGTCTAAAGAAGATAATGGTTAAAAGATGTTTGTGGTTTACACAAGAATTACAAATTTTGGTCAGCAAGAGGAAATATTTTACCACTTCTATGTAGATGAAAGTTCTTCAGACATACATACATAGTATATATACCCTGCAGGAGAACGAACTGGTGTCAAACTAGTATTTTAGTAGTACAGAAATCACCACCACTAGTTCCCAACTGTAAACCTTCCTATACTATCCTAATACTCAAATTAGCATTGAGTGTGTTTAGAAAACTACTAGTACCATTGGTACTAGTTTAGGACTAGTTTATTACCAGTTCTTTTGTAAAGAAAAATTCTATAAAATTGGTGGTTTTATTCCTTTTGTTACCCAGTGACTACGCTAGTTAAAATTTGCAATTATTTATCAAAATTCAGAAATACAAAAGGGTAATTATTATTATTTAATTATAATTACTTTTAGATCGAGCCAAAATTTTAGCAATTATGTGATACCAATTTTCATACAGTGCAAGAGCTCTGTTAGACAGTTAAAATTTATTTTGCAATGTGGTGCCTTGGAACTACTTCATATACTAGTACTCATCAGCACTAGTAATTTTACACAACAACTTTAACCCATTTTGCACTAGTTCTTGCTATTCTAGTAATTATACTAGTAGCTTTTAGACAATTATCGCCTATTCTCCTGCAGGGTATATAGGTAAATATGTGTGTGTGCGTGTATTTATGTATGTGTGTGTATTATGTTTGGGTATATAATTGATGTGAGATGTGACATGTTTGTTAAAATATTCATAATAATTTCCCTTACAAGTTTTTTACTTCAAATAGTGCGGGTCCACATATTATCTACGTATCTAGTCGTTGATATTTGTTATAAATAAACATTTGCTTAAAATCACTCGCATACACACATACATGTGTAGTACACATTTATACACACACAAGCACGTACATACATATGTATGAATGTGTATGCAAACTAATTAACCCCTCCTGTTTGTGGAATGTTTGTCACTTGTTATCATCCTAAAACCAGTTTTGTTCATTTGTTTTCTTTTTTTCCGAAAACAGGATATTAATCCTTGAAATCCCTGAATTTAGTTTTTGAGAAATACAATATTAAGCTAAAGAAGCTGCTGTTTACTTGCACGCAAAGAAAAGATATGATTGTAGAATGGTTGAGAAAACAATATTATGTTCTCTGAAACAAATGTGTGCTCGTCGAAATGTGTGGTTAGAGTTTATCAATATAGTTTTGTTAAAAATTTATGACTACAACATAATATGTGTTATTATTTAAAAATAATATGATGTAAATAACGACATAATGAAACATCTGACAATTCAGTATTTCGTTTTTAAGCTATCGGTAGTGCACGGGTGGTGTGAAATAAATGAATAAATAAATAAAGTATAAACAAAAGGGTAGACCAATAAAAATATATAAACATTTGTGTATCTTTTTATACAGACATGGCTGTATGTCGTGTCAGTATACATTTCTATATATACAATTTATTTCCACAATATTAATTTATTTTTATTTCGAATTTAACGCACAGCTGTTTCTACAATAAATATATGATTAAAAAATAAAATAGTTTTATTATATTAAATAATACTGTGGTCGTATTTAACAATATTAATATAATATTAAATCATGGTATAGTGAGTCTCAATTATATTTTAGTCACATCTAACAATAGTGTTGTCATATTTAAAATACTAAGATTAGGTGTAACAAAATTCATTGTTTTTGTAGATAATATTATTTTTAACTCAGATAATAATATTATTAAATTTTGCTTTTCTATTAACAATAATATGATTTGACTCCAAACATATAATTCAATCATAGTATGTTGCTGTTTGATTATGGTTACCTCAACCATATTTTTTCTTTGCGTGTGCAATGTAGTCGTATCTCAAAAAATCAAAATTTAATGAACAAAAACTCTTCCTTTATCTGTACCAAAAATTTTCGTATTACCTATTAAAATAAATCGAAGCTATATCAACTAACAATCTGATAGATGTCATATTCCTTACATCTTTTGAGATATACAAAATAACGATATGTGAATACCGTTATGGCAATTTTATTTTATTTTTAACTGTTGGAAAGTACATGATAATAAATCAGTTCAAGTTAATATCTATTTTTGGTTTAAAATGTGTTTAAACTAGAGCTGGCAAACTATCGATAGTCACGCTATTCGATATTTTCGATAGTTTGTTGGAAAACTATCGATACTAGCGATAGTATCGAATTATTTTACACTAGGTTCACACGGCAACACGAACAGTCGTTTTGAATGTTGATATATGTGAATATATGGATAAAAAATTAGGTAAAGATAATAAATAATTAATATTATGTTTAATTTTTCAATATTAAGCACACATCCATTTTTTTATTTTGTTTTACAAAAACTGAACTATATACATATGTATGAAATAATTTGGTTTTAACCTTCAGTTCAGATAAATTAGCAATAATTTTTTATCAAAAGATTCAGAATGAAACAAAATGATTCACTCACAAAATTTTGTATATTTCAATCAGTATTCGAACGCGGATCGTGAATGTGAGAGCAAACCTCGATATTTGTTGTCCGTGTGATCATTGTGTAACGAATGTTGAATTTAATTTTTCAATACATATCGCTCATTTATTCAAACAACGTCATAACTCAAATGAAACTAGTTTTGAAAAAATTGTGTTAAGTTTTTAATTAACATACAAACAACTCAGTGGAAATATTAATAAAGTTTTCTTTTATCAAATGGTGAGCTTACAAATTAAGCTTAGGAGCACCTCTTAAAAATTAATAAAAGTATCCTACCCTATAGAAAGTTGAAAAATAAGAAAAAAAATTAAATAAAAAAATTGGTGGCGAAGCTTAGTTTCCGAGTTATGGGCCGCTGAAATTGTAGCTCAAAATTTTGATTCTATGGTGTATTTTTCACCGACCGTTTTTTTCGTCTAATGACAAGAGAACACAATTGTCGAACAGAATAATGCTATAAGAATTTTCTCTACCCTGGTATTTCCCTACACGGCGCAGCTCAATAAAGTTTTTCTGCATTGCCAAGTTCTCCTAACTAATAACGGTTTTCTGCACTACAGGCCTTCAGCGGGGCGTAAGAATTTTCTCCAACATGGTGTTTTCCGACGCGGCGCAGCCAAATAAAGATTTTATGCTTCATAAAGTTTTCTTGCATTTTACCATTTCATGAAAGGTATTGTCAAAAGCTTTAAAATGATACCAATATTTATCATATTCGTTAGAAAACACCTATCCTAAGCACACTATTGTACTAGAATTTCAGAGGCCCATAACTGGGAAACTAAAAACTAAACTAAAGTGCCCCTAAACTTAATTTAAGCCTGAATTTTTTAGTCAAGATGAAATATGACATGGTGTATTATTAACTCCATAAATTTATTTTTTGAGTCATGACGTTGTTTTAGTAAGTGAGCGATATGTACTTATGTATTTTCAATAGAAGACAACTAATATGTTAAATTTTTTCGAGTTTATTGTCAATGTCGTAATAAATTTTTCGAGTTTATTGTCAATTTCGTAATAAATTTTTTCAACCATAGTATCGCTATCGAGAAAAAACTATCGATAGTATAATAAAAACAAAACTATCGATAGTATCGATAGTACTATCGAGAGTTTGCCAGCTCTAGTTTAAACTAGCAAACCTATAAATCAATGCAATCTGTAAACGCATAAAATTGGTCGTTTAAACTACCAATACAGGCCATATGGTTTTGTTACTTATGCCGCTCCTACACTTTGCGACTTGTTGTACAATTTGATTAAGTTGTACAGCCAATTGTTACGTTAGAGGTCTGGTTGACCAACAGTTGGTCATCGGTTGAATGAAAAATCAAAATTTTTGATTTTCATTCAACTGACGAACAACTTAGCTATTAAATTGATACGTGTGATGGCGATTTCCTCTTTCGATTGTCATTTTTATTCAGGCGATTTGTAAGCAACACCGTGTAAAGTAAACAATACATATGTGTGTGTGTGTGAAAAAATAGTAAAAATACTAATGCGAAATTTTATTGAAGAATATAAAACATTTTTTATTATTCCTTTTTCGATTTTCTTTTTCTTTCATCAAAAATCTATTTATGGCCAGTAGAGCTAAAAAATCGGAACTCATGTTGACTCTATAAAAATAATTTTCTAATGAAGTTTGATAAAAAATCGTTTGAAAAATTGCAGCGTATGCAGTGAACAATCAACTGGTATATGCAACGCAATTGTACGACCAATTGCAACGTGTAGGGGCCGCATTACAGACCACATGTTTTGCATTAAAAATCACTCAACTTTCTTCCAAGCCTCTACTTTTACTTCAGATCTTGATGGACATGTTTTCTTACACTCTATTATTCTTTTATACTATTCTACTTCACCAAAAATAAATATAATTCTTTTCTCAGTAAAATTTGGTGACCTTTAATTAAAATTTTTTAGGTTTTTTGCTTTTTTTATTGTGCAAAAAATTGATAGCCTGCTGCAAAACAGCTGTTTTTTGACATTTATTCTAGTGCTGCCACAATATTATTTTTTAAAATATAAATAATAATATATATAAAATATATATCACTAATTTACTTCTGTTTAGTTTAAATTTGAGTTTAGTTTAACTAAGCCAGTGTTTTTTGACTGATTTATTAGACCTGAAAGGGTTAAAAAAATCTTAATCAGAACTAACAGATGTCTTTATAAACATATGTACAATATATGTAAACATGCCAGGTGCTGATTAAAGGGAGGGTTGTAAAGAAAATGCTCCTCCCTCTCCCCATAACCCTTTCAACGATGAAAGAAAGTAATATATTTTATTTTGCTAATTAAAGAAAACCATCTGTTCTACTTTTACTTCATCATAACTTTGTTCTCCTCTATTGTAAAGTGATGCAACTTGAAGTATAAAGAGACCTTTTCGAGGTTACCTCGTATGCAAAGTTTGAAAGATTTACAATGAAAGCTACTTGAGATATAGAGATGCAAAAATCTCACATTTTAAGCTAAAGAGCTGAAACTTGATACAAAATTAGGTCTACGTGAGTACGTAACTAGACAAATCTGTTAATGCTGTAAGCCCAGGGCCAAAAAAGCAGAAAATTCAACCAGGAAGTTGGGGACACTATTAAACATTTTCACTTCACAAGCGCTTCTCTTGAAACTTTGCATGCGCATTTCACTTAAGTAAGTAAGTTAACTTAATTTTGCACTTTAAAAAGTTTAACTTTCTGTGTCTTTCTTACTTCAGCTAAGCAGATCGTAATCCATTATTCTATTAATAAAAGTAGGCGGAGTTTAGCCCACTAAAATTTTACGCTCTTTTTACGTATTTCTACCCAAACGATTCTTACAAAACTTCGTTTACATCTGAGGCACTTTTAATGTGTATTTTTCAAGGTAAAGACACATTAAGCATGAATAGAAACCTGACACACTAAAAACTTTAGCTTTAAGAAGTTTTATAAAAGAAAAAATTAAATGAGAAATAATTCTGTAAAAAAACTGACTTCAATGCAAAGATCTGAGAGAAAATTTTCGAAAAAAAATTTGTGGGACCAAACTGGAAGTAAACTCTTTCAAACAAACAAAAAAGTGAAAATCTTTTGATTAAGAAGAAGTACGTGATATATAAATTAAAACAAATTTGAATGGGCCTGACTCCACCCATTTTTTTAAGTGCAAGATTGTGTCTATTTAAGAGTTCAAGGTGCATGGCAAGTTTCGTAAAAATCGGTTAAGTAGAACCAAGTGTAACCAATGTAATGATTAAATTTAATGGGCGTATCCCCGCCCATTTTTTCAATTTTAAAATGGTGTAATTACAAAAACGAAAGGTGCTTGATAGGTTTCGCAACAATCAAACAAGTATAATATTATTTATTGTATAATAAAACGTAGTTTTATTTTGCTTCTCTGCAATTTAAAAATGTGTACTAACGTCACGTTCGACATCATGGAATTAGCGATATTATTTTATTTAATATTAATTTTAATAAATGTGTAGAACAGTCTCGTTCGACATCGTGGAATTAACCGTATTATTTTATTTAATATTAATTGTAATTATTTTTAATATATTTAACTTAAAAATTTCCTCTTCTCAAAAGCTTGAGCTGCATCCGCTTCTGCTATCCTTAAAGATCCTTAAAACTTTATTTATGGCTGTCCTTATCGCCATGTAAGGTAATATCAACATGTGAATGTGTATTCGAGTCCTTTGCCATAAACATACATACCGACATACATATGTATATACAAACATATATATGTACATATGAACGTGTATTATTTAGTTCTTAATAGTTTTATAAGCTCCATTTAAGATTCGCTGACACATGTTTTATGAAGTCAAGTGGCAATTGCCAATTTAGTCAACACTGATTCCTTTTCTTCCAGCAATTTCAACAAAATACAAACATACATGTTAAATACTCATTGTTGTCCTTTTTTTTTGTGATGATAATTTCAATATCATGTTGAAAAGAAGACAGACAGACAACAAACGGGTGGAATATATTAAATCAAAACTATCAAAAACATTTAAACTACACAAACAAATAAATGTACAAGTATCCACATCTATGCAGGCGAGTATGTGCGTACAACTATTATTAAATTAAATTATTAAATATACAAGTTGTTAGGAACTTAAAAAAAAGATGTTATTAAGAATCAAGGATGTGTAGAAAGAGATTCAACGTTGTATGTTGACAATGATATTGCTGTTTGAAATAATGTGGGCAGATCCTTTTTTATTCCTTAATACAAACAAACATACATACATACATATGAAGGTAGATACATACATACGAGTATGTGCGGATGTATGGCTGTTTTATTGGAGAAGGCGAACTTTGAATTAAAATAAAACACAAAAATATCTAATAGTCTTGTTTATAAAAGTTATTAAGGCTTTATAAAGGCTTAATAAGAAAATTTTTTCATGAAAATTTATTTTATTTATAAAGCCTCAATAATTGTTTATTAAAAATAAAAGGCTATAAGAAATTGGATTTATTTAAAAAAATTATTTTGCAGTCTTAATACTTGATGTGGGTTATCTGAAAAAGCTTCTCGTTAGCTTGATTTAACTAACTATTAACCTTTCCTTTTTTAATTTACTTGTTTGCTTTTAATTTAGATAATTTGATTTGAATAAGGTCCTTGTCTGCTTTTTAAAATCAAACAAAGTATTCTCTCTTCTTCGAAACTTTCCTTAATTCATATTTTATTCACATATTAATTCCATTTTGTAATAAATATTTTTGCCATAAAAGTTTTATGCAAAGGCAAGCAGCAGCAGCAATATTTCAATTAATAACAAATCATGCATTAAAATTGCATTAGTCAGGGCAAAACAAACCGAATAAATACAATCCAAGATACAACACATCCACCCAGAATTCATACCAAAAAGCAAAACATATTCCCGGTAAAAACTTTTACCAATTACAAGAAAGAAAACAATGCTAGAACGACACAATATGTTTAAATGTTTTATTTCTTTCAACGTAAAACAAAACAACAAATAAATTCTTCAAAACTAAGAAAATTCCAAGATTTACACAATATTCAAAGTATCTAAAGGAAGGAGTACAAATTCCATTTCCTCTTCTTAGGCTAAGACGTATAAAACAATAGACAGACGCATGTTGAATGTGCTAATTTAGGAATTCTAGCCAAAAGGGTTTTTTCCACGCAAATATTAAATCTGTAGCTTTCATGTAAAACCACGTATGTGTTTAAATCATTTTTTTCTGATAGGAGGCCAGAAACAAAATTTTCGAAAAGTTTCGTGTTCAAAGGAAAGTGTGACTATAACTGGTCTTTAAATGAATCGTTTCCTGGGCATACGAGTATCATCTTGGTAATTCCCAAGAAACTGATGTTACCCAGTGGGGAATTTTGTTTAAAAAAATGGTAATAATTTTCGAGTTTCTAAACGGACCGTACGATTTGTTATGAAATTTCATATAGTATTTGAGAAGGTGTCGCAGAGCTGGAATTTGAACTATATACAGGGTGCCTGGTAGCAGAATTATATGTTCAAACTTCAATAAAAAACGTAATAATTGACACAAAGTTTTACTAAGATCTTTGAATGATAGAATGGTAATGCGGATTTTATTTTTTTAAAGAGTATATCATCCGGATCTCTTCCTTCCAGTTGAACACACTGTTCAAAACGGAGCCTTGTGTTCTGCGCCACACGCTGCAGTAAACTTGGTTCAATTGAGCTGATTTTTCGACGAATATTTTCCTTTAAAGCCACAAGAGATTGAAGATTGTCTCAAAGCGACTAATCAGTTTTTGGGGGAAAATTTCTCGAAGCAAATTTATCGAAGCTCTGGCTGTGTGTGCAGTTGCCCCATTCTGTTGAAACCACGTGTGTGAAGAGTACGAGGGATGAGCTCACAGGTTTGGCAAAAAGAATTCCGTAATCATGCGTAAATAATTTTCACCGTTGACATTCGTCGCCTGGCCTCGAGAATTTTCGAAAAAAAAATGGCCAAATTATCTCATGCGTGGATAAGGCACACCAAACAGTTACCCTATGGCAATGCAATGTTTTTTGATGTTTCCATCGAGGGTTACGGTTTCTTGGAGACCAGTAACGGCAGTTTAGCTTATTGACGTGGCCGTTTAAATAAAAATGAGCCTCATCGCTAAAAACTTTGACCCGCGCACGAAGGGTTCCGTACGAACACTAGATATGTAATTCAATACGAACTTTAGCCCATATAAAATATAGTTTTGGATTTTTTTTAGTTTCTTGATTTTTTCTGGTTTTGAGCGTTTTTTTTCAGTTTTGGCGCTTTTTGCGTTTTTTCGGTTTTGGCGATTTTTTTTAGTTTTGACACTGTTTTTTCTCTTTTTTAGCGATTTTTTTCGGTTTTTTCATTTTGGTGATTTTTTTTCATTTTTCCGATTTTTTTCATATAAAAAATTTTTTTTGATTTGGTGCCATTTTCGCGTTTTGACGATTTTTTTCGGTTTTAGCGTTTTTTTTTCATTTTGGCGATTTCTTTTCATTTGAGCGATTTTTTCGAATTTGGCGATTTATTTTAGTGTTAGAAATCTTTTTTTAATTTTTGGCGATTTTTTCCGTTTTTGCGATTTTTTTTTAATTTTTGGCGATTTATTTCGGTTTGGCGATTTTATAATTTTGGGATTTTTTAGTTTTACCGTTTTTAAAAATTTCAAGAGTTTGCCTCTTACGGTTTCCAAGATATAGCAAGTTGTAAAAATTACATAGTTAAAATTGCATTAACTGATAGAAACCCTTTAATTTAAATTTTTTAAATTTTGGTGTCAATTGTTGTAGTCTGTATAAAAATACACTACACATTTTTTATGTACACACAATTTTTGCTCGATTTGGAACACCCTTTAATTTTTAATTCTCATGTATTTGTTGTTATAGCGGCCAAGGTTCTTCATACTCTGTCCAAATTCCAGGTCCGTAGCTTTTACGGCTTAGCGTGTGATGGACAGACGGACAGCGTAGTGAAAATAATAGGGTTCCTTTTCACCTTTGGTGTACGGAACCCTAAAAATGGGATTTACAGTGCAAAAACGCTCCAACATCGTTTCACAAAAATTTTTGCGTAAATCAAAGTCACTTTCTATATTTATGATCTGAACAGGCTAATTATTAATGAACAAATAACACCAAAGTTAGTTGTAAATATTCTGACAAACACATAGTTGAACGGAACAACTAGCTGTTTTCAAAGGCCACTAAACCTTCATCATCACTTTCTTTCAGTTCTTGATGGAACTTCAGATCCTTTTTTAAAATTTCACGAATAATCGCTCTTGGGACTTCCCATTGATGCTGCTCTTTTCCGTATTGAAAGTCGCGGATCTTAACGACCAAAAAATAATCAAAAATTAATTAAAATTAATCTGCCTTATTTATAAAAAAATATTACGGCCTTATAAATGCTTAATACTCAAAATTGTTTATGGAAATCTGTTTTATAAACCCTTTATTAAGCCTTAATATTTTTTTATAAATAAGGCTTTTACGCTATAGTCTTGTAAAAAAAAAATCCAACAAACAGAGCAATTTTAAATCCATAACTCAAAATCAATAATAACGGACATACGCAGTTACTCATGCAAAAGCACACAAATCTTCCTTCGTGCTTTTACATCTTGGCATCAATTTGAATCTTTAAATAAGGCGGGCAGGGTATTGCAGCGCTATTATTTTGGAAAATAAACATTTTAGTTTCGAAAGAAAACATGAAAACTTATTGATGATATTTTTTGCTAGTTTTCCCCTCAAAACATAAATATATTCATTAGTAAAAGTAACATGCTGAATGTCAAAGGGAACGGGCTAGAAGTTACTTGATTTTGTTTTAAAACAAAATTTACACGTTTAAATTTGAACTCGCGCACACGCACACGCACACGCACACACACACAAACATAAACAAACAGCAACAGTCGTGTTATAATTTTTGGAAGCGAAGGAAGGAAAAAAAGTTTTGTCAGTTTTCATGCCACTTTTGGCGGCGGCGTGTGCCATAAAATTTTTAAACAAAACTCTAGGTCTTTTTTTTTGTAATAAATGATAGAGAGCTGCGTAAACAGTCTTGAAATGTAAAAACGTCATGATTTTTAAATGTAGTCACGTCGCATGTATTATACTAATAAATGCTGTCGTACTATAAGCGAAGCACGATGGATGTATTGGTGTATGTGTATATCAGTTGTAGCAAGCGATGACGTCAAGACAGCTTGTCTGTAACAAACACTCAAAAGAAGTACTGTTGATTAGTGTATGCTTGTTATTTTTCATATTGTACGTTTGAGTGTGTGTGTGTAATATGTAGATGCCCTGAAGGAAATGTCGATGGTGAAAATGTACAGAGTCGCTTTTGAATTTGTCACCAGTACTACTCTACCATTATTCCCCATACAATACTTTGTGCTATAGACATTTTTTTTTTTTTTTTTTTTTGTAATGCATGTATTTATTTATTGATTCTTCATATATGAACTAACAATAAGTATTCAAATCTTAAGTCTATAAAAAAAAATTATTAGGCCCGACCAGTGTCGGACATAAACTTAGTGGTAGTTATAAATAATACATTAGTAGTGATAATAAATGTGAAAATCTACTAGTAACACTAAAACAATTGACTAGGTAGTGAATTCATAGTTCTTAGGGAACATGGAGACATACCAACCAGACATTTATTGGTACATTTCTATGCCTTACGTACATACAAATTTATATATATTGACAAGTTTTTGCAAAATCCACCAGAAATACACCACATCTGTTTTCTCTCTTTCTTTTATACTGACGAATAGAAGAGAAATTGTAGACAATGTAACTACTTCTAGAATTTTAGTGTTGACATAGAGACACTTGGCCCCAGTCTGACTGCAGGGTGGTAAGCTATTATGTGATTAACCGCATGCATACTAATGTTAATGCATGTATGTGTGTGCCTTTGCATGTGCGCAGAAAAATAAAAGATCATACACACATACATGCATGACGTTTGTACACGCGCTCATGCGTAGAAAGAAGCAAGTATCACAAATTCTTCCGTCACGAAGCGTTTTATTCTTTCCTCTTATACCTACAATAATCAAATAAATTTCTTGCAAACAGTGTTGTTAACGTTTGTTTTATAAGATTTCGCTGTAGCAAAGCATTTGAAAAATCCCTCATGTCTTAAAAGTTCTTATAAGATATCTTGTGCAGGAGACTAATAAATGAATCATAACGGAGACAAAGAAGAATTGTGCCTTGGAATGGTTTTTAACTACCAGTATTTAGTTTATGCGCTGGGTAACAGGCTTTTAACCTGCGTCACCATAATTTAAAGTCATTTTGAACGGGTTACCGACATGCTTTAGCTCAGCAGCAGCAATAACAACAACAAGCAAGTTGTATGACATCCTCCAGATATCGTGTTGGCTTTACTTTGTATCTTTAGGATAAAAACACATACATACATACATAGATACATACACATGTACAAACAACGCGTCTATTTGATAATACGAGTAGTAAAAACATTGTTTTGCTTGTCTTTCTTTCTATGTTATGAATAATTAAATATTTGTTTAAGTTTGATATTTGATTATGATATACAAGAGTACAAGCGCAATTTCAAAATTAACTCTCTTTAACCCTGGCGAGGCCAAAGAAAAATATTTTTTATTTGTTATGTCAAAAGGTCTTTGTTTTAAGAAAATAATGATAGTCAAACACTGCAGTGCAATGTAAAGAGACTGTTGTTTAAAAAATTTTTTTTGAATTTTTTTTCCTACAATTTGCAAAATATTAGCGAAAATCCACACCCACTTTTAAAAACATCAGTGGTCCAGCCCATTTTTTTAATGTCAGATCGTGTCACTTGCAGAGATCGGGTTGTTTGGCCAAGTTTCGTAAGAATTGCTGAAGTGGAACCACGTTAAGTGCAATATTAAATTTTAATGGGTGTGGCTCCACCCACCGTTTTAAACACCAAATTGTGACATTCCAAGAGACAAGGTTGTGTGCCTAGCTTCACAGCAGTCGCATAAGAAAAAGTAAAAAATATAAAAGAAAAAATTTATTTTGCATAATATTGCCCACTTTTTTGACAATTGTACAAACAAGCTAAGCCCTCCAACAAAAATTTAAAATTTTAAAATCGGTCTGCAAATGACGGGTTTGTGAAGTAAAGGTACAAGTACACTTGACAAACATTTCCCCAAAAAAACGTACCCACTAAATACCAATGAGAAACATTTTTATTCAGGCAGGAGTTTATTAAAGTTTAACGATTCCAATGTTAGATTTTAGGAAATTGTCAATTATTTACACAACGTTGCCTTAATATAGAAAGACCCTAACTCATTATTTTTTTAAATCGATTTTTATGCATTTTTCGATACAATTAGATGTCCTTCTATCGAAATATAGGCAAGATCTCGATTTCAAAAAAAAAAATAATGAGCTAGGGTCTTTCATATTAAAGTAACGATATGTATGTTTGAAACAACTTAACTTAATAACTTAACTTAACTTTAACTTAATAAACACGTGTCTGAATCAAGTTACTTTTTCTGAGTCCCTATTTACACTATGAAAGTCTTATTGCTAAGCTTATTATTTTATTAGGAGAGAGATACGGGGGAAAAGAAGTGTTTCTATTCCCCTCGTCTCTCTCTCCTAACAAACTAATCAGCTTAGCAATAAGACTTGCATAGTGTGATTTGAGACTTAGTATTTAGTTGTTCCGATTTTTGGACACCGTACCTTAACCCTTTCACTACCGTACTAGAAGAAGTGATTCTTAAAAATGTAAAACGATTTTAATTAGTGTTTTCATATAGATGTGATACTCAAAAGCGCAAAAATATTTTTCAAAGAAATCTAAAAATATAAGAATATATGAGCAGATTATGAATTTAAATTTAAAAGAAATATTTTGTAATCAGTAAATATTTCTTAATTTTTTAAATAATTTGCAAATGATGATGGGAGAGTACCGAATGTTAGTCTAATTCATTCCCCGATTATGAATTTAATTTAAAAAAAATATTTTGTAATTAGTACTAGTCTCCTGCATAAGACATCTTATAAGAACTTTCAAGACATGAGGGATTTTTCAAATGCTTTGCTACAGCGAAATGTTATAAAACAAACGTTAGCAACACTGTTTGCAAGAAATTTGTTTGAGTATTGTAGGTATAAGAGTAAAGAAGAAAACACTTCGTGACGGAAGGATTTGTGATACTTGCATGACGTTTGTACACGCGCTCATGCGTAGAAAGAAGCATGTATGTGTGTATGATTTTTTATTTTTCTGCGCACATGCAAAGACACACACATGCATTAACATTAGTTGTATGCGGTTAACCACCCTCTAGTCACCTTAGAACCATATGTCTCTATGTCAATACTCTTTCTCCAGCGACAATTGCACTAGCTAAAATGTCGATAACTTTCCTTTTATGCGCGAGTAGAGATACGTTAGAGACGACAGTTCTAGTGCATTTCTGGTGATATTGTCAATGAACGCGTCAATAGTTTGTTTTTCTTTTTTATTATATTGTGGAATAATATTAAATAAATATATGTAGACGAGGGTCACTAAAATCTACGAGCGAATCTTCGGTTCAAATATCTCCATATAGTCGTAAAAGAACTACCTTCTCAATAGTGCTAAGGTCTACTGATAGATTTTGAATGGCAACCCTATGTTATTTGTCAATAGGCATTTGCATTGGCTGGGGTACACCTAGTCAGTAGCACTATTGACAATGTCACTAGAAAATCACTATAAGTTTACTATTGACAACGAGAGGGATATATCGATATTGTAGACTAGAGCCCCTAAAATTTACTAGTGAATCTTTGGTGCCAATGTCTCCATGTAGTCCCGAAAGAGGTACTAAGTCAGTAGGGCTATAGTCTAGAGGTGGATTTTCAATGACAAGCTAATGTTAAATGTCAATAGATGATACCATTGGCTGGGGTACACCTAGTCAGTAGTGCTACTGACAACGTCACTAGTAAATCACCACAATTTCACTATTCGCACTTTCTGCAGGGCACATAATAGCCTACCATCTACATATTACACACACACTCACAGTCGTGCAATATGAAAAATAACAAGCATACACAAATCAACACTACTTCTTTTTAGTGTTTGTTAAAAACAAGCAGTCTAGGCGACATCGCTTGATAACACTGATATACACATACACCAATACATCCATCGTACTTCGCTTATAGTACGACAGCATTTATTATTGGTTTAATATAATACATGCGACGTGAATACATTTAAAAATCATGACGTATTTACATTTCAAGACTGTTTACGCAGCTCTCTAATTAGTACCATGGATCCTACGAATATCTACTATCCATAAAATCGTAGTGTGTGTTCCTAACGCATGATCTCTAGAACTATAAGAGCTGCGGATCTAAAATTTCCAGCACAGGTTCGGGTAGATTTTCGTTTTGTGGCCACTGTGTGAAGTAATTTGTAGTTAAAAAAATAATTGAGGGTAAGAAGAACGTTTGCCGAGCTCAGCTAGTATAATAATAAAATTAAATTTTTCCAATAATTTTCAAATGAATAAAAAAAATAAGTGGACGCATTAAGGGTTAATATGTCATACCTTTTTATTAATTAAACAATTTATTTTAGTAGATATCGTTTTTGCTTATGTCCTCCCACATACTGCCGTTATTTTTATTTTTTTTTTTTGTAAATAAAAACAACAACATTGTCTGTTCAACTTACTTATTTCTAGCCAGATATGTATACGGAATACATTATGTAAACATATATAAACTTACATATATTATTATTCATAATTAAATTCTTACATACATTTAATGAAGGTTTTAAAACGATTTAATTAAATCAAATACTTAATAGAGTTAAAAATAAATGTTCATAGATAAATAAAAAAATCGAGTGGAGATGCGGGGCATCGATCCCCGTACCTCTCACATGCTAAGCGAGCGCTCTACCATCTGAGCTACATCCCCTAATATCGGCAAAGTGTCAAATTACGTTTGTCTAATGTATTAGGCATTTTCAACAGTAGGCTATCAACTACAATCTGTCAAAAATAGTATATACACATTTACACTAGAGATGGGCAAATTAAAAATAAGTATCGATATACATATGTATGTACATATGTATATTATATTATTATATCGATATTTCGAATATTATCAAAATATGTATGTATGTATGTACATATAATTTTGGTCCGACATTCTTTTGTTTGCTTTCAAAAATTAAATCAGTAGAGTTTTAGAAAGATACCTACATACGTAAAAACTTTTCTCTACGAAAATCCCTATGCAATAAAACATTTTAATTTAAAGAAACATAAACTAGAAATATTGAGTTCATTAAGATTTAAGTTACCTAGTTGCTAGCGATATTTTAAATATTAACAGTCATATTTACAAAAATTATTGAAGCTTTATAAAGGGTTTTTAAAACAGATTTCCATACAAAATTTTAGAAAGTCTTAATAGTTATTACAAATAAGGCTGTTAATCACTGTTGAATGAATGCTCAATTGATTTAATTTTAAGATTTTGTACACAAAGATTTCATTTATTAAAAATCATGTATAATAAACTTACAAAAAAATATCAAAAAATATAGGCTTTATCTAGCTCACCGTGCTCTTTGCAGGATGATAAAAATCGAAAAGTTCACATATTCATTACAAAAACGTGACACAGATTAGAAACTAATGCAATTATAAAAAACAATTACCCATTTTTTTGGATTTTCTTTTGATGAATATGAAATTTGTATACTAAAAATTTTTAGAGAGTGCCGTTTTTTTCAATAAAAAATTTTATTTTCTGTACATAATACAAAATGTGATATAAAGAATAGCTTAAAATTATTGATAGAAGGATATCCCAAAATGAATCTAAAAAAAATGATTCTTTGACAAGATTTTAAGAAAAATTTAATATTATCTGCTATTCGCTTAAATGTGAAATTATCCAACCATAGTTCAGGAGGCTCAATGGTCTAGGGGTATGATTCTCGCTTTGGGTGCGAGAGGTCCCGGGTTCAAATCCCGGTTGAGCCCAATCTTTTTTATTAATACTTCTTTTTATTGAGGCATGTAATAAAATATATATGTGTAATAAAAATATTTATTTATTTATTACATATTCTACAAAGCAAATTTAGTAGAGGTTGGTTGCACAAATATGGACGGAGTAACTGGTTCATATGGTTATTAAAAGAATTTTAAAAAGCTTTTGGGACTGACTATGCACGACTATGCCTTCATATAGGAAGAAACTTTCTGATGATAATAAAAATATATATTACTTTATCTCATATATAAGGACTTGTTTTAACATTTTATATGAAAAAATACAAACTGCAGACATATCAATAATTATTGTACGTTTTTCACAAAAGTTTTATTGACATTGCTTGGACTATTTTTTATGAACTTAAAAACTTTTTATTGTCTCTTTATTACATAAAAATTCTGAATTCAAAATATAATTTATTTGTTTTCATTAAATATTAAAAAAAACAATTTTTATAACTTAAATAAAAAAAGTTTCTACCTGGAGATGCGGGGCATCGATCCCCGTACCTCTCACATGCTAAGCGAGCGCTCTACCATCTGAGCTACATCCCCATTGTTGATTTGATGGCAAATAAAAAATAATTACTGTTTACAGAATACGCTAGGATAATTTTCGCTCATCTCTTTTCTTCAATACAGAGTTATTCCTCTCTTGCATTACGAAAACAGTCAGTTTTTGTTTTTCTTTTCAAACGCCATTCTGTATATTTTTTTTTTCCTCTTTTTCTTCACAACCACTTGAAAAATGTCACATTAAAAGAAAATGTCAAAAGAAAGACGATTAAAAAGCATAAAACAATCAGCTGGTGAATTTTGCATAAATTTTTCTCAAAATTTAAAGTTCATTTTGTTTAATGATTTATTTTATGAATATGTAATTGCAAAAAGTAAAATCTAAAATGAAATGATAGAATTTAAATTGTTTAACAAAAGCAGAGTGTTAATAGTGCAGAAAAGAAACACCAAGTAAAAGTGGAAAAGATTAAAGCGAAAAGTTGTATTGATTGTTGTAAAGCCAAGCAATAAAGTTGTATAAAATTATTAAATTCCGTGCATATATACATGTTATATGTATGTATGTAGAATATTATTGTTAAATAAAAAGTTATTATATTTACTTAAGTAAATCATGTTCACGGATACACCGAAACTGCAGCCAATTTCTACAAGTAGAAACAGTGACAAAAAAGTGCCTTCAAATAATGCCAATCAAAGTAACACCAGCTGCAGCAGCACAGGTGGTGGCGGCGGTGGCAATATTGCGTCCTCAACAGCAAACGCCTACAGAAATAAACCAGATCATTTCAAGTGGGTGGCCAAAGAATATAACCCAACAGAGTAAGTCCGAATGTGTATTAATAAATATGAGTTTTTAAAGTTGATCTAATAATGTATTCTATGCAATATAATTATCTCTCCAAAAGCCATGAAGGTTTGCAAAATTCCGAAGTGGAAATAGGGTAATGCATAATATAAAATACAGTCATACATATTAAGTATGAAATAAAATTAGAAATTCACTAAATTAAATTTCGCTTGGACTGGCACTTAGACTGATAGAGAACTGGAGGTGGCTTGCCAAATACATAATATATGTACATATGTATGTTTGGAGCAGTATCATTATAAATTTTTCCAAACGGACGGTCCTTTAACTCCGATTATCAGACCAGGGATTCTTATGCAATTGAGGAATTCGTTAATAGCCTCAGTGGCAAGGTAATGTCATTGCAGTCGTCCGTCCATTTGAGTGATAATGTTAGAGGACAATAATTATACTGAATGTTATTGGACTAGGTTTAAGGTCACGTCATTTAGGTGTATGTAATAATGGGTTAAATTTTGATGTTAATTTACTTTAAAATTTTACAGCTTTATTTATACAAGGTTTATTAAGGTTTTTTTAAGAAAAATTTTGTATGAAAATTTGACTTAAAACCATTTATAAAGCCTTAATAAATTTTATAAATAAGGCTGTTAATATTTTTATTGCACTTTATTTTCACAAAATTAAAATTTTTCTTGTTCAGTAGTACATATGTTTCTTATGCCGAGTTTACATCTGGAATTTCATGTGTGTCATGTGCCCAAAAAAGCATAACCACTAATTACTAATGAAGAACCGTTTGATTCAGGCACGTATTTATTAAGTTAAACAGTTTCATACATACCCAACTAATATGCAATTTTATAGAATCTAACATGATTGGAAACTGTTTAAATCAACAAATACATGTCTGAATCAAACAGTTTTTCAGTAGTAATTAGTGGTTACGCTTTTCTTGGCACATGGCACACAGATGAGATTAATTATTTATGGGTATATGACATATAGATTGTATGTAGTAGGGAGTAACGAATGTTTGCATTCGCTGTTGCATTCGCAAACTATTCGCTTATTTCGTCAAAAAGACGAAAATTATTTTAAGCCAGCATGAAAAAATACATATACTTACAAGTAAAGCATTCTAATCAATGCTTTAAAATTTTAGCGGGAAACTTTTCTATCAATAAGCTTTCATAAGCATCAAAATGAAACCAAAATCCAGCGGTGTTTGAATATATTTTTTCAGTTTTTGAAACAGAAAAGGCAGTGTTTGATTTTCGAGAAATTATTTTCTACTTAAGACTAAACTGTTCAAACTTTTGAAAAATGTTGAAAACCATTCATTACTTCGTACAAAAAATTTGAAATGCAAACACTATTAATTAGCCCTTGTTTGTTGTAAATTCCACGCGAAACAAATGTCACTCATATTATTTCGCATGAAAACTCAAAATGTTAAAGACATATTTCATATGTTTTCCCAAGATGAACAGAGTACTATATACTTCTGCAACATATTTTCATGAACAATTCATTCCAAATTTTTTTAATATATATTTTGACAGCATTTCACATTAAATTTTGAACAGAGTAGTAAGTAGGCTTTAGGGCCAAGGTACGAATTGGTTGCTTGCCTAAAATTTTGTAAATTAATTTTTAGTTATTATCTAAATTTGTTTAAGAACATGAAGTTGTATTATATACATAGTTGTACTACATATAGCATTATTTTTTTTTTTTTTTAATTTGAGTCTGGAATTGAGCATATATTCATTAATTTATTAAATTCTTAAAACAGAAAGATATATATGTAAGTATATGAAATTATGTTAAAATAAATATAGATAATAAAAAATAAATTTATAAAATGTTAGGCAATTAACCCATTCGTACGCATTCACTAAACTGGTATTCGTTACTCCCTAATATGTAGCTACTAGCTAGTTCAGTGTTGTCAGATTTATTTTCGGCCTGGCCCACGATGTCGACAAGAAACTATCTATCGCTTACTTATATTGAAAACAAAAACAAATTTCTTATTTATTTATTTATAATTTCTTGTCGACATCGTGGGCCAGGTCATTTTACTTTACCACCGCAAACAATGTCAAAATCGCTTAAGTATTTCTTTTTTAGAAATAATTTGCGTCGTGTTGAGGTAACAATACTATCGGCGACAGAAGAAATATCCTAGGCAGTATGTAATGTGACGATTACGAAGAATTGTATTTATTTCACTAAAATTAACATTAGTGTAATTAGTAACAAACATAAAATGATAATTTATACACTTTTTTTTTTTTTTCATGCAGTGCATTGTGCTAGAACTAGGAAAATAGGTTATAGGGAAGGAGCATAGAGGGAGTAGTGTCTGTGTACATTTGATTTAAATCTTCCCACGCTGGTAGTGACAGGAAAGACCTCCGCAGGTAGTTGATTCCACATACGAACAGTGCGGCTAAAAAAGGAATTTTCTCTGTAATGCGTAGTGCGATGCATTGGCCAATCGACCACAAAAGGATGTGCTCTAAATGAGGCACGTGTTGTACGTACATATGTGCGGGTTTCAGGAACAAGTTCCCTAATTTCATTAGAACACATTCCGTTGTAGTAACGATAGAACAATGAAATGCACCCCACATTGCGTCGATGCTCCAATGAATCAATAGAGTTGGATACCCTACTGTCACCGATGAGCTTTTTCGCCCTCTCCTGTATGCGGTCGAGCAGCACCAAAATAGACTTTGAAGCGTCGGCCCATACATGAGAGTTGTATTCCATTTATACACTTACATTCTGTTTAATCTTGAGACATAAAATAATATAGAAATATCACTGCTTACTACAATTTTAGTCAGCATCTAATACTTAGTTAATGACTAACGATTTTATATATGATATATACATACTATGGATCAGCGACAGTAAATCTTAAAAAAAGTTACATTACTCATTTTTTTTTTTTTTTTTTTTTTTTTTTTTTTTTTTTTTTTTTTTTTTTTTTGAAAAAGAGCTTTTGGTACATTTCGATAGAAGAACATAATAATTGCGTTCGTGTACTCAAAAGTTTTTCAAAATTTTTACTGAACTTTACCGCATTTTACTAAATTTCGTTCGTTTACCCAAAATACAGTAAATGAGAACACAAATACAGAGAGTAAGGTGACAGTTCTTGACTGACTGTTTTGAAAATTTTTACTGCAAAAATTTGTCGTAGTAAAGCTTAGTAAGACAAAAACATATGATTCAAAATGTAAACAAATGGAAAGTAATCAAATGAAAAGTGTAAAAATTTGAAAAAATGTTAAATGAAAATCGTGAAAGTTATTAAACAAATAATTAATTTATAAATCATAATAATAATAGCTGTTAATATACATATTTTGTAACATATTTGTTTAAACCTTTTGTTTTGCAATTTATTTTAATTACTGAGAGTTGTAAAACTGTAAAGTATCTGGGTACTTAGTATCGCACTTCCTTTTAAGGTAGTCAGTAACATTAACAAATACTCAGTCATGTAATTTTTAGTAATTTAGCCAAAAACAAAACAAGGAAATCAAAAAGAAATCAATTACAAATATTTCATGAAATAAATTACAGAATTTATTCTTAGATTGTCCGTGTTATAAAAATATTGTATCGAGTACTAATAATTAAAAGAGTTGCATAGTGAAAAGGTTATATATTTTTCAACACTATGTGGAGTTAGAGTCAGCTGTTTCTTTAATCTTACTAATTTTTACTATTTTTCCGTTCGCGTACTTTTTTTGGCTACCGCTCTTCTTGAGAGTAAATTTTAAAATTTTCGCAGTAACTACTCATTTACTGCTTTTACTGCAAAAGTAAACGAACACACTTAATGTATTGAAAAATGCAAAAATTTCGATTTCAAAAAAAAAAATATGTAATGAGTTAGGGCCTTTCTGTATTAAGATATTTTTTCAATAAAAATAATTAAAAAAAATTAAAATATTTTATGTGTACATATGTATATTTTATAAATAATAGCAATTAATAATAATAAGTAAGAAAAACTTCTAAAATTTGTGCCTTAAACCCAAGCCGGCATTTAAATCATTTTTTCCACTAAATGGCCCCGAAACGTGTCTTGAGGCGTTTGCATTTAAATTCAATGAAGTGGCTTGACTCGGCGAAGTCCAAAGGTTTGCACTGGCTGCAGCACTTACTGTAGTCATATTGAGTTTAGGTAAATGATTAACGCCCACGGATGCACTATGACCTGCAGCACTATTCCAAGTTGTATTGGCTCCCACATTTTCATATTTGAAACCATTTTGTAATTTAGTTGTGGCATGAAAGGCATTCACATCAACTGAATTATTATCAGTTTTTAAAAGATTCAAACGCATATTTTCAGATAAAGACTTGCTGATGCCGTGAGTGTTGGAATGTTGTATGGAAAGTCCATGGTCATTGCTACGATACAGTATTTGAAGCAAAATTTATATGAAAATCAGTTTTTTTTACTTACGCATTAACTGCTGCAAACGCTCCAGTAGTAACTGGTCCTTTGCTATCGTTCCCAGCTGCAAAAATCCCTGCAGCCGCGTTAGCCTTTTCATCACCAAAACTTTTTACAGCTTGCACATTAATGTCATGACCTCCATTGGCAGGATTGCCAGATATTGTGCCACCAATATGTGCCATTTCTCTGATATTTTTGTGTGTGTGTTATCTTGAAATTTTCTTAGCAAACTGTTATACTGAACTGAAGATTAAATGCTTTTTATAGTCTTTTTCTTTGAACTGCATATGAGTGCGTCTTTCTTTTGCTTGTTTTTCTTTTTGGTACTTTACCATTTTATTAAAGTAATAATATCATGCTCGCACAATAGAAATCACTAATTTTAAATAGAATATGAAGGTTTTTCCCCTTTAAGTTTCTTGATTAATAAAATTAAACAAAATATGCATCATATAAGGCAAGTGTGGTCGTTTACATCTGCATACTTTTACATACAAGCTTAAAAGATAAATATGTACAGCCTTATTTATAAAACATAAAAAGGCTTTATAAAGGCTTTTTAAGAAAAATTTTGTATGAAAATTTGTTTTAAAAAATCTTTTTAAAGACTTTTTAAGTTTTGTAAATAAGGCTGGTAGTATTTATTTAATAAATCGTATGTAGAGAAAAAATAAATACAGAATCAAAATACAGATGAAAAAGGAACCATTATGATTTGACTATGAGGTACTGCAGTGTCTTTAATTATTTTTAGTAAATGACTTTGTAACGCCAACATCCACATTTCACAATTAAGGCTTGATAATTAATATGGCCTGTATTACTTTAACCTGTAAAAGAAGTGAGTTGAGCACTAGGATGAATCCGTTAAAAATTATTTTAAGTACATACAATATAAAAGTAACTCTTAAAAAAGTAACTTTTGAAAAATTACATTAAAAAAAAATACATTTCGAAAAAGTACCTTCTAAAAAATTACCTTTCAAAAAAGTTCTTTTTAAAAAGTACCTTTTTGAAAAAGTAGCTTTTTAAAAAAGCACCTTTTAGGGCCATTATTACAACTTAAAGTTAGTTAAAAGTAGGATTTTATCGGACATATAAAAACTTTATCATTTGCAAAATTTTACTTTAACCTAAAGTCAGCGATAAATTACAGGCAAGTTCATCCTACCTGGTAACTTAAATCCAATTTGCAATAATGGAAAGCTTTTTATACGTCCGATAAAATCCTACTTTTAACTAACTTTAGGTTGTAATAATGGCCCTTATAAGATCATCTTCTCAACAATTAAAATTTTAAGACAATTTAAAAAATACTTTTTAATTTTTTTTAAAGTACCGTAAATTGTTAAAAAAAACATATGACCACTTCCACGGCGAAGTTCACTTTTTTTCCCAGCAAGCAATTAGGCTTGTATTTGAGCACAATGTGGGTAGATTTTTCGCAAAACTGTACCTAATGTAGAGCTGTTGACGACCTGCAAAAATATATAAAAAAAGTAAAAAAAAAAACTTTCGTTTTCTCTGAAAAAAAAAACAAGCAGATGTGTTTGGTGTCGCATGCGACAAAAATTTGACATTTCTCTCTTAATCTCTATTTTTGGCTTAAAATGTGATGAACAACCCAAATAAATCACTACACATCATTTAAGCCATCTCTAAATGCAACAATATAAAAGGCACTGTTTTCCAAGCCTCTATTTTTCATCACACTTTGTTCGATCTGTTTTCCTACACTCTAGGTTAGTTTAGGTTAACAGGTTACCGATGAAAAAGAAAGTCTTCGGCTCACTTGGATCCATACAATTAGATTCCTTTATGTCACCTTTGAGAGAGAGAGAGAGCGTTAGCAGGAGGACGTGCTGTAAAAGATAAAAATGAGAGTTGGTTTGGAAGGTCAAGTTAGCGGTTGCACTACCCACTGCTCCTAATAAAGGAAAGCAGGTTTTTAAGGTCAACTGCTGATATTTCAGCAGGCCTACTAAAACCCCTCCTTCCTAGAGGGCGAATGCGTCGATTTTTAAGTGCAGTTCAGATGCCTAGAAGGTGAGTTATTGAAATCCTGAACAATAGTCATTATATTGGACTCCCATCGTTTTAGTATGGTAAGAAAAAGAACAGTGTTCCATAATAACAGCTATTATATCCTTTATCTTTGTTCGCGTGAGCCTAAGTAGCATTGGGGTCCTTCATTTGCTTATAAAGTACCATAATGTTCTTTATGTGGAGCACGTTAGCTCACTATGCCACCTATTTTGGGCCGTTGCTGAGAAAGCATTATATACAAGTTGTCAATGTATTCGACCTGAAATATGGTTCCTTCTCTTTGCTAGTTTATCTGTTTTTAAAATACCCCATGTCGTCGCAACCAGTGTATTATTATATATCCGCCATCCTTTCTATGGATTTTCTGCATTCACGACGTAAAATGTTCTATATAAAGGGCACCTTGCTATACAATATCTTTTTTGCAACCTAGAAGAAATCTTTGTATGTAAGAGTTCTTTTGTCAGCCATTTTGAACCATTTTTCGTGCTACAAAAAAGTTGCAGCTTGACAGCTTTGCTATCGGACATAAACCGATTATCTCTATCAGATAGCAGTTTTTTCATTGCAGATATTTCTGCTACAATCATTCGTTATTCTAAATCGTTTTCTTGTCCCGAATACTTCAGTATAGACCCCTCCTCAATCTTGGAGCTATTTGTTCTGTTTCCTACACTCTACTGCTTCTTTATCACCTACTTCGCCAAGCATAAAGTTAATTTTCTTTTATTATTATTTAAAAATATATTAATAAGAAGTATCTTTTGGAAAATGAGCCTTTGGGGAGAGTAGCTTTTAAAAAGGTCATTTAAAAAAATGCTTTCAAAATTCGAAGTACATACATATGTATGTAAAGCCTGTTTTCTGAGCTCGATAAGTCGCTAAATATCGGTAGATTTTAATTTCCACATCGCAACCCGATCAATGCCATTCATATCTTCGAAAAAAAAAGTCATTGATAATGGTACAGTAGCGATTTCCATTGACCGAAACGCCAGCTTCGGCTTAATTTTTGAAGAAATAAAGTCTAATGATACCACCTGGGTGTAATTCGCACCGAACGTTGCATTTTTCTGGATGAAATGGAACCTGTAGGGTCTGATGTGGATTGGTTTCACGGCATATGCGGCAATTTTTTTATTAACAAACCTGTTAAGGCCTTATTAGCCTTATCGATGAATATAATTTTGTGATAAAACATCATCTATAATTTGTGCGAATTCGCAAAGTAAATCTGGAAGCCTACTCTGTAATTCGAAACGAAAGAAAATTCTTTCGAATTTACATGTAATTAATATATAAATTTGAAAGAATTTTCTTTCGTTTCGAATTAACATGTTCTAAACATACAAATTCGAAAGTATATTCTTTCGTTTCGAACTACACAGTAAACTCCCTGGAGTATAATGATCAGAAATGTCAAAAACTCAGTGCAGTATGACAGTTCGTTTGACAGTTAACCCTTTCATAAATACTATCAGGCTTAAAAAACTAGCCTCTACATTTAAAAAAAAAAAAACATTTTAAAGAATTTTAAAACGCTTTAAAGAATTAAAAAATTCTTGTAAAATAAAATTTGCTTTTCTTCGAAAAATTATTTTTTACTGTCATTTGAAGCGCCAAAGTAGAAGTTTAATTGAAAAATACCAAAAATCAATGTAAAATGTAATTGATTCAATTAAAATTATTCGTAAATTTTGAGATACGGGTTGTACAATTTTATCGTAAGCGGCAATTTACGTATATAAAGTATGTTTGACCAACTTTGAAGCGTTAAATATCCTAAATGGTCATTCGAAATAAAAAATCATAAGAGAAACCTAAAGATGATTTTAAAATACCTGTCGAATGATAACCATTTTGATATAGTTCGCCACTTTTTTTATTTTTCGTATATACAAAATGGCGTCTGTTGGCCGCCATATAGAATTAAATGACAACTGACATATCTTTCTCAGAATTAAGACAAATCAATTGAAATAAGAATCTCCAAAATTGTTCCACGCATTTGGTTTATACGAATTTAGTGCCGCAAAGGAACGCACATATATATGTACATACATACATACATATATATATATATATATATATATATATATACTGATAAACACAATACCATGCTTTGCTTTGCGCAGTCGGGTAAAAAGCCTTCTCCTGGAAACTTTAATTTTGGTTGCTTACGATTAAATCGAAAATAATTCTCGATATTTCTACCCACAAAGTTCAATATTTAACTTTCGATTTTCAGGATGTAATAAAATTTGTAAATAAAATGGCAAAATAACGTACTCAATCAGCCTTACAACCACTACCAGCCCCCGTATTCTGTAACTCGCTAAAGCTAAATCTCTAACGCTAAAAATCTATAAAATCGATTTATCGACTTTTGACTACGAATACAATTTTTAAACGTGTATTGCTAAATCACGAAGTCGCTAAGAAATCCATTCGGGCCGAAATTTTATTGTTTTATTTCATCGCGAAAAATTTTTAATTTCGTATTTGTTCAGCATTTTAGCGATCGAATTTAGCTTTAGCGTTAGCGAGTTACAGAATACGCGGGCAGGTCTCTTAAAAAGTACAATGCCGCCAATCTATTATCAATTTTGTCATACAATGTAATTGATGTGATGTGATTACAAACAATTTTTTTAAATATAGAATATGTATTTATTAATTTTATGTTGATTATGTAAACTATATCACAATTTGTTAAACATTAATGTTTAGTCTAGTGCTTTTACCAACAAACAACAATAGGCTTAAAATTTATGATCAAGACTGAAACCGTAACCGTGACTTCTATGACCTGTGATGGGGCCACTAACGTGTCGAGAGGCATTAACGTGGGCATTTAAAGATGTTGCTTGATTCTGCGAAGTCCAGAGATTTGCACTGGCTTTAGCCTCCACAGTAGTCATATTGAATTTGGGAGTATGATTAACACCCAAAGAAGCGCCATGACCATTTCTAAGAAAAGGAATCAAATCATGGAGAGTAAAATATTAAAATCAAATCAATAATATGTGTGTAACTTACGAATTAACGTTGCTGAAAGCTCCCACGGTACCAATTTTAGGTCCATGATGGTCATTTGCTGCCACAAATGCGCCCACAGTAGCATTATGCTTATCATCACCAATAGTTCGGGTCACATTAAGCAAAACATCTTTGCTTCCATTGCGGTTTTCGTTTACATTTCCACCAATGTTTGTTGTCATTTTGATGATCTTCTAAATAAAAAAATAATAATTTAATTTTTGTGTTCTGTTTGAAAATCTTTCAAATACTGTTTTCAATTAAATCATACGGCTGCATTTTATAGTCTTTTGATTTCTTTCAATTTCTTTAATTTGTAAATTGCTGTACTTCCCCTGAAATGTGTTAATCACTTGGTTTGTTATACTACTCGTACCATAAACATTTTGCTTATAAGTATGTGCAGACAAATGTATATTTACACTGACTCATATCAAAAGTCGGACAGCTTATGAAAAAAAAAATGTAACAGCTTTGAAAAATATACAAGTGAATATTTTCCTCTATATTTTTTTAAATATATTTTATTGGACATTTTATTTACATTTTACAAATAACTTGTTTTTGTTTTGAGATTTTTTTTAATTGTTTCTTCAAATACAACTTTAAACTATATAACAAGGCTTGTGAATTGCCCAACTGTTTTGTAAAATTTTGTTAATTTTATTTTGTATTAAAAACTTGTTCAAATCTCATTAAAAAGAATTGTGAGCCATTTTTAAAAATCTATTTAAAAATGTGCAAATAATTAGTAGAAAACGCGATTAAAAATTTATATTAGACATACAAAAATTTTTAATTTCGTTACAGTTTTAGAAACGAAATTTTTCCCCTAGACAAAAAGGACATTCTTCTTAACATAAAAGAGAACTTCTTGCAATGACAAGCGTATATAAAAATCATTAAGGAAGATCTAAATTTGCATTAATTTCGAATCACAAATTCCAGATTTTCATGAATTCTTGAAAATATCTTGCTTTTTTGCTGGGATGTATTCAAAATAATTGAAAGAAATATTTAACGCGTTATTTAAAATTGTTTATAAAATTTTGTCAATTCCTTGCCCGACTTTCAATGTGAGCCACTGTACACATGAATAATCATGAACGTGTGTGTGTGGGTATTAATGTGCACAATGTATTGAATTATGTTTAAAAATATATCTTGTTATTCCCCTTTATGTGCCCATTAATTTAGATAACAAAAACACATTTTAAATACTTTGCAATACGCATTTCTTTACGGAGTTCTAGACGAGCCTTAACATTTCAAACAGTTTTGGAAAATATGAAATTTCAATCCATCCTTGGCTAATAAAGGATAATAAATATCAAGGTAAAGGATTGATATGCACATGTAAACTTACTGTATACTTTTATTTGCAAAATTAAATTTAAACGGTTTGGTTGTTTTCGAGTTCACATAAATTTGTATCACAAGTTCAAGGATTTCATTAATTATTTTTTTTTAATCAAAATTTATCGTTATTTGCAAGTTCTAGAAGTTAGGAGTAATGAGGTACAATGTTATGAGATTTTACTTACTTGCCACAAAAAACCTCTACACTTTGAAAATTTTATAACGAAATTCGATAAGATAACCACAATTAAATGAATAAAGAAAGTATTGATAACACAGACTTGAGGCAAAATATTCACTAAAACCTCTACTCTCTCTCCCTCTCTCCGCAGTGATTGTTTACTAACTAAATTTTTTATAATATTTAAAAAAATTATCTTCAATTTGATATGTTGTTCTTCCTTTTGTTAAAGTGTGCATATAACAGTAAATATTTCCGTTGCTATTAGTCGAAACTGAGACCACCTTACATTTGCTTGTAGGATGCATAAAGAAGTCACTCGAGCATAGACTGTGAAGGTGCCTTTAATAATATTGATCCGACGGCAATCATTAAGTCTCTCAAAGAGAGGTTGACCGAGAGATTTATCAGCTCATTGAAAAATTGCTACTACGCAGAATCATCACTTCCACCATAAGAACAGCTGCCATCACCAGGCATTCCCACAGAAGTACGCCTCAGGGTAGTGTGCTATCACCCCTGTTGTGCAATGTGACGGTAAATAATCTGAATCAATGAATATTAAATCACTTGCATACGAAGAATTCCACCTGGATATTATACCACAGAGGCTAGAAACTACACTAAACGAGTTTAGTGCTTGGTGCTCACGGAGCGGCCTCAGGAGATACAAAGTTCCACCCAAAGCTAAATAGCACTGCCCTAACCCTTTCGGATAATGCCAAATATCTGATCTGGGTGTTGTCCTCTATAGCAAGCTTTCCTGGAGGGAAAATCTTCAACCAAGAGTAGCGAAAGCCATAAGGGCAATATACGTCTGTAGAAACGCAATCGACCCTACCTGGGGAGTAAGTCCTAAAGGGGTCGGTTGGATACTAGAGATGGTTATAAAAACTATATTATTTTATAGAATTTCAGTCTGGTGGAAAGCACTCGACTCAGGGAGTAATCAGTCCCGTATAGAAGGGAGATTTCCGCAAAATTATTAAAAAACGCTCTTCGTTATATTAGGTTGGCTTCCAAAGGACTTAACGGATAGAAAGATAGCTCTACGTACCGCCGTCAGACTAAACGCAATTTGCGCATGTAACCACCGACTTTGGGGTGATGCAAGAATTTTAGATATAGCGGATAACATACCGGATCTTATTGACTACTGCACTTCGCAACCCTACTTCAATAGGAATTTTCAAATTTCATTTGCAGAAGGTTTTCCCCACTGAACGGAACCGTACAGGCTTTCACAGAAGGTTCAAAAAGGGGATGGAGAGTTGGTGGGGGCGTTTATATTCCGGAATACGGTATTGATATGTCCTTCAGACTCCAGAACGAATGTAGTAAATTACAGGCAGAGTTATTTGCCATTAAAAGAGCGATACGCTGGCTAAGGTTCTATAGGATTTCAAATAGAGATATCCATATTGTAACTGACAGCAAATCTGATATTAAGTCCCTCATAGGTGTGTACACAACATCTTTTCTTGTCCAAGAATGCCCTGGATGGACTTGCGCAACACTCAAATATCTTATTGAAGTCTGTGCGTGGACACGGGACTATTTAAGGAAATATAGTTGCGGATGACCTGGCAAAGAGGGGAACCCTGCTAAGAGAAGTAGATATCGACAATCTCTGTGGTCCCCACTCTCATCCTGCTGGAGACGTTTCGATGTTACCTTTCTGTGCAATAGCGAGCACCGTCTGGCCTCGCATAAACTCACACAGGACTCTCACGAACTTCAATAGGAAGGACTTGAAGAATCTCGTGGCCACGTTGACCGGTCACTGTGCCTTCGTATAATGACTACTGCTACAGTTGCAATGAGGAGGAAGAGGAGGAAAGTATCATGCATCTCCTGTGTTTTGCCCCGCTCTGGAGGATCTCCATCTGCACCTCCTTGGCAGAATATCCTTAGGCAGCTTATCCGAGTTATCGGAAATCGAGCTCAAAAACTTGAGCCTTTATATGAAGAACAGTGGCTGGTATAGCCGCTGACTCCCCCCTAGCCAATTTTTGACCCACTCTCCTCTCACCTCCCTTAAGTAACTATCTCTTCTAATTTTACCCTTCTCACCCTCTCTCGCTCTCTCTATCTTCTTTTCACCTTACAGGTAGCACAAAAGGATCATTGTAATGGACCCTAGTGAGCTGGACCCTAATTTTCGACTTTTCCTTGCCAGCAGCCTGCTAACCTAACCTAACCTAACCTAGTCGAAATTAGAGCTACCAGATCGAGTGAGGCGGTTCTGACGGAGCAGTCCGGTTGCGTTATTGCGGGAAAAATGCCAGCATATGAGGAGCTGACGAACAAAACCAAACATGTCCTCAGTTAATGATTTTTTTCGGACTCAACAAGTACGCATCTATGATGTCACAAAATATAATCATGTAAAACCAGTTCGATCCTACCTTAAAAATATAACGAAAACTGACTTTAACGGGACTAGTCTGGTTTTGTTCGCCAGTTCTTCATATAAAACCTAATATATCCTTAACCATTTTCTTTTTTTTGTTAATGCATGCAAAAACCTAACAAATTACAATTTTCTGTTGTTTTGCCCATTAAAAAAATATTTCCATTTGGGAGTAAATTTTTAAAACGTCCATACAGCTTTAATACCTCAAGACAATATAATACTCGCTCACAATATACTCACATGCATACATACATACGTATTTCTGTGTGTATGTGCTACATATCATAGTATTTTGTGGTTAAAGCCATCATTTTCGAAAGTGACAACAATATTGCCCACGTCTTCTCACTCTGTTGCATAAATAAATGGTCGCTTATTTATAACAAGCCATAATTTTATTAAAAAAGTTCACGTTAGCAAACATTTTTTAAATATTTCAAGAAGTCGCTGTTTTTTTTTTCTTTTTTGTTAAATATTGCCATCAAAATCCCGACCTACGTTAAATTTATGTTATTTTGTGATTTCTTTTTTTTTCGTCTATATTTTAATATGATAATAAGGCGCTATCAACAACAATTGGGGGAATGTAAATGATATGGAGTACCCGCATAACAATTTACACTCTCACTCCACTTTAAGTAATTTTTATGATTTTGTCGCAACGTTAAAAAATTCGCATAATGTGGCACGCACTCGCCATAATATTGTAAGGCAGTGACTCTTAAACTTTTTATGTGTTAATACCAATTAAATGCGATTCCTTAACTGAAAAATTTATAATATCCGACATTTTTAGATTTAGTTGAACTGTAGTGAATTTTAATCAGAAATAATTTCTTATTCGGGCTTAAGTTCAGTCATTTCAATTCTTATTGAATGAAATATTTTTATTAATTAATGTGAGTTTCTAAAGAAGAGAAGAAAAATTAAACTAGATTTTTTAGCTGGGGGAAATACCGATATTTTTCTGTGCAGCTACGCACTTCATCAGCACCTTAGTCTATCTACTTGGGCAGAGATTGTTATTAACATCAGCTATTTGTGCTGATGAAGTGCGTAACTGCACAGAAAAATATCGGTATTTCCCCCAGCTAAAAAGTTTAGTTTAATTTTTCTTCGCTTCCTTAGAAACTCACATTAATTAATAAAAATATTTCATTCAATAAGAATTGAAATTACTGAACTTAAGCCCGAATAAGAAATTATTTCTGATTTATAATATCCGTAATATCTGTAGTGGGATTTTAGTAACTCTCCACTAGAGCTTATATAACTTGGACTAAAAATGCTTACACAACTTAAAACTTACAAGAAACAATTGAACTTTTCAAAATCATAAACATGAAACGACATCATTTATTATTGGTTTAGTATAGTACATGATATGGCAATGCATTTAAAAAACAAGACGTACATATTTACATTTCAAGACTGTTTACGCAGCCCTCTAATAAATATCGATGGCATAATATAAAAAAAGATGTACCTGTTTTAATTTTTTTCGAAATCGCGTTCTTTAAATTTTCTGATACCCAACGTAGAATTATTCCATCCTCCTTAAAAAACTAAATACCCTCCAGTTAAAAATAAAAGATTTATATTGTCTTCACACTGACATGGTTTTAATAAAATTTGGTTTTAACGTTAAAACCAACTGTTAAAACCTGGTTTTACCATACAAATTGTTGTTGTTAAAACCAAATTAAAACCATTTTTGAATTGGTTTTGAGTTGGTTTTATGAAATGCAACCTTGTTTTCGCTGTGATAATCTCAGTGGTGCCAAGTTAAAATGACCGGCAGCAGCTGATAGTGTTTATGCCAGTGAATAGCAATAGATGGCGCTTGAAAGATTTTCAACTTAAAATGGATGCAGCAGCAACAATAATCAAACAATTATGGAAACAAAAGAGTTTTTTTGGAAGGAAAACAACGTAAATATTTTCATTGAACTCTGGAAAGTGAAAATAGACAATATGACTGACATTCATCTGCCTATAAAGAAAGGTTTATATTATAATGTATTTGTACATTCTTCATTTTGTATAAGAAGTTTCATAATTTAAAAAAATTTTATTTACAAAATATAAAATAATTTCCATTTTAGAGCGCATTGTACAATATCTCAGTTTTTCATACAAACAGAAACAGTTGTTGTACAGTTTGTCCAACAAGTGTTATTAAAAAGCAGAAAAAATGCAACAACAAATATTTCGGCAGGAGATGTATTTTATTTTGAGCAAAGTTATTAGACAGCCTGTGAGTTAAAACCTGAATTTAACAAACTTGCAGTATGAATGCAAAATCAGCTGTTTATGGTTTTAACGTTAAAACCAGGTTTTAACTTTCAGTGTGAAAACACTATTATGCTGTTTCCTCTATAAAATAAATATTGAAAATGCGAGTTACTCTTTTCTTATATTAAGCCATAGATAAATACAATCTTGCAAAAAGTATAAATTTCACAAAAAAAAGTTTGGGTAACTCTGCTTTTAATGAGGGTGCGAGTAGAAAAAAAACGTTTTGCATGCGAGTACTTGTGTGATATTTCGTACATATTCTGTTTATAAAAATATTTTTTATCTTCTTAACAAATAACGAACGATGTATGGACGTTTTTTTTCATATGCATGTCCTGAGACTTTTTATCCATTTCTTGTTTTTTTTTGGTCTTGCTTTGCTTTTAATAGCAGCTTACCTCAGCACTTTTTGTTATAAGGATAAGAGGAAAAGAATTCATTTAGGTATTTTTTTCTGACTCTTTTATGAGTTTCTTTTTTTTTTTTTTTTTTTTTTTTGTTCATTGGGTGCACGAGCACAAATATGATGAAGTATTACCAAAACATTAGCTTTATTTCTTTTCTTTTTTTGCTCTGCCAAAGTCTATGAATTTTCTTGGCTTTCGACCTTTTTTATTTTTTTTTTGTTGCCTTCTTTCCATATTTTGTTTAACACTTAAGTTCAGCTTGTTTTAAGAGCCCGAAATAGTTAACATTCGAATTATGATGGGTGGGCTAAGTTAATGGCAACAGCTGCCGGTTATAAAATCAAAACAACACAAAATATTTATTGATGAAATGGCAAATACGTGTCGAGTCGATATTTGAAATTTATAACAAACTAATGATTTTTGTTTTACAAATAATCAAATGCTATTATTAACTGCAAAATGGAAAAATGAAAAAAAGGAATTCATAATGCTACAACAAACAGCAGCAACATCTGCTGCTCATATGTGATTTTAAACGATTTTGTTTTGTTGCTGCCGATATTAAGTGCGAATTTATGTTTAACGCTGGTTTTTTCTTCTTCTCTTTTTAGACTTCGAAGGGTGTTTTTTAAAGCATGATTGTTATTATTACATATTATTATTATTTTTCTTTTTATTCCTTGAAACCCAAATGTTGAAAAATAACACATTTGTTTTTTATTAATTTAAATTTTGTACTTTAAATCTTTTTTTTTTTTTTTTTTTTTTTTTTTTTTTTTTTTGAAAAAAAAAATTTGATTAGTAAATGGGTGTTTTGCCTCGTAATGTTAGGGAAGGGTTTTTGTTGATTTATTTTTTATTTATTTTTTCTGTCTTCTATCAGTTTTCTATGTCTATGTGGGAAAAAAGCCTTAAGCCATTTTACTTCATCTTGCTATCATAACAAGCTAATATTTTCTGTTTTTGCATTGTTTTCTATTAAGACACCATAACAATTAACCATACTTTTAGAATTTTCAGCAAAAAGTTCTGAAAAATTCGTCACTACCAAGACATTCTTCATTTAAAATAGCAAAAACAGTGGGCACTATAAGTAAAATTTAATTTATAAAAAAATTTTATTTGTGCTAAACTGGAAAAATCTTTGTGAATATTAATTAAAATTAGAATTACGAGTAGTTCTAAAAATAAGAAGGAATGGTCAAACAATTTTGTTGTTGCATGTGCCAATGCATGAGTACAAAATTAAAAAAAAAACATTCAAAATTATAACTGACTGTAAAAACAAAATAACGAGAGTTTTAATTAGAAAATATGTTGGGTGTTTTCTTCTCAACAAAACATTGAACAACGGCTTCATAAAAATTAAAAGAAATTAAAGATTAGCACAACATTTTTAAAAATTTTTTACATACAAAATCCTTTATGCTATTATTTGACAATAAAGCTTTTAAATTTAGCACCATAATATAGGAAAAATTAATAAAATAAAGCTTATAAATAAAAAATTACCTCAAAAATAAAAAATAAAATTTTGCCTAAGATTCCTTTTTTGTGTGTTTAACAAAAATGATATATGTATTTTATTTAATTTCGCTTGTTTTTATTGTTAAATATTCCTTTAACAAAATAAAATTTTCTATATTTTTGATTTGAACGGGCTAAAGTTCGTATCGCTTTTTAAGCCAAATTACATGTGATAATTATTAATGAACAAATAACACCAAAGTCTATTGTAAATATTCTGACTAACAACACATAGTTGAACGGAACAGCCAGCCGTTTTCGAAGGCCACTAAACCTTCATCATCAGCGTTCTTTTGTGTTTGGTCCACTGTGCGTGGTGTCAGTTGATGTAGATTTCTGCTTTATATACTTAGCATTTTATTGCAAATGGAATATGTGAATTGTTTTGATTCATCGTATTTCAATTTGCTGAAAGCTTTTTTGTATTGTAAGCTCAATTTTACCATCACTATATTTACAACAGTCTTACCATTGTCGTTTTTTGTTCTTTTAACTAATTATACACATGTTACTTAATTTGCTTATTTTTTGTTCTACTTAAGACAACCTTTTTTTTTTTTTTTTTTTTGGTTTGTTACTATTAAGTATATTTTTATTTAATTTTTGCCACAGGCCCATGGCTATTAATTTTTAGTTAATTTTAATTATTATTCGAACTCCATTTGTTTCTATATTTTTGATTTGAACGGGCTAAAGTTCGTATCGCTTTTTAAGCCAAATTTTGTCAAAAGTTCTTTTTATAGAAAGTACTTTTTGTCGAAAAAACCGTTTTGTAAAAAGTACCTTTTGCGAACAGTAACTTCCGTAAAAAGAGCTTTCTGCACTCATATATGTAAATATTTTAAAAAAGTAACTTATCTAAAAAGCACCCTTTTCAAAAAGTACTTTTTTGTATGTCATGTATGTATCTTTTGAAATACAAAGGGACCTATTATTTGAACCCAAGTGAGCTGAAAACTTACTTTCTCTTCTCAGCAACCTGCTATGTATCTTTTATACATAAAATAAAAAGTACCTTATGTGAAAAGTACTTTTTGTATATAATATAAAAAGTACCTTAGATAAAAATACCTTTTGTAAGCAGAAAATTCTGTGAAAAGTACCTTTTGTAAAAAGTATCTTTTGCAGAAATAATTTTTTTATAGAAACCTTTTATGAAAAGTACCTTTTACAAAATGTACTTTGGATATACATACATATAATGTAAAGAGTACCTTTTGTAAAAAGTACATCATGTAAAAAGTACCCGTATCTTTTGTAAAAAGTACCTTTTCTAGAAAGTAACTTTTGTAGAAAGAAGTAAATTTTGTCTTAATTTTGATAAGTAATTTTGAAAATAAGTAATACAAATTTATCTCCAATAGAAATCCCACTGGCCCACTGTAACGTATCAATTCCATGTTACATTTCCGACCATTAGCACACCCGGATGAAAATGTCTGCATAAATTGTTAAATTTTTTTTTTTTTCAACTAAATAAGTCTACCACTATAAGATGGTATAGATTCCTCCTTCCTTGAAGCAGCCAAAGTATAAGGAAACAGTTTGGTTTTCCTCTACATGATTCATGTTTTACATTCACGTACAACTAACAAGACAAACCAAAAATTTTAACCAAAAAAAAAAAAACAAAATGTACAACAGTCCCGAAATTGTTTTCATGAAACGACAATTGATTGTGCTTTTTTTATATTTTGCTATTTGTTTCAATTATTTTCTCCCCCTCCCTCCCTCCCTCTTTGGCGAAACCTTAATTTCTTGACACAACATTATGATTTGCCATTTCTCTTTTTTTTTTGTAATTTTTTTCTAGTTGCATATATTGATGGTCAACTTTACATGACCGCCGTCCATATGTACGAGTATCATGGCCATTTCCACAAATTAGTTTTGTATTAAAACAAAAACCGACAGACAGCTCATAGTGGAGTTTTATTTTGAAGTATTTTATCATGTTGTCAGTTCGTGTTTTCCTTAGTCAAAAGTACCTGCCCTGGACCAACAATTATTTTTACATGTTTTTCTACTCGTACATTGTTTTCAGCAAATTATAAGAGTTCAATACATATTTGTATTTTTTTTTGTGATATATAAATTTAACACGTGGTTTAAAAAAAAAAAAGAAAAAATAAAGTATTTGTCTGCCTTCAGAAAACTTTTAAGCGATAACTTTTTTCGGATATTAAACTTTTTTATGAGTTGTATTTTTTTTAATCTTATTTATCCTTTTTGGCAAATTTGTTTATACGAGTAATGTTTTCTTTTTTTAAGAAAGAAGCGAAAAACTTCATATTGATATTAACGTCGATAATTTAGTATTGAGCTGGTTTAGTTTGCAATTCGTCATTGCAAATTAATGAGTGAAAAAAAGTAAACACATCATTTGGAGACGATCTTACGCTTAAAGTTGAATTTTAACACAGAAAAAATATTCGTGCAATAAAGAATTTTAATTGAAATTAAAAGCAAAAATCAATTAAAAATGTACTTAAGTCAACTAAACTTTTGCTTAAAAATTAATTATTTTTGCAATAAACAACTGTAATTGAAAATAAAACCAAAAATCAATTAAAAATGTATTTAAGTCAATTAAGCATAAGTTTAAAAATTTTATTAATTATAAAGTTTAATTGACTCAAATACATTTTGTATTGATTTTTGTTTTATTTTCAATTACAGTTGTTTATTGCAAAAATAATTAATTTTTAAGTAAAAGTTTAATTGGCTTAAATACGTTTTTAATTGATTTTTGGTTTTTAAGTATTTCAATTAAAATTATTTAATGCAGGGAATATTTTTTTCTGTGAATATCACATTTTTTATGGTAAACAAAAATTTCTGTTTAATTGAAGTATTTTTTGAAAATAAGCGAATATAAATTATTTGAGGGATTTTGTTAAAGTTTCTAATAATATGTTTTCACCAGTGATGCCATTAGGATACGAAAGATACATTTTTCGTGTCTTTTGATAACTTGACGTACCATGTATAATCCTGAAATTTTTCGTATCTTTTGAATCTCTACGCAAAATTTACAGAAATAAAATATTAAACTTTCTGTCTCTGAATAAGTTTGTTAAAGTTATCAATTTCGTTAACAGTGACAACTAAATACAAAAATAACATGTATTTTGTTGTTAAGTTTTCTAAGTTCTTCTGCCGTTTGCTTATTCTTGTATATGTATGTTAAGATGAAATTTTAGAAGAAAACAATAACGATCTTTATAGTGTTTTCACACATAAAGTTAAAACCTGGGTTTAACGTAAAAAACCATAGACAGGTGATTTTGCGTTCACATTGCAAGTTTGATAAATTTAGGTTTTAACTCACAGAATGTCTAATAACTTTATTCCAAATAAAATAATGGGTGTTTTTTATTGAGGTATAGAACTTTAAGTTGGCATCACTTTTTTAACTGGCGGCCATTTTGTCAGCTGTCAAGTGATTAATATTTAGTTTGGTTTGCCATTTCATCATGATCAGGTTGACAAAAGAACAACGCTTGCAAATCGTGCAAATTTATTTCGAAAATAATGGTTCAGTTCGCGAAGTTTACCGCAAGCTCCGTCCATTTTATGGTCGACATAATCGTCCATCAGAGCAATTAATTCGGTTAACCATGGATCGTTTTCGCACTACGTTTACTCTATGTGATAATACGCATCCGCAGAGACGTCGAACAGTGCGCACCGAAGAAACAATTGCCGCTGTAGAGCAAAGTGTTGAAGAGGACCCGAATGAATCGATTCGCCACCGTGCACAGCAATTGGAGCTTTGTCCATCAACTTTATGGAAGATTTTGCGCAAAGATCTTGGCTTGCGACCTTACAAGATCCAGCTTGTGCAAGAATTAAAGCCGCGAGACCATGCAATGCGTCGTGATTTTGGTGTATGGGCCGAAAATGAGATTGATCTCGATGCTGATTTTCATCGCAAAATTTTGTTCAGTGATGAGGCTCATTTTTGGTTGAATGGCTACGTCAACAAGCGAAATTGCCGCATTTGGAGTGAAGAGAATCCACATGAGACCCTTGAGACGCCATTACATCCACAAAAACTGACTGTTTGGTGTGCTCTATGGGCTGGTGGAGTCATTGGGCCATACTTCTTCCAAAATAATGCTGGAGAGTCAGTTACCGTTAATGGAGACCGGTATAGAGCCATGACAACCGACTATTTTGTTCCCGAATTGGATGGCATGAATGTGGATGAGTTGTGGTTCCAACAAGACGGCGCTACATGCCACACAGCGCACGTCACAATCGATTTATTGAAGGAAACATTCGATGAGCGCATAATTTCGCGGAATGGACCTGTCAATTGGCCACCAAGATCGTGTGATTTGACACCATTGGATTATTTTCTTTGGGGATATGTGAAGTCGCTCGTCTACGCCAACAAACCAGAAACGTTAGGGGACTTGGAAGCCAACATTCGTGGCGTTATTGCCAACATACGGCCCCATATGCTCGAAAAAGTGGTTGAAAATTGGACCTGTAGAATTGGCTTTATTCGAGCCAGCCGCGGCGGCCTCATGCCCGAAATCATATTTAAACATTAATGGCATAAAATTATCCTTCCAATAAAGCCAAATTGATGGACATTAAAACGATTTTCTTGTGTTTTATTTCAATTCGAAGTTCTATACCTCTAAAAAACACCCGTTAAATATCGTGAGAAATATGTGTATTTGTTGCTGTAATTTTTTTTTGTTGCTTTTTATAACATTAATTTTTAAGTTTAAAACTTTTTAAACGCACTAATAATCTCAAATTAATATTTTAATTATTAAGTAAAATATTTTTTTATTAAAAAAAATTACATTGAAATTGTATATTTATGATTTGAAATTGATTATTGAAGGGTTTAGCTGGATCCTATGCGCATTTCACTGTTGCTAATGAAGATCATCAGGGAACCTTTACCCAAAGTTTCTTAGAACAACTAGAGTTATTATGTTATAAACCTTCATGCTATGCTAGTGTTAATAAATGTTAAACGTTAAAATTGAATTTTCAAATTTTTTTTCAAAATGTATCTTTTTGAGAAAAAATGTGTATTTCTGGAAACTAAAATGTATCTTTCTCGAAATTTCACTGGCAACACTGGTTTCCACCGGCATGGTTTGAGACAAATCATGATGATTTGTGCAAATTATGTTAATTTATACAGGATTTACCATACATTTTGCATATGGGTAAATCACCTCAAAGTAGTTGATTTATTTTAAATAATGTCGAAAATACTATTTTTCGAACTCATGTTATATATGCAACACTGCGTTAATTTTAAAATAACAAACTCCATCCCTGAGTCATTTCGAAAAAATGACATTAAGGAATATTTAATCAATCTTAAATGTCAACTACCTGTGAATAAAATTCACATTACATCTGCTGCGCCCACCTTATAAGAATCGTGCATAAATTGAATACGAAAATTCGAACAACAAATCACTCACTTAAACCTACTTGATTTAAAGTCGGTGGAAATATACTATAAGCCTACTACGCTTTTTTTTCTTTTGTGATTTTCAAAAATATTATTATTATTATTTGTGAATTCTCAAATAGTTCTTGAAAGTCTGTGCATAAGATAAGCGGTTTGTGACTGCTCAAAATATGTGGTTGAAGTCTACTGATGATTTGGCTAAGCACCAATGAAATATATAGAGAATGCTTAACCACCAGCAAATAAATTTCAATTAAAAGAAAAAGAAAAGAAAATAATTCATAAGAATGTCAAATGAATGTAAAATGATTAAAAAAAATTGTTTCTATCGACTGTCTCTACATAAGACAATTATACAAAAAAAATTTTAAATAAATAAAAATATATCGACTTGTTAATAATAGGTTTGTTCATTTACTAAAAATTGTTACGAATTCATCAACTCAAAAAGTTACAAGAATTATCCAACCAGCTGTTGTATATTTTGTTGTCAAATTAATTATTTCAAAAATATCTGAAAAAGGAAAACTCAAAAATGTGAATTTCTTTGTTAAAAAACATGTACACGTATGTAAAAAGAAAACATATTTTCTTAATTTATTGTTTTTATTTTATTAAACTCAATTTTAATGGCAAATAATTTTGTTTGTTTATCATATCTGATCAGAGATGGAAAATGGGTTTTTTGTGATTTATAATAGAATAAAATTAAAAAATAATGAAAAAATGCATAAAAATTGTAAATAATACATGAAACTGTGTAAAGTGAAATGTCGATTTTTAAAAAAATTTGGAATTTAAAATATTCTCAAATAAAATACATCAGAAAAGTATAATTGTATCATGATTTCTATCCCTGGTTCTGATATGAATAAAATTTTCTTGCAAGTTTTTACAAGAAAAGCGTTCATTTACTTTTTCATATTCGGAAGAGTAATTTTGTGAATTTCAGCTTTACTCTCTGGTTGCTAGTTTATGCTGGAAAAGTATATGAACAGACCTAATGTATCTATTTGAATATAAAAAAAAATTTTTTTTTTTTTTAAATTCAATTTGATTTCGTGCGTGTTGTGTAGTTTCGTGTAGGGAAATTTATTCGCTTCTGTATTTCGTACGTGTTTGACATCTTGGTATTCGTGTTTGGGTCGTATCGTGTTAACGAAAATTCGACACGCGCCCATCTCTAATCTAAAGCCTACACAAAGTTTAAGAGAAATTTCGAGAATCTTTGTCGATGTAAATTTTGCGTGTCTGAAAGAAATCTGATGCATTTCGCGACAAAAATACAAATGTATCTGGACAGTGGAGACAAAAGGAAAATTTGTGTTTAATTTTTTTTCGTACTTACCACATCCTAATTGCTTTGGAAAAATGCATTAGGAACTTTATACCTTCCAAAGTTATTATTTTGTAAACCAGTGTAATGGATCTGTGTTAAAAGTTTTCTCAATTCTTTCCCACCTGTCTGGTGGGAAAACTCGGCAAACACTTCGGACTCTTGAAATGACATAATATTGTGCACAAAAAGTGGCCGGAGCTACGCCCATTAGAATTTTATTTTATATTTCACGTGTTTCTTCTTAACCAACAGATTTTAATTTAATTTTTTTTTTTTTTTTTTTTTTTTGTTTTTTGTTTGAAAGAGTTTATTGCAGTTTCTTTCAGATCTTTGGATTGAAGTCGGTTTTTTTCGGTAGAATTATTTTAAGTTCTATTTTCAAATACTTTGAAAATAAAATAAAAACGGTTATGACAGTAAATAACTGTTTGCAGTTTTTCTTATTAAATAGGGAATTGAAAAACTGTGAAAAAGTATCTTTTGTATATGTGGAATTAAAAAAGAATGTAAAATGTGTCTAAGATAAAAATCTGTTTATTGTGCATTTTTGAATTGGCTCCTTAAAAACACATTATGCTCTTTATTGGCTCGTTTGTTATTTTCCTTCTTGAAAGGAATAATAACAACAATAAAAAAAAAACAGTGCGAAGCTTAACCTTTACCTTAGAATTGTAGTCCTTTATATATAATTCTACAATTTCTTATCAGCCGGACAAACGGATGAATGTTTAGTAAATAATTTTACAATAAAAAATGGCAAAGACTGCGTAAAGTGGGCAACAAAATTAACACATAAATATCCCGTCACTGCCACTTGTCTCTATAAGTATACGAGCAGTTTCATTATTCTTTTTTTTTCTATTTTTTCTACCTTAACAAAAAATATTGCCTTCTAAAGTAAAGAATGACACCGTAGTATACCGTCCTGCCATTTACAAAGGTGGTATATTTTTTAAATTGTTCTTTTATTTTATTCTATTTTATTTAAACAAAGTTTTTTCCGCCTTAAACATTTTGTTAGCCGTTTCCGTGCGATTGAATACTGTCAAACTTTTTCAATAGCTTATTGTTAATGTTGTTTTATAAACGCATTTTTTATTCTATTTAAGTACAAATGGCTGGCTGTTGTGTTTGGGCTTAAACTTTTGCTCCAATTGACGTTAAAACGACATACGGCCGGATACTAAACGCGCTGCATGTGTCAATGATAAAGTCCTTTTAAATATACACATTTTTACTATTTATATTAAATTTTTTTTAGATAAAATATAAATGAATTAAAGTTTTTTTCAAGTCTCATCCAAATAAATTTGCACACTTCATGTTGTTTTTTAGTTCAAAAAAATTATGTACATAAAATATTTATAAATTCTCAAACTCCTTGGAGGCTGCATGGCGTAAAATTCTACTGTTTGCAACCGCATTTTTCGCAAATTAAAAATAAACAAACAATATTTTCATACTCATCTTCTAAATTCAGGCTCATCTTCTGTTTGAGAGATATTTTTTTTGTTTTTCTTTCTTTTGCAACAATTTGGATTCGTTCTCATAATTATATCTTTGTAGACAATTGTACATAAAATATGAACAACAAATATTAAGAGTTTTAAAAGAATAAATTGGTTGTTAAGGAAAATAATAAGGACTTTCACAATGTACACGAGGCAAATGAGTGGAAAAATATACAAAATTGCATCATTGCATGTGCAAAGTGGTATAGTATATTGATACTCACCACTAAGAATTGTTAAGTGGTGAGTATCAATATACTATACCATTTTGCACATGCAACGATGCAAGACCATTTGCACAAGATTGTGAATTGGGCTTATGTATACTTATTTTGCAAATGACTGCATTTTACTTTGTTGGCACTAAAAAAATACCTAGAACAAAAATAATAGTGCATATTTGTTCGGTTGCAAATATAATTCTACAGCCCAATTCACAATCTTGCGCAAATGGCTTTGCATCGTTACATGTGTAAAATGGTATAGTATATTGATACTCACCACTTAACAATTTTTAGTGGTGAGTATCAATATACTATGCCATGGCAAATAAGCAAAAAGTGCTTAAGTCATATTTTACTGTTTTGCAGGAGAACGCTTTTAAGATTTCAAGTCGATTTTCAGAAATTTATTTCTTTTACAGTTAAATTGGGAAATTCTCTGTTGACCTTCATTTTTAAGCAAACATCGTTCTACACACTATAAGTAATACGTTTAAGTTGAAATATACCAAACTATAAACTAAATTAAGATATTATTCCAAATGAGATTAGAAGTCTAAAAAAGATAAGTCGCCAATCATAGTGCTACTATGATTCCTGAAAAATCACCCAAATTAATTGAGATTTTGACCAGGGGTTATTTCAAATATGCGATTACGGAGGTGCCATTAAATCAAAATCAGCTTAACTCGACTTAAGCACTTTTTTCCTTTTTGCCACAGAATTTAAACAACAACTTTTGACCAGAGTTGTCAGATATGGCGATTTCTCGCCAAACGTGGCGATTTTTTCAACTTTTTTGGCGTTTTAATTTTTGATTTGGCGACATGGCGCTTGTTTTGGCGATAATTAAATTTGTTGGCGATATTTATTGCTACTTTTTTTACAAAATTGAAGTTCTTCTGAAAAACTAGTTTGTTAGAGGAGTAATTTCAAAAAAAAAACTACCGAAACTTGTCTGCAAAAAATTAAAACAATTTGATCATGATGATTTTTCTTATATTAATTATAGTAATTAATAATTAATTTTTAGCGATTTTATTTCTACTTTTGGCGATTTTCTGCTAAATTTTTTTTACAATTATTTAATAAAAATTTATATTAAAAAAATAGATTATAAAGGGTGTCCCAACAAGAACGCAAGATTTAAACTTTAAATAAAAAACAGATATTTAAAAAGAAATCGTCAAACTTTATTATATCGTAAAGTAGACAGAATGAGGTTATGTGTGGAACAACATATCGGGCAGATGGCCGCCGCGGCTTTTCTGGCACACACGCGATCTTTTAATGAAATTTTCAATGACCGTTTTGCATAAATGCTGCGGTATTTCATTAATGCAGCGTCCAATTTCCTCTTTTAAGGCTTGAGTCGTCGTCGACTTATTCGCGTAAACCATGGACTTCAAAAAACCCCAAAGAAAAAAGTCTAATGGTGTTAAATCGTACGATCTAGGCGGCCAATTCTGGTCTCCAAAACGCGAAATAACACGACCGGGAAGTGACTGATGCAGCAATTGAATTGTTTCTCTGGCTGTATGGCATGTGGCGCCGTCTTGTTGAAGCCACATGCCCTCCACATTAATTTCTTCAATTATAGGCACGAAAAAAGTGGTTATCATTTCACGATACCGAACATTGACTGTTTGCGCTTGACCTGCCTCATTTTCATAAAAAAAGGTCCAATGATTCCTCCAGCCCAAAATCCACACCACACAGTGACACGTTGAGGATGCATTTGCTTCTCGTGAATCACTCGAGGATTTTCCTCACCCCAAATGTGACAATTCTGCCTATTGACGAAGCCATCAAATTGATCGCAATTTGCGAACTGTAGCCGCAAAACTTTCACCATTTTGGTAAAACAATTTCACAATGAGAATGCGTTGTTCATTCGTGTAGCGGTCCATTTTTACTAACCTCGTACCTTCTACTAGCAAACAATAACAATTGTTCAAATGTCACACAATGACACTTCGAATGGCGCCAAATTTAAATCTTGCGTTCTTGTTGGGACACCCTTTATAAAAATAAATTTATTATCAAATATATCGACGGTCCCATTCCAAAACATGCTAAGTCGACATAACATGTTATGTTGGGAATAGCATTTCTGTAAAAATATACTTAGCATAATTTGTAAATTTTAATCAGTTCAACTAAATCTAAAAATGTATAATTTGTCAATTTTAAAAACCTCCATTTATAAATGTTTTAAGTACACTTACGTTTCTTTTCACAATGTATGATTAAGAGTTAACGTGAACTTTAACTGACAGTTATTCATACAAAACTTTCCGTTAAAGTCCCTGTGCATTGTGGAAAGGGCTGTTAGTATGATTTAGTTTGAAATTAAGCAGTAAAAAAAATTAATTTAAATTTTTCTCCAAAATAAAACATGCTAAGTCCCTATTTACACTATGCAAGTCTTATTGCTAAGCTGATTAGTTTTTTAGGAGAGAGAGGCGGGGGGAAAAGAAGTGTTTCTATTCCCCTCGTCTCTCTCTCCTAATAAACTAATCAGCTTAGCAATAAGACTTGTATTGTGTTATTCTAAGTCACTTTTAACTATGATCTACGACAAATTTATAAAGTTCAAATAAACTTAAAAAAAATTCTATTACAATTATTATATGATTACAAAAGGCGAAAATGGAAATGAATTGGTCACACCATACGAAAGCCAGTCACAGATATTGCTAGAACAGCGATTGAGTTGAATCCTCAAGGCAGCCGTAGAAGAGGTCGACCAGCTCACACATGGCGAAGACAAATTGAAACCGAAGTGTCAAACCAAACTAGCTGGAATGAAGTTAAAAACATCGCTATGGACAGATCCAGATGGAAAGATTTTGTTGAGGCCCTTTGCTCTATATAGGAACGACGAGAACATATATACATATATATGATTACAAAAAGTCTCAAGTTTCTATCTCATTACATTCCCGAGACATCATCAATAAACTTAGAGGGCGTTTATCTCAAAACTAGCTTTTTTAAATTAGCATGTTTTAGAATGGAGCCATCGATATATTAAGAAAAATTGTATAAAATTGATTTTGGCGATTTTTAAAATCAGTTCGGCGAAATAAGTCAGAAAAAATTTGGCAACCCTGTTGTCAAAAAAAAAATTAATTAAAATTGTATGTGGTCCCTTTTTGGACTTCTTTATTTAATAATTTATTTGCAATATTCTTTATTATTGTGTATTATCAAACAAATAATTAACTCTTGGCAGGTGAGGACAGTGCTGCAATAATTTTTGATGAGTTGCCAGATTTTGTTTGAGTAAATTAGATGTTTTCTTTGAAAAATACAATTATCAGCCCCAATTATGAACAACAATTCCCAGTAATTTTTTCCCTCTCCCCATTCCTCATATTATGAATTAAAATCTCCCCGGGAAAAAACTCCCTGAGAAAAAAGTATTCAGGTATTCTAAATATGAGGGCGAGGTAGAATGCTTTGAAAGTTTTCGCCCCAAACATTTATAAGGTAAAAATTTAAAAATTAAATTTAAAAATTTTGTAAAACAAAAAGTTTAACTAATCACCGGAATGTTATAACTCCCTCTTGTTTTAGGATGTTTTATTTAAATCATGTTTTTAAACATGCACTTCACAAAAATTAACTACTTGTGTCTTCAGAAAAAATACTAAAACACTCAATTTTGAAGTTCACCTAACAGATAAATAGATGATTTATTTCCCTCTAATATTATCAAGAACGATAAGAAAACTTTATAACATTTAGGGCCAATTTCACCAACTCTATTTAAATATCAATTCATATTTAAACGTCGATTTTCATTAATTTTTGTATGGAAAAATTACTTTTAAATATGAATTGATATTGAAATAAGTTGGTGAAATAGGCTATTACAATTTCCTTTGTACCTACATACAATCATTTGGAATTTAAACCATTTGCATCTGCATCTGGATAAGTTTTCGCACCGATTTTTCAGCTTAAAATTATTCCTCATTCTTTTGAATGGTTACTCTGCTTATTTTATTTTTTTTTTTATTTAAGCAAAAACTGATAGATATTCATATTAATACACAATCTTATTAGCAATAAAAACAATTAAAATTTTATTAAATGTCTGTTACTGCAATCTTGCATTAGTGCAGAATAAAATGTAAAAATTAAACAGCTGATCCAGAACTTTCTCTCTTCCGTATTTGCTTATTCCCCGGCTATTTAAAATAGTATGATTTTTCCTCGGGAACAAATGCTATGGAAGAATTCATAATTGGGCTGTATGTTTATTTAAAACATACTCGTGTAGACGTATACAACTATGTGATTGATGAGTTTGTTTGATCGTCTCCAGGGTGCTTAAGAATCGCCGTTTCCGCTTCTTAACTCTTCCTAGAAATAAAGTTGTTTAATAAAGTTTTTAAATTGATAACAAAATACAATCCTTTATATATCGCCTAAAATACCACTGGTGTCTCTGCTGTACCAAGATTTTCTTCCTCCCTACCTTTAACATTCTTAATACATTCGATAAGATTTCAGTTTTTTTTATTCTTTGGCTGCATACATACATACAGCTAAGAAAATGAAAAATCACGGATATCCTTTTTCTTTAATTATGCTGCTAAATTAAAAATATTCAAAACCAAATGAGTTTCGTCTAAATGATATAAAAAAAAAGTTGAAAACAAAAAAAAAATAAAGAATAATGTCAACATCTTGCATAAACTAGCAAATATTTATGCTGGAAAATAAAGCATAAAGAGGAAATGGCAGGTAGTTGGATGTTTCTTGAAATGGGAAGTTGCTATTTACAAAGGGCCAAAAAGCCGCTGCCAGTGTTAAAAATTTAAATAAATGCGTTATAAAATCAACTTCCGCTAGACGTGCACAACAATAAGATGAAATACGAGTATCTATAAGAATAAGAAAAGAATAAGGAAATAAATAAAGGTCCTTTTATATTTTATTTTATTTCTGCCTGCTTCGAGATTTTTTTTCTCACTGTACAAATAGAGTTGTCAAAATGTATTATTATTATTTTTGCTATTTATTTTTTTTTTTTTTGCTATTCTACTTCATTTTCTTTTATCGCCATAACTGCAGTTAACTGTCAGTGCATTCAGCAAAAGCAAAAACAAAAACTTACAAGAAGACACCATTTTGAATAACAAAATTTACACAGTCGAACTTGCACACACTCACACTCGCACTAACACTCACACCCACGCCTAAACTTTTACCTTTCTTAGACTGTTAGTATGTGCGTATATATGAATGTATGTATGTGTGTGTGCAAATGAGTGCAGAGTAGGAGTGTAAATATTTTGAGAGATTTTTTCTTACCGCGTTGTTTCTGGAGAGGAAAAGGAAACTTTTTGTTTTTCTTTATTTTTGTTTAAATACATTTGGGGCCGCATTATTAACACACGAATAAATAAGATATTATTTCCAGATTTATGTGTATTGTTTTGTGTCTTCCATGTATGTATGTAGGTGTGTATTATAATTTTTTTAATACAATTGGCAAAGGTTGCAATGAATTTTAAATATTAAAATTGACCACAAAAAATTTATTTAGCTTTATTCTTCACCAATTATGCCAATTAAGAAGAAAGAAAAATTTGTATACCTACTTAGTTTAAAAGTAATATTTACATACATACATACATCCCTGTTCAGTGGATTATGCCCACTCAAGTTAGATTAAGATTTGAAATTGTGTGGGCAGAAGTAAAATTTTAACACCAGCGGAAAGCGTATTTAAGCTCAAAATCATTTCAAAAATATTTTAAAAGTAAATTGCGACAGCATTTTTAGCACATTTAGAAAAGAAACTTTTTTTGTTCGTTTGATTATACCCAGTTTACATATTAAAGTTTTTTTTTTGCACAATAACCTTTTATACGCTGATGAGAATAAGTTCAAACCTTTTGTTCGTACAGATTGAACTTTTTTTTATAAGTGAAAAGCACAACTTTCTAAGCATTAAAGTCACTCACTCCTCGCTTATGACTCTTTTCTGCCGGATTTAAAGCTGTTATGGGTTTAGTATTTCGAGAATTCCTTGACTTTAACTTTAAAAATTTAATTAATACACTTCAAATGGGCTTTTTCTAGTAAATGATGCTAACGAGGGGAAAAAGTATGATGTCGATTTATGGACAAGGTATTCCTTTATCATTTCCCACAAATTTTTTTTTCGAAAAGTTTGAAATTCAACCATGTAAGCATGTTTTTTTTTTTTTTTTTTTTTTTTTTTTTTTTTTTTTGAAGGAACCAACGTGGGCGGGCAATAAAGGTCTTGAAATAATGTTCGAGTAGTCCTTTAAAAGCGTACAAACTTTCGAAAGTTCCTAAATTTTTATTATTATATTGGCATTTGCTAAGATGTGACACAATTGTTTTTGGGAACAGATTGTACTTAAAAAAAAAATTTTTAAAGTTCGAGTTTGAACGCGTTTTCGAAAAACATTAAATTTGCAATACTTGAAACATATATACACTAACTTACGTACAGGGTTATCCATTTCGTGGTTGTGAAACCGCCTTCCAGCAAGGATGTCAGCTGTTAAATAGCTGTCATCTGAAGTAGTATCACTTATTTACGAATGTGGATCGTTTGACAACCGAAGAATGCGTTAAAAAAAGTTAAAATGTTACACAAAAGCAGTGTTTCAAACCTGGCCACTTTTTTATAATCGACCTACTGTGCAAGGAATTGGTAAGATTATATAGAAATTTTAATAGAGTGGGAGTGTTACAGATCTGGTCTGGCCACATAACAGCCGACTTTTTTGACCTGCAATTGAAGATTATGAGCTGTAAGATATGTTCTTTCAACAAGACGGTGCCTTTATTGCATGGGAACCTACCAGAGGGTCTACTATGCTTTCGAATTTGTATTTTTATAACATGTAAAACCTGGTACGAAGTTCTTACAGAATTTCAGGTTCTCATACAAACTGTATGTAAAAAAACTTACTTACTTACTTACAGAAATTCTGGTTGGTAAATTTCATAAAGAAATTTTCATTTTCTAGTACGGACTTTCAAAAGAAAACTACACGGAATTTTTTAAACTTATTGCCTATCTTAGGGATATTATTAGTATAAAAGGAGACTTCTTCAGTCAACTGAAATAAAAATTAATGTTCAAACAATTGTTTGGTCACGGAATTTTGGACATTTCTAATTTTCATCAAATTGTTATTAATTTTTGTGTTTTTGTGTACACAAACATAATTCCACACAAAAGACTACACGATTATTTATCCGTGTAGAAATAAATGTAATTTTACAAACTTAAAAGTGAATAACACAAAATATTTACTGAATAGAACATGTATAAGAAAGAAGAAAGAAGAAAATATTTCAGTACTTTAGTCAAGTCAAAAGGACCTTAAATAATATACTAAAAGTATCATATTCTTAAAAATCTCATTTTTAACAAAGAAATCTTTTAGTGTTGTTAACATTCCGAAAAACTTCGAAAATAAGATAAATCTTCACATATGGTAACGCTGTATTCAATATTCAATAAATGACTGCCTAAAAGTATGCAATAGTTTTTTGCAAACATTTTACGGCAAGTTTCTTGAGTTTTACCAAAAATTTATAGTTTTCTTCCTGTTCCGCACATTTCCTGGAATTATTATTTTTTAATCGGCAGAAGACATTTTCAACTTTCACGAATATCGTTGCCGTTTTGGTTACTTTTTTCCAATACATATGTACTTGTGTACATTTCTTCAATTTTGGTTACTTTTTTCAAATCAAAAATATAATTTTTTATATGATATATTTAATTTGCATATAACTAACTATCATGATAAACTATCACATGGTTGAATGAATTTTCGTGATTAAAAAACAAATATGTATGTGTTTTGCAAATTTAACAGACAGTAAAGAAAAATAAATTGTATCCCAATAGAAATTGCTCAGATTTTCTAAATTGGATATAAAAAGTGTTGATATGGATATATGTATGTATGTACATAGTTGAATTATGGGACAAAATTTTCAAACATACAAGTGATCAACGAAAAATGTTTTGTTGACTTTATTAAATTTGCTTTTATGCCATTGCCGCACAGCTCGGCTGCTTCTGAAAGGATATTTTCGCATCTAAATTTTGTCAAAACTTGATTTATCTGAATGGATAAGTCAGGTGTTGGTATAACGAATATAATTAAATTACATTTTATTTGTATTAAATAGAACTTTTTAAGCAAATTTAGCTTTATCACCCTGTATCACTCCCAGTTAGAAGTTTCAATGCAGCAAATACAAAGAAGATAAATTTTTTTTTATTAAGTCGACTTAAGCGATTAATCCATATAGCCACACACATATTTCTCAACTGAATTATAAATAAAACATTACATATATACTTATATTAAATACGTAAACATTTTGGCTACTTTTTGTCAGCTTTAATTACTTTTTTTCTCATATTTTGGTTACGAAAATAGTTTAGTTGTGGCAACGCTGTTCATGAACATGAATATGAACATAAATAAGTTTTTTTTATTGAAAATAAAAAATAAGTCAAAATAAATAAATAAGTTAATTTTTAGAGGCTTATACATAGACTTCGGCATGTCTGCTCAATGATTTGTGATATCCCCATAATTTTATTTGTCAAAGCCAAATATATATGTATGTATGTATATCTTCAAAGTTATCAATAATTTTGGCATTTTGATAATTCTAAACAAAAATTCTAGATTTCAATAAAAAAAATATATTTTCGGTTACATGTCGCTGATAAAAATCGATAAAATCAAAAATTAGGCTCGATATATTAAACTCAAATGTATCCTCTATTTTTTAAATTAATATGTAAATCAATTACAATTGCTTAACCATAAAAATAAAAAAAAATAAATAAATAAATAATTTATAATATATAAATAATAATAATAATAATAATAATAATAATAAATAAAAAATGTCAAATAAATATACAGTGAACTCGCTTTAATATGAACTAATTAAAACCAAGCCAGTTCACTTTTGCAAGATTATAAGTTATGTAGTGTGTGTTATAAGTTTGTAGTGTGTGTCTGTGTATCTGTGTGTCTGTCCGTGTCCACGTACAGTCCAAACGGCTGGACCGATTTTCATTTAGTTTTTTCTGTTTGAAAGACGACTTGATCGAGAGACTTCTTAGATATATTTGAAGAAAATCGGTCCAGCCGTTTAGAAGATGTAACAACATCTTTTCTGAAAAAAGTCGGGGGTTTTTAAAATTTTTAATTTTTGTTATTGTATACATATTTTATTTTTATACGTTTTTGTTTACATATTTAAATTTATATGGAATAAATGAATATGGAATTCCAGTTGAATTTGAGCGTAAACTAAAACGTTTTTGTAAGAAATTTTGGTTGACAGCTGAAGACAATTTTCAAGCAAACAGTTGAATCAGAATTAAAATTTCAAAACGGTGTACATAAAAAACTCCATTAAAAATAACAAAAATATGTTGTTCATATTTTACAGCCTTTGCACTAAGTTAATATTGCAGAGCAGTCAATGGAAAAAAAAGTTGTTCATATTTTGGGGTGTTCATATTATCGCGAGTTCACTTTACTTCGGTATTTCATGTATAAATCACAATTCACATTCACCATGTAGTAGCGGAAAACTTCAAAAATTGTTTACGAAAGAGAAATTAAAAAATAAATGTTAACAAAATTTTAACATGAAAAATATTTTATTAAAAAAATTCTTTGAAAACAAATATAAAAAAAAAAACTATTAAAAAATTGTGATGAAAAGTATTAAACGTTGCAAATTTTGTTAGTGGAAGCTGCCGTGGAAGAATTTTTTCAAGTTTATTATTATTTTAAACAAATTCGGTTTTTGACATTTTGGATAAACTAAAAAAAAACATGTTGTTTTTTCATTGTTATATTTTTTCATTGTTTTTGTAATCCTGATATTAGCTGGAAATAAATGTGCCTTGATAAATTATTAAATTGCATAATTTTTGTCAATATTGGACAAATCATTAATGACATTTCTAAATTCTTTTAAAGATTTAAATGTGAGCCCTATTTTCTAAAATTTCATTCGAAAGTATTTCCGCAAGCGCTTTCCGCAACAACAACAAACAGTTTTGTTATCCTTGCTGAAATTAAATTATTTCTATAATTTGTTTCAGAAAAGTCTATTTAAACATTGTCTATCAAATCGGAGAATGTTCTGTGTAGCCGAAAGCAGTCTAGGTCTTCGAGCTGCTCTAATTTGCTGTTCTTAGGGCTTTTAGCTCTCTAACTGCCTTGAAATATGTCAGTGCCATCCAGATTAAACTTTTTTCGTCACTAAAAATAACAAAACACTATTTTTCCTCCCAAATTTTATATATTTCGTTATTTTTTTTTTCTTTTTTCACATTAATATCTTCATTTAAAATTTGGTTAACTTTAAGTTTATTGCCGTACAGCTGAAGTTATTTGTTACTGCAAGTAGTTTTATCGATCGTTTATTACTTTCTGATCGTCTTCCATTTCTCATCATATATTATATAATTTTTTATCTGATAAATATTTCTGAATTGTTGTCTCCTATCTTTTAATTAAGTATTAACTCCGTTGGCAATTTTTCTTATAGAAAGTCCACACTCGTAATAGACATAATTTTTGGCATGCTCAAATAGCTAAATATGTATTTGTGTAAAATAATTCCATTGTATTTTAATATTTATTACAGTAATCCGACGAAAATCGTTACATTGAGCCGATAATGGGATCTCGGCCTTACACTATAATTTTGCATATTGCATTAAACCTATTCGCCGCAACAAGCTACCGACTACAAAATGTCAAGAATAGAATAAACATGTTTATGATTCTCTGACGACAGCAAGGCAGCTGGGCGGAAGGTTTTTGTCCCTGCTGACTGTGTTTTAGAATACAAAATGTTGAATGAATGATATTTAACAATTATTTAATATTATTTAACAGAAATAATATCCCAAAATTAACGTAAAGGATGAATTGATTCATACAGCCATGTCACAGAGCTCAATTTCATTCGGAAACGGAATTCAATTCGTATTTTGGTGCTTTAGAAAATGAAAAACGAAAAAAAAATTTCGGTATGAAATCACTTTTTATTTCATGGACGGGATTACCATTTTCCGTATGTTAAAGTAAAAAAATATATTTTAAACAATTTCTTTCAATAAACAATACTGTTTTTCATTTATTTATTCAAAGCTGGATCACAATTTATTAGTTTTTATTTATTTATTATGTAAATTTCTCAAGTCATTACAAAAATAAAATCAATAGAACAAAATGTACGGAATTGGTTTCTTTAGTATTGCCATACCATTTTTGCATGTACTTTATCAAAATCTTCATACTGGCAACACACAAAACAAAAAAATACAAAAAAGAATTTAAAACGTTTAAACGTATGCCACATTATGATTTAATACAAAATTATATTGCCATACTTGTAACATAAAAACGGTGTAACCATTTTTTTCTGATTGATGAAAACGGTCGGAAACTGAAGCACCAAAATGAACTTTGAACGGAATGGTTAATACGGAATCAAAACCATTCCGAACGGAATCTGTGACACGGCTGATTGGTATATTTTCACGTGATATTTGTGAGTACATTTCAAAAGAGTAATTTAATTTTTATAAATGCGAAATATTTGATGGTGTCAAATAGTGATATATGTATGTTTTTGTACTTAAATATCAGGGGCCTAATTCCCGCATTCGATTGCGAGCGAGTTATTACTCGAATGTGCGAGTTTTTTAACTTTGGGATTTTCGCATTCGGTTTCGAGTAACACATATTGAAATTTCTAATGACAGCATTCGATAACGTGCATACATTCGAATGCAACCGTTCGTGTTTTTACTCGCAAGCAAAAAGGCATTCGAAATCATTTTTAACATAGAAAAAACGAAGAAATAGAAAATGTATGTTCAATATTTTACTTATTTATTTAAAAATGAATGAATGCACAAATGTACGTATAAAAAAATACAAATTAAAAAAAAAATTTTTTTTTTGACTGCACCCGGTCAAAAAAATACTTGTGTGGCAACACTCTATTCTTAAATAGCTGTTGTTGTTATTTACATTTATTTTCTTTTACATACTCTTACGACTACAATTTGAAGCTGAAAAAAGTCAGCCAATGTAGCAATAGTAAAGTAAGAAAATAAAAAACATGTTGATTATTGAGTTCTTGTTTCAACTTTGTTATTTGATATTGAGCTTCTCATTTGTTTCAATGAAAGTTTATAATATAATAATTCTAGTTGTTCTAAGAAGCTTTGCGTAAAGGTTTCCTGATGATCTGCATTAGCAACAGTGAAATGCGCATAGGATCCAGCTAAACCCCTCAATAATCAATTTCAATTTATTTTTAATAAAAAAATATTTTACTTAATAAGTAAAATATTAATTTGGGATTATTAGTGCGTTTAAAAACTTTAAACTTAAATTGTAACAATTCCCATAAAAAACACTAATTAAAAAATTTCTTGTTGACTTTAAATATAACGAAACACACTGGCTTGGCAAATACATAATGTTTTGCCCAAGAGTTGTCTCGGGGAAAATAAAAAAAAAATCAACCAACTCTGGGAGCACCTAAATAACAAATTAAATGCTTCTGGTCAAGCAATAAAATAATCGAACATGTGGCTAGTGCTCTATTCTCTAACTTTACACTAATTTATTATTATTAAGTTATTAATAAAATTAAAATGAAAATAACATTTATGTATTCGTTTCTTTTTTCTGCATATACGTGTGTATGCACGTACATACATATGTTTTTGCATACAATTTATTCAGTGTTGTGAAATGAATTTATATATAAATATATTTGTCTTTTTCCAACACTAAAACCAAAACTCGATTCGCTTGGTAGCGAGTGACATCATCAGAAAATTTCTTGCCATCGGAATTAATTTCTATTCGAATGCAATTCCGATCACGAGTGCAGGAATTAGGCCCCGGGTGCTGATGATGCTGCTGCCGTCTCCAAAAGAATTAAGTAGCTGGCTACGAGGCGATAAATTCAGCCAGCCGCATCTGAAGTCATATGTTCGTGTAGCCTGCTGCGCTGAATGGGTTTTAATGCATAATAAAAAATTACTCTATTTGAGTTTTGTTAATTTGAACTTGAATTAAAATTCAATATGTGTATGGTTAACGCCGATTTTTATTTTTTAGTATGGATACCGATACGATATCGGCAAAAAAGGCGTATGTATCGTTGCACCTTTAGTATTTATTTAGCCCGTACCATATAATTATTTCGATGCTTGTATTTCTCATAACCGGACGAATAAAGATAAGAAAATATTTTCCAACTTATTTGGTGGTATTCAAGAAAAGTTTTTAAGATTTAAGAAGCAAAACTGAAATTTACGAATTGAAAATTTTGTATCTTTCACTTTTGTACCAATTTCTACAACAGAAATAATAGTGTATATATCAATTATTATTATTATTGAAACGAAATGTAAAATAAACTACATACAATTGGTAGTCTTATTTATAAAAATTATTAAGGCTTTTTAAGAAAAATTTAAAATTTTAAACTTATAAGTTTTATAAATAAGGCTGATAATGTTTTAAATTATTTTAATAAAAAAAAAACATAAATTTTTCTGCATTATGACACTTAAGACTACCGTTTGAATCCCCCAAATATATTTTCTGATTTGAAAATAAAAATCTCAATTAGATGATATCGAAAGAAATTTTAAAACTTTTTCAAATTTCATATTATATCGAATGCCGTAATTTGTGCTTATAGATATTCCTTTCATTTCATATTACAATTTAGGTTCACTATAGGAAAAAAGTGTGTCAGATGTCAATTAAAAATTTTACTATAAATATTTGTTGTCGCTTTTGGTAAAAATTATCTATTTCTATTTCACGTAGTTGCAATTCAATTATTGCTAGCACAATTTTTAGAAATTTTCGAATTTTTAGTAGCTGTTTCACGATTTCGAAAGTAATTTTTACAATTTATATTGGAAACAAAAACATATTTTTCATATTTTATTGTTGTTTTCAATCTAAATTTTCAGCCGAAAGTTTTCTTTCCATATCTTGAAACAGGTGATTATTTACGGCCTGTCCCATGATGTCGACAGAAAATGTTCGATTGACAACTTGAATATTGAAAACAACAATAAAATACGAAAAATATATTTTTGTTTTCAATATTAATAATCGATTGAATGTTTTCTGTGTACAGGACGGGACAGGACAAAAAAGAAAATCAATCGGTCATGTCACAGAGTATACCAGCGCCCCCAACAGTCTGGACACACCTGACAAATTCCCGTATTTTAGTTTTCTTTTTTAGACACCATCTCCTTAAAAATGGGGTGAATTGAATTCCGTTTTCGAACGGAATTGAACTCTATGACATGGCCGGCTGAATATCATAATAAGAACAAAAAAAATTTGCCAGATTTCTAACAGCTTTAGATTTCTTCCGACGTCAAGGAAATTTTCAAAATATTTTTTTTCTTCTCAATTCTCCAGTATATTTAAATAAAAATTTATTTTGTATTTATTTTTTTTTTTTATTATTTATATTAATTTTTATTAGTTAGTTTTCTCAACATGACTTTAACACATTTAATAAATATAATTAATTTAAATTTAACAAAAAAAATTTAAAAATTGTATCTCATTTAATCCGTTTAGACCGTCAGTGTTTATAATTACGTTTATGAATTTTCTTAAGTGGCTCTAGAATTCCGCCAGACATAGAACCAACCTTTTTAACGTTAAAACTCAAACTGAAGTAAATTTTTCACAATTTCCACAAACATTTTCAAGTGAACATGCGCCGTTAATATGTTACTTTAGCCCGTTTTGGCGCCAAAAACAAACATTGGTAATGTTCTTCCTGTTGTGGCAATTATTCTCTCTCTATCGCTTTCTCTCTTTCCGTCCGTGTAGCAGTTGGTAGTTGGTGCAGCACGTGCATTAACAAAGTTGTACTTTGGTTTAATTGGATCAACACCACGTGCTGTTTATGAAAATGCTCCTCGAAAACAAAAACAACAAGCACAACAATAATGGCAAAAAGTAGTCCTGGCATATACATAGTTTTCTATTTTTGTTTCTATTTTTATTTTTTGTTGGCAACAACATTTGTTGTGACTCTCGCAGTCATACTCGTCTTTAACATCGGAGTCAACTTCGCAACGACGACATCGTTAATACAAGCACCCACCCATCGAGTTGATGTTTAGTTTTATTTTGCATTGTTTTGAATTTTTTGTTGTTGTTATTATTTTTCATCTGTTTTTCTTTTTCGGTTGTTGTTTTCGTTTTTCATCTGTTTTTATTTACATTTAAGAAAGAGGGCTGGATGGATGAGATGATGTTTCTCTTTTTAGTCCATAGACCAACATCACACACACACACACACGCACACACATACATATGCGAGTACATATACGCCGCCTTGAAACAGGAGTGTGCTCAGAGTTGACAACTGTTGTTATTGAGATAAACGGAAAAAGTTTAAATTGATTGTGAAATGTTTTTTTTTTAATAATAAACAAGTATGAATGGTTACTAATTTTATAATTTATGTTAAACACTTTAGTGGGACAGTAAATACCTTATGTCTCCTGGGGAAAACCAGGCCCCATGGTGCAGTTTACTGAAAGAATTTTATAAATAGTTCCAATGGTTTCTCTTACAAACATATAATACCTTTATAATATTACTTAGTTTGTGTCAAAAACGAGCTGCTGAAAGAGTTCGATACAAGTCTAGAAGATTAATGTTGCAAAGACGATAACTCTTCGTAGTAATGCAACATCACGGAAATTATTTATAATTGGCACAAACGAAGTAGAGGATTGCTCAAAATGCCTGATTAAAGTCAACTGATGATTTGGTAAAGCACCAATGAAATGCATGTAGACATGCTTAATCGCCAGCAAATAAATTTCACTTAAAATAAAATTATGTATTACAATATTTCAAATAAAAAATTTCTTAAACGAAACAGGACGTTGGGCAATTTTATCTTGGGAGCATTGTATCCACAAACGTGAAGCCTGTACTTGTATTTAAAAAGGCGGAAGCACAAAAAACCTGACTACTTTATTAACTGAGTTCAAAAAAGCAAAAGTTTACCAATTCGTATGTATTTTTTGTATATATATTGCTTCATAAGTCCGTAATTTTTAGATAGATATATATATCCGGAGACGATCAAATAAACCCATCAATCAGTGCATATGTATATGTGAGTAACGTATCCTTATTGCTTAGAAGAAAAGGTGCAAATAAACACGTCAATCACAATCATTGGCGTACCTAGAAACTTTTTGTAGAAGGGGATTAAGACTGGTGATTTTCTTGAGTAATATTAAAATAAACAATTGCATGCTATTTTTAATAATTCGAGGGGACTGGGGCAATGCTCCCCCAGAATAACCTTTCTACGCCTATGATCACCATTTGGATTTTGACTTCGTACCGTTCGTATTTGGAGACAATCAAATAAAAACGTCTAAACTTTTTGATTTTCATCAACCAATGTTTCCAGGAATAATTTTAATAAATTGCATCCAAAATATATAGGGGTTTTGGCAGATAATATGAATGAATGAACACCAAAACTTGGCCAAACATTTTCTCCATAATTACGCACAAAAAAAAGCTACAGTCATGCAGTTATGGGATCCGATTGTTTTAAGCTTAGTTCATTCAGGACACATAAAAACCTCTTCGTTCAAGCGGAACCGCTTTAGAAAGCCGCAATGAAGTGTTAATAGATAAATGTTGCAGAAACGAATTTTGTGTTCGACATTGCCAATAGATTGCTCCGGTGCCTTAGTATTGTTTTTTTAAGCTGTTTCGCTATCACTCGAACTTTTACATATGTATTTACATTTTTAAAATCCAATTGCATTCTTAATTATTTTGACAGTTTTACATCTATTGTGAATTTAATCTATGTACTATTCAAAGTGTTGTGGAAGTCAAAAACTATTGTAAATTTTAAGGAAAATTACGATCCGCTTGCAATTCAAAGTGTTGTGGAAGTCAAAAACTATTGTGAATTTTTAGAAAAATTACGTTCCGTTTGCAATCGTGTCATGATGCCACTACCTTCATACTATTGACGTAATGCTGAGTACATATCTGGCATTTCTTGGGTTTTCATTTTGAGGTGTCATTTTCACACTATTGCGATGTCACAAAATGCCATAGTGTGTACTCGGTATAACATGTAATCATCGTACGATTGTCGATACGATCACGAATGTGACGATTCGAGCCTATATTTTACTTACATACATCAATGTGTTCACTTGAAAGTGACACATTTTTTATATTTTTTCTTTGTTTGTTAATTGCACAAGACGAGTATTTTTACACAAAAAAATGGCTGATATTCTTCCAATTTCTGCAGTTTTTGTAGAGTTATTGCATTGTATGCAAGCAAATATGTGAAACATTCAAACTCTTAACTCTCTGAATAAAAACGCTAAAATGTTAACACTGTTTATGTAGCAAACATTATATTTATTGTTTTGGTGGTGTGAGTGCAATATTGTGTTTCGTTTCGTTGTGTAGTAGTATATATTTGTATTTATGTATTCCTTGTTTATATTGTTGGTGTTGCTCCTGCTCTTGTTGCTTGTAGCTAGCTAGCTGCTGGTTGCTGTTGTTGCTATTGTTGCTGCTGTTGATGTTACTATTGTTATTGTGTTGTATATATGATTATTTGCTACGTTTTTATGTACGATGGCAAATTTCTTCTATCTCATCTGGAAAAGTGGCTGTGGCTTTGGCTTTATAGTTGTATATATAAGTTTTTATTTTTTTTTTTTTTTTTGCTTGCTACCGTTCTTGCTGCTGAAGGAAGGTCTGACCAGCTTGTATCATTTTATAAATTGGCATTTCAACGCTAAACAGCTCCCAAATCGGTTGTTGGGCCTTTCGAATAGAATACAAAATAAAAATAACAACAGAACAACAAAATTCTTGTTTAGGCCAGTTTGCTGTTTGTTACTAAATGATAAACAAGTGTTTACGGGAAAACTCTTGCTTGACTTTAACAAAAAATTTAAAGCACTTAAGGCAATATTCTGTGTGCCTACTTGCCTGTCTGCGCGCGCGTGTGTGTGTGTGCGCTTCGTGGTGTCCTTTGTCGTGCAGTTAATTTTATGATTGTGTGAATATAATTTTTATGCGAATTGACGGCAACAAAAAAAGCCAAAGCGCCCAGCATGATGTTGTTATTGGCGTAATAATCGTCTTTGGCATCAACAGCAAACATTACGTGCGACCGTCACACCAACAATATCACACTCAAATTGAGTTGACTGGAAGAGAAAAAAAACAGCACGCACGGCTTGACATGTGAAGTGTGAACATTTAAACGATGTGTGATTCTTTTTTTTTTCGTCCCCAAATCAGTGAAAGCCCCTTGTGGTGGCAAAGGACCTTCTTTTTCTTTATTGACTGCCGTGCTATGGTGACTGTTACAATTTCATTTGGTTAACTGTCAGCATTTACTGGTTAATAGTCTTTTAAGTGGGTGTTAATTTCAAAATAATACAAACTTCTTTTTTTTATTTCCTGTGTGGCACAAAAACATGCGTTTGCTTGTGAGTGTTTAAGTGACCACCATAGTCGCATAATTTGTTAATCTCTCATACAAAAAGAAAGAAAAAAAACTCATAAAAACATAAAAGCGAACTGACAGTTAGTTGCCCATGTGTGTAAAGACGTGTGTGTTATTAATAATGGACTATAACTGATGTGACTTTATTAATGTGATACATTTATATCACAGGCATACATGTGTATGTGATTGTGTGTGTGAATATAAATTAAACAAATATGACTGATTTACTTACAAAGGTGTCTTTTGATTAATGTAAAACAATTTTATTAAGTGTAAAATGAACATATTTTGTGATAAGTTTGAAGCATAATTTACTTTTTTGTTTTCAAAACGGCAATTAAATTGGAGTTTTGTGTGTGCATATGATTTAAAAAATCCTCCCCCTTTCAATCAGACTGATTTATAATGGTTTAACCAATAAGTAAGAGAGAACAGTTTGGAATCTGTGATAAGATTTAGAAAACAAACAAAAAAAATATTTAATATTAAAAAAAAAGACTTGTAAGAACTAAGAAAAACTTTTATCTTAAGAAATTTTAGCGAAAACGTATGTTCAGAAAAGGAAGAAGGTAAGTTAGAGATTTTGTATTTACATATTACAAAATAGATAAACATAATTACATTAGAGTGTCAATAGGATGTATGGAGCAAACTAAATTTTAAAAAATCCCAGGCGGATTATAATGATACTTAGTCTAAAACTGATATGGTGAAAATTTCAGCAAAATCGTACAACTCTAAGCCGTACGTACGTACGCCTTTGAGGTCATAGTTCAAATATTGCAAAATTCGCCGCCCATTCACCAACAATTCATTAGAAAATCCGCTAATTTTGCGCTGAATTTTCTAAAAATCAGCGAGGGCTTTTTTAAAATCTATTGAATTGTATTAAACAGTTTTTGTTGGAAAAATTAAGTTAAAAAAATATTTTTTTAATTTTAAAAATATTTGTCAAAAAAAATTAGAAAATCTGACAAAATGAGGTTATGTGTGGAACAAAAAATCGGGCAGATGGCCGCCGCGGCTTTGCTGGCACACACGCGATCTTTTAATGAAAATTTCAATGGCCGTTTTGCATAAATGCTGCGGTATTTCATTAATGCAGCGTCCAATTTCCTCTTTTAAGGCTTGAGTCGTCGTCGGCTTATTCGCGTAAACCATCGACTTCAAAAAACCCCAAAGAAAAAAGTCTAATTGCGTTAAATCGCACGATCTAGGCGGCCAATTCTGGTCTACAAAACGCGAAATAACACGACCGGGAAATGACTGATGTAGCAATTCAATTGTTTCTCTGGCTGTATGACATGTGGCGCCGTCTTGTTGAAACCACATGCCCTCCACATTCATTTCTTCAATTCTAGGCACGAAAAAACTGGTTATCATTTCACGATACCGAACACCATTGACTGTTTGCGCTTGACCTGCGTTTGACATCATCATCGACATCATCACGTACAGTTGCGACATTTTCGGTCGATCGACCTGGTCGAAGGCGCGTTGTTGTCTTTACATCACTAACAGACCCAGTTTCGGCAAATTTATCCATTAATCTCTTTACAGTTGACTCTTTTGGAGCATTATTGTGACCCCAAATTGATCGCAAATTTGCGAACTGTAGCCGCAAAACTTTCACCATTTAGGTAAAACAATTTCACAATGAGAATGCGTTGTTCATTCGTGTAGCGCTCCATTTTTACTAACCTCGTACCTTCTACTAGCAAACAATAACAATTGTTCAAATGTCAAACAATGACACTTCGAATGGTGCCAAATTTAAATCTTGCGTTCTTGTTGGGACACCCTTTATATATATTTATTTATTTATTTAATTTTTTTTTTTTTTTTTTTTTTTTTTTTTTTTTTTTGAAAAATTAACTAACCTTTTTCTTAAAGAATATATTAAAATTATTTTTTTTAATATTTGGCAAAACAATTGCAAAAATATTTAATAAACAAATATTTTTAATTGTGCTATGTCACAAGGACTAATATAAAAAAAAAATAAAGTTTAGTATATAATTTAAAATATTATCGCTTTTCAAAAGAATCGGTTTAGCATCGATAATTTCTCTAATCAACTGCTGGTAAATCGGTGAATTTTTCAAAATTTAAAATTTGAATTCAGTGGTGCACGGCTCAGAGTTTAGCGAAAATTTTCACCATATCGGTTGTATAAAAAATTTCACAATATTCCGTCTGGCCTTTTATGATAATAAAAATTATAACTTTCAACTATAACCCAGCAAAGAAAAAAATGAAGTAGTTCACAGAGTTTGCCTTTTTCACTTCTTCTTAATCATTACATGAAGTAAATTCATATTTAAGGCTTTCCGAATAAATTCGTCATTATTGAGTTGATGAAAGTTAACATCCAAAAAGTTTTAAAATCAGGGAACATGTACGGATTCATCATTGACTTGTAAAAAATATTTAATTTTTAACCTATGAAAAAGGGTCTTCGAATCAGAGTGGTTCGAGTCATTAATTTTAATGAAAAAAAAATATATTTAAATTATCGCACAAACACATGATCTCCAATGACATGCTAATGTGAAAATCATCCACATATCCTCTAAATGGAAACAGTTCGTCATTACTTGAACTTGAATTTTAAATTTCACAAGCCAGCATTTATTTTCAGGCAGGAGTATTTCGGGTTCAGTGTCTATAAAATAGTTTTTTCCGTTGAATCTAAAGATAAGAAGTTTGATAAATTTGAAAAAAAAAAAACAATCACCCTTATTCTAATTGTCGGCATCGATGTCACTTTAACACAATGCCAAAAAATTGGGGCTTGTGTACCCGTTGTTGAAAAAAAAACTGACTCCTGTTGGCAGGTTTATGCTATTTTGTAGACCTTAAGGAACGGAAATAGATTGTCAGTTGCACAAAATTGTTCTTGAGAGCGAGTACACAAGCGCCAATTTTTTGGTATTGTGTTAAAGTGACGTCGATGGTGACAACTGGAATAAGGGTGAATATTTCATCAGTTATTTAGAACCATATTTTTTTAAACTAACCCACAATCCATATTCTTGTCAAAACTGTATTTTTCAATCACTCAATTTCAAAAATCGAATGGTGCAATTTTGTCGAAAAACAATTCAAGTTTAAAATTAAGGAATTCAAATGTCAAACCTTATGACACTTGAGACTACCGTTTGAATCCCCCAAAATGTGTACTTATGGGTTTTAGGAAAAATTTATTTTATATATGAAAAATTAAATTTTAAGTCCATGCAAGTTAGCATTTCAATGGCCCATATACATATGTGCATATGATTTTCTCGATAGTACTATTTGGCTTTAATATATTTGGAAAATATAGAATTTCTCCATAAATAAAAAAATATACATATGGGTTTATATCATAATCGAGGCTTCTAAAAATGAACTTATTTTTGATTTTTAATTAAAAAGAAAAAATTCGCACTTTCCACAATAAAATTTTCAATAAAATTGAAGATGGAAATGTCTGCTGTCGATTACAAACGCAAATAGTTCACGGAAATTTGCGGAACAGGAAGTAGCTAAAAAGCTTGTCAAAATCGAATGCATACTTTTAGGTAATATTGAATATAACAACAGTTCGTCTGGTGGTTATTGGTTTGCCGCACAGTATACATAAAATACATTATTACTGCGGCAAACCAATAACCACCCGACGAGTTTACTAACAATTGAAGCGAAACAGTGCATAGAGACATTTAATTAAAAACAAAAACATATGATTAGCAAATTATTATTTTAACACATTTTATAGTTGACAAAAGTAAGAATAACATAATATGCGTTTTTAATTTTATTATCGTCATAAATTCGTGTATTAAAATTATTTTTTTTAATAAACATATAGTCATGTCATTCAGTTGATTATGAATGTTCAATTCAATCTCTGAGAATGTCATTTACATATAAGATTCTCACAAAATTTCTCGTTCGCAATAAATTTTCATTATTCAAGAACATTAAACTTCTAAACTATATGACTTAGAAGAGCTCTTTTAATATTATGGGCACATATGTACATATCGCTCATTTACTTAAACAACGTCATAACTCAAAAAAAAAAATACTATGCCAGAAAACGAGTTTGAAGTTTTCAATTTGCACACAACTTAATGGAAAAAGAAAATTTTATTTTGTTTTCAAGAGTTGAGTAAACAAGATGTTTGTATGAAATTTTTACACAGTATGAAGAACAATATGAGGATTTATTCTGCATCATTAAATGAAAAAATCCCATTTTTTGAGTTATGGCGTTTTTTGAGTAAAAGAGCGATATGTATATATGTACATCGTTAAAAAATTTAAGGGATCGCACAACATATTTATATATAACTCAAGAACTGTTTATTCTATTTTCGACAAGCGACAACAAAATAATCTTTAAGTTACATATTCCAACATTAATTAAGCTGTGAAAAAAAAATTTGTTCTTTATTTATAAAAAGTAGAAACGATAAATAATTTATTTTTTGTTTTCATTAGACGTATACAAGTGATTCATTCCTATTGTGAATAACAAGGGGAATTTTTGTTCCCATAAAATTTTTATTTCCCTCAAATCGAAAAATTCTATCGTGAATCTCTGCTGAAATTTTTCCCGTTATTAGTTCTTAGTGAATGCAAAGAACGGTAAGAAGATTTTTAAAGCTTAAAGTTAATTCAAAATCAAAAACAAATTAAGGGCCATTTTCACAACTTACCTTTAGCTAAAGGTAGGATTTTGTCTGCCCGATAAATGGCTTTGCATTATAAAATCTTCATTTATTATATTTTTATCCATTAAATATTTTTATTATTGATAATAATACCAATAAATAATTTAAGTTGTAATAATGCAAAAATATTTATCGGGCAGACAAAATCCTATCTTTAGCTAAAGTTAAGTTGTGAAAATGGCCCTAAGTTTAATAATAAAAAAATACACAAATTTTGGGTTTCAAATGAAATGTTTTTAAGTTGTGTGTTTAAATATTCATATCTCGCGTCATCGTAATTATTTCTTAAGTTCGTTCAGGCATGTGTGTGTTGTTTGGCCTTCGAGAGTTTTTCGACTCGCTCGCACTGGTTGACTGATCTGCCACGGATAACCATATAATCTTGCGGTTTTTTGTGGAATTTCTTTAACAGCCACGTTGCTATTTCCTATGTGAAGGCAAAAAATCTTTTAAAATACTGTTAATACCATCTTGGGCATATGGTCTAGTTACTCCGCCCATACTTGTGCAACACCATATACAAATTTACTTTGTATAATATGTATAAACAAATAAATAAATATTCTAGGTGCAGTGGTACAGAAATTCTTTAAATTTACCAAAGAGGTTCCTACTCTTAGCATAAAGTTGTTACAGGGAATTATTGTTAACAATCGTGAATATTATTTACTGATCTTGTCCCAGAAATAAATATTTTTATGTCAAATAAATATACATACTTCGGTATTTCTTATACATTTAACATTTCTTATGGGAAGGCAAATAGTGCAATAACGCCTGCAAAAATAAAGTGAACAAAACCAAGGAAAAAATTAATAAATATTATTCATCATAAGGAGAATAAAAAAAGAGGTAACATTTCTAAGGAAAAACTATTCACGATTGACATTTTGGGAAAAGACAAAATATTTTGACTGAATTGTGTTTAAAACAGAAACAAGAATTTTTCATTAAAATCGATTTCCAATTTTATTCACACTTAAGTCACGGCTCATTTCATTTCAAAGTTGCTTTTCATAAATTGAAGGCTATTTTTGGAAAATGCAGCGAAGATTTGAGGTCATGCAAATCTATTCTAGCTGCCGGTCTACTCTGTATTTTCTTTCGTTTTGAATTACAGAGTATACCCCTTGTTTTTACGATAATGTCCGTATAGATTTGAATATGCCTGTTTCTGTGTATGTGTAAGAACTGTTAAACATTTTGGCACTATTTAGATCTCGTTTGGTAAATTTTCAAAAAATTTTGTAAATTAAAGTTCGGACAAGTGTTTTTAAAAAAATTTAAAATACTAAACCTTTAAAATACAAACTTGAATAAACTCCCAAACAATGTCAAATGCCACAAATTCGATTAAAACCGATTGATCCGTTCGAGAGATGCGTTGACGAAAAACTAAGAAATTGATTTTTTGAATAAAATTCTTGTCGGATTGATTTTTAGGGGTCTAATCATCACTTTCAATAATGAGCTGATTCGATCATGATTTTTCAGTTTGATATTATGGCATTCGATATCGAAAAATTCAATAATATTGCTCGATATCGAATGACATAACCTCAAACTGAAAAAACATGGTCGAATCAGATCGCTATCGAAAGAGACGATTATATCCCAGCATTCATTAAATTATTTTTAATTTTAAAAACTGAGTCGAATACTGCTTCCCCAGCTAAAAAAAATATGTATGGAGCATATATGATATCCCATATATGGTTCGGATCCGAAAAATGAGGGTATATGGGCATATATGATTATATTTATTCATACATTTTCATACATGTATGTGTAAATATTCCCTCTACAGTATGCACAGTTCATATTCATACTCTCTTGGTTCACAAAAGCCCACTGCTGTGCAATAAATTAAATTACTAAAATTACTTTTTTTTTTATTTTGAACAGGAAGTTTGTATTTAATGAAACATTTGTTGGGACAAATAATGAAAAACGAACTAAAGTTCATTAAATTCATCATTTTAAGTCAAAAGGTGAATCAATTTCATATTTAAAAAAACACAAAACTCATATTCGTACATAAAATTTAATTTAAGAAATCAGATTAAAAACTAATGTAATTAATTATAAAAGAAAAAATAATCCGTATAACAATAGTTTTCTGTATAATTTATTGCAGTAATATGAACTTTGTTTCTTATCTAGAGAATTCTGTTATTTTCTATAAAATTAATGACTGGATTATCTTTTTGATTATTTGATATATTAAATGGGGCCACAATGTATAAAATCATACAATCGTTTTTTTTTTCTTTTTTTTTTTTGGAACAAAAGTTTTTCTTTTTTAAAACGATTTTATGTGAGATATCATGTATGCATACATTTTTATATGGCTCCATATATTACATTTTTTTTTCTATGTATGGATCCACATACGAAGAACTTCATGATTAAATTTCCATATATGAGCTCATATATTATAATACATTTCATATATTAGTCCATATATCAATTCATATATAATACTTCTCGCATGTATAATCCCATACATTTCCATACATGACTTCATATACGGGATTTACACTATGACTTTTCCCCTGCATTTTTCTCGAATTCTCTTTTGTGTTGCTACCCCTTTGATCGCCTTTATACCCCGTTTGTCAATAAACTCTAGAAAAGTCACAATAAAAGTCATAGTGTGAATCCCGTATTACTTATTCATATATAGTTATATACATTCATATATTAAAAATATATTGACCATATATAATTTTTTTAGCTGGGTCATCTAAATCATTTTTTTAATGGTTTTAAAAAGAACATTGTGGAAAATTAAAAAAATTATATTTTTTCCAAAAATGCCTGCTTGTTAAGAGAACTTTCTAGATCTGCAAGTAGTGATAGAAAATTTAAACATTTTCGATTGCTTTGGGATTGAGCTTAGCGGGAAGCTTCATGAATGTCCTGCAAGGTCAAACGTTTGCCATATATTTTTTAATACAAACTAAACCTATGAAATACTCGTACATATTGGTTGAATTTGTTTACAACAATCGCGAATGAGTACGAAATTAGCCCATAAACGCAATTTTAGTGTTATGAAGTGCGAAATTGGCCCTTGAGCACATTTAAAGTTTCAACTTATTTCTAATGTTGAATTTCGGGCTTTATATATAGTAGAATTTTGGAAAAAAATTTCTAATAGAATATTTTAACACACCAATATATGGGAAAGTCCATGGCAAAACACTTAGCTGAACTTGTCTAGATGTTTTCTTTCTTGCTGGAATTTAAGAGAAAAAAATAGTCATTAGCCTAAGGTTTTTAAATATCAAGCGTTGAAAATTTTAACATTTTTATTAAAGTTATTGCAATAATAAAAAAAAATTATTTTAATTATCTACAGCATTTGAAATCAGCAGTGAAGTATAAAAAAGTATATTTATATTATTTTTTTTTAATCCTCTTACACTTTTGCAGCCGTCAATTACTGACATAAAATCTATATTTATTTTCTTCTAATTAAATTAAAAAACACTTGGCAAAATTTACTGTAACTGCAGATAAGAAAACAAATAAATTGAACATTCACACTTCTCTCCCGCGAACTCACTCATACTCCCGCAGCAATCCGCATATTTAATATTTGTCAAATTATGACAAGAAATTTTAATTTTTTCCTATTGTGAACCTTAAACAAAAATGAAATAAAAGTAAAACAGACAACGCTGTTTGAAGGATACTTACTTGCTATCGCATATTTTTTACTCGTCTCGCATCGATATTGTGCACAGTGTTACGGGGAAACAAAAATGGGAAATATAAATTTTAGAAATATACAAAAAATTATTTAAAGGAAGAAAATTTTTCAAAAAAAAACTTTAAAAGGAGAAACACAGTTGTCAATACAACGGTCAACTTCAACACGTTTATTTCATGAGGGATGCCCTGGTAGAGTACTGGCTTGTGTGACTGTCTATCAGTCTGGTCTGCTCTAATAAAACGGTTGATAATATAGTTACGTATATACGTATGTATGTGTATGTATATGCTTTTCTAAAACTTAAAGTCTGTTGAAAAACAAACAAAAAAATAAAAATGCAGGTAAATAGTTGAAATATCCCAATCAAACTCTCTTCTTAAAACTTAACACTAATAGAAATTTTACATCAATTTGGATGATACAAATATAATATTTATTTTCCAAATATCATGCAACTATACCACTGTGCAATGATTTGAATAATAAATAAACACAATAAACTTATTTCTTCTAGGTAAAAAATCATTGTAACACATTTTTTAATAAACAAACAATTTTGGTAATTTGAAATTTTCATATACATACATACACATACATACATACATAAATACATGCATACATACATACATATATGTATGTATGTATGTATGTATGTGTATACATTTTTTTATCAACATCCTTGTTACATTTTTCTATTGTGCTGATTTGTTACACACTACTTTTTCCCAACACCCGCATGGTGCTGAACATTTGGCTCGTTTATTTAATAATAAAGAGACATTCTAAACACTGGCAATATTTTACAACTTCTTTTAATTTTTTTGGGATGATGATTCTGTTGTTTTTCCAATTCAATAATGATGGTGTGGAAGACTCTTTTTTTTATTTTATTTAAACTTTAAACTTGGGGAGCTGAAAGTAACGTTAAGAAGTACAAACTTTACCGAACAATCAACAATGAAAAAAATAAAGTCTCGAAAGTAATTTTACGTCTGACTAAACATTAATGTGCCAATATTTTATTGTTTATTTGGAAAAATAAAACGACAAACCATAAAGACTTTCCTTGGGATTATTCTTTTCTTAGACAAAATTACGTCTTGATTATGGTGGTTTTTTTATATAAATGTATGTATATACATATTTAAATTGCCATCAAATTTATACAAATAAATGGTTTAATAATTAAGCGAAGGGGAAATTTAATTTCTTTTATGAATTCTACACTCAAAAAAGTTTTACACTAACTGTTTGCAGTTGTTGCAGAAGTTTACCGTAAAGTCAAACTTAAATGAAAATGCAGTTGTCCTACGAAAAAAATTATATTTTAACTTTTTATGTATGTTGCTGAAGAAACAACTACAAAATTAAAATGATTTTTCGTGTAAATAAGTTTAATATTTTTTTAAAATAAAATAAATGATTTTTTATTTATTTTTACATATTGTGCTAGTTAAAAAATTAACATTAAAAAATAATTGAAAAACTCTCTTGATTCAAATGAAATGTAAGCGAAAGGGTTTTTAAATGACATTTTACTTGATTTAAATGATTTTTCATTTATTTTCCCTAACAATTTATCTACATAATATTTTGAGTGTATGAAAACGGTCTAATTTATTTATACTGATATACTATATATTTTGTTTGCCTGTCTTCTTTTTCAATTAATTGAAAAATATATTTATTCTTTTATAGTATGTAGAGCAAACTACCAAAAATTATTAATTAAATTATAATTAAAAAAAATTAATTTGACATTTAAACTAAAACGCTCTTACGGTTAAACGGGCTGTCTGGAAAAAAATTGTATTTGAAGTGATATTAGTCCAAGTTAATCCCATTTTATATTATCACAAAGGTACTTTGCTGCTGTTCACTATTCGAAACCACTTGAAAGTAATAAATTTTTTATTTGGATTTGACAACCAGGCTTATTATGAACAGTAACGTGCGTGAGAAATTTTTATAACAAAGTTGATAAATCAATCAAACCCCTATCGTGAATATTTATTACCTCGAAATATTTCCCTTTTCTCTAAAGTTGCAATCGTGAATTATTTCCGCGTGAAAAAACTCGACTGGTCGAACAAATATGGCATCGCCGATTTTGAGTTTTCCCCAAAAAATATAAATAAGAAGCACAATGTAAATAATTTTCTTGTTGGTTGTTTTTTGAACTTGTTTGATTTATTTTTAAAAGGAATTAAAATGCATGAATTTATTTATATTAGAGTGTATACTATATTCTTAATCACCCTTATTCCAGTTGTCGGCATCGACGTCACTTTAACGCAATACCAAAAAAAATTGGGGCTTGTTTACTCGCTCTCGAGAATAATTTTGTGCTACTGACAATCTATTTCCGTTCCTTAAGGTCTACAAAATAGGTTAAACCTGCCAACAAGAGTCAGTTGTTTTCGACAACGGGTACACAATCCCCAATTTTTTGGTATTGTGTTAAAGTGACGTCGATGCCGACAACTGGAATAAGGGTGAATGTTTTTCACTTACATATGTACATTACTTGCGATCATCTATAATTTGCATCTATAATTGCGTCTCTTTACTTTTTACAACAAAAATGAAATAAATCGAAGCAAAATGATATTCTTTTTGTTGAACAATAACAATTTATTAAGAAAATTATAAAAATACGCGTACAAAGCAAAAAATACATTTACATCAATTCACAATAGCATGGTTTTCCCTTACAATTGCCAATGCCAATTTGTTGTTCCTGGGAATAAAAAGAAATATTCCCAAGAATTTATTCCCTTGAGATTCGCGATAAGGGTGAATATTCGTGAATGTCAGCGGTTGGAAAGATGTAGTAACCCTAACTGTTCAACGATCAACTACAAAATCACTATTGTGAATAGCTACTAACGGAAATTATTTCTTTTTTTTTTTTGCAACTACAAAATAGTAGGAGAAAAATATTCGCTCGAAATGTAAATGGTAAAATAAATAGAAATATATAAATAAATATCGTTAAAAATAAACACAAAATGTCTGATTTTATGCAAAGGACGCATTTTATGAGCAACAAAAAGCAAATAGCAAGGCTTGTAAGCTTGATGGAAGCAAACCCGGACATTGGAAAGGGAATATGCTCAAAAGTGGTTTGCAAAGAAAAATGGAAGCAATATACCACGGAGTTAAAAGTTTAAGTTCACCTAAATGAAATTTTCTATGTATTAATTTTTAAAAGTTTTCCGCACATTCACTTCATATTATTTTTGTCATTTGTCAGCTGTTATATTTTTTCCTTCAAATGCATATCCACAATTGCGAATAACTATTTAATCATTCACAACTTTATCAACTGGTTTCCGTAATAATTATTTCAGCCATACTTATCAAAGTTTTGCAGTTTTCAACTAGTTGATGGTTGCTGTTCATAATAAGCCTGAAGACTTTTCTTTTAGACTGAAAGTAATGCTGAGCCCACACATCTGTCATTTATTGTGTTGTCATTTTGTGGTGTCATTTCCAAAATGTAAGCAACGCCGTTCATATTATGTTCTTTATATGAAAAGCAATCTCACAAAACGAAAATATCTTAAATGAAAAACGATGCCACTAGTACACACTACTGCGTTGTCACAAAATGCCATAGTGCGTACCTGAAATAAGTTATCAGGGTCTTTGATCGTTTGAGTGTCATTTTAATATATACCATTTCAATATAAAATTATCGTTTTTATTAGAGATGGGCGCGTGTCGTGTTTTTTCGTTACACGAACACGCACTATTCAACACGCAGTGCTCGTGTCAGCAAATCTGATTTCGTGCGTGTTCGTTTCGTATCGTGTTCAGCAAAATTGACACGAAAAACACGAAACGATTTTACGTGCAAAATATGCAATCATGAATTTCCAGGAAAAAAATTTAAACGTATAAATTACGTATGAAACAATAAAATAAAACAAAAACAAATTTTTTTAATGTTTTTAATTAAGCTGGATCCTATGCGCATTAGCAACAGTGAAATGCACATAGGACCCAGCTAAACCCCTCAATAATCAATTTCAATGTTTTTTTAATAAAAAAAAATATTTTACTTAATAAGCAAAATATTATTTGGCATTATTAGTGCGTTTAAAAAAATTTTAATCTTAAATTGTAACAATTTCCATAAAAAAACACTAATTAAAAACGATTTTTTGTTATTGTATTTCATTTCGTGCGTGCTGTGCAGTTTCGTTTTGGGAAAATTTTTGGCTTGCGTGTTTCGTACGTGTTGAATATCATGGTATTCGTGTTCGTGCGTGTCGTGTTGGAAAAATTCGACACGCGTCCATCTCTAGTTTTTATACGAGTATGTCGATTATTTCTGTCAAAATATTCGGACTAATTCTAAATATTATCTTTTCACTGCATTAAAATCTTCCTATAATATTCACCCCTATCGTGAAAATTTTTCCCTCGAAACGTTTCCCCTTTTCACAAAATTGCAATCGTGAATAATTTTTTCCCTGCAATGTTTTCCCTTTTTTGATTTCCCTTTTAATATTTTAACGGTAATTTCTTCACTTATCCCTTATTTTTTTCACTTTCTTCTTGTAGGCGAACTGAATTATTACATTGAATAATTTCGATATTTTCCTTCGACTTATATATTAAAAGTTATAAGTATTTATTTTTAGGACAATATCAGTAAGTAAAGTTCACGATTGCTAACAATAATTCCCAGCAACACCTTTTTTATGGAGTATGATCTCTTTGGTTCACATACAGTAAATTTTATGGCCGTGCAAAGCGGTGGTATGGTAAAGAATTTTTTTCCACTGCACCTAGAATATTTGAAAAGACAACTTCGAAGTTAAAAAAATTTAATTTGGAACTTAAGATTTGTGTATTTCTTATTATTAAGCTTACATTTTTTAATTTTAAATTAATTAAACTTTAAACTTTACAAATCTTCTTACCTTTTTTACATTCACTGCAACTGATAGCGGAGAAACAATTTCATGGAAAATTCACAATAGCATTTTCCCCTTCGAAGGTAATGAAACTTTCAAGGGAACAAAAAGTCCACTTGTTATTCACGATATGCATGATTATGTTCAATTATGTTATGTTATGTTTTTGAAATAAGAAAACAAAGATTAGGGGAAAAAATTCTGGGGGAAGTGTTAATCAAAATCAGGTTGATTACATTTCTGTTGCCAAAATACCAAGTGAAAATAAGCAATTGGGCTTAAGGCTGGGTTAGCCGAACGTTGCTGTTGCTGTACCACACCGTACCGTACTGTTAGCACGTTGGTGCACTTAAAGAACATTTAAAAACGTGCGTATGCTTTACTTCGTTTTGTTGTTTTAATATTAAAAAGGAACAGCTGTTCACAAAACAGTGATGGGAAATAAAAAAGTTCAAATGGTGAATGTAGCGAAGAAAAAGTACCTAAAATATGTAAACGCTACTAAAACTGTATACTGTCTGTTATACATTTATAACAAATAAATATGTTTATACATACATACATATCGATGGACATAAGTACACCTCGTCACAAAAATTTATTGCAATATCGTAAAAATAACACTTTTAAAAGCAGTTTAACAAAGCAGTTGTGCTGTTTAATATTATGTTTTTATCTTCCCCTGTAAAATGACAATTATTTGAGTTAGGGCCAACGATATGTATGCAACATGAAATAATTTTTACATGTGTGCATACACAATAAGAAGTTTTGATACCATTTAAATCCTTTAATACATATCACATTTATATTATGCTCATACATATTTATGCATTTCTTTATTATATATAAGTACATATACATACACATGCATCTATATATTTGTGTACATAAATGTGTATATATGTACATTCCCAAATATTTATTTATATATTTATGTTTTTTCACACAGATATTATTAACAAAAGTACCAAAAAACAGAGCCAAAATACCCCTATTACAATGGTACCATCACTGGCTTACAAACGTCACTTAACAACGCTAGGAAATTCTATTTTATACAGGTTGAGACATGCCGTCAACGTTACAGCAAATTTCGGTAAGCGTTTGCATTGTTTTCAATCAACAAAAACGATCAGCTGTTTCGTTAGCTTACGTGGACGTTCGGCTAATTCTACCTTTACTCGCGTTTGAGTACCTAGTACTGCATTATCATATCAATGTAAAGTTTTTCCTCTCACACATACATACATATTAGGGATGCCAAACGGGAAATGCCGAACCCGGAAATCCCGGGATTTTCATTGATTTTAAGGTATTTTTTATAATATTTAAAAGTCCCATACAATTTTATACGTACAGTTTTAACAATTTAATGACTATTCGTGACATATTTCTTATAAATTAACAACAAGAGCAAAATAAATAAACTACTTTCTTACGGTTATTTTCATCAAAGGTGCTACAATATATGTACATTTTAGAATTATTTTGAAAACAAAAGAAACATATTACCTTTGGAAGGGAAATAACATTTGAAAAATTCATAAGTTTGACAAATTTATTCCGTCTTATTCTATATTATGAGGGCAATTATAATTCAAATTCCACGAGAAATTTTTCCCGGGGAATAATTTCAAAGAGTAGCAAATAATAGGGAAAACAAAAAAAATCTAATTGGAAAAGGGAAAAATTTATTGCGGAAATTTATTCATAATTGCAGTGTATGTCGACTCCTCAACGCAAAAAAAATTAGCACTTATCTACTTGTCGGTAACAATTGAGTACTATTGACACCTCCTTATAGATAATTGGAGTAGAATACAATACAAGGGAAGTGAAAATTTTTGTTGTCGGGTTGACGTAAAAGCGAGAAATATTTACAGAATAATGCGGAGTATTTTGTCTAAAAAACTGTATGTTTTTTACATTGCAGTTCAAAATTATTTTGTTTTTTATTTAGACTGTTTAGGTCGTTTTTGATACAAACCTAAGATCAAACCCATTTAAATTAAACGGATTTGATAAATAGTTTTAGTCAAAAACGACCGGCTGCATGAGTTCGACTCAATTATAGTTGTATTCGAGTTGCAGAGTAGAAGGCCAAGACACTAATAAACGATAATACATACGATACATACATACGTATCTGTTGAACTTGTAGAAAAAAACTTATGTATGAATTTAAAATTTTTCAGTAGAGCAAAAATACTGTTCAAGTACTCAGGCAAACTTTTAATGTATGTGCCTATAAAAATGTGATCTTTTAGACGTAATTAATCGAATTTGCTTACAATAGTGTATACATTTCTTTTAATTTTTTGACATGTTCAGCCTTATTATCGTTGTCGTATTCGTAACGAAATCGATAAAAAAGTTATATAATGCTTGGTATACATACATATGTAACAACCGTCATACTTGTTGTTGATCAATCAAAAAGTCGTAAACGGTGGTGCTAAAAGTCCACCGATATGTATGTATATTTGGTGTAGATAATAGAAAAACGTTTATATTGAAAACAAAAACAAGTTTGCATATTTGGTTATTGTTTTCACTATAAATTCTCTAACATCAAATGTGATTAATCAACTTAAAAATAGATGAGAAAAATTATTTTGATTTTTATTTCATACTCGTATTAGAAAATTGTTCACTTTAAAGACAATTGTGCAATTATAAATTATGAACATAAAACCTTTTAATATGCATTAAATTGTTATTAAAGTAATATTTATTTAAAAAAATAATTTATTTAACGAAAAATATTTAGATCCCGAAATCTCGAAAATCCCGTGATCCCGAAAAATCCCGAGATCTCGAAAATCCCGGGATTTTCGGGATCGGGATTACAGAATCCCGAATCCCGAGATTTCCAAAAATCGATCCCGATTGGCATCCTTAATACATATGTACGTAAGTAAAAAACGAAAATTTTACAATGAAATGCTAACAAGCTACTAGGGTAATGCGGTAATACCGTACCTTTTCAATGCAAATTGTATGTGTCGCCCTAAAACGATACTCAAACGTCACGTTTGACTTTCTACTTTTCTACTGGTTTGCTGCTAGTGGTTGGTAAGAATATTTTTACTTTATTACACATTAGCTTTTCGAAAATACTTGTAAGGCGCTTAGATCTCGTCTAGCGGCGTTTCATGCCTCAACACAAATACATATTAAACATTTCTAACGATGTAAATGAGAAGTATGAGTAAAATTGAGTAATAAGACTTGAATTGAAGGCTTTAATAAAAGATTTTCTTTTTATAATAAAATTACAAAAAGTTTAAAATCAAACATTAATCTAATGAATATTCATAAGAAATGTCTACTTGGGTCTTTTCTCTGTATTTCATACATAATCGTCTATGTACTTGTAAACCTGCATGAACATTTATACATATCAGTCAGACATTAACATAATTAAATTTCAAGCAATAAATAGAAACTTGTTAAAAGCACTACATGTTTTGCCAATCGAAAAACTCTTTATACATTTATAAAAAAAACATGCGATTGGTGCCAATTTTCTTTCAATGATTTATCGGTTTTCGGAGATTATTTTCAATTACATAAATATAGATTTATAAGATACGATTATCGTGTAGGGTGTTATTTAAATCGATAGCACATTTCAGAATTACAACTCAAGTATCAGTTTGTTTGGAGTCTGCTCGTTAACAGCATTAATCAGCACAATGTGAAGAAGTTTATGTGTTTATATGCGCAAACAAACAAGTTCCTTGCCTCTTTGCAGTTGTTTGTTTGTTTACTTGTTTATTGTGTTTTTCATTATTCCATTAAAACATAATGTAAAATATTTTACTGGATTCCAACTACCATTGTGTCATTTAAATATCTATGCAACATTCCCAACATGACTCTAAAACAATTAAACAGCAAAAAATATGCATACATAAATAAAAAATAAAAACAGAAGAAACACATGGAAAAGGGATATGTCTCAGTGTCTCAGGTTTTTTTTTCGCATTATTTTGCATTAAGTACACACGTACACATCCCTTTATTATCAGCGACATTCCACCGACAAGAAAGAATCCCTTGATATTTTGGTTGATAATCGCAAGAGTTTTTTGTTCTGTTGTTTTCAACGGAAGAGTTGAATTTGAAATGATACATCATGTGTTATTTATGACAAAATTCTTTTGTGTTTTATTGGTTGCACATATTGTATGTTTCAGAATATGCCCTAACTTATGTGTGTATGTATGTTTGTTTTGTTAAAAATATTGGCTGAAAATGAGGAGTATTTTTTATTTATTATTTTCTTTTTGAATTGGATTTATAAGAAGGCTTTTGATTGTATGTACATATATAGTATGTAATTATATCTTTCATTCATAGCTGCGGGAGAAAATTTACTAATTCGTACAAATTGTATTATGTACTACGATCTTCAAAAATATATTTTTCGATCAGTAATTAATGTTCTCCTATATAAAAAACAAACAAAAAAGGTACAAAATTACTTTTATATATCAATATTCCCGTACCGAGAATTCCCAACAGTTCTAGTCTTAAAATTTCCCAGTATTTTCAATGCATCCTGCATCCGGGAAATAATAAAAAAAAATAATTGATAACTTTGCATTTAGAAAACTGCTGCATTCACTTTGTGATTTGCGAAAATTTATTGCGAGCAGAGGTTAGTCTAACAAATCTTACATTTAAATATATTTTGTCAAATAGATTGATATATTAAGGTAATTTATGGAAATCATTATTCTCTTTTTTTTTTTTGTTAAAAAAAACAAATGAAATTGTTTTACATAGAAAACTCAATTATATGCACTTTTCTTAAGAAAACATTTACTGATCTGTTTTTGATCTTAAACCTCGAGTAATGTTGTATTATATGTTATGTTTGTTTTTATTACGTTATGTTACGTTATGTGTATGTTCACTTATATATGTAAGTTTACTTTTTTGAACTTACATATATAACAGAGTTTTTCGTGTTCGAAAAAACCTTTAAGTTCTTTAAACTAAAAGTTAAAAAAATAAAGTTCCTATTTTATACCCAATTTGTTTTAACATATTTGTGTACGGATTATTAAAACATAAGATATGTTTAAGTTAGTGCTGTAAGCTTTAAAATTAAATTTTTATTATTTCTATGGAGCGGGATTGCGGGATATTTACTTCCCTTGAAATCAAAAAGTGCGGCAGAAACTCTAATTGGGACAAACTTCACATATTTCGTCTTTTAAAACAAATCTAAATTTGACAAACGTAACAGCGTAACGGACATCGAAAAGGGACTCTTTTCAAAAGTGGTTGGCGAAAAAAATGGGAGGAATATACCATGGAGTTAAGTAGTTTAGGTCCACCTAAATGAAATTTTCTACTAATTTTTAAACGAATTTGTCAGCTGTTATATTTTTTTCCTTCAAATGCATATCCACAATTGCGTATAGTTACTTAATCATTCACAATTTTATCCACTGATTTTCTTAATAACTGTTTCAACCATAATTGACAAATTTATGATATTATTGCACACAAAAAAGTAATATTAATGATTTTGTAATATTAATTAAAATATTTGTAATATTAATTAAAAAATTAATTAAACTTTCACCTATAAAAACCTGATAATATCAATTAAGTTTTGTCCACTCAAATTAATTAATACAATTAAAAGTTTAATTGAATCAATTAAATTATTAATTGAAAATAATAATTGGTGAATACTTTTTTCTATGTGGGATAAAGTTCGTATCGTTTTGTAATCCAAATTGCATGTAATAATTATTAGTGAGCAAATAACACCAAAGTTAATTGTAAATATTTTGACAAACACGTAGTAGAGTGGAACAACTACTTGTTTTCGAAGGCCACTACACCTTCATCATCAGCATTCTTTGTGTTTGGTCCACTATGTGTGGTGTCAGTGATGTAGATTTGTGCTTTATATACTCAGCCTTTATTGCAAATGGAATATGTGAATTGTTTTGATTCATTTTCATTTCATTTAGATATGGAAAAATTGGGCTTTCATTACAATAAAAAGTTTTCAGCAAATTGTAATACGATGAATCAAAATAGTGGTGAGTATCAATATGCTATACCATTTTGCATATGCTACGATGCAAGACCATTTTCGCAAGATTGTAAATTGGGCTATTATGCAATTTTGACAAAGCTTGCCAAAATTTTATATTTAAGTTCATAAATAAAAATAAATAAAGAAACTCAAAAATTTTTGGAAAAATTACATCTCTTGCAAAAATAACAGAAATTTGCGAAAAATTTTAAACAAGCCATAATTTTTATTAAAAATCTCTAAAACTCTAAGTAATGCTAAAAAAAAATTGAATAAAAATCTGGAAAATGGCGAAAATTCGCAAAAACTTGCTAGAAGCAGCATGTAATAGATTAATTAAAAATCGCCAAAACTGTTATAAAAAATAAAATAAACTCAGAAAAAACGCGAAAAATCGCAAGTTCGCGAAAATTTTCTAAATGCATTGAAGAAATCACTTACACTGCAAAGAATAACAAAATCTCAGAAAATTAGATAAATCACAAAGGAAATTACTAACATCGCAGAAATTGTAATGTCTAATAAAAGTTTTTGCTTAATTTTGATGTGGTAATAAAACCACATCACTATAATGGAGATTTTTTCATATTTTCGAATTAAAAACAAAAAATTCAAAGCTACATATCGTTACCTTAATATAGAAAGGCCCTAACTCATTATTTTTATGAAATTTAGATTTTTGCATTATTCGATACATTAGATGTTCTTCTATCGAAATATACAAAAACCTCGATTTCAAAAAAATAATGAGTTAGGGCCTTTCTATATTAAGGTAACGATATGTAAGTATTTAAAAAAATTAACAATTTCTTGGGATTTTCGAATGGAAAAAAATTACCAACCCAAGAGATTTCAACACCCATTTTAAACTTGTTTAACCATCGGATGTTTTCAAATTATAAGAAAACAAAACTCTTTTTCATTAATAGTGTATTTACACACGCAAAGAAAAAATATGGTTGAAGTAACCATAATCAAATCAAAGCAACATACTATGATTGAATTATATGGTTGCAGTCAAATCATATTATTGTTAATAGAAAAGCAAACTTAAAATAATATTATTATCTGAGTTAATAATAATATTATCTACAAAAACAATAAACTTTGTTACAACTAATCTTAGTATTGTAAATATGACAACACTATTGTTAGATGTGACTAAAATATAATTGAGACTCACCATACCATGAATCATATATTTATTGTAGAAACAGCTGTGCGTTAAATTCGAAATAAAAATAAATTAATATTGTTGAAATAAATTGTACATATAGAAATGTATACTTACACGATAGATATACTAATGTTTATATATTTTTATTGGTCTAACCTTTTGTTTATACTTTATTTATTTATTAATTTATTTAACATCACGTGTGCACTACCGATAGCTTACAAACGAAATACTGACCTGACAGATGTTTCTTAAAAAGATTTTTTTAAAAACTCAACATAGTATGGTTTTGGATAACATTATGTTGTTATTTACATCACATTATTTTTAAATAATAATACAAATTATGTAGTTGTCATAAATTTGTAACAAAACTATATTGTTAAACTCTAACCATATCCCACTTTTTTATGGATGTGATAATGTAATTATTAAATTCAAACATTACTCTGTTTATCGTAACGAAATAAATGTTTAAAATAACAATAATTAGTTTTCAACGACCACACATTTGTTTCAGAGAACATAATATTGTTTACTCAACCATTCCACAACCATATCTTTTCTTTGCGTGCACTGTCTCGAAATCTAGTACTTACGAGATTTCGAGCTAAATCTGGCTTCTTTCTATTAGATTTCCCATACAAAACAAATTCTTTTTTGTCAATAGATTTGTAGGAAATCTAATCAAAATCTAATATTTTTATTTATTTCTTACTACCCTGTACAACATATATATAAAAAAGATGAGTGAATTAGCTACAGTCTACTTAAAAAGGTGTGTGAATTAGCTACATTGCAGGTACTTGGTTATAAAGGGTCCGCCATCTAACGTTTTTTTTTCAACTAGTGCTTATTTCGTGAATGGTAACACTTAGCTCATGTCTGTCTGATTTGACAGATAATTAGTTTTATCCTTCCGCTGAACGAGCCAACTGACCATCCAATGCGTTTTCGCTTCGCTAAGTGGGCCTGTGATTGACTTACAGAAGATGCCGATTTTACCAAAAAAAATCATCTCTTCAGATGAAGCTCATTTTGATCTTGGCGGGTATGTAAACAAGCAAAATTGTCGCATTTGGGGCACAGAAAACCCGCACGCATACATTGAGTCACTGTTTGGTGCGGATTTTGGTCCAGAGGCATAATTGGGCCATTGAGCAAGGAGTGGCCGTTACAGTCAATGGCGATCGTTATCGGGCCATGTTGAACAAATTTTTGTTCACAAAAATTGAAGAGGAGGATATTGGCAACATTTGGTTTCAACAGGATGGCGCTACGTGCCACACAGCCGAAGCTTCAGTAGTTTTTTTTTATAGCATTTAAAAAAAAAAGTTATCTGGCGGACCCTTTAGTTTTGGAAATTTTTCGGTTAATGAGTTTTGTTTTGGATAAAAAAACCTTAATAAATGTCAAAAAACTTGATGTAAATGGATCTATACCATGAAGATTTTAATTAAAATCTGCTAGATTTTGTGCATGTGTAAATGCCCTATAATCTCAAAATTATTTATTTAATATTATTAATACGGCCCTGTGCTCCTTGCAAGAGTTAAAAGCAAAAAAAAAATAAAAATATATTTTTATTCCTAAAAAAATATTTTTGGTTTATAAAAGATTAATGAAAAAGATGTTCCATACAAAATTAATTTTTTAAACCTTTTATAAACCAAAAATATATCTGTGGAATTTTAACAAAACAACCAATGTCGAAAAACTGAATTTTTCAGGAGGACGAAAAAACACTTTTATAGGGTCACAGAATCGTTCCAGAACATATCTAAGCAAATGTAACCTATTTTTATGGTGGAGAATTTATTATTTTAATTATGTTATTTTCTTAAATAGAATTCAGTTTATTTTAACCGAATATTATAAAAAGTTATGCTTTCTATTAGACCAATTACATGTATTTTTAGGTATGAAAAAGAAAAGTTGGAATAAATTGAATTAAAAATACAACTAAGAAATACTTCACATATTATATTATATTGTAGATCACATTTATATTAAATTGCTTTAATTTTTATAATTCAGACGAAATAAAGAATAATTCACTCTACAGCTAATCATATTCGTCAATATCCCAATCATCTTCTAATTGTACTTCACCTTTAACGTGCAAGCTATTGTAATAATTATGAAACTCTACATTTATAAATGGCAGAACGGACTGTAAATCACGTTTTTTATTATATAGAAGATATTGGCAAAGGAGCAGAATAACATTTATTAAATTCGAAATTTGTTATTTTCCGTCGCCGCTGTGTTATATCTAGTTCCTTGAAGTCCTCGTCCGGCTGAAAAGATAGCTTGTACTGTAAAAAAAAACAGATAGAGAGTACTATTCATTTTGCGTAACTGACATATCTGTCATTGATAGTGTGACTTTTCACAAATGGCTTACTTGAATTCGTTATCGTTAATATCGGCAGTTGAACAAAGGTGGAATTCCTTCGATAAACACGGCACCCTCTAGAAAAGTCAAAAATTCTAAAATCTTTGAAAATTCCATACAAATTGACAAACTCTTTGGAGCCATGACGTAGGTACCTTCAAAACAGCTGATAATTGTCGTAATCTTGTGTATCTATAATTATTGTAGTCAATATATTCACTTGCGAGAGAGTCAATAGTCCTCCAAAGCTTTGGAACCTTTGTTTTTTGTCTTCCTCTGTGCATTGTTTATGTTTTTCTATATTAGGAAACAACATATTTTCATTAAAAACGTCTTAATTTGTTACACATGAACACGACAAAAGCATTTGATTTGATATAGGTTCCTCTTATTTCGTTAATTCCCACTACACTAAAGCACTAATGTTAACATAGGTTGTTTTGTCACAATGAATGCTAATTATCAAATGGCTATTAAAAGAACTTAACTTTAGAAGGGAACCTTTTATTTTCGTTTATGCATTCGATAAAAGAACATGAGTGCAAATAGGTTGTTTTGTCAAAATAATTTTAGTAAATTATTGGAAACCCATATTCAAATAGGTTCTTTTGTTAAAATTACGTTATGATATTTTTCTTTGTTTCCTGCAGCATATTTCGATATGGGTTCTTTTGCCAAAAGCAGATTGTATAAGTTGCGAGATAATTTGATTTGGGGGCTTCTATATATTCCGATCTACACTATCTAGAAACACGCTGCAAAGACAGAAAGATGCGCTTTTAAAACTTATACATATGGTTGAAAAGGTGGAAAATTGTCCGATCTCGAGTTAGGTTGTTTTGTCTAAACTCCACAGATATGTTATGAATGAGGCCAGTAGAAATGTAATACAAACGTATTTTTTTGTTTCAAAAACGAAATTAATATAATTAACATTAATTATTTAAAAATTTCAAATTAGAAGAAAGATATTAAATTGTGGCATATGTTGTTTTTATACTCTTTTTATTGTTGTTTATACAACTACCTCAAGCTGTTGCACAAATAATTTTTAATTACTCGTACAACCACCATGCGTTGGAGAGCCTTTAACCCAGCGAGCATAAAGTTTTACTATAATTTAAATCAAATAAATACAGCCTTATAAAAATTATTAAGACTGTATAAAGGCTTAATAAGCAAAATTTCTTATGAAAATCTGTTTTAAGAACGCTTTATAAAGCCTTAATAATTTTTGCAAATAAAACTGATAAATAATTCTCAATTTAAGTGAATTCAGACATGAATCAATTTGCAACTTTCATTTGCTATTGTATAGTTAAATCAATAGTGCTGGAAGGGAATGTGAGCTCAAGTCGTTGAGACAACTTGAGACAAAACTCGAATTAAAATATTTTTATTTATTATTTGCTTTCATACCAGTAAGATTTTTCTGAATTTACATTGAGTCGATACTGATTTTAATTTCAATTGCAACAATAACTTGTGAATTTGTGCTTGCTGGGTTGCAAAAAAAATATTCTATTGTTAAAAGTCTAAGGATGTTTGTTTTGATTACAAATTATACGCACATTTCATATTGTAAAAGCAACAATTAACTATTGTTTACAATTCCGCAAAAATTTTATTGTTGAAACAAAAGCCACGAAGAACTGGAAAAAGCAAACATTTATTGTCAGTGGAGGTACGAGTATGAGTATGTTGAATTATTTATTACATAAAGACAGTGTTTCTCAAACATTTAACGTCATCTATAAGCTTAGTAACACTATTAGTGGAGTTATAATAATTTAATTGCGATTAAAGAATTAAACGTCATTTTGTGTAAGATATCTAAAAAAATATGTCTCTGAATGCAAGAATAGAAATTGCCCATTGGGTTGCAGAATGACACTAAAGGAAAAAAGTGGGCACAAGTTTTAAGCGAATTCCATTTTCCGTTGCTAATCATTCCTCAAAGGTTTCGTTTATTAAAATATTTTTGCCATATTGCCGAGCCAGTCGTATTGGTCATGTGAATAGGGTTTGGGATTTCCCGGACTTTTACACTTCCCGGGAAACGCGAATGAAAAAATCGCGTTCCCGGGATATCCGGGTAAAGCTAATTTTCTACATTAAGTACATTTATTAAATGAAAGTTGGCGAAATTGCGATTGTTTTATTAATGTAAGCATTCTTTTTAAATAAAAGTTAATACAAAAGCACTTCTAAGAAGATAAATTTGTAAAAAAAAATTTAAGTGAATTCAGGCAAATAGAATATAAAGGGTGCTTTTTATTGGGGTATAGAACTTTAAGTTGGCATCACTTTTTTAACTGGCGGCCATTTTGTCAGCTGTCAAGTGATTAATATTTAGTTTGGTTTGCCATTTCATCATGAACAGGTTGACAAAAGAACAACGCTTGCAAATCGTGCAAATTTATTTCGAAAATAATGGTTCAGTTCGCGAAGTTTACCGCAAGCTCCGTCCATTTTATGGTCGACATAATCGTCCATCAGAGCAATTAATTCGGTTAACCATGGATCGTTTTCGCACTACGTTTACTCTACGTGATGATGCGCATCCGCAGAGACGTCGAACAGTGCGCACCGAAGAAACAATTGCCGCTGTAGACAAAGTGTTGAAGAGGACCCGAATGAATCGATTCGCCACCGTGCACAGCAATTGGAGCCGACTAACCGACTATTTTGTTCCCGATTTGGATGGCATGAATGTGGATGAGTTGTGGTTCCAACAAGACGGCGCTACATGCCACACAGCGCACGTCACAATCGATTTATTGAAGGAAACATTCAATGAGCGCATAATTTCGCGGAATGGACCTGTCAATTGGCCACCAAGATCGTATGATTTGACACCATTGGATTATTTTCTTTGGGGATATGTGAAGTCGCTCGTCTACGCCAACAAACCAGAAACGTTAGGGGACTTGGAAGCCAACATTCGTGGCGTTATTGCCAACATACGGCCCCATATGCTCGAAGAAGTGGTTGAAAATTAGACCTGTAGAATTGGCTTTATTCGAGCCAGCCGCGGCGGCCACATGCCCGAAATCATATTTAAACATTAATGGCATAAAATTATCCTTCCAATAAAGCCAAATTGATGGACATTAAAACGATTTTCTTGTGTTTTATTTCAATTCGAAGTTCTATACCTCTAAAAAAACACCCGATACGTAGCTATTACTCAGTAAAAGATCATGTAAAGACTTATTGACGACTTTTACCGGAATTAGTTAACAATTTTATAATAAGGCTTCCAAATCATTTTATTAAGAATTTTCCTTGCTTGTTTCTCATTATTCTTGAAAATTTCCCAGGAGGATTCTTATCGTTTAAGTACCCTGAGCCACAGTCTGTCTAAATATTCTTAATTTTAATCATTTTATTTCTCCTAAGATATTTCCTTCCATGTTTCAAATTTAAGTATTGTCAACTCAGAGTTTTTACAGCTTCTCTGAGCTTAGAGTTTTCATAACATTTGTTCACTAATCAAGTTTGTTTAACATTATTTACTTAAGGATACTTATACAAAGTATTCCACTTTCTGTTTCAGACTCCAGTACAAGTAATAATACTTTTTGGCGGAAATGCCTCCCTGGTATAATTTCTCTTTCAAAAATCTCAAACAAAAAAAAACAACTCAACATGACAGGTTTTAATTTTCCGCAAAAGTATTAATATAGTCTGAAACGGCCTTTACTAAATGCATCTTGCATGTAGTTTTCGAATACGAGTAGAACAATAATTTTTCTCGTAGTTAGACGAATTAGGAGAAATGGTATGACTTCAACTTTATGGAATTTTAATGAAATCTCCATATAAATTTAAACAGCTCATATTTTTTATTTTAAATTAAAAAAAAAAAATCAATGCACATTTTACTGCTTGTTTATCGGTGTCGAAGGAATTATTTCTTTCTTACAGTTACAATTGAAATAAAAACAAAATTTTAGAATTTGTTTTTGTTTTTGTTTTAAATGAAAAATTTCCTTCGTTAAACAGGGTATTAGTGTTTAAATATCAGTATCAACTTTAAAAGATAACTTAAACAATTTCATCGTGTAAATTTAGTCATACAATTATTCAAACAAACTTTGGTAATATAAAAAAAATAAAAATTTTGTTATTAAATTAAAACAGGATTATAAAAAAAATTTTTATATAAATGAAAGTAAATTTGATTGTCACTTGAGGTATTTTATAAATATGTGTGTCACAAAAGTATATATTTATGAAATAACGTGTACTTTTAATTTCCGGTTTTCTCGGGAAAATCTAAAAAATTTCCCGGGATTATAACGCAGACATTTCACGGGATCCCAAATCCTACATGTGAATGATATCGTGTTCCATTCTTAAATGACAAATTTCAAACTTTTTAATAAAATCAGAAATTTGAAAAAATAATCAGTACTTTTTGTAGCCGATTCAAATTCAAAATTTTAAATGTCCCACCCTATACAGGCGCGTGAACTGACAATTTACCTGGTGCTGGCAATTTATGATTTTAGTACATTATCAGGACATTGCCAGCTCTGATATATATATATATATATATAGTATATGGCAACATGTAAACAAGCTGTAAAAGAACCATAATTTATTTTTTCCTTTAAAAAAAAAATATGTACAAACATGGAAAAATGGGAAAGTTCAAATCAATATAATCCTTTTAGTAGTATTTTCTTCTCATAGATAGATACTCGTAGAAATAACAGATTTGGAATGCCTACTTTTATTCCCCCTTCAAAACAAAAAACACTTAACAGTGCATGTACTCGTATTGTGTAAAGTGGTGGTTAAAGAGTTAAACGTTTTCATATTTACGAGTACAATAAAACTCAATGATACAACAAATTAATGTCAAAAATGGTGTAAGTGCTGTTACAACTTTTTAGATGCAGGTAAAAATTCCACCTTGCTTATCTTTAGTCTGTTTAATGGTTTTTTTTGCTTTTCTTTTTCCCGTTAAAGCGGCGAGTGGGTTTCGTATGTAGCTCGGTGGCAAAGCAGAATGGTTTATTGTAAACTTTTAAAATTAAAAGAAATAAACAAACTGCTTGTTTCTAGTTAAGATTTTAATTATTGTCAGAAGACGTTTTTGTTGGTTTTTGGTTGGAGAAGATTGTTACGGGTACAATAATATTTGTTAAGCTTTTCAACTTGAGGTTGTAAAAATAACTAAAGTTTAAATTTGACTTTTTTCTATCATTTTCTGTTTAATAACATTTGTAGTCACGTATTTTTGTTGAGACTTTTTTAATTGACTTTTTTTTTTGTAACAGTTTCAATATGAAAGGCAAAGAAGAAAAAGGTCTGCAAAAATATGACACTTCTTTTTTGAATTTCTACAGGTTCATTAGCAGTGGCTTTTATCAGTCAATGTTATACGCATTTCTTGTTTTTATTTTGGTGCTGTAGCAAAAGCTAGTCAAGTAAACTTTTATTTCTCATGTGTTTAACATTCACTCTATTACATTTATATTTGCTTTGACACTTTCGTGAATCTTACGTGCTTCCTTAAGCAAATTGTGTTGATTTTTTCATTGTTGTTTATATACATACATATGTATATATATTTTTTCTTATATTTGTGAAATGTTCCCATGATTTAAAGAAATCCTTTTTTCACTCAACACTTCAGTAACTTTGCAAGTTTTTCCACAACGTTGCTTTGCATATTTAATTTTTTTTAAGTCAATAAATGAAACCTTGTATACCTACATATCTAAATATTTATTATATGTATGTATGTACACTAGGGATATAACTTTTTAACAGTTTTTTTAAATATCAAAATTGGCATAGCAATTATGCCAAATGTATGTTTATTTTTTCGCTAAGCTCAAAAAAGTTCACACCCCAACCGCGATGGAGTTTTTTTTTCTTTTTGGTTAATAAAAATTAATAATATGTTTATTTAAAATAAAAAATAAATAAAAAACACCGTATAAAATTATGAATATTCAATACTGCATTAATAAGACCTCGAAATAATCTTAGATTATGTAAAATAATATTTTTGTTAGTTCAAGTCCGTGCTTTAAGTGTTTAGAAAAATTGGTGCATGAACTTTTTTGAGAAAAATTACAATTTAATGGTTACTAGGACATGGTTGACCTCATGGTACTATGGCAAAAAAAATTGGTTATACCCCTAATGTACATACATATGTATGTATGTATCCTTCAACTTGTATGTACACACACTTTAAAGTGACTTTAAGGAACCGTTATATTTTATTCGTTATAGCCAGAGTAAATATTTTCTTCAATGCAATTAATTTAAAATAATACAAATCTTTTTAAAACATACAAGCACATTAAAAATATTTGACATCTAAAAAATATTTACGGAAAAATGAGGTTTGACATCTGAATGATATCCAACTTGCAAGTGACGAAAATACGAGTAGTCAGTGAGCTGTGCCTTGAATATTTTTTTAATATATAAATATATTTTTTATAAAATTTTATTTTTGTGTATATATGCACATTTGTTGCTTTAGAATAACGATTTTTTCGCGGAAATCGGACCTTTTTAACGATAAATAATCACCTCTATCGTGAATATTTTTACCCTTGAAACATTTCCCTTTTCCCTAAAGTTGCAACCATGAACTATTTCCACGTGAAAAAAGTCGCATGTTCGAAAAAAAAAATATGGCATCGCCGATTTTTATTCCCGTGGGATTTCCCCAAAAATAATGTGTTTTTTTCACACACGTTTTGTTTGGAGATAAAAAAAAAAACAAACGCAATATAAGTAGTTTTCTTGTTGTTTGTTCTTAAATAGGTTTTAATTTAAATTTCATCCTACTTTTTCCAAAAAATGTTTTTCTTCTGATAATAACATAAATCGGAACGAAATGCTATTAATTTTGCTGAACAATAACAATTTATTAAGAAAATTACACAACTACGCGTAAAAAAATTATATCAATTCAGAATAGCCGCATGCTCCTAAAAGGAGCAACGGGAATATACATATGTATATAATTCACAATATCATGTTCGACTTGGAAGTTGCAACAGATGTTTATTTTATTCCCTAACAAATAACGTTGCCAATTTATTGTTGATGAAAAAAGTTATTCCCTAGAATTTATTCCTTTGTACATTTTTTTTAATTTAAATCTAACTTTGGTATTCATTATTATTTATAATAATTTTTTTAATTTAAATCTAACTTAATCTAATCTACTTATTTCTCTGAGAATCTTTCCTAAACAAAATTGTTTCGAAAATTGTATATCTACATCATTAAACAATTTTCTTGACTTCCTGGTACTGTAGAAATATGATAAATTGACTCGTAATTGTTATCTGGAGTCTTCGAAATGTTAATTGCGGCATTTGTATCTATTTTGCAATATTTTTAAATCCCGTTCGATATCGAATGCCATAATTTGACTCCAGTTTTATAAAGAATATTTTAAAAAATACATGTCCTTTTCACATGCAATTTAGAACCACCTCCATGATACGAGTATGAGTACGAGAATATGAAAATAATATATATACACTGCTTTTAAATAAGTTTTACTCATGTACTTATATTCGTTTAAAATCATCCATTTAAAAATCAAAAATCATGTAAATAAAAGGAACGCAACCACTACTTTTTTTTTTTTTTTGTATTTGCGAGTATTTTCCCAACATTATTTATGGCTTTTACAACATTTTTAATTAGCTTTAAACAAGGGACACTACAACAAGAATTTGTTTGTAAATGTGCTTTTTTTTCTTAATTTAATGAAATATTTATACAAAAAGTTCTTTAGGATGGAGTCGTAATATCCCTACAAATATTTTAATTTGCACCTTTAGGCGGCAACCAACGTATTTGCATATTGCTTTGGTTTGCTGTTGCCCAGTCGTCCTTCCTGCCTCGTTCCTTCTGTCATGCATTATTACAGTTATAAATTTTAAATCTTTTCAAATTTTTTTTTTAATCCGCACCAAAGTTATTTTCTAAGGAAGGGATGAATGAATGTTTGGGGAGAGTTTTCTTTGGCAGTATTGTAGGTATGTATGTATAGTGATGTTGTATGAAATATGCCTTTTATTAACGAAATTTAATACAGATGAGTGCGAGTATGTTTTATTTTATTTTTTTATTATTTTTTTTAATTTTTTTTTGGGCACGTTCTTCAAAATGCATTAATTATTCTCTTGAACAACAACAGATGAAGACGTTTGCTTTGTTGCCTGCAAGAAAAAAAAAATTGCCCAGAAAAACAAATGGGGGGAACAAGCAGGCAGGGATCACAATCTTAATCATGATTGTTAATGAGTTCTGGCTGAGGTCAAGTGGTGTTGGAAAACAAAACTTATAAACTTTAAAAGAGAAAGTAAAATAACTGACAGGTGAGATTTTTGTGTTTGTACACACAAAATCTATAAATCACGTTCTATACTGTCTTCCTCAAGTGGTTTCCGATAAGCGTGACACTTGTTTGCAAATAATTACTTTAGAAATTCATATTAATTGAAGTAGTATTGAAGTATAAAAAACACATTATATTTAATACGTTTTTTTATTTCTTTTTCTATATTTTCAGCAATCGCAACAATTTCGGTTCATATCGAAACAACAACTATCAGAATCAAAAATTTCCAAGAAACTATGTGAGTACTCGTAGATAAATTGCTTTAATATATTGTTTTATTATATTAACATTTAGCTTCCATATATTATGATATTATTAGCGTGCAAGTTTTTTTTAGTTTTGCTGATAAGAGGCATGAAAAGAAACAAATCGTATTTAAAAAAAAAGTTTTAAAAACCCTCTTTTGTGCTCTAATTTAGCTTAAATAATAGTATGCTTCCACCGACATAATTTAGACAAATCATGAAGATTTGTGCAAATCATGTTAATTTATACATGATTTATCATAAATTTTGCATATGGATAAATCACCTCAAATTAGTTGATTTATTTTAAATAATGTCGAAAATACTATTTTTCGAACTGAATTTATATATGCAACCCTGCGCTGATTTTAAAATTACAAACTCCATCCCTGGGTCATCCATCAATAGTGATTGATAATTTCGAAAAAATGTCATTAAGGAATATTTAATCAATCTTAAATGCCAAATATACATGTGAATAAAATTCACATTACTAACTCACTTTATAAAGCACGTGCATATATTTAATGCGAAAATTCGAACAACAAATCACTCACAAGCTCGGTGGAAATACTTTGAAGTGATTTAGTTAAACCTACTTGTAAAGTCGGTGGAAACATACTATTAGGTTACTATCATAACCATACAAAACAGCTGTTCGTACCAAACTAATAAGCAACACTGTATTTGATTATAGGTGACTCGGCATATCATCATAACCATAACCATATAGACCAGATACGTTCAAGCCATATGCAAAATGTTCAAACTTTTATAGAGAACTTTTTGTGCTTTCACACCGACGAGAGCACAACAGCCAACCAGATCTCGGCGACAACAATGCTTGCTCTTAGTTTACAAAGAAACGAGAACAATTATAAACCAATTGATATAAACCAACTGTTATAAACCAATTGATTTTGGTTATGGCTATGGCAATATGATGTGGAACGTCTAATTTAATCTTTTCTAGCGCTTCTATTAGCGAATTTGATGCTGTTATTGTTTCTGATGTACATACATATGTTAAAATCATTAAATTAAATTGAGTTATTTGTAATTTGAACAAAATAAATATGACACAAAACAAACAAAAACCAAAACGAACAAAATAATACAACAAACATAAGAATAGACAAAAATTATTTCATTATGTTTGTAATCAAGGTGTATATAACCAGGTGGCAGCGCTGCTTCAGCTGACAATTTTTTGCTCTATGTGCTTTGTAGCTGACGAATGTCAAAAACTTTGCTTTGTTTTGGTTTTGGTACAATTATTTTTGTGCTTTTGATGTTCTTCGGTTCTTTACACAGCTATGGCTGCCGTATTTTTGTATAAAAAATCCTTACGCAGTTGCTTGCATAATTACACCGTGATTGTAATTGAGCAAATAAATAAATGCAAGACGTTGCCACTAAGTATTTTTAACAATCAAAAGTAGTCTGTAACCACCAGAAATGTTACCACAATACAATAAGTATGTGTATTCTCAACTGCTACAAACAAAATACTGCTAAACTGTGATCACAGCCACAGTTTAAAAGAACAGCGATTCAGAAATCACGTTCGCAAAGAGCAACATTATTAAAAAATCACGTCATCGCTCATCACTAATGGAAAGTGCAATTTAACAATTTTTTAACTAAATATTTACTAGAAATACATCTATCATTTTACGAATTACAATATATTATTTTTTTAAGGGTTATTTTTATTCTAAATTTTAACTCCGAATTATTTGATTAATATTTTGAAACAGCCGAAGCACATTTTCCATTCTATTTCATATATACAATACTATGTGTATCATGTTTATATTTATTTTGATCGAATAAATATCCATACTCTGAGTATAAGCATACTCGCAATTTTAGTTATGACAGACACTCAATACGCACAATACATATGTATGTGGCTTTCTACTATAATTATAGAGCATTTCAGTCTTTCCAATAAACAAAGTAGAGATTCTCTTGTGCGTTGGAATCGGCTACAGTCATAGTTGGTTGAAAGCAAATATGTCAGTATGCGAATTGTTAGTGCTATAATTTTAATTTTACATAGCTACTAAAATTAAGAGTAAATATTTAAAAATAAGAGTTGTTTTTGTCAAATAAAAATTATATCAGGGATGCATTTGCTAACTAAATGTATGGTTTAAGGGCCTTTGTTAAAACTTAGTGATAAAGTTATCGATAGTTAAAGCTAAGTTAGTTCAAGTTTTTCCATTATTAAAAATGTTCCATAAAGTTAATTGTGTAATTTTGATATTGTGGCAACACTGCAGCGACTATTTTTGGTGGTGACAAATGTGATGTGCCAACGATTTACATTTGTTTATTTGGTCAATTAAAATATCAGCCATGTCACAGAGCTCAATTCCATTCGGAAACGGAATTCAATCCGTATTTTGGTGCTTTAGAAAACGAAAAAAAAATTTCGGAATGAAATCACTTTAAATTTCATGGACGGAATTAACATTTTCTGCATGTTAAAGTAAAAAAAAAACATTTTAAAATTTTTTTTTCAATTAAGAATACTATTTTTCATTTATTTATTCAAAGCTGGATTACAATTATTTAGTTTTTATTTATTTATTATGCAAATTTCTCAAGTCATTACAAAAATAAAATCAACAGAACAAAATGTACGGAATTGGTTTCTTTGGTATTGCAATACCATTTTTGTATGTACTTTATCAAAATCTTCATATTGACAGCACACAAAAATACAAGGCAGAATTAAAATATGCATACAAAAAAAATTTAAAACGCCTAAACATATGCCACATTATCATTTACTACAAAATTATGCTGCCACACTTGTAAGATTAAGCATTTTTTTCGGATTGATGAAAACGATGGGAATCTGAAGCACCAAAATGAAATTTGAACGGAATGGTTAATACGGAATCAAAACCATTCCTAACGGAATCTGTGACACGGCTGTATTATAAATGAATTTTTTTGTCGATTCTTTTGGTTTCTATTTTTATAATTTTGTGTTACTTCTTGTTTTTTTTTTTTTGTTGTATATGGTTCAAAAGCTGAAATAGTTTAAATTTATATATCGGACATAAAGATTTTATTGAGGTTACCATATCTTTAGCAGAACATATGGCAACTTCAAATGCTTAAAGCGATGACACATGAAACATTAAAATTTCTGCAGACTAAAGGCCGGGGCACAATGAATCCGTCATACGTTAAACTTCGCCTTTTTCAACTGACAGCTAATAGTATGTTTTCACCGACTTTGAATCAAGTAGGTTTCTTATAAGGGCTGTTACATTCAGTACGTGTCCGTCAACGCAAAGTACAAAAACTGGTAAATTTTTAAATTTTTACATACGTTGAGTAGTTTGACAGATATTGGTTGGTTTTTTTGTTATGTTCTGAATTAGATTTTTGTGTTTTGTGGCAGCAAAATAAAATTAAACAAAAAAATAAACGAAATAAATAAAAAATTTGAATTTAATAAATAAAATGGCGAATCGACCTATTGAAGCTGTTCAAATGCTTCCGTCAATAAAGTACTCATTGTGCCAACCTTCTCCGTCGTTGCGATAATGTCAGTTGAAAAAGGCGAAGTATAACGTATGACGGATTCATTGTGCCCCGGCCTTAATCTAGAAACACAATTGGGACAAACGACGAATTTTTCGGTGTGAACTTTCGTCATAAAAAATAAAACACATTTGTTCATATTAAAATGAACACAACAACGCATCGATGCCAACTATTTATATATAACCCAAACGCGCTACTACCCTTCTCAAAACGTGCTAGAACGCGCTAAGTTACAGCATTGTCAAATATTTATAGCAAAAACTAGAGCTGCAAAACTATCGATAGTCGCTCCACTCGATAGTTTCGATAGTTTTATGTAAAACTATCGATACTATCGATAGTATCAAATAGTTTTATAAAAGTTGCCACATAAACTACATTTGACTCGAAAAAAACCCAGAGTCCTCAACATTTTCATTAGTATATAAAAATATATAAAGCCTCTTTTTCGATTTTATCGTAAGCGGCATATTATGGAAAATATGCTTTTTTATTGAACTTAAAATTTTATGGGCCTGCCCATCGTTTAGAATTATCAGAATGCGAAACTGTAAAGTTTTATCGTAAGAGACGATTGGGGGCCGTCGCGATATCAGTACCACCAAAATTTATCTTTGTGTCGACGATGTTGAATTTATTATTGTGACTACTATTTGTCGAATAACACTTGGATTTATAAATAAATTCATATACATACATATGTATTTAAGTACTTATGTATACAGAAGCAGGGATGCGATGTCATATTTACAAATTGTACTAACTTTCAAAAAAAAAATTCAATTTTTTCAGTACGATTGTACCTAATTCTTTATTTATATTTTTTTAATACTTGTACTTTTCAATTAACTAAAAATCAATTAACAAAACGCCAGAAGGTGCACAAAGAATATTAGTTGCTGGGATCTGAATATAAAAGTAACATTTGCGATATACTACGTTTATAACCTTTTTTTATTCGATTGTTCACAGTCGATGCAAATAGTCGGCTTCTCTCCTTGGTAGGAAAATAAAATTTCCACATTTGCAGATGAATTTGGAATAAATAACATTCCTCCAGCAATTCTTTAAGTACCGGAAAACATCGTTTGATTTACATAATTTTCTAATACCTTCGAGCTAAAGATTAACCCCCTTGTGCAAAAAAATAAGTGAACGTTAAAACCGGTTTTTCTATGGAAATTTTTTTTAATGTGCACTTCAAGCACGCATTATTTTTTGCATAAGGGGGTTAATATATTTTAATGCTATTTTTGGCATGTAATATAATATAAAGAGATTCCAATAGTGCTAAATGGGTCATTGCGGTGCTACGGTACTTTTGGCATTCAAATATCGCTAAAAATATACAATTGTACCAACTTTTCCATCGCTGTACAAAAGCATAAGTCAACTACGAATAATTTGCTTCAAAGCTGCCGGCTACTGTTTACTGACTTCGATTATTTTTACTCTTTTAATTACTTGTTTTTTTTGCCGATAGTATCGATAGTGGAAAAAACTATCGATATTTCATTTACAACAAAACTATCGATACTATCGATAGTACTATCGATAGTTTTGCAGCTCTAGCAAAAACGCTCTATTTTCTACGCGCTAAATTAAATTTCAATAAAAGTCGATGTACGTATTAGTACTCGTATCACAAGTAATTTTTCAGATTTTGCAATATTGCTTCCTCGACATTATGTTTTAAGAAACTAAAATCATTTAATACAGGAGGCAAATTACGGCATTCGATACGGTTCGAAATTTTAAAATGTTTCCATATAAACTCTATTGAAATATTTCGTAATTTCGTTCGGTAACGAGTGCCGTAATTTGCCCGCAGAACCAGAATCGCCTTCCAAATAATCGAAATCCTTACTTTTTACTTTTAATTTATTTGTAAAACTTTGTAACAACATATAAATTGTCCAATAGTTGTACGATTCAAGTACTTTTTGTACTTCAGCTATACTAGATGCTTTATAAGTTATGTACATTTTTTGGGTCATTGTATGTACTTTTAGTTGTGAAATTTCAAAATATTTGCCATTGCAGTATTAAAATGCGTTTTTATTTCTAACCACAGTCAAGCAAATTTTGCTTGCGACAGCTGAATCATTAACTAATTTAAAAATTTTATCAGAGTTTTGGATATTAGAAAATTGTTAAATTTATACAAAAAAAGTTAAAAAAATATTGAACTGAAATGATATTATTGACTTTATTCAAAACGCCCTAATTTAGCGCTTTTTCATTAAACGCGCTAAGACGGAAAAAAGCGCGTTTGGCATAGTTAAAACGCGCTAAATTGGCATCATTGCAACAACGCCGTAGAATGAAATTCGTCGTGCGTGACGAACTCTGAGATAGATTTATTTCTATTTTGTACGCCAACGAACGACGAAAAAAACAATTTGCTCTCCCTCTCTCTTTACATACACAATAACCAGTGTGACCAGATTTTAAAATAAAATGAAGCCAAATCACGTGTATGTCTTTAATACATTTTTAGACACTATTTACATTAAAAAAGCTAACTAAGTTTTTAAAAAAGCTAAAAAAAATATTAGCTAAGAGCTAAATAAAAATTTTAAAGCTAAATCCAGAAGAAATGAGCTAAATTTAGCCCAAAATAGGCTAATATGGTCACACTGACAATAACCAACCTTATCAATTATAAGAGCTGAATTCGCTGAGTAAATTCGTCGTTATTGTGTTTCACACGACGAATTTACGCTGCGAATTCTTATCGACGAATTCGTCGTTCGTCCCAATTGTGTTCCTAGCATAAATTGTTAAGCCATTTCCGGACTGTATTCTTAATACACGTTTGAAAATTGCATTCGCAGCCGAAATCGATAAACGACTTTAGCGATAGAAATTTAGCTTTAGCGAGTTACATAATAAGGAGGCTGTACTGAATCTGTATCCAAACAGTTTTCCGATTGTGCTTGAAGTGGCGACGCAATTGTTTGCATACTTAGAATCGTCGTTGAAAAATGTTTCATCGTATAGAGTGATCAACTTTTCTTATATTTTGATATACATACATATATTCCTAACGAATAAACGTTATTTTCATTAGGATAGGATTACATAAGTAAATATGAATACTTTATATTTTTTTTTCAGAAAACTCGAGAATTTAATGAATACAATACAAATAATTTTGTACAATACAACAATTTCAATTCGTATAAGCGCTGGTCGGACTGGGATAAGACTGCCGAAAATACCACCTACAATCGACGTAATTTGAATTACAATAAAAATAATTATCGCAATAATTATCAATATTTCGAGAATACATATAAGGAGTGTGAATCCACGTTTGCCGAAGACTCATTTCAATACAATAATATAAACAACAAAATCAGCAGTAAAACAAAAGAACCAGAACCAATTAATAATAAAAAACAACATACAACAAAAAATACAAAACAAATTCCTAATACCAAATCAGTTATCAACGAGAAAATCGAAAATAAAAATAATCAAGAAAAAGACAATAAAAGTAAAGGAAAGCCTATTAAAAAAAATGTACGACAAAAAACGAAAACTGTAAAACCATATCGCGCTAAAAAAAGCAATCACGTAAAAGCCAGAAGCTCAACAAATTCAGCAGAAAGATCGAAAAACAGTGAAAGCAAAATCTTGCAAGCAGCGGCTACTCTCAACTCCATAGTTTTAAATGATCTTGAAGAACCTAATTTTGAAAATAACAGTGATAGAACTCTTTTAAGTGCAACTAACATTGAATTGACTCAGAACAGTCTCGAACAACTAGATGCAAATCCAATAACCCTAAAGGAAACAGTAGAAACATTAAACTTAAATGAAATTGCTGTGCATGAAAATACTCAAAATACTGCAGAAATTTTAACTTCGTGCCCAGGAAATATATTAAATGAAGCGAGTTTTATTGCATCAACGACAAATGAAGTTATTCAGCCCCAAGAAAAATTAAGTGACGAACCTCAAACAGTATTAGAAGATATAACACCTGCCCCAATACAGGACACAACAACATCAAGTCCCCAAACCCTCAACAGCCTTACAACAAGCGAAAGTGAAAATTTTGATTTTCACATACCAAAAATATCTCTGATTCCAATATCACGCCTACTTGCCACAGAATTTTGGGAATCGGCTGGAATCAGTGATAATCTAACAGTTGAAAATTCCCTAAAGCACTCAACTACCCCACAGAAACCCGTTTATAAACCTAATTTGATTAAACGCAAACGCAACGTATCAACCTGCAGTAACTCCTCAACGAGCAGTCAAACAAACAGCACAACTGATCGCATAGTCGAAAAATTAGTTACGATGAATAAAATAAACATCAAAAATATTATAAACAGCAGCGAAACAAAGTACGATGAGGCGCTAAAATTACAAGCAAGAAAAAGATTGCGCGAAGAAATTCGGAGGCAACTGAAGAGCATGAATATAGAACCACCGAGAGACTCCATCAACACAGACTATATTCCCGATGAAATAGTTGAATCGATCGATATACCCGATGTGGTATTCGATGAAATACGCATAGCTCTGGGCTTAGAACTCTTTCCATTTCCCAAGGATGATAATGCAAATCCTCTTGAGGAAATTGCAACAATTGCCAGTGCAGAAGATAATAATATCTCTGAGATATCAGAAACAACTACAGCAACGTCCGCCAAATCGCCCTCCGACAATGCTCTGTCAGCTACAACAACAGCCATAGAACTAAGCGATTTATCACAACATGACATAAATATTGACTTGCCGCTGCCACCACCCACGCCACCAAGAGTAAAGTGTGAAATAAAGTTAGAGCATCATATCTCTAGAAATAATCAATCAGACCGAAAAAACAAAACACCAGAGAAACTCTCAAAATCTAAGAAATTGACAAAGCGCAAAGAATCTCGCAAATCGAAAAGACATCGATCTCCCAAAAAACTTGCAGAAGATGTAGTCGTACTAATATCATCCTCATCCTCCTCAGACTCTTCATCAAGCTCCTCCTCTTCGTCATCATCCTCATCATCCTCTTCGTCATCCTCATCTTCCAGCGACTCAGAATCGGATGTCTCTAAGAAAAGTTCTACATCTATGGCCAAAAGAAAACGTCTCAAGCTAAAGGTAGATGCCGAAAACGTGGTCGACAGCTTTGAAAAGCTAATATTGTCCAGTTTGAGTGAAAGCCTCAGAGAACGTTATCGCACCAAATATTCCACTTCCGTAAATACAAAACTACATTTTATATCATGCATTTGCACTAGCGACTATAATAGTGGGAAATTTTCCAAATTGCAAATAGCCAAAGTGCAAAAGAATCTAAAATCTTCGGACTGTTCTATGGCCCTAGAGTTTCTCATGAAGGAAATTGTTAATGTTTTCAATAAACAAAAGCAGGTGGCCAAAATGGAGGACAGTAACAAGATTTCACGTGGAACAGAAAATTCCCCGAAAAAAGCATCCACAAAAGGTGCCAACAGTAAAAGTGCTATAAAAGAAAACTCCACTAATGGCAAAACACTTTCAAAATCATCACCGCTTTTTTCAGACACCGCGGCAAAAGCAAAAAGCGCCAATGCTGCAGAAAAATCAAAATTTGGTGCCAACAATGGTGAGAAACACATTCAAGAATGTGTGAGCAAAGTTCTGTCTCTATATCGACAGAAAATGAAAGCCGCAATGCAAGCGAATGAAACGAAAAATCAACCCTCCTCCTCATCCTCCACAGAGAAGTCATCAACAGCAGTTGAAAGTGAGGCAAGTAACTTACAACAGCAGCAAACATCAATAAAATCATCATCTTCAAACAATTTAGACAAAACTGCTGGCAATGCAAAACCTAATGAAGATGAATCGCATTTACAAAATCCAACAAATTGTATTAATCATCAACAGCAACAAGAGCAACATCAAACGATTCAAGAAGAAAGTGTAGCAGCAGCAGCAGCAGCAACAGCAACAGCAACAGTCCCTTCGGAAAGAGTACAGCAGTGTGATAAGACGGCAGAAGAAAAAATAACAACAACACAAATAATTCCAATTCACAGTTATTGTACCTCCGACCACAGCAGCACCAATGCCTCCTCCACCCTAAATGGCAACTTAAACTCAACTCTGCTGGGCTTTACTTCGAGCTGTTTCAGTCAACAGCCTTCATTTCCTACTGTCGATCTCGAAGAATTAAAGAAGCATAGTCCCGTAGGCGAGGTGGTTGTCAACAATCTACGAGAAATCGATGTCAAACTAATGGAGTTGCACAAAAGGAAAATGTATCTGGAGGAAATGATACTCAAATTACAAAAAGACAAAATGGAAGCCGATCTGCTTACTATTAAGTTGCAAAATGAAAAATTCATTCTTCTCAATACCGCAATGACAGCCAACGTTACTTCAACAGCCATAAAAAATCATAACAGCCAAAATGGAAGTAATAATGAGGCCACTGCGAAGACACGTGAATCGTTTGAAAACATCAAAATCGAAGCAATAAACAGTTGCACAAAAAAATCTAAAGTAGTTGTTCCAGACAAAGAACCAGAGACGGAGAAAAAGAAACCAAAAGCAATATCTGCCAGTAAAGCAACTACCTCCAAGAAAACCGCAAGTACAGCCGCAAAGCGAAAGCAATCGCCGCCCACTGCCGCTACGAATGAAGTTTCGAAAAAATGTAAATCAAGTAAGCCAACAACAACAACAACAACAAGAGCAGCAGCAAAAAGTTGTTCTAGAAGATCAGACAGATCAGTGAAATCCAAACCAAAGAAATCTTCTGATTCAAATTCAACTTCTGCCAAATGTGCGCCACCCGATACAACTAAGGATTCGAGTTCTGCTATTGTCGAAAAAACTGCCCAATCTGCGGCTGCTACAGAGCCAAGTACTCAAACACAATCACCACCTACAACAACAAAAACAACAGAAGACAGTGATAAACCACAAATACAAGCCATTGACAAAAATATCTCAATATATAAAAATATGCCCACTGGGAGTTTCGAGGGCATACGCAACCCTATAACTCAAATACGAATATTTGAAGAATACATAATTGCCTCTTCGGAAGACGGCAAGCTATATAAGTTCGATGTATTCACCCTTAAGCCGCTGGCAGAATTTCAGAAACACACTGAAGCCATAACTCAAATGTGCTTATGTGGGCAAACGAAAACCATCTACACAACATCGTTGGATGGTTATCTTAAGAAATCATTGCTAGAGGTTAGTTCGAAAAATAGATTTAATAAGGCTTTATTCAGAAAAAAAAATTATTTTGGTTCAAAGAAACAAATTTCCATACAAAATTTGTAAAATAAAATTAATTTTTCTTATATACATACGACCATTTAAATTTGTGAAAAAAGTATTCAAAGAGTGCATCGGTACTGTAAGACGTGCGAGAACTTTTCGAGTCGAACAATAATACATCATTCTGTGAAACACAGGATGAGTAAGAAAAAAATTGTTTTTGTTTTTAGTTTTTTTTTTTTTAGTTTATTCTTTTATATGAAACACCCTGAGGTGGGACCATAGTTTGATTGTCTGAGAATCAACTCAACTTTCACACAACCCAAATATATTTTTACTATTGTGAATCACAACTAATTTATTTTTTGATATTGTTAATCACAATTAATTAATTTTTTGCTATTGTGAATCACAATACTAATGAACCACTAATTACTAATGAAAAACTGTTTGATTCAGACAAATATTTATTGATTTAAACTTTAACTTTTTTTTTAACTTTAACGTGCCTGAATCAAACATTTTTTCAGCTTTTTTTTAAACATGTGCGCCAGATGTGTACTCGGCATAAGTTGGGTTAACTCTCAGACAACTAAATTAAGTTGAGTTGAAATCGAAAATATAAAATCCTTGAATATTTTGTAATGCGAAATGAGCTGCAAAAATTTATAATAATGGTATGACGTTTCAAACAACGTCATAAACCAAAAAATTTGTTTGCCAGAGAAGGAGTTTAAAGTTTTCAATTTACACAGAACTTATTGGAAAAAAGACAATTTTATTTTGCTTTCAAGAGCTGAGTAAACAAGATATTTGTATGAAATTTTTACACAATAGGAAGAACGATATGAGGATTAATTCTGCATTATTAACTCAAAAACTCCATTTCTTTTTAGTTATGACGTTCTTTGAGTAAATAAGCGATATGTTTGTATACACTAGTATAGTTATAATTTTTAAAATAACTTATTTTAACACATGTTATTTTTCATTCTATTTTTATTATCTTTCAATCATTTTTATTTTTTTTATATTAGAATTTCGCTTTGGACATACAGTCGGTTTATCTTCAAGAACCTCTACAGTCTATCGATATAAAGTGGGATTTTGCATATATTGGCAGTAGATGGGGAAATATTTACACCTACAATATATCTGTAAGTATATAACAACAATTTCATATTTATGTTTTAATTATTTTCTAGCTTAATCAAAATACTTGAGTTTTTGGCGTTAGTTGTATCAATCAAAAAAACATATACATACATTCATATGTATGTGTGCATGTATGTATGTCAGCTAACGGATTTTTAGTACAAAAGAATTATCACCTCTGGCCATGGTACAATTATACTAGGTACATGCACGACTACAACAAAATTACAACACCAAAAAACACACTCATTTTGTTGGTATAAACAAACGTATAATTGTCAGAAACAGATACCTTTTGTTTTTAAAAAGAACAATTACAGGGTAAGTCCCTATGCAAGTCTTATTGCTAAGCTGATTAGTTTATTAGGAGAGTGAGACGGGGGAAAGGAAACGTTTCTGTTCCCCTCGTCTCTCTCTCCCTGAAACTAATCAGCTTAGCAATAAGACTTGCACAGTGTGATTTGGCACTAACTAAAGTACAATTGCAGACGCGGCATTCATGAATGATTATAGTCATTCAGTGTTGCCAATAGGTAGGTAATTACACAGAGTACGCAATTACTCTCATATGTAGGCCATGTAATTACATTCATATATAATCTGTGTGTAATTCTACTTTATGTTTTATTTTTATTTATTTTTGTTTTCATTTCAACTTACAAAAAACATTTGTAGTGTAATTTTCTTCAATATGTAATTGGAAACACATCCATGTGTAATTTCATTGGCAACACTGTAATCATTTTATGCACACACATACACTAACATTTTTGTAGCTTGTAAACAAAGTTTGACAACTGTAGGTATTGTATGCATTAACAGGCTGGGCTTGTGCATGTACCTGTTATAATTGTATCATGCCTCTGGCAACGCTTTAACGCCTTTCAGTAAGGCAATGTGTAAACCTTTCCAATCTGTCAGTTTTCAGAATGACATGAAAGATTTCGGCGTTTTAAAGTTTTTCTCTAAAAATTCACTGAATATAACAGAGTTATAGAAATAAACGAAAATGAAAACTAAATACTTCTTACTTTCCAAACTTTTAAAGTTTATTATGTTCCCTCATGTTCGTTAGGTACAAGCCATCATTATACTTCGCACATAAGGACAATTCACATTCTAGCGAACAAGTAACAAGAACACACAAATAATGTGGCAGATATTTTGTTTTTGTATGCTAAACTCATAAAGTTCGATTTTAAATTTATTGGCAGGACGTGATTATAATTTTCATTGCTTTGAGTGTAATTTATTTATTTTTTGTTTAATAAAACGGCGGCTGCGGAACCCTTCGAATTTGCAATAAAATTTACTTAACGATTCTTAATTATGATGTTAAATATTCTCTTTTAGTTTAAAGAAATAAACTTTGTATTTGTATTTTAAAATTAGATGAACGCAATTACGTTCAATAAATAGTGAGTTTTTCACACGACATGTACTATATACGAGTAATCTTCTTTTTGTATGTAGTATTACCATACTGAGGAACAAAATACAAGTGGCAACAATTTTCTGGGCAAAAATCATAATGTTATTAATACACTTTGATTTTCTGTGGGAATAAGAAGAAGAAACTACCTAATTTTATTATGTATGTATATACAAGTAAAATATTGTGCGTGTTAAATAAAATAGATAAATAATATAAAATATATCGTTAACTAAAATTCAAAAAGGCGTAACTAACAAAAAATTCAAAATCAAGTTTTTGATTGTTTATTATTAATGGCATTAAACTACATGTCTATGAATCAAAAACTAGATTTTAAATTTGTTTGTTAGTTACGCGTTTTTACAGGCGACGGACGCGACTTGAGTAAAAAACAAGAAAGTAATGGAAAGATCCAATATAAATATGTACATATGTATGTATATCTTAAGTGTTTTAAAGCAATGAAGGAGTAGTATATTTAAGAAAATATGTTGGGTGATATCAATAATATATTAAAAAGATATAAGCAAATGTCAACAAGCAATGGACGCGACGAAAATATAAGTTATACTTGTGCACTTATAGAACTTGAAAAGCAAACTCAGAAAACTTTTGTTATTAGAACTCCGTTCTCCTTCTTTTGTGCTAATGCGTAAGGTTATTGTTAGAAGAAAATTTTAAAATTGCAAAAAATAAAAAAATATAAATATTAATTTAAATAATCGCTAAAAAAAAGAAGGCTCAGCTTTATTATTAAAAACACAAAAAAGTTTTTGAGCAAAAAATATTGTTTTTGGTTGACTTTTTTGTGGAATTACCCATATGTACATATATATTTGTGTTTTTTAATTATTTTATCATACAATTTTCAAAAAAGTTATATGTTTCACAAGTGTATGTTGTCTCTATTAATGTAAGATTAAACCAACAAGATTTGCCACTTAATCTCGCTAGTAATTCTATATAATTGACTGTCCAAAAAGCACAAATAAAGATTAAGGTTAATTTAATCTTTAATCTAGAACTAAAAAAGTGGCCCTAAGAATGGTACTCTGTTCAACATTTCACGTGAAATGCTCTCAATACATATATTGACATTTAAAAAATATTGGAATGAATTGTTCATGAAAAAATTTTGCAGAAGTAGGAAAACATATGAAATGTATATTCAATATTTTAAGTTATCATGGGAAATAATACCCTTATCGCGAATCTAAAGGGAATAAATTCTAGGGAGTAATTTTTTTATTCCTATTGTGAATCGATGTAATTTTCTTAATAAAGTGATATTATTCAGCAAAATGAATAGCATTTGGTTCCGATTTATGTTATTAAAAAAAGAAAAAACTTTTTAGAAAAAATAAAAACACGGAATCTGAGAGATGTATCAAATCCATTGTGTTTATCGGGAGTAATCTAAGTGAGAACATGAAGAATAAATAAATAAATTCATGTATTTCGACTCCTTTTAAAAATTAAATTCTAAGCCGATATCTAAGGCCGAGCTTACACCTGTGTACCATGTGCCAAAAAAAAGCGTAACCACTAATTACTAATAAAAAACTATTTGATTCAGACATGTATTTATTTATTTAAAAAGTTTTCAATCATGTTGAATTCTATAAAATGGTCTATTAATTATGTATGAAACTGGTTAAATCAATAAATACGTGTCTGAATCAAACACTTTTTCATTAGTAATTAGTGGTTACGTTTTTTTGGGCACGTGACGCACATGAAATGCCAGATGTAAACTCAGCCTAAGTTAAATCGACAAATTAAAAAATAAATTTAACACTTAAATACTATTCTAAAAAACAACAATAAAACTACTTACAATGGGTAGTATGAATAAAAAAGTATTTGCTTTTTACTTAAAAATTTTTTAAAAAAAACAAAAACCACATTAATATTTAGGGTTTTAAAAAAAATTTTAATTAAAAATCAAATACTTTTTTTATTTATACTACCCATTGTGCTTCTTTTTTTATTCCCAAACAAATAAAATAAATAAAATTTAATAATTACATACTATTTTAAAAAACAACAAGAAACAAACATTGTGATACATTTTTTATTCTCAAACAAAACGTTTGTGAAAAACACACATAATTTTTGAGGAAAAACCCACGGGAATAAAAATCGGTGATGCCATTTTTTCAAATAGATATGCTAGTTTTTTCATGATTACAACTTTTTACTATGTTTAGACGACGAGTTGAATCACATGCTTCGCTCTCTGAATCTTGTTTTTGAATCTTGCCGTTTATACGACGCCTTCGGGCTTCGTGTGCAGCGTTCCAATTTAGTGCTTTTAGCACTAGATTTAGTGCTTTTTAATTCATAACAGTCCGGAATTTTTCAACTAGGTGCTTTTTTTAAAAAATACCTCAAATTGGTGCTTTTTCACCTTTGACTTTAGTGCTTTTAGTGTGTTTAACAAATCCACTAAATATAAATTTGTGATAGTATGGTGGCTTTACACAAAACAACAAATAAACATTTTCCACTTTTCTGTCTGATTGTCATAAGTAAAGAACGGAATGTGCTACAGTAAACTTCTTGGTACGCTTTTGTAGAAAATTGAACACTCTACAAAAAAAATTTAAATTAAACTAAATCTGAAATAAAAATATTTTTAATTTCCATTCCATTCACTTATTACAGCTATGGCTAAAATAAATTGAAAAACTAATAAAATTGTTTTATATTTCTCTATTATAACGAAAAACACTTCTTTGGCACTTTTTAAAAGGCCTGTTTGTATTTTGTATGGAACTTGGTAAAATTTTCTGGAATAACATAATATTTCTGTTGTTTTCTTAAAAAATCGTATAAATTTAGGGTAAATTTTATTTGGACTGTAAATAACTTTTGATCCAGCTAACTTATCAAAAAATTTTATGTAACTTTTTTTATAGAGCGTTGAATTTTCTACAAAAGCGTACCAAGAAGTTTACTGTAGGACATTCCGTTCTTTACTTATGACAATCAGAATGAATAAAATCAATTTATACCATGTAAATCGTATGGGAAATTGAAAAGTGCGATGCGCACCATCTCACCATTAATATTATGTATGAGCTGATATTTTAACAGGCCTATTTTTTACCTAAACTAAAGTTTGAAACCTGGTTCTGAGAAAAACAAAGTTTTTTTTGAGAACACCCTAATGTACATTCATACATAGTAAATAGTTTTTAAGAAATTTATTATTCGACATATTGTCAGAAGTTTATTTTAATTTGAAATTTATTTGCTAGTGGTTCAGCCTTGTCTATATATTTCATTGTTTCTGTAACAAATCATCAGTAGACTTCAACCACACATTTTGAATAGTCACAAACCTCTTATCTTATACACAGACTTTCAAGAACTATTTGAGAATTCACAAATAATAGTATTTTTGAAAATCACATTGACACATACCTACATATTTATACGCATGTACATATACATAAATACATAAAAATTCTTTCGATTTGTATGCTAATTACACGCAGAATTCATTTTATTCTAGTTACAATTACTGGAGTTACAGTAACAAATTGATGGACTCGATATCGACCAAAATCCTACATTTGCACATAAATTTTAATCAAGTGTTTTGATATTTCGTCTATACGGAATGATTTAATTTAGGCAATTATATAAAAGAGTACAAATAAAATTTTAATTGAAATCTTTATCCTGTAAATAAAATTACTTCGTTTCTGAAGTGTAGTTTTGTGCATTATATAAGCTTACGAGTTCTACTTTATTTTTCCAAAATTATTATATCAAATATCCCATTACAATTGTTTAATTTGCTTTTGTCTTGAACTTAAATTATTTTCCTACTCATATTCTACTTATAACTGAACAAAATCGAAATATGGCCTTATTGCATATAGTGTTTTTTTTTTTTTTTTTTTTTTTTTTTTGAAGGCACAGTGCTTTTTGCTCTGAAAAAGTTGGCATCACTGTTCGTGTGGCATCTTTTTATTTATATTCACACATTCATACATATCATACGTACGCATATACATACCCAGTGGGAAAAGGTAATGAATAGTAAATTATAAGGTAATGCACATCATGTATAATTTTTCATTTCTGAATTGATTACTGTTAACACAGAACATGTCCTAGGAAAGTAACGAATTATTTTAATTGTGTTTGATCAAATTATTCTATCGTTTCTAAGGGATGCATTGTTTTGCTTTGGAAAATAATACTTCATGTAATTAATGCCTACTTTTCCAGCTGGGTACATACGTATACACATAAGCATACATACTTACATACATTCGACTCATTCAAAATCTTGTTTTTGAAGGCATACCTATATTTTCTTCTTATTTTTCCTTTTTTCACTATTCATAACTTAATTAAATTTATTTATATTAAACTCACATCTATGTTTTTTTGGTTTGTTTTTATTTGTTCAAACCCATACATACACATACATATGTATACATATTTTGTTTTGATAGCTGGTTCAGCTAAACTGCCGATAAACTGCGATAAAAGTTAGAGAAGATACCAATTTTACGTGCTTCGCAAGTAGATTCATATTGAATCTACTTGATTCGCTCTCATAATTTTGTATGGCGAAGCAAGTTGATTCGGTCATGATTGGGGTGTGAAGCATGAATAGAGAGCGAAGCACGTATCGTGTAAACACACTATTAGGGAAAAGGGAAATATTTTGGGAAAAAAATATTCACAATAGAGGTGAGTATGAGTGGCAATTATTTCGCACCAGAGTTACAACAAGCACATGGGATGTTTTTACAAACGTAAGAAATCGTAGCATAGTTTCAAGGGCTAATTGATATTGTTTATATGTTATCAAATTTTTGCTAAGAAATAATGTTGCTCAAAATTTTTCACAAATTCGAACAGATTTAGCGGGATTCGACATAATCTTAAGAATATGTATGTATTTTGTTTTTGCTTAAGCACTGAGTTTCTCTAATTCTTTAACAAGTTGCATATTACGTAACATATTTAAAACAGGGCGTCTACTCTGTATTTCGAAACGAAAGAAAAGGCTATCGAATTTGTATGTTATTAACATTACAATTCGAAAACATTTCCTTTCGTTCAGAATTACAGAGTAGACCCCCAGATTTCCTAAGAATTTTAAAATAATTTCTTTGAAAAAAAAAGCTTAACTGATAGATAGCATTTGAACAAGTGTGAGTTTGTCATAAATAATTCAAGTCGGTGTAAAATTTTACACCACCTCCTTAGTTATCTATTTTCATGTATGTATCTGTGTGTATTCATTAGTGCCTAGTAGGTATATCCATATTATTATTGGTTTTCTTTTCAACTGCATTTAATGCTTGGAGCAATACAAATCTAAACAACAATGTGATGACAATAATAACAAATTTTATAGAAACATCCCTCATATTACTTTTATGTGTACATCTGTGTATGCATTTATCAAAATGTTTACTTTCTTTCCATTCCATCTCTCTCCGACATAAGAAAATGCACCAGCAAGTTGGCAAATTTTATGAGTTTTGGAATTTTATGTTTTTTTTCTTCATCCTTTAGACTGCATAATGTAAGATATAGAAGGGTTGGTTGCAAATAAATAAATATTTATGTACATATGTATTTATATAAATAAATAAACACAAAATGTTACATACTTTTAAGTACCAATAGCGCAGAATAGAAATGTAATATTTGATAAAACTGCATTTTGCTACACCTCTTTTTAAGGTGGAGTTGTTGCTTGTATGCACTTAAATATGTATGTATGACTATTTTATTTTATACATATATATTTTAGTTCAAAACAATTACAAATGGCGCATATGTACACACACATATATATAAAGGGTGTCCCAACAAGAACGCAAGATTTAAATTTGGCGCCATTCGAAGTGTTATTGTTTGACATTTGAACAATTGTTATTGTTTGCTAGTAGAAGGTACGAGGTTAGTAAAAATGGAGCGCTACACGAATGAACAACGCATTCTCATTGTGAAATTGTTTTACCAAAATGGTGAGAGTTTTGCGGCTACAGTTCGCAAATTTGCGATCAATTTGGGGTCACAATAATGCTCCAAAAGAGTCAAATGTAAAGAGATTAATGGATAAATTTGCCGAAACTGGGTCTGTTAGTGATATAAAGACAACAACGCGCCATCGACCAGGTCGATCGATCGAAAATGCCGCAGCTGTACGTGATGATGCCGCTCAAACGCAGGTCAAGCGCAAACAGTCAATGGTGTTCGGTATCGTGAAATTATAACCACTTTTTTCGTGCCTAGAATTGAAGAAATGAATGTGGAGGGCATGTGGTTTCAACAAGACGGCGCCACATGTCATACAGCCAGAGAAACAATTCAATTGCTACATCAGTCATTTCCCGGTCGTGTTATTTCGCATTTTGGAGACAGATGTGCAATTGCTTTACGTGAGTACCTGCCGTTACGGCCTTATCTCACGTGTGCCAAAGCACCGGGTGTGGGTTAGACGCCAGACCAACGCCCCCATGCACCCTTTTAGAATGAACCTATGGCCCACTCCATAAGGCACATAGGTTGCAATCTTTGAATATAGTTATCCCTGTTCTATATTCAAGTGCCTTGCTGAGGTACTTTGAGCTATCTAAACTCTGCTGCTATGTCCGTGCCCATAGCAGCTCTGTTGAATGGCAACAGCACCTAGAACAGTGTCTGGCTGACCGCGTCAGACCAACCACTAGCATTGATTTAACACTGGGAAGCCAAGACTATTCTCCCAGTGATTTTGGTAGCAACCACAACCACCACGATAATTCTCCGGCTTCCACGCTTAGGTGTTGTATATACACCTAAGCGAGGTCCCCAAGAAAATTCCCCAACCATTGCTGGCACAGCTAACCACTCATCCATAAAGAACGCATGCCTGTGTCGCCAAATAACCAGTGCCTACTCCACACCTACCAAAATCGTCCCTTTAACCCCGTGGGGTATACCCCATTGGGGTAGGACGAACTCAGCATTTTAGCAAAGGAAACTGACGACCGCTACATGCACTCAGAACTTCAGAGCAGCGAGGACCACTTACGCGAGAAGAATGCAAGCACACCACCTAAGTTTCTGTGCCTACTACGGCAAGACACTAAAGAGTGAAAGAGTACTTGGGTCGTATCCAGGACGAAAGCCATTTTGGACCAGAAATTTCCGGCAACCGCAATGCATTTATCTCTAAGCAGCCCAGCTGTCGGGCAACCGGCACCCGTGGTACCAGAAGTAGCCTCTGGTTAGACCTCGAAGTTCCACCACAAGGGCTTCGCCTCTATCGTCTTTTGAACTTAGGGGCAGTTCTAGGTGACGCTGCACCTAGCTGACAACAACGGGTGTACAATATTTGTTTTCCTTTTATAAATATGTTCACATCCGTTACTCTGTTTATGTTCAGAGATTATGTAGTAACACATAAGTTTTACGGGTAATGAGCCAAAGGTCCGTCAGCGGAAAAAGCTACATTACCCTAGCTGGGGCCCCGGGATTGCCACACCCGTAGTCAAAATAGACTCCCCTGGGGTGCATTTTGGAGACCAGAATTGGCCGCTTAGATCGTGCGATTTAACACCATTAGACTTTTTTCTTTGGGGTTTTTTGAAGTCGATGGTTTACGCGAATAAGCCGACGACGACTCAAGCCTTAAAAGAGGAAATTGGACGCTGCATTAATGAAATACCGCAGCATTTATGCAAAACGGCCATTGAAAATTTCATTAAAAGATCGCGTGTGTGCCAGCAAAGCCGCGGCGGCCATCTGCCCGATTTGTTGTTCCACACATAACCTCATTTTGTCTACTTTACTATATAATAAAGTTTCACGTTTTTTTTTTTTAAATATCTGTGTTTTATTTAAAATTTAAATCTTGCGTTCTTGTTGGGACACCCTTTAGAAATACAACTACTTAAGTAATAAGAAAATGTATTTGTGTTTGTAAACTATTTACATAAATTCGTCTGTGTATACATATGTACATATGTCTGGCCTTCTGGTGCATTTATTTATAAGTTTTTACCCCACTGATTATATGCAACAACAAAAGATAATGTCCAATATAAAGAAAAATAAAACAATACAGATAATATCTAAGCAACAACACAGACTTTCTTTCTTCTATCAAGTCTCTGATACTATTTTCTCAATTTCATGTACACGATATTCCCTCCTAAGGTTAATATTGTTCATACATAATCGATATTGTAACTGCCCAACTTAACGATAAAAGCAGCAGTTATTTGTTAGTGCCTCGAAATTATCGATAAGAATAAATTTTCGTCTTCGTAAGACTTCGGAATGTGCCAAAATATATTTGGGGCCACAAAAAATTATGACTTTAGAAATAAAATCATTTTAATCAGGAATAATTTCTTAATCGTGCTGAATATACTGAACATTTTCAATTCTGATTGAATGAAATATTTGTATTAATTAATGCGATTTTTTAAAAAAGAGAAGCAAAATTAAACTAGACTTCTAGAAGTGCAGCCACGCACTTCATCAACACCCATGTCCATCTACTTGTGCAGAGATTTTTATTAACGTCAGTGCAGATACATATATCATATGAAATGTATCTTCGACATTTTAAGTTTTCAGGCGAAATAATATGAATGGCATTTGTTTCACATGGAATCTTGTTGTCAGATCACCAAAATCAATTTTATGTAGTTTTTCTTAATATATATTTGATAATAAGTTTCGCATCCAGAAAGAAATTGGGTAGACTTGAAACTGAATTTATAACAGAAAAAATACCAACCGCACAAATTTTTCCCGTTGTACCCTGTTCCGCGCAACTTTCTTAATTTTTCTTTCATATTCTTCTTCTCCAGACAGACAATAACAAACAAAACATAAAATAAATGGGTGCATTGGTCCAGCCATTCACGCCTGATGCCGTGCCAAAAAAATATTGGATTAATTTGTATATACATACATATATATAGTTTAAAAAAAATTGCAGAAAATCGCCAAAAGTTGAAATAAAATCTCCAAAATTATTTCTTGTGAATTTTTCTCATCGAAATTAAAAACGCATTAATAATTATAATATAAGAAAAATATAAGAAAAATCATCAAAATCAAAAAATTTCTTGCAGGTGAGTTTTGGTAGGATTTATTTTTGAAACTACTCCTTCAACAATCAATTTTTCCTCAATTACAAACATTTTTAAGTTCAATTTGGTAAAAAAAAAATTAGCCATAAAAATCGCCAACAAATTTATTTATCGCCAGAAAAAAATTTTAAAAATCGCCATATGGGTAGTTTTTACAAAATTAAGATATTGTAGCATAGTTTAAAGGGCTAGTTAATATTGAATACATGTGAAATGCTTTGTACGAAATTATGAATGTTAATCAAAATTTTTTGCAAATTTGAACAGATTACTACTAGGCCTCAACATTATTAACTCCAAAATCGTATTTTTTGGATTATGACTGAGGAAGTGAATGAGAACATTTACTTTAGGTAACTTGGTAAGCAAAGTTCAAAATCTGCAAATTATAACAATCCCTAGGTTGGGTTCAAACACTCAAATATTTTATATATACTACTTAAGCAGATTTTTAAGGATCGTGTTATTTTAAAGGCATCAAATCCTAACATGACCCGTAGTATTATAAAGGTGGAGTCATCTTGGATTCATACAAAGTTGTATGTATGTATATTTGTGTTGAGTTTTCTTGTTACGCATGCATATCAATGAATGTTTCAACAAACACACTACAGTAGTTTCCGCTTACTTGATGTACCCGCTTAGTTAAAACCAGAAGCATGCAATTGCATTATTGTTTATATGTATTACATTCATATAAATGTATGTGTACATTTCAGTAAACACATATAATCTTTTCATTGTTTTGTTTTTATTTATAAATATACAAATATAGCAACTGCATTTTTTTACATAATACTCACATATATACACACGTACTTATGCATAAATGTACGTACATATGTACATACGTATGTATGTACATTAATAAGAACAGTTTTTTTTAATGACAGAATCTATGTAGGTATGTATGAGCTGTAAACAAAGGCAAGGCTACAACATGCAATAAATACAATACAACACCACCCCTCTTTTTGTTTTATGAGCAATTTTATTTGCCAACTCTCTCACAACATTATCTCCCACAAACTGCATTGCTTCTTTGTATGTCATTCTAAGTGCGCATGTCTCCTTCACTCCTCTTGCACTTGCGGTTGCAATATACACTTTCAAAAAAAGTGTAGGTACCCAGTTTGTAGTTATTCTTGAGTTTATTAAATTATTTTATAGACATTTTTATAGCACATACATACATATGCACATATGTATGTATGTATGCTTAGAAATATGTATGTTTGTACATGCATATTTAGTGCATGCCCTTTGTGTGTGTGTGTATGTATGCTTTCTATATTAATATATACGTGTACATACGTATGTGTGTATGTACCATGTACATATGTATGTACATACATACATACACATGCATGTACATACATAAATACATATCGTGCAATAACCGCGAAAATAGCTTAAGCGACATAATTTTCAAACTTCAATTTTTGACCAAAATCCATCATTTGAGATCGTAAATAGTCGATTTTAGTCAAAAAAGCGAAGTCCGAAAAATGTTTCGCTTAAGCTATTTTAGCAGTTATGGCTCGAAATGTACATGTGTACAAGCTTTTACATATTTTCTATAAAACTGTTTTTGTTGTTATGTTTAACAATAGTAAACATGCATATACATACATATATACATACTTACATATACACATCAATACATCCGTAGATACATATGTACACACAAATATAAAACTGCACTAGGATTTTTCTCTCCGGTTTGTTTTATTTCGTGAAAGCTTTTCTGTCTTCAAACTATAGTTGTTGATTATTTTGTAGGCGTTATTTTAGGAAAATCTTGTTTCTTATTGGTTGCTTCAAACACTTTGTTGCAATATACTCGTACTATAGTATCGTGTTGTGTTGTTATTTTAGGCATAATGATATTGCATGCAGTGCATAATGTTGTCTTTGTTGTATCGTTGTGTAATAAGGTCTGTTGGTATTTACTAAACATATTTAAATAAACAAAACCAAAAAAATTAAAATGGTTGCGACTAGTAGGTATTTTTTTTTATTAATACGTAACTATTTTTATTGGAGTAGTGTAGTTAGTGTTGCATCAACTCAAAATGGCATCTTACTTAAATAAATGAAATATTTCTGTGGCAATAAGGAAAAAGTTCTTATATTCACACCTAAATTAAGCTTATATTCCGAATCAAGACTGTTCAAACTGGCACCAGAGTGCCGAACATCAACCGGCTTTTTATACAAATGAATACACATACGCGAATTCATTTCCAGTCTTGTTCCAAATGAGATTAGAAATCTAAAAAAGATACATGAGTCGCTAGTCATAGTGCTATAACTTCCTGAAAAATCACTCAAATTAATTGTGATTTTGTCCAGTACCTGGATTCAGTAACTTCTATTACGATAATCGTATCAGTAACATATTTTAACAATATTTGCTGTCGGTTAGAGAAAAATAAAATTAAATCACGAGATCAAATCCATTGAGTTTTTTTTTATTATTCTTTGTACTTTTCGGTTATTTTCACATTTTCTATACAGAGATACCATATAATATTGAATTAAATGGTGAGTAAGATAAAGCTGGAGACTATAAATGTGTCGATAAATATTGCGATTTTCGGTTCGCAAAAAGTTACAGAATCCAGGTACAGGGGTATTTTCGGATATGCAGATTAAAATCAGCTTATCTCGACTTAAGCACTTTATCTTTTTTGCCACGGATTTATGTAGATGATGTACTCATTTTAGAAATCATTAAATCATTTTTGTCACAACTTGTTAGTTTCCAACAAACCAAATGCTCCAAATTCGTGAATATCTCGTAACGACTGGTCAACCAAATCTTCCTATTTCGGAACCAAAATATTACCGAAATCGTAAAATATGTATGTATGTCGGTAAGAAATTCGTTTAGAATTAATAGCACTGTGAAACATTTTTGAAATCATCGAGTACAAACTCCTGCTCCTGTAAAATTTCTCGAACACCATTTGGATTTTGCTAGTTTAGTTGTTGTTCAGGTTTTGTGGCCTCATTTATATTTTGGCTAAAACTTGACTTTTCCGAAAAACATGTAAATTTTCTCAGAAAGAAATTGGATCTTGGTTCCCCTGTCTTCAGCATAATTGTAGCTATAGACTATGAGAAACAAAAAGCAAAACAAACTAACCCGAAAAAACTGCATCTAGTGCCTCAAAATTGCTAAAATGTGCAAAATTTTAAATATTTTTATATTTTTTTTTTCAAATTCAATATTGTCGTCTGTATAAAAAATATTCCTTATAATACAATTCATAATTATTCAGCAGATTTTAATACTGCAAAATGTTTTTTCACAATTTGCAGCTGTATTTAGCATCGAAAATTCGAAATTTTAGTTTATGAACTACATAATAATAACACTGTGCTCGAATTCGAAACTTTTGAATTCAATGATGCCAACCAAGAGCTAAGTTTAAAAATAATTAAGATTGACCAAGTTGGTTAAAAGTACCTAGAAACCTCAATTTTACCCAGTTTTCTACCATTTATTAACCTTTATATCGATAAATATCGATTGAAAAAACATGTGGAGCCATATTTTCGATTTTATCGTAAGCGACATGTTATCGAAAATTTAATTTTTTATTGAAATTAAAATTTTATGGACCTATCCATAGTTTAGAATTATCAAAATACTTTTTTAATACCACTTTTTTGCCATTGAAATCGATGGTGCAGAGTCCCCATAGTATTTATCGAGCTTTTCCTTGGTTTGATTGACGTTTTTTTTTTCGCAAAAAATAATGTTTAATGAGCACGCGAAATTCACTTTTTTCCATTTTCTTCTCAAAAGGCGAGGTAGTATGTTATCAACGGCTGCCAAACACAAACTAAATCATGGTAAAATTATACTAGGTACATGCACGACTACAACAAAATTACAACACCAAAAAACACATGTATTTTGTGTTTATGAACAAACGTATAATTGTCACAAACAGATGCTTTTGTTTATAAAAATAACAATTACAGGGTAACTAAAGTACAATTGCAGACGCGGAATTCATGAATCATTATAGTCATTCAGTGTTGCCAATAGATGTGTAATTACACAGAGTGTGCAATTACTCTCATTTGTAGGCCATGTAATTACATTCATGTATAATCTGTGTGTAATTCTACTTTGGCTTGTATTTTTATTTATTTTTGTTTTAATTTTAACCTACACAAAAGATGTGTAGTGTAATTTTCTTCAACATATAATTGAAAACACAGCCATGTGTAATTTCATTGGCAACACTGTAATCATTTTATGCACGCACATACACTAACATTTTTGCAGCGTGTAAACAAAGTTTGACAACTATTCGTATTGTATACATTAACAGGCTGGGCTTGCGCATGTACCTGTTATAATTGTATCATGAACTAAATGACACAGCTTGTTCAAATTTAGACAGGAATCAACTGACAGTTGCTACTTGACAGCAGCAGTGTTGCTTGCCATTTCACTGAGTTAATGATCTCTCAATATGTTCTTTTAATCAATATAAAATCAATAATTGGTAGAAAACTGGGAAAAATTGCGATTTTTATGTACTTTTAATCAATCATCAGATTTTGGCGAACAACTAATTCAGACTTGGTGATAGCGCTTAACTATATATTACAATAATGTAGCCAAGAGTTCACCAAATAAATTTTATTGCGATTTTATGTCAAAGAAATTATTTCTTCCTGCACTGTCTTTAGAATAACCGAGTCCAGATTTTTTGCTAAGAATATTTGGCAAAGTTATATCTATGCGTAGCTATAACTTTGCTTAGTAGCTCCGGTAAAGCTGAAGAAATTTTGTGAACACATTAATATAATCTGAACGTGTCTAGACACCCTAAATACCTAATTAAGACCACTTTATACTTTAAAAATTTTCGTTTTTTACTAGTTAGAGTAAAGAATGAAGCTTTCCTCTATCTCTTCCTTCTTATCTACTACTATCCCTTCCCTATCACCCTCTCTCACTATCTTCTCTTCAATCCACAGGTAGCACAAAGGGATCATTATATTAGACCCAAGTGAGCTGAACTCTAAATTTCACCCTTCCTTACCAGCAGCCTGCGAACCTAACCTAACTTAACCTAACCTCGTTCGGGATTGATGGGTTAACACTATATACACACCAACCAGCAGTGATGCCAACTTTTTTGGCTCTAAAAGCATATCTAAATTTAAAAAAAGCGTAATTCTGCAATCTAAAAAGCGTGAAAAGCACTAACGTGAAAAACGAGTGAAGTTTAATAACATTTAATATTTTCTAAGCTATTTTCCATATAATGAAATATACCAGTCGAAAAATTTATGCTTTAACTGAAAAAATAAATACACCAAGTTTAAAATTTTTTAAACGCACTAATAATCCCAAATTAATATTTTACTTATTAAGTACAGTAAGAAAATAAAAAAACATGTTGATTATTGAGTTCTTATTTCAACTTTGTTATTTGTTGTTGAGCTTCTCATTTGTTTAAATGAAAGTTTATAACATAATAACTCTAGTTGTTCTAAGGAACTTTGGGTAAAGGTTCCCTGATGATCTGCATTAGCAACAGTGAAATGCGCATAGGATCCTGCTAAACCCCACAATAATCAATTTTTAATTAAAAAATATTTTACTTAATAATACGGGATTCACACTATGAATTTTTACTGTGACTTTTCTAGAGTTTATTTAAAAAAAATATTACTTTGGGATTATTAGTGCGTTTAAAAAATTTTAAACTTAAAGCATTAAACCCATTCACCGCAGCAGGCTACACGAACAGGGATTCAAATGCCGCTGGCTGCATTTGTCGCCTCGTAGCCAGCAACTTAATTTTTTTGGAGACGGCAGCAGCATAATCAAAACCTGATATTGAGGTATAAATATATATTTCAGTGGTGCCGCCTTCAAATATTTCTCATAACATAACATAACAAAAATAAAATAGTTTATTCAAAAATATAAAAACAAATCAGTATATTTCTTTATATATTTTTTGCGAATTTTACTATTTACAGGTTTAGTAATATCGTCAATACATTTAGCAATTTTGCTGCTAACTTGCAATTTTTCGCGTTTTTTCCAAATTTTTATATTTTTAATGGCTTTTGCGATTTGCTGATCAATTTTAGGGCTTGCTTTCGATTTTGCAACTTCTCGCAAATTTTTGCAAACTTCGCGTTAAAAGCGTCTTTTGCATATTTTCAGCTTTCTGGCAGTTCTGCCTATTTTTAAACAATATTAGACTTTGTTATCATCCCGCTGTTAGTAAGTTTTTTCGAATTTTCATAATTTTCGCGATTTTTACCGAATTTTTTGCATTCCTTGCAGTTTTAGCAATTTTTAATCAATATTATGGTTTGTTTAAAATTTTGCAAATTCTCGCAATTTTTGTAAAGTTTGCAATAAAAGCAGTTTTTTGCTTGTTTTTTTAGCTTCTTAAACTGTTTTGAAGATTTTTAAACAATATTAAAGTTTGCTTTCATTCGCTGTTAGTAACGTTTTGCGAATTTTCGCGAATTTTTTGCATTATTTACACTGTTAGCGATTCTTAATCAATATTATGGCTTTATTAAATTTAGCAACTTTTCGCGAATTATCGTGGTTTTCGCTTTATAAAACTATAATTATTTTTGTAGTTAACATAAAAATTTTATATTTTTCTCTTTTATTTTGCAATAAAAAATTTTTCTAACCACCAATTTTTATTTAATTATTTTGCTATGTTTGTCAACACAGTTTTTGTTTTGCTGCCCTCAAAAATAGAAATTAGTTTAATTGGATTACAATGACAAAATCAGCATAGACAACAACCTGCCGCCCTGTTGCCTTGCTGTCTTCAAAAGAATCATATAATCATATATCTCATATAAACATGTGTATTCTATCCTTGACACTTTGTAGTCGGTAGCTTGCTGCGGTGAATGGGTTTAATGCATAAATTGTAACAATTCCCATAAAAAACAACTAATTAATAAATACACCAAGTTTTTATTAAAGTAAAGGCTTCATTAGTCTTTACTTTCTGTTGCTGTTCTGTGCTGTGCCGTTCTGCTTCTAAATTTTAGTACTTACTTTTTCTGTAGTAACTTATCCGCTTTTCGGACCAGAAGGGTCGCAGTTTTCCACTAAAGCGATGAGTTTTGCATCGTCCATGTCCATTGTTATGTTTAAATATAATTTAATGTTTTTCTTGTAAAAATTCAACACAATTTATTTCAAAATGTTTTATTTAATTTATGCTGTCACTTAACATTTTTTTAATTTTCAGAAGTTGAACCGAAACAGAACAGATCGAAACAGAAAATCTAACGACTTGTATTAGATTTCTATAAACAAAAAAGAGTCAGCTGATTCGTAACAGAACAAAAAGTAAAAACTAATTCTGGCTTAAGTCCTGATTCACACGCGTCAAGTCTTGAGTTTTTACGGGAGAGAGAGAGAGAGAGGAAACGAGAATGGAGAGGGGTACAGACTAGTGTTATCATTCGAACAAAAATTATTCGAATATTCGAACAACTTTTTATCATATTTGTTCGAACGAACAAAAATGTTTAATTTAGAATAAAAAATTATTCGAATCATTTTTGTCGAATATTCGAATAATTTTCTTAACTACTTGTATAAAAAGATTTTTTGGGTTGTCTGCGGTTTTTAAATGATTTTTTCCAAAAAATTAATAACATTAAAAATGTTTGTAAATGTGTATACATAAATACTTTTTAACTAATTTCGTTTCAGTTTTTAACTTCCGACAAAAAAGGGGTGTTATAAGTTTGTATATAGTTTGTGGCTGTGTATCTATTTGTATGTACGAGTCGACGTACAGACCAAACGGTTGGACCGATTTTGATTTAGTTTTCCTGTTTGAGGGTGGCATTGGCTGAAGAAGTTAGCACGTTAACTACAAAACCGAAGACTTTAGTATCGAGCCCGCTATCTGACAGTCATTAAATAACAACAGCACGCATTTTTCTGATGTGCATTACTGTCCCTTTCTATCAGTTGTTGTAGAAAAGTTCAAGTGATGAAGGCATAGTCAGTCACTGGTCACTGAACTATACCGACTTCAAGAGATACTAATCCTAATGTAACACCAGAGCACCCTCCTCATCGGCGAAGTAAAATAACTACTAAACTGCTACTAAACACAGCTTCAAAAAAAAAATTAATACGACTCACTTAACGCCAGAGGCGCTGCAACACGACATTATTAAAAAAAAAACGTGCAAAAAGCAGAGCTGTAAAAAAATGAAGCATTCCTCTATCTATTCCTTCACCACCTGACTTTTCTGTTACTATCCCTTTACTTATAATAGTAGTGGGCATTCATTGCCTGATTGTTACTTCTCTTTAAAAATAAAATAAAAAATTACTTGTTCGAGAGTGTTCTTACCCAGCAAAAAATTACACATTACCATTAGAACTACTTGCCATATAATGACTTACTTTTCTGATTGCCAAATTTCATTACTCGCTTACAAATCACATTACCTAAAATTTAAAAAAATCATGTACAAATTGCTAAATGAAGAGAATGATTTTTTTAGATTAACTAGATTACGTGAACAAGTTGCGAAATAAAAAGAGTAAGCACTTCTCAAGAATCGATTATTTTAGTCTCACTCCTTGTTAAAATCATTAAGTTGGTAATCCAGTAGGGAAGTGCTTCCACCAAAAATGCTTAATTCCAAACTCGATTACCTTTTTGAAATTTTTTGCTGTGTGGCTATGTTTAAAGAAAATCTGTCCAGCCGTTTAGCATATATCACATTTTTTTAGATATATTCTGTTGATCTGCTTGTCTTTGACGCCGTAAATCCCCAACGTCTTGACCGATTTTAATTTTGCTTTATTTTCGTTTGAATGGGGACATGATCGAAGAAGAAAATCGGTCTAGTCGATTGGAAGTTATCATAATTTTTTTATTTAATCTTTTATTTTTTGCGATTCTGTTACTTCAATAGTATAAGTGGAACATAGAGTTCTTATCTATGCCACGGCGTCAACTGCGGCAAAGGTTCTTAAAACTTTAAAGTTTTGTTATAAATATTACTAAATTTTTTATTGAAATTATTTGTTTTTCTTGTGTAATGAAATATTTTTCGTTTGTTAATAAAAAAAATTAATCTAATACATATACGTGTCGTTGTTTGCAAACTTTTTTAAGATTATTCGAATATATTTTTTTATTCTTTGTTCGTTCGAATATTCGAACAAAAGTTCAAAATTATTCGTCTGTTCGAACAAGAAAAAAATTATGAAATTTAATTCGAACAAACATAAAACACGAATACTTAACAACACTAGTACAGACCGTATCATCAAGTTTGTTTTTTCGTTTTGTTTTGTCATTCGTAATACTCGCTCAAAATTTGACATTTTGAGTCTTCAAAAAGCACTAAAAGCAGTGCCAAAAGCACCAAGTTGGCATCGCTGCTAACAAGTGGCAGCAAGCATGCCAAAAATCTAAATTTTTGTGATTTTCCATCAAGCATCGTTGGCGTCACACATACTAACAAATCTTCACTCACACTGTTACCAAGCTTGACAAGCATATTGACCATGTCTAAAGCCCTTTATAGTCAAATTGTAAAACCGAGACCCGGCACAATGCATCGATTGGCGTCGGCTCACTGCAATAAAGTCATAAATGATAAGCCGAAATGACGATATTTCTCATTTAATTGAAATATGACACGATTTCACTACCCTGCATTGGTAATAAGCCATACAAACTTATTCCAGTATCGATTGTGAAGTAAGGCCATTTTGACTTATTACTTATGGCTTTATTGTATTTTGAGCCGACGAAATTCGGTGCATTGTGCTGATAGTGGGATCTCAGCTTTAGTGACTGAAGAGTACATACACATTTTTGCATTCTAGTAAACAAAGTTTTTGCTGGAAAGAACTCAATAAATCAATCAACATGTTATTTTACTTAACCATTACTACACAGGCTGAATTTATTTCAGCTCGAATTGTAGTTGTAAGAAGTTTATAATTGAAAATAAGTTTAAACAAGTAGTAATTAAAAAACCCTTTTTTAAAAACAAGCTTTTAACATATTATACTAAACAGTTTTTTATGATATTAAAATTATCAAAAAAAAATATCCGCCATCATCAGATCAGCTCTATGTCATAATAATATTGCATTCGATTTATACATGCATGCAAAATTTCAGCTCAATCGGAAACCGCGAAGTGGATCAAATTTAATTTGCAAGACTTGATTACAGACAGACAACGGGACAGGTGAAACTAAATAAAAGCTTGTAAAAACAACAGCAGCTATACATTGCTTTGGCAATAACAAAGTGCTGCCAAACTAATATATATTTTTGATCTGGTGCTATCAGTTAATAATCTTAAATTTTTTTTTTTTTTTTAGATCGTTACAATTAAGTTTAACATTTGTTAACGGACAAATTATTCCAAATTAGATAGTTTTGAAATAGTTTTGGTGTCACAGAAAGCCATATTCTAGTTATTTTGGAATCATTCGGTGCTTTTTAAAGAGAATTGTGAATATTAAATTATACTCGTACTACATAATTAAAAAAAATATATATAAAAGTAAAATTTTCAGACAATCTTTTTGAAAATGTTTTGAAAGTCATGATTTTTTTTAATCGAATGCATGAATTATGAAAAATACGCGAGATATAATTTTTAATTAATATGGCTTGCGATGTTTTTGCTTTATAAAAATTAATAATTTATTTAACAGCCAGAAAAAAAATTTAATTTTTTATTTTTGTCCGCTGTTACTGCTGTCCAACGATGGGTATATAATAGTAGTCGTTATAAAAAAAGTTCTTAAAAAGGTTTACGGTATAATTTTATGAAAGACCTATTTTTAATACATATATTTTTTGAAACCTTAATGCTAGGAACACAACTGGGACGAACGACGAGTTTAGAACGAAATTCGTGGTGCGTGACGAAATCCGAGATACGATTTATTTATATTTTGCACGCCGGCGAACGACGAAAAAACAATTCTCTCTCTCTCTCTCTCTGTCTCTCTCTTTACACATACAATAGCCAACTTTATCAATTATTCGTCGCGTGAATAGGACGAATTTACGCAGCGAATTTTTATCGACGAATTCGTCGTTCGTCCCAGTTGTGTTCCTAGCATAAAGTCGATTTTCTCAAACCAATGATCAAACCCATTTAAATTACATCGAATTGATCACTGCTTTGTGTCTAAAATGAACGACTGAACGAGTTGGACCCAGCTCTACTGGGCAGTCAAAATTTAAAAAGTCGAAGCAATCTTACGACTTTTGCTATTTCGACTGCAGTTATTGATGGTATTATAGCACATCAAACATTGTAATACATATTTCATTTTGATGTTTGTTCAATTCCTTAATATTAAATTGTAAATTCGATATTTCATTTGCTTTATATTTTCAGACAAACTATTTGGCAGAAAAGCCTCTGTGTTCGACAGATTCATCAATCATATCAATTAATGCTATTGAAGAAGGCGTTCGTAAAATTCTAATTGTTTCATCCAAAGGCAATCTAATTCACTTAAGAGATGCTGTTTCCGGAATTCTACTACGTACATTGGATGTACCAGAAGCGATTAATATATACAGTATATTATTAAATGAAGGTGTAGTATACTGTGGAACTCAAAAAAAAGAAATTCGAAAATATGATTTTGCGGTAAGTGATCAATAAAGTTGATTTCGAGAGAAAAAAGAGAATGTATTTATGTATGTATGATAATTTTTTTTTTAAAGAGTGGCCAATATTTGGGTTTAATGACTTGTGGCAATGGAGCAGTAAGTATGCAAATGTACAACAATAAATACATATTTGTCGGATGCTACGATGGTTTTATCTACATATTGGATAAATCAACGTCTAAACAAATAGGGCGTTTGGCTGGTTCGGGCAAAATGATATTAACTTTGGAAATCATAGAAGATAAGGTATAAATAAATTATATTAGTTCCAGAATTTTTAATAAAATTGCTTATTTGGCATTTTCAGATCATTACTTCAGCGAAGGATAATACGATGAAAGTAACCGATATACCAAGTTACTGTTTAAAAAACGATTCACCTACAAACCAATAAACAAAATAATTTAGTTTTTCTCTATTAAAAATAGAATAATTCTGTGAAAAATATACATACATATACATGGTAGATTTAAATTTTTTTGTCGTTTCTTTTTCAATTTATTAAAATATTTTTGGCTACAGGTAACATAGATATATACATACATAATGATCCCTTGCCTGAATATGTGTGTTAGAAACACATACATACATATTTACAAATATTAATGAAAAAATTATTTAATTCTGTGATGTAAAACGAGTGATTTAAACACCCTCCGTTGCCTAAAACGACAAACGGTGTTCTGTCCTAGTGGAACGTTGAAAGCATATGAATATTGGAAAAATGCATAGATATGTACAGTTCGCAAAGTAATCGCTGTATAGAATATTATGCACACCACTTTCATAATTACAAACACCAGTGACAACAATGAAAAATTATAATTTCGATTTTCGAAAATCCAAATCTGCATATAAATGTGAATCATAAAAATGTCTGATGGAAATGTATGAGTAATATTTAATTTGTCATTTGTTTTATATGTACTTGTGCACATATCTGTGGCAATAAGACGCAATTCTGTGGTTTTCATGAATAACAAACAGCCCATGTTCAAAAATAAAATTTTTTCAGTAGAGACAAAAAAATCTTTTTGAAGCTTATTTAAAAAAAGGTAGAAGTTGTTTTAGAAAAAAATTGTGTATGCACATAGCAGAGAATAGCAATGAAAACTCAAAAAGGTAATGTAATGTTTTAGTATACATATGTAAGTAAATAGTATTAATTTTAGTAACTGCTTATAATCACGCTTATCGGGAATAAAAGTTCGCGTGAAATGTGTTCCCTTTCACTAAAATTGTGATCGGCAATGTTTGCGTTTTTGTTGTCAGTATACTATTCTCTAATTTTGTTCAAAATTTTGTGTTCTCGGGAAATATTTTTAATGAACAAAATGTTCGCCTTTTATTCCCGATAAGGGTGAATGGTAATTGTAGAGCAAACAAAAGTTGTTTCAAACCCATTTAATTTACATTGATGTTTTTGGCCGGACTTGTGTCCAACTAAAAGAACTAGTTCAAAAAGAACTGTTGGACACAAGCCTGAGTATGATTATACTGAGTATGGTTATACTCAGGCTTTTTCAACACAACCCGCGAAGCGATTAGCTTGAATGCGGAAAACACCCAGTCTATGGCGGGAATCGAACCCACGACCTCTGGACTAACAGCCTAGCGTAGCTACCAGCCAGCCACAGGGGGACCTATGGATATAGATGGTTATAGATATTTAATCGGACAAAAAAATATATGCATGATACTCGGGATATTCATGCATCATTCGCCACCGTACACATACATACATATGTGTATATAAAATGGAATGGAAAATTTTGTGTGTTGTTTGAAGACATGCTTTATATATGTGTGTGTGTGCGTGTAAATAAAATAGCCCTGCATATGCGCATGTATAGCCGATTATTTTTATATGCATGCGTATGGTTGTAGGTCACACAGTCTATAAGTTTTAGTTATAGTTGTTTGTGCTTCGTAATTAAAAAAATATGTATAAACATAGTTTTTGGATGTTTATATTTATACGTATTCGATTTAAAATTAATTAAATTAAATTAATTAAGTATATCAATTTGACATCATAAACTAGAAATGAGAAATTTATATTATACATAGGTTGTTATTTATGAAAACTACAGAATTTACCATGTGCGCTTTTTTAGTTTGTGGGCGAGAGGTGTTGAGAGCTTGCGGTGTAAAATAAAAAGCACGAAATGAAAAGATAGATATATTATAGTTACACTTCTTAAAAACACAATCATACATCATTAGTTTTATCATCTATTCACAAATAGAATTTGTTATAAACAGCTGATTAACAAAAGCATTGCAGAATAAGCATATAACGCAGCACTGTGAGAAATTTCAGATCAGACGATTTGAAATCACTCCATTTTTAGTAAACTGTTTGTTTTTCTACAAAAATTATATATTTATAAAATAATAATAATAAAGAAATGAAACAAATTAAAAAATGTTTTTAATGTGGTTTCAAAAATTAAAACTAATTTACATATCGTCATATAAAATGGAAAATTTTTAACAAATGTTTACGAGAGATAAAAAACTTAATAAAAGGCAAAACTATGTATAGTCACTACAAAAACTGTTTATTCAGTATAGTACCATTCAAAATGTATTAATGATACCAGAAATAGCTTGCATTTGATTAATGCCCTAATTCTGTTCGACGATTGTATTGTCTTGTCTATGGACAAAAAAAAAGCTTCGTGATTCTTTAAAAAAATATTATTTGTTGTCTATGCTAGAAGGATCGTGTACACTTTAAATTACTTTTTATGTTTTAAAAACATAGCAATAATATTTTTGTTTTTCATTATCAAAGACAACAACCATTTTTGAAGAAAATAATTTGGAGAATTCAAACACAAGAACTCAAAAGTATTTTCAAACAAAAACATCCTAAATCTTCTTACTGAATTAAGGCATAAGTTTTTCATCACATGAAAAATTTTTGAAAATGATGTTAGGTCCTTTTCTATTTTATATGACGATATGTATGTATGTATGTACATATATACATACACATGAGTCGTTTTGTTTCGAAAGTAGTCTCAATTACATTTGTCAAAAATATTAATCTGAACGATCGATCATTTGGATCATTTAATGAAACCTAGATCACTTGTCGAAATGAACTCCTGCATAAAAATTGATTTAAGATTAATGTGTTAGACGTGCATGTAATTGCATTTGGTGCAATTTTTGATTTAACTTCTGGTTATGGTCCTTAAGATAGGCAATAAGATCGGCCTGTAATTGAAGTATTTTTAAGTTTAATTGTTTCATTTAACATAACTAAACTATACCTGTTTCTCTAGTAGCTCAGCAGCATTTCCACCTGGTTGCATCAGACCCAAGGAACCGGCAACAGTATTTGTGCCTGCCAAAGCATCTGGACATCCCGAATTATTGTTAAATTTATGAACTTTTACTATAGATGAAAAAATATAGTTATAACTTAATATAGATACATACATACATATGTAGACATGTATACATACATACATACATACATACATATATCGTGGCTTTAAATGAAAAACCATGTACCAATTTATAAAGAAAAAAATCCAAATTGAGATTTTGGTTCATTATTGTGCATAATAACCTTATTGTTTCTAAAAATTCAAGCTTAATTTCTTAAAAATAGCCACCTTAAAAAACAGGGAGGCCTGATTTTGAAGATGCGAATAGATTCAGTTAAAAAAAGAGCACAAACTTTACAAAAAGAGCACAGCTTTTCAAAATAAATAACGCTAAATTTCAATGTTAAACATAAAACATAAATTATAAGAAAAACATCATATAAACAAAAGATCAATTGCTTAAAAACTAAAGAAAACAAAACAATTCCCATTTTCATGGATAACAAGCAGAAAAAAATAACCTTTTTTTAAACAAGCGTTTATTATTTGTTAAAAACAATTATCCGCCATCATCAGATCAGCTCTATATCAAAATAATATTGCATTCACCCTTATTGCGAATGGCGTCGTCGACTTCACATCACGACGACAGTAAATTTTGTCCCTTGTATACTCTTTATCGGCAAAAAGTGGATCTTATTGACAATCTCTTACTAATCTCTAAGACTTTGTAAATTAATGGAGCATGTTAATAGTAGTCAATTTTTTGTCGACAGAGAGTAGGCGAGTGAAATTTTTTAGTGTCGTCTTAATGTGACGTCGACGACGCCATTCACAATAACGGGGATTGTCATCCGATTTATACAGGCATAGCAAAATTTTAACTCAATCGGAAACCGGGAAGTGGATCAAAATAAATTTACAAGATTTGATTACAGACAGACAACGGGACAGGTGAAACTAAATAAAAGCTTGTAAAATCAATTCATTGGACTTAAACTTTAAAGATAATTAGTGATTCGAGATAATTTGTGTATTCGAATTGAATTGAAAAAATGTTTGCTATGCAAAATAAAAAATAGAGCGCTTTTGTGTGCTCTTTTGGGCCGTCTTAATTTAAGAGCAAATTTTTTATAAAGGGGTACATGTACTCTTTAAAAGAGCTATCACTTTTTACTATCACGATTTTTTAAATTAGTTTCATTCTCGAAATTTACTCACTTCCGCGTCTTACAAAAACGGAACGTTCATTGTGGAAATAATAATTTTACCTATATATGTGCTATGTGTTATTAACAGGACCAGTGTTTCAGATATTTGAAACATTGCTATACATGTTATAGGAGTAAACCAACTGTCCCAAAGTTGAGTTGCATAATAATGGTGTAATAACGCTTGCATCATTAATAGTACTGTATTCCAAGCGGATACAATATTTAAAGCGATTCCATTCTGCATGACCATACAGCGATGAAAGTCGTGATAACCGTTCATTCGTAGTTCATTGTGTCTTTTGCGTATCAGATGATCAAATAACTGCACAGAGATAAATTTTTCATTAGTTATAACAAATATTGTGTGAAATTATTGGTATACAAATATTTGTTAATTTAAACACTAGTAAGGATTAATATACGCAATGTAATTACATATCGTTCGTTACCTTGATATAAAAAGGTCCTAACTCATTATTTCTTTTAAATCGAGTTTTTCGTGCCTATATTTCGATGGAAAAAAATCTAATGTATCGACTATGTCTTGAGTCGACTTATGATGCTATCGCTTTTAAGCACAGATTTATAAATATTAAAATTGTGAAAACTAATTGGCAACTAAGCCTGAGTTTACATCTGGCATTTCTTGTGTGAAATGTGCCCAAAGAAGCGTACCCACTAATTACTAATGAAAAACTGTTCGATTCAGACATCTATTTGTTGATTTAAACTGTTTCCAATCATGTTGGATTCTATAAAATTGTCTTTTAGTTATGTATGAAACTGTTTAACTTAATAAACACGTGTTGCGCTTTTTTAATCATGTGTGGCTCATGGCACACAGATGTAAACCCGGCCTAACGGTATATTTGAACAGGAAATAAAAAAATAATCAAATAATAATGGGTAGTAAATAAATACATACATAGGTATGCGCTTAATAAATTTGCAAAACTTTGTGTGGATGATTTAAGCTCTTTCATTGCATGCACAAGTTCATAAAGTGGGCACAGATGTATTATCCTCCACCAAAACCGACTAGATATATATGCCTTGATATAGAACGGCCCTGAGTCAATATTTTTTTGAAGTCGAGTTTATTGTAATTTCGAGAGAAGAACATCTAATGTATCGAAAAATGCAAAAATCTCGATTTCAAAAAATAATGAGTTAGTGCCTTTCTATATTAAGGTACATATTATTCGGACTAACCCTATGAAAAATTACAAGATATTTAGGTTAGTTTCGGATGGGAAATTCCTAAAGCGACCTCTAAGATTTATTGTGAGTCTGTCTCATCAAGAAATGAAAACAAGTCCCCTCGCTCATAAAAAAAGCAGTGTATTCATTCGCAGGTTTCAAGGACCTGAGAACAGTAGTTCCCCTAATGCAGGCTTCAGCGACTTTTTCTACGACTATCCGCTTGAAACCAAAAATCCATATTTCTCCTTTTAGACACGCAAGGATTATTATCTCTTTCTGTGACAGAAATTCTGTCTTTCTCCCAGCTGAATTAAGACTTTTCAAAGTAAACTTTCCGTGCCTAAAATGGGTATAAGGGGGGTTTATTATGTAATCCGATATGTAAACGGAAATGTTTTCGAATTCCAATGTTATTAACATACAAAGTCGAGCAGTTTCCTTTTCGAATCGAATTACAGAATAACCCCCACCCCCCCCCTCGACACACAATTTTTCAAAATTAATTTTCTAACCAATCTCGAAATGTATGAAATGTAAATTTAGTCAGAGGCTCATTCCAAAATAAAGGTTCAAACGCACTTACAAATGTTAAGATCCAAAATATCACACGTAAACATGTCATAATGAAATACGCTTCTTTTCCTTTATCCTCTGGCCACACAGATGCCATCAAAACTCCAACAAATGAGATGACGGCGGATATAAACCAGTGTACACTACAGTAGAGAAATGTACATACATACATACATACACATTTCCAATAAAAAAAATATGCCTACCTGTATGCGGCTACTGTGTTTAATTTTTTATAACCATTATTTCCAACGGAAGATAATATTGGCTCAATATCGCTTTCCATACTATTCGCGACTGTTGAAGATTCTGCCAATATGTCATCCATGTACTGTGCACCCTATGAAAAAATTACATACATACATATGTATGTCTACACACTTGCATATGCAATTGTTACAATATCGTAGAGAAATTATACTTACAGTATTTGCATTAATTCTGCTTGGGTTCAAACTAGCCATTATATTTCTACTTGTTTATTAGAATCAGAGCTTGCACCTTTAAGCAATTTGGTCTTAATCAATTTTCAATTGATGCACTTCCAAACATATGTACATGTATATATGTATGTATGTAAACTTATGCAGTGTTTCTAAAAACAATGACTCAAATCCAAGCATATGTAAATATTTATGGAAATGTATTTGGTCATTATTTGTATATACGCAATTACTAAACTAGATTACAGAGATGTATGTATACATATATATATTTTAATGTAAACAAGTATGAATGTGCATATTATTTATTTGACAAAAAACCTAGAGCCCACTAGTCCCGGTTCACACACTTTAACTTTTGTTGATCAACTCGTAATTCAGCCACAGAATACAATTCAGCTGTAAGAAAGACGGAGAAGGAATTACGAGTTGATCAACAAAAGTTTCATGCATATATAAATGTATATATGTATATATACAACGATATAGGCATATTCAAAGTACATAATTGCATTAGGGTCATAGCAAATATGTACATGTATCACTCCTTTATTGCAACATAGGCTTAGATCAAAAAATGCGTTTTTGGAGTTAATAATGCAGAAAATATCATTATACCTATCATATAGAATCTTGTATAAAAATTTCATATAGAAGGCTTACACAAGCATCTTTTGAGTAAAGAAATATTTTTATATACATATATCTTCATTGGGTTGTCAACTTATTTCTGTAAAACTTATTTTCTTCAAAATGAGCTTTTTTGAGTTATGACTCTGTTGCAATAAAGGCACAAAATACAAATACATTCTGTGATAAAGGAGTCGGGCTCTGAAGTGACTTTTTTAATAAAAATCGTGTTTGCTAACCTTGATTATAAATAGTGGCAACACTCTAGGTACATATGTACATGAGTGGCGTATGAATACACCAGTTGTTTGGTACTGTTTGAACCACAGAATACACAGAAGTGAAAAAAGTGACAGTTAAAAAAAGCTCCAATCAGGTTTTTGTTAAAATTCGTGGAAAAAAGTGAAAAGCATAGTGTATTTGATACTGTAGTGTATTACTACTTACCAATTAACACATCTAGTAAAAATTGATTGCACTAGAAAGACGTAGCAAAACAAAAACGACGAAAAAATTTGAGGGAAAACGAGACAAACAGAAAAATACCCGTATCTTCCGTCTCGTGACACTTCTGTATGTTTTGTGGTTTGAACTGTTTTGTACCTTCTTGGGTGGGAGTTCATAGTCATAATCATGTCATCTATTAACTCTAAAGACTGCTTGGAGTGTCGTTTAGTTAGTGGATTTGGTTTAATAGGAATAAGTGCTTATATATATTATCAAACAAGACACCGAAAAACTTGGGAAAACTATACGCTGAAATTCATATCAGCCGGTACGCTCTTACAGTACAGAAGATACGGTATCAACACTGAAATTAATTTTTACTATTTCATATAATTACAGGCACTGGCATATTGGGAGGAGCACGCTTGTTAAATCTACCTTTTCTTAAGTCCACAAAGGATCGAGTAAAATAGGATGAACAAAAATGTACTTTATTGAACGCACTAATAATAAAACTTAAATTACAATTATCATAACATTTTTTAGTTCGAAGAGTCATCATTGATTATTTCTTCATCACTGGCATCTTCCTCATCCCAGTGTTTTATTTTCTTATTTGTCATAAAATCGTCCCTCAAAACGCTCCATTCTGATTTCTTCTTATTCTTACTATCAATTTCATCTTCACTACTATCCTCTTTTAAGAACTCATTTTTTACTGAGTTATCCACTTGTTCCGACTTCGATCTTTTTCCGCTCATTAAAACGTCTAAAAACTTTCTCTTATTTATATTATTTAAGACAGCCTCTTTACGGCTGTCTAATGGGCCAGCCTCTTCCAACTGATGTTGCAAATCCTTCTGCTGTATTCGTACTGCATTAAAAAGTTGCACCACCCCTCGTGTAGCTATTTTACGCAGCGTTCTTTCACGATCAATATCCTTCCAAGATGGTTTAACCCTCAAGGCAAGTTTTTGATTTTTTGCTTGTTTTATGATTGTTTCAAGATCTTCTTCTGACGGTTTTTCATCTTTAATTTCTCCGTCTATTTCAAAACCACAATCAGTTTCTTGGCTTTTACTTCCGGCAATGATTTTTTTAGCACGAGATAATACCAAGGTCTTTTTGCTTTTAGGTTTTGTGGTACTTAACACTTTTGCTATTGAATTAGCCCATCCAGCATTGCCTGTTGGATGCTCACCAACGCTTTCTTCATCGGAAGCACTTTCTTCCGATTCAGATGATTTCTCTTGCGCTAAATAAAAAAAGCTGATATATATATAAATACTCCTAAATATAATCTACGGATTACTTTTTGATTTGTCCTCCTTTTCTAAAGAAATTAACGCCATCCCACTAATTATCAAAACAGTCACAGAATACAAGACAATATTTTTTGTTTTTATATTTATTCACGTGTATTTTTTAGTGTTGCCAATCAATCAAAGATTGAAAAATCAAATATGTACACAGGGTTGTATGGCAACATGACACATGTATGAAAAAATAGATGATATCCATCTTCTGGAGGGAAGTCGTCATCAATGATTTTCTTGACGATGTTCGAAATTAATATGCCGAAAATGCCGATGACTTTAAAAGAAGTACAATTTTTCCATATGGTTGTACCAGGACGAATTCAGTATCAGGCGACCTTATCACTACAACAACACAACTATACAAAAAATAACATGCTGATAATCAGCCGGGTGGAAAAGGTCGCCTCATACTGAATTCGCCTTGGGTTGTACATACATACGTATGCTTATGGCACCATGCCACATGTGTGAAAAAATAGATAAAATTTATGTTTTGAACAAGGCCTATTTATAAGTTCTATGCAACTCTACAAAAATACAGCAACACAAAAAACAACTTTGTGTTGCAGTTGTCAGAAATACACACAAACATGAACTAAAGTGTATGGTGTAAACAGCTTTTGACAGTTAAAACACGAAAACACAGAATATCATCAGGACGATTGCACTGACCTGATAAATATGTCTTGTTCTGGAGGGAGGTCGTCGCCAACGATTTCCTTGACGATTTTCGAAATTAATATCCCGAAAATGCGGAAGATTTTTCAAATAAGTCCAATTTTTCACCAAAATCTTCTGGCAGCCCTGATATAAAATTCAAATATCTGAATTGTGTTGACAGCCGGTGTTTGTGAAATTTATCAAGATGTTGAAGATGAAATTGGAAGCATTGGAGCACCCAACTCCAGAAAAACTCGACTATAATGGTAAACTGCAAAATATATATCGAAAACAATGTATGCAATATACAATGCATATGTGCTATACTTATTTTTATATTTGAAGACCGAAAAGTTTTTGCAAGTACAATATTGTGGCTAGAAGACCAAAAAATTCGTACCTATAAAATTGAAGATCGGGAAAATCTTCGCAGATTGGACAACATTCAAGCTTGGGAAGAAGCCTATATGCAATACAAAACTGACTTGGGAATGCCCCATTTTGAGACCCCGCTGGAAGACATTTCGTGGTTACTGAGTTATGCCATTCGTTTAGAATTTTTGGATGCTCCCGACGTTTATAAAGACTTGTGTTCTGCACAAGTGGCTCAAACTATCAATAAATCCATTACTCCAAGCATAAAAAATGAAAATTTTTTCGATAATATGGACTGTAAGTAATGCAATACAATATTATATATCGTTAGCTGAAATGCACTAAGTCGTAAGTAACAAAAAAAATCAATATCTGGAGATCTACTGTGTAATTAGAAACGAAAGAAAAAGATTTCGAATTTGTATGTTTAAAAGCATTTTCTTTCGAATCGAATTACACAGTAGACCCCCTAGTTTTTTTACATACTACATATCTTGACAAAATTATACTTTGCGATTAAAAATTACAAAAAAACATTGGACTTAACCATAAGTTTTAGTTTTTTGCTTTTGTAAAATTATGTTTGTTAGTTACGCCTTTTTGAATTTTAGCTAACGATATACATATATACACGTACTACATAAACATATATATTTAACTTTAATAATTATCAGTTAACCATAAAGACTTTGTGGCTGGTATTAGAGGTTTAGCAACTAAATTAAAGATACCTCACCATCCTAATCATTTAGTCCAACTGGAAGCTATTGCTCGAGTTGTAAAAGTACGTTTATCGCCAGCTGCTAAAAATCGCGAGCCAATTCTGGGAACCCCATTTCCTTTTGAAAAGGGCAATGACATTGTTTGTAGAGATGATCCATCCCTCGACTGTCCAGTGCGTATTTTGCGTTTATTACAAATACAAAGTCTCCGGGAATTGCAAACTCGTATAAATGAGACTATAGTATCTGTTCAAAATTTAACAGCAAATCCAAAAACTGATACTAAACTTGGCAAAGTAGGTCGTTAAAACACAGAAACGGTCTTTAAATATTTATTTACAATAAATGCATACATATATAATATATAATAATAAAGTTTGAATAAGCAAATCGCATATCTTTTTTATAAATATTTTGGAAAACGCACTTGTAGAATTCCATAAATAATTTTGGAATAAAATGAAAAAAAATATAAGAAATTAATATTCTTCAAGGCACCATATGAGCACTTTTTTTAATTTAAATACATGATTTTAAAACTGTTTATAAAAGCAACATCAACCAATTTTGATTTTTTACGATTACTGGGAACACAAATCCGATCTAACGACTCTACGCTGAAACGTCGCTTAATGGGCTGCGAAAAACCAAAGAAGAATGCAAGTAGCTATACAAGTTGTGGCAATAAAATCAAGCAAGTTTCCATATAAACTCTATTGAAATATTTCGTAATTTTGTTCGATAACGTTTGCCGCGATTTGCCCCCAGGGGTCGAATCATCACATCCGTGCACGTATCACTCGTCACGTAAAAGCACCATTTTTGGATTATGACACGTTAACGTACTGAAAACCCATTGAGCTTACACGATTGACGTATCACTGAATTTATTTATTTATTCAATATATATATTGTAGACCCGAAGATTTGCAAATGAATACAAGTGCCGAGTGTAGTAATTAGGGTTAAGAATGATACAAGTTTTATTTACAAATTCACTTAAACTAAATTAATCAAGAGCTTTAATACACTAATACAACTTAAACTACTGAATTACACACAAATATTCACAACTGGTTACCACTACGCCTTCCTCGCTGTAGTTTACGCACGTTTCTTAGCTGGCTGCGCAAGTAATCACGTGACACCTCTTTGTCTGCTGCTCGTCACTTACGAGACTGACTCTGCCGTCACTCACAGTTTATACACCAATACTTCTTTGTCTGCTGCTTGTCACACACGGCACTCACTCTGCCGACACTCACAGTTGATACACCAATAAAGACTCGCTGGCTTTACTTACCCCCTTATACACGTCTATTCGCTGCGCTGTTCCCTTTACTCCAGTCGACACGATAGACTCCACAATAATCTCAATTCCACGACAGACTATTATTAATTCACAACTTAATTATCAACTGACTAACGGGTTCTTGCAAATGACTGACTTGTTCGCGACTGACTTGTTCGTAACTGACTCACAACTGCAACTAACTAACTCATTGGATGCGTCACCTCTTTTTATACTCAACACAAATACCACAAGAAGTTTCAAGCAATGTCTAGACGATCATTATCATCTTATATGCTGCCTACGTGTGTACATCATTAACTAAGCAACACACGGTGGTTGTTTATCTTTTGCTTTTCGTTTGAATTGGCATGTATTTTTGTGTGTAAATATGTGAATCTTCTTAATAAGCAGACGCTTTTTTTGTTGTTGTTGCTTTTGCTTGTTTAATCAAGCTAGGCATGCTTATTTAGTTGTTGGCCACTATTCTAGACTATTCTTTGCTTTGACCCTGTAGGAATATTTTCGCGTAGCATTTACATTAACCCTGTTGGAATATTTTTGTGTAATGCTGCTTAACATTGTTGACGGCTATTTTCGTAACAATATCAAAACAAGAAACTTCTTTTAGTTATTTCATATTTTTGCTCCTACTTGACTGCGCTTTAAACAAGAAATATAACACACACACAACTAAATTTCTCTATAAGCTTCAATTATGTGTGTGCATACATTGTATGCCATACAACATTACTACATACATATTTATATAAGTGTGCATGCTCAAAAATTTGGTGGTTTCGTTTTGAATACGCGGTGGTTGTTTATCTTTTGCTTTTCGTTTGAATTAGCATGTATGCATGTGTGTAAATATGTGAATCTTCTTAATAAGCAGACGCTTTTTGTTGTTGTTGTTTTCGCTTGTTTACGTGTTTGTAGGGTTGCCAGTTTTTAAATCGTAGAAATCAGTACATGAGAGAAAAAAAATCAGTACATTAATTTTTTCAATATAAAAGGCTTTAACTAGGGATGTAACTAATACCAGTTTAGCGCATTCGAATGCGAATACTACATTTTAATTTTTGCGAAAGCGAATGCAAATATTATAATACGTTAAAAAATCACATGAAAATAAATTTATATAAGAACATGAAGTTTTATTACATACATGGATGTACTACATATGCAAAGCATTTTATTTAAACTGAGTCATAAAAACATGAATTCATAACACAGATACATACATATGTTTGCATATGAAATTAATGAGTGACACTTGTTTGTACGAAGTAATGAATGATGCTCAAAACATTTTTTAAAAGTTTTAACAGACTAGTCTTAAGTAGAAAATACTGCTGCCGAAAATACAATGCCTTTTCTTTTTCAAAAAATTAAATAGGTATGTATATTTCCTAACACCGCTGGACTTTAGTTTAATTTTAAACCTCATGAAAACTTTTTTATAGAAAAGCTTTCTGATAAAGCTTTGAATAATGCCTTACTTATAAGTCAGCTACGTCCAAGCCATGTGCACAATCGACGAGAAATTTCTTAAATAAAATTACTTGCCTTGTTAAAAATTGTTTGCAGTTCGTTCAAAAATGCCAACTATGCACAGATATTGAGCAGTTGCAAAGCATGTGCAACATTTGATCACGCATACGCAGAAAAAATTCGCAAAACTTCTGCATAAATTTGCTGAATCTACGAACGTACCCTATATTTATCTTTTTCATGCTGGCTTAAAATAATTTTCGTGTTTTTGACGTTTGTTAATGGCAAACTTTTTTCGTAAAAGTACAAAATTATTTTTAATCACATACATTTTAGCAAATGCAAATAGCAAAAATAAGCGAAAAATTTTCAAATGTGAACATTCGTTACATTCCTAGCTTTAACCATTCTTAAAACAAAACATGAATTCAATGTATACTTTGTACCAAGGCATATGTAATTAATAAAAATAATATCAAAAAAATGTTCGAAAAATAAACTTTAAATTCATTATTTGCATGTATCAGAAATCCCTTATAGCAAATCTTTCTTGCAAATTTTAATTAAAAAAATCTCAATAATATTAACATTAACATTAATTTAAACTAAAATTTATATGATCTCTGACAGTTTTGGCAGAATTTGTTTGAGCATTATATGGATACCACTTTGAAAATAAATTCGCCTTAAAGCGAACGTAAAGTAAAGATCACTGGTGATTCAAAGAAAATAAATAAACACTATGACAGGCTTTCTTATACATTGATCGTAATTAATATATAAAAAAACAGTACGTACATGAAAAAATCAGTACATTTACGTACTGATTTGCTAGTTATGCATAAATCAGTACTTTAAACAAAAATCAGTACATGTACTGGCAAAATCAGTACGACTGGCAACCCTACGTGTTTGCTACTATTCTAGATCATTCTTTGCATTGACCCTGTAGGAATATTTTCGCGTAACACTTACATTAACCCTGTTGGAATATTTTTGTGTAATGCTGCTTAACATTGTCGACGGCCATTTTCGTAACAATATATATAAATTATATAAAATACAACAAAGTAAAGCGCAGGGTAACAAGACCATATTGCGCGTCTAATTCAAACAAAACGATTATGATATAGATTATTATATCACTGAATTTGTTTTCGTACGATTGTCGATATAATCACGGATGTGACGATTTGAGCCCAGAAATGGTGAAATAAATTAGTTTAACTGTTCCGATAGTCAATAAATTTGTGTACATAATATGTATGTATCACAAGATACATACATGATACCGATCTTATTTTCATATTAACTAATTTTTTTATTTAATTAAAAGAGTATGTTCTTGCGATGGTGTATAAATCTGCAATGGGTTAGCCGAATATATCGTTATCGGCAAATTCCATACCATGGTTTCAACAGGTAATTCGTTAGGGGCTTGAAGCTCTCCGAGATGTGAAATTTCATCACCAAAGTTCATCATAGTACTCGTCACAAATTCAAAATGTAAACGCCATCTTACGTCCACAGATTCTGTACGAAAGGATGGGGTAATATGCAGTGGAACAGGTACTACAACCTGTGTTTGCAAAATAGCATAACAGACCTCATGATTGACAGCATGTGTTGCTATCTTGCCTAATAAGCCAATACTATTTACGTCCTTGTCTTTCACTGATGATAGATTCGATTTATGGGAAAATTCAGCTGTAACGCCGCTTGCTACGCTGGCTATATCCAGAGAATTCATTGAAGTCACTGATTCACTGAAGTCGTTGGTTATATTTTTACTGGCAGCGGAATTTATAAAAATTTCTTGTGATTGTAATTTAACCGAAAATTGAATGCAGCGCACCTCACAGTTGGCAAAATCCAAGCTCCCAACTATATCTTCTCCCAACTTGTATGATGGCTTAAATAGGCAAAAGCGTCCTACAAATCCCCTTTTATTTGAAATTCGATAAAATTTTGGAGCACGTCGTGCTGTAACATTCTATGTAGAAAAAAATGTTTTAATTTTGCTTCTGTAGTAACCTCGTTAGTTTACCTTTAAATGATGCCATGATATTTCCAACTCAGTAATATGCTTTTTTTCTAAAAATGGATTTGTGGGAGCCAATTCATCATTTGTCTCTTCAGTAATGGGCACTTCATCTGGTCTTGCAATCAATGGAATGGGTAAAACTCTTATTGGCACAGTAAGGGTATGAACTTTTGATTTGACCCGTTGAGTTGCTATAGTCAACTTGTAAAAGTATTTAATGTCATGTCCTCTATATGTAGGAGGACCATCCCGAGGAACAATTTCATTAAACAAATCTATGTATTATTAACAAAGAAATTGTTAACACTGTACATCTTCATAAAAATACCAATGCCCACTCACAAATCTTTGATTCACCAGGTTGCAATTTCAAATCGCAAAACAAAATTTTCGGCTTTGTGGCCATTACTACGTCCCCTGGAGCCTGAGTAACAGCGTCTAGTGCTGTTTTCCCAATCATTTCGGCCAACTCACTGATTTTGTCGGTGATACCTACATTGGAATTAATTTTACGATAACAGTGCAGCTGTACTGATGCCCATGCCAAACACTCAGTTAAATTGGTTACGCCATCTGAGCCCTCATTATTAAACATTTTATTAAAAAATTCAATCAAACATTCCACTCGTTCCCCGGTGGCATAAATAGCAGCATCTGCTCTAACTAATTTTGCTTTAATTTCTATCATCTCACTAAGTTAAGGCTAATAATATAAGTCAGCTAACTTATAACTTGATAAAATTTTGTTTACAAAACAATTATATACATATGATATATGTACTGGAGCTGCAAGACTATCGATAATTTTATTTGTAGTGAACTATCGATAGTTTTTCCCCAATCTATACCATCGGCAAAACAAGTACAAGGCGAATTCAGTATCAGGTGACCTTATAGAGCTGGCAAACTATCGATGGTCACGCCATTCGATATTTTCGATAGTTTGCTGGAAAACTCGATAGTATCGAATTATTTTACTTGCGGCTTACACGTAACATAAAATGACTAAATTTAATATTAATTTCTAAAGCGCAGTATTCACGGTCAAAATGCATGACACAAGCATCGTATACGTGTGCATGAAGAACTCAGCACACACGTGCATGCATTGCACGATAAATTGATAGCATCTTGCTACAAGCTAAGTGCAAGGCAATTGTCAAACTACGTACAAAAACTTTTTACGTATAGAATTTGACAGTTCTTTGAAACCTCACTGCTTTGAGTAGTTCATCTTGATATGTTTGTATTGTATACATGCATGTGCAAATATCAAAAAATTTAGATTTTGCTTCAAGCATTGTCGGTGTGACTCATACAAACAAAATTTAAATAATATTATCATAATGCACGTCATGCATTTTGACCGTGAATAATACGCTTAATTAATGTAAAGTGTAGGCTTAACATGGCTGTTAGGGAATCTGTTTTAACAACTCAGTTAAAATATGAAATGACAAAAAAGGCGATAGCACACAAAATGATATATTCGGTCTCTATTTCACAACCTTCAATTCTGCTAGGCAGAACTCTTTTCTTGCTTGCAGTTAGTATTAAAGTAAGCCATTTCATGTCAGCAGGAGACTAGGAGTTAACCCTGCACTATCATACGTCGCCGAAATAACGACGCCCGATTTTATTTTCGATTTAAAACATATTTTTTGTGATTGTTTTGGTTTCGGTTTTCGCATAGCGTTAGCCGCTAATGTTAGTTACTCGAAACTAATGTTGCTTTTTTTGTTTAATAAATTTATTATAAGAAACTACAAGACTTAATGAAAAAAAATATGTAATATTTCATACAATTGATGCTATAAATGTTATGTTTAAAAAAAATGCCAATTGAAAGAAGTCTGTGAAATGTTAATTTTACGTTAAACAATTAAAAGAAATATTTGAATTTCGTTATATGATAATTAAAAACTAACTAAATATCAATAATAAATCTATTTTCGTACTTAGTTTTGCTCACGACGTTTCTTATTGGCTCTTGAAATAGGTCGTAGTCGATTCGACGAAGTATGACGTTTGCGATATAAAAATAAGTATGATATTCTAGGGTTAAGCATGTTAAATTTAATTTTCAAATGAGTTGAGTTTTCAATTTGCATGCAACTCAGTGGAGGTATTAAAAAGTGTTCTTCTATCAAGAGTAGATCCATTACACGCAATTTTTTCTGTAGTACTAAGTCCATAAATTTATTATTTATTATTTTAAGTTATGACGATATTTGAGTAATTGAACGATATGTACTTACATGTATTTTCAATAAAAGAAAACCAATATGTTAAATATTATCGAGTTTATTGCCAATTCGGCAATATATTTTTTTCAACGATAGTATCGCTATCGTGAAAAAACTATCGATAGTATAATGGAAACAAAACTTTCGATACTATCGATAGTACTATCGATTGTTTGCCAGCTCTATGACGTTATCAGTACAACAATTTTACAACACAAAAACAACGTAGTTTGGTATAAAGGTGCAGGGTGACCGATGACATTTTTCAAAAAGTGGCACCAAATAGGGGATTTATCAAAAAAAAGGGGCAAAATTAAAAAAAAAAACGCGAAAACTACTAAACTAATGTATTTTCATATAACTCACAAGGCAAGGCAGTTGAAAATGGGGAAAGGCAGTTAAAAAAGTGGTAATTTGCCACTTTAGTCGGTCAAACTTTCACACTGATCAGGTGACCTTATTAGTACATACCCCTTTTAAACAAACAAAGTTTACTTTGTAAAGTCTCAATTCAGCTGGGAGAAAGACAGAAAGTGGGAGTATTCCTCCCTTTGTCTTTCACCCAGCTGAATTAAGACTTTGCAAAGTAAACTTTTCGAGTGTAAAAGGGGTGACAACAATTTTACAACACAAAAAACAACGTAGTTTGCTATGCTACAAAGCCAATCTGTCAAAAGATTTCTGAGCAAATTTTAACATTTTGGTTCAAATTGCTCAATTTTGCATCAAATGCTAATAATCAGCCGGGTTGATAAGGTCACCTTGTTTGGTATGCTATAAAACCAATCTGTCAAAAGTGTCAAAATTTGCTTAGTACCGTTTCACACGTTTCAACTTTTGTTGCTCTACTCGTAATTCAGCTGTAAGAAAAAAAAGATATATTTGTACTTCCGTCTCCGTCTTTCTTACAGCTGAATTACGAGTGGATCAACAAAAGTTAAAATGTGTGATCCGGAACTAAATTAAATTGTGTCATAGACCTGGAAATAAATGTGCCTTGGTACAGATCTAGCAACGTGTTCATGGAACCAGCATTGTCGGTCGCATAGTCTGTAGTCTTGTTTATGGTTGCGTTCGAAGTTGCACTCGGAGTTTCGAAAATATCAAAATGTTTCGGATGTTTATGGGTTGTATTGACAAAATATTCGAAAACGTGTTGCGTAAGTAATTTGCAAAGTCTGTACCTACCATTAAGTTAACAAACCTATGTATACTTCTCCCACTTGTCTTTCTCCTGAATTAAGATTCATTTTGACATACATTAAATAATATAACACAATATATAATAATAAATGTAATAATTATGTATTATTATTTTATAAAATACGTGAAATTACGTATGATTGTTATTTTTGTCTTAATAAAAATTAATGAAAAACTCGCCGATTTTCTTGACGATTTTCGAAATTAATATGCTGAAAATGCCAATGATTTTTCAAAAAAGTGTAGATTTTTCAGCAAAATCTTCTGGCAGCCCTGGCAGTAAGTGAAAATTTCCTGTCCGTGTTTAATTTCTAAAATTTTTAGTTGCTAAGAATTTTAGTTGATTTTTGTTAAGAATAAGAAAACTTTTTAAAAGTTCTGATTGTAAGTAGTGAATAACTTTTTAATATCAATTTCAAAGTAGTAAGGAGATCGTATTGTTTGATAGTGCAATGCAATAAAATTCTGCAATTGTTACAATATTTTACAAGTTACCGACGTTTTTTTAGTTGCAACGAACAATGGCGGTGAAGGCTGCGCTGCCAATTCAGTTTTTCTCTGTCTCGACAGCTATGAGCGGCTAACAAATATGTATAATGCTTAAGAAAAAACTGTTAAATTGTAAAAAAAGTGTAGAACTTCGAAATTAATTGGTGGGGAGAAACAATTAAATATGCCGTTTGTCATCTTATGGCTTTTGCCCGAAAGCAGATACAAATAATTTGCTTACGTCGCCCTTTTTTGACGTGTAGCTACTTACGTATCTACATATGTATGTATGTAATACATATGTATGTATATAGATTTTGTGTTGCTATTAACCCTTTAAATGAAAATAAGTTCTAAGCGAGGACCAATCAGTTAATATTTACATATGTATATCTTAAAATATGCTTATGTACATACATACTTACACATATGTGAATGTATGTACAAATAGATTTGTAAACGACAAGGTGAATTTGTTCGAATATGTTGTGTGTTCTAAGATAATTTAAAAAAACTTCAAGTACCTATATTTTTATATAAAATATACATAAATAATAATTTTAAGAAATATTTGTGAATGATGTCAAACTAATTTCGAAAAAACTTTTATGTTATAGCATGTCTTGTTTATTTGTACTTGTGGGTTTGAAGATTTATCAACGTGGCAGAATTGCATGAGTATTTTCGTGTTATACATAAGTACATAGTACACCACCAAATAAGATAAGTGAGTTTGTTGATGTCAGTCATTTTTTTCTTACAAAAAAAAAAATTATCCAGTGTGAATCGAAAAGAAGTGTTACTAGTGATAAAGTAATTCAAATTAAATATAAAAAGTATTTAATACCATTTTTATTATTCCATGTATGTATATATGTATGTACCAGAGAACGACAAAAATCACGTTGATTTAATCACTATAAATTTGTTATTCACTTTTAATCATGCAAAATAAATCAACATTGAGTATAATCATCATCGTAATGGTGAACGCTTCATTTAAGTAAATGTGAGTCCAGTGATCGAAAATGTTTTATTCACATCATTCATCATACATTAAACTTTTGTTCACATTTAATCATGCAACAAAACTTAATGTTGAATAAAATCAGAATCATACTTACGAACGTATCCTTTGGTTAGTTGCAAGTAATTTCATACATGTTTTATTAAAATTTTTATATAATCAGGTTTTCATGTTGAATAAAATCAAAACGGAGGAGTTATGAAAAATATTATTGTTTTAATACAAATCAGTAAGCAAACACTTTAAAAAGAAAAAATGGAAAACGACCAGGATTTTGTGCCTAGACCAAATTTCTAAAAGTGTTTATACTTTACCATCGAGACGAAAAGGAAGAAGTGCAATATCGAGCATATTATCACAAATAAATATCTATACAGTCAAATCTCGCTTTAACGAAAATCCGATATAACCAACGTCCAAATTTTTTACATTAACTACCTTATATTACGAATATTATCCTAATTTTATACTGAATATAACGAATGATAAAGAAAAGATCGCAAAATAAAACACAAAAACTTGCTAGGAACATATCTCTAACATTTAGTTCTACCTTATAATGCCAATGTTTTGATATGTGGTTTATATAACGAACGGAAAAAAATATTAAACAAAATCGACAGCCGCAATGAAAATGCAAAAAAATGTGATACCGTTACCTTGCATTTGGTAGATTATTTGAAAACAAATTACACTTATTATTTTTATTGTATTGTATCTTGTCTACAATAATAATAATTAAAATAACACTTGAAAAAACTTTGCGATATAACGAATTTTTCTGTATAACGAATGGGCCTGACATTATATCGTTCGTTATATCGGGATTTGCCTGTATATATATATATATATATATATATATATATATATATATATATATATATATATATAAATATATATATATATATATATAAATATATATATATATATATATGAGGAGTAGCCAAGTTGTACCATAACTTGTGAAGAAATTAACTGAACAATCAGTGCCAGAGCCATAGAGCGTTAGCTATGTTGGGTCTGCGGGTTGTAATTTTCTCAAATACTAATAGATTTTGAAAGTTTGAAGGGTTTGCTAGTTAAGAAGAAAAAATGTTAACAGAATTGCTTTTGTATCTTTTATGGTTTAAAAAATTTTAAAATTTTCAGTGTAGACGAACAACTGTTTGTGGTTACATTTTAATAGAATTTGAAAATCCGAATCCATCATAGCAAGCAAATTCCATTTGAAAATATATTAACATTGTTTTTTACTTTAAAATCTTGCAATTATTGGGGGAAAATATCTATGTTTTGAAAAGAGTCACAACTCAAAAAAGTGGGCATTTTTATCATAAAAAGAGGCACATTTCGAATTAAAATCACAAAATAAAACAAATTTTACAAAAAAACAGTATCAACTCAAAATACAATAAAATTTAAATTAAAACAATTTAATTGTTTTTAACTTGAATAAAGAAAGGCTCAAATCAAAATAATCAGGTATTTATTTATTTAATTCAGTCTATGGACAGAAAGTCCTTTCAGACTACGATAAAAATGTACATTTTTCTTAATAACTAAGATTGAATAACTTATATATACATATAGTAAAATAGTAAAAGATCAACAAAAAATACAGAGAGCTAATTTCTTAACGAATGAATATACAAAGTTATAAAATGATAGCAACATTTCAAATAACAATATTCAGGTATGTGATGGAAAACGATCGTTTTCGAAACAATCGTTTTGAAAAGGTGTGATTAATTCCGATCGATTTTGAGTATAATTTTTGAGCCAATCTCAAACAACTGACTTCGAAAAAGCACACTTGAAGATCAAATATGGACCATATAATAGAGATGTGAAAAGAAGTATATCAAAATATTTTGGAAAAACCATTAAAAACAAATTTTAAAATTATCGACAAAACGACTATAGACAACTCATCACACCTTTTATCATTTTCAAATTGCTTTTGTGTCTTAATCGGCACATACCTGATTATTTTATTACACTTAGGGCCATTATTACAACTTAAATTTAGTTAAAAGTACGATTTTATCGTTCGTATAAACACTTTATCATTTGCAAAATTTTACTTTAACCTAACGTGAACGATAAATTACAGGCAAATTTATTTTACCTGGTAAGTTGAATTCAATTTGCAATAATGGAAAGCTTTTTATACGTCCGACAAAATCCTACTTTTAACTATCTTTAAGTTGTAATATTGGCCCTTAGAAGAATAAGTTTAAAATCATTTTTCTCAGTATGTGATGAAAACGATTTAGACACAAAAACAATTTGAAAACGATAAAAGGTGTGATATCTTTTTAATAGTCGTTTTGTCAATAATTTTAAAACTTGTTTTTAATAGTACATTTACACCTGCATAAAATCTAACATATTTTAATTAAAATCTTTATGAAAATCTATACCGTTTACACCATGTTTTTTTTACATTTATCAAGATTTTTTATCCAAAACAAAACCCATTAACCGAAAAATTTCCAAAACTACAACCAAACAACTGCAATGTAGCCAATTCACACACCATTTTAAGCAGGCCGCAGCTAATTCAATCATCTTTTATATAAATATTTTGTGCAGGGTAGTAAAAAGGAAATAAAAATATACCCCCTTATGCAAAAAAAATATTTTAATTTAGCTTTAAAGTTCATAGTAGTTGATAAGCACTTTAAGGCTAACACAGCTTTATTAAAAAATCATATGCAAAAGACAACTTTAAATATTTTGTGATTTAATAATAAATACTGGTAACACCACCGTGTTCAACAATCACTTCACAGCTTATGATGTACAAAATTGAATACAATTTCATTCGGATATTCAAATATTTTTTTTATTTTATTAAATAAATTTTTATTATCTTGAAGTAAAGCAACCTAATTTAAAAAATATGAGCTTCTGACTTAATAGGAAAACAGATAAACACAACCATGAAGTAAAAGTAAAAAAATGTGAAAAATCATCACAATTTGTTTTATTCGAATGAAACGAGTATTTGAATATCCAGCTTTTTTCGATTTGTTTGTATGTACATCAATAAAACATTTTTGTATAATTGTATTTATTTTGATATTTTTTTATGGATTTTGCTATGTATTTCGAATCAGTTGGATAATTTGGTGATGTTTCCCATTACATGACAGAAATAATAAATTTAAGATAAGAGCAGGCACTTCTAGCTTCATTTTCAGATGTAACATGAATCAGTATGTGCTATATTAGTAAAAATATTTGAGGTACAAAATACACATTTTGGAAATATCAACTTAAAGTAGTCTTAACAAACGTGGGTGCCTACTTTAGAATTTTTATACAATAATTTTTTTAGAATACAACTTTACTTAACATTGCTTGGCAAAGCTTTATTAAGTTTTTTTGCATAAGACCCATAAGATTTTGAGTAGATTGCCTGAAAATCTACTCACAAAGTAGATTTAGTTTTGTATGGGAAATCAAGTAAAAAGCAGTTAGATTAAATGCATTATAATAGTCTTTTCAGACATTTTTGAATTCATCACACCTTTGTTTTGAAATCGTTTTGAAAACGATCGTTTTCAATCACATACCCGAATACTTTTTTTATGAAAATATACGATAAATTTCTATGTCCACTTTTGTATTAACTCAAAATAATACCTTTTTGGTGATATAAAATGGTTTTAAAATGTGGGTTTAGAGATGAAAGAGTAATCGGAATGCGTTGAAATTTTTACAACACATAGATATTGATGTTGTTAGTTGTTGTATGTATGTACATTAGAGTGGCCGTTATTTATTTTTTTTTTATTTCTCTGTTTTATATAAAAAAAAAATACAAAAAAATTTCATAGCGATAAGTTGTGTTGTAGGGGGTGCGTCCGCCCCTAAAAGTTGGCCTTCAAGCCCATTTTTTCAATGTAATTTTTTGCATAGGACTATCTCTTTAAATAATTATTTTACAAGAATATAATATATGACAATCTTTTAGCTTTTCTAGTCAACAACATTAGTCTCAAAGAAAGTTTTTTGGTAAAATTAATATTTTAGAAAATAATGAAGAAAATAACCAACTATAACTATATCATACATATGTATATGTAGATATAGTCAAAAGAAAACTAAACAAAAAATAACAAAAAAAAAAAAAAATAGATTGAATATACGGGCTTGAGGGCAGGGCCCACTTTGAGGGACGGACGAACAACTCCAAAAATCACAGATGTGCTGGAGTGGCAAAAATGTGTGTATACTGTACAATTTGTATGTAACATAAAAACAGGCGTAACAGTATTTTATATTGTTCAAGAAAACTGTGTTGCGACCGTTAGAGATTTCTAAACTGTGAAACAGTTTTATGGAAAACCAAAGCCTTTTTAATAATTTTGAGTTGTGTTTGTTTATGATCTAGTGTGCGATATGTAAGTATGTATGTACATAAGAATTGCTTTATTTCTATTCTTTTGAATACTTTATATCAATAATTATTTTTGTTTCAAATCGCAACAACGCAAATTAGAGTTTTTTGAGTTGACTTAGTTTAACCAGCACACCTGGTAAGTTCTTTCTTTAACATTTTTTAGGATTGGCAAAACCTATAAACTTAAAATATGATATTCTTTTGGGGTTTAACACATCTTATGATTTAGTACTTTTAATCTGGACTTAGCATATTTTGTTTCAACGTTTTTTTTTTCGTAATATTGACGGTTGCGAAATTTCAAAGCGATTTTCTTCCAAGTATGAACAACAAAAAATATGAAATATAAATATATTCATACATACATACATGTGTATGTATGTATGTAAATATATAGTATATATGTATATATCGTAACATTAAGAAATTTTAAATCGTCACCTTTTCAGATCACGCCATTAAATAAATTATTTAAAAATAGGATTATGCAATAATGGACTTACACATTTTAATAGTAATTGCTTGCGTTTTTTTGGCTTCGCTATGCTCACTTTTGTTTATTAACAAGTTCTTACGTCGCAAAACTTTTGAGGAGATTGTGGCCGAAAAGAAAGCTTTGACTGAAAAAATATATGGAAAAGATAAAGCTTCGCTTAAAAAACCCAAAAAACAGGCTCTGAAAAAAGAATTGAAACGTGAGAAGAAGCAGCGACAGCGCGAACAGGTAACAACAACCGAACAAGAGGATTCGGATGCACATTCCGAACAAGCATCGGTTGACGGAGAGCCTCAGGTTCCTTTAAAAACTCATGTTGAATTTGAGCCCGATCCAGAAATTATGTCTTACAATAATCACACTATTTCTAGACGATCTAGTAATGCAGAAAAAGAAAACATTAATAAGCAGAATAAATTGAAAAAGGATAAGAAAATTTCGGCCAAATCAGGTATTTTAATTCATAAAAATGATCAAAATATTGTGAAGGAGGCGGCAGCAGCAGAAATTAGTGCTTTACCATCTAATAATTTCGATGTAAAGATTCCAAAGGATGCGGTTGAATTGAAAAAGATTGAGAAGAAAGAAGAAAAGCTCCAACAAAATAAGAAAGATAAAGGTGCTAAAAAATCTGATAATCGCCAAACTACTGAAAAAAGTTTAAACATTGAAAACATCGCACAACCTGCAGCAGAAGTGGTTGCTGCTGCTCCTGTTGTCATTAAGGAGGTTAAACAATTGGATGAAAAGGTTCGTCAAAGTTCGCCAAAAACCAATCATCAGAAGAACAAGCAACAAAATAAAAAACAAAAAGATTTAAAAGATGCTGTAGTTGGACTTGAAAAACTCTCCGAATCGGATACTGTAGGTGTTTCATTTTTGATGAATTTGTTCCGTCGAGCCGAACTAAACCGCTCTGAAATTCAAATTCTTATCGACTATTTGTTGAATCGCCAGCAAGATATGCCCTCTACACACTCCGAATGGTCGGATGATATTTGTCAAAAATTGAAGCGTCAGTTGGAGGAGAAAGAAAAGGCATTGTTGGAGGAACAAGAAGCATCCATTGGTATTCAGGCAAAACTTCGTGAGCTGCGTAGTGAAATTAATACAGAAAGGGTCGCAATGAATAATACTATTAAGTCGTATACTGAAAAAATGCAAACAAAAGATCAAGACATTGCATTATTAGAGCAGAAAATTAAAACCCTTAATGATAATTTGTCTCTTGAACGTCAACAGTTCCAAGCGAAGTTAATTCATGAAAAACAGTCCAGCTCTCAGGATCTTCTAGCTCAGTTACAAATGATGCAGAACGAAATAGCCCATAAGGATAAATGTATTGCTGAGCTCACATGTATTGTCAATGCTTCCCGACAGGCTGTTGAGGAATCTCAGCAGAAAAATGAAATCATTCAAAACCAAGTTCAACAGCTCCGCACTTTGGAACAACAGCGTGATGAGTTGGAACAAGTTTCAAACAATCAGATTTTCGAGATGGAAAAGGCCAAACAATTTGAAAGCGAACTTAATGAAACCCAAGTTGAAGTTCGCAATTTGCAAAATGCTCTTGAATCAGCTAGATCAGATATCAATCAGAAGAATCTAGAACTAGATAGTTTGAAAAATGAACTGGCCTTAGTATGCAACAAAGGTATTAAGGAAAAACAACAGGAAATTGCAACTTTGCAAGCTAAGAACTCTGAATTAACGCAACAACTTCTAAATATTGCAAACCAAACGCAGGAACAATCTAAGGAGCATTCGGGCTTACAGACCACTATTGAAACTATGAGAAAACAAATAACTGAAAAAGAAAGACAACTGCTCGAAGCTCAAACTATCAATTCTCAAATCCAGAAGCAGTTTTCTTTAGTCGAAAACGCTTCTAAGCAACAGGCCGCTGAACATTCTGAACTGCAAAATTTGATTGAAGCTCTCAAAAACGACATCTCAATGAAAACTCAGCAACTACAGAGCAGTGAAAAACAATTAGAAAATCAGCAAGAACTCCAGAAAGTGATTGAGTCGCTAAAGGATAATGTACAGAAAAAAGAACAACAATTGCAGGAGAGTGCCCAATACATGGAAGAACAAGAAGAGTTACAAAAACTCATAGATTCCCTTAAGGTAGATGTTCTCAACAAGAATCAACAACTTAAAGATGTAGAAAAAGAGACAGAAAAACTCAATCAACGTGAAAAAGACCTGTTGCAACAATTACACGAACAAAAAGAGAAAAACAATGTAAGTCTTATATAAATTTCATTATATGTACGTCCAATATACAAATTTTTGTATGTATAATATTTAGTTGGATAAACGGGCCTGTTCTGCAAATCACGACATGTCAAATCACGGTGATTTCAATAAATCAATAAAACCTAAATCATTGCTTTTGCAAATTTTATAATTTATAGCGATGGAATCTGCATTAAAATATTCTATTATACATGACAAAAACTTAAAATACAACAAAAACCCACTAACAAGTCAGTTATTAATAGTTTACTTTTAAAATCACCGTTATCTAAATCACCGTGATTTTCAGAATAGGCCCGAAAATCTTGTAATTCGACCAACTTAACAGAAATACATTGTTCAATTTATTCGCCAATAAGTATTAAACCGAAATCTTCCAGTTTTCATTGCTATTCGTTTCCTTTTTATTTCACAGTAATCTAATTTTAATTTCAATTAAAACTATCAATTTTATCCCATTTATTTGCTTTAAACTAATATCTTGTGTGTTCTAATTTAGGATTTGCGCACTAAAAACTGGAAGTTGGTTGAGGCTTTGCGAAATGCAGAATCTAAAGTTAGCAAACAAAGTCCTAATACAATTTTAGTTGTAAGTACACATGCACTTACAATTTATTTTTCTGCAATTTTAAAAGTAAATTCAGTTTAGCTTTTAATTTTGAACAAACAAACAAACAAACAAAAACAAAAAAACAGCGAATAACTAAAAGGATACAGATAGTTTTATTCTTTAAACGACTACAGCAATTATCGCTTGTAGGCACTTCCTAATTTGCACTACTTTTGGTGCAAATAAGCGGGATATAAACTGAAATTGCATATATTTAAGTGCACAAAAGGGATAAATGCTTATAATCGGTTTGCATATAAGCGATAAATACTGTATATAAAAATATGTACTTCATTATAATATAAATATAGCATATTTGTATGTAATATTCCTTTCTAGCAACAAGAAAAATTGTTTGCAGACCCTTCATTAGGTGGAATAAGGGAAGATGATCAAAAATTCATTAGGGATTTATTGCAACGTTTGTGCCCAGATGCAGTTAAAGTTTGTGCGGGATCAGCTCTGTCAGCATCGTTTAACGAGTGGTTAGAGCAAGTTTTAACCACACAATTTAAGCAGCAGCAAGCCAGTAGTAGTCATAAATCTACACAGTCCAATAACTTACAACAGCAGCCTTCCGCTCCAGAACAAAACTCCTATAATAATGCACATTCGGCTAATGGTAGTCGGAGTAGCAGTTCCAGTGTGAGTAATAGTTCTGCTGGTGAGAGCACAGACCTTAAAAACAGTGAGCAACATCAATTACTTGAAGAAAATTCAACCCTGCGTATCCGAATCGACGAGCTGACCCAACTCGCACAAAAAACCGTGAGTTTGTCTTCGTTTTTTATTTCGAACTGTCGATAATTCTAATATATATGAATAAATTAAAATTTTTTATATTCAAGGAAAACACACTGTCTGACCTGAGGAAACAAGCTGAAGAACAAGATGAGCATTGGCGTAATATTATGCACTCAAAGGATGAGCAAATTAGAGCGTTGCAACATTCTAATGGCCAGGACGTAAGTATTAGTTTTAGCTTTCCAACCGGAAACTATTTTTTTTTTACAAATTTAATAACTTAGTTCAATCCTTATTTTTAGGATATTTAATGTCTGTTCAAACCAATAAAGCGGAATACATCGTATAAAATTTAAGCGCTAAAGTAGTATGCAATAAAAAACATTAATAATTAATAATGCAATTATGATTATATTATAATAAAATTAAACATAACCATAAAATTAAAAATCTTTTTTTCATTATGTCTAATACATTTATTTCCAATAAAAATAAATCATATGCTCAATTTTATGATCGACTGAAGCAACTTTTTATTTTATGTTTAAGCTCATATGATCAGCAAAACGATCCATAACACATAATTTTGAGACTTATGGAAACAAAACTCGTTGTTTCTGCTAATTTCCCATTGCGAAATTTTATGTTTTTACCACTAATTCAAATTTCGAATACCATCGTTAAGATATATATATTATATTAATTAGTACAGATACATATTACAATTTATTTTTTTGTTCTATAGCATTATTAAGAGTTTAAACTATTTTAATTTTAATAAAAATATATTTATTTCGATGGTAAAGATAGATTTTGTGTCGGTATTATCATATTAAAGGGATATTTTAATAGCTCGGCACATGATGGACGCTGTTTTGGGTTGTGTTGCAAACAATTTTTCGCCATCTGCAATTATATAAATATATAAGTTATTATTGTATGTACAAACAAAAAAGTATTTGATAATGACATGAACAAGCATTGCAGGATAATATGGTGGTAGTGGGCCATATTCAATTTTCTGCGTTGGGTTACAAATAGCTGTTATTTTATTATAAATGTTCTTTATGTGTCCAAATGGAGTCTTTTGGTATAGCAGCAAATACAATATGCATCCAAGTGACCAGACGTCTGATTTTGTAGATATCTAGTAAAATATATATTTAGCATTGCTTTTGTTTTATATATAAAAATGATATATGTATAATATAAATATGTACTTTAATTTTGGGTTGATTACTGCGCATTGGACTGCTGCCAGTGGAAGTGTCGGTCAGCGCTTCTGGACTTATGTAATTAAAGGTTCCTGCTTGAGAAAATTTTATTATACTCGTAGAATCAATAGCTATATTGCTTGCGATTCCAAAGTCAATTAATTTTAATCGCCCGTTGACCATTAAAAAATTAGCCGGTTTTAGATCTGAATGTATAACTCCATTTTGATGAATATAATTAACAGCTTGTAGCATTTGATAAAGAAAATTTGTGAGCACATATAAGGGCAAATTTGTAGTATAACTTTGAAGAATTTTATGTAGGTCTGAATCCCCCTTTTCCATCACTAGAAAAAGTTTAGATTCGTTCTGCAATAATTGGCTACAACAAAATATTATCGAATAAATCTTTGCTTTTTTCTCCAAGTTTTTGAAATACATACTATTCATAGAGAGAAACTACACATACATTTCCTTGAAGTTTCTCCAACAATTTTGTTTCATTTAAGTATCCTTCCACAACAGCAGGGTCAGCTTGTAAATCGACAACCTTTTTAGACATTTTTATTTTATTTATTTTATAATGTTTTTATTTATTGGTCAAATGCTAGACTATGAACCTATATTTCGCTGGCACTTGAACTAGCTCAATAGTAGATCTTCAACCATATTTGACAAAATTCGTTCGCTTAGAAAAATTTAATATTTTGTTTTTAATTTTCTATAACTACATACGAATTAAAAAAGGTTGTTTGTTGTGGATTAAGAACGTCCAGATATATGTATTTCGTCGCTCTTAGTCTTTTTTGAATATTGGTTGAAGTATACATGGTTATGGCTTTTGCCTAAGCAGCAACGAAATGCATCGTTTTTTTAAATAAATAAAAATTCTTAAAATATTCAATTATATTTTTATAATTTTTATAATAAACAACAAATAATCCGTTATTTTATTTAATTTTAAGTATATTTGAGCTTACTTTTTTCACAGTTTTCCCGAAATTAATTATCTTACTTGTTCAGTAAAATATTAGTTAATAGTTCACTTGTTCAGTGAGGCATTAACTGCCTCATTCGAAATTTTAGCTTAGCATAGCACTATATGTGTATATATTTAACTGAATCTAAATTATTTTCAACTTTTTAGTGCTTATTTTTTAAGTTAGTTTTTGAGTTATGACGTTGTATGAGTAAACGAACGATAAGCACTTTCGATTTTCGAAATATGTGAGGGTAGTGCACAAAAAAATTATACTTTGATGTTAAAAAATTTACTGAAAATGAGTGTTCAAATCAGTTATATTCAAATAACAAGCCGCGAATATAGTCACCTGAGCAGTTGAGACCATATCGCACTTGATCAACAAGAGGGTATTAACTCAAAACTTTTGAAATATAAATTTTTGCAAGAAATCAACTAACAGCACTAATATCAATCTACTTTAAGAATTTCAACGTATTCCGATTAGTCTTTCATCTCGAAAACTACATTTAAGACCATATTTGTGATAATGTTGTGGCTACCTTTATATCACCAAAGAGGTATTGTTTTGAGTTAATACAAGAGTGGAAATAGAAATATATCGTATATTTTCATAAAAAATTTATTATTTTGATTTGAGCTTTTATGCAAGTTAAAAATAAGTAAATCGTTTTATTTAAATTTAGTTGTATTTTTTTTGAGTTGATACTGTGTTGTTGATAAAAATTTGTTTTACTTTATGATTTTAATTCGAAAAAGAGTTGTGACTCCTTTCAAAAAATAGATTTTTTTTCCCAATAACTGCACGATTTTAAAATAAAAACGATGTAAATATATTTTCAAATAAAAAGTTTTTGGTCTCTACTGAAAATTTTAAAATTTTGTTGATTGAGTGCGATATGTTAAAAAATAAAACATAGACCCAAGTTGCATATCTAGTGAAAATATGTATCGTTAAGGTAAAAATAATAAATAAATCAGGTATGTGGGGGAAATCCAACGATTTCAAAACGACTCATTTTTAAAAGGTGTGATAAATTTCGAAATATTTTAAGCTTTCAAAAGGCAAATTTGAAAATATTTTTAACATAAATTTTATTTTAATTTTCGGCCTTTTATTAATGTTTAATTTTTTAAAACAGCGTTATAGAAACTAACTGTGTTCATGATAATTTTTTGTAATTTTATATGAAAAAAATTCTTGAAAAATAAACAAATCGAATTTATAAAAAACAGCAATATTACATTAGTGCGAGTCAAACTTTTATTTTTTGTAGTCGTTTCATTTTCAAAATAGATTTCCATTACATGCCTAACTATTTAAATAAATGAATATGGGGATTACCTTTAATGCACATTCTTTACCATTGTCTTTTTTTTTAGCTAAATAAACAGAACTGGAACCGCCACAGCCCAGTTTTTTAATTAGTATATAGCTCGCATTGTTTATAATAATGACTGTTGATTTGTCCTCTGTTAATTCCTGGAGTCCTTTGCTAGCTGCAATAAAAGCACCTTCCAATGACTTCTTAGATGTTGTAGAATCACCAGCTTCTTTTTCATTTCCACAATGTGAAAATTTATCCGCTGTTGGTGTTGCGCATTCATTCATTGTGTCGCATAACGAAAGGGAAATACTATCATTTTGCATTATAGGAGGCCGTGAAATTGCCATTGGCGTTTGAAATAATACTTTTTGAGTGCGAAACTCATTAACAATAGCAGATTTGGTCTTTTGTGATCGGGTCGAACATAATTCGCGGGGTCTTCTTTGTACTGAAAACGATCGTATTTGTGGTGTTGCAAATTGAGTATCTGCAGTGATGTTATTCTTTGTATGAGATGATAATATATTTCTGTCAAAGTTTTCTGAATTCTTTTGACTTATATTATCCGTACAATCTTGTTTTATATTCTGTATCTTCTCTCTGGCGGAAGTCTTAAGGTCCAAGTTGTTAAAATTTACCAATAACGAAGTATCATTAAGCGTATTATTGAAATTAGGTTTGATGGCAGACGATTCCTTGGAACTTATATCTTCTTTGTCACTTTTTCCCGGACTTATTAAGAAAGAGTCGTTTAGAATCGCACAATTAAGATTATCCCTATTAATTGGATCTTCGTCCTCCTCGGAGTCCGATTCTAAAGTTGGCAATTCGGCTCTTCTCTTAGGTCTAAAAAAAAAACAAACTAAATTATATTCCACTAAAACAAAGTTACAAACTTTAATGATCTGCTGCTAATAAATTCACAATTGGATGCAGTGGTTTTAGATATCTTTGAAAGATAAATATTGGTAGATATCCAGTCAACATCGATTGTGAATTGAGCAAATAAAACATACAGCATTCGCAAACTATTGAAAGAGTTTGATGATCCGTGATTGGTTTGTAGCAGTTCACTATTTTCTTTATTATATTCACACAATCTAGAAAATAAATGCTATTAATTAATATTAACTTGTTTCCTTTGAAAATTGAGCGCTTTACTGTTGATGCATATCATCCTCACTATTGCTTTTGCATGGCGTGTTAAACTCATCTTCGGAATCTAATTCTAGTTTGGGTAAGTCCCTAACGCGACGCGGATACTTTGAAGACATTTATTTATGTATATTTATCTAGATATATAATTCTTTTAGGTTTCCTATTGATCAAGTATTTGTGATTTGTACACATAAAATTAAAATTTAGTTGTCAAACTCTGATTGATTTTGCTGTGAAGTTGGCTGCAGTTGCACTATTTCTAAAGCCGGGTTAACATCTGTGTGCCATATTCCAAAGAGAGCATAACCACTAATTACTAATGAAAAACTGTTTGATTCAGACATGTATTTATTGATTTAAACAGTTTCCAATCATGTTGGATTCTATAGAAGTGTCTATTAGTTATGTATGAAACTGTTTAACTTATGGCGTTTTCTTTTCTGAGCAATATGCTGCACTTATGTTGCCTTTTACATTTCTTTGTGTTCTTTTCTGAAAAGTATGTATTATTTTAAAAATTGAACGCGTTCTTTTCCCATGATGTTACCCTTAAAAAGAAGAAAAATGCTACATGTTCAACACTCATTTTCATTAAAGGATCATGAGTGCAGCATTATATTAACAGCTGTTTTTGTTATTGTCTATGAAAAAAATAAATCATTTTCTAGTTCGTGATTGTTTTATGCCGAAACTTGTTGAAAAATTGTTCTTTTGTAAACGTAAAATATGCAACACTTCTTAAAGGCTCAAGGCTCAGTTAGCCGACTGTAATGTAAAGTAACTGTAACGTAGAAAACAGCTGATAGATATTTTTATATGAAAAGTAGGTTACGTTACATAACATCTCTATAACCATTTCCATTACTTTTCACATAACAAAATCGATCAGCTGTTTCTTACTGTTGCAGCTACTGAAGGCTCAGTTAGCCGACTGTAATGTAATGTAACTGTAACGTAGAAAACAGCTGATCGATATTTTTATATGAAAAGTAGGTTACTTTACATTACATCTCTATAACAACCATTTTCATTACTTTTCGCATAACAATATCGATCAGCTGTTTCCTACTGTTGCAGTGACTTTACATTACAGTCGTCTAACTGAGCCTTTAAAAATCAGGTGAGCATTTAAAAATCTTGCTAAATCACATGTAGTATATATGTTACACTTTTCTTTTAGAAAAGAAAACACCATTAATAAATATGTATGCCTCTGAATTAAACAGTTTTTTCATTAGTATTTAGTGGTTACGCTTTTTCTTGGCACATGACACACATGAAATGCCAGATGTAAACTCATTATAACAGAGTTATCAAAAAATACTGTAAAATTAAGAGTTCCAGGGCGGACCTAATGGCACAGAATACACAGAAGTGAAGAAAGTGACAGGTAAAAAAAGCTCCAATCAGGTTTTTGTTAAAATTCGTGGAAAAAAGAGAAAAGCATAGTGTATTTGATACTGTAGTGTATTACTACTTACCAATTAACACAGCTAGTAAAAATTTATTGCACTAGAAAGACGTAGCAAAACAAAAACGACGAAAAAATTTGAGGGAAAATGAGACAAACAGAAAAATACCCGTATCTTCCGTCTCGTGACACTTCTGTATGTTTTGTGCTAATGGTAGGTACACATTTTGCGACATGTCTATGCAACCAGGTGGAGCTCATTGTTGTTCGCATAGTGTGTAGAGAAGTCGGGTCATATTTTAAGTTTTTTTACCAAAGCACATACATGCATATAGTTAAATGAATTTAAAAAAAAAACGTAAATTTTATAGGGGAAAAAACTAAGAACTATTTCATCTGATTTGATTTTTTGTTAGGTACGTGGATTTGCCATATGTACATACCAGAACCAACACACGCATAACTGGTGCAAACAGGTATATCTGTGCAGACCTATAAAGGGAATATCTCCAAAATGACCGACTTATAATTATTTTCTCATTACGGCTGTTTTTTTTTATTTTAGCTGAAGGTAAAGTTTTATATTAGGTTGTAATATTTGTCTGAAAATTAGAGCTGCAAAACTATCGATAGTCGCTCCACTCGATAGTTTCGATAGTTTTATGTAAAACTATCGATACTATCGATAGTATCGAATAGTTTTATAAAAGTTGCCACATAAACTACATTTGAGTCGAAAAAAAAAATCCAGAGTCCTCAACATTTTCATTAGTATATAAAAATATATCAAGCCTTTTTTTCGATTGTATAGTAAGCGGCACATTATCGAAAATATATTTTTTTATTGAACTTATAATTTTATGGGCCTACCCATGGTTTAGAATTATCAAAATGCGAAAATTGTTGATAACTTTTAAGACACTAACTGTAAAGTTTTATCGTAAGCGACAATTTTAACCTTCTTCTAAAAATTTAATTTTTATCGCATATGATTACATCGAAGATTAGGCTGGATATGTAGGTATGTAGGTACAATTAAAAAAAAATTTGTAGGGAAACACGCTAGGGTATGTCAAAATAAATCCGAGACGATTGGCGGCCGTCGCGATATCAGTACCACCAAAATTTATCTTTGTGTCGACGATGTTGAATTTATTAAGATACTTGTGACTACTATTTGTCGAATAACACTTGGATTTATAAATAAATTCATATACATACATATGTATGTATTTAAGTACTTATTTATACAGAAGCAGGGATGCGTGTCATATTTACAGATTGTACTAACTTTCAAAAAAAATTCAAATTTTTTCAGTACGATTGTACCTAATTCTATATTTATATTTTTTTAATACTTGTACTTTTTAATTAACTAAAAATCAATTAACAAAACGCCAGAAGGTGCACAAAGAATATTAGTTGCTGGAATCTGAATATAAAAGTAACATTTACGATATACTACGTTTATAACCTTTTTTTTATTCGATTATTCACAGTGGATGCAAATAGTCGGCTTCTCTCCTTGGTAGGAAAATAAAATTTCCACATTTGCAGATGAATTTGGAATAAATAACATTCCTCCAGCAATTCTTTAAGTACCGGAAAACATCGTTTGATTTACATAATTTTCTAATACCTTCGAGCTAAAGATTAACCCCCTTGTGCAAAAAAATAAGTGAACGTTAAAACCGGTTTTTCTATGGAAATTTTTTTTAATGTACACTTCAAGCACGCATTATTTTTTGCATAAGGGGGTTAATATATTTTAATGCTATTTTTGGCATGTAATATAATCCCCTTTATTGTGAATGGCGTCGTCGACGTCACATCAAGACGACAGCAAATTTTGTCACTTGTATACTCTTTACCGGCAAAAATTGGATATTATTGATAATCTCTTACTAATTTTTAAAGCTTTGTAAATTAATGGAGCATGTTAATATTAGCCAATTTTTGTCGACAAAGATGTTACAAGTGACAATTTTTAGTGTCGTCTTAATGCGACGTCGGCGACGCCATTTACAATAAGGGGGAATATAAAGAGATTCCAGTAGTGCTAAATGTGCATTGCGGTGCTACGGTACTTTTGGCATTCAAATAGCGCCAAAATTATACAATTGTACCAAATTTTGCATCGCTGCACAAAAGCTTAAATCAACGAGGGATAATTTGCTTCAAAGCTGCCGGCTACTGTTTACTGACTTCGATTATTTTTACTCTTTTAATTACTTGTTTTTTTTATAGGCTATTTACATTGACACACATTTCAGTGAAACGCATGGAAGATGTAAAATATGTGAAACATGCGTTTACATTGACACCATCTAACATCTACCATCATCTCACTTGTCAAAAAGACAACACGTTCTGCATAGGTTTTGTTAAGGAAATTATAAAAAATAGATTTTGATGTAAAATTAATAATTGGATTAGTTGTTGCTTTGCATGAACAAACCCAATTAAAGTGCAGTACATGGAAATTATAAAAGATTTGCAAGAATAAGATGAAGATTTTTTTAAAAGGTACATATGTATATGTAATATGTATATACGTATGTCGTTTTTTCTTAGTTTTTGACCAGCGTTGCCACTAGTGAAAAAAGAAATTACAAAGCCGCAAGTCTAAAATAATGCAAAAACATTTAAGAAAAAATTTTTATTTTCTTAATAGTTTTTTTAGTACGTTGAAATTTAATACGAGCTAATTTTTTTACATTTAAAAAACGTAAAATTGAAAATATAAAAAAAATCACTAATTCGTAAATATTTACTTCAACGAAAAATAATTTACCACTTTCCTCTTAACATTTTGTCTAAATTTAATAAAATATTTTTTGAACCATGCGTTTGAGAAGAGGGTTATTAACCTTTTCTTTTCTTAATTTAAACTCATTTAACTAGAAGTACTGAGCGATACTTATACATTCGTTGGTTCTTTAAGCATATGTACATATTTACACTAAACTATTTTTTTCCAATTTATTTTCATAATTTAAATTTATTTTCATAATTTTAATTAAATTTGCACCACAATTTTAAAATTGACGCTACTGTATTAGCTGATAATTCATTCTTGGGGTATCAGTTTTAATAAAGATCAGTTTACTTAAAAAAACTCTTTCAACAAAATCGTTTAAGAATGGTAATATCACAACTTTTAAATTTGTAAAGAAAATATCGCCAGCACAGTTTTTACTTTGAGAAATTTTAGAACAATAAATTTCAAAACATCGAATTTATCCTTATGGTCTAAAAGTGCATATTCACGCCACTCATTGTCTAATTTTTGATAATCTAGCTTAACAAATGGAAATCGATTTTTATTTCAATGATTGTGCAAATTCTCATTATACTGCATCAATAAAAATTATAAAGGTCATCATGAAAGTTGATTTTTTTTTAATTTGTGTTGTGCCTCGGAATAGTACTTTAAGCAGCTAAATTAATATAAATTCCACTTTTGCTAACAAGTTGCTCGTTTTTATCGGTAAACTAAAAATTAAAAAAATAAGCCTTTAGTAATTAGAAAAAAATTGGCACATCTTTGATTACTTCAGCTTTTAATTTGTATAAAAGCAGGGATTAGCTCCAAGAGAATATGAAGGAAACTGCAAATAATATTTTGTAGATGTTTCATCTAAAGCAGACAGTTATTCAGTTCAGTTATTTTTTAATGATCTTTAAAAACTTGCAATCTTCAATAAGGCATGAAGTTTCATCTGTAGAATATGATAGTACATAAGTATAACTCGATTTTGTCTTTAGTCAACTCATGCTGTTATCGCCTTATAACATATCAATATAAATGCCATTAAAGTCAAATAGTGCAAAATTACACAAAAATTTATGGTGCAAAAATACTGCGAAAATATATAAATAGTACAGATTTTGCACTATTACACAGAAAGTGGCAACGCTGTTTTTGACACAACAATGTAATTTTGCTAGTGATGGCACTAAAATTAACGAAAGATGTTAGATGAAACAAAATGAGAAAGGAACATCTTTTAAAGATGTAGAAAGATGTTGGTTTTTAGTACTGTGTATTTCTTATGGGAAGATGTTAACATTTTCGCATATTGATGGTAGATGTTATAGCCTTTTCACACTTACTCACATCTTTCATCTTTCATCAATTTGGCAAGATGATAACATTTTCCCATAAGAATTTTACAGGGCTGAATGTTCAACATCTTTCAACATCTTTAAAAGATGTTCCTATCTCACTTTGTTCCGTTCAAAATCTTTCGATTATTTTAGTGTCATCACTAGAAAAAATGTATGCAACTATATACATACATGCATACATACTATAAAAATATATACATATGCATGTATGTTTGTATGTATATTTCCATATGCATGGACATATTTACATACATTCAAGGCTACATTTTGGAATATCCTTCCCAAAAAAAGATCCGTAATTACTCTAAGATTTTATTATATACATACATATGTATGTATATGAATGCATATAATAAAATCTGTTATATGTTTTCCAAATCGAAATAAATTACATAAAAGTAGTTGCAAATGTCTACGCGAAATCTTTGCGGATAAAGTTTGTAATATTTTTTCATTATCATTGTCCGCTGGCATAATTTCAACTAATTCTGCACATTGTAGCATTATATGTTTCTGCTCCTCAGGAGCCAACAATTAAATCAATTTCTACTGAATTTTTAAATTGCATTTTATTATTTAATTTTTAGTAGCTCACATTCGTAAAAATAGTATTATAATACATGACAGATGAAAGATGTTGTAATGTGAACAGGTTTTTTCAATTTTCAACATATTCCACGCATTCCTCAAAGATGTGAGTGAGTGTGAAAAGGGTATAAAAAGCCTATTACCGATAGTATCGATAGTGGAAAAAACTATCGATATTTCATTTACAACAAAACTATCGATACTATCGATAGTGGTACGCACTTCCTAAATGCAACAAGAAACTCAAATATAACTGCATCAAAGGAAGATCCAGCCTTCGGTTCAGGAGGTGTTACATAGTGGTCATTCAGTCGAAACAGTGGCTGCACTAACTGTTAGTGTAGAAAGAATATCAATACTCGACAAGTCAAGCGGAGTAATGATCACCCACGCTTGGGGCCATGCATAGTTTGCCAAAAAACGAATTTAAAGTTTTCAATTTACAACTTAATGGAATAACAAAAATTATAACACCCCCCCCCCCCCCTATCTATAACATGCGATATCTTTTAAACGGCTAGACCGATTTTCTTGAAACATATCTAAGAACCCTCTCGATCAAGCCCCTTTCAAACAGAAGAAAACTAAATCAAAATCGGTTCAGTCGTTTGGTCTGTACGTGGACTTGTACAGACACACACCACTAACTTATAACGCCCCTTTTTGTCGGTGGTTAAAAAGATTCTCGAAAATAAAAAAAGTACAGTGGAATCTCTCTGAGCGGACACCGAAGGGACAATTGAAATGTGTCCGTACAAGGGGGCTGTCCGTTCAAGAGCAAACTACACATTTAAATGGTCTGTACGTGGACACTTACAGCCACACAAACACCCATTTTTTTTTTGGTCTGCGGTTAAAAAGGAAATTTTATTTTTCTTTCAAGAGTTGGGTAAACAAGATGCTTGCATGAAATTTTTATGTATGTATATTTTTAGGGAAAGGAAATTTAGAATAAATATTTGGGGTACTTAAACGGTAGGCTTGAGTGTTATATAATGTAGTTTTAACCAAATTGAAAAAAAAATAATCAACTGTTTTTGTTTATTTTTTTATACAAATGTATATTATGTGATTTATGTCTGTGTAGATAAATATACCTTTTCCTTTAAAGATAAATTTATTTATTTAATTATATATCGATTACTTTTTTACATATTTTCGTACATTAAGTTTATGGTAGGTACTTCCTACATAATTTCTTTTAATAACAAAATTTTTAACAATTTATTCGTGAAAAAAATGTTACATGAATGATTAAATAACGGAATCTTCTAGAAAACTTGGACTGCATAAGGTATTGATGCTGAGTTAATTGCAGTCCAAGTTTTACGAAAGATTGTACAGTAAAAAAAAGATTTAAGCCAAATAGTTTATCAATATTTTAATATATTGCGTAAGATTAATTTACTAATGAACATTACTCATGGAGCACACACACACGCAAATTCATTTGTACATGATCCAACTCTTATGAACATTTAGTTGAAGTATAAATATTTCACGATTTTCCAACAATGGTGGAATGGCATTTTTATCTCTTTCTGGAAAATCTGAGAATATCGTGTGTTTAAATATAGTTTGCAAAATTAATCATTTAACTTACAATTTTTATCTGCAAATAATCTAAGTATTAATTAGAATTAATCTTTGTCACCCATTTTCACTTTTGAAGTCATGTAGATGCCTACAATCAAACCAAAGAGACCAATTGCTGAACCGAAAATCTCTACAATGAGAATTTTTACGAACAAGGCTGAATTAGCAGCATCTGCCAAAGCAGCGCCAGAACCCACAACACCCACAGCAATTCCGCAGAACAAATTGACTAAGCCAACAGCCAAACCAGCACCGAACATGACATAACCAGCAGTCCAATTGTTATTCATTACTGTTTGATTGGCAAGCGCAGTCTTCATTTCAAATGACTCCAACAGACCGGACAATACAATAGCTGTAATCAAACCATAAATGGCGACAGCTTCGCAGAAAATAACAGAAATCAAATTCTTGGTCTTAATACGAGGAGCTTTAACACCACCACCCACAATACTGGTACCAGTGGTGTGAATACCCAGCGCGGCTCCTACAACAGACAAGGCTACGGCTAGACCAATACCCAGACAAGCCCACATGTAAGGCGAAGTGGCCGCAAGGAACCAACCAACACTGACACGTTCTCCCTTTCCTGTGAAAACATGATAAAGGATGAGTACGGTGCAGACGGCAACAAAAAGCCAACCAAACGTTTTTCCAACAACGGTACGCAATTGGGTGGCCATTGAACCAGCTAAGTTCGTGTAGTTTTTCGAATTAAACCTGCAAAATTGTAAGTAGTCACGGTTCAAAAAGGGGTGCGGAAATATATTTTCAATTATATGTACATATACCTAAAATTACGTGTTTAGAAAACTCGCAGAAAAGTCGGATTTTTTTTTTTCGATGACACAGGTGACTATTTAACACAAACACTTTTCTGTAATCACATGATCAAGTGCTGCTCTCTAGCGTATGAAAATCAAAGAAAGTAATTTCTCTACACAAAGAAATACAGAGTTGTACACAAAGCAGTGCTGCCGGAATCAAAATTCAATTTTACACGAACCTTCAAAATTATCCAAAATGTTATAAATTACATAAAACAAATTTTGTGTTTAATAATAAGTAATGATTTTTGTTTAAGAATATATATACAGTGACTTTGTTACTATTAGTTTTTTAGTGCAAAAAACATTCGTAACTTTTGTCAATTCCATTTGACCATGACAAACGAACAACACTTTCAAATCATTGAATTTTATTATCAAAATTCGTGGTGTTTGAGAAATTTGTTTCGTAAATTACATCCATTTTATGGTCGTCATAATTGACCCATCGCCCAGACCTTTCAAACTTTCTTTCGCACTAGTGTCACTTTTTTGGTCATTAATCTATCAACGCTTATGTAAAGGGCGCACTAAGGATAATATTGCTGTTATGTAGGCCAGTGTCAATAGAGATAGCGATATGTCAATTCGCATTCATGACAATTCATGATAATTTTCGATGAAGTCGTGGAAAAAAGTTATTCCGCGATCTTGAGAAGTTTTTTGACTCTTTTTACGTCACAAATGTCAAAGATCAAAGTAAAAAATTATAGCATCTTTCGGACACAATGACTAACTTCGCGCCACCCTTTTTATACAACTTAGTATATTTATAACTAATTTACATTATTCATTTTGACATTAAATTTTTTGCACGAAACTTTTTCTATTCGCTAAGTCCCAATTTGCACTATGCAAGTCTTATTGCTAATCTGATTAGTTTGTTAGGAGAGAGAGACGAGGGGAACAGAAATGTTTCTTTTCCCCCCGTCTCTCTCTCCCTACAACTAATCAGCTTAGCAATAAGACTTGAATAGTGTGATTTGGGACTAATTGCAGCGCTATAGAAGATTGATTTATAAAAAATTACGTAACATGAATGTCTGAAGCATCTTCAGAAAATAATTTCTATCTGATTTTCTTTTTCATGCCTCCTGTTAACAAATCTTTTTTTCATGCAAATTTTTATGCTAATTAAGTGTTACTGTATGCCATATATTGCAATTTTTAATTCCAATTTTCATTTTAAAATTTTTTTGGTTAGTTCAAAAAGGTCCCCCAATATTGCCCTATACTCTGAAGAAACCACTGAAGAAACAGTTCTCAAATAAAAGAAAATTTTCAAGACAAGTACAGGCAAACATAAACATGAAAATACTCGTATTATAATAATGTTTGGTAGTAAATTTAAGGAGTAAAATTTTTTAAATGAGATGAAATCTTTTAATTAAAAAATTTACTTGTCTATAATGTTGGGGCGAAATTACACAAAAAAATAGTATAAAATAGTTCAAGAAAAAAATTTTTCTCCCATTTTTGGATAATTACACAGAAATCGGCAACGTTGACACAAAGGCAGAAATTACAAAAGGAGTTGCCAGAAGATTTAATGTTGGCTGTTGACACCAAGCCCGCTTTTGGTGATTTTCTATTATATTTTCTTTGTTTTATCTACACAATTATGCAATTATGTCGACGGAGCGTAAATAATGGTAGTTAAGGCCGGGGCATAATGAATCCGTCATACGTTAAACTTCGCCTTTTTCAACTGACATTAACGTAACGACAGAGGAGGTTGGCACAATCAGTACTTTATTGACGGAAGCATTTGAACAGCTTCAATAGGTCAATTCTCCACTTAATTTATTAAATTCAATTTTTTGTATTCATTTTGTTTAATTTTATTTTTGCTGCCACAAACCACAAAAAACTAAATCAGAACATTAGAGCTGCAAAACTATCGATAGTGGCTCCATTCGATAGTTTCGATAGTATTTTTTGATGCCATCGATACTATCGATAGTTTTTGATTCTTAGAAACACCCCTTTTACACACGGAAAGTTTACTTTGCAAAGTCTTAATTCAGGTGTGTGAAAGACAGAGTGATAAATACTATCTCTTTCTGTCTTCCTCCCTGCTGAATTAAGGCTTTGCAAAGTAAAGTTTCCGTGTCTATAAGGGCTAAAACTTATCAATCGTGTATTTTTCTAATATAAAATCTTGAATTTTTTAATCATTCCATAAAGTAAAAAGAAAGTTGATTTTTTTAAAACTTTTAGTTCCAATGTTTTTAATACACGTATTCAACAAACATATATACACAGTTCTATAAAAAAAATAAACGAAAAAGCAAACAGATAGATAGATGGATCAATAAAAAATAAATTAAAAAGGAATAAAATAAAAAAATCTTTTATCATTACTTAAACTACTACAGTTAGCTAAAAAGTATTCGTTTAACAGAAGGAGAAGCAAACTATTTAGCGTCACCTTTTATTTAAAAGTAAAGAGTGTAGACAGTTCTATAGTCGTCAAATTTAGCCGCCGTCAAGTTTCTTCAAGTATCAAAGCAGTTGGGACATAATAATTGTATTTTTATGCAATTTGCATCTAGTAGATAAAAACTGACATCTTATGTTGAAACAAATCAAAACTAATTAATTTGTTTTCAGATTTATGTATATATGTAATGATAACCATTACCAAACCAGGCGGCGAAATTTGAATGTTGCATTTTTTATTACACAGTCGCCATCATTCCGTTTTTATTGACATTGATTTTTTCTCTTCTGGTAGAATGTTTTTGTCGATAGTATCGCTATCGAAAAAAATATCGATAGTCCACTTAAAATAAAACCATCGATACTATCGATAGTACCATCGATAGTTTTGCAGCTCTACAGAACATACCAAAAAAATCAACCAATATCTGTCAAACTACTCAACGTACACAAAAAGTTAAAAGTTTACCAAATTTTGTACTTTGCGTTGACGGCAGTGCTGCCAGAAAAACTTTGCCTCTTGTCCCCAATTTAAATCATCATGTCCCCAAAAATCCCCATTTCAAAAGGAAAATCCTAACTTTTGTCCCCAAAAATATTTTGTCAATATTGTTGTTTGATATCATTTTAAAATGATGCTGTAACTCAATCCATTGCTTCAAAACTCTTTGCACAGCTTTTCTTATGATAACCATCTAGTGTTTGATAACAGTACAAATTTGTCAAATTTATTTGAGTCCACACCTAAATTGGTTAAATCGAATACAGTCAAATCCCGATAATTCGTAATCACAAGGGACTGGCCATTTCTTACGAATTAAAGGGGGTTAAAATAAAATAAATGCGAATTAACGGGTTTTTTCAATTTATTTACTAAAACGATAAAAAACATAAAAACTGTTGCTAAAAATAAAATACAAAATATAAATTTGTTGTTTTTGTAACACCGACAGAGTTTTGTGCGTGAGCTTTGACATTTTTTTTATTCATTAAAAAACTGATCTTAAGAAAATAAACACACACAAGCAAACCCACGCAAAAAATACCGGTAAATAATAAATCATTCTTTCCATGTTTCTGTTGTTTCTATTACGAATTATAAGTGTCAGCAAACAATTACGATTTATAAGAGGTAAAGGAGATTTTATTTGAAGAAAAAAATACGAATTATTAGCGAGGGGACCAAAATGTCTAAATTTTACGAATTAACGAAATTTTTTCAAGGACCGACAGTTTATTACCGACAGTTTATTACGATTTATCGGGGTACGAATTATCGGGATTTGACTGTATTTATTTGTACTTAAGCGTTCGCAACGGAGAGTGCGAGAAATAACAAAAAATTCTACAGAAGTGGGAATTGTTTTTGCCACTTGTGAGCTGCAAAAGTTCAGTGAATGGCAAACACATTTAACCATTTTGATGGAATTATTTTAATTTTTTAATAAAGTATAAGTTAAGTCATTAGAACTTATACATTAAACACATAGACCACAGCAGGCTACACGACTACAAGTGCCACTGGCAAAAAGTGATGCCTGGTAGCCAGCTACTTAATTATTTTAAAAACGACAGTAAGACCATACGATCCTGATATTGAAGTATAAATATACATTTCAGTGGTGCCGCTTTCAAATATTTCACATAAAATATTCAAATAAAAGTGTTTATTCAAAAGTATAAAAAGAAATAATTTTCTTTTATATTTTTTGCGAATTTTATTATTTACATAGCTTAGTAATTTCTTTAATACATTTAGTAAATTTTTTTTCGCGTTTTTACCAAAATTTTTTATTTTTAATGCCTTTGGTTATTTTTAATCAACTTCTCGCGAATTTTTGCAAACTTTTTTGCTTTTATTTTTTAATAATATTGGACTTTATTATCATCCCGCTGTTAGTAAATTTTTGCGAATTTTCGTAAATTTTTGGCAGACCTTACAGTTTTAGCGATTCTTAATCAATATCATGACTTTTTTTTTGTAAATTTTGTAACTTTTCGCGAATTTCCATTTTTTTGCTTTATAAAAATATAATTACAGTAATAATACTATTTCAAAATAATCTGTGCAATTAGAAGAAACCCCATAAAACGTAAATATCGTATTCAGATAAAATACTATTATAAGAAAAAGTGATGTTAGAGCTCTAAATGAAAAGTCCCCAAATCTCTCCCCACGAAATTCTGTCCCCAAATGAGAAGCGAAATCCCCATTTTGGGGATTTCCCCTAATCTGGTGGCACTGTCTATTTATTATTACAAAAATACAGCAATACAAAAAACAATACCAAGTTACATTAAATATAATTTGATATGCCTTTAACAACACCAAGGTCTATTTATCAGGTACAAAGGCGCATTTATTAGGTGGCAGCAGTGATGCCAACTTTTTTGGCTCTAAAAGCACATTAAAATTAAAAAAAAAACACAAAAAGCGTAATTTTGAGATCTAAAAACCGTAAAAGGCACTAACGTGAAATGAGTGAATATCCAAACGAGTGAAGTTTAATAATGTTTAATATTTTCGAAGCTCTTCTCTGTTTAATGAAATATATCAGACGAAAAAGGTATTCTGTGTACTGAAAAAATAAATACACCAAATTTTTGTTAAAGTAATTTTAAAAAATACACACATTTCTTAAAAGCACTACTCAGTGCTTTTTCTTAGTTTGGCACTAACGCTCAAAATTTGGAGTTTTTAAGCTACGGACACATATATAAAATATTTTCCTGAAACACGTTTGCTCGTAATTGCCTTAAAATTTTTCTATTTTTGTTTAATGGTCACATTAGCAGAAAATATTTCAAAAAATTTGTTTTCTTAAACAGCTATGAAACAGTTTCAAACAAAATAGGAGCAAACATGTTTTCCTTGCGGTCACACTTGAACAAATATTTTCTATAGTAATTTGTTTGAACAAACAGTCAATATATATAATTTTGTTTTCTTAAAAAAAAAACATTAATAACTACAAATTTCTGTCAAAAAAAATAAGTTTGTGTTATCATAAAAAATCGATATGGAGAATTGTGAAACCCTATTTGTATTGAATTGTGGAGCAGCTGCTTTATTATTCAGGGCTATCATGAATAAAATTCCGCGTGAAATTTCTCCCTTTTCCAATTAGAATTTTTTGTTTTCCCTATTACTTTCTATTAATTGGAATTGTTCCCCGGGAAAAAATTCACGCGGAATTTTATTCATGATAGCCCTGATTATTTTATAAATTATTTTTGAATTTAAAACTTGTTTCAAAAATACTTTATTTATAATTTATGTTTTAGAAAAAATATTTGTTCTTTGCTTTTAACGCATTTCAAATATTTTACATTATTTCAGTTGTAGAAAAATTTACTCAAGTAAACCTAAATAAACTCATCACTTTTATATATAAAAACCTGCCTGATAATTCAAATAACTATAGGTTATGGGCCCAGCAGAGAAAACTGGTATTACACAATTTTGTGGGAGCAATTTTGGAAACTGGAAATTCCGTGTTGAGAAGCATTTGGATGCTTCAGGAGTTCTTGTAGCTGTAACGCCAACTCAAGATTCCAGTCAAAAAAAATTGGATACGAAAGCTCAAGATATAATAACCAGTCTTGTAAGTGATGACTGTTTGGAATACATACGAGATAAAGCAACATCCAAAGAGATGTGGGACAGCTTAAACACAACTTTTTCGTGTAAGTCTTCACAAAATCAAACAATTATACGTAAGGAGCTGGCTAATTTAAGATTCAAGGAAAACGAAAGCCTTAACCAGCATTTTCTTCAATTTGACTCACTGGTAAGACAATTAAAAAGCGCCGGATCCAAACCAGAAGCAGATTTGGTCTCGCAATTATTTTTGACGTTGCCTGAATCATTCGATCCTATTGTTACTGCTTTGGAGAATCTTAAAATAGAAGACTCAACATTAGCTGTTGTGAAACCAAGGTTATTGGCAGAAGAATCAAAGAGAAGAAACAGAAATGAGGATGAAGTGGCTCAAAAAGCAACAGCATTTAATTTAAAAAGAAAAATACAATTCGATTTAATGGAAGATGTCATAAGTGTGGAAAATTTGCCCACATGAAAAAGTATTGTAGAAGTAAAGAGGCGAAAATTGCGCAATGTAAAGAAAATGGAGTAAGTTTTATGGCAGATGCAAATGTTGAGGCATCGTCATACCTTTCTGAGAATGAAATATCATTTGCTTTAGATTCTGGTGCAACAGACATTTTGTTAATGATAAAAATGTTTTCAAGAATTTAAGAAAATTAGAAAAACCGCAACTTTAAGCATAGCAAACGACTCGGAGCAAATATCAGTTTTTATAATTGGAGAAATTGATTTGATGACTGAAACAGGTGTCAAAATTCATTTGAAGGATGTTCTGTATAGTTCCGAATTACGACAGAACTTGTTATCCGTTAGTAAAATTGTAGAAGCTGGATTAAAAGTAGATTTTCAAAGAAATTATGCCAATATGAAACAAAATAGGGAAACTGTAATGAAGGCCAACCGTTGTGGAAATTTGTTTATTGTAAAATTAAAATGCGAACACATTCTATTGGCTAGTTTAAGTAAAGCTGAAGAAAGCGAATTGTGGCATAAACGTATGGGACATATCAGTGACCAAGGCTACAATAAATTGATTAATAACGATATGGTTTGCGGTTTGCCAAATGTATGTAAAACAAATTTTTGTGAAATTTGTGTTCAAAGTAAGCATTGTCGAGAACCTTTCGGAGGAACTCGAAGAAAATCAAGCAGGCCTCTTGAACACATTCACTCCGATGTATGTGGTCCAATTACTCCTACCGCTTGGGATGGATCTCGATATTTTGTCACTTTTATTGACGATTATATACATTTTGTAATAGTATATCTCATTAAAAGAAAATCTGAAGTGTTCGAAAAATTTAAATACGTGGCTTTGGTGACGTCTAAATTTGGTAATAAAATTTCTTATTTGACTGTTGATCAAGGGCGCGAGTATAGGTCTAGTCTGATGAATTCGTTCTGTAAAGAAAAAGATATACAAATTTGTGAAACAATAGCATATTCCCCGCAACAAAACGGTGTTGCCGAACGAATTAATCGAACTATTGTCGAACGTGTTAGAGCACTGCTGCTTGAAGCTGGAAATCCGAAATTCCTATGGGGTGAGGCAGTTTACACAAGTATTTATATTTTAAATAGAAGTTTGACTAGAGCATTAGAGATGAAGAAAACCCCTGCAGAGATGTGGTATGGGCAGAAGCCAGACTTATCAAAGTTAAGAATGTTTGTCATATTTGAAGCTGTTCTCACTGAAGAAACTATTCCTACAAATTTTGCAGACATTGACAAATTTAGTAATAAATCAAAATGGGTAACTGCTGTTAAAGAAGAACTTGAATCGATGAATAAAAATAGTGTCTGGAAAATAATAAAACGACATTCCAATGTAAAAGCTCTAAAATCTAAATGGGTGTTTACAGTGAAGAAAGATGTTAAAGGAAATCTAAAGAGATATAAAGCCAGACTAGTTGCAAAAGGATATTTACAGAAACTTGGTGCCGACTATTTTTTTTTTTTTTTTTATAATGCATGTATTTAATTATTGTATCTTCATATGTGAACTAACAATAAGTATTCAAATCTTAAATCTATAAAAAAAAATAAAAAATTATTAGGCCCGACCAGTGTCGGACATAAACTTAGTGGTAGTTATAAATAATACATTAGTAGTGATAATCAAAAAAAAAAAAAGGGTGGGGGAAAGTATTTTCAAGTAGTCCCATCTGGAGTGTTAGGTATAAGAGCCCGTGTGTCCCTCTTTTTTAAGCGGATGTGTCCAGTAAAGTTCAAAATATTACGAGCAAGCGGATTAGGATGTGATTCGAGTTTTGTTAAATATTTGCCTGCGTATTTTGCAATTTCTTCAGTCACTAGTGGCATATTTAAATCACGATGTATAATAGAATTTTGCATGTACCATGGAGCCGATGTTATTAACCGTAAAATTTTGTTTTGCCTTCGTTGGATTCTCTCGACATTGGAAGCTGAAGCAGTGCCCCATAACTGAATTCCGTAGCACCATATTGGCTTCAAAAGCGACTTGTACAGTAAAAGTTTGCAGTCTAAGCTGAGTGTTGAGTTTCTGCCAATCAACCAATAGATTTGAGTTAACTTAAGTTTCATCTGAGTTAACTTAGAGTCAATATGATGTTTCCATGTAAGTCTTCGATCAAGGTGTATACCAAGGTATTTCACTTGGGAATGCTGAGGAATATTATGATTGTTGATTCGAATGGGGGAGCAAGTATCTCTTCTTAGGGTGAACGTTATATGGACACACTTTTGTTCATTGACTTTAATTCTCCATAAGTTCAACCATATTTCCAGCTGAGTGATATGTTCCTGGAGATTGCGGGATGCCTCATAAGGGTTTTCGTGCACACTCATTCATACAGGCTGTATCATCGGCAAAAGTAGAAATATGGATATTATTGCTCACAGGCATATCACAAGTATATATTAAATACAAGACAGGACCCAGAATACTACCCTGGGGCACACCAGAAGATATAGATTCGGGCACACTCGTGAACTCTCCTTCCACAACAGTGAACTTCCTATCAATAATATAACTTTCCAAAAGCTTTTGAATGTTTATTGGCAGATATGTCTTCAATTTTAAAACTAGGCCTTCGTGCCATACTTTATCAAATGCCTGAGAAATATCAATAAAGAGAGCAGAACAATACTTCTTTTCTTCAAATGTTCTTCTTACAACTTGGACCAGTCTATGCGTTTGTTCAATCGTGCTGTGCTGACTTCTAAAGCCAAATTGATGGTCCGGGATGCACCCATTATCAGTTAAAATTTTGGACAATTTAGTCATGAGCAGCTTTTCGAAAAGCTTTGAGATTGTAGATAGTAAGCTTATAGGCCTATATGACTCAGTCTTGGTAAGATCTTTGCCCGCCTTTGGAATCATTTTGATCTTGGCCAGTTTCCAGTTATGTGGAAAATACTGCATTCTTAAAATAGCATTAAAAGTAAATAGCAGGATTCTTATTGCAATATGAGGCAAGTTCATGAGCATTTTGTTACTAATGCCATCAATACCTGGAGCTTTCTTCGGGTTGAGTTCAGCAATTACTTTTTGTACTTCACGCATCTTAAACCTTAAGGGACGAGGGGGTAGAGAAACTACACTCGGTAAATCAGCAGCACCCGTACATGAATTGGGAGTGAATACAGATTTTAAATGCTCAGAAAATAAGTTACCTTTCTCACTATCACTTCTTGCCCAGCCTCCGGTCGCAGTACGCAATGGTGATTTAAGATCAACGGGTCGTTTAAGATTTCTAGTAGCGCGCCATAAAGAGTAATTAGATGCGGACGTTACATCAAGACCTTCTAAATACTTTTCCAGTAGTGCAGTTTTTTCCGATGATAGCAGCTCTTTGAGTCGTTTAGTACATTCTTTAAGTCTGATTTTATTTAGGGGTGATCTGTGTTGTTGCCATTCTCTTCTAGCTCTCCTTTTTTCACATACAAGACGTTCAATTTCCGTAGAATAAATTCTGTTAAAGCCGGTCTGCGGATAGGAGGTAGTGGCGTGTTCAGCAGCCTGTTTAATATTTTCGTTGAGATTGGCAATATTAAATTCAATATCATCGCATGATCTAAGCTGAATGCTTTCTACGCAGTGACTACTAAGATATTTTTTGAATACCAGCCAGTTGATTCCATTAATCATCTTCACATATGAGTTAGTTAAATCACTCCTTAGTGGGTTGAAAATTGTAACTATTGTTGGAGAGTGATCGGAGGACAGATCTAGAGAGGCCTCTACATGAATTAAGTCCCTATGAATATTTTTCGTGACGGCAAAATCTATAACATCTGGAATTTTTCTTACGTCAGTAGGCCAGTAAGTAGGCTCCCCACTCGAAATGACATCTAAGCCCATTTTTGAAATTGTATTGAACAAGGCTCGACCTCTAGGTGTAACAAGACGCGATCCCCAGTAGGTATGTTTTGCATTGTAGTCACCAGCTGCCACGAAACAAGATCCAAGCGATTTGTAGAACTTCTCATACTGATCTTCGCTAACTGAAAATCTGGGAGGTGAGTAAATTGATGATATCACGAAATTCGCACAAAAATTTTCTACGAAAATATTCGTTGCTTGCAAATATTCTTCACTAACGTTGTCAAGGACATAGTGCTTGAGTCTTGACTTAATCAGAATTGCTGATCCACCACATGCTCTCTCTCGGGTCCTTTGTATCATATAAAGTGTAACCATTTGTTTTAAATAACCTTCTTGAGGTCAAATGAGTCTCAGAAACCAACATTATATCAATATTTTTTTCCATGAGGAAGTGCTCAAGTTCATTTTTATGTTGGCGAATGCCGTTTGCGTTCCAGAAACATATTTTTAACGTGTTCATGGTTTATTAACTAATGCTTGAAGCAGTGTATTCTGCATTCGCAGCATTTCTTGCATCATACTTGTCATATTTGTAGTAAAGTTGTTTATAGTTAGCACCCAGATTCTCAATAGTAGCTTCAAGGCGACTAAAGTTAAAGCTTGAGTTTGAATTCGTTGAATTATTTGGCGGTGGAACATTTTGCGTGGGAATTGAACTAGTCTTAGCAGCATCAGCATACGATACACGTGAAGTAACTGGTTGGCTGATTTGAGCAAAAGTGTCGGAGTTCGCGTTTACTTGTAGAGCTGGAGTTAGCTTGGGTTTTTGACCCATAGCCTGTTTAACGAAAGAAAATACAGGGCACCCTCTATAGTTAGCTGTGTGATTACCTCCACAATTACTACATTTTTTTCTGCTTGATCTTTTGGCTTAGTGCAGCTAGCAGTACCATGCAATTCACCGCAGATAACACACACTGTAGGTAACTTGCAGTAAGTTTTCGTATGGCCATATTCTTGGCAATTATGGCACTGTACGGGACCTGAACGCTTACGTGGCTCTTCAACTGTGATTTTTCGATGTAAGAGATACTTTACGTTATAAACTGGATGGGCTTCATTTTTTTTTCAATTGTATGTCATTCGGCTCCAGTTCAACCCGAAATAGGGGTTGGGGGACCTTTTCTCTATTAAATATGTTGGTAACATTTTTTACCTTGAATCCTTGGTCGACAAGTGCACATTTTACTTCTTCGGGTTCAACATATGAATCTATGCCCTTTAATACTATCTGTAGGCCTTTAGCACTCTTAAGTTGGTATGTGTAAAAATTTGTTTTATTTTTTTCGAATTCACTAACAATTTTTCGGAAATCTTTTTCATTATATATTTGGATTTTAGTTTCATCAATATTACCTCGTTTAATTGGAATGATGTGAAAAGTATTTTCACCAATGGTCGACAGTAGTTTTTTTATAAGCGCGTTAGAATTTTTTTCTCTCAGATAAATAGGTGGTGGCTTAAAAGACTTTTGCGATGATGTAGAGGGCTTGTCGTCGGTGTCTTGCAATAATGAAAAACGATTTTGACGATTGGTAGATGATGCGCTGTTATCCCTAGACATCTTTGGGGCAGATGAAATTTTTGAAGAATTTGGGCTTCGCCCACGCTTTACCACTGTTATATATCTGTCCATTCCCACTTGTACCTTGGGTTTTGAGCTACTGTTATCTGTAGTGATAACTTGGTTTAGTGATGAAGGCGAGCCCGATGCGGATGATATCGCAGACTTAAATGAAGAAGTACTAGGCAATGGTAATGTTAACGATGCACTAGTTGGCACTGGACAAAGCGAAGTTGATCGCTGACGAAAAATTGGCTTTGCCGTTAAAAAAAGATTTTCATCAGATTTATTATTTATATTTTTTTCATTAAGAGTTTCAGAACTCACAGTAAAATAAGCATTTCTGCCGTTAGAACTCACTTCAAAATTTTTTTCCTTTGAGGTACTCATACAGAGTATTATTCCTCAAGGGAACTTTGTTTGTGTTTACGGTTTTTTTTTGTTTTTGCTATTTCTTGCTATGTAAAAAATATTAGTAAAGCCAATAAGCTTATTTATCAAGGTGAATATGTATTACGAATATTTTTTGTATAATTTTTGATTTTGTTGTTTTTTATATTTGTTTCGTATGTATGTATGTAAAAAAAATCCACTTTAATGTCTCTTCACTATGAAGGTTCAACGAGAACTCAAAGGTGCCGACTATGAGGAGATTTATGCTCCAGTGGCAAAGTTACCTACAATAATAATTATTTTAGCAGTTGGAGTTTTTAAAAAATGTTATTTCTGCCAATTAGATATTAAAACTGCTTTTTTACATGGAGAATTAAAAGAAGATGTATACATGGATACAAAAATCTTTATACGGATTGAAGTAAGCTCCAAGATGTTGGAACGAAAAACTAAATTCCAGATTAATAGAACTAGGTTTCACCAGAAGTCAACATGATTATTGCATATATACTATATTTAAACATAATTATACAATCAGGTATGTGATGGAAAACGATCGTTTTCAAAACGATTTCAAAACAATCGTTTTGAAAAGGTGTGATGAATTCCGATAGATTTTGAGTATCATTTTTGAGTTTATCTTAAACTACTGACTTCTAAAAAGCTCAGTAGATGACAATACATAAATCACATATTGGAGCTGTGAAAAGAAATTTATCAAAAATGTCTGGAAAGACTATTAAAAACAAGTTTTAAAATTATTGACAAAACGACTATAAGAAACATATCACACCTTTTATCGTTTTCAAATTGTTTTTGTGTCGAAATCGTTTTTCATCACATACCTGAATATTTCTGCTGTTGTATGTAGACGACATGAAATGTAAACTATCGAACTATTTCGAAATATCTGACTGTGGTAAACTTAATAATTTCCTTGAGATCAAATTTGAATATAACCAAAAAATGGTGTGCTGAAAATGTCACAATAGTGTTTAATAAGCAAAATATTGAACAAATTTGGAATGTCAGAATGTAATGATATTAGAACCACCATGGAGAAAGGTCTACAATTAACAACAGGTACAGAAAATGAATACAACCAACCCTACCGAGAGTTACTAGGCAGTCTTATGTACATTATGCTTAGTATTCGTCCCGATATCTGTTATTCCATCGATTATGGGAAGATTTCAACAAAATCAAGCTGAAATACATTGGTCAACGCTTAAAACAATTCTTCGGTATGTTAAAGGCACAAACACTATGAAATTGGTTTATGATAAAAAATTTAATGTTGAAGCTTTGATTGGATATGCTGACGCAGATTGGGCATCAAGTATAATTGATAGAAAATCAACAAGCGGTTATATATTTTATGTTTTTGGAAACCCTGTATCATTGTCAAGTAAGAAGCAAGCGACGGTAGCTATATCATCCAGTGAAGCAGAATATATGGCTTTGAGCAATGCTACGTCTGAAGGATTGTGGATACGTGGAATACTACAAGATCTAAAAATTGTTGATGACAAATATCCTGTCACAATCTTTGAAGATAACGCCGGATGTATTTCAATGGCTCAAAATGTAGAGTGTAAGCGTTCAAAGCATATTGATATCCGTCATCACTTCATCCGAGATCACATCATGAAAGGAAATTTGGTAGTGAAGCCAGTTTCGACGCTATGTTATATGAACTCTAACACACTTGAAATACGTAGGTTTGTGTCTTAAGGCTCAGTTAGCCGACTGTAATGTAAAGTAACTGCAACAGTACGAAACAGCTGATCGATTTTGTTATGTGAAAAGTAATGCAAATGGCTATAGAGATGTAATGTAACGTAACCTACTTTTCATATAAAAATCTCCATCAGCCGTTTCCTACGTTGCAGTTACTTTACATTACAGTCGGCTGACCCTTAAAACGAGCTGCTGAATTAAGGCTCCATTACCCGACTGTAGAAATCGCAGATGTAAGGTAAATGTAATGTAAATGTAAACGTTTGAGCGCTTATAGAATGCTTAAATTGTGTCATGTGTTTTCGACACAAACAAAAAACTTCTTTGTGCACACACACATACACGCTAATTGCATTGTGCCCAGCAACACGCATTTTTGATTTTAAATTGCGAGTTATTTGAAGTCAAACGCGAAAGTTCATATACTTATGTATAATATTTAAATTCATGAAATTCATTTTGATTGAAATTTACATAAATATGTATACGGATATACATACGAGTATGTATGTATGCATTAGAACTTATAAGTAAATAATATATAAAATAGTAATCTTTTAATTAATCCAAGATTTGTTTTAATAATTTCGCTGAAACTATTTTAATTTACTTTCTTTTGATGGCAAGTTTTAGCCTGTTGGAAAAAACTAATTAAGTTTTTGAAATAACACACCTTTTAGAACGAAAATGCGCCTAGAGGTTTTGAAAATTATTATTTTATTTAAATGAACTCAATTATAATAATTGTAATAGCAGCTGTAACGCTCAACCGTAATATTTGTCATTGTACATTACCAGAACAGATTTTGAGCAACTTCATCGGAAAGACGAAGTATTTAGCTCTTTAATTTCCAAGAATGTGTATGCAATAAAATAAAATCAATCAATAAAATCTTTTCTTTCTCGTTTTAACCTTTTCTTATTAATGTTCGTACCTACTCATAATAATTTAGTTTTATTTACAAACAATATACATATGTATATTTTTTAACAAAAATACATACACATGTACATATACAGGACTTTTTGTTTGCTGGGTGTTTATCAGTATAAACAAATCATATAAAATGGAAAACAGCTGTTCGAAACATTATTTTTGATTGCATGGAAAAAGTACCAAAATTATTTAAATGGTATCAAATCATTATTTTATATTTACAAACATTGTAACGACTTTGACATTTAGTTTAATTACAATTTAAGGCTCAGTTAGCCGACTGTAATGTAATGTAACTGTAACGTAGAAAACAGCTGATTAATATTTTTATATGAAAAGTAGGTTACGTTACATTACATCTCTATAACCATTTTCATTACTTTTCACATAACAAAATCGATCAGCTGTTTCTTACTGTTGCAGTTACTTTACATTACAGTCGGCTAACTGAGCCTTTAAGCTTCATACTCTTCATTTTTATTCTCATTATAATTATTTTGATTATACGTACCTATTTTTATTTTTATTATTTTTAAATAAAAATAGTTTTTTGTACGCTTGAATGTATGTTTGTACGCACATATGTATGTATATTTTACAAATTCATACATATGTACATATACATATGTGTATGTATGTATATTAACAAAAAATAAACACATACGCAAACTCTGGTTAGATTTTATAAAAAAAACTTTTTTAGAAAACTAAATTTATTAAATATGCCATGCACGTATACAAATTAACCACTTAAAAGCTTAAATTATTAAAAGAAACAAAAGTACCAAATCAGGGCTATTGTGCCACACTCTCATTCAATATCAGCGTTGTCAACTCGGTGCTTTTCGCACCGTTTTTAGTGCTTTTTGAAATGTTCGACGCGACAAATTTTGAAGTTAGTGCTCAGTGCTTTTTTAAATTAATTTTCGGTGCTTTTTTTTCGAGGCGGTGGCACTAAGCCAAAAACTCAAAGGAAAATTTCCTTACCTATTTTTTTTTTTCGAGGAAGTCTTTCATTCGAAAACATAAGCTCTGAAGTTAAATGGAGCATCTCAAAAAAATCTACTAAAATTTTAAAAGGCTTGGTTTAATAAATACGTGTCATATTACCATCAAACCTTAACATTTTAAGCATAATTAATGTAAACAGTGTTTTGCCATACAACAAAGAAGACATAATTCAAGTATTTACTCAAATATAGTCTAATAGCGAAATTTTGTCTAGTATAGACAATGGGTGGAGAAAGATTGATTCACTTAATGTAATTTAAAAAATATTGAGTCCACTATTGAGAGATTCAATTGATATGAATTTTTTTGAATCATTATCAAAACTTGCATTCCTATCAAACTTTTGTTACTTCCATATTGAAACGCAGAAGTCACCATTTTTATTTCGATAAAAATTTATTATCTTTGTCACATATCAGCCGAGAGAATATTTCCACATAATTTAATAAAAACCAAATTTTTTAAGCCTTGATTTTAAAATATTTTCAACTGCTAAGCCCATCGAGCTCAAAATGTACGAGTAATCGGCTCTTAACCTCAGAAAGACTTGTGGATTACTGCCAATTTGACTAAACTCGAGAGATTCGTTTGTTCATTGATGGGAAAAATTAAAAAATTTTTATAATTTGAAAATGCTTTGTCTTGTAAAAATAAAATGTTTTTCGGATGCCTCAAACTTGTACAATTTATGTACATGTTGTCGGTTGGTTATTGGTTTGCGGCACAGTATATTCAAAATACATTATGTCTACAGCAAATCAATAACCAAACGATGTGTAAAGTTTTTTTAAATATAATAAAATTTTAAATTTAGTGCTTTTTTACTTAAATTACGCGCTTTTTTCTTGGTTTCGGTGCTTTTTGAAATTTAAAAGTTGACAACGCTGTTCAATATACATACATCCCATCACTGTCTAGAAATGTCACGTAACGTCATGAAATTCTATTTTCTGCAAGTTCAGACGTTACATTTACGTGCCATTTCAGTGAGGTAGTTTAGACGAGAACAATTTTTAAGCCGCACAATTTTTGTTCTTTTCCAAATTACACGAGACTAATTCATCTGGCACAAAATGTATACGTATACACAGCTTTGTGTGTGTTAGTGTTTTTAGTGTTCATTTTACACTTCCTGCTTTTATGCTGCTAATGCGGGGTTGTAGCTGGTTGAAAAGTTATGCCAACCGCAAAACCGCTCTCTTTGCCCCTCTCACCAACAAACTGTCATGTTATGCCAGCACAATTACGCCCGTGTAAATCAGCGCAGTCAGGTAAGCGTTTGCATAGCTTTTCATGCAACAGATTCGATCAGCTGACACATTTACAGTTCTACATTTACAGTTGGGTAATTCTGCCTTTAGTTTGATGAAAGTCTACATGTTATTTAAATGGGTTTGATTATAGGTTTATGTCTAAAACGAGCTACTGAAAGAGTTCGATACAAATCAAGAAACCACTCAGTACTTAACTGAAAGCGCTCAGTGGATTGACCTGCTCACAGCGCTCAGTGAGGTGAATCGTTCAATTGAACTAGTTCATTCATGAGCTGCAAACTCTAGCTGGCACATGCCAGTTTGTTGGTGAGAGATGCAGACTTTTTGTGGTTGTCATAATTTTTCATCCAGGCACAATCCCGCATCAGCAGCATGAAACCAAACACACACAACTTAAAAAACTGCAAATTTTAAAAAGAATACAAAAAACACTCATACAAAAACTGTTTGCACCTATACATTTTTTATGCCAGATGAATTAGGCTGAGTTTACATCTGCCATTTCTTGTGTCATTTGCCCAAAAAAGCGTAACCAACTAATTACTAATGAAAAACTGTTTGATTCAGACATATATTTATTGATTTAAACAGTTTCCAATCATGTTGGATTCTATAAAATTGTCTATTAGTTATGTATGAAACTGTTTAACTTAATAAATATGTATCTGAATCAAACTGGTTTTCATTAGTAATGTGGTTACGCTTTTTTACGCTTGTGTGGCACATGGCACACAGATGGAAACCCGGCCTTAGTGTAGTGTTCTAAAAATAACAAAAATTGTGCGGCATAAAAATTAGTCTCGTGTGAAATGCGTCACAAGAGATCTTCAGAACACCATCAAATCACAATTGTGATTTTAAAAAGTATTTTGAAATCTTGTGACTTCCAGAACATACCTGTATGATTTTTTCTTAACTAGTCTTTTCACCGCATTATTTTTTACCTTCTTGCATGCTTTTTAAGTCGATAATTTGAGATTAGCTTAAAGATCCATCACACCTTTTCAAAATTATCATTTTGCATCACATATTCATTTTTATTTAATGAGTCAAAAGTTTAATAACGTCTTTGTGATAAAGCTCGCCAAGATATTAAGCTTTCTAAGCGCGTGGTTAGAAAATGTGCGATTTGCACGCCCAAGTAGTACCATAAAGTATTTTTAATTGGCCTTTGGTATTTCAATTTAGACAGTATAATTTTTTCATTTGAAGACCGTAATCGATTTTTTTCAGACCATTTTTGTTTTTCGCAAATGGCAAGTCAAGCTTTTGCCAGAAAAATCCTGTGCGAGGTATGTATGTATATATTCTTATGGAAAAAAAACAATGCATTTGTTTACCCTCAAATCATTTTAATCCAAAAATATGTAATTTACATGTCCTCTCAAAGGTAAAATATAATTTTTACGCATCATCACCCTTGGTGGCACGTGTGTATATAACTTGTGAGGCATGTTGCACGACCTGTTTAATCAAACCTGAAAAAGAAACAAAGCTTAGATTTAGTATTCTTTTTGTAACACTTCTTTATGTACCTTTTTCGCGCAATTCAATTAAAGCACGCTTGGCCAACGACCCACGAATCTTTAAACGCTCAGACACCACAGAGGGAGTTATTAGTTTATACTGTGGAACTTCTTTGTACAATTTCTCGTATGTAGCTTTGTCGAAAAGCACTTGATTGTTTAGTTTATCCCTAACTTTTCCTTTGGACCACTTCTTCTTCTTGGCTTTGCCGCCACCGCTTCCCTCCTTCTTTTTTTGTGTTTTTTGAGGCTGTTTGGCCGAGGATTTAGAGTCCTTCTTAGGTGGCTGGAATATATATTTGTGCACAATTTTTAAAGGTTATGTTTTGTACAAGTATTTGATTTATAAAATAATTTATTTTCACATTACTTTCTCATTGTTTTATTATCACTATAACTTTTTATTCAAACACATTTACTTCAATCTACAACCAATTCAACAAAAAAAAAACATTGTGAATAATTCACGCAACTTACCATCTTGAATACCTCAATGGAAAAAGATCGAAGGCGGAAACTGTCAGTGCTACCAAACTAAACATGCTATTTTTTATTAGGAAGTGTCTGTAAAGAACGGATACAACAATTTTCATAAGTGAGGTCCCTTTCAGATTAGGCAACTTTAATTGGGCAAGTATAATTTTCATTTTTATTTATTTTCTTTTGAACTTGCATTTATGTTCACATTCAGCAACTGTGTTGAGCAAGTTTAATTTCCTTATGCTCGAATTTTCTTAATTTGTTGAAGTTTTGTTTCATTTCTGTATTCATTGTAAATGTGAAAGTGATTTGAAATTTGGAGTATACAATGGAAGTTGAAGAAAAAAATAATTTTGTTAAAGATATACTTGAATGCATCGGAGGAAAAGTTACAACAGAAACAGAATTGCCAAGTACAAGCAAGTCTGTACTCAAATCTCGGCAATTCTTTCCCTTCAAACCGACCTTTCCTCTCACACCCACAAACACAAGACTTGCGCAAGTAAAGTTGCCTAATCTGAAAGGGGCCTGACATGATACAATTATAACAGGTACATGCACAAGCCCAGCCTGTTAATGTATACAATGCAAATAGTTGTCAAACTTTGTTTACAAGCTGCGAAAATGTAAGTGTATGTGTGTGAATAAAATGATTACAGTGTTGCTAATGAATTTACACATCGCTGTGTCTCCAATTACACATCGAAGAAAATTACACTACACATCTTTTGTGTAGGTTAAAATTAAAACAAAAATAAATAAAAATAGAACCCAAAATAGAATTACACACAGATTATACAAGAATTTAATTACATGGCCTACACATGTGAGTAGATATTACACACTGTCTAACTACACACAGATTGGCAACACTGAATAACTATAATCATGCAGGAATGCCGCGTCTGCAATTGTACTTTAGTTACCCTGTAATTGTTATTTTTAAAAACAAAAGGCATGTGTTTCTGACAATTATTCGTTTGTTTATACCAACAAAATTAATGTATTTTTTGGTGTTGTAATATTGTTGTAGTCGTGCATGTACCTAGTATAATTGTACCATGATAAGTGACATCACGCACACCATTAGCTCAATCCGATAACATCCAAATCATGGTACAATTGTACTAGGTACATGCACAACTACAACAAAATTACAACACCAAAAAACACATTCATTTAGTTGGTATAAACAAACGAATAATTGTCAGACACACATGCCTTTTGTTTTTAAAAATAACAATTACAAGGTAACTAAAGTACAATTGCAGACGCGGCATTCATGAATGATTATAGTCATTCAGTGTTGCCAATAGGTATGTAATTATATAGAGTGTGGAATAACTCTCATATGTAGGACATGTAATTACATTCATATATAATATGTGTGTAATTCTACTTTATGTTTTATTTTTATTTATTTTTGTGTTCATTTCAACTTACAAAAAACATTTGTAGTGTAATTTTCTTCAATATGTAATTGGAAGCACAGGCATGAGTAATTTCATTGGCAACACTAATCATTTTATGGACACACATACACTAACATTTTTGTAGCTTGTAAACAAAGTTTGACAACTGTAGGTATTGTATACATTAACAGGCTGGGCTTGTGCATGTACCTGTTATAATTGTATCATGGTTGTGATGATAGTCATTCAGTGTTGCCAATAGGTGTGTAATAACACAGAGTGTGCAATTACTCTCATTTGTCGGCCATGTAATTACATTCATGTATAATCTGTGTGTAATTCTACTTTGGCTTGTATTTTTATATATTTTTGTTTTAAGTTTAACCTACACAAAAGTTGTGTAGTGTAATTTTCTTTAACATATAACTGGAAACACAGCAATGTGTAATTTCATTGGCAATACTGTAATCATTTTATGCACACACATACACTAACATTTTTGCAGCTTGTAAACAAAGTTTGACAACTGTAGGTATTGTATACATTAACAGGCTGGGCTTGTGCATGTACCTGTTGTAATTGTATCATGATCCAAATATTGTTACGACTTTTTCATTACATTGTTATATTTACCGCTCTGCATTAGAAAGAGACTGTCTCACGCCTTACTAATGCCTCTTGTCCTATATGGGCTCGAGGCTGTATCAGGTACTAATGCATCAAACGTGCTTAACTTAAGCGGATTGTCAACATGATAGTCCGTTTTGTATACAAAATTGGTTTTCGTGACCATATTTCAGAATTTGTATGTCATTTTCTTGGCTGTTCGTTTAAAGACTTTCTTGTTTTTAGGAGTCTAATTTTTTTCTATGGTGTCATTAGAAGTGGCAATCCAATCACTCTTCGAAATAGATTTGTTTTCTCTCGTTCAGTAAGGAATCCACAGGATTTAAACGGCGACTGTTAAGCAAAAACATCATCACTGAGACGAAGCCGCCGATTAAATGTTTTAATATAAACTTATTAAACACTGAAATAAAATTAAAGAAACGTTAATTACGCATGTTTGAGTATAACAAAAATCATTTAATTTCATTCTTTACATTAAATACACTTCAACTACTTGTTTTTCTTGTGTAAGTGTGTAAGCGGATCGGTAGTTAAAAATATTACGGCGGCGGCTTCTTGGTCGGCGTTAAACGATCGACTATTTCTCTGTCAGCAAGAAAAATAAACAAAACAACAAAATTCTCAATTCACAGCTGTGACATATCAGCCAGGTATACGTATGGAGCACAAAAAGCTACTTTTTGAAAATAAATTAAAAAAAGTGGTGTATGTGGCACAAAACGTATTCTTACTTTTACAATAAAGTAATATTAACTTCTAACTTCATTGATGTAAGCTCACAAAAATTTAAATTTTCTTCAAAACATGTGTCGGAAGAGGTGGTGCAAAGACAAGAGAAATCCATCGGGTATATTTTGAGAAAACTTCATGTAAACCTTCTTAGTCGTGTTTCTCCACTCCAACTTTGTCGCATTTGGGATAAACCTATTTTGAGGCGACGACATAGAGCAAAAAATTATCAGCTGAAGTAGTGCGGCCACCTGGTTACTTACCAGGTTGACTTTGATTACGATCGATCAGCTGTTTATGTTTATTTTTTGTAAAAAAAAATGATATAAGAGTTTGTTATGTTTATTTACATATTAGCTGAAAATATTAAAAGTAATAAGTATAATGTTTACAACGCAACATTATAATCTAATAATACGAAAAATTATGGCAACTATAGCAGTTGGAAAAAGCAAAATATCTACTGGACCTGTAATCTTTAGCTCAAATTATTATGAAGCTTTGGGCATATCAAGGAATTCGACTCAGGGAGAAATAAAAGCAGCATATTATAGATTATCTATGTTGTATCATCCAGACAAGAATCATGGAAGCGAGACAGCAGCTATTAAATTTCGTGAAATAACGCAAGCGTATGAGGTTCTGGGTAACTTTAGATTGCGGAGGTTGTACGATAAAGGTTCGTTATTTTAGACATTGTTCGTTTTCAAAGGTTGAAAGGAAAACCTATTTGATTGAATTGTTTGTACAATATTTTCAGGAATCATTCATACCGCAGGCGCTCAATACGCGCATAAATCTGAAAAAATTGTTAGGGATAAAGAACAAGAAGTTGAAGATGATCCATCTACCAAATTTTATAAGTCTCGCTTTACGAAGTCAAAAGTTTCTGATAGTGAAGGGCGCACGCCGATTTACGATTTCGACGAGTGGTCGAAAGCACACTACGGAAAATCCTTTGAACGACGTCAAACGGCTAAAGCAAAATATGAACGTACTCAGGCGCGGGAAAAAGATCATGCTCTTATAGCTCAGAATGAAATTTTACTATTTAGTATTGCTTTTGTTTGCATTGCTGTGTACTTGAAGTTCATGGCGGAGTCATCGTACGATAGTCCTAAAGAAAGATCAATAAAAGCAGCCGTAGAAAAAGAAACTGAAAAAGATATATAAACACACTGAAATAACATGTAAACAATTCATTGATGTTAAACGAGAAAGAGAACAAAAGAAAGTTTTATTGTGTATTTTACTATTGTATATGAACACAAACTTAATTATTACTAAACTACCTATTGGTAATTTTTTAAAAGCGGCCACTACGTTTGCGGCCAGTATACTTGGTATCTGGTCTGGTGTCTAAGCCTTGGCGTCTTCTTCGTTCCTTCTTGGCTAAAATCCAATCGCGAGATTTCTTTAATGATTTATTACGAGCATCTTTACACATTTCTCTCTTTTTAATGTAACTTATTCGCCTTTCATCTTCCTCATTACCTTAAAGTTGAACATGTACATAGGAATGTATACAAGCAGATTGAGAATTATTTGGATATTTAAGTTTATAGATATTTCGCTTTATTTGAGCATAATCCCAGGAACCATTTTTCACGATTACCAATTTTACTTAATAGTTCATAACTGTATTCCACATGAATTCAAAACCTTCGGAATTTTATTTACATATACACACATGCATGCATATTTTATTTATAGTAATACTTCTAATCCGACTTTTTAATTTTACGTGAAATACAAAACATTTTTTAGTAAGCTAGCAACATACTTGAAAAATAGTTCTTGTTCTTAAAAAGTGATTAAATATTTAAAGGCTATGAAGCCTGCAGGTTATGTTCATTTTCTTTTAAACTTTGATACTCACCTAAAGCCTTTGGCATGGGTGCTGCACCACCTGTCATCAGTACCAAGAAATACTTTTTTGCTTTTGTTGAGTTAGGAAAATCTATGACAATGCCGCCATAAAAGCCAGCTTTCATTGCCTGCGAAGTTACCATTTCAATTTGATTAGCATTTTCAGGATAAAATTGGAAAACACCGCGTGCTGTTCTCGTAAGGCTAGCAAATAGCGTAGAGAAAAACTTATATAAGCGCTTGTGAGGATTATGTGATGTTTTGTCTGCATTGCAAAGCCATTGTAAAGCAGAAATGGAAATAGCCCCATCGAACGTACCCGGTTTAAAGGGCATGCCTTGCCCCATATCTCCAAGTAATAAGTCGCCCTGTATCTCCCTTTCTACTGCAATATCTAACATAGATTTTGATATATCTATACCTATCCATAAATGATCGTTATCTTCTAAGACGCTTCCAGAAAGGCCAGAGCCACAACCAACATCAAGTAATAGGCATGGCTCATCTTCGTTTAGATTCAGCAATTCTAGTGCTCGCTCTGCCATTTCCACCTGGATTTCGATAATTCGTGTGCTGAGTACAAGTATAAATCATGTTCTTTCAATATTATATATATATATTTGTGTGTATGTATATTTTAATTTTTGCATACTTATTGGAGTACTTTTTGGCTTCATCATCGTTATAAAACTGTAATGATAATACTTAAAAATTAATACAATTCTTAATATTTTTCAAACACTTACAATTTCTGGTGGGGCTGAATGTTCCGGTCGTCTAGCCATAATTTGTTAAATTAAATAAATATATGCTACAAATTTCCTGCGGCACGTGTTTTTTATACAAATAATTCTTTCAACAATAACATCTGCTTAATACCCGTTTACACTATAACGAAAAACAACTTCAGCAACACAACGATAAACATACTTGATTCAAGAATCTAGCAGAAAACGCCTTGAACCTTAAAGGCTCAGTTAGCCGACTGTAATGTAAAGTAACTGCAACAGTAAAAAACAGCTGATCGATTTTTTTATGTTAAAAGTAATGAAAATGGTTATAGAGATGTAATGTAACGAACCCTACTTTTCATATAACAATATCGATCAGCTGTTTCCTACTGTTGCAGTTACATTACATTAAAGGCTCAGTTAGCCGACTGTAATGTAATGTAACTGTAACGTAAAAAACAGCTGATTGATATTTTTATATGAAAAGTAGGTTACGTTACATTACATTTCTATAACCATTTTCATTACCTTTCACATAACAAAATCGAGCAACTGTTTCTTACTGTTGCAGTTACATTATAATACAGTCGGCTAACTGAGTCTAAACAATTTTCATTACTTTTCACATAACAATATCGATCCGCTGTTTCCTACTGTTGCAGTTACGTTACATTACATTCGGCTAACTGAGCCTTTATTCCTGTATAGTAAAAATCAAAAACAATTTAGAAAATTGACACAACTTTGCTTTTGATGTTTTTGTGTAATACGCTTATAGTAATTTACAGGGTTGCCACAACTATAAGTGGAGATTTTCCCTTCGCTCAACTCAGACAAAACATAATGTTCATATTTACAATTGTCTGCTTATGAAATGTTGACTATCATGTCTTATGGTAGGTACAGACTGCAATTTGCTTACGCAACACGTTTCAAAACACGTTTGGCACAGACACTGCAACCGTTAATGCAACCCATAAACATCAAAACATTTTAATAGTTTCGAAACTTCGAATGCAACCATAAACAAGACTACAGACTATGCGATCGACAATGCAACCTGCCTGGTTGCATAAACACGTTGCTAAGCCTTGGTTGGACAAATCATCGATTGGTTTGCCGCACAGTATATTCAAAATACATTGTCTGCAGCAAACCAATAACCATCCGACGAAATTTCTAAAAGTCCTTTGCGAAAAGTCACACACGTTTACATCGATTTTTTCATCATGCCTTTCTTTGAAGCTTATGGCACTTTTGTTGCTTGTAAAACGAGCAAAAATAGTTTAAAACATTTTTATTTACCTATGTTTACACCCTGTATCTTCCTTTTTTTATTTTATTATGTCTGTGTATCACAGCAGAGAGATTATAAATGAAAATAGCAAATAAAAATGTCAGAAATCCTCTCAACAATTCTCACCGACATACTAAAAAAGCCTGCCTGTTAAGGCACAATGTAAATTGCCTCATATTTGATGTATTTTATGCGACTTGGCAGCCTGCGTAGAGAATGTAATGACAACCATATGCTTTCTTACATTTTATTTTGATTACACTTTCTAATAAACATAACTGCAGTAAAGTACATAATTGCGTAAAATGATGTAAATTCCTTTAATTGCTGGAAAAATAAACAATGTCTTTCCTACGAAATATAGCAAAATCTAGCCGCCAATGGTAGGTTAAAGATGAATAAATAAATGCTTTTACTAAATATATTATTACAAGTTTTTTGATGATTGGCCAACAACGAGCTCTGAAGACTTCTGTTGCTTTGGTGTCCGAACATAGTGAAACTTCTAATGAGAATAAGGAAAAAAAGTTGTTCGTTAGTGATTCTTGTATTAAACGGTTGAGAGAAATATGCCAAGATGGTAGTTTTTTGCGAATAACTGTGGAAGGTGGTGGATGTTCGGGCTTCCAGTACAAATTCGATTTAGATAACAAATTGAACACTGATGATTTAGAGTTTGGCGAAGACAAAGCAAAAGTTGTTATAGACAACGTTTCCTTAGATTACTGTGTGGGTGCTACCGTTGATTATCATTCGGAATTAATTCGTTCAGGATTTCGAATGTTAGCAAACCCTATGGCTGAACAAGGATGTTCATGTGGCTCTTCTTTTGCTATTAAATTAGATTAATTAACAAAGATGTATGCACATGTAAATATATTAAATATTATTTAAAGTTAACAATATGAAAAAATTATGTAATTTTCTTTATATGTGTAATATATTTATTTATATTATATACAATAAAGGGACCCTTCACTACATATCGGTATCGATTCGGCTAAGCATACAATTAAGAAAGCCTTTACAATAGTAACAGACATTTGAGGAGCCTTTTTTTCTTACTTACTCGCAGCTAATTGTTCACTTAGGCTTATAACCTGTTCAGTGAGAACACTAATTTGCTCATCATAATTAAGACGTGTTGTAGTCTAGGAAATATATTTATATTTGTAATAAATAAATTTCTTACGTGCGAATAATTGCTTACCAAATCCTCTTCTAATAAATGCAAGGCCTGGTTAATGCTTTCCAATTGCTCATCTTTGCACTTTATTTCTTGAGTGGCATTTTCGAGACAATTTTGTAGATGATCAATTTCTGTTACAAAACTAGCAAGGCGAGATTCTGCAATTAGTTTTTCTTTTAATATATCTTCATATTTTTTTCCCAAACTATTAAATATAAGCAATTCTTTGGTGATCGGTATTATTTGCTCTGTTTTTGAATCTCGTGAGCTGCGAATTTAAAAAATATATGACTTTTGTTGGAATGAAAACAAAATAAAACGATTTACCTTTTACCATCTACAAACGATGGCATGGATGTAATACCCGCTGCTGTAGTTGTACAAGTGCAGTCAAACAACTTTGTATTTGATTCATCTTTTGATTTTGTGTGCAGGTTATCAATATAAAGTTTAGTCAATTCATACTGTGAGCGCCAATGTGCCACCTCTTTTTCTAAATTGGTTATGCGACAGTCTGCAGTCAACGCTTGTTGCGCACTTTGCTGTGTTTGGTTGTTATTGTGGTAAGGCGTATAGTCACTACCTGATGCGCTCAATGCGTCTTCACTACCCAACTGAAAATGATAAAAATTAATATATGAACATAATCTTATCAATAGGCTACAAGAATTTCAAGACGCACTATGCTAGCAGCCTCGACAAGTTTAGTTTCTAGTTCTTGGTTGCGAATTTGCAATACTTCCATATCTTTTCTCAGTCGTTTTTCTACTTCTGATTGTTCTAGATTCCGCTTTTCCAGCATTTGTTCCATATTCTTAACATGCTCCGTATGCATTTGCAAGCTTCTCTCTTTGTCATCAATCTAATTTTTACGCATTAGTATTAAATACTTTATATTTTAAAATTTTGCGTATTAACTTACCAAGGATGTCAATTCGGCATTTTCCATAATTTTTTTTTGCAATTCTTCAAATATTATCGAGTCTTGGAAAGTACCGTCGCCCTGGTTTTCCATTAAATTCACTTGTTGCACAACTAATTTATCATTGATTGCCTTCTTCTTACTATTTTTTTCTTTCCTTCGTTTCTCGCTTGTAGCCAGATCATCTTGTAAAGAAGCTACCCGATGCTCCAATTGTTTGTTTCGAAACCCTAAAGAATCGATCTCCTGTTCGGCACGTCTCAGGGTGGACTCCTTTTGTTTCAGTTGATCTCTTAGTGCTGAACTCTTGGCCTGATCCTCTAATAACGCTTTCCGTAGAACAGAAGCTTGTGCTCTTAGCTTATTTTTTTTTAGATTGGAAACAATTTTAAAAGATAATAATGGGCGTTTATAATACGGTTTGTTCTTGTTTCCATTAATCCTACCTTAGCATATTCACTTGCTAACTTCTGATATTTATCTTCAGGCACAAAACTCTCCATGTTATAAAAAATAAATAATAAGGAAATCAAAACATTTTATCACAGTACAACTTAAAATAGATATAGTGGCAAAAAGAAATTTATTCTTATTTTATTTGTTGGAACAAATTACAACAAACTACAGTTTAATTTTTCTTTCTTTCCTTCTGCTTTGATTTAGTTTTGACAAGTGGTGTTGAAACAAAAATTGGTTGGCAACTCATATGTAATAAGAGGCATGGTAAACATTAAAAAAGTTTTTGACAGTAACTAAAAAAGCGGTGCTATTGGAGTAAACAAAAATTTATACGATTATTTTAGTTTTATAACTTTTAATTCTATAATGTCTTGTAGCTCAGTGGATTTAAGTTCATACCGCGATCAACATTTTAAGGTTATTTTTTATTGAAACACTCGTAGGTAAATAATTCAAAATTATATTTCAGGGATCCCGGTCTGAGCAAGAGCGCTCCCTTCGAGAATCTTCTACGCTATATGTGGGAAATTTATCATTTTACACCACCGAGGAACAAATTCATGAACTGTTTTCAAGATGCGGAGAGGTTAGACGTATAGTAATGGGACTAGATAAATATAAGAAGACCCCTTGTGGTTTTTGTTTTGTAGAATATTATCAGAGAAATGAGGCTGAAATTGCTATGAGGTTTAATATACATACATATAAATATATATATATTAAATCAGTATTTAATTAATTCTATTTAGGTATGTAAATGGAACACGTTTGGATGACCGACTAATTCGAGTAGACTGGGATGCTGGGTTTATTGAGGGTCGACAATATGGTCGTGGCAAGACAGGTGGACAAGTACGTGATGAATATCGTACAGACTATGATGCTGGACGAGGTGGTTATGGGAAATTACTATCGCAAAAACTCGCTCCAAACACCGATAATCGGTGACCTATTCATAAATAAATTTGTTTTACTAAATAAATGGTTAAATGTAGATGATAAATATATATGTACATGTCAGTTGACTTCTTCGATACCTCTTTACTCTAAAAATGTTTTTATTCTGAAACTAGATATTTTATTGAATTGATGGATTTTGCTTTGTATATGCTTGGGATTGGGTTTTCTACTGATTTTTTTTTATCGAGTTGCTGTTGGTGTATACAATAGATTTCAGATAGGTATATGCTTATGTTTACATGCATTCAAAATTAATAAATTTATTTATTAGTTGTATAACGTTAATCGAGACTGGAAGAACACAAAGAAATTTAAATGTATCTAAAATTGTTAGCTTATAAGATCGATGAAAGCCAAACAACAAATTATTTAATGCCCCCTTTAAAAGGGCTAGTGCTTAACGAAAAAGAAAGTTAATATACGTACACATGTACATAATAGGTTGAGTAGTGAAATTATTTCAACACAACCTAAAATTTGGGATTATTTTACTACACACTAAAAAGCTGATCGTTTTTATTAACAGTTTTTTCTATTATATTTTATTGTATTAATTTCAAAATTTTATGTTGAAAATTAAACGAATGTTTTTGGTATTTCATTTCAAATTATTTTTTTCCAATGTGGTTGGCCAAAGAACAACTTAAGCCAGTGCCGTCTGGTTCAACATTTAATTCTTTAACTTCTCCATTTTCTACTACCATAGAAAAGCGCTTAGCACGTAGTCCGCCTAAGGGAGGCAAGTCAATTGTTAAATCTAAAGCTTTGGCAAACGATGCCGCAGGATCAGCTAACATACGCACTTTACCACCTGCATTATGTTCCTTTCCCCAGGCAGACATAACAAAGGGGTCGTTAACAGAAACACAAACAATGTCATCCACTTTTTGATCAGATTTTAAAGTTTCAGCAGACGAAATATATCCTGGCAGATGAGTCTAAATAAAGTACATTAGGTACATTAGATAAAGTTTACTGCGTGATATAAAAAGTTTGTTTCTTACCTTAGAGCATCCAGGAGTAAAGGCTCCAGGAACGCCAAAAATAATTAGTTTTTTATTGGATGACAAATCAGACGTATTTATTTTGTTTGCTGGCGAATCTTCAAACAAATCAACGGATGGGATCTTGTCGCCAACCTTGAATAAAAGTACATACAATTACTAAAGTAGGTACCTACCTATATACGTATGCATGCATAGTACATATACATATGTATATACAGATGTACATACATATGTATATGCATTTATGCACCTACATATTTGAATTTTAATTTAATAAATTGTAAATGAATACATAGGAGAATGAATTAAACCATTGAACAATATTGATTAAAGTACCATACATTGTAAGCCAGTATCACACTATCGGCACAATGTATCGATTTTGGTCGACTCACTGCAATAAAGTAATCAAGTAATGAGCCAAAATGCCATTATTACTCAATTAATTCTGGAATAAGTCTATATGCATTTATTACTAACGCAGTGTGATGCAATTATATCCTTATATTTCAATTAGTTGAGAAATAACGCAAATTTAACTTATAACTTTATTTCAGTGATACAGGCATTACACGTTGCAAAGCAGGGGTCCTAAGACATGTTTTCACGTTTTTGTTCGTATGAATGTAGTTTGCGCCATGTGGTAGGACTGCACACCACATGGCCCAACTTTGTATTACATCGGACTAACTCCGAATCTATGGACAACTTGCAATTTACAATTACTATTTTTTAGAAGAACATTTATAATCGTTAGAACATGAACACTTGTCGTGTAGCAGAGAAAGTTTGTGTGAAAACAACATGGTCCATGACTGCATTGCATTGGAACATGTAACTAGTTCGTTTCATCTACATTGCACCACGTAGCCCATATATGTGTGTACAGGTATGTTGGTATCACCTTTAACATGCTTACACAAGCTTATACTTTGCTTTGTTTATTAACATTCTATGTATGTTGAAGAAAAACGGAGGCAAAATTACATAATTTGTAAAAATTATTGTTAATAATAATCATAAGCATCTGCCATATAGTATGCACTTGTCGTTCTATCAACTATTCAACCTACCTTTATGGGGGCCATAGCACTTCTTGATGAGGAGATTTGCCGAATTGTATAGCTCTTTAACAAGTAATTCCTTGTAACGTTGCAGGCGATTTGCATTTTCACACTTTGCACCTCGTTCTGCGATTCTGCTTAGAAAAGCAAAAAATTTGCGAATACAAATAAAAACAAATTGAGAAATTCTAAAAAGTGTTGCCAACAAAAGGGTACACATGTTTTTTTTAATTTTATTTATTTAAAAGGAAATAAAGTTAAAGACATACTACTGTAACATCTTTTAAATGCCTCAAATTCAAAGTAACTTTTCTACTAGGCGCTCGATGTCATCTAGACTAAGATTTTTTAGTTTTTCTTCAAAATCCTCCATAAACCTTCGGGTGTACATTTCTGATTGAGTTTCATTGTAGTATTTGCGAAATGAACGAAAAATAACATCTCTCAGTCCTTGCTTCATTACGACCAAATTAAGTCTTGTGCCATCTTTAATGTTGGGATAAAATGATATATTTTCTCTGTCGTTTAAAGTGCGTCCCAAAAGCAAAAGCTTCTGGGAAGAGTGTGGGATTTTTAAAATCTGCTCAATTTCCTGTTTCACTTGTAGAATGGTTGTTCCGGGCGTTACCTGTGACATGTTAAAGATATTTTCTTGGTAAATATAGTAGTGTAAATCTAAATATAATATTGTGATAATATACTAACTTCAAGTGTACAATCTTGTCCTTTAAGAACTTTAATTACGATTTGCATTTTAAATTACTTCTCGAATATATGTACATATGTATGTAGGTTTTTGTTAAAAATGAAATATGAGAAACAGATGGTTTTAGGGCTGCCAAAGTTTTACGTTATACCTGAAACTGTTGGTAATGCATATGTGAACTAACTATAACTATAGTATAGCTATAGTTACTCTCAAAACTTTTCTATAATAAGCAAAACTTAGGATAGATACATTACCATAAATTTTACTTTCTAGAAATTTTTAGTATACTCCTTGCAGAATAAAAACCAAGGCTATCCAACAAGGAGACTTCCTTAGCATCTGCGTGCGTCCGCTCCTGCTTTCCTAACTGTCAAATACCATATGAAAACTTTAAAAAACTTAATAGCAATATGTGTTGGCATAGAGTTTAGCAATTTTAATGTGAAATATACTAGTTGTTATAAGTGTGGTAATGCTTTAATAAATTCATTCAATAAATGCCAAAGTTGGCATTTCTTTTTTAGTGTGTTGATCTAAAAGTACTTTTTACAATTATTCTTACCTCCAGTTATTCTTGTTCAAAGCTGGCAGCACCTTAACTTCAGTCATTTGGCTCATTGCAACGTTGCGGTAGTTTCGCAAAGAAAAACGAAAAAAGAGTATTTTCGCTAATTATTTTTATAAAATTACCTAATTGTTAAACTTTTTACAAAAAAGAGTGTTCTAACATGTATATTTAAAAGGTGACATATATTTATAACACGAATTATAACTAAGGTTTTTAATATTTTGTATAATTTTCGTCTTCCATTACACTTTCTAGAGTGATTGAAAGTGTAAAAGGAAATAAAAATATTCGCAACAACCCGTATCTTTAAAGTAATTGTTAAAAATAAATAGAATAAAAAAGCAAATTGAAGTGTGAAAATAAGATATAAGAGAAAACTTCAAAGGTTGATAAACGCGTTTATAAGTGCGTGTGTTTATTAAAACGCTGTGCGATCCCCCACCCTTGTTAAAATTTTGTTTTACACCTCACCATACAACTAGAATATATCCCTAGTTTGGTAAACTTTGGAGCTTCATTACAAAAGAAAACTATATTTTAATGTTCTCAAATTTAAATCGAGGCAAAGAAAAAATTAATAAAATATTTCATCGTTTAGGGGTACGTACATACATATGTATACTATACAATTTTATCTATTTTTGTGTTCCTTTATAATTTAGTTTTGTTTTATTAATTTCTTATTAGAAAAAATAATTTTTAATTATTTTTGAAAGACTGTTTATAATAGATAGATATGATCTATGTACATTTGCCTGCAACTATGTATATGTACATGCTATAAAGACAATGCATATATGTACATATGTAAAAGTATATGTACGTAAATATATCTGTGTATACATATTTATATGATGGGTTGTAATTATAAAAGTGTATGTACAGAAAACATCATCATTTGTGATGATTTTTCAACTACATATGTACATACATACGTACATACTAATACAATAATATACTTGTTGCCTACTTTCGTCCGCCATTTGTTTTGATGAAAATAACTCGACTCTCTCCTAATAATTTTACAGTGTCTTCCAATATACTAAAAATCAAAGGAAAATATCTACTACTTATATTTTTTATTTTTAAGGTTAAAAGTATATACATACATACATACATATGTAAATATATTTTTGAGTTTATATCCTATTATATACAGATTACATGTATATATGTATGTGCTTACATACATACATATGTAGATATGTATGTAATGTAGGCATGTACCTAACCCAGCTAGCATTTTTTATCATAATCGAATCTGTTCCGAATCAGCTTGACTGGAAAAGTAACTGCATATGAACATAATAGACATATGCATGAAGCTAAATAATGATGTTCATGGAACTTTCGCTATAATTACCCTTATTCCAGTTGTCGACATCCACGTCACTTTAACACAATACCAAAAAATTGGGTCTTTTTTACTCGCTCTCGAAAACATTTATGTGCTACTGGCTATATATTTCCGTCCCCTAAAGTCTAAAAAATAGCATAAGCCTCGCCGAAAAGGAAGTTAAAAATTTTTAACGAGCTCTAAATTAAATTCAGTTATTATTATTGGAAGTTATCTGCAACTTCGGTAAAATATTTCATTTAGATAAAAGTATTTAATTTTATACTATCTTTCGCTTTCACGAAATGGTTTACATATGTATTAACAGAAGTTAAATGTACACATAACTATCTTTCTTTTAAATGCAATATTGTTGTTTAAAATTTTGCATTCTTACATAAGTAAGAAGGAGTTTTTTACAAATTTTAATTTCAAAAATAATTTTTAGTTATATTTTTGCGTGGAAGTATATAAATAGTTATTTTCGCTCGGAAATGAGTACTTTTGTTGTGTTTTATTTAATTTTTATCAATGTAAATTTTTTTATATCATATGAAATTAAAAAAAAACAAGCACGTGACCAAAACCGTTAGACACCCACACAACTAATAATCAAATTTGCTTAAGAACATATTCATTTCTCATAAATCAATTTATTTTTTAATTTTTCATCTAAAAGTTTGTGTTTCTTTCCATAGCATTTCATTTCAGGGTTGTGTGCAGTTCATTACAATAATAAATAATATTAAAATAGTTTAAAGATTTATATACATAATTTAAAAATGCAAATGACAAAAAAAATATGTATTACTAATATGTATGGTAAATATATATTAGTGTCGTGCACAAGATATCTTATAAGAACTTTCAAGACGAGGGATTTTTCAAATGCTTTACTACAGCGAAATCTTATAAAAAAACATTAACAACACTGTTTGCAAGAAATTTATTTCAGTATTTTAGGTATAGGAGTAAAGAAAAAAATACTTCGTGACGGAAGAATTTGTGATGCTTGCTTCTTTCTCCGCATGAGCGCGTGTACAAACGTCATGCATGTATGTGTGTATGATCTTTTATTTTTCTGCTCCCATGCAAACGCACACACAATCATTAACATTAGCTGTATGCGGTTAATCACAATAGCTTACTATCTACATATTACACACGCACTCAAACGTACAATATGAAAAATAACAAGCATACACTAATCAACAGTACTTCTTTTGAGTGTTTGTTAAGCATCCCATACACGTTTCAATTCAATTGTGAATTGAGTCTTTCAATTGAATTGGTTCTTGGCCACACACTTCATAAACTGAATTGAAAGATTTTCATTCAACTGCCAAACTTATATTTTTTCCACAATTACAAATTTAAAAATTTAAAACTTCTATTGCATTCATTCATCACTTTTTAAATTTTTTATCTAAAATGTAATGAAATTAAATACAATTTTAAAAATACATAACTTTTTCTATACAAAATAAAGCTAAAAACATGAATTTTGACACCTAATCACGAAACTCGAGCACACACAGCACAATCGAATTGAAAGATTTACTAGTCAACATGAAAAATCAAAATCTTTTGATTTTTCTTCAACCAACTCGACAACTGCCAAACTAATCAATTGACAAAGTCATACACGCTTTGATTTGGACAACAACCGACTCAATTGAAAATTTAATTGAATCGTGTATGGAGTGCTTCACAAACAAGCTGTCTTGGCGACATCGCTTGTTAACACTGTTATACACGTACACCAATACATCCATCGTGCTTCGCTTATAGTACGACAGCATTTATTATTGGTTTAGTATAATACATGCGACGTGAATACATTTAAAAATCATGACGTATTTACATTTAAAGACTGTTTACGCAGGTCTCTAGTATATACATATGTACTTAGTTATGTATGTATGTGTAAAAGTTAAAACTTTAATTTAAAAGTGGAACCTTTTACACATGTGCGACGCATGCAAAAAATTCCATGATTTCACTATATTGGCAAGATTGCTATTGTTTATTAATAACAAAAGATGAAATGAGAGAAAGCAGCCTGAAGAAAAGTCGTTTCAATGCGCTGATTTACACGGGCATAATTGTGCTGGCATAATATGCCGGTTTGTATGTGAGAGAGGCAAAGAGAGTGGTTTTGCGGTTGGCATAACTTTTCAACCATGGTGTAATTATACAGGTGCATGGTACAATTATACTAGGTACATGCACGACTACAACAAAATTACAACACCAAAAAACACATGAATTTTGTTGGTGTAAACAAACGTATAATTGTCAGAAACAGATGCCTTTTGTTTTTAAAAATTACAATAACAGGGTAACTAAAGTAGAATTGCAGACGCGGGATTCATGAATGATTATAGTCATTCAGTGTTGCCAGTAGGTGTGTAATTACACACAGTGTGCAATTACTCTCACGTGTAGATGATGTAATTATATTCATGTATAATCTGTGTGTAATTCTACTTTATGTTCTATTTTTATTTTCATTTTAACCTAAAAAAAAGATGTGTAGCGTAATTTTCTTCAATATGTAATTGGAAACACATCCATGTGTAATTTCATTGGCAACACTGTAATCATTTGGTATGCAACACATACACTAACATTTTTGCAGCTTGTAAACAAAGTTTGACAACTACTTGTATTGTATACAATAGCAGGCTGGGCTTGTGCATGTACCTATTATAATTGTATCATGTACAGGTGACTGCGTAAGGATTTGTTATACAAACATACGGCAACCATAGCTGTGTAAAGAACCGAAGAATGTCAAAAGCACAAAAATAATTGTACTAAAACCAAAACAAAATCGAAGTTTTTGACATTCGTCAGCAGAGCACGAAGCCGATGTAGACTGGTGATCGGCGGCGGCTAAGAGCAAATATCGTCGGCGGCGGCTAAAAGCCGTCTGTGAGCCGAAAAATTTTCGGCACCGGTGGCTAAGCAAATGTGTCGGCTAACGGTCAGCTAACACAATAATTTGGTTTTTTTTGCTTACATGCAGGGACTATGGATAACGAACCTTCCCTGACAACATTTTCTATCGCGGAAGTGACTCAGAAGTGACGCTAAGATACCATTTTCTCATCGTAGAAGCGTCTTCCGTATTGAGAAGTTGTACCCCCCGGAAGTAACTTCAAGAAGTCACTTCTGCGTTTCTTCAAGAAATCACTTCTGCGTTAAGGTAGAATTAGTAAAATCGTATCATTATACTTTACAGCTTGCCGTATCGTTCAACTTTGTGCACAAGTTATAGAAAATGTAACAGTTTGCACAGCACATTTTTTTTTTGTCTGGCATTAAATACGGCGTTTTTGACATTCGCTACAGAAAAATCTGTTTTCTGCAGATTCCTACGTCAGCAGTGCTACCACCACATATTTTATAACTAGTAACATGCATTGTATATGGTACGGTTTTTGTCAGCTGACACGCAACATCACGATACGATTTTACTAATTCTACCTTTACTTCAAGAATACACTTTTTTATTATTTTAATCGCCTCTCTTTTGCTTTTAATTTTTTTTTTGCCTTTACAGATAATTCACTCATATTGACTATGGGACAATTATCTAATTAACAATTATGTAAAAACTACAACAATAACAATAAAAAAACAAAGTCACACTTTACCACTGACCGACCACAGCAAAAGACAAAAAAAAAAAAACTAATCTCGATGATGTCGAAAACTTCTTTTTTGCATTCTTTTAATTTTTTTAATTTTATTTCGCGGTCACTGCGACTTTCCCAGAAGTGCGTGCATAGTGTTGTTTTTGTTTATTATAGCCATAACGGCACATGTCATTTTCGGCTGGTGTTGTAAACAGCAAACTATCTTCCAAACGTCGTCTGGATGATTAAAAGACGACTGCAATGTAAATTGTTATTGTGAAATTCAAACTATCTTCCAATTAACGTCTGGAAGTGAGTAAGAAGTAACGCCTTTGACGATGGACGATGAAAGAAACTTCCAAATGTTGGAAAGGTTATTAAAACCTACATAATTCGAATATATACAACGGTTGCAACGTATAAAAAGGAACTGTATTTTCACGTTTACTTGAAAGTGTGTCCTGGTTTAGAACGTTACAGCTATATAAGTACATATATCGCTTGTGTATCTCTTGCAAGTATAGATATATATTTTTATTTTTTATGCTGCTTTAAGAAAACGAGCCATTACCGCAAAAGAAGCTAAACCCACATGATTTTTAAAATTTATAAAAATCATTAACTTGTTATCATTATCATTATCTGTCAAAATTTTATAACTATAGGATATACCGTTTAAATTTTATGGCAAAAACAATTTAAGTACACATTATTGTTTACAGTTTTTGTAAAAGTAACTTGTAACTTAAGCTTTTCAAAATAAAGCAAGTAAGAGTGCTATATTCGGATTAGCCGAATATTATATACCCTTCACCGATGTCGTAGGAATTATATGCATACATACAGTATTACATACATACATATTTGTTTTATTTTCGACTAACCAACTTGATTAAAATATTTTATTTTCGATATAAGAAATAGTTGAATGTTTTATTCTGCATTTTTTCATTATTAACATTTTTAAAATAGTTATCTAGAGAGGACTTTAACATAGATAAGCCCTTTCTGATAGCAATTTATGCACCCATATCTAAGAAACTTGAATACAGATTAGACCACCCAAATTGCCGAAAGTATTTATTTTGTTCGCTCCACCGGCAGTTTCTGATATGCTGCCCATGAAATATCATATTCACTGAAAGCGTGCATACCTAACGGCCATGCGCATTGCACTTTTCACCTAAAAATAACCTTTCCTGGCTTTAAACACTTTTAGCACGATAACTTTTAAATGCCACGTTTTTCGGAAAATTTTTATAACCATTTTTGTTTAGAATAAATATCACAACACCTTTCTTCTATCTAATTTTCCACATGGTTTTTTAATGTGATGAAACTAAGTTTTCTTGGATAGACTTTTATTAACGGCTGTCGCCAAATTTCGATAGGGATAATTTTAATTAGTTTTCATTATTTTATAAGGTAAGATCTGTGTACAATATAGCTTTATTACATTTGGACCAAATATGTATGTATGTATCATCTAATAATACAAGAATCAAACATCACATACCAGTTATGTTATGTATTTGGAAATTATCGTACATTTCGTGATCAAATGCATACATATATCTCAACAAAAATACTATAGACGATAGAAGAAAACATATTTTCGTATAAAGAAATCTGCGTACATACTTGTATATATATATTCTGTAAATTCACGAAAAAAACCATTAGAATTCTTTCAACAAAAAAATTAAAAATGAATAGTATTTTGGCAAGAAAATTTTGCTATATATACTAGTGGTCGGCTGAGCCGTGCGCCGATCACTGCCGCATCCATCGGCGGCGGCGCAATTTCGAGATAAAATTCGGCGGCGGCTGTTAAGCCGGCTATGCGCCGAACAGCTTCGTGCTCTGTTCGTCAGCTACAAAGCACCCAGAGCAAAAAATTATCAGCTGAAGTAGCGCTGCCATGCTAAAAAAGCTAAAAACGTTAACACACACAAAGCTGTGTATACGTATACATTTTGTGCCAGATGAATTAGTCTCGTGTAATTTGGAAAAGAACAAAAATTGTACGGCTTAAAAATTGTTCTCGTCTAAACTACCTCAATGAACAATCTCTTTGTGTTAACAGTATGAAGCGAAATGTTTCCACCCAAAGCAACAGTTTGTTCAGTATTAACATATTTATTCGAAGTTGGGCTTGAGTAAACAAACATTTCAGTAGTTTCATGGATGGAATTGTTCATGCTACTCTATATTCGATAATAAATGATACTCCGTTGTGATAAAATGGTACCTACAGATGAATCATCCCAAAGAATCATTTATGATACGATTTGCTGATTTATTTTTGAGCAATTTTCTGTTAGTATTTAAATCATTGGGTTTCTTTTTGCGGTTTCTTTGGATTTTGTTCCCCTATTTTCCAGACATAATTATTTGATCATGTAGACGAATCATAAGTCAATCCTTCTTCAATCACCCAAGTGATAAATCAGTTTTTAATCAACAAAAGGGATCTGAGGAGAATCATATAAGAGATTTTTGAAAATAATTATAACCCAAATGCTAGATGAGAAATATAAAATACTTCCGGCCGTAAGAAAAAACTAGTAACTAGAAGTTAGCATAAGTGGCAAAATTTAATATGATCTTAAGGAGTTTTGCCGTACAATTTTACATCAAAAATCTCGCTAGGATTTAAAAGTGGGTTAAAAATACATTATGCGCCGATTTTTAATGTCAAATTGTATTGAGAAACTCGTTAGAACCTAGTTCAATGCCGTCACTTATTCTAAGTTCATGCCATTTTTTGCTTATACATAGTTCCGTTAGTTTTTTAAATGAAAGTCCATACCCAGCTAAAAAAATATGTATAGAGCATATATGATATCCCATATATGGTTCGGATCCGTAAAATGAGGGTATATGGGCATATATGATTGTATATATTCATACATTTTCATACATGTATGTGCATACATTCCCTCTACAGTATGCAAAGTTCATATTCATATTTTCTTGATTCACAAATGCTCACTGCTGTACAATAATTTAATATATGTACTAAAATTACTTTTTTTAAATTTTGAACAGAGGTTGTATTTAATGAAACATTTGTTTGGACAAATAATGAAAAACGAAATAAAAGTCATTTCATTCCTCATTTTAAGTCAAAAGGTGAATCAATTATTTAAAAAACACAAAAATCATATTCGTACATAAAATTTAATTTAAGAAATCAGATTAAAAACTAATTCAATTAGATTTAGATTTTTAGATTTATTTATTTTCAATTCAGTAATAATAAAGCCTATAGGGCCGAACTATTTATTAGGTAAGGGTAACACATAGAAAAACTACACCTTATTAAAATTAGTAGGAATGATACACCAGAAATAATATTCAATACTAATAATTCAATACTAATACTAGAGAAAAACCAAAACAAAAAAAAATAATAATAATAATAATAATAATAATAATAATAATAATAATAATAATAATAATAATAATAATAATAATAATAAAGATAAAGAGTAGAACTTCAATTACAATAGTTTCAGAGATATTAAAAAACTAAAACATATATGAAAATATTATGTACATAAATATGTATGTATATGAATATTTGATTTCGTTAATTTCATAGCTCCCCAGCCGTTTAGATAATAATTAAAGTTAGAAAAAAGAAAGGTTAAAAAAATAATAATAACCAAGTCCAACTAAGCGGTGGCCTGAATGCTTGATAGATTCAAAAGATGTTCTAGTAGTTTTGTACGATATATATAAGTTGTTAACTGGAAATTTCTGAGGTTGCTTGGTAAATGATTAAAAAATCGGGCAACACGAATTAAAAATGATTTTTCAAAAGCATAAGACGATATTCTAGGAATAATAACCTGTGGATTCCTTACTGAACGAGAGAAAACAAATCTATTTCGAAGAGTGATTGGATTGCCACTTCTAATGACACCATAGAAAAAAATTAGACTCCTAAAAACAAGAAAGTCTTTAAACGAACAGCCAAGAAAATGACATACAAATTCTGAAATATGGTCACGAAAACCAATTTTGTATACAAAACGGACTATCATGTTGACAATCCGCTTAAGTTTAGACACGTTTGATGCATTAGTACCTGATACAGCCTCGAGCCCATATAGGACAAAAGGCATTAGTAAGGCGTGAGACAGTCTCTTTCTAATGCAGAGCGGTAAATATAAATTTGTCGAGAATAACCTACGTAAAACGCCAAAAACTTTTCCATGCAATGTGTTAAAATGAGGAACGAAAGAAAGCTTGTTATCAACAATAACACCCAACACCAAAAGGCTGTCAACAAAATCGATAGTGATACCATTTAAACTTATAACAAAATCAAAGACAAACCGTGACGATTTACTAAAACCAATGGCTTTAGTTTTAGCAATATTTAAACGAAGTGAATTAGATTCAGTCCATTGATGAACACGTTGTAAACTGAAATTAATGTTGCTTTCCAGCACATCAGAGAAATCCCGTCCACATTTAAATAATAGAAAAACGTCATCTGCATATATGAAAGCTCTACAAATATGGAAGTTGACACAATCACTAAGACTATTTATATACATGATGAATAACAGTGGTCCTAAACCTGATCCCTGGGGAACACCTGCACCTAGAGATTTAATATTAGAATTAGTTCCATTTACAGAAACAAATTGGGATCTACCATTCAGATAAGACCAGATAAGTTTACAAGCAGATATAGAAAAATTAAATTCGTTATTAAGCTTAATAACCATTTTATAATGGTCAATTGAATCAAAGGCCTTAGAAATGTCAAGAGAAACTACCGCACAAAGTTCGTCAACGTTAAGGCCTTCCCTAATAAGGTCAGTCATACATAAAATCAAGGAAGTTGTATTGTATCCAGAACGAAAAGCAAATTGGGATTCATACAGAGATGGTAGAACCTTATCAGATAGCTGTAACTTCAACAGATGTTCTACGACCTTGGACAAGGCCGGAAGTATTGATATAGGCCTAAGATCTTCAGGTCCATTCACCACCTTCGACTTAGGAATAGCTACAACCCGTGCAGTCTTCCAAGCCGTGGGAAAAACAGAGGTGGTTAAAATATTATTATTAAATGAGAGGAAATAATCAGATAAGTAAGGGTAAATGAGTTTAATAAATTTAATGGAAATATTATCAACACCAAGTGCATTAGACTTCACCCTACACAATGCTTGTAAAACTTCAGGTTCAGTTACACAACGAAAAGATAACCCCAAATCAGAATCCTCAAAATCCCCAAAATCAATTGAAGCATAATTACTGCAGTTGCTATTTGAAACAAAAAAATCATTGATTAAGTCTGCATTATATGCAAACAAAGAATCACGATCAGCAACACAACCAGCACTCCTTAAAATTCTCCACACACCCGAAGAATCCAGACCATTAAACAAATTAGAAAAGAAACGTCTTTTTTCTCTACGAATAATTCTTTTCAGACGGTTTGATATTTACAAAATGTTCTTCTATTATAATCAGAAGGATCTGATAAAAAGGCAGTAAAAGCCAAGTCCCTTGAAATACGAGCAGAGGTCACTTCATTAGATTTCATCCACGCATCAACCTCATATTTAATTACCTTCCTCCTTAGGGGTACAAATAACAAAAGCTGTTGAAAAATATAGTTTAACGTAGAGCATTGATCATCAACACTGCAAAAATTAAATGATGAAAGGTCAAAGTCAGACAAAAAACCTAAAAAGGCATTCCAATCAACAGAATTATAATCAAGAAATTCTATGTACTCTACAATATTATTAATGTCAATAGAGAAAGACGCAAAAATCAAAGCATGATGTGAAAAGGTTGGACATTGGATTTGATCAGAAAAGTTCATAATTGTATGGTCACTTAGCAGCCAATAATCAATCAGAGATGTTGAGTTATGGGCTATATCAAAATGAGATGGTCTGTTATTATGAGAGATAAACAAATTATTTCTAGTACACATTGAACGAAAATTGTATGCCTTAGAGGCATCAAACAAATTGTAATTGAAATCTCCAACAATAATTATATTTGAATAATTTAAAAACAGCTGATAGTGTCTATTCTCAAAAGTAACAATATCACCATGGGGCAGGTACACAACACCAAACAAAACTTTTGACCTACCAAAACAGAGTTCTACAAAAAGAGTCTCACAGACGCCAGCCTCATCCACTTTGAATACAAGCCTATGTTTAATCCTGTTGGACACATACAACCCTACACAACCTCCCCTTGAACCCGTACGATCATTTCGGCGAAATTTATAGCCTGGGATATTGACTGATCTAGTAGAAACATGCGGCTTTAACCAGGTTTCTGAAATTGCAAAAAGGTCAAGTTTAGATTCATTTAAAATGCATTTTAACTCATCAATTTTAGAAAAACCAGCAGTAGGTCTAATACTCTGGCAATTAAGATGTGCCACCTTCAGCTGATGGCTAAAAGGATGCAACACATTCTTAATAAAAGAACCACCACCAACCGGACCAAGATTATTATTATTATGTGACATCACCAAAAAAAAAAGCATAGCGGGGAACCATAAATAACAATCTGCAAATAATTCAATTAATTATAAAAGAAAAAATAATCGTCTAACATATCATCATATCATCATATCCATCTCTGATAAAGTATATACAAATGTTTTTTTTCGCTCCGTAATTGTTTTTGATTTTAAGTGTTTTTAATTGCCTGATTGGTCCGTAAGCTGTCTAAAAATTTCCGTCAACATTGTCTAAGTACAATTGTTATAAAGTTCTTGTTGATTTGCCTACCTGTATCGTGGAATCGTGATTTGATTTTTCAACATTTGAGACATCTTGTTTATTATTAATTATTAAACAACAACATTTTAATCATTACTAATTAATACAATCGTGAATACGTCATATTGATACTTTCAACAATTTATACAACATTGTAATAATACTCCAGAATTACAACCGTTTTGGTTTATGTACCTGCTAACGTTTTTTGATTGCGCCATCTATTTGTTAATTTAAGTAACATACCAGCAAACATTTCATTTATTACTTCAATTATAAGGTAATAATTTTAATAACACCAACTGCGTTATGGATTGCTTAAACATTAACTGCAATATTTCAACAAGTGAGCGTATGATTACATGCTGGTTATGCTTAGGTAATTACCACTTAAAATGTACCACACTTAAAGCACGTGATGCAGATGCACTTGCAGATCAAACAAAATCACTGCGCTCATTGTAAAAAGATAAATATAGAATTCTATAAATTTTTTAAAATTTAAAAAGAAGAGTTTGATGATATAAATAGAAACTTTTTGGCATTACAAACGAAATTGTCAAAATTTGGTGATTTATTTACAAATTTTTTGAATTTGGATAATTTTGTTGATGATCAAAATCCTTCGTCTTCAAAAAATAAAAATAAAAAAAGAATGATAAGTCTCCTGCTATAACTTTGAATTACAATTCATCGAATCCTATATTTCCAAATGCTGCTGAAGTCAATGAGGCCTCCTCATTGCCTTCAACTTCAACTTCAACTTCTGCGAGCGTGATTACCCCTCAAGAAATAAGTGGAAAAATTCTTACAACACCGACAATCCAATTGAATAACCATATTTCTACAAATGCAACGATTAGTAACACAACTACTTATAATCCATTGCGAGCAATTCCACCCAAGAAAAATATATTTGTTTCTCGTTTGGCAGGCGTTACTTTTATAGATGATGTGGAATACTACATAAGATCTAACATTGGCAATAATGCAGATATTCTGATACACAAATTTCAATTTTCTCAACCAAGATCTATCGCTTCTTTTAAAATTACAGTTTCTGCAGATATATTTAATATACTTTTGGATCCTAACTTCTGGCCTATAAATACTTTAGTTAGAGAATATAATTACAAGGAAAGACCGAGAGCAAATAATATTGGCGTACTTCCTGAACGTGGAATCAATATTCCAAAAAACTAAATAGCGTTACTTCGAACTCATTGTCGTTACTCTATCAAAATGTTCGTGGCTTGAGAACTAAACTGTGCAATTTGTATATACAAAGTTTTCACTTTCACTACCAGATTATTGTACTTACTGTAACTTGGCTTAATAATACTTATCTTAACACCGAAATCCTTTGTAATAAATATAATATTTACCGTCGAGATCGTGGTAGTCATGGTGGTGGTGTTCTCATTGCTGTCTCCAGCTCATTGCATTCTGAACAGTTAGTTAATCAATCGTTGCTTGATATTGAATTTGTATCCGTTGTCGTTAAAATGAAGCATAAAAATATTATAATAACTTGCTCCTATATTCCTCCATCGTCTACACATTCTGTATATATTCAACATGCTGACGCTATAAGATCTGTTGCTAATAGTTACAATAAAACTGATTCTTTTATAATCATGGGTGATTTTAATATGCCTTCCATAGTTTGGAATTATTTACCTGATGATAATTATTACGTACAAAGTAAACTTAATGATTGCTGGAAGGACTTTTTAAACATTTTATACGACATGAGCCTTTTTCAAATAAATGGTATAATGAATGATTATTTAAAAATTCTTGATCTAATTTTTGTAAACGATATTGATGAATGTTATCTTAAACGAACGACACCTATTTCTGTTCCTGAAGATCGATAACATCCTGCTATTGAATTATTTGTATCCATTCCACCTGATTGTGTTTTACAGCCAGTCAGTGTAAAATCTTACTGTTTTAAACGCACTAACTACTTTTTGTTAAATGAGCTTATTTTAAATACGAATTGGTACGATATTTTAATGCCTCCCGTTAACCTTTAATTAGGCGCATTTAGGAAATTACACAATTAATCGCATGGGGTCTCACGTGACCCCAAAATGTATTGCAAGTGTTGGATTACAAAGAAATACAAACGAATACATTATATTAAATTTTTATTTAAATAATGTATAAAAAAACAAAAATAAAATTTCTTTCATTGAAAAACATAAATAAAATTCAATACTGTTTTTTTACAACTATTTTAACACTTATTTATTAAAGAAGTCGGTTAAAAATTAGTCAGACTCATGAGTAGGTTGTGATGTTCTACATCCTGCGCAGAATAATAGAGCATTTTGCTGACGAACACATTTAGCACGTTTATTACATTTTGTTTAAACTTTTTTGTCGATTTTTCTTGGGCATAAAGAACACCACCCACTTTATATTGGATAAAAAATAGTTGATATCTGATAAATCTTGACATGCCTTTCTGCCATGTCTTCTATTACACTCCCCGAATTTTGTGACATAATCTCCTCTATGTCACTTACAATGTCGTTTTCTGAATCGGAACCAGCAATATCCAACTCATCATCGCACACTTCTAAACATTGTAGTATATGTTTTTCTGAATCCATTTTCAAAATAGAACACAAAAAGTGCACAAATATAATAATTAATACACAAAAACTTGAAAAAACAAATAAAAAGGGTAAATAAAATCACAAATATATACATATACCACGATCAAAAAAAGTTACCCTATTAATCGCATGGGGTCAACACGTATTAGTAAAGTGACACGTGTGTATGCTTTAACGATATAATCGCAACTAATTTATGTTCTCAATTCAAATGTATGAAGCTATAAATAAGTTAAGTTCGCTCCGAACATTTTAACGTATAAAATTTTCAATCTTAATTTCTCCTGACCCCATGCGCCTAATTAAAGGTTAATTCAGATGTTTCTTTAGAAGACACGTTTGGGCTTTTTTTTTATCACAAAATGTATTCTTTTATGGATTTGTGCATACCGAAGCATATAATGAAACCATTATCTGGACCTCCGTGGAATAATAAACAATTATGGCGTGCTAAGAATAAAAACAATAAATTTTACAACACATTTAAAAGAACTGGTTCTTCTGTTGATTATCTTAGATATTCTGTGAGTCGTGCAGAATATACAAAATTAAGTAGCATACTGTACAAAAATTACATAACGATGACTATATTTAATTTGAAACGTCATCCTAAGTCGTTCTACAAATTCATCAATTCAAAGAAAAAAACTTCCGGTTATCCTGCTGTGATGACATATCAACAAAAGGTAACAACTCTTATTAGTGGTATGTTTGCTGAGTTTTTCTCTACAACTTATTCTGTTAAAACGTTTGATGATTCGATCGAATATCCATTTCCATTAGCTGAAAGTCAATCTATATCCCTACCTAACTTCCATATATACATGGTCATAAATGAATTAAAAAAACTAAAATTTTCATATGATGTTGGTCCCGATAAAATTCCCAGTTGTATTTTAATTAACTGTGCTGAAGCCTTAGCTATACCGCTGACTGTGATGTTTAATTTGTCAATTAAATATGGATTTTTTCCCGATATTTGGAAAAATTCCTTCGTTGTTCCGTTGTTTAAATCTGGAAACAAATCTGAAATTGAAAATTACCGTGGAATGGCAAAGCTAAGTACTATACCTAAATTGTTTGAAAAGATTATCACTGAATATATTTACTATCAAGTGGCAAGTATCATATCCCCGTGTCAACATGGCTTTCAAAAAGGTTGTTCTACAACCACAAATCTTCTTCCACCTTACGATCGCAATAAATAGAGGCTTTTTACAAAGGATGCAAACAGATGTTATCTATACGGATTTTAAAAAAGCATTTGACAAAGTTAATCATTTACTTCTTATCAAGAAACTTCAAATAATGGGATTTACAAATCTAAGCATAAAGTGGATATACTCGTACTTAACAAATAGATCACAGACAGTTCGTTTCAGAAGAAAATTTTCTAAAAGCATAGCCGTACCTTCAGGTGTACCTGAGGGAAGCCATCTTGGGACGCTTCTTTTTTCATTATTTATTAATGACTTGCCAACGGTAATAAAATTTTCATCTGTCTTGATGTATGCTGATGACGTAAAAATATTTTTAAGTTATAATAAATTTATGGATCATAAACTTCTTCAAATGGATCTGGATTCACTTTATGAGTGGTGCAACGTAAATTTAATGGAGCTTAATTTGAATAAATGTAAATTAATGCGATTTGTAAGATCTAATCAAATTATTGCAAATTATATTATTGGTGATCATCAATTGGATTTGATAGAAAGTTTTCTAGACTTAGGTATTTTACTAGATCCTAAGCTGAATTTCATCTCTCATATAACATTTGCAATAAGCAAGGCTAGAGGTACACTTGGCTATATTAAACGCTGGTCAAAAGAGTTTAATGACCCGTACATTGGGTCATTAAATTCACACATTTGCTATTGAATCAGTGCAAAAGCAATTCATGTTATTTTGTCTTCGAGGATTACGATTTAACCCAGTAAACTTGCCTTCTTACTCGTCTCGACTTGCCCTTATTAAGCTGCCTACTCTAAAAAGCCGTAGAACTTTGCTGAACGTATCATTTGCCTTCAATATTATTAAGGGAGATATCTGTTCCGGATTTTTGATCAACGAAATTTCGTTTAATGTTCCTCAACGTACATCCCGCAATTTTATTCCTCTATCGGTAAAAGTTTATAGAGCCAATTATGCTGATGCCGATCCTCTTAGAAGAATGTGTTACGAATTTAATCAATTGTATAGATTTATAGACTTTTCATTAAATGCTAATGTTGTAAAGAGTGCAATTGTAAATTTTTTAAACTCATAATTTTTTATTTTTTATTTTCGTTCTATATTTTTTGTAATTTATTTAATGTTGTGAAATGATAATTTAATATCAATTAATAATAATATTAATTGTCTGTTAGGAAATAATTCCATTGACATATAATAATAAATAAATAATTTTTCAATATAATTTTTCGCAGTTATATGAACTTTGTTTCTCATCTAGAGAATTCTGTTATTTTCTATAAAATTAATGACTGGATTATCCTTTTGATTATTTGATATATTGAATGGGCCCAAAATGTATAAAATCATACAAGAATGGTTTTTTTTTAACAAAGTTTTAATTTTTTAAACGTTGAAGGTATGCATGTAAACTTTGCATACCGTATGTATTTTCTAATGGATTTTCAGTTCAACAGTGTTAAAATACCAAGCTTTTTTGATTGCAAAAACGATCTTATGTGAGATATCATGTATGCATACATTCTTATATGGCTCCATATATTAAATTTTATTTTTATATATGGATCCACATATGAAGAGCTTTATAATGAAATTTCCACATATGAACTCATTTATTATAATACATTTCATATATTAGTCCATATATCAATTCATATATAATACTTTTCGCATGTATAATCCCATATATTTTCATACATGAATTCATATATACTCATATATAATTATATACATTCATATATTAAAAATATATGGACCATATATAATTTTTTTAGCTGGGTAGTAATAGAAAATAAAATAAAAAAAAAACAAAAAAATTTGACCCATCGGATCAAAAGCCGGGACATCAAAATACATTTTAGAGGTATGGTTCCTTGGGCAATGTTTCTTATTTTGATCCCCAGAATACGATTTTCCTTGCAATTTGATTAATTTTTTTGCCTCCATACAAATCGACCCGCCCTATATATAAATATGAATGTATGGACAAGATGGATATCTACCTCTCTATATAAAATATGAAGCAAATTGTCAACAAAACTAAAAAACGCTTTTTACAAAGTCCCTATTTACACTATGCAAGTCTTATTGCTAAGCTGATTAGCAGCGTTGTCAACTTTGAAATATCAAAACGCACCAAAATGGAGAAAAAATCGCACCAAAAAAACGCACCAAGATTTCTTGAGTTTAAAATGTTTATTGAATTGATTTTGCATAAAAAGTATAATATTATATTTTTTGTTTTAAAAATTTAACACTTAAACAAGTTTTTACAGTAAAAGGTTAAAAGGGTAAAACCTAAAAAAACTAAACAAATTTGTTTGATAATATTTTTTTTTAATTTCATAAATTCTGTACAAAATTTTTTAAAGATATCAACGATTAATAAATAGTAAGCATTCAAAACTAATAAAAGTTCAGTATATATCATTTTATTCAAATATTTTTAAATTTTTTTATCAGAAGTTTAATGTATCCATATTAAAAATATCACAATTAAAAGAAATAGCCTTTTACAATACTACATGTACTGAACGAATTCGTACATACATGGTATACATGTGCCCGTAAATATGAAAGTAATCTAAAGCCTACAGTACACTGCATGTAAAAGGCCACATGCGTATGTGGCGATGACGTCCCGAGAATTTTCAGCATGTTCGTTGCATTTTTTTAAAATACTAGTAATGGCTAGATGCCGTAACATTTTTATAGTATTTTTGTTCCAAAATACATATGTGGTACATGTAGCCGAATAAAAGACATTTTCTGGGGCAGCTCATCTGTAAGCATGTTAATATCTGCAGCATGTACATATGTTGCTAGTACACGGCATGTAGCAAATGTAGCATCGTGATGACGTCAAAATTGCGTCAGAACCACATGCTCATGTGGCTTTTTACATGCCGTGTACTGTAGGCTTAACTCATACGCATTTTTGATTCGATATAGTAAAATAAATTTATATTAATCGAGACTAGTATTATATATAATAAAAAATATTTTTAGATTTGTTCAAGTGTAATGTACTAAATATCTCGACCAAAGAAATATATGAGAACAAAAGTTAATTATTCTAAATAAATAAAGCCAATAGTTTCATCATTATTGTTATCATCGGGCCATACAACAGATTTTATTTCAAATTGTGATATTTTGTAAATATCATTAGTATTAATATGGTAATTAACATTCTCAGCAAGCTGATAAGTTTCACAACAAGAATTTTCCGGTTTTAACCCATTGTTGTGTTAAATTTGCGTTGGTGCCACCAAAAATTAAAAAACGCACCGAAATTAAAAAAAAAGCGCACCACGCACCAACTAAGGAATTTTTCGCACAAAAAATTTCAAAAAGCACCAAAAATGGTGCGAAACGCAAGTTGACAACGCTGCTGATTAGTTCATTAGGAGAGAGAGACGGGGGGAAAAGAAACGCTTCTGCTACCACCTCATAAAATAATTTCACTTTAATTTCATGTTTCAGTAAGGCCCAATAATTGAGTTCTCAATAGGGATGTAACGAATGTTCACATTCGCTTTCGCATTCGCAAACTATTCGCTTACTTTTGCTATTTGCATTCGCTTTTGCAAACGCTAAGATATATGCGAATATTTCAAGCGAATATTAAATACAAAAAATTTGTACTTCTTGTACGAAAATAGTTTGCGATTAACAAACGTCAAAAATACAAAACTTTAAAATTTTAGCGGATAACTTTTCTATAAAAAAGTTCTCATAAATAAAAATGAAACCAAAATCCAGCGGTGTGAATCTGGCATCATTTTAGTTTCAGCTGCGAAACAACATGAGCAGTACCATGATACAATTATAACAGGTACATGCACAAGCCCAGCCTGTTAATGTATACAATGCAAATAGTTGTCAAACTTTGTTTACAAGCTGCGAAAATGTAAGTGTATGTGTATGAATAAAATGATTACAGTGTTGCCAATGAATTTACACATCGCTGTGTCTCCAATTACACATCGAAGAAAATTACACTACACATCTTTTGTGTATGTTAAAATGAAAACAAAAATAAATAAAAATAGAACCCTGTAATTGTTATTTTTAAAAACAAAAGGCATCTGTTTGACAATTATTCGTTTGTTTATACCAACAAAATGAATGTGTTTTTTGGTGTTGTAATTTTGTTGTAATTGTGCATGTACCTAGTATAATTGTACCATGAGCAGTACTTTTTTCGCACGCAATTTCAACAATGTTGCATACTTTCAAGCAATAAAATCGAGAAATTAATAAATAAACGAGAGTTGGGCTACATTTAGTAGATGTCAAATTTTTCACGCGAAACAATCAATGTTACGAAAAAATTTTCACAACCTCGAACAGAGTACCAGGTAAAGAATAGTCTGTTCAAACTTTGAAAAATGTTGAACACCATTCATTTCTTCGCACAAAAAATTTGAAATGAAAACAATATTAACTAGTTATTGTTTGTTATAAATTCCTTTTGAAACAAGTGCCACTCATATTATTTCGCATGAAACTTAAAAGTTGAAGATACATGTATTTTATATGCTTTTCCAAAGATGAACAGAGTACTACTTTTGCAACATTTCTTCATGAACAATTCATTCCAATTTTTCTTAATATAAAAGCATTTCACATGAAATGTTGAACAGAGTACCACGCTTTGGGGCCAAAGTACGAATGGGTTGATCGCCTAACATGGGGTGCCATGAGTTTGTAGTGTGTGTCTGTACGAGTCCAAACGGTTGGAACGATTTTCTGTTTGAAAGGTGACTTAATCGAGAGGGGTTTTAGCTGTGTTTTAAGAAAAGTGGTCTAGCCGTTTAGAAGATATCACATCTTTTTTAGATATATTCGCGGGTTTTTAAATTTTTAATTTTTGTTATTTTAATATAATTTCATATATCTTTCTTTTATAAGAATTTGTATTTTTAATAAATTAACAAATATTTGCTCAATTAAAGACTAGGGGTCGTATTCAAAAAAACTTAACAACGCTTTGAAAAGCAATGTTAAGTAAATTTGTATTCAAAAAAAAATTATTATATCAAAATTCTAAAGTAGGCACCTACGTTTGTTAAAGCTACTTTAAGTTGATATTTCCAAAATGTGTGTTTTGTACCTCAAATACTTTTGTTAATATAGCACATATTGATTCATGTTAGATCTGAAAATGAAGCTAGAAGTGCTATCTTATCTTAAATTTATTATTTCTGTCATGTGATGGAAAATATCACTAAATTTTCCAACTGATTCGAAATACATAGCAAAATCCATAAAAAAATATTAAAATAAATACAATTATACAAAAATGTTTTACTGATGTAAGTACATCAAACAAAACGAATCGAAAAAAGCTGGATATTCAAATACTCATTTCGTTCGAATAAAAAAATTTAGATAATTTTTCTATGTTCATCATATTTTTTTTACTTTTACTTCATAAAAATGTTTATCTGTTTTGCTTCCATGTCAGAAGTTTATATTTTATAAATTAGGTTGCTTAACTTCAAGATAATAAAAATGTATTTAATAAAATAAAAAAATTGTTGAATACTCGAATGAAATTGTATTCGATGTTGTACATCATAAGCTGTGTTGTTGAACATGGTGGTGTTACCAGTATTTATTATTAAATCACAAAATAATTAAAGTTGTCTTTTGAATACAATTTCTTAACAAAGCAATGTTAGCCTTAAATTGCTTGGTAGCTACTATGAACTTTAAAGCTCAAGTAAAATATTTTTTTGAATAAGGCTGTAGGGCTCGTATTCAAAAAAACTTAACAAAGATTTGAAAAGCAATCTTAAGTAAAGTTGTATTAAAAAAAATTATTATATCAAAATTCTAAAGTATGCACCTACGTTAAGACTACTTTAAGTTGATATTTCCAAAATGTGTATTTTGTACCTGAAATATTTTTGTTAATATAGCACATATTGATTCATGTTACATCTGAAATTGAAGCTAGAAGTGCTAGCTCTTATCTTAAATTTATTATTTCTGTGATAGAAAACATCAGTAAATTATCCCATTGATTCGAAATACATAGCAAAATCCATAAAAAAATATTAAAATAAATACAATTATACAAAAATGTTTTAGTGATGTACATTCAAACAAAACGAATCGAAAAAAGCTGGATATTCAAATACTCATTTCGTTAGAATAAAATAAATTGAGATAACTTTTCTATGTTCATCATATTTTTTTTACTTTTACTTCATAAATTTTTTTATCTGTTTTGCTTCCATGTCAGAAGCTTATATTTTATAAATAAGGTTGCTTAACTTCAAGATAATAAAAATGTATTTAATAAAATAAAAAATTATTTGAATACTCGATGTTGTACATCGTAAGCTGTGAAATGGTTGTTGAACATGGTGGAGTTACCAGAATTTATTATTAAATCACAAAATAATTAAAGTTGTCTTTTGAATACAATTTCTTAACAAAGCAATGTTAGCCTTAAAGTGCTTGGTAGCTACTATGAACTTTAAAGCTCAAGTAAAATATTTTTTTCAATAAGGCTGTAGATGTATACATCTATGTATGTATATAATACAACCTCATGTTCTTATATAAATTTATTTTCGTGTGATTTTTTAACGCATTGCTTTATTTGCATTCGCTTTCGCAGAAATAAAAATGTATTATTCGCTTTCGCATTCGCTAAACTGGTATTCGTTACATCCCTAGTTCTCAATTATATGCCATTTAGCTAATTGCAAGTTGCAACCAAAGAATATAAATTGTATAGAATGCGCATCTGAGCTAAAAAATTAAACATTTTTTGCTTACGCTTTAGATGCGGGGGGGGGGGGAAGTATAAAGCGCAAGCAAACACACACTGAGAGCATTATATTCTTTGCTCTTATCACCAGCGTCGCCGTTGTGCGACTTAAGTAGCATTTTGCTACTCTTTTAACAGCAATACATGCGGCCAATTGCAAAAAAACTATGTAAAAATATCCGAGTTTTACCACAAAAAATACCGATTTTCGGAGGAAAGTTGCTGTTGCTGAAATAAAGCTTGTTTTAAGGATGATAAGTTTCCAAATTCTGCAGTTGTAAAGTCAGTGAATTACACTTTATTTCTTCATCTTTATAAAATATAATTTACAAAAAAACATAAAGTATAAACATAAATTAGCGTTACTAAACAATTATCAAATAGACTTAAAGTAGACACTTGTCAAAGATTAGATTCCACGTGAAGGACTTATTAAGAAATACAGGATGTTCAGTTAAAAAAAATATGTATTTAAGAACTATGCATAATGCCTTGAAAAAATGGTATAACTATATTATCCTCTTCAGAATCGAATTTTCTACAAAACTTTAAATGGTTTTTCCTCAAAGTAAATTTTTTGAGTTATGCTGGTTTTTAAGTAAATAAGTGAGATGAACCATGTCCAATATATGTATTTATGTTTTTACAGTCTCTAATTTTTTTATAAATCTTAAGTAATTGGGTAAATTACGGCACTCGATATCGAACGAAATATGCACTTAATTTCGATTGGAATTTCATTGGATATGAAATGCCGCAACTTGACCACTCTTTTTTTAGATTTCATGATTTTTTATATTTAGTAGCTATCTATAATACGTTTATACGCGTCTTGTTTGCAAATAAAAACTGTATTTGCAAATACTCTACTAGCCGGTATTATAGAAATATGTTCGCAGTTAATTAATTAATTATTTTAATTATTTTTACTTTTTTCATTTAGAAATGAAAAAATTATAATAAAAAGAAAATGAATTAACTTCAGTTTTTCCATCTATATTTTAATTTACTTTCCTTGATGCTGATCATTTATATACATACATACATGTATACCTTAAGGCCCCAATTTTGGCTTCCAAATTTACTTCATTTGAACCTATTTTAAGTTATAAACATTTTATAAAAACTTACTTACTAACTTATGAAAAGTTTTATTAAGATTAAAGATGAAAGTAAGTTACAATACATATTTTTTTAATTGTGATACTCCGAGAAATAATTTGCATTTGCATGCTAATCGCTTTGCGAATTGTGTTTGTGGATGTCAGATTTTTTGCAATATTTTCACCATTTATTGGCTTTTCTATCGACCAAAACAATAAAATGATCGACATCATCGAGCCGAATATCGCCAACTGGACGAACAGCTCTTTTTCTAATAGCTGATATGCTAAATTGTGTATATGATTGCCCTACGGCATACATTCTGTTAAAATGATAGAAATGGATAAATTGAAAAAAGGGTCATAAAAAGTTTCATTGGCATAAAAAAGGGTCAAAAGTGATACTTTAATGTCACAACGGCAACGCTGCTCTCAGCAATGCGAGGGTAGCATACACTGCAGATAGAAATAAGAGTGTGTACGCTGGACGGGTAGTACTGGAAATACCCGTCATAGAAAATTTTAGCTTGTATGAGATGCGCATTCTATATGATTTATATTCTTTGATTATATTCTTTGCTCTTATCACCAGCGTTGTCGTTATGCGACTTAAGTCGCATTTTGCTACTTTTTCAACTGCAAAACAAGCGGCCAATTGCAAAAAAACTATGTAAAAATATCCGAGTTTTACCACAAAAAATACCGATTTTCGGAGGAAAGTTGCTGTTGCTGAAATAAAGCTTGTATTAAGAATGATAAGTTTCCAAATTCTGCAGTTGTAAAGTCAGTGAATTACACCTTATTTCTTCATCTTTATATGATATAATTTACAAAAAAACATAAAATATAAACATAAATTAGCCTTACTAAACAATTATCAAATAGACTTAAAGTAGACACTTGTCAAAGATTAGATTCCAAGTGAAGAACTTATTAAGAAATACAGGATGTTCAGTTAAAAAAAATATGTATTTAAGAATTATGCATAATGCCTTGAAAGAATAGTATAACTATATTATCCTCTTCAAAATCGAATTTTCTACAAAACTTTAAATGGTTTTTCCTCAAAGTAAATTTTTTGAGTTATGCTGGTTTTTAAGTAAATAAGTGAGATGAACCATGTCCATGTATTTATGTTTTTACAGTCTCTAATTTTTTTATAAATCTTAAGTAATTGGGTAAATTACGGCACTCGATATCGAACGAAATATGCACTTAATTTCGATTGGAATTTCATTGGATATGAAATGCCGCAACTTGACCACTCTTTTTTTAGATTTCATGATTTTTTATATTTAGTAGCTATCTATAATACGTTTATACTCGTCTTATTTGCAAATAAAAACTGTATTTGCAAGTACTCTACTAGCCGGTACACTCAAAATATTCCATGCTTAAAAATGCGAAATAGTTTTTCGTAAAATAATTTTTGTTCAATAAACGAAAATTTTGTACAGTTTACGAAAATATTTGTGGCTCATGCAGGAAAACAGATTTTGTAATTTTACGAATTTCGTTAAGTTACAAAAATTATTTCGTACAATTATTTTCGTATATAGTACCATATTTTTCGTTTATTTTATTGAATTTAATATAAAATAAAACATTTTTATAAAATTGGAAAATTCGTAAAATAAACTAATTTTGTTTTGTTAACATTTTGTTTACAGTACAAAATTATTCTTAAATTTAAACAAGTTTCGTGAAAAAAATTTTAAATGTAAAATAAAAAATGTTGTTTTGTTTTAGTTTTTAATATTTCCCCATTTATTTTCCTGTCATTGTATATATTCCATACGAAATTATTTAACAAATTTCAATTAAAATAAAAAAAATATAATAAATGAATACGGCCCTATGTATAAGCAAAAACTAGCAATAAGTTAGCATAAGTGGCAAAATTGAATATGATCTTAACGAGTTTTACCACACAATTTTACATTAAAAATTACTCTAGGATTAAATAGTGGGTTATAACTACTATATGGCACGTTTTTTAATGTAAAATTGTATGTAGGAATTCGTTAGCACCAAGTTGAATGTCGCCACTTATGCTAACTTCCTTTGAATTTGAATTATTTTTCCTTTTTTCATTTATAAATGAAAATTTATAATAAAAAGAAAATGAATTAACTTCAGTTTTTCCATCTATATTTTACTTAACTTTTTTTGATGCTGATCATTTATATACATACATGTATACTTTAAAGCCCCAATTTTGGCTTCCAAATTTACTTCATTTGAACCTATTTTAACTTAAGCCTGCAGTACACGGCATGTAAAAAGCCACATGCGTATATAGCGATGACGTCTCGAGAATTTTCAGCATGTTCGTTGCATTTTCTATAATTACTAGTAGTGGCTAGATGCCGTAAAATTTTTATAATATTTTTGTTCCAAAATACATATGTGGCACATGTAGCCAAATCGAAGACATTTTCTGGGGCAGTTCGTCTGTAAGCATGTTAATATATACATGCACATATGTTGCTTGTACACGGCATGTAGCAAATGTAGCATCGTGATGACGTCAAAATTACGTCAGAACCACATGCGCATGTGGTTTTTTACATGCCGTGTAGTGTAGGCTTTATAAACATTTTATAAAAACTTACTAACTTATAAACATTTAAAAAAAGTTTTATTAAGATTAAAAATGAAAGTAAGTTAAAATACATATTTTTTTAATTGTGATACTCCGAGAAATAATTTGCATTTAGAATCAAAGATTTGAGTGTCAGATTTTTTGCTATATTTTCACCATTTATCGACCAAAACAATAAAATGAATATCGCCAACTGGACGAACAGCTCTATTTCTAATACCTGATATGCTCAACTGTGTATATGATTGTCCTACGGCATACATTCTGTTAAAACGATACAAAGGGATAAATTGAAAAAAGGGTAATAAAAAGTGTCATTGGCACGAAAAATGGTCAAAAGTGATACTTTAGTGCAATGATGTCAGTTTCATAGCACAATTGTGCAAACTAAAATCACACACATTCTTCTTCTCTTCCATTTAGTCGTCAATGAAACAGCGACGATAACACATGCGCAGCGGATGTATTAAATTTTTCATAGGTACACTAAAAGAAAATTAAATGGTATGTGAAAAATATTTTATGATCACCAATGCTTTTTGCAACGTTCAATGTATTTTATGTTACAAAACATTTAAAGAAGTGAATGAATATGTATTAAAAAGGCATTTTAATTATTTTCATAATGAAATAAATAAATTCAGTAGTAAAGAAAGAGACATGCTTTTTAATTTTTTTTAGAAAAGCTAAGAGGGTGGTTATTTGATATGGACAAAAGTTCGCCGAAAAATTCAGGAGGAAGAAAATTCAAAATGTATGTATCAAGCTTAATAAGTTTGGACATCGTAAGACATGGTAGGCCTTTCTCTGATGGGCTATTCATAAAAGGAATGTTTATAAAAGTTTTGGAAAAACTCAATTGCAGTCAAACTTTAATGAAATCTGTTCCTTTGTCCCGTAACAGCGTAGTGCAACGCAGTGTCGAAATGGGTAAATTTTTAGAACATGTAATTACAGACAAATTAAGAAGTTGTGAATATTATTCGTTGTGCTTAGATGAAAGCACAGATATTAATGATATTTGTTAATTAGTCATTTGCATTCGTTGTATAGATTCCAATTATAAGGTTTTTGAAACAATGTTTTCGCTTGAAAGTTTTTATGAAAGTGCTACAGGCAAATTGTTGTTCGATGTCGTCAATGAAAAATTAATTTAATTTAAAAATTAATTAAATGGCGCTAATGTCATGACAGGCAAATATGAAGGTCTCGTGGGGCATTTAAAAAAGAATGAATTTGCAGTTGAACATTTTCATTGTATTATACATCAGGCTGCTCTGGCATCAAAGTTTATAACAGACTATCCCGCTATGAAAATAGCGGAGCGAATAATTAATAGAATACGTGGTGGACATCATTCGCTTACACACAGAAAATTCGTAAGTTTTTTAAAAACCAGAAACGCTGCTCATAGTGACCTTAAAATGTTCACTGAAGTTCGTTGGCTTAGTCGAGGTGATTGTCTGAACAGACTATTTGATCTAAGGGAAGAGGAGACAATATTTCTTGAATTAGAAAACATAGAAATACAACATTTAAAAGATTATGAGTTTATTTTAGACTTAGCATTTTTGGCAGATATAACTAACTTTTTAAATAAATTTAACTTAAAGCTCCAAGGATATGAAAAAAATTTACTTGACATATCCAAAATCCTATTTAATTTTAAAACTGAATTGTTTCTGCTACTTAGTCAAATTAAATTAGAAGATTTTTCGAATTTTCCTAAAGATCAGTACAGAAAAAAACACGATCATGTATCATTACTTGAAACACTGTTTTATAATTTCCAGGATCGTTTTAAAGATTTTCAAAATGTGCAACATTTGCTGGAGATTTTCGAAAACCCTTTTAATTGTGACTTATGCAATTACGAATTTGAAATTCAATCCGAGTTAATAATACTTCGAAGCGAAATGAAAGCTCTAGATAAAATGGATATTGTTGAGTTCTGGAAGAATTTGGATGGTTTATTTTATCCCGAGCTGAAACAAATTTCTTTGAAGTGTTTGTCATTTTTCCCTTCAACCTACATATGCGAAATTTTTTTTTCTGATTTGAAATTTATTTGTTCGAAGCAGCGTAATAAAATAAGTTCATCGCATCTAAAAAGTGTTCTGTTAATTCGAAATTGCAACAAAAGCATTACCCCCTTATGCAAAAACGTTTGTTAAAGTTAAAGCATGTGTTAAAACCGGTTTTGCCATACAAAATTCGTTTGTTAAACCAACTTTAAGTTTAACAATAGTTTTTGCATGAGGGGTTTAATCTTTAAATAATATTTTGATCATGCAATCGGTTACATATGTACTAACTCTGATTGAATTTCAAACCCGTAATTGCTTAAGTCAAAAAAATTTTAAATTAAATAGGATTTTGGACATATCAAGTAAATTTTTTCGTGTACTTGCAGCTTTAAGTTAAATTCATTTTAAAAGTTAGTTGTATCTGCCAAAAATGTTAAGTATAAAATAAGCTCATTGACCAAATGGTCAACTGCAAATCCAGTAATCCAGTAAGTGTTCTGCTGTCTACAACAGAAATAAGTTTTCCATTTACGACATCGAACAAAAATTTGTATGTAACACTTTCACTGTAACAGTTTGCAAATACATATCATTAATATCTGTGCTTTCATCTAATTGCACGTTCTAAAAATGTACCTATTTCGACAGTAGTGTTTGACTACAATTGAGTTTTTCCAAATCTTTTATAATAGTTCAAAATTATTAAGCTTGATAATTTGATTTTTAATTTTTTTTTATATTTGTATCAATTAATAGCTGTACACAGAATCTTTAGTAAGCAACGTCGTTTCGGGAAATACCATAGTAAAGAAAACTTCTGTTTCTTTAATTTTCTATCACCTTAACTCGAAATATGAGTCCCCGCCAACTTATTTATTTATTTTTTTTCTTATTCAATATTTCCTAAGTAAAGTTCAGAGTCCCATAACTCGGAAAATATAGTTCGCAGCCAATTTTTTTATGTAATTTTTTTCTCTTATTTTGCAAGTTTCTTCAGATAAGTTATTTAAAAATTTCTTTTTGGAGATTCTTTACAATTTCCTAACTAAAGTTCAAAGCGCCATATCTCGGAAAATGTGGGTCGCAGCCAATTTTTTTATTTAATTTTTTTTTTATTATTTTTTAATTTTCTATCACATAAGTTCTTTTTTTATTTTTTTTGAGCTACTTCAATAAACAGCATTTATTAAAAATAATTATTATTCCTGTGTACTTTTGAGAGCAACCAGACAACTTTTCTCACACACACAACTACAGTTTTATTTTTGACACCACTGCTTTAGTGTCACAGCGGCAACGCTGCTCTCAGCATTGCGAGCGTAGCATACACTGCAGAAAGAAATGAGAGTGCGTACGCTGGACGGGTAGTACTGGAAATACCCGTCATAGAAAATTTTAGCTTGTATGAGATGCGCATTCTATATGATTTATATTCTTTGTTGCAACTTAAATATAAGTTCCACTTAAATGTAGTTTAATTTTATTCAGTGGTTAATTAAAGTTCTTATTAAATTACGTTGGAAGTAGGGCAGCACTGCAAAATTTCAAAATATTATGGAAAGGTTTTCAAAGGACAGCTGTTTAACGTAAGCAAAAAAGTTAGGTTATCAACATGTAGAAAATTAAAATTACATAAAAACTCATTTTATGAAACCAAAAGTAGGGATGTAACGAATGTTCGCATTCGCAATTTATTCGCTTACTTTTGCTATTTGCATTCGCTAAAATGTATGCGAATATTTCAAGCGAATACTTAAGACAAAAATAATTTTGTATTTCTTTTACGAAAATAGTTTACGATTAACAAACGTCAAAAACACGAAAACTATTTCAAGCCAGCATGAAAAAGATAAATATACTTACAACAACTACGTCAAAACACACAAACTGTCATATTTGCATTTCAAATATTCGAACTATTCAAAAACCGGTTTCTGGAAAAAAATCGAATAACCCTAGTTGCTTGTATGAACATATTAAAGGGTTGCATTTGTATACTCTTTTGTATAGCCAAAACAAATATACCATGGTATGTACCACATAATTGTAGTGTGAGCGACAGAACTAGTATAAGAGTTATAGTGTGTGCGTGCTTTTCCAAATTACAATACAATTAAAAACAAATAACAATTGCTTACTGTATTGCTTCTGAGCAACTGTTTGATCTGTTTTTGTTCAAAAATACATATTGTAATACAAACATACGAAAAAACCCATTGTTGAAACAAATACATGATGGACGGATGTATGTGCGGACGTTCGTTATGTTATTTTGTGGCGCAGCCAAGTATAGAGAGAGAGAGAGACAATTTTGCTCTGAGAGTAATTAAACATGCATATTGTGAGTAATTTTTTTGTATTTGCAGCTCGTGTGTCTTTTACATGTATCATCTACTTACATATGTATTAAAGGGTTGTATTTGTATACTCGTTTGTATAGCCAAAACAAATATACCATGGTATGTACCATATAATTGTAGTGTGAGCGACAGAACTAGTATAAGAGTTATTGTGTGTGCGTGCTTTTCCAAATTAAAATACAATTGAAAACAAATAACATGTGCTTATTGTATTGCTGCTGAGCAACTGTTTGATCTGTTTTTGCTCAAAAAATACATATTGTAATACAAATATATGAAAAAACCACTATTGAAACAAATACATGATGTGAGACAATTTTGCTCTGAGAGTAATTACAAATGCATGTGTTTCATGTACATGTATCATTTACTTACATATGTATGTGCAATTTTGCTTTCATTCATTCATTCAATTACATTTTTTCTCAACACATCATAATGCACTTATGGTAAAAGCAGTTTTATGTATCTTATTTGCCTTAGAAAAACAAAAAAAATAAATGTGTTGTTTTCATTTGCTCATTGCCCAACCATACAATAATTGCTTAAAAAATCAACATTTACAACTAGTAACAGAAAACGATAAATAACATATTTGTTCATACCAGAACCAAAAAACACGCAAAACTAGTGCAAAGATATGTATGTATGCACATACCCTGCAGTCCGACTGAGGCCAAGTGTCTCTATGTCAACACTAAAATTCTATTAGTAGTTACATTGTCTCCAATTTTTCCTCTACTCGTCAGTATAAAAGAAAGTGAGAAAACAGATGTGGTGTATTTCTGGTGGATTTTGCAACAGCTTGCAATATACATAAATTTGTATGTACGTAAGGTATAGAAATGTACCAGTAAATGTCTGGTTGGTATGTCTCCATGTTCCCATAAGAACTATGAATTCACTACCTAGTCAATTGTTTTAGTGTTACTAGTAGATTTTCAATAACAAGCACATGCTAAATGTATGTATATAGCACAAAGTATTGTATGGGAAATAATTGTAGAGTAGTACTGGTGACAAAGTCAAAAGCGACTCAGTACATTTTCACCATCGACATTTCCTTCAGGGTACATATGTATATTCATGTGCGTATGTATGTATACAAACATCTCATAACTTACGAACGGGTCAACGGATCATCATCATAACTTGCAAAATTGAAGATTATATAATTTCTGGTCAGAAAAATTAAATGATTTTTGTTTATAATATTTATTCTCTTCTGAATTACAATTGACGGTTTCTAAATTACAATTGACTAATCTGAATTACGATTAACGCTTTCTGAATTAAAACTGAGAAAGCTGTATGTAGTTCACAAGCTCCGAATGATGTTCTAGTTTAAAATCCGAAAAAACTTTTTCGAGTAAAAATTATACTTAACATTTGAGAAATTTATTATTTGTCATATTGTCATAAGTTTATTTTAATTGAAATTTATTTTCGGTGGTAGACTGAAGTCTGCTGATGATTTGGCGAAGCACCAATGAAATGCATATAGACATGCTTAAGCACCAGTAAATAAATTTCAATTAAATTATACTTAACATTAGCTTAAGGCTCAGTTAGCCGACTGTAATGTAATGTAACTAACAGTAAGAAACAGCTGATCGATTTTGTTATGTGAAAAGTAATGAAAATGGTTATAGAGATGTAATGTAACGTAACCTACTTTTCATATAAAAATATCGATCAGCTGTTTTCTACGTTACAGTTACTTTACATTACAGTCGGCTAACTGAGCCTTTAGCCATTCATTAACGTTGAAGACGTTAACAAATTTTTTTACCAAACTAAATTATTTTGACGATTTTCTCATAATCACAAATGCAAAAAAGTTACACTTGAAATTTTAAGTTTTAGTGAGTGCATTGTTAGTATTATCTATTTATGTCAACTTCATACAAACTGCACGTGCATATAAAGGGTGGTTAAATTTTAAGGGCTGATGTGGAATGTGAACCACACCTAAACGTCAAGTTTTTTTTTGCTTTTCATTTGAAGTTATTAAATTTCAGACTAACTCAATTTGAACCATGGAAGGATACACAATGAAGCAACGCGTTAAAGGTTATTCATACTTGTTATGAAAATGGGCGTTCAAATCAAAATGCATATCGTGCAATTCGTCATTTGATGATGAGGAACATTTTCACCTCAGTGGATTCGACAATAACCAGAATTGCCGCATTTGGGCGAATGATAATCGAAGAGTGATTGTCGAAAAACAAATGCACCCACAAAGATGAGCTGATAACGAACTTTTTATGGCCCGAATTGGAAGATATGAATGTGGACGATATGTGGTTTCAATAGGACAGCTAACGAAACAATGGCTCTTTTGCGCGACAAATTCAATGGCCGTGTTACCTCACGTGGTGGCGATGTCAATTGCCCGCCAAGATCATGTAATTTGACACCGTTGGACTTCTTTCCTTGGTGTTATTTGAAAGAAAAGGTGTACGTCGATAAGTCAGCAACAATTCAAGAGTTAAAGGATGAGATAATTCGTCACATTAACGGCATATAACCTCAATTATGCCTCAGCGTCATCGAAAATTGGGACCATCCATTTGGAAGCTTTTTGTTTTGTTCCATACATAATTGAACTATAGCATATTATCATAATAAAAATAAATAACAATAATTTCCTAAATAATTTGTGTTTTATTCAAAATCAACATCGGCCCTTAAAATTTAACCACCCTTTACATACATATGTATAAGCAAATGCAATTGAAGTAGATTTTCGAAATATTTTTTATTCAGATAAAATAAATATATACATACACACACACACAAACTTACTTCTACAATATTAAAACTAAAACGAAATCAACATTTTCACTTCTCATTGGTCTTTTAGTTGCCTAGTTTGATTTATTGTTAATATCATCGAAATCAGTTTGTTGACATTTGCTCTATGTGTTCCATCCGAAAACAGCAGCAAAAGAGGTACGAGGTCCAATAAACTATTAAAAAGTTGAATTGTTAGGGCGACACCCACGAGGTATAAGCTATAGCAGAGGCTCCTTAAAACGTTATGGATAATAAGGCAGCATCAATGTTACCAACTGCACCAGCTTCTAAGTCATTAGAAGCAGTGTCCATTTCAAACAATAATAACATTAATATAAACACAAAATTAGCCGCAAGTAACGGCATAAAGGAGAATAATAGCAATAATATATCGACGTCCTTATCAACTTCCACTTCAGTTGTGGTTACAAATACATCAGCTGGCTATGATAGCAGTGGAGTCTACTCAGGATCCACATCAACTGCATCGTCGCAAAATGCAAATAAAAACTCTGAGGTAAGTTCATTTTCCCGTTTTATGTTTCATTTCATTCCATTTTTAAACCAATTTCACTAAATCTACATACTTGTATAACGTTAGCTTAAATAAAAAAACCATGTAACTATACATATGTATATGTATGTATGTGCACATGTATACATACATACATACATATATATATATATATATATATATATATATATATATATATATATATATATATATATATATATATATATATATATATATATATATATATATATATATATATATATATTTAAATTTTACAGGAAAAAATGTTAAGAAATTTATCAAGTAAAGCTTAAATTAGACGTGACATAGCCATAACGCCATAGCCATAAACAAATCAAATTTCAATTGGTTTCTATGGCAATGGTTATGGCGAGTCACTTATAATCAAATGCAGTGTTGCCCATAAGTTTGGTTCGAACAGCTGTTTTCTATGGTTATGGTTATGTCACGTCTGATGTAGACGCGTCGCATGCATCATGCTCTCTTTTATAGCCAAATGTTCGTGTGGTGAATTTAAATTTTCTCTCTTTTTGCATTAAAAAAACAAAAATACTTGCGCATAAGACGTATTGCATGTAACTTGAATTTAGAATCGGAGAGAACGTACATAAATGCATACAACGCAAATGCAAAGAACGGATGGTATGGACCTTCAGCTTTAGTCCTAGTTTACACTATGCAAGGCTTATTGCTAAGCTGATTAGTTTGAAAAGAGAGAGAGAGAGAGACGAGGAGAAAAGAAACGTTTCTGGTCCCCTCGTCTCTCTCTCCTAACAAACTAATCAGCTTAGCAATAAGACTTGCATAGCGTAAACTAGGACTAATGGTGGTTTGGTGTTTTGACTTTTGTTTGTTATTTTGATTATTTTTGAGACCGATATGCTTAAAACTTGAGTGAATGATGAGTTTCGGTATATGTATGTAATACAAGTATGTAACAATAAGCTGCAGCACTGCCTCTTCATTCTCTCTCAATCTCTTCATTCACCACTTGTCTTCTCTTCTTCGTCTTGCTGCCAGAAAAATTTTGACTCTTGTCCCCAATTTAAAACGTCATGTCCCCAAAAATCCCCATTTCAACAGAAAAATCCTAACTTTTGTCCCCAAAAATATATCATTCATAAAAAACGATTATTAAGTCCTATGCGCAGGGATGCGAAATAAGATTTTCACAAAGTTACAAGAAAAATGTTACTTTTTTCATTAAATTGCAAATTTTTAAAAAGTTGGAAGTTTTTCATATTTTCTGGGAATCACACATACATAGTTTTTTTATGCGAAACACAATAACTAAGATAGAATCGTGCGTACAACAATTGCACAATCAAAACTTTCAACAGTCATTTTTCTTTTTCAAAAGAAAAAAATGTTAATTGCCAAAGAGCTTGTTCTGCATCTGCGAGCACGGTTTTGCCTATGTACATATCGTTAACTTGATACGAAAAGGCCCTAACTCATGTTTTTCATAGTTTACAGGAGGACAAAAAAACTAAACAAAAAAAGATGCAATATTGATACAAAATTTTTTTAAACGCAATTTTTATTAAAAGCATTCACATAAGCACATAATATTGCGTTTAAAAAAATTTTGTATCAATATTGCATTATTTTTAAATTAATTTTTTCATCCTCCTGTAAACTATGAAAAACATGAGTTAGGGCCTTTTCGTATTAAGTTATACTATGTTCACACTTATGGTTTTAAACGTGTTTAACGCCTCATTCGTGTTTAAGAGCTTAAACACGACGATTTTGAGATGTTTTACCATACATTGACTTGTTTTGTTAAACATCTCAAATGAAGTGTTTAAGATTTAAACACTTCCTTAAACACGATAATGGAGTATGTTCAGTCCGTTTTTTGATAACTCTGGCAACTTTGTGTTGTTATTAAATGGCGTCACGTCAAAAATTATTCGGTAAACAAGTAATTAGTTACAGAATACTAAAATATTTACAAGAAAAATTGTGGTTTGAAAATAATTAACCAATAAAAAAGCATAATTGTTCGTAATTTCTTACAAATACAATAATTCGTTGACAAAACCTTAAACATCTCCAACGTAATGTGAACGGTTGTGTTTAGTTTTTTAAAACACTTGCCTTAAACACGTTTAAGACCATAAGTGTGAACATGGTATTAACGATATATATGTTCGCGGCAGGGTTACCGTTGATCCGACTAAAGTCGCAATTTGACTCTTTTTTAGCGGTGTGCGACTTTTGTGAGACTTTTTTTTATCACCGACCTTAGCAACTTTTTTAATTTTGTGGAACTTTTTACCCTTTTTTGTAAAGATTCTCACAGAAAACATTTAAATTGCTGTAAATTAAAAATTGCCTTATTTTTATAAAAAAAAAAAATTCAAAATTTTTGTAACTTTGTCACGTACACAATTTATTTAAGAAATTTTTCGCAAATTTTCAGTAGAAGTTTCAAAGAATAGTTTTAGGAAAAAAATTTAAAATAAATAAAAATTGTGGGCTTTGAAGGGCTGTGTTATGAAATATGCATTGTTTCAACTTACTTTTTTGTTGTGTTATGCTTTTTATTAATAAAAAGACGGTAAAAAAGATGTGAAACTTTTATTTTCTCAAACGACTTTTTTGTGCGACTTTATTTTTATAAAACGACCTTTTGTGCGACTTTTCAAAAATTCTTAACGGTAACCCTAGTTCGCGGTATTACCATGATCAGTGATACCAGAATTCCTCCGCCAAAAATGGCTAAATGTAGACAAAAAAAAATGGCTAAAAACTAGCTGAAAAATGGCTAAGCAAAATCGAATGCAAAAATCATGAACTTTAGCAAAAACAAGAAGGTATTTCATATATTGTTTTTTTAAGGCAAATCGGGAACTTTTTTAAAGTTAAAGAAAAACAATAAATTGAAGTAATAAATAAAATAATTTTTCTTCAGGTAATGAAAAAAACTGCGCATATAGTGCAAACTTACAATTACGCATTACGCCTTCTATTCATTTGTACATTCTGCTATTAAGTCTTTAAATTTTTGGGATACTAATCCATTCCTTGCGAAATTTTTGTTTATACTTTTTATTAGCTTTCTATTTTTTAAACTTTCATTTAAACTTTTATTTTTCTTGATATTTTCACTCGTGTAAAACAAATATGACCCTTGTTTGATTGATATCATAAACCACCAATTGCAGTGAAACCTCTCATAACCGGACACTCACGGTCGCCCTGTTTTTGTCTGTTTATTAGATGTGTCCGCTTATGAGAGAGTTACACATTTTTTTGGATTTCATTGCAGTTGAAAAATTATTTTAAGAGTAGACTTCTTCAAATTAGATTGGTATAATTTCAGCTGTTGGGTTTCAAATGACTTTCAATGATTTTATTTGTTGGATTACAACAAAGTCGTCTCTAGAAAAATGCTTTGAAAATGCGGTTATTAGAGGTGTCCGCTTATAGGAGGTGTCCGTTATGAGAGGTTTCGTTGTAGACCCGACAACTTATAAACACCTTGCAACGATTATAAGAATGCAGTAGCAAATCTTATTGTTACCAATTGAGCCATCTCTTTCATATAAGCGCTTTTAGACTGATGCAACAAAAATGGCAAGTTTGAACCGGGATTTATAGATATTAATGCGAAAACAATAACATATTACTCTGTTGTGTTTTTTTTTGTAGTTAATTAATGTTCCCATGTTCCGAGTTTAAATTTTTTTGTGAAAAATCACAAACAAATTTCATGTTTGGAAAAATAGCTAAAAAAATAGCTAGATTAAAATAAAAATGGCTAAAAAATAGCTAATAGCTAAACTCACTTTTCTTTCGGCTAAATGGGATGAAAAATGGGTAAATTTAGCCAGAAAATGGCTAAATTGGCATTACTGACCATGATGGTAATATCATCTTCAGTATAGAGTATGATTACCACACTACTCTACGAGATTTTTAAAAACTGAAATGTTACCAGTACTAATATATTATGTCAACATCCACGATTATTTTCCTGACACATGCCAATTGTTAGAGCTCAAAATGAAAAGTCCCCAAATCCCTCCCTACGAAATTCTGTCCCCAAATTAGAGGCGAAATCCCCATTTTGGGGACAAATCCACTAATCTGGTGGCACTGCTTCTCTTTTACTATCCATTTCCTACAGAGTGTTACTTCTCTTAAAAGTAAAAAAAAACAAAATTTTAATATTTTATTCATCACATGGTTTTTCATATAAGCTAATGACAAACAAACACTTTCAAATATCATTATGACATAAACAAATTTTGGCATCTAGCACCACGCGATGGCGAATGTTGTGTTATTTACGAAAATTATCATTTTCAAACAAGAACCTCACCCACTAAAACGATTTATTTAAAAATTAAATATTTTATTAATAAAGTAAAATAGTAAACTGTAAAATGTTGTTTAATCATTAAAGGAATTTCTAAATATGAAAAAAATAATGTTAAAATTGGTTTTTCTATGGAAATCTTGTTTTAATCTACACTTCAAGTATACGTTATTTTTTGCATATGGGGGATTAACTTTAAATGTAACGTGCACGTTGTTTTGCGTAACGGATAAATAAATGTCCTGTACTACTTTAATAAAGAAAACTATTTGCGTTTTTTTTTTTGGATAAATGAATTAAAATCGTAATAAGAAAACTGTTTTCCAAACTATACAGCGTTTTGTAGGTGAAATTTTTTGACAATTTTTTTAAATAATTTTCAATGGCCTATTCGGCTATGCTATGTTCATTTTGATATTTGCTTTTTGATATTTAAATGACTTAAGCACGTTATTTTGGGATTGCTAGTGCATATTTATATTGTACGTGAAATATACATATATAATATTATATGAAATTGGCGATGAGCTGGCAAGAATAGGGTCGGCGTTAGTTAGATGACGGAATGTGTGACATGTCGGTGAAATTACCGACAAGTCATTACTACAGGGAACTCAGTAATTAGGTAGAAAGCAGGACCAAATAGTCTCGAATAGTTTTTGAAAGTCTTTGCGTAGGATAAGGGTTTTGAGATTGTTCGGGATGTAAGGTTGAAGTCTACTGATGATTTGTTACAGCAACAATGAAATGCATATAGACAACGCTGAACCACCAGCAAATAAATTTCAAATTAAAATAATCTTCTGAGAATATGTCGAATAATAAATTTCTTAAATTTATGAATTCAATGAAAAACACAATGGCAACAATTAAGGGTCTTGCTCTGGGGAGAATAATTCCCATGGAAAATGTCTAAGGGAATAAGTCAAACTTGTGTTATCACATTTTCTGTTCATACAGATTTGCTGGTGGAATAATTCTCGCTCAAGTTGAATCTTATATACATATATGTATGATTGTTCTAGTTGTTGTAATTTGTGTGGCAGACTACGAAAGCAATAAATTAAAAACAATCTAGAATTGTAATCAATCATTGCTTGCAACGTTTTATTATAAATATTGAAACACAAAATACTAGTAAACATTTAGGGCCATTATTACAACTTAAAGATAGTTAGTTAAAAGTAGGATTTTATCGGACGTATAAAAACTTTATCATTTGCAAAATTTTACTTTAACCTAAAGTGAGCGATAAATTACAGGCAAGTTTATCCTACCTGGTAAGTTAAATCCAATTTGCAATAATGGAAAGCTTTTTATACGTCCGACAAAATCCTACTTTTAACTATTTTTAAGTTGTAATAATGGCCCTTAAGATATTATTCATAAAAATATCCCAATAATCAAAATTCAATACAACTTAAGAACAAGCTTTTAAAAATAGTGAATTTTAAGGTTTTCGTAATTTCGTTTACAATAATGTTTATAAAATATGAATTCACAAGCAGTTTTTAACAATGCTTGAGAAACTCTTATCATACACAACTTTTTCTTAAGTATTTTTATAGACGACATACATATGTATGCATAGGTATATTGAACAACACAATAACTATGAGGATTAAAAAAGACTACGCAAATTTATTAAGTATTTCGGGTGTACAATTGGTTTTTAATTTCAAAGTGAGTTATCGTGCAATTTTGTGTATTTGTGTATCAAAGTACGAAAAAATCTAAACATAAGTCATAGCATGAAAAACATAATTTGTTCTAATTAAAATTTAATGAAATTGAAGTAAATAATTAAAATTTTTATTTTTCAAAATTAAAAAAAATATATATTGAAAAATAAGCTTATTTGCAAGGATAATTTTATAGTAATAATACACATGTAATATTATCACGAGGGTTCCGTTTTGATTTTTATACAACTGTTACGAAAACTTTTTTCAACACATTTGTAATACTTTTTCAAGCTTAAGGCTTACGTTAGTAAGCTTGTTGCAATATTTTTCTCGATCCATTTGGTATACTGGGATATTTGTTTCATGTTTGAACTACATACATATTGTCACATTAAATGAAAATGGACGTAACTACACAAAAATTCGAAATCGAGTTTTTGATTGATTATGGATCATTTTATCAAACTACATCTTCACGTAATTGTTTAAACCTCTGCGATCTAAAATGGCGACTTTATAAAAGAAATACAAACGGACATAATTAAGAATGCATCTATTTTTTATTGTAAAGAACGTAATTAACATAAAAGCTTAAATATACATATTTAAAAAGGAAATAAATGGTTAAAAACATATAAGTATTCCAAATAAAAGTAAATTTCCAAGAAAATTTTCAAGAATACTTTATTATTATTGATTTTGAAAAGTTTTTTGTTTCTCCTGCAAAAAATCTAAAAGTGTACTTACGTCCGTTTGCATTTAAGGTGTATGTATATTCATAAAAAATAGTTCTAAAATCTCTTATAAATAATTTTCAAGTTCACAAACTGTTGTATCAGTTTTATCATGCATAAATTTAGTTTGTAACTTTTATGTTGATATGTTCAGACTATACAAGTCTTATCGATAAACTTATCACTTTTTCTTCTTTGAACTTTCTTCGGTTTTCACACAATGCAACTCTTATTTTTCAGCTCATGTTTTTATGCATAGATTTGTGTATGCATGTGTCCTTTTTTTAACATTACGAATGAGAAAGCAAAACGAATTGACAGTCAGTGTGCACACTTAATTTTTTTTAATTTGGTAAAATCGACAAAAAAATCGGTAGATTTGAATGAAATTCGGTAGAAATTTTTTTTATTCAGAGAAACATAAAAAATAACAATTCAAAGAAACATAAAAAATAACAAAATATATGTACTTAAATATATATGAAGGGTAAGTGCAAGGTAAACAGGTTCCAAAAGCGCATTTAAAACTTCACATGTGATTGGAAATTATACTGCCATAAACAATGAAGCATTTCCAATAAAAAAAGTGTCATCCTCAGTTATTTGCCCTTGCCTTTTATATAGATATGCTATGCAAATATAAAATAATATACATAAATAACAGGAATTCAGTTTTTGTACATAGGTTTTATAAAGCTACTAAAATAACTTTTATTTGACAAACATTTGTAACTACAAAGATTATATGTAAAATCCATTTATGAATTTAAACTTCTGTGCAAAAATTATTAAATCATTGGGAGGAATAAATATTTCATCCCCAAGGCACAATTCTTTGGCAAATATTAGGTTACTTATAGTTTCAGTTTTTAACCGATTTCTTTGTTCTGTTTTAATGATTTTCATGACAGAAAATGACCGCTCTGCGGCCGCACTGCTATGTGGCAAAATAGGCAATTTACACATATATCGACTTAAAGAATCTACCGAATATCGGTAGAAGTATGCACACTGTTGACAGTACAAGAAGCTGAATACTCGTTTCTTTTAATTTAAAATTTAAAATTATTTCATGCACTTGATCTCAAGTGATTGTTAATTTCACTCAAAGTTTGCATTATCTGCCATAAAGGCTTTTTGGGCTTAAATGCAACAACCAAGCACTTTTGGATCGCTAAGTCTAATGTTACAAATGTGGGCAGCATATTTTATATTTAATTCGTCTCTTAGGGCCAATTTCACCAACTCTATTTAAATATCAATTCATATTTAAATGTCGATTTTCATTGATTTTTGTATGGAAAAATAAATTTGAAATATGAATTGATATTTAAATAAATTCTTGAAATTGGCTCTTAGTATTAAGTTTAGATGAGTAAATATTTTATTACAATTTTTTATTAATGTATATCTATAGGCCAACAAGGAAAATAAAAGAACACCTCCTCCCGTGTCATCAATAACCAAAGGATTAGACATTACTTCAACACCACTTGTGAAGAAAGAAAAACGTCAAAGCAGCTCACGTTATAATGTCTCTAAAAATTGTGAACTCACACCATTGCCTCCACTAAATGAGAGTAAGTAAATCAAAATATATTTCTAATTGTAATAACACGCAATCAAACTATGTGGCTAAATTATATTCATTTATGGAATCCTTAAGTGTTTCATATTTTTAGATCTCCCAAACTCAAACGTACATGCATATATACATATGTATGTATACATATATGTAGGGCTGTATTTATGTACATATAACATTATCGAATGCAGTGTTCTATAACGGCTCACGAAAAAAGTTTTATTACATCCATCAGATTACAGATTTGTTTTATGCCGATTTCAAAATATATTTGTGAGTTTAGCAGGTCCGCGTTTAAAAAAACGTCATCTAATACTTATTGCATTTTTTCGTATTTTCTTACAAGCCAACATAAAAATAAGTTACATTATTTGAAATCTCTTTCCAAACCGCGTCCAATGCTTTATTATACTTAACCATTCGTACCGCAATTGGGAGACATCATAAAATAAAATAATCTATAATCTGACTGGGAGTAACGAAATCTAGTTTTTCATCGTAATACAAGGTAAGCCGATCTTTTGTATACATTTACATGTTCATGAAAAACAATATTACGTCCCTTTTCACAATGTATGATTAAGACTTAACGTTAACTTTAACTGCAAGTTCTTCATACAAAACTTGCCGTTAAGGTGCCTATTAGCTTTCAATTGTACATTGTGAAGAGGGCCGTTAGGCGTATTTTTAGAGTGAGAAAAAGTTTATATTTACAAAGGTTTTTCATTGGATACTCGTATATCAACGTTGTTGTCCCGAACTGTGTGCCCTTAGCTACATCTGAAAACAATTTTTTCCCTGGAAGGATAGGTTTTGAGCATATCCTTGATGCTCTTGCTTTAATAGTTGCGGGAAATCACTATTGTTCATTATAAAGTTAGGATTACTTTTCATGTTAGATATACTATCCCAGCAAAAAAAAGTAGAAAAAGCACCACATCTACTGAATCAAACCACTTCAAATTTAGGTAAAAAACCAGTAAATTTTATATTGACGTGTCGTTGGAAGGAAGTGGTTTGCTTTTAACATTTTTAAACTTAATAAAAATCATGTTTTTGGTGCTATAAAATTCCGAAATTCGGGAGTGAAAATAATTCACTTCACAAATGTAGTTAAAAAGTGCTTTTTATTCAGTGATTAAAATCACTTCCCAGCAAAAAAAGGAAGGAAAAATAAGTAGAAAAAACACCACATCTACTGAATCAAACCACTTAAAATTTAGGTAAAAAAAAACAATGAATTTTACATTGACGTGTCATTGGAAGGAATTGGTTTGTTTTTGACATTTTTTAAACTCAATAAAAATCGTATTTTTGGTGCTATAAAAATGCGAAATTCGGGAGGGAAAATAATTCACTTCACAAAAGTAGTTAAAAAGTGCTTTTTATTCAGTGATTAAAATCACTTGTATATGGTTTGAAAAGACAAAAGGTTAAATAATTTAATTTTTTGTTATTTTATTCCATTGTTATTTTTAACAACGCAAATTTTTTGATTTGAAAAGACTTAAATGTAATATAAAAAACCACTTGTATTTGGCTTGAGCTAAAAAAGTAATGAATTTGATGAAAACAAAGTAGTGATTTAAAATTCCATTTGATATGTGGTTAAAAATAACTTCTTTAACATCTAAAAATATGCATTATATACTTTCGAAGTAATTTGAAAGTGGTTCGTAAGGAAGTACTCCTTTTATTTTTTGCTGGGATGTATTAGATTTTGTGGTTATTCGTTGGGCAATTTCTAGATATGTGTTATCTTCTTTAAAAAAGTCCTAGTTTACACTATACAAGTGTTATTGCTTAGATGATTAGTTTGTTAGGTGAAAGAGAGAGAGACGAAGGGAAAATAAACGTTTCTGTTCACCTCGTCTCTCTCTCCCTCAAACTAATCAGCTTAGCAATAAGACTTGCATAGTGTAAACTAGGACAAAGCGATAGCGGTAGAGAATATAGGTGGTGAAGGACGAGATAGGGCGAAGCTTCATTATTTTACAACTCTGCTTTTCCCACGATTTTAAGGCAGTATTGCAGCGCTTTTGATGTTGTTTTTAGTAGCCATTTTATTGGTAATTTTACTTCACTGATGATTCTGCTTCACAGTACCGACGAAGGATGGCACTCTGATGTTATACTAGGATTAGTATCAGCTGAAGTCAGCACAGTTCAGGGACCAATGACTTTCATAGTACAGTTATGAAATTTTTACACTATACTATTATCAGCGAAAATTTTGTTAAATAGACAAAAGTAGTGACTACCATCATTGGTTGCACATACTATTACAGTTTTTGGCTTCATGATGAGGTATTTAATAATATACATCAATGCTGCAAAAATTATTTAATTATTAAAACTTCACGATATATAGTGGCATAATCTTGGACATTATTTTTGAGCCAACTGACATCCTTTTTTAATAGATTTCACCGAACATACACAGTACTTTGCTGAAGCTAAAGTTGGAATCCACTATCATTGGTGGAATTGTTCATCGTCTACCAAAAGATGAAATCTAAATAAAAAATTCTTATTTTACTGTTTTCAAAGGGCACATTTTGATTTATTTATGGGAGTCGACTAGTCTGATATATACATACATACATACATACGTCATAACTTCCAAAAATTTTAATTTTTCAATAAATTGAAAAGTTCAAACTCGCTTTCTGGCAAAGATATGTATATACATACATACATATATTTTTTAGATAAGTTTTTTAAAATTGAATTATATGATTTTGTGCTTAAGAATAACTTAAAAGTTATTTTTAAAGACAATATTTTAGACATAAAATATAGTGAATTTTTTTTAACAATATGTTCAACAGTAATTTTGGCTTAACAGATTTTTCAAAAATATTTTTGATTCATTATTTTTGAATTAATTAAGTGGTTAAATTAATTAACCGGAGATAAGACCTCAATTCATAGTAACATCGTCGTGCTGCTATCTTAAAGGCCTATGTATGTATGTTATCATGGACATAACGCAACAGGTTTGCGTTGGGTTTATACATACATACATACATTTGAAAACATGTCTCCAGTAGCTACTTTTTAATACTTTACAAAGCTGTTTACAAATAATTCATTATTGATGTGATTAATGTTATTAATATTATCTTTTTAATTTACATACTATGATTCTAGTAATATTCTGAAATTTCAATTTTATACGTGAATATAGAATTGTTAAATTTTTTACAATAAATGATAACTGCGCAGTTGCCAAAAATGTAAAAGTCCGTTAAATTGTCAAACTGATATTGATTTTTCCATTATGACATACATATGTATCTGATAGTGATGGTTGCATTCATCCGCATTATTTTTAAGGAAAGAAAAAGTACTTTTCATATAGAATTATAAAACAACTTTCCGTAAATAAAATATATTGTGTATTAAAATAGATTTTAACATCTATTAAAATGTAAACAAATTATGCAAAGAGAAAATTAATATGTATAAAAGATTCATATTAGCGATATGAATTTTCGTTTTCAAGTTTGAAAGGTAAGAAAAAAAAGAACGACGTATTCGTATTAAATACCGGCAGTGAAAAAAATCAATATTTATGTTATTGTTGGATGGTCTATGTTGAGTAAAAAATTCATTATGAGTGCTTATTTTTAACCCCCGACTAAAAAAGGGGTGTTATAAGTTTGTAGTGTGTGTCTGTGTGTGTGTGTATCTGTACAGGCCAAACGGCTGGACCGATTTTCATTTAGTTTTTTCTGTTTGAAAGATGACTTGATCGAGAGGGTTCTTAGCTATGTTTGAAGAAAATCGGTCCAGTCGTTTAGAAGATGTAACATCTTTTCTAAAGAAAGTCGGGGGTTTCTTAAAATGTTTAATTTTTGTTATTATGTTTTTCTTTCAATTTAACAACATAACTTACATTTGCTCATACTACTTATTATGTTTCAAAATAAATAAATAACTTAAGCTATTTAAATATGCACAAACATGTCATTTACTTATATGTACATAAATTTTGTATATGTATGTATGTAAATATAAGTATGTAAGTACAAACATATGTACTCGTATGTAAATATTTTATATTTCTGAATTTTACATATTTAATGTAATTTTTCATTGTTTTGGGTAATTAGTTTTATAAATTACAGTTTACACGTTTTCTTCCATAGCAAAAGTAAAGCTTAAATTAGACGTGACATAGCCATAATGCCATAGCCATAACCAAACCAAAATTCAATTGGTTTCTTTGGTGAGAGTTATGGCGTTATGGCGAGTCACCTATAATCAAATACAGTGTTGCCCATTAGTTTGGTTCGTACGGCTGTTTTCTATGGCTATGGTTATGTCACGTCTGATTGAGCCTTAAGATCGACAAGTTAAAAAATAACAAATTGTTATCAAAAAAGAGAAAGTTAAATAAAATTAAATCATTTGTCAAGGCAACAAATAATGATGATTCGAAACTATGTATATGATTTAATTGTAATATATGTACATATGTATATATTTATACATTAGGCTGTTCCTTGTTTTCGAAAAGTCACAATATTTAATTCTGGAACCTCTTAAATTCTTCCTTTTAGCAAAAAAAATTAGTCTGTAACAATTTGAATTTCAAATATTTTTTTCACAACCAAAATGAAAGAAACTTCTTGTCTTCGTTTCTGTTAATTTTCGAAATTAAAGAAAGATTGTTAAATAGTTAAAAATTTGGTTGTTTTATTTTATTGTTATTTTTAACAATAAAAATTTTTTGGCTTAAAAAGCCTTATTCCCAGCAAAAAAGTGAGGAAAAATAAATAGAAAAAGCACCACATCTAGTGAATCAAACCACTTCAAATTTAGGTAAAAAACCAATGAAGTTTACATTAACGTGCCATTGGAGGGAAGGTGTTTCCTTTTGACATTTTTTAACTCAATAAAAATCATGTTTTTAGTGCTATAAAAATCTGAAACTTGAGTGTGAAAATAATTCACTTCACAAAATCAGTTAAAGAAGTGCTTTTTATTCAGTGAGTAAAATCACTTGTATATGGTTTGAAAAGACAAAAGGTTAACTAATTTAATTCTTTGTTATTTTATTCCATTGTTGTTTTTAAGAGTAAGAGTTTTTAAATTTAAAAAAACACTTGATTTGGCTTAAGCTAAAAAATTAATCAATTTGTTGAAAATAAAGTAGCGATTTCAAATTCCATTTGTGTGTGGTTAAAAATAACTTCTTTACCATCCAAAATATGCATTAGATACTTTCGAAGTAATTTAAAAGTGGTTCATAAGGAAGTACTCCTATGTTTTGCTGGGATGTAATAACAAAAACACTTGTATTTGGCTTGGGCCAGAAAAGTAATGAATTTTTTGAAAACAAAATAATAGCGGTATTCACGGTTGGCCTTGTAGATCTTTTACATCTTGTAGCTTTAGCAAATTGTTGTTGCTTTGCTTTGAATTTAACAAAATTGTAAAAGATCTACAAGGCCAACTGAGAATTCCGATAATGACATAATGCCAGTTTATACAAGCCATGTAAAAATTCATGTCTGTCTATTTATATTGAAAACAAAAACAAATTTGAGTGCTTTGTTTTTGTTTTCAATATAAATAGACAGACGAGAATTTTTACATGGCTTCTATAAACTGGCAGTTAAAATGCCATTTGATATATGTATGGTTAAAAATAACTTCATTAACATCTAAAAATATGCATTAGATACTTTCGAAGTAATTTAAAAGTGGTTCATAAGGAAGTACTCCTTCTATTTCACCTAAATTGCAAAATAACGCACTAGCCAGTATCTATTATGCAAGGTGGAATCAACCATTTATGTATATGAGAAAATATTTATCCTTTGACATTTATTTAATAAAAACTTGGAAAATGGAATGCAAAATTCAGTCTGTTAGCATCCAAAGAAATGAGAAGAAAATTTGTTTTCCATCACGTCACAATTTTCCTTTACGAGTCGTATCTAATATTTTCACGAGGTATACCAATATATTCACCATAACTCGAAGACAGCATGTCCGACGTCGACCAATAAAACACCATCGGGTAACTAACAAAAATTGCTTCAAATCATCTTAATATGGCAAGCTAAAGAATAAATGATTTCTTAGTTATTCGTAAAATAAAATTGAAAAATAAATTGTTTGTGTAAAAATTTAAAAAAATCTCTTTTCTAATAGATCATGGTTGACGTCGGACATACTGCCTTCGAGTTATGGTGAATTACACTGGTATATCTCGTGAAAATACTAGTTGGTTTCATAGAACAAATTCTGGCGTGATGAAATTTTTTTAATATTTTTTTCTGAAGTTTAGTAAATACATACATACATATGTATATATACACACACTACTTTATGTAGATACATATAAATATGTATGTATTTGCACTGCTAAGTTTTATTTTAAATACATAAATATGGCCTTATGTATAAGCAAAAATTGGCATGAAGTTAGCACAATTCCTCTATACAATTTGACATTAAAAATAGTCGCAATACGTAGTTTTAACCCACTACTAAGTCCTAGCGTGATTTTTAATCTGAAGTTTCATGGCAAAACTCTTTAAGATCATGTTAAATTTTGCCACTTATGCCAACTTCATGCCAGTTTTTGCTTATACATATGATCGATAGTTACGTACTTTCGCTTTAAATGGATACATACATACGCACACATGTACGTGTATATGTGCATACATACATACTTGTTTAATTAATTGTTTTTATTTTTCGTTTCTTCCTTGCTAAATTAATATCTTAATCAAAATTTAAATTTCATATATTAATTTTCAGATTTTTCTTCCTTAACTTTAATTTACCCATAATAGATTAAGTATAAATAAAAGCAATTTAATTAGATAAAAAATTAAAATGAAAAACAGTAATATCAATAACATTATAAACGTCTCAAATAAATGTGAACTGTAATGAAATGGTCCTTAATGATATGTTATATGAAAAAAGTACCAATGTTAACACCGAACAAGTTGAAAAAAATACAAATACAAAATCGAAAGAAAATAAAAGTGAACATATCAAATTAAGTTCTTCGTCCATTAGCAATTCTTCTAGTAGTACTGAAGCGAAGCTTCTCAAAACCGAACCAAGACGAAATTTACCTAACCAGCCTACTAACGTGGCTTGTGGTTATTTTGGTTTAGGTATACCAAAATCCCCATCATTTCATAGTGGTCTTGATCAATTAGCCGATGATTATGCTGATGTAAAGGGTGTTTTATTAAAAAAACCAACGAATGAAAATACTCTGTCAGAAAAATATAATTGTGACAGGAATGATGGTGGTGGTGGCATTATTCCCAGTAAATTTAAATTTACAAATATTGAAGTAATAAAAGCTAAATTATCCAATAGTTCCTTCTCAACTATAAATGTAGTTAAAGAAGTATATAATAATAAAATGCCGACATTGCAACCTCAATCTCAAGAACCTAGTAGATCAACCAATCAATCACAATCATCAAATTCATCAGGAATATCAGTGACATCATCTTCTTCATCCTTATCACAGCAACAGCAGGTGACATCATCGTCTGTTGTTGAAAATGCAAATAAATTATCATTAAATGCGATAAAATCTATCACAATGGCCACCTCTTCTTCAAATAACGGAGGTGTGGGTCCCATTGCAACAACAAACTCCATTTCCGAAACTACAGCATCCATTGTCTCAACGCTGACTCAACATTTTAATGCTGCTACTTCAGCTACACAGCTCTTAACAACCACATCATCAACGCTTGGTTTAAACAACAAGGTTTGATTTAATATTTCTACTCATCAGTTGTAATTTAAATCCTTTTTTCTACAATCCAGATGGTCGACTTGAGTATAAAATTTACATAGAAAGCACTTATTTTTTTTAGTGATTTTCATACAAATTTTCTAGGCGAGTCGTCTGCCTGACTTGAAGAAACTGCGCATAAAAACCAAAATATAGTAAATAAATAAAGTCGGAAAATTATGTTGTATGTACATATGTACATGTATGCAAATTATGTTCGGAAATGTTTGTAAAATGAATGATATATTTTATGTTTGATAATTATGCATGACGGATTCATTGTGCCCCGGCATTTACCGACACATTTTTTGAATCTCGTTTTTTTACGAAAAACGGTTATTTATTTACGATCGCAAATAATCGATATGGGTAAAAAAATTAAGTTCGAAAATTAGGTCGCTTAAGCTTCTTTGGCGGTTATGGTAACACAAATATTTAAAAATAGCGGTAACTTTAATAGAATCAAAATACTTTTGTGAAAAAAAGAAGAAGAAATATCAACAAAAGTATAACAACTAAATTCAAAGTTGTTGTTTTTTATGTATTTTCCATTCTGTAGCTGTGATGTATTAGTTGCAAAACAAATAAATTTAACATGTTGCCTAAATTTCTTATTTTTAATAAATTTATTTCAGTTTTTACTTATAATTTTTTTTTTAGCTCCACATACTTACTAATTTAAAAATTATGCGATATCGATGAAGTATTACTTTAAAAATTATATTCAAAATCGTTTTAAATATCGTATTCGTCATTATTACATTACATTATCTTTGTTCATTTACTACAAATTGTTACGAATTTGTAACAATTGTTACTGGAAAGTTTCATTAACTAAAAAAAAAGTTTGCAAGGAGAGAGCGTCAAAAGAGAGAAAAAACTTTAGAGACAAAAAATTCTTACAAATTATTACTAGTAAAATTTTTACTTGCAAGAATTATCCGGACAGCTGTTCTGTGTTTTATTTTCAAATTAATTATTTAAAAAAATATCTGAAAAAGGAAAACTCAAAAAATGTGCATTTATTTGTTAAAAAAATATGTACGCGTATGTAAAATGAAAGTATATTTTCTTAATTTACTATTTTTCTTTGATTAAGCCACAAAAATACAATTTTATTGCCAAATAATTTTTTCTTTGTATTTGTTAATGGAATAAAATTAAAAAATTATGAAAAATGCATAAAAATGTTAAATAATACATGAAAGTATTTCATATTAAATATCAATAAAAAAATGCAATTTAAAAAATTATCAAACAAAATATATCAGAAAAAGTACGTACAATTGCATCAGTATTTCCATCCATGGTTATGACAGGAATAACATTTTCTTGCAAGTTCTTACAAGCAAAGCGTTCATTTACTTTTTCGTATCTGGGAGAGTAATTTTGTAAGTGTCTGCCTTACTCTCTCGTTGCAAGTTTCTCCTAGGAAAGTAAATGAACACACCTATTTTTTACAGTAAAAATTCAAAGAAAATAAAAAATACATTTTAAAAGATTAAAAAAGTGTCTTGTGCGAAATTGCTAGATCTAGCACAAAATATTCTAAGTTGGTAGTAGTCCATAAGACTAACTTAAAATTTTTTAACTGTAAACCACAGAATTTGATTTAAAATTTTTATGGCCTGTTTCACAATAACGAAAGAAAACTGAAACGAAACTTTATATTGAAAACAACAATAAAATATGAAAATTTGTTTTTGTTTTACCCCCTGTTTGTGCAAGACGTTTGAGTTAGAAATCTTGGCGTTTCTGTAATAGATTAAAGAAAAGTTGTTCAAGTTTCCTTTAATCTATTACAAAAACGCCATGATTTTTAACTCAAACGTCTTACACAAACAGGAGGTTAAATATAAATTGTAAGCGGAAAGTTTCGCTTCGTTATTGTGAAACAGGCCATTAATAACGGATTGTCAATTTTTCTGTTTCAAAAGTAAAGTTAAATAGAACACACACAAAGCCATGATTTCTATGAAACTTTTATTTGATTTTATTTGCTTGGTTTTTACCATTACATACGAAATGTAATTTAAATGACCACCTCTAGATTGGTTAGAGCAGTCGATCTTTTTGAGGTAGTTTTCGGACACTTTTTCGCACATTTCGGGCGGTATGTATGGTATAACTTGACGGATGTTGGTTTTCAAATATCGCCAAAACGTGAAATTAGGCGTTCTGGAAATAGCCAAAATCGTCCGCGTTGTGTGGCTCGTGGCACCAATATTTTGAGACTACATATGGTCCAGTTAATAATCTTAAATTGCAGGGAACAAAAAGTCGGTTGTCATACTGTCATAGCGCTCTGAATTGAATGTAACGGCTCTTCCAGCGTTATTTTCGAAAAAAATATGACAAATCGACACCTCCAAAATATAATGAGCGCAAAACAGTGACCTTTTCTGGATGCAATGGCTTCTCTACAATCACGTCTGGGTTCACCGAGCCACATGTGAGACAATTTTGCTTGTTGACGTAACCACCGAATGAGAAATGAGCTTCATGGCTGGAAAAAATTTCGTTCGAAAAATCAGCATTGAAAGTCTGTTGCTCTAGCACCCAAACAGGGGTCTATTTCGAATATAGTCCTCTAAACATACATACATATCCATATGTACATGCATGTTCATTCCGATTTTATTTGAAGAAAATAATAAAATCTCTTAGTTTTGTAATTTAAGCTTGAATTATAATACTTTTAAACGCCATTTTCATTACTGTGTTCAATTTCTTTTATTTCATTTTTGTACACAATATCTTTGGCAATAATACTAACGTAGTCGTCTCCAGTTAGCGCAGCCACAGCAATTAAAAACATTCTTAATGCTACAAAAAATGCAGGCAGTAACGTATCTAATAGTACTGCTAACGCAAGTTATACCAATAATATTAGTGGTAATAAGCAAGGACAACATAATGTAGTGTCAACTACTACAACGACAGCGACAGCATCGTCCTTACCGTCGGCGGCGACAACAAGGAATTCTTGTTCCGTCACACATACAATTGTCAGCGGCATAAGTATTTCTCTTGGAATTGGAAATGCTTCAAACAATAACAATATATTAAGCCGGTCCATTGATTCTAACTCTACCCAAAAAAAATTACAAATTAACTCTGCTGGAGAAATTTCTACTAACGTAGAATATCACAATGGAAATGAAGATAAAAGTCCTAATAATTCAGATGATACTGTTTTAAATTGTGCGGGACCTTTTGTGATTCAAAGTTTGCAGCAAATTTATGGCAGTCCGGGAAGAGCAAGGGATAGAAATGTTTTCCAACCATCTTCATCATCAGCAGCAGCAATACAATTGCCACTACTACGAGGTTTTTTGAAATTTAATACATTCATACATTTTCGTTCATTCTTTTATTGCAATTTCATTTCGTAATTTTTTAAAATTATCATTTGCTAAGTTTTTTATGCATTGATCTAAACGGAAAATTGTTATTATTTTAAAATATTTCCTTAATTTGCCTCCAGGTTAAAACCATAAGTAATTTTGTTTTGTGTGCGCTATAAATTGTATGGTAAAACTGGTTAAGACCATGTGCAATTTTGCTACTTATGCTAACTGGCATGTAGTTTTTCCTTAAGTCCTAGTTTTTCTGTGTTAATCTGAAAAATATTTGACACATAGACCAACATCACGTTTATTGCACCAGCACAGCGTCATCTTTTAATAATGTGCACGACAAGATGATCTTTTCCATCAAATCTTAATGTGCTACGTAAAGAACTTTCATGCTCTCGTTTGGTGAATAGCGATTTCACGTCTAAACTCCAATTGACTTGAATTAATTTTCTTACTATGAACTTATATTTTGCCAAGTATATTCATATGTATCTTATCTTTTAGAAACAAAAAATTTAAATTTAGGTGTTATTTTTCTTAAAGATATCGAGTCGAATAAAAGTTCCGATTTTTTACTGTAGACTTGGATCGAACCCATTCAGTAGCTCTTTTTTGACAAAAACCAATGATCAAATTACATGGTTTGTGTCAAAACGAGCTGCTGAATGAGTTTGATCCCAATCTAGCTTACTGCTATGAAGCAAATCAATAGATATGTTTAAATGATGTGAGTTATAAATAACTTCTGCTACTGATTCGTCTAAATCAGATCATAGTTACTAAAGTCAAACCTCAGACGTATTCTATTTAAAAAAAATGGCTTCACAGTCATATTTAAGCTGTACGTGAGATACACATTGTCTTGAAATTCCACCCTCATAATCTCTAGCATCATATTCACTACTAGCATTACCATCATTACGAGTATCGTGGGGTTCATTAATTTTTTTGTGATATTTTCGTCATTGTCACTATCAATTTTATCTATAAAGTCCAATGGTTCACTAAGTGTGGCGTTGGCTGAAGTACTTAGGGCATTGACTATAAACCCGGAGGTCCTGGGTTCGAGCGCAATCACCGACAAAGTCCTTAAATAACAACACCACCCATTTTCCTGATGTGCAGTAACGTCCCTTTGTGTCATCAGTTGTTGTACGAAAATTCAAGTGATGAAGGCATAGTCACTGGTCACTGAACTATACCGCTAACATCAGAGCGCCCTCCTTCTTTGGTATTGTGTAGCAGAATCATCGGCGAAGTAAATTGGCTACTAAATACAGCCTTGAGCTTAATAATAACTAAAACGTGGAAAAAGCAGAGTTGTAAAATAATGAGGAATTCGTCTATCTCTTCCTTCACGACTTGTCTTCTCTATCACTATATAACTTTCCTGAAAGAAGGTAACACCTATACGAAACCGATTGATGTTCGGCACTCCGGCGCTACTTTGGCCAGCGTAGGTCTATAATTTATCAATTCAATTTGAATTCGCTCATTATTGTAAAAATAAACAATGGACCTTCCGTAAGATTGTTTAAATACATATTCTTACTAATTTATACCTATGTAAATAATTTAATATTTTGCAATTGTTTGCGTATTTTCTTGAGACCAAACAGCTGTATATTCTGGAATACAAAAACAAAGCGGCGTAAATGTAAAAAATTGGTTTTTGTTTATCATACAAAATTAAAATACATATTAAAACAAAATTTTAATATTTTGTTGTTGTTTCAAATGTAAGTGTGCGACAAGTCGAACGTTTTCGATATCGTGGGTCAAGCAATAACTGCTTTTAAATAGAGAAAAACGCGTTAAAATTCCCACGTTTATTTCATTTCAGAGATGCGTGGCAAACAAAATCAATTTATGAAACTTTGTTTTTGTTTTAATGGAAATTTTCACTTCTTCGAAGCGTTTTCCAAAATAGCCACCAATACTTTTTTTCAGAAAGCACATTTGGTCGAAAAGAAAAAATAATTTATTTAATTAAGCATTTCGTCAGATCTTTTATTCAATATTAATATTATATAAAAAAAATTAAAAACTACAAAAAACATAAAACAAAAAAGTAATAAAATAACGTAAAAAATTATACATATTCTTCAAAAAATAACTCGATCTCACGTGACAGCGTGCTATATTACAACAATGTCACTCCAAATTTAATACATACATATGTATATTGAAAGCTTACTCTACGTCTCCACCTGACATGATATTTTACTGTAACTTGAAGTTATAACTGAGTGTTAAAAAAAATGCACTAACAATAATGTTATAACTTAAAATAAATTCAGTAAAGTGCGACTCTGACTCGCGCACGAAGGGTTCCGTACGAACACTAGATATGTAATTTAATACAAACTTCATCCTATATAATATATAGTTTTGGCATTTTTTCCTTTTTGGGGTCTTTTCGGTTTTTTGTTTTGGCGGTTTTTGCGTTTTTTCGGTTTTGGCGATTTTTTAAGTTTTGGCTATTTTTTTTAGTTTTGACACTTTATTTTCTTGTTTTGGCGATTTTTTTTTGGTTTTTGGCGTTTTTTTATTTTTGGTGATTTTTTTCATTTTTGCGATTTTTTTTATAAATTTTTTTTTAGTTTTGGCGACATTTTCGCGTTTTGGCGATTTTTTCGATTTTTTGCGTTTTTTTTTCATTTTGGCGTTTTTTTTTTCATTTTGGCGATTTTTTCGAATTTGGCGATTTATTTTAAATTTTTTTTTAATTCTGGCAATTTTTTTTCGTTTTGGCGATTTTTTTTTTAATTTTTGGCAATTTTTTTTTTTTTTTTTGGTTTGGCAATTTTATAATATTCGGTTTTTTTTTAGTTTTACCGTTTTTGAAAATTTCAAGTGTTTGCCTCTTACGGTTTCCATATTGTCAAAATTACATAGTCAAAATTGCATTAACTGATGGACCACCATTTAATTTATTTTTTTTTAATTTTAGTGTTAATTGTTGTAGTCTGTATAAAAATACACTAATTTTACAAATTTCAAGTTTCAATATACATACATATGTTCATACAATTGTATGTGTATTAAATGGGATTTTAACATTTTTTTTTGCTCGTTTTGGAACACCCTTTAATTTTTAATTCTCATGTATTTGTTGTTGTAGCGGCCAAGGTTCTACATACTCTGTCTAAATTTCAGGTCCTTAGCTCTTACGGTTTCTGAGAAAATACCGTGTGACGGACAGACGGACAGCGTAGCGAAAACAATAGGGTTCCTTTTCACCTTTGGTGTACGGAACCCTAAAAAGCATTAACTTGAGCAGTCTACACTTAACATTAACTTGAAGTTAATGTTAAAGTTAGTAATTTTATGTCAGGTGGAGACCGCGAGTTATATCACTGACTATAATTGTTCCATACAGGGTTACCGTTCATCCGACTAAAGTCGCAATTTGACCCTATTTTAGCGGTGTGCGACTTTTTGTGAGACTTTTTTTGATCACCGACTTTTGCGACTTTTTTCATTTTGTTGGGACTTTTTACAGCTTTTTAAAGATTCTCACACAAAACATTTAAATTGCAATTAATTAAAAATTTCCTTATTATTTTTATGAAAAAACCTTCAAAATTTAAAAGCAATTATTGATTATTGTTCATTTGGAAGCACTTATTAATTGCAACCTTGCCACGTGTACAACGTATTTAAGAAATTTTTCGGAAATTTTCAGTAGAAGTTTCAAAGAATAGTTTTAGCAAAAAAATTTAAATAAATAAAAATTGTGGTTTTTGGACAGCTTATTGTAAAGAAATGGAATTTCAAAAAAGTAATATTTATGTTAAGAAAATATTGTTGGAGTACACATACATTCACCTAAAATATAAGTATGGCGCCAAGATCAAACGAATAGAATTAAAGTAAAAAGTACACTGGGCTTTATTTGAAAATGTTTGTCAAAAATATCTTAAGTTTAACTTTTTTTAGCTTGTTTTTTTTAATGAATCCTACTCCTCTGACCTCGGCGGCATCCGACAGCCAAATTTATTAAATTTAAGTAAATTTGTTCAGTATACATACATGAAAACATGTACATATAGAAGCACATATAATGGTACTGTATATGTTATGAAATATTCATTGTTTCAAATTATTTTTTTGTTGTGTTATGCTTTTTATTAATATTAAAAAGCTTTAAAAAAGATGTGCATCTTTTATTTTCTCAAACGACTTTTTTGTGCGACTTTATTTTTATAAAACGACCCTTTGTGCGACTTTTCAAAAATTTCCAACGGCAACCCTGGCTATTTTATTGAAATGCAGCTTTTTGCTTGCGTTTGTAGTTATGCGGTTTTAAATTTCATGAAATTTGGCTTAAATAAACCATTATAGGGGGAATAAATATGTACATAAAGGGTGTTTTTTATTGGGGTATAGAACTTTAAGTTGGCATCACTTTTTTAACTGGCGGCCATTTTGTCAGCTGTCAAGTGATTAATATTTAGTTTGGTTTGCCATTTCATCATGAACAGGTTGACAAAAGAACAACGCTTGCAAATCGTGCGAATTTATTTCGAAAATAATGGTTCAGTTCGCGAAGTTTACCGCAAGCTCCGTCCATTTTATGGTCGACATAATCGTCCATCAGAGCAATTAATTCGGTTAACCATGGATCGTTTTCGCACTACGTTTACTCTATGTGATAATACGCATCCGCAGAGACGTCGAACAGTGCGCACCGAAGAAACAATTGCCGCTGTAGAGCAAAGTGTTGAAGAGGACCCGAATGAATCGATTCGCCACCGTGCACAGCAATTGGAGCCGACTAACCGACTATTTTGTTCCCGAATTGGATGGCATGAATGTGGATGAGTTGTGGTTCCAACAAGACGGCGCTACATGCCACACAGCGCACGTCACAATCGATTTATTGAAGGAAACATTCGATGAGCGCATAATTTCGCGGAATGGACCTGTCAATTGGCCACCAAGATCGTGTGATTTGACACCATTGGATTATTTTCTTTGGGGATATGTGAAGTCGCTCGTCTACGCCAACAAACCAGAAACGTTAGGGGACTTGGAAGCCAACATTCGTGGCGTTATTGCCAACATACGGCCCCATATGCTCGAAAAAGTGGTTGAAAATTGGACCTGTAGAATTGGCTTTATTCGAGCTAGCCGCGGCGGCCACATGCCCGAAATCATATTTAAACATTAATGGCATAAAATTATCCTTCCAATTAAGCCAAATTGATGGACATTAAAACGATTTTTTTGTGTTTTATTTCATTTCAAAGTTTTATACCTCTTAAAAAAACACCCTATACATATATACATACAGACATACCTTTTCTCTCCTTAATATGATTTTATATTTTGTTATGTACACACATACTTACATATGTACATATTATAGGGTTGCATTTGTATACTCGTTTGTATAGCCAAAACAAATATACCATGGTATGTACCATATAATTGTAGTGTGAGCGACAGAACTACCCTGCAGAAAGTGCGAATAGTAAAGTTGTGGTGATTTACTAGTGACGTTGTCAGTAGCACTACTGACCAGGTGTACCCCAGCCAATGGTATCATCTATTGACATTTAACATTAGCTTGTCATTGAAAATCCACCACTAGACTATAGCACTACTAACTTAGTAGTTATTTCGGGACTACATGGAGACATTGGCACCAAAGATTCACTAGTAAATTTTAGGGGCTCTAGTCTACAATATCGATATATCCAATCTCGTTGTCAATAGTAAACTTATAGTGATTTTCTAGTGACATTGTCAATAGTGCTACTGACTAGGTGTACCCCAACCAATGCAAATGCCTATTGACAAATAACATAGGGGTGTTATTAAAAATCTATCAGTAGACTTTAGCACTGTTGAGAAGGTAGTTCTTTTACGAACCAAAGATTCATTCGCAAATTTTAGTGACCCTCGTCTACATATGTGACAGCGCATAGAGAAAGGGACCTAAGGGTAAAAAAGCAATTTTCACTTTTTTTTGATGTTGACAACATCTGAGCACCGAATGAGACCGATCCCATGCCCCAAAAGTGTTCCCTCCTAGAGATATGCGCGTTTTATGATGTGATGGTACACCAAAGATACACGTATTTAAATCTTTAAAATGGCTCTCCTGAACAAAACCGGGTTTTACCCTTAGGTCCCTCTCTATTTTGCGCGTCACATATATTTATTTAATATTATTGCACAACATAATAAAAAAGAAAAACAAACTATTGACGCATTCATTGACAATATCACCAGAAATACACTAGAACTGTCGTCTCTAACGTATCTCTACTCGCGCATAAAAGGAAAGTTGTCGACATTTTAACTAGTGCAATTGTCGCTGGAGAAAGAGTATTGACATAGAGACATATGGTTCTAGGTTGACTACAGGGTAGTATAAGAGTTATTGTGTGTGCGTGCTTTTCCAAATTAAAATACAATTGAAAACAAATAACAATTGCTTATTGTATTGCTGCTGAGCAACTGTTTGATCTGTTTTTGCCCAAAAATACATATTGTAATACAAACATATGAAAAAAACCATTGTTGAAACAAATACATGATGGACAGATGTATGTGCAGACGTTCGTTATGTTATTTTGTGGCGCAGCCAAGTACACAGAGAGAGAGAGAGAGATAATTTGGCTCTGAGAGTAATTACACATGCATGTGTTTCATGTACATGTATCATTTACTTACATGTGGATGTGAAATTTTACTTTCATTGAGGTAGTTTAGACGAGAACAATTTTTAAGCCGCACAATTTTTGTTCTTTTCCAAATTACACGAGACTAATTCATCTGGCACAAAATGTATACGTATACACAGCCTTGTGTGTGTTAGTGTTTTTCGTATTCATTTAACACTTGCTGTTTTTTAATTTGTGTGTGTATTGGTTTTATGCTGCTAATGCGGGGTTGTAGCTGGTTCAAAAGTTATGCCAAACGCAAAACCACTCTCTTTGCCTCTCTCACCAACAAACTGGCATGTTATGCCAGCACAATTATGTCCGTGTAAATCAGCGCATTCATTCATTCATCAACCATGGATTTTTTTTTCAACACACCATGTGGTACTTATGTTAAAACCAGTTTTATGTATCTTATTTGTTATAGAAAAACAAATACATACAAACGTGTTTTTCTCATTTGGTCATTGCACAACCATACAATAACTGCTTTAAAAATCAACATTTACAACTAGTAAAATAAACGCTAAATAACATATTTTTTCATACAAGAACCAAAAAACACGCAAAACTGGTGCAAACAGATGCATCTGTGCAATGCTATAGTACATATATCAGAGCAGCCCACAGAGAGAAAACCGTGAGAAATGTATAAGCGTATGTGCATTCATTTGTACAAAAAGCCGATTGATGTTCGGCACTCTGGCGCTTCTCTGGCCAGCAGTGACATATATACGTTCAGCGATGCCAATTTAGCGCGTTTCGCGCTAGATTTAGCGCGTTTAATAAAAAAAAGCGCTAAATTAGCGCGTTTTGAAGAAAGTCAATAATATCATTTCAGTTCAATATTTTTTTAACTTTTTTTTTATAAATTTAACAATTTTTTAATATTCAAAACTCTGATAAAATTTTTTAAATTAGTTAATGATTCAGCTGTCGTAAAAAACGCATTTTATTACTGTAATGACAAATATTTTGGAATTTCACAAATAAAAATATGTACTACATACAATGACCCAAAAAATGTACATAACTTACGAAGCATCATTTATAGCTGAAGTATAGGGTGTTTTTTTAAGAGGTATAGAACTTCCAATTGAAATAAAACACAAGAAAATCGTTTTAATGTCCATCAATTTGGCTTTATTGGAAGGATAATTTTATGCCATTAATGTTTAAATATGATTTTGGGCATGTGGCCGCCGCGGTTGGCTCGAATAAAGCCAATTCTACAGGTCCAATTTTCAACCACTTTTTCGAGCACATGGGGCCGTATGTTGGCAATAACGCCACGAATGTTGGCTTCCAAGTCCCCTAACGTTTCTGGTTTGTTGGCGTAGACGAGCGACTTCACATATCCCCAAAGAAAATAATCCAATGGTGTCAAATCACACGATCTTGGTGGCCAATTGACAGGTCCATTCCGCGAAATTATGCGCTCATCGAATGTTTCCTTCAATAAATCGATTGTGACGTGCGCTGTGTGGCATGTAGCGCCGTCTTATTGGAACCACAACTCATCCACATTCATGCCATCCAATTCGGGAACAAAATAGTCGGTTAGTCGGCTCCAATTGCTGTGCACGGTGGCGAATCGATTCATTCGGGTCCTCTTCAACACTTTGCTCTACAGCGGCAATTGTTTCTTCGGTGCGCACTGTTCGACGTCTCTGCGGATGCGTATTATCACATAGAGTAAACGTAGTGCGAAAACGATACATGGTTAACCGAATTAATTGCTCTGATGGACGATTATGTCGACCATAAAATGGACGGAGCTTGCGGTAAACTTCGCGAACTGAACCATTATTTTCAAAATAAATTTGCACGATTTGCAAGCGTTGTTCTTTTGTCAACCTGTTCATGATAAAATGGCAAACCAAACTAAATATTAATCAGTTGACAGCTGAAAAAAAGTGATGCCAACTTAAAGTTCTATACCTCAATAAAAAAACACCCTTTACAAAAAGCATTTGAATCGCAAAACTATTCGACAATTTATATGTTGTTACAAACTTTTAGAAATAAATTAAGGGCCTGACCCACGATATCAACAACGTTCGACTTGTCGCACACTTACATTTGAAACAACAACAAAATGTTAAAATTTGTTTTTGTTTTGAATGTAAGTGTGCGACAAGTCGAACGTTGTCGACATCGTGGGTTTGGCCCTAAAAGTAAAAACTAAGCATTTCGATAATTTTAAGGCGATTCTGATTCTGTATTAAATGATTTTAGTTAATTAAAACATAATGTCAAGGAAGCAATATTGCAAAATCCTGAAAATCAATTTTATATACGAGTACATACTAATACATACATACATCGACTTTTATTGAAATTTAATTTAGCGCGTAGAAAACAGCGCGTTTTCGCTATAAATATTTGACAATGCTGTAACTTAGCGCGTTCTAGCGCGTTTTGAGAAAGGTAGTAGCGCGTTTGGGTTATAAATAGTTGGCATCGCTGTATACGTTAAGATAACTCTCTTCAATTGTGTGAAACCGAGTAACATCTTGAAAAGGAGATAAGTGGCGTTTTAAAATTGCTAATACACACATACTTATTACATATATACATATGTACTAACTTTTACTTGCGGCTCCGCTTGCGTTGATCTGATATTTTGGAAACTAAACTTAAAATTTATGAATGTTTTTTACAGACTGATAACGTTGAAAAAAAAAACAATAAAAACCGACAAAAAGGCTATAAAAAATGAAAAAAAAAAGAATTGAAACCGGTTTTAAAACTAGTCAAACAATTAAACCCGAAACTAAAATTACCCTAACCTGCCCAAAAAATGTGTTTTTCGGAAAAAATCCGAACAAAATATAAAAAACCGGTTCCAAACCTTATTTTTCATAATAAGGTATGTATGTTTGACGCTGGTAATGTGGCTTTCCATTGGTGAAAGAATTTTCCAAATCGATTTAGCGGTTTGGACGTGAAAGCGTAAGCAAACAAACAATCAAACTAACTTTCACATATTACAATATTAGTAAGGATGAGGATGTTAAGGAACTAAAAGACATTACAACGGCTTCCCTTGGAATTAAATGTCATATGTACATAAACATATTTAATTGAGATCGGTTTAAGGATCAAAGCATTATTTATTATTATAATTTTGTATATTTTATCCATACTTTATATATGTATTTACTTATAATAAATACATAAAATATTGGCGAACTTAACTAAATACATGTAACGTTTTTTTTTTCTTTAACTTTATAATGAATAATTATTTAATTTATACAAATCGCTACTGCAAAATAACTGGTTTTTCATATTATTATATGTACATATTTATGTGTATTCAAACTGCATTTTGTATGCTTTTTATAACTTCCAAGATATTGAGAATGAATTGTAAATCACAAAAATTGTATCGTCTTTATCACAAACATATCATCGCTCATTTAAGTCTCAGTTAGCCGACTGTAATGGAATGTAACTGCAACGTAGGAAACAGCTGATCGATATTGTTATGTGAATGTAATGTAACTTAACCTACTTTTCATATAAAAATATTGATCAGCTGTTTCCTACATTGCAGTCACATTCCATTACAGACGGCTAAATGAGCCTTTACTCAAACAACGTCAGAACTCAAAAAATGGAATTTTTAAATTAATGACACATAATTATTCTTCATATCGTTCTTCATAAATATTATGTAAAAATTTCATACAAATATCTAGTTTACTCAACTCTCGAAATTAAAATAAAATTTTCTTTTTCCAATAAGTTGTGCGTAAATTGAAAACTTTAAACTCGTTTTCTGGCAAACTAGTTTTTTTTTAGTTATGATATTGTTTGAGTAAATGAACGATATGTAAAAATAATATTTGTTATTATTGAAAGTACAATTTTTGTACAAAGGTAAAGTATTGGGCCTTATCGTGGTTGGCGTATTTTGTCTTCGACTACGACAGTTTGGTCATGAATTAAAGAAAACCTGTAGAAGTATTCTTTAATCTATTACAAAATTTCGTAGTCGAAGTTGAAATCGAAATACGTCAGCCACGATAAAAATGATGATAATAGAATAAAAGATCTTTAAAGCAAGATGTGCGATTTTAACCCAGATAGTGATCGAAATTATAGATTTTCAGTGGGATTTTTATCGAATGTTGAAAGAAAATAATTAAGAATATTAAATTTTGTGACAAAATGTTATATGCGGAATGTTTATCCTGAAGTAAAAAGGTTTTTTACATGTACACAGTATTATTTTGAAGATAAGAAATTAAAAATTTAAAACTTTCTTATAAAAAGTAGGTGTTGCCACATACTCGTACGAAATCCGTATTTTGAGGTATCGATATGTAGATATTGCGCATAACTATATATGTACATACATATATATGTATTAGTGTCCTGCACAAGACTATCTATAAGACCTTTCAAGACGAGAGATTTTTTCAAATGCTTTACTACAGCGAAATATTCTAAAAGAATCGCTAAGCAACACTGTTGGCAAGTAATTTTTTTCGGTGGTTTGTCTTGCCAACAGTGTTGTTTAGCGATTCTTTTAGAATATTTCGCTGTAGTAAAGCATTGGAAAAAATCTCTCATGTCTTGAAAAGTCTTATAAATACTCTTGTGCAGGACACTAATATGTATGTATCGCTTCTTTATTGCAGCATAGTCTTTACCAAAAAAAAAAAACTATTTTTAAAACTAAATGAAACTACAAAAAAAATCTCTTCTCTCAAGAGTTGAGCGAGTGTACGATATGACGAATTATTCTGTATTATTAACTAAAAGAGCCTGTTTTGAGATAAGTATCGTATGTTTATGTTTGAAGGAAGAAGCGATATGCATAAATTAAAAAATTAAATAATCGTGACACAAAGTTGTTACAATAGAAAAAAACGTTATTTACAATCAATATTGTTTGTTGATTTCATTTGTAAATGACAACAAAAGCAATTATAACGTTATAATTTTATTAATACAGAAACCCCATCTAATGAACGCGAGGAACTATTCGTGCAGAAAATAAGACAATGTTGCACACTCTTTGATTTTTCCGAGCCATTAAGCGACCTAAAATGGAAGGAAGTGAAACGAGCTGCCCTACATGAAATGGTTGAATATTTGTCCAATCAAAATAATGTTATTACAGAAGCCATTTATCCGGAAGCAATAAATATGGTATGTAAACATATGTATGTTCATACACACATATCGTTACCATAATATAGAAATTCTCTAACTCATTATTTTCTTGAAATCGAGTTTTTTGTATATTTCGATAGAAGAGCTGCTAATGTATCGAAAAATGCAAAAATCGCGATTTCAAAAAAAGAATTAGTTAGGGCTTTTCTATATTAAGGTGGCGATATGTAGCTTTCTTGTTTTCCTAATAATTATTATTATTTTCGTTTAAGTTTGCTGTAAATTTGTTTCGCACTTTGCCTCCTTCCTCAAATCCAAATGGTGCTGAATTTGATCCTGAAGAAGATGAACCTACTTTGGAGTCTTCATGGCCGCACTTGCAATTTGTTTATGAATTGTTTTTGCGCTTTTTAGAATCTCCAGACTTTCAAGCAAACATTGCCAAACGTTATATAGATCATCAGTTTGTTTTGCAATTGTTGGATTTATTTGACTCAGAGGATCCACGCGAACGTGATTTCTTAAAGACTGTTTTACATCGTATATATGGAAAATTTTTAGGGTTGAGAGCTTTTATACGCAAACAAATTAACAATGTATTTTACAGGTAAGTTCTACAAAGATCTAGATATTATATACATATACAAAAATCTCGATTAAAAAAAAAATGATGATTTAGGACCTTTCCATATTAAGGTAACGATATGTAATTAATGTAAATTTTATATGCAATAATGTCCGAAGATGTTGTATAATATTTTGAAAACAGAAGTTTGTACATACTTTTCCGGGTATGTAGAATAATGGCTTCTGCCGAGATCAACAATTTTCTTCTCGGCTTTCTTGTCATTAAAGACTGAAAGACTGCAGAAAATCTTTATTCGGAGAAGCCATTATACGACATACATACATACATACACACATACCTCGAGGAGGCCGGCAAGACAGAAAATTTTACAATGTAGTAGATACATTCTCCATGAACGTTATCTCAAACTTTTGATGAACATTATTTCCATTTTGTTGTGAATGTAAATAATTTACATGGACGTTATTTATCTATCCAAATATAAATAACGTGCATGTATGTGTTTTTTTTTAGTTCACTTGTGACTTTGCCCAAAAAATATGTTCCACCACAACACTGTAAATACAAATTTAAGACTCTTCGAAAATTTTTGTACCACCACAGTACTGTAAACACAAAAATATGACTTAACGTTTGCAAATACCGCGTTCTTAGTAATGTTATACCACTACAACATTGTATTACAAAAATTTGACTTTAGTTCCCCAAATACCCCGTTTACAATAATTCTTTACCGCTTCAACAGCGTAAATACACAAATTTGACTTAAGTTGGGAAATGCCCATTGTGACGACCTTATAAATTTGTATTTAGAGCATCGTGTGATGGCACGATTAATCGGAAAATTTTTAATAATCGATTATTTTCCTTCAATTAACGATTTAATTGTATCGTGAATTCTCCTTCGATTAGTTGAATTAATCGATTATTTCAAATAATAATCGATAGACATCCAGGAACAAAAAAGATTCGTCGCCAGGCACCAAGCGTATTCATTGAGCATTGATGGATGACTACGAAAGGCCTAGAACTGTAACCCTAGTTATTAACGGCGTTAATTTAACCGTCGCTTTAGGGAAATGGAACATTCATTTCTACTGGCAGCATCAACTTTACTAGACCTAAGGTTTAAAAAAATTCATTTTTATGATCCCTTAGCTTTATCAAAAGTCATGAGACAGAAATGAAATTATAGAAATTTCTCATATAGATGACAGCATTGGGAGCGGCAGTGAAACGTCTTCTGTAGTGATGCTGAATTTGATTTATGGGCGCACCATAAATCTTTAGCCTACAAACGAAGAAGGAAGGACAATGAGTCAACACTTCCTCAAGATAAACTAAGCTTCTTTGTCAATGATCCAGTACTAGAATTAAAGCGCAACGTAATAGACGCATGGGATTTATGATAATTTTAAATTTTAGCTGAAAATATCGATTAATCGATTAATTGTCTCCAATTAATCGCGATTAATTATTTGTCGTTTCGATTACTCATATGATTCATTAATCGATTATTCTTTTTTTTTTGCCATCACAATTTGTGACAACATTGAAAACAAGAGTCGGAGGACGGTCATTCGTCGTTATCATTTTAATGTTATGAGTACATTAAAATGTTGGTAAACGAAATTCAACCATAACAATTTTATGAGTTGATAATTTAAAATTCAATAACAAAATCTAGTTAAGATGAAATTCAAATAATGACTGCACAATTTCGAAGTACAAAGTTTCAATTGACTTGTATAGTTTTTCAGAAAGTTAATTGCAACATAGCTACATACTTATATCTAAAAAAAATTTCTACAAATGTCTTGTACACACTTATTTACATATCTTGAGACCAGAAATTGTTTTATGTAATTGAAAACTTTAAACTTATTTTCTTCAAAACTAACGGCCTGTCCCACGATGTCACTAGAAATCGTTCGATCGACAACGTGTATTGCAAACAATAATAGCATTAGAAAATTTGTTGTTGTTTTCGATATAAGTATTCGATCGAACAATTTCTGGTGACATCGTGGGACAGGCCGTAAATTTTTTGAATGCGTAATTTCATTTGGAATAATAACTTAAATGTTGTATTTAATTGATATCGCCACTTGCGTACATACATATGTATATATTCAATTAAGTTTAAATAGTTCATTGTTATGTATTTTGAGAAAATTCGCAAGAATATATGTGTAAAAAAATTATTTGAAATTTTTTTTAGATTGTTATGCGTTTTGTTACTCATAGATTTCAGATAACTGAATAAAAAATTAAATTAAAGAGCATGTTTAATTTACAGTACTCGTACTACACTATTTCGAAATAGTATTTAATATTTTTTTAAATTAAATTATGCAAACTTAATTGATGTAATTAATAAATGTTAATTTAATTGGTATTTTATAAAATAGATTTATCTATGAAACGGAGCATCATAATGGTATTGCCGAATTGTTGGAAATTTTGGGTAGCATAATAAATGGATTTGCTTTGCCTCTTAAAGAAGAGCATAAACAATTTTTGCTTAAAGTCTTGTTGCCACTGCATAAGGCAAAAAGTCTTTCTGTTTATCATCCACAATTGACATATTGTGTTGTGCAATTCCTAGAAAAGGATCCTAGCTTGGCAGAACCCGTGATAAAGTATGTAAACACCATATATTATTAATTGATTTTGCTACTACATATGTAATAATCGTTGCACAATTTAAGGAGTCTATTAAAATTTTGGCCAAAAACCCATAGTCCGAAAGAGGTAATGTTCTTGAACGAGCTTGAGGAATTATTGGATGTTATAGAACCAGCAGAATTTCAGAAAGTAATGGTACCGTTGTTTCGTCAAATTGCGAAGTGTGTGTCGTCACCACACTTTCAAGTGGCCGAACGCGCTCTATATTATTGGAATAACGAGTATATAATGTCATTGATATCAGACAATTCCCAAGTCATTTTACCGATTATGTTTCCTGCCCTAAATCGTAACTCGAAAACTCATTGGAATAAAACTATACACGGTCTCATATATAATGCATTGAAATTATTTATGGAAATGAATCAACGGCTTTTTGACGAATGCAGCAAAAATTATCGACAGGAAAAACAATTGTAATTTTCCTTTTTGTTATGTTTACAAGTGTATATATATGTATGAATGTATGTTTGTACGTCATTACTTATTTTATATTTAAGGGAACGCGAGAAGTTTGTCCAGCGTGAAGGCCTCTGGCAACAGGTTGAAAACATGGCTAAAACAAATCCAGAATGGTCAAAAATTGTTGGCCAAATGGATAGCTTAAGTATTTGTAGTAGTCAGAATGAGTTTGATCAAGACAGTGACAATTGCGATTTAACTTATGATAAAATGGTTTATGACGACAGAAAACAACAGCAGCAACAACAATCATCACAGCTTCACAATTCTGTCCAGGATAACCGAGAGGTATGTTAAATTGTATATAATACATATGCTAATGTTATATGAAATGTTTTATTATTATATGTACATATGTCGTCTCATACATAATAAATACATAATACATGATACAAGTATACAGTATGCACATATTTGCATTAACACAAAAAATAGATGAATTTTATTAAACTTTTATGTTCCTTAACACGAGTATGCATTTTTTCAAACATTTCCACGTCACTATCCTAACACTTGCATAATTTGTATCGTATTAGCTTTGAATATATACTTTTAAATTAACGTATGAAATGTAGCAAGACATAATATAATACGTACTATTATTACTAACCAAACATATACATACATATCTATGTACTCAAGCAGTAACAAAGTGCTAATGCATTATCACAATGATGTACGTAGAACAAATTTTAAATTAAATATTCTGTATGTTCTTTTTGGATATAAATGGCTGTTTAAAAAAATAATGCTTTGCAGTATTAATTTTTTTTTACTAATTATTACTAGGCATTCATGAACTCACGATTGGTAATAATTTTGTCATGCGGTTCTTATCGGTTGTCCTATAGTAATTACATATTTATAAATAATATCATTATAATTATGGAGGAAATCATATCAGCTCAGTTAGATCAACATGCATCTAGTTTAAATTATTTTAATAATCCTCTACAGATACGGCTACGATCAATTCAAATGATATTTACAAACAAAAAGGTAATTTCTTCATCCATCTGGGCGATGGTTTTTTCCGAATTTTTTTTTCTTGGTAAGGAGAGGCACATGACTCAACCATATGTATGTATATAGGTTCCTATGTACTTACTTTAATTTGTTGGTCAATGAAAACTATATTGAAGACTTTATCGATGATTACCGAAGTGACTAATTCAAGCGAACCTCTTGACAGAAATTCATAATTTAAATTCATTTATTGAACTGTGGACAATCAATACACATAGCTAGATGTCTCTCAACTATTCATAAGCTTTCTAGTGGTCTTTCGCAACTTCAAATTCTTCAGAACCACTTTGTTTTAAGTGTACTACTAAATCTCTATCGCTTAAAATCTTTCAAGTCGATTTTCTGTTACGAATCCACTTTTATGTCACCACCAAAAATTTTTAATTTTGTATTTGTTCAGTATTTTAGCGATCGAAGTTAGCTTTAGTTAAATTTTTTAGATTTCGAATATGTTCTCTTCCTATATCTCTTTGTATGACAGAAGGTCATACATGACGTGAAAATATTTTCACTTTTCGCCAAATTGCAATAGTGAATAATTTTTCCTTAGAAATATGTTCCCTTTTTTGATTCCCCTTATCGTGAATAATAATTTTCATGGAGATTTTTTCACTTTTCCCTTGGTTTTATTCACTTTATTTTTGCAGGCGAACTGAATTAATACATTGCGTAATTTCAATATTATACTTGCAATCATATATTAAAAGTTATAAAGAAATTATGTTAGTGCAAGAACAGTAAATAATGTCCACGATTAATAACAATGTGAAATTTTTTCTCCCATTAGATTTTCATTCCCCATCAAGGGAAATTTTCTATTTCCTTGAAATTGATAGTCAATTTCATTTTTTAAATGCCACCGACGAAGAAACAACCCAAATTTGTAGCTGTTCAAATTGAAAATTAAATTGCCATATAAATGGATAGGTGAATTTGAAAGCAATTTAGTTTTCAATTTAAAAAGTTTGATTGCCTAGTAAAAAAAGTGTGAATGTATTGCAAATTGAATGGAATTGAAAGGCAAAAATTAAACAATTAAACGTGTGGCCCCCCAAGTAAGGGGAATAAACAAGGGAATAGATTTCTGGGGAAAAATTGTTCACGATTGCAATTTAGGGAAAAGGGAAAATATTTTGAGGGAAAAACTGTTCACGATAGAGGTGAATAATTCCCCGCAACACCTTTTTTCATTGAATATGAACCGCTTTGGTTTTTTAAATTTTATAGCGATGATATACTAAAAAAATGTTTCCAATGTTTCAAAACTTGAAAACATTTCATTTGAAAGCTTAAATTTGTCAAATTTTCATTTAATTTTTAAGATTTACAAACCTTTTTCACGGGAACAAAAATTCCACTCGTTATTCACGATAAGGGAGGTTAAGATTTTTGTTCGCAACGTAATGACACACAAAGAAAAATATCGGAAATGACAAGCATTACCACTAGTACACACTATTGCGTTATCACATAATTCCATAATGTGTAAGCCTTAAAATATATTATCAAAATTACCTTTTCAAAGAACCATCGATCGAAGTGCGTATCTGCGTAATCAATTAATAAATATTTTGTGTGTGTACATATGTCAATATATAATTGTATATATGTATTAGATATTTGTTTTAATATTCTAACAAAAATATTTGATACTTGGTGTAAATTTCAATTCTCAGAAATCGCCCCGCAATAAGGACAAACCATTGCTAAGACGAAAATCTGATTTGCCAGTTGACAGCGGCACAGTGCATGCCCTGATTGACCACAAAAGACATGATGAATATTTAAAAACACCGCCAGATGCGAACTTGTGTTAAAAGCACTGCTTGTGTCAAAAAAATATTTAAGTAAATCAGTTATAATCTAATACATATACATATGCAATATTTATGCATCATTTAATACACTTGCGTCATTACATAAACAACACGTAATCCTATAGCAGCACAACGCGGGCGTTAGATTCATGATTTGGATTTTAATCCACGAAAGATGAAGATAAATAACATAATAAGGCACCGAGATGTTTGTTGAATATATATATTCAATAATCCAAAATGTTAATATGTAATTTTAAATTTTTAAATGAATACAATTTTTTATATACACGTACACATATGTATCTGATGGAAATCTAATAATTTGAAAACGACTCATTTTTTAAAAGGTGTGATGAATTTCAAACAATTTCGTTAATTATTTTTGAGCCAATAGCAAGTTATTGAATTTCGAAAAGCCAATGGTTAAAATGCAAAATACATTCATATACTTTATACAATAAATCTTAAAAGAAATTTAATAAAATTCTTTAAAATATATTGAAATCTATTTATAAAATACATATGTATGTATGTACATATATATAAATAGAACATCACGCCTTTTTTCATTTTTAAAATCGATTGATTCGTTTTAAAACCCGATTTCCATCACATGTCTGATAATTATTAATTTTATATTATAAATACATATACTTGCATACATACATACATATGTAGATAATTTTTTATGAAAACAATTTTTATTTGTGCAAAGCTACTAATACCAAGTGACCTTATCATTACAACAACATAAATACAAATTTGCTGTAGGATTATTTTTATTTGTATGTTGACAGTTCGGGTTAAGGTTTTATGCTATTTTATATAGAGTTTTACGGAAGGGGTAAAATCAGCTAATGATTAGCTTCGCTGATAAGGTCACTTGGTATTAATACAGTTTGATATGTTTCACTCTTTGGGTTAAGTTTACTACAATATATTGCGTTATATTTACTAGGACTTTTTCGTCAAAGAGGCGGAATGTCTTTATATGTACGTATGTATGTATTACAAACCAAAAAATTTGATTTTTTTCGTCAATTCGAATACAACAGTTTGTTAGGAATTATTGATATTTTCGATTTAACGGGTTAAAAATTATCGGGATTATAATGTATCACTTTTTCCTTTTGATTTGATTTGGTTGTTTTATTTGTTTGTTTGATTTGGATTAGATCGATTTGGCATAATAGCTACCTACTTTTAAAATATTTTGTGGCGAATAATAAACTAACCGACGGGGGCAAGAACCACCCCATTTTCCATGAGCACGGCCGGTATTAAAAGGTAGCAAGGCTCCTTGAAGGTTAGGATTTCAGCAGTTTGTTTCGTTACATATATTTAAATGGAATGTAAAAAAAATTTATAAATATTTCAATAACAAAAATTAAAAATTTTAAAAACCCCCGACTTTTTTCAGAAAAGATGTTATATCTTCTAAACGGCTGGACCGATTTTCTTCAAACATAGCTAAGAACCCTATCGATCAAGTAGTCTTTCAAACAAAAAAAAAAAAACTAAAGGCCAAACCCACGATGTCGACAACGTTCGACTTGTCACACACTTTCATTTGAAACAACAACAAAATCTTAAAATTTGTTTTTGTTTTGAATGTAAGTGTGCGACAAGTCGAACGTGGTCGATATCGTAGGTCAGGCCATAAATGAAAATCGGTCCAGCCGTTTGGCTTGTACGTGGACACGGACAGACACACAGACACACACTATAAACTTATAACACCCCTTTTTTAGTCGGGGGTTCAAAACTGCTCTGGTTCATTTTTTGTTATACATTTTTCTATGCTTTTGTGTTAATTTTATTTGTAACCGTATTTTAAATAATTTATTTTTATTAAAAAAGTGTGACATTGCGAAATCAAACCAAATAGTTTTGAGGGGAAAACGATCAAGCTGGTTTGATCTGTTAAACTTAACAAAGGCGTTTATTTGCAGATATTTTGCGTTTTTTTTTTGTGGATTTCGAATACAATATAAAACACAAACAAACTCGAACAAATTTTCTTCCGAATAGAATTACAGAGTAGACCTCCAAACGGCAGTGAATTTTGTCTGGAGTTACTGCATTATAGGGTATATATAGGGGTATTCTACTAATAAGAGTGAAAACCGCTACCATTTTTGAAAAATGTTTATACTACATATACATAAATTGCTGATAATATATAAGATAAAACAAAATGAAGTTGAAATAATGTCTTTGAAATAGTTACTTTAACATTTAATTATTATATGCTTAAAGTAAAAGGAACTTATTATGGTCCAATCTGACCATAACTAAACTTTTTAACAAATAAGCTAAAATAAACTCATGAAATATTATGAATAACTATTATAGTTTAATTTCTGTCTTATTTATTAGCATAGAAATGCTAAATTTGGTAGTTGTGATTTTTGGCTTCCCTTGTTAAGAAAATTACGTATTGAGAAAATAGTAAAAAAATTTAAAAATGGTTATATTTTAAACTTTTGGTAATTAATTTCGTATTGCGGAAAATATGAGATATTCTCTAAATTGAAAAATATTAATTGTATATATCGTTACCTTAATATAGAAAGGCGATAACTCATTATTTTTTTTGAAATCGAGTTTCTTTGTATATTTCGATAGAAGAACATCTAATGTATCGAAAAATGAAAAAAATCTCGATTTAAAAAAAAATAATGAGTTAGCGCCTTTCTATATTAATGTAACGATATTATTTCTTTTCGTTCTATATATGTATACACATATGTAATGTGTTTGGAAACTATAGTTAAAGTTTTAGTTTCAGCAAAAACACCTAGATTTATTTTTATTTATTTAATTAAAATCTTTTAACATATTAACAGTTTATATGCATGCCATAATGAACCAATAAATTTATGTAAGAAGAAAGCATTTAAGAGTAAATCAATGCTAATTTTTTTTTTGCATGTGAGTTCTTTAATATATGTATGTACGTCTAAGAAAAGAAATTATACAAGAGAGAAGGATCCTGCTTTATTTTACTAATTTAACATAAACCTAAATTAATGCGTAAGAATGTTGTCTCTATGTTGAATGTTGCTTGGATCTAGGCGTAAAAATTATGTTGCGACCATTAAAATACTATGATTTGTAAATATTATGTACATACATAAAAATTAATCTATGTTTGTATCTGTGCTTGCTTGTCCTTATGAGAAGCCAAACAGTTAAGGCCGAGGCACAATGAATCCGTCATGCCTTAAACTTCGCCTTTTTTAACTGACAGCTAAGTTGAAATACATGGTTTCTTATGAGAGCTGTTACATTCAGTACATGTCCGTCAACGCAAAGTACAAAATTTAGTCAACTTTTAACTTTTTGCGTGCGTTGAGTAGTTTGACAAGTATTGGTTGGTTATTTTGATATGTTCTGATTTAGGTTTTTGTGTTTTGTGGCAGCAAAAATAAAATTAAACCAAAGAAATAAACGAAATAAATACAAAAAGTTGAATTTAATAAATAAAATTGGGAATCGACCTATTCTCCTATTCTCCGTCGTTGCGTTAATGTCAGTTAAAAAAGGCGAAGTTTTTACGTATGATGGATTTCATTGTGCCCGGCCTTTAGACAGACGGTTAATTAATTTGCGACTGTCTCATTGGCTAATAAACTCCATACAAATTAATTATTAATTAACATATACATACATATGTACATACATATATGTAACTACAGTAATATTGGTTCCATCTATACAAACTTTGTGACTGTTACTGTGCCTAATAAAAACAAAATTTAAAAATTAATACAGAAACTACTAAAATTGCAATAACTGCAGTACCAGATTCCCAGAGGCGCCAAAAGTCTACCGAAAAATTTCGGCATTATTCATTGTCATTTGGGTGGGTGCTTGTCTTTCAAAAATACCAACAGACCCAGAAAAAGTTTTCTACCTCGTTTTTCGTTTTAATTTCTATAAGTCTTATTCATAAAAAATATTTCAGCTTTATTAAGCGCTTATTTGACATATTTCTATGGGAAATTTGTCAAATAAACCTGTAATAAACCTAAAACATTTTTTATGAATTAGACCGTATATATATAAAATTCTCGTGTCACGGCCAAAAATAATATTTCTGTAGCAAACAACTAATATAGGTTAGCTAGCATGCAATCGTGTTCCGGACTCTTCCTCGTCGGCAAACGGTGTAGGTTCTGTTTTCTTTGGCTTAACCTTTTATTCTTATTTAAACTACAGATTTAATTATTTTATATTTGCATGTTAAAAAAAACATAATATTTAGAGGGATAGTGGATAGAAAGTTGAATTGTGAATATCAGGTGTAACGTTGAGCAATGCATGTTAGGTCTTTACATGCTTATTCCCCTCCCTACCACAATCACGGTGGAATCTTTTAAGAGCGCGATGCGAAGTAAGTCAAAATATCGGTAGAATAGGACCAAGGGGAAATACACCCCCATTCAAAGTAATTAATAATAATCTTATATCTTGAAAGCTATAAAAAATTAAATTTTGTATATATGCTCGGTAGGTCTGAGAATATGTCGTATTATATTTTTTATACCCCTAAATGGGCGGTGCCACGCTCATACGAACGAAATATATTATATTTTGAAAGCTATAGGAGTCAAAGTATCTTAATTTGGTATGGACCCTTTTGAGAGCAGGGAGCGAAGTAATTAAAAATATTGGTAGACTAGGACCTTGGGACCCCATGCAAAGTAACTAATAATAATCTTATATCTTGAAAGCTAGAAAAAAAAATTTTGTATGTGTGTTTGTCAGGTCAGAAAATATGTCGTAGTTGATTTTTTATACCCCAAAATGGGCAATGCCACGCCCATATGAACAAAATATATTTTATCTTGAAACGTATAGAAGTAATAGTATTCCAATTTTGTATGAACTCTTTTGAGAGCAAGGAGCGAAGTAATTCAAAATGTTGGTAGAATAGGCCCAGGGTAACGGGCACTTCCCTTGCAAAGTATCTATATACATAAACAAAAATGAAATGTTGTCCGTTGCTAAGCGCATAACTTGAAAACGGATTCACCGACTTCGCTAATTCTTTCAATATATGTGTAATATGAAATACATATGTGTAATAATCTGAAAAAGTTTTTATGGAAAGAAAAATTGGAAAGTTTGCTTGAAAAGTTCAAAAATTTTGAAAAAACTAAAATTGTGTTTTTCTATGTGATTTTACATTTCTTTTTTTTACAGATTCCCTACAAAGTTCATTTTAATATTTTGACGCTCACTTTTCGATATATGTATGTACGAGTACCTAATGCAGTGGTGTCAAAAATAAAACTATAGTTGTATGTGTGAGAAAAATTGTCTTAATCGTCTCTGAAGTACATCGAAAAAAATAAATATTTGCAACAAATGCAATTTAGTGAAGCAGGTCAAAACATATAAAAAGGAGTCTATATGATAGAAAACTAAAAAATAAAGAATAAAAATTAAATAAAAACTTTGGGGGCGGCCCATATTTTCTGAGTTACGGGGCTGTGAACTTTTCATAGGAAACTATGAAGAATTTCTTAAAATAAATTTTTAAATATCTTATCTGATAGAAACGTGAAAAATAAGAAGAAAAAATTAAACAAAAAAATTGACTGCGACCAATATTTCCCGAGTTATTGGTCTTTTAAGTTTTGATTTAAAATGCAGAGTAGTGAATCTGCTACAAAAAAAACCAAAACGTCTTTTTAATATATATTTATTTGTTTCCTTAAAAGTTTTGTAACATAAAATACATTGAATGTCGCAAAAAGCATTACTGATCATAGAATATTTTTCGCATACCACTTTTTTTCTTTCATTGTATCTATAAAGAACTTAATACACCCGCTGCGCATGTGTTTTCGTCGCTGTTTCATTGACGACTAAATTGAAGAGAATAAGAATGTGTGTGATTTTAGTTTGCACAATTGTGCCATGAAACTGACATCATTGACCTAATGTACCTTTTTTGTTGTTTTTTGGGTCGTGAAGAAAATTTGCTTCAGGCAATTTGTAATTTTTTAATTCACTATGGATTCTTCTTTTTTGTTTTGTAATTAAAATAAAAAAAAATAAATGAAAATAACTAATTTGGTTTTTACCTTTGTGTTGCTCGCAATCGGTCCAAAAGTATTGGTAGAATATGACCATGGGAAGGGGCACCACCCATACAAAGTAATTAATAATAATCTAATATCTTAAAAGCTATAATAGTAAGAGTCCTCAAATTTAGTATGGACTTCTTTTAGAGCGAGATGCGAAGTATTTCAAAATATAGGTTTAATAGGACCAAGGGAAGGGGCACCTCCCCACAAAGTTATTAAGAATAATATATTTTGAGAGCTGTAATAGAAAGAGTTCCCGAATTTGTTATGGACTCTGTTGAGAGCGAGGGCAAAGTAATTCAAAATATTGGTACCTGCATCTAAGAAATTCTCATAGGACCAGGAGGGTGAGAAGGGAAATATTTGCCCATTCGAAACTTTCTAACCGATTTTAATGAAGTTTAGAACAAAGATAGATCTGCATCCAAAAATTCCCATATTCTATGAAAATTTTCAACAGGAGGACAATAGGGGGACATTTCTGCCTCCGAAACAATTAAAACGATTTTAATGAAATGTATAACATAGATAGGTCTGCATCTAAAAATTCACATAGGCTATGTAAATTTTCAAAAATAGGACCAGGAGGGTGACGGGAAAATTTCTGCCTCAGAAACAATCCAACATATTTTATTGAAATTTATATATTTGCGTCTAAAGAGTCACAAAATGGCCATAGACATTTTCTAAACTAGGACCAAGAGGAAGTTAGGGGAAAATTTTCTGAGTTTCAACTAGATTTTGGTAAAATTTAAAATATAGATACCCCTTTGCTTAGGAGACATACTGTATGTACTTTCTTATAAGTAAGACAAGCAAGAAGCAAGGAATGAGTCCTGCTCCATCGAAACTTTGAAATCGATTTTAATGAAATTAAAACATAGTTGTCCGTTCATTTAGAAGAAGGCATAGGCTCTGTACTTAATGTATCTAATTGCTGCCCCTCCAACACTTTCAAATCGATATAAATGAAATTAATTGCGTTCGCGTACTCAAAAGTTTTTAAAAATTTTTACTGAACTTTACTGCATTTTACTAAATTACGTTCGTTTACCCAAAATACAGTAAATGAGAACACAAATTGAGAGAGTAAAGTGACAGTTCTTGACTGAGTGTTTTGCAAATTTTTACTGCAGAAATTTGTCGTAGTAAAGTTTAGTAAGACAAAAACATATGATTCAAAATGTAAGCAAAAGGAAAAGGTAGAATTAGTAAAATCGTATCATGATGTTGCGTGTCAGCTGACAAAAACCGTACCATATACAATGTATCTTACTAATTATAAAATATGTGGTGGTAGCACTGCTGACGTAGGAATCTGCAGAAAACAGATTTTTCTTTAGCGAATGTCAAAAACGCCGCATTTAATGCCAGACAAAAAAAAAAAGTGCTGTGCAAATTGTTACATTTTCTATAACTTGTGCACAAAGTTGAACGATACGACAAGCTGTAAAGTAGAATAATACGATTTTACTAATTCTACCTAAAGTAAAGGCTCAGTTAGCCGACTGTAATGTAAAGTAACTGCAACTGTAGAAAACAGCTGATCGATATTGTTATGTGAAAAGTAATGAAAATGGTTATAGAGATGTAATGTAACGTAACTTACTTTTCATATAAAAATATCGATCAGCTGTTTTCTACGTTACAGTTACATTACATTACAGTCGGCTAACTGAGCCTTAAGCAAATGAAAAGTAAAAATTTTAAAAAAAGTTAAATGAAAATCGTGAAAGTCATTGAAAAAATAATTAATTTATAAATCATAATTATAATAGCTGTTAAAATACATATTTTGTAATATATTTTATTAAACCTTTTGTTTTGTAATTTATTATAATTACTAAGAGTTGTAAAACTGTAAAGTATCTGGGTACTTAGTATCGCGCTTGCTTTTAAGGTAATCAGTAACATTAACAAATAGTCATGTAATTTTTAGTAATTTAGCTAACAACAAAACAAGGAAATCAAAATGAAATCAATTACAAATATTACATGAAACAAATTACAGAATTTATTCTTAGATTGTCCGTGTTATAAAAATATTGTATCGGGTACCAATAATTAAAAGAGTTGCATAGTCAAAAGGTTATATGTTTTTCAACACTATGTGGAGTTAGAGTCAGGTGTTTCTTTAATCTTACTAATTTTTACTATTTTTCCGTTCGCGTACTTTTTTGGGCTATCGCTCTTTTTGAGAGTAAATTTTAAAATTTTCGCAGTAACTACTCATTTACTGCATTTTACTGCAAAACACTTATTGACAAGACGAAGGGGGTGGCGAAGCACACCGGGTGTAGCTGGTTATTTATGTATTTTATTTGGAGTAATTGCTTAACTTGAATTTCTACCTAGTGATATTGCACATCTACAGTAACATGCAATCGGGAATTCCTCATTTATGTCACTTATTAGTGCAGTAGAACAAAAGAAAATAAGCTAAAACAAAAGTAAGACAGTTTAAAAAAAATCGCAGGCTATCGTAAATTATAAGTTATGATAATTTTTTTAAAAACCGGACGCCACCACACGGATGAAAATTATGGTACAATTGTACTTTTTATGGTACATTTTTGACCTTGTTGGTACCGTGGTACTACCGCGAGTTACTTGGTATAATTTCAAAATGTCGATGTTTCACTATATGTTAACATTTTTGCCTATGTTCTCTTTAATTTTTTTGTGTGTGTTTTATTTTAATCTCTAATATAATAGTCGAATGTACGAATGTACCTTTATGAATGTAATATTTAATATTTTTTTGTTATTTTTTATTGTATACTGAATTTTTATACACATTTGTGTTAAATTTCTGTTTTTTATTGTAAACTTCTGAATTTTTATACTCATTTTTTTACGTTTCTGTTTTTATTAATAAATATTAAAAATTGGTCCGTCATGGTCTAAAAAGTACATTTTATTTTCATAGTTGGTACAAAATCCAAGAAATCATTTTCCTTCCCTGCGCCACCATATTGAATTCCAATTTTTATAATTTTGCCCCAAATTTTAGTTTATTGTGCTAAAATATAATCATAGTACTGTAAAAGTTTTTAAATAGGATATCCATAAGTTCAGAAATATTAAAAATGTGGAGGCCATTATTAAACTTGAAGTTAGTTAAAGTAGGGTTGTTATCCGTCCTCTTTTTCCCGAATAATGTCCTCTTTTTGGGATCTCTGTCCTCGAAAAATATTAGCGTCCTGAAAATTCCTACTTTTAAAGATATTTTTTCCAAGTTAATTGTAAATATTCTGACAAACACGTAGTAGAACGGAACAACCAGCTATTTTCCAAGGCAAATACACTTTTATCATCAGCGTTCTTTGTGTTTGGTCCACTGTGTATGGTGTCAGTTGATGTAGATTTCTATTTTATATACGCAACTTTTATTGCAAATTCATCGTATTACAATTTGCTGAAAGCTTTTTTTTTTTGTAACATAGTGTCCACCCGATGATTTTTTATCATACCTTGTAATATGACGCCGGCAGAGCAACTGTAATTTTTTCATTAATATCAACACAAATGGGTAGACGTTGATGATTTTATATTATAATGAATCAAGCAAATATTTGAAAAATACTTGCCAAAAATAACTAATTTGCGTGTTGTTTAATTTTTTGGTCACAAATAATTGTTGTGCCGTCTTTTTTAAACGAAAATTGTTTAATAAATAAAAGTTAAATGCACAGTAACACATAAAATGACATTTGATATCAAGATGAATTCATCATGCCGTGAGCTCTGATGATTATATCATAACGCTACCATAATATTAATAAATTGAGTCTATACGAGATGAATTTTGATCATGATATCAATTTGACATTCATCATGATAAAAATTCATCAGGTGTGGACACTATGTAATGAAAGCTCAATTTTACCATCTCTAAATTACAACAGTCTTGCCATTGTCCTTTGTTCTTTAAGGCCGTGATACACTATCATACAAAGTCGTGCGATCTACGAAAAAGTACAACGCTGGTATGATGGAGTTTATGAAAATTTTCAAAAGACAATAACAATTCATCACACCGGGGTTGTATATTTTCGTAGATCGCACGACTTTGTATGATAGTGTATCACGGCCTTTACTAATTATGCAAGAATTATGTTTTTGACACTTTCAATTTGGCGATTTTTTTAATTTTGGCAATTTTTTCATTTTGGCGATTTTTTCGGATTTGCCGATTTATTTTAGTGTTGGAAATTTTTTAATTTGATGCTTTTTTTCGTTTTAGCGATTTTTTTTGGTTTTTGGCGTTTTTTTTTTTATTTGGCGATTTTATAATTTTCGGATTTTTTAGTTTTACCGTTTTTGAAAATTTTAATAGTTTGCCTCTTACATAGTAAAAATTGCATTAAGTGATGGACCACCCTTTAATTTAAATTTTAGTGTTAATTGTTGTAGTCTATATAAAAATACACTAATTTTACAAATTTCAAGTGTCAATATACATATGTACATACAATTGTATGTATATTACATTGGATATTAACATATTTCGTTGCTCGTTTTGGAACGCCCTTTAATTTTTAACTCTCATGTATTTGTTGTTGTAGCGGCCAAAGTTCTACATACTCTGTCCAAATTTCAGGTCCGTAGCTCATACGGTTCCTGAGAAAATACCGTGTGACGGACAGACGGACAGCGTAGCGAAAACAATAGGGTTCCTTTTCACCTTTGGTGTACGGAACCCCAAAAAGAAGTAATAAAAATATGCGTTTTCGTTAGATTACTTTTACAGTATTGTGACTATAATATATTTTAAAAAAATAAATAAAAGTTGGGACAAAGTTAGAACAATTGGAATTCAATATGGTCACTTCCGGTCATTCAGTGCGCCAAGCATGTATTTATGTACATGTACTTCCGGTTTCGCAGGGCGCCAACTTTTCACAGTTATTTACGTATCTTTTAACTAGTGTATATTCCACATCAAATCGTTTCTAATATTATAGTATACTTCATAACTAGACTAATTTCTATAGATCACACACGACAGGTTTGATATGTCGTCTTGAATTTTTAGGAGAGAGAGGAATGAAGAGGGGTACAGAATTGACCGTTTCAGTCAAGTTTGTTTTTTCGTTTTGTTTTGTCATTAGTAATACGCTACGTCAACGCAAATTGATGAAACTTGATGAAACACAACTTGAAGTTGTGTATGAACGCATATGCAGGTTCAAAAGGAAATTGAACAAAAACTGATCAGGTAAACTTGATGTGTGTGAACCAGGGCTAAGAATCAATTATTTAAATTTCTTTTTGTTTAGACCCAAACATAAATTAAAAAAGCTAAATTTCAAAAAATGGCAACCTTTATTAGCAACCCATAACTCAACAAATAAACATTATACAAAAAAACTACTGTCATACACTTTCATATCTACTAGATCTATAGTAATGCTGAATATCTAGGCCGCAAATTATTAGAATGCTAGCAGATTGTAATGACAATGTTTGATTTAGACATTTATGTTATTTACATGCAAATTCGAAAACATATTTTTCGTTTCGAATTACAGAGTAGACGCCCACGACTTTTATGTAAAACACTACGAGAAAAAATTTTAGAGAACATTTTAGCCCGCTATATAGCAGTTGAAGGGCGGTTTCTTCCTGTATAATACGAGTAATACACTAACTATTAATAAAAAGTGTTGTTGATTGCTGTTCTCCAGTTATTCCTATATTTTCCAATGGGCGATCTCATTGCAGAGTTATTGTTCTCTGCAGTTTTTTTTTTCACTTTTTTAAGAAAAGGATGGAACAAGTTCATTATTTTTTGGTGTAGTGTGTATAATAATGCACTAACTCTAAAAATCTCGTGTTTTTGGTTTCAACATGTTTCATTGCTCGCTTTATAAAACATTTTATAACCTTTTAGGGCCTTATGTATAAGAAAAAAAAAATGTCATGAAGTTATCAAATTGATTTGAGGAACTCGTTAACACCTAATTCAATTTCGTCACTTATGCTAACTTCATGCCAATGTTCATACCTTTAAAAACGAATATTAGTATTTAAACAGGATAAACTAAAGAAGAAAACTACCTTTACTGGGGGTCTAATCTGTAATTCGAGATGAAAGCAAATGCTTCCGAGCTTACATGCTATAAACATGCAATTTCGAAAGCATTTCCTTTCGTTTCGACAGATTTAAACAAAGTTTAACCAAAAAAAAATGTAGACAATTTTTTGTGCCTCATGAAAAAATTTAAAAGGGAACTTACCGAGTTTGCTGACTAAGCCAAACGAATATCAGTAGCTCGAGAGCGAGCAAACAATACCCAATTTTTTGGTATTGTGTTAAAGTGACATCGATGTCGACAACTGGAATAAGAGTGAATATTTATGTATAAATGGGACGATAAGGAACAAACATTTTGATGCCTCAAGGCCTTTATTCATAAAATAAATTTTTATTTATGAGAGGCTTATAAAACTGTTTTTCATACAAAATTTGTTTTATAAACTCTTTATAAAACAAAATTATTTTTTATGACTAAGGAGCAGTTGTTATTATTTGCACAATTATGTATGTACACATTCAAATATCGGTTAAATAATAAATTATCTTTCTTTCTTCTTTTACAGTGAAACAAATGTAGGAGAACACATAGTTTATTTTAAACTTAATTATAAGTAATTATAGCTATGGAAATAGTTTATTTATTTGTTAAAGAGTATAATTAATGTTTGCTATTATACATAAATACATACAAACATATACATATATACATACTTATATAGAACAAATAAAGAATATTCAAAGATATTATATACTATACTTTAGATATAAAAATATCTACTTACTCTAAGAAATATTTGTGTGTATGTATGTAAGTAAGTGTATCTGCATATAAACGACTAACAGAAAAATAAGAAAAAGAAACAAATAATTAATAATAATTAAGCTAAAAGCAAATGAGTTGAACAAATGCTATAAAATATACATACATAGTATATTTTATGAATTTCAATAAACAAAAGCAGTCTTAAGAAAAGTTATATTTGAGGTGAAAATTAGAGAAAAATAAACACAAATTATATTATGTCAACATTGTTGTAAATGCTTTTTTTTATAAAATTGTATTGATTAAAAGGATAATAAATTTATAATAAAAATATATATTATATTAAAACAACATAAATATGTATGTATTTAATAAAGAAGTTTTTCTCTGCGCTATGAACTTTAAGGTGCAGTTCACAGTGGCGTGAAATTAAAAAAATGTTGTAAAGAGCCAACTTTTAAACTTTTAGGCTCAAATTCACAGTCTTTAGTTAACTAACCAAGATGGTTTAACCAATGAAATTGATAAGGAAAATCTTTAGTTAAACCACGAGCGTTAGTTAACTATAGGCTGTGAATTTGGACCTTAGACTTGAATAGAACTGTTAAATTTTTGAGGCATTATACTTGGAGGCACTCTTTTGCAAGACAAGGTAGCTCCAAAGAGCGTGAAAGCTGGAAACTGCGGCTGTCGAAATCTTTTCGGAGGTTGTAACTTTTGTAAATATCAGTCGATCTTGTTTACTTAAAAGACAAAGATGAGACATGCGTACTTTATCATTTTATCTCGTATAGTTTTAATGTTATTTGATTTTCATATTTTTTTTTTTTTTTTGTATGTTTTTAGACCATGACTTTTATTTGCTGTTTATAAGCCATTATTCCTGAACGAAATCGAGTAGATTTGAATTGAAATGTTTTTCAAAAGTGATACCTTTTTTTGACATTTATCAAGATTTTGTACCCAAAATGAAAACCATTGACTGAAATTTTTCATAAACTACAACCAAAGAACTGTAATACATATATGTAATTTACACATCGTTTTAAGTACATCGGCCTACTTCTTAGTACAAGTTTAAACAATTTTTTGGCATCACCTAGTACTAATAGAGTTTGAGTAGATTTCGCGCCAAATCTATTGACGGAGTAGATTTTGCTCGGCATTTCGAAAGTGCACTATTAGTACATAACTTTCTTTATTACTTTATTGTTTGTAAAAGCTGACTTTATTTAAATTAATATCAAAAAAATCTATTTGATATCTCAAAAATTGTAGCAATGAAAAAATTTGCAATTTAAATTTGAAGAAATAATTTTTTTTTGCGAAAATGGTATTCTTATATTTTTATTTTAATTTTAAAAATTATTTCGTTTTTTATTAGAAAAAAATTGTTTTATTTAAGTTCCTGTCCAGACTTGCAATTTTTGTTGCAGCAATTCTTGAGTTCATTGGTGAGAGCGGTGAGAAGATTGGGGAGGGGTACACAGTTTCATGTGCTCGGCAATTCTCTTTTGAACTGAAATTCGTAATTGATAATTTCAAGTTGTTAGTTGTATTTGACGTTTTTTATAATTTTATTTCTTCAGTTGTATGAAAAACAAAAAAAAAAATATAACAAAAAATAAATAGAATTATTAATTTTTCAAGAAAATTTGTGGTGTAATAATTTTTTTAATGCATAATTGCAATATTAGAATTTCATAATGTGGACACTTATGCAATTTGAAAGCAGAATTTTAAGAAATTGCAGCAACAAAAATTGCAAGTCTGGACGAGGACTAACTAGTAAAAAATCTTGACATCCCACACATAAACGTTATAAAAAAATTATAGTATTAGGTCTGTTCATTTACTTTCCTAGCAGAAACTAGCAACGAGAGAGTAAAGCAGAAATTTACAAAATTACTCTCACAGATACGAAAAATACAAAATTTTAAAAAATTGTCATTTAATATGAAATACTTTACACAGCTTCATGTATTATTTACTATTTTTACAAATTTTTCGTTATTTTTTAAATATATTCTATTAACAAATACAAAAAACCCATTTTCTATTTCTGATCAGATATGATATACCAAGGCACATTCACCAGGTAGTAGCGGAAATGCAGCTGAGCTATTTTTTTCAAATTAAAGTTCATCAGAAGCTTCAAAAATTATTTACGACAGAGAAATTAAAAAAAATGTTAAAAAAAATTTCAATATGAAAAATATTTTATTAAAGAAATTCTGTGAAAACAAATTTAAAAATATGGAAAAAACTATTGAAAAAATTGTGAAAAGTCCTAAAACGTTGCAAATTTTGTTAGTGGTAGCTGCCGTACAGAAACTTATGTGAATAATTTTTATCAAGGTGAATTGATCTAACGATTTTTTTTCGACTAGTGCTTACTTCGTGAATGGTAACACTTAGCTCATGTCTGTCTGATTTGACAGATAATTAGTTTTATCCTTCCGCTGAACGAGCCAACTGACCATCCAATGCGTTTTCGCTTCGCTAAGTGGGCCTGCGATCGACTTACAGAAGATGCCGATTTTGCAAAAAAAAATCATCTTTTCAGATGAAGCTCATTTTGATCTTGGCGGGTATATAAACAAGCAAAATTGTCGCATTTGGGGCACAGAAAACCCGCACGCATACATTGAAAAGCCGACGCACCCAAAACGAGTGACTGTTTGGTGCGGATTTTGGTCCAGAGGCATAATTGGGCCATTGAGCAAGGAGTGGCCGTTACAGTCAATGGCGAACGTTGTCGGGCCATGTTGAACGAATTTTTGTTCACAAAAATTGAAGAGGAGGACATTGGCAACATTTGGTTTCAACAGGACGGCGCTACGTGTCACACAGCCGAAGCTTCAGTAGTTTTTTTTATAGCATTTTCAAAATAAAAGTTATCTGGCGGACCCTTTATATTTGTTAGTGTAAAATTTCCTGCTTCCAAAAGATTTCTTAACGTTTTGGTTCATTTGACAGCAGGGAATTTATGTCAGCTGGCGAAACCTTATGTGAACTCGCCTTGATTTTTATTATTATTGTGTTACAACAAATTCTATTTTTTACATTTTGGATAAACTAAAAGCTATGTTGTTTTTTTTTTATTGTTGTATTTTTTCATGTTTTCTCTTTTCATAACATAGCGTCTATACCTGATAAAAATTTATCATAACAACTAACAAAACGTCGGCAGAGCCGTTGTAAAATTTTTGTTAATGCAAGCATACATGCGAAGACGATGTGGTTTTTTTATTATGATATATCATAATTTCGTTGTCGTCGTGAAGAAAGTTTGTCATAATACCTGCAATATTTCACTTCATATTTATTAAAAAGGTTTTATTTAATAAAAACTTCAATATTTTTCTTTATTTTTATACTTTTTTTCTGAAAATTACGTAAATATTTAATTTCTTACAAATAAATTAAAACGTCACCCAGTTTGTTTACGTTTTTTATCAAGACAAAGTTGTCTGAGCTGAAGCTCTGAAAAAATTGTTAAGACACTGCAATAACACTAATAAATACAGTCTACACCTGATAAATTTTTCTCTTGATAACGATTTGACTTTTATCAGGATAAAAATTTATCAGGTATATACTAATTGTAAAGCACCCCGTACAGGTTTCAATTCAATTGTGAATTGAGTCTTTTAATTGAATTGATTCTTGGCCACACACTTCATAAACTGAATTGAAAGATTTTCATTCATCCGTCAAATTTATATTTTTTTCACAATTACAAATTTAAAAATTTAAAATTTCTATTCTATTGAGTTATATTGAAACAACTTAGCGTTGCCGCCTGGTTTATGGGAGAATATTAGCCACGCCCATTTAAAAAAAAATCTGTACGCCATAGATAAAAACTGAAAACGGATTTCAATTTAGGGAACAAATGCCCATATAAAACATATATTTTTTTTAAAACGAATTTTTTGCAGAACTGTTACCTGCAACAGCTTTTTTCATGGAGATCTTTTGTTCACACGCAGTAAGTTTTATGGCCGTATACCGTAGTGGTATACTAAAGAATTTTTTTTCCACTGCACCTATAATATTTAAAAACAACTTTAAAGGTAAAAATTTTAACTTCGAACATTTAAGAAATTTATTATTCGACATATTGTCAGAAGTTTATTTTAATTTGAAATTTATTTGCTGGTGGTTCAGCGTTGTCTATATATTTCATTGTTGCTGATGATGATTTGTTACAGCAACAATGAAATATATAGACAACGCTGAACCACCAGCAAATAAATTTCAAATTTAACTTCGAACCTAAAATATGTGTATTTCATATTATTAAACTTAAATTTGTTTGATTTTCACTTAATTTTTAAGTTTTAAGAATCTTCCTCCTTTTTTACATTCACTGCAGTGCAGTCCCATAGCACATAGGTCTGGCGAACCAAATTTTTTGGCCAAAATTACAAAAGCCAAAAATATAAGTATATTAAAATTAAACACACATAAAATATTAAATTATTTAAATTTTTATAAAAGGGTGACCACTTTTAACCCATCGAAGGCCAAGGTGACATTTTAGTCCCATATGTAAATGAAAAATTAATTAATCACACTCTTCGGTATCCAAAACTAAGTTGTCTTCGCTTGTTTCTTCGTTACGTTCTTCATCAGTTTCTTCCTCATCGTCTGCGTTTTCTTCAAATGTGGAAGTTTCAGGGAGAGCCTCACAGCACAGTAGGGCGATAACTTCTGGTGGTAAGGTTAAGCGATTTCTTTGATGTGTTCGTGTATTTAATCGCATTGATGAAATTAATGGATCTGAAGTATCCATAGCTCGATTAAATACATCAGAAAGATTATCGGCGCGGCTAGTTCGGCGAGCGTGACATAATCTGTCCTCTTTATACAACTTATGCCTTGATTCAGCTGCATCCTCTCCAAAACATCCCAGAGGAAGTATAGTGTTTAATATTATTTCTTTAGAATGTACAAGGACTTTATGAACTGTTGGCGTCATGGGACACCAGTCGTAAATATTTTGTATACGTTCCGCCGTTTCAAAGCAGTACTTTTCAAATTTTTCCGGCTGAAGGGGAAATTGACATGATAGGCTTATCAAAATAATTTTTAAACGAAAAACAACTTGAATATCTATACCAGTTATTTCAGAAAAAAGTTCATGCTCTAAAAATGCGCGTCGGGAAGTATTTCCGTCGTTTTTTGATCCGAAGCCTCCTACTTTCGGCATATCAACACAGAGTCCAAGCTTAGACCAAAATTCATTTTGAATGCGTTTTTTTCTTGACTTAATATTTTCCTTATCGTTAGTGTCTGTTACTCTCCATTTCTTAATATCGTTTTTGTATGCAAATGAAGTAGAAATTCAAAAAATCTGATGTGGCAATGAAGTGGACTTATACCAAATTTTAAGTTGTTTTTTATTGGCTTAAACTTTTCTGATTTATAGTCCTTAATTTTTAGAAAATCCGTGGAGGACGCTCCACAAATCGGACATGATTGTGTTGACTTGGTGCCTGTCAGTATATTTAAAACGTTTCCATCGATTACGGTTAAGTTCATTCTGAATTTTATATTCACTGTTTTTGATTCTTCTTTTTGCATAGTTAAGGTTTCTAGTTCTTCAAGTTGCTTGCTTAAATCGTTATTTTCTTTTAGTATCACATCTTTCGACTCTTTTATAAATTCTAGTTTCAGTGGTCGGCAAAATCTTGTAGACTGTGGAGATCTGTTGCACCAAATCGGTCTTCCTGAGGTATCCACAAGTCTCAAAGGAATAACAGTAGTTGCTAAAAGTGAAGAGTCTGTGAAACAGGAAGAATATGATCCAAGGAAAGATTGTTTAAATTGAGCTTGACCGTTACTGCTATCGAACCCATAGCTTAAAATCAACTCTGCTAATATATAATTACTTTCTTTGGTAGTCATTATTGATAATATTACTTCCTTTTGCATTTCAACTATTCTCGTTGCAGTGTGTATTAGAAGCTGTTGAAGCGGAACTTTGGCAACGGTTTCAGTTATGAATATGTCGTTCGGTCTACAGCTACTTTTTGCTGCCAATAACCTCATATACGAAGAATATACGTCGGCGTTCCTATGCTTACATTCCAGTCTGAGATTGCAATATTGCTTTTTTGTAAATTTATTTTCAAGGAAAAATGCAAGAGCTTCCTCATTGGTAAGAACAACAGGGCGTTTTTCATTTTTTAAAAACATTTTTCGTATTTTTGTTGGCCTTGTTGGAGTTTCTATTGTTTTTTTAATAACAGCAACTAAATCTTTTTTATTGCTTTTTCTTGCCGATATTACCGATGCTTGCATTAATAACTCTGTGTCGTTTGTCGTAGACTTTGATAGCTCCGCTGCCAACCGTCGTTTACTGCGCTCAGACATTTCCGCGAATTGCTTCCGGGGACGACCGCTCGACGATGAAGGTTCATCTTCTCTGTTCTCCCTTTCTTTTTCTTTTGGTTTCTCGAATACCGTTACATTTTGAAGCCAGGTATTATTTTTGAATTGCCCTACCACATTTCTGCCATTTTGAATTTAGTCTTCCACAATACACTCGAATCTTTGACCTTAAATACTTCTTATATTCTGGAGAGGCATTCGATGCTTCAGTGTTTTCAAAAATATAATTGAACAGAACTTGTGTTTTCTCAAGTTTATTATTTCCACTCAGCCAAATTTTTAGAAGTTCGAAATTTTTGAAGAAGAATTTGCCTAAAAAAATACATTTATCGAAGAATTTGCAAACAATTTTACCAGCGATGGATGCAGAATATAATACTCTAATTAACAGCATTGTTACTTTATTGATCTTTTTTGTACTTTTTGAGTTATACTCTAATGTTTCTGTCGCAAAAAGTAACAGTCACTGATATTAAGGTTATGAAAGTTTTATACATTTTTTATTATATCCATAACTAATATTAAATGTTTCGCTACTAGGTATTCGAACACTTACCATTGTCATCAGTTTCCATTACTTAGAGATTAAAATATATTATTTCTTTACTTGTAAATTGTAATCTAAAGTAAGACCAAAATTACACCAAATGTATAAATTTATCAACCCAGCTAAAATAATGTATTACTTTGGTTTATAAAATGACGTTTGATTGAAGTCTAAAAATTTTTTTTGCAGTTTTGTAATATTTAAAGTGTTTTTTATTCGATTTCGACACAAAATATTAAAATAGAAGTTTTGACTTTTGGCCAAAAAATGTGGCTCGCCAGACCTATGTGCATAGGAGTGATAGCGGAGAAAACAATTTGACGAGAAATTGCATTTTCCCCGTGGAGGGGAATTTCACGGGAACAAAAATGCCACTTATCATTCACGATAGGGGTGATTATTTAGTGGGAAAACTGGTTTTTGGAAAAAAATGTATAGAATATAATTTTCTTATTTAAAAAACCAGAGAAAACTTATGTACACACCCCAATTTTTTAGTAGGTTTTTGCCTGTTATTTATAGACATGTGTCGAACTCGGGTTTATGTCATCTCTGGTGTTATAAATATATTTCCTGAAGGAGCTACACAAAGCTGCAGCGAAATATTTAAAAGAAAAACATTGTTTTTTTTTCATTTTGCCGATTTATTTCATTTTGGCGATTTTTTTTTTTGGTTTTTTCGATTTATTTTAGGGTTAAAAATTTTTTTTAAATTGGTGCTTTTTTCGTTTCAGCGATTTTTTTTTTTGTTTTTGCGATTTTTTCTTGGTTTGGCGATTTTATAATTTTCTGATTTTTTAGTTTTAACGTTTTTGAAAATTTCAATAAAAATACACTAATTTTACAAATTTCAAGTGTCATACAATTGTATGTATATTACATAGGTTTTTAACATTGAGAATTTCAATTTGAAATTGAGAAATTTCCAAATATAAATGAGATTTTCAATTTGAAATTGAGAAAATTCCAGTTGAAATTGAGAATTTCAATTTGAAATTGAGAAAATTCTAGTTGAAATTGAGAAAATTCCAAATGAAAATGAGAAAATGCCAAATGAAAATGATAAATTTTAATTTGAAATTGAGAAAATTACAAATTAGGTTGGAATTCAGAAAATTTATTTATTCGACAGCTTTTTAATAAATATATGTACATAAATGATTTAAAAATAATTATATAGCTATGTATTATGGCCCAACAGGCATATCCTCCGTATCCATAGCGGACTGGTAAAACTTTGTACTATAGCTCTACTGCAATATCCAACAGTTATATTTGCCTTTGAAATATTAATTGTCTCTTCTAAAAATACATTTGGGGGACTTGCGTTTGGTACATTCATCTTTGTTTTTACCATAATTATTATTTTTACCAAATAATTTCAATAGGATTAAGCATCGGTGAATAGGGGCTTAGTCGTAAGAGTATAGCTGGAGAGTTGTCGAAAATATGTTGTAGATGGTTGCGGTAGGGGGCGTTGGCACATTAAATAAAATAAGTTGAAAATCTCATTTTTATTTGGAATTTTCTTAATTTCAAATTAAAATTTCTCATTTTAATTTGGAATTTTCTCAATTTCAAAATGAAATTCTCAATTTCAACAGGAATTTTCTCAATTTCAAATTGAAGTTCTCAATTTCAACAGGAATTTTCTCAATTTCAAATTTAAATTCTCAATTTCATTTGGAATTGTCTCAATTTTAAATTGAAAATCTCATTTATATTTGGAAATTTCTCAATTTTAAATTGAAATTCTTATTTTTAATTGTAATTTTCTCAATTTCAAATTGAAATTCTAATTTTCATTTGGAATTTTCTCAATTTCAAACTGAAATTCTCAATTTCATTTGGAATATTCTCCATTACAAGGTAAATGGTGTAGATGTAACTGTATTGGTGCTCACACTTTTCATAGTCTTGAACTCGTATCGAGAGTGGAACTGTGTAGATAGCTAAAGTGTGTTAAATCTGTGCGGGAGTCACTCGATACAGGCACCACGAACTAGGCTGCCATACTTACAGGTTCTCTTCTCATCTGCTGGTATCGCTAAGGATCAATCCCAGTCTGTGCGAGGTATTTGAACACCCAGATTAACCTAACCTAACCTAACCTAACCTTTAACAAAGTGAAACAGTAAACAATGTTTTTATTTATTTATTTTTTTTTTTTTTCAAAAGAAGAAAACATTTAGTTTACTAGGTTAAATCTTAATATTTGACACATTCATTATGATGGTAATAAGGGAGAGGGTTATAATTTTAAATGTACGAATACTTTAAAATTATTTGTTTGACACTTATGTTAATTTAATAAATTAAAACATACGCGTAAAAATAATATATCACATTTTTAGAAGCTACACATATTCAAATAAAAATCGCAGATAACTTTTATACGAGTTATTATTCGTTTTCTTTAACATGAAAGAAATTACATTTTTAAAGTAATTTATGTTGAATTTATGTTATTACATTTTATGTAAGTCTGTGTACATTGAGTGTATTACATGTTCTTTTGCGTTACTTATAACCTCATGGTAAAGTGATAAATATGATGTTTTTAAATAAGTAAATTTGCTTAATTAGAAATTGAATTAGAATAAATGAACGAGAAGAGTCCTACTTAATTTGAAATTTATTAATTGTAGACACATTCCTTAGTATTTTGTTTTTTTTTTAATTTACTGGAATTTGTCAGTAAGACCGCGAGCTTTTGTTGCAAATTCCGTTAGGTGCTGTTGTAACAACCGTTTGTTTACCTTCTCCCTTAAAAACAAAAAATAATTTTTAGCATTATAAAAAATTTTATATATGTACATATCGTTACCTTAATATAGAAAGGCCCATCATTTTTTTATCGAAATATTTGCATTTTTTGATATATTAGATGTTCTTCTATCGAAATATACAAAAAACTCGATTTCCAAAAAATAATGAGTTAGGCCTTTCTATTAAATTAAGGTAACGATATGTATATTTATTATGGTCATTCATTCACCTCAGGATTTGTGTAACAAATTTCGATTTTTCAGAATCATCAACTAAGGGAGTAGGAAAATTTGATACGTGTGTTACGTTCTTTAGCCACGCTGCCATTTCCGCTGGATATTTTTTGTTAACGGCTAAGAAGATATCGGCAAATTTTTCAACTTGCTGACGAGGAGTAACACATGCTACGCAAATTATAGCCGTGCGTAGAATTTCTTCTCCAGATCCCAAAACAGCCTGCGTCATTTGTGTATAATTACGTGATTGCATTATGAAATGTGATAAAAACTGCACGCTTGTGCGTATTGGACCACTTTCTGGTAATGTCATTGCTTTTAAAGCATAAAATATCAAGCGATCGTACGCTATTGATTTGTCGTCTAATGACTGAGGTATTTTCTTAATAATTTGCATAAGACAAGCGTAGAACATCTCAATAGTTTCGGCAATATTTGAAAATCCATTTTCTGGGGTAGACTGAAAATTTTAATATGGCAAACAGTTTTAAATTCTCATTAATATTGCCTTCATATGTATGCATACATATATGTAAATATATCGCACTCATAATTAACAACAATACCCTATTAACTCAAAATGTTCAAAATTTCACTTTTTGCAAGAAACCAACCAACAACATCAATATCTACCTAGTGTAAAAAATTTCAACGTGTTCCGATTATCCTTTCATCTCTAAAACTTTGAGACATAGAAATGTATCGTATATTTTCATATAAAAAGGTATTATTTTAATTTGAGACTATATTCAAGTTAATAATTAATCAAATTTTGTTAATGTAACCACAAACAGTTTTTCATCTCTACAGAAAATTTTAAAATTTTGAGTTAATACCACCTTGTTGATTAACTGCGATATGTAAGTATTTCTTATAAATTTACCTCAAATAATGTAAAACTATGAATGACAAATTCCACCAGCAGTTGTTGCATCAATGATTTACAATCGGAATCTTTATAAAAAATAACTATGGCCTGTAAAAAATTAAATATGAAAATAATTATTTTAAGATTGATTTTTATTTAACAAACGGTTTTGGAAATTTCTAAAGTTGGGGCGCAACATCGAGTTTGAAAAATGGCAACTATGAAATAACATAAATCCTGCAACATAGGTTTGAAACTGGATTTTAGATTTACTATAGCATGTTTAAGAGCCGTACAAGCAGTCTGAAAATATTAGAAAGCACATATAAATTCTCACAAGATAAAAAAAAATTAAAAAACAAATAATTCTCATATTTTAGTTTATACTAATTATACACACTCTAAAATCTTACCTCTAATACGTCTAATTCTTCAACCCACAGTTCTGCTATTTGTCTAAATATTGGCATAGTCTTTTGCATCACTATCAAAACTGGCTGTACATTCTGCAGATCTTCTATAGTGTCGTCATCATCGAGGTCTGTGTTAAGTGAGGAAAACAGAGTCGATACCATATTCAATCTAAATATTGTGCGTATACGCGCTTGGGGAGTTTTCTATAGAATGAGCACAAAAATTATAATAAGAATAACATTTATTATAGCAAATACATAAATATCTAGAATGCAATTTTCTTACGGCTTCATTTTGACATATATTCGATAATTCCTCAAAACATGGACTAACAATTATATCCAAATAATTGGGAATTTTATTTGGTGACAACAGGCTCATCAGCTTACCAATACTAAACATTAAACGAACACAATCAGAATTTTTCATTCGACCTGAAGTTAAACTGACTTGACAAGCGTTTAAAAGTGGTTCAGCGAAAGGTTTCATTTGCAACTGACAGTCACGACATAATTCCTTTAGACCTAATGTTGCTTGAGCCGACATACTAGAATTGAGTCCGCGCACTAGGAGCTCTATGGCTGATGGTATATAAGCGGGATTATCTTTTAGCCATTGACAATAAGAACCAACAGTTTCCAATGCAGTTCCTAGTAGCTTTTCATTCATTTTCTCATAGGGTATTTCGTTTAGAACTCGCATTAATTTTGGTATTTGTTTTGTTTCTTCGCCATCAAAATGTTCGGCAACGGATTGAAATGAATAAATGCAAGCCTCAAGTTTTGTCCATTGTGTCGGATTGGTTTGCAGTTGAACTATGGTTTCATCTAATACGGCTGACAATATATCAAGAATATGTTCATGTAAAACATCGTAGCAATACATCTGTAAGACGGCAAATAACATTAATACATTTTATTTTCACTTTTAATAGCACATGCATGTATATGAACCATAACTAAAAATTTTATATTTAATTTTAGCGTATAAATATTATGTATGAACTCACAAATGTATCTGATATATCCTGACGATAGCAGCGAAAACATTCAAGGTCGTCTGAACTCCACTTGTCCACAGAATTTTCATCGGGCTGTTCAGATTTACGCACCAAAATACGAGTCAAATGCGCGTACAATGGTTTAATATACTCCCAACATTTGAGACGCTCTTCTTCATTATTCATGGCAAATACTTCATCTTGCAGGAGGTACCAAAAACCCAAGGCCATGCTGCTGCAGGATTCTTCAACAGGATATATGCCTGGCTTATCGGTACATTGAAGAATTTCATGTACCAGTCGACTGTATAGAGCTGAAAGTTCTGGATCGGTTGTCGTTATACCACTCAACAAAAGTTGAGAGTGCCTTTCCACCGACGATACAAACAGCGTGTATATATAAGATACTATATCCTCATTGTTGTTATCTGGTTTCCATTCCATTTTTGTAATATTACATAGTGAATCTAGAAACATTTTAATAAGAACAAAAGCCGTCTTCGGATATAGATGACAATCTGGTTGTATAATTATATTCACTAAAGTCTTGAGACACGTTTCGGCTAAATCATTTTCATCAGCTGACATGCAACCATCTCCATCTGGATCTTGAGTACATGACCAATAACATTTATTAACCATTTTTAATAGGATACTTGTTATATTAACACAGCTTTCAATGGAGAATCCAATATTCCTATATTCAAATACGTATGCTTTTCATAAGTTTTAAAAGTTTATTTAGGTACTTATGCACGTGTAATGTAACTTAGTAAAGGGCTAATAAGAAATAAATTTCGTTAGCTTAAATTAAAAACCAAGTAACAAATACTTTTCTAATATTTACAAAAAAAAAAAAAAAAAAACTTAAAAAATTTTTAAGCTAGCGGTAAGTATGTATGTAGCTGTGTGTTTTGATTTATTTTTTTACAATATCGCAATTTTGGAAAGGTGAAGTTTAAAACTTGAGGGAATAAAAGGCGAACAGTTTTTCACCTGAAACTTTGGTATTTTGAATGGAAAAAGACTAATTTCATATGAACAAACTGTTCGAATTTCTTCCCTGATAAAAAGGAATAACAAAAAAGTGAAATTTGAGTATTTTGTTAATTACATGGTTTTTATTTAAAATAACGATATACAATATAAGTCCCGGTTCACACTGTTCAACTTTTGTTGATCAACTCGTAATTCAGCTGTAAGAAAAAAAATAGATCTTAGCATTTCTTTTTCCCTATTTTTTACAGCTGAATTACGACTTGATCAACAAAAGTTTAATTGTGTGAACTGGAACTTAATCTTCATGATGTAAATCATGATACAATAATACAGGTAGCCGCGAATCTACAACAAATGTACAAAAAATAAAACAACAGTGATTTTTATTGCTGTTTTGTGATTGACAAGAGAGACAACCAAGAGAAAACAATATACATGTATTTGCGTTTTCTCTTGGCTTTGCAAAGCATGTTTGTATTAGGACAGTTTTAATCAGAGCCCTGCGCCGATCGGCTGAGAGCCGGCTTAGCCGAGCCGCCGAATGCATTTGACCAGCCGCAGCCGCCGATTTTTTTTCGGCTAATTAGCGGCTGGAAACTAGCCGCCGATTGATATTATTTTTTAATATTTATTTATTTGTTTATATATTTTCGGCTGAAAAACTGTTTTCTGTTTATCTTGGATAAATTTTTCACCAAGTACATATCGTTGACTTAATATAGAAAAACCCTAGCTCATATTATTGAAATTGAGTTTTTAAATTGAATGAAATTGAAAGAAATTTTTTAAAATATAAGGTCTGTTCATTTAGTTTACCAGCAGAAACTAGCAACGAGAGAGTAAAGCAGAAACTTACAATAATACTCTCCCAAATATGAAAAAGTAAATGAACGCTTTAGTCCCTGTCCAGACTTGCAATTTTCGTTGTAGCAATTCTTGAGTTTATAAGTGAGATAGGTGAGAAGATTGGGGAGGGGTACACAATTTCATGTAGTCGGCAATTCTCTTTTGTTTTGAAATTCGCAATTTTTATTTTAAATGTATTTGAAGCTTTATTTTATTTTCTTTCTTCATTTGTATGAAAAATACAAAATATAACAAATAGTAAGAAGAATTGTTAATTTTTTAGGAAAATTTGTAGTGTAATAGCATTTCCTAATGTAGACACTTATGCAATTGCAAAGCAGATTTTTAAACAATTGCAAGTCTGGAAGAGGACTTACTTGTAAAAACTTGCAACAAAATGTTCTTCATATCAGAACCATGGATGGAAATCATGATACAATTGTACTTTTTCTGATGTATTTTGTTTGATAATATTTTAAATTGCAATTTTTTTTTAGAAATTGACATTTTATATGAAAATCTTTACACTGTTTCTTGTATTCTTACTGTTTTTGCACATTTTTCATAATTTTTTAATTTTATTTATTTACAAATACAAAAATGCCACTTTCCATCTCTGATCATGTATTAGAAACAAACAAAATTATTTGCATTAATATTAAATTAATAAAAGAAAAAGAATAAACTAAGGAAACATGCATTCTTTTTACATACGCATACATGTTTTTTAACAAAGAAATGCACATTTTTCAGTTTTCCTTTTTCAGATATTTTTGAAATGATTAATTTGACAACAAAACACACAACAGGTGGTTGGATAAATATTTTACTAGTAGAAATTTGTATTTGGAATTTTTTGTATCTCCATGTAAACTTTTTGAGTTAATGAACACTTTCCAGTAACAATTGTTACAAATTCGTAAAAAAATTTAGTAAATTACCAAACCTATATTTAGTTCACTCATTTTAGTATTTGAAGCTATGAAATTTTCACTTCTTTCCTATTTATTATCTTATTTCTATTATATTGTTTCCTATTATATTTGAATTTCTCTACCTTTATATAATTGTATCATGGTTATACCTGAAGTTGTTTCAGCCGGCTGACAGCCGATTTTTAGCCGCCGCCGATGATTTTTTATGAGCCAGCCGCCGCCGACAAAATCGCTGGGCGCATGTCTCTGGTTTTAATAGGCACTGTGCGCGTGTGTTGGTAAAACATAAACACCATTTGGCAGATCAAATCACGAAAAAAAAACAAAACAGCTGGCTCTTCGCGGTTACCTGTATAATTGTATCATGATGTAAATCATTGAATTGTTCTCTCTCCCTCTCTCTTTAGTGTTCTGGAATTTATGAGAACACTAAAACTATTTTTCCCTTTTATCAAAAGCATGCAACATTATTTGTTTAGTCCCGGTTCACACATTTTAACGTTTGTTGCTCAACTCGTAATTCAGCTGTAAGAAAGAGGGAGACAAAAACACAAATATCTCTTTTTTTCTTACAGCTGAATTGCGAGTTGAGCAACAAAAGTTGAAGTGTGTGAACCGGGACTTATCTGCCAAGCAAGGGCACTAGTTAGTCCCGTTTGTCCCGGTTCACACGTTTCAACTTTTGTAGCTCAACTCGTAATTCAGCTGTAAGAAAGACAGAGACGGAAGTACAAATATCTCTTTTTTTCTTACAGCTGAATTACGAGTTGAGCAACAAAAGTTGAAACGTGTGAACCGGGACTTTCACACACTTCAACTCCTCTTGATCAACTCGTAATTCAGCTGTAAGAAAGACGTAGAAGGAAATACAAATATCTTTTTTTTTTCTTCTTACAGCTGAACTAAGAGTTGATCAACAAAAGTTGAAGTGTGTGAACCGGGACTTATTTTAGTGTCGAAGCATATTAGTCCCGGTTCACACGTTTCAACTTTTGTTGCTCAACTCGTAATTCAGCTGTAAGAAGAAAAGAGACATTTGTACTTCTGTCTCTTTCTTACAGCTGAATTACGAGTTGAGCAACAAAAGTTGAAACCTGTGAACCGGGACTTATATGAGGGCCGGACGAACCCCCTAAAACCCAACTTATCGCTATGAAATTTTTTTACATAAAACTGAACCGATTTGGGGGGTTAGAAAAAAAAAAGAAATCAACAAAAAAATTCTCCATACAACTAACGGCCACTCTAATGTACATATATTGCATTTCTTCTACTTATCATTATATTAATACGGACTTACTTAACCCATGTCCCAACACATTTTACAGCTCTAGTCATATTGTTAAAGGCCTCAACATCCCATTGTCTATCTAACTGCATTTGTAGATATGTTTCAGTAGTTTCAATAACAATGGGTGCCCTCTTTGCAACTTCTGCTCTGAGTGTTGTTCGTTTTACTGATGAATAAATGGCCTGCATCTGAAATATTTTCATTAAGAATTTATACATATGTATGTATGTATTATGTACGGAAGTAGATTTAATTTTGTTTCAATAAACTTACTTCTTCTGGAATGGCTTGAAGTATTTCAAGCATTATCCATAATTGTGTTTCATTTGTTACGTTAGGTATTTGCTGGTTTTGAAATGTATTGATCACATCCTCAATAGCAGTGGGCCACTCTCCTAGCATGTGAACAATGTAAGCACTCAACTAACCGAAAAAATTCAAAATATGTTTAAATTTTATAATAAGTGTATTGCGATATGAGCTGTAAAATTTTGCAACAAACCGCAATGCAAAGACGATTTAAAACCAATTTTGGACCATTTCCAAATTGTATAATTTTTTCTAAAATCTTTTGCTTTAATTCATCTCGATTTTCTGGTGGTACTTCATGCCAAAATTTCATAAGTTTAGAGTGCAATGTTATCGCACCGAAAAATTGTACTTCTTGACTCTGTGTAAATTGAAAATAGAAGCAGACATTTAGAACAAACACAATAAGTAAAATAAATCGATTCGAATAGGGAACTTAAAAAACATATGCATGCATGTATTTACCTTTCCTATCTGCATGAGTTGCCAGGAAAACTGCCACGCCTGTGTGCTTGCCTGAGCCTTTGTAAGCCATTCATGCAGTTGTGCCTGTTCCTGGGATGTTGAGCGATAAAATACAACAACTGCCTCCTCCAGACGGGCAATATCAATGGGTTCCATTTTAATAAAACCTGCTCTTTATATTTCAACAACACTTTAATTCAATTTATCTTAAATAATATTACAACTTGATATTTCTCTTAAAAATACACATACGTATACATAAAATAATTTTCTTAAATTTTTGTCAATAACTTCTTTTGCAAAAACACCTTAACAAAATCACAAAGTACAACAAAATCTTTCATTTACAAACTACCATCACAAATGGTAGTAGATATTTGTTTCCAGCGATGCCAATTTAGCGCGTTTCGCGCTAGATTTAGCGCATTTTAACTATGCCAAGCGCGCTTTTTTCCGTCTTAGCGCGTTTAATAAAAAAGCGCTAAATTAGCGCGTTTTGAATAAAGTCAATAATACCATTTCAGTTCCATATTTCTTAACTTTTTTTTTATGAATTTAACAATTTTCTAATATCAAAAACCCTGATGAAATTTTTTAAATTAGTTAATGATTCAGCTGTCGCAAACAAAATTCGCTTGACCTTGGTTAGAATTAAAAACGCATTTAATACTGTAATGGCAAATATTTTGAAATATGACAACTAAAAATATGTACTACATACAATGACCCAAGAAATTAGCATAAATTACAAAGCATCTACTATAGCTGAAGTACAAAAAGCATTTGAATCGCAAAACTATTCCACAATTTATATGTTGTTACAAAGTTTTACAAATAAATTAAAAGGAAAAACGAAGGATTTCGATTATTTGGAAGGCGATTCTGATTCTGTAATGTCGAGGAAGCAATATTGCAAAATCTGAAAAATTAATTGTGATACGAGTACTAATACATATGTACATCGACTTTTATTGAAATTTAATTTAGCGCGTAAAAATAGCGCGTTTTTGCTATAAATATTTGACAATGCTGTAACTTAGCGCGTTTTAAGAAGGGTAGTAGCGCGTTTCGATTATAAATAGCTGGCATCGCTGTTTGTTTCACACTGCTGCATATCTACAAAGGAGTCTATCTCAAATGCAAGATTACACATCTCTGCATACACAACTCTGTGGGGAAATGTACGGAAGAAACTGAAAGTATATATCTATCTCTTTTTATTTATTTGGGAGCTGAGGCCGGTAACAGTGGTGAGCTAATTTTTAAGGACAAATAAGTCGCACAATTAGTCCAGTGATGAAAGAGATCTTTACGCTTCTACAAACCATTTGTATGATATAGATACAGATATTTACAAAAGTACGTTATGACATTAATATGAATATTTTTTTCTTCTTATTCCGCTGAAATTCTTCTTCATATTTTATCAGAGTTAATATCAGTTGTGGATGCTGTGTTAAATTGACAAAAAAAAAACATGAGGCCTACCCGTTTTAATTGGCCCTGTTCTGCAAAACGAACACGAGTACATTTCTCATTTTCAAAAAATTAATAAAGGTACTGCGGACGTGTTTAAAATCACACACGATAATTTTCTTTCAGATATCATATTTGAGAATTTATATAATAGCAAAATTAAAAAAAAATTGTATACAAATATATCTTTTATTGGAGTTAGTTTTCTAACATCCTGCGATTTCAAATCGATTCGACTTACAGAACAGGGCCAATTCTTGCCATGTACCATAGGACAAAATAAAAAGTACTTTTTCTTCCCGGTAAATATTAATTATACTTATTTTAACATCCCTGATGTAACGCGTTTAATTATAAAAAAAAATCAAGTGAAATGTAAAATACTTTTTCCTCGTACATGCATTAAAACTTGAAATAAAATAATTAAAAGCAACCAAGCAAAATCTATGTAAGTTAGCATTTTTCATTTTTGGATAATATTAAATTGTTTTTCATTAGGGCCCGGGATCTTTCTCCATCTGCTGATGCAGCTGATAAAAAAGAACTTAAAGACAGTAAAGATGGTATTAAAGGAAGTAATAAAGTGAGCTCCTCCTCTAATCCTAATCGTGGAAGAGAAAGGGATCGTAGAAGGCGCGGAACTGCTTCTTCAAGCAGTGAATCAAGTGACAGGTACTGTTCCACATCGAAAGTATCCATATTCATGTACATACATACATGCACACAAAAAATGCGAAATAATCATCGTTCTTTTCTTTTGTATGAATTGCATACGCTCAAACTTTTCTATGTTCTCACCTCTTGGGATGAAAATTGTGTCACTTTACCATTAACTATGAAACCTTAACGGAATGGGACACATTTCCAGATGCAGCGCATGTGTAAACATGTGAATGTCTACATGTTCACGGCATGTGGCTAACGGGTACTAAATTTAGTCTTGTTTTAGACTTGGCAGTTTTTCTTTTCAAACTGCTCGTTTTACCCCTTTTACACACGGAAAGTTTACTTTGCAAAGTCTTAATTCATAATTTCCGAGTGTAAAAGGAGTGTTAGTAAAGTCTTAATTCAGCTGTGTGAAAGACAGGAAGGAATATTATCTCCTTTTGTCTCTTTTCCAGCTGAATTAAGATTTTGCAAAGTAAACTTTCCGTGTGGAAAAGGGGTATTACGCCATATCCACATGCGCATGTGACTACATGCCGTGTACTGATGGCGTTAAGCCTACAGCACACATGCAAAAAAGTCATATGCGCATGTGTCTATGACGTCAGGAGAATTTTCAGCAGTTCGGATTTCTTATATAAGTGGCTTCGTGCTCTAAAATTTTGATGTGATAATGTGACACATACCGCCGAATCGACACATTTCCAGAGGTAGCACATGTGAATGTCATTTGTATAGGAAATTTGTCAAATAAACCTGTATGTACATGCATGCAAAAGACTATAACTGAACATAATCCGGAACAAATGCAGTTTAGAGAAGCAGCTCCAAACAAAATAAAAAGTAGCCTATGTGATAGAAAATTAAAAAATAAAGCTACTTTTTATTTTGTTTGGACCTGCTTCACTAACTGCATTTAAGCCCATAATCCGATTTATTTTATATTTTTTAACTACAAAAATAGCTCCTCAGATAGCACGTCATCTCGCAGCAGTTCAGGATCAGGATCTCGATCAAGTTCTTCAAGTTCAAGTAGTTCTTCGTCGTCATCATCGTCTTCTTCAACTCGAAAAAGTGGCTCGCATTCTCGTTCTCGAAGTCCTCCACCAAAGCGTCGCGAACGATCTCGCAGTCCTAATCCAAAACGTCGAGAGCGTTCCCGGAGTCCGGCAGTAAAACCAAGAGACCGAAGCCGCTCAAGGTCCCGCAGTTTACCAACTAAAACAAGAGATCGCACACGTTCTCGGTCCCGTTCACCACCACCAAAACGTCGGGAGAGAACTCGCAGTCCAGTAGCAAAAACCCGTGAACGAACTCGTTCCCGCAGTCCAGCTGGCAAGACAAGGGAACGTTCACAAACACCGAAGCCTACACGTATACATATTGGACGTTTAACACGGAATGTCACAAAGGATCATGTTATTGAAATATTTAGTTGTTTCGGTGAGGTAAAAAATGTTGAATTTCCAACAGATCGTTATCATCAGAACTTTGGACGAGGTATTGCATATGTGGAATATGCAACGCATGAAGAATGCGAAAATGCCGTAAAACAGATGGATGGTGGTCAAATAGATGGACAGGAAGTCAATGTTTCACCCGTTTTAAATCCCAAGATACGACTACCTCAGCGGCGTCCTTCGCCAATTAATCGTAGGCCAAATGAGCGTTGGCGCTCACCGCCACGGTTCAACCGTTTCAATCGTAATAACCGTAATCGTTCACCACCATTAAGAGGCGGACGTCGATCACCACGTAGACGTTCGCGTTCGCCTATTCGTAGGCGTAGACGCAGCAATAGTTCAGATAGTTCTCGTTAAAATATATATTCCGCCCTGAGAATGTAAAACGATCGCCATACTGCAGAGAAAATAATTTTTAATGAATAAAATAGGTATGGTTTCGATTTTTCAACAAATATTTTATTATCTGAACTATACTTAGAACTTACAAGTACATAATATTAAAAAATGTAAACATATAAAAATTTGATTAAAATTTGTATTGGTAATAAAGAACGAAAACGTTTTTCACTTGGTAATAAAAAACCACTTCAAAACGTAGAGCTCTTAATGCAAAAATGTGCATTCAGCATCTGTGAGAGGACAGCCTTGAGGGTGATGTAAGCTAAAGAAACAAACTCTCTTCTTAACTGTTTTAGGTTTATTTATATCGTTAGGTTGGCACTGCGGTTTTCGAATTAAAACAAAATCTGGTGGTTCGAATTGAAATATTTCATGCTTATTACGCAGTAAAGTCTTAAGTCCACCACATTCAGATTTAATTTTTTTCAATTTCATTCTATCTAAATTTTTAGCTATTTGGGACATTGTTAGTCTACATCCAGTTTGCCATCTACTCGTTTTATCATGACAGTTTTGGCTTTTCCCCAATAACAAAAAGAAAATTTCCTTAACTAATGATTCAATAATTGACTTTTCGATTTGTGTACAATTTCTTACAGTTTCCGTTTTCTCTCTTAATTTTATTATCTCTGATGAGGAATTTGGATGTTGCACCTGTTCATTTTTAACAAAATCTTTGATATATTTAACTCCAGCTAAAAACTCGTTGTCACTATGATGATCAGTAAGGCCAATTAAAGCATTGCGTTTGGTGCTAGGTATTTTTAAACGGTCTTTTACCGTTTTAAATCTACAGATATTTGAAATTTGTTCAACATAATCGCAAAAATCCTTGTAGCTGGAAATTGATGAATTTCTTCGTTGAAATTTATTGCCGGAAAACTCAAATGCACAGCAAGGCAAAAGAAAGAAGTTAACCTTTCTTGCGCATGTGGCTGCTAAAACTGGTAACCATGGTGACAACTCATCTGAATGATTTCCTATAAGCCAATCCACATCAGTAGGCAAGGTAAATTTGAATGGTTCTACAACTTGTTCGTATAGATGTAGTCTAACATGAGCGGGGTAAAGGGACCAAAGTTTTCGACTGCGAACATCATACCCATAACCTTGATAACCTTCTTGAATAAGAATGTATACCAATAGACCATTACCACAACCTAAATCAGCAAAAGCTGCAGGTGGTTGCTTTACTAGATCGCTCTGCCAAAGAGTTATTAAATATGCTGATATTGCTAAGTCTTCATATATGTATTTCAAAGGGTCGGTAGATTCCTTTGCATCATTCCACAGCTGAAAATAATAATCAATATATTACAAACACATCTATTCAATATTATACATTCAAATAAACTCAAAACCTTGAAAAATCTACTTGGGAGATTCGCAAAGATCAGGTGGGTACGGGCTACCACAAAATAGTTTATAATCTTAGTTTTGAAATAAAATCAAGTCTTACAAAAAAAGTCTTATGGTACTTTCTAGACCATAGGAAACGGAAAATTATTCTCGAGACCGGGTAAACAATCCGCAATTTTTTGGTATTATGTTAAAGTGACGTCGATGTCGACAACTGGAATAAGGGTGAATAACTATTTGGAGTCACCTTCGATGTGTATGGACTAATCGGGTTATTTTTATGGTAGAATATTCCATTTTAGATAGTTGGACAGCGTACTAACCGACATCCTCCACGCATTCTGCTTTGCAGTAACATGTGGGCTCTTGTTCGTAAATTTATTTATTCAATAAAATGTAATAAAATAAAATGTACAACGCAATACCAAAAAATTGTCGAAAACAACTGACACCTGTTAGCAGGTTTATGCTATTTTCTAGACCTTAGGGAACGGAAATAGGTTATCAGTGGCACAAAATTGTTACGGACAGCGAGTAAAAAAGCGCCAATTTTTTGGTATAGTGTTAAAGTGACGTCGATGTCGACAACTGGAATAAGGGTGAGTATTTATTTATTTAAACATACATATTACATATCGATGGCTTAATATAAAAAGGGCCTAACTCAATTTTTTTCGAAATCGTGTTTTTAATGTTTTCTGGGCGACAACGTATAATTTCATCCTCCCTGAAGATCTTAGTACGTTACAGTTCAAAATCAAGGACTTATGGCAACTTTAAAAACTATTTCTGCATGTAAATGCTTTATTTTTTCTTGTTTTTTGCTTCTCCTGTAAAATATCGAAAATTCGAGTTATGCCTTTTTTATATTAAGCCATCGATATACAAAGTGAATTTGCAAAATATGGTGTTGCACAAATATGGGCGGAGTAACTGGACCATATGCCCAAGATGTTATTAACATTATTTTAAAAGGTTTTGTGACTGACTGTACACGAACTATGCCTTCATATAGGAAGTAGCAACGTGGTTGTTAAAAAACTTCCACAAAAAATAGCAACATTACGGTTATCCGTGGCAGATCAGTGCGAGCGAGAGGAAAAAATCTCGAAGTCCAAACAACACACACAAGCCTGACCGCACTTAAGAAATAATTACAATGACGCGAGACGCTGTTCTTCAACCATAAGGTACTTTTAAATACCTCATATCATAATGTAAAAATAGGTATACATAATATCTAAAAATATCATATTTTACACAACAAATTAAACCATAAAACACGGAACGTACCAGATATAATTACACAATGTGCATTAATACTTTAGGGAAAACGATAATTTTATGTCGCTTTTATTACAAAAAATTCTGGAGGTTGAAATTTTTTAAAAGTAAACTTATAAATATTGCAGAGTAATTACGAAACATTTTAATTAATTTTGTTGGTGCCCGTCCGCAAGGTTTCTCTTTGATAAAATAAGAACATGATAGATATATGTATATGTATGTATGTTCTTTTCAATAACATAAAATTATCATTACTTTCTTACCTTCAAAGCACTTTCACTATATTTTTGTTTAAACAAATTATAAAGTCGATTATATTTTCCAACGTCTATCAAACGTAGCGATATATTAGTGTTTGCCTTATTAAATTTTAATTCTGAATTGCAATCCTCACTAAGACACCATTTATAAAACTTTGGCTTCAGTAGATAGTCGCGCCATCTCATACTAGAATCAATATCGAATCCAGGCTGTTCATTGAAGAAATCGACAACCAATTCTCCATTAAGTTTTATCTCGAAATCTGTCATTGTATCATTTCCAAATGTCATTCTAAAAGAACAATTTAAAAGATCTTAAAACAATAATTAGATTTTAAACAAACTAAATATAAACATATCGCACACTAAATCATAAATAGTCACAACTCAAAATAACCGAGATCTTCAGGAGTGGCAAAAAATTATTCACACTGTATAAATGACGCAAGTACTTACATAAGTATGTAACATAAAACATCTTACATATGTACATATATTGTTCAAGTATACAAAAAGAAAAAAATACAAAACTATTTTGATAATTTTGAGTTGTGACTGTTTATGATTTAGTGTGCGATATGTAAATATAAATATGTATATGTTTTTTTATACAAATCATTAACTTGTTATCATTGCCATTATCTATCAAAATTTTACAACCATAGGATATACCGTTTCAATTTTATAGCAAAAACAATTTAAGCTTAAGTACAAAATATTTTTTGTTTACAGTTTTTGTAACAGCAACTTGTTACTTAAGCTAAAATTTCCTTTTGAAAATAAAGCAAGTAAGAGTGCTATATTCGGATTAGCCGTATATTATATACCCTTCACCGACATCGTATGAAGTATATGCATAAATACAATATTACATACATTATATATTTTTAAAATAATTAACTAGGGAGGACATTAACATAGATCAGCTCTTTCTGATAGCAACTTATTCACCCTCATATAAAAAACTTGAATACACATTAGACCACTCAAATTGCCGAAAGTATTTATTTTATTCGCTCCACCGGCAGTTTCTGATACGACAGGCCATAAAAAATCACATATGTGTAAAAATTGCACTAATAGCGTGCATACCGGTCATGATCGTTGCTCTTTTCATCTAAAAAATAACCTATCTTGGATATAAAGACTTTTGGCACCATAACTTTTAAACGCGGCGTTTTTCGGAAAAAAAAATTTAAAATAAATACCACAACATCTTTCTTATACATAATTTGCCCCTAAATATAGCCTATTATGGTCCTTTAATGGGATGAAACAAAGTTTTTATTTTAAATACTATTTTTCGACGGCTCTCGCTAAAAAATGGACAGTGATAATTATAATTCGTTTCCATTATTTTATAAGGTAAGATCTGTATACTATATAGCCTCATTACATTTGGACCAAATATGTATCATGTATCATCTAATAATATAAGAATCAAACATCACATACCAGTTTATTATAAGCTTTGTTGTGCATTTGAAATTATCCTACAGCTCGTGACCCATTGAATATATCTCAAAAACCTACACACAAATATAGACAATAGAGGAAAACATATTTTGGTATAAAAAATCTGCGTACATACTTGTATATATTATGTAACTTCCCGAACAAATCACTAGAATTCTTCCAACAAAAAAGTAAAAAAAATAATATATATACATACTTTTTTTAATCTAGTCGAAGTCGAAATACGCGAATCACGATAAAGCCCATTATCATTGTTTTAAATGCTATGTTTCCCAGCTTGAAAAAAAATTATTAATTAACTATTATTATTAAATTATTATATAAGTTTTAAATATGGTTATTTGGATAACTCTGGAACAATTTGTTATGATTTAAAAGCTATATATGTATGGAATAAGAGGAAAAGAGATGAATTGGTTTAAATCGTACATGGAAAACAGAATACAGACAACTAAGGTAAATAATTCAGTATCGGAGGAATTAGTGAATAACTTTGAAGTTCCACAAGGCTCAATACTAGGCGCACTGCTATTTGTTATTTATATTAATGACTTGCAAATATATTAGAAAGATGTAACATAGTCCTATACGCAGATGATACCTTAATATATACCATTGTAGACAAGGAAGAAGAATGTCGAGATATTATAACTTATAATATAGATAAAATAAATAACTGGTTAAAAATTAATAAACTTAAACTTAATGAAAACAAAACGAAGATAATAGAAATTAACATCAATTCGAACGAAACATTTGAAATAAATAACTCGGTAATTGAAAAAGTCGAGCATATAAAATACCTCGGGTTTATAATTGATAAAAAATTAAAATTTAATGAACATATTGAGCACATATGCAAAAAAATCGGTAAAAAAATCAGTTTTCTTGGAAGAATCAGAAACAAAATATCGAAAACTACCGCAATAAATATATATAATACCATAATAAAACCACGCTTCGAGTACGGGTCTACTATTTTATATACATGTAGCAACACACTCCAATTAGAAAGAATGCAGAAACTTCAAAATAAAGCTATGAGAATAATATTAAAATGTGATAGATATACTGAAATAAATACAATGCTGAATATCCTGAAATGGTTAAATGTGAAACAGAGACTTTAATTCAATACCCTTAGATTTATTAAAAAGATGAAACAAGGCGACTCACCCAGATACCTTTGTGAACAAATAAGATATGTAGGAGAAAGCCAACCGTACGGACTAAGAAATGTGAACGATTTTCGATTAAACAGGGTTATGTCAACGCAGATCACTGTTTTACAAGGGCTTACAACTGTAATGTATTTAGAAAAACGAGAATGTATTTAGAAAAAAATTTATTAATTTTGTAAGATTTAATGTTGATTTATAATGATAGGAAGTTTAAATCATGTACATATGTATATTGTAAAAGTATTTTTAATACTAATAATAATAATAAAATAAAAAATAAATAAAAAAAAATTGATTACGCGGTCCTAGCGAAAAACTGAGATAGTCCATATTTCAATTCCGGTACGTAGCAATTCATTAAAAATTTCTTCACAAAATTATATGGACTTTAAAAACCTTTCCGTCGGTAAAACTATACACAACAAATTTAATAGCGAACTCTTTAATTTGAAAAGTAATAAGTCTGTAGAAGATTCACTACATGGAACCGATCAAGAAGACAATAATTTAGCAATTTTGAGACAAGTTTAGGTAAAAAAACTGATATTTACTTTTTTTTTAAATTTTTTTAGCTTAACCAACATAAAAATATACACAGGAGGTTATTTGGGAGACAGCAAAAAAAGCTTAAGGGACAAAAAATGCCGTTATTATGCTAATATTTAGTTAAAATTCGTTGCGTTACTTGTACTTGGCATAATAAAACTTAAATACTACAATTCAATGAATTAACTGAAATAACAGCGAAGATAATTAAAAAAAAAACCTTCTCCTGTAAAGTTTTGTTTTTGTTACTTAAGCTTTTTGTGCGGTTATGATGGCTCGATATGAAGAAATCGTCAAGTCTTTTTCAAAGAACTGGTTTATGAAAATACAAAGTCATTTTGATAATTTTGAGTTGTGACTGCTTATGATTTAAGTGTGCGATCTGTAAATATAAATACATATATTATTAAATATATTGTTACGAAAATAGCCGTCGACAGGTTTAAGCAGGATTACACAAAAATATTCCAACAGGGTTAATGTAAGTGCTACGCGAAAATATTCCTACAGGGTCAAAGCAAAGAATAGTCTAGAATAGTAGCCAACAACTAAATAAGCATGCCTAGCTTGATTAAACGTAAATAAGCAAAAGCAACAACAACAAAAAGCGTCTGCTTATTAAGAAGATTCACATATTTACACACAAAAATACATGCCAATTCAAACGAAAAGCAAAAGATAAACAACCACCGTGTGTTGCTTAGTTAATGATGTACACACGTACGCATATACACATGTATGTACATAGTTACCACATGAACTTAATTAGGCAGCATATAAGATGATAATGGTCGTCTAGACATTGCTTGAAACTTCTAGTGGAATTTGTGTGAAATATAAAAAGCAGCCAATGAGTTAGTTAGTTGCAGTGTGAGTCAGTTACGAACAAGTCAGTCGCGAACAAGTCAGTCATTTGCAAGTAAACAAGTCAGTTGATAATTAAGTTGTGAATTAATAATAGTCTGTCGTGGAATTGAGATTATTGTGGAGTCTATCGTGTCGACTCGAGTAAAGGGAACAGCGCAGCGAATAGACGTGTATAGGGCGTTTTTTTAAGAGGTATAGAACTTTGAATTGAAATAAAACACAAGAAAATCGTTTTAATGTCCATCAATTTGGCTTTATTGGAAGGATAATTTTATGCCATTAATGTTTAAATATGATTTCGGGCATGTGGCCGCCGCGGCTGGCTCGAATAAAGCCAATTCTACAGGTCCAATTTTCAACCACTTTTTCGAGCATATGGGGCCGTATGTTGGCAATAACGCCACGAATGTTGGCTTCCAAGTCCCCTAACGTTTCTGGTTTGTTGGCGTAGACGAGCGACTTCACATATCCCCAAAGAAAATAATCCAATGGTGTCAAATCACACGATCTTGGTGGCCAATTAACAGGTCCATTCCGCGAAATTATGCGCTCATCGAATGTTTCCTTCAATAAATCGATTGTGACGTGCGCTGTGTGGCATGTAGCGCCGTCTTGTTGGAACCACAACTCATCCACATTCATGCCATCCAATTCGGGAACAAAATAGTCGGTTAGTCGGCTCCAATTGCTGTGCACGGTGGCGAATCGATTCATTCGGGTCCTCTTCAACACTTTGCTCTACAGTGACAATTGTTTCTTCGGTGCGCACTGTTCGACGTCTCTGCGGATGAGTATCATCACATAGAGTAAACGTAGTGCGAAAACGATCCATGGTTAACCGAATTAATTGCTCTGATGGACGATTATGTCGACCATAAAATGGACGGAGCTTGCGGTAAACTTCGCGAACTGAACCATTATTTTCGAAATAAATTTGCACGATTTGCAAGCGTTGTTCTTTTGTCAACCTGTTCATGATGAAATGGCAAACCAAACTAAATATTAATCACTTGACAGCTGACAAAATGGCCGCCAGTTAAAAAAGTGATGCCAACTTAAAGTTCTATACCTCAATAAAAAACACCCTTTATAAGGGTGTAAGTAAAGCCAGTGAGTCTTTATTGGTGTATCAACTGTAAGTGTCGGCAGAGTGAGTGTGTGACGAGCAGCAGACAAAGAGGTATTGGTGTATCAACTGTGAGTGTCGGCAGAGTGAGTCTCGTAAGTGACGGCAGCAGACAGAGAGGTGTCACGTGAATACTTGCGCAGCCAGATAAGAAACGTGCGTAAACTACAGCGAGGAAGGCATAGTGGTAGCCAGTTGTGAATATTTGTGTGTAATTCAGTAGTTTAAGTTGTATTAGTTTATATAAGCTCTTGATTAATTTAGTTTAAGTGTATTTGTAAATAAAACTTGTATCATTCTTAACCCTAATTACTACACTCGGCTCTTGTATTCATTTGCAAATCTTCGGATCTACGGAAAAGCGTTTTTATAGAGAGAAAAACGTAACATTTGGTGTCAGAAGTGGGATTTGCAAATACAAGCGATACGTTTTAAAAGGGTTAAGCGGAAAGGCAAGAGGAAAAAGAAAAGGAGAACCTCACACGTTTGAAAAGGTTAAACGAGAACAAAACCACATACGTTTGAAAAGGTTAAACGTAGTAATTGGTTTTTGAGGAAAATGAAATTTCAAGAGCTTAATGTGGAGCAACTCAAGGAAGAGTTGAATAAGCGGAAACTGTCGACAACTGGTAATAAAGTACAACTACAGGAGAGACTACTACAGGAGTTCCAGCGGCGCAACATTGAAATCGAGACATATGAGTTCGAGGAGAAAGAGCGTTTGGAAATGAGGGTAAAGTTAGATGATTTTATGAGAACGGTAAGAGAATTGAGAGCTCAAATCGAAGCTGACAACAAGAAATTTCTGGAAATGTCGAGAGAAACTTCAAGAGCCAAAAACGAGAGAGTGCGAGTACGAGCACGAGTACGAAAAACATCTAGGGCCACAAATGACACACTTGACAAATGGAAAGCGAAGACTATGACAAACGTTCAAGAATCATCTGGAGACAGCAATGAAAAACGTCAGGAAATTGCTGAAGACGCAAACAGACGGGCAGATGGTGTAGAAATGCAAGTCAGTAAATCAGACGAAGAGATTTCTGACTTGGGAAACAGCGTCTACGAAAACATTTCTGCCACAGAGCAAGACGCTGACGAAAAACTGAAGGCAGATGAAATCAACAGTTGTCAGTGTCAACAAGTTGGACGTGAGCCAGAAGTTTCCAGCAAAGAAAATGAAGCTAGTGACGTAGAAGATGTGGTGGTCTGTGAAACAGCGGAACAAGCTATGGGTGAAATGGTCTCGCTTGCTCAGGGTAAAGAAACTGCTACAGTATACAAAGCGCGCAGCATAAAAGCAGTCAGGAAGAGGAAGACAACTTCTATAAAGAACCTGAAGTGTGTGGTAAGGCAAACTCTAGTCGAGGAACAAAGCAGAGTTAGAGCCAAGGGCCATAAATGTGGAATGGTAAGGCAAGCTCTAGTCAAGGGACAAGGTAGAGTCAGAGCCAAAGGCCATAAGTGTGGAAGGAGTGGTCATCTCCAGTGTATGGTAAGGCAAGCTCTAGTCAAGGGACAAAGTAGAGTCAGAGCCAAAGGCCACAAATGTGGGAGAAGTTGTCCTCTCCAGCGTAAAACAAGACAAGCTGTATTGGAAATACGAAACAGATTCAGTACCAAGGGCTGCAAATGTCAAAGATGGTTTCATCTCCAACGAACGGAAAGGCAAGCTGTAGCGGAAATACTAAGCAGAGAAAGTACTACCAGGGGCCACGAATATCGAAGCAGTCACCTCCAGCGTATGGCAATACAAGTTCCAGTTGAGAAACGAGACAGAGCCAGAACTAAAGCCGACAAATATGGAAGAGGTAGTCGTCTCCAGCGTAACTACAAGGCGTTTAGAAAACGCAGAAAAAGAAAGGCGATGATGTGCCTATTCGGGACGAATAGGCTTAAGTGGGCGGCAGTGTTACGAAAATAGCCGTCAACAATGTTAAGCAGCATTACACAAAAATATTCCAACAGGGTTAATGTAAATGCTACGCGAAAATATTCCTACAGGGTCAAAGCAAAGAATAGTCTAGAATAGTAGCCAACAACTAAATAAGCATGCCTAGCTTGATTAAACCACAAAACATACAGAAGTGTCACGAGACGGAAGATACGGGTATTTTTCTGTTTGTCTCGTTTTCCCTCAAATTTTGTTGTCGTTTTTGTTTTGCTACGTCTTTCTAGTGCAATAAATTTTTTATTAGCTGTGTTAATTGGTAAGTAGTAATACACTACAGTATCAAATACACTATGCTTTTCTCTTTTTTCCACGAATTTTAACAAAAACCTGATTGGAGCTTTTTTGACCTGTCACTTTCTTCACTTCTGTGTATTCTGTGGATTAAACAAGCAAAAGCAACAACAACAAAAAAAGCGTCTGCTATTAAGAAGATTCACATATTTACACACAAAAATACATGCCAATTCAAACGAAAAGCAAAAGATAAACAACCACCGTGTGTTGCTTAGTTAATGATGTACACACGTACGCATATACACATGTATGTACATAGTTACCACATGAACTTAATTAGGCAGCATATAAGATGATAATGATCGTCTAGACATTGCTTGAAACTTCTAGTGGAATTTGTGTGAAATATAAAAAGAGGTGACGCAGCCAATGAGTTAGTTAGTTGCAGTGTGAATCAGTTACGAACAAGTCAGTCATTTGCAAGTAAACAAGTCAGTTAATAATTAAGTTGTGAATTAATAATAGTCTGTCGTGGAATTGAGATTATTGTGGAGTCTATCGTGTCGACTGGAGTAAAGGGAACAGCGCAGCTTATAGACGTGTATAAGGGTGTAAGTAAAGCCAGTGAGTCTTTATTGGTGTTTCAACTGTAAGTGTCGGCAGAGTGAGTGCCGTGTGTGACGAGCAGCAGACAAAGAGGTACTGGTGTATCAACTGTGTCGGCAGAGTGAGTCTCGTAAGTGACGGCAGCAGACAGAGAGGTGTCACGTGAATACTTGCGCAGCCAGATAAGAAACGTGCGTAAACTACAGCGAGGAAGGCATAGTGGTAACCAGTTGTGAATATTTGTGTGTAATTCAGTAGTTTAAGTTGTATTAGTTTATATAAGCTCTTGATTAATTTAGTTTAAGTGTATTTGTAAATAAAACTTGTATCATTCTTAACCCTAATTACTACACTCGGCTCTTGTATTCATTTGCAAATCTTCGGATCTACGGAAAAGCGTTTTTATAGAGAGAAAAACGTAACAATATTTTGTAATACAGTAAGCCTGCGAGGTCAAAATCGTATTACTATAGTACAGTTCTATGGCTAAAATTTAATACGATTGTTGTCAGAGAAAAAAAATATAACAATAAATGTGTAATAATATAATATATACTGAGTTTCACTGAATAAAAAGCACTTTTTAACTACTTTTGTGAAGTAAATTACTTTCACTCACGAATTTCGGATTTTTATAGCACCAAAAACATGGTTTTTGTTATGATTGTACGTTTACAATTATAATAAAACAATTTATGCGTTCAAATAATATTACATGTTTATTATTTAACATAAAAAGCAGAACTAACTTAAATAAAAGAAAAACAAAGTAAAACGATAAATTCAAATAGTATGGAGCTGCCAGACTAATAGCTAATATTTTTGGCTATTGCCAAAATCTCTCCCTTTTTTAATATGGAGAAAAACGTTTAGGAGAGCGGCGGGTTCTAGCGGACCTCCGCGGTATCAAATCCGCAATAGGGGTTTCAGAATGTTCGATCTCTTGTGCAGTAGAAGTTTCTTCTTGTCTTGTTGATTCTGATGATATTGTTGAAAATTCAGTCTCGTTTTCGACAAATTGTCCTCTGTAAATCGCTCACGTAATTGATTTATGTGAGACCTAATAAGCGTATTCCGACGATGAGTTGATAGAAGTACGTTATAGACAACCTCGCCAACTCTTTCAATGATTTCACCGCAGTTCCACGACATTTTATTTTTAAAGAAAACTTGTGCATAGACTTTATCACCAGGCTTAAAGCTTCGTGCCTTAGCACCATGTTTGTTATTATACGCTTGTTCCATGCCGGTATTTCGTTTTCCAGTTTTTGATTTTGACGGCTTTAACAGGTCCAATGGTGTCTGTAGACGTCTTCCAATGAAACATTCAGATGGACTTTGACCATTCGGTACGTTTATGTTCGGAGTTGACCTATACTGAGCCAGAAACTTTAACAAGTTAGTATTGTCATCTGGAGAACTTCCACAGTACGATTTTTCGAGAGCCCTTTTTACTGTGTCCACAAAACGTTCCGCCTGACCGTTTGATTGAGGATGGTACGGTGGCGTGTATATATGCTTTATTCCTCTTTCCTCGCAAAATGTCTTAAAATTTATGCTCGTAAACTGTGTACCATTATCTGACACAATGAGTTTTGGCTGACCATAACGACTAACAAATTCATGAACGTGTTTTATAATTTCCTTCGATGAAATTGAACTAGTTTGTATAACCTCTGGCCACTTAGAAAAAGCATCAACCAGTATAAAATAATATTTACCTCGCAGTGGTCCGGCAATGTCAATATGTATACGATCAAGGACTCCGTCCGGAGTAGACCATGAATTAAGTGAAGATTTAATTGGAGCTTTGGCAGCCGTTGCACAGTTGTGGCACATTTTAACATAACTGGATATACTCGTATCAATGTTAGGCCAATAAACGTACGATCTAGCAAGGCTCTTCATCCGTTCGATACCCTGGTGCCCTTTATGAAGATCTTTCAGTATTCTTTTGTGAAAAACTGATGGAATCACAATTCGATCCCCAGACATAATACAATTGTCAACAAGATACAATGATTCTTTTCTATTGTAGAAAGGTTGGATATCAGGCGATATCAATTTGGCAGAGCAAGGCCAAGCTTTTTCTATATATTCAATTACCTTCCGCAACGTAGCATCTTTTGATGTTGCTATACGTATCATTTCGTGTGTAATTGCCACGTGCTTCATATTGTCTTGCAAAACAAATTTTAAATTGTCTTCCGTTTGTATGGACGCTACAACAAACTCTTCGTCTTGAACTTGGTTGTTAATGAGGCAAGACAAAATGTCCACATTTCCGAATTCTTTCCGTGGTCACATACTGGATTGTAAAGTTATAACTCATCAAAATGAGAGACCATCGCTGCAACCGATTTGCTGTATGAGTAGGTATACCTTTTTTAGAGCCGAATATGGAAAGTAAAGGTTTATGATCAGTAAGTAGGATAAATTTTCGCCCATAAATCATTCGATGAAACTTAGTGCATGCGTAAACCAATGCCAAAGCTTCTTTTTCTATTTGACTGTACTTTGCCTCTGTAGATGTAAGAGCTCTTGAAACATGGTATATAGCCTTCTCGGTTCCATCTGGCATCTTGTGAAATATTTGTGCTCCAATACCTACTGTGGGCGCATCTGCCGCAACAAAAATGGGGATTTCGGCATCATAGTGTGTCAGCAATAGATCAGACTGTAGTAATTTCTTAAATTTTTGAAACGATGATTCGCATTCATTTGTCCAAATCCATTTAGCTTCGTTCTTCAATAGGTCATCTAAAGGATGGCGAATATCCCTCATACAACTTATAAATTTTCCATAGTAATTAATGGCCCCCAAAAATGAACGAAGCTCGGATACATTATTTGGGCGTGGCATATTTTTAATTGCTTCAACTTTGGTAGGGTCTGGATGAATGCCTTTATCGTCCACCACATACCCGAGGTATTTTATTGATGATTTCAACATTTCGCATTTCTCCCATCGTATAGTAAGGCCATGTTCATGAAAACGTTCTATAACTTCCATCACCTTACTTGCGTTTTCTTTCATAGTACTTGATGCTACAATTACATCATCTAAATATGCAAAAACACCATGAAGTCCAGCTAGAATGGTGTCCATTGCTTTTTGACTGATTCAGTCCAGTTGAATAATCAGCGCAAATTCGAATTTTGTTGTTCGGCTTACGGACAACCACTGCCCACTCGGAATGTGTTACAGGTGAAATTATACCATCTGACTCCAATCTAGTTAGTTCATCTTCGACCAATTTAATTGTTGCGTATGGCACAGGCCTTTTTGGTTTAAATACCGGACTTAAATTTGGCTTAACGTGAAGTGTTAACTTGAACTTAGTGCAATGGCCTGTTTTATCCTGTAATATTTCAGGAAATTGTTGTTTGATGTTGTTAGAATCGCTTCTTTATTTTCTGTGATCGGTATTGCATTACAAATAATATTTAAGTTTTCATTCCAGTAATTAAACTTTTCGATCAAATCAATACCAAAAACGTTTAAATTTTCCAGCTCTGTTACGTATAATGTTCCAATTTGACTGATGTTGTGATCAATTTCCGTTGTAAATTCACCCAGCATTGGTATTTGATTATTAGAAGCATCTGCTGCATTCTGTGTACATCGGCGCAGCTTTGGTTTACCTATGGTAATCCAGTTGGATTTTGAGATTATCGTTACATCAGCTGCTGTGTCAAGTTGAAGTTTTATTTGCTTTGCTGCAACTGTGATCATTATAAATTTGCGGCGTTGTACCTTATTGTAAATTGATTTTACGCTTTTTGGTTGTATCAATGTAGTCGCAACAGTGTTTGTGCGTAGTACGTTTTTGTTATGTTTATAGCGTCTGTCGTTGCTTAGATGATTTTTCTTGTTTGCATTTTGCCGTTGAAAACATCCGCAGTACCCATCCTTATGCCCCAACTTCCCGCATTCAGCACATTTGTGTTGCTTATATGAGCAATCTCTGACGTAGTGCATTGATCCACACTGCCAACAGGGACGTGTCGGAACATCGTAATTATTTTTACCTCTGAAATGATCGGCTTCCACGTAGTTTCTTGTTTGTTGTCTCTCTGTTGCTTTATGTAATACTGCGTTCACCTGAGGCGTTTGTGTTTCCACAAGGCTTGCATTGGTTTTAAGGGCTAACATTCGTTGTACTTCAGATGTCAGTTTTTCTAAGGTGATGTCTGTGTTAATATCTAGCATGGATATAAGTTTGCTACGAATCTCCATGTAAATTGGTGATTGTAACCCTATAATAAATATAAGACACTTGAATTGTTGCGAAGACATTTGATTCATTTTGAAGCGTTCGCAAAGCTTATTTACTTTTCCAGCATAGGAAATGAAATCTTCATTTTCGTCCTTCACATTTTTAAGGCAATTATAACGTATGTTAAAAAGAGATTCTTGGCGGTCAAATAAAGAAGAAAGCGCAGTAATAATTTCGTCAAATTTCAGATCCTGAGGTTTCTTCGGCAATAAAAAATCTGCAAATCTTTCGTACGCTTGTTGATTTAATTTCCGCAGAATTAAGCGAACTTTCGATGCGTCATCAAGTGATTTAGCGTCTTCCGCGAAGAGCGCTTCGTGGCGGCAATACCAATTCGAGAAAAACAGATTTGATTCCGGGCCATGACAAAAATCGTTGATACTTCTTGATAGTACCTCCATTAATTTCTCTTGCCCCATGGAATCCACGTTTGTAGGGTTCTGTGGTGTATTTGTTAAGTTTGGTGTCTGTACCAACATAGTTAGGTGTTCTACGAGGTGCTGCTGCCGGGCTGCTGCATCTGTTTGTTGCACCAAAATCTTGGAAATAACACTTTCAAGTGTATTATTCATTCTGATTTTATTTCAATGCGTGTGTTCCTTTAAAAAAAAAATAATCCTCGTCGCCACTGTTATGATTGTACGTTTACAATTATAATAAAACAATTTATGCGTTCAAATAATATTACATGTTTATTATTTAACGTAAAAAGCAGAACTAACTTAAATAAAAGAAAAACAAAAGTAAAACGATAAATTCAAATAGTCTGGAGCTGCCAGACTAATAGCTAATATTTTTGGCTATTGCCAACAGTTTTGATCGAGTTTAAAAATGTCAAAAGCAAACCACTTCCTTCCAATGACACGTCAATGTAAAATTCATTGGTTTTTTTACCTAAATTTGAAGTGGTTTGATTTTTCCTCTTTTTTTGCTGGGTATTTATAAAAAATAAACAAAAAACTAGGTCTTAATGCTGCTCTGGTCTGAGTAACAGGTAGAGCGTGATTGTAATGATCGGTCTAAACCTATACACGAACATCACAATCCTATGCACCAATCCATTATTCGTACCTTTGTTACCATTCATTCCGGCACATGAACAATAGTACGCATAACACGTAGCGGGAGAAACAGGTCCATGTGGTAAGATACCCTGAGAAAGTGTCTGTCATCTACTAGCACATCTTATATGTATTACAATATATGCATGTACAGATGTACCTATATTGTTCGCGTTCGTTGGGAAAGATCACGTTTAAGCCAAAAAAATACAGGGATTGGAGTTTCTTACCTATTAATCCCACTGCTTCCACGCTGTCACTGATTTTCTTTGAAATGCAGTTAAAATACACTACAAAGCCTTCCATATTTTCTGCATCATTCTGTTCCTCCGACATTTTCAATAATTGCGGCACAAGTAGTGTTTTGTCAAAATCTTCCGTAAAATGTTTGTTGCACGGTACGCCCAAATTGGATTTTATGTGTTGTAAGTTCTTACTGATTTTTTCCACTTTAGTTATTGAACAAGCAGTCAATTTTCTATTAATTGCATGATAATTGTGCAATAATATTGCTATGCCCGTCCAGAATTGTTTTTTATTGAGATTCATATTTAATTATTTTGGAATCAATAGCCAAGCACATGGCACAATAACAATAATACACAAGATAGCCAAAGCACATCAATAAGGTACCCCCAGTTCTACAGCAGATATTACTACACAGAAAGTCACATGAAAAGTCTGTCATTTATTCTCATAAGTCATTAAACAAAATATTTAAAAAAGTTTTTTTGCTTTGTAAATGTAGAATTTTTGCCAAACATAGCACCATTTGTGGGAAGCATGGAAATATATTCGGGATTTTCAGGAAAATTTTACACGAAAAAGAAGTTCAACAAAACTTCTAGAAAAGAATTTCGCTACATTAACATCACTGATTCCAGCTTATGTAATACCAAATCAGATCGATAAGGTAAATTTAAGTATACTTATTTATACATACAATAGCCCAAGGCGCATTTATCAGGTGGCAGTACTACACCAGGTGACTAATGTCATTATACCCAAGGCCTATTTATTAGGTCTATGCAACTCTACAAAAACACAGCAACACAAAAAACAACTTTGTGTTTCAGTTGTCAGAAACACACACAAACATGAACTAAAGTGTATGGTGCAAACAGCTTTTGACAGTTAAAACACGAAAACACAGAATATCATCAGGACGATTGCGTTGACCTGATAAAGAGGCCTTGATTATACCAATCTAAATGTCAAATTTGGTTGTGTAGGTACAAGTCTAAAAGCATGCTTTTATTTGGGTATACATACACACCTTTCGAATTTTCAGTCTTGTATGGTGTTGATATATCCTATAAGAAACATGCAATCTGACGATGCTACCCTGTTTTGAAAAGTAAGAAGGTAATTTATAGCAACAAAGTACATGTGGTTGTTGCTGTTGTAATATTTGTTGTAGAATCGCGGGTACCTGATTGATGTGCCTTGTAACAGCCGTTGACTTTAACTCGGCTCGTTGAGATCACAGATATGAGATAGTAACTGCCAAACATTGTGTGAAAAAAATTTTCGGTAATTTTTTTATATGCAGTTTGAAGCTTGTGTGCCCGAACTCGACTTGACACATATATGTATATGTATGTATGGATGTAGCTCAATCATTTAACAAGTGGAAGATCGTAGCAGGTGGTAGCAGTACGATCAGTCTTATAAGATCTTCATCACCAAGCACTTTGTGATTTCATATTTCCACACACGATATTTTCCAAGATTTGTTAAATCGATACAAGTATGTCCTTTCTGCGCATAAGTCCAAATTTATTGAAACCTGTTGCCCGTCGTTTATTTGTTGAAGGCCCTGTTAAGGTAAGAACAAAAGAAATTAAAATACATACATACATATGTACATGTTCATCTGCACGTTACATGAACATTTAAAACATTTAAATTTTGTTCTAAAGAATGTCGCTGTATCCCAATTGCGGTATTATGGCAAGGAAATTGCTGAACATCCGTCTATGTTTCCAGGTGCTAAAGCTCCATTTGTTGAACAACCTAATTTTACTATGCCCACAGATTACTCTCCTATACCAATTTATCGTGTGATGGATCGCGAAGGAAAGATAAGAAACGAAACACAAGATCCTAAACTGAGCAGAGATGTCGTTCAAAAAATGTTTCGTGACATGGTTCTGCTTAATACCATGGACAAGATTCTGTATGAATCGCAGCGTCAGGGGCGTATATCATTCTATATGACCAACTTTGGAGAGGAAGCTAGTCATATTGGCAGTGCGGCAGCTCTTAATATAAGTGATTTAATATATGGACAGTATCGCGAAGTCGGTGTTTTGGTATGGAGAGGATATAAAATAGAACAGTTTATAAATCAATGTTATGGTAATGATTTGGATATGGGTAGAGGCAAACAGATGCCTGTACATTATGGTTCTAAAGATTTAAATTTCGTCACCATTTCTAGTCCGTTATGTAAGTATTTTTTATGCCAATTTTGGGTTGAATCTAAATTACAAAAAGTACAAATAATGAAAATTTGCCTAATTTTATTTTTATGCTATTCAAAGCCACACAAATGCCCCAAGCTGTCGGTGCTGCATACGCAATGAAACGTCGTCATAATAATGACAGTTGTGTTGTTTGTTATTTTGGCGAAGGAGCAGCATCAGAAGGAGATGCTCATGCAGCTTTTAATTTTGCAGCCACTTTGGATTGTCCGGTTATTATGTTCTGGTGAGAATTGCTCATAATTTAAGATTCATTATTTGGGTATGTCTTTGTAAAGTGATTATACATGATTTAATTTTATTTAAGTCGCAACAATGGTTTTGCAATTTCAACACCTTCCCATGAACAATACAAAGGAGACGGTATAGCTGCAAGAGGCCCTGCTTATGGCATTGCAACAATCCGTGTAGATGGCACTGATATATTTGCTGTATATAATGCCATGAAATTAGCGCGAGAATACACTTTACGCGAAAATAAACCAGTTATTTTTGAAGCCATGGCATATCGGTAAGTCAGTATCATAGTCATGTTCCAAAAAATTTGTAACTTTGCATTCTCATTTTAAGTGTTGGCCACCACTCCACCTCAGATGACTCAACTGCTTATCGATCAGCCCAGGAAGTAGAGATTTGGAACTCAGCGGAACACCCAATATATAAACTAAAAAAATATATGATTAATCAAGGGTGGTTTAACGAAGCGGAGGAAGACGCTTTTGCGAAGGATGTTCGTAAGCAGGTATTGAATCAGATTTCAGTATCTGAAAAGAAATTAAAGCCTAACTGGAAAGAAATGTTCGAGGGCGTTTATGATGAAATGCCAGATCATTTAAAAGAGCAATTAAGGGAACTAGAACACCATATAGCTGAACATAAGGACTTCTATCCAATTAAACATTTTAAAGATTAGTTTACCCCGGAAAAATCAACATTAACAAATAATAGGCCTCTTTTTATTTAAAATTAATGGATCCAAATACAGACTTGATTTAAGTGCATTTATTAGATAATTTAGATAGTACATGTTATAGAAATTCCTACATGTTGTTGTTGTGATTGATTTATATTTTTCAAAGCCACATTTTTATGTTTATGTATGGATTTCTTTAAGAAAACATTAGTTTATATGATTAACGTTAAAAATAAAATTTTTACCTATACGGAAATTCTTAAGATTACTTGTTTTAATCAGTAAAAAAAATACGGAAAAACAAGAGAAAAGTATGAGCAAATCAAGCAATTTTGTATAAATATACACAATAAAAAGGATACGAAATTTAAAATGGAATGAATTTTGCTTGCCTTTTTCACTATAATACATATATTTTAAATAAAATCTTAACTCTTAATAAAAACAGATGTGAACTTTCACAAACTTTGAAAAATGTATATTTAGTTTAATCAAACAAGTTTGACATTCTATCAAAATACGGCATTATTAATTGGTGCGAAGCTGATAGTCTCCGTTTTGTGTAATATAACGCACCCAAGGTAGAGCTTGATATCCACTCTTTTCAATTATTTTTAAGTATCGTACTTGAATGCCAGAAGTGGTAAAATAGGGAATCTCAAAACGCACTTGTATAGGTGGTTTACCTTCTAAACTATCCTCGCTCTTAACACTGGGAAGCCCAAAGTGAGCACGCATTAAATATTCCTTGCCACCCGGAAACGATTTAATAGTCCAAATAACTGCATTTTGTTCTGGTGCGTATTTGCAGCTACCAATGGTTGTCTTGAATTTCGGTGAATCCGCATCAGCTGGTACCGGGATAATAATTTCGACATTGTTTGCTGTAGAGCGACGTTTAAACTGGGATTTAGCTTTGATCATATACTCGACACGAGAGTGTTCATGTCTTTCAATCACAGATTCAATCCATATCAGCGGCTTTACCTAAAAATAATAATAAATGTGCTTGGAATTATGATCATAGGTAGTATCAATCTCAAGATGTGATAGATAAAATTTTTATATCCTTTTCTGCAAACTCTATTCACAAACTCTTATTTTACTTCTAAATGAGTAGCGTGCATATTTTTTTTATTATATATTACAAATTCTCGAAAAAAAAATCTACAGTAATAACCGAAAGGATTGAGTTCGACGCAATTCTTTTTTCGTTTCTGTCGGAATTAAACTTGTTACAATTCTTCCATTATAGATATATAAGATTTCGTCTAATTTTGCGATCGATGACACGACAAGCAATTTCAGAAGTTATGTGTAGAGTATATTTCATTCCATATTATAACCGTTAACATAAAGATTATGCTGCTTATGAGGATTTTCAATGTTTCTTTGTATACATACATATGTATATGTAAGTACATATCGACGGCCCTATTCTAAAATATGCTAAGTCAAAAAAGCTAGTTTTGAGATAAACGCCTTCAAAGTTTATTGATGATATATCGGGAATTTTATTAGATATAAACTTGAGACTTCCTAAGATGGTCACTAAGCATGTTTTATTTTGGAGAAAAATTTAAATTAATTTTTTATACTACTTAATTTCAAACTAAATCATGATAAGCGTACTTAAAACATTTAAAAATGGAGGTTTTTAAAATTGACAAATTATGCTAAGTACATTTTTGCTCATAACTTTTGATAGAAAATTCCAATTACTATCAACATATTACAGAATCTAAGTTAATAAACGATGAATTCAGAAATGCTATTCCCAGCATAACGTGTTATGTCGACTTAGCATGTTTTGGAATGGGACCGTCGATATGTATGTGTGTATTTTATTTTACTTGGGTGTACTTACATGTGTATTTAATCTGTACGACATTAATTCAAATTCTCCATCAGGTGGTATAAAAGAAATTGTACGATCGTTTTCAAATCTAGATAAACGAACGCACTGATGAAACTTCACATCTTCCAATTCAACAGATTTGGATTTGCCACGTCCAGTGCTTTCAAATAAAACTTTATCATTTAAGCCCAATCTCAATTCCGGCATGCCAGATAAATAAACGCGCATTTTAATAGCTCCGACAATTTCACTACGCAACACATTACCGTTGGCATTAGCCAAAAGATTAACAGACTCAATAACGTCAAGAAATACTTCATTCTTTCGATATTTAATACCCTCTGAACGCCATGAAACAGCATTTGTTACGGCCATTGGAATGCGCGGTTGTATTTCCAATTTATGACCCTCTTGTGTAATGTATTCTTGAAGTATTTTGGAATCTGTTGTTTGAGGGTAACCAAAATCTAAAAGCTCATCAAGAAGTTCGTATATTATAACAAAATTGTCACGTATTGATTCTTCTTCGAGCTCTTTAAAATACTCCGTAAATACTTGAGCTATTTTATGTAGAAACACAAATACCAGTGCAATGTTTACATTCTTGTTGCGTGGTGTTGTGGAAACAATATACAAATTATTAGTTTTTATGTAGGCAAAAGTGCAATCGGCAGTTTGCAAAATGGGTGTGATCATACCCTCTTCTTCTTTCTCCATTAATAGCGGCATGAACTTGTCTATTACGGCCAAATCCATATTATCACCACGATAATTGCGAGATATAAGCACTTTACCTTTAACATCCAAAACGTATATCGCCGAAGAAGACATCTTTACAGGCGCTTGCCAGGAAAAAGTTCAATAGCAAAAGTTCCGCTGTTAACGAATACAGCAAAAATGAGTCAGTATAAAAACCCGCACCAGACCGGCCTTTATACAGCTTTTATACTCGAAAAAGTTCGTACATATGTCTGCAACCACAAATAAAAATAAATAAATTAAGGCTTGTTATTAATTAGATAAACATTTTGTAGAAATTATTACAAGAATATTAAAATCATCCAAAAATCTTACGTCGACTTGCCAATAGCAAAATGACAGCTGCGTAATAAAATGTGATGCCAGAATTCAATGTGTCAATATAATTAATTTATTAGGGGAAAATTCACTTAACCAGTGCACCCAAAGTGAATTGACAGCAAGTGGCAAGGCGTATTTATTAGGTGGCAGCACTACACCAGGTGACTAATGTCATTATACCAATCTATATGTCAAATTTGGATTGTGTAGTATAAGCCTAAAAGGATGCTTTTGTTTGGGTATCCCAAGGCGAATTGATATAAGGTGGTCTTGATTTGCAACTCTGCGTATTCGCCTTATATATTTGTTAGTGTAAAATTTCCTGCTGTCAAAATATTTCTTAACGTTTTGGTTCATTTGACAGCACGAAATTTGTCAGCTGGCGAATTAAGATCACCTTATGTGAATTCGCCTTGGGGTATCCATAAATACCAAGGCGAATTGATACAAGGTGGTCTTAATTTGCAACTCTGAGTATTCGCCTTGTATATTCGTTAGTGTAAAATTTCCTGCTGTCAAAAGATTTCTTAACGTTTTGGTTCATTTGACAGCAGAGAATTTATGTCAGCTGGCGAATTAAGATCACCTTATGTGTATTCGCCTTGCATAAATACCTTTCGAATATTCAGTTTTATATGGTGTTTTACATTTGCTATAAGAAACACGCAATCTGACTATAATACCCTGTTTTGAAAAGTAAGAAGGTAATTTATACCAACAAAGTACATGTGATTGTTGCTGTTGTAATATTTGTTGTAGAATCGCGGGTACCTGATTGATGTGCCTTGGCAAGTGGTCTCTATTTGCACTTTGAGTTTGTTGTTCACTTCGGGGCCACACCACATAATATATGAAATTGATTTATGTGCCTTTGGGCCTCTTATGCCCATTTCTTGACTTAATAATCAAACTGTAATTATTTTTAAGTTCTAATTAAATACGAAATTGTGTTTTTGAGTGCATAATTAAATAATAATTAAATGCCCAACCTTATGTAATTAACCCCTAGTTTTTAACTTAAAAATTAAGTACATAATTAGCTAATTTTTATTTAAAATTAAGTTGTAGTTAAATACGATTTCATTTTTTCAGTGGTTAATTAAAGTTATTATTAAATTACGTTGAAAGTACGGCAGCATTCAAAAATTTCCAAATATTATGGATAGCTTTCCAAAGAACAGCTGTTTAACATAAACAAAAAAGTTAGGTTATCAAAATGCAGAAAATTAAAATTGCATAAAAACACATTTTATGAAACCAAAGGGGCATCAGAATGCATTTTTCTATTTATTTACAATATGATATGAAACTCTTAATTGTTTATGTTATGTATTTATGCAAATTAAACGAAATTCGTCCTAGTGCCACCACATGATGTTTTCAACCCAACCACATGATGTTCATGTGTATGTTTGCAATAAACACACACACGCATAAAAACATATGGTGCGCTCATAAAAATTAAATAATACTTAGGCTGATGACAGAGTGGCCGCTAGAAGCTATACTATAAGATGGCGCTACAATGTGCTACAAACCACCGCCTGTGGTTTCTTATGTGATCGCTCAAATGATGTCAGAGTGCGAGCGAAGCGAGATGCGAGTGTGTGCTACAAAGCAGGTTGTGTAATGGTTTCTAGCACGTTGTAGCTTCTTCCCTTTTGTTTTTGTTTTTCTGTCGTGGCATTTTCTTGTTTTCTTTTGTTTGTGAAATTTTGATTATTTAATAAACTTTTGTGTATTAAAATCAAATAAAAATTAAATTAAACAAAATATAAGAAACTTGTGTGTTAAAAAATCTTGACGTAATGGAAGTGGATACCGAAATATCGCTTTGTTCAATATAGCGTTCACTCTGACATCTTATAGCATGGTATAGCACAACATATTATGGCTTCTATCATCGCTTCGCTTCTAGCGGCCACTCTGCAATCAGCCTTAGGCCCAATAACCGACTTCTCAATTAAGTGTCATTTAGCTAATAGCCACTTAATTTTAAGTTGCACTTAATTGCAGTTTCATTTTTTCAGTCGTAAAATTAAATGATGACTTAAATACTATGAAAGTGTGGTAGCACCAAGGCGAATTGATATAAGGTGGTCTTGATTTGCAACTCTGCGTATTCACCTTGTATATTTGTTAGTGTAAAATTTCCTGCTGTCAAAATATTTCTTAACGTTTTGGTTCATTTGACAGCAGGAAATTTATGTCAGCTGGCGAATTAAGATCACCTTATGTGAAATCGCCTTGGGTAGGACTGTGAAATGTTGATAGTTCTAAAAGAAAACAGATGTTTAAAGTAAATAAGAAAGTTAGGTTATCAACAAGTAGAAAATTAAAATTGCATAAAAACACATTTTATGAAACCAAAAGAGCATCAGAACGCATTTTTCTATTTATTAATTCCATGATATGATACTATGCATTGTATATGTTATATATTTATGAAAATTAAGCGAAATTCTTTTTAATACGACCACATGATGTTTATGAACATGTTTTCAATAAACACACACAAGCACAATAACATATGGTATGCTCGTAAGACTTAAGTGTGATTTAAATAGACAAGGTTGGGCATTTAAATGGCTTTCAACTTTATACTGAAAAAAATTAATTCGGTACTTAAGAGGCACTTAAAGATAAATGACACATAGTTGAGAAGTCAATTATTGGGCCTTAATTACACAAGCTTGGGCATTTAATTATTATTTAATTATGCACTCAAAAACACAATTTCGTATTTAATTAGAACTTAAAAATAATTACAGTTTGATTATTAAGTTAAGAAATGGGCATAAGTAGTGTTTAAGTTTTATGAGCGCACCATATGTTTTTATGAGTGTGAGCGTTTATTGCAAAGATACACATGAACATCATGTGGTTGGGTTGAAAGCATCATGTGGTCGTATTAGGACGAATTTCGTTTAATTTGCATAAATACATAACATAAACAATTCATAGTTTCATATCATGGTATAAATAAATAGAAAAATGCATTCTGATGCTCCTTTGGTTTCATAAAATGTGTTTTTATGCAATTTTAATTTTCTGCATTTTGATAACCTAACTTTTTTGTTTATGTTAAACAGCTGTTCTGTGGAAAGCTTTCCATAATATTTGGAAATTTTTGGAGTGCTGCCGTACTTTCAACGCAATTTAATAATAACTTTAATTAACCACTGAAAAAATTAAATCGTATTTAATTACAATTTTATTTAAATAAAAATTAGCTAACTACGTACTTAATTTTTAAGTTAAAAACTAGGGGTTAGGGCTAATAACTCAGTCAATGATTATATGCATTTTATTTTTAAATCATATTTAAACAAAAAATTTCGTTTCTCACCGCACAATTAAATCAAACTTAAATAGCCAACATTGTGCATTTAAGTGTTGTTTAAGTTTTACAAACATCGTAGGTGCGTTTGAGTACTTTTCCAGTAAAATCCAGTAACTGAGTAAATACTGAGTAATTTAAAGAAATTACTCTCAATAAAAAAGTTTGCATCTAAAAGTACGCGAACGGAAAAATTGTAAAATCCAGTAAAATATATTCAACAGCTGATTACCAATTTTGGTGCTAAAAAATTATACATACTAGATATACAAACGGACGACACACTCGTTCGTATTCTAGAAACAAAATGTAAATAATTTTATTAAGATTCAAAGCAAATGTGTCTAAACTTCATAAAAGATTTATTAAAACACAGCCACACACATACTTACATACATATGTATGCAACCATAATTAAATAATACATGAAATTAAAAAACAAACAAAATCCCTTCAACCAAGCTAATTCACTTTATTCAATTCTCTTCCTTTAAGTATTATGGCTTTCATACAACAACAAATAAGAGAATAAAAAATTGTTAGATCAAGAGAGATACTACAAACACACACACACTCATGTTTTGTTTCTTTTTTTACTTGTAAGCTAATAAATGCGTGTGTAATATGTGTGCATGTATAGGGTGTTTTTTTTAGAGGTATAGAACTTCGAATTGAAATAAAACACAAGAAAATAGTTTTAATGTCCATCAATTTGGCTTTATTGGAAGGATAATTTTATGCCATTAATGTTTAAATATGATTTCGGGCATGTGGCCAACGCGGCTGGCTCGAATAAAGCCAATTCTACAGGTCCAATTTTCAACCACTTTTTCGAGCATATGGGGCCGTATGTTGGCAATAACGCCACGAATGTTGGCTTCCAAGTCCCCTAACGTTTCTGGTTTGTTGGCGTAGACGAGCGACTTCACATATCCCCAAAGAAAATAATCCAATGGTGTCAAATCACACGATCTTGGTGGCCAATTGACAGGTCCATTCCGCGAAATTATGCGCTCATCGAATGTTTCCTTCAATAAATCGATTGTGACGTGCGCTGTGTGGCATGTAGCGCCGTCTTGTTGGAACCACAACTCATCCACATTCATGCCATCCAATTCGGGAACAAAATAGTCGGTTAACATGGCTCTATACCGGTCTCCATTAACGGTAACTGACTCTCCAGCATTATTTCGGAAGAAGTATGGCCCAATGACTCCACCAGCCCATAGAGCACACCAAACAGTCAGTTTTTGTGGATGTAATGGCGTCTCAAGGGTCTCATGTGGATTCTCTTCACTCCAAATGCGGCAATTTTGCTTGTTGACGTAGCCATTCAACCAAAAATGAGCCTCATCACTGAACAAAATTTTGCGATGAAAATCAGCATCGAGATCAATCTCATTTTCGGCCCATACACCAAACTCACGACGCATTGCATGGTCTCGCGGCTTTAATTCTTGCACAAGCTGGATCTTGTAAGGTCGCAAGCCAAGATCTTTGCGCAAAATCTTCCATAAAGTTGATGGACAAAGCTCCAATTGCTGTGCACGGTGGCGAATCGATTCATTCGGGTCCTCTTCAACACTTTGCTCTACAGCGGCAATTGTTTCTTCGGTGCGCACTGTTCGACGTCTCTGCGGATGCGTATTATCACATAGAGTAAACGTAGTGCGAAAACGATCCATGGTTAACCGAATTAATTGCTCTGATGGACGATTGTGTCGACCATAAAATGGACGGAGCTTGCGGTAAACTTCGCGAACTGAACCATTATTTTCGAAATAAATTTGCACTATTTGCAAGCGTTGTTCTTTTGTCAACCTGTTCATGATGAAATGGCAAACCAAACTAAATATTAATCACTTGACAGCTGACAAAATGGCCGCCAGTTAAAAAAGTGATGCCAACTTAAAGTTCTATACCTCAATAAAAAACACCCATTAGTAGTAGCAACTTTAAACGCTTATAGCTCCCAAAATACTAAACCGATTTCAATAAAATATAGATTCTACACATCTGTATAAAAAATCCTTTAAAACCATATAAATCTTTTTAAAATCGGTGCGGTGGTACCAGCGTAAAAGGGATTACAAAAAACATGTTCGCCTATTAATTATATAGATAGATATTTCATCTATATTTCATATATATATACACGATAGAATATTTTGTTTAATAATAAAAGTAATAGATATGGACATATGTTTTTATTTAAACTTATTTGACATCACTGGTCAGGCCGTTAAAGTTTCTAAACTTTTTACCCTGAACGTGAGAAGCTATTAGGATGATATATTCAAGACAACGAAAAACTGGGAAAGAATTGAAAAAAAGTACACAAAGTAAATAAATTTTTAAATGTTCCATACGGCAAACCAGGGACCGTCGACCAGACGATATGTATAAACAAAAATTTCAATATAATAATCTATTAACTTTATTCACGTTTAAAAACAATCGGTTATGTTCTGAATTCCATGTGAAATTAAATCGTTCGGAAATACAATGGCATTGTTATTATAAATACATACTTACATACATATGTGCATACACAGTAAAAATTAGTAAAAATTTGTACAAATTTTTGAGTTCTCGAACGCACTTCATGTTTTGTGCATGCGTGTGTTTTTTGAAGGCATGTGAACATCATGTGGTCGCATTAAAAAGGATTTTGTTTAATTTTCGCAAATATACAACAAATGTAACAGATATTTTCATATCATGAAATATATAAATAGAAAAATGCATTCTGATGTTCTTTTTGTGTCACAAAATGCGTTTTTTACTATTTCATTTTTCTGCAAATTGATAAATCAACTTTCTCATTTATATTGAACAGCTGTTCTTTGGAAAGCTTTCCATAATTAATTGGAAATCTTGTAGTGCTAGCGTACTTTCAACGTAATTTGATAATAACTTGAATTAGCCACTGAAAAAATGAAAGTGTACATTTTAATTTTTTATGAAAATTAACTTAAACAACATTTAAATATTATATATTAATGAAGCTTAGGCGAGTTGTTAATTCTATTGTTAGGTTTGTCTACAATATTCGTAGACGGGATCATGTCTCTGATTATGTTGCTAAATTCTTGGGTTGCTCATTTCATGATTTTGTTCAGTTACGAAATTTATTCTTCTTTTACAGGACGTTTAAGGGTGGTATTATAACTCAACTGTGTAATCGTTTTCGTTTTTCCCGCTCTACTAGGAGTAAGCAGATATTGGGTACCCAGGATAAATTGCTCCTTTTTTTGTTAGATCATATCTTGTTAGAATAGCTCGTTGGTGGAACTCCCTACCGGTTGAATTGAGGATTTTCTCTCATTCTAATAATGTTTTCCGCCTAAAACTTATTCGACAACTAAACCCTAACTCATAACAAGTCTTGTTTTTTTTTCTTTTTTTTTTGCTCTAGTTGGTTGCTAACATTCGGAGATATTATATTATATATATATTTTTTTTTTATCTCATTTGATGAGACAGGCTGGGGAGCCAGATAGTTTAGAACATTTAAATAATAATATAAAATTTAAAATTTAGAAATATAAGATTTTATTGGAAATTGAATTTCTATTAATACATATTGTTGTTATAATTAATTATTGTTATAATTAATGTTAATTCTTTAATTATAATTAATTAACTGAGTTTAGTTTACTCAGACATTACAAGAATAATATTACTATGTAATACGCGTTTTTGGCCTTAAAGGCTTTTGTATTACATTAAGGATGAAATAAATATTCACTGATTTATTAGCCATTAATCCTACAAGAATTTAGAATATATTTGGGTTGATGATAAGGCCACTTGGTATTAATACACTTTAGGCATGCTAAAAAGGTATAGTGTGAAATGGCACTTACATATGAATATGCTATTATGGTAGGTACAGACTTAGCAACGTGTTTATGCAACCAGGCAGATTGTATTGTCGGTCGCATAGTGTGTAGTCTTGTTTATGGTTGGGTTCGAAGTTGCATTCGAAGTTTCGAGAATATCAAATTGTTTTGATGTTTATGGGTTGCATTGTAGGTTGCACATTCTGTATCAAAATATGCAACATGTATTATAAACGTGTTGCCTAAACACGTTGCAAAGTGTGTACCCACTATTACATGCTTTAGAAAGTTTTTCAATTTAGCACTTTCAATTTTTTGTCTTTTGGCAGCACTGATTGAATTTAACGAAACCTAACGGTTTTTCAAAAGAGGGTCACACCACGAAGGACTTTGTAGCAAAACAAAATAGGTACTTCTAAAAATCCAAGACACAAATTTTTTTAAAATCATGTTTATTAAAATTAAACTGGAACCGCAGAATTTGAAAGTTTTGTCGTCACTAAAGGTAAATTTACGAGTATATATATACATACATACATATGTCTGTATGTATGCACTACACAATATATTTTTTTTATTAACACACCCGTTCTATAATTTAGAAAATTTCTTATTTTTCTATTGATGATGATGAAACTATTATAAATTTAAAAATTAAAATAGAGGAATATGTAGATGTGCCTGCCGAACGCCAGGAAATTCGTACATTGGTAGAGGTTTTCCAAAACGATTGGTGTGTCAAAGAAGTTTGCAATGTTCGAGAATCTACAATCATGCTTTATGCTTACGATGAACACAATGCGCTTGCCGAACCTCAATTTGTCTGTTTTTTACAAGTTTATAATAACGAATTGGCGGCACAGCAGCAAGAGCTTGAACAGCGTTCAATATTATCCATGGACAATGCAAAAATAACACCTAGTATTTCCACCTCAACAGTTACATTGGTCACCAGTTCAGATACTGATGGTGATTCAATAGAATCGGATAATGAAACATTTTCAAGTAAAAGTATAGCAAGTGCTTTAGAGAGTGGCGGCAGTACTGATAGTTCTGATTCATCATGTCGTAAAAAACGCAGCAAATATGAGAAAGAACGTACATTGAAAATTAAAAAGTAGGTATTAGGACAAAATTAGGAGTCATAAGATATTTATTTATTTATTTAGTACATATTCTGCAAAGTAAATTTGCAGAATATGGTTGCACAAAAATGGACAGGTTACTAAGACCATATGTCCATGATGTTGTTAACAGTATTCTTAAAAATGTTTTTGTGACTGACTGTACACGACCTATGCCTTCACATAGGAAGTAGCAACGTGGTTGTTAAGGAAATTCCACAAAAGAACCGCAAGATTATACGGTAGTCCGTGGTGGATCAATCAACCAGTGCGAGTGAGACGCAAAACTCTCGAAGGCCAATAAACGACAGTGGCCTGGTTGCATTTAAGAAATAATTGCCAAAGACGCGTGATGGTGACTCACCCAGAGCTGCTTTACGACTGAGTCATAAGATTATAATCTCAAAATTATTGCTAACCTTTCAATTAGTTACATATCGTCACCTTAAATGCAAACGGACGTAACTACACAAAAATTCGAAATCGAGTTTTTGATTGATTATGGACCATTTTATCAAACTACATGCTCACGCAACAAATATTTAGGCCTCTGCGATAAAAAATTACAACTTTATTAAGGAAATTCAAACGGACGTAACTACGAATGCATCTATTTTTCATTGCAAGGAACGTAACTAACATAAAATCTTAAATATATATAAAAATGAAATAAATGGCTAAAAACATATAAGTATCCATACTGCAAGTAAATTTCAAAGACAATTTTCAAGAACACTTTATTATTTTATTTTATTATTTTATTGATTTTGGAACGTTTTTTGTTTCTCCTGTAAAAATATAAAAGTGTAGTTACGTTCGTTTGCATGTAAGGTGACGATATGTAAACATGCACATGTGCATATCGTTACCTAAATATAGAAAGGCCCTAACTCATTATTTTTAAATTTTTTTTTTTTATATTTCGATAGAAGAGCAAGTATCGAAAAATTCAAAAATCTGGATTTCCAAAAAATAGTGACTTAAGGTCTTTCTATATTAAGGTAACGATATGTAGATTGAATCAAGAAACAATCATATAATCATTATTTTACAATAGGTTGAAAGTAACTGCCACATCTGAAAGTCAATATTCTGAAACGTTATGTCAGTATTTAGATGAATTTCCAAAATGCCCCAAGCAAGTAAAATCAAGTGATAGTAATTTGCCGGTTTACAAAACACAAGATTTAAACGAGAGCCCAATCAAAGAAACCATTACTAGCGATTGCAGCACTCGTTATATACCCTCGGGTATCGACAAATCAGATGAAAGTGGAAATAGCCATCCTGAAAATACAAAGTTGCAGATACTTCCTGAAACGAAAATTCCAGATGCAAACTTAATAAAACTGCAATCGAATACAGTTACAACTACAATTAACAAACATAAAACTATTCACCCGTGTTATTCTATTAGTCCTGAAATAAGAGACTTTTTGGCAATTATTAGTCCATGTGATGTAAGAAGCATTAGTAGTGTCGAATGTCAAGAACTGTTAGTTTGGTTTTTTGATCAGTTTCGTGCATACGATTCAGCAAATGAACTTCAGTTTGATAGCCAAAATGCGATATCATTTTTCGAAGGTAAACTTTGGATTGCTTGTATGAATAGGAATACTTTTGAGTGGATATCTACAAATATGATTAAGTATTCCCTCAAGCCGTATAAGATTTTATCCCTAAATGATTCCAAACATTTGTGTGAAGTCGTAGTACCAGTGGTTTCGAATAGTAAACATGTTTTAGATATTTTTGATCTGTTAGAAAAACAGAACAATAACATCATAACTATGAAGTGGTCCCTACAAAGCAGAAAGCTGTTATTGGAAAAAGATAAAGATTTTAATGAAAAGGCTATATCGACATTTTGTACAAATGAATTATTTAACATAACTATGGATACGGAAAGTAAAATATATTTAGAGAAATTAAATTTCAAATTGAAATACTGTTTCTGGCAAATAATATTTAAATTTATTTAAATTTAAAGGACTACTTGCCTCTATTCATAAATTATTTTATTTAAATAAATGATTATTTATTTTGAAGTTATACTAAGTTCGTAAATTGTACAAATTTAAATATATGAATGTAATATTTTGAAAAGATTAATAAATAATTGAATTCAATTATATACCTACACTAATTTATTTTTTCACTCCAAATTTATTTTTTAACTCCATAATATCGAAAGCACTTTGTAAAGTTAAAAAAAAACTCCAAATTACTCCACCCTGTGGTCACTTGTTGGGTTAAAAACAAAACGAAAACCTGTCGGGTATTGATTCGAACCTGCGTTATAAATTTCAGCTCCACAGCTCTTATAGTTCCATAGATCATGCGTTAGGAACAAACACACACTACGATTTTATATGTACAATAAATATACATATGTACATATATGCATGTAATATAAAATTTAAAACAAATGTAAACGACTTAAAAAATAAGCACTAAAAAGTTAAAAATAAGTTCATAAATACACATACGCACAATAGTGTTATTTATACTGTTTAAATTTGGTGCCAAGCAGATTAGCAATTTCTACATTTTAAATACATGCTATGTACATACATACATAGGTATTGGAATAGTACGGTAGGCAACACATATAAACATGTTTTATTTAACTGAATCTAAATTATTTTGAACTTCTTAGTGATTTTGTTTTAAATCTATTCAATTAACAAAAAAATATTTTTATGTTTTCAGCAGATTAACGGCCTGTCTCACGATGTCGAAGGAAAATGTTCGATCGACAACTTCTATTGAAAACGGCAAAAAATTTGTGTTATGAATGTATTTACATATCGTCGGTTGGTTTCTGGTTTGCTGCAGTCTTAATGTATTTTGAATATACTGTGCTGCAAACCAAAAACCAACCGACGATATGTACATAAATTTTGAGAAGTGTGGTCGGTTAAGTAGAATCAAGCGAAATGTAATATTAAATTTTAATGGGCGTGGCACCGTCCACTTCCTCTACACGTTTGTATCTCGGATGCTTAAAATAATTTCTGCAAACTGAACTTCCAATCGTACAATCAATAGGACAGTACTTAGCAGGCGTGTATTTCACATTTGACATTCCAAGCATTAACACATTACATGTGCAAAAGTCAGACAGCAAACTCAGATGACAAAATTTCAATTTGAGACAGAGCAACTGAAATCAGTTATTTTGGTATACCAACAGTGTGGTTGGCGGAAAAAATATATATAAATAATATATTTACATAAGTTTGAAACCAAATTAAATGGCGATTTCGGCAGACATAGCAAATTACATATGACTCGTAAAGTGAAAAGTAAGATGCATGGTACAATTATACTAGGTACATGCACGACTACAACAAAATTACAACACCAAAAAACACATTAATTTTGTTGGTATAAACAAACGAATAATTGTCAGAAACAGATGCCTTTTGTTTTCAAAAATAACAATTACAAGGTAACTAAAGTACAATTGCAGATGCGGCATTCCTGCATGATTACAGTTATTCAGTGTTGCCAATGTATGTGTAGTTAGACAGTGTTTAATTTCTACTCACATGTGTAGACAATGCAATGAAATTCTTGTATAATCTGTGTGTAATTCTACTTTGGGTTCTATTTTTATTTATTTTTGTTTTAATTTTAACCTACACAAAAGATGTGTAGTGTAATTTTCTTCGATGTCTAATTGGAGACACAGCGATGTGTAAATTCATTGGCAACACTGTAATCATTTTATTTACACACATACACTAACATTTTCGCAGCTTGTAAACAAAGTTAGACAACTATTTGCATTGTATACATTAACAGGCTGGGCTTGTGCATGTACCTGTTATAATTGTATCATGGTAAGATGTAAGATAGAGGCAGTGTGACAACCAGAGCCCTGCGCCGATCGGCTGAGAGCCGGTTTAGTCTAGCCGCCGAATGCTTTTGACCAGCCGCCGCCGCCGATTTTTTTTCGGCTAATTAGCGGCTGGAAATTAGCCGCCGATTGATATTATTTTTTAATATTTATTTATTTATATTTTTTCGGCTGAAAAACTGTTTCATGGATATAATTATAGATTTGAATTTATTCAATTTGTAAATTTTTCACTAAGTACATATCGTTGCCTTAATATAGAAAAACCCTAGCTCATATTATTGAAATTGAGTTTTTAATTGAATAAAATTGAAAGAAAATTTTTAAAACATAAGGTCTGTTCATTTATTTTCTGTTCATTTATTTTCCCAAGATACAATTGTACTTTTTCTGATGTATTTTGTTGGGTAATATTTTAAATTGCAATTTTTTTAGAAATTGACATTTTATATGAAAATCTTTACACATTTTCATGTATTCTTTCTGTTTTTGCGCATTTTTCATAATTCTTTAAATTTATTTATTTACAAATACAAAAATGCCATTTTCGATCTCTGATCATGTAATAGAAACAAACAAAATTATTTGCCATTAAAATTAAATTAATGACAGAAAAGGAATAAATTAAGGAAACATACATTCTTTTTACATACGCATACATGTTTTTTTAACAAGGAAATGCATATTTTTCAGTATTCCTTTTTCAGATATTTTTGAAATAATTAATTTGACAACAAAACACACAACAGATGGTTGGATAATTCTTGCAAGTAAAAATTTTACTAGTAGTAATTTGTATTTGAGATTTTTTTTTGTCTCTTTTGACGCTCTCTCTCCATGTAAACTTTTTGAGTTAATGAACACTTTCCAGTAATAATTGTTACAAATTCGTAAAAATTTTTAGTAAATGAACATACCTATATTTAGTTCACTCATTTTAGTATTTGAAGCTATGAAATTTTCACTTCTTTCCTATTTATTATCTTATTTTTATTATATTGTTTCCTATTATCAGGGACAGGGGTTTCATGAAAATGCATATTTTTCCCCTTAAACCTGATAATGGCAAGAACGAAATATCTTTACGAAACATTGAATTTGAGTGAAAATGGCATCGATTTGTAAGTGCTTATTTTTGCATATTTTGCTGAAAATTCATATTTTTGCATAATTTGGTCATAAATGCATATTTTTGTGTCATATTTTGGTATAACTAAAAGTTTTGTATCATATTTAGTCAAAAATTCAAATTTCAAAATATATTATTTATGAAAAATTAGTAATGCAAGACTGTTTTTTGACAAATTAATTCACTAGCATTGTTGTAGAAGGACTGTACAAGCACAAACACGTACCAAATTTAATAAATATTGTCATTTGGTGATTTCAAGAGCATAATTTCTTCTATTAAAGCCGAAAGTAGTAAATTTATATAAAAATAATTATTTAAATTTCATCTGAATACATCTATAGACGTTATAAGGATTTTTTTTCAATGGAACAAAGCTTTCTAAAAACAAGTTGATAGAACTTCACGTTCGAAAAATTTTAAATAAAAATATATATATAACACTTTTTTCAATTTACGTATCGCTCCTTTACTGCAATATAAACATATCTCGAAAAATGCCTATTTGGAGTACATAATGCAAAATAAATCGTTGCCATATTAAATCTTGTGTACAAATTTAATATAAAAGGCTTGTATTCGTACCTCTTCAGAAAATAAAATATTTTTATATCTCTAATTAGTTTATGTAAATTTAAAACTTTTTTTTTTTAACAAAACTTTTTTAAAATATGTGCATATTTTATTGTTTTTAGTGCATATTTTGCGTTTTTAATGTCATATTTTAGGCGCCTAAAACACCTTTTTTAAATGCATGAAATCCTTGTTCCTGCCTATTATATTTGAATTTCTCTACCTTCATACAATTGTATCATGGTTATACCTGAAGGTGTTTCAGCCAGCTTGCAGCCGATTTTCAGCCGCCGCCGATGATTTTTTATGAGCCAGCCGCCGCCGACAAATTGCTCGGCGCATGTCTCTGGTGACAACAGCTTAAATTGGACATATGTCCAAAGATTTGACAATTAACGCTAGAAAAAATCAACCACCTGAGCATTTACACAGACCTTCATTGCGACGTACAACTCTGTGCTCCAGTTGTCTAATGAATAATTCACAATAACGAGTTCACTGATATATATTGCAGAGCAAATCGTCGGGTGGTTAGTGGCAGGGCATATCAAACAGGTACACGTATCAGGCATAGTGCTCATCCGCTGATTTTTTTTTTAAAGTTTATAACGAAGAATTCGTTTGCCAATTACTTGTGTGCCTTGTTTGATGCATACAATTTTTTGATAATTACTTTGTAAAAATATGTGAGAAGCACAGAGTTGCCACAAGGTTATGCCTAATGCATGTACCTGTATTAAATGTGCCTTGGTTACTGGCATAGTGTAATTATACAGGTGACTGCGTAAGGACTTGTTTTACAAAAATACTGCAACCATAGCTATGTAAAGAACCGAAGAATGTCAAAAGCACAAAAATAATTGTACTAAAACCAAAACAAAATCGAAGTTTTTGACACTCTTCAGCTACAAAGCACATAGAGCAAAAAATTATCAGCTGAAGTAGCGCTGCCACCTAGTTAGATACACCTTGGTTACTGGTTTGCAGCACAGTATAATAAAGGCCGGGGCACAATGAATCCGCACAATGCGCTGATTTACACGGCCATAATTGTACTGGCATAACATGCCACTTTGTAGGTGAGAGAGGCAAAGAGAGTGGTTTTGCGGTTGGCATAACTTTTCAACCAGCTTCAACCCCGCATTAGCAGCATAAAACTAATACACATACAACTTAAAAAACAGCAAATGTTAAATGAATACTAAAAACACTAACACACACACACAGCTGTGTATACGAATACATTTTGTGCCAGATGAATTAGTCTCGTGTAATTTGGAAAAGAACAAAAATTGTGCGGCTTAAAAATTGTTCTCGTCTAAACTACCTCAATGAATTGAATTTATTAAATTCAATTTTTTGTATTCATTTTGTTTATATCTTTTGTTTAATTTTATTTTTGCTGCCACAAAACACACAAAAATAAATCAGAACATACCAAAAAAGTCAACCAATATCTGTCAAACTACTCAACGTACACAAAAAGTTAAAAGTTGACCAAATTTTGTACTTTGCGTTGACGGACACGTACTGAATGTAACAGACCTCATGAGAAACCATGTATTTCAACTCAGCTGTCAGTTGAAAAAGGTGAAGTTTAACGCATGACGGATTCATTGCGCCCCGGCCAAGGCACATTTACTACAGGTACATGCATTAGGTAAAACTTTGTGGCAACTCTGTGCTTCTCACATAGCTTTACAAAGTAATTGTCAAAAATTTGAATGCATCAAACGAGCCATAAAAGTAATTGTCAAATTCTTCGTTATAAACTTGTTAACAAAAAATCAGCGGATGAGCAATATCCCTGATACGTGTACCTGTTTGATATGCCTTGGCCCCGGCCTTACACTATGACCACACCAGCAATTTGATGTGTCTTAACAAAAGCAATAACGCCGGCAGAATGATGACGTCCGATTGCTTGTGCTCAACAATGTATTTGGAGGTGGTGAACACGTATATTCAAATATATTTGCTGTTTATTCATATAAATACTTAAATTGTCAATCATCTTATCATTTTCTTATTTTAAATTGAACTTTTATTGGTTTTATGTAGTTAAAACTTTTGTTTTCTATTTTCACGTTGAAAAAAAATTAATATAATTTGTATTTGACAGCATGTATTAAGAGATTGTTGCTCAGCAATGTATTTTAACATTTGTTGCTGAATATATATTTGAACACATATTCATACGGTCCACACGCTAATATCTTGTGTCGGCAATCGAATTTCACAGTTGCCACGGCAATAATTGCCAAGATTATTGCTCGTGTGGTCGGCATGTTACTCGCGGTCTCCACCTGACATAAAATGACTAACTTTAACATTAACTTCAAGTTAATGTTAAGTGTAGACTGCTCAAGTTAATGCTTTTTGCAAGTTATAACATTATTGTTAGTGCATTTGTTTTAACAACTCAGTTATAACTTCAAGTTACAGCAAAGTTTCATGGCAGGTGGAGACGTAGAGTTAAGAATACAACATTTCTGCGGCAAAACAGTAATCACAACATAGTGTCCACACCTGAGATTTTATAGCATAACACTTAACATATTGTCCACACCTGATGATTTTATATCATAACTGTCATTTTTACATTAATATCAATACAAAGGTGTAAACTTTGATGATTTCATATCATGGTGAATCAAACAAATATTTCAAAAATATTGTTGTGCCACCTTTTCTAAAGGAAAATTGTTTAATAAATGAATGTTAAAACCACAGTAACACATAAAATGACATTTGATATCAAGATGAATTTATCAGACCATAAGCTCTGATGATTATATCATAACGCTGCCATAATATTAACAAATTCAGTCTATACGTGATGAATTTTCATCATAATATCAATTTGATATTCATCATGATATAAATTCATCAGCTGGAGACACCATGTGATAGACTATGTGCATGCCAAAATGTGCCCTGCTTTTTTGACAATTTTATTTTAAACCCTCTACACGCTTAGTGCTAAAAGTCGAAAAAGGCAAGGAGAAATGGCAAGAGTCCCCTCCAACTTTCATTTTATTCCTTTTGTTTTATCCCGCACGCTTCTCAACACCTCTCACCGACAAACTAAAAGAAGCCTGCTGTTAAGCCAAGAAGAAAAGACACATTGTAAATTGCGTCTCTTTCTGTAGTTATGAGGTATCCACTGTATACATATGTATAATAAACTGAATTTTCCAGACCTGCATTATCAGGGCAATTATGAATAAACTTCCGCGAAAAATAACTCCCTTTTCCAATTAGAATTTTTTGTTTTCCCTATTACTTGCTATTAATTGGAATTGTTCCCAGGGAAAATTTCCCGCGGAATTTTATTCATAATTGCCCTCTATATAAAATTTGTTTCGTATCTGTCAGACGCAAGGCGCATTTATTAGGTGGCTGCACTACACCAGGTGACTAATGTCATTATACCAATCTAAATGTCAAATTTGGATTGTGTAGTATAAGCCAAAAGGATGCTTTTGTTTGGGTATCCATAAACTACTCATATTCTGTGTTCATAAATACCTTTCGAATATTCAGTTTTGTATGGTGTTTGACATTTGCTATAAGAAACACGCAATCTGACGATACTAGCCTGTTTTGAAAAGTAAGAAGGTTATTTATACTAACAAAGTACATGTGATTGTTGCTGTTGTAATATTTGTTGTAGAATCGCGGGTACCTGATTGATGTGCCTTGGTCAGACGTGTGTGAGACTCAGGTGTGTTAAGAAGGTAACCACATCGTATTCTTTGTTATTGTACATTCTATCCACAAAATCATTTTATTCAATATATCTACTAAAAAAATTATATTTACATATATACATACATACATATATAACTTCATAGATGTGTATGTATAAGCATAATTAAAAGTGCAAGAAAAAATAAACAAAACAAGTGAAAATTGATAATTTTATAACTCGTTTGTGTAAATTAATGAAATAAATAAATCGTAAAGCTGTTGCAAAATGAAATCATCGAAATTCACATTCTAAAGGTTTTTTCTTTGTTCATATGCAAAAACAAAAAAGTTCACGAATGTGTGTATTTAAATTATATAAAAGAGTATATATACATATGTACGTATGTGTATTATGTGTAGACTCGTATACGAGCTTTATAAATAAAAATATTTACGTGGTAGATACCTGCAGGTATATACATTTAATTTTTTTAAATAAACTAATATGGAGAAAAAATATAAAAAGACTTGTCGTAAATAAACACTAACCTCCGCACATGCATACATGTTTTTAAAGTATATACATACGTGAACTCATGCATATGTTGTATGTATGATTAAATTTGGTTTTTGTATGTTTGTGTATACATAAGTAAGACAAAGGAAGTGAAGTGCTGTGTTTATCGGATGAATACTCCAACTATTCTATACTGGATATATCCACACATTCATTAAGTAGCTATGCTTTACGTAGCATATAATTCATAAATATATATTTATGTATGTGTAAATAGTATATGCATTTGTATCTAATTTATATATAAATGCATACATATTTATATTTTCCTGATAGATACCCACTGAACCTTAAAAGAATGAACTCATGGTTTTGATTTACACGAAACCAAGGCGCATTCAGTATCGTGACCTTATCAGCCCGGCTGATTATCAACTGTTGATGCAAAATTGAGCAATTTGAACCAAAATGTCAAAATTTGCTCAGAAATCTTTTGGCAGATTGGTTTTGTAGCATAGCAAACTACATGTTGTTTTTTGTGTTGTAAAATTGTTGTACTGATAAGGTCACCTGATACTGAATTCGCCTTGCACGAAACGAAACACTGTTGATCTAAGAATCAATTTTTCTTTAAAAAACATAATTTCCCGTCCATATACAGATTTTGCAAACTTAAGACTCAATCGTCCAATCAATCGACATGCCAATCATTAACACTTTACATGTGTAAAAGTCAGACACCAATGTCAGATGCCAAAATTTCAATTAGACAAATCAACTGACATCAGTTATTTTGGTATATCAGCAAAAGTGGAATTAAAATGAAGGAAATTTCTGTTCGATTAATAACCATAAATTAGTCCGTTTGTATGTTTACCTATGCATGTATACATTTCGATTGTAAACAAAGGGAGGTAACATGCATTCATTTCTTTGGCATTTTTGACATCTTTTCAGAATCATAAGTTTTAGGCGCAATAGTCTTCCAAAACAAAAATTTTGTTACTCTAAAAAGCAGCAGTACCTTCATTTTATCCCCAGATAAAAAAAGATTTCTAATACCTACTAAGGCTTCGATTATCCGTGATACGATTGACCGGCTACGTCGATTATCCGGGAAAGAAATATTGTAATTGTTTTCTTTTTGCCGATCCATTTAATTTTATTTGCATCGTTTAACAGTGATAACCTCTATTATCTAAGATTGCAATTACGCAACCGTTTTCAGCGAAAACATTTTTCCCTTATAGTACATTATTTATGCATTTTTTTTTATTAAACACAAGCAAAAGATCCATGAATTTTTCTTTTATTATATGCGGTATATACAAATTTCCTATAAGTAAATAAAAAATATGAAAAAAACGAATAAAAGCTGTTACCCCATTAACCGGGAAATCGATTGTCCAGAATGCTCCCGATACCGACCATTACGGATAATCGAGGCCTAACTGTACATACATTTGTATGTGATATGTATTTTTTGTCTGAACTTACATTAAGAAATAACTCCTTTATGAGACTGTAATGTAGTGTATAACATGCTTGGGGTTTCATTTTTTACTTGCTTTTTATTTATTTTTTTTCGTAGTGTGAGGACGACTTACACAGTTTGTAATCGGGCGCGGCGGTGGTAACATATTTATTTATTTTGCTTTATGTTGAATTATGATATAAAAAAGGTTGAAATTTGTGAAACAAATACGTTTTGAGGTCTTCCTCATTACATTACATAGTGTTTCCACGTAGCAATGGTTTTAGTCGCAGTTATCAAATTTGATTGGGTCTTTATAAAAATTTGGTACATGTGGTCCTCCGTTTGTTTTGTGTTAGAATAAATTGCGCAAGAGATTCTCGACGAGAAATTTTTTTGTTGTAATAGAAGTATATATTAATACCTATGAAGATATTAGAAAATATTTTTTATTTATTTTTGTGTAGGTATGAGGTTTGACTTTTATCAAATTTGAAATATGTAAATATATTAATTATGCTGGCGTTATTGACGTAGCTAATTATATAGCAATATATATGTACATGTGTATATAGGTATCTACATACATACACAGGTAGTACGTGGAGACGTGGAGTTAAGATTGTATAAACTCACCACTGCACATTATAATAAGGAAAAATTAAGATACAGCCAAAGTATTTGAAAATGTTTTGAATGTTATTAAATCATTTCAATTTCAATTTATATTCTATAGTAATACTATATGTATGTGGTCTCAAGTCCAATAAAAAATATGTACACTAGTGTTGTAAAAAGCGGCTACTTTTGAATACTCAGTACTATTTGATACTTTTTCAATTAGGTACTCGATACTACTCAATACTTTATATATGTATGTATATGGGAAGTTAATTATTTATATTATTTTATAGATAATGCAATATGGAAAAACAAAGATTAAATACAAGTATATTTAAATTAATTTATAACAAATGAAAATAAATAAGTTCGAAGATTAGTTTTTGTACACAGTGTTACCATATGTGAAGATTTATATTATTTTTGAAGTTTTCAGACAGGTTAAAACGACAAAAAAGATTTCTTATCTAAAAATAAGATTTTTAAAAATTTTACTTTTGGTACTTTTAAAATATTATTGAGGGATTTTTTGACTAAACTACTTACTAATTTTCTGATTGCTTCATAATGATCTTACACACATTCTATACAGTGAATATTTTGTGTTATTTGGCTTTACTTTTAATAGTTCACAAGAATCTAAATGAATTTTTACTAATTTTCATTCAATAAAATAACAAAAAAGATTTTTGGTAACAAAAAAAGATTTTTTTTGCTCGACTTGAAGATGTTTGAAAAATAAATATGGCAACACTGTTTGTACATAAACATTTTTTAACGTACTCTTACACTTCTAGTATATTAATCTCTTAAATTATCTTCTAAATATTTTTTAATAAAAATTTTTTTCTCACAATTGATGTTATTACTTAGTCATTGTGTAAATGTAGAAATAACATTTTACCGACATTGAAAGAATTTAAAATATTTTTTTTGTTTGTGAGGACCTTGCTGGTTATATTGTATCACTTGCCTTCCTTCCACTATTCTAAAGGGTCACTTTTTCTGTCCAACAGTATTTGTTAATGACTGAAGTAGTTCAATAATGCATTCTGTAGTACTTTTTTTAGTGGCTATTTTCGTATCAAAATAATTCCTAACAGAATTGGTATTAGTTACACAACTCCATGAGGTTCAGTCATATTTGTTTGTATCAAACTCACAGAGTTGTATAATTCTGATGTATTTTAAAGGAAGACATTCGCTTGAATACTATAAAATGCAACCCTGAAAGTATTGAGTAGTTACTTTTGTGTATTGAGTACCGGGAAAAATTCCTGGTATTGAGTACTCAGTACTGAAATACTCAATACTTTTACAACACTAATGTACTCATATAAATAGTACCTATGTAGTTACATATATTTCAAGTGTTTACCACTTACTATGATACATAGTACATAGAACATCATAAAAGACGTTAGGTCTCTATTACCTCGTTTATACGCAAATCTGTGAATGATATTGCCACACATTGTAAAATTTGTATTAAATTTCTTTCAAAACAAAAATAATTGTCAACATTTTACACTTTATTTGCGAATAGTGCGCTATTTGCAAATAGTTTTCGTGAGTTATTAACTTCCAATAAAAAAATTATACGGCACCGCTTACCAGTTTTATTTGCAAATAAGAAGTGCGTATAAAGGGGATATATGAGTATTTACCTCCTAAGTATTTAATTTAAAAATGATTTAAATCATTAACACAATTATTGGTTTTAAAAAAATTTTGTCTTATTGTTACTACAAATATTTATTCACAATAGTAGTTTTTTTTCTGCCTGGTAGTTGGTATGTCCATACGAATTATTGACATTTTATAAAGCGCAGACATTTGACAATTCACCACATAGCGTTTTTATTTTTCTTCGCGAGAGCTTCGTCTTTTTATAAACGTAGTGTTCTTTTTGTTATAATTATTTGTTCACAATTCGTGTTCATCTTTTTTGTTTATTTTCTTAACTTCATAGATACAATAAATGTACATACATATATGCATGTACAAACACAAAATAAGTTCATAAAATAAACAAAAGATAACAGTCTTATTGGCACATAGCATGCATACATATTTACAATAAAACACATAATTGTATAGGCACATATCCATCCGTGCGTGTGCACAAAGTCTAAAAAGTGAACGACTTCTGTGTATATAGAAAGAGATAGATATATTCCGCAAACGGATAGTAACGTACGAAAATAGAAGCAAAATAAAATTAAACGGAAGTGCTCTATACTTATTGTGCATAAAAATATTAATCCATGCAAATTTTTACTAAATACTTTTTTAAGATTTAATTAAATTACTATTAAGATTAATTTCAGTAAAGTGTGAGTGAAAAGAATTTGTGAAATTCTTCATTATACCTAGGTACCTACATGAATTTTAATAACTCGTTAAGAAACCTTAAAAAAATTTAAAGAAAAGGGAAATTACAAATCCATGCATACATATATATGTATGTATGTACCTAAGTGCAAAAAAGATGAGTTAAACCCTGTTACAAATTTGTAACAGGAAGTGGAACAATTGAAATAAAAGGAATAAATCTACCAATAATTACGAACTGTAACTAAATAAGTATGTACATAAATAATTAATAAACCTTATTTTTCTTTTGTGATTTTCAAGAGTATTATTTATTATTTGTGAATTCTCAAATAGTTCTTGAAAGTCTGTGCATAAGACTAGCAGCTGACAACAAATTGTCAGACATCTTACAATCGTGTGAAGCAGTGTGAAGAAATTGTAAAATTATTGCCAGATATTTGTCAGACATTTTAATGTTGTCAGATGTGCGAATTTCATGCATCTGGCAATGGCGTCATTGTAAGATAATTCTTTCTATGGGCAACACTGTACACGCTTGATTTTAAAGAAAAAATTGTTCTTAAAAAAAAAATTGTCATTTTTCATTAAGTCGTGTGTAAATTGAAAACTTTAAATTTATGTTCTGTCAAATTGGTTTTTTCAGTTATGACGTTATATGAGTAAATGAGCGACATGTTCTAAAAATACAATAAAAAAAAGTTAAACACAAGAAAACGAGTTTAGTGCTATTGGGGTCGAAAAAGTACAATTTTAAAAGGTAATTGGTACGAAATTGGCTTTCTCATTTATCATCCCTGTTTGTGACTATTCAAAATGTGTGGTTGAAGTCTACTGATGATTTGTTACAGCAACAATGAAATATATAGACAACGCTGAACCACTAGGAAATAAATTTCAAATTAAAATGAAGGTTTCTGCCTTAATTCATGCTTTTTTTGTAAATTTTATTCCTTTAAAAATATGTTTCGTTTCACACAGCATCAGAGTTAGCTGTGTTTAGCGGTACAGAAAGTGCATCATTGTTGTTTACGATTTATACTTAAATTGTGCACTCATGCACTAGTTTTTTTAAAATTTATTTTTTGTGTAAATTGGTATCTTAGTAGTTCGAGTGTTTTTTTTATTATTCTTTGTTACGAGTATTTCAGGCTGACGCCAATTTAAGAAATGAAATTAAATAATTTCACATACATATATTTATTTTGACCTTTTCCAAATTACAAAAGTTATTTTACTTAATTACGGCGAAATTAACTTGAATTTACAATAGAAAACATTGTTTTTGTACTAAAATTATTTTTTCAAGCAATATGAAATTAAAAGAAGATTGTCACATTGGTCCCATTGTAAGAAAATGTGGGCGGAGACACGCCCACAATTTTACAAAAATGGGCGGGATAATTTTGAAGTCGGTTTTATTTGGCAGAATTATTTTAAATGATATGCACATATTAATTAAATTAATTATTAAAAAAAAAATAAAATTGTTTGTTCAAAATTATTAGTTTTTAGGTACATACATACATACATATGTATGCATGTATATATCATATATATGTATATAGATACATACATAAATCATGCCGATTGATAATTTTTTCCAGGTTGTAGTAATTAGATATGGAAACACTTAAAAGATTCCATTAGTATTGCAGAATTTTACAAATTTCACAGAAAGCTGAATTTAAAATGTTTTTAAACGGACTATTTTTTTACTTAATAAATTGATTGACCTCAAAAATATCATAGTTATTTCGTATAGTGTATATATTTAAGAGAGAGAGAGAGAGAGAGAGAGAGAGTTTGGCCGAACTTCGCTGCCGGTCTGAAAAAGTGATTTCGTTCGGACACTACTATTTACCAATTTTGGTGTAATTGGAACTATAAACTGCACCCCAGTTTGCAAAAAAACTTGATTTTTACAATAGTATGATTACATAGTTTGTCTGTTTTTGATAGATATTTTGTGTATGTAAATGCTTTTAGAATTTTAGATTTTTAATAACAGCTTTGTCTCTATTTTTATGGTCATTCTGATCATTATAATAATCCTGACTTAAATGTTAACTAGGTTTTAAGCGTGTTTCAGATAAAGTTTAAACGTTTAAAACTTTCAAAAATACATTAAAAATTAAGCTTGGTAATCATTTGGTTATTATTGTTAATGCTGTATGAAAATACATATGTGTATTGGCAAACCAAATTGAATGCGTCTTCGCAACGTTTGAAAGTTATAAATATGTACATATGTATGTATGCACATATGCAAACCTAGTTACATAATGATTAATTTTAATTAATTCAAGATTAAGTTTAAAATACTTAAAAAAATATTTCTGTTATATAATAGAAGTGGTAATTTTAAGTTTTACTTTTACTTGGACTATTAAGCGTTTTTTTGTTGTTGTTGTTGTAGTGTAGAAAGCGTTGTTGCGTTGATTTTAATCATCAAAAACTTCACTTTCATTTTAATATACATAATTTCATTTTTAACCAACTAAAACATTTTTTAAACTACTTTAAATGCTATTAGCCAAATAGCAGCAAAAATAAACCCCAAACAAAATACCAAATCAAGTCAATTTCGCAGAAAATCCCAAAATAAAACAAAACGAAAAAAGTACAAAATTCAAGTTATTCTTGAAGTGTTTACAACCGAAAAAAGGAGAAAAAAACCAAAAAAAGTAATTGAACAAAAACTTTCGCCTGTTAATGGACTTATTATGCATGCAGGTACTTGCATACATACGTATCGTTACCTTAATTTAGAAAGGCCCTAACTCATTATTTTTTTGAAATCGAGATTTTTGAATTTTTCGAAGCATTAGCAGGTATGTGATGGAAATCGGTTCGATTTGAAATGAAATCGCAAGCTCTAAACGTAGAAAATTGTTTTTTGTGCGACAGAAAACTCATCGATTTCATATTCCAACTTTGTTTCATTTTCAGTTGGATAAAAAAAAATCAATTTGTTCCTTTATATTTTTTGCTGTTAACTGAAATTGAAGCCAATAATACTGAAGCCGGCTGCAGGTTGCCAAAGATATTTTAAGCGACGACGAAACGAAAATCGTTGGATCGTGGTTTGCTGAATCAATTGTTGTAAGGAATGGAATATTTTTACTTAATTTCAAACACCGGGTTTTATAATGAAAAACTTTTATTTTTGAAACCATGGAAAAGTCTTGGAAAAAATGTCCACATCGACGGCGTGTTTTCAATACATGTCGGCGGCAGATTTTTGCTGATCGGCTTCAACATATGTACACACAATTAAATTGTTTCAAACAAAAATAAATTTAAATAAAAAATTCCTTTTACTGTAGTATCATCTGCCTTTAATTATTTTAAAGCATTTAACTTACACTTTCACACAAGTTATTGCATGATAATTTTGTTTAGATATATAATCTATATAATTAATAGGCGAACACGTTTTTTGTAATCCCTTTTACGCTGGTACCACTGCATCGATTTTAAAAAAATGTATATGGTTTTTCCGTACAGATGTGCAGAATCTATATTTTACTGAAGTCCGTTTAGTATTTTGGGAGCTATAAGTGTTTAAAGTTGCTACTACCACATGCACACATATTACACACGCATTTATTAGCTTACAAGTAAAAAAGAAACAACCCTCTAGTCAACCTAGAACCATATGTCTCTATGTCAATACTCTTTCTCCAGCGACAATTGCACTAGTTAAAATGTCGACAACTTTACTTTTATGCGCGAGTAGAGATACGTTAGAGAGGACAGTTCTAGTGTATTTCTGGTGATATTGTCAATGAACGCGTCAATAGTTTGTTTTTCTTTTTTATTATGTTGTGCAATAATATTAAATAAATATATGTAGACGAGGGTCACTAAAATCTACGAGTGAATCCTCGGTTCAATTATCTCCATATGGTCGTAAAAGAACTACCTTCTCAATAGTGCTAAAGTTTACTGATAGATTTTGAAAGACAACCCTATGTTATTTGTCAATAGGCATTTGCATTGGCTGGGGTACACCTAGCACTATTAGCACTATTGACAATGTGACGAGAAAATTACTATAAGTTTACTATAGATAGTTTACAACGATAGAGGATATATCGATATTGTAGACTAGAGCCCCTAAAATTTGGTAGTGAATCTTTGGTGCCAATGTCTCCATGTGGTCCTGAAAGAACTTCTAAGTCAGTAGTGCTGTAGTCTAGTGGTGGATTTTCAATGACAAGCTAATGTTAAATGTCAATAGAAGATTACATTGGCTGGGGTACACCTGGTCAGTAGTGCTACTGACAACGTCACTAGTAAATCACCACAATTTCACTATTCGCAGTTTCTGCAGGGAAAACATGAGTTTGTATACATATGTGTGTGTGTTTGTAGTATTTCTCTTGATCTAACAATTTTTTTCCCCTTATGTTTTGTTGTTGTATGAAAGGCATAATACTTAAAGGAAGAGAGTTCAATAAATTGAATCAGCTTGGTTGAAGGGATTTTGTTTATGTTTTTTTTCATTTCATGTATTATTTAATTATGGTTGCATATGTATGTAAGTATGTGTGTGGCTGTGTTTTATTGAATATTTTATGACTTTTAGATACATTTTCTTTGAATCTTAATAAAATTATTTACATTTTGATTCTAGAATACGGGCGATTGTGTCGTCCGTTTGGTATATCTAGTAATTTCTAAATCGTCAACTCATGCTTGCTCGATTTAAAAACGCAAAAACAACACAAATTCCGTTTTTCATCACATCTTTTTTTGCTAATATTTTCATAGAAAAAGATGAAAAAAAAACAAAACCAGAATGAAATCGAAATAAATGTGTGCATCACAACTTTTTACGTTTTTCAATCGATTTTAAACCGAAAGCGATTTCCATCACATGCCTGTAGATAGATGTTCTTCTATCGAAATATACAAAAAACTCGATTTCAAAAAAATAATGAGTTATTGCCTTTCTATATTAAGGTAGCAATATATACCTATGTTGTATATACATACATGTGTACATACATGGACACATTCATATGTACATCTACATATGTATATACCTGCCATTTCATTATCTCCTAGTGATTCTTTCATTGGGATTTTGCTAAATCTAAAGCGGCTGCTAGACACATCAGTATTCTTCTCGCATGATTTGTCTTTGGCTGGGTTGTGCTTACAAAAAATAGTCGTACTTATCCTATTTGTGTGAGTATTTTTTGTAAAATAACGAACAGAGCCACAATTATTGAAGTTGAATGTTGATGGGTTTAACATACCTTCCTTCTATATATACGAGTAGTAAAATTATGTATAGTAAAAACTAAAATAATAAAGTATGAGTTCGGTGAGTAGGTACTCATACTCATTTATTTATAAGTTATTACTCCTATTTCAGGTTTGACAGGTTGCTGGGAAGCTAAAGTCAGCTTTCAGCTTAAGCCACGGCATGTAAAAAGCCACATGCATATGTGGCGATGACGTCACGAACATTTTCAGCATGTTAGTTGCATTTTTTAAAATTGCTAGTAGTGGCTACATGCCGTAAAATTTTGATACAAAATTTTGCTCGAAAATACAAATGTGACATATTTGTCCTAATAATTGATACATCAACCTGCTTTCGAAACTAGTTATTTATGGATTCAGTATTTTTTTTCATGTTGCATAATAGGAAAAATAATCAATAGTGCTAAATTTGTCATTGGTGTGCATGGTACTTTTGACTTTCAAATAGTGCTGAAAAAAGTACAATTGTGCCAACTTTTCCATCCCTCACCGGTACAGATAATGAAATGACAGATAGATAAAGAGAAGAGCGGTTTTATTAATTGTTTCTTTTTCGCAACTCTGCTATTGTGCGTTTTATTAATTTTTATAGCATCGTTGCAGCGCCTCTGGTGTTAACTAGACTCATTACTTTGTTAGCCATTTTATTAGTTAGTTTACGTCGCCGAGGATTCATTGCTACAAATACAAATATATTATGGACAGGAATTGAACTCGGGCCCTCTTACACAATGGAATCAAGGTTTAAATTGAAGTGTAACATACAATACCAACTAAAATGCCGTTTAAAACTATTGAATTAGTTTCTACCAACGAGTATTTAAAGTTATGCCTTCACAATTTTGTTTCGGTCATGCACGCTTATTTGAATTTAAATAAAAACTATAATTAATCAGTTTAATGCCTAAAAAGTAATCACAAAAAATTAATGTTACAAAATGATTTCTTATTTTTATCATCAAAACTTCTCGAAATGAATAGTTATGAATGATAGAATGATAGCATATACATACATATATAATAGAAATAAATATACATATGTATGTTTACATAAGTAGATACATTTAAAATTGGCCGTTATTATATAAAATTTCGATTTCTCGCTCTTCCAAAAACACACATTATCTGTTTTAGGCTGTACTGAATAACTTTCAAGGCATAAACAATTTGGAAGAAATAAAAGATTAGTCTATATTATTCTTATTTTTTAAATTGGTAAAGCAATATCGACTTTTTACTCATTTTATTTTGCTAGATTAAAGGAAGAAAAAGTTCGCAAAAGTTTAAATGTAGCCATATCGAGCAAAAACTAAAAAGGGGCTAAAAGGGCTGAAAGATTATTGTAAAAAGTGCTAGGTTTGCGCCTTTTTTAGTTTGGGGCTAAAATTTTTTTCGCGTTTTGACTGCCTGAAAACGGGCTAAATCTAGCCCTAAAAGGGCTAAGTTGGCATCACTGCTTCAAACGCCGCTTACTTCCGCAATATGCATTGTGTGGCATCCACGATCTTGTACGCTGAAAAAATGTTCACAATGTCGTATGCTTAAAGATTGTTGTTCTCTTTGTTTCTTGTTCGATATTATAGACCTTCAACACATTCAATAAAATGTGTCTTTCCATAAAATTTTTAACGCCAGTCATCTGTAAGTTAGTACAGAGTGTGACTCTTAAGGCTCAGTTAGCCGACTGTAATGTAATGTAACTGCAACAGTAAGAAACAGCTGATCGATTTTGTTATGTGAAAAGTAATGAAAATGGTTATAGAGATGTAATGTAACGTAACCTACTTTTCATATAAAAATATCGATCAGCTGTTTTCTACTTTACAGTTACTTTACATTACAGTCGGCTAACTGAGCCTTTAACCCCTACAGATTATATCTTACTTATTCAACATCGAGTAAGATCAATTTATGTAAGTTTAATTCAGCCAGATTTTTTTGTAAACTATACTTTAAACTTTATATTTTCAGACTTAAATTGAAATAGTAATAAATATGTGCGCTATATTATTTAATATTTTAATGCTGAGGTAATAATGACATTAACATGTAAAAAAGTTTGAAAAACTGGTTTTTGTTGTTGTTGTTATTATAAAACATAAACATAAGTTTTTTGTTTATAAAACTTCTATTGAATGAAGCATGAAATTTATCAGCATGTGTAATTTTTTTAATAATAAAACTAATTTTAAAACAATGAATTAGTAATAGCAAAAGACCCTGAAAAAAGTTTTGATAAACTAGAGTTGGAATCGTGAGCAAGTCTTCAATCACTGCCATATGCGCTCGTGATCAAAATAATGTATTTATTTATTTTTTTATTTATATTTCTGTGTGGGGGAAAATTAATTTGATAATGAAATTTCACGAATTTCCCAATTCTTAATTTTGCCGTAAAAATTTGTTTGAAATATTTTTTAAAAACTCCACCAATTACTTACTACATTTGCATTGTTTAATTTTCGATTTATTTTTCGGCGAAATCTTTCGTCAATAATTGTGGCAGTTAATCGTCGGCGAGGTAAAAAAAAGTAATAAAAATTCTTCTCTCTATCTATCTGTCACTTGGACCCAGAGGAGCTGAAAACATACTTTCTTTTCTCAGCAGCTTGAACTAACCTATCTATGTCACCAAAAAAATGTGTAAAAACATTTGACATCATCGCAAAATTTATTACTTTGTCTCTTATAATCCTTCGGATTCCCATTGTTTATAAGCCCACGGATAGCAAGGACCTAATTTATAATTTTTTGTATAATGTAATCGGCTCAAACCCAAAAAACCATCCAGTAGAGAAACCATATCGCTCCCTTACTGCAACAGAGGTACAATTAATATACAGCTCAATGAAGATAAAAAAATATTTTTGTTTCTCAAGAGGCGTGTGTACAAGACTTTAATATGAAATTTTTAACTTAATACGAGTAATTATAGTGTTTTCACACTGAAAGTTCAAACCTGGTTTTAACGTTAAAACCATAAACAGCTGATTTTGCATTCCCATTGCAAGTTTGTTAAGTTCAGATTTTAACTCACAGACTGTCTAATAACTTTGCTCAAAAACAAAATAAATCTCCTGCAGTAATGCGTGTATTTGTTGTATTTTTTTTGCTTTTTATAACACTTATTTGAAAAACTGTTTTTGTTTGTATGAAAATTTTACAATGCGTTGTAAAATGGAAATTATTTTATATTTTGTAAATAAATGTTTTAAAATTATGGAACTAGTAATACAAAGTAAAGAAGTGCTTGGAAATCAAATTATTGTATATTGTATGTCATACGCTAAACTTCGCCTTTTTCAACTGACATTAACGCAACGACGGAGAAGGTTGGCACAATGAGTACTTTATTGACGGAAGTATTTAAACAGCTTCAATAGGATGATTCTCCATTTTATTTATTAAATTCAACTTTTTTTATTTGTTTCGTTTATTTCTTTTGTTTAATTTTATATTTGCTGCCACAAAACACAAAAACCTAAATCAGAACATACCAAAAAAACCAACCAATATCTGTCAAACTACTCAACGTACGCAAGAAGTTAAAAGTTGACCAAATTTTGTACTTTGCGTTGACGGACATTTACTGAATGTAACAGACCTCATAAGAAACCATGTATTTCAACCTAGCTGTCCGTTGAAAAAGGCGAAGTTTAACGTATGACGGATTCATTGTGCCCCGGCCTTTAAACTATTTCACTGAAGTAGATAATAGAGGTGGAAAACTATCGATAGTGTCGCTATCGAAAGTTTTCGATAGTTTGAAAAACTTTATCGATATATCAATTCAGACTATCTAAAAATATTTTAAAGCAAAATAAACTAGAATTTTATTTGTCAATTAAATAAATAACAAAACTAAAATAATTGTATCAAAAATAAGTGAGATCAACGGAAGAAATTTTCCCGTCATTCAGTTATTTTTGTTTATGAAAAGCAACATATTCACATTTTTTGGTTTAGTGGTGTATCATTTAATATCGATAGTGACTAAAAAATATCGATTGTTTTCAAGTATTAGTCGATTGCAGATTTAAAACATCCATAGTCACAAAAAAATTAACTATCGATAGTATCGATAGTGCCATCGATAGTTTTCCACTCCTAGTAGATAACGCACAAATAAATGTCAAATATGGGCTTCTAACATGGTTACTACTAAAAAGATTATCACAAAAATTGTATTGCATTTTAAATTAAAGTTTGCTCGTGTGATGCAAAGCAATGATGCATTTACGAACGCACCCAAAGTTGCGTACACAATACTCTCTTAAATAAGCTAAAAAAATTTATTATTACTTAACACCAATTTAAATATTCTTACATGGCGGTCTTGTCTTTCTTCTATGGTAGATACGGAAATGTAACGATCTCATTTCCAAAAGACTTGAAACTATTATGATTTTTATAAATAGTTAATTAATTTTTTATAAATATTTTACGCATATGTACATTAGACCGTCTCATTTTTTATTATTTTTTTTCGAAACCCCCTTGATGAACATCGATTTTCTGAATCCACTCTAAAAACCAAGAATTTTGGTATATAACACTCAAATATTGATGAACCGGAATAGCTCTCTCAAATCGTTTTTTTTGTTTTTTTTAAGAAAAAATGCCTTTTTGCAAAAATTTAAAAAATTTTGCTTTAGTAATTTGCCTCTAACTCATGTAGTTCTTAACGAATTTGAACCTAATTACATGTATTAGAAAGCTTATTAAATTTTTCTTTTTTAAAGCAACGTTTCTATTTTGTTCGATGGTTTTTTATTCATAGCATTACCTATTCGGATTTTCAAATACGAACTTTTAATTTTTTTTTAATTTTTGCTTACCTTTTCTTATATAAAAATTGAACGAGACAAAATTTTTATATTCTATAAATGCAGTATGGTAGGAAATTTTATGATAAAGATTTTGGTATAAATAACAGTAGCATTTTGTTAAAACACAAATGAAACTTAAAATAACTCAGATACATTAGCTGATTGGTAGAAATTCAACACTCAGTCTAGATTGTAAACTTTTTTTTTTTGAAACCAATATGGTGTTACGGAATTCAACTATGGGGCACTTCTTCAGCTTCAGAGAAAATCCAACGAAAGCAAAACAAAATTTTACGGTTAATAACATCGGCTCCATGGTACCTAAAAAATTCAAATATACATCGTGATTTAAATATGCCAATAGTGACTGAAGAAATTGCAAAATACGCAGGCAAATATTTAACAAAACTCGAGTCACATCCTAATCCGCTGGCTCGTAATATTTTGAACTTTACTGGACACATCCGCCTTAAAAAGAGGGACACAAGGGCTCTTAAACTTAACACTCCAGATGGGACTGCTTGATAATATATTTATTTTTCCTTTTTGATTATCACTACTTATGTATTATTTATAACTATCACTAAGTTTATGTCCGACTCTGGTCGGGCCTAATAATTTTTTTTTATAGATTTAAGATTTGAATACTTATTGTTAGTTCACATATGAAGATACAATAAATAAAGACATGTATTAAAAAAAAAAAAATTTGTTAAAACACACTTCAGTTTTAGGCGAAATGCCGAAATTACTAAAGTTTTTTAATTGTCAATTTGCTTCAATTTCATACATAAGTACATTACATAGGTCAACACGATTTCTGACGCCGGTACTTTGATAGTAAATTTTCATGCATATGATACTGAGCTCCAATGCCTATAAATTACTTTTTTTGAATTGACTGTATTCGAGATTTTCTGCTATTAAGAAAAAAAGGATGCTGCATCACATAATTTGCATTTACTCGAGAATCAGTTCTTTGATCAAATAACAAAATACACAGAAGGCTAGATAATAAATTGACCTTTAAAGTACGTCCTTAACAATTTTTTAACAGTCTTATAGTTTCAGAGACATTCAGAAACTTTTATACAAAAAAAAAAAAAAAAAAAAATTAAGAAAATCGTTCTTTAAAAGACTCATTAAAATTTTAAACTGAAGAAAATCTTATATTTTATTATTAATTGTGATACCTTCATATGTTATAAATAAAATGAGCCAAATTTATTAAAAATCATTCCATTAATTCTGAATTTATTCACAATTAAGTGGTAGAATATATCAAGCCATTATCGCCAAAGAAGCTTAACCAACATAATTTTCGAAATGCGTTTTTTTATAAAAATCATTAACTTGTTATCATTGGCATTATCTGTCAAAATTTTATAACCATAGAATATACCGCTTAAATTTTATAGCAAAAACAATTTAAGCTTAAGTACAAATTATTTTTGGTTTACAGTTTTTGTAACAGTAACATGTCACTTAAGCTAAAATTTCCTTTTGAAAATAAAGCATGATATAATATTCGGAATAGCCGTATATAATATACCCTCCATCGACTTCGTATGAAGTATGTGCATACACACAATATTACATACATGATATATTTTTAAAATAATTAACTAGATCAGCCTTTTCTGGTAGCAATTTATTCACACACATATAAAAAACTTGAATGCACATTATTAGACCATACAAATTGCGGAAAGTATTTATTTTATTCGCTCCACCGCCAGTTTCTGATAGACCGGCCATAAAAATCACATATGTGTAAAAATTGCACTAATAGCGTGCATACCGATCACCTAAAAAAATATCCTATCGCCTCATTACATTTGGACAAAATACATATGTATCATCTAATAACATAAGAATGAAACATCACATACCAGTTTGTTATAAGCTTGTTATGTATTTGGAAATTATCCTAGAGCTCGTGACCCATTGAGTATATGTCAACAAAACTACACACAAATTTAGGCGATAGGGGAAAACATATTTTCGCATAAAAAATCTGCGTACATATGTACTGTATATATTATGTAACTTCACGAACAAATCATTAGAATTCTTCCAACAAAAAAAATAATAAACAAATAAATAAATAAATACAGTATTTTTAATCTAGAACCAACTTTTTTTATTCGAAGTCAAAATAAGCGAATCACGATAATCAATTTTACACCTAATCAAAAAAATATATTTGTATTGAAGTGAGTTACCATTGTTTTAAAGGCTATGTTTCCCAACTTGAAAAAAATCACCTATAAGTCTTAAATATGGCTATTTGGATAACTCTGCAACAATTTATTATGATTTAAATTTGATTACGCGGTCCTGGCGAAAAACCGAGATAGTCGCCAGTTCAGTTCCGGTACGTAGCAATTTATTAAAAATTTCTTCACAAAAGTATACGGATTTGGAAATACTTTCCGTCGGTAAAAATATACACAACAAATTTGATAGCGAACTTTTAAATTCGAAAAGTAATGTCTGTAGAAGATTCACTACATGGCGCCGATCAAGAAGACAATAATTTAGCAATTTGGAGACAAGTGTAGGTAAAAAAACTGATATTTACTTTTTCTTAAAAATTTGTTTTAGCTTAACCAACACAAAAATATACACAGGAGGTTATCAGGGAGACAGCAAAAAAAGCTTAAGGGACAAAAAATACCATTATTATGCTAATATTTCGTTCAAATTCGATGCGTTACTTATATTTAGCACAATAACACCTAAATACTAAAATTCAATGAATTAACTTAAACAAGAGCGAAGATAATTAAAAAAAACCTTCTCCTGTAAAATTTTGTTTTTGTTACTTAAGCTTTTTGTGCGGTTATAGCTCGATATACTCGTATTTTAAATTAAAAAAAAATTAAAAAAGCTGTAATACGAGTATATATGCTACCACTTAATTGTGAATAAATTCAGAATTAATGGAATGATTTTTAATAAATTTGGCTCATTTTATTTATAACTTATGAAGGTATCACAATTAATAATAAAATATAAGATTTTTTCCAATTTAATGTTTAAATGAGTGAGTCTTTTAAAAACCGATAGTCTTAATTTTTTGAAAAAATTTATTTTTTTTGTATAAAAGTTTCTGAATATATCCGAAACTATAAGACTGTTAAAAAATCAATAAGGTCAATTTGTTTTCTAGCTTTCTGTGTATTTTGTTACTTGATCAAAGAACTGCTTCTGGAGTAAATGCAAATTATGTGATGCAGCATCCTCTTTTTTCTTAATAACGGAAAATCTCGAGATACAGTAAAAAAAAAGTAATTTATAGGCACTGGAGCTCAGTATCATATGCATGAAAATTTACTATCAAAGTACCGACCTCAGAAATCGTGTTGACCTATGTAATGTACTTATGTATGAAATTGAAGCAAATTGACAATTAAAAAACTTTAATCATTTCGGCATTTCGCCTAAAACTGAAGTGTGTTTTAACAAAATGCTACTGTTTATTTATACCAAAATCTTTATCATAAAATTTCCTACCATACTGCATTTATAGAATATAAAAATTTTGTCTCGTTCAATTTTTATATAAGAAAAGGAAAGCAAAAATTAAAAAAATTGTAAGTTCGTATTTGAAAATCCGAATTGGTAATGCTATGAATAAAAAACCATCGAACAAAATAGAAACGTTGCTTTAAAAAAGATTTAGAAAATTTAATAAGCTTTCTAATACATGTAATTAGGTTCGAATTCGTTAAGAACTACAGAAAACCGATGTTCATCAAGGAATTTCGAAAAAAGTATAAAAAGTGAGACGGTCTAATGTACATACATATGTATGTATGTATAATTTCTAATTATTTTTTAAAAATTTTTCATTGCGCACCGCAGAAACAAGAAATTTTTTCCCCACAGCAAAATATTTACTTTTTTTTCCATAGTAATACACACGACTAAACTTGAAAAATAACTGGGTAGCTTAACTTATTTTTTAAATAGTTTTTAACCCTTTCAGGGGAAGGTTATATTTAAAAATTACATTTTTAGGTATCTATTTAAAAGGTATTTTTGTATGAAAACAGATTTTCTTCCATAAAAGTTCTACTCATTTTTAAAGAAATAGTTAAAAAAATAATTATAAAAGATGCATTCAAATATCAATAGATATACTGACATACTAGCTTTTCTCATGGGACAATAAATGAAAATAATAAAAGTAAATAAACTTAAGCTTAAATTATTCGTGACATAGCCATAATGCCATAACCAAACCAAAATTCAATTAGTTTCTATGGTGAGAGTTATGGCGTTATGGCGAGTCAGTGTTGCCCATTAGTTTGGTTCGAACGGCTGTTTTCTATGGCTATGGTTATGTCACGTCTGATTGAGCCTTTAAGGGGTACAATAAATAAACTTTGTTTACTTCCTTTATTTATTATAAGAATAATAATATATTCCATTTCTGTTGATTTGAAAAATAGATTACAATTATTAAAATTGTTAGGGAGTTGGTATCGTGCGAGGTTGCACCACAAAACCATCATTGTATAGGTAGATTTTTATAATCCTAAATTAGCTTTTCATACATATATTCTACAAAACTTATCACATTAAGGGCCATTATTACAACTTAAAGTTAGTTAAAAGTAGGATTTTATCGGACGTATAAAAACTTTATCATTTGCAAAATTTTACTTTAACCTAAAGTGAGCGATAAATTACTGGCAAGTTTATCCTACCTGGTAAGTTAAATCCCATTTGCAATAATGAAAAGCTTTCTATACGTCCGATTAAATCCTACTTTTAACTAACTTTAAGTTGTAATAACGGCCCTAACAGATTTTAATCTTTAAAAAGCAATATTCATTATGATTAAAAAAAACTATCCATTTGGTAATATTTAAAAAGGTGTTTTGACTGGATTTAAACATAGCTGTTAAGTAAGGATTAGTAATCGTAATGATTACTAATTTGATTACTTTTTTTTAAAGGTGAAGTAATGATTAAATTACGATTATATTCAGTTTCGTACTTGGTAATCGTGATTACGATTACTAATAATGGAAAAGTAATCTGAATTACTTGAAATTACTACAAAATAATCAAAAAGAATCAAAAGTATTAAACAAATAATCCAATTACTTCTAAGGATTACTTTTAATTCTTTTTGATTATTTATTAAGTTTATTGCATTTCACTTATATTAAAATTTAAAATATTTAATAATTTGACAAATGAGCAAAATTCTGAAGAAAGCTTGAAAGATATCTGTTGATACATTTTTATAGTCTTTCAAAAAATTGGCGTTTATATGTTTTTTTTTCTTTTGTGATTTTCAAAATTTTTTTTTGTGAATTCTCAAATCATTTTTTAAAAGTGTGGGAATAAGATAAGAAGTTTGTGGCTGTTCAAATTGTGTGGTTTGAAGTCTACTGACATTTTGTCGAAGCGACTATGAAATGCATACAGACAATGCTTAACCACCAGCAAAAAATTTCACTTTATGTTTTTCTTTATATTTTTTTTTCTCAGATTGATATTATTAATGTTGTTATATAAACGAATATGTTAAGAATTTCTTTAAAAAAACATCTAATTATATAAATTTCTTTAGAACTTTTTCAAAATAAAGTAACATTAATTCAGAATGTTTGAAAATAATCAAAAAGAATCAAAAGTAATCTTTGAAAGTAATCGGATTACTTTTTGATTAATTTTGATTCTTTTAGATTATTTTGTAGTAATTTCAAGTAATTCAGATTCAATTATTTATCAGCAATTCTTTTGAAGGCAATTATATAATCATTACAATTCTTTTACTAATCGGAATCGTAATTTAACAGCTCTGGATTTAACGTACATATGTGTGTATGTAATTAAAAAATATATCTATGTTAAATGTGCACACAAGTTTTTGCCAACGTATGTATGAATGTATGCATCTATGTGTGAAAAATAAAAAAAACTTTTATTAGAAATAGTATTTAAAATAATATAACTTATTATGGAAAAGTGAAACAATTACACATGAATATAAAATTTTATTAAATGTTACGCAAACGAGTTATGGAAGGAGTACCTACATCAAGTAAATATGTACTCGTATTTATTATAAAAACATACATATTTTATTATACGCGCACGCTTCATTCCAATTTCCTATACATACATATATTAATTTATTTTATTAAGAATGTCTTGTGATTATTTTTCTTGTACAAAATAAAATTGCTTTGTATGTATGTAATTCTTTTTTTTTAATATTATTAATCAGTGTTTGAATTAGCTTTATGACTTCTTGTTTTGTCTCCTTTTCCTTCTTTTTTATTTATTTACTTTTATCTAATTTTAGACTTTTTTTGTTATACATTTTAGTTGGTGGTTTTGGTAAATGTTGTCATTTGCAACGTGCTGCATAATCTCTTAATATTTAAGTATATTTCATTAAAATAGAAAAAAATCAAACCAAATTAAAAAGTATTAAAAAAGTAATTAGCAAACACTTTAAAACAAAGCTAATCTAATGTTGTATTTTATAAATGCCTCTCCATGTAAAAATATTAATATGTTTACTATGTGTGTCTTACCGCAAAAAAGAAAAAACAAATTGCACTTGGCTAATTTTATTTGAGAAGCGTTTTCATAAACTGTCAATAAGGGATGTAATAAACAATTTTCTTTCATTAATCACTTTTCTTTAAAGTGAGTACTGAACTGACATTTATTTACCTACATTTCATTAGCACTATGGGTCGTCGGATATTCAAAATTATTAATACAGCATTTCCAAAATCAGAACAAACTTCCATCTATTTTTTTTATAACAAGGAGATCAACTGATTAGCTATTGTAATTTTACCGATTTAAGCGATTGTTTTTAATTTTACTAGTATCTTTTTTTTGTTGACGCTGTGGCAATTTTAGCTTTTTCTAAAACAGGAAGTCCAAACTTTAAAAGAATTTTTTATGGGAAGTTTCATTAGAAGAATTTAGCTTTTCCTCAAATCGCTTTGTTCTTTTAAATTTATATCCATACGTATATATGGATTTTAAATATGCTTGAAAATGTTAATTAGAAAATTTTCAAGAAATCGTGTACTTGACTAAATGTTGCTAAGTGATTATTTGTTTTTTTTTCTTTTAATTACACTAGTTTACAGAGAAAATATTAAAGTTTTATATTGCATTTGTTTCAAGATAATTAGCGAAAGTATTTGTTAGGAAAAACTTATCGTTTTTCAATAACGGAATTTTCAGTTTTTATAAGATTTTGGTGACTTAAAACTTTTGAATAAATTTGGATTTCTTTTTTACTTATTATACAAAACAGCTCATTACTTGACAACTAGCGGTGAAAATAGTAAACAGTTTCTAAAAGTTCGACTGCGATCCGCTGTAACTCGTTAATTTTTTTATACGATCGTAACAAATTCACCATTACATATTTGACGCTCTTTCAAAAAAGAAATATAAATAAAAAAATAAAAAAAATATATCGTTAAATTTATTTTTTTTTCCTTTTCCGTACATGCTAATTATCTTAAAGAAAATTGCAATAGAAAATTTTCATATTTCCAAAATAAAAATTTGTAAACCAGTGCTGTTACACGGCTCAATTAATAAATATACTTATATAAAAAACCATTATTTATATACATAGTAATATTGTATACTGTTTTTAAAACGTATTTCGACAAATATTAGAACACATATTAATAAATAAATATCTATTTATGCAGGTATGCTTACAAATATTTATAATCACCCATATTATTGCATCTCATTATAAAATATTATAAATAAAAATTAGAAAAAAAAACAAAATATGCATTGTAAAATGGTTTACATATTTATTATTCGAAATTTAAAAATCTGCTCCTAATATCACAACTACAGCTATAAATACTACTACTACTACTTGTACCACTTCTTCTACTACATACACCACTACTACTACTATTGCTACTACTACTACTACTACTACTAGTACTACTTACTACCTAACTACCTACCTACACTACCACCTGTAGTAAAAACTACATAAATACATCAAATTAATAATAGTATTAATGTTTATTTAATAATCTATTGAGAAGCTGCTAACTATTTACCTTGTTTGTAAAAATATACATTTTCAATTTTAAAATTATTAACCATTTGTTACTATTGATAAAGTAGTTATTAAGCATTTTGATGTAAAAAACAACTACATACATATATAAAATTTTAATTCCTAATTGTTTTTTCATTTCTTACTTAAAACAATAATCCTCAAAAAGTACATACATAAGTACATATTTAATATCTAATGGCTTATTATATCTTGCACATACATATTTTCTTAGTTCAGTGGTGTAATATTTTAAATAGATTTTGCTTACACGAAAAAAAAATATCTGATAAATTTTTTCAATTCGCAGTTAGTGAAAAATATGAGCAATTAGACAAAAAAAAACATCTACCGAAACCAAAAAGTAAAATATAAAAAAAATTAAATGATTTCTTTTTCTAAAATTATATCGAGCCATAACCGTCAAAAAAAAAGCTTAAGCGACATATTATTTGAACTTCGTTTTCTTTTACGAAAATCGATTATTTACGATAGTAAATATTTCGCTTAAGCTTTTTTTGGCGTTTATGGCACGATATACGTACATACGTACATATAGATCATCATCTTTATTCTAGTTGTCGTCTCAAAGTCTCTGTCATTTTAGAATCAACATAATTTTTTGCACCATCAATGCAATAACAATTGTGCATTGCATAACAAAATGCCGACAAAGTTAACTATTTATTTATCGTTTATGTCAAGATACCAAATATACTCGTACATTTCTCAATATTTGAATCAGCTGTATAGTATACATACATATATAGCATACAAAAAATTATCCAAAATCAAAAATATTTTTTACTTATGAGATAAATTCATACTCAAGTGATGATGAAAAACAAGAAATCAAAACCTCATATTAGAACGAAAGCTTTCGATACAGAAATTCAACATATTCTACCTAAAGCCTGGTGCTCTGTTCGCAATTTCGTAGGAAATTCTGTCAAAACTACATGTAAAAGTATTTTGTATGAAATATTTGCGAAATAAACTTGCAAAAGTACTATGTAATCTGTTCTTATTGGAAAAAATACGTAAAATGTATCTGTCTGGCATCATGTTTTTCCATGCAAAATGTTTCTGGCATCATTTTTGTTTCAGCTCAGAAACAACATGAGCAGTCCTTTTTTCGAACGGAAGCTTAAACAATGTTGCGTACTTTCAAGCAATGGTTAGGTTAGCAGGCTGCTGGTAGGAAAAGTATAAAGACAGAATCCAGCTCACTTGGGTCCAATATGATGATCCCTTTGTGCTGAGAGAGAGAGAGAAACAAGAGGAGGGTGAGAAGGGTAGAAGTAGAAAAATGAGAAATGAGAGTGGGTCAGGATATTTTGCTAGGGGGGTCAGCGATTATACTAACCACTATTCCTAACATAAAGGATTAGATTTTTGAGCCCGATTTCCGATAACTCGGATAAGCCTCTGAAGGATATTCTGCCAAGGAGACACAGGAGATGCAGAATACTTTCTTCCTCTTCCTCGTCATTGCAACTGTAGTAGTAGTCATTATACGGGAGACACATACGTTTAGCATGGGTTCCGTGGTTAGGTGGACTCATATCGCCATCTGTTTTGAGCTAATTCCAGAAAGGTTACATCGAAACGTCTGCAGCAGGATGAGTGGTAGTCCACAAAGATTGTCGATATCGACTTCTCTTAATGTGGTTACCCTATTTGCTAGTTCATTCGCAACTATATTTCCTGAAATAGTCAAGTGTCCATGCACCCAGTTTATCGAGATGTTTGAGTGCTGCGCAAGACCATCCACGGCTTTACGACATTCTTAAACAAGAAAGGATGTGGTATACACAACTATGAGAGACTTAATAGCAGATTTGCTGTCAGTTATAATATGGATATCTCTATTTGAAATCCGATAGAACCTTAGCCAGTGTGTCGCTCTTTTGATAGCAGATAATTATGCCTGTAATATACTACATTCGTTCGGGAGTCTGAATTACATTTCAATTCCGTATTCGGGAATGAAAACGCCTCCTCCAACCCTTCCCCCCTTTTTTGAGCCGTCCGTGAATACCTGTATGCCTCCGTTCAGTGGGGAATACCCTTCTGTCAAAGAAATTTGGAAGTTCCTATTGAAGTAGGGTTTCGGAATGCAGTAGTCCGGTATGTTGTTCACTATACCTAAAATATTTGCATGCCCCCAAAGTCGGTGGTTCCACGCGCCTATTGTGTTTAGTCTGACGGCGGTACGTAGAGCTAGCTTTTTAGCTGTTAAGTCCACCGGAAGCCAACCCAACATAACGAAGAGTGCTTTTGTTGTCGTTGATTTTAGAGCACCTGTTATCATAATTGCCATTTTTCGGAGAATTCCCTCTATACGGGACTGATTACTTACTGAGTCGATTGCTTTCCACCAGACCGAAATCCCATAAAATAATATAGGTTTTATAACCATCTCTAGTATCCAACCCACTCCCTTAGGATTTATTCCCCTGTAGGGCCGATTGCATTCCTACAGACTTACATTGCCGTTGTGGCTTTCGCTACTCTTGCCTGAAGATTTTCCCTCCAGGAAAGCTTACTATCGAGTACAACACCCAGATATTTAGCTTTATCCGACAGGGTTAGGGTAATGACATTTAGCTTTGGGTGGTTGAAGTTGGGAATTTTGTATCTCCTGGAAAAGAGTACTAGTTCCGTTTTATCCGTTTTTTTTTCTTTCTAGTCTCTGTGATATAGTATCCAGGTAGAACCCTGATATTGCAATCGCTACATCATCCGCATATGCAACCGTTTTGATATTCATGGATTCCAATTTTTTGAGCAGATTATTTACTGTCACATTCCACAGCAAGGGTGACAGCACACCACCCTGAGGTGTACCCCTGTGGGCCTGCCTTGTGATGGTAGCTGCTCCCATGGTGGAAGTGATAATTCTGCGTAGTAGCAAATTTTCGATAAGCTGATAAATTCCCCAGTCGAACCCCAGTTCTCTGAGAGACTGAATGATTACCGACGGATCAATATTATTAAAGGCACCTTCAATATCCATGAAGGCCACCATGGTATAGTTTTATGCTCGAGTGACTTCTCTATGCATCCTACAAGCGAATTTAAGGCGGTCTCAACCGATTTGCCCTTGGCATATGCATGTTGAGAGGCCAAAAGTTGAGAGTTATCAATGAGTGTTCTAATATGTACATCCATTATTCTCTCAAGGGTTTTCAGAAGAAAGGAAGTTAAACTAATAGGTCTTCCTTCGCCTTGGTATGTGATGCCTTCCCTCCTTAGGGTATAAAGATCACATTACATTTAGTCTATGCATTTGGAATATATGACCATGCAGTACAGGCCTTGTATATTACAAGTAACAACAGGGTTGACAGCCCGGAAAATGGGTGTCCATTAGGACCTCTAGAGATCCGATACTATTCGTTGTCCAGTTTCCATCGTTATCCTGGATGTAACTGCAACCAATAAAAGCGAGAAATTTAGCAACATCGTGAGATGGGCTACATTTGGTACCTGTCAAATTTTTCGCAAAGAAAAATCAATGTTGCTCAACAGTTTTCGCATATTGGAACAGAGTACCAGCCATAGTAGCGGAAAGCAATTTCAGCGTTTTGCTTTAATGATTGTATAATTTGTTATTTTTTTTTAAAGGTTTGTGAGTTAATAATTAATTTGCAAAACGACGGGGTAAGGTCAACATACATTTGAAACATTACAACCATGTTGGTAGCTACGTTAAAATTTTTGACTCAACGATTTCAACTTTCGAATATCGAAACCAATGTTTTCTAAATTTTGTCGCAATCACTGAATGGCTTGGAAATGACAGTTTGTCCTCAATGGATTAAATTAGAAATTAAATTCGGATAAGGAAAAGATGAGGCGAAATTAAATTTTTTTGAAAAAAAAAAAACATTTTATTGTATTTTGTAATGAGACATAATTAATTTGAAAATCGATTTGAGCTCTCAGAATTATGTTTATGTAGCAGTTCCATGGCCAAAGTAATTCTGCTGTTTTGAATGTAGAATTAATTTTTTTCTTTCTTTTAATATTGTTATCCTCTAACGGAGGTGTTGAAGGATTGAAGTTAATTCCACATTAACTTCCACAAAAACAGATTCAGGTGTTTCTACTTCTGGCAGTGAAACATGTTCTGCCTCTGCTTAAATATCCCTCCACCCGTTGCATGATATTCAGTTTTGTTAACGACCATATTTTTAACTTTATTTTTATATTGCATTATTTACGTTCATTATTTTCTTATTACTACTCTCTTATCGACTGGCCAAGGGAATTCAATAATTTCTAATTTATTTCCACTGATCTTTAAAATTACTGGGAACAGTGCCTCTGCGAAATCCCACTAGAAGAGAGGAGCAACTCTTCGACTCATTTCTCAAACTGGATTGCAGTTGTTATTTTAAAAATTTAAATTTTTAATTACTGCATGCTTCAAATAAACTCAAGTCGTTATCAATAATGTCGACGACAAAATCCAAAGTGACCATTTGCAAATAGTTAAGCAGTTAACGCATATAATAATATTTTGTTATTTTTAACTTTTTAATGCATATATTTAAAGTCGGTTTAATTTTTTTTCAATATTACATGCTTTGTATGGTAGGGAGTTTTTCCCTTGCTCTTACACCACCACTTTTCTGATGTATTCCGGGAATTAACTATAAAGTAATTCACACCACTGACGCTCACTAATATAGTATTAGCAATATGCAATAATTAGTGATAGCTTTGTTTGGGAGGAGTCCCTTCCCCTACTCTTGTACCACCATTTTTCTGCTGGATTACGAGTAGTAACTTAAGTAATTCTCACCAATTTTGAAGCCTCTCCATGAAATAGTATTCCATAATGTCATAATTAATAATTACTTTGTATGAGGGGTACCCATCCTCCAGTTCCTATCGCACATTGGTGAAAATGGGACCACCTGTGGAGAATATCAGAAAAATAATTTTTAAAATCGAAATCATAAATAGCGAAGAAATCGGCGAACATAGGAAAAAAATACATTTCTACATGACGAACATATACATACATAACCTCCTCCTTTTTTGAAGTCGGTTAACTAGTACGAATCACGGTTGCATATATTCTAATTTGTTTAGAGGTAAATTGGTTACAAAAATAAATCATCAATATAAAATGAACATACTTTTTATTTTTTTTGCATGGAAAAATCTTTTCTATTAGGAATAACAATTATAATAATTTATCTCTTTTTTCATTATTTTGACATACAATTTTTTCAGTGTAAGCACTTCTATCAGCACTTTGTCTTTATGTGTACAAATAATTATAAGTTGTATTTAATCATTAACAATACTTAAAAGAATTAAAGACTAATTTTTATACATATACATGTGTATTTTTTGTACATCCCATCAATGCTTTGAATTTAAAGAAAGCCATATATAAAAAAAATGTTTGTTTTTGATCAATCTTCATTGTAATTTTACAAACTAAACACAAAATACATATATAAATATATTTATATGAATAATAACTACATACTTATGTAATATTTACTAGTGTTTATATACTACATACATACTCGTACATACTTTTAATCATAACTGCTGTTTTTGTAATGCATTATTAATAAAGTTATTTCAAAACCAACTTGTAGCTGTACCAAAGACTAACTTATTTTAAGAATAAATACAAGTGGGCTCTTTTGTTATAAACATGTCATATTATTTTAATTAGCTTTTATCGAATAACCAAATTTATTAATTAAAAAAGTGTGATGTACAACAAATTTTATAAAAATACGCTTACATTAGAAAATCATGGTAGCAGTTGAGAAATAAAAACAATTTCTTACACATTCATGTTAATATTACTTTATATATTCTTACCATACAACACCAAACATTATTATGATATTAAAAAACAAATACTAAATAAAACTGCAACGAGTAAAAATGAGTACTACATATTGTGCTTTTCATAACTTTAGTTAATAACCAAAACATTTATTCCATTAACCAGCCTTGTTGTATTGCTTAAAGTTGTATTTCAAAAGATAATTTCAATAAAAATGTCTGTACACAAAAAAAAACCAAGTTATTTACGAAATATTTTTGCTTTGAGAAGTTATTTTTTTAAATTGTCTTTTCAAATACAACAAATCTTATGAATTGAGCAATTGAAAATCCAAAACCGACTTTAGACATAAAGCTTAAAGTTTTCATTTTTTCTCTACTATTTGTTAAATTTAACAACTTATTGCAAATTGTATTTCTTTGTATTTTACCATTTATAACATATTTATATAAAGATTATTAATGTTAAATAAAAAACAAATAATTTTACTATACATATATTTAATAAATTAAAAAAAACCATACATCTTTGGTTGTTTTATTTTTCTTTTACGAATGTTGTTGCTACTTTCTTTCTGTATATGGACATGTGTGTGTACTGCGTCAAATTGCTTCTCTCTCTTCCTTTATTTACTACTTATGTACTTTGTTACTCGTATAAACATACAAGTACATACATACACAAGTATGCACACATCCATCCCTATTCACATTTAAACAGTTTGTTATCCTTAAAGTATACTACATATTTTACTCAAATATATTTTCCTATTTTTGTATATGTAGTATCGTTCTTATTTCGTTAAAAAAACTGAAACTTTAATTTCATCTGTTTTCCATTGCATTATTTCTGTCCTGGTGGATTAATTGAAACATGTATTTTTTATTTTGATTTTTACATTAGAGTTGCACGTAATTCATTTACAATTTCATTGGTTGTGTTTCTATTTTTTTTGGGGAATTGTTTTTATGATTAAGTAAAAGCAACTGTAAAAACAATGTAAGTATAAATTGTAATTGTAATGATTATTTGCTTAAAGTTTGCATGTTCATTTGAAATAATGGAAACGAACACAACACATTTATTGCTTGGATTGACTCGTTCGAAGACTCAAATAAACAACAAATCTGAACACATAACTAATATCTTCGAATATATGTACTTCTGAACTTTTTTTTTATTAATATTTTATTATTTTGATCTAATACGCCTTGCACAAGAATGTTTGTCTTTAAAAGAAAACGTAATAGAAAAATATTTTTGGAAATACATACATACATATGTACATACATACATATGTAGTTGTATTTAATATCTATGTTTGTACATATATAATTGATTGAGGTCCGTAGTTAATATGGAAAGGTAATGGACTCATCTTTAACTATTGAATAACAGTCAACAGCTACTAAGACCAAAATTTTATCATTTTGCACAAAACTTATCTATTTTTTCAAGCTTTAGATCTTTATTTTTATACATATGTACATAAGTAAATGTGCGATATTACTTCAACAAAGTCATAACTCAATAAAACCTCTTTGCCAGAAAACGAGTTTTTAAGTTTTCAATTTACACACAACTTAGTGGAAGTGCCGAGAGTTCACAGAAAAAAATATCATCGAAATGCAACCAACAAAACAAATTGTAAAAATTTAGTTTAAAAATTAACAATCATCATTGTTGATATAACAAAGTAAAATTTTTGTAGTCAATTAAATTACTCAACAAAATTATTTGTTAAATTATATCATAATGAAATGCGCACATGTAGAAGAAACAAGAAATCATGTTTTATGTGTATTCATTATTTGCTTATCTAATAAAGTATTGCTCTTTAGCTGAGAGGTAAGCGAGTTAGTTTATTAGTCCTGAGGTTGCCGGTTCAACTCAGCCCAAAGACATTTAGTGTTTTTCGCAGACAAGCAAAAATTGTTTCAAGGATTGTGATTGTGTATGAAAAGATTGTTAATACAACAAATATGATACGGAAATTCAACAATTCACATTGTTAATATCACTAAAACTTTAATTGAAATAACTTTGAAATCTAACAAATATAAATGTTTAAAAAATAAATAAAATTCAACAAATTATTTGTTGATATATTTAATTGAAAATATTTTTAAGATTTTCCTTTAACTTACAATTTCGTTAATTGTATTTACAAAAATCGTTATAGGTTCAAAATCAATTAATTATTTAATTGATATAACAAAAAAATTAATTGTATTTACAAATCATTTTTTTCTGTGTTGATTAAACAAGATATTTGTATTACATTTTTTACAAAATATGAAGAACCGATGTGAGGATTAATTGTGCATCACTAACACAAAAAGTCCATTTTTTGAGTTATGACGTTCTTTAAGTAAATGAGCGATATAGTGTTATTATTGATATTTCGTTAACATTCGGTTAACTTTTTCAGGAAATAGAAAAAAAAATATATTTCCTGAAGAAGGTTAACGAAATATCGATAATAAACATAAAGACCTAAAGCTTAATAAAATACTTCAATTTAACATTTAAGAAGGTCGAAAAATAAGATAAAAAAACTTAACCAATAATTTAGATAATAATGTTTTTACCACCAAATAAAGTTCTTCAAAGAGAGTACAAGCATTAAAGGTTCAATTATACATATGTACATACTAGTGATTTAACGAATGTCAATTTTTGATATTCGCGAATGCGAATACGAATATTTGGAACGATATTTGCGAATACGAATACGAGTATTATATGCAATATGAAATATTAAAAAATTGTTATGAAAAAGGACTTCACACTCTTGTTGGCGTACTTTAAAGTTAATAAATTCAGTAAAGTGCGACTCTGACTCGCGCCCGAAGGGTTTCGTACGAACACTAGATATGTAATTTAATACAAACTTCATCCTATATAATATAAAGTTTTGGCATTTTTTTCGTTTTTGGGGTCTTTTCGGTTTTTTGTTTGTTTTGACAGTTTTTGCGTTTTTTCGGTCTTGGCGATTTTTTCAAGTTTTGGCTCCTTTTTTAGTTTTGACACTTTATTTTCTTGTTTTGGCGATTTTTTTCGGTTTTTGGCGTTTTTCATTTTGGCGATTTTTTTTGGCGATTTTTTTCATTTTTGCGATTTTTTTTATTTAATTTTTTTTTTTAGTTTTGGCGACATTTTCGCGTTTTGGCGATTTTTTTTCGATTTTTGGCGTTTTTTTTTTTCATTTTGGCGTTTTTTTTCATTTTGGCGATTTTTTCGAATTTGGCGATTTATTTTAGTGTTAGAATTTTTCTTTAATTTTGGCGATTTTTGTCGTTTTGGCGATTTTTTTTTTTTTGGTTTGGCGATTTTATAATTTTCGGTTTTTTTAGTTTTGCCGTTTTTGAAAATTTCAAGTGTTTGCCTCTTACGGTTTCCAAGATATAGCAAATTGCCAAAATTACATAGTCAAAATTACATTAACTGATGGACCACCCTTTAATTTAAATTTTTTAAATTTTAGTGTTAATTTAAAGAAAATTTATTATTTGCCATATTGTCAGAAGTGTACATAAAATAATTGAAATTTATTTGCTGGTAGTTTAGCATGTCTATATACGTATTTCATTGGCGCTTGTGACTGTTTAAAATTTGTGGTTAAAGTCTACTGATGATTTAGTTCAAGCGCCAATGAAATACGTATATAGACATGCTAAACTACCAGCAAATAAATTTCAATTATTTTAGTGTTAATTGTTATAGTCTGTATAAAAATACACTAATTTTACAAATTTCAAGTTTCAATATACATATGTTCATACAATTGTATGTATATTAAATGGGATTTTAACATTTTTCGTTGCTCGTGTTGGAACACCCTTAAATTTTTAATTCTCATGTATTTGTTGTTGTAGCGGCCAGGGTTCTACATACTCTGTCCAAATTTCAGGTCCGTAGCTCTTACGGTTCCTGAGAAAATACCGTGTGACGGACAGACGGACAGCGTAGCGAAAACAATAGGGTTCCTTTTCACCTTTGGTGTACGGAACCCTAACTAGTGTTAATATAAAAACGGATTATTTTTTCTTTTATTATTAATTGCATTAGTTTTTAATTTGATTTCTTAAATTAAATTTTATGTACGAATATGAGTTTTGTGTTTTTTAAATAATCGATTCACCTTTTGACTTAAAATGATGAATGAAATGACGTTAAGTTCGTTTTGAATTATTTGTCCAAACAAATGTTTCATTAAATACAACCTCCTTTTTCAAAATCTAAAAAAAGTAATTGTAGTCATTTAATTTATTGCACAGCAGTATGAATATGAACTTTGCATATTGTATGGGGAATCTTTACACATACATGTATGCAAATGTATGAATATATGTATGTTATCATATATGGCCATATACCCTAATTTTTCGGATCCGAACCATATATGATATCCCATATATGGTTCGGATCCGAAAAATGAGTGTATATGGGCATATTCATACATTTTCATACATGAATGTGTATTCCCTATATAGTATACAAAGTTCACATTGTTTCAACAAGCGCACTGCTGTGCAATAAATTAAATTATTAAAATTATTTTTTTGTAAAATTTTCTACAGACAGGTTGTGTTTAATGAACCATTTGTTCGAACAAAATAATACAAAACGAACTAAAAGACATTTCATTCGACATTTTAATAGAAAATGTGAATCGATTAAAAACTAATGCAATTATAAAATAAAAATTAATCCGTTTTTATACTAACACTAGTTTTTAATATTATTTTTTGCAGTTATATGAATTTTGTTTCTTAAATATATATAAGAATTCCGTTACTTTTTATAAAATCAATAATAATTTAATGACTGAATTATCTTTTTGATTATTTGATTTATTAAATAGGCACACAATATATAAAATCCTAAAAGTACGATTTTTCGGTTGCACGAGTTTTTATTTTTTAAACCTTGAGGCTCTACGCATATTAACTTTGCATCCGCTTATGCATTTTTTAACAGACTTCCAATTCACCAGTGATTAAAAATTAGGGAAAAAGATCGAATTAATAAAATTTAATCTTTTTTGATTGCAAATGCGATCTTATGTGATATATCAAGTATGCATACATTTTTATATGTCACCATATATAATATCTTATTTCTATATATGAATCGCATATGAAGAGCTTCATAATTAAAATTTCCATGTATGAGTTCATATATTATAATACATTTCATATATGTATTAGTCCATATATCAATTCATATATAATGGTTTTGCCATCTATAATACCATACATTTCCATACATGAATTCATACATATTCATATATATTTATATACATTCATATATTAAAAATATATGGACCATATATAATTTTTTTAGCTGGGTGGGTATTTATTTATTTGCCCAAAATGGCCCAATTGAGAGGCGAGTTCGGTGAACAGTTTATTTTACGTTTGGGCCTGGTCAATTGGCCGCCTAGATCGTGCTATTTAACGCATTTAGACTATTTTTTGTGGGGCTATGTTAAAGCTCATGTTTATAGGGCACTGGAAGCCAATATTGAATAATTTATTTATTAGTTTGAATGAAAATAACAAAAATTTCTCACAAGTAACTGAAAAACTGTATTGGAAACATCAAGTGTACGTGTGAATTTTATATTAACAAATTAGCAAAGAATGTATACCCTGGAGATAATATTGGATTACACCATGGTCCCATGTAATCCAGTCATGGATCACACACAAGATTTCAATGTTGCAGCATAAGTGTTCGTGTTTAAACGATTATGATCGTTCTTCTGAGACACTTCGTTGTTAGCCTGATGTTAGGCCATGTGGTCCCGCCTTAGAATAATGTAACGGTAATTGAACCCTCTCTTCTTCATACATTTGCATAATATTTGGAATAGTCCTGTCCCTTTATGGAGCATACTTTACATGTACATATCGATGGATTAATATAAAAAGGGCCTAACTCAAATTTTTTCGAAATCGTGTTTTTAATGTTTTCTGGGCGACAACGTATAATTGCATTCTCCTTGAAGATCTTAGTACGTTACAGTTCAAAATCAAGGACTTATGGCAACTTAAAAAACTATTTCTGCATGTAAATGCTTTATTTGTTCTTCAGTTTTTTACTTCTCCTGTAAAATATCGAAAATTCGAGTTAGACCTTTTTTATATTAAGCCATCGGTATGTATGTACCCTGCAGGAAATGCGAATAGTGAAATTGTAGTGATTTACTAGTGACATTGTCAGTAGTACCACTTACTGACCAGGTGTACCCCAGCCAATGCAATTATCTATTGACATGTAACATTAGCTGGTCATTGAAAATCCAGCACTAGACTGTAGCACTACTGATTAAGTAATTCTTTTGGGACCACATGTAGACATTTTATTATTGACATCTACAATATTGATATTTCCTCGCTCGATGTCAATAGAAAAATGGTAGTGATTTACTAGTGACATTGTCAATAGTAGTTACTACTGACTAAGTATACCCCAGCCAATGTAATCGCTTATTCACACAAAACATAGGGTTGTCATTCAAAATCTACCAGTAGACTTTAGCATTATTCTTTTACGACTATATGGAGACATTTGAAACAAAGATTTACTAGAACATTTAGTGACCCTGGTCAACAATTTTATAAGGATTGGGGGAACAAACTTAAACACACACATACATATATATGTATTTTTTTAAATTATTGCACAGCATAATAAAAAAAAACCAACTATTGACGCGTTCATTGAGAATGTCACCAGAAATACATTTGAAATCTTGTATTCAACGTATCTCTCCTCGCGCATAAAACGAAAGTTGTCCAAATTTCAACTAGTGCAATTGTCGCTAGAGAAAGGAGTGTTGACATAGAGACATATGCTTCTAGGCTGACTAGAGGGTGCGGGTTAGTCGCATTATTTGAAGGATTTATATACATACAAATTAGTCGTTAAGCACTTATTATATGTATATGTTATGTGGTACCCCAATGAACACTTTTTCCTTTCTCGGCGACCTGTAGACCTGACCTAATTTCGATCATAAATTTCTTGCAGAGTAATAAGTAGTTTAGCACTTCTCAATTTTTGTACAAAATGGTAAATATTTTTAATTACCAAACCAAATTATAATCCACTCCAGCGCTGTAAATTTCAAAATGTTTGCATGTCACACTCATCGCATCGATGTTCATTAAATACATAAATACATATTTAAAATCTTCCTTGCAAGCGAAAAAATGCAAACAATACTAATTACCCAAACCACTTCTTGCTATAAACTCTTTAACAAATACATTAAACAAATTTAAATAAATAATGCAAATGTAACAAATATAGACTTTATATTTAGATGTTGAAAATAAGTTTAAAAATCCGGTAAGTGTAACTCGCTAGTGTTACGTACCATAAAGCAGTATTAAACACCAAATGCTTATTTTATTACATACATATATATCGTTACTTTAATATATAAAGGCCGTAACTCATTTTTTTCAAATCAAGTTTTTTTTTCTATATTTCGATAGAAGAAATATAATGTATCGAAAAATGCAAAAATCTCAATATCAAAAACATAATGGGTTGGGGCCTTTATATATTAAGGTAACGATATACATATGTATATGCATTTGTTTTTATAGTAAATGTTGGTACTTCTCACACTCGGCTCTTGAGAGAATGCAACCCTGATATAATAGCATTTTACGTTTTGTGAAAAAACAATCATTACATCAGGCTTGCATTTTCTCAAAAGTCTTACGATCATATTGGATAGTGAACACTGGGACAAATTCAGTTGTCTATCTATTATGTGTTAAAAGGCAGAACATTATTGTAAAAGACGAAATAATACCCCTTTTCCACACGCAAAGTTTACTTTGCAATGTCTTAATTCAGCTGTATGAAAGACAAAGGTAGTAAGTACTACATTCCCTTTCTGCCTTTCTTCCAGCTGAATTAAGACTTTGCAAAGTAAACTTTGCGTATGGAAAAGGGTTGTAACAAATGGATTTTATGTTTTATCAAAATAAATTGTATAGAATGCGCATCTGAGCTGGGATGCGGGGGGAAAGTATAAAGCGCAAGCAAACACACACTGAGAGCATTATATTCTTTGCTCTTATCACCAGCGTTGCCGTTGTGCGACTTAAGTCGCATTTTGCTACTTTTTCAACAGCAAAACATGCGGCCAATTGCAAAAAAAAAACTATGTAAAAATATCCGAGTTTTACCACAAAAAATACCGATTTTCGGAGGAAAGTTGCTGTTGCTTTTGCTGAAATAAAGCTTGTTTTAAGGATGATAAGTTTCCAAATTCTGTAGTTGTAAAGTCAGTGAATTACACCTTATTTCTTCATCTTTATAAAATCTAATTTACAAAAAAAAAAAAAACATAAAGTATAAACATAAATTAGTGTTACTAAACAATTATCAAATAGACTTAAAGTAGACACTTGTCAAAGATTAGATTCCAAGTGAAGAACTTATTAAGAAATACAGGATGTTCAGTTAAAAAAAATATGTATTTAAGAACTATGCATAATGCCTTGAAAGAATAGTATAACTATATTATCCTCTTCAGAATCGAATTTGAAAATTTTCTACAAAACTTTAAATGGTTTTTCCTCAAAGTAAATTTTTTGAGTTATGCTGGTTTTTAAGTAAATAAGTGAGATGAACCATGTCCAATATATGTATTTATGTTTTTACAGTCTCTAATTTTTTTTATAAATCTTAAGTAATTGGGTAAATTACGGCACTAGATATCGAACGAAATATGCATTTAATTTCGATTCGATATGAAATGCCGCAACTTGACCACTCTTTTTTACATTTCATGAGTTTTTTATATTTAGTAGCTATCTATAATAGGTTTATACTCGTCTTATTTGCAATTAAAAACTGTATTTGTAAATACTCTACTACCCTGTATTATAGAAATATGTTCGTAGTTAATTAATTAATTATTATTTTTATTTTGCTTTACTAGCTTATAATTTAAATTATAAGTTAATATAATGATAAATAAATAAATAAATTATTTGAATTAATTTTACTTTTTTCATTTATAAATGAAAAATTATAATAATAACAAAAATTAAAAATTTTAAAAACCTCCGAATAATTCTAGAAAAGACGTGATATCTTCTAAGCGGTTGGACCGATTTTATTAAAACATAGCTACGAACCTTCTCGATCAAGTCACCTTTCAAACAGAAAAAAAAACTAAATCAAAATCGGTCTAGCCGTTTGGTCTGTACGAGTACTTGTACAGACACACAGATACACAGACACACACTACAAACTTTTTTAATCGGGGGTTAAAAAGAAAATGAATTAACTTCAGTTTTTCCTCTATATTTTACTTTACTTTTCTTGATGCTGATCATTTATATACATACATACATGTATACTTTAAGGCCCCAATTTTGGCTTCCAAATTTACTTCATTTGAACATATTTTAACTTATAAACATTTTATAAAAACTTACTTATTAACTTATAAAAAGTTTTATAAAGATTAAAGATGAAAGTAAGTTAAAAAACATATTTTTTCAATTGTGATACTCCGAGAAATAATTTGCATTTGGAATCAAGGATTTGGGTGTCAGATTTTTTGCAATATTTTCACCATTTATTGGCTTTTCTATCAACCAAAACAATAAAATGATCGACATCATCGAGCCGAATATCGCCAACTGGACGAACAGCTCTTTTTCTAATACCTGATATGCTAAACTGTGTATATGATTGCCCTACGGCATACATTCTGTTAAAATGATACAAAGGGATAAATTGAATAAGGGGCATAAAAAGTTTCATTGGCACGAAAAGGGGTCAAAAGTGATACTTTAATGTCACAACGGCAACGCTGCTCCCAGCAATGCGAGCGTAGCATACACTGCAGAAAGAAATGAGAGTGTGTACGCTGGACGGGTAGTAATGGAAATACCCGTCATAGAAAATTTTAGCTTGTATGAGATGCGCATTCTATATGATTTATATTCTTTGGTTTTATCCATCATCCTGTGATGGAAGCACTCATAGACAATTGAGCGAAAAAATACGCGCTCTGGGTATGGAGCTTTTAAAACTAATAAAGCCATTGGCAATTCATCACTTGATCGATACGTTATTAATAAAATAATTTGGTGTTTCTATACTTTTTTATTGCTGCTTAATGCATTTTATATATTGGTTTTCTATTTTGTGTATTATGGGTTCGCAATTGTTAATGTACTCGTACCTCATCACTTGTACTCGTATCTGCTAAATAATAGCTATATATCAAATATTATTAATGAATTGAATTTTACTACGATAAAATTTGTTTTTTCTTCTTCTTATTAACTTTACAGTTTTGTACACTCTCAAGAATTTACCTCAACTCAGAATAAAAAGGAAACAACAAGATATATTTACTTAAAATATTAACGGAATTAATAATTATAATAAAAGGAACAAAACTAACAACGATTTTCAAACTAAAGTCCGCTTGCCTGTAAACACAATAGCAATAAAGTCATGATAAATTCAAATCATACGGGAACTACCCGTAGACCGTTCTCACGCAATGGACCGTCCTCTTCTAGAAATCATCGAGGACGTATGCTCTTTTCACCCCATCAGCCACATTCATACCAGCAGCAACAACAACAACAACAGCAGCAGCAGCTACATAATAATAACATGCGTTCAAATAATGGGAACAATAGTAATTTGAATATGGTTAGCGGAAATAATTCCGGCGTTCCTTGGTACAACAACAAGGACAACACAAATAATAGTAATATGGACTCTTGGAATTCGCTTGGGTAAGATATTTCCACCCCAACTACACAAATTACCATGATGTTTTATAGTAAACTATTACTCGTATTTATTTACTAAGTATAAATTTTCTTATTAAAATTTCAAGTAAAACCATGAAAAATTTCGTATAAAATAAGTTCCTTTTTCCTCCTGAATATCCCTAAATCCTACTTCAAAAGAAACCATTTTCCAATTAACTAATCCACGCTTAGGTTAAAGGGCGAATTTTGTAATAAAAAAAATACTCGTACATTAATTATAACAAAGATCATTAACAATAATAATTTCTAAATGTTCTGTGAAGCTGCTGCTCATTAAACTATGCCATTTCGCTTTTGTTACAAATAAATGTGTTAGAAGCAGGTTATTTTCAGCCATTCAAAAAAAAAAAAAAAACCAAGCCGAAGCAAAAACGAATATATGTTCAACCTAAAGGATAAATTCAGTGTAAAGCTTTTTAAAAATAAAGTAAATTCGCTAATACATTCGGAATATGCGAAGAAAAATTAACGAACTTTAGAAAAACATAGAACATAATTTTTTTTCGATGGATTTTTCGAAAACCAAACAACTTGCGCCGGTTCCAGATTTTTTCAGCAAAAAAGTAAAACAATTCTTCAGCAAACAACATGGGTTAACCCATGATAAAATTAAACCATTAATTGCTGGTAATAGGTATCTGGTCTGTTTCAAAACGAAGTTTAATTTCAAAATCAATTTTTTCACCAATATACACACAAACACATACCCTGTAGGAAAACTCAATGTTAAAACTTTTTGATTCATTGCTGACTTGATAACTATATAGTGGGTAGTCATTAAGCGACCATATGGTTACATAGCACCCATGAGGGTGGCGTTGGCTAAATTATTTGGCACGTTGACTACAGGACCAAAGGTACTGGGTTCGAGAAAGTTCATCCACAAAGTCATTAAATAAAACAACAAAACCACACATTTTTCTGATGTGCATTATTGTCCCTTTGTGTTTCTGTTGTTGTAGGAAAGTTCAAGTGATGAAGGCATAAACACTGTCAATTGAATCCTAATGTAACATCATAGCAACCTCCTTTGTCGGTATTGTGTAGCAGAATCATCGGCGAAGTAAAACAAGCAATAAAATGGCTTCGAAAATTTAATACGCCTCATTGACACCACAGATGCTGCAACACTGCTTTATTGAAAATTTGCAAAAACCAGAGTTATAAAAGAATGAAGCTTTCCTCTGTATATGTACGTATCTTATTTAACCAGCTGTCTATAACCACTGATTGTGGTCTAAACATTTTACTAAACTTCCACACTAAAAGTATTAGGAGGCAGGACAACAAGGCAATTAACTTAGTTCAACCATGCATGCACATATTTCGTACAAATTACATGCACATATGTATATGGTTGACTTAATAGGCCATTCCTGGATCTACCAGCTAAACTCAACCCCAACGTTTTGAGTTCAAAAAAGTAGTAGAAGCAAGAAATAACTTTTACGATTTGACAACTTTTACAAAGTAGAAAAAAACTAGTAATTTTTATAAGAACTTTTGGAGTTATTATATATAGCTGGTGCAAATATTGCAGATGTAGCAAGCCTAGGATATATGCTACATTCTACAGTACCATAACAACAAATCATATGAATTTGATACATTCAGTCCCGCACATAAATATTGGTACATCAATACTTTTCGATTTAATCACAATTCTAGTCATTTCAAAACAGTTCTTAGAAAAAAATTTTTGATAATAAATAATATAACATAAGCGGAAATCACCCTTTGTTGCACATCTGCAATTTTAGCAAACATAGCATGATTTTTTGCTACAAAGCGTGAGTGTCTTTTTCCAAATTTAATTTCAGCACAGACAGTCTTCGTGGCGGCTCTGCAGTCGTAAAATTTTTTAAACGCAGGGGTTTACTTGTTTTTATTGCAAAAAAAAAAAACAAAAACACAGCTGTTTTAGCATTGAGAACATTTACAATTTTCAATATGCAATGGTTTTTGGTTATGCATATTTATTCAAGTGATGCAAATCTCAGTTGCATGTACTTTGTTGTTGTGGTCTTGCAGAATATAGCACGTATGCTACATTTGCAATATCTGCAGGACTTGCAAGGGCAGTATGCAACGAAGGGTGATTTCCGCTATAATGAATAAAATATGAAATAAATAACGCCTACACTGATTTAATATGCATCATTGTTTTTTTTATATTAATAATAATTAATTTATAATTAATACACTGAACAGATCTAGAACACATGTAGCAGGAAAAGTCACAATTCTGTCGCACAAAAGTTTTGGCACATTATTGAAAAAATTAGTCAATATATTGTTATAATGTAACGTCGAGATCTGGTCATCAACTCTATAATTTGAAACGAAATTAATTGCTTTCGAATTTCAAAGCTAATAAAATTAAAATTTAAAAGCATTTTCTTTAGTTTCGAGTCACAAATCGGGGAGAAATCAGTAAGTTTCTGTATTTGATAGCAGGAAGCTAAAAAGTGTAGACGCCTACTATTTAAAAAAAACTTAGCAGAAAAGCGCTAATTTAGCACTTTTTTTAAAGAAGGGGGAAATGCTCCTTTTCGACTGTTTAAAAGCGCTAAATCTGAGTTGACAACTCTCCACTTAACCACTGCGTTTTTCCAGGGCATGTGTGTTTGTAGTTACATACCGTTATATTACAAAAAATTAAAAATTATGTTTTTAGGGTTCCGTACACCAAAGGTGAAAATTGTTTTCGCTACAGTGTCCTGTCCGTCTGTCCGTCACACGGTATTTTCTCAGGAACCGTAAGAGCTACGGACCTGAAATTTGGACAGAGTATGTAGAACCTTGGCCGCTACAACAAAAAATACATGAGAATTAAAAATTAAAGGGTGTTCCAAAACGAGCAACGAAAAATGTTAAAATCCCATGTAATATACATACAATTGGATGTACATACATATGTGACAGCGCATAGAGAAAGGGACCTAAGGGTAAAAAAAATCAATTTTCACTTTTTTTTTTTTTTTTTTTTTTTTGATGTGGACAACATCTGAGCATCGAATGAGACCGATCTCATGCCCCAAAAGTGTTCCCTCCCAGAGATATGCGCGTTTTATGATGTGATGGTACACCAAATATACACGTATGTATTTAAATCTTTAAAATGGCTCTCCTGAACAAAACCGGTTTTTACCCTTAGGTCCCTTTCTATTTTGCGCATCACATATGTATATTGAAACTTGAATTTTGTAAAATTATTGTATTTTTATACAGACTAAATAAATAACACTAAAATTTAAAAAAAATTTAATTAAAGGGTGGTCCATCAGTTAATGCAATTTTGACTATGTAATTTTGACAACTTGCTATATCTTGGAAACCGTAAGAGGCAAACACTTGAAATTTTCAAAAACAATAAAACTAACAAATCCGAAAATTATAAAATCGCCAAACCAAAAAAAAAAAAAAAATCGCCAAAAATTAAAAAAAATCGCCAAAATAGAAAAAATTTCCAACACAAAAATAAATCGCCAAATTCGAAAAAATCGCCCAAATGAAAAAAAATCGCCAAAATGAAAAAAACGCCAAAAATCGAAAAAAATCGCCAAAACGCGAAAAAGGCGCCAAAACCAAAATAAATGAAAAAAAAAATCGCCAAAATGAAAAAAATCGCCAAATCGAAAAAACGTCAAAAAACCGAAAAAAAATCGCCAAAACGCGAAAAAGGCGCCAAAACTATAAAAAATCACCCAAATGTAAAAAAACGACAAAATGAAAAAAAATCTCCAAAATGAAAAAAAATCGCCAAATTGAAAAAACGCTAAAAACCAAAAAAAAAAAAAAAAATGACAAAACTATATACATATTATATAGCTGAAGTTTGTATTAAATTACATATCTAGTGTTCGTACGGAACCCTTCGTGCGCGAGTCAGAGTCGCACTTTACTGAATTTATTTTTTATTTATATGCATAATACGAGTATACAGAAATTTCCTATGCGCAAGTGTGTTTAATTGTTGAGTTTTTTGCTTCCGCTGTAACATTTTGAAAACGTTAAAAGGGGTTTTGGTTTTTTTTATTGGTTGTTACAACGAAACAAATGGCAATTGGAATAAAAATCTGAAATGGCGCAGTCGTAGTAAAGCAGTATTAAATATGGAAATGCAAATTAAACATAAAATCACTTAATATCTATTTATTTTGATGTGTACAATATAATTGAACTTCATTTCCACAAAATATTTATCGAATTCAGTTTCATCACAAATATTCAGTACTTACAAATATATTGTTCTTATTTTTCGTTTTATTAACATATTATTTAATTTAATTTGTTTATAAATAAATGCTTAACTTTTAACTTTATGTTTTGTTAATGTTTTCCACTTGTATTATATTACGTTTGAAGAAAACAAAATTCTCAATAAATAATTAACCACCAATTACTAAAAAAAAGCCTCATCTTTTAATCGTTGTACACCTTGAAAATTAAATTACTTGAGCTTAAAACAAAAAAAAAAAAAAAAAAAAGAAACAACTTAACAAATATATAAAGTAATTTTTTAATTTATAATTTTGTAGCATTTCTAAACAATACTCGTTATTCATAGTTGAAATAAATTTAAATTAAAAAATTAAAGAGATTATTGTTAATTAAAAATAATTTGCATGAAAAGCACAAATATTTTTTCTTATTCGTTTTTTTGTAGCAATTTTTTTTTTGTCAAAAAATATACTATATGTATATAGTACATATGAATATGTATGTATATTATAAATATGAGATTATACATATTAACTTTTTAAAATAAAAATTATTTTTATGGTACAAGTCAATGTTTCAATTAATTATTCTTTTTAACAATTATTACATATATATTATTAGAAGTGTATAGATTTTATTTTTATTCGAACGCTTTCAATATGAAGCATGTTATTAAGGCCTTTCTATTTTCATTATTAATACAATTTCGAATAGCTATCGCCTATTTCTGCATTTAAGTCTCGTAAATTATTGTGCGTTTTGTGAGTGTTTTATTTCTTAAAAAGGGTTACCCGCAATAATTTTATTCTTGCATTTAGACAAGATATATTTAAGAAAAAATTTTAACCCTGAAGTGAGCTGCAGATCATAAATTTGAACCATTACAATCAGCTCCCTAGAGGGAAAAGAGTCGACACAAAGCTAATTACTTGACTAGTTGTAGTACCAAGGCTTTATATATGAAAGGGTCCAATTACTTGTCCATGCTGCTGTCATTAGAAGGGTTCAATTGGCATGATTTAACATAGCAGTATGAGTCAAGTGATACCTTTGATTTGTAATTAGTTGAAATAATTTCCAATTCATTACAAACGATGTATGTATGTACATATCGCTCCTTTATTGCAACGTAGTCATATCTCAAAAAAACTAGTTTGCCAGAAAACGAGTTTAAAGTTTTCAATTTACATACAGCTTAATGGAAAAAGAACATTTTATTTTTCTCTCAAGAGCTGAGTAAAAAAGATATTTTTTGTATGAAATTTTTACACAATATAAATAACGATATGAGGATTAATTCTGCATCATTAACTCGAAAATTTAATTTTTTTAAATATGACTACGTTGCAATAAAGGAGCGATATGTATGTATATACAAAATATAAATTAATTTGATTACATTTCTTTTAATAGAATAATACTTGTATGTTTTAAAAAAATACAATTAGTCAATTCACAAAGTATTCCACAGTGATAAGTAATAAAGTACAATTTAAGGTTTAAGGCCAAATACTCGTAGCCTGTATTGTCACATAAAAAATTTTCATAACCCACATTATTTTTTTTTCGCTTCAATTACATTTATTTCTTTTTGTATTTGGATTTTTTCTATTTGTAATAAGTTCTTATTTTCATTAAAATTAATTAATAAAATAGTATGTATTTAAAATATTTTGTAAAGAAAAAACAGCTGACACTGAAAAACCATAATAACAAAGTTATATTGTCATATATAAGTCTGTTATGGTAGAATTAGTAGATTCGTATCGTGAGTTGACGGATCAGCTAACAAAAAGGTATATATTAGTCGTATTTTCTCATTTCTCTCATACAAAACTGCTGAGTCTAAAACGAGACATAAATTAGAAGTGCGATAACCATAACCATACAAAACAGCTGTTCGAACCTAACTAATGAGAAGCACTGTATTTGATTATAGGTTACTCACCATAACCATATAAACCAATTGAATTTCGATTTTAGTTATGGCTATGGCACATCTAATTTAAGCTTCACTCGATAATTGGGTAAATGAGAGAGGTTTTGAGAGAGCAAAGTTCTTCTTCTTGTATGAAACAGCAAAATTAACAGCGTTGTCAACTTGGTGCGTTTCGCACCATTTTGGGTGCTTTTTGAAATTTTTTGTGCGAAAAATTCCTTTGGTGCGTTTTTGTAATTTTTGGTGGCACCAACGCAAATTTAACACAACAATGGGCTAAAACTGGAAAATTTTTGTTGTGAAACTTACTAACTTCCTGATAGTGTTAATTATCGTATTAATAGTAATGAAGTTTACAAAATATCACAATTTGAAATGAAATCTGTTGTATGATAACAATAATAATGAAAATATTAGCTTTTTTAGATTTAGTTGAACTGCAGTGAATTTTAATCAGAAATAATTTCTTATTCGGGCTTAAGTCTACTGATGATTTGAATGAAATGCATATAGACAAAGCTGAACCAACAGCAAATAAATTTAAAATTAATAAATATACTTATGACAATATGTCGAATAATGAATTTCTTAAATTTTTTTGGTTAAGTTTTGTTATAAGTTTGTAATGTGTATCTGTGTGTCTGTACGAGTCCACGTACAGGCCAAACGGCTAGACCGATTTTGATTTAGTTTTTTCTGTTTGAAAGGTGACTTGATCGATAAGGTTGTTAGCTATGTTTTAATAAAATCGGTCCAGCCGCTTAGAGGATAACACATGTTTTCTAGAAATATTCTGGGGTTTTTGAAATTTTCAATTTTTTCTATTAATATGGATATATTAAGCTTCTGATAAAAAACAAATTTTTAAATATTTGAATAGAATGATAAATAATGAACTTTTATTAGTTTTGAATCCTTTCTATTAATCGTTGATCTCTTTAAAAAGTTTTGTAGAGAATTTATGAAATTAAAAAAAAAATATTATCTATGTAGTACAAATGAATTTATAGTAAAAAATTTGCCAAATCTTTTTAGGTTTCATTTTTTTAACCCTGAACTGTAAAAGCCTGTTTTAGTGTTAAATTTTTAACACAAAAAATTTACTTTTTATGCAAAATTAATTTAATAAACATTTTAAACTAAAACCATAAGTGCGTTTTTTGCAAATGGTGCGTTTTTTTTCTCCATTTTGACAACACTGAAAATTAATCAGCTGGTTGAAAAATAAACAATAACAAACAAAAACCTAATGTCCCTAAAATTAAAAAAAAAATGCAAAGTTGTATAAAAAAATATTTAAAATCACTAAACACGTGCCCAGCTACAAAAGCATAAACGTTGTTTACTTTAATGTATACATGTGTATATATGTACATATGTACATTAGGCTTATGCAGAAAATAAAATGTTTGCAAAACGCGAAGGGCTCACTGGGTTTTCATATGCAGGAAAAAATTCTAAGACAAACTGCGTTTTTACTTTTTTGATATCTTAAAAAAAAGTTCCGCACCAAATGCATTTTCTGCAGCAAAAATGTGGATTTTTCAAATCCAAAAAAATCTCATATTTTCGTAATGACAAAAAATTTTTGGTTAATAAACCATCTACTAGTACCCGAATTTTATAGATTTTGATCCGCCGATTACGAATCTGCTGTTTATTTTAAAATCCATTAAGTGGTTTTCGAGGTATGACGATTTGCAAATTTGTGAAATTATCACTCAGTCACAAAACATACAGAAGTGTCACGAGACGGAAGATACGGGTATTTTTCAGTTTGTCTCGTTTTCCCTCAAATTTTGACGTCGGTTTTGTTTTGCTACGTCTTTCTCGTGCAATACATTTTTATTAGCTGTGTTAATTGGTAAGTAGTAATACACTAGAATATCAAATACACTATGCTTTTCTCTTTCTTCCATGAATTTTAACAAAAACCTGATTGGAGATTTTTTTACCTGTCACTTTCTTCACTTCTGTGTATTCTGTGACTCAGTTTCTTTTGCTCACAGAATTACTTGTTGTTTCCTATTTCTTGCATTTGGCATTGACCTTTACATCATTTCAGAATGGTTTTTATTGTAAAATTCAGTTGTAAACTGTGTGCTTGCAAATTTTATTATATTACACTGTGTGACTAATTTTTGTGCAATTGTATTTCGCTTTCGATGTATTTACGCTTTCAGGATGATGTAAGTACAATTTAATAGTCATATATCAACAAACAGTACACAATTGGTATTAGAAATTTGTAAAGAGAGCTTCATTTATGTAAAAATGCTATAATTAATAATAATTTTGGCGATTATTAAGGTTGGTATATGTAAAAAATGTAGTTCTCAAGAAAAAAGTTTGGCGACCACTGTTGTGCAAATTTTGTACTCTTGGTTGGTATATGTCTATTTAATTGGACTTACATCATCCTGAAAGCTTAAATACATCGATAGCGTATAAATAGAACGCGAAATACAATTTCACAAAAATTTGTCACACAGTGTAATATAATAATAATATGCAGAGATATCTCAAATGACCTTATGCAAAAATTACTCAATATATTGAAAAATAAATGACAGATTTGTGATCAGCGGACCGAACTGTATGAATGTGCATACATGATATTGTGCTGAAAAAATAAGTAACTTTTTGCAAAACCTGAACTAGCGAATAACTGGAAGACTACTTACTCATCATATCTCGAAAACCACTTAATGGATTTTAAAATAAACAGCAGATTCGTGATCAGCGGATCAAAATCTTTAAAATTTGGGCACTAATAGATGGTTTATTAACAACAAATTTTTTGTCATTACGAAAATATGAGATTTTTTTGAATTTGAAAAATCCACATTTTTGCTGCAGAAAATGCATTTGTTGCGGAAAAAAGTAAAAACGCAGTTTGTCTTAGAATTTTAGCCCGCATATGAAAACCCAGTGAGCCTTTGTGTTTAAAAACTACGCATAAGCCTAATGTACATGCGTACATAAAGAGTGGGCAAATTTAAGGTTAGGAAGTAAATTGGTTTAAAAACACACTTTTTTGGACAAATTCAGTTTTATTGATACCAATGTAAATTAATGAAATAGCTGATGTTAATAACAATCTCTACCCAAGTAGATAAACTAGGGTGCTGATGAAGTGCGTAGCTGCACAGAAAAATATCGGTAATTTCCACAGCTAAAAAATCTAGTTTAATTTTTCTTCTCTTCTTTAGAAACTCACATTAATTAATAAAAATATTTCATTCAATAAGAATTGAAATTACTGAACTTAAGCACGAATAAGAAATTATTTCTGATTAAAATTCACTACAGTTCAATTAAATCTAAAAATGTCTCACGTAAAGAAACGACTTAATATTTTTATATTGAAAATATCAGCAACAACAACATTTTTATGGCAGTAATACAATTTTAGACAACAAAACAAGCAACAGAACACTTTGTGAATTGGCCAAATACATATGTATGTATATATATTTATATAGCTTTAAGAGGGCATTAACTAGGTCATGGAATAAATAAAAAAATTATATAAGTAGTGTCTGCTCAATTGATTTCCGATTAATTGATTTACCCGCTTAGTTGATTGAAAAACATGTAATTGCGGCATAAAGTCATGCACAAGACTATTTATAAGACCTTTCAAGACATGAGAGATTTTTCAAATGCTTTACTACAGCGAAATATTCTAAAACAAAAATGCGAAACAAGACTGTTGGTAACACATTTATTTCAGTTGTTTGTCTTGCCAACAGTGTTGTTTAGCGTTTGTTTTAGAATATATCGCTGTAGTAAAGCATTTGAAAAATGTCTCATGTCTTGAAAGGTCTTAAAAATGGTCGTGTGCAGGACATTATTGCGGTAGTGAATCAATTAACAAGTTATTGCATAAATTGTATCAACAAATTTATTTTTTCAATTATCAATTAAGCGGAAACTACTGTAACGGCCTTTTTCACAATGTACAATTAAAAGATAACAGGCACTTTAACGGCCAGTTTTGTATGAAGAACTGTCAGTTAAAGTTCACGTTAACTCTTAATAATACATTGTGAAAAGGGAAGTTAGGACGTAATAGTATATTATGTACATATCCATATGCAATTTATATTATAAATGATAAAGCAGAACAATACCTTAACTTAAACAAATTACCGCTAATTATACTGCGAACCAACTGTGACAAATTAAAGTCGGCTGTTACATGAAGATTTCGAACATATTCGCGTGCTTTTAAGACCATTGCGATTGAAATATACATAAAAAATTACTCTTTATTTAGTCATCTAATGTTTCTTTGGAGACTGTGCAGATTTTATTTATTTTCCAAATATTTTCATTTAACTGCATAAACTGCATTAACTTAATGCCAGCGATACACTACAAGTTCAGTGCTCAAGTCTGCAACTGCATAAACGAAACTTGTCATACACACTATGCAAGTAAACGGTGTAGTTTTTTATTTTAAAGCTATAAGCGAAGAAGACGTGCAAATACTGCGCCAATCTTTTTAATAGCTATTTCTCTGCTATTTGTAATTCTAGAAAGAATATTTTTCTTGCGCTCATTTCTTGTTTTTAACGCTTAAAAAATCGCAACACATAAAACTTCACTGTACAGTTTTAAACATTTTTGGGCAAATATCCAAATCGTCTTGGTTTTTACCCAAATACGATTAGCACAACACCGGTACACAAACGCACTGTACAGTACATTGGTGTAGCTAGAAATTTGTTCTGGAGGGGCATTTTGGTGATTTTCATGAGCAATACTAAAATAGATAATTACTGTAATTTTTTAAAAATTAAAGGGGGGAGGGGGCAAAACTAATTCTTGAAGGAGGCAATGCCACCAAAATGGCCTTTCTACAGCTATGGTACAGTTCCAGGCTCGTACAGTGTGTGACCGGCATTAACAACGCTTGTTCTTAGATTGATTATCACAGTACAAGTTAAAATAAAGGGAAGTATGTAAATGCTACGACGAAAATGTTTTACAATATGTTCTGTTTCATCATTAAATCGTATAACTTAGGACATGAGTGTATTGAACTGTGCTTTTCTTGCATATTAAAGTCGAAATTGATTTTTTTTTCATTGAAATTCATAAATAAATTAAAAATAATACTAATTTTTTGTATTGTTTTGAAATCTACACTTAATTAAATTAAAACATTCCAAGATGTGATAAAATAAAATCTTTACTTTTACATTTTATTCTATTCGTTAGTCTTATTTTACATACATTCATAAAAAAATTTTAAATATTTAAAACAAAAATACTCAAACACTTTTTTATATCATTTTTGTCAATTACTTTCTATAACATGTTTTGAATCATATTTGTGTTGTCTTTTTTATTCGTTATAATTTTTGTAATTCCTTGAAAGGAGCCTAATTTGTATGTGCTTATAAAATAGAAATGAAATAAATATTTCTTAATGTGTACTAATAAAATATACAAAGATTGTAATAATTTGTTTGTGTATATAATAGAGGATGCTTATATTGTCCGCTTTTTATTTTCAATTACAAATAATCAGTAATATTTAACTTTGAATAAAAATTAGCAATAACACTTTCGTTAATACTTTTCTAATAAATATGTAGTTTTTTTTATTATTTAGCATATTCGGAATACTCAGATTTGTTCTTGAACTTGTGCAGACTGTCGATCGTTTTTAAAACGAACAAGGAATGGGGGAAAACTCCCAAGGAATTGTTATTTAGAATAGAGATGTATAATTTTCATTACAAAAGAAGACTTCTTTTACAACTTTAGTGATCTTTTGGGTTTGAGCTTTTTTAATTATCTATCTATTTTCAAAGACATTTTTGACTTTTAACTAATTTAGTTTCAAAACTTGTTGAAAACTCTCAGCATAAAGGAAATTAAAAAAAAGTAAGATCGCTTCAACTTTTTGAGAATTTGCCTCAATCCCAAATTTATGTTATTTCTGTGGAAAAAGTGCTTAAGTGATATTTTACTAATTTATAGGAGAGCACTTTTAAACTTTCAAGTCGATTTTCAGAAATAGACTTCTTTTGCGGATAAATTGGAAAATTAGGCGAACATCATTGTATACACTATAACTATTACATTCAATTTTAATATTTAAGTTGCTATTAACTCAAAAGTAACTTATCTCGACTTATGCACTTTTTGCCACATATTTAGTAATGCTAATTTGTAATTAAACCTGTGAGTGTCCCTTCGTTTTACAGTTATACTACAGTTACGTAAATTGATTTTTATAGTTAGTGTTGCCAATCATTTTATGGTGTGTGCTACCTGACTGTTTTATTAAAAGCCGTAGCTTATTATGTTATAATACAAGTTACGATTACAATAATACTAAAATCAATTAACAATGAATTTGATGCAATATCATTTTACTAACGTACTTAGTATATACATATATCTTCTTTTGCTTGATGTTAAATTACACTGCATATCATAAGTATAGCTGCACTCTTATTACAGCTGATGTAAAAGTTTGAATAAACTTATTTTACAAAATAGTAAAACAACACATCTCGTTAAAAGTAAATTATTGCCTATGAATTAGATCTTTTTTTTTAGATTTGGAAACAATTTAAGATTATCAAATGTTAACTCAAAGAAGAAAAAAATTATTTATGAATAAAACCCTATTTTGCTTAAGGTCTGCATAAAATTTACAGAAATACATACATATACTACATGTAGTTCAAAGCGCGTGTTTTGGCTGTCTCGTGATACGAATAAGCATTTGATAGACGATGTCTGAATTAAGCAAAAATGCAATTCCCCAAAAATACATGTGATATTTTTTCGCTACTTTCATTTGCATAATATACATATGTTTGTAGGTAAATGTATATTTAATAAGGTCATACATATTAGTGCTCCCATTTTGAATTTTAATTACCTATAGATATTTATTTTTATTCTTCTGATCTGTCTGCTAAATTTAGCGTCCCTTTTTTTATCTTATTAAAAAATTAAACAAAAATAGTTGTACTTCGTATTGAGGTTAAAAAAAACCATAAACATATTTACAAAATTTTCTCTTTATCCATATTGTTGTAGATTTCATATTTGAAAGAAATTTTAATATTAATATTTTTGTACTTTTTAGTAGTAATTTTAAAAGAAATGTAATATACAAACATACAATTAAAAAATACAAAAAAAAAATTTAAAAGTGAAATATCCAATAATTCTGTATGTTACTTTAATGTTTAATATATTTGCTCGCTTTAAATTTTTCTTTAAAATACATATCGTCATATAAATTCAAAAAGGGCATAACTTACAAAAAGTTCAAAATCGTCTTTTTGATTGATTATATGATGTAATTTTTATCCGAGTATGCTCAAAACTATCGAATTTATTAACGAAATTCGAAAGACTACTGAGAACTAAATAGTACATTAAAACTTATGATGTGTTTTTGAATTTATATGACGATAAACATACATATAATATTGCTTACTATTTATAGTTAATTGAAGTTAAAAAGCATTTATGTAATTTTCCTTACCACCATTATATATTTCACTTTTAAATGTGCGCCTTCGTTTATTAGAAATATTGCTTTAATTTTTTTATAAAACATCACGCTCGCAATTATACTTTCAATATACACATATATTTTAAATAATTAACTTTTACTTTAATATAAAAGTTACAGAAATGTGATAGAGCATTTTTGCTCAGCTTCTTGTTTTGTTTAAAGTTCAGTTTTTGCACACTACGCCTTATTTTAAAGTTAATTTCAAATAATTAACTTGCAGATAATTAATATTATTAAGTAATGGAATGCTATATGTTTTTGCAGTTTTCTTTTTAAATATCATTATTAATATTTTAACTTAACAGAATACTCTAAAGAATAGAATACTACCCGACCTTGTAAATAAAAGACAAAAAATTTGCGAGACACTTTCTTTATTTGTCAACATAATCTCCTTTTAGATCGATGCACTTTTCACGGCTATATTTAGTAGCTTCTAGTTGTGTAGTTCCTTTAAATAGCCATCAGCCACAGACATCATCTCATTCTTCATTGCTGGCAAATGTTTTACCAACGAGCAATTTATTTAATTTTTGTAATAGAAAAGAATCCGCGGGAGCTAAATTTGGCAAATAAAATGAGCGATTTGGCAAATCAAAATTTAATTAATTAATTATGGTCATCGAGGATAATCAATAATAATTCTCCCACGCGCCTCTCAAGAAACGGATGCGATGACCTTGCCTGTGTATGGAACTATCTTCGATTTCTTTCGCCACGATTCTCGCAATCCAGTCCACTGCTTTTGACTGTTCTTTTATCCCAGGTGTGAAGTGATGGATCTACGTCTCATCCATGGTTACGAATCAACTAAAAAATTGTTGTTTATTGCTTTTTAAAAGTCAATAGTTTGAGGTTAGGTTAAAAATTATTCTCAAAATCGATCGGTTTCATCACACCAACGATCATTTATCAAATATTTGTATAAACACAATGATTTCCGTTTTTATCAAGTTAAAATAGGTAAAATATGTAAACAACAGTATTGTGCAGAACAAAAGCAACAAAATGCCTATTTTACTTAAATTTGTAATATTTTGGATATTTGATTATTTCAAGCAGCCCTTTTTACATACTTTTGTAAGCAATCATACTAGAAAACGAATTCGCATTTAAATTTTTCAATATTTATATATCCTGAAAAATCAAATAACTTATATTCTCAAACCCGTGTATCGTGACTGTGCAGAACAATAGCAACAAAATAGAGAATGTCACAATTATCAACAAACTCTCTGATATAGCGCTATAATTCCGAAGTCCAACAGGCTTAATAGTACTTACTATTCCTTATATTAGATTTTAAAATTCCTTTCTAAATGTTGTTGGTGCTGCTTGATATAACAAGAGTGAGGAACAGTAGATATTGCTGTACATCCGAATCTTTAAAATGTTAAGGGTCTAAAAACATATAGAAATTGGCCGTTAATCACTTAAAAGTATAATAAAAATATATCCATAGTTTTCCGATGGGTAGGTCGGCAGGATAATTACGTGTTAAGCAGTTTTGTGTTCGACCGCGAAAAACTTCCGCAGCTTATGACAGAAAATTGTATTTCACATAATCCAAAAAGGTCGCTTACTGTTTCCAATGAAGTTATAATATCTGCAAATTGAAGTGAGCTTTATGGTATAACCGTGTCAGAGAAAGCAATTGAAAAAGTTGCAGACTAAGAAAATACCATAGTTGACCAAGAGATACTTCCAAAAAGAAAGACAGGTAAATCCTATATTTACTTCATACAATTTTAATGCTTTTATATGCTTAAAATAGAGTTCAGTAGAACACATCCTAGTTGGATCATAATAAAATGGGAAACCGATTTATTTATTGAAGAATTCAAATTCTATGTAACAAATTGGTATATCATATCTTAAGTTCGGCTCTTGCCTAGCAAACAGTTTTCGCTGCGAAATATAAAAATGGGTTTTAAGCATAACAGCGGTTAGGTGATGTTTTGTTTTCCGACGAATAAAGTTAAACCATTCCAAAAATTTTGTAAAAAAAAAATACTTGAAGTAAAGTTCATTAGGCATTTTGAGTGGAATATGACACTTCTACGGATGTTTCAATGTGGTAGTAGTCCATAACATACTTGGAGGTTGGGCAAAAAATAGCAATAAAATTAATTTAACTCAAATTCTTGCTTGACCGACACGCAGTTTTGTTCAATGCCATTGAAAACCTCTTTGCAAGGTGGTGCAGGAGTATTTTCGGAAAATGGTTCCAAAATTGCAACAAACACCTCGAAATTCCATTAATTCAGCCAAAATATATTCCATAGTGCATAATAAATAATATTTGTGAATTAATTCAGCGTTGAAATACACGTGTTATGAAAAAAATAAAGATTATACGAAAAGTATTCATTTGTTGCTTTTGTTATGCATATCTCCATATCAAAGCCTGGATTATTTTATATAACTTCTGAAAACCCAGTATTTTTAATCAAGATTTTATTTAATGCGCTATATAAGCCACATAAATACAAATAAATTATGGTCACAGTTTTTGTCACATATGATGTATATTCGGAAACAATCGTCTGCATTTACATTTTCAGAATTTCTTGCTTTTGTTTTGCAAAGTACTGTATATATATATAAAACAGGGGTTAGATTAGATTACACTAGTACTTTTATAGCATGTTGTGCGCTATTAAGAAGAGATATTAGGGAAAGTACTTAATAAAGAACCATAAAAACCTATGCAACTTAGTCAGGTTAGAAACCTAGTTTCCCGAACATACTTTCTTAGGTTTTACCAGTCTGAATCCCTAAGATATTCCATATCTGGTATAGTTTCCAGGTGAAAGATTTGTCTTCGAATTTTACTGAATGCTGGACAGTGATACCAGTAGTGTTCGAGAGTTTCATCATCTTCCTGACAAGCTCACCCTTGCGAGCCAGCTGATTTTTAACTCTGTATGCCCTGTTATTATGCTAACCAAATTCCGAAGTATTGGCCTTTTTCAAAAAGGTTAAAATAAACTTAAAATTATCCAGATTTTCTCGTAACAGTGCGTTGAGGAATATCTATTACAGCAATTGATTATTTAAATTCTTAATTTTAGAACATATGCAAGTTATTTATGTAGTTTTCTCCCCCCTCTTAAAACATTTTTGTGTTTTTATAAAAACATATTGTACATATTTTGGTTTCGACTATTAAACAAAACTCAAGGCGAATCCAAACTAGATGGTTTCAACTGCTCAGGTTAGTATTTTTGCCGCTTGTAATTTGAATATCGCCGGGTTTACATCGGTGTGCCATCTGCCATGTGCCATAGAAAGCGCAACCACTAATTACTGATGAAAAACTGTTTAATTCAGACATGTATTTATTGATTTAAACAGTTTCCAATCATTTTGGATTCAATTTATAGAATCAATTTATCTATTATGAAACTGTTTAACTTAATAAATACGTGTCTGAATCAAACAGTGGTTACGCTTCTTTTGACACATGGCACATATGAAATGCCGGATGCAAACTCAGCCTTAGATGTCAACACACATTCTTCAGTACATTTTTTGATATCAAAAGTATACATTTTCCAACGCGAATTGAACCGAGAAATATCTTATATGAACATTCCTTGACAAAACCTTTAATTATTTCAATTCTTTAATTTTCGGTTCGTAGTGTGCATTTACACCTAACATGAAATTGATTTTAATTTCCGTATTACTATTAAATAAACTTCATGACATTAGTAAAAGTCACAAAGTAATTTGTAATAGTAATTAGGTCCGTTTGTTTACCCCAAAATTTGTGCAATTTTGTGCAAATTTTGTACTGGATTTTACTGAAATGCGTTCGTTTATAGTTTTCAAATTTAATTTAATTGTGTTATTTACTTTAGTTTTTTAAAGACGTAAGGTTTATGTATATGTGAATACTTATTTCTGCATACTATTCAGGGTACCGAGTATCAGAAATCAAATATTGATGTATTTTCCTATGCCATTTACCCAGAAAAAATAAAACTAAAAACCAAATACAAGCTTAAGCTTTCACTCAACTTCTATTTTAGAAATATGTATGTATGTATATATCGCTTCAAAATTATAATTATAAAAATGTATGCATCAATTACCAAATATATGTCTGTATTTGATGTGTTTCAAAAACAACAATATTATCAGCTGTTTTGGTTCATCTGCAAATTTTTGCAATTTTTCCGTTCGCGTACTTTTTTGTGCAAGAGACATTCTTGAGAGTAAAATGTTCAAATTACCCAAAATTTACTCAACTAGTGAATTTTACTGGAAAAGTAAACAAACGGACCTATTGTATCCATTTAATTGTATGTGTGTATATAAATAAAGAAATTTTATATAATCGTATTAATTAATTACATAACTATTTTAAAATAATTTTAATATTGCATTTTGGCATTTATATTATTTTCTTTTTTTCGTTTTTTCTTTCTTCTTCATATATTTATTGAACAAAAAAAAAACAAATATTTATTCTATATGTATTTGTGGCAAAAATCAAATAACTATATACATACATGTATTCTTACCCGCGTATATGTATATATTACATATGTATATGTATAACTGTAAATGTTAATGCATAAAAATAATAACTATTATTGGGTTGTGTTTGTTTATATACTTTTTTGAATTTAAATACAAAACTTTTACTACCACCCACTCTACCACTCTGCATTTAATAAATTAAAAATTACAATAACGATAATTATAATTAAATTTAAATTAAAACACAAAATATAAAAAATATATAAAATGAACTTGGAATATAAAAAAACAAATAAATAAATAAAAATAATAATATTGAAAAATCCCAATGTATTTAATTCAAACTACCAGCGATGTACAGACAAGTAATAATGGAAGTTGTTGTAGTAGTAGCAAAAAATATCACTACAATTACCTTAACAGCAATAATAATTCCCATTTAAATCATGCTCAAAATCACCACCACCATCACACTCACCACTTTCGGTATAAAAACAACCACCATCAAAAAATTTTCAGCCTTCATAGTAATATTTGTTAAAAAAATAGTAGTGGTGCCCAACGCCAATGTCAATCTTAAACATGTTAACACAATCACAGTTATTCTTCATCTTCTTCTTTGGCATCATTAACGCCACTTCATAATTTCCCATGCTCAATCATCTATAAATAACTTGTCGAATATATCCCTCTAACAATCCACCACTTTTAGTACAATTGCCAATGTAAATACAAGTATCAAATAGTCTAACTTTTTTTCTCTCATCCCTAATGTGAGCTTAACTCTAAAAACACATTCTCTGAATACTGATAAAACTATAACCAATTATATCACAATGTCCCACGCCTTACTCGAACCAGTACTGAAAATGTGTCAGCCATTTCCCAGCCTCAAGCACATGCTGGTCCACAACAAGAGCAACTTCACAAAAGTTGTAGTTCTAATTTACATTATTTTTATTATAATAGTAATAGTAATAGCCCTTGAAAATTTCAACAGACAAGTTCTTCCTCCTGCTCCTCCTTCCAAACTGTTTGTCATCTTCATAAGGCCTGTAAACACATTTGCAATCAATCAGCAAAAAATTATTTTCATAATCTTTACCAACACAATCCTAATTATCGCTATCGCTATCACAACCAAACGCCACAACACCTTTCACCACCAACTAATCACCAATTCCCCTTCCGCTAACAAATTTAACAACTTCAAACTTACATACAACAACATATAGTAACTGTACTGATGATGTGAATGTAAATTCTTGTAATGACATGATTCCCTAACATGCACAACAATCATCTCTTCGACGATCTCAACAACGGTATCGCCAACAATTACAACATTGCAATGTAACGATGCCTTCATCCATTTCTTCTGCAACAACATATATCGAAATCGACAATGTTGACGATGCTAATATCAAATCCAACAAATGTACAACGAAAACGAATCTTAAATCATCTAACATTTCAACCACAACAATTAAAATAACAAACTCACCACCTTATCCACAACAACAACAACACCAATATCAATTGACTGACAATGAAAATTTATTCATAAGCAGCAATGGCAATCACCATCAGCAACAATTGCCCAGCAGCCCTAATTCTCACACGTTGCAGCAGCATCCGCAGCAGCATTTTCATGGCTCAAACTATTACAGTGGTCGCAGGGGTATAAATTTGCATGCCAGTAGTGAATTTAATAATTTTAATCGGGGCAATCCAAACAACATCAATAATAACCTGCCGATGCCACATCGCCCTGGCGAACTCCATCAATTTAGTGATCGTTATAATAACAATCGAAATTATAATGGCAATAGCAATAACATCAATAACAACAACAATAACGCCTCAAACTCAGGACCTTGTGATCGAAATGCTAATAGCAACAGTGTTAGCAATTTGGTGAGTTGACAACAAAAATTAACTTGAAAAAAAATATTGCAGATTACGACTTGGTAGCAGCTGGCTTTTAATCAAAAATTCTAAATACTCTTATGCCCGTTATTTCTGGCCATAGATATATATTAGTGTACAGATATCTATCGAGTAAGTTAAATTTTATAAGGCAAACTGGTAGGTAAAAACCTTAGGTAAATTACCTGTTTGTAGAAATAACGGGCATTAGTCCCTGTCCTGACTTGCATTTTTTTTGCATGTATACATTTTGTATTCCTCTCTCGCTCTTTTGCACTAAAAAAAGTTGCTGCAACAAGAATTACAAGTCTGGACCGGGACTTAATACTCAAACTAAAAATATTATTTGATCAAAATAGCATACAATAAATTAATAAATTTGGAATAAAAAAAAACAATATAAAATCATATCAAATAACGGTATATTTCTAATTTTTACACCCAATTCACACGGTGGGTAATAATCATGGCTAAACATCATGGCAATTGGCAATACCAAAAGTGTCATTATTGGGAGTGTGAAAAATTACTTTGTTTTCCTAGAAAATGGGTAAAATTATAAAAAAAATTATATAAATTTTATAAAAAAAAGAACGAAGTTGAATATTTCTAAGTCAATATCGGCTAATATAGGATGAATTATTTAGTTTAATTTGATAAGATAACAAATTAAAACAAAACATTTTCATCCAGCAACTGCTGCTAGTATGATTGCTCTTTTAAAATTAATTGTAATTTTAATGGTAGTTCATAAATAAATTAATAATATAAATATTTCAGCACATGGATCATTATATGACTGGTAGCAACGGTTCCCGTATTTCGGATAGCAACGAGGGGATGTCCAATTTTTCTGTGGGAAGTAATAATCGCAATGGTGGAGGCAGTAGTAATAACTCATTCAATCGTCCGCAATATTATCACAGTCATGGAAATCATTTCAATAATGGGCCATCAACGTCTGCCTCTGCTTTAGCCAGTGCATCCTCCCCCATGGATGGCCCTTCCGGTTCCGGAGGAGGTATATCGGGTTCAAGTAACTTTTTAAACGGTGCGAATGTGTTGAAATCTGACAGTCCATCTCGGAAACGTAGACGCATATCTGGGCGTATGCCCAGTCAATCTCCACCAGCTATATGGGAGCATAGACGTTCCCCACGAATATTAGTAAGTAAAATTTGTTAAATATGTGATAAAAATCAAAGAAATCTCTGTTCCTAGTTACAACAGGGAAGCCCACCTATACGACGACCACGGCTCAGGGACCCCGGCTTGGCTGCGACAAATTCAAATTATTTCAACAACGGTTATCATCATCATCCCCACCAGCAGCATAACCATCACCAAGTACAGCAGCAACAACAGCAGACTAATCATATTAGTCAACATTTTATGCAACAGCAGCAGACAGCACAACATCGTCCTGCTTGGGAATTGACTACAGCCACAGCCAACAGTAACGGAGGCCCTTCGGTAGCGCTCATACACACTCCACCCCCCACCCATCATCAACAAACACAAAGTCCGACTAGTTTGCAACCACCACCGCCGCCTATTATGGTTGACATAAATCAAGTTCCCGTTAGTTTGTCACTTCGACATGCTGAACCCATATGGGCTTCAATATGTACGTATCCCGCTCAGCCACCGCAACCTCGTATCGCTCCTTGCCACCTACACAGTTTATATACTCAACCCTTTACTGCTCAAGCTGCCTGCAATTCTCATCCACATGCCCAGTTTGCCTCAAATGCCTCTGCCTTCACAGCAGCCTCCAGTGCTCCCCTACAGGTTGCTCAATCTCCCCAACATTTGGCTGCAGCAACGGCAGTAGCCCAACAGCATCAACAACATCAACAACAAGCAGCAGCCTTAGTAGCTGCTGCCACAGTAGCCGCAGCCAATTATCAAAACGGCACACATTTAACACAACAACAGCGTTCGGATGCAGCCGCGGTAGCTGCGGCTGCAGTTGCCAGTTTATCATTAGATCCAGCTGGCGGCCATCATCACCACCATGCGCAGGGCGTGCCCGCAGTGCCACAGTTGCAAGCCACTCCCATACATTTGACTTCTATGTCTGCAGCCGCAGCAGCCCACCATTCACATTCCATAGCAGCAGCTGCCGCCGCAGCTGCTCAAGTCTCGCAGCTTTCGGCTGCACCACAACAAATTATTATATCTACTGAAGTAAGTTAAATTGAAGATTATATTTATATGTTAATTAAAAAAATATAAAACACATGCAGACGGGAAATTCGATTTCAGCTGTCGTCTTTCCACTTTCAGAAAGTGGAAAGTATAAAAGATAACTTTACTCGAGTTTTCCGATGGAGAATATCGACGAATTTGAAGAAATATGTACATAAGTAATATTTGGCAAAACTGATATGCATGTCTCCACAACAAAAAAAATTAGTAATCGACTCAAGATAAAATTAAGATAATAATACATAATTCCATTCCGACTTTCCTGGAAGTTATAGCAAAATAAGTTTATGCTTATTTTAAGTATAATTTGGAATAATAACGTAAAAAGATTTTATAGTTAAATCAATTCAATTAATAAGGCCCCTCCAGAGAGTAAAAATGTTGGCTTCAATTTATGATAATAAATTTAAAGAAAAATTTTCAAACTTAAATATGCTCTCATGAGTAACTACTTTTCCTCTTCCTTACTGTGTAATTAGGTGTATTTAAATAAAATCAGTAGAGTTGAAGTAGAAGTAGAATAAGTTAACTGTCTGTTTTCAGAAAAAATATGGAATCAGTTGCCGCCAGTTTTAAAAGCCAAAAAATTAATGTGCAACGAAAATCGATTTGACAAGGAATTACGGAGTAATAAACTTCAAACAAACACTTTTTCGCAGATTTTCGACAAAAAATGTTTACAGATTTTGGTCAAGTTTATAAAAAGAACCGATCTCTTTGAAATTTTTCGTCAACGAATTGCCCGATTCTGTTTAGATTTTGAACTTGATCGGCTTGGCTTAATGGTTTAAAATTAAAAAAAAAGTTTTGTTAAAAGTTAATTTTCGAAAAATTTCTATCTATGTAAGTGAGGTCACTTATTTATCTTTCGAATGCTAAAATTTATGAGATGTTTACATACACACATCCACACATACAAAATAGCCAGAATCGACTTGAAGGACTTCAAAACGTCGAAATGTTATGATAGCTTCACTTTCGAAAATTTGGGTAAAATCAGTAACTTCTCATAGCGGGAAGTTGCAAATTGTCGAACGAAGGCAGTACATTTTGTATCTTATGAGATTGAATAAAATTAAAAATATAGTATTGTTATCATTGTTATTAATTTTATTCATTACAGAGACGTACATTCCCTCTACACCGTCGCATTACTCGCTTCTGGCCAGCCAATCATCCACATGGCCCTCATCGGCATGTCTTGCCACCACAAGCCTTGGGGCCGCACCAACCCACTCCTGTCCAAATACAAACAACTGGTATTATAAATCCAGGACTTTTACTTAATTTCTTGTAAGTTTTGTTAACTCCAAATAATTACAAGTTACGAATAATTTTCTTCAAAGTTTTACAAATTCATGTATACATTTCAGGGCCATGTTTCCATTGTCACCATACAATCAGCATGAGCTTAACTCATCCGACTCTAATGAAACTGAAAACTACGAAGCTTTGCTAAGTTTGGCCGAACGTTTAGGTGAAGCCAAACCAAGGGGATTGGCTCGCAATGAAATTGAACAATTGCCAAATTACAAATTTAGTCCGGATACTCATAATGGTAAGTTTTTATATCTTTCTTGTGTTTGTAACAAAATTACGAGTGATTGTGAGTGCTCTCGTATCAAATTTTATGTTATGCAAATGTTGCTTAAAAAATTTAACAACATTCTTTAGCTGGAAAAATTTACATATTAATGTATAATAGTGCCCCGTACAAGACCATTTATAAGACCTTTCAAGACATGAGATATTTTTCAAAGACAAGACAAACAACTGAAACAAATGTCTTGCGAACAGTGTTGTTTAGCGTTTGTTTTAGAATATTTCGCTGTAGTAAAGCATTTGAAAAATCTCTCATGTCTTGAAAGGTGTTATAAATGGTCTTATGCAGGACTTTAATGTATAACACGCTATCAACGTATTTTTTAATGAACTTACTTTTAAATTTTTAGTTAACTTGGAGCGTATTTCTGTTTCCCAAACGCTAGCGCCAATGTTATTTTTTATTGAACTCAATTGTTTTTTTTATTTTATTTAGGTGACCAAACATCTTGTGTAATTTGCATGTGCGATTTTGAGTTACGCCAAATATTACGGGTTCTACCATGTTCTCATGAGTTCCATGCCAAATGTGTTGATAAATGGCTGAGGGTATGTCCACTCAAATTGTGTATTTTAGTCAAACAAATAGTAATTTTCATTTCACTCTAGTCAAATCGAACTTGTCCAATATGTCGTGGCAATGCCTCGGACTATTTTGATAATGCAGAACGTCAACAGCAAACAAATCAAACAGCAGTCACCAACAATAATAATAATAATAACAATACAACAACAAATAATAATAACAACATAACTATTAATAACAACAATAGTAATAACAATACTAATAACGCTACAATAGCTGCAACTACTACTCCAGTTCAACATAATAGCCAAACAACACAAGCCCATTGAATCAATCATTATGTACTTTATCCAACTAAAAAAAAGAGACAAGACGATCGATCGATCTAATCAACACAACGAAATTTGGTGTTTCCTTATATTCTCTGTATTTTTTTTGCTTCTTTGCGGCTAATAGCGAATACCACTTACCCCTATGCTTCATCTGAAGAATAAACATAAGTACATAGACGGTTATAAAAAAAATATGCCACCAAGTTTTCTAATCATATTAGGAAAACCAAGTTAATTATCGTGCCCTTTCTTCACTATACAATTAGAATTAAAACAAATTAGATAACGTTAAAACAAAACTTCTTAACACTTAATTACAAAATTTCTTCAAAACATATTTCTCTTCACATGCTTTATTTAATTTTTTTTTTATATTTTATTTTAAAATATTTTTCCTCTTCTACAATAACTTAAAATAATGAACCTCATTAACGTCAAAATAGCTCTATATGGAACATATAGTATATTTTTCCTATAAAGTGTTAAAATTTATTAAAATGTTCACTTTGTATTTACTTATATAATATATGTATGTAGTTCTCTTACAATACCACCAACAATGTAACTATTTAATATAGTCTTATTTTAATTTTTTGCTTTTATATGTATGTAATGACGCAAAGTAATTATAAAAAAAATATATTATTCAATAAGTTCTTAAACGAAAGATTCTGCCTAAAGAAAGCTGCTTAAAAAATTGTTGAACCCGGAATGCCTCATGTGCTTTGAAGGAAGCAAATCCCGTAAACTGGCGCTCCAACTAGGATCATTTAAAATCTAAAATTTTATTGAAAGTTAATGTCATTGAGTCTCACAAAAAGTCTCAAAACATTTCTCAAAATCCAGTAATAAACGGGTAATTCAGGTGCTGTGTAGAAGAAATCATTAATTTTTTAATGCACTATCTAAAAACTCAAGTCTAGACTCGCCTATACATACATATATATATCCATACAGAAGTTTACTACATATTTCTAGCAATTATGGTTAAAATTAAAAAAAAAAAATATTGAGTAAAAATATTCAACAATAATTTTTTATAAATTGCTTGTTTTTGCCTTAATTTATGAACACTATCTATGTGCCGGTCCAGACTTGCAATCTTTGTTGCAGCAATTCTTGAATATGTGTGAGAGTGTTGAAATAGAAATATATACTTTTTGTATTCCTCTCTCGCTCTTTTGCACTAAAAAATAAAAATTTTGCTGCAACAAAAATTGCAAGTCTGGTGGGCCTGGTACTATTTTTTTATAAAACTCTTTGCGACTGCAACAAAAAGAGAAAAGTGTGTGTGAGTGTGCACGATTTTGATAACCTTAAAGCAGAAAAGCAAAAAGTTATAATTTTGCAGCGCTCTACATATCATAAAACTTTAGTATACATACATACGTATGTGTATACTGTCTGTTAAATTTTAAAAGCTTGTGAATACAATTGATGTAAAATCTTCAAGTTTCTTTTAAAATCGCTAGTGATTTTAAAAATGTAATTTTCAGAACATGCCTGTATTTGCTAGTTTAACTGGCCAATCGTGGTAGTTTAATCTTACATTAATATTGACAAACATAACACTTGTGAAACATATAAATTTTTGTAAAAATTATATGATAAAATAATTTAAAAACACATGCATAAATGAATTTTATATTATTTATCTGTTTCCTTTAACACGCGCAATATTTCATTTTTAAATAATAAAATATGGCAGTTTCTTCTTCTTCCCACAAAAAATCAAAGTGTGTCGATATACTTCACATAATAAGAAGTTTAAACTACCACTCAAAAACATCAAACTCAATTAATGTGAGATTAAGTTAATTTTCGGATTAGCTAATTAGAGAAATAAACTAATCTTACCCCCAGTTTCTAACTTAAAAATTAAGTACGTAATTAGCTAATTTTTATTTAAAATTAAGTTGTAATTAAATACGATTTAATTTTTTCAGTGGTTATTTAAAGTTCTTATTAAATTACGTTGAAAGTACGGTAGCACTACAAAATTTCCCAGTATTATTGAAGGCTTTTCAAACAGTAGCTGTTTAACGTAAACAAAAAAGTTAGGTTATCAACATGTATTAAATTGTATTAAATTGCATAAAAACTCATTTTATGAGACCAAAAGAACATCAGAATGCCTTTTTATATTACTTTATTTCATGATATGAAACTTTGTACTGTATATGTTATATATTTATGAAATTTAAACGAAATTCTTTTTAATACGACCGCATGATGCTCATGTGCATGTTTTCAGTAAACACACACACACGCATAAAAACATATGGTACAATCATAAAACTAAAGTAGTGTTTAATTTCGCAAGGTTGGGCATTTAATTATTATTTAAATAAGCACTCAAAAACACAATTGCGTATTTAATTAGAACTTAAAAATAATTACGGTTTGATTACCAACTGAAAAAACGGGCATTAATCTCGAACACAAATAGTCGCCCTTAGAGTGTATTGAATGAAATATAGTTCCAAATATTAAATAATCGGGTATGTTCTGCATTCCACGTGAAATTAAATAAAACGAGTAGAATTGCCATAGCATTGTTGTTATAATTACATATTTCCAACAACAATTTTATGACAATTCCACTCATTTTAATTTCACATGGAATGCAGAACATACTCAATACTTCTTTAGTTCCGAAAAATTAATAAAGTTGATTAAATCCCCTAAACAAAAATTTTAAACCAAATTGGTTTTTTATTTATTACAAATTGTACAAAAGGGTTTTAAATAAATAAAAAGATTTTATTGCAATCAGCACTAGCAAATCTTTTTTCCATAAAAGTATTTTGAGCTATCGATCTTAAAGCAGAACCACATATATTATGGTTTTTAATATTTTAAATAGTGGGAATAAACATTGAAAATTGTTTTCTTAACTTTTAATAAAAAACTACTATCCAGAGTAAAAAAATGGTTCCATAATTATACCGAAAATTTTTCTAGAACTAGTTGCACCCAACTGTAGCTGGCATGGGCTGATATCTGCTGAGTTTTAGAACTATTTATGAAACTAATCAAGCTTATGCAGGAAATATAAAACTATTGCATAAGCACATATTTTTTACGAGTATACTCGTCCATACATATGAGTACATATGTATGTGCATATATGTATAAGTACATATCGCATATTAAATTATAAACAGTCACAACTCAAAAAATCCCAGATGTCCAGGAGTGGAAAAAAACAAATGACGGAAATATGTAACATAAAAACAGGCATAACGCTATTTTATATCGTTCAAGGAGAATGTGTTGCAAAAGAATTTTTCGCGGGTGTTAGAGTTTTGAGTGAATTGGTTTATGATTTAGTGCGCGATATATACATACATATGTATGTACATACATACTTCTTTTATGTTACATATTGTTCAAGACAATGCAATCAATTTTTGTTTAACAACTTATAATAAAGGAATAATTTGCTTTTTTATTATTAATTTTTTTCTCATATTAATTAATCCTTGCTTTATTTAATAATATTTACATATTTAAGTAAAAACTTTTTATAAAATTTAAAACTAGTTTTAAAGTTGAAAAATTAAAAATTTTGGTGTGACCTTTGTATAACAAAAATTTTAAATAAAAGAAAAGAATTATAACACTTACATATATACATACATACATACATATGCGAACACATATGGTGATTAATAGAGTTTCATTTTTAAATTTATAAAATAATGTGTAACAATAACAATTAGTAAACATAAAAGCAATCTGCCCTACCCCACTCCCCTACGAAAAAAAATTAATTAAAACTAAATTACTTGTTAAAAAAAGAACAATCATAATAAATAATAAAAAAGAGAACGTGCGAAACACAAATTTAAGACAACTTCTCCCCATTTAAATAAAACATAACCCATAACTTTTTCCAATATAACTTTTGTATTTATACATTAATAAAACAATAACGCACCTTAACCTTTTAAAGCTAAAAAATAAAATCTAAAAGCAAAAAAGAAAAGTTATATGAAGAATACAGAACAAAAGATGTACATACATACATATGCCCATATCGCTCATTTACTTAAACAACGTCATAACTCCAAACGAAATTAGTTTTACAGAAAACAACTAAAGTTTTCAATTTACACACAATTTGATGGTAAAAGAAAATTTAGTTTTTCTCTCAAGATTTGAGTATTTAATTTAATTTTTTTTGACTTATGACGTTTCTCAAGTAAATCAATGTATTTACGTATATACATAAATAAATACATTTGTATATACATATGTATGTATAAGAGCACATACATATATATCAAGCCTTAACTGCAAGAGAGTCATAACGAATTTGAAGTTTTGAATTTAGTCCCGGTTCACACACTTTAACTTTTGTTGATAAAGTCGTAATTCAGCTATAAGAAAGACGGAGAAGGAAATACGAATATGTAAAGTTATTCTCTACAAATATCTCTTTTTTTCTTACAGCTGAATTACGAGTTGATTAACAAACTTGAACTTAGGTGTGCACCGGGACTTACTAACTACTTAGTCCTGGTTCACACACTTCAACTTTTGTTGACCGCAATTCAGCTGTAAGAAAGACAAAGAAGGAAATACAAATATATCTTTTTTTTCTTACAGCTGAATCACGAGTTGATCAACAAAAGTTGAAGTGTGTGAACCGGGACTTAATCCCGGGAACTGGAATTTAATTGTAAAATAAAATATAATTTTCCTCTCCAGAGGTGAGTATAAAATTTTTACACAATTTAAAGAACGATATGACGATTAATTCTGTAATATTAACTAAAAACAACACATTTTTTGAGTTATGGCTCTTTTGGACTTGCTTTTTTCGATTCACTGAAGCAAATCTAAAACACACACGTCAACTCGTAATTCAGCTGTAAGAAAGACGGAGAAGGAAATACAAATATCTTTTTTTCTTCTACCAGCTGAATCGAAAGTTGACGTGTGTGAACCGGTGCTATCACGGACGAAAAAAGGCCTTGAAGAGGTCTGACTGTAAAGCTACGGTTACACTTGTCAAACATTTGCCCAAAAAAAGCGTAACCAACAAACACTAATGAAAAAAGTTTTGATCCAGACACTTGTTTATCATATTAAACAGTTTCGAACACAACTAATGCACAATGTCATATAATCCAATAATATTGGCTACTCTTTAGCTTGGCGAACTTTTGTCTGAATTGAAAGATTTTTCATTAGCATTTAGTGGTTACGCTTTTTTGGGAAAATGTTTGACAAGTGTGACCGTAGCTTAAGACGTTTGATTATAAACAAACTACTGAAGTATTTTGTTACAAATCGCCGTAATATTTCATTTGATTTATTGGTGGACATGAAAAGGATTTTTCACTCCTTGTAAAAAAAGAGAATCTTCCAAAGCGAAACCTTGAGCGAGCCTCAACTTCAACACAAGAAAATAGTCAATACTTGAAGTGCGTTTAATGGTTAATTTTATTTTAGTTATAGGATTGTATTTTTTTAGAACATTTTAACACTCGTAAGTCCGTAACAAATACCCTTAAACGGGAATTTAATGGGTTAAAACGTTCCACAAAAATATTTACCATAATATCTGACAAAATCTTAAATTTTTATTGATTTAATATGGTTTAGCTTTTCTTTTATTTTAAATATGTATGTATGAATCTTTTTTGACGATTGGAACTGGGGAAGACTTGTGGAGCACATGATTTTGACGCTTTTATCAATTGAGTCAGTCTAATACAATATACATGTGTATATCGTGAACTGAAATGCAAAACGCCCTAGCTAGCATTTTCATTGTTTAGAGGAACAACAAGAAACGTGTTAAATTATACCCCTTTTAGACACGGAAAATTTACTTTGCAAAGTCTTAATTCAGCTAGGAGAAAAACAGAAAGAGATAGCATTTCTCCTTCTGTCTTTCACACAGATGAATTAAGACTTTGCAAAGCAAACGTTGCGTCTCTAAAAGGGGTATTATGTAATTGGTAAATTATTTTTCCTTTTTGATTTTCTTAATAAAATCTATTTTTTTCGGAAGTCTGAATTTTTTTCTACTGTACATATGACACATTTTTTGGACTTCGTTTTTTTTTTGACGAAAATCGACTATTTACGGTCGCAAATAATCTATTTTCGTAAAAAAACAAGTTCAAAAATTATGTCGCTTAAGCTTTTTTATTGGCGGTTATGGCACGATATATTTATTTGGTAAAATACATCTGAATTTATAAAAAATTAATATTAAATTTTTTGTATGAGTCTTTTGAGTTTTATTTAAAGAAATTATATACACGTATGCTATGCATACATATGTACATATCGCTCATTTACTCAAAGAACGTCATAACTCATAAAATGGATTTTTCGAGTCAATGATGCAGAATTAATCCTTAAATCGTTATTCATATTGTGTAAAAATTTTGTACAAATATCTTTTTTGCTCAGGTCTTGAGAGAAAAACAAAATTTTCTTTCTTCATTAAGTTGTGTATAAATTGAAAACTTTAATCTCGTTTTCTGGCGAACTACTTTTTTTGAGTTATGAAGTTGTTTGAGTAAATGAGCGATTTGTATGTGTGTATTATACGTAGTACCCTGCAAGAGATCGAACTAGTGTCCAACTGGTATTTTACTAGTACAGAAATCACCACCACTAGTTCCCAACTGTAAACTTTCCTATACTAACGGGTGTTTTTTATTGAGGTATAGAACTTTAAGTTGGCATCACTTTTTTAACTAGCGGCCATTTTGTCAGCTGTCAAGTGATTAATATTTAATTTGGTTTGCCATTTCATCGTGAACAGGTTGACAAAAGAACAACGCTTGCAAATCGTGCAAATTTATTTCGAAAATAATGGTTCAGTTCGCGAAGTTTACCGCATGCTCCGTCCATTTTATGGTCGACATAATCGTCCATCAGAGCAATTATTTCGGTTAACCATGGATCGTTTTCGCACTACGTTTACTCTATGTGATAATACGCATCCGCAGAGACGTCGAACAGTGCGCACCGAAGAAACAATTGCCGCTGTAGAGCAAAGTGTTGAAGAGGACCCGAATGAATCGATTCGCCACCGTGCACAGCAATTGTAGCTTTGTCCATCAACTTTATGGAAGATTTTGCGCAAAGATCTTGGCTTGCGACCTTACAAGATCCAGCTTGTGCAAGAATTAAAGCCGCGAGACCATGCAATGCGTCGTGATTTTGGTGTATGGCCGAAAATGAGATTGATCTCGATGCTGATTTTCATCGCAAAATTTTGTTCAGTGATGAGGCTCATTTTTGGTTGAATGGCTACGTCAACAAGCAAAATTGCCGCATTTGGAGTGAAGAGAATCCACATAAGACCCTTGAGACGCCATTACATCCACAAAAACTGACTGTTTGGTGTGCTCTATGGGCTGGTGGAGTCATTGGGCCATACTTCTTCCGAAATAATGCTGGAGAGTCAGTTACCGTTAATGGAGACCGGTATAGAGCCATGATAACCGACTATTTTGTTCCCGAATTGGATGGCATGAATGTGGATGAGTTGTGTGACGGCGCTACATGCCACACAGCGCACGTCACAATCGATTTATTGAAGGAAACATTCGATGAGCGCATAATTTCGCGGAATGGACCTGTCAATTGGCCACCAAGATCGTGTGATTTGACACTATTGGATTATTTTCTTTGGGGATATGTGAAGTCGCTCGTCTACGCCAACAAACCAGAAACGTTAGGGGACTTGGAAGCCAACATTCGTGGCGTTATTGCCAACATACGGCCCCATATGCTCGAAAAAGTGGTTGAAAATTGGACCTGTAGAATTGGCTTTATTCGAGCCAGCCGCGGCGGCCACATGCCCGAAATCATATTTAAACATTAATGGCATAAAATTATCCTTCCAATAAAGCCAAATTGATGGACATTAAAACGATTTTCTTGTGTTTCTTTTCAATTTGAAGTTCTATACCTCTAAAAAAACACCCGTTATCTTAATACTTAAATTAGCATTTAGTGTGTTTAGAAAACTACTAGTACGATTGGTAATAGTTTATCACCAGTTCTTTTGTAAAGATTCTATAAAATTGGTGGTTTTATTCTTTTGTTATCCAGTGACAACTGCTAGTTAAAATTCGTCATTATTGATCAAAAATCCAAGAGGGTAATTATAATTATTTTTAGATAAACCTAAAATTTTAATAATTGTATGATGTCAATTTTTATACAGTGCAGGAAGGAGCTCTGTTAGACAGTCAAAATTCATTTTGCAATGTGTTGCCTTGGAACTATACTTCATATACTAGCCGCCATCAGTACCAGTAATTTTACACAACAACTTTAACCCTTTTTGCACCAGTTCTTGCTATTCTAGTAATTATACTAGTAACTTTTAGACAATTATCGCCTACTCTCCTGCAGGGTAGTTATCTACATTAGGGTACAAAAAAAACTTGACAAAGATTATAGCAGAAAGAAATCAAAATAGAGCCCCCGATTTTGAACAAAAAAAAAAATATTACGTACATACATACTTACATATCTATAGAAAGTTGTTAGCAATGTCTATTGGTATTTTTAATTTGTTATGAAAAAAGATTTTGATTATAGAAAGTTTCTCTTGAAGAATCGGAGGCTCCATTTAGATTTTAGAACTATGGTATCAAGGCCTATTTATTAGGTCTACGCAACTCTACAAAAATACAGCAACACAAAAAACAACTTTGTGTTTCAGTTGTCAGAAACAAACACAAACATGAACTAAAGTGTATGGTGCAAACAGCTTTTGACATTTAAAACACGAAAACACAGAATATCATGAGGACGATTGCGTTGACCTGATAAATAGGCCTTGTATGGTATCTTCGAAAATATTTCTTAGCAGATTACGTTTCTGTCAAGGCGAATCCATACTAGGTGGCCGCAAGGGCTCAGGTTACTATTTTCGCCGCTTGTAATATGAATATACGTTGGCTATCAAAACACCGTTTGCCGTTTCAAGTATAAATTTCTCAAAGCGAATTAAGCTGAGTATACCTTGTATGAAATTGCCTTGGTTTCTGTTATACATTTGGTTGACAAAAAAATTACACACCTCAATATGCATACATGTACACAGTAAAAATTTTGGATTATTATTAAAGGTATTCATTTCAGCTTTTTTTGTTGGAATAATTTAATTTTTTTACAACAAACACAGGAAAAAAATTCCAACAAAAGTTTAATTTCAAACTGAAATGAATACCTTTATTATTAATTTTGATTATATATCAAATCCAAAAAAAGAATTAAATTGATCCAGAATAGTATGAATATAAATGAATTTTGATTCCACATATCGATGGCTTAATATAAAAAGGGCCTAACTCAATTTTTCTCCAAATCGTGTTTTTAATGTTTTCTGGGCGACAACGTATAATTGCATCCTTCTTGAAGATCTTAGTACGTTACAGTTCAAAATCAAGAACTTATGGCAACTTTAAAAACTATTTCTGCATGTAAATGCTTTATTTGTTCTTCAGTTTTTTGCTTCTCCTGTAAAATATCCAAAATTCGAGTTAGGCCTTTTTTATATTAAGCCATCGATATAAATAAACTACGAGTATTTCGGAATTAATTTAAAATTTTAATTCCAAAATAGTTGAAACCGCTGAGTATAAAAAATTTAAGATTAAAACAAAAAACTTTTTACTGTGTACTATTTGTGCGGCCCCATGTTCCTCCATTGAACCCTAGGAGAATATTTATATACATATCTGTGGCAATAAATAATAATGGCTTAAGTTGACATACATAAGTGCTTTTTCATTTTATTACAAATTCTTATTCTCATCTTCAAGATCTATCACTCAACTAAATTTCAATTAAAAAATATCATTATTAATAAAACTATACGCATTTATATTTTAACTTAAGTCTTCTTGGAAAATAATACGTAAGCCATAATATATTACCTCAACTTAATTTTTTTTTTCGGTAGCTACATCAATATTGAAATATTTGAGCATAAAAACTTGTATACACTTAAGTTCAATAAGTAACATCCCATCCAAATTATTCTTCATTAAAAAAAAAACTTATATTTAACTAAACTTTTAAAAAATTATCTTATCTCAGGTTTTCCGCATTTTTCAATTTAACCTAAAGCACTTATTTCGACTTACCATCAATAAAAATTATTTTGCCTTTCAATATAATAGCTTAAGTGCACTTTAATTTTTATTTTTCTAACAATGGATTTTTTCATAACATCTTAACTAAAAAGCAGCGAATATTAACTAATAAAACGTTTTCTTTTTTTTTATAAAATTAACAGTTTTGTTCAAAATAAATGTGCATCTTTTTCGGAGGCTAAAAATTTTATATAAAAACTAAACACAATTAATTTTAGACAAAACCCTTAATATCTCAAAACATGAAATTTCGACTTAAGCCATTATTATTTATTGGCACAGATATATTTGTAGGCATGGTTTGTGCTTAAAGAAATATGTTCATGATTGAACTTAAAAAGAACAACAATAAATAAAATATTAATATGCATACATATATTATACATACATACATACTATGTACATACATGCATAAACTAATGTTAATAAATATAAAAGAGAAAATAATTATGAAAATGATTCCTGCCCTCCATTTGCAACTAGTATTTATTTATGTAAAAGTCTTATTATATACTAACACATTTATATTGTACATACATAAATACTTACATATATACATATTTTAAATTATAAAATATAATGAAACAATATATTATTGCATATTACACAGTGAGCGAAACTTCGCCCGGTTAGCGTATTTCGACTTCCTACATTTTTGACGAACATGCATACATATGTATGTACATATATACCATATATGTATGTACATATATACTATATATATATATATATATATATATATATATATATATATATATACATATATATATATATGTATGTATATATGTAGTACATGTATGTACATTACAGTAGCCGTTAGTTGTATGGAGAATTTTTTTCCTTTGATTTCTTATATTCTCTCCCCCAAAATCGGTTCAGTTTTATGTATAAAAATACAAAAAAAATTTCATAGCGATAAGTTGTGTTTTAGGGGGTGCGTCCGCCCCTCAAAGTTGGCCCTCAATCCCATACATTCAATGCAATTTTTTTTGTTTTTTTTATTTGGTTTTCCTTTGAGTATTACCTGGCTTCAAATCGTTACGTACGTGACCGTATCGGCAATCGTACGAAAACAAATTAAATGATACGTCAATCATATAAAGTCCCAAATCACACTGTGCAAGTCTTATTGCTAAGCTGATTAGTTTCATGGAGAGAGAGACGAGGGGAACAGCAACGTTTCTTTTCCCCCCGTCTCTCTCTCTCTCCTAATAAACTAATCAAGTTAGCAATAAGACTTGCATAGTGTAAATTGAGACAAACTGAATGGGATTTCAATACGTTCACGTATGTCATAATCCGAAAATTGTGTTTTTACGTGACGAGTTGTACGTTCATGGATGTAACGATGTGACCCCTGATTTATTTAAGCATTTTTTTTTTCATAAAATTAGTTGCATCAAAATTTTTTATTTGCCAATAGGAGGCCTGGAGGAGCTACTTATATCATTTTTTATATAAAATTCTTTTTTATAGCTCTGCAATTAGCAAGTAGAAACATTTTCCTGCAACAAAACCCCCTAAAACAAAACTAATCGCTATGAATTTTTTTTTGTATTTTTTTACATAAAACTGAACCGATTTGGGGGGGGGGGGGCGAGAGCATAAGATCCAAAAAAAAAAGTAAATAACGGCCGCTCTAATGATAATTCTAAACTATAGGTAGGCCCATAAAATTTCAATAAAAAAGTCTATTTTCGATAACATGCCGCTTACGATAAAATCGAAAATAAGGCTCGATATATAAACCTAACGAAATCAACGATTTGATCTTAACTCTAATTTTTTGACATATTTTAAATTTTCTAATTAATCATTCAAATAATGGGATTAGAACTGTTCTTTAAAATAAATCTTTTTCAAAAATGGGTGATTTTCAAAAGCGAACCTAACCTAGTTTGTGTTTTGAAAATCACTCTATTTGATAGGTTGACACTTTGGCTGGATGCCTGAATTAAATTGTACAAGAGGTAAGTAAATAGAGAAAAATTCGTATATAAATGCCGAAAGGTACTGTTGAAAATTTTCTTGAATTTCCTATTAGAATTAGCAACCCCTTAATTTTAGATATATGTACATACATAAAGGTATATAATTGGATTTTAGACTAATGTATGGGTTCTTCGAAAAAATCTCGCGGGTTTTCCAAATTTACCATCGTCCCTTCACAAAACGACTTTATATACCCTCAAATCCATGCGTGATTAAAACAAAATATTGACTTTCGTGAATACGAGTAACTTGGTGTGGCTTATGATGTTATTAGGAAAAAGTTCAACAAAAACATTGAAATCTAAAAACTGAATTATCGTCTAAATCATAACTAATTGGAAAAAATCTTAAATCTTTTGAGGGGATTTTGGGATGGTTATAGTCAATAGTAAAAACGCATAAACAGAGTTTTTCAATTCGAGTGACTTATGTTATGTTATTAGAACTAACCCTTCATATTTAATTACATCTGACATACATATGACCTCTTTCTTTATATTTTGTCTTCTGACATTGCAGCCTTACTTCCATAAAAGTGCACTTCACTAATGAAAATTTAAATATCCTAAAATGCTTCACTGCTGTAGATAAATTACAAATAAATACCAATCATGATTACTACTAAAAAATATTATGAACTAACTTATATTGTATTTTCAAAATTTGATAATCAAACCGCCAAATGAAAAAAATATGATTTTTGGCTCTTTTACCGCTTAGTTGAGATCGCTGGAAAATATGAATAGAACCAATCACGATTCTCAAAGGTTTACTTTCTCACAAAATATGAAGGCATCTTTTCCGATGGCTGATTTTTGTTTTTTCATATTATTGACTTAAAAAAATTATTTTTCAATATCGAGACAATACTGCCCATAAGATGAAATGGAATTTTGAGTTAAAAAATATTATACTTTTCATGTGTATCTTGGTATAAAAAATTTTTGTTTAAAATACTAATAAATTTTACATTTTCCGCTTAGCCAAACAAAACAAATATGAAAAATATGTAATAAAAATAAATAACATACATATATTAATTATAATATTAACTAGATTGAATGGTGCTTTTAAAAGACCATTTGTAAACGTGTTGTGCTTTTTTAGACTTAATAATATTAAACTTATAAATTAATCAAAATATCCAACTTTCAAATAAATGGTATTGTTTTATGGAAGTGATAACTTAAAAAAAGGAAAAAATAAATAAATACATACATAATTAACAAAAAAACAAGGTAATTTTTATACGTGCACTAATAACTATTTATATGTATTTAGATTTATATATGTATGTATAAAAACAAAGTTAAAATGTACACAAAAATCTAATGGAAAAAAACTATTTTAACAAAATTAAAATTAAAAATAAAATAAACAATAGAAATTATTTGTGTTTTTTTACTAAACTCTGTAATTGAGTAATATTTTGAATATTTTCAGCATTTTAAATTATTAATAATTTAATTTGTATAATTTTTATTAAAAAGAATCATCCCAGTTTCACTTAACGCTCTTTTTATAAGATAATAAATTTGATTATTAAAACAATGTAAAAGCATAAAAATAAATAAATAATTTTTGCTGTGATGTATGTTAAATTGACAAAAATATAATAAAAAATAACAATTTATATTTAAAAAAAAATTCACAAACTTTTTTCCCAAAAATTTGAACAAGTTTTGTATTTTAAATAATTAGTACACACTCACAATATTTTCTTCCTTTTTAAATAAATGCATGTTTAAAGAAAAGTAATAAAATAAAAAAATATAATATGCAAATGTAAAATTTAAAGTTCATTGTGTTTGTTTTTAAATATTTTCAATAAAGTCAATTGATTTTGAAATTATTCCCGCCATTGAAAATTAATTGATAGGCGTCTTTTACTTTTTCGCAAAAGAGTTCTGGACTTTAATTAGAAAAATAATGGTGGGTAGCTTTGTTTCGTCACCTTGCATATGTTTGTATTGGAACCAGATAAGTAAATTAAACCGACTTCAAATATAACCACTAAAATTTATTTAGATTCAGTTAAATAAACACTTTCATATGCGTTTCCTATAGTGCTTTTTGAAGTCGGAGCCAAGCAGGTTAGCAAATTCTACATTTCCATATTTACTTATTATTAAGATTTACTTTCTCAAAAGAAATAGTTTTATTTAACTGAATTACAATGCTATATATCAAACAATATTTTTTCAATACAAAAAATGATTGAGAAACAAAAGCCGATTTTAAAACATATATGAAAATTTATCAAACAAGTGGTATAAAATAATATATAATATGACATCCCCTTTCTTTTAATCAAAAAGCATGTAGTCATCGAAACGCCTAGGAGGTTTGGTTTGTCTCACGGGCCTAGTTGATTTGGGGGTTGTCTGATATTGTAATGAATCATTTTGGTGATGATTCTCTTCAATGTCTTGAGAGCTTGACTGACACTGTATGGTGGTTGCTCTATTTAAGCATGGTGCTTGTTCCGTTGAAATCTGTGGCAATGGATCTTGTTCAGTCGGTGGTAATTTTATAGATTCTTCATTCATCGGAATCATGGAATTCGATTCATCTTCATGAATGATGTTTGTTATTTCATTTCGTTTTCTTATATGTATAGTATTACGTTTGTATAATTTGTTATTTGAGCTTACTATACACGTTCTATTTGACACGTTCTGTTCTATTTTACCTTTACTCCATATATCATTTGGAACTCGTTTTATGTATACCTCATCGCCAGTATTTAAGTTGTTTTCCTTTCTTGTTCCTTTATCGAAGTATTTTTTGTTTAACAAACGGCGTTCCTCAATACGCTTTGGCACTTCGTTTACAACTTGTTGATCAACGTTAATGTTTGCTATGTCACAGTTTAACCACCTACAGAATAATCTTTTCGATGGACTAGATCCAACTTTGTTTGGCGTACTTCTCCATAGCAGAAGAGATTTGTAAAAATCTGTGTTGGATTCTATAGCTTTCTTTAAAAGTTGTTTTGCTATTTTTACGGCAGATTCCGCTTTCCCATTTGCTTGCTGATGGCACGGGCTTGACGTCTCATGTTGGAATTCCCAATCTGCAGCAAATTTAGCAAATTCAGTATTTACAAAATTTGTTCCGTTATCTGTTATAACTTTTAACGGAATACCATGTCTACTGAAATTTTTCCGGCAAATGTTGATTGTTGTTTTTGCAGACATATTTGTCAATTCATCTTTTTTGAAAAAATCTGAATAGTGATCTACGGTTATTAAGGAATTTCTCTTTTCATCTTTGAAGTTAATTTCACATACGTCCATTGACACAATCTCGAACGGTGACCTAGGTATTTCAGCGGCTCTTTTTGTTGATTCCTAGCATATTTATTGCATACTTCACAATTCTGAATTTTTCGTTTTATAACCTCTGAAATTCCTCTCCAATATACTGTCTCCCTTGCCAGCTTCAAAGTAGCTTCAATACCCAAATGTGGAATGTGTAGACGCTCAATAATCTCATTTCCACACCTGACACCACATTAAGATTTGCTTTCTCAAAAGAAATAGTTTTATTTAACTGAATTAGAATGCTATATATCAAACAATATTTTTTTCAATACAAAAAATTATTGAGAAACAAAAGGCGATTTTAAAACATATATGAAAATTTATCAAACAAGTAGTATAAAATAATAAATAATATAACACTTATCATTACTTTTGTCACCAACTTCTCGAATAGCACTGTGGAAACGCATATAAAAGTATTTTATTTAACTCAATCTGAATTATTTTTAAATTTTTACTGCTTATTTTGGAAGTCGGTTAAATTTTTTTTAAAAAAGCTTTATTTTTAAGTTTTTAGTGTCAATTTTACATTTTCAAGGGCATGGTCAAGTCCAATTTTTCAAATATTAGTGGTCCCATTCACTTTTCTAAATGGAAGATATCTCTACTTTTTTACTTTAATAAAATGGAGAGCAAACTTGCTGAACCTGCTTAAATCTTTCCTTCAACAAAGTACTCATTGTGTCAACATTTTCCGTCGTTACGTTAATGTCGTTTGGAAAAATCGACGTAAAACGTACTATACTCCTGCAAAAGATCTCTTACAAGAACTTTTAACATAGTATCCACACCTGATGATTTTATATCAGACCTCGTAATATGACGCCGGCAGAGCAACTGTAATTTTTTCATTAATATCAACACAAAGGGGTAGACGTTGATGATTTTATATTATGCTTAGTCAAACAAATATTTGAAAAATACTTGCTAAAAATAATTAATTTGTGTTTTGTTTAATTTTTTGGTCAAAAATAATTGTTGTGCCACATATTTTAAACGAAATTTGTTTAATAAATAAACGTTAAATGCACAATAACACATAAAATGACATTTGATATCAAGATGAATTCATCAGGCCGTGAGACCTGATGATTATATTATAACACTACCATAATATTAATAAATTGAGTCTATACGTGATGAATTTTCATCATGATATCAATTTGACATTCATCATGATATAAATTCATCAGTTGTGGACACTATGTAAGACATGAGGGATTTTTCAAATGCTTTACTACAGCGAAATATTCTAAAACAAACACTAAGCAACACCTGTTGGCAAGACATTCGTTTCAGTTATTGCAGGTATATGAGTAAAGAAAAAAATAGTTCGTGACGAAAAAATTTGTGATGCACGCTTCTTCATACGCATGGGCGCGTATACAAACGTACACACACAGATACTCAAACGTGCAATACGCAAAATAACAAGCATACACCCTACTTCTTTTGATTGTTTGTTACGAACAAGAAGTCTTCGCGACATCGCTTGTAAACACTCATATACACGAACATCAATATATCCATCGTGCTTCGCTTATTAAACGACAGCATTTATTATTGGTTTAGTATAATAATACATGCCACGAAAATACATTTAAAAAACAACTTAAGGCCGGGGCACAATGAATCCGTCATACGTTAAACTTTGCCTTTTTAAACTGACAGCCAAGTTGAAATACATGGTTTCTTATGAGGGCTGTTACATTCAGTACGTGTCCATCAACGCAAAGTACAAAAACTGGTCAACTTTTAACTTTTTGCGTACGTTGTATAGTTTGTCAGATATTGGTTGGTTTTTTTTGGTATGTTCTGAATTAGGTTTTTGTGTTTTGTGAATTTAATAAATAAAATGGAGAATCAACATATTGAAGCTGTTCAAATGCTTCCGTCAATAAAGTACTCATTGTGCCAAACTTCTCCGTCGTTGCGATAGTGTCAGTTGAAAAAGGCGAAGTATAACGTCTGGCGGATTCATTGTGCCCCGGCCTTTATTCACATTTCAAGACTGTTTAGGCAGGCCTCTATAACTTACGAAGCATTTTATTTGCTACGTATTTTATCTACATTACATACAGTGTTGCCATATATGAAGATTTATCTGCATTTTCCCGATTTTAAAATATGCTAGGATCAAACAATTTTAATAAAGAAAGTTTAGATTTGTGCAAACTATGAATATCGGTCAGCTTCTGAAAATCATTTTGTTTTGAAACCGACAAATTTCAAGAAAAATATCAACAAGCTCACTTATTGCAGCTTTTTATTAGTTTTAGGATTTCATATGTTTGAGATATTTTATCCGAAATTAATTTCAAATGCACTAAATTATCTGATAAAGACAACACTCTTTTCCGTATTTAAAACTTTGCGATTTGCAAACGAAATGGTTTTAAGAACATGGCCGCATATCGATCATACATACCTACGTACATATATTTAATCAGGCATGTACTAAAAATCACATTTTTCAAATCACGTCTGCAGTACCATTATTACTTTTAAAATCTCAAGTGATTTGAAAAATGTGATTTTTAGAACATTCCTGAATATAATGATAACATAATTTTATTTTAACATCAAGTTATAAAGCATATAAATTTTAATTTTAATATGCATTAAATCGTGCCGTATGCAGTGGTATTGATTAAATGCTCTTACTTCGATTAGTAGGTGAAAAAACATAATTTAAGAATTTTCATGAGCAGTCGTGGGAGCAATAAACAATTAACTTTTGTCTTATCTCTCATAAAAAATTAAATTTGGTTTTTCATATTCCCAATGAATTAAACAATAAAACTTGTGCATTTATTGGAATGTCTACCAGTGCTACGTTATTTGTACTTATAGACATATTTTTGTACTCTTAAATAATTCCCAAAAAAGTAAGTAAAAAGGACTGTCGTCACTGTTAATCAATAATATAGTACCAGAGCATTCTAAACTGTTTCAACAACTCAAAGCATTCCAAGCTGTAAGCAACAGAGAAGTTCAATATGAACGGAAGTTCAGATGCTTTCTCTTTTCCTCACATGGCGACAAACTGTCTTATATTTTAGATAAAAACAAGCTGCTTCGTCATTTCATTTTTAAGTTTATTCGAAAAGTCATGGTATAAGGTTCGGAGAAGGCGTTCCGCACGCGATACACATAATATTGAATACAAATAAAAAATTAAAAAAAAAAGAATTATAGAAGTGAAATTTCAAGTTTGAAAACACAAAATAATAGTAATCTGTTATAATTATTATTAATTAAATATAATTCGTTATAGGTGATAACAAATCAAATTCAATAATCCAAAAGAAAAAAATCAATAAGAAAATTGTATATAATATTTGTAGATATATATTTATATGTATGTGTATATACATATGTTTGTATGTGGTGAAAAGTTGAATACAAATATAGTACAACGAGTGAAGCTATCAAAAATAATAAAATAATTTAGACAAAACTCAACAATTTTTAGTTATTACATACATGTGTAAATCTCTAATACATACGTTGAATAAATTTTCAATAAAACAATTTCAACGTTTAATATATTGTGAGTTTTACTCGTTTGATCGCGAAAACGTCGGTGAGGTGAACAATTTAACGAAAATAGTTGGAATATATCTCAAAACCGTCGTCAGCTAGCAAATTTGTACAAATATTTAAATCTATATACATATGTATAATGAAGACAAAATAAAATACATTTATACATTAACAAAAAAAATTCCTATTAATTTTTATAAAAGCCAAACAGTGTGATTTCTTCTTTCTTCGGTAACTTCTTTAAAACAGTTGAGGTTGAGAACAAAGCACAAAGTGTTCATTTTTTTCTGTGGAACAAATAAAACAAGAAAGTGTTCAAGCGAGTTCATATTGCTTAAACAACTCTTTTATTAATACAGAAAGCGCTTTGAAAAATAAAAGAAAAAATTCCCTCAAGTTTCGTAAAATTTTTTTTGTGATATTCGAAAAATTTCCCACTACGTAACAAAGGTGATTTCTTCTTTCATTAATTAATTTTATTGTGTATTTTAATACATACGAGTACAACAACAAAAGCTAGCCATTTTAATTTTCTCAGCACTACTCTGGGAATTTTGTTACAAATTTACAAGATACGTGTGTGAGAAAGAGACATATATTCTACGGTTTTAAACAAAAAAAATTAAGCAAATTAACACCAACAACAACAACAACGACGAAAATATACTAAATGGTTTACAAAGTCAAAAGTAAGCACAAACATTCGTACATAACATACATACTTACATATTTACTCGTATCTATCCATTAGTGTAAAATCAATATCTCCTTATATATATTTGATGTTTAATGACCTGTTCTACAATATCGAAGGTATAGATGATAGGTACTAAATACATTCCTTTTATAATTTAAACTGAAAACAAAAACAAATTTCCTTATTTTATTGTTGTTTTCAATATAGATGTAAATCATATTTCAAAGTAATTACACAGGTCTTTAATAATCAATTAAAAATAAATTAAGGACTTAATTTTGTAAAACCAACGCTAACCTCGCCAAAATTTGATATTTGAATTTTGTGCATAGGTACAAAAGTACACTTAGCCGCAAAACTATACATACGACATATTTAAAAAAAAATTAGTTTTTGAACGAAAAGCATAAATTTTGTCAACTTTTTTTTTTATTTTAAAATAGCAGTAATTTAAATTAAATAAAAATTATACATTTGATTTCAGTAAACAATATTATACAAGCAAAAAATAACAAAAGAGATTTTATCCGATTGCAAAAGTTTATGTACTAGATATGTATGTACGATGTATTGTTGAATATATTGTGTAAAATTTTTTAAAATTTTAATAGCTTGTGTGTCCTTCTTTTGATCAAAAACTTCTCTAAGCCTTTTAGGCATCAAAGAAACCGTATGTTTAGTTGTTTTCGCTGGCGCATTTTCCCATTATTCCTTTAAAATTGCACTTATTTGAGATATAGACGATGGTCGTCTATTTTTGACCCCTGTGCTTCAAGGGAGCCCATACATAATCGTTCACATCTAAATCTGGGGACTGCGGAAGCTTCGGTTTTACTTTATAGAGAAGCCATTAATTAACCTGCCTTAAGTTGTGATTGGGATTATTATCATAAATAATTATGTATATATTTATTTTTAATGTGCAATTTGTCCACACTGCAAAAAAAAAATTATTTATTTAATAATCACGACCATCCATAATTCTATCAAAAAAAATTAATTATACAACCCCATCAGCACTTATGCATTCCCACACCAATACGGAGTCCCCACCATGTTTGAGCGTAGTACATACGTTTTATTTTCTAAGTGAATAGGTATTAAATTTTATCCATGTTTTTGGTCGTTCGTCATTTCCAAATAGGTTGAACTTACGCTCGTCCGTGAAAGTTAACTCCATCCTATACGCAGATTTATTAAGATGGACGTCTTTGTACTCCAGAGCATAAGTACCTATATCGTTTAGTTTTGTTTATGGGACTTACATAGGTACTATGTATGATCTTTTTCTGGCTATACACGACTGTAATCCAAGTTTCTTTAAGCAACGGCGAATTGTGCTAGCATCTACAAGAATTTCCATAATTATTTTTAAGGTCCTCCCTCTTTCGTATTTTTCGCGATTTTTCTTAAAATTTTGCGCCTTAGTCTTTTTCAAGCCTTGCTGTTCGACCCGATCGTGGCAAACTTTGATTGCCTTGTAGTTTTAATGATAGTTTGGATTGCCATTATATTTCTTTCACTTGAAAGCTTGGCTAATTTTCGAAAGTCGGTTGATATTTCCTTGTTTTTTTCCATTTTTTAACTACAACTAATAATTAGATTGATTGTAATCAAAAGCAAAATTTAAGCAAAATCTAACACATATTGTTAAAACAAGACTAAATAAACACAAAATTATAAAATAAAACGTGCTACTATATCTATCTATCATCTATATAATTAATAGGCGAACATGTTTTTTGTAATCCCTTTTACGCCGGTACCACTTCACCGATTTTAAAAAGATTTATATGGTTTTAAAGGAGTTTTCGTACAGATGTGCAGAATCTATATTTTATTGAAATCGGTTCAGTATTTTGGGAGATATAAGCGTTTAAAATTGCTACTACCACATGCACACATATTATACACGCATTTATTAGCTTACAAGTAAAAAAAGAAACAAAACATGAGTGTGTGTATGTGTGTGGGTATGTAGCATTTATCTTGATCTAACAATATTTTTCTCTCTTATTTGTTGTTGTATGAAAGCCATAATCAGTGTGCACACTTAATTTTTTTTTTAAATTCGGTAGAATCGACAAAAAAAAAATCGGTAGATTTGAATAAAATTCGGTAGAAAATATTTTTTATTCAGAGAAACATAAAAAATAACAATTCAAAGAGACATAAAAAATAACAAAATATATGTACTTATATATAAGGGGTAAGTGCAAGGAGTATCAAACTCAACAGGTTCCAAAAGCGCATTTAAAACTTCACATGTGATTGGAAATTAAACTGCCATAAACAATGAAGCATTTCCAATAAAAACCCAGTTATTTGCCCTTACCCTTTATATAAATATGCTATGCATATACATATGTATAAAATAATATACATAAATAACAGTAATTCAGTTTTTGTACAAAAATAACTTTTATTTGACAAACATTTGTAACTACATAGATTATATGTACCTAAAATCCATTTATGAATTTAAACTTTTGTACAAAAATTATTAAATCATTAGTAGAAATAAATATTTCATCCCCAAGGCACAATTCTTTGGCAAATATTAGGTTACTTATAGTTTCAGTTTTTAACCGATTTCTTTGTTCAGTTTTAATGATTTTCGTGACATAAAATGACCGCTCTGCGGCCGCACTGCTATGTGGCAAAATAGGCAATTTATACATATTGACTTAAATTACTAAATAACAATATTCGGTAGATTTCAGGTCTTGTTCGGTAGAATTGGTAGATTGTTAAATTCACAAACATGTTCGGTAGAATCTACCGAATATAGGTAGAAGTGTGCACACTGGCCATAATACTTAAAGGAAGAGATTTGAATAAATTGAATTAGCTTGGTTGAAGGGATTTTGTTTACGTTTTTTTAATTTCATGTATTATTTAATTATGATCGCATATGTATGTAAGTTTGTGTGTGGCTGTGTTTTAATGAATTTTTTATGACGTTTAGATACATTTTCTTTGAATCTTAAATTATTTACATTTTGATTCTAGAATACGGACGAGTGTGTCGTCCGTTTGGTATATCTAGTATGTATTTAATACAATTCAAACGCGTATGTACACTTTTGTGACGTTGGCTAAGTGTCATTTTTCAGTAGTTTTTACTTTACACCAAAAAATAACCGTGTTTTTATTTGGTTTTTTATCTCGAAGTTATAAGTGGTTCCAATATAATACTCAAGATACAATATTTTCAAAAATTAAACATTAAATAAAAATTATGAATAAAAGATATGAAATAACTAAAATCGCATGTAGAGTATTGCCACTAAGTGCATGTAGTCCATAGGAATAGCGTTGCGTTTTACAAATTAAGGCCCTTATTTTCATAGGTAAAAATTTCTTTTTAATGCACACAATGCAGTTAAATTACTTTGGTAATCAAATTTTATCTCTATAGTCCTCGTCCATACAGTGAAACATTTGCTGCAAAACATTTTTGATTTCTCTTTTGAAATTGCATTTCGTGAAGTTCTTTTTTGCAGCTTAATACATTTTCTCATATATTTCTCATATGAGACGAGAATGACGTACTCAACAAGAACTGCATGTATGTACATGAAACAAAGAACCCTTTTCCATTCCTCTTTCCCCGTTCAGCGACAAGCTCAAAAGTTTTGCAGCAAATGTTTCACTGTATGGACGAGGACATAATATGCATACATACCATACCACAAAGTATAGCTATAATATTCTTTTTCATATATGAGTAGTTTGTATATCGTTAGCTAAAATGCAAAAATATGTAACTAACAAACTTATAATTTTACAGGATAAGCAAAAAAACTAAAAAAAAAATAAACAAACTTGTAGTTAAGTCTGCTTGTTTTTTGTTAATAGAAGCGTCATTTCTGATCGCAGAAGTGTAAAATTTTGTCAAGACATGTAGTTTAATGGCATTCATAATAATCAATCAATAACTCGGTTTTGAATTTTTCTTTAGTTACGCCTTTTTGCATTTTAGCTAGCAATATGTACATACATTAGAGTAGCATTAGAAATACAAATTTTGATTTTCATAAAACCCCATGCGCATTATTGTAACACTTACGGCCTGTCCCACGATGTCACCAGCAAACGTTTACTCTAAAACGTAAATGGTGAAAATTTGAGATAAATCGGTCTACTCTAACCCGTGCTCCACTGGGGTCAAAGTCCAAATATTATATTTTGATATTTTTTTAAATTTGTATTTGCTTGACCCACTCGACAGCAGAGGTATTTATTTTTTCAACCAAAAAATTCGAATAAATCTCAACATATTCAAAAGAGCTCCCTGGCTGATTTTCAGTAGAATCAGTGAAAAAATAACGGATTTTCATTTGAATTGTTGGGAAATGGGCGAATTTAGCAATATTTGAATTTTCACTCCAGTGAGGCACGGGTTAGAGTGGTCCGATACAGCCCAATTTTTCACCATTTATGTTTTAGACTAAGTTTTACAATAATTCGCCTTGGCTTTTACGAAAAGCTAATTTTTTTTTTCATACAGTACAAAATATAACAATTGGATATCATAAACTCGAAATGAGAAATAGGTAACTTACGTTCTTATTAATGAAAACCACAGATTTGTATATTGTAAGTTCATAACTTGGCATCCAATCATCCAAGTCCGTTTATAAGAAATTTAGTGAATGTAACATTGACTCACAAATGATTATTTTCAATCTAATTGATATATATATATATATATATATATATATATATATTTTGATGTTTAGTAAGGGATATTTAAAAAAAAGCACGTTCAGAGAATACTTTATGACAATTTATATATGTATGTAAATAGGTACATGCTTACATAAATACATTGATAACCAGCGTATGTCCAAAAATCAAATTCCTTCACTAAAAGTTCTTTTTCAAGCTTATTTAAAAATATGTAGAAGTTAGTTATGTTGTTGTGTTAGAAAAATATGATTTACATGTACATATTTTTCAAACATTTCTTAGAAATTTTTTAAAAGCTTTTAAAAAATAATGAGATATCATAAACCCGAAAGGAGAAATATGTAAAATACGTTATTAGTTAAAATCACCGAAATATATAACAATCTATAAAAATTTGGATAAACATAAATTATTGACCTAACAGCTTTTTAAATTATACTTCACACGATTGGCACAATGTACCAATTTTCGTCTGCTCACTGAAATATAATTACATAACTGCACCACACTGCATTGGTAATAAAGCCATATAAATATACTTATTCAAGAATTAATTAAGAAATAATGTAATTTTGGCTTATTATCTATGACTTTATTGCGGTGAGCCGACGAAATTTGGTACATTGTGCCAATCGAGTGATCCCGGCTTTACAGGTTTAGATATTTTGAATATTGATTTGTTATTAGTTATACGCTATATTTTTTTAATAAAACTAAAAATCGAAAACAAATTCTTTAAAATCTATTCAATTTAAATATTCACTATATATCTTTCGTTAAAAAGTAATAGCCATTGTGCTTTTAATATCTGTAATATCATTCCTTGAAATATATATATATATATATATATATATATATATATATATATATATATATATATATATATATATATATATATATATATATATATATTCTATAGTATTTGTTTACACAATTTATTGATTTTTTTAAAACCATTTTTAAATAAAGTTTGAAGACAGTAAAAAATAAATAATGACAAAACGCGATTTGACAACCGCTGATGTTTATATCATTTTTTAGTGCAGTAACATCATTTTGCTTACATTACAGGCCAAACGGCTGAACCGATTTTCATTTAGTTTTTTTCTGTTTGAAAGATGACTTGATCGAGGGGGTTCTAAGCTATGTTTGAAGAAAATCGGTCCAGCCGTTTAGAAGATATAACATCTTTCATGAAAAAAGTCGGGGGTTTTTAAAATTTTTGTTATTTATAGTTCTTGATACTTGAAGAACAAAAAAGAGGATTTATGTAATTTTTTTTATTTATTTACTAGCTGAGCCCGGCAAACGTTTTTCCTTCAATAATTTTTTTCTACAATATCGTAGTTGGATTTAATTTGATAAGGTCAAAGCCTTACACTTTTATATTCAATGTTTGTAAATGATTTTCTAACACAATTCCAATTTTTATTGACAGAATTTAATGTCTCTTTATTTAAACGAGCAAATTTCTAAAAAATCACCCTCAACCGCGTTTGCATTTTATGCGAGTACTGTTGCTTATTAAAAGGTTTCCGTTACTATTTGGTGTGAGGCTTATTTTGGTAAATGATTGCCCCAATGTGACCATACCTTAAAAAGCCAATATACCGTTAGCAAATCTGCTGGGGGTTGCGTGTTTGACGTTACAAAATAAGAAATTTTTTTAGACTTGTGTCGAACTCATTTAGTAGGTTACAAACGACCGACTCTGAATCGTACTAAAACTTTTTTAATTACCATTTCGATCGATTTGTTACGGTTATTTTTCATAATAAATTTAAATATTTTTTTTTTTTTTTTTTTTTATTGTATTTTATAACAAAAATTTTTTGTTTCTCTTTTTTCTCCCATTCATATTTGAATTAATCTCTGCAAAGGACCAAATTTGAATGCGCAATAAAATACATCAATATAAAAAGAGCAAAGAAGAAGAAGAAAAATTGGATAACAAGGTAAATGTACCGCATACGTTGACGCAGGCGAAGATAAACCAAGTAAAGAGAAGAAGAAGAATACGACGATTGAGCGTTAGCTAAGGATAAATATAACAACAAAGGTTAAACAAATCAACAGACTGATTAAATTAATAATAGTAAAAGATAATATAATAATTTATATACATATAAATCCCAAATATATGTAGAAAACTATAAATATATATATATATATATATGTATATATATATATATATATATATATAATATTGTAAATAAGGACTTAAAGGTAAATAGAGAACGTCGTAGGACATCGAGAAGGATTCAGGGAAGCGTGCGAGCAAATTAAATGTTACAGTACTAGCAGCAGTTCAAGAAGAAGAATAATAAGAAAGGAGTGCTCGCGAACAACAACAAAACAAAACACATTTATATAAATAAGCGTTGATTTTATTGTGTGTGATATTTAATAATAAGCATTAATTTAAAAAAAAAACAAACAAAAACCAAAAGTTCTGAATTAAAAAAAATAAAAAATTTATAACAAACAAAATACAAAAATTACTCAAGAACCAAAACTGAAAACAATAAAACTTGTACTATGACATACTCGCACAATAGCGTTAGTAAAAATCTAAAAATGACAACAGCAGCAACCGCAGCTGCGGCGGCATCAATACGATCAAAAAATGGAGCAGGAGGAGCCGGTAAATTCAGCGGAAGCGGAGGTGGTCCCAATTCACCACCATCAACACCACCCCTTTGTGCACATTCCAACAGTATTGCTAGCAACAGTACAAATTATCATTATCATCACCACCAGCTAATGCTGAGTAGTTCTCCTCCTGGCAGCAACATGTCTTCAGCCATGTCAACTAGCTCAAATAGCAGCAGTGATTCATCTCCGACTTCGAATAGCAAAGAAAGCAATAGTGGATATTTTGCTTCAATTCGTAAACAGCAACGCCAAAATCAGCAGCAAAGACGCTCTCCCCAGCAGCAGCAGCAGCAGCAACACAACGATATTGGCAGCTATTACAATAACAATGTGAACCATCAGCAACCGGTCAGTGGCGGCAAACGACATGGGGGCAGCTGCGTAAGTTCTCAAAAAAATCGTGATGGCGGACAACGAACACCTCAAAGCCACCACCACCAGTCCACTCGCCAATCGCCCGCCTCAATTTTGGGCGGAGGCCTGAGTATATCTCCTATTATTAGTGGCAGTGGGGGAAATAACTCGGCACGCAAGTCACGTTCGAAACACTCAAGCCCTCTGCTTTGCGCTGGCGGTGGCAAGATCTCACCAACCCACCCTCTCATTCCCACCGCCCTCACTCACTTTGCCGGCAGCAAGTGTTTCGATGCTCCAGCTCCTACCGCTTTACCCAAGCCACCGGATCATTGGACAGGGAATAAAAGTGCCGAAAAGGCCGCCAGCAGTGCTGGTCCTGGCCTCCAAAGTGTTTTAAATGCCGTTGCTGCCAGAACTCATCACTTTCATCATCAACATGGTTATGCACATGATTATCACAGTTATGGCGGCCATGTGGTAAAGTCCTCGAAGCGTAACTTGCTCGACGATTTTGATACGCACAATTTGAAATTGTTGCTTAATGTGCAATCGTAACCACACTCTGTTAGTTAACTGCATAACAACAACAACAACAACAAAAACAATATAATCTAAATTAATAACAATAAAAAGCAACAGTAAACACAGTGTTTTAAAGTTTTTAACAGCAACAACAACAAAATCCGTCAATAATTTAAACAAATTACAAACATACATATTTCAAAAATTTGCAAACAATAATCCAATAAATATCACTCCATGCTCAGCAACAGAGTGGATCAACACAAAGTTTTCCTTCATCAAAAATCCTTAAATCAAGCGCAAAAATATTTTTTTTCCACCAATTAAGGATGTGCTGGCTGGCTATTCCCTCTGTCTGACTGTGGCAAGTGCTTGTGATCTCAAGTTAATTACAAATCAACTAAAAACAAATTTTCATAACTACTATAATAAAAAAGGAAAAAAAACTTAAACTTATGCATTATATAAGTTAAAAATCCATAATCCAGCAACAAAAACAAAATGCCAAAAAATGCAAAATTCATAATCATCCATAGGTATATTGCAAAAAACAACTTTTTAATTGTAAACTTATACAATGATTAATAATTTTATTTAATTTCATTTGAAACAAAAAAAAAAAAAAATTAAAAATTAAGAAAAACTAAAGAGAGAAAATCTTTAAAATCTACAATGACAAAACAATTAACACAATGTATTAGTTTCAAATTATAGCAAAACTTTTGATTATAAAAATATATCTAAACCAAATTTAATTTCAAAAGTGACATTCAGAATAGACTTGATAAAAAAAACATTTTAAAATTACAATTTAAAAACGTTTAAAACTAATTTAAAATAAAAACTATTATACAGTTAAAAGCAAAAAAAAAACAAATAAAAAACCCACCTCTACACATTTTCAAAACTAATATAAAAAGCTTAAGAAATCAATAAATAAGAAAATGAAAAACAGTTTTTTAAAACTCAAAAGACTTGAAAATAAAAACACAATAAAAAAGAGGCTTTTTCCAACAAAAGAAGCACAAACAAGAAACCGTCTGTCTATTTTCTTTCTTCCTGTCCAGCCATCTTCAAATGAGATACTGTAAGAAATACCAACAACGACGAAAGTAGAGAGAAAAATAGAAACGGTTCAACACCAAAGAAAACCTTGAAATCTAAAAACTACAACGGCTTCAAAAATAAACAAACAAAAAAAGCTAAAAAGTAACACTAACAACTAGTTACAACAACAACGACAACAACAGCAGCAGCAAAATAACATTAGCAGGATCGATCATCAGCAGTATAAAACTCAACTTTAAAATAGTCTACATATATGCACATACTTAAATTTTAGAAAAGGACTCTGTTTATTTTTTTTTTTAAGATAAGTATTTTTTAATGTTTACCCAAATGGTCGATGGTCGAATGACCACCAGCCCACCCCTTTACCCCACTTATTTATATGTAAAAAAAATGCAAACATTCACATGTATAAAAGATTTGAGATTTGTTGTATACGGACTGAAGAAGAAAAGAAGATGAAATTAAAGGAAAGCCAAAAAATATTTCATTTACATTTGTAAATATATTTTTTTATTTGTATTTATCATTACGCTTTAATCGAAATGTTTTATTTTTTAATTTTATTTTTTTTTTTGGCAACTATTGCAAATCATAAATAATTTTGTCTAACAATTAACCAGATTTCACACGTAATTTTGCTTATTTATGTACATAAATATACGTATGTATTTATTTCCCTCTTTTCCTATTTCTGCTCTGTATACATGTATACTTATTTATACATATGTATGTATATATTTTTTTAATTTCACTGGAATTTTCCCCCATCTCCCAAAGGCTCTTGTGTACGAAAGAGTTTATACGAAAAGAAAATGTTATTTTTTCTTCTTATTTTTTTGTTAGTAAAGTAACTTAAATATCAAACTAAATTAAAAATAATTACATACATACATATACATAGATACATATGTACATTAAAATAAATGTATGTCCTTTTCAACGATATCGAAAGCATACGATTATTCGTTTTAAGATTTAAATTGAAAACAAAAATTAATTTTCTTATTTTATTGTTGTTTTCAATATGTGTTTCAAAATACCTATAAAACGAACGTATTCTTTCGACATCGTTGAACAGGCCATTCTTTAACCCTGGGACAAATGTATGAGGTCGATTATGAAATAACTGATGGAAATCAAATCTCAATTAAGGTTATCTCAAAGGCTGTGCTTTTTTTCCAACCCAAGCGATATTTGGTTCCAAGCTTTAATCGGTTTGAAAACATTGTAGGGACATTGAAATAACTAAACTTTGGTGCAATTTCTGCATTAAGGGCAGCCAATTTTTCCAGAGAAAATTTTTATGGAAAGCACTAAATTTTTGGGTGATTTCTATAAAAAAAATTCGAGACAAGTTGGCTGTTTGTAATGTGGAAAGTACATCTAAGAAAACAAACGATAGATAAAAAGCGGGGAACAAATTGCGGCACTCGATATCGAAATATTTTCATACAATTTTAATTTTGTTTGTATGGAGATTTTGGTCGATATCGAATGCTGTAATTTGCTCCCAGTACTAATTTTTTACGCCAAATATTTAATGTGTTCGATTATTGCACTGTAAAGTAATTTATTTTGTTTATTAATATTTCAAATTGGCGTGGCAAATAATTGAATATGTTTAACTCAGGACAAATTGACTTAAGAAAAATTTGACTTGTTATATGCAAATAATTGTTTTATTAAATTTTATATATACACATACATTTGTATATTGTATTAAAAGGAAGCTCGCCTGCGTTAGTTAAAGAACACAAAATATATTTGTTTTTAAGATGGAAAGGGCAATACATTCATTATTCACTATAGCTAAAGTAACAGAGAAACAATTTATTTGTATTATTTTTTTTTATAAAAAAAAACTTCTCTCGTATATTAGAGCCTTTAGTTATCTCTTAAACTTTTTCATTTAAATAAATTATACGACATACCTATATATATATATATATTAAACAATTTATATTTTTGTAAATGTAAAACTATGCAATCGAAACTTAGGCCTGATTTGCTATACATACTTTGTAAAAAAGATTGTAATTTTTTTATTTTCAAAATGCCTGAGTTACGTGATTTTAATGATAAAAATAAGATTTTCAAAATGTTTTTAAAACAAATGTGATGATTAAATTTTGTAATTGCGTAATTTTAAAAGGAATACTATTTTAATATTATTATTTTTTTTTTAATAAAAAGTACAACTAATATTCAAATCACTGCTGTTGAACCAGTTAAAAAGAAAAAAAATATATTTTTGCTGGATTGCAATTAAAATTTTATATACAATGCTTGGAATTAACACAAAAAAAATTTTAACGTAATATGAAGAAAAAGCATATAGTGATTGTATTGAATATAGAAAAAATAGACTTAGTTTGAGCGAGCTATGGATAAATTACAAAGAAGATTCTTGTTGATTCCAGAATTCTTGTAATTAAAACCTGTAGTCACTTTTATTTAAGCCTTTTTTATAAGTGATATGTACTTCAAATTTTTTTTTAATTTCTTTAAAATTCTTTAACAAATCTTACTTAAATTTTATTTTATTTTTTTCTGTTTAAGGGATATAAATTAATATTAAAATGTGCTATTATTATTATTATTTTCTTCCTAAACACCGCCCAAGTCTATTTTATATATATGTATATTATACCATGTGCAAAGAAATGATATGTATATTAGACATGTATTACTTTTTATTTGATTCTCGTAGTGTATTTGTAACCAAATCTAAAGAAAACATTTACAAAACTTAAACCCAGTACCTTGTTTTTTGTTAGCATTTAATATTATAAATTATTTAATAAACAAAACAGAAACTTTAATAATGTAATCTAGTTATTTTTAAATAAAAATTTTAATTTAATAAAAAGTTGAAAGGCAAAAAATGCAACGTGAAACTCAAATTACTAGTTTTTAAATTCTCATTAAAGCTATAACGAGTTGAGTTGAAAACAACGACGATTTTAATATAAAAAAAAACAATATATGACAAAAACTGCTAATGTGGTATGTACTAAAAATAGATAAATAAATGATTTTAAGGCTAACTTCATATTTTTAAACATACAAAATGTTGAATATTTTAAAATGAGACGACGTCCCTTTACAAAATTTTGATTTATAATTCTAACCCAGTTAAAAAAAAACTCAACAAATAATGAGAAAAAACCAAAAATAGCAAAATGCACTTCATTTTTTTACAAGTTGTAGATTGTCATAAACTTCGTTGAGAACAAAAATTAGTTAACTTAAGTTTTACTTGTTTTGTTTTCCTTTTGTTTGTTGTAAATTTTAAAGCTTTTCTTTTCTTGAAAAAAAATAAATAAATAAAAAATTTAAATAAATTAAATGAAATTATTAAAACGTGATATTTGTATGCAATTATAAGTTAAAAAAGGAGCAGTGCTCTTTGTTTATAACAAAAAACTATAAATAATTTTGCATTTTATTTTTTAATTAAAAACAAACATTTTAACTTTTTATTTCTTTTTTTTTAATTTACCAATAGTCTAGGCCAGGATCTTTTAAAACGAGTTCATGTTTTGTTAAAAAAAAATTGAAGTCAAATAAATAAAAAAAACTTTTTTTACTCTTAAACACCAGAAAGTACAAAATTATGTTAAACAGTAATGTTTTTTTTTTTAAATTAAGAGGTTTAATTATTAAAATACAAACATAAAATCAGTTTGAAAGATCTCTGGATAAAAATATAAAAAATAAAATTCAGAACTTCAATTTTGTAATGCAATAAATTATTTTTTTTTTACTTTTAAACTACTACAAAGTCTTTAAAAAACTTTTTTTATTTTAATTTTTAGTATTTTTATTTTGTAATAAAATGAAGATATAAATTATAATGTGAATCAAGCTTTAACAAAGACTTAAATACACACATACATAAATTTATAAAACTTTTATTTTGTTATTATAATTATTTTTTTTAGTCCTAAAAGTTTAAAATCCCTAAAATTGTACTACTTAAAAAACTACAAAAAAATTCGAAACATCTCATAGTCCTGTCACACACATCCTTCCCGTTTTCATTAACATGGCATTAATTCCAGGAATTTGTAAAAAAAACAAGAAAAAATTTACATTGAAATTATATTTTATTAAGCAATTATAAAATTTTAAATTTTTGTAATCTTTCCTTTCTAAGATTCTTTTTTATTTAATTAATGTTTGTGCATAAAAATATGTTAAATAATGTGTAATAATTTCTAAATTAGCAAAATCAATAAAACCAAAGCATCTGAAACACAATCGAGCGCAATTGTTGCCATGGAATGAATCGATACCAGTTCGGCGGGAGTGTTTAGCAGGCGTTTGTAATGTTTTTAAAAGAAAGAACAAAAAAAAAATATTGAATAAACTAAATTTTGCAACATGTGCTTTTTTAAATATCAAACTCCAAGAGTTTTATTGTATAATTTTTACGATTGTTTAAAAAAGTATGTGTATGTGTATTTAAACAAAAAAATAATGATAAAAAATAAAAAAGAGAGTGTATTGAAAATGAAAAACATCTACACATAATATACTCGAATATTATTTTAAAATAAACAGGAAAAGTTTTTTTTTTAATATGTGTACAATGTACTTCCAATCAAAAACTCTACACCTCTAAAAGAAAAAGAAAAAAAAAACTAAAAAAACAATAATCCAAAATTAAAAAGAAAGTTTTATGATACAACTCCAATTAAAGAGAACGAGCATTTTTTGAAAGCACAAATTCAAATTCTGTTGGAAATGTGTTTTTTATTTTTAATGTAACTTTCCCTTTAAAGAAATAATAACAAATACTTTAAGTAAAATTTTGTATTTTGCTCCTTTTTTTGCATTTAAATCCTAGAATCATAAAGTTGTTTTCTTTTTAATATTTGGAACATTGGCTAATTTCTTGTTTTCAATGTTGAAAAAAAAATCAAATTAAACAAATGCAAATTATGTGTGATAAATACATGAATTTTTAATTAAAAAAAATTTGTTCTTGATAGAGAAATTTTAAAATATTTCCTTATCTCGAATTTCTTTTGTTAAAGCAAAAAATCCTATCGAAAAAAACGAAGTAAAATATAACAATCAAATTACTAAAGAATTTCAAGGAAAGGTGGATATCAAGATACAAAAACAAAAATATCAATATTATTTAACAAAAATATAAAAATCTTGTATTTTTTGTAACGAAACCATTTGGAAACGATTATTTACAAAACGGAATAAAAAAAATCTTGAAAAAAACTCATTTCATTGCAAACGCAAATTTTGCGTGGCAAAGAAATAAACAAAAAAATCGCAAAATAAAACACTTTTAAAAAATTGCTTTTTACCGAAAAAATACCTTAAGAACATTTCAAAAAAGATTTCAAAATTGTAATATAAAAAAAATCTATACCTAAAATTTATTTACTGTAAAGAAACCCAACAACAAACATGTTGATTACTTTGATTCGAATACACCAACTGAAACCATTAAATCAATAAATAAATAGCCTGGCAAAAATATCATTCTGAAATATTCAAATAAACTGCTGTAGTACAGATCTTTTGTAAAGGTCTGTACTCGATTTAAACAAAAAACAAACTACATACCTTGTCTTTTTATTTTATTATTATGATCATAGCATAATTCATTGGTAGAATTTGAGTTTCTTTTTAGTTAGTTCTATTCTACTTGGTTTAATTTTTTTCTCTTTTAATTCTTTTTCGTTTTTTTTTAATACAAAACATTTTTTCTTAACTGACTAATAAATGGAAATATTTACATAATCTGTGACAAAAAAAAAAAAAGGAAAATGAGCCTGAGTAGACTTAAGCTAAAATCAAGAAAATTAAAAAATTATAATTTCCCAATTCAGATGTAGTATCTGTGTTTCGCAGTTTTTTCTTATTTCCACAGAAATAATGAAAATGTTCGAAAATGACGACTTCCTTAAAAAAAAAATTGCACGCAGGTATGTTCTGACACTCGCATCATTTTTAAATCGCATGTGAGTAGCAAATCGCCAAACTTGTTTCTACCTGTTCCAACTCTGCGTTTTGTTTGCGAGTTGCCATATTGATTTAGGTCAGCAGTGTGTTGAAATCGTCAATGTATGAAATAAACATTGCAAAAACAAAATTAACAAAACGATAAAACATTTTATAAATTTAATTGATTAAAATCAAACGTAAACAACATATTTAGTTTCATTTAAATACATCAGTTCACTTCAGTATACGCTTGCGATTCGAACTCGCCAAACCTCTTGCGATTGTGAATTCTAGAACACCTACCGTGCGATTTCAATTCGCATCGAAAATGTGATGCGAAATGTGATTCTTAGAACATGCCCAACGATTTTGAAATTTTAAAATCGTTTCATACAGTAGGAAAAGAAATAAGACGAAAACGATTTTTAGCCAAAAACTTTCAATCGAAAACTAAAAAAAATTTAAATTTCCCAAAAAAATTTAAAAAACACAACTTAAAGAAATATCTAAAAACATAAAATTTGCAAAAAAAAAAAGCTTTTCACTAAATAAAAAAGCATCAAAAAATTGAGCCCTTAAAAATTTAAAATTTAGAAAAAATTTAACAAAAACGAGAAGTTAAATAATTATTGAAAGTTATAATAGATCTAATAGAAAAATTAAATAGTCTGAAATTTCAACAACAGACAAATGTTTCGAAAATGAGCAAAATTGGAAAAAATTACGTGGAAAGTTGTTATCAAGATGTTTTAATTAAAAGTATCATGTTCCTACAATGTTTCATGATTTAATTTGAAAAATACGGAAAATAGTTTCGTCGTAAGCAAGCTCTAAAAATCACTAAGCTGTAAAAGAGCCAAAAATATCGGTAAAATTCACAAACATAAAATGAATAAACTATAGAACAACAACGTCTCAGGAAAATAGCAAAATTCCCAGAAACTCTTTGTTAACACCTGGAATATATAGGCTAAAACGTCTAATCAATCTTTTGATGATTTTGTTTTTGTACGATATTTTAAGGACAGTTCAATATGTAATTGAAATAAATACACGACACAAGAGAAGGTCTTTGAATTGAAAAATTATACTTTTATCACATGGTACAATAAAATGTACATATGGGTATACTTAGGTAGCCTTGAAGCCACAGCTGATTATTTTGTTGCTGTTAGCTTGTTTCGTAGCTGCATAGGAGTAGAAAGGCTATTCTGGGGTGCATTGCCCCCTAGAATTATTTCTCATGAAGATCACCAGTCATAATGCCCCCCTAGAAAAAATTTATAGCTACGCCAATGCATAGCTCCAACTACCAAAACTACCAGCACACAAATACAGTTCCTAATAAAGGTTAGTACAAGATAAAATGTATGCACATATGAGTATTTTAAAAATTTGTCCCTTATTTTATAGATAACGAAACAGCAATAAGAGGTCATGGTGTTTGTTGTGCTTTGTAAACCAAGTAAATTTAACGTTTTCAGAACGATGTCAAATTTTCAGTATTCTTTAAGACGAATTCACAAAGCCCCAATTATGACTAACGATTTGCCGCGCATTTTTCCCATTTCAGCTATTGTGAATAAAAATTCCCATTTAGTATTTTCCCTTTTCCCCATTTCACCTATTGTGAATTACATACAATTTGCCGTGGAGAAAAGTAAGTATGATGGAAACGAAGAATTTTTTCAAGTTTTTTTCCCTAAAATTTCGAAGAGAAACAAGAAGCGGAATATTATAATTTTGTACATACATCTCTTTTCACAATGTACAATTAAAAGCTAACAGGGACTTTATCGGCAAGTTTTGTGTGAAGAACTTGCAGTTAAAGTTCACGTTAACTCTTAATCAATCATACATTCTGAAAGGGGATGTTAATGTAGTATGAATTGTAGTACGGTTTTGAGATAAATATACGTTACTACAAATCGTACTAACATCATTTGAAAAAAAAAATTTAAAGGTAGTTCACGTATAAATGAATAATGTGCTGGCTGGAACTGCAGTTGAAAATGATAAAAATAAAGGAACAAGAAAAGCGACATGAGGTACAGAATTGTTAAAATCTGTGGCAAAAAGGAAAACATGCTTAAATCGAAATAAGCTGATTTTGACTTAATGATACCTCCGTAATCTGGATATTTGAAAGTACCCCTGGTCAAAATTTCAATTAATTTGAGCAATTTTTCAAAAGTTATAGCAAAATGACTTGCGACTTATCTTTTTTAGGCTTCTAATCTCATTTGGAATAAAGGCTTAATTTTGGTTATACTTTGGATTATGTTAACTTAAATTTATTACTCATAGTGTTTAGAACGATGTCTGCTTAAAAAAATAAAGGTTAGAAGAGAATTACCCAATTTAACTTTAAAAGAAAGAAATTTCTGAAAGCTTAAAACTGCTCTCCTGCAAAACAGTAAAATATGACTTATACACTTTTTTCTCATTGCCACAGAAGTAATGTTCATTTCCTTTTTTTTCGCGAATTTTAAAAAATGGCAAATCAGCTGTTCGGAAAACAAATCGAGCTTTATTTTCAAAAATACAAAATTAACATTTTATTGATTACTATTATCAAAATTCCAAAATTGTTGATAACTTTTAAGATGAAGACTTTGAATTTTTATCGTAAGCGATAATTTTCCTATGTCAAACAAACACATTTGAATATTATGAAAAAATCTTCTGAAAACTTTAATTTTTGTCGCTTTCGATTAAATCGAAAATAAGGCTGGACATTTTTCTGCACAACAGCATGATACACAATACTTATTATCGTACTTATCGAAGCTCCGCCCAAGAAAATAAAAAATTTTTGATTTTCTTCCTACAAAGTAGTGATATAACGAATGTCAAATTTTGATATTCGCGAATACGAATATTTGAAACGATAAAGTTGAGGTTCTGTTTACGCCTGTAAAATCAAATATGAAAAATTTGTTATGAAAAAGAAATCATACGCCAGTTGGAGTACTTTAAAGTTAATAAAAAATTTTAATGATCGTCATTAAATAGCATTTGAAAATGATACAAAGCACAAATTTTTATAAAAAATTTAATGAAAATTTATTTTTAACCATTTATTTAAATTTCGTTTAGGATTTATGCATTTATTTATTTTTTTTTTTTTTTTTTTTTTTTTTTTTTTTGGAAAAATATTCGTATTCGTATTCGCATAATTCAGGTGAATATTCGGCAAATCGAATACGAATACGAATATTAGTGCATCACTACTACAAAGTATGTATACCTCATTAGTACAACAGCATAATACACGACGCCAATAATTAGGAATTTTTATCCAAGCCGTGGAAACATTCACTTAAAAAACATGAACTATTTCAGAAAAAATACTAACTCAATAAATTTTGCACTCCTCCTTTAAGTTCACATAAAAGGTAAATGGAAAATTTGTTTCTCTGCAATGTATTCAAGGCCGATAACAGAAAAAAAACTTCATAAAATTTACATTTTCTTTTGTACATACATACAATGATTGGGAATTTAAATATTTCATTCACATTTGCACCTGCTTCCTTTTTATTTTTCAACTCAATCACCCCTATCGTGAATAGCAAGTGGCATTTTTGTTACCATAAAATTTTTATTCCCCTCAAAAGGGGAAAATGCTATAGTGAATCTCCCGTGAAATTTTTTGCCCGCTATCAGTCCCAGTGAATGTAAAAAAAGGGAAACAGATTTGCAAAGCTTAAAAATTAATTGAAAATTAAACAATTTAACTGCCTGTTTATAGAAGACGAGTAAAAAATTTTGAAAACAAAAACAAAGCACTCAAATTTGTTTTAGTTTACAATATAAATAAATAGGTAGACGTAAATGTGAAACTGAGTTTGTTTGTTTGTTTGCTGCGCTTTCACGCCCAAATTGCTAAACCGATTTTGAAAACTCTTTCATCAATGAAAAGCTATATTACCAGAGTCAAATGTAGGATATTTTTTATCCAGTTCGGAACCGGATTTTTTGTTTTTTAGTTGGTTAGGGTAATTTTCGTTTCGGGTTTGTTGGACCAGTTTTAAACCGGTTTTTATGTATTTTTTAAATAGATGAATGCGAGCGGAGCCGTGGGTAGAAGCTAGTTACTATATATTAATTCCGTACGTCTGCAAAAATAAAGTGCAGAAAACTGAGAGAAAAGTGAAAACATCCCCATGAGAAATATTATTCATGATAAGGGTAAGGGGAATGAAAATAAGGGAAAAATTATTGACGATTGCAATTTTATCTAACGAGAGAAAATTTCGAGGGGAAAAATTTTTGCGATGAGTGTGAATATATAAATGTTCCAGGCATTTTAAATGCAATTTTTAATTTAAAATATGATTTCTCTGGGTAACGGCTGATTTTGACGTTCAAAAATATTATTCCAACTTAATTTCGAAGGTTTCTAAATCGATTAATTTGTTTCTTGTTTTTGAAAACGATTCGATTTACTGAACAGACGAGTTCGTTATTTTTTGGTTTGAGACGTAAGGTATTTCATGATACCGTATAGATAAATAGAATTTGCTTCAGCTGGTTTTTTGAATCACTTTTGTGTGTCCTTTTATGCCACAACAACGTTAAATATTCTTTAGATACACACTAAATATATGTATACTATGATGAACTTTAATTCAACATGATTTCAAATCAAAATTTTTTCATGGTGATTTTATATTGGTTTCTTATTTTCTGTGTGTACAGAGTAGACACCCAGGACTAAGCAGAGTCCGCTGAATAGCTCATTATACAAAGCTTTGGAGAATTATGCAGAGCTACTTTTTGATTTATTTTCCGATTAAAACACAAGGCTTTAAATGGCGTTGGGAAAGTTATATCAATAAATCCTGTATAGACAGCTGGTTCAAAGTACGAGTATAAACTAAATTCCTTTTTTTTTGGACGCAGCAGCTACTCTGTGATTTTAATCTGAAGAAAATACTTGCGAATTGCAGGGCACCTCCTTCCGAGAATGTTCTTGAATTCAAACAAAGGCCAATATTTATTAAATTTTGAAAAATGCCCTAAAATATTACCTACAGAATTGATTACTTGCTTGAAGAACTTCTTAAATTTGTGAAGGCAAGTATACGTTGCTTGGGTATGAGTCAGTCTATTAAAAATATAAAATATTTTTATCACTTTGTACTTATTTATGTACATATGTATGTATGTATGTATTTTTGCATGTACATACACAAAAATGTTTGTATGGATGTTAATATATACATACATATGTGTACATACGTATGTATACAAATATCTGTGGTCACAAGCGATAACAGCATAAGTCCAAAAACACAATTTCGAGAAAACCCAATTATAAAGTGAGAACGTTTTGTTTAGGAAAAATCAAAAAGTGGTAAATTAAAATATTCAGGAATATATTCAAGAATTTATGAAAATGTAGAGGCTGCATCTGCTCTGCATCATTCGAGTAAACTTTAATTTTAAATTCCATAAAATTTCGCTGATAATCTTTTTTATTAGAAGCCATGCTTGTACCCCATATTTGACATTTATTTGTGCGTTATCTACTTCGGAGCACTTTAGGACATTTAAATTTCCATTTGCAGCGCAGTGATGCATTTCCGAACAGGCCCTAGTTTTTAGTATAATTTGGCTCGAATTACAAATTTTATTGAACTTTTTTCAAAGAAAACCCCAGATATTTGCAATATTATTGTGCAATAATTGATATTGTACAATAAAATTGTCTGTATGTATATTATATTGGTAGGTATATGGCACAATATATTGGATAAAATCAAAAGTCTTTTGATTTATATTGCTCAACACGAAATATTTTGTAATGTTTTCACAACATTGTACAATAATTAATTCCCGGTACATCACTAAACAATATTTTTATATTCTTTAAACTAAATTTAAATTACTTAATTTGTTTAGGACTTTGTATATATGTATCTAGAAAGTATTACGAAAATTCAATTTTAATATTTCTTTAATGCGCATGTGTGTGTAGCTTTTGTTAACTTTTACACATATTGTAAGAAAAATTGCGCCATACATGTATGTAAGTATATTTTTTTAATATTCTACAATTTATTGAATAATGTGGAGCAAAAGGACAATAATAGCAATAAAGTGCTCCATAATATTGCATAGTCTTTGGATAACTTAAGACATTGGTCAATATTGTTTTTATTATTATATCTTTATAATAAACTTCGTTAGAAACATGGGATTCACGTAAAAGCTCCATCCTTCGTTTGTAAAATTTTGTTAAACAAATAACTCGATTTTGTCTTAAGTAGACTTATGCTGTTATCGCTTTTAAGCACAGAGATATGTATCTATGTACATGTATATAAATTTCTTAAGAAATTGGCGAAACATAAGCGTAATCCCGTAAATTATTTTATTTATTTATTTTGCTTTTTTTTTCATTATCAGCTTTACCTCAGTCGTTGACTTTCGTTGTTGTTATTTCTGTTGCTTAGCAAAGCAACAGAAAAGACATACATACATACAACCATATCGCACATTTACTCAAAGAACGTCATAACTCAAAAAACTAGTTTGCCAGAAAACGAGTTTAAAGTTTTCAATTTACACAACAACTTAATGGAAAAATAAAATTTAATTTTTCTCTCAAGAGTTGACTAAACAAGATATTTATATGAAATATTTACACAACATGAAGAACGATATCTGGATTAATTCTGCATCATTAACTCGAAAAATTTAATTTTTGAGTTATAACGTTCTTTGAGTAAATGAGCAATATGTATGCACGTTGATTTTGTTGGTCTTATTTGGCAACATTCCGAAGTTGGCACTTTTCCAAGTTTTAGTACGTAAACCTCTTTGTAGAAATATTTTGTTGTTTAGACAAAAATTTTCAAACAAATTCATATACACATGTATACGAGTAAAAAAAATTCGAATTTAAAACACAACTTAAGTTAAAAATTGTTTCTAAACTTTGCAAAAGCCACATGAATTATAACGCCAACCAAATGAGAAGCGTAACATGAAATATCGAAGGTGAAAAACTGTAATCTATATGTAGTACATACTAGTGATGTAACGAATGTCAATTTTTGATATGTACATATGTATGCAATTTGGAACTTTTCTGATTTCTTCTAAAACAAATGCTGATTAACTTATTAATTTTATTTATTTGAACTACTATTATGAATTTCCATATCATAGCAAATTTGTCTTATTCAGGCATTCTATGTAGTTTAGTATATACATATGTATGTGACTAACTATTCTCGCGGCGTTGCCCGCCCGGAATTAAATTTTGCACAGATATGTTTATAATTTGAATTTCACAAAAATCGTTTAGGTGAGGCGGCCATTTCCCCCTTCCCCTCTATGTCCTTATTAAACATATATAAATCCTGTGTGTCCTTTTAGATGCAGATGTATTTATGTTTTAATTCAAATCGATTGGATTGTTTCGGAGGGCAGATATTGTCCCTTGGCTTCGCCTATATCCTACTTTTCAGAAAAATATATATGTAGCCAGATAAGAGAACAAAATAATGAATCGGCAAGCAGTAAATAACAACTCCGTCACGATCGTAAAATATATCCAGCTCCATTTGTGTATCCTGATGTCAACTGATATCGGACCTTAGTAGGCCTGTAATTATTCGTTGTGTTCGGCCAGAAGATGCGTAACATCCGACGCAAGCGGTGATTAAAGATTGGTACTCACTATCCTACATAGTCAAAAGACTTTTGAGAAAATGGAGTTTATGAAAATTTCTAACAATTCGTTAGATCAGGGTTGCATTTTGTCAAAACGATTGTGTAGGATAGTGAGTAAGAAAAATCACTAATGAGTTTCGTTTCAAAATCTATCACCGACATTGTTGACTTCCCCACTATTTGATCCATTTGTGAAATGAAATGAAAAAAATCACATAACTAACAAAAAATTAAAAACCGCATTTTAAATTAATTATTCACCACAATCGTGAAATATTTTCCCTTTTCCCTAAATTGCAATCGTGAATAATTTTGACCCAGAAATCTGTTCCCTTTTGTATTCCCCTTATCGTGAATAGTATTTGTGACATGCACCTCTATCATGAATAAAATGTCAAACTTTTGTTCTAGGTCAATTTTCATTCACCATGAAAGGAAATTTGCAACCGTGAATTTCATGGGAACGTTTGTTCCCGCTATCAACGGGAAGAAGACTTCTGAAGCTTAAAAATTAATTGAAAATCAAACTAACTGTTTAATTTAATCTGACGTATTAAAGATGAATATTAACAAAATTTTCTTCAGCCACTGGAAAATGTTTATTTAGTTTTTTCTTCCTCCTATAAAATGTAAAAAAAAGTGTTGTTGAGTGAATTTGAATTTCAGCTAACGATATGTATTTTTATTTTATTATAATTTCTTACATTTTTCTTTTTAACCCCCGACTAAAAAAAGGGGTGTTATAAGTTTGTACTGTGTGTCTGTGTATCTGTGTATGTGTGTCTGTCCGTGTCCACGTACAGGCCAAACGGCTGGACCGATTTTCATTTAGTATTTTTCTGTTTGAAAGATGACTTGATCGAGAGGGTTCTTAGCTATGTTTGAAGAAAATCGGTCCCGCCGTTTAGAAGATATAACATCTTTTCTGAAAAAAGTCGGGGGTTTTTAAAATTTTTAATTTTTGTTATTAATAAATGTTTTATTTATTATTTTTAATTCATTAATTTCTGTAAATTTTGTTAAAAATTATTTTACACATTTCTTTATATTTTGTTGCGACATCTATACGTATTTTTTTTCCTAAATTGAAACCTGAAAAGATTTGTTTATATAAGTGAATGGGAAAGAAATAAAAAACAAAAATGTTTGTGGATTTTTATGCAAACAAACCTCAAGCGGTCATAGACTATGCAACTGGGTTGCATAAACTTTACATTTTTACTGACTAGCTAAACCGTTTGTTTAATCATTGATATTTTTCTTTGAAATATGATGCATGTTTGTATTCAAGTCTTGCATTCATTGCTCCATACAGCAGCGTTTTATCATAATTAATTATTTTCAAAAATATTGTAAAAAAATTTCAATCTTAATATTTTTGCATTACAAAATTAAAACTCTACAAAACTTTCTGGGTGTTATTACAATACGACTGAATTTTCATTATGAAATTATTTGCATGAAATTATTTTTATTTATGTCAATAGAAAGCATAAATCAACAAATCAGATAAAAAAATATGCCAAAAATACTGCAGAGATTCAAGTCTATTATTGCGTGCAATAAATTTCATGAACAATTTAATAATTACTCCTATCGTGAATAACAAGTGGAATGTTTGTTCCCATGAATTTTTTTTTTAAAGGGAAAAATGCTATCGTGAATCTACCGAGAAATTTTTTCCCCGTTATCAGTACCAGTGAGTGTAAAAAAGTTAAGAAAATTTGTAAATTGGTGAAAGGCGGAAATATTTCGAGAGAAAAATTTTCACGATAGGGGTGAATGTAAATTCGGTATAAATCAAATAAGTATTGCCATAAATGATACAAAATAAACGATCATTTGTGTATTGATATTTTTTTTTGTTATTTATATTTCCCTTATTTTGTTTTTTTTTTTTGCTAAACAAAGATGAAGTGCATTTCAAATTTTGAATTTACTTTATTTGAGTAAGATATTGAATTTTTTGGTTAGAAAAATTTAACACCAGCTGTTATTTGTGCATCTGCTGCAATTTATGATCAGGTAATACCTATGAGGCAAGAAAATAACCCATAAAACATAAGATCTGTCTACCAAATTATAAAATGCATATTTAAATATTTATATCTTTTTATAAAATACCTACCTACTATTACCAACTAACAAACTTATGAACTATAATAATAAAATTGTTACAGAAAACCTGATCTCAAGATGAAAACGAAATATCGTCGGGTGGTTATTGGTTTGCCACACAGTATATTTAAAATACATTACTCGTATTACTGCCAATAACCAAAACCACCCGACGATATATCTTTAATATTGTGAAACCTTGGGGCAAATTACTGCATTACCAAAAAAATTTAATATCCAATTGAATTCGATTGCAATACTTAGAAATTTCATCCGATATCAAATGCAGTAATTAGCCCCCGTCCCAGTTTCTGGTGTATAGGCGAATTCATACCACGTGTCTACGAACTCTTTCAGTAGCTCATTTTTTACATAAATGTATGATCAAACCCGTTTAAATTATATGGGTTTGATCAAGTCTAATAAAATTCATGTATATTTATTAGTGCAAAATTTCCCGCTGTCAGAAAATGTCCGAAACTTTTGCTTGATTTGACACAAGATAAATTAACAGCTGATCACCATTTCTTGCATCGAGATCACCTGGTGTCAATTCGCCTTGATAGTATCCCTTCCCATTACATGTAAAACGTGTGAAATGAATGAAACTCACCACCAATCAACAAGCTTTTCTTTAACAAATTAACAAATTTGCAAATACATATGAAGTTGATAATAAACAGAATATCTGAGTGTATACATACATATGTTAAGATAAAAAAAAATTTAAAAAACAACTTTGATAGCATTTCTTACAAATAATTTCCTATATTTATAAATAATACAAAACAATTAAAAATTGGTAGGTTTATATGTAGTTTAAATTAACTCAACAAAGCCAATTTTTAGGGAACCAAACAAAATGGGCAAAAACCAATGTACGACACCAAACTAATAAATGAATGAAATAATAATTATTAAAAATTATGATAATAATAATAATAATAATAATAATAATAATAATATGTAACAAATGAACCATGGAAATGATTTTTATATAAAAAACAATAAATTCTTTAATTAACAACCAAAATAAAGATAATAATGAACTCAATTAGAAAAACTTGTACACGCAAACATATGAATATTGTTTTGAAAGCTTCCATATTTATTTTAAATAAACTTATAAAAAAATTAGAAAAAAATAAGCAAATTTATAATGCTCAGACATTTCACAGTTTATGCAATTGAAATAACAAAAAAATACTCTTGAAAAGAACGACATCTTTCTTTATGGCATTCCAAGTGATGTCAATAATTAAACGCGATTTTAAAATCTAAGGATTTTCAGATAAAATGTAGCAGGGAAAAAATACAACGGGAGTGATGCATTAAACACATTCACCACATTCAATACCACCGGTAGCTTGATGTGGTGAATGTGTTTAATGCATGACTTTGAACATTGTAATTAGTGTAATTAGTGATGGTAGAGTTTGAGGTTTGTTTACAAACCCTTTGCAGTAAGTCAAATGATAAGCTGAATCAATACAACTCTCGCATGCTATTTCATTTGAAAAAAAGTTTATATAATTATAATAATGAAATTTAAAATTAAAAATTAACACATGTGTTGAATTTGGATTTCTTTAAAATATGAACCTTTCCCCCCGAAATATCGTTAACTTAATATAGAAAGGCCTTAACTCATATTTTTTTGAAAATCAACTATTTTGTACATTTCGATAGAATATCTGAATGGATCGAAAAATGCATAAATTTCAATACCAAAAACACAATGGGTTAGGGCCTTTCTATATTAAGGTAACGATATATTTTTCCCGTTTCCCCAAATTTCGATAGTGTTCTTTTTTTATTCCCCTTAATATGATGAATATTTTTTCCACAAATTGTAATCGTGAATAGTTTTTCCGTAGAAATGGTTTCTCCCTCGATTTTTTCTGTTGGCGAACGGAATTAATACATCGCGCAATTCAAATATTATCCTTCAAATTCAATATTAAAAGTTACAAATATTTATTTTTAAGAGAAAATCAGTAAATAATGTGACTTGTTGAGAATAATTTTGCATAGAGTATGAACCTTTTTGGTTGACATGCAGTAATCTTGATGGCGGTGCTATACTAAAGAGTATTTATACCTAGAATATTTCAAAACACAACTTTACACTTAAAAGTATTTAATTTTAAAGCCAAAATTTGTTTATTTCTTAATAGGAAGCTCAAGTTTGTCTGACTTTGAAGTAATTTTTAAGCTTTGTAAATCTTCTTCTCGTTTTTTTACATTCACTTGGCACTGATAGCGGGGAAAAAATTCACGGAAGATTCACGATAGCATTTTCCCTTTGAAGGAAATAAAATTTGAACAACAAAAAGTCCACTTGTTATTCACAATAGAGGTGAGGAGATGTCTTGAAAGTAATTGTTGCTGAGTGTGGAAATAAAGTAAAAACAATGGGACAAAGGCCATAATGGCTTTTGAGAAAGAATTATCGTTTTCAACAAATAGAGAAATATTATTAAAACGCTAATTATGGAATGAATGCTACGTATTCCATTTATACATATTTTTTTCAAGTTTTATAAAATTTGTTTTATGTTTTTTTATTTATGTTTTTCCGAAAAGAAACAGCATTTCTCTAGTGTCCATAGTATATGAAATGAAATTGAATTACATACATAATATACACACATACGTTTGTATGTATACATATATATACATATGTATGTATGTAAGTATGTACAAATTTAATTACGCTTTATGATTTTAATATCAAATCAATATGTTGCAAAACTGAAATCAAACTCATGAAGGCAATAATCTCCATCCTAGTCATTTCAAAATTACTTTTTATTTTTTCTTGAGCTGAAAATTACAAAAAAAAAAACAATTTTCTTTATGACTTCTTTCACTTTCGTTCCAACAACATAAAAGCAAATAAAACTTGCAATTGAAAGCAGTGAAATGTCTATTTTGATATTGAATAATTGTATAAACTGATTTTGCTGTTAAAAGTATTTTAATATGGAAAGAAATTAAAAAGCTGAAATTATAAAGCCCTTAAAAAAGTTTATTAAAAATAAATAAAAATACATAATTACAAAAAAACTCTCTAAATATAAACAAATCTACTTGCAAAATTAAAACTATAATCATATAATTCTCTGTGATTTTTGTATTTATATAAATTATAATTAGAAAATAAATGGACAATTTAAAATTAAATTAAACGCAAATTTAACGGACGATCACTTAAAAGAACTTTAACCCTAAAAGGCAAAATAATGGCAAGTGATCCCAAGTAATTTTCAATTAACTATTGAAAAAGCACTCACACTCAAACATTAGCAAAAAGAAATGCCATAATCATTACTTGATTGTACAAACTATGTTAACAAAAATATATATTGTAATTAATTAAATTAAAAATCATAATGATTTCTCACAACATTAAAATTTTAAATCTAAATGTATTAATAACCACAAATATATATATATGTATATATATATATATATATATATATATATATATATATATATATATATATATATATATATATGTATATAAATAAATTTAATGTACTAAATGTAATTTCCATAAAAAAAAAACAAATTGAAACTCAAAATTATACTATATGCATGTAGAGTTGTAATTTTAAATTTGTAAAATCTTAAATTCTAAAGGATCAATAGTTTTTAGAACTAAATCAAATGTAAAGCAAAAATAATGCAAAATTTTTTATATTAATTTAGAAAATTTTCCACAGAAAAATAAAGGAAACAACTAAATTGAGAGGAAAGATGCATAACAACAGCCGAAGATTGAAGTTATTTGTACACACATATGCATATGAAAATACATAAAACGAATTTTGATTACAAAAAATCTAAAGATTGTAAAATGGAAAAAAAATTTCCGAAACTGCTCCAATACTTCCAATGATATTTTATGAGAGTACATGACATGGTTGGTTGCGGTTTTTTTTAGTTTGAGATCTAAAAATCTGTTAATTTTTTCTAAAAAATCTCAACAAACTAAAGTTATATATCCCGATTCTGAATAATAATTTAAAGGGAAAATTTTCCTCTTCCTTATTTTCCTCTTTTAAAAAATAATTTGTAAGTTTTAAGGTAAGCCAAAACAGCTGACTTCGAAAATTCGAAATCATATCTCGCCGGAATATACATATATACCGCGGAACACTAAGAATTGGGGGTATGTGTGTAACACAAAAAAATTTAAAAAATAATGGAAATTTTTCAAATGTTGTTAATACAAAGGTTTAAAAAATTATGATGTAATATTAATATCAAATAATTTACACTCTCAACTTTGTATTTGGTATCGTGAATAAAATGTGAATTTTTATTCCCCATGAAGGAAAATTTGCAATGGTGAAGTTCATGGGAACTCTTGTTCTCTCTATCAATGCGTAGTGAATGTAAAAAACGAGAAGAAGACTTGTAAAGATTAAAAATTTATTGAAAATCAAACAAATTAAGTTTAATAATAACAAATACACATATTTTGGATTTCAAATTGATAAATGTTTTTAAGTGTAAAGTGTAAAGTTGTTTTTAAATATTTTAGGTGCAGTGGAAAAAATTATTTAGTATACCAGATTCATGTTCACTGAAAAAATGTGTTGCAGGGAATTATTGTGTTTTAATCGTGGACAATATTTACTGATCTTGGCCTAAAAATAATTATTTAAAACTTTTAATATTTAATTGGAAATAGAATATTGAAATTAAGCTATGTATTGATTCAGTTCGCCTGCAGAAATAGCCAAAGAAAACTTTAAAAATCCCCTTGAAAAACACTATTAACGATAACGGGAATCAAACAAGGGAAAACATTTCTAGGAAAAAATCGTTCACGATTGCAATGTGGGGAAAACTGTTTACGATAGGGGTGACTGAAAATAAAATTCACAATTTTTAATTGCATATTTAAAATACAACGTCAATCACAAGGCCTACGCGAGTCGTCAGCTGTTTGACTTTTTTCTCTTTTACTGCCAGTTCTTAGAAGCCATGTGAAAATTCTCGTCTGCCTATTTATATTGAAAACAAAGCACTCAAAACTTGTTTTTGTTTTCATTATAAATAGACAGCCGAGAATTTTTACATGGCTTCTATAAACTGGCAGTTAGTTTTGTTGCAAGTTGTCGAAAGTTGCTTGCAATTTTCGTACATTTCCATTTTATGTTTTCTTTATTGCTAGAATTCAACAAATTTTTTATTATTAATTTTTATTTAGTATAATTAATTTTAGTATTTTATTTATGTCATTAAACATTTTTGACACTCGCGAATATGAATTTGAAAAAAAAAATGTTGCTGTATTTCGTTGCTGTTCAAGCAATTCACAAAATATTGCTAATATGAATTTTCGATTATAGTTAGGCCTCGATTATCCGTAATGTTCGGGACCGGAACTATTCTGGATAATAGATTTTCCCGGTTAACAGTTTTTTTTTCATATTTTTATTTCATTTATTTGTATTTACTTGCATATTTTTTATATACCACATATAATAAAAGAAATATTAATGGATTTTATTTTGTGTTTAATCAAAACATACATAAATATTTAATAAAAAGAAAAAAATATTTCGGCTGACAACAGTTTAGTGCTTTCAAGCCCGGATAATAGAGATAATCACGGCTGATCGGTGCAAAAAAAAAACTAAATCGATGGACAAAAAGAAAACAATTACAATATTTCTTTCCCGGATAATCGACGTTACCGGTTAATTGAATCACGAATAAACGAGGCCTTACTGTATTTGAATTTTTTCTCTGGTTTCATAAATTTTAATTTATCGGAAGCCTACTGTATATACATTTCAACGTTGTTTTCCAATATTATTTATGTTTTCCATACAATTTTTCTTCAAAAAAAAAGAGGAGGTTATTTTTTAAGATCCATCACTTCAATAAATCAAAAACGTTTTCTTCATGTTGTTCAGTTTTCCGCCTGAATATTTAATATGACCAGAAACACTAACAAGTAACCATACCTGTCTGCCATGTCCTGCTGCTCTCCTACACAAAATAATCATTGAATATAAAACACTTTATGTAGTTTTGTCTTTCCTTTTAATAATAATGCTTAACTTTCTAGGAAGCCTTTCTCCGAGCCTTATCGAAAAATGTATGTACTATAAAGTGTTTTGAAGCAAGAAGACATTGTAATATTTTTTTTAGTCAGAAAATGAAATAAAAGAATTTGATATCGTATCTAACGTACAATTGAATTTGTCCAAATGTTTGCCCGAGACCCGCCCGAATCCATTCTCGAAAAAGAATAATCAATCTTGTTTATTAAAATGTGCATTGAGAAAAGCAATATTTTCTTCTGTAAATAATTAAATTATGTACATATGTATGTGGTTGTGAAACATCTTTAACATAAAAATAAAAATTATAAAATAACATTAAATTAAACAAAAAGCAAATCCTTCCAATTTTAAGCAAAATAAATAAAATCTTAAGAAATAAATTTAAAAAAAAAATATATATATATATATATGTATATAATTTTTTAAATCATCAATCATGTAGGATTTACTTAACGGTTTGCCTTATAGCGTAGAAATGTTTTATTAACAATATAAAATTAAAACCAATAACGAAATGAATCTTAAGTGAATTTACATAAAAACTATTTTAAAACAAAGATAGATCTTCTTGCTTTGTAAAAAAAAGAGAAAAAGCGAGAAGTGTATATTTTTCATCTTTAACAAATTTTTTTCTACAAAAATATAAAGCTTAAAGCTTTTACAAACTTAACGAAAGCTTTTCGAAAATATCAATCATACCTGAAAGTAGGTATAGTAGGGCTTTTTCAAATTAAAGCCAAAAGCACACTAAGATGATGATGGAAACCAAGGCATATTCATACAAGGTAGAACAGCTTGAAATCGCTGTTCCAGTGTCAACAACTGCTATTATATCAAATTCAAAAACGTGTATGTATTTTGACATATAAGGGTGCGAACAGAGTGGCCGCTTGTTGCCGAGCCGAGCCAACTGAGACTTATTGCGAGAACCAATGCGAGAAAACTGGTACTATACAAATTAGTACAAATAAGCGCGAACAGTTCATAGTGGGCGCCAAGCTGCTCAGAGAGCAAAGCTGATTGAATGTGAGAAAACAGTTCCAAAGCGTATTTCAGCGCCGTATGCTATGTTGTTATGATTTCAACTTGTATATTCTTCAAACTTAGCAGGATATTTTCTTACATCACTATATAAATTATAAAATTCTCCAAATACACTTCGTTTATCATTTATTGCATGTTTTCCAAATGGTTTTTTTTTTATTGATAAAACACTTTAAAACAGTAGCCGAAGCTAAATACTCATCATCTGACGAATCCATATCTTTTCACTTCAATTTCACAAACACGAATGAATAGCAAACCCAAATGCATACAAACATACATAAAACACAAATAATACATAAAATATCAGCGCTGATTCTCGCATCCACTATGCACACTCAAACTTGTTTCTCGCATGAACAAGTTCTCGCAATAAGCGTCAGTCGGCTCGGCTCGGCTCGGCAACAAGCGGCCACTCTGTTCGCACACTAAGAAGTGATGTTGGCTTATATACTTTTGTTTTCACATCGGAAAAGATGTACTCAGCTGAGCTGTAGAGATCACCTGTTATGAATTCGCTTTGGATGGAAACGATCTCCGAGAAACTTTTGCAAAAAAAAATATGTACGTTTGCGCATTTTTCCTCCAATATAAAACAATTTTGCATTATTATTAACTTACTTAACGTACTTATTTTTAATATTTAATTTTAACATTATTAATCTTAATATAAAAATCTTAATAAAACATAAACACAATTTATAAAATTAAAATGAATACAAAAAGTCAAACTAATGGTGTTAAATCTAACTTTATATACATACAATGAATTAAAACGAATTGCGTGCGTTTGGTGTGCCATTATAAATTTAAATTAACAATAATTTAATTTAAAAAATATACCTTCCTATAAGTATCTAAGTTAAAACAAAAACAAAAAACCTATAATCTCTTATAAATAAATACTTCTAAAAATAATTGAATTTCATAACAAATTAAAACATATTTATGTAAGTTAAAATGAGATTTTATATATTTTTTATTTTTTCAAATGGAAAAATAAGATTTTATAAAACAAACAAACAAGTCTAAAACAAATACAATTATATACCAATTACATAAATTCTAATGGAAAAATATCATACCACAAACCCTTCTAATTAATGTGATGAAATCAAATATTGAAAACAAAAAAAAACTTAATACCAAATTATAGAAATTAATGTAAAAAATATATAAAAATAAAATTTATTAATTAATTAATTATTGTATGCAAAAGAAACACATACAAAGATTTTATACCATTTAGATCTACATACAATACAAATCTCAAGTAAAATCTCACAAAATAAAACCTTAATGGCTCAAAAGTCCAAGAATCTGAGGAGCCTACAACTAACAAAAAAAAAATAATCAAATGTCCATCATTTCGCTCTCTAACTTTAAACAACAAACAAACACCCACAAATCTAATAGAAAATGCATTTATAAAAAGGAAAATTGAAACAACTAAAAAAAATTAACAACTAAACAGCAATATAAATGATACATAATAATAATAATAATAATGATAATGATAATGATATTTCTAGGTAATTATGATAATAAACAACCTAAATGATTAAGAGTTACAACATTTTAACAAGCTTTTACATTAAAACAAACAAACAAAGAAATAATACAAAATACGAATCATATTAACAAAATAATATACTTACATATTAAGAGCCTATTTCGCCAAGTTATTTATATATCAATTCACATTTAAAAGTAATTTTTCCATACAAAAATTAATGAAAATCGACATTTAAATATGAATTGATATTTAAATAGAGATGGTGAAATTGGCCCTAAGAATTACAATGCGAACAAGCAGCTACAGACAAATAAAATTTACGGCCTGTCCCACGATGTTACTAGAAATCGTTCGATCGAATACTTATGCTGAAAACAACAAAAAATTGTCTAATTTTATTGTTGTTTGCAATAGAAGTTTTCCAAAATGTTTAAAATTTTTATGAAATTAATTCAAATCCAAACTATAAAAGAATTCAAGAATTTTAGACTCATGCCCTTATTATGAGCAACTTTCGATCTTCGACTGTAGTCGAATTTTCATTTGGTATTATGACGGCCATTCGACAAAGAGCGTCGTTATTGTGAATAAAATCGACTAAAAAGACCTTATCTACAATTTGTGTTTATATACTTAAAAATAGATATTGTTTAACACCTAAACAGATTTTTTTAACAATTTTCCATATTTAAATACTTCATCGAAAGCTAAATTCTGTTCGATAGAAAATTCGTTACTCAACGAAATTTTCGATGCTCATAATATGAATTTAACATTCCACTTTCGATATTCGATACACAGCGAAGATCGAAAATCGAATGCAACTCATAATAGGGCTTTAAGATAAACATTTCTGAAAGCTCTTACAATTTGGTCTTGTTTCTTTGCAAAGTAAGCAGCAAGCATTACGGCCTGTCACACGATGTCACGAGAAACCGTTCAATCGGCAACTTGTATTGCAAACAACAATAACATTAGAAAATTTGTTGTTGTTTTCAATATAAGTATTCGATCGAACGAATTCTGGTGAGATCGTGGGACAGACCGTTAATGTCGCCCACATCTGATTGGCTGTTGTGCTCTCGCCTGTGTGAAAGCATAAAGCTCTTCTTTAAAGCTCGTACATTGTGCATATTACTTGGACGTAGCTGATTTAAAGTAACAGAAAGAAACGTTTAAAGCTTTTCATTTTAATATGTAATATTTCAGTCCACAGAGACCCAGCGATATGATGAAAAAGAGAAGAATAAACTGAAAGGGAGCAGTACATGCTACCAACGGTTGTCCAGCAATTGAGCTTTAAATACAAGAAATGTGGAGCTGTCCTTTAAAAGCTTTATTTTCGATTATTGCTGCAACGAAAACATTGGAAATCAAGTAGAAGATTGAGATTATATTTGGACTGATACCACTCAAATCGTCCGAGTCCTAACATATAAAAAAAGGTCTGGACCAAATGCTAGATTCAGGCATCAGTCGTACTAGATCCAGCTCGTTGCCTTGATACCGTCTGAGGTCCGATTGGTCATCTAGTATGGGTTTTCCTAGAAATTTGTGTGGAGCAGTGCGCAATGGCGGGCACTAGCAGAGATGATGATATCTCTTCTTTATCCTGTTCTTGACAGCTGCAACAGAATGTATTACAGCGAAGACCTAGCCTACTATCCTGTCTACCAATGGCCCAATGGCCCGTCAATACCGCGAGATGCTTTCACTATTTGTTCTGAGGGATTATCGTGGAAGCATGGCCACATTGCCTTTACGACGCTACGCGTTCTCCGCCTATTCCATATGTTTTTAATGGAGCCAAACGGCACTGCTGCGGCTGGCAATGCATTATAGAAGCTTCCAAAGCGGTTCCAGCCGTGGCTAGTTCTTCTGCCCGTTCATCACTGATGAAGTTACTATGTGCACGAACCCAGATAATAGTGCTGTCGGTCTCATGGAAAAATCTAGATAACACATCCCTTATATTGATTAACTAAAATTTAGAAGGTTTCAACTTATCTTAGCACAAAGAAGTACTGGCTGCCTGACGAAAATGCCAATATACACTACACCCTCCCCCGCCCCAAATTTCAACATGAAATACACTTGCACCATCGGGAAGACGGTACGATAGCTGTAGGTCCAGATCAACTGAAAATATGGCAGTGACACGTCGCGCATTTTTTCCATTGCATTCTGAATGGGAGAAGGACCTTTAAAGTTCTATGAAGGTCATTTTTGGGTACCATATAAGCTGAAGCTTTCCTAAGTTCTAACGGTATCAGAGCATCCGAAGGACAGCCCGTGATTCCGATACAGGTGAATTTTTTAATTCTGTATAGCTGGTTTACCACATATTTCTTACTTGTAGCGTACAAGTCAGTATTGACGCTTAAATACCATTTCGCACTAAAGGTCCTACGACAAGTGTATCCTTTTTATCATGATATTTTGCATATAGAGGACAAAAATTACCATCAACAAATTGCTCTCAGCTTTCATCGCTATTGGCCTTAAAACAAAGTACAAAAGCAGCTAAAACTTGGGGGCAAATTACGGCATTCGATATCGAAAACAATTTTCATACAATTTTAATTATTTTTGTATGGTGATTTCGATCTATATCGAATGCCGTAATTTGCTCCCTGTTTTTAACTCCCCCGATGAGCTGAGCTACAATTTCACGGGTTCGTTTGAAGCAATTTCATTTAAATTTACATTTAACCCAAGCAGACCTAATAATTAAAATTCTAATTTAAAAAAAGAATGTTCGCATTGTAATTTAAAATTTCTTCCCTACATAAAGAAAACAAAACAAACAAAGTTAAAAAAAAATGATCTAATTAAGAAACGGCTTTGCTGTTATTTTTTTTTAAATTTAATTTTTAAGAATAAAAAAAAATGAGAATTTCAAAAGTATGAATATCCAATACATTACATACTTACATACATACATACATATATACATACATATTTAGACATTAAAAACTTAAGAACTCAAAAATTCCTTCTTAAGTATTTCCTAAAACATTAACTAAGTGAATGAAATGAATAACGAAAATCAAGTTACATATAAAATGCCTTAAGTATTTTTAAACAAATAATAATTAACAACAATACAACAACAAAGTACCAAAATTAAAAATATAAAAATAAAAAATTAAAAAATATACATACATACTTACAGATAGATACATACATATTATTGTAAAATGATTAAATTTAAACAAAACATAAAATCGAAATCCAAAGAAAAAAAAAAGAAATAAAATAAACAAAGAGTCCCACCTTTGATGATTAAAAACTATAAAAAGAAACTCCCTTCCCCTCTTATACTCTTCTTATGGTGTGACCAATAGACACTCTTGAATGAAAGAATAAAATACGAGTAAATACCAGAAATTTCAATTTGAAAATAAAACTGTAACAGGTTTTTATTAAATATTGATGTATCTTTCATACATCCATCCGCCCAAAATTAAATTACAAACAGGTACTTGAATAAAAAAAAAGGAAATTTTGAAAAGAGAACACAATTCCTCATCAAATTTATTACTTACCTATTTATTTAATCCCTGAAAATGTTGAGTTTTTCCCCCAAAGTAAAGCATTTTTTTTATTTATTTTATTTAATACCTTCCCCTCCCCCCCCCCCTACCCCCTAAATCCCCCACAAGATTTAAAAAAGAGATCGAATTTATGTTTCAAAACATCAACTGCCATGAAAACCAAGAGAATTGGAAAAAAATAACAGGCGAAAGTTCCGTTTGGCCGAACTGACAGAATTTGGATAATGTTCCAACAAGAGATGTTTGCCTCTCACGTAAGTAAAATAAATATAGAAATCTATGACAGAAAGTTTTTGTTAAATATTCAGGGAAAACTTATGACATTTTCTTTTCTAGAAACTTTTCAATGAAAATTCGAAGTTAAATAGTTTTTTGAAATAGATAATTTATTAGAAATTACTAACTACATCATCCCTTACGAGTGTAAAGTTTTGCTTTAAAGTCTAAACGAACACTAAATTACATTTTTCTCAGTAAACATTTAAAAAATGTTACACTTTTTCTAGAAAAGAAAATGTTCAGGTTTATTATGAACAGCAACCATCAACTGGTTGAAAAGTGAAAAAATTTGTCAACTATGGTTGAAATAGGTATTACCAAAACCAGTTGATAATGTTGTGAATAATTAAGTAGGTATTCGCTATTGTGAATATGCATTTGAAGAAAAAAAATATATAACAGCTATCAAATGACAAAAATAAAAATTAGTAGACAAATTTTATTTTCAAAATAAGTTCGATTGAATATGTTTCTCCTAATATTTTGTAGTTGAAAAAAAAAGAAAATAAATTTCCGTTGATAGCTATTCACAATAGTTATTGTTGATAAATTGTTGTTGATACCTCTTTTCAACCGCAAACATTTCATAATACCGATTTATCAACTTTGTTGTACAAATTTCTCTTATCAACCACACGTTGCTGTTCATAATAAGCCTGGTTATTACACTGTACAGCACAAAAAAAATCTATAGTTCTAGCGGCTGATCCGAATATAAAACCGGAATTGAATCTATCGGCATAGGAAAACATGAATTACTTTTGTGCTCGTAGTTTAGGCATATAAAATCTTCAGTACTTTTAAATTCTTAGGAGGCGTAATATTTCTGTGGTACATTTTAACCCCCTGCCTCTTTCTGTATGGGTCAATTTTGTCCCTTTCGTAAGAAAAGATCAAAAAGTACATGGATATAACATTCTAAAAAGTTCTACACAACTATTCTATTAAAAGTATCTGACTAAAAGTTAAAGTGTGAACCAGAGTTAGTTCAAGTAATCACTTATTACTCGTATTTAAGCTCCGCACAGAATGTTGCCAGATTGTAAAAACATATTGCCACATTTGGCAATGTACGGAAAATAAAAGATTTTGTTAAGTCCTAATTTACACTTTGCATGTCTTATTGCTAAGCTGATTAGTTTGCTCTAAGGTTGAATTGACCCAGGGTGTCTTTCTAGTATCAATGTTTCACATTCAGTTATAGCGCTAGTCTCACGTACCCGATCTTGTTTGATCCATTCACCCATCACATGTAGAGGTTTTGTAGAAAATTTTCACCCGTTATACATACTTAAAGGGCACTTTATTACCTTTTTTGTTGTAAAGAAGCCAAAGCAGTGGGTGCAATATCGTCGGGTTTTTATTAGTTCGCCACAGTAATAATGGCGCATACTCATAGTCAAAACAAAGTATACTTTTATGTATTTAAAACCAGTATTACCATACAAAATACTGGTTTTAAATTCTAAAAGTATACTTTGTTTTGACTATGAGTATGCCCCAATGTATCTTAAATATACTAGCCCAATTCACAAACTTGTGCAAATGGTCTTGCATCGTTGCATGTGCAAAATGGTTAGTATGTTGATACTCACCACTTAACAATTCTTAGTGGTGAGTATCAATATACTATACCATTTTGCACATGCTACGATGCAAGACCATTTGCACAAGATTGTGAATTGGGCTACTGTCCGCAAACCAATAACCACCCGACGATATGTTCCACAAAAATGATACACACAAAACTACTGAACACATCTTTATGCATAAACTGCAACGGTTTCATGATTTTATTCAAAAAGAGCTTTTAAAATGCCCTCGTTTGTATAGCATTGAATAAATTTAAAGATTTTGACTTTTTGATACATAATTTCTTATAAAGCAAATTGTCGTTATTTTTTTTTGTTACTTGAAATTTTTATTAATAAATCTGTATTAATCATCGAATACGTTTGTTTCTCTGTTGATTACTTAAGTAGACCTTCATGGAAACTTAAATTTGTATAAGCTTTGTTGCTATATGTTAAATTTTTTATTTATATATGTATGCACATACATACTTACATATGTACATATGTATGTATAAGTAAACCGCTACATTTTGGGTCATGTGATTTGTCAATGGCAAAATAACTCGATTAACTTTCAAACTAGTGCTGCTGAGTTTAATGTACTACTCAAACACTTCCCATACAGTTAATCGATATTTTAACGAAAAGAAGCAAGCAGTGATGGAAAAGTTAAGTTTGAAAAATTTTCACTGTGCCACGCAGTGCTTAGGTACGACGAAATTAAAAACAAATGAAAGATACGAAGAACAAAGCGAATTAAAATTGGGTTTACACACTGCAATTTTTGTCGGACAACTTTTGCGTTTATTGAAGAGAGGGAAAGAGAGAGGAGAGAAGACAATGAAGAGGGGAACCATCATATTTTCCACCCTCTCCCATAAACTAAAAACTTCCTTAATAAAAGTTGATTCATGTGCACCCAGACTAGTAAGTAGGTATAAACAAGAAAGTATGTAGTTACATATGTACATATGTATGTACTAGTCCACCATTATTTTCGCTTTTCTATAAACTCAAGCAAATTGCTAAGCAAATTTTGCCTTTGTCTTCACTAAAAATGAATTTATGAACAATTCATAAATACATACCGAAATTAAATTAAAATTTCAAATCAGGTTTATAACTTATGCTAACACAATTTCCCATTATTACAGACATTAATGTGCGGCGGGCGCACTTCTACCAAAATTTCCATTCGCCTAATAACTATGTACATACATACATGTGTACATACTAGGGTGATCGACTCGGTTTTACAACCGGTTTTAAAAACCGGTTTTTTCCCAATACGGTTGTCGGTTTTTTCAAAATGTTGATTTTTCGAATGTCGAATAGTCCGGTTTTTTTACAATTTAAAAACCGGCTGAGTCGAATACTTTTTGATTTGTACATTTTGCATTAAAATTAGTTTTTACTATGGTAAAACTGAAGCTACGGTCACACTTGTCAAATATTTGCCCAAAAAAGCGTGACAAACAAACAATAATGAAAAAAGTTTTGATCCAGACACTTGTTTATCATATTAAACAGTTTCGAATACAACTAATGCACAGTGTCTATGGCAATAACAATATTGGATACTCTTTAACTTGACAAACTTTTGTCTGGATTGAAAGATTTTTCATTAGCATTTAGTGGTTACGCTTTTTTTGGGAAAATGTTTGACAAGTGTGACCGTAGCTTTAGACCAACGTTTTCTGTTGATTTTTCTTAGTATTTTTTTTAGTGTAACCCTCATACCTAAATAAGAGCGGCAAGCGTTGCGTTAGCAGCAGGATACGTATTTTTAGTACATTTAAATATAAAAATATTTTTGGATTGTACTGAAAGTACGTACCCTGCTGCTAACGCAACGCTTTCCGCTCTTATTTAGGTATGAGGGTAAAGGTCTTTGGACACGATCAAAATGCTCGCTGTCAAGTTCGTGTACGTGTGCTTGTCGGCTTGATGTTACCATGCTTGATGCCCCACCAAGCATTTATTTTGATTTTGTGCTGTTCGTTTGGTTGAAAAAAATGTATAAAAATGTCTAAATGAAGAAATTCAATAACAATAATGGCAGCACTGCTTACAAAAAAAGAGCAAAGCAAAATAAGAAAGTTCTAACTAACACTTCTTCTTTCTTCACCAGTCAAATTTATGTTTTTTAATTCCGATATTTTGGGCAACCGTTCGTAATGGAAATATAATTATAATGAAAATTTGTACACGCTTGATGGGGTAACAACAATATAAACGCATTAACAAGTGACAGCAAGCATGCCGAAAATCAAAATTTTTTGTTTTTCCATCAAGCATCGTTGGTGTCACACATACTAACAAATTATCACTCATACTATAACCAATCTCAGCAATCATTTTGACCGTGTCTAAACCTCTTAAAAGTTCTTAGAGCTTTTTGAGCATGGCAACATATACTGAAACATGAAATTTATGCGAAATTATTTAATGAGGTGGTATCAGAGGAGATTTATATAAATTCTGCCTTATCGTGGTTGGCGTATTTCAAATATGACTACACCCAGAGAAAAAACAGCTTAAAATCAATAAAAACCATATTGAATTAATAAAAAACATTAACGAAAGTCTAGTCATGTTGAAATTTTTTATTTCAATATGGAAATATATTAATTTACAGTATTAATTTTTTAATTTTATTTATTTTTAAAGCTGGATTCACCCATTGTTTCCGAACAAAATTTTGGTCCGGACAAAATTTTTGTTATATGTTGTTTAACTTCTCTCTTCTTGAGAGAGAAAATATTTTTTAGGAGCAATTCTCCGTTTGAATTGGTTTAATTTTATATTTTGTCCGGACAAAATCGAACTGAGCTGCCAAGTATTTTAATTTTTCAGCCAAAGTTGAACTGAGCTGCCACATCATGTTGTATGAATAATAAAAACACAGAATATACTTGTATTAATTACAATAGAAACAAAGCAAAATTGTAAAATAAAACATATACATATGGAGTTGAACGAAAGAATTGCATTGATCAATTAAAAAGACACAGTGAATTGTAATCATTTGCCGATGTGCTGCCACTTGTAAAATTAATACGCATCGTTTACACACGTATGTATTTCATATAGTAGCTTTGATTTTCCAGACAAAATGCTCGAAATGGATGAATCGTGCTGCAGAAAACTCTCAGGAAAAAATTGTTTGTCTGGACAAAAATTTTGTTCAGAAACAATGGGTGAATCCAGCTTAAGTATCTCAACATACATTTTCTATTATATGGTAAATTATTGAATTAATGTGACGCGTTCTTATTTTTTAGTTGCAGATTTGCCCTGAGTGTACGACTTTTTGTTAATAGATTAAAGAAGACTTCAACAGTTTTTCTTTGATCTATTACCAAACAGTCGAAGTCGTATTTGAAATACGCCAGCCACGGTAAGGGAGATTATGTATATACACTGTATGTACTATATATAAGTATATGAAGTTAATTTGTATGTTTTACCTTTAATTTTTGTATTGTTTTGTAGTATTTACATAAACTTTTAACTCAATAATTTTCTTATTTAAAAAAAACCGGTCGGCCGGTTTTTTCTGAATTGTAAAAACCGAAACCGGGTTTTTCATAATATCAAATATTCGAACTATTCGAAAACCGGTTTATGGAAAAAGTCGAATAATCGATCACCCTAGTACATACATATCATTTAGTAAATGAACGATATGCAAATTTGTATGTATGTAAGAAATACTCAAGGTAGCCAACACACGTTCATACATACATACATATTTTAATTTGAACGTACGTTTTTACATGCATACATACATACATATGTACTTATGTATATACATACATACATATGTACATATCGTCGCTGTTTTAACTAACTGACCTAACATTTTAAAAATTTAACAGGAGAGCAGCTTTTATGGTTGTTTTATACATTCGTTCTTATGGCTGCATCAGAAATCTTTTTACTTATATATATGCATAAAAGTAATGCTTACAGTCATGAAAATTGTAGAAAATGTGTATTATGACTTATAAAGTCTAGTAGAGGACTTAACTCATTTTTCAAAAATATGTCAGTTAGGTCGGTTAGTTAAAACAGCGACGATATGTTGTCGTTGGTCTCAAATAGAAAAGCCCTATCTCAATTAATTGTAACTTTATAGGAGAAGGTAAAAACATAATAGAAACTGTACAACTGCTTGCAAGTGTTTTTTTTACACAATTGTAACAAATTATTGTGACCAGGTGTATTTGTGTGAAATGTATTCGAATCTCTGAAAAACTAAACTTAAAAAAAATACGAGTTAGGGCCTTTTTACTTGAGATCATCGATATATCAAGACTGGCATGTGCGCTTATTTGTTTCGTCACGTTCATTTACATAAATAAAAGAAATGCTGAAATCATGTTCCTAAATTATTAAAGCATTAACTAAAGAGTAGATTTAATAAAGCATACTGCAGCTGTTTCAACTGTAAATACAGTTTGTCAAGCTAAAGTTTTCAAAATGAAAGATTTACCTATACACATAATTTACAGCACATACATACACACATATGTATGTATGTATGTATGTACATATCAAGATATTTACATATATTCACCTTTTACGCATGACGTGAACTTTGTTAATTTTTTCAACTGGAACACTTTAATATAATTTTTTAATATTCATTAAAATGCCTGTTTTTGGCATCACAAGTCCTCAACTTTTAATTGAGGTTGTTAGGCTGAAAACATCTCACTACTTTTTGGCAGATGGCAGCAGCATTTTCTATTTATTCTCACTCTGCAGTAGACCAAGCCTAACTTGGACTTTGAGTCAAAAAAGCAAAATACTAATTATACGCTTAATAACGATGCTGCGATAATCTATAAATGAGGCCGTGCGAATAAGATCGAAGCTAAGTAGGGACAGTAGGGTATCCACATCTATTGAGCAGTACATTTCGTTGATCTATCGCTACTACAATGGAATGTGTATGTTCTAATGAAATCATAGAAATTGTTCCGAAACCCGTATTAGCAGCACATTCTAGTGTTGTAAAAGTATTGAGTATTTGAGTACTGAGTACTCAATACCGCGAGTTTTTCCCGGTACTCAATACACAAAAGTAACTACTCAATACTTTCAGGGTTGCATTTTGTAGTATTCAAGTGAAAGTCTTCCTTTAAAATGGATCAGAATTATTCAACTCTGTGAGCTTAATACAAATAAATATGACTCGGAACATCATGGAGTTAGTGTAACAAATACCAATTCTGTTAGGAATTATTTTGATACGAAGACAGCCACTAAAAAGGTTCTAAAAAATGCGTTATTAAACTACTTCAGTCATTAACAAATAATATTGGACAAAAAAGTGACCCTTTAGAATAGTGGAAGGAAGGCACGTGATACAATATAACCAGCAAGTCAGGTCCTCACAAACATGAAAAATATTTTAAATTCTTTCGATGTCGGTAAAATTTTATTTCTACATTTAAACAATGACTAAGTAATAACATCAATTGTGAGAAAAAAATGTTTATTAAAAAATATTTAGAAGATAATTTAAGCGATTAATGCACTAGAAGTTTTAGGAGTACGTTAAAAAAATTATGTACAAAAACTAAACTTCAAACATATTTATTTTCCTTTGATGTAAATTAATTTAAATATACTTGCATTTAATCTTTGTTTTTCCATATTCCATTGTCAATAAAATAATAATTTTTAACTTCCCATATACATACATATATAAAGTATTGAGTAGTATCGAGTACCCAATTGAAAAAGTAGAAGTAGCAAGTAGTACTGAGTATTCAAAAGTAGCCGCTTTTTACAACACTAGCACATTCCATTTGTGGCCCATTGACCAACAATTCGCACTACGCATTGCAGCAATAACTAGTTTTTCGACCGCACTGCCTGTACAGGTCTTTCCTGTCACGCAAAGTTAAAATCGAATATCCACAAACACTATTCTTTATATCCTCTTCATTACAAACTGTTTTTCTAATTCTTCCACAATATATCGCACAAGTAGGGCTCTTCCTCTGAATGGGTACCAGTCCTAAATAAATAAATAAATACACTGAATTTTGTTCTTTCTACTTGAGAAAGAGTAGAAACACATTCGTAATATCTCCATCCATCCATAAGTCTATTTAATAATTTTTTTGGATTTTTAAGTTTCCACAGTTTTAATCCCTAAATCAAAAAAAAGGGCCTTATTGGGAATAAAAAGGCGAAGATTTCCTTGACCTGAAATTTTAATTTTTTGTAAAAAGAATCCTAATGATTTAGTCGTGAAATTACATAATATATGCGAGTATGTACGCAGATTTTTTTATACAAAAAATATATTTTACAAACACATAACAAAGCTTATAATAAACTGGTATGTGATATTTTGATCCTGATATTATTAAATGATACATACATACATATGTACTTGGTGAATATGTAATGGGGCTCTATAAATCTATAGATTTTACTTTATAAAATAATGAAAACGAATTGTAATTATCGCAATCCAATTTTTAGGGAGAGCCGTTGAAAAAAGCCTTTCCAAAAAACTTAGTTTTCATACCATGAAAGGACCATGATAGGCCATAGTTAGGGCAAAACTATATGCAGGAAAAATATTGTGTTATTTATTCTAAATAAAAATGATTATATAAAAATTTTCCGAAAACCGCTGCATTTAAAAGTTATGGTGTCAAAAGTGTTTATACGGTCTCAAGTAGAAAGGCCCTAGCTCCAGTGTTGCTGGAAATTCTAAGGATAAAATCTGCAAAATTTACAATTTTTCACGAAAAAATCTTCAAAATCTGCATTTCATTTTTAAAATATTCAAAGTACTTTTAGTTATGTTCAAATAAATCACAATGGACCCGATTGGGTCTCCGAGTGGAAAGCGGTATAGCACCACTCTTCCTAACCTATGTGCAAATAATATACATAAAATTAATGAGAAAAGAAATTTGATATGTAAAAAATTTTAACAAAAAGTCATTTAATTTGTTGCATAAATATTCAAAGGACTTAGAAGGTTTGTTTTATTCAAGTTTACTGGACTGAAAATTCTTTCGACATTTGCAAATGAATGTGATAAAGACTTTTCATTTTCAATAGACTAAGGGGCTGCAAAATCATAACCAGAATAAGCTCGTTTTATATCACATATTCGTTTCCAGAAGCTTGCCAAAGCAACTTCTACTTTTTCTTTAATGATGTCTTCTAAGTTCAAAAATTTTAACTCTCTAAACTATGAGTCGTTCACACATAAAAGAAACAAGAAGTAGTAGCAGTATTAGGAAAAATGTACAAAAATGCGTTTTTAGGCCAAAAATCTTCAAATCTGCATTTAGTCTTTTTGGAGGGTAAAAATCTGCAAAATCCAGATAAATCTGCATTTATTGCATGTAGTGTAAAAAGTAACGCTTTTACAAGCAGTTTGTACGCGTATGATGAACCTACAGTGTTGTAGTGTACCATACACGTGAAGATCTTTAATTCATAAATTATCTCCCCATCTCTATTAAATTAAAAGTTTTAATGAACTCTAATTTGGAATTGTTTTTATCAATTTTTATTATAAAAAAATGCGTAGTTCACAGTCAAATATGCATACATATATATTAGAGGGCTGCGTAAACAGTATTGAAATGTAAGTATGTACGTCGTGTTTCTTTAAATATATTATCGTTGTATGTATTATACTAAACCAATAATAAATGATGTTTAATCGAATCACGATGGATGTATTGATGTACGTGTTTATAAGTGTTTACAAGCGATGTCGCGAAGACTTCTTGTTCGTAACAAACACTCAAAAGAAGTAGTGTTGACGCGTGTATTCTTTTTTTTTCATATTGTATGTTTGAGTGTGTGTGTGTAAGATGTAGTCGGTAAGGTATTATGTGTTTAAGGGTGGTTTTTTAAAGCAAGCGCACACAACTAATGGCAATGCATGTATGCGTTTGTATGTGCGCAGAAAAATCAAAGATCATACACACAACGTGTGTGCGTACATATGTACTTTCATGACGTTTGTATACGCGCCCATGCGTAGGAAGAAGCAAGCATCACAAATTCTTTCGACACGAAGTATTTTCTTCTTTACTCCTGTAAATGCAATAACTGAAACTTATTTCTTGCAAAGAATGTTGTTTAGCACTTGTTTTAGAAGATTTCGCTATAGTAAAGCATTTGAAAAAAACCCTCGTCTTAAAATTTCTTGTAAGTGATCTTGTGCAGAGGTCTAATATGTATTTACATCTAGAAATCTCCCTTCTAGAACGACGGCACAAACAAAAAGTGTATGTACCTATTTGAAATACGGCAACGAGTTATAACACACTTACATACATACATACATATATTGTAAGTATGCAGATATTTACACACATACATATTTATATGCAAATACATACATATATACAGACTTTAATAAATGTATAAATGGAAATATATAAAATTGTATATACATGCATACATACATATGTACATACATTCAAGCATTAGGGTGTAAATTTTTCAAACAGAATACATAGAAAATAAAATTTTTTCGAAACCTACTTACTCAGTTTTTCGTTAACATAAAATTGCTCAACATTTGTTAATCTGCAGAAAAAATGGATACTTCCCTATTCTTTATATGTATAATTAGCTGGAAAACGTGTTTAAAGTTTTCAATTTACCCTGCGTTTACACATGCAAGTGCCTTGCATGCAAGCTCTGTGTACGTGTTATCAAAGAAAATTTCGCACAAATGCCCGACTGTCTTGCAACTTGCATGTTTGCCTTTTAGTGCAGAGTTGTCCATAACATAAAAGTTTAATTTTAAGGGAACCGGATAGTGTTGAACTTTATTCGTATTGTTTCAATGTTATTTATGTCTAAAAAATTAATAAACTGCTCGATTAATGAGTATTTAAGAAAAAAGTTATTAACTGCCTGTTTATAGAAGCCATGTAAAAATTCCCGTCTGTGTATTTATATTGAAAACAAAAACAAATTTGAGTGCTTTATTTTTGTTTTCAATATAAATAGGCAGACGAGAATTTTCACATGGCTTCTATAAACTGGCAGTAAATTAGCTTTTAAATGTATTTAAAATGAGTAAAAACTCATATAACATTACACTCAAATCCACTTAATTTGTGCTAAACTATTAGTAGGGCAACCCTGTTAGCTAACTTTCCATTTACTTGCTACAAGTTTAACAAGTCACTGTCTAGTAAAATTCCTTGGCAGTTGAGTTGGAAGTAGACTGCAAGTGCCGAAAGTGTACATAGATGTGTTAGTAAAAGAGTTTGAGTGCATTGAGTTTTTCGAACTTGCACTTGCACGTGTAAACCCTAGGTTACACAAAACTTAATGGAAAAAGAAACATTTTATTTTTCTCTTAAAAGTTGAGTTTGTATGCAATTTTGAAACAATATGAGGATTAATTCTACATCATTAACTCAAAAATTTAATAGTAAATTAGTGATATGCACTAGAGAGCTGCGTAAACAGTCTTGAAATGTAAAAACGACATGATTTTTAAATGTATTCACATCGCATGTATTATACTAAACCAATAATAAATGCTGTCGTACTATAAGCGAACCACGTTAACAAGCGATGACGTCAAGATAGCTTGTCTGTAACAAACACTCAAAAGAAGTACTGTTGATTTGTGTATACTTGTTATTTTTCATATTGTACGTTTGAGTGTGTGTGTAATATGTAGATGGTAACCCTGCAGAAAGTGCGAATAGTGAAATAGTAGTGATTTAATTGTGACATTGTCTATAGTACTACTGACCAGGTGTACCCCAGCCGATGTAATCATCTATTGACATTTAACATTAGCTTGTCATTGAAAATCCACCACTAGACTATAGAACTGCTGACTAAGTAGTTCTTTTGGGACCACGTGGAGACATTGACACCAAACATTCACTAGTAAATTTTGGGGGCTCTAGTCCACAATATCGATATTTTCTCGCTCATTGTCAATAGTAAAATTATAGTGATTTTCTAGTGACATGGTCAATAGTTCTACTGAATAGATGTACCCCAGCCAATGTAATCGCCTATTGGCATATAACATAGGGTTGTCATTGAAAATCTACCAGTAGACTTTAGCGCTATTGATAAGGTAGGTCTTTTACGACCATATGGAGATATTTGAACCAAAGATTCACTAGTATATTTTAGTGACCCTCGTCTAAATATATTTATTTAATATTATAAATAAAAAAGAAAAACAAACTATTGGCGCGTTCATTGACAATATTACCAGATATACACTAGAACTGTTGCCTCTAACGTATCTCTACTCACGCAAAAAAGGAAAGTTGTCGACATTTTAACTAGTGCAATTGTCGCTGGAGAAAAAGTATTGACATCGAGACATATGGTTCTAGGCTGACTAGAGGGAAGCTATTACATATGTGATTAACCGCATACAACCAGCGATGCCAACTTGGTGCTTTTGGCACTATTTTTAGTGCTTTTTGAAGACTCAAAACGCCAAATTTTGAACGTTAGTGCCAAACTAAGAGAAACCACTAGGTAGTGCTTTTAAGAAATTGGTGTATTTTTTAAAATTACTTTAACAAAAATTTGGTGTATTTATTTTTTCAGTACAAAGAATACCTTTTTCGTCTGATATATTTCATGAAACAGAGAATAGCTTCGAAAATATTAAACATTATTAAACTTCACTCGTTTGGATCTCCACTCCTTTTTCACGTTAGTGCTTTTTACGCTTTTTAGATCTCAAAATTGCGCTTTTTGTGCTTTTTTTAAGTTTTACTGTGCTTTCAGGGACAAAAAAGTTGGCATCACTGCATACAACTAATGTTAATGCATGTGTGTGCCTTTGCATGTGCGTAGAAAAATAAAAAATCATACACACATACATGCATGACGTTTGTACACGCGCTTATGCATAAAAAGAAGCTAGTATCACAAATTCTTCCGCCACGAAGTGTTTTCTTCTTTACTCTTATACCTACAATACTCGAATAAAATTCTTGCAAACAGTGTTGTTAACGTTTGTTTTAGAAGATTTCGCTGTAGCAAAGCATTTGAAACATCCCTCATGTCTTAAAAGTTCTTATAAGATATCTTGTGCAGGAGACTAATATGCACATATGAATATGTACATATGTAAGATCCGCGCTATCTAACGAAAATTTAAAATTGTGTTTTTCATTGGTCCCGGTTTGCTGAGTCCAAATAAATATGTACATACATATGTATGTACATATCGTACATACAGACTTGCATAATTTCACAATTCATATTCGGGAAAGATAAGACTTGTTTAGTGTGAACTGGGACTTAGAATAGTCCCGCCAGTGTGACCAGATTGTTCTGCTAAATTAACCTCAAGAAAGAGCTTAATGTATTATTAGGAGCGTTCTTAAACGCTACTTCTTCAGAATTATGCGCCGTTTCGGCGGTTTTCGTTCAAAAAAATATATATGTAAATTTAGGTGCAAAGTTATATGTACATATATATACATACATACATATCTGTGCGAATAAATAATAATGGCTTAAGTCGAAATTTCATGTTTGAGATATTAAGGGTTTTGTCTAAAATTAATTGTGTTTGGTTTTTATATAAAATTTTTAGCCTCCGAAAAAGATGCACATTTATTTAGATCAAAACTGTTAATTTTATAAAAAAATAAAACGTTTTATTAGTTAATATTCGCTGTTTTTTAGTTAAGATGTTATGAAAAAATCCATTCCCACCTAAAAAAAATTATATATCGTCCATATATTTTTAATATATGAATGTATATAACTATATATGAATATGTATGAATTCATGTATGGAAATGTATGGGATTATACATGGCAAAACTACCATATATGAACTAATATATGGACTTATATATGAATTGTATTATAATATATGAGCTCATATATGGAAATTTAATTATGAAGCTCTTCATATGTGGATCCGTATATAGAAATAAAATTTAATATATGTGACAGCGCATAGAGAAAGGGACCTAAGGGTAAAAAAAAATCAATTTTCACTTTTTTTCTTTTTTGATGTAGACAACATCTGAGCATCGAATGAGACCGATCCCATGCCCCAAAAGTGTTCCCTCCCAGAAATATGCGCGTTTTATTCAGTGATGGTACACCAAAGATACACGTATTTAAATCTTTAAAATGGCTCTCCTGAACAAAATAGGTTTTTACCCTTAGATCCCTTTCTATTTTGCGCGTCACATATGGAAAATGTATGCATACATGCATACATGATAAGATCCTTTTTGCAATCAAAAAGCTTGATATTGTTACGTTTTTCTCTCTATAAAAACGCTTTTCCATAGATCCGAAGATTTGCAAATAAATACAAGAGCCGAGTGTAGTAATTAGGGTTAAGAATGATAGAAGTTTTATTTACAAATACACTTATACTAAATTACTCAAGAGCTTAAATACACTAATACAACTTAAACTAATAAATTACACACAGATATTCACTGGTTAACTGGTTACCACTACGCCTTCCTTGCTGTAGTTTACGCACGTCTCTTAGCTGGCTGCGCAAGTAATCACGTGACACCTCTTTGTCTGCTGCTCGTCACTTACGAGACTCACTCTGCCGTCACTCACAGTTGATACACCAATACCTCTTTGTCTGCTGCTTGCCACACACGGCACTCACTCTGCCGACACTCACAGTTGATACACCAATAAAGACTCACTGGCTTTACTTACACCCTTATACACGTCTATTCGCTGCGCTGTTCCCTTTACTCCAGTCGACACGATAGACTCCACAATAATCTCAATTCCACGACAGACTATTATTAATTCACAACTTAATTATCAACTGACTAACGAGTTCTTAACTTCACTACTTTCTGATTAGCACTAACTATAACTGTTCGCGACTGACTTACAACTGCAACTAACTCACTCATTGGATGCGTCACCTCTATTTATATTTCACACAAATTCCACTAGAAGTTTCAAGCAGTGTCTAGACGATCATTATCATCTTATATGCTGCCTAATTAAGTTCATGTGGTAACTATGTATATACATGTGTATATGCATACGTGTGTACATCATTAACTAAGCAATACACGGTGGTTGTTTATCTTTTGCTTTTCGTTTGAATTGGCATGTATGTATGTGTGTAAATATGTGAATCTTCTTAATAAGCAGACGCTTTTTTTGTTGTTGTTGCTTTTGCTTGTTTAATCAAACTAGGCATGCTTATTTAGTTGTTGGCTACTATTCTAGACTATTCTTTGCTTTGACCCTGTAGGAATATTTTCGCGTAGCACTTACATTAACCCTGTTGGAATATTTTCGTGTAATGCTGCTTAAACCTGTCGACGGCTATTTTCGTAACAATATTTTAACAGTGATGAATTGGAAATCCATTAGAAAATATATACGGTATGCAAAGTTTAAAAAAGAAAAACTTTTGTTAAAAGAAAACCATTCTTGTATGATTGTGGCCCCATTTAATATATCAATAATCAAAAGGATAACCCAGTCATTAATTTTATAGAAAATAACAGAATTCTCTAGATAAGAAACATAGTTCATATTACTGCAAAAAATTATATTGAAAACTATTGTTAGACGGAATATTTTTTCTTTTTATAATTAATTGCATTAGTTTTTAATCTGATTTCTTAAACTAAATTTTATATACGAATATGAGTTTTATATTTTTTAAATAGTTGATTGACCTTTTAACTTAAAATGTTGAATGAAATGACTTTTAGTTCGTTTTTCATTATCTGTCCAAACAAATTTTTCATTAAATATAACCTCCCTGTTCAAAATCTAAAAAAAGTAATTTATTTTATTTAGGGATGCCAATACCGAAATCCCGAATACCGAAAACCCGGGATTATTCTAAAAAACTGAATCCCGAATCCCGGGATTTTTAAGCAGAAATCCCGGGATTTCGGTAACACTAAAAATCTTACAATTTTTTTTATTAAATGCAACTATGTTTACGTTTGTAAATAAACATGAGTTGAAATTTATGGCTCGATTATGGATGGCAAACGAACTTCAGTTGCAGAGTTAACAGCAACGCAACTGAACTTAAAATTTGTATTATGTATGGCAACTTCCTCCAGTTGCCAAAAAGTTTTCGAAAATACGATTATGACAGATTGGAAACTGAAAATAAGATAAACAAATATTTAAAATATAAAAAATACAAGTGCTAAAAAGAAAATTATTGAGTAAAAGTGCTTAAAAACATTCTGATCATAAAAATTATTAGTTAAGTGGAATTAATTATTGGCGAAGAGAAGGAAGTACAAAAGTTGAATCTATAAGACGACTCTTTAGAATTACCGCCTCTACTGTGGGTGTAAATGTTGTTGCCTAAAATAAGTTTGAACAATCTCTGTTTTAGCTGTAAAGCATATTTTCTTGAAATATGCAATAGCAGAAATTCAAAAATAAAAATAATATTGCAATTATTGTTTATTTTTTATTTTATTTTTTTGCTTTTAAACTATGCAGCAACTACAAATTTGTGGTTGCCAATATGGCAACTGAAATTACCAGCTGTTAGTTGCCAGTTGCCATCCGTAATACCATTTCGGCAACTAGCAACGCAACCAAAGTTCGGTTGCCATCCATAATCGAGCCATTAATCATAGTAGCCATCAAGAATGATAAAATAAAGATTACGCCAGCGCGCAAGAATAAAAAAACATTTCTGCGCATGATGGAATTCTGACGTCACTCAGCCTGTGTTCTCATTGGCTAGTAAAATTCAACTGAAGAACTATTACACGCACACAAACTCACATTTCATATTTGCTCTTTTTCTTATTTCTTTATTTTTGTTTTGTTTTTTATTTTTCTTAGTTTTGCAGCCTTTAAACAACAACATGTAATTTTTTTCTTGGAGATCTCTCTGAGTATATTAATCACAGGGCTGCCAACTACAACAAAATACATAAATTTTTTGCAAGAAATTATAATTTCACATTTCATGCGCAAGGCGTAATCTCTATTTTATCATTCTTGGTAGCCATGAATCAAATGCTTTTTACTGGTTATAAAAAGAAGTCGTAGGCGAAAAAAATATTAGTAATGAATTTTGTACCACACAAAACAAAGTCGGAAGCTCGGTTTGGTGTTTTTTCTTAGTGGATGATAATGGAACTGCGCACGCAAACAGCAAATTTTGCAAAAAGGTATTAAAAACTTTAGGGAGGTTCTACCAAAGATCTTTTGACACATATTAATGTAAGTATACTTTGTCAGATAAATATATGAAAGAAAATGTTTTAAATATTTTTATAGACCCATGGTATTCAGCTAGAAGGTTGTACCTCAACCAAAAATACTAAAAATTACTAACTTTATTGGCCCAAAAAGAAAGGTGTCGCTTGGCGCTATCAAATAAAGCCCACGGAAATAACGGCCAAATAAGAAAATTAAGGAATTTTTAATTGGGCTCTATTTCATTTATATTGGGCTTTATTTCATTTTGAGTTTGGTTTCATTGGGCTTTATTTCATTTATATTGGGTGTTATTTCATAAATTTGCTCTTGGGCCTCAATCTATTTTTTGGGTTTTATTTTATTGGGACTTATTTCATTTCTTATTTGGGCGTTATTTCCTTGGGCCTTATTTCATAGCGCAATTACAGCACCAAGCGAACGTTTTTTTTTCCTCAGCAGCATATATTTGAAATAAAATAAGATCTCGATTGTCGGCTGCCACCCTAGATGCATTAATTTTTTTAAGAAGTTTCTTAAGAGTAGACTTGTGCCATTTAGTTCATTTCAGTTACCGGTCATTTTAGTTCATTATTTATAAATGAACTAGTTCGTTCATTTAGTTCAATCGCTCTTTTTAGTTCAATGAACTAGTTAGGTCTTTTTAATTCAATAATTTTACATCTACATGCATGTGTATGTATGTATGTGTGGTTTTTGACAATATTAAAAACACAGATCTGTGATTAAAAAACTTTACCAAAACTAAAATTAATAAATAAATAAATTTGCTTTATAAAGGGTTTATAAAACAAATTTAATGTGAAAATCTTTTTTAAAAATTTCATACAAAATCCAAAATATTTTTGCGATGAACAAGAACTAAATATACATACATACATGCATACATATGAATGAGTATAGAAGCAAAGCACACAAGCAGAAAGAAGTAAAGCAAAACGTTTTGAAAACATTTACGGTCTAATTCATAAAAAATATTTTAGGTTTATTACAGGTTTATTTGACAAATTTCCCATAGAAATATGTCAAATAAGCGCTTAATAAACCTGAAATATTTTTTATGAATAAGGCAGTTAGTTGATAGATAGCCTCTGTGTTAGTTCATTTTGTGTATTACACCTAATTCACACGAAGACTTTTATGAAGTCTATTTTTCGACGTCACTTTTTGTTTGTTAGCGAACGGGGTAGAGAAGAAAGAGGGGTAGAAAAAATGACTGGATTTCTGTTTTCCATGGTTTTTTTCATATTTCTCTTTACATTGCTCTTGTTGTTATTGTTGTTACGTTTCAATGTTACTCTTCTATCTTATTGTTATTTTTTATTGTTACTCTTCTAGCTTATTGGCTATATGAGTGGAGAGAAGTAAAATTAGACGTCCAAAAAAACATCGTATGAATGCAAGGAATTTTTGGTAGCAACTTCAAAAGAGAATTAAGAAAAATAGACGTCATAAATTTCACCGCGTGAATTAGCACTTAGTTTTTAGTTCAAAAAATTAACTAGTTCAAAAATTGAACTAGTGAGCGTAAAGCAATTGAACTAGTTCACTTAGTTCAAAGTACTGAATCGTTCATTTGAACTAGTTCGTTCATGAACTACACAAGACTACTTAAGAGATACGACAAATACAAATATTACAAATATTACTTCCATATTACTTTAAATTATTCATACCAATAATACATTAAAAATGTTTTATTTGGTTCTGTAATGAATTTAACTTTCTTCATGAATTAAGAATTTTTTTCAATACTTATACCTACATCAATAATAAATTATAATTCTAAAAGCTAAAAAATGAGATTATCTAGTATTTTTTATATTATAAAATCCCGAAAAATCCCGATCCGTCCCGGGATCCCGTTTTTTTAAATTGAAAATCCCGAATCCCGGGTTTTAGAAAACCTAGTCCCTTTTGGCATCCATAATTTTATTGCACAGCAGTACGCTTTTGTGAACCAAGAGAGTATGAATATGAAGTTTGCATACTGTAGAGGGAATATTTACACATACACGTATGAAAATGTATGAATATATATAATCATATATGCCCATATACCCTCATTTTTCGGATCCGAACCATATATGGGGTTTCATATATATATGCTCCATACATATTTTTTTAGCTGGGTTGTTAGAAAAATAAAAATTAAAGTGCACTTTAGCTATTATATTCACCCCTATTCTGCGTTTCGACTACGTTCCCGCATTCAGTTACGCGCGGACCGAAAAGAAGTATTCTGCCAAAAAAAAACTAAATCGAAAGAAAAAGAAGAAGAGAAGAGTATGTTTAAACCTGCTGCTTTGCTATGAAACGGGTGAAATAGGAACAGACAAATTAAACAATTTAGCAAAAAGTTAAATTTAGTGCAAAAAACAGTGATTTAACATTAAAACAAATAATAAAGAAATATTGTGAAAATTTTTATTAAATAAATTCTTGCAAATTAAAGTACAGAGCTTTAAAAAAAAAGGATAAGCAGGAGGTATTTGTGGCTAAACTTATCCAATGTGAAGAATCCTGTCGCGCCGGAGGTGATATTTTAATTTTTTACACATAATCGTAACACAAAAATAAATTTTATTTGTTTAAATTTAATTAAATTAATTTAATTATATCGTTTTTCGTTGCCATTAAATAGGTATGTCAACTTTTTATACTGTTCTACCTGTAAAAGATTAAATAAAAATCGCATTTCAGTACAGAAAAACAAAACAAACTGTGTAGTTCATTAATTAAACCTTCTTTTGCATTTTATACTTGCATTATTTTTTTAATTAATCACTTTTTGAAGCTAAACAAACAAAAATTGAAAACGCTCCGCCACTAAAATAACAACTTACAAAAACGTAGTTACGATCGAAATGCAGAAGACATAGAATCAAAAGAGAAATCGAAGAACGGAACGCAGAATACCAAAGTTGCCAAACGGAGAAACTTTCGATTCGAATCGAAACGTAGAATAGGGGTGATTGAAAGGCAAAATAATTTTTATTGATGGTAAGTTGAGATATGAAAGTGCTTTAGGTTAAATTGAAAAATGCGGAAAACCTGAGATAAGATAATTTTTTAAAAGCTTAGTTAAATATAAGTTTTTTTTTAATGAACAATAATTTGGATGGGATGTTAGTTATTGAACTTAAGTGTATACAAGTTTTTATGCTCAAATATTTCAATATTGATGTAGCTACCGAAAAAAAATTAAGTTGAGGTAATAAAGGGTGTCCCAACAAGAACGCAAGATTTAAATTTGGCGCCATTCGAAGTGTCATTGTTTGACATTTGAACAATTGTTATTGTTTGCTAGTAGAAGGTACGAGGTTAGTAAAAATGGAGCGCTACACGAATGAACAACGCATTCTCATTGTGAAATTGTTTTACCAAAATGGTGAAAGTTTTGCGGCTACAGTTCGCAAATTTGCGATCAATTTGGGGTCACAATAATGCTCCAAAAGAGTCAACTGTAAAGAGATTAATGGATAAATTTGCCGAAACTGGGTCTGTTAGTGATGTAAAGACAACAACGTGCCTTCGACCAGGTCGATCGACCGAAAATGTCGCAGCTGTAAGTGATGATGTCGCTCAAACGCAGGTCAAGCGCAAACAGTCAATGGTGTTCGGTATCGTGAAATGATAACCAGTTTTTTCGTGCCTAGAATTGAAGAAATGAATGTGGAGGGCATGTGGTTTCAACAAGACGGCGCCACATGTCATACAGCCAGGGAAACAATTCAATTGCTACATCAGTCAATTCCCGGTTGTGTTATTTCGCGTTTTGGAGACCAGGATTGGTAGCCTAGATCGTGCGATTTAACACAATTAGACTTTTTTCTTTGGGTTTTTTGAAGTCGATGGTTTACGCGAATAAGCCGACGACGACTCAAACCTTAAAAGAGGAAATTGGACGCTGCATTAATGAAATACCGCAGCATTTATGCAAAACGGCCATTGAAAATTTCATTAAAAGATCGCGTGTGTGCCAGCAAAGCCGCGGCGGCCATCTGCCCGATTTGTTGTTCCACACATAACCTCATTTTGTCTACTTTACGATATAATAAAGTTTCACGATTTTTTTTAAATATCTGTTTTATTTAAAATTTAAATATTGCGTTCCAGTTGGGACACCCTTTATATTATGGCTTACGTATTATTTTCCAAGAAGACTTAAGTTAAAATATAAATGCGTAAGTTTTATTAATAATTACATTTTTTTAATTGAAATTTAGTTGATTACATACATACTTATGTATGTCAACTTAAGCCATTATTATTTATTGTCACAGATATGTACGTGCACATAGTACATATGTACTTATGTGCAGTAGTTTTCGTTTATAGTCGCTACCGCTTATTCTCACATTAATGATATAGTCCATATTTAGTGTTTTTTGTGAATTTTGAACTTAATTTCATTCAAAAAGTTGACGATATAGTCCACTTACTATATAGTCACATTTGACATATATGCACCAACTTTGTGGTAGTCAAAATCCAAATTGTATGCAAACAATTCGCGTTATAGTCACAAAAATTTTCAACAGATTTTTTTTTTAGTTATTTATTTAAGTCATAAACCAAAAAGTAAATCTAAATTTTAACCTCCATCTACTGTTTAGTAGAATAGGTCTTTAAAACAAAACATTGTTGCATAAAAGGCCACACAAATGTGCCTTTTAAATACAACATTGTTTTGTAATTGACATAATTGGATTGTATGGAAATTCTTTTATATACCTCTGCGTGGCATATAAAAAAAATTAGGTTTATATGTAGTCACATTAGCGATATAGTCCACAATTTCTGTGCAATTTTAAATGTGACTATAAGCGAAAACTACTGTATGTATTAATTAACACGTGGTTAGAATTTTGTTAGTTGCTAAGTGACTTTGTGCTAACTCAAATTTTCGTTGTAGCACAATTTTTTAGTAATTTGCCTTTTTTTTAATAAAAACACAAGTAGATAGACTAGGGTGCTGATGAAGTGCGTTGCTGCACAGAAAAATATCGGTATTTCCTCCAGCTTAGAAGTCTAATTTAATATTTCTTCTCTTCTTTAGAAACTCACATTAATTAATAAAATATTTCATTCAATAAAAAGAATTGAAATTACTGAACTTAAGCCTGACTAAAAATTATTTCTGATTAAAAATTCACTACAGTTCAATTAAAAATCTAAAAATGTCTCAATAAAAACACATGTTATGTAGATACATACATACATACATATGGAAATGTGTAGATAAGGGTTAATTAACTTTTTTGAAAAAAAAAAATCCATGACGAATTCTAAGATCTTTCCACCAGGAAGAAAGAATAGGTTTAAAATGGATTTCGCCCTAGCTGAAATTTTAAAATTTTACACTGCACATAGTTTTAAGCATGCATTATGTATATTCATTCTTTATTTGAATAATAAAATAATAAATAATATCAATTTTAATATTAATATTAATAAAAATAAAATGAATTCTGGCTTGGCAAAAGGTGCAAATAAAACTTGAAAAATTAGGCACAAAAAATATAATGCAATTTATATTAAAAACAATCGAAAAATTCACAGCTGACTGGTGCTGTTCTTATTATTACATTTGTTTTATTAAATTTAAAAAAAAATTAAGGTAAAAATTCCCGTTTGCAATAAAAAATAAAACAAATGACAGGTACTCCTTTCACAGACTTGGGAGAAATTGTTTGAAATGTAAACATTCATTCAAGAATTTTTTTTAGAATGATTATTCTGTTAAAGAAGAAATTGCGCATTAAAAAATACTTTTTTCATGTACACAATTGTTTTTAAATAAAAAGAATATTAGAAAAAGTAAACAACATAATATGTTAAACAAACAATAATGGAACGTTGGGAGAGTTGATGGTAGAGATGGAATCGTGATTAAATACCAGCTAAGAAGTCACTGAAGAAAAAACTTTGTTACGATCGTGCCTGATTATTACTTCAATATACAATGTACATGTATTATACATACATACATACTTATGTACATAGGTACATTATCTTTTATACTTTTTATGTACAATTTAATCAATGGAAATTTTTCATTGCGTAGTTATGTTTGTATCTTAAAGTTAGCCCATAAAAGTTAACCATAACTTGGCTATTTTTATAGTCAACTACACATTTCGCCATAGAGTATGTATGTTAATATGTATGTGTATATTGTATATGACTCATTTTGAAATATATACTAGAGACCTGCGTAAACAGTCTTTAAATGTAAATACGTCATGATTTTTAAATGTATTCACGTCGCATGTAAATATTATATAAACCAATAATAAATGCTGTCGTACTATAAGCGAAGCACGATGGATGTATTGGTGTACGTGTATATCAGTGTTAACAAGCGATGTCGCCAAGACAGCTTGTTTGTAACAAACACTCAAAAGAAGTACTGTTGATTAGTGCATGCTTGTTATTTTTCATATTGTACGTTTCAGTGTGTGTAAAATATGTACAGGGTGGGCCAAAAGAAACCAAGGGGTGTAAAAGTTTAATAACTTTTTTGTTTATTAATTTTTTTTTATTTTTTCTTTCAGATTATATAGACAACACTTGGAGAATTTATAATGGAGAGGTTCACAACTGAACAGAGAACCAGAACAATAGAATTTTATTATTTAAACCAGAGATGAAAATTTGATTATGAGTGATGAAGCTCATTTTCATTTGAATGGCTTTGTTAATAAGCAGAACTGTAGGTTCTGGGGTTCTCAAAATCCATGAGCCATTCATCAACGCCAATTGCACCCCATCAGGTGTACAGTATGGTGTGGGATCACATCTGAAAATGTCATTGGGCCCTACTTCTTCGAGAATGAAGATGGAAGTGCTGTAACCGTAAATGGAGAGCGGTATCGGTTTATGATAGAAAATTTTTTACGTCCTGGTATGTGGTTTCAGCAGGACGGAGCCACTGCCCATACTGCCCGAGACACAATGGCACTTTTAAGTCAAATTTTTGGAGAGCGAATAATTTCTCGAAATTCGGAAATTATTTGGCCAGCGCGATCGCCAGATTTGACAGCACCCGACTATTTTCTTTGGGGTTTTTTGAAGGAGCGAGTGTATGTGAACAAGCCAGAGACAATCCTTGAACTCAAGGTAAACATTGTTGCAGAAATTCGAACGCTACAGCCACAAGTTTTGAAAGATGTTATGGAAAATGCTCTAAAAAGAGCTCATCAGTGCGAAGCTGAAAACGGTGGTCATTTAAGAGACATCATTTTTCATACTTAGTGTAAAAAAATTTCCATTTTGTATATTATATAATCTGAAAGAAAAAATAAAAAAAAGTTAATAAACAAAAAAGTTATTAAACTTTTACACCCCTTGGTTTCTTTTGGCCCACCCTGTAGATGGTAAGCTATAATGTGATTAAACGCATACAACTAATGTTAATGCATGTGTGTGCCTTTGCATGTGAGCAGAAAAATAAAAGATCATACACACATACATGCATGACGTTTGTACACGCGCTCATGCGTAGAAAGAAGCAAGTATCACAAATTCTTCCGTCACGAAGTGTTTTCTTCTTTAATCTTATACCTACAATACTGAAACAAATTTCTTGCAAACAGTGTTGTTAACGTTTGTTTTATAAGATTTCGCTGTAGTAAAACATTTGAAAAATCCCTCACGACTTGAAAGTTCTTATAAGATGTCTTGTGCAGGACACTAATAGATACCCAGCTAGCCAAGAGCTGTTTAATACACGATGGTGTTTAACATAAAACTCTTAAACGAATCTTCTGCCGATTATTTGGAGAATGATATTGTAGCATTTCTGTTTAACTCTCTCTTATAAATCTTGCAATGTTTAATCGACGATACATTTATTTAAGATTTGTTCATTTTTTATTTTCATATTTACTGTTATACCTAGATTGTTATTTTTTTTTCTTCATTTCTTAGCTGATGCTTTCATTTGAGCTTTGAATAAGAATCTCGTCGGTTGTTTCAAGTGTGATTTTATTTTTTGTGATAATTATAGATACATATATTAACCCTGCGTTTACACATGCAAGTACCTTGCATGCAAGCTCTGTGTACGTATTATCAACGAAAATTTCATACAAATGAGCGACTGTCTTGCAACTTGCATGTTTGCCTTTTATTGCAGAGTTGTCCATAACATAAAAAAAAGTTTAATTTTGGGGGAACCAGATAGTATTGAACTTAATTCGTGTTATTTTAATGTTATTTATGTCTAAAATATTCATTAACTGCTTGATTTATGAATATTTAAGAAAATAAATATTAAATTAGCTTTTGAATGTATTTAAAATTAGTAAAAAGTCATATAACATTATACTGAAATACAGTTAATTTCTACTAAAGTATTAATAGGGCAACACTGTTAGCTAACTTTCCATTTACTTGCTGCAAGTGAAACAAGTCACTGTCTTGTAAAATTCCTTGGCAGTTGAGTTGGAAGTAGACTGCAAGTGCCGAAAGTGTAGTTGTGTTAGTAAAAGAGTTTGAGTGTATTGAGTTTTTCGAACTTGCACTTGCACGTGTAAACCCTAGGTAAAGTGAAATACATATTAATTTAATGTGTTTGATATTTTACATCAAATATTTTTTTAATTATTGGAGGTACGTAAAAAGTTTTTTAATATAATCTAATTCTTTTAATTTATCATTTTGTGCACGCTTGATGATTAAAAAAGCAAAATTCAACATAGTAATCACAAATTTTATACGTATAGAGACTGGTTGCATCTACATATGTACATAAAATAGTCCTTAATCACTTAATTAATTAAGAAAAGCTTTTTATTAATAAGTACTAAAAAATTTAATTTGTTTTGTTTTCATATTTTACTTGCAATATAAAAAGCATATACATATATACATTACAGAGCTGCATGAACAATTCCATCCATGAAACTACTGAAATTATAGCTGTGTAGCTCATGAACGAACGGGTTAAATTGAACGAATCACTTAATTGAACGAACTGATCCGGTGATTTTACTGAACGCTTTTGGATCAGTAGTGTACCGCTCGACGTTTTCGTTCATTCAGTTTGTGTTTCAAGTCTTTTATGTCAAATTTGCTTTCTTTCATGTTTGCTATTTATGTTATGTCTTTTTGTTTGAGTTGAGTTTTTGTGTTTTAAAAGGTTTAGGGCCAATCCCACGATGTCGACAACGTTCGACTTGTCGCACACTTACATTGAAAACAAAAACAAATTTTAATATTTTGTAAGTGTGCGACAAGTCGAACTTTGACGACATCGTGGGATTGGCCCTTAGGTACGTGTATACTAAATTATATTTAGTATCGCTGTGGCACTGCCATCATTCTTTTTATAATTTGATTTAATAGTCTTTTCACAAGAAGTATTTTTACTAGTGTTTTTTATAAAGTGTTTTTACAAAGCAAAGATGTTCGACCTTAACTGTATATATGTATGTTTATACATACATTTCATTACCTCAATCTAAAATGAATTTGTAGTTCTTGAGATGTTTTTTTTTTTGTTTCCGGTTAAATATTTTTGAGGACAAAATTTTAACTTAAACTTTGAGAAATAACATTCAAACATTGATGCGCTTTTGATATATATATAACGATAAAAGCGTTACAATGCTTTTATTAATTATCGGAAGAAAAAAATATTAAAACCAAACAAAAGTACTTTTCTTAATCTTAATATTAAACTAAATATTAAGTCAAAATAAAATGTACAATTTTCTAGTCGAAAGAACAAGAAATTATTTATAAAATGAATTTAAATATAATTTTTTAAATAAATAATTCAACTTTTTTAAATAAATTCTTCAATTAATTCATTCGCATTATTTAAATATTCGTATATACAACCGATTTTATTATTCTTACAAAATAGCATTGTTTCATACTGTCGTTCAAAAGTGAACGATTGAACGAAAGGGTAAATTTTTTGCTAATTGAACGAAAATGACCGGTCACTGAAAAGAACGATTTGGCACAGTTCTAACTGAAATGTTTGTTTACTAAAGCCCAACTTCGAATAAATATGTTAGTACTCAACAAACTGTTGCTTTTATCATACTGTGAGTGAAAACGTTTCGTTTCATACTGTTAACACGAAACGACTTTTGTTCTCTCATCTCAGCTTTTGTTATTAATTCGCAAAAGCAATGTTGCCAATATAGTGAAATCATGGAATTTTTTGTATGGGTCGCACATGTGTAATAGGTTTCACTTTTAAATTAAAGTTTTGACTTTTACACATGCATACATAACTAAGTACATATGTATATACCATACATATTTATTAGTAATACATATTTTAATTTGTCATTTGCATTTTTAAATAATATAAATCTTTAAACTATTTTAATATATTATATATTCTTGTAATGAACTGCACACAACCCTGAAATGAAATGCTATGGAAAGAAACACACACTCTTAGATGAAAAATGAAAAAAAAAGGAATTGGTTTATGAGAATTGAATATATTCTTAAGCAATTTGATTATTAGTTGTGTAGGTGTCTTAACGGTTTTGGTCACGTGCTTGTTTTTTTAATTACATATGATATAAAAAAAATTGAAATTGATAAAAATTAAACAAAAAACAAAAAAAGTACTCGTTTCTAAGCGAAAATAACTATTTATATTTTTCCAAGCAAAAATATAACTAACAATTATTTTTGAAATTAATATTTGTAACAAAACTCAAAAAATTTGATTATCATCACCCTATGTAAAAATAAGAAATTTTAAGCAACAATGATAATGCATTGAAAAGAAAGATAATTATGTGTAGCTTTTTAACTTCCTTTTCGGCGATTATTCTTATATTTTCCCTTTTCCTACAACTGGCAACACTGATCTTTAAAAGCATATTGTTTTTGCTTGAACTTAATCGAGATTTACTCAGCACATGTTCTGTTTCACATTTATAAATGTTAACGCCCAACTATAATATGAATAATCTAGCTTAAGCAACTGTGCGGTTACATATAAAACGTTTGTGGCAAACTATAATGTACTTAACAAACTTTTCGTCAAGTTTCGTCAAATGTCATTTGCTTTATAAATGTTAACGCCAAACTATAATATGAATAATCTAGCTTAAGCAACTGTGCGGTTACATATAAAACGTATGTGGCAAACTATAATGTACTTAACAAACTTTTCGTCAAGTTTCGTCAAATGTCATTTGCTTAAGTAAAGTGCCAAACTGAACGCACATTCCGAACGAAATATTTCCATAGAAACTCTATTGAAATATTTCGTAATTTCGTTCGAAAACGAGTGCCGTAATTTGCCCCCTGTTTGTGCAGCAGCAGAAAATATTCATTGATTTTAAATATTTTTTAGGGTTCCGTACACCAAAGGTGAAAAGGAACCCTATTGTTTTCGCTACACTGTCCGTCTGTCCGTCACACGGTATTTTCTCAGGAACCGTAAGAGCTACGGACCTGAAATTTGGACAGAGTATGTAGAACCTTGGCCGCTACAGCAACAAATACATGAGAATTAAAAATTAAAGGGTGTTCCAAAACGAGCAACGAAAAATATTAAAATCCCATGTAATATACATACAATTGAATGTACATATGTATATTGGCACTTGAAATTTGTAAAATTAGTGTATTTTTATACAGACTACAACAATTAACACTAAAATTTAAAAAAATTAAATTAAAGGGTGGTCCATCAGTTAATGCAATTTTGACTATGTGATTTTGACAATTTGCTATATCTTGGAAACCGTAAGAGGCAAACACTTGAAATTTTCAAAAACGGTAAAACTAAAAAAACCGAAAATTATAAAATCGCTAAACCAAAAAAAAAAATCGCTAAAAATTAAGAAAATCGCCAAAATTAAAAAAAAATCTAACACTAAAATAAATCGCCAAATTCGAAGAAATCGCCAACATGAAAAAAATCGCCAACATGAAAAAAATCTCCAAAATGAAAAAAGAACGGCAAAAATCGAAAAGAATCGCCAAAACGCGAAAATGCCGCCAAAACCAAAAAAAAAATAAAAATTTATATAAAAAATATCGCAAAAATGAAAAAAATCGCCAAAAATAAAAAAAATCGCCAAAATGAAAAAACGCCAAAAACCGAAAAAAATCGCCAAAACGAGAAAATAAAGTGTCAAAACTAAAAAAATAGCCAAAACTTAAAAAAATCGTCAAAACAGAAAAAAAACGCAAAAAACGCCAAAACAAAAAAACCGAAAAGACCCCAAAAACGAAAAAAATGCCAAAACTATATATTATATAGGATGAAGTTTGTATTAAATTACATATCTAGTGTTCGTACGGAACCCTTCGTGCGCGAGTCAGAGTCGCATTTTACTGAATTTATTTATTGTTTCTTATTTTAAACTCGGAAAATAAAGCAAAATTTTTATTTTCATTGTTTGTTTTACAATACACATATGCACACATGCACATGTATTTACTTATGTATATTCACTGTTTTACTTTTTAGTAGGCAAAACAAATAAAACAAGTAATAAGGTGATGGATATATTTATATGTGAATTTTTAATAGATTAGGACATTCTTTCAAGTTAGTTCGATTGAATTGCATTCATTTATGAGTTATGAGAAGAAACAAAATTAATAGAAAATTATTGACAATACCTAGATGTGCAGCTGTGGCTAAAGAATACTTAAGTGCATGTAAGTACATTATGACCATTGTAAAAGTCACATCTGAATTGTTTAAGCATTTGACAGACTTATCGTTCAATTCTGACACTAGCTTAAGCCAGCTTATTCATTGCATAGTTGGGCCTTTAGTATGCTCTTGTAAAGTAATCAAACCAACATCATTTTACTGCGTTCTTAACTATTGAGTATTTATTGCTCTTGTTTCATAGTTATTCATCTGTATGAAATAGAAATGAAACGAATAAAAAATTATAGCGAAAGTTTCATAAACATCATTATTTAGTTTCATGCAGATGTCTAATATACATATATTGTACGATTCCCCAAATCATTATCGAATAATTCTTTTACAACTCTTCCAATGGCTCATATAGATTCTTAGTGTTCTTCAAAAAAGAGTTTGTAAGATAATCTTTAGATAAATCTCAGATGATTGCATCTACGACCATTGTTGCCAGTTTGGCATTTTCACTGCTAGATCTGACATTTTCATTAGTTAAAAAGCATTAAACTTTCAAAAAATTCTGCCAAATGCTTTCTGGCAGAATTTGTTGAAAACAACAAATTTTAATTTGTGAAAAGAATTCTTCTTTATAGAAGATATTTTCTCATAAATGTACAGGTATTGCAGGGTAAAGTTTCCCTAATGATCTGCATTAGCAACAGTGAAATGAGCATAGGATCCAGCTAACCCCTCAATAATCAATTTCAATGTATTTTTAATAAAAAAATATTTTACTGAACAAGCAAAATAATAATTTGGTATCATTAGTGCGTTAAAAATCTTAAACGTAATTGTAACATTTCCAAATAACATCAATTATTAACTATTTTATGTTTGTATGTACTATAAAAAATACTTGTAAATACTAATAAAGTTTGCATAAACGTGATGCTCAAAGCTATATCAATATTTTTTTCTACATTTAAATCTGGCATTATACTTTTCTTCTGTAGAACATTTTAGCAGAATCTTTTGACCGATTTAGCATTCTCTCATTACCATTTTCTGGCAACACTGTCTACGACTAATAAAAGCACCTTCTGCGGCTTTTATACGCGAATCGTCTTCGGTAACAGTTTCTCCCGTGCGAAGCATCTTCCACGATTAAAAAATGAGCTCGTCTACGATTGAAAATGCTCATCATACTATTCAAAATAGACTCTTCTGCGATTGAAAAGGTTAGCTGGGTACATATGTACATAAATACATATTATATTAATATGTGTACGTACACATGTATGTATGTATGCATGATTGTTTGTAAATACCCAGTGGGAATTTGAGTTAACTCAGAGCTAGTTAATTATCAGCCAAAAATTAGTCAGAGGTGGTTAAAATCAGCACTCATTCTGCATGTTAAAAGTGATCAGATTTAACATTGAGTGGCCGTAGGACGAGTGTATCAGTTTTCAACTAACCATGAGTAGCTCATTATGAGTTAGCTTGTGCCAAATAAAAAAAATAAAAAGAAAGCGTTATACATATTTAGTAATTATGATTTAATTTAGCTCATTATTCTTCAACATTTTTCATTCAGTTTAAAGTTTAAAAAATTTTAAAATATTTTTTAAGAAACGAGAACGGGTATCGAACCGTGATCACTTTGTTTGCCAGCCATGATACTTAACACTTTGCCATCGCGCCATATAAAATATAAACGGCACAGAGTTATTATAAACATGAATTTTAAGCGGACATCTTCTCTCTGAACTTTGACTGTATCAGCTTTCAGTTAGCTAAAAGTTAGCTCAAAACTTATCGAAGAAGTTAGTTGTACAAAAACAACTCACTAATCTCTGCATCAGTTTTGAGTTAGCTTAAAGTTAGTTCAATACTTATCGGGAAGAAGACAGTTGTGCAAGAAACAACTGACACATCTGTATAATTTATGAATTAGTTCAGAAGCTAGGTGTAAATAAGTTATCAACAAGTCACCCATATTTTGAGCTAGCTAATAAAAATCCGACTGGGTAGTTTACGTTAACAGGTATTTCATATTTAGCTTTGTTTTTACGTACATATGTACATATGGATGTGTGTATTATGTACATATGTATACATGTACATATGTATGTAAATTTTATAATTAATAAACACAAAATTGATTATATTAAATACTAAACGTCACAGCCATGACGAGTATTGAATGAATGATTTCGCAAACTTGCGTATTTGCAAATAACAGCTACACACTATAGGGTGCATTTGTATACTCGTTTGTATGCGCTGATTTACACGGGCGTAATTGTGCTGGCATAACATGCCAGTTTGTAGGTGAGAAAGGCAAAGAGAGTGGTTTTGCTGTTGGCATAACTTTTCAACCAGCTTCAACCCCGCATTAGCAGCATAAAACCAATACACACACAACTTAAAAAACAGCAAATGTTAAATGAATACTAAAAACACTAACACACACACAGCTGTGTATACGAATACATTTTGTGCCAGATGAATTAGTCTCGTGTAATTTGGAAAAGAACAAAAATTGTGCGGCTTAAAAATTGTTCTCGTCTAAACTACCTCTATAGCCAAAACAAATATACCATGGTATGTACCATATAATTGTAGTGTGAGCGACAGAACTACCCTCTAGTCAGCCTAGAACCATATGTCTCTATGTCAATACTCTTTCTCCAGCGACAATTGCACTAGTTAAAATGTCGACAACTTTCCTTTTTTGCGCGAGTACAGATACGTTAGAGACAACAGTTCTAGTGTATATCTGGTGATATTGTCAATGAACGCGTCAATAGTTTGTTTTTCTTTTTTATTACGCTGTGCAATAATATTAAATAAATATACATATGTATGTAGACGAGGGTCACTAAAATCTACTAGTGAATCTTTAGTTCAAATATCTCCATATGGTCGTTAAAAAACTAACTTCTCAATAGTGCAAAAGTATACTGGTAGATTTTCAATGACATCCCTATGTTATATGTCAATAGGCGACTACATTGGCTGGGGTACACCTAGTCAGTAGCACTATTGACAATGTCACTAGAAAATCACTATAATTTTACTATTGACATCGAGCGAGGAAATATCGATATTGTAGACTATAGCCCCTTAAATCCTTACTAGTGAATCATTGGTGTCAATGTCTCCATGTTTTCCCAAAAGAACTACGTAGTCAGCAGTGCTACAGTCTAGTGGTGGATTTTCAATGACAAGCTAATATTAAATGTCAATAGATGATTACATTGGCTGGGGTACACCTAGTCAGTAGTACTATTGACAATGTCACAAGTAAATCACTATAATTTCACTATTCGCACTTTCTGCAGGGTAGTATAAGAGTTATTGTGTGTGCGTGCTTTTCCAAATTAAAATACAATTAAAACAAATAACAATTGCTTATTGTATTGCTGCTAAGCAACTGTTTGTATTTGTATTGTAATACAAATATATGAAAAAAAAACACTATTGAAACAAATACATGATGTGCGGATGTATGTGCGGACGTTCGTTATGTTATTTTGTGGCGCAGCCAGGGTATAGATAGAGAAAGAGACAATTTTGCTCTGAGAGTAATTACAAATGGAGAAAACAATACCGATATCGATATTATTTAAAATGAAGTTTTGAAAACGTGTAACAGCAGCTAGGTATAATTACAGTTTCTCCCTGCTGTTAATTCGCGCTAAATTTCAGTAAGTCAAACTTTTATTTTAAATATTTATTTATTTAATACATATTCATATCTTATACATATTCTAGTAAATTTGCAGAATATGGTTGCACAAATATGGGCGGAGTAACTAGACCATATGCTCAAGATGTTATTATCCTTCACATAGGAAGTAGCAACATGTTTGTTAAAGAAATTCCAAAAAATATACGGTTATTCGTGGCAGATCAGTCAACCAGTGCGAGTGAGATGAAAAACTCTCGAAGGCCAAACAACACACACAAGCCTGACCGCACTTAAGAAATAATTACGGTATCATTTATTATTGGTTTAGTATATATAGTACATGAAAAAACAAGATGTATTTACGTTTCAAGATGGTTTGCGCAGCCCTCTAGAGTGTATGTATAAAGAAATATATATTTCCAGTAAAAAAAACTTCCAAGAAAGTCTTTAAGTTCCCGAATTTATGAACCAGAAGTAGTACAAATTTTGATAATTTCTAACGATTTTAACATCGGGTTATCATTGAAAAAGTGCTCTTTTTTGATACCTATTAGAGGGCTGCGTAAACAGTTTTGACATGTAAATAAGTACGTCTTGTTTTTTTAATAAGCGAAGCATAATGGATGTATTGATGTACGTGTATATGAGTGTTTACAAGCGATGTCGCGAAGTATTCTTGTTCGTAACAAACACTCAAAGAAGTAGTGTTGTAGTAGTATTGTACGTTTGAGTGTGAGTGTGTGTGTGTAAGATGTAGATGGTAAGCTATTATGTGTTTAAGGGTGGTTTTTTAAAGGAAACGCACACAACTAATGTCAATGCATGTGTGCGTTTGTACGTGCGCAGAAAAATAAAAGATCATACACACAACGTGTGTGCGAATGTGCATGCATGACATTTGCATACGCGCCCATGCGTAGGAAGAAGCAAGCATCACAAATTCTTTCGCCACGAAGAATTTTCTTCTTTACTGCTATACCTGCAATAACTGAAACTAATTTCTTACAAACAGTGTTGTTTAGCGTTTGTAAAGATTTCGCTGAATTAAAGCATTTAAAAAATCCCTCATGTCTTAAAAGTTCTTTTAAGTGGTTTTGTGCAGGGGTCTACTATCTATTTAGTGAATCTGAAGCCAATTTTATGATATTAAGTAAATCTGTTCTTTTGTTCTCTTTTTTTATTTTACTAAATTTATTTTAGGTAAGGGTAGCAGTCAGAATACCGCACTTACTTAGATCCTTCTGGTCCATTGTGATACCACGGAAACTCTACTTATGCGGAGTTCCCGCCGTCGAACCAACCAGAGCTCAATATAAAGCTACGAGTACTAATACGTTGCAGTTGTACATTGGCAAAGTTAGAAAGTTCCCGGAACTGAAGAGCACCCATAGTGGCCATTATCTTTCTTACTAGTCCAGGGCAGTAACACAGAAAATGTTCTACACTTTCCTCTTCATCTATATCTTGGGAGCTACGGCAAAAGCCATTGTGTTCGACATTTAACCGTTGTGCATGCCTACCTATTAGACAGTATCCGGCTAGCACAAACACTAGAATCAAGAATTGTTTCCCATTTCTTAAAATCAAAAAAGCTGTATTTTTCTTATTTAGATGAGTCCATAACTGATTTCTTTTAATCCAATATACTTTTTATAAACAAAAAGCTAATACTTTATTACAATGAGTTAATTTTCCTAAACAAAATCAAGACATAGTGTAAGTATTTGCGAAAACAACAAATGATCTAAATTTTGTGGATGTTGTTAATAATCGATTCCTGAAAACTCAAAAATACAAACTTATTGAATACTTTGGAAGTGGAGAAAAAGTTGTTCCTGAATAATTGCTTTCAATTTTTTTTCACTGGGATTATTAGAAAGATACGAATGGTATATTATATTTACTTGACCATATGTACCGTTACCAAAGAATTATTCTATGTATAAGAAATTTCGTTCTTATCTGGTCCATATTTTCATTTCATTTTCATTTTGTTCCTGAAAAAATGTTTTTGCTAATAGTAAAGGGCCGATTTCGCTAGTGTGAAGTATGTTATAGTTAAAAATTATTTTTGCGTGCAAATGCTTTACCCCCTTATGCAAAAACAATTATTAAACTTAAAGTTGGTTTAACAAACGAATTTTGTATGGCAAAACCGGTTTTAGCACATGCTTTAACTTTAACAAACGTTTTTGCATAAGGGGGTTAGTTTTTATTTACTTAGTTTTTTCCTTCTCCTGTTAAAAATTCAAAATTCGAGTTACTCCTTTCTGATCTTACATACATCAAAATAATTTTTTTTTGTGGATAAAGCCTTTTAGAACTGCTGGGCATTGAAACAGATAACTGAACAAACTCGCATGAACGTGTTTAATTATATCAATTCAATCTACACTTTTATTACTTTTACTCTTTTTCCTCATCGATTTACAAACATACATACATACAGTTTGTCAAAAATATATTTGCACAGCAAAAAAAAGTATGAAATGTTAATTTCATTCAAGAATTCCAACAAATTCTTAGCATGTTTTTTCTTTCCACATTCCGTTACTGTACTTTTTTACGACTCTAAAGGCTCAGTTAGCCGACTGTGATGTAAAGTAACTGCAACAGTAAGAAACAGCTGATCGATTTTGTTATGTGAAAAGTAATGAAAATGGTTATGGAGATGTAATGTAACGTAACCTACTTTTCATATAAAAATATCAATCAGCTGTTTTCTACGTTACAGTTACATTACATTACAGTCGGCTATCTGAGCCTTAAGACGCGAACACTTTTCAAATAGACACACACAATACAACAACAGCAAAAAGAAGGTGTCTCAATGAGAGAGGTTTCATAAAAATCTTTGCATAATGAGTGAAGACAACAACAAATACGTTAATTTTCTGCGAATTTTTTGCATTTGGTTTTTTATGAGCAGGGTGACCGATGACATTTTTAAAAAAAGTGGCACCAAATAGGGGATTTATCAAAAAAAGGGGCAAAATTAAAAAAAAAACGAGAAAACTGCACTAAACTTTTTATTTTTAATGTATTTTCATATAACTCACTCTAAATAAAGGGGGTCAAAAAGTGGCAAGGCAGTCGAAAAAGGGGAAACGCAGTCGAAAAAGTGGCAAATTGCCACTTTAGTCGGTCAAACGGTCACGCTGTTTATGAGTGTTATGGAATGTGAAAGAGGTAACATATCATTTATTTATGAAGTGATTGTCTTACATGCAACAAGTGGCCAAATATTTAATTGTAAAAATGCCAGGAAAACGAATTTCAAAAAATATAATACAATTAGTGTATTTCAATTATTATAAAGCCAAGTCAGCCAGGGAAATCGCTGATATGTTCTCCCTTAAAATCAGAATAGTCTACTACATCATATCCCGTGCTGAGAAAGAAGGAAGACTTGAACTAAAGGTTTCTCCAGGCAGACCAAAAAAAGTGACGAGAAGAATTGAAAGCAAAATAATTATAACTATTTATGACAAGCCGCAATCCAGCACAAGAGGATTAGCTCTTCAAATGGAAAATGATTATGGCCTAAGTATATCACATGAAACGGTTCGAAATGTTCTAAAAAAATACAAATATTCTTTACGAGTGGCTAGGAAAAAACCATTGCTCTCAGTGCAAAATATTGAAAAACGACTAAGGTTTGCTACAGAGCATCTTTCACTCCCTCTAGAGTACTGGGATGACGTTATATTCTTTGATGAGACAAAGATAATGCTGTATTATCATGATGGACCACAAAAATATCTAGCAAGGGAGTTGGTGAAATCAGGATTTTGGCCGAAATAATGACCAAAGAAATTTATCTTGATGTTTTAAAAAACGAACTGGTCGCCAGCATTCGAAAATTCGGTTTTATTGACCCAGAAAACTCGAGTAAGTTCAAGTACAATTATTATCAAGATAATGACCCCAAACATATGTAGGTCGTGGTTATTATATAACTGCACCAAAGTTATTGACACCCCTCCCCAAAGTCCTGATATCAACCCTATCGAAAATTTGTGGGTCCATCTGAAGAAAAATGTAGGAAAAAGGTCGCCATCGAATAAAAATGAATTGATAAGATTCATCAAAGAAGAGAGTGGGAAAAAATTCCTTTAGAGTATAATATCCCAAAGCTTGTTAGTTCAATGTGTAGATGTTTGCAAGCAGTAATTGATGCCCAAGGTGGACACACCAAATATTAGCAACTAACAAGCCGAAAATTAATGTTTAACTAAATATTTTATTAATTGTGCAAACATTTTTTTGACAGTATGGAAATTGAATTGTTTTAATTTTTTAATTTATATTACAGTAATTTTGGCTTAGCTGCACAATCAACTTTGCACAACTTTTTGTGCAGGTAAGTCAAAAAAGCTGTTATCTTAAATGCACTTACCTGCCTAAATATGCAGGTATACAATTTTTGACTTCAGTTTTACACATAAGTACATGGTTGCATATTTATGTACCCACATTTTTTTAAATTTTTATATGAGAATAATTTAAAGCTGCCAAAAAAATATGTTAAATGCGCAGGTATACAAAGTGCACTTAAAAAAGCATTTTGAACAATAAGTACAGAAAAAATATATTTTGTGCAGTTAAGTCAATGTGCAGCTAACATTGATTTTTTGTATGAAAATATTTTAAAATTACCAAAATTTTAAGGCACTTATCTTAAATGTGCAGGTATAGAAAGTGCACTTAAAAACGAATTTGTATGGGATTTTAAAGAATAATAGTGACAGAAATTTATCATTTTAGGCAGTTAAGTCCAAAGTGCACTTAAACAAAAGGCAGCTAAATCAAAACTACTGTACAATACATTTATCCAAACTTAAGATTTTTTTAGTTTATTATATTAAAAAATATATATTTATAAAATATATTTAAAAAAAAAGTAAAAAAAAAATGGTTTTTAAATTAGAAATCAGAGTTTCTTTTGAATTTTGTTAGCATATCCTTTAATTGCAAAGATTTTTTTGACAAACTGTACATACATATAGTATGTTTATTTAAATTTTAAGCATTTTATATTATGCTGCAATTATTTACCCAAATTATTTAGTTTAAACAAAACCTTCACTATTTGTTAAATAAATACAAGATCCAAACTGAATTTGAAAAAATAAAAAAAATAAAAAAAAAATACTACTTTTAACTATATTTAAGTTGTAATAATGGCCCTTAGAGTTTGATTCGTACGTTTCTTTGCCTGCTTTTAAATATTATTGTTATTTTTGGGTGTAAATTCGATTTTTATTTAAGCAAATATGTACATAATATCGTTAAGGTCAAGTAGCACCTTGACTCTAAAATTATATTCGAACTAAATTCAAAAACGGTTTGTCAAAGAAACACATTAATAATTGACAAAAAGAAAAAATAAAAATAAATAAATAAAAACTAAACGAAATTTATTTTTATATTTGTGATTTGAACGGGCTAAAGTTCGTATCGCTTTTTAAGCCAAATTACATGTGATAATTATTAATGAACAAATAACACCAAAGTCTGTTGTAAATATTCTGACTAACAACACATAGTTGAACGGAACAGCCAGCCGTTTTCGAAGGCCACTAAACCTTCATCATCAGCGTTCTTTTGTGTTTGGTCCACTGTGTGTGGTGTCAGTTGATGTAGATTTCTGCTTTATATACTTAGCATTTTATTGCAAATGGAATATGTGAATTGTTTTGATTCATCGTATTTCAATTTGCTGAAAGCTTTTTTGTATTGTAAGCTCAATTTTACCATCACTATATTTACAATAGTCTTACCATTGTCGTTTTGTTCTTTTTACTAATTATACACATGTTACTTAATTTGCTTATTTTTTGTTCTACTTAAGACAAACTTTTTTGGTTTGTTACTATTAAGTATATTTTTATTTAATTTTTGCCACAGGCCCATGGTTATTAATTTTTAGTTAATTTTAATTATTAATTGTGATTTGAACGGGCTAAAGTTCGTATCGCTTTTTAAGCCAAATTACATGTGATAATTATTAATGAACGAACTTTAGCCCGTTCAAATCACAAATATAGAAACAAATGGAGTTCGAATAATAATTAAGATTAACTAGAAATTTATTTTAGTTTTTTACTATAAAACTGGCTTTTCGGGACAATAAAGCTTATGATTAGAAAAGTAAGCAATACCACGCCTATTTAATATATCATGAAATCCATGTCACGCACTGTTACGGCGTGCGTATAATTATAGCTGATTTTTTTTAAGGAAGGTTTTTCTTACATAAGTACATTTAGGTTCTAACTACTATTCAAATTTGTACCCGTTTTTAAAATGTGTATTAAACGAGTTTTTATTTTCGTTGATATAATGCGAAATGTTGCGTACGCACGCGCTACAAAAAAATTATACTCTGAAACTATGATGTCAGTTTATATTTTAAATTTCTGCGAATCCACTTGAGATAGAATTTTCTTATTTTTTTTACAGCTATAAGCAGCTATCTTAGATTATATAAATAACATTAAAACTTTGACAAAATTATATATATTATAGTTTTTTTTTAACTTTTAACATCGTCACGCACGTGTCAAGTCTGTCACGCACAACTACACAGTACGTTTGTGATATGTACTCATTCGTTTCGAACAAGCTAATAAATAAAATGCAATCAAAATTGATTTTTTATCTTTATTTGTATATTTTATTGGAAACAAAAAAAAAAATCAGTTCAATGCAAATAACGTATTTTTTTTAATTTTAATTTTTAGCTCTACGGTTGACTTTTCTGTGGATTTCATGATATATAATATTTTTGAGCCACTTATACTCAATCGATTCTAATGAAACTTTGCACACACATTGAGTTCCTCCCACTCGTCAATATTATGCTTAGAAAAGTGGGCAATGCCGCGCCCAAGAAGGGGTTGTTCACCCTAAAACCAAGAAGTAGCGAAGTTGTTTGGAAAGCTATAAAAGACGTGTGGCCTTGATGCAGAAAAATGCCAAAGTTTAGTCAATTATGGCAGTAGTTGCAAGCAAAAGGCATGCAATAAAGTATTTAAAAATTCAAAATAATTTACTTATAACAGAGTGAAATAATTTAACAGTTTTATTTATAAAATTTAGAAAGTCTTTATAAAGGGGTTTTAAAACAAATTTTCATAAAAAATTTTTCTTAAAAAACCTTTATAAAGCCTTTTTAATGTTTATAAATAAAGCTGTAAGTTTTTTAGTTTGTTTTAAGAAACCAAGAATATTTATATGAAAATGAACAAAAGTGCTATTTATTATTGAAGTATTTATTTATTTTAGGGCATTACAAGAAAATAATATTTTTTGTTAATTCACATCAGCCTTTGTAATTGGATTTACTAAAAATTTTGTCAATGTCAATTTTTACTGCAGTTGTTTTTATACATATGTATGTATGTATTTATTTGTTGTTTTTTTCATCATCATTTAATTATTATGCATTTCGTGTACAACAAACTTGTATTGTTTTTCATTTAACGGCCCTTTTCACAATGTACAATTAAAAGATAACAGGGACTTTAACGGCAAGTTTTGTATGAAGAACCGTCAGTTAAAGTTCACGTTAACTCTTAACCATACATTGTGAAAAGGGACGTAAATTGTATAATAAAAATAAAAATAAACTTACGTATTATGAATTTTTTATACATATTAACAGTGTATACATGTATGTATATACATATGTATAAATATGTACGTACACTAGGGCCGATCTATTTACATCGATGCGAAAAATATTTAAGGTATGTATGTGTAAAAAATCGTAAAGGCTTCCAGGACAAAGTTGCTTGTAAATAGTGATGCACGAATATTCGTATTCGTGCCGAATATTCGGCCATTTTTAATTCGAATACGAAGCATTAGTATTCGTCAAATTCAGGCGAATACGAATACGAATATTTTTCCAAAAAAAAAAAAAAAATTAATCAAATAAATGCATAAATCCTAAACTAAGATTAAATAAATGGGTAAAAAATATTAGTTTGTACTAATCCATTAAATTTTTTATAGAAATTTGTGCTTTGTATTATTTTCAAATATTATTTACTGACGATCATTAAAATTTTGTGTAGTTTTTATTAACTTTATAGTACGCCAATAGGAGTATGAAGTTCTTTTTCATAACAATTTTTTTTAATATTTCATATTGCAGGCGTAAATAGAGCCCTAATTTAATGTCTATAAATTTCAAATGAAATATTCGTATTCGTATTCGCGAATATCAAAATTTGACATTCGTTACATCACTACTTGTAAATAACCTTTGCATTACACAGCAACTTAAAATAAATTTTAATGTTTTTTATTTATGTAATTAAAAAATGCATCTGGACTAAAAATAAACCCAAAAATTAATTTTAAAAAATAGTTTTATCAATTTTCTCTTGTAATTGCATTAATATCTAATTTGATTTTTAAAAAAAACTTTATGTATACTACAAATGTATGTACATATGTATGTATGTGTGTGTATATTTATGTGTGTATTACTAAATTCTGCTTTTCTTTAAAACATTTTAATAATATATATTTTTATTTAAATATTTTATTAAATACAACCCCTATAAACAAAATCTTGCAAGAAATATGTAATTTAAGTAATTTAATTTATTACAAGGCAGTGGGTTTTTTATACGAATACGAACTTTGCATACTGTATGTACATATGTACATACTTATGTACATATATTTAACAGAGATGGCAAATAAACATTATTTTCCAAATTTAACCTGAAAAAAATCACACTAATAGAAAAGTGTTAAGTGTACAAGGAATATACCAAGATACTCTATGTTACATGGACTACCTATAGATGCAATGATTTTAATTTTTTTTAATTTTTATTAAGAAAACTCAACTTTACCGATTATTTTTTGATTTTTATTTATTTCTCACAAATTAACAGTTACCTTTTGATTTTTATTTTTTTGCTCAAAAACTTTTAATTTTTAAACTGAATAAAATATAAAAAAGTAAATTAAATTTAACATAGGTATAAGAGTTTTGTTTACAGACCCTGGCGATAAATCGGTTAACATTAATTTTAACGCAAAAATTACGTTTTCTACAATTTAAAAATTAAGCAAAAAAAAAAGTCCCAAGTCACTTTCATTTTGTGAGGAATAAATAAAAATCAAGAAGTTATAATTTTTTAATAAAACTTATAACCGTTACGATCCCTGATATTTAACTTGATTTTGTGTTAAGTCGACTCATGCTGTTATCGCTTTTAAGCGCAGATTTATAAATATTAAAATTGTGATAACTAATTGGCAACTAACTGTATACTTGAACAGGAAATAACAACAAAAATTACAAAAGCCAACAACAATAATAATTATAATTAATAGTAGGTATGCGCTTAATTAATGTGCAAGACTTTGTGTGGATGATTTAAGCTCTTTCATTGCATACACAAGTTCATAAAGTAAGTATGTATATACGTATGTATTATTCTCCATCAAAACCCTGCAGAAAGTGCGAATATTGAAAATGTACTGAGTCGGTTTTGACTTTGTCACCATTACTACTATATAGACATTTAACATGTGCTTGTCATTGAAAATCTACTAGTAACACTAAAACAATTGACTAGGTAGTGAATTCATAGTTCTTATGGGAACATGGAGACATACCAACCAGACATTTACTGGTACATTTCTATACCTTACATACATACAAATTTATGTTGCAAAATCCACCAGAAATACACCACATCTGTTTTCTCTATTTCTTTTATACTGACGAATAGAAGAGAAATTGTAGACAATGTAACTACTACTAGAATTTTAGTGTTGAGATAGAGACACTTGGCCCCAGTCTGACTGCAGGGAAACGAATGCATATATGTACATATGTATTAGTGATGCACGAATATTCGGCCATTTTTAGATATTCGTATTCGTACTCGCCGAATTCAGGCGAATACGAATATTTTTCCAAAAAAATTAAATAAATAAATGCATAAATCCTATATAGAACCCTAATTTAATGTCTATAAATTTCACATTAAATATTCGTATTCGCGAATATCATTCCTCGACTCATTCATTGCACATTCCCTCTTATGAGAAGGGTGGAGAGGAGTAAAAATTTTTGTTTAATTTTTTTACCAAAGCAAAAGCAAAATTCATTAATTTTAAGGCCTTTGATAATGGCTGGCGAAAGAAGCCTACCTCGCAATGACAACGCGTGTAAAATGAAGCGAACAGGCCTGGTACATCCAAATTCAAGCGACCACAGGCCTTCTAGAAGACATCTTTACTGCTTTTCCCGCTGGGTATATGTGCATACATACATAAAAACATGCAGACATCCAATTATAGCCAGATAAGGCCAGTATTCAACGATATAAATACATACATACATATCGCACATTTACTCAAAGAACATCAGAACTGAAAGAAAGGAATTTTTGAGTTAATCCGATATTGTTATTCATATTGTGTAAAAATTTTAACCAAATACTCGCACCTTGTTTACGCAACTCTTGAAAGAAAAATTAAATTTTCTTTTTCCATTAACTTGTGTGTAAATTGAAAACTTTAAACTCGTTTTTTGGCAAACAATTATGGTTGGCAACCCAACTTTAGTTGCGTTGCTAGTTGCCAACATGTTATTGCATATGGCACAGTGAGGACTTTTGCAAAATAAATGGTAATAAATCTGGAACTTCTAAATTACTGATTGGATTTATATAAAACTTCGAACATCCGTAGAGGAAGACTTAGTAGCCTTCTGGCTTAAGCTGGACAGTAGTTATAGTGGGCCTAAGTTGACCACATGGGACTCAAAAAAATTTCTGAGGCTTTTCACGTTTAGAAAAATTATCAGATTTTTATGGGATAAAGCGTTTTGAGCTAAGCTAATGCTCTTAGATGTGTTTTCGTATCTCTCATAACTTAGAAGATATTTGACTTGACACCGGTTAATTGCATCTGAAAAATTTTAATAATATTGGCAACCACAAATTTCTTGTTACTGCATAATTTTCAAGGCAAAATGTTAATCAAATGAAAAGCAAATTCAAGTTTAATTAAGTAAACTGTGGGAAGGCGAAAATGTTCTTTATAGCTAAAAAAGAAATTATTCGTTAAATATAATTTTAGGCAACAACTGTTGTTCACCGTCTAATTCTAAAAGATTTGAATCGTCCCTAATAGATTCATTAGATTTGTACTTCCTTCGCTTCACTGAAAAATAATTCTACAATAATTTCTTTATTGAAGATTTGGTTAAAATTTATATTTGTAAATACATACATACATACATATCGAGCCATAACCGCCAAAAAAGCTTAATCGACACATATTTTAGACCTCGTTTTTTTAAGGAAAATTTTTCAAAAAATTAAGTTCGAAAACTTGATATGTTATATTTATACATAAATACAAGTTACAGTATTGCTTCCGGTGGTTAACCTTATTTTAGCAAATATGTATTTGCCAACTCTGAATGCACCCCTGTCTTGCCTATTAATCTACTTTTTAACCCAATAACCTACAAATAAAGGGAAACATTCAGTTATCAGTAATATACAGTCACTCCATAAAGTGAGTGCTCATCCTTGCCTAAAATGTTTTAAGTCAATATTTTAAACAAACTTAGTTAAATCCATAAAACTTAAAACTGCTTTTCTTTTTATACGCAATAAAAATTAAAATATTACATATACCAATAAATAAAATATAATTTTTTTACATAACTCAATTTTTGTAGTGCAAAAAGTGAGTGCTCACTCACTTCATAGTAAAATTTTTGAAAAATCTCTTGAACTACGATATTGTAATTAGCATGTGATCCCTTGATCTGTATTATCACTGCAGTCCTCTCGGATTGGAATAGCCCCAAATTTGGGCTATTTTATATATGGAATTTTCGACAATTATTCCTGGAGAGCATATATCAATTCCCTTTTTCATGTGACACTTCTTTTTCTATATTTTCTGTTAAAGTTATCCGTCAGATACCCAATGGGATTTATATCTGGCAATTGAGGAGGAGTTTCCATCCATTTTGGGGTATTGTACAAAAGCCTCATCGTGGTATTCGGCGCCAGATATGTTCGGATCACTACAAAAATTGAGTTAAGTTAAAAAATTATATTTTATTTATTGGTAAATGAAATATGTATTTCCATTTTTATTGTGTGTAATTTTAAAGTTTACTTAAAGAGAAGCAGAAATACAGTTTTTTTTAAGTTTTGCGGATTTAACTAACTTTGTTTAAAATATTGACTTGAAACATTTTAGGCAGAGAGGAGCACTCACTTTATGGAGTGACTGTATATGTATGTAAGTATACGAGGTTTTTTTTTAATAAGGGTAATTTTTTTTATTTTTCTCGCTACTTATTCATATGTAAGTATGTTTAATCCCGATAGTAACAACAATTTTAGCAACCCTCCAGCACGGCTACTGATAAGCACTTCGTAACTGAACTATTTTTTTTGTTTAAATTCCAAGTGCTGAAGGGTGTTTAATAAATCGTGCCTGCCATGTACATTAATATGTATAATATAAAACCTTTTACCGGTTTTAATGTTCAATATTTTAAAGTAGTTTTTCAACTTTTTTTGTGCAATCATTCTCAAATGTGCATATGCCCGTATATGTCTAGTTTAAACCAGAGATGGAAAACTCAATAGCATTAGAATTTTTGTTTAAGAAAATCTCACATAACGACCTCAATAAAAAATACTTTTTTTTAATTTAAAGAATTAAAACAAGCTTAAAATAAAAAAAAAGAATACAGTAGTTTTCCGATTTAACCAACATTCGATTTAGTGAACATCGCATTTAACGAACATCCAATTTTTTCTACTTAGTACCTTATATAACCAACAAAAATTCTATTTTGTGCTCGGTATAACGAAAAAATGTAAAATTAAATAAACATAATTGCTATCAGAAAGTTACTAAGAACGAATATAAATAAAAATGTACCGTTGTTTATATTCGCTTATATGAGAGTAAGTTGTGTGAAGTAATTTTTGCTACGAACATCAAAATGGATAAAAAAAATTGATTGTTCTCAAGGGATAAAGTTAAAATTATCGATGATCATCGAAATGGTCTGCGGGTTACAAATTTATGTGAAAATTATGGGCTGCATAAATCCACCATTAGTACAATCCTAAAATCAAAGGAAAATTTTTTAAGGAATGTTGAAAACATTAATTTTGGGTATCGCAATAGAAGTGCTGTAAAGCAAGGTGAGGTCCCGAGAATGGAAAACAAACTTTTTCAGTGGTTCCTCATGCAACGCAATTGCCATTTTGTAATAAAAAGCCAAAGAAATTTACAACAAAATTTATGGAAGATAGACTAATGCAAGCCATGGTTGGCTGACCAGATTTATAAAAAATTTAATTTAAATTCGAATAGATGGATTGAAAATAGCCCTTTACCCGATGAACAAAAGGAAAGTGAAGAAGAGCTGGATGGAACTGAAATTCAAGATCCCAAAATAAAACACGAAAATGCTATTAAGCATTTCGAAATTTGTATTAAATGGGCTCAACAAAACAAAATTAGTAGCTCAAATTTAATGCTTTGGAGAAAGCTTCAAGAAGATGCCATTAAAAGAAAGATATCAATTCCAAAAAAACAGACCAGTTTTTTTAAATAAATTATTTTTGTATTATATTGCTTTATGAATTTTTCTTTTACGGATATTTTAATAAAATACGTACACATGTTCTTTTACTAAAATATCAAAAATACTACGAGTACATATTCGTTGAGTTTTGAATAAAACAGCAGGACGATTTTCCTTTTTAATTTAGTACTGGATATAACGAACAATTCACTTTAACGAACAGGCCTGACAACAATTAGGTTCGTTAAATCGGAAAACTACTGTATTTCTATTTGTTTTAATTTTTAAAGCATTTTTTTTCATTTCTCCTCTCCAGTTTTAGCCAGCGGCTTGACACGTAGGTATTATTACCCCTTTTAGACATGCAAAGTATACTTTGCATGTGAAAGACCGAGGGAGGGATACTATCTCTTTCTGTCTTTCTCCCAGCTGAATTAATAGGCAGATTTTGTAAAAAATTTCGTTTCTAAACGTTTCAAATTTGTATGAAAAATAACGAAAATTCGTTTAAAAAAATATGTTTTCCATACAAATTTCAAAGCGAAAAAAACGTTTCTATTTACAAAATTTGCCTTTAAGACTTTGCCAAGTAAACTTTCCCAGCTGAATTAAGACTTTGCAAAGTAAACTTTCCATGAGAGGTATATCTCTATACTAGAGTTGGGCATAGTTGTTCCTTTTGCGGATTGTTCCTTTTTGTTCCCAACAACAAAAAGAACTAGTTCGTTCTTTTCGTTCAGTTGTTCAGTGAAAAACAGAACAGAGATTGTAATCGTCGAATCCTCTTCAATGTTTTCTTCTTAGTGCTTATTAGTGACCTTATTCGTTGCGTAGTTTTTGTAAGTAAATGGTTAAAATTAATATTGTTGATTTAAAATGCTTAAAAAAAAGTGATCATTTGAAAAAAAAATGTTAATCACTTTTTTTAATACTGATTTATATTCAATACAACAAATTCTTTTTTTGTTTTAATTTAGTAAAAATGTTTCTTGTTCATAAGTACATATTTTTATTTGCACTTTGTGTTCTCATTCGCAAGTAAGTAAAAGGTAAAAATTAATATTTTTGAACGAACATTTTTTAAATGAAAACCGTAATCAGTTTAAAAAACATTTTAATCACTTTTTTAATTCTAATAATCTTTTTCACAATCTGTTTTTTAATTCAATACTACAAATTATTTCTTTTAATTTTTTAAAACTCGCTTGTGTATTTCACTAAGTATACATTTTCTGTTGTTTGTTTTGATTATTCTGCTAAAAATTTAATAGGCATTCGTCTCTTTTTAATTGAAATGATTTGCATGTGTATTGGTCAGGAACAGAGAATAAGATAAACAAAAGGAAATAAAGAGCAAAAACGAACGAAGGAATAAAGACGAACGAAAGAACATGAAAGACCAAGATAGCAAAAAAGATCAAAAGAACAAGAAACACCAAAAGAACAAAGAGGAACAACTAGACTGAACTAGTTCACATCGTTCACTTATGGGAATAGTTCAATTAAACTAGTTCGTTCTTTTACAGCACAAGTCTACTCTATACAATGTATATTTTATACCTACATAAATACATACTTATAATTTAAAAAAAGTACTCTTTAAGATGAAATTCAGCCACATTTCAAAAACTTTATTTTCCATGCTTGCCACAGCAAACTGGAACTACAGCTTTTTAGTTTCTTTTTTTATTTATTGTTTTTTTATTTCTACTGCAACTTGTGCATTCTGGTTTTATTTGTTGTTGACTTGTATCTGACTTTTATTTATTCATCTTTTTGGTTTACTTTTTCAAGTCATCTTAAAAGAAAAATAAATAAATACCCAGCTAAAAAAATATGTATGGAGCATATATGAAATCCCATATATGGTTCGGATCCGAAAAATGAGGGTATATGGGCATATATGATTATATATATTCATACATTTTCATACATGAATGTGTATTCCCTATATAGTATGCAAAGTTCATATTGATTCAAAAAGCGCACTGCTGTGCAATAAATTAAATTATTACAATAATTTTTTTGTAAGATTTTGTACAGAAAGTTTGTATTTAATGAAACATTTGTTCGAACAAAATAATTCAAAAGGAATTAAAAGACATTTCATTCGACATTTTAAGAGAAAATGTGAATCGATTATTAAAAAACACAAAACGCACATTTGTACACGACATATAGTTTAAGAAATCAGATTAAAAACTAATGCAATTATAAAAGAAAAATTAATCCATTTTGATACTAACACTAGTTTTTAATATTATTTTTTTTGGTAGTTATATGAATTTTGTTTCTTAAAAATATCTGAGAATTCCGTTAATTTTTATAAAATTAATGACTGAATTATCTTTTTGATTATTTGATTTATTAAATAGGCCCACAATATAAATACATATAAAATCCTACAAGAATGGTTTTTTTGTTGCACGAGTTTTTATTTTTTAAACCTTGAGGCTCTAGGCATATAAAATTTTCATACCGTGTGTATTTTCTAACAAACTTCCAATTCACGAGAGATTAAAAAGAGAGAAAAAGACCGAATTAATAAAATGCAAGCTTTCTGATTGCAAAAATGATTTGATGTGAGATATCATGCATGCATACATTCTTATATGGCTCCATATATTAAATCTTATTTTTATATATAGATATCCACATATGAAGAGCTTCATAATTAAAGTTCCATACATGAGCTCATATATTATAATACGTTTCATATAAATATTAGTCCATATATCAATTCATATATAATATTTTTGCAATGTATAATCCCATACATTTCCATACATGAATTCATACATATTCATATATAGTTATATACATTCATATTTAAAAATATATGGACCATATATAATTTTTTTAGCTGGGTATGTAAATAAAAATAATCAATTTGCTCGTTTACTTTGTGTGAAATAAATAAAAAGTACAATACCAACAACACGGTCCAGGGTTATCACAATTTTATATGAATGTTTTAATAATAAATAATAAAAATTATTGAAACCATTTAAATCAAAAAAAAAATGTGAAATACACCAGGGAATATTTTAGATATCCCAACGAGCATTTTCTGTTAACTACACGACTGCACTCTACAAGGTACGTAGATATACCCATTTGGTATATCAAAATTCAGGCATGTTGTGTAAATTATAAAGAATAAAATATATATATATCGTTGGTCTCAAATAAAAAGGCCCTAACTCAAATAATTGTGAAAGGAGAAAGTGAAAACATAATAATGCACACTGCAACTGCATGTAGAACTGGTTTGTTCAACTGCTTGTAAAAACGTTAATTTTTACAATATTGCAATAAATTTTTACAACGAGTTGTATTTGGGTGAAATATATTGGAATCAGTGAAAACCTCAATTTCGTAAAAAATGCGAGTTAGGGCTTTTCTACTTGAGACCATCGATATACATATATATATATCCCAACCAGCATTTTCTGTTAACTACACGACTGCATTCTACAATGTATGTAGATATACCCATTTGGTATATCAAGACCCATCTTTTTACATCAAAATGTGATATCAAGCATGCCAGAAATCAAAATTCAGGTATGTTGTGTAAATTATTTTACAGTAAAGTAATTTGAAATCACAGAAAAGATGCTCTGCGCACACACATTTTTGAGATCTCGTGATTAGAAACCGATTAAACAACTGCCTGACGATATCAAGGCACTTGGCAGCTTTTGAAGCGGTAATAAATCAATTACGTATGTATATTAGGTGTATATATATATATATATATTATTTCTTCATAATAAAATTAATTATTTTGTACAAAAGAATCCTAAAATTTACAAATTTAACATTATTATTTTAGCCGATATTGTTTATTAAACAGACGTTTGCGTTTGCCAGAGCAACAAAGTTCTAAAGTCATGTAGCAATATCCAATATTCAATAATTATTAAGTTCAATTGGTTAATTTTTAATATACAATTGTAAAAAATTAGTGCAACTGGAAAAAATAAGTACATACTAAATAATTGCAGCACAATAAAAGCTTTTTGCTCGTTATTTAAAATAATCAAAATCAATATTAAAAGAACTAAAAATCTCTTGATTTTCAGAACACCCAAAAATAAGTTGAGTGATTTACGAATCGTTCGTGATTTGAAATCACTGTGATTTCAGAACATACCGGATTGTTTGACTTTTTATCAATCACCGTCGGCTTAACACATACAAACTTATTTTCATAATGATTGATGAGTATTATGATAGTGTCTAGTGTTTAAAAATCTAATTTTTTGAGTTGTGACTCTCTTCCAACAAAGGCTCGATATAAAGCGTGGTTAAATTTTAAGGGCCGATGTTGAATGTGAACCCCACCTAAACTTCAAGTTTTTTTCTGCATTTCATTTGACATTTCTCAATTTCAGACTAACTCAATTTGAACCCTGGAAAGATACACAATCGAGCAAGGCGTTAAAGTTATTCAGGCTTAATATGAAAATGGGCGTTCAAATCAAAATGCATATCGTGCACTTCGTGATTTTTTCGGTCAGCACAATCGACCAAATGTGCGTACAATCGGAAAAATCGTGCAAAAATTTGAGCAAACCGGGTCTGTAGGAGACGTGAAAACACCAGTGCATGCTCGTACAGCTCGTACTGCAGAAAATATTGCTGCTGTTCGCGATAGTGTGGCTGAAGAGCCGTTCACCTCAACTCGTCGTCGTGCCCAACAATTGCACCTCTCACGCTCGTCGTTGATGAACATTATGCATAAAGACTTGCATTTACACGCTTACAAGGTGCAATTGACTCAAGAACTAAAGCATCTTGATCATTCCAGAAGTCGTAGTCAGAATGGTGGCAAGAAATGGCAACAGTGTATGATAAATTTTCGAAGAATGTCATCTTCAGTGATGAGACAAATTTTCACCTCAGTGGATTCGTCAATAAGTCCCTATTTACACTATGCAAGTCTTATTGCTAAGCTGATTAGTTTATTAGGAGAGAGAGACGGGGGAAAAGAAACGTTGCTGTTCCCCTCGTCTCTCTCTCCCTAAAACTAATCAGCTTAGCAATAAGACTTGCACAGTGTGATTTGGGACTAAGCAGAATTGCCGCGAATGATAATCCAAGAGTGATTGTCGAAAAACAAGTCCACCCACAAAGAGTGACTGTTTGGTGCAGTTTATGGGCTGGCGGCTAGCGATGCCAATTTAGCGCGTTTCGCACTAGATTTAGCGCGTTTTAATTATGCCAAACGCGCTTTTTTCCATCTTAGCGCGTTTAATAAAAAAAGAGCTATATTAGCGCGTTTTGAATAAAGTCAATAATATCATTTCAGTTCAATATTTCTTTAACTTTTTTTTGTATAAATTTAACAATTTTCTAATATCCAAAACTCCGATAAAATTTTTTAAATTAGTTAATGATTCATCTGTCGCAAACAAAATTCGCTTGACTGTAGTTAGAATAAAAAACGCATTTTATTACTGTAATGACAAATATTTTGAAATTTCACAAATAAAAATATGTACTACATACAATCAGCCAAAAAATTTACATAACTTACAAAGCATCTATTATAGCTGAAGTACAAAAAGCATTTGAATCGCAAAACTATTCGACAATTTATATGTTGTTACAAAGTTTAACAAATAAATTAAAAGTAAAAACTAAGGATTTCGATTATTTGGAAGGCGATTCTGATTCTGTATTAAATGATTTAAGTTAATTAAAACATAATGTCAAGGAAGCAATATTGAAAAATCTGAAAAATTAATTGTATATACGAGTACTAATACATACATACATACATCGACTTTTATTGAAATTTAATTTAGCGCGTAGAAAATAGCGCGTTTTTGCTATAAATATCTGACAATGCTGTAACTTAGCGCGTTCTAGCGCGTTTTGAGAAGGGTAGTAGCGCGTTTCGGTTATAAATAGTTGGCATCGCTGCTGGCGGCATCATCGGGTCGTATTTTTTCTAAACTGAGGCCGGTCAGGGAGTTACTGTGAATGGTGTTCGCTATCGTGAGATGATAACGAACTTTTTATGGGCCGAATTGGAAGATATGGATGTGGACGATATGTGGTTTAAACAGGACGGTGCCACTTGCCGCACAGCTAACGAAACGATGGCTTTTTGCGCGACAAATTCAATGGCTGTGTTATCTCAGGTGGTGGCGATGCCAATTGGCCGCCAAGATCATGTGATTTGACACCGTTGGACTTCTTTCTTTGCGGTTATTTGAAAGACAAGGTTTACGTCGGCAAGCCAGCAATAATTCAAGAGATAAAGGATGAAATAATTCGGCACGTTAACAGCATTGAACAATACTATATTATCATAATAGAAAGAAATGACATTAATTTCCTAAATAATTTGTGTTTTATTCGAAATCAACATGGGTCCTTAAAATGTATCCACCACTTATTTGTTGATATAATTAATTGAAAATATTTTTCGTTAATTTATTTATTTACAAAAATCGTTGTAGGTACAAAATCAATTAATTATTTAATTGATATAACAAAAAAATTAATTGTATTTACAAATCTTTTTTTTTCTTTTAAGTTACATAATCAAAAATCTAATAATCAGGTATGTGATGGAAAACGATCGTTTTCAAAACGATTTCAAAACAATCGTTTTGAAAAGGTGTGATGAATTCCGATAGATTTTGAGTATAATTTTTGAGCTTATCTTAAACTCCTGACTTCTAAAAAGCATACTAGCAGACAAAACATAAATCACATATTGGAGCTGTGAAGAGAAATTAATCAAAAATGTCTGGAAAGACTATTAAAAACAAGTTTTAAAATTATTGACAAAACGACTATGAGAAACATGTCACACCTTTTATCGTTTTCAAATTGTTTTTGTGTCTAAATCGTTTTTCATCACATACCTGAGTAACTATAATAAAGCCAAAAATTCTAAGTATCACATAGATTCATTTGTTTCGAACAGGCAAACTCAAAAAAGTCCATTACGCTAGAAAAAATTTTACTTCCAAAAGTCGACTCAGAGAAGAAATAAACGTAGAAAGGAAATGATTGTGCAATTGTCAAAAATTCTGGAATCGGGAAACAATGTATGCATGTAGTACGTATTTGTAAAATATCATCAAAAAATTTATATTTTTTTATATTAAGATTATTATTAGTTCAGAGTTCTGTGACCGTTGCTAGTATTATCTATATTAAAATTGTGTACGAGTACTTTACTTTAAATTAAATTTCTTGTTTAGGTATTTGTTTTCTTTTCTCCATTAAAGATTAGATAAGAACGTTTATCAAATCAACAAATACCGAAGAAGTACTTTCTTTATTTTTAGTTCTGAAGTGTTTTTTAATCAAAATAGATTAAAGCAATTAAATTAAACAAAACAGAGAGTTATCATATAATACGATTTACATACATACATACATACGTTACTTTGTTGCAACCGGTTTTTTTACACTACAATTACGATTTACAATTCAGCTTGTTCAGCCAGGTGAGAAGCTCTTCTCCTCCAATAGCAAATCTAGTCGTATTTTATTTGAAAAATATAACACGCTGTCTAGTTGAAACATCAGTGAAATGTAACAACAAACGCATTGCACGCATAAGTACGTACATACGTATGTACATATGTATGTACATATGTATTTACCCTGTCGGATTTTTATTAGCTAGCTCAAAATATAGGTGACTTTTTGCTATCTCATTTGCAACTAGCTTCTGAACTAACTCATAAATGATACAGATGTGAGTCAATTGATTTTTGTATAACTGTCTTCTTCCCGATAAGTATTGAGCTAACTTTAAGCTAACTCAAAACTGGTGCTGAGATTAGTGAGTTGTTTTTGTACAACTAACATCTCCTCGATAAGTTTTGAACTAACTTTTAGCTAACTCAAAGCTGATGCACAAGTTTATTGTGAATATGTCAGCATAAAACTCATGTTTATGTCAACTCTGTGCCGTCTTTACTTTATATGGCGCAATAGCAGTGTTAAGAATGATAGCTGACATACAAAGTAACCACGGTTCGATACCCATTCTCGTCTCTAAAAAAAATTTGAAATCGTTTAAAATTTAAATTGACTGAAAATGTTAATCATTAGTAAGCTAAAAATAGTGGTTAGCTAAGGAAAGACATTTTTTTCTTCTTTTTTGATGCGCCACAAACTAAGTAATAATGGGCCAAACATTAGTTAGTCAGTTCGCAGCTAACTAATAACTCACTCAAAATGAGCTAACTTGTGGTTATTTGAAACTTATGCAGCGTGAGTGAGTACTGACTCGTTCTGAGAACATTGCGTTAAAAAACTGTAAAAGTAGTTAGCTTTTGAGTCAGTTGTCACTCGTCTCTGATTAACCATTAGTTACTTTTAAGTTAGCTCAAATCCCGACAGGGTATGTATATACATACATACATGTGTACATACATAGACACATACATATATTTAATTACAGTGTTTTCAACAAAATTTTCCATAAAACCGTTCATCTATTAAGCAAGCTTTTTGGAATACAAAAGAAAAAAAATAGATAAAAAAACAACAAAACAAAAAAAATGTTGTTGAATCTTACATGAAAGAGGGCGGGAGGTCGTCTATGTATTACTGGAACGTAATAAACAAGCACAATATGTATGTATGGATATATGTAGGCGTACGTACCCTCTAGCCAGCCTAGAGCCATATGTCTCTATGTCAATACACTTTCTCCAGCGACAATTGCACTAGTTAAAATGTCTACAACTTTCCTTTTATGTGCGAGTGAAGATACGTTAGAGACAACAGTTCTAGTGTATTTCTGGTGATATTGTCAATGAACGCGTCAATAGATTGTTTTTCTTTTTTATTATACTGTGCAATAATATTAAAAAAATGTATATAGACGAGGGTTACTAAAATCTACTAGTAAATCTTTGGTTCAAATATCTCCATATGGTCGTAAAAGAACTACATTCTCAATAGTGCTAAAGTCTACTGGTAGATTTTCAATGACAACCGTATATTATATGTCAATAGGCGATTACATTGGCTGGGGTGCACCTAGTCGGTAGCACTGTTGACAATGTCACTAGAAAATCACTATAATTTTACTATTGACAACGAGCGAAAAAATATCGATATTGTAGACTAGAGCCCCTAAATTTTACTAGGGAATCTTTGGTATCAATGTCTTAATGTTGACCCAAAAGAACTATTTAGTCAGTAGTGATACAGTCTAGTGGTGGATTTTCAATGACAAGCTAATGTTAAATGTCAATAGATGATTCCATTGGCTGGGGTACACCTGGTCAGTAGTACTACTGACAATGTCACTAGTAAATCATTACAATTTCACTATTCGCACTTTCTGCAGGGTATGTATTATACATCCATACATATACACATACATATTGCTCATTTACTCAAATAACGTCATAACTCAAAAATCAGAATTTTAGCATTAATAATGTCGAATTAATCTTTACTAGATATACCAAACGGACGACACACTCGTCCGTATTCTAGAACCAAAATGTAAATAATTTAAGATTCAAAGAAAATGTAACTAAATGTCATAAAAAATTAATTAAAACACAGCCAACGCAAACTTACATACATATGCAAGCATAATTAAATAATACATGAAATTAAAAAAGCATAAACAAAATCCCTTCAACCAACCTAATTCAATTTATTCAACTCTCTTCCTTTAAGTATTATGGCTTTGATACAATAACAAATAAGAGAAAAGCAATTGAAAGGTCAAGAGAAATACTACAAACACAAACACACACTCATGTTTTGTTTCTTTTTTTACTTGTAAGCTAATAAATGCGTGTGTAATATGTGTGCATGAAGTAGTAGCAACTTTAAACGCTTATAGCTCCCAAAATACTAAACCGATTTCAATAAAATATAGATTCTGCACATCTGTATAAAAAATCCTTTAAAACCATATAAATCTTTTTAAAATCGGTGCGGTGGTACCAGCGTAAAAGGGATTACAAAAAACATGTTCGCCTATTAATTACATACTAGATATACCAAACGGACGACACACTCGTCCGTATTCTAGAATCAAAATGTAAATAATTTAAGATTCAAAGAAAATGTATCTAAACGTCATAAAAAAATTCATTAAAACACAGCCACACACAAACTTACATACATATGCAAGCATAATTAAATAACACATGAAATTACATATAATTTTTTTTTTATAAAATCATAAACAAAATCCCTACAACCAACCTAATTCAATTTATTCAATTATGGCTTTGATACAACAACAAATAAGAGAAAAACAATTGTAAGGTGAAGAGAAATACTACAAACACACACACACACACTCATGCTTTGTTTCTTATTTTACTTGTAAGCTAATAAATGCGTGTGTAATATGTGTGCATGTAGTAGTAGCAACTTTAAACGCTTATAGCTCCCAAAATACTAAACTGATTTCAATAAAATATAGATTCTGCACATCTGTATGAAAAATCCTTTAAAACCATATAAATCTTTTTCAAATCGGTGCGGTGGTACCAGCGTAAAAGGGATTACAAAAAACATGTTCGCCTATTAATTATATAGATATATATAGATAGGTATCCGTAAAAATTTCGTACAAATAATTATCTTGTTTACTCAGCTCTTGCGAGAAAAATAAAATTTTCTTTTTCCATTAAGTTGTGTGTAAATTGAAAACCTACCTTTCTGGAGTAATGACGTTGTTATAGCCTTTTCACACTTATCAACATCTAACATCTACCATCAGTTTGCGATGATGTTGAAAATTTCCCATAAGAAATGTACGGGGCTAAAAAACAACATCTTTCAACATCTTTGTAAAATGTTCCAAACTCATTTTGTTCCACTCAACATCTTTTGATTATTTTAGTGCCATCACTGATAAATGACAAAAAATTGTAGTGGCATCACTGGAATTTTTGACATTTAATGACATAAAAAAATATTTACAAAGTTATTAAAAATGAGCGAAACATCTAAGTATTTTTATTTTTAAATATTTGTACATATGTAATTATTCCTTGTATATACAAACATTTTGTTGTATGTACATTCTTACATATGTATCTATTTTTTCAAAAATAGTCAAAAAGAAAACCAGTCTCCGAATTTGTTGGACGGAAGAAATAGAAGCTATGTTGCTGGATAAGATTGTACAAAACTATGTCTTCATCATCTTCTTTATCCAGTAAGCTTTTTATGGATTCTACACACTGCATTAATAGTAGAGATTGCTCTTGCAAATTAACAACTAGTCCTATTATTAATTTCTCTTCATTATCCATTTTTTTTTAATCTTTATTATTTTTTACACAAAACGTGGCCTTATTTATTTTGACAGCTAAATATGATGGTTGAGTTAGATGTTGTAATGTGAACGTATGTTTCACATTTTCAACATCTTCCACACATTCCACGAAAATGTCGGCAAGTGTGAAAAGCCTATTAGAGTAAATGCGCGATATGTATGTAAATATGTATGTATGTGTTCACAAAATGTATTCAAACAACTCATATTCCCAGTATTGCAAGAATGATGATTTATGATTATGCAAATTCTGAATCGTAGCTGTTATCAAAGTAAATCACCCTTATTCCAGTTGTCAACATCGACGTCAAGTTAATGCAATACCAAAAAAATTAGGGCATGTCTACCTATTATTGATAGGCGTTTATCACATATTATGTAACGCTATTTTCGGATTTTTTATACCCCTTCCCCTAAGTAGCACTTTTTAAAAAATTTTCAGAATAAATTTTCTAAACCGTAATATGTGAATGGCCCTTTACAACGTTATTCACGGCCTACCTTCAGTAATCAAAAGTTGATTTTCTTGTTAAAAAACTTTTTGTTTTATAAATACGGAAACTTTCAAAGATGGAATTCGTGAATTTATTGAAGACATTCCCGCCTGTTCTGTAAATCAAGTCTATATTCGACGTAAATAACGCATGTAAGAACTACTCCATAAAGGATGACGACTAGTCCAAACATAATCCAAAAGTATGGATAAAACATGGTCTATTTAACATTGCGATGTTATAGGGCTGGACCACATGATCCAATTTTGCATTACATCGGCCTAACCCCAAAACTACCCCATATGTAATAGTTATAGACCACTCGCATACAATTTGTAAGTGTTTTAGAAGAACGATCATAATCGTTTAAACACGAGCACTTATCGTGCAGCATTGAACGCTTGTGTGAAAACGACATAATTCATGACTGCATTACATGGGACCATGATGTAACTAGTCTGTTTCATTTAGGTTGGACCGCGTAGTCAAATATTATTTGCAGGGTTTTAGAGCTTGAAATATCATATCTGAAATTAATTTAGTATGCATGATTTAAAACTCAATGGGGCCATTATTTATTTTTGGAAAACGAGAAATTTACTCGGATTCGATTTACAGAACAGGGCCGATACAGTCGTAAATGTGTGAATCTGTAATGGAAAATTTCATGAAAAGAATATCGTCCTGCAAGCGTAGACATGAGGGCCACTTGGTTGATATTTTATTATTTATTTTTGGAAAACAAGAAATTTTCTCGAATTCGGTTTACAGAACATGGCCGATACAGTCGTAAATGTGCGAATCTGTAATGGAAAATTTCATGAAAATAATATTGCCCTGCAAGCGCAGACATGAGGGCCACTTGGTTGATATTTGTAATTATAAAAACATTCGATAAATTTTTCACAAGCGTAATACTCGTATCAATTTTCTTTAGCCATTTTCTTCTAGAGCGAGAATTTGCCATTCAAAAAGTTCTGGCAACGCTGCTCGTTCCCTTATGAATTGCTGTGAGAACTTTTTAACGGTTAAATGTAAAATGGGGGAAACAACCCCCGGCAAGTTAAGGAATTAAAGTATGAAGGCACATACTTACCTACGTACGACGAGTATGTTTGTGCGTATATAAGCACGGGTATGTACATATGTATGTACAGACATACATACATTGCTATGTACTTACTTGTGGGCTACATATGGAAAATATTGATTTTTATTTCCATTTTCATAAGTCAAATTAAACATTTAAACATACATACATACATACATACATACATAATAAATAATAAACGAGCACATACATATATTTATATATATATGTACATATATATGTACGTACATATTTCCAATGTGGTGGCAATAAAGCAAAATGTAAGAAATTTTAACTTTCAATTTAATAGGGAATTAATAAAAGGAAATTATTTAAATTGATCTTAATTTATTATCCAAAGAGCACTGCAACACACATTGAGTAAATTTGAAGAACACTTCAATTTATTTTTCGGAGAAAACAGATGTTAATTTTTAAAAATGTTGTGCTATTGAGGGTTTATTAAGACCGTTATAAAATTAACATAAAAACACGATTAAGGGTGATGCATTTTGTAGGGCCTGTTTTTTTAAATAAATATGTACATACTTACCTATTTACATTTTTATGGGTTAATCATGATTCTTATTACCTGCCAGTAACTTGCGGTGAGTGTGAATGGTTGTTAGGTTGACATTTACCGGTTAAGCTACACTAAGGGAAATAGTAGAAGCGACTAGAGCTGCAAAACTATCGATAGTCGCTCCACTCGATAGTTTCGATAGTTTTATGTAAAACTATCGATACTATCGATAGTATCGAATAGTTTTGTAAAAGTTGCCACATAAACTACATTTGACTCGAAAAAATCCTGAGTCCTCAACATTTTCATTAGTATATAAAAATATATCAAGCCTTTTTTTCGATTTTATCGTAAGCGGCATATTATCGAAAATATACTTTTTTGTTGAACTTAAAATTTTATGGGCCTACCCATGGTTTAGAATTATCAAAATGCGAAAATTGTTGATAACTTTTAATTTAACAATTGGCGGCTGTCGCGATATCAGTACCACCAAAATTTATCTTTGTGTCGACGATGTTGAATTTATTAAGATACTTGTGACTACTATTTGTCTAATAACACTTGGATTTATAAATAAATTCATATACATACATATGTATTTAAGTACTTATGTATACAGAAGAAGGGATGCGATGTCATATTTACAAATTGTACTAACTTTCAAAAAAATTTAAATTTTTCAGTACGATTGTACCTAATTCTTTATTTATATTTTTTTAATACTTGTACTTTTTAATTAACTAAAAATCAGTTAACAAAACGCCTTTTTTTATTCGATTGTTCACAGTCGATGCAAATAGTCGGCTTCTCTCTTGGTACGAAAATAAAATTTCCACATTTGCAGATGAATTTGGAATAAATAACATTCCTCCAGCAATTCTTTAAGTACCGGAAAACATCGTTTGATTTACTTAATTTTCTAATACTTTCGAGCTAAAGATTAACCCCCTTGTGCAAAAAAATAAGTGAACGTTAAAACCGGTTTTTCTATGGAAATTTTTTTTAATGTACACTTCAAGCACGCATTAGTTTTTGCATAAGGGAGTTAATATATTTTAATGCTATTTTTGGCATGTAATATAATATTCAAATAGCGCTAAAATTATACAATTGTACCAACTTTTCCATCGCTGTACAAAAGCTTAAATCAAATACGGATAATTTGCTTCAAAGCTGGCGGCTACTGTTTACTGACTTCGATTATTTTTACTCTTTTAATTACTTGTTTTTTTTGCCGATAGTATCGATAGTGGAAAAAACTATCGATATTTCATTTACAACAGAACTATCGATACTATCGATAGTTTTGCAGCTCTAGAAGCGACAACAAGTTACTGAAACAGTAACTCCACGAAAGCGTTTTCCAATAAGAACGAGTATTTTTGAGCGAAATCATCGAATGTTTATTTTATTGTAAAAAGAATCAATAATGGAAAACAGTATCAGATAAATGGACGCCATAGCAACGTTTGCAGGACTATATTATTTTCATTTTATGTTATATATTTGAGTGCCATCTTGGGTAGTAGGCAGCATACTAGTCTAGTAGTCGGAGAGTTGCATGTTCGATTCTTGCCTGAAATTCTAACCGTTTCTGCAGACAAGCAAAAAAAAAAAAAAAATAATAATAACTTTTCCATCACCAATTCGCACATTTGCGGTTGTATGTCCTCAACAATATCACGAAACCGAAACTCTGATGGTTTCGGTTGGCAAACACGATATCTAATCAAATCAATTGCTCTGGGTAAGTAAATGCTTGAAGCTCTTTTTTGACGACTCAGGAAGCTGAATTCTTCCATATGAATGATGATATCAGGTCAAGTAATGTACAGAATGTAACAGTCAACGGGGAGATGCTTGTTTTGTAAAGATTTTTATTTGAGGATTTTACATTTATAATGTTTATATGTTGTGATTCTCAATAACATATTAACGGCCCAATGTATAATCAAAAACTAGCATGAAGTTATCATAAGTGAACATGATCTTAAAGAGTTTTGCCATGAAACTTCACTTAGTACTGGGTTAAAACTACGTATTGCGAAATATAGAGAAACTCGTTAACACCTAATTCAATTTCGCTACTTATGCTAACTTCATGCCAGTTTTTGCTTATCCATAAGGCCGTAAGACTTACGGCTTTGGCCCCTTTCAGATTAGGCAACTTTACTTGCGCAAGTCTTGTGTTTGTGGGTGTGAGAGGAAAGGTCGGCTTGAAGGGGAAATAATTGCCGAGATTTGAGTACAGACTTGCTTGTACTTGGCAATTCTGTTATTCTTTGCTGTTACTTGGCAATTCTTGTACTTGTCTTTAACTAAATTATTTTTTTCTTCAACTTCCATTGTATACACCAAATTTCAAATCACTTTCACAATTACAATGAATACAGAAATGAAACAAAACGTCAACGAATTAAGAAAATTCGAGCATAAGAAAATTAAACTTGCTTAACAAAGTTGCTGAATGTGAACATAAAAGCAAGTTCAAAAGAAAATAAATAAATATGAAAATTACACTTGCGCAATTAAAGTTGCCTAATCTGAAGGGCCCCTTATTTCAAAAATCTTTTGAGGTGAAGTTTACTGACGAGTGCCATAAGCAGGAACAAAATGCATATGGACTTTGCTTAACCAGAAAAAACAGTTTATATAACAAAGAGGATCTGGCAACTGGTCAACGCACTCGAGCCAATTAATCGCATTAGATTATTTTATCTGAAAATATACAACCCGATAAACCATACAAAAGGCATAATCAACCACTTAAGTAGAAATACTGGTACTCTGTCCGAAGTTGTGAAAAATTTTCTGTAACATTGTTTCGCGTGAAAAATTTGACGTGCTAAATGTAGCCCAATCGCGTTTTTTTTTATAAATTTCTCGATTTTATTTCTTGAAAGTATGCAAAAAAAGTACTGCTCATGTTGTTTCGCAGCTGAAACTAAAATGATGCCAGATTCATTCATCAGAGAAACAAGCCGATCGGCTCACAGCCGGCTCAAGAGCCGCCGCCGACTTTTAATGCAACTTCAAGTCGCCGCCAATGCATGCGGCTTGCCTCGGCTCAAAATTGCAGCCGGCTAGTTGTTTTTTGTAGTTGCAAATTTGAACGATATCTTACAAATTATATGGAAGACATCAGGTGTTTGAATTTTTTTTGGAAATGTGTTTAAAAAACTAATAAATAGCGGCTGTCAATGTCAGCCGGCTCAAGCCGGCTTATGAGCCACCGCCGACTATTTTTTCCTAAGCCGCCGCCGCCGACTTTTTAAGACGGCTTGTTTCTCTGGCTGCCATATAGCTTTTACGTGTTTTTCGCAATAACAACAGATTACTACTTTCGCGAATTTATTTCGCAAATATTTCACACCAAATACTTTTACATGTAGTTTGACAGCATTTCGCAAGAAATTGTGAACAGAGTACCAGGCACGTACATATGTACATTTAGCAAGTGTTTATTTCACCAAATACTTGTCTAGTCTGAAAAAAAATTATAATAACAATACATAACACATAATTTTTAAAATATCTAAAAAATTTCCCAAGCAACACAAACACAACATTTGTTATTATTGTAAGGCCTTGTAGCGCTGCAACGCATTTGTTGTTTGCGTGTTTCTAAAGTCGCGTAAATTTAGTTTTCGCTTTTGCAACTGCCTACAGTTTGAATTTCATAAACAATATTTATTCAAACTTATCTTTATTGTCTTAATTTTTAATAATTTAATTTTTTGTTTGTTTATTTCCTCATTTCATTTTGCGCATATAACTGATGATACAGTGCACACACATACAGTTTAAAGTAATAAGCCAACCAAAAACAGTGGCAGTACAGTAGTACTCGTACTCGTACTACAAAAACACTGCATAAATACATAGATATGTTATGAATATGAATTGTAAACCAACTTTTTGGAATCCGGTTTAAAATGAGTTGGTTGGCGATAAAAGCCTTTACCAATAACTTGCTTAGATTGAAGAAATTTGGAACGGTAAAAGAGGAAAAACTATAAAGAAATAAAACTTACAAAATTTTGCACATACAAAAATAAATAAATATTAACACAAACTGCCGAAACTACAGTGGAATTTTTATTATTTATTTATTATTTTTTAAATAAAGAAATGAAAAATATTCGAGAAAAGCTTTTTTATCTGTTTGTAGAAGCACAGAACATTTATTTTTAAGACGCTAAAAAAATTTATTAAAAAATGCCATTGCGTACAAAAAAATTTGTCCTCGTCCGATATTTAACAAAATTATGCGACGAGAAAAAAATGCAATGGATTACACAAGAAAACGTAATTTTTATTGTGTGAAATATTATGACTGATCTTAAATATATTCGGTGGGCTGATATAAGATCAGAAGTCACATTTGTTGTATGAACTTTATGTCGTTTTTTTTTGTAGAAAAAGTGCGATATATTTTAACTTTTTATTAAGAAAGAAAAAATTTTAACAACGTGACAAAAATATGGACTTTTCTGTGGAAATGCCTATACCTATATGTACACCTTTGTATAGTGCTATGAAACCCTCATTTTGCATTTCTATCGGAGCATGTCATTCCTTGGAAAACATCACTTTCTTTTGAAATTAAATACTTTCCAATTACATACAACAATGTTGCACTTACATTTCATGCGTTTTAACATGTTGCAAGTACTCAGGCTGCACAGACTAATGCTTCACACATGTTCAGGGTCATTCAGAACCACACACAAATAAAAAATGAATGATCTGCAGGAGTCCCTTTTGTCTTCTTGTTCGCAAGACAATAAACACGATTATGAGGGAATTTGAAATAAAAAGGGAACCAACAAGCAATTCCATAAAAAGAATTTGTATTAAAAGCAATTATGATCATTTTTTTATGCATATTGTGTGTGCTTCTTTTTTCATGCCTTTTGTTCCACATCCTCTGCTGATTATCATCACACTGCAACGAGCAAACACAAAAACCTACTTACAAGATCGTTTGTCGGTTAAAAAAGATCTCATTTTTTTGTCAGACAGACAGACAGACAGATATCTACAGACAATGCACGCCAAATGGAAAAGCAGCGAGTCAGTCAGTCACTTGCTTCTTTAGCCAACCACACGACCAACAACAAAAAATTGTTATAAATCCCTACAATTTACATAGAACACCACAAATTATTTTCGTTCATAATCTACAGGGGTTCTTTTGAATTTCTTGTATTCTTTTTATTTTACAGCTTATCGAAAAAATTTTTATTTCTTTATGTTGAAAATTGTACAGGTTTTAAAGAAACCAAGTCGTTCCATGTTAGAATTCTAGTTAAAATTTCTGTTAGTAACCCAGCAAAAAATTTCAAAAAAGGTAATCTAGTTTGGAATTAAGCATTTTTGGTGGAAGGTTTTCCCTACTGGAATGATTTTAACAAGATGTGAGACTAAAATATTCGATTCTTGAGAAGTACTTACCTTTTTTATTTGGCAACTTGTTCATGTAATCGATTTAATCTAAAAAATCATTCTCTTCATTTAGCAACTTGTACGTCATTTTTTTCAATTTAAGGTAATGTGATTTGTAAGCGAGTAATGAAATTTGGCAATCAGAAAAGTAAGTCATTATATGGCAAGTAGTTCTAATGGTAATGTGTAATTTTTTGCTGAGAATGTACTCAGTGACTTTTTGTATAAAAAGTTATTTTATTTTTCAACATAACTAGTCTCCTTTGAGTTCGTTGGAGTCAAATCTCTTGTCGCCGAGCCATTTCTTCAAGTTTGGGAAAAGAAATAGTCACTCTGTGTCACGAAAAAAAACACGACACTCGCCCATCTCTACTCTGAGGTAAATCTGGAGTCTAATCGTCGCTTTCGATAACGAGCTGATTCGATCACGTTTTTTCAGTTTGAGATTATGACATTCAATATCGAACAATGTAATAATATTGAGCGGCGGATGACCAAGCAATTCGTAGCTCAAATCATGCATTTTTGGCATGGAAACTCCACATGCGCGTTTGTGGTCGATTGTGAGCCAACGCGTTGCATCACCCATTTTGCGGAAAGCTTTCGCATACCCATGTGATCAATCAAAATTCAAACCACTGAGCAATGTGAGCTGCCTATGGCCTTCACAAATTCTCTCACTTTCCATCTCGGATTGGCTAAAACCACATCGTGAATTTTTTCAATTCTTTCGGATGTAGAGACCTCAATTGGGCGTCCAGAACATTCGGCTTGTATGGCCACAACAAAATTCAGCAAACTACTTTTTACCATTTAAATTGATAGTGAAGAGTCCCCATAGTATTTATCAAGCTTAGCTTTGGTTTGAGTTATGGTTTTTCTTTTTCAAAGCAAAAAATAATGCTTGATGAGCACACGAAATTCACTTTTTTCCATTTTCTTCTCAAAACGCGTGATAGTCTGCTATCAACGGCTGCCAAACAGAAATTGAAAGAATTAAGGCTTCATTAGTCTTTACTTTCTGTTGCTGTTCTGTGCCGTTCTTTTCTGTATAAAATATTTTGCAATTACTTTGTTTGTGAAAAAAATCAGCTGGCAACCTATAGAATTGATTACACTTGTACACAAAATATCACAACACACTAATACATACACACTTTTGGCTGTCACTTAACGTTGAATTCTATTTTCTACAGATTGGTCCGTAACAGAACAGAACGAAAAAGTAAAAACCAACCACACATACAGATTTTCAACTTAACAGAAACAAAACAGCTCATTCAGAACACAACAGCACGTACAAACTAATTCTGCCTTTAAATTTAGATAGGAGTCAACTGACAGTTGCCTGTTGAAAGGGGGCAGTGTTGCCATTTCAATTAAGAGGTGGGCAATTCAAAAAGACACTGAGTTAATGACCCACCCTCGTACATAATATGTATTGAATTAATATGGTATTAGACAAAGCAAGTTAAACTAAACATTTGCTAGGGAATGCGTGTTCGCTATGCAGTTCTGCAAGTCACGAGCACTCACAATTTTCCAGCAATTTAATTGCAAAATTAATCAATAATTATTTTATAATTACATAATTTGTCATCATCCCTAATATACGGCGAAAATAGTCACCTGAGTCATCCATGACAAAAATCCATGGATCGAGCTAAGTATTGCTCCCTCATCCCCAATATTCTTTACATTTAGAATAATGAATTTCTCTTCATCCAAAAACCTGCATTTCATTCAAAGAGTCACGGACTTATTAATCCGCTCACGCTTGTATATATATCTATGTCCAGATTTAATTTTTGTATATCACTTTCGCTACATGCGAACGCGAATGCAAACGCAAATTCTAAAGTTTTCATGAATAACCCTTTTGTCTTAAAATAACTTTTTTTAGACCCAAAAAGACGTGGATAATGTTCATGAAAGTTTTGTTCACGCAATTTAAGAAAATATGTATGTATATACATACGTAGCTTAAGAAAAGCAAATAGTTTAATTTTAATGGTAGTAGTAGTTTTTAATCTTATAAACGTATTATATATTTCTAATTAGTTGCCAACTGCTGCTGTTCCCCTCGTCTCTCCCTCCTAACAAACTAATCAGCTTAGCAATAAGACTTGCATAGTGTAAACTAGGATTTATCACAGAAGCGAACAATTTAAAGCAATTCCCCTTGTGAATTTTTTAATATGTATACATATGTACATTTTTACTTACTTTTATTATAAAGGGTCTTACAATAGGGACATTCGAACTTTTACAGCTGATAGTGGGCATATTGTTGAAGCTACATCTGTCGAATTGACTGTTTGTGTTGTCAAATCTGTATGGACGGTTATAGCGTTCTAAATACATAATGTGCAAATGATAACGTTGCAGCCTTATTCAAGATGAGTGGGTACATCAAAAAACAAACTTTTCGAATCCGCATGATTATCAACGAGCCCAAAAAGTCACTGTTTGGTTTGGGGAGTTTTGTGTTGGCGGCAGGGTTACCGTTAGGAATTTTTGAAAAGTCGCACAAAAGGTCGTTTTATAAAAATAAAGTCGCACAAAAAAGTCGTTTGAGAAAATAAAAGTTTCATATCTTTTTTTAACTTTTTTTTTGTTAATAAAAAGCGTAATACAAAACAAAATAAGTTGAAACAATGCATATTCCATAACAGTTCCATTATATGTGTTTCTATACATGCTTTCATGTATGTATACTGAACTTAAGCAGTTTAATAAATTTGGCTGTCGTATGCTGCCGCGGTCAGAAGAGTAGGATTCATTAAAAAAGTTAAACTTAAGATATTTTTGACAAATATTTTCAAATAAATCCTCGTTTACTTTTTACTTTAATTCTATTCGTTTGATCTTGGCGCCATATATTTTGGGTGAATGTGTGTATACTTCAGCAATATTTTCTTAGCATCAATATTACTTTTTTGAAATTTTATATCTGTATTTAAAAATAAGTTTATCAAAATAAATCCAGTCTTCCTTATCTTTGTCTATTAAATTTAAGGCTAACAGCATTGAGTTGCATGTTTTTACTTTTAATTTATTAGTTAATTTATTATTAAGAAAAGCTAATTTCAAAATGTTCATATGTTCGTATATACCTGTATATATTTTACGATAATTTCTTTCATTGACTCAGCCGGTAAAAATAATTTTGTAAAATAAGCACTCCAAGAACCACAATTTTTATTTATTTAAAAAAATTTTGTTTGCTGAAACTATTCTCTGATACTTCTATTGAAAATTTGCGAAAAATTTCTTAAATACATTGTACACGTGATAAGGTTGCAATTAATAAGTGCTTCCAAATCAATAATAATCTGTGAATTGCTTTTAAATTTTGACGATTTTTTTTTATAAAAATAATAAGGAAATTTTTAATTTATTGCAATTTAAATGTTTTCTGTGAGAATCTTACAAAAAAGGGTAAAAAGTCCCAACAAAATTAAAAAGTCGCAAAAGTCGGTGATCAAAAAAAAAGTCTCACAAAAAGTCGCACACAGCTAAAAAAGTGTCAAATTGCGACTTTTGTCGGATGAACGGTAACCCTGGTTGGCGGCATCATCGGTCAACTTTTTTGAGAACGACATTGGCCAGGCGAGCACTATGGTTAAAGGCCGCGATACACTATCATACAAAGTCGTGCGATCTACGAAAATATAGAACCCTGGTGTGATGAATTGTTATTGTCTTTTGAAAATTTTCATAAACTCCATCATACCAGCGTTGTACTTTTTCGTAGATCGCACGACTCTGTATGATAGTGTATCACGGCCTTAAATAGTTACAAACTTCTTTTGGCCAACATTTGATGATAGGGAGACCAACGACATGTTGTTTCAGCAGTATGGCGCTACGTGTCTGTTGTGGCGACGAATTCGTCGATAAAAATTCGCTGAGCGATGTAAAACCTGTTATAAAAAATGTTTGTTCGTTGGCATTAAAAATAAATCTATCGTTCGGCTATGCTGTTGTGTTAATTTTTTTTCTTTTTGGTGACAAAAGGTCAAAACGTAAAAATCGTCGTTGGTCCCAGTTGTAATCCTAGCATGAGTCGCAGATATATGCGAATAAGCCATAAACTCCAGCGACCGCCTTAAGCCTGATTAATGCGCTAGAATCATAGAAAATTGGACGATTCGGATGGGCGCTATCCACAGTCAACTCGCTCCGCACATGTGTATATTTTCTACATATGTATGTAATGGCATCGATCGCCTTTCAACCCAATACAAAATTTTTAATGATATCTCACATACACATTTCGTTTTATTTAAATTTAAAGGCAGGAAGCGCTTAATGACAGACTTTTGGCATAGGTACATACATATTGAACATATCGTTACCTCAATATACAGAGACTCTAACTCACTTTTTTTTTTGGAATCGAGTTTTTTGTATATTTCGATAGAAGAACATTTATGTGCAGTTTCCACACGTCAGCAAGACGAATTGTCAAGGAAATTTTTATGAAAATCACTCAGAAAAATTAGTGATTTCCATACAAATTTTATAATCAAGTCGACCGTCTGCGTTGTAGAAACAGGTGCTTAATGTATCGAAAAATGAAAATGTCTCGATTTCAAAAAAAAAAAAAAAAAAAAAATAAGTAAGGGCGTTTCTATATTAAGGTAACGATATGTATGTACTACATATGCATGTGTGTGTTTACTTTATCTGTCTGTCCTTACACTTTAAGGCCTACAGTTTAATATTGAATAGAGAAAAATAACTCTACAACAAATACAAGAACAAAGAGCTGAACGAGAATTACAAAAAAAAAGCAGACTGACAAAAAAAAATAATAATACAAGTAAACAGTGAATTTAAAAATCTTAAAAAAGAAGACCAACAGGAAGACAGAGTGCAAGCAAGACTGGTTTTTTTTTGTTGGCCAACAAGTACAACAGCTGATGCATATTAATACATATGCATACATATGCATACATATCTGTGTACATAAATACATATGTAGATACATATGTACATGTTATGTATAGTGTGCAAGTTGATAAATATTTAGAAGAAAAAACTAAAATGCCCAAAGAAGAAAACTGAAAATTTTTTACTTAGTATTTATGCATGTGTGTACTAAATATGTGTCGTTCATTGTAATATTGAATTATCTCCTTGTAATTAAATTTCGAGAAAACGAGGCTTTTTAAAAATCATTGTGTAGGAAAAATAGTAAAAAAGTAACGATATCTATGGGGGTTTGGTGCAAATATTGCAGTTCCTTAACTGTTACTATGAAAGATATGATAAATGCGATACTATTCCATAAAAATATGTATTTGTTAAAAATATGGTGTTACGCCACTTTTACAATAAACGTACATATGTATGTATGTACATATGGATTTAAATTTGTATGTGGCATTTTCTAAACGTGGAAAATTTTTTTTCTCAAATGCTTTATTTACTCCAACTGGAAATTTGCTTTCCTACATGGAACAACAAAACAATATTTTCTAGTGCCTATGTTTTTAACAAGTTGAAATTCGATCGATAAATTTTACAATAAATCAGTATACCGAAGTGAAGTGCATCCTAAATTGGTGGATATGAAAAAAAACATGGAAACCGCAATATGTGTTCACCGCAATATTACGCTGCTTAGTTAGGTGGTAAAGACTTCAATTTCAATTTTGTATGTACATATGTAGGTAGAAGAGTAAAAAATAAGCTAAATTTAATATCAGTGTATGTATGTACGTACATATGTATATATGCATACATGTATTTTGAGGTGGCAACAATTAACTCCCACTAACAAGCAATTCATTAAGGGAATAATTTTATTTTTTCCAGAAATTCGAATGTTTAACATTAAAACTCGGCATAGAAAAGATAAAATCAAACAAAAATGTTCGAACATATGTGTGTACATAAATATATACATATGTATGTACTTATATATGGGTGTATATGTACTACATACCCTGCAGAAAGTGCGAATAGTGAAATTGTAATGATTTTCTAGGTACATTGTCAGTAGTACTACTGACCAGGTGTACCCCAGCCAATGTAATCATCTATTGACATTTAACATTAGCTTGTCATTGAAAATCCACCACTAGAATATTCAGTTTACATGAAAGTTTTTGGTCCAGTATAATTCCTAGATATTTTGGTCTTTGTGGTAAATAGTAACAGTTCCGTTTTTTTTTCGGTTCACTACTAGCCCACAGTCTGTAGCCCAGTTACTAAGTGTGCCCAAAGCATTGGACATGATATCGCTTACCACGTCCGTGAACATCACTGAGACCATTATTACCACATCGTCCGCGTACGCTACAAATTTAACCCCTATCTACATACGCAACAATTGAAAAACTTCACAATATGGTTTTAGCCGATCGGAGATTGAAAGTGAGAGAGTTTGTGGAATCCATAGGCATCTCACATGGCTCAATGGTTTCAAAGTTGAATCATCACTTGTGTATGAGAAAGCTTTCCGCAAGATGGGTGCTGCGTTTGCTCACAATCGACCACAAGCGCATGTGCAGTTTCCATGGCAAAAATCCATGAATTGGGCTACGAATTGCTCCCTTATCCGCCCTATTCTCCAGATTTAGCCCCAAAAGACTTGTTCCCAAACTTGAAGAAATGGCTCGGCGGAAAGAGATTTGTTTCCAACGACGAATCATCTCACAAACAAATGGAACTCAAAGGAGATTACTTTAAGTGAGTTGATGACCCACCCTCGTATTATAAACACGCAAACTTTTCATACAGAAATGAGTTCTTCAGGGTACATATTTTTTTTGTTGTAAAATTATTAAAATATTCGCTATGGGGGCTTTGCATTTCAGGTAACCATATAGTCTTGAAAATGTTGACGTGGAAACTTAAGGTGCAATCAGACGTGACATAACTAACCATAGCCATAGAAAACGGGTCGAACCAAGCTTATGGGCAACAATGCATTTGATTATACATATGTGACTCGCCATAATGCCACATCTATTACCATAGAAACTAATTGAATTTTGGTTTTGTTATGGCTATGGCATTATGGCCATGTCACGTCTAATTGCAACTTTAACCGGGGATAACTATGAAATACGTGGTATATTGCGCAAAAGTATTTTAACATTACTCTTAGCAAAAAAAAAACTGTATACCTATAATTGAACCTACGATAGTTCAGATACTACATACATATATACGAGTACTTATGTATATATATATGTATTAAATTATTAGGAAGAACCCCTCTTGGAAAAAAACAACCCACACAAGTACGAGGCATTTTCAACCGTGCTATAATTTTTAATAGGTACATTGTACATACATACATACATATAAACATATGTATAAGTATGTATTTGTACATATGTATGTATGCATGTACATTTATTGTGAATACATGCTTTAGAAGGTATGTACATACATACATATGTAAGTAAGTAAATCAATATAGCCAGTATATGAACAAAATAAGAAAAAACTGATTGTTATATAAAAATACGACATACATATATAAATGCCCTTCTACACACCGCACAAGTCTATATACTAAATGTCAGGTCTGGAAAATTAATGCTTTGAAATAATACTGAAAGTAAAGCTAAAAGTTATTTGTTTTGGCAAAAATATAATAATAATCACCCTTATTCCAGTTGTCGTTGTCAACGCAACTGTTTTTTTTTTATGTCAACATCTCTTTCTATGAAACACATTTTTTTTTGCAAAACAAAAATTTATTTTTCAACATAATCTCTTTTTAACTCAATACACTTATAGTGTTGGTTTTAACATTAAAACCAACTGTTAAAACCTGGTTTTACCATACAAATTGTTTTTGTTAAAACCAAATTAAAACCATTTTTGAATTGGTTTTGAGTTGGTTTTAAGAAATGCAACCTTGTTTTCGCTGTGATAAATTCAGTGCCGCCAAGTTGAAATGACCGACATTAGCTGTTAATGTTTATGCCAGTGAATAACAATAGATGGCGCTTGAAAGATTTTCAACTTAAAAATGGATGCAGCAGCAACAATAATCAAAAAATTATGGGAAAAAGAGTTTTTTTGTAAGGAAAACAAAGAAAATATTTGCATTGAACTCTGGAAAGTGAAAATAGACAATATGACTGATATTCATCTGCCTATAAAAAAGGTTTATCTTATAATGTATTTGTGCATTTTTAGGGTTCCGTACACCAAAGGTGAAAAGGAACCCTATTGTTTTCGCTACGCTGTCCGTCTGTCCGTCACACGGTATTTTCTCAGGAACCGTAAGAGTTACGGACCTGAAATTTGGACAGAGTATGTAGAAAATGGCCGCTACAACAGCAAATACATGAGAATTAAAGGGTGTTCCAAAACGAGCAACGAAAAATTTTAAAATCCCATGTAATATACATACAATTGTACGAACATATATATGTATATTAAAACTTGAAATTTGTAAAATTAGTGTATTTTTATACAGACTACAACAATTAACACTAATATTAAAAAAAATTAAAATTAAAGGGTGGTCCATCAGTTAAAGCAATTTTGACTATGTAATTTTGACAATTTGCTATATTTTGGAAACCGTAAAGGCAAACACTTGAAATTTTCAAAAACGGTAAAACTAAAAAAACCGAAAATTATAAAATCGCCAAACCAAATAAAAATCGCCTAAAATTAAAATAAAATCGCCAAAACGAAAAAAATCGCCAAAATTAAAAAAAAAATTCTAACACTAAAGTAAATCGCCAAATTCGAAAAAATCGCCAAAATGAAAAGAAAACGCCAAAAATCGAAAAAAATCGCCAAAACGCGAAAATGTCGCCAAAACTAAAAAAAAATTTTAAATAAAAAAATCGCAAAAATGGAAAAAATCGCCAAAAATAAAAAAATCGCCTGAATGAAAAAACGCCAAAAACCGAAAAAAATCGCCAAAACAAGAAAATAAAGTGTCAAAACTAAAAAACGGAGCCAAAACTTAAAAAAATCCCCAAAAACTTGAAATTTTCAAAACCGGTGGAACTAAAAAAACCGAAAATTATAAAATCGCCAAACCAAAAAAAAAAAAAAAAAACGCCAAAAATTAAAAAAAACGCCAAAATTAAAAAAAATTTCTAACACTAAAATAAATCGCAAATTCGAAAAAATCGCCAAAATAAAAAAAACGCTAAAATGAAAAAAACGCAAAAAATCGAAAAAAAATCGCCAAAGCGCGAAAATGTCGCCAAAACTAAAAAAAAATTTTAAATAAAAAAAATCGCAAAAATGGAAAAAATCGCCAAAAATAAAAAAATCGCCTGAATGAAAAAACGCCAAAAACCGAAAAAAATCGCCAAAACAAGAAAATAAAGTGTCAAAACTAAAAAACGGAGCCAAAACTTAAAAAAATCCCCAAAAACTTGAAATTTTCAAAACCGGTGGAACTAAAAAAACCGAAAATTATAAAATCGCCAAACCAAAAAAAAAAAAAAACGCCAAAAATTAAAAAAAACGCCAAAATTAAAAAAAATTTCTAACACTAAAATAAATCGCAAATTCGAAAAAATCGCCAAAATAAAAAAAACGCTAAAATGAAAAAAACGCAAAAAATCGGAAAAAAATCGCCAAAGCGCGAAAATGTCGCCAAAACTAAAAAAAAAAATTAAATAAAAAAAATCTCAAAAATGAAAAAAATCGCCAAAAATAAAAAAAATCGCCAAAAACCGAAAAAAATCGCCAAAACAAGAAAATAAAGTGTCAAAACTAAAAAAAAGAGCCAAAACTTAAAAAAATCGCCAAAACCGAAAAAACGAGAAAACCGCCAAAACAAAAAAACCGAAAAGACCCCAAAAACGAAAAAAATGCCAAAACCATATATTATATAGGATGAAGTTTGTATTAAATTACATATCTAGTGTTCGTACGGAACCCTTCGTGCGCGAGTCAGAGTCGCACTTTACTGAATTTATTATATATAATAACTTTATTTCCAAGCACATCTTCATTCTGTATAAGAAGTTCCATAATTTAAAAAACTTTTATTTACAAAATATAAAATAATTCCTATTTTACAATGCATTGTAAAATTTCCGAGTTTTTCATACAAACAAAAACAGTTGAGCAGTATGTCCAACAAGTGTTATTAAAAAGCAGAAAAAATGCAACAACAAATACACGCATTTCTGCAGGAGATTTATTTTATTTTCAGCAAAGTTATTAGACAGCCTGTGAGTTAAAACCTGAATTTAACAAACTTGCAGTGTGAATGAAAAATCAGCTGTTTATGGTTTTAACGTTAAAACCAAGTTTTAACTTTCAGTGTGAAAACACTATTAGTCCAACGTTTCTGAGGTCCTCAAAATAGGCAATAATTTCATCGTTGGAGCTAAATTTCTTTCCACCGAGCCATTTCTTTAGGTTTGGGAAATAGGAAGTAGTCACTAGTGGCTAAATCCGGAGAATATGGCGGATGGTGTACCAATTTGTAGCCCAATTCCTAAAGTTTCGGCATTGAGACTGCACACGTGTGTCCTCGTGCATTATCTTGAAAAGAACTTATTTCTTGGCTATATGGGGTCGTTTTATTTTTAACCGATGTGGATTATCTCGCATGCATCCCAAAAAACTGTTGCCTGTCACCCTATTGGCCGACAAACTCACCTTGGCCTTCTTCGGAGCAGGTTCAGTCGGAGTAACCTATTGTTTAGACTGCTGCTTGGTCTCCGGAGTACAGTAATGTATCTATGTTTTATCTACAGTTACAAAACGGTTAAACAACTCCACTGAAAGGAAAATCATTCATTCAGAGAATGAAATAGTTTCATTAAATGTTCTGCATTATATTAATGAAACTTTTCATTAATACAATGAACAATTACATTGTATGCATGAAATCCTTCAATATCTGCTCTTCATGTGTTCTTCATAGTTCATTGTATTAATGAAAATCGTTACATTATTTAAATGAATTTTCTTTTTAGCAAATTTTGGGGCAAATATAAGTAAGTTCCACAAATTTTATCTTCTTACTGTATACAGTTTGTAAAACACAAATAAATCAAAAGTTATTTTGTTAAAAAATATTTTCTATTTCTTATTTTTCTAATCCATTTTTATTTCAAAGCAGTATGGTCGTCATAAATGCAATGAAATCATTTCAGTTATACAATGTAATATTCTTCATTGTATAGCAGATGTCTCTCTCTTTCTCTTTTTTTATCCACCGTCACATCTATATAAATACAAGAAGGTTGTGCCAAACATCTTATAAAGATGCTTGTTTTGTTAAGATTTTTGTTTGATTTTTTTAAACTTATGTTTGTGTATTGTGATTCTCAACAACATATTAAGAGTTTTACTATAAACATATAAGTTTTTCGGCTTACTTAAAACATTATTTGGGTTGAACTCTACTGATGAGTTCCTTAAATTTTAAATGTTTTACGTTAATAAATACATACATATGCGCATATATTAAGTACATATGTATTTGTATATATTAAATTAAATATTAATAAAAAAAATTCTATATATCTTTTATTAAGTAGGTGGTTTGGAAGGGATTATATTTCATTATATTTATGAAATTTTCTTTATATTAATGAATAAACTTCATTTATAGTATGTAAAAACTTCATTAAATCAATGAAACAAGTACATTATATTCATGAAAAAGTTTCATTGAACTAATGAAAAAGTTTCATTGAACTAATGAAATAGTTCCATTCTATTTATGACATAGCCGCCAACATTAACGTCATAAATACAATGAATCATTCTTCATTGATCCAATGAAGGGCTTCATTAGCTGACTTTTAATGAAACATTTCATTAATACAATGAAGAATTTCATTGTCTGAATGAAGATTTTGCTTTCAGTGTCCAAACAATCCTTTGAAGTTGTCGCACGTTTAGGTTTATGATCAATTGAGAGCAAACGCGACACCCATCTTATAGACAACTTTCTCAAACCCAGCTGATCATCTAAAATCGAAACCACACTGCCATATGAAATGCCTATGGCATCAACAATCTCACGCTCTGTTACTCTTCGATCGGCCAACACCATATCGTGGATTTTTTCGACATTTTCGTGTGTACTGACCTCAATTGGCCGTCCAGAACGTTTAGCGTCATTTGCGACCACAACGAAAGTCAATAAACCCACTGAAATCATTGCTGCAGAGTCCCCATAGTATTTATCGAGCTTTTCCTTGGTTTGATTTTTTTTTCGAAAAAAATAATTCGAAATTCACTTTTTTTCATTTTTAGAAAAATACACGAGGTTGTATGTTTTGAACAGCTGTTAAACGCCAAATAAATGACGACACTTGCTCGAAATTTCACAGTAGTCTATTAACAGGTGGCAGTTGATGGGAACAGTGTTGCATTTCGTATAACTACGAGGGAAGTTCGAAAAGTCACGGAACATTTATTAATTCAATGACAGTTTAGCATTCTACTCGTATAATAAAATGGTGCTGATGTTGACTATTTATCGTTTATGTCAAGGAGGGCGCTCTTATGTTACATTAGGATTAATATCCGCTGAAACCGGTGTAGTTCAGTTACCAGCGTCTATTCCTTCATCACTTGAACTTTCCTACAATAACTGCCATAAAGGGACACTAATGCAGCTCAGAAAAATGGACATTCGGTTTTGTAGTCAACGTGCTAACTACTTCAATCAACTCCACCCGCAGCTGCTTATATATCAATAAACCCTTTCCATGATCATTCAGCTTTGTTAATCCACTTTTTATAGCATTTGACACGTCGAAAGCGAAAGTGGCTGCCTAAAATATGTATTTATTTTAGTATGAAATTCTGCATGTCGATAAAATCTAAGCTAATTTCTTAACATATGTATAGAAAATGTTAACAGTTTTTCGTCTCTCTTTTAAAATTTGTTTTTTTTTACAATCCTATGCAAAATTTAAACTCTAGCGTTTTGTTTTTTCTTCAGTAATACTTTTTAGCAGATATTTTGGACCGATTTAGCATTCACCACCATCATTTTCTGACAACCCTGCATGCCCCTCACAGTCTTATCAGCGGGCCAAGAGAATTAAATAATTTTAAAATTTCTTCCCATTATACTTTAATCAAAAACTTCATATTTTGAGTTATTACCTTGTTTGAGTAAATGAACGATACGTACGAGTATGTTAGCAGTCATCCATAATCTTCGATAACGACAACTAGAAATGCGGAAATGTCGTGATTTTTCGTATCACGCGTGATCGTGAATAATGCGTGAGCGTAAGTTAAAATAAAATACTCGTAAGTGAGCTATTTTTAAAAAAACACGCATGAATTCCCACTAACTAACAACACAACATTCCTGTACTGAATTTTTTATTCGAGCTTTAATTCATGGGTTTTGAATATGTTAGGAAATCACACCTTCTTTCACGATAAACTTGAAAATTTCGCATAGTACTGGCCATTGATTGCTTTGCCTTTTTGAGGACAATACATACAAATTACAATACATACGCGTATCCCAAAAAAAAAAACATATGCCATGACCTTGTCTGTAGATGGAACTGGACACAATTGCCCCTGCATCAGACAGAATTGCTTCTGTCATTCTTCTCTCCATTGGAGCATAGGGCCTCTAGAAATGCATTATGGTATGCATTAGTTTAATTGTGGTATGCATTAAACTTCTCACTCAGATTGGGCAACAGCGTGTTATGAAAATTTGGATGAGGGCTGGGTCACAAGCGTACAACCTATTTTCCTAGTTCTTGCACAATGCATCGCATAAGCGATTCAATCATATTCACTTCGTTTATTTTTTAAACACAGTTGATAAACGCTGAACAAAACACTTTTAGTGGTATATGATAAGCAGCATGATATTGCAAAGGATAATATAAAGGAAACTGGTGAGTGTTTAGCCAGGAAAATTTCTGCTGCAGAAAAGGAAGATTCAGTTTTACACATATCCTCTACATAAGACAAACGTCCTTAGTTCAAACGAAAGTTTGCTAGGTTCATAATTGATTAATCATCTCTATGAAATCAAATAAGAATTAAGAGTTCACTTAAATAAACTTTTATGAAAAATTACAATGGTAATGAACTTTCCAGACCTGCTTTATATATAAGTATGTATATTAAGTAACGTATTTATTTGTATCTGTAAGATGTTTTTATAGCGCTTGCTGGCTGTGTCTGGCATAAGAGAAAAAGCAAAATAAATGGTGGTAACTAAAGCGAAGCAAAACAGTAAACCAACAACCGAAAAGTATTCGTAGGTTACAAACTTATAGTCGAGAGTCAAAGTGTCGTATATCATCAATCTTTTTTGCCATTTTATTAAGGAATAATATACATACATATGTACATATGTATATACAACATACATACATACATATTTATATTATATATTTTTATATCATTTTTTTCTCCCTCTTTTATATACGGCAGATGTTTCAGTACTTTTTTGTGTTGCCTCCTAAACTGATGTCGGCTGCCAGCAACTCTCATCCAGCCAGCCATCCTGTTTTTTCCACTCCATTATCAACAATAAAGAACGCAGTTACTACTTTTCAATATCTGGCTGAGTTTTACAACGTTTGTTGTGTCTGTCGTATCTTATTATAGGGGTACAAGATTTAATGGTTGCGAATTGGATTAAAAGCCAAATGAGAATTTATGAAACTAAATACATACTACATGTGTATGTATACATACATACATATGTATGTAATTATATACTTGTGTTTTTTATACGTGAAAGAAAGTCATGAAAAGATTCAGAGGACGAAATATGTACGACTTTTACATATTGCATGCAATAACATTGAAACAGCAGCCCAAAATCCGGCCGTATTTATGGGAAACTTACAAAGGTACAAGTCTCACTCAATGTAGTTATAAAGGGTGTCCCAACAAGAACGCAAGATTTAAATTTGGCGCCATTCGAAGTGTCATTGTTTGACATTTGAACAATTGTTATTGTTTGCTAGTAGAAGGTACGAGGTTAGTAAAAATGGAGCGCTACACGAATGAACAACGCATTCTCATTGTGAAATTGTTTTACCAAAATGGTGAAAGTTTTGCGGCTACAGTTCGCAAATTTGCGATCAATTTGGGGTCACAATAATGCTCCAAAAGAGTCAACTGTAAAGAGATTAATGGATAAATTTGCCGAAACTGGGTCTGTTAGTGATGTAAAGACAACAACGTGCCTTCGACCAGGTCGATCGACCGAAAATGTCGCAGCTGTAAGTGATGATGTCGCTCAAACGCAGGTCAAGCGCAAACAGTCAATGGTGTTCGGTATCGTGAAATGATAACCAGTTTTTTCGTGCCTAGAATTGAAGAAATGAATGTGGAGGGCATGTGGTTTCAACAAGACGGCGCCACATGTCAGACAGCCAGAGAAACAATTCAATTGCTACATCAGTCAATTCCCGGTTGTGTTATTTCGCGTTTTGGAGACCAGGATTGGTAGCCTAGATCGTGCGATTTAACACAATTAGACTTTTTTCTTTGGGTTTTTTGAAGTCGATGGTTTACGCGAATAAGCCGACGACGACTTAAACCTTAAAAGAGGAAATTGGACGCTGCATTAATGAAATACCGCAGCATTTATGCAAAACGGCCATTGAAAATTTCATTAAAAGATCGCGTGTGTGCCAGCAAAGCCGCGGCGGCCATCTGCCCGATTTGTTGTTCCACACATAACTTCATTTTGTCTACTTTACGATATAATAAAGCTTCACAATTTTTTTTAAATATCTGTTTTATTTAAAATTTAAATCTTGCGTTATTGTTGGAACACCCTTTACAAGAGACTATGTAGCAGATGGAGCGAAATACTTAAGTGTTTTCCTGGATTAGCAAGCTTTCTTGGAAAAGGAACACGCAGGAAAGGCTAAAGAAAGGGCTCAATACCTACTACGCATGCAGGAACTCCATTGGAGTCTGCAATGCGATGTGTAAAGTAGATTTACACATCGGTTGTCAGACCGGTTATTTCCTATGGTTGTGTGGAAAGGAAATTCATAGGAGAAGAGTGCATCGCTGGGCATCTCAGACGCTCAGAGGAGCACACCTTAGATTGCCTTGGACGTTATTCTTTAAACACTTCGTATGGAGGACTTTGTGATGAGAACGGCGACTAGAAGTCTTCTTAGACTCGTGGAAGCAGGTTTAGTGAGGACAGGAGCAGCAGGTCACACACATCAATCTTTAGTAATCAGAGATCCATAACACCTGGGCTCACGTTGGAATTGATTTTAGTACAATACCCTCACTGGTATTTCCGTATAGCGACTATTGGGCCAAATCTGATAAGATATATGAGGATAAAGCGGTCTTTACAGATGGGTAAACAGTGGGAGGAAGGTACAGGTTCTGGTGTCTATATCTTGGGAACAAACATTCGTAGTTCTTTCAGAATGCCGAATGAATACAGCGTTTTCTAAGCTGAGATCTTGTTGATCCTCAGAGCCACAATATTAGTGGCCATAAATGTGGCTGTATGCGAGAAGGTAACCTTCTACTTCGCTGCCTGCCTGTCCGCGCTAAAAGCGCTGTTAGTGACTGTAGAGAGAGAGAGCCCTCAACGTGCTTATGGACAAATATACAGGGCTATCATGAATAAAATTCTGCGCGAAATTTCTCCCTTTTCCAATTAGAATTTATTGTTTCCCTATTACTTGCTATTAGTTGGAATTGTTCCCCGAGAAAAATTTCACGCGGAATTTTATTCATGATAGCCCTGATTGTGCCAGACTACGTTGCGTTCCTGGCCACAGCAGTGTTGAGGGAAATGAAATTGCCGAAGAGCTAGTAAGAATAGGATCGGAGTTAGATGAGGGAATGTGTGACCGATCGATGAAATTGCCGGTATGTTATCACGACAGAGAACTCAGTTATTGGGTGGAGAGGAGGACCAACCGTCCTTGGCGAAGTAGGGAGAATTGTAGTCTCGAGGACCAAAACTTGATCCAGGAAGATCAAAACTGCTGCTGGATATGAATAGGAAGGCGATGCAACTCGTGATAGGCGCATTGACTGGTCACTGCTCAGTTACAGCAACGACCAGAATTTGGGAAACTGGCACTCTAGATTTCTGTAGGATGTGCGGGATGAAGCGCAACCAGAAACCATTAAACATATTATTCGCAATTGCCCGAAGCTATAACGACATAGGCTTAGATGGGTGAGCAGACGTTTGCATGAGACCATTAGTGATATCGTTAAGTGTAAACTGGAGGATATCAGGGGTCTTCACCATGGGAGTTCAGTGGCTTAATGGCACATAATTGGCGCTCATCTGGGTTCAACAGAATGGAATCATAATGGACCCAACTGGGTGTGCGGGTGGGGGTGTGTTGTAGCACCACCCTTCCTAACCTATATCATTTACACCAGCTATTTTTTGCATCAGCAAGTTCTTTCCCCATTTACAAAAAAAAAAAAACACGATCGCCAATCCGAAGATAACTAACTTTGAACAGGAATTCCAACAACACAATAATGAACTTAAATGCTTTTAAAATGTCAGAAACAATATTTTTTATTTAATTAGCTCAAACTTTATTAAATAAGGTTTATGAAAGTGCTGAAGTGATTGATTTGTTCTCGTGAACGTCTTGCCAAAAATGTTCAAAATTCGTATCACAAATTTTTCTTCACAATATGTATTAATAGATTATATCTGTGGCAATAAGGAAAAAGTGCTTAAGTCATATTTTACTGTTTTGCAGGAGAGCACTTTTAAGCGTTCAAGTCGATTTTCAGAATTTTATTTCTTTTATAGTTAAATTCGGAAATTCTCTGCTGATTTTATATTTTAAGTAAACATCGTTCTAAACAATATAAGTAATAAATTTAAGTTGAAATAATCCCAAGTATAACCTAAATTAAGCTATTATTCCAAATGGCATTAAAAATCTAAAAAAGATAAGTCGCCAATCATAGTGCTATAACTTCCTCAAAAAGCACACAAATTAATTACGATTTTGACCGAGGGTAATTTCAAATATGAGGATTACGGAGCTACCATTAACTCAAAATCAGCTTATCTCGGCTTAAGTACTTTTTCCTTTTTCCCACAGATATATCCACAAACATACAAAAAGTCCCCAACTCAATATATATGTATTTTGGGATTCGAGATTTTTGTATTTTTCGATACATTATATTTTCTTCGATCGAAATATAGAAAAAAAATTGGTTCAAAAAAAATAATGAGTTGGGGCCTATATATATTAAGGTAACGGATATGTATGTGGATACTTTGTGAATATGCAAGAATTTCACAAATCTGTTTCACTACTTATTAAAAGTTTAAACGGTAGCAACATCGATTAATTGTTGCTTTACATACATTTGCCAAGTTTCCATGGCCTGCAGTACATCCACCAAGATTTGTGTTTGCAATTCAATTAATTTATGTTTTTCCAAGCCCAGTTTCATAACAGTGTAATCCAAGGAATGTTCTCCAGCAGGTTCATCTCCAGTAGGCGGCGCACGCAAATCATCAACCAAACGCATATAGTCTTGCAAAATTAAAAACTGATTTGCAGCAGCTGCATTACCATGACCATCGTTGGCACCATCACCATCGCCAACAACAGCTTCATTATCAGCGATTTTAGTGTTGTTAGTTGCTTGAAAAGCATTCACTTTTCTCAAGTAGTGCGCCATTAGTTTACTTTTCTCTGCAATAAATTTACTGCGGCCTGACACAACTGAAATTTCATTTTGCAACTGCGCTACAGCTACACGAGTTGCTTGCAATTTATCGTTAGCAGTAGCGTTAAGTTGTGCCTGTTTCGACCAAATATCCCCTAAAGTGGGTGAGGCGGCAACTGTGGCAGGTGATGTTGTGTCAGCGTTGATAACTTCTTCTATGCTATTTTCATTGCTGTCTTCTTCTTTGCCAACTTTCAAAGATGTTTTGAATGAATTTTCTTTTACATTAAAATTGAAATCAAAGCGGAAAACTGCATTTGCAGTGGCAATCTGTGTGGACAATTGCTCATATAAACAACAAGTAGAAAAATGTTGTTGCTAAAAGTTTCTTTCTTACCTTCAAATATTGACAATATAATTGTATGAAAATACAAATTAAAAATAAATCTCGCCTTATAAACATACTAAAAATCCAAAATACACCAAGGAGAGATTTTAAAGTACTAAAAGCTTAATTTTATTTATAAAAGAAACTCATAATTTTAAGGTGAATACACATTAAGTAATCGTATTCAAGTTTTGCATTATCAACGCTCAAAGGTTGAGATCACAGATAAAGTCACTTGGACCATATGGAAATGGGAATGATGTTGGCAAGTTCTCTTGTTTGAAATCTAAATTTATAGAATGAATAAAGAGACATACACGCTTGTGCTTAAAACATTTTTTTTCAATAGCCAATCAAAAATAAATTCAAGAAATAACAAAAATTGTCTAATAAAATTTGACAGACTTAAAAAAATTGGCATTATAAATGCATAAGAAAAAGCACAGTATATGATCTTACAATTACCATAAATTTTTCCAGACAACTTTCACAAATTATATTAGTGGTAAGCAATTGCATTCGGAGGCCTGCAGATCCATTGTGATCAGCCCTTTCCTGACTGGATGAGAATCAATATGCGCAATATTTGTCATTGAGCTACTTGATACCTATGACGTACTTGCTTATATCGTCGAGTTTACACTCCGTGATATCTTTCAGTTCTTCATGAAAATCGCTACTCAGCCATTTAAGCCTGTGGCGTTGTAACCTCGGGCAATGACACATAAAGTGTTTCAGTGTTTTTGAATCTTCCTCATCTTCGCATAGCATGCAAAAATCTGGGGTGCCAGTTCTCTAACTGCTGATGCTTGCTATAAGCAGATAATAATCAGTCAAGGACCCGTAGGATACTCTCGTTCATACTCAATAATAGTTTGGATTTTGCCAGGTCGAGCCTGGCTATAAAACCCACGAATCCACCCTACTGGGCCAACAATTATTTGTTCCTTTTAAATCTTTTAATTCTTTTTTTTTTTTTTAATGAGAAATAACACTCAGGCAATGAATGTCCCCTACTAATGGGTGTTTTTTATTGAGGTATAGAACTTTAAGTTGGCATCACTTTTTTAACTGGCGGCCATTTTGTCAGCTGTCAAGTGATTAATATTTAGTTTGGTTTGCCATTTCATCATGAACAGGTTGACAAAATAACAACGCTTGCAAATTGTGCAAATTTATTTCGAAAATAATGGTTCAGTTCGCGAAGTTTACCGCAAGCTCCGTCCATTTTATGGTCGACATAATCGTCCATCAGAGCAATTAATTCGGTTAACCATGGATCGTTTTCGCACTACGTTTACTCTATGTGATAATACGCATCCGCAGAGACGTCGAACAGTGCGCACCGAAGAAACAATTGCCGCTGTAGAGCAAAGTGTTGAAGAGGACCCGAATGAATCGATTCGCCACCGTGCACAGCAATTGGAGCTTTGTCCATCAACTTTATGGAAGATTTTGCGCAAAGATCTTGGCTTGCGACCTTACAAGATCCAGCTTGTGCAAGAATTAAAGCCGCGAGACCATGCAATGCGTCGTGATTTTGGTGTATGGGCCGAAAATGAGATTGATCTCGATGCTGATTTTCATCGCAAAATTTTGTTCAGTGATGAGGCTCATTTTTGGTTGAATGGCTACGTCAACAAGCAAAATTGCCGCATTTGGAGTGAAGAGAATCCACATGAGACCCTTGAGACGCCATTACATCCACAAAAACTGACTGTTTGGTGTGCTCTATGGGCTGGTGGAGTCATTGGGCCATACTTCTTCCGAAATAATGCTGGAGAGTCAGTTACCGTTAATGGAGACCGGTATAGAGCCATGATAACCGACTATTTTGTTCCCGAATTGGATGGCATGAATGTGGATGAGTTGTGGTTCCAACAAGACGGCGCTACATGCCACACAGCGCACGTCACAATCGATTTATTGAAGGAAACATTCGATGAGCGCATAATTTCGCGGAATGGACCTGTCAATTGGCCACCAAGATCGTGTGATTTGGCACCATTGGATTATTTTCTTTGGGGATATGTGAAGTCGCTCGTCTACGCCAACAAACCAGAAACGTTAGGGGACTTGGAAGCCAACATTCGTGGCGTTATTGCCAACATACGGCCCCATATGCTCGAAAAAGTGGTTGAAAATTGGACCTGTAGAATTGGCTTTATTCGAGCCAGCCGCGGCGGCCACATGCCCGAAATCATATTTAAACATTAATGGCATAAAATTATCCTTCCAATAAAGCCAAATTGATGGACATTAAAACGATTTTCTTGTGTTTTATTTCAATTCGAAGTTCTATACCTCTAAAAAATTACTAAGTGTTACCTTCTTTAGCAAAAGGAATAGTGATAGGGAGGATAGGTGGTGAAGGAAGGGACAGAGGAAAGCTTTTATTCTTTTGCAACTTGCTGTTTGCACTTTTTTTTTAATAAGGCAGAGTTGCAGCGCCTCTCGTGTCAATGAGGGGAATTAAATTTTCAAAGCTGTGTTTAGTAGCCATTTTATTTATTGTTTAACTTCGCGCCGATAATTCCGCTAAACTATACCGACGATGAAGGGCGCTCTGATGTTACATTAGGATTTAGTATCAGCTGAAGTCACTGACGAGTGCCTTCATCACTTGAACTTTTCTATGCTAATTCACATCAGAAAAATGCACGGTGTTGTTATTTAATGACTTTCAAGGTGAACGGACGCAAATCCAGCATCTTCTGTTTTGTAGTCAAAGTGCTAACTACTTCAGCCAACGCCAGGTCAAGCATTGGCTATAAAAACCACGAATCCTCTCTACTGAGCCAATTTTTTTTAAAGAGAAGTAACACTCAGGCAATGAATGCCTACTACTATTACTTCTTTAGGAAAGGGATAGTGATAGAGAAGACAGATGGTGAAGGAAGAGATAGAGGAAAGCTTCATTCTTTTACAACTCTGCTTTTTGCACGTTTTGAATAATGCAGAGTTGCAGCGCCTTTTTAAAGCCCAAATGGTGGTTTAACTAATGCTTCTGCCACTGCCTCATCTAATGCTGATCCCAATCTTGTCAATTCAAAGGCACTCTCATTTCTCTCAACATTGGAATGGTCTGGAACCCAACACAGCCTTACACTATAACTGTTTATCAGTTCGTTCAGTGCCTTTTTTCAGTCACTAACTACTTGCGACTTGACAATATCTCTTAAAGAAATTTTTAGCTCTACTTGATTGCCAAAGTAGATGGTATCCTTCAGCAACACTTTCGGCCACTATTTTCCATGGCCTTAATGAACGCCTAGCAAAGTCTGAAGAATTTGGGAACATTAGGTTTCCTAATGTAGATCCCACCGCCCGTTCCCATGTCCATCTGTAAAAACAGCAGAAAACCTTGCAGAGAATATGTGATTTGACCCAAAAATTTCCTCTCGGATGTTACAAATGAGGCTGTTGTACGAAACTCGATCTCGGCGACCCTTAAGTCCGTGAATCCAGGGCAACCAAACCAACCTTATTCAGGATTCTCGTATGGCCCATTATTCTTTACCTCACGAAACCCTACTCCAAAACTGCTTGCACCGTTCCTATTACATAGTCCTTGATGAGCAGAAAGTGCAGAATGAGAACAGAGAACGCTTGAGAAGTGCTTGTTTCGGCACCAGTGCTACCCATTGATATCCAAACCTAGACAGCCTTTAGTGATATCTATTTTGTACCTCTTGGTAAAGAGAACTATCTTAGTTTTTTCTGTGTTTAACCCACAGCTCCTTGCTACTCGTCCATGAAGATAGTTCGCTTAGCGATGTTTTCATGGTTTCGCTGATAGTAGGAAGACAATTCGCAAATGTTTTCCGCATATGCTACTATTTTTCGGCCACCAATTTCGAAACTAAGAATGTCTTTGCGTACCTCGAGCCAGTTTTTTCGTCAAACCTTCACTTCTTAGTTGATGATTCTGTTACCCAGAACGAAACTTATATACTGCACAAGGAAGCCCTGCACGATTTCCGTTTCAAAATACACAGTAGACCTCCAGGCGACGTTCTATGTATCTAACTACATTATGGAACGCGCTCTCAACAGATCTATCTTTAAGGTAGATATGATATATATCGATTATTCATTCCAATGTCATCAGAAGAAAAGGCGTCAGGCCAATCAAACAATTTTTTGGTTGAAAAAATTAGAGTTCGCGCGTTTAGAAATCACCTAATTCCAGGAAAGAACTCAATTAAAAAATGTGACTTATTGCAGCTTTTTAATTGGTTTTAATGTTTTCGATGTTTAAGATATTTTATATGAACTTAAGAGTCTAAACACAATGTTTGCGGTGCGGTGCGATTTCTCCTTGCGGGAGAGAAAAATAAACATAATACAACGGAAGACGGCGACGGCAACACTTGTCATTGTTTGTTTAAATTTTTATTCATTTTTTTGTTCATACATTTTTATAAAAAAATGTACTCTTTGTATGAAATATTTTGTAATGGCAGCAGCTAAAAACAAAAAATAATTAAAATTTTATACATTCTTCGCAGATATATTTGATAAATTTTTTAAGGTTTTATATTTTATGACAAACATTTTTGAACTTCAAAATCATGTTTTTTGTTGTGAACACAGCCAATTATTCAAAAACTATGGCAACATCAGAAAGAGAAAGAGAGTAAAAAATTGAGAGAATAAGTAAGTCCGCAATGAAAATAAAATAGATTTTAAATTTATGCCGTTCCGCACTGCGGGTTTTTACTTCAAAATCGTATGAAAAACCGCACCGCACTGAATTCTCGTTACATTGTGTTCAGACTCTAATTTCGAATGCCATTGAAATCATTGAACATATTCGTGTCTGTCACGACTTTCGAACGTTTTCAATTAGAATGAAAATTTCCGAATCGCAAAAAAAAAAAGATTTGGTGTCTGCATACTTCCGAATATTTTTGCAAAATTTTTTCATGTCCCCTTTTCTATTTATTAAAACCAAATATGTATATATTGGTTTAAATTTCCGAATTAGGTAGATGAGATATCAAGCCTATTTTTAAAAAAGATTTCGTTTAAATTAAATTAATTTTAATGTGGAAAAAAGGCGATTCTATTTACTTTCACATTGCTTGGTGCAGCCGAAAGTAAAACGAAAAAATTATTCTGAAGTGAATGTCAGTACACCAAAATATGCGAAAAAGATTCACTTTCACACGGATGTGAAAGTCATGACAGACACGATTATCTGCCATTTCCCGAAGCTGGAACGATTATCTGCCATTTCCCGAAGCTGGAACGCCATAGTCAAACGTTTCCATGAGAGCATTACTAACATTGGTAAGTGTAAACTGGAGGATATAAAGGGCTTCATCATGGGAATTCTGTGGCTTAATGACAGATAATTGAGACTCTTCTGGTTACAAATGGGATTTAAATATTATTATTACCGGTTGTCCATAGACGGGAATCACAATGGACCCAACTGGGTCTCCGAGTGGATGTGTGTTAAAGCACCACCCTTCCTATTCTAACCTAACTTCGAAAAAACTAAATCGCCAATCAACAGAACACTGTTTTTTTTTTTTGAAATCGTACGTTTTCAAAATGTGAGATTTACGGAACACCCGTGAAATAATTACAAACGTCTGCATTGGAATTTTCAATAGAACAAAATAATATTTTATTCAGGTAAAAAATTTGCTTTTTCTGCGTACTGTTCATTACTACGGATTTCACTCTATGTAAATTTTACAAACTTAAAGCTATTTACTAGAAAGCAGTAAAATTTTCTATTAATAATGGCATTGATTAATTAAGATCTTTCGTGAAAAAAAAACTTAGCATGAACATAAAACTCTCTAATAATCCTTTTTTTTAAATTAAATCAGTATTTGTTGCAGTTTTTTTTTATGGTTTTTGCATACTTAATTAAAAACCAATGAGCTACACATCCTTTGAAAATATTTTAAAATCACAGCTGCCAAAATATGCAGACAGCTGAACAGGATGTATGTTCATGTGAAAAATATTGTATGATTTTGATTTGAAGCAACATATGATTGCTGTTTAGTTGTTTTTTCTTTTCTTTCTTTTTACTTAAAAAACTAATCCAGAAAAACTACATCACATCATCAATTTTATAAATGTGAGAGAAAAAAGCCAAATTAAAAAATGTACATATGTATATGATTACTTACATACACACAAACATAATAAAGTTCAATAAACGATCAATATTAAAAATAACTTACGAAAAACTGGATTTGAATTTTCGGGAGAAGGTTTCATAAACTGCAGTCAACAATGTGTTTGTTGAAGAATGGCAGTTGAGTTGTTTAATTTTATTTTTTTTTATTTCAAACATTTTGTGAAGCAATGAAGCATAAAAATTTATCTGTATGTATGTGGATATCGCTCATTTACTTCAATAGTGTCATAACTTAAAAAATTATTTTTTATTTTAAAATTTCAATATGTACATACATAGCATAGAGGATCCTCTGTGATATATATCCTGTGGGAAAAGGTAATTAATAGTAAAGGAGAAGGTAATGCACAGTATGTATAATTTTTCATTCCAGAATTCATTACTATTAACACAGAACATTTCCCAGGAAAGTAATGAATTATTTTAATACGTCCGAGAAATGAATTCTATAATTCATAACATGCGTCACAAGTAAAAACTATTACATTCTTCTTTTGTAGATGTGGTAATGCACGTGGTAATCAATGTGTAATTATTTTGTTTGATCAAATTACCCTCTCGTTTCTAAGGGAATGTATTGTTTTGCTTTGGAAAATAAGACATTATTTCTGCCATTATTTATTTAATTAATGCCTACTTTTCCAGCTGAGTAGCTTGTACTACCACCCAACTCCCGAGAGAAGGATATATTTTTCCATTAGAAAACTAGTTTTTTTGAGTTGTGACACTATTGAAGTAAATGAGCGAAATGTACATATGTGACAGCACATAGAGAAAGGGACCTAAGGGTAAAAAAATCAATTTTCACTTTTTTTTTTTTTTTGATGTGGACAACATCTGAGCATCGAATGAGACCGATCCCATGCCCCAAAAGTGTTCCCTCCCAGAGATATGCGCGTTTTATTCAGTGATGGTACACCAAAGATACACGTATTTAAATCTTTAAAATGGCTCTCCTGAAAAAAACAGGTTTTTACCTTTAGGTCCCTTTCTCTATGCGCTGCCACATATGTAGATATGTATATACAATTATAGATAGATATTATGTACCTACTGAGTTTCATAGTGCATATATATGTACACTTTTATTGAACGATTAACATTTCCAAAATAATTATATTTATTGAACAATGGCCAAGCCTTGAAGTTCAAAATAACCTTTTTTTTTTGTTAACAATACGTGCATATGTATGTATGTATTTACTTATGCAACGGTTTTCTAATAGAGCTTTTATGAATATAAAAAATAAGATCTAATCGATATTATTACTTTTGAACAAGCTGACATACACATATGTATGTATGTATGTATATTAGAGCGACTCACGTTGTATGGATGTGAACACCGCAACATTGTTACCTCTCTCATATCAAAGATTGGTCTTTTTAATGGGGACTCCCAAAACATTTGAGGGGTCTAGCGATGACCGTTAGTAATTTGGAGTAAGAGTTTTGAAATAGTATACATACATACATCCAGAGAACAGCTTAAAATCAATAAAAACCATATTGAATTAATAAGAAATATTAATGAAAGTCTGGTCATGTTGAAATTTCTTATTTCAGTTATGGAAAAATATTAATTTGCAGTATTAATTTATTAATTTTTTTTTATTTTTAAGTACTTCAATATACATTTTCTATTACATTGAAAATTATTGAATTAATGTGACGCATTCTTATTTTTAAGTTGCAGCTTTTCCCTGAGTGTACCTATATCCATTATTTCAAAAGTTATGGAAGTATGAAGCAACATTCATGCATTTATTAGGTTCGATCTCTGTTAATAACATTTTTGGCAACTGGCAACACAACTAAAGCTCGATTGCCATCCATAATCGAGCCATAAAATTTATTGTGCGTAGCACATCTTTTAATTGATAAAAAAAAATAGTTTTCATAATAGAATTCAAATTCTGCCATTCGATATCGAACAAAGAAAAAGTTCAAAATATTTTCACTGAAATTTTATTTATTATATTCTCTCCCCCAAATTGGTCCCGTTTTATTAAAAAAAAAATACAAAAAAAAAATTTCATAGCGATAAGTTGAGTTTTAGGGGGTGCGTCCGACCTTCAAAGTTGGCCCTCAAGCCCATTTTTTCAATGTAATTTTTTATTTTTTTTTACTATACGTAGTATGTATACATATGTACATATGTATGAAATAATTTAATAGATATAAAGGTGGAAGTGCATAACACGCGTTCAATGCGCTAATGCGATACGCGCGTCAGTCAAAAAAGTTGAAATAGTGTTTTTTCGTAAGGCAAGTTGCATAGAGAAGTTCGCGACGCGCTTACCTCGCAAAAAGTTGAACATTCTTCAACTTTCACGCGTTGTATACAAAACGACAGCTAGTGTTGCCAGACTCATAAGCTAACATACACAAAAATGATTATAAATTAATGTTTTATTAAATAATAGATTAAAAAAATACATTAAATATTTAAATAAAAATAAAACGTAAATGCAAGACAAAAAATAGCCGGCAAAGGCTTTAAATTTTACAACTAAATAAACCTCAAAAGCGTGTTGTGTAATTTTCGATTTGTATAGCGTTAAACGTTTAACAAGCCAGAAAAGCGTTGCCGCGTAATGCGTTGTATTGTACCTCCACCTTAAGCTGTTATTGTAGGTACATGCTTAGTAATTATAAATAATTTTCATATAAATATAATTTTGGTACATAAAATTTTTTGTATTTCTTCATTATTTTCTAAAATATTAATTTTAGCAAAAAAACTTTCTTTGAGGTAAAATATTGCCATATATCATATTCTTGGCTTGAAGGCCAACTTTGAGAGGCGGACGCACACCTAAAACACAAGTTATCGCTATGAAATTTTTTTTGTATTTTTTTTACATAAAACTGAACCGATTTGAGGGAGAGAATATAAGAAATCTAAAAAAAAATATTAAATGCCATTCTAATGTACACATCCAATACGTAAGTATATAATTAAGATTATTTTATTGTTTAAACTTCAAAAACATACATACATACATACATATTTATTGTAAATATTCATTCAATGCCTAATCCCTATTGACACATACTTACATATGTAAAGTGTTAAAAAACTGTATCAAACATTAGAAATTTGATGGCGATATTCAAGGTCATGTCCTTGAATTGTAGGAATAAAATATAAAGCAAAAATAAGTAAACAAAACATAAACAATTCACACACTCACTCATCTATTTACATATATACATACAAACATACATATAAATACTTACATACATGCACGAGTGTACATTAAACAAATAAGCAAACTGTAAATAAAATTTCTATGTATGTACATATTCATTTACATAACTACATATGTACATGTATGTATGTATATTATACATACATACATATACACACTTATATACATACATACATATTTATGTAAATACGTATCTAAAAATGTAGTTTGAACTACCTACCAATTTATTTAACTACACATTCTAATAAGCATTTGCACCGGTTACAATATCCTTAATTCAAATAAACAACGTAGAATATGAAAAGGTGTGGCTGGAAATGAAAATGTCACCAGAGCTAAGCAATTGACTATTTTTAATTTTCTTAGCAAATCTTAAACAAACGCAGTAGATTCATGTCTGTACGGGGCTTGAATACACACACAGACACACATATATGTATTCACACATACATACATATATGTATATGTACGTGGGTGTTCGAATTGAAAAAGCTTTCTTTTCTGTTGATATTTTCGGCATTTTCCCGGTTTAACATGTTTTGAAAGCATATACATACATACATATGTACATATAAACTATAAAACCCGGATGTTATGAAGCGAATCCATACATACATACATACATATATATGTATTTACATTAAACTATGCAATATCAAGTAGAAAGGCCCTAACTTGTATTTTTTACGAAATTTAGTTTTTCAGTGATTCCAATCAATTTCATACAAATACATACACCTCGTCACAAAAATGTATTGCAATAGTGTAAAAAATAACGCTTTTACAAGCTAATTGAAGAAAAAAGGTTACATACCTATTGAATACCTATTACAATTTCTACCTTCTTACCTTCTATTGTAAAGTTAAAATTATTTGAGTTAGGGCTTTTCTACTTGAGACCAACGATATGTACGTGTACTTACATACTAGAGCTGTAACGGAATGTCATTTTAAGGAATGCGAATTCAAAAGCGAATAATAAATTTTAATTTTTGCGAAAGCGAATATGAATACATACTTGAATACATTTAAAAATCACATGAAAATAAACTTGTTTTTCCTTAATTTTTACTTTAAATTTTATATTTATTTGTTTAGGTAAAATATTGTTTCTTAACCTTAGATCACACTATCGGCACAATGTACCAATTTTCGTCGGCTTACTGCAATAAAGTCATAAGTAGTAAGTTAAAATGGCATTATTACGTCACTCAATTCGTGATATCTTATTCTTCTGTTATACCATGGAAGCTTCAGCAAAATTTTCAAAATCTAATTTTTTTTGGCGAATTTGAGCTGTTTTTCCTATACATATATAATTTGACATTTTTCATGATAACAATATATCAGATGTAGGCGTAGGGTAACGTAAAGTTAACATTGTTATTGCATTGTTACAACTTAAATTTTTAAATGGTACTATAGGGTGTTTTTTTAAAGAGGTATAGAACTTTGCATTGAAATAAAACACAAGAAAATCGTTTTAATGTCCATCAATTTGGCTTTATTGGAAGGATAATTTTATGCCATTAATGTTTAAATATGATTTCGGGCATGTGGCCGCCGCGGCTGGCTCGAATAAAGCCAATTCTACAGGTCCAATTTTCAACCACTTTTTCGAGCATATGGGGCCGTATGTTGGCAATAACGCCACGAATGTTGGCTTCCAAGTCCCCTAACGTTTCTGGTTTGTTGGCGTAGACGAGCGACTTCACATATCCCCAAAGAAAATAATCCAATGGTGTCAAATCACACGATCTTGGTGGCCAATTGACAGGTCCATTCCGCGAAATTATGCGCTCATCGAATGTTTCCTTCAATAAATCGATTGTGACGTGCGCTGTGTGGCATGTGGCGCCGTCTTGTTGGAACCACAACTCATTCACATTCATGCCATCCAATTCGGGAACAAAATAGTCGGTTAGTCGGCTCCAATTGCTGTGCACGGTGGCGAATCGATTCATTCGGGTCCTCTTCAACACTTTGCTCTACAGCGGCAATTGTTTCTTCGGTGCGCACTGTTCGACGTCTCTGCGGATGCGTATTATCACATAGAGTAAACGTAGTGCGAAAACGATCCATGGTTAACCGAATTAATTGCTCTGATGGACGATTATGTCGACCATAAAATGGACGGAGCTTGCGGTAAACTTCGCGAACTGAACCATTATTTTCGAAATAAATTTGCACGATTTGCAAGCGTTGTTCTTTTGTCAACCTGTTCATGATGAAATGGCAAACCAAACTAAATATTAATCACTTGACAGCTGACAAAATGGCCGCCAGTTAAAAAAGTGATGCCAACTTAAAGTTCTATACCTCAATAAAAAACACCCTTTATTATCAATAATAATGATATTTAATGGATAAAATAATAATAAGTGAAGGTATTGCAATGCAAAGCCATTTATCGCGCAGACAAAATCCTACCTTTAGCTAAAGGGAAGTTGTGAAAATGGCCCTATGTATGTGTTTAATAATTTTGATAAAAAAAATTCAAAGAAACTGGACTCCGGCTGCACTACTGTGTTGGATAACTAGATGCAGTAGTATACAGTCCCAAACGCTAAAGAGCGGGTATCAAGTCCATACGTTTTACTATCTCGGAGGCCTCATCGGCATCAGTTAAGAAAATATAGCTCTTCAATTTTAGAAATTTTTTTTATTAATTGAAAGGGAAGTGTTTGAGTTGCACTATGGGATATTTCGCATTAAATTACACAGGGAAATTCTTTTTTTCCGAATCGGCCTGAAGACGTAAGTGGAGCAAAAATTCAATAAATAAGGTAACTAAAATTTTTGCCTGTTTTTAAGATTTTATTTTACTTGAAGTGTTTTTTTATGTGAATTAGTACAATTTCGCTAAGAGTTCTGAAAAAAGTTGTATGGCTTCAAATTCTATGGGTCGTGTTTTATCGCTTTCTAAAAGAGATCGAATTATTTCAATGAAGAAAGTGTAACACTTGTTTTTCTCTTTCAATTAATCAGGGCTATCATGAATAAAATTCCACGTGAAATTTTTCACGGGGAATAATTCTAACTAATAGCAAGTAATAGGGAAAACAAAAAATTCTAATTGGAAAAGGGAGAAATTTCACGTGGAATTTTATTCATGATAGCCCTGATTATTAATACAGGAAGTACTACGCCCGTATGAACTCAACTTACAAACAATAAGATCAAATTCCATTCATATATAAAAAACAACTTACGAGTGAATTCCCTCTTGCTGCTTGAAAAAGTACTAATAAATCTTAAGCAAAAAGGGGAAAAACTATGGCTTCAGATATCGGAATTAAAAAAAATAAAAAATTTAGATTAAAATGTAAAAATAAAAAACTGCACAATTTATATAAAAACTTATTTTTTAAGCAAAAAACTGCAAAACTGTTCAATGCGTAGAAAAACTGCTAAAATCAGGGAAAACTGCACATTTGGCAACGCTGCATTTAAGCAATATTAACTAGCCCTTGAAACTATGCTACAATTTCTTATGTTTTTAAAAACACCCCATGTGTTTGTGTTTGTTGTAAATTCTTTCCCTTTTCCCCAAATTGCAATCGTGAATAATTTTTCCCCAGCAATGTTTTCCCTTATCGTGAGTAATATTTTTCAAATGGATTTTTTTTTTACTTTTTCTCTTTTTCACTCTAGTTTTGCAGACGAAATGAATTAATAACTGCGTAATTTCAATATTATACTTGCAATTATGTATATATTAAAAGTTCTAAATAATAATTTTTAGGACAAGATCAGTAAATAATGTCCACGATTAATAACAATAATTCCCGCAACACTTTTTTTCATTGAACATGAATCTCTGGTTCACATGAAGTAAATTTAATGGCTGTGGTATACTAAAGAATTTTTTACATGTCACCTCCTAAAATATTTAAAAACACAACTTTACACTCAAAAACATTTCATTTGAAACCCAAAATGTATTTATTTCTTATTATTAAACTTAATTTGTTTGATTTTCAATTAATTTCTAAGCTTTTGAAGTATACTTCCATTTTTTAACATTCGCTACGCATTGATAGCGGGAACAAACGTTCCCATGAAGTAAACGATAGCAAATTTGACTTCATGCGGAATGAAAATTTAATGGGAACAAAAATTTCACATTTTGTTGACGATAAGGCGTGAATAATTATTTACATAAATGTAATATAATGTAACTGCAACGTAGAGGAAACAGCTGGTATATATTTTTATATGAAAAGTAGGTTACGTTGCATTACATCTCTATAAAGGCTCAGTTAGCCGACTGTAATGTAATGTAACTGCAACGTAGATGAAACAGCTGGTAGATATTTTTATATAAAAAGTGGGTTACGTTACATTACATCTCTATAACCATTTTCATTACTTTTCACATAAGAATATCGATCAGCTGTTTCCTATTGTTGCAGTTATATTCCATTACAGTCGGCTAACTGAGCCTTTAATATGAATAAAAATAAAGTTAGGCCGGGTTTCCATCTGTGTGCCATGTGCCACACAAGCGTTAAGAGAGCGTAACCACTAATTACTAATGAAAAACAGTTTGATTCAGACACGTATTTATTAAGTAAAATAGTTTCATACATAACTAATAGATAATTTTATAGAATCCAACATGATTAGAAACTGTTTAAATCAATAAATACATGTCTGAATCAAACAGTTTTTCATTAGTAATTAGTTGGTTACGTTTTTTCGGCAAATGACACACAAGAAATGCCAGATGTAAACTCAGCCTTAGTTTGTTTATTACGCTTTTACGCCCAAACCGCTAAAGTGATTTTGAAAATTCGTACATTGCCAGCGTCACATATAGGATATTCTTTATCCCCCCGTTCGGAACCAGTGTTTTATATTTGACAAGGATTTTTTTTTTCGAAAAACACTTTTTTTTGCCGGTTGGGGTAATTTTCGATTCGGGTTTAATTGTTTAACCAGTTTTAAACACTTCGCGTTTTCTTTTTAAGTAAGTGAAAAATATTTCCAAACACGGTTGGATTTTTGGTTAATTTTGATACTTATACCTACCAACTTATTTATAGAAGAGTTTTGCGCAAACATTTTAAAGCTTTGCTTAGAATTCTTACCTGCAAGTATATGTGTGTATCTTTTTCATGCTGCCTTCAAATTATTTTCGTGGTTTTGATGTTTGTTAATGCGAAACTATTCTCATGAAAGATGCTCAACTTCTTTGTTTGTGTTTAGTATTCGCCAGTGATGCCAACTTTTTTGGCTCTAAAAGCACATTAAAATAAAAATAAAAAAACACAAAAGGCGTAATTTTGAGATCTAAAAAGCGTAAAAAGCACTAACGCGAAGCTTTTCTCTGTTTAATGAAATATATCAGACGTAAAAAGGTAGTCGTTACACTGAAAAAATAAATACTCCAAGTTTTTATTAAAGTAATTTTAAGAAATATACAAATTTCTTAAAAGCACTACTTAGTGCTTTTTCTTAGTTTGGCACTAATGCTCAGCCAAAAAGCACTAAAAATAGTGCCAAAAGCGCTAAGTTGGCATCGCTGGTATTCGCTTGTAATATTCCCATGCATTTTAGCGAATGCAAATAGCAAAAGTAAGCGAATAATTTGCGAATGTGAACATTCGTTACATCCCTATTATATACATACATTATTATGTACAAATTAGTCTTCTGCATAAGACATCTTATAAGAACTTTCAAGACATGAGGGATTTTTCAAATGCTTTACTACAGCGAAATCTTATAAAACAAATGTTAACAACACTGTTTTTCAAGAAATTTGTTTGAGTATTTTAGGTATAAGAGTAAAGAAGAAAACACTTCATGACGGAAGAATTTGTGATACTTGCTTCTTTCTACGCATGAGCGCGTGTACAAACGTCATGCATGTATGTGTGTATGATCTTTTATTTTTCTGCGCACATGCAAAGGCACACACATGCATTAACATTAGTTGTATGCGGTTAATCACATAATAGCTTACCATCTACATATTACACACACACTCAAACGTACAATATGAAAAATAACAAGTATACACTAATCAACAGTACTTCTTTTGAGTGTTTGTTACAAACAAGCTGTCTTGCGACTTCTATTGTTACAACTGATATACACATACACCAATACATCCATCGTGCTTCGCTTATAGTACGACAGCATTTATTATTGGTTTAGTATAATACATGCGACGTGAATACATTAAAAATCATAACGTTTTTACATTTCAAGACTTTTTACGCAGCTCTCTAGTACATATATATCTATGTAGGCGTATGTGGATTGCACATATTTACATAGCTTTCTGTAGAGTATTTATGTACTGCACATGCGCTGTTCAGGAAAGTTATTTTTATCATTTAAGTAACAACCGAAAAAAAGTATGAACACACATATTGATATGTACATAAATATGTATTTACATACATATATGTGTGTATGTTCATTATTACGCAAATATGTATGTGCTACTTATTCAACTACGCATTTATGTATGTACATACATACATGTCCCTTTATTGCTCCTTGTTACAGATACATATTTACATACGAGTAGGTGTAAGTATGTTACAATTGTAACATACTTACACCTACTCGTATGTAAAACTATTAAATCTCTGTAAAAACAATTAATTAAACGAAAGTATTAAGGGGCTAATTTTGTAAAACGCAACGATTAGCGTTCACAAATTTTGTATGTATTTTGTTTTTGTAATTTAAATTTTTTTCATATAAAATTTTTCAACGCTTGGCGTTGCGTTTTAGAAAATTAGGCCTTAATTTTTTTCTTCAACTCAATATCGCTACAGCAGAACAAGCGGAACCTTATTGTGAAATTCACTAAAGATAAAGTTAAATTTGATCGCTAAATTCCTAAAAAAATAAAAAATTAAATAGGTATGATAGGTACATACATATAACAAAAAAAAATTATTATTTTTTAATTAAATACCTCCATATGTATGTATGTATTTCAAAAACAGATTTTATAGATTTTTTTAGCAATAGAGATTAAGCTTTAGCGAGTTACAGAATAAGAGGGCAGATTTTAAGTAACCCTACGCCAGTGAACCGCACGCCATACCACAATTGTGAACAAGAAAATCAAACACATGTTAATGCTCTTTCATTTAGGAGTCACTGAGAAAGCGACGAATGAAGTTGTGCACGTACATAATTATATACGAAGTTTTCCTGGTTTTTTGTTTAGTTTTTTTTAACACACAGAACGAAATTAAATTTCAAATTTAATAAATTTGTACAGCAAAAAATAATTATGGAAGCTAAGAAATGTTTCGTGATAAAAAAATAATTTTGGCAATATGCAATGCATTTTATGCTATGAAAGATTTAAAAATAATAGGGAAGATAGTTTATAAAGGCATTTTACTAGTTTATTATTAAATTTTTTTTTTATTAAATTGCTTACTTACTAAAAATATTCATTCAAACAATTAATAACTAAATCATGTATTTTAAATTACAACACTTTATTTCAAGTGTAACTTTATTTTACTCTCATTTTTCTCACCAATACAAACATATTCTATTTTACGGATTAATGCCCTACACCAGGGTTGTTAGATTTTTTCTGACCTATTTCGCCAAACTCAGTTTTATATAGTTTATCTTAATACATATTTGATAATAAATTTGTTTTTATATAACACTTTTTTAATATAAATTTTTACAAAATTATCGTATCAAAAGTTATCAGAAAATTGTCAAAACTAGAAATAAAATCGCCAAAAATTATTTCTTGTAAATTTTTCTCCTCCAAATATATAATAAAATCATCAAAATAAAATTGATTTAATTTCTTGCAGACGAGTTTTACTCCTTCACCAAACTAATTTTCCTGAATTAGATATATTTTGAAGTTAAATTTTGTTAAAAAAAATAGCCAATAAATTTATTTATCGCCAGAAAAATCGCCATATCGCCAAACCAAAAACTTGGACGCCAAACAAGTTGAAAAATCGCCACTTTGGTAAGAAATCGCTATATTTGACAGCCCTGCCCTACACTTATATTAAATCAGTGTTGCTGTAGTGCAATTTTTTGAAAAATTATTTTTTAGCCACGTTTTACTTCATTAAATTTTGTAAATGTGCAAGTCAATTATGTTTTGTATTTTATTGCTTACATATTTTGGATGAAATTATTTTTAATTTCAAGCTTTTATCGCCAAAAATATTTTACTTTCTTCCGATTACCTTCTGTACCCACTTTGTAATTTACAGTGACCTAGGGGAATTTTTCGATTAAAGAATTTGATTGAAAGATTTTATTTTCGATAGTAGATAGCAGTAATTGAATATTTTATTCTTTACTCTGGATTTAAGAATTTTTTTTTCATTATTAACATTTTCCCTTTTTAAAATGAATAAAAAGAAATTAATAAGAAAGGACTTTAAAAGAGATCAGCGCACTTTCTACAGAAACTTGAATGTGCATATTTAAAGTTAAATCTTTTTCCAGTCTATATCATACTAATATCGAAACCGAAAACTGAATGAAATTATTATTAAGGCCCTGATACAATATCCTACACAATCGTGCAATTTTTGAGAAAATACAACCCTGGTATGATGGAGTCTATGAAAACATTCAAAAGACAATAACAATTCATCAAATCAGGGTTTTATTTTTTCGTAAGTAGTGCGATTGTGTAGGATAGTGAGTCGTGGCCTTTAATAATTAAGCTAAAACAATTTTCTGTTTTAAAACTTTTGCAAGATTGTTGTTCATGTTTTGGAAGCAAAATTCACGAAAACGGCTCATAGTGCGCCACACTCATTTTGATGCCCAACAACAAGAACTGATGCAAGTAAAATTTGATTAATATAACTAAAGGAATGGCAGCGGAGGAAAAGTTGATACAAATCGTGAATTTGTTGTACAAATATGATTTCCAAAAAACCCTGTTTATATTTTAATCAAAATTGCTTATCGCAAAAAACTTAAACATAAAATCTATTTGCCCATGGCCAAATGGCCTACGGTGTTTCAGGCAGAAATACAGGCAACCACCAAGTGTGTTGACATTAATTTAAATAGGGGCATTAGAGGCGCGCATATAGCTATCTTTTCTTATAGTCAGACAGCTCTTAAGTCCCTCCTTTCATGGGAATTTCGTTCCAGACTGGTTTTAGAGTGCTTTGACTCATTACAAAAGCTATCCATACGGAACAAGGTTTTCATTTACTGGATACCTGGCTACAGCGGTCATCCGAGGAATTAGGAAGCGGGTGAACTGGCCAACAGGGACTCTGCTGCTCCTCTTATGGGCCCAGAGCCGTTTTGTGGCGTAAGTCGGTCGACTGTAACATCTCTGATCAAAGATGACACTTTGACCGCTAAGGAAATATGGCTGACTTCTTCTGGTTTAAGGCAGGCCAAAGCATTGATGCAGCCATTTACATATAATGGCATCCTGAACCACAATAGGAATAATTTACGGCTTGTTGCTGCTTTTCTTTCTGGTCACTGACTTTAGGAGATTCATACAGAGATTGATTTAATTTAATTTATATATCTATGGCACAAAAGATCCATCGGTTGTCGCAGTGCCGGTCTTTGGACCAGATCTTCCCCCTATTCTATTCTATTTCTCATCAAATTAAAAATGTCTACTTTCTAGCATTTAAAAATATGTACAATAAAATAATGACATAACTGATGCGAGTGAGCTTCTTAGTTGAACAATTGTTTATGTAAATATAGATTTTACTTAATTTAAATTTTTTCACTTCACAAGCCTTGTTTTATCGTTTAAAATTGTATACGAAAAGACAATTTCAAATAAAATTTCTTGATTTTGTTTTGGGAAATTTTGTTTAAAATTTTCTTTTCAAATACAACTTTAAACGATACAACAAGGATTGCGAATTGAGCAATTATGAATTTTTGCATGCAATTTCTTACAACTTTTTTGCACGAAAAAAAAAACAGCAAGCATGAATCTCTAAGGCTCAAATTCACAATCTTTAGTTAACTAATGAAGGTGGTTTAACCAATGAAATTGATAAGAAAATTCGTTAGTTAAACCAAGGGCGTTAGTTAACTAAGTATATACTGTGAATTTGGGCCTAAAGCATTTTTGTCAACTTTTCTGATATTATTTGCTTTTCCAGGCATCTTATTGACAAATAAAAATTTTTCATGCAACTAATTTCAAGAAAAAATGCATAATGTAAATTAAATAGGTCTATGTAAGTAGGTTTACATAGGTAGTCTTAAATTTTAGTAATTTATAGTGTTTATTTTATTTTGGCGCTCACAATATGTTTTATGCATAACTGCAATACTCGCTATTCAATTTGTTAAGATAGAGATAAAAACAAACGAGCAAACACTTTTTTTCGAAATATGTATGCAAAAAACTGAATTGTTGTAGAGCTTATAGAATTGCGCTAGAAATGAGAAGAAACTATGTTTCTATACCCACTGCATACACACAATAAACAAAACATTTTTGTTCACTTGTACATGAGCTGTTATGAATGAATGTACAAAAAGAAGTCATGGATTAAACAAAAAAAAAAAAAAAGAGACCCCAGATTGTGGCAACTAAAAATGTTAATGCCACAGGCATGTCATTATGATGCGACACTATAAAATACTGCAAATATTGTCGCAGGGGCAATTACATGTATACATATGCCTGTATTTACTACATATGTACATACATATGTATATCTTTTACTCAAACAACGCCATAACTCATAAAATGTAATTTTTAAGTTAATCACCCGTACCGTGAATATTGTTCCGTCGAAATATTTCCCCTTTAGCAATTGTGAATAATTTTCCCTAGAAATGATTTCCCTTTTCTTGATTCCCCTTATCATGAATAATTTTTTTCACTTTTCACTTGGTTTCGTTCACTTTATATTTTCAGGCAGGATTTTGAACAATTTCGATATTTTCCTTCGAATTAAATAGGTATTAAAAGTTATATAAATATTTATGTATCTTTAAGACAAGATTAGTAAATAAAGTTCACGATCGTTAACAATGGTGAGTGACTGTTCTGGAAAACGCGTCGAAGAAGTACAACTTTACATTTTGTTTGCCATACATTTCTAAAACGCAACGCGTTTCTCTCTCTCTCTCTCTCTTATAAAAACGGTTCCTTTTGTATGAGAAACAAAAACAAATTTTTTACATTTACACAGTTTTGTTTTCCATGTAACTTTCACCAAATGGACGGGTATTCTAGAATAGACACCAATTACTCCCTACAACGCATTTTTTCATGCAGTATGAATCTTTTGGGTTCACACACATTAAATTTCATGGTCGTGCAGCACCAAATAATTTTTTTCCACTGCACCTAGAATATTTAAAAACACAACTTTAAAGTTAAAAAACTTTGATTTGGAACCTAAAATTTGTGTATTTTTAAATTTGTTTGATTTACAATTAATTTTTAAGCTTTACAAATCTTCTTCCTTTTTTTACATTCACTGCGACTGATAGTGGGGAAACAATTCACGGGAGATTCACGATAGTATTTTTCACCTCGAGGGGAATAAAAATGTTACGGCAACAAAAAGTCCATTTGTTATTCACAATAGGGGCGAATAATGCAGAATTAATCCATATTTTCATATTAGCACAATTCACAATATTGTGCAAATGGTCTTGCATCGTTGCATGTGCAAAATGGTATAGTATATTGATACTCACCACCAAGAATTGTTAAGTGGTGAGTAGAATATACTACACAATTTTTCACATGCAACGATGCAAGACCATTTGCACAAGATTGTGAATTGGGCTATTGTGTAAAAATTGAGAGAAAAATAAAATGTGTGTAAATTGAAAACTTTAAACCTGTTTTCTGACAAACTATTTTTTTTTAGTTACTTGACGTTATTTGAGTAAATGAGCGATATGTATGTATGTGCATATGTATAGTTATAATAAAACAAATACAAACTAAAAAACATTATGAAAAAAACTAACATTGTTAGAATCAAAGTTCAAAACGGGGAGAAACAGAGTGATTATCGTGGATACTCAGTGATTCGTGGTTTTATTCGGAATAGGAGTGCAATATCCTACCAAACCCAAGGTTTCGACTTGTTCTGAAGTCAGAATTGTAGTAACGAATTCGTTAAGATATTTCCCTAGTTTGCCTGAACAAACAAATAACAAATTAATTAATATACATAGTTCGGAAGATTTTATGAAATTAGGGGTTCAAATCTGTAATTCGAAACTTAAGAAAATGCTTTCGAATTTGCATGTATGTAATTAACATTAACGAAATTGTTAAGACATTTCGGTACTTTGTCTGAACAAATTTCTTTCGGATACAATTTTTTTAATGTAATTTTCTGGGAATAATAATCTAAATTTTTATGGACAAGCGTCAGCAAGAACATTGCCGTGAAGAGTTCCAAGTTTATTAAGATTCACAATAAAAGCAAATTCAAAATTTTTCATATTTTAGCAGATTTGTTCATCAACAATTATATGAATAAAAATAGTGGAAAATATAAAAACATAATTTAATACCGCAAAGGACCGACAGCAAAAGTCACCTAAAAATATTAACGACTGACGACTCCAATCTGGGGGCAAATCACGGCATTCGATAGGACTCGTAATTTAAAAATATTTTCATATAAACTCTATTGAAATATTTTTAAAATACGAGTCGTATCGGATGCCGTAATTTGCCCTTGACTCATATTGAACTATATCGATCCCTATTTTCGATTTATTCGTAAGCGACATGTACTAAAAATTTAACTTTTTTTATTGAAATTAAAATTTTATGGGCCTACCTACAGTATATAATTATAAAAATTGCAAAATTATTGATTTTATAATTTCGTAAGCTACAATTTACGTATGTAAAACATATTTGATTACTATAAAAAACTTGTTCCTGAAAACTTTACTTTTTGTCGCTTACGATTAAATCGAAAATAAGGCTCGATATAGGTATACATAAGTATGTACATATGTATATTTAAATGAAATAACAAAAATTAAAAATTTTAAAAGCCCCCAATATAAGTATCTAGAAAATCACATATTTTCTAAACGGCTTCAAACATAGCCAAGAACACTCTCGATCATGTCACCGATCAAGCAAAAAAAAAAATATATCAAAATCGTTCCAGCCGTTTGTTCTGTACGTGGACTCGTGCAGACACACAGATACCAGACACACACTACAAACTTATAAAACCCCTTTTTTAGTCGAGGTTTATAAATATTATGATGAAAAATAATATTTAAATAAACAATTAAACAATTATTAAAAAATTAAAGACACTTGGCAACAAATTCGTTAAAAAATCTATCGTTACGATTTCGTAAGATTTTGTCGACCAATCGTTACATTTGGTTTAAAGCTCAAACTCGTTATGTTGCAAAGTATTTTTTTTCGAGTTGCGACGTTGTTTTAGTAAATGAGCGACATTGTATGTACTTGTATTATAAAATAAAGGCAGTGACAAAAAAAAATAACTGCAAATATCTAAAATTTATTAATCTGGCAGCGCTCGACGCATTCGGTTTTTTCATGAATGTCTATTTTATCAATTTCTTTTTGTTCACTCTTCGTTCATGAATAAAAATCTATACCACAAGTGAATGAAGCAAGATGGAAGAGAAAATTTAATAGAGTAAATGCACGCGTCGATGAATTCAAGTTTTGTTTGTATGAAAATAAACACATCCATATGTGCATGTGTGCGTACACATGTATGTACATACATATGTACAAAAGTACAAGCAGATGTACACATTTTGTTAACCGTCCCTTCGTTATGTATACATGAATTCTTCACGAATGAAAATGAAGTAGGTATAAAATGTCTGTTCACTATTCGTGAGGTTTCTTTCTTTTCTTTTTTGTTTCGTTTCTTTCTCATTCAGTGTTTGTTTGACCTTCTGAGCGAATGTGACGTGTAAATAAATTGCTTATCAAAATGAATTATTATGAAATAATAGAAATTGAAAATAAAGCACAGTGCAATCAGTGTGGCAGAAAATTAAGTACATCTAATAAAAATAATCTTATACGGCATTATAAACTAGTGCATAATCAAGAAATTATTCTTACAAAAAAACGGCATAGAACACCAGCATACATTGAGTTTGAAAAAAAGTTAAACGAATCGAAAAAAAGAGTTCTTCATGGGAATTATAATTACAATGTTTACAACAGAGAGTATGTGTATCCACAATCACCTGAAATTGAAGATCAACTGACAAAACAATCGAGCACATCCGATACAAGCATCATAGACAAAAATGATTTCCTTAAATGCTGCTTAGGCTTAGTGGCGGTAACAAATGCTCCACTTGAAATATTCGATGATGATGAATTTTTTAAAAATTTAATTTCTCCCTATGAAGAAAAATTCAATACAAATTTAAATTCACAATGTATTGTGAAATTATTAGAGTCTTCGAGTAGCAATATAAAAGATATTATAAAGGTCAATGTAAAAAATCGAATGATCTCATTGAAAATTGAAGTTGCAACGCGAATAGATCGCAGTATACTTCTTTTAAATATTCAATATATAAATAATTCAAGAATTTGCACCAGTTCACTGGGTGAGTACTTTAAGATTTTAGTGGTCGAATATCATATGTAGATGCACTCCTGGCAATACAAGTAAAATTAAATCAAAATAAAGGGGTTGTTCGCAAATCATTCATTAATCAGCTGTTTAGGAAATTTTTATTTGCTTGTTTCCAGTGACGAACGAAGAATGGAGGTAAGTCGCAAAGCAGTTCTGAAGCACTCGCGTCATCGTAATTATTTCTTCAGTGCAAGCAGTATTGCGTGTTTGCTTTGCTTTCAAGAGTTTTGCGTCTCACTCGTACTTGTTAATGGTTGAGCGACATGGCCACACATCAAACTGACGCGTCAAATTTGTGTATGTGTTGGTAAAATTCTGTTTTGCCTATCACAGCAATACATCAAATTCATACCATCAAATATCATTTAAAATTTGTTTAACAAAATTTAACTTGAAAATTTTGGTAGTTCAGGAAAATTAGTTGAAGGAGTAGTTTCAAAAATAAATCCTACCAAAACTCGTCTGCAAACAAAATATAAAAACAATTTGATTTTGATGATTTTTCTTATATTAATTATGGTAATTAATACATTATGAATTTGGATGAGAAAATTTACAAGAAATAATTTTTGGAGATCTTATTTATATTTATGGCTATTTTCTGATAAATTTTCAAAAGATTATTCTATAAAAATTTATATTAAAAAAAGTGCTGTATAAAACGAAAGGTCTGTTCATTTACTTTCCCAGCAGAAACTAGCAACGAAAGAGTAAGGCAAAAATTTACAAAATTACTCTGCTAAATATGAAATAGTAAATGAACGCTTAAGTCCGTGTCCAGACTTGCAATTCTTGAGTTCATTGGTGAGAAAGGTGGGTGAGAAGATTGGAGAGGGGAACACAGTTTTATGTGCTCGGCAATTCTCTTTTCAATTGAAATTCGTAATTGTTAATTTCAAGTTGTTATTTATTTCTTCAGTTGTATGAAAAACAAAAAAATATAACAAAAAATAAATAGAAATATTAATTTTTCAAGGAAATTTGTGGTGAAAATAATTTTTTTAATGCATAATTGCAATATTAGAATTTCATAATGTGGACACTTATGCAATTTGAGAGCAGAATTTTAAGAAATTACAGCAACAAAAATTGCAAGTCTGGACGAGGACTAACTTGTAAAAACTTGCAAGAAAATTGTATTCATATCAGAACCATGGATGGAAAGCATGATAGAATTGTACTTTTTCTGATGTATTTTGTTTGATAATATTTTAAATTGCAATGTTTTTAAGAAATTGACATTTAATATGAAATTCTTTACACAGTTTCATGTATTTTTACTATTTTTATGCATTTTTCATAATTTTTTAATTTTATTCCACTAACAAATACAAAAATTCGACTTTCCATCTCTGATCATATATGAAAAACAAACAAAATTATTTGCCATTAAAATTAAATTTATATGGCTTACTTGGAGGCTACACGTTCAATGTTTGCTTCAATTTTTGTTTCAAAGTTCAATACATTCACACTTTTTTACTACCACACTCATACATTTGGGAATTGAATACCAGGTGGCCTTAAATTTTTCTTTCAACGCTTCATTCAATTTGTCTTTCAATTTAACAGCTGTTTTAAAATAATTTTTGTGTTTGTAAAAAATTTAAAACAGAAGTAATTTCCCTTGCTGCAATAAAATATGTAGGCGAAAATTTTTAATTGTTTGCTCGACGACGGCACTTTGAACATATAATTGTTAATCAAATTGCTTGCAGCCTACGTCACAACTTCAATTTTAGCAAATTTTGACTAACCATACGTGTGAAAAAATTGAAAGCAATTTATTGAACGTGTAGCCTCAAGGTTAATGAAAGAAAAGCAATAAATTAAGAAAACATGCTTTCTTTTTTCATATGCATACACAAGGCACATTCACCAGGTAGTAGCGGGAACGCAGCTGAGCTATTTTTTTTTTTAATTATAGTTCATTCGAAGCTTCAAAAATTGTTTACGAAAGAGAAATTAAAAAAAAATTTTAAAAATTTTCAATTTGAAATATATTTTATTGAAAAAATTCTTTTGAAACAAATTTAAAAATATGAAAAACCTATTAAAAAATTGTGAAAAGTGCCTAAACGTTGCAAATTTTGTTAGTGGTAGCTGCCGTGAAGAAATTTTTTTAAATTTATGTGAATAAAACAAATTCTATTTTTGATATTTTGGATCAACTATGGTAAGACTGTTGTAAATATAGTGATGGTAAAATTGAGCTTACAATACAAAAAAGCTTTCAGCAAATTGAAATACGATGAATCAAAACAATTCACATATTCCATTTGCAATAAAATGCTAAGTATATAAAGCAGAAATCTACATCAACTGACACCACACACAGTGGACCAAACACAAAAGAACGCTGATGATGAAGGTTTAGTGGCCTTCGAAAACGGCTGGCTGTTCCGTTCAACTATGTGTTGTTAGTCAGAGTATTTACAACAGACTTTGGTGTTATTTGTTCATTAATAATTATCACATGTAATTTGGCTTAAAAAGCGATACGAACTTTAGCCCGTTCAAATCACAAATATAGAAACAAATGGAGTTCGAATAATAATTAAAAATTAACTAAAAGCCATGTTGTTTTTTTCATTGTTGTATTTCCTGTATTGTTGTTGTAATCCTGATATTATCTGGAAATAAATGTGCCTTGCGCATACATATTTTTAAAATGAAGAAATTCAAATTTTTCTGCTTTCCTTTTTCAGATATTTTTGAAATAATTAATTTGACATCAAAACACACAACTCGGGTGGTTGGATAATTCTTGCAAGTAAAAATTTTACTAGTAATAATTTGTAGGAATTTCTTGTCTGTCAATTTTTTTCTCTCTTTTGACGCTCTCTCCTTGCAAAATTTTTGAGTTAATGAACACAGTGATGGTATTTTGGTGCGTTTCGGGTATTTTTTGGTGCTTTTTGTCTCTTCCTAAACGCGAAATTTTGGTTAATACCCTTTTTTAAAAAGCGGGTATTTTACAGTGCTTTTAAAAATTTCTTACAGTGCTTTTGGTGCTTTTTTGTTAAATAAAAATATTTTTAATTTAAAAAACTAAAATATTTTTAAGCGCTAATAGCAGCATCTTTTAACTGAGGCTTCTTAAATTGTTTTCAATGACAATAACGAAACTATGTTAAAAACAATGTAGAAAACTTTTCATAATTGGGATTGAAAAATTTAATTTTTTTTTTGCAAAATAAAAAACGGAAGTCACTGGAAAGTACCACATAATTCTCTGCATAATAATTGATTGAAAGTAGTATGCAATAAGCATTTGTTAAAGCTTACAGAAATATTTAATCGTACTAAAGGGTGGTTAAATTCCGATTTCGATACAAGTCTAGACGTTATCAACAGAAGTCAGTTGCATGATACAATTATACTAGGTACATGCACGACTACAACAAAAATACAACACCAAAAACGCATGTATTTTGTTGGCATAAACAAACGAATAATTGTCAGAAACAGATGCCTTTTGTTTTTAAAAACAACAATTAACAGGGTAACTAAATTACAATTGCAGACGCGGCATTCCTGCATGATTATAGTTATTCAATGTTGCCAATCTGTGCGTAGTTAGACATGTGTAGGCCATGTAATTAAATTTTTGTATAATCTGTGTGTACTTCTACTTTGGGTTCTATTTTTATTTATTTTTGTTTTAATTTTAACTTACACAAAAGATGTGTAGTGTAATTTTCTTCACTGTGTAATTGGAGACACAGCCACGTGTAAATTCATTGGCAACACTGCAATCATTTTATTCACACACATACACTAACATTTTTGCAACTTGTAAACAAAGTTTGACAAATATTTGCATTGTATACATTAACAGGCTGAGCTTGTACATGTACCTGTTATAACTGTATCATGGTCAGTTGTTTTAGACAACGGGTAGCCAACCCCAAATTTTTTCATATTTTCGTATTGACGTGCTGTCAATGTTGCCAACTGGAATAAGGGTGAATATCGCAAAAACTAAATCTTTTAAGTTAAGAGTACTTAAGAAAAGAGTGACGCTTTTAATGCATTCTTTATGTGTAAATGATTTTTCAGTAACATACATATCTTAATCTAAGCCTAAGCTTCACCTGCTATTGTATGTATGTATGTACATATGTATGGGTGTATATGCTACTATATAATTTGACTCCTTGTTTTTTATTATTTTTATTAAATTAATCAAGATTTTGTTTTAATTAATATGTTAATAAATTCTGTTATTTCATCTCAAATACTTTGTTTATTTTTAAGCAAAAATTTTAAATTATATTTTGAGCTTTTACACTCTAAACTCTCCTTTTTAAATGACTTAATGTATTAAAATTAAAAAAAACATTTTCGTGCTTTTTTACCCTCTTTTTCGTATTTTATTGCGCTTTTTACCCTTTTTGCAACAGCTTAATGTGCTTTTGCTCTTCGTAGAGATACCAACACTGAATGAACACTTTCCAGCAGTGATGCCAACTTTTTTGGCTCTAAAAGCACATCAGAATTTAAAAAAAGCACTAAAAAGCGTAATTTTGAGATCTAAAAAGCGTAAAAAGCACTAACGTGAAAAACGAGTGCAATTTAACAATGTTTTCTAAACTATTCTCTATTTCGGCAATATTATCAACATCTTTAATGAAATATATCAGACGAAAAAGGTATGATTTACACAGAAAAAATAAATACACCAAGTTTTTTATTAAAGTAATTTTAAAAATACACAAATTTCTTAAAAGCACTACTTAGTGCTTTTTGTTAGTTTGCCACTAACGCTCAAAAATAGGCGTTTTTAGTCTTCAAAAAGCACTAAAAATAGTGCCAAAAGCACCAAGTTGGCATCGCTGCTTTCTAGTAATAATTGTTACAAATTCGTAACAATTTTTAGTAAATGAACAAGCCTAAATTTATTATCAAATATATCGTGTCATAACCGCAAAAATAGCTTAAGCGACATAATTTTCAAATTCCAAATTTTTACCAAAACCGATCATTTGCGATCGTAAATAGTTGATTTTCGTCAAAAAAAAAACGAAGTCCAAAAAATGTGTCGCTTAAGCTATTTTAGCGGTTATGGCTCGATATATTAAAAAAATACATAAAACTGATTTTGTCGGAAATAATCTGATAACTCTGTCTACTAGGAAAGTAAATGAACACAACTATTATGTTGATGATGATGAATTTTTTTATTTTTATTTTGTTCGAATTCAGCGGATTGCTTGGCAATAATTGCTCGAGCAATAAGCAGTGCAATCATTGTGCAATGCATATTGCCACTTATGGCAATCGCGGTCCACACGTAGGAAATTCATGGTTGCCATAAAATTTAATGGGCCTCTGAACTTTTCATAGGGAACTGTGAAGAATCTCCAAAAAAATTTAATAGCTTTTCTGATGGAAAATTGAAAAAAAAAAAGTAAAAAACATTTAAAAAAATGGCTGCGACCCATGTTTCCCGAGTTATTGGTCTTTAAAGTTTTTACAGAAAATGCAGTTTAGTGAAGCAGCTCAAAAAAGAATTTTTAATTTCTTTTGAAGACATATTCATTTCTTTCCTTAAAATTTTTGTAACATAAAACACATTGAATGTCGCAAAAAGCATTGGTGATCACAGAATATTTTTCGCATACCACTTTTTTTCTTTCAGTGCAGCTATAAAAAAATTTAATACACCCGCTACGCTCATTGACGACTAAATGAAAGAGATTAAGAATGTGTGTGTTTTTCGTGTTCCCGTAGTTTTATATATTTTTTGTGTTATTGAGAGAAATTATAGTTTGCTATCGTTTAAGGGATCAAGCCTAATATTAATATAATAAAACAAATTTACTATGTACCTTATTCAAGGTTTATAAAACATTTTTTTTTTCATATTTCTTATTGTTATAGGAATGATACAATGGGAGAGAAACCAGAAGGGCTCGTACTTAAGGGATCAAGTCTTAAAATGCCTTGAAACATACGAGATCGAATTGCGACAAATTTATTCAACTACGATAGATAATGGACCAAATGTCAACAAATTTGAACAAATTCTAGAGCAATTACAAATCGAGGAGTTTGAAGAAATACATGCACATGAAGAAAATCATGAAACGATTGATGAAATTAATGATAACATACAAAAATCTTTGGCGTCAATATCTTCAGTTGTAATATGTACTTCCCACTCTATCCATCTTGCGGCCTATGATGTCATAAAATCTCTTAAAACTCCAATAGACAATTGCATAAAAGCTGTCAAAGAAATACGTGAATTGATATGCAATAGTGGTGTAGATGAAGAACTACCAGTGTCTGGTAACATCCAACAATGGAACTCGGTATTCGAAATGCTTGCATCATTACTAAACATAGAAAGTTTTATAAAATCCCAACTTCTTGACAAAATAACCAACCCCATAAATTGGCATTTTGTTAATGAATTTGTAACATCATTTACTCCTTTAGCGAAATGGACTAAACTTTTGCAAAAAGAACAGTATGTTTTGGGCGATTTCTACAGAGATTGGCTAAACTGTGAAATAGAATTGGAAGAGATCTCTAGCCCTACGGCATCAAAATTACATGCAGCTATGCAGAAAAGAAAGCAACAACTTTTAGAAAATGATGCCTTTGTTGCGGCACTTTATTTAGATCCACGTTTTAATTTTAGAAATTCTCCCCTTATTTCTAAACAGCAGGAATCCAAAGCATTAGTGAGTTTAATATCTAAATACGAATATGATTTTATGTTTATGTTTCGCAATATTTTTTATAGCAACACTTAGTTAAAACCTTTGATACCTTGAGAGAACTGGATAACTTAAGGGATATCTCGCAACAAGTCGATTTTATGTCAGAGTCATCAAATGACGAACAAAAAATTAAAATTGAAGTACCTACCACTTCCAATTCAGCTTATGCTAAACTTGAACAGCGCATTATGAGTTTTGCCGTCAATGCATCCAAAGATTCTGACGCAAAACTAACGTTCAAAGAAAAGCTAATAAATATGACCAACACAAAAATGGTTCCATTTGATACTGATATTGTTGAATATTTCAATTCGGCTTCCCTAGACGCAGATGTGTTGAAGGTGATAAATGTTGCACTTGCAGTACCAGCATGTCAAGTTTCTTCTGAAGGGGCTTTTAGTGCACTTGCAATAAGCATAACACAATCGGGAAATAACATCAATAATAATACCTTAAACGATTTATTAATAACAAAATTCAATTTTTCTGAAATAAAACCTCGTAGTATAAGCCTAGATTATTTTATTAAAGAAGATGACGTAAGCTTAGATTCACTGGTTGCCTAGAAAATGTTATCGAATACATTTTTATATTTTTTTCTTCAACTTTCATGTGCAAAGCCAATAAAACATTCCTGCATTCTTATTTTAGTTTGATTTCAAGAAATTAATGTGAGTGTTTGAGTTCTTTATTAATTCACAGAAAAAATTTACCATTAAAAAATAAAATCCAAATTTAAAAAAAATTTAAGTAACTGGAGACTACATTAAAATTTTTAAAAGTCTGTTTATTTTATGTTTAATGAAATTATCAGCAAAAGATATTTAAAAAAATGGTCGTTATGTGTTGAATACATTATTAGCCACATTTTATATGTGTAAACTAACTTTTTATCGCTATTTATCTACGTACTAATAAAAAATAAAAAATGTTAAAAACATTAACGCATTTCATTCAATTATTATTCACATTTTAGAAAAATGTTATACCCCTTTTAGGCTCGCAAAGTTTACTTTGAAAAGTCTTAATTCAGCTGTGTGAAAGGGAAAGGGAGTAATACTATCGCTTTCTGTCTTTCTCACAGCTGAATTAAGACTTTGCAAAGCAAACTTTCCGTGTCCAAAAGGGGTATTACAAAGAACTAGTACCCCTTTTACAAGTCAAGTCACCTTGACTTGATCGAAAGTGTTCTTAGCTATGTTTGAAGAAAATCGGTCCAGCCGCTTAGAAGGTATCACATCGTTTTTAGATATATGTATTCTGTTAGATCTGCGTGTCTTTGACGCCGTAACTCCCGAACGGCTTGACCGATTTCAATTTGCTTTGTTTTCGTTTGAAAGGTGACATTATCGTATATCATTTTTAGATTTTTAATTGAACTATATATAGTGAATTTTTAATCAGAAATAATTTTTAGTCAGGCTTAAGTTCAGTAATTTCAATTCTTTTTATTGAATGAAATATTTTATTAATTAATGTGAGTTTCTAAAGAAGAGAAGAAAAATTCAATTAGACTTTTAAGCTGGGGGAAATACCGATATTTTTCTGTGCAGCAACGCACTTCATCAGCACCCTAGTCTATCTACTTGGGTAGAGATTGTTATTAACATCAGCTATTTAACGTAAATTCTAATGAAACGGAATGTGAGAAATGATGGTTGTGTACAATTATTGATTTACCTTTGGTAAATACATATGTAAGTATCACTATTTATTTCACCTGTTTTTCCATTTTTTTTTCATTTTTCTATTTAGGTTAGCACGAAGTTATATTACTCTACCTACGTATGTTTAACTATTCTTGCACATCTTTTACGATCATCACATTAATTATTTTTACTTATTCGATGTACCGTCGGTACATACATATAAGTATTATAGTAGTGGATATTATGTTACTTTTGTTGTTGCATTCTCCCGTTTATTTGGTTTTCGAACATTAGTGATTGCCAAGTGAACATATTTTTTGTCACGTGCCCAGGATGAATTGAGACATTTTTAGATTTTTAATTGAACTATAGTGAATTTTTAATCAGAAATAATTTTTAGTCAAAAAATTTTCATTCAATAAAAAGAATTGAAATTACTGAACTTAAGCCTGACTAAAAATTATTTCTGATTAAAAATTATCGTATATCTTCTAATTTATACTTGAAGAAAATCGGTTTTGGAAGTTATGCTATTAATATTGCTAAATCTGCTATTGAAATCATATGTTTTTCTTGTGTAATAAATAATTTTTCGTTTGTTAATAAAAAAAATTAAACTAATACACATATGTACGTGTCGTTTTTTGCAAACTTTTTTAAGATTATTCGAATATATTTTTTTATTCTTTGTTCGTTCGAATATTCGAACAAAAGTAAAAAATGATTCGTCTATTCGAACAAGAAAAAAATCATGAAATTTTATTTGAACAAATATAAAAGACGAATAATTAACAACACTAGTAACTTCCCTGTCAGCTGTCACCTGATGAAAATTAACATCCAAAAAGCTTAAAAATCAGGTAAATGAATTTTTGTTTAACCTATGAAAACACGTCATAGGTATAATCAAAGAAATGCATTGGTTCGATTCATTCCCCTGATCAATTTCTATAAATTTCCCCTCAAACACATGATACGCTAATGTAAAAATCATGAATTATCCCTTTTAGACACTTACCCTCTTATGCATAAACGTTGGTTAAAGTTAAAGTATGTGTTAAAACCGGTCTTGCCATACAAAATTCGTTTGTTAAACCAACTTTAAGTTTAACAATTTTTTTTGCATACGATCCTTAAAGTTTACTTTGCAAAGTCTTAATTCAGCTGTCTGAATGACAGAGGGAGGAATACTATCTTTTTCTGTCTTTCTCTCAACTGAGTTCAGACTTTGCAAAGCAAACTCTCAGTGTCTAATGTACCCCTTCATTTTCCCCCTAAATCGAACCAATTCACAATTACTTGAACCCATGAGTCAATCCCATTAGGGCTTGGTTCGGGAGGACTACTCTATAATTCTAAACGAATGAAAATTCTTTCTCATTTGTACTATGTTAAGATGAGGACGAAACTGCCCTTCTTTCATATAGGTAGTTGGACATTGCAAGATCCATTCCTAGTTTTGTATGGTGTCCACCACAAATTAACTACCTATAGTACAATTGATAGTTATCTTAGCCTAACGATTACGCACTGGCATCGAAGACCAAAACCGTCGTAGGGCAAACAATAAAATCAGGTCCAAAACATTTTACGATTCAAGGGATGATTTTATGTCTAAATGTGTACAGCAAGCTACGGCAGCTGCACACTCCGCAATTAATGTGCCTTAATTAAATAATGATTTAGATGTTGCACTTACCTGTTGCCTTTATTTGTTGCACAAAATACAGTTGATACCATGTAAAAGAAAATTTCGTTCCATTTACATACATATGCATATATATTTAAATATCTATTTACATATGTATCTACATATCATGTTTTCTGTTTACGAATACAGGTAGTAAATCAACCCACTTTTATAATGCACATTTTCATTGATGGTTTCAAGACTTCTTTTCATTTTATTTTAAAAAAAATTAACAAAAATTCACTTCACAAAACAAATTACAACAAAGAAACACACAAAATAAATACACTTTATAACCAGCGTTGCCTATTTAGCGCGTTTTAATTATGCCAAAGACGCTTTTTTTCATTTTACCGCGTTTATTTATATTTACATCAGTGATGCAAAATGTAGCACAATAGGGCCATTTGTGTAATTTTTGAGAAACGCTTGATAGAAATTTTTCAAGGTGCAACTGTTCCATAGAGAAATTAGTACCGGTGCTTTGTCATTTCTTTTCAGATTTCCTGTTTAATACATATACATTTGTATGTAGCTGCTACCAGAAATGGCGTAGGTGATAGAAAATTAAGATAAAATAATGAATTAAACCAATCAGCGGTGACCCACATTTCATTTCATATAAAATTACGCTTGTGCATTATATTTCTGATTGTATTAGGCCGCTATTGATACGATTTCAAAGCTTTTGAAAATATCCTTCAAGGTGTATCCATATTTTTTTTTTAATTTCGTAACTCAATAGGAACCGATCAGAGATCCCATTCGTGTGGCTCACAGGCGCCGCCGATCTTATTTTCATTGACAAAGCCGCCGCCGATGCGTGCGGCTGACATCTAGGGATGAAACGATACCACTAAGGTATCGATACTTTTACTTTATACGGTATTGGTTCAAAATATCGATACCTACTCAGTATCGAATAAAAAGCATCGATACTTACTTGTATCGGTCAAGTTCTTCATATGATTTGAACTTGTGAAACAAAAGTAAATACACACAATACAAACAGAATACATATGTATGTAGTATGTACAGTTAGAGTCACTAATATTCGATTTTCAGATTCAGAATCAATAAAAAAGTCTACCAAACAATGCAATCTTTTAATCTGAAAAATTTGTCATTGTTTGACAGACTTTATGGATTCTGAAAACCGAATATTAGTGAAACTCACTGTATGTACATGCTTTGAAACATTTTCGCCAACAGGAGCAGTACAGTCGGGATGACATTTTGAACGTTTGTTCAAATTCGATGTTTTGTCGCAATAACACACGCATTTAAAACAATTTTTTCAACTCGCAATTTTATCGTCTTTTTATAAAATATAACCACACACTTAACTTGGGGTCCCATTTTCTTGAAATGACTTTAATATCTGTGACTATAAGGAAAAAGTGCTTACGTCATATTTTACTGCTCTACTGCAAGAGCACTTTTAAACTTTCCTAAAAAAGCGCACAAAACAAATGAAATTTTGCCCAGGGGAACTTTCTAATACGGATATTACATGGGTACCGTTAACTTAAGAACAGATTATATCGACTTAAGCGCGTTTTCCTTTTTGCCACATATATATTCTAAACATAAATTTATATATAATACGAACAAATGAAACTTTGTTAAACTGACGTCATGTTGAACATTGTTGTGGCAAATAAGAAACGAGTATTTTTGACAGATACGAGTACTTTTTACCGAAAAGTACTTGGTTTCTAAGAAAAAGTATCGAGTACTTACTTGTATTTACTCGTATCGTTTCATCCCTACTGACATCGGCTTTTTTCGTCAGCAGTGTTTCTATAACTAGATGGCTGAGCCGATTTGTATAAATTAACATTTCTGTTTTTTAGGGCTCCGTACACCAAAGATGAAAAGGAACAATATTAAAGGGTGCTCCAAGACGAGCAACAAAAAATGTCAAAATCCCATGTAATATATACTCACATGCAATTATGTATAGACAATTGAAATAAAAAATTGAAATTGAAAATTGAAAAAAAATTCAACATTTAACACTAAACTAAAAAACTCAAAATTAAAGGGTATTCTCTCAGTTTGACTTGCTGTATCTTGGAAACCGTAAGAGGCAAACTCTTGAAATTTTCAAAAACGGTGAAACTAAAAAAACTCAAAATTCTAGAATTGCCAAACCGAAAAAAAATTGCCAAAAACCGAAAAGTCGCCAAAATAAAAAAAAATCGCCAAAATGAATAAAATGCAAAATACCAAAAAAATTGCCAAAACAAAAAACAAGCGCCAAAACTAAAAAAAAATCGCTAAAACTAAATTAAATCGCCAGGACCGAAAAATCCCAAAAATGCAAATATGTACTAGAAAACCGCCAAAAATCCCAAAAACGAAAAAATTCCAAAATTCGTATAGTATATATATATATCGTTACCTTAATATAGAAAGGTCCTAACTCATTATTTTTTTAAAACCGGGTCTTTTGTATACTTCGGCAGAAGAACATCTAATGTATCGAAGAATGCAAAATCTCGATTTCTCGTTGGGGCCTTTCTATATAAAGGTAACGATATGTATGTACATTAGGGTGGCCGTTTTTTTTTGATTTCTTCTACTCTCACCCCCCCCCCCCCCCCATCGGTTCAGTTTTGTGTAAAAAAAATTTCATACCGATAAGTTGCGTATTACGGGGTGGGTCCGGCCCTCAACCTCATATACTCAATGCAATTTGGTTTTTTTTGTTTAGTTTTATTTTGACTATATCCCAGCAAAAAATAAAAGGAGTACTCCCTTACGAACCACTTTTAAATTACTTCGAAAGTATCTAATGCATATTTTTAGATGTTAAAGAAGTTAGAAAAAGCACCACATCTACTGAATCAAACCACTTCAAATTTAGGTAAAAAACCAATGAATTTTGCATTGACGTGTCATTGGAAGGAAGTGGTTTGATTTTAACATTTTTTAAACTCAATAAAAATCATGGTTTTGGTGCTATAAAAATTCGAAATTCCGGAGTGAAAATAATTCACTTCACAAAAGTAATTAAAAAATGCTTTTTATTCAGTGATTAAAATCATTTGTATATGGCTTGAAAAGAAAAAATGTTAAATTATTTAATTTTTTGAATATTTTATTCCATTGTTATTTTTAATAATGCAAATTATTTGATTTGAACAGCCTTAAATGTAATAAAAACCACTTGTATTTGTCTTGAGCCAAAAAAGTAGTGAATTTGCTGAAAACAAAGTAGTGAAATAAAATACCATTTGATATGTGGTTAAAAATAACTTCTTTAACATCTAAAAATATGCATTCGATACTTTCGAAGTAATTTAAAAGTGGTTCGTAAGGAAGCACTCCTTTTATTTTTGCTGGGATGTTGTTGACCTGAAGAGCTAAAATATTGTCATATGTCATATTCTTGTAAAAGGATTTTTTAAAAAGTTAGTCATATGCAAAAAAATTACATTGAAAAATGGGCTTGAAGGCCAACCTTGGCATTATTAGTTTTTCCCTATCATCTCTAGTTTTAAAAATATATACCTAATTTACATTAAGCATTTTTTCCATGAAATTAGTTGCATGAAAATTTTTCATTTGTCAATAGGAGCCCTACATTAGCATTTTATATCAAAAAAGTTGCCAAAAATGCATCACAGATTCGTTGTACGTCCTTTTTTATATAAAATTCTCTTCTATAGCGCTGCAATTAGCAGATAGAAAAAGTTTCGTGCAACAAAATTCATGAAATTTCATGAAAAATGCTTAATGTAAATTAGTTAATAGTAGCAGTTAGCATTTGCATAATTTACACTAGAGACCTGCGTAAACAGTCTTGAAATGTAAATACGTCATGTTTTTTAAATATATTCACGTCGCATGTATTATACTAAACCAATAATAAATGCTGTCGTACTATAAGTGAAGCACGATGGATGTATTGGTGTACGTGTATATCAGTTGTAACAATAGATGTCGCAAGACAGCTTGTTTGTAACAAACACTTAAAAGAAGTACTGTTGATTAGTGTATGCTTGTTATTTTTCATATTGTACGTTTGAGTGTGTGTGTAATATGTAGATGGTAAGCTATTGTGTTTAAGCGGCTACAACTAATGTCAATGCATGTGTGTGCGTTTGTATTTACGTTTGTACACGCGCTCACGTGTAAAAATAAGCAAGTATCACAAATATTTCCGTCACGAAGTATTTTCTTCTTTACTCCTATACCTACAATACTGAAACAAATTTCTTGCAAACAGTGTTGTTAACGTTTGTTTTAGAAGATTTGGCTGTAATAAAACATTTGAAAAATCCCTCATGTCTTAAAAGTTCTTATAAGATATCTTGTGCAGGACACTAATTTACACCCACTTTTTGTATTGTTCGTTTAATATTTCACGAATGCGAGAAGTTTTCGGGGCGACAAAAATCAAAACAATTATATTAGTTGTCCTGTTTTCCACAGGCTGATTCATATAAAGCCTGAAATAAGCTTACAAGAAACATCCGCAAGGAACTAACTGCCTGGCTCACGATGTCGACAAGAAATTTTCTTTCGCTTATTTATATTGAAAACAAAAACAAAATAAGAAAATTTGTTTTTGTTTTTAATATAGGCACAAGTATTTTTGTTTATCGTAAAGTGTTCTTACATTTTTTTATTGCTATTAAAAAAAGAGTGTTTAATAAACATGTTTCCTTGTAATTTAGTGGTTTTATTTGTTTATACATACATACATACATATGTTATATGTACACATTTGTAAATGTATTAGAGAAGTAAGCAGGAGTTTCCTTTTTTAGTTTGATAAATGAGTACATAAATGCGTTTTTTAATGATAAATTTAAATATCAATTTGAATTAGATTTCAACTGACATTTCAATACGTTCTTTATGTTAAATAGGAAATAACGAAAATTAATAAAGTGATCAGTGATGGGAAATATGAATTTTGATTTTACATGGGTCTACCCATGCCACGGCCCATTGGTGCTCCAGCCATTGGAGCATCTTGAGCCCTGGGGCTTTTAATGGTTTCATCAACTGAGAGGATCATGCAGGCAGCTTCGGCGGCAGCAGTCAAGGCATTAATTTTTATAATTGAAGGTTCCCATACACATTCATGGAAGTTATCAGCAATGTCTTCTTTAGTTATATCCACACCGTACCATTGGCCACCTGTAAGATAAGTAATAAATGAAATTTTGAATACATTCTCATGCAGTAATGCGAAATAAAACGCAAAAAAATGCCCTTCAAAGGAATGGTAGAAAACAATACTATGTTGTGTCATAAAACTGTGAATTTTTGCCAGGAATTTGTAAACAAAAATTTAAAACATAAACTAGAGATGGGAAAACCCGGCTAGTGTAAGTGAATAGTAATCATCAATAGAAAATTCGAGTGATTGCTTCGTGATTGAAAAATTGCGGAATGCCATTTGAACTTGAAATACATATGGACGAAATGAAAAAATTTCAGTTCCAAATATATATATAAATTATTTCATTAGTTTGAATTATTAGTGGCTTTTATTAACATTTTTTTTGCAAGAGTTAGTTTTCGTGATTGTAATATTTTTAATATTACATAATTAGTCTAAAGAACTTGAACAAAATTCTACAACATGCATAAATAAAATTAATATGAGGATTTTGTTTACTTTGTTTAAAAAAAAATATAACCACAATTTGTGTGTAGCTTTCAGTAAACAAATAAATTTTTTGATATGAAAATATTGAAATGAAAAAAAAAATAATAATAAAAAATATACATATACCATACATATGTATGTACATATATACATAAATAAAATTAATGACATATTTCGAAAGTGATAAGATAGACCAAATTATCATATAATGACGCGTTTGCTTATTTATTTCAAAACAAGTCAAAATCAGCCACAAAAAAAACACACACACACACACACACATATATGTATGTATGTGTATGTTTGTATGTATGTGTATGAAAATGTTTTCAATTTTTATTTTTGAAGGTACTATGAAGAAATAAACACAATCAAAAGTAAACAAAATATTAACAATTCTTAGTAAGAAGTAAATAATAATTAAAAAATTTATGAAATGAACTTTAGCAAGACTGTTTATCTACGTGACAAAATATTTTTGCTTGAATATTAAAAAAAAAAAAATCAAGATTAATATATTTTTTTTTTTTGTAAAAAATATGAATGTATTAATGTAGCTCTGCTTAAAATCGATAAAAGCATTAAGTAGAAAATTTTGCCTTTCACGAAGTTTAATTTTGACATAAGACTTAATAAAACTCCAATAAAAATTTGTAGTCAGCGCCAAATTACATTAAAAAAAATAAATTTTTATAAAATCTTGCCTGCATTCGTTGAGGTACCCTCACATTTGCAATATTATTGTGCAATAATTATAATAATAATAAAATTACTTCTGTGTATATTATATTGGTATATGGCACAATATATTGGTTAAAATAAAAAGTCTTTCTATTTATATTGGGCAACAAGAAATATTTTGTAATGTGTTGACAACATTGTGCAATACGAACTTAATTAAGCCTAATGAAATCACAAATATAGAAACAACTGGGGTCTAATCGTTGATTTCGATGGCGAGGTGATTAGATCACGTTTTTTTCAGTTTGAGATTATGGCATTAGCTATCGAACAATGTAGTAATATGGTTCGATATCGAATGCCATAATCTCAAACTGAAAAACGTGGTCGAATCAGCTCGTTATCGAAAGCGACGATTATACCCCAGAAGTTCGAACAATAATAATAAAACTAACTAAAATTGTGCAATAATTATTTCCAGGTAGTTAGTAATGCTCCAGCTTATTTTTCTATTCTTTAAATTACTTAATTATAAATTATTTAATTTGTTTAAGATTCAAAAAATTTTAAAATATTTTAAGTGCACATGTGTGTTTGTAGCTTTTGTTTACTTTTACATATCGTTATCTTAATATAAAAAGGGCCTAGCTCATTATTTTTTTTAAATCGAGTTTTTTTGTAATGTATCGAAAAATGTAAAAATCTCGAACTCAAAAAAAATATTGAGTTAGGGCCTTTCTATATTAAGGTAATGATGTGTACTTGTATATAGTAAGAACAATTGCGCCATAAATTTTTTTTAATATTATGCAATTTATTTAACAGTGCCGTCAATAATAATAATTAGTAATAAATTACTCAATAATATTGCATAGTCTATGGGTATCTTTGGTACAGTTGTCTTTACTTTACGACAAATTTTTTTAGTTTTCACATATTAATTTTTTCAAGAAAACATTCATACGTTAAAAGTGGGATTTCTTGAAACTATTGGTCTTAACGTGGTTGGCGTTTTTCTACTTCGACTACGAAAGTTTAGTCTTATATACATACATACATACATATGTATATTAGGCCAGTGAGAATGTATTTGAAGTATGTACCCTCTAGTCAACCTAGAACCATATCTCTCTATGTCAATACTCTTTCCCCAGCGACAATCGCACTTGCTAAAATGTCGACAACTTTCCTTTTATGCGCGAGTAGAGATACGTTAGAGACGACAGTTCTAGTGTATTTCTGGTGATATTGTCAATGAACGCGTCAATAGTTTGTTTTTCTTTTTTATTCAGGGCTATCATGAATAAAATTCCACGTGAAATTTTTCACGGGGAATAATTCTAACTAATAGCAAGTAAAAGGGAAAACAAAAAATTCTAATTGGAAAAGGGAGAAATTTCACGTGGAATTTTATTCATGATAGCCCTGATTATGTTGTGCAATGATATTAAATAAATATATGTAGACCAGGGTCACTAAAATCTACGAGTGAATCTTCGGTTCAAATATCTCCATATGGTCGTAAGAGAACTACCTCCTCAATAGTGCTAAAGTCTACTGATTGATTTTGAATGACAACCCTACGTTATTTGTCAATAGGTACTTGCATTGGCTGGGGTACACCTAGTCAGTAGCACTATTGGCAATGTGACTAGAAAATTACTATAAGTTTACTATTGACAACGAGAGAGGATATATCGATATTGTAGACTAGAGCCCCTAAAATTTACTAGTGAATCTTTGGTGCCAATGTCTCCATGTGGTCCGGAAAGAACTACTAAGTCAGTAGTGATATAGTCTAGTGGTGGATTTTCAATGACAAGCTAATGTTAAATGTCAATAGACGATTACATTGGCTGGGGTACACCTGGTCAGTAGTACTACTGACAACGTCACTAGTAAATCACCACAATTTCACTATTCGCAGTTTCTGCAGGGTATACATAATTTTTAATTTGTTTTATACATAAACACATGGTACAATTATACTAGGTACATGCACGACTGCAACAAAATTACAACACCAAAAAACACATTCATTTTGTTGGTATAAACAAACGTATAATTGTCAGAAACAGATGCCTTTTGTTTTTAAAAATAACAATTACAGGGTAACTAAAGTACAATTGCAGACGCGGCATTCATGAATGATTATAGTCATTCAGTGTTGCCAATAGGTGTGTAATTACACAGAGTGTGCAATTACTCTCCTATGTAGGCCATGTAATTACATTCATATATAATCTGTGTGTAATTCTACTTTATGTTTTATTTTTATTTATTTTTGTTTTCATTTCAACTTACAAAAAACATTTGTAGTGTAATTTTCTTCAATATGTAATTGGAAACACATCCATGTGTAATTTCATTGGCAACACTGTAATCATTTTATGCACACACATACACTAACATTTTTGTAGCTTATAAACAAAGTTTGACAACTGTAGGTATTGTATACATTAACAGGCTGGGCTTGTGCACGTACCTGTTATAATTGTATCATGCATAAACATGATCTTTTGAATATTTCTTAACGAAGTCTCATAATTTTACCGTATTCTCTAAACATCGTCTTGCTGAACAACCAACAATACCCAATAAATTAAGAAACATTTATGTCAGTGACAATAAAGAAAATGTAGGAAACCCACTTTTATGGAACATGGCTACGAACATCAGTGTCTTTACCGTAAATAACAGTTTCTTTTAGCATCAAAAGAGAAAAACAAAATCTAACAAAATGTATTTTTAATATCAACTTTGATCAGCACAACAACAATCATTATTTTATTGTAAGTTGCATGTTACATGGCCTCCACTTCATAGATAAAGAAAAAAAAAGCAAGAACAACAAAAACGTTAATATGGAAATCAACAATAAAGTAACGATAATTTATGAAGTTTTTGTTGCAAGCAAGCATCGTGGGTGCCGTGACATGCTTTTCTCTTAAAGATTACAACGAAAATGAGATCTTTAACAACAAATTAACAAAAAAAATTTAAATGTATATGTAAAAGAAAAATAGTTTGAAACATAGCGGATATTTTATTTTAAATACAAATGTAATTCTAAACTTACCTTGAGCATGCTTCTGTCTTAGTTTATTTAAAATGTTTGTAGCATCAAAGCCGGCATTATCGCAAAGTTGACGAGGTATGACTTCCAAGCCTTTGGCAATAGCAGCAATCAATAATTGTTCCTTACCCGCAATGGTACGAGAATAATCTCTTAGGATTTTGGATAATTCCATTTCGATGGCACCGCCACCTGAAAAAAATCAAATAAAAAAATTTGTCCTTTATTAAAACACCAGCCACTTATTTATTGCATTTAATAGTTTTTTTTTTAATAATTTCACAAACTTCACCAAAAGAAGAAGAACTGTGTATACGAACATAAGTTAATTGCTTCACTAATAACAATGTAATAGTGTTTTCACACTGACATGGTTTTAATGAAAGTTGATTTTAACGTTAAAACCAACTGTTAAAACCTGGTTTTACCATACAAATTGTTTTTGTTAAAACCAAATTAAAACCATTTTTGAATTGGTTTTAAATTGGTTTTATGAAATGCAACCTTGTTTTCGCTGTGATAAATTCAGTGCTGCCAAGTTGAAATGACCGACAGCAGCTGGTAATGGTATGCCAATGAATAACAATAGATGGCCCCTGAAAAAATTTCAACTTGAAAATTAATGCAGCAGCAACAATAATCAAAAAATTATGGAAAAAAAGAGTTTTTTGGAAGGAAAACAACGAAAATATTTTAAATTGAACTGTGGAAAGTGAAAATAGACAATATGACTGACATTCATCTGCCTATAAAAAAGGTTTATCTTATAATGTATTTGTGCATTTTTATATTATTAACAATATTTCCAAGCACTTCATCATTCTGTATAAGAAGCTCCATAATTTAAAAAAAAATTTATTTACAAAATATAAAATAATTTCTATTTTAGAGCGCTTGTGAAAATGCAACAACAAATACACGCATTTCGGCAGGAGATGTATTTTATTTTGAGCAAAGTTATTAGACAGCCTGTGAGTTAAAAGCTGAATTTAACAAACTTGCAGTGTGAGGGCAAAATCAGCTGTTTATGGTTTAACGTTAATCCCAGGTTTTAACTTTCAGTGTGAAAACACTATAACGCTATTGATTTTCAGCTTTTTTTTTTTTTTTTTGCAAAATTGTAAAACTTTTAATGGCATTGCCAAACCAAATTTGTTTAAATTCCTCATAAAATCCTCGCTACTGACTTTTACAAAAAAATTAATCTGGTATCACATTCAGCTTCAATTAAATTTAGGTGGAGGCTACCAAAGAATCAATTAATTTTTCCATGCATTTAAATTAATTTAATTAATTAGGAAACGTGTTGCACACTCTCTGCTGATGTCGAACTTATTGTGTTGCATTGAAATTTATTCAGGATGTAGTGTTAACGACTTCAAAAGATGCTCTTTGCTTTTCAATAGAATAATACGTTTTGTTTATAAACTAAAGCTTCATGACCATGTTTCACCACACGTGATTGACTTTTTGGGTTGCAACTTCAGGAGTTTCGTTAACATCCGACTGTTGCTCTTTTATTACAAGGTAGTGGTGAATAACTGCCCAGAGTATATGTATCTGTAGACAATTTGTATATTTACGATCTGAAAGAAACCCACAACTATTATTTCCAGTAAGAAACCATGTTATTCATGAAAGATCATTTCATGTGCGAGTTATCAAGTTATGGAACTCTTTACCCTGTTCTCTTAAATCATTTCACGTCGCCCCTATCACATTCAAGAGAAATCTTGTAGCATATGCTTCAAGGCAAATTCATAACAGGTAAAGTTGAAAACACAACTGATCTATTTTTTTTGCCTAATTCAAGGCGAATTCATATAACTTTTGGCTCGTATGTAAAAAGTTGTTTATATATACAGACCTGCGCCAGACAATTTTTTCGCCGGCGCCAGCTCTTGGAAAAATTGTCGGCGGAAGCTGATAATCAAATAACATGAAATACAAAATTTAAGATAAAAAAAGAATTAAAAAATAAATAAAGCAGATATTTACGTGCTGGTGGTTAAGCATTATCTATACATTTCATTGGTGCTTTGCCAAATCATCAGCATACTTCAACCACATATTTTGAACAGTCACAAACATCTTATCTTATGCACAGACTTTTAAAAATTCCTGTGTAGAAAACTATTTGAGAATTCACCCAGCAAATAATTTATATTCGATATGAATAGGTATATTTTATTTTTCTACACCTTTATACAATATAAAATCCATTGGATAGCAATAAAAGTATTTATAAGGCAAAATGAAAAATAAAGTATAAATTTAACATTTAAGAAATTTATTATTTGACATATTGTCATAAGTTTATTTTCATTGAAATTTATTTGCTGGTGGTTTAGCATTGTCTATATATTTGGTTGGTGCTTTTCCAAATCATTAAGAAGACTTCAACCATATATTTTGTTAAAGTTTCTAAGCCTACTACGCTTATTTTTCTTTTGTGATTTTCGAATATATTATTATTTGTGAATTCTCAAATAGTTTTTGAAAGCCTGTCCATAAGATAAGAGGTTTGTAAGTGTTCAATATATATGGTTGAAGTCTACTGATGATTTGGCAAAGCACCAATGCAATATATAGACAATGGTTAGCCACTATCAAATACATATCAATTAAAATAAACGTATGAAAATATGTCATATAATAAATATTTTTAAATAAATAAAATAATTATTAGATTATATTGTACATGAAGAATCGGCGGCTGTTTTTCAGGCAACTAAATTATCGACGGCTCGGCTCAGCCGGTTGTGCGCCATCATGGCCTAGATCTCTGCTGGAGTAACTTCAATCAGCTGCTTTTGACATACGAGCCTCCAAGGCAGCAACAAAATACCATATTGTTTTTATTGTTTGTATTTTGTTGTAATATTAACTTTACCTGTCATGAATTTGCCTTGATATGCTTCTTCGAATAGTTTTTAACAGTTAAATTTTTTCTTAAATATTTTCATTTTTTTTAGACATTTTTGCGTATACAATTTAAAGCGCATCACATATTGTCATTTTATTTTGGAGATTTTAGTTATCCATATATATATATATATATATATATATATATATATATATATATGTGTGTGTTTATACATATGTATATATATGTATATATGTATACCTTTATGAAGATAAAATTTTTCTAACCATTGTTTGTTATATAATCTTTATTGTTTTAATATTTGTTGCATACATAATTATATTTAAATCTTTATATTACTCCACCAACTATATATGGCTCTATGAGCTCGGTTGGTTTTTTTTTTTTTGAAATAAATAAATAAATATAAGCGGGAATTCCCGTCATTACTTTTTCTAAAGACAATTGGATGACGACGGGAATTCCCGCAATTCAGCTGAATTTGGTATGTTACTAGCGGTCTAACTAGCCATGAACTTCTATGGGCATCATGTCGGACATTGCAAATGGCTAATGGAGACCATGTCCAACTTTCGTCCATGCTCTGGCATGGATGCCCGAACATATGTCTGAACAACAATGTTCGCCATGAGATTCTCAGTACGAAACCATTTGCAATAGAAAGAAAAGAGACAGAACAAAATTTGGTAAATATTCCATCTCTATTGCACTAACACAAATCACTTTGATATGCCTGAACATGGACATCGCACGTATTCACCACAACAAAAAAGTTGATGAATTTTTCACAGTTGCTCTGCCGGCGTCATGTCCATGTCATGTCCAAGTTGATGGCTAGTGGAGACGTAGGGTTATGCAAATCGATCGATTTCAAATCGCGCCCATTTCTAAAATCAAATTTCAATGAAAGATTATGTTTTTTTATTATTTTTATTCGACCTTAAATTCGATCGATAAGACTATGAATTGAATGAAGACTTTTCGCCAAAAACTGATGACACTATTTTAGAGGGTGCACTGATTTTCGAAATATTTGGAGACCCATATAAAAAATTGGCCATAAAAATCTCACAACCGTGTAAAGGGTTTTACTACTCTTTGGTAGTACTATCGAATCTATACTGTCAAGTCGGTGTTTTTTCATTTTTGCACAGTGTAATTATTCTTCGTTTCTGACACAATTTTTCTATTTCTATTTCTTTCTAATCCCTGGGAACACTTCCAACTAATAGCAAGTAATAGGGAAAATAAAAAATTTTAATTGGAAAAGAGAGAAATTTCACGCGGAATTTTATTAATGATAGCCCTGATTGGGAGATACGAATTGTCAGTTGTTGTCATATGTAATAACATTTTGGCAATTGGCAACGCAAGTAATAATGGAACCATAAATGCTTTTTTATTTTCTAGTTATCAGGACTAATTCAAGAACATTTTCATTTATAATAATTAAATGGCAAAGACAAACTTACCACCTGTTTCCGCAATACAGACGGTCGACTTGAGTAGACAATTTATATAAGTGCTTTTCATACAAAAATTTTCTAGACGAGTCGCCTGCCTGACTTGTGGAAACTTGGTTAAAAACTATTCCCTTAAAAAAAAAGAATGTTTATCTTAAATTAAAAAAAAACTTATGCTGAATTCCCCTATTTATTTCAGGCAAAAAATATGGACAATTAGTTTTTTACATGTATTAATTTGAGAACTTTTTATGTAGACAAGAGCACAAGTAAAAAACATTTTATATGAAACAAATGGGTGATGATTTCAGATTAAGTGAGAAAATATTTTAGTATTTTGTATAGATTTTATATTGATATTTATTTATGTATATTTATAATTAAAACACCTAATTGAATGCCGAGGTCGAACTAGAATTTAAATAATAACTTTAAATTAAATCGGATTATGTATGAATACATATCGCTCACTTACTTGGATAATGTCATAATTCAAAAACTCTAGTTCTACAGAAAATTTTGTTTAAAGTTTTAAATTTACTCAGGAACAATTTTTTAATCGGGCTTGATTCCAGTATTTTCAATTCCAATAGAATGAAATATTTTGTTATTAATTAATGTGATTTTGTAAAAACGACAAGGAAGTTTCCTAGATGGGGGAAATACCGACATTTTTCTGTGCAGCCACGCACATCATCTTCTTGGGCATATATTGTTTGTTAAAGTTAACTATTTAACATGCATTTTTGATGAAATGGAATATGAGAATTCGTTGCGTATGTATGTATATATATTATATTTTTAATTTACATTCAGCCTTGTCATAAATAAAATTTCATTTGTCTGTTGCAAAAAGTGTAAACATATACCTATATGTAAATTTTTAATTTTGTCGGAATTGATGATACGAAATTAAAATCCATGTAAACGAAAAATTTTATTCGAAAATTTTCACATTTGGAATTCGTGATAAGTATGATTTTGATTAACTCAAAAATTGATTTTTTATTGAATTATGACGTTATTGTAGTAAATGAGCAATATGTACATACTAGTGATGCACGAATATTCGTATTCGTATTCGAATTGCCGAATATTCGGCCATTTTTAATGCGAATACGAATCATGCGTATTCGTCAAATTCATGCGAATACGAATATTTTTCCAAAAAAATTAAATAAATAAATGCATAAATCCTAAACTAAATTTAAATAAATGTATAAAAATATTAGTTTGTACGAATCCATTAAATTTTTTATAGAAATTTGTGCTTTGTATCATTTTCAAATATTATTTGCTGACGATCATTAAAATTTTGGGTAGTTTGTATTAACTTTAAAGTACGCCAACAGGAGTATAAAGTTCTTTTTCATAACCATTTTCTTATACTTCATATTGCAGGCGTAAATGTATAACCATATTTAATTTCTATAAATTTCACATTAAATATTCGTATTCGCGAATATCGTTTCAAATATTCGTATTCGCATTCGTATTCGCGAATATCAAAAATTGACATTCGTTACATCACTAGTACATACATACATATCAACATATTTACAATTTAAACTTAAAGATGAATACATATTTCATATTTAAGAATCAAAAGTTGTAATAGAAAATATTTTTTCTAGGTAGACTTGATATAATGTGTTTAATTACGGTGGCTTAGTTGGGTTCGTCTGTCGTGCATGAAACAAATTATTTTTCTATATTTAAATACAAATTGCTTTAAAATAAATGAAAAACATTATTTATTTTGTTCTTTTTTTTAAACTTATTATTTATTTTGTTTTTTTTTATCTACTATATCCTAGAAAAAATAAAAACAAGAAACGCTACAAACGCTACAAATCCATGTTCGTTAGTTATATACATACATATGTATTTATTGTATCTCTTGAGTCATTTGTGGGGCAATAAAATTTAATTTTCTTAAGTTTATTTTTGGGTCAGCATCAAAATGATTAGTCGCTGAGAAAAAAAAACATTAATTTTTTTTAATCGTAGTTGTTGTAGCTGGTGATGTCTCAAGCAGAGATGTGAGAAATGCTGTCTTGTCATTTCAAGTCAAGCAGCCTTAAACTATTTTCTATATTTGTATAATTTTCGTACAATGAAAAATTAATAAAATAAATAAATATTAAATTTAAATGAAATTTGTTTTGTATTTGCAGTGCACTTAAGATAAAACCGTAAGGTAAACACTGTAGTGTGAACTTTTGAAAAAAAAAAAAAAAAAAAAAAAAAATGTTTTATTAATCATTTCTGCCAGTAGTTGATTTTCATAGTCGTACGACAACAATGAAAGGAAATCTAAACAAAAATTGTTGTCGTTTGTTTTAAAAACACTACACAGTCTGCATTATAAAATATTGTTAAAAAGTCTTAGCGAATTGTATTTACAGAGATACTTAAACTGTAGTTGCGGGGGTTGAAACTTTATAAACAATAAAATCTCGACTTGTCGAGATTGACAAACCGGTCCTTAATCGATTTTATACTAGCACAGAAAAAATTTCATATGGGCATTCCCACACAAAAGTCCTCTTTTTGTCACGTTACGTTACTTGTTGACCAGTGTTGCCATATTTATTTTTCAAAAATCTTCAAGTCGAGCAAAAAAAAAACTTTTTTTTTCACCAAAAATCTTTTTTGTTATTTTATTGAATGAAAATGAGTTCAAATTTATTTTGTTTCCTGTGAACTATTAAAAGTAAAGCCAAATAACACAAAATATTTCTTGTATAGAATATGTGTAAGATCATTATGAAGCAAATCAGAAAATTTGTAAGTAGTTAGTCAAAAAATCCCTCAATAATATATTAAAAGTACCAAAAGTAACATTTTAAAAAATCTTATTTTTAGATAAGAAATGTTTTTTGTCGTTTTAACATGTATAAAAACTTCAAAAATAAGATAAATTTTCACATATGATAACACTGTTGCTGACATAAGCTTTATATTTAGTAAAATATAGCAACGAATCGAACAGCATGGCTCTAAATTACAAGCTTAATTGCTTAGTGACGTAAATGTGAAGTGTTTTTGGGAACCTCTGAACTGCATTAAACGATCACTTGTAAACAACAAAACTTAATGTACCTACTCTGCTAGTCGAATATTGCAAGTAGACAGACAGACAGACAAGTGAGTGTGTGTTGTGTACTCACTACCAAACTAGTATATGTACGACGAATGCAATACTTTTTATGTTGAATAGGGAAGGGGTCAATAAACTTGTCATGGATACACTTAAGACGCAATGCAAGTTTATTTTGTTTTTTATTTTCTGGCACAAATGGCAAGCAAATATATGTAAAAATAAAATATAATATTGAGAAACTTAGTTGATTTAGATTTTATTTTATATACATACATAGGCCGGGTTTACATCTGCGTGCCATGTGCCACACAATCGTAAAAAAAGCGTAACCAACTAATTACTAATAAGAAACTTTTTGATTCAGACATGTATTTATTAAGTAAAATAGTTTCATACATAACTAATAGACAATTTTATAGAATCCAACATGATTGCAAACTGTTTAAATCAATAAATACATATCTGGATCAAACAGTTTTTCATTAGTACTTAGTTGGTTACGCTTTTTTGGGCAAATGACACACAACAAATGCCAGATGTAAACTCAGCCATACATTCGCCAGAATATACCTACATAACTTTAAAGTTTTCAATTTACACACAAAAAAACAAATTATTTTGCTTTAAAAAGCTGAGTAAACATAATATTTTGTATGAAATTTTTACACAATATGGAGAACGATATGAGAATTAATTCTGTATCATTAACTCGAACATTCCATTTTTTGAGATATGACGTTATTTGAGTAAATTAGCGAGCGATATATGTACATACTATAGCATTGCACAGATACATCTGTTTGCACTAGTTTTGCGTTTTTTGGTTCTGGTATGAACACATATGTTATTTATCGTTTCTGTTACTAGTTGTAAATGTTGCTTTTTTAAGCAATTATTGTATGGTTGGGCAATGAGCAAATGAAAACAACACATATATTTTTTTTTGTTTTCCTAAGGCAAATAAGATACATAAAACTGCTTTTACCATAAGTGCCTTATGATGTGTTGAGAAAAAATGTAATTAATTGGCTGATGAATGAATGAATGAAAGCAAAATTGCACATACATATGTGATACATGTACATCAGCGATCCGATCCCCACACATATACATTCACACTTATGTTTGTGTTGGTGCTCAGTGTGCACACTTAATTTTTTTTTAAAAAATCGGTAGATTTGAATGAAATTCGGTAGAAAATTTTTTCTATTCAGAGAAACATGAAAAATAATAGTTCAAAGAAACAAAAAATAACAAAATATATGTACTTATATAAAGATAAAGGGTAAGTGCAAGGAGTATCAAACTAAACAGGTTCCAAAAGCGCATTTAAAACTTCACATGTGATTGGAAATTAAACTCCCATAAATAATGAAGCATTTCCAATAAAAAAGTGTCATCCCCAGTTATTTACCCTTACGCTTTATATATATATATGTATATGCTATGCATATATAAAATAATATACATAAGTAACAGGAATTCAGTTTTTGTACATAGGTTTTATAAAGCTACTAAAATGACTTTTATTTGGGAAACATTTGTAACTACAAAGATTATATGTAAGATCCATTTATGAATTTAAACTTTTGTGCAAAAATTATTAAATCATTAGTAGAAATAAATATTTCATCCCCAAGGCACAATTCTTTGGCAAATATTAGGTTATTTATAGTTTCAGTTTTTAACCGATTTCTTTGTTCTGTTTTGATGATTTTTATGACAGAAAATGACCGCTCTGCGGCCGCACTGCCATGTGGCAAAATAGGCAATTTACACATACATATATAGACTTAAATTACTTAATAACAATATTCGGTAGATTTCAGGCCTTGTTCGGTAGAATTGGTAGATTGTTAAATTGACAAACATATTCGGTAGAATTGGTAGAATATCGGTAAAAGTGTGCACACTGTTGGTGCTTCGTTTTTGAGCGTAATATATTTTGCTCTTCTTATGGCAGGGCTGCCAAGACATATTTGTAATATATTTGTAAAACTCTAATTCGAGTAAATTCTTCGTGTTCAAAAAGAGATTAATGCACATTTGATATATTTTAAATAGTATATAATAACCTACTTTCAGATATGATTATTACAGCTCTAAAAAATAGAAAACCTTTAAATTAAACTAATTTAAAAAGAATCCATTGTTGTCTGGTAAAATGTGACTACACAACCGGCGCATATGAATAGTCTGATATTAAAGTGGTAGCCCTGACTGTAGTAACAATTGAGTACACATTAAATAAAAATACAAATTTTCTCTTATTGCTCTCTTCATTATTGTGAGAGTACTCGCACGCGTGCGCGGTTTTGAAGATCGCTGATGTACATCAGTACATTCAAACAGCATAATTTTGCATTTTCTAAAATGAATATTGAGCTAGCACTTAACATTAACAAAATGAATGATGCTATTGCATAATTCATATCAATGAGACTGTTGTTAATAAATGCCTGTCATTGCTTAGATTCATTCATATGACTCACTAAAGCAATGAATCAGTATGATTGTTTTGAATACTTCTTAAACCACTTCTGACAAATATAGTTTTATGTAATATTATAAAATAAAATAGCTAGGCCTATTCTTTTTTATAAATTATTTTAATATGAGAAAAACTATTAATTAACACAATATGAAGAGATAGATTTTTCATTTTATTTAATTTTTTTTTACACGAAAAACTCCATTTTCGAAATTTTTTATTATTTCTGAATACATTCTGTTAAATTTTCTAAAAACACTTTTTAATAGTTTCTTAACGCTATTTGTTTATGTGTGGAAATATTTACTCAATGTTTTATAAACTGAAGATTTCATCTAGTTAACGTGCTTTTGTGAGTTATTTGATTACTATACAAAACAATCAAACAACAGTACGAATTTTTTATTTATGTTTACTGACAACACTTAAAAAAAGAGAGTGAGTTAAAGACAGTCAGTTGTTAGAGAGGCATCACTGCAAGCAATATCATTAGTACATATTGATGTTAAAAAACAAAACAAAAGCATTGTAAAAGTGAGTGGAGAGCGAAAGTGAATCAACTCATACAGTTCACTGATGTACATGAAACCCATACATTTGTAATTACTCTCAGAGCAAAATTGTCTCTTTCTCTCTCTATACTTTGGCTGCGCCACAAAATAACATAACGAACGTCCGCACATACATCTGCACATCATGTATTTGTTTCAATAGTGGTTTTTTCATATATTTGTATTACAACATGTATTTTTTGAGCAAAAACAGATCAAACAGTTGCTCAGCAGCAATACAATAAGCAATTGTTATTTGTTTTCAATTGTATTTTAATTTGGAAAAGCACGCACACACAATAACTCTTATACTAGTTCTGTCGTTCACACTACAATTATATGGTACATACCATGGTATATTTGTTTTGGCTATACAAACGAGTATACAAATGCAACCCTTTAATACATACATGTATACAATGTAATTATATTATACATAAGTGTACATAAACTGAGCATCATTTATATAAAGACTTACATTTTAATTTAATAAATTTTAAGCGAATATTTTTCTGACGAAATAAATTTTAATACTCGTATCGATGAACCAGATGATTGATGAACCAAATGAAAATTTCTATACTACTTAATAAAGGAAGAAATATTCTTGCAACGAAATAAATTGATACTCAAATATTTTTATCTAATTTTTCGACCTTTTTTATATTTTAAATTAAACTATTTTCTTGATCTTTCAGTCAGTTTATATTTTGAGTTTATTATTTTCAATATTTCGTTAACCTTCGGTTAACTTCTTCAGGATATATATATTTTTTTTGTTTTTTATGATATCTAATTTTTTCTTTTTCCTTTCAAAGGAAAGGAAATATTGAATATAATAAACTCAAAATATAAACTGACCGAAAGCTCAAGAAAATAGTTTAATTTAAGACTTTGATACTCGTACATACGATTTTTTTAATTTTGACTACTTTTTCCTTTTTGCAATTTATCTTAGTTTTGGCGATCTTTTCCGCTTTTTGACAATTTTTTCGTTTTGTCAATTTTTTTGTTTTTGAATTTTTTAGTTTTAGCGTTTTTGGAAATTTCCGGTTTCCAAAATACAGCAAGGTATCAAAACTACATTAACACATAGAATACTATTTAATTTTATAAAAAAAATTAACAATAGTTTGTTAGCTTTATTTCCCCAGGAAATTTTACTTGAATATTGTACAGATTAATTCAAGTTGTAGTCTGGTCATGAATTTAATACATTTTTTTTTTTTTTTTTTTAATAGGACCAGCACTCAGGGGATAACCCCTACTCATGCAGTGCATTGTGCTAGAACTAGGAAAATAGGTTATAGGGAAGGAGGATAGAGGCAAAATAAAAGTTAATTCACTAAAGTAAGGTTCAGCTTCATAAAAAAATCGTAGTATTTGGTGGGAAATACTTTATTTTGGATCACAGCAGCACATCTCATGGGTAAATTTTCAACTAATTCCATACAGCGTTCCTTTGGAGTGGCATACAAAGATTTTGGATTTCTTCCCATAAATCGCTAAAATTTTTTGGTTTTACTGCTCGTACATGCTCCTCAACATCATTCCACAAGTTCTCAATTGGACTCAGGTCCGTGGATTGAGCTGGCCACTTTAGCACAGTGATATTCTTTTCCTGTAAGCAACTCTTCACAAGGCGTAAAGTGCGCTTAGGGTCGTTATCATGCATAAATGTCCACGATAGAGGCATGCTGTCCTCAGCGAATGGTATCACTGTACATACATATCTGTGGCAATAAGGAAAAAGTGCTTAAGTCATATTTAACTGTTTTGCAGGAGAGCACTTTTAAACTTTCAAGTCGATTTTCAGAAATCTATTTCTTTAACAGTTAAATTAAGAAATTCGGTATTCACTTAAATTTCTTTTAGAAATATACCAAAGCATAAGCTAAATTAAACTACATATTATTCCACATGAGATTATAAAACGAAAAAAAAGAAGCAAGTCTTTGCGCTATAACCGCCTGAAAAAGCGCATGAAATAAATTAAATTTTGCCCACGGGTACGTACTTTCGAATATGAAGATTACAGGGGTATCTTTAACTCAAAATCAACTTATCTCGGCTTAAACACTTTTCCGTTGTTGCCACAGATATGTAATTTAATTTAAATTTTTTTCGTTGCTCCCTTTAATTTTAACTGTCATATATTGGTTGTTGTAGCGGCAAAAGTTTTATATGTATATTCTGTGAAAATGTCAGGTCTGCAGCTCTTACGCTTCTCGAGAAAACAGCCAGTGACTGACATCGTAGCGAAAACAATAGGGTTCCTTCTCACCTTTGGTGTATGAAAAAAACTAAAACTAAAACGGAATGAATCGCCATGCAAAAGGATATTAGAAGGTGCGTTTCCACAATTCAAAAACTTATACCCAAGGCGTATTCATATCAGGTGATCTCAATTTAGCAGCTGATGATCAGCTGTTAATTTATCTGGTGTGAAATCAAAGCAGTGTTCTGAAGTTTTCTGACAGCAGGAAATTTTACACTAACAAATATAAAAGGCAGAGTTGCAAATCAAGACCACCTGGTATCAATCAGTTCGCCTTGCTTATACCCATGCCGTGGATTTAACAACACAACAATGCTACAATCCGCACTGCCAGAGCTGTAAATCAATGAATTTGTGAGCAATATATACATGTTTACTTTATTTTGACGAATACAAGATCTAGCAGTGTCTTTCTTCGGATACTCAAACTTGGTAGAAGCATGAACAATATAAATAGGTATCATACATAACATACATACATACACACATATGTATGTATGTATGTGCATATGTGTGAACACTAAAAAAAAGATATACTAAAGTTAATATTGTATATTAAAATGCATGCAAGGGTACCTACCTACATATATATACACATACATATGTATGTATGTAAACATATGTATGTATATGTATGTATATACTATGTATGTACATATGTACGTAAATACCAGCCATGCCACATCAGAAATATACATTTATATACATATCTACAAATGTATGAAGATTAGAGAGGCCGTTAGTTGTATGGAGAATTTTTTTCTTTGATTTCTTATAAGCTCTCCTCTCAAATCGGTTCAGTTTTATGTAAAAAAATACAAAAAAAAAAAAAAAAAATTCATAGCGATAAGTTGGGTTTTAGGGAGTGCGTCCGCCCATCAAAGTTGCGCCATCAAGCCCATTTATTGAATGTATTTTTTTTTTTTTTAGTTTTCTTTTGACTAATAAGAGCTCACTCAAATTTTTTGACACAAAATGCAGAAGAGACTGTCAGGATTAACATATATTTTTTTAGAATTTTAATAATTTAATTTTTTGAGATATAGTTCCCCAAACTTTAAATCATGTGACAGTGATCTTCGACCTTTCAGAAAAAAAGTTAAACTAAGTGCAGTTTTAAAGCTATTCTCAAAATCTACTAAACGAGACCTGCATCTTAATAACTTTTGAAGATATGAGCAATAATGGCGAACCACTTATAATATGTATGTGTTTCTAATGATTTTTTCATTTTTTGACGCGCCATATCTCAGGAAAAACAGAAGCTGGAAGGCAAAAAGACAATTAAGTTTCATAAGATTCAAAGGTGGTCGGGAAAATCCGTTCGTCGGTTATAAAAATTTTAACCCATATGTCTGTCATATTGTTGTAAAATGATTTTTTAAAAGATAGTCATATGCAAAAAATTACATTGAAAAATTGGCTTGAAAAAAAAACAGCTTCTTATCGCTATGAATTTTTTTTGTATTTTTTTTACATAAAACTGAACCGATTTGAAGAGAGAGAGAGAGAGCATAAGAAATCAAAAAAAAAAAAAATAACGGCCACTCTAATGTAGATACATACATACATATGTAAATATACATATATAGGGTGTTTTTTTAAGAGGTATAGAACTTTGAATTGAAATAAAACACAAGAAAATCGTTTTAATGTCCATCAATTTGGCTTTATTGGAAGGATAATTTTATGCCATTAATGTTTAAATATGATTTCGGGCATGTGGCCGCCGCGGCTGGCTCGAATAAAGCCAATTCTACAGGTCCAATTTTCAACCACTTTTTCGAGCATATGGGGCCGTATGTTGGCAATAACGCCACGAATGTTGGCTTAAAAGTCCCCTAACGTTTCTGGTTTGTTGGCGTAGACGAGCGACTTCACATATCCCCAAAGAAAATAATCCAATGGTGTCAAATCACACGATCTTGGTGGCCAATTGACAGGTCCATTCCGCGAAATTATGCGCTCATCGAATGTTTCCTTCAATAAATCGATTGTGACGTGCGCTGTGTGGCATGTAGCGCCGTCTTGTTGGAACCACAACTCATCCACATTCATGCCGTCTAATTCGGGAACAAAATAGTCGGTTATCATGGCTCTATGGCTGTGCACGGTGGCGAATCGATTCATTCGGGTCCTCTTCAACACTTTGCTCTACAGCGGCAATTGTTTCTTCGGTGCGCACTGTTCGACGTCTCTGCGGATGTGTATCATCACATAGAGTAAACGTAGTGCGAAAACGATCCATGTTTAACCGAATTAATTGCTCTGATGGACGATTATGTCGACCATAAAATGGACGGAGCTTGCGGTAAACTTCGCGAACTGAACCATTATTTTCGAAATAAATTTGCACGATTTGCAAGCGTTGTTCTTTTGTCAACCTATTCATGATGAAATGGCAAACCAAACTAAATATTAATCACTTGACAGCTGACAAAATGGACGCCAGTTAAAAAAGTGATGCCAACTTAAAGTTCTATACCCCAATAAAAAACACCCTTTATGTATAAATGCACATAAACAAGACAAAATACATATGTATGTACCTATGTATATTAAAAAAAAACACTGAATATTTCAGTTTTATATTAGACAGTAGAATGAATAATAAAAAAAAGAAACATAGAAGACGAAATGATACTATGTAATTGCATTGTTTATAGATGGTTGGCTATGAGAAACAGTGTTTAGTGAAAAAAAAAAAAAAAATTAATGGAACTCAATGTCATATTCATGGAAATAATATAAAAGTCAACAAACTTTATTCAAACGCATACTTACTTACATATCTGTATTTAAATACAGATATTATTGTTATATGTTTATGGAACATTCAGACGCGGCGACCATTTGGTCATATGAGAATATGCAGTTTTAACATTACGGGCTCTTCACATATAACGTAACTCTCGAGGGGGGGGGGGGCGGGGGGTTAAAGATTTATTACGATTTAGAAAATTTATACCGAAAATTTTGTAAAAAGCGTTACATATGTATCAGGGAAAGGGGGGTAGATGTGGTTATAAAAACTCCAAAATTGGCGTTACGTAATGTGTGAATGGCCCCTTAGTACTTTATAATATTAAATGAAATAGAATCTTTTTGTGTCCATATATGTAAATAAAACTCATTAAAATTAATTGAAAAAATTCTAAAAAAATTAAATGAAAATTGATTTAAAAAATTGATTGTGATATGTTCTTAAATAATGTCGCTTAAATGCAAACGGACGTAACTACACACAAATTCGAAATCGAGTTTTTGATTGACTATGGTTCATTTTATCAAACTACATCTTCACGCAAATATTTAGACCTCTGCGATCAAAAATGACGACTTTATTAAAGAAATTCAAAAGGACGTAATTACGAATGCACCTATTTTTTATTGCAAGGAAAGTAACTAACATGAAAGATTAAATATATATAAAAAGGAAATAAATGGTTAAAAACATATATGTAAGTATCTATACTACAAGTGTATTTCGAAGAAACTTTTCAAGAAAACTTTATTATTATTGATTTTGAAAAGTTTTTTGTTTCTCCTGTAAAAAAATATAAGTGTAGTTACATCCGTTTTCATTCATGGTGACGATATGTAAGTTTCTTATCTTAAAAAAGAAAAATTGTTCACCCAAGGCACATCAATCAGGTACCCGCGATTCTACAACAAATATTACAACAGCAATAACCACATGTACTTTGTTGGTATAAATTACCGTCTTATTTTTCAAAACAGGGTAGCATCGTCAGATTGCGTGTTTCTTATAGCAAATGACAAACAGCATACAAAACTGAATATTCGAATGGTGTTTATGGATACCCAAATAAAACCATGCTTTAAGGCTTATACCTACACAATCCAAATTTGACATTGAAATTGGTATAATGACATTAGTCACCTGGTGTAGTGCTGCCACCTAATAAATGCGCCTTGTGTTAACCTTTCAGTTAAATAAAACATGTGACATTGGTAATGTTTAATTTAATTGGTTTTGGAAAGCTTTCACAAAAAAAATAATAAATAAAAAGTTAACGGCCTGTCCCACGATGTCCACGCAATACGTTCGATCGACAACATTTGTACAGGCCATATTAACAGTCTTTATTTTATCACAAGCAAGGCACATTAAACCGGTACCTCAGGGCATCAGGCAAATTGCTCATCAGCTGACATTTTGTTTACACGTTTATTACGAAGAATTCATATGACAATTACTTTTGTGCCTTGTTTGGTGCATAACATTTTTTTGACAATTACTTTCTTAAACTATGTGAGGAGCGCAGAGTTGCACTTAATCCGTTTACCTGTATTTAATGTGCCTTGGATAAGCTTCTGTATTTTTTTTTTTATATAATATAACAGTTTTTTTTGTTAATAATAGTTTTGGTTCTGCTATGAACAGAAAAAAAAATTCAGTTTGGTAGTCAATCATCAACAAAATATTTTCAGTAGGCAGAGGGTAAAAATATCAATAAAAATTACATTCCTTCCGGTGACCCGAATAACTTGGTTCACAGAAAACAAGCACTATTAAAAGTTACAGCAGTTACTTGCCAGTTGGCGTCAGTAGCAAAGTTTTTGGCAACTGGCAACACCACAGTAGTTCGGTTAATAATTTAATTAAACTTTTGTTACATTTATTTCATTAAATATTTGCTATGTATGATTTTATTTATATACAGCCTTTAATATTTACTGTTTGTTTGCATTTCAATAAACATTTTATTTGAAAATTATAATATTGTCATTGTTGTTCTTGATAAAAGCAATGACTTGAAATTAAATAAACGAAATGCTGGCGTTGAAGGCAAAACAAATGAAATTTTATTAAAAAAAATATTACAAATTCATACAACCATACAAATTTACAACACACACGTTGATACATACCCAGTTGACCAAGACTTTCGTTATTGATATCGATTTCGAATATATCTCGACCATTTATCGTGTAAAACTATTGATAATGACACTCACAAATTAATCGAAAAAAGTTCACCTGTCGCTCAATTTTGTCCACAAAAAAAAAAAAAAAAAAAAAAAAAAAAAATAAATAAAAAAAATTCTAAGTTTCGCTAGCAATATCAAAAATGAGAGAATATCGAACTAATTTAGATATCGCAAAAAGGCAGCAGAAAAAGTGAAAAAGTAATTTTATTTTTTTATTTATTTATTTTAACTTACTTATTTTATTTTATTTATTTATTTTTAATACCTTAACTTACGCTGCAGGATTTGAACATCCACCAGGCTATCGTGAAAATTTTTTTCATTCAATTATTGCACATACATACATATGTATGTATGTATGCATGTAAGTATGTGTTCTTACTTTATTTTTTAACATACAATGCTGTTATGCTTCGAACTTGGTACCTCTAGACTAACAGGCTAGCACACTTCCACTCGGCTACCGTCACACATTCGAAAAACTATCGAGAAAAGTTCGAAGTTCGAAGCTTTAGCGAACATTCGAATTTTTTAGATTTGCGAATAAATCGTCGGGTGGTTACTGGTTTGCCGCACAGTATATTAAGAATAGAGGAAATATCGAGCATTAGTGAGCATTAAGGCTCAGTTACCCGACTGTAATGTAAAGTAACTGCAACAGTAAGAAACAGCTGAACAATTTTGTTATGTGAAAAGTAATGAAAATGGTTATAGAGATGTAATGTAACGTAACCTACTTTTCATATAAAAATATCAATCAGCTGTTTTCTACGTTACAGTTACATTACATTACAGTCGGCTAACTGAGCCTTTAGTTTTTATCGAATCTCAGGTCAAGTGGGGTAAATACATACACATATACACATATGCATGCATGCACAACAGTTACGAACTCAAACAAGATTATTTTTTCTACCTTAATAATAATAGGAGTAAAATAAAAAACATTTTTTATACCCCTTTGCTTACGTTTCTATCGCTTTCATTTGTTTCATTTTTGTGATTTATTAAAGTACACGTCACGTTTCTATGTGGCTTTTCTAGAATTTAAGAAAAGGACACACACACACACACACCCTGCAAAAACACAACTAAAGTGTTCTTAGAAAAAGGGTGGTAATTTTTCTATACCTGTATTTTATTTACATAAGAAACCAGTTTATATAAATTCATTTGCGAATGTTTGAATAGGTTTATATGACTGATTTTACTTTAGTTTACTTTAGTGTTATTTCTTTGTTTTTTTTTATTCTAAAAAAGTCTCGTTGGCTTCATTTGTTTTTCGCTATAAGTGGTTTCGGTTTGTGCACATTCTTCCTTCCTTGTCATGGGGAGCATAATACTCAATGAACGTTTAGTGAGAGTATTGATGCTGACACCATTGATATTTTAACCCCCGCACGTTGGACTTTGAAAAAGGTCTTCAATGTACGGAATTTTTGGAAAAGGCCCTTCTTACTTTACAGAGGGGCGCTAATGAATCAATATACATAAATAAAGGTTCTCTTAATGGAGACTTTCGAACTTTGAACCATAATGTTGAAGCTACATCTGTCGAATTGGCCAATTTATTCAGTTTGTTATTCCAAGGCAGGTATGGCATTTAGAATTTTAAAATTGTACTTTTTTTACTTTAATTGTACTAAAAGTTTTTTAGTTCAAACTTTACATATTTTTAATTTGTTTTTATTTGGGTTCAGTACACCAAAGGTGAAAAGGATGATGTCTTTCACAGGCTATTTTGTTACGAACCTGAAATTTTGGCAGAATGTTAGGACTTTGGACGCTACAATACACGAGAGTTAAAAATTAAAGGGTGTTCCAAAACGAGCAACGAACGAAAATTTTTAAAATCCCATATAATATACATACAATTGTATGTATGTATATAGACACTTGAAATTTGTATAGTGTATTTTTATACAGACTACAATAATTAACACTTAAATAAATAAAAAACAAAAAATTAAAGGGTGTTCTATCTGTTAATGTAATTTAGAGAACTTGCTGTATCTTGGAAACCGTGAGAGGAACTCTTGAAATTTTCAAACACGTTAAAACTAAAAAATCCAAAAATTATAAAATCGCCAAACCAAAAAAAATCGTAAAAAAACAAAAAAAAAATCGCCAAAACAAAAAAAAAGCACCAAATCAAAACTCGCCACAACGAGAAAAAGCGCCAGAAACCGAAAAAAACGCCAAAATTAAAATAACGGAATATTAAAAACCGAAAAAAATCCCTAAAAAAATGCCAAAACTTTAATATGTATATAGGCTAAAGTTTGTATAGTATTACATACGGGTGATTCCAGAAAAAGGTCAACCAAAAAATTTTTTTTTGCTCAAAAATTTTTGTTTTGTTTTAAATTTTTTGACCGAAATATGGGACTTTTAAAAGAAATATTTTCTTTGCTGACCCTTTTTTTTAGCGATTACTTAAAGTAATTTGTATTAGTTTTCTTTTTTTTTTGTAATTTGCAAACTTTCTGCTTACATCAACCTACGCATTAGCATAAAAGAAGGAGAATGGAGTTCTAATAAGGGAAGTTGCTTGTGTTTGCTTCCTCTTATACCTTAATGTTGCATACGTCACATAAAATCAATTTTTATTAATTTTTTTCAGCAGTATATAAGCATTTGTTATTGTTTAATTACTTTTCAATTAAAGTTCCAATCAATATTAGCAAAGTTACTGTCGCGTCCGTATTTGTACTTTAACCGTTTAAAAATAAAATTAAAACAAAATTTTCATATTTCATAAATCTAGACATAAACGATCATCTTTCACCTTCATTTTCATTCACAAAAATAAAAAAATTCTTCATAAAATTTAGCTGAATTATGTATAATATATGAGTGAACAAAACTAACTTCTATTTTTGTCGCGTGAGTTTCTCGCTGACATTTGCTTATATCTTTTTACTAAACGTATTCATTTCAGGTTTTTTCGTTAGAAAAATTCAACTTTTGGTGGAATTTTTTTTTCATGTGTTTGTTATAAAAAAATGACATTTTCCATTTTTCCAACAAAACAAAAAAAAAACCTGAAATGAATACCTTTACTATATTTTTGATACCGCCAACATTTTTTTTCTTAAAAATACTAATATTTCGTTGCTTTAAAACAGTCAAGATATATGTATATTGAATATTTTCATTCCTTTCTTGTTTTTTGGTCAAATAAAAGTGTACGAATGTCGCGTCCGGCGCCTGGGAATTGCCCATATGTATCTAGTATCTAGTCAAAGTCGCACTTTACTGAATTTATTAAAACTATGATCGCCCGGTGGTCTAAATTAGACCACTTGACACGTATGTAAAGATGTGTGCCAATTTTGAGGGGCGGAAGCACCCCCTAAAACACAACTTATCGTTATGAAATTTTTTTGTATTTATTTTTACACAAAACTGAACCGATTTGGGAGAGTGAATATAAGAAATAAAAAAAAAAACAAAATAACGGCTACTCTAATGTACGAGTACATATGTAGGGTCCGTACGGAACCCTTCGTGTGCCATTCAAAGGCACACTTTACTGAATTTATTTATGTAACTCCTAAAATCAAGAGATTTTCCAGCGCTTTGAACTTGAAATCAATGGGAAGTTCCAGGAATGGCCTGTAAGATTTTCCAAGTTATTCCATATTTTTTTCTGTAATTTAGTTATAGAAAAGTATAAAGAATGGTCCAAGTATTTGCATGTATGTACATATGTATGTGTATTTCAAGGAATATTTTATAAATGTTTCCTTGGCTACTCACATATTACAAGGGCAACTGTTTTGATGTCAGTTCCTTTCAGAGATAGCATATTGTGGGCAACGTGACTCATTACATGCACTTTTGAAATTTGTTATGTACATATTTACTTACGTAAAATACGTCGGTAATACGTCAATACAAAACAAAGATTATACAAAAAAAATAATAAAAAAACACTGCATTACTCGTATAACACGTTCTCTACTTTGTTAATAATTTAATAGTAATAATCCCAGCCAGCAAAATCTTCTAACATCCGTAAGATGTGTGACAGAAATGTTGTTGCATAGCGGTGTGAAATAAAAAAGTGGTATTAAGTATGGAACTTCTAAATGAACTGAATGGCTGAAAGTTGAAATGATTATAGAAGAGAAATCATGTTTTTAGTATCATATCTCGTGAAAGGCTGTAGCTTCACGAGAAATAATTCCACTGAAAACTAATCATTTTTATAATAAGTATTTTTTTACACACTTTGCTACTTAAGAATTATCTTTTTGCACTTATTTTGAAGCTTTGATTGCACTATTTTCATAACCGTGTTCTCGATCATGTTTAAGCAAAATTTAGAAAGTTGCTGTATATGATACTAATTTCAATTCCAGCTGCGTTGCCAGTTGACAAGGCCACTGAAGTTCGGATGGGATCTACAATCAAACGATTACAAAAAAAAAAATCAATTCGGGCTATCATGAATAAAATTCCACGTGAAATTTCTCCCTTTTCCAATCAGAATTTTTTGTTTTCCCTATTACTTCCTATTAGTTGGAATTGTTCTCCGTGAAAAATTTCACGCGGAATTTTATTCATGATAGCTCTGATTATTTAAAAGTTCACCTTTAAACGATACACTTTAAATAACACTCATACGTGTATTGGAAAAATAATTTTAATGAATTCATGAAGAACTGCTGAAAGTTGAGTTTCAATTTCCGGTGAAATATATTCGATTCGAAATCAATCTAAGTAAAAAATTTGCAATTCCAATAATATTAAAAATCATGAGGTTTTTCTTTCTTAAGATAAAAAAATAAAAAGACAAACAAAATATTTTTTCTTAGTAACATAAAAAATCATATAAATATGCGCATAAATCCTATTTGGCTGCAATTGTAATTTTGCTTGGAGTGTTTAAGAATTTCCTTAAGAAAATGCAGCCACACAGACAAGTCAATGAAGTAGAGAAAAACAGACATAAAAATTATTAAAGCTTAATTGCATTATTTTTTACGAAAATAAACTGCCATGAACCAAGCAAAAAAAAAAAAAAAAAAAAAAAAAAAAAAAAAGTAACAGTAGCATCGCTACAATGTTGCAAATTATACAATTTAACATTTTCAACGGCAGCCAATAATTTCAGCAAACAAAAAAAAAAATATATATTAATTCAATCAGATAAGACAAAATAAAAAATATGAAGACAGACAGAAAATAAACAAAAATCTCTGAAAAGGAGTTCGAAATTAAAGACTTGGATGGATGCGGCATCATAATTGAACTGAAAATTGAGTATGTACTCGTATGTACTAGGTGTTGCAAATAGTGGGCGAAAAACCAAAATGTTTCTGCGAGTATTTTCCCTTCAACCGTGCGTATATAAAACTAACAATTTATGGTTTATGTACTCGTAATTTACAAACATTAAAACTAAAAATTAAATGCATATGCCAACATATTGTAAATACATACAGTCAGTCCAAAAAATTAATACCCACTTAATATTTCAAAATTGATGTGTGTTACATTCCCTAAAAACACTAGACTATAAATTAAAAATAATAATGAAGTTCTAACGTTTATTTAGCCTAGTAAAATTTCAATCATAGATGTAGCATAAAAAGCATTTGCTTTCGTTTCGAATTACAGCGGATACTAATCCTAATGTAACATCAGAGCGCCCTACTTCATCAGTATTGTGTAGTGGACTCATCGGTAGTAGAATCATCATTTAATACGCCTCATTGACGCCAGAGGCGCTGCAACACTGCATTATTACAAAAAAGTGGAGTTGTGAAATAATGAAGCTTTCCTCTATCTCTTCTTTCTTTATGTAATTCCTATCACCCTCTCTCACTGTCTTCTCTTCAACTCACAGGTAGCATAAATGGATCACTGTATTGGACTTAAGTGAGCTGGACTTTAAATTTCACCCTTTCTTACCTGCAGCTAAACTTCAGTTTTCTTGAAAAACAGAAGTGCTAAATATTTCCAATACAAATAATTTTCCCACAATGATGCCATGCACCGACATGCATAAACTTTGCACATCTGACAATAATAAAATGTCTGATAAACAGCGTTGTCAACTCGGTGCTTTTCGCACCATTTTTAGTGCTTTTTATAATTTTCGATGCGAAAAATTTTGAAGTTAGTGCTCGGTGCTTTTTAAACTAATTTTTGGTGCTTTTTATTTCTTGGCGGTGGCACTAAACCCAAAATTCAAAAAGAATTTTCCTTATATAATATATGTATATATATATTTTTTTTTTGAAGAAGTCTAACCTTTAAAAAACATAAGCACTGAAATTAAATGGAACATTTCAAAATATTCTAATAAAATTGTACAAAACTTGGTTGATGAAATACGAGCATTTTATTCTCAAACTTTCACATTTTCAGCATAATTAATGGAAACAGTGTTTTGCCACACGACAAAGAAGACATAATGCAATTATAGTCTAATAGCGAAATATTTTCTAGTATATACTGTAAATAGAGAATAATTCACTTAATGCAATGGAGAAACTTTGAGTTCGCTATCGAGTTTTAGATAGAAATAAAGTCTTATAACGATTCATTTGATATAAACTCGTTTAGGGCATTATCGAAATTGAATTCCCATCAAACTTGAATGTTTAAGCGCAGAAGTTGATCGCGTTTTTACCTTTATTACTTTATTTAAGTCTCAAATACGTAAAAAATTGTCTTTACACTTGGCTTTATATAAAACCGGTCTGAAATGAGAAAATTGTGTTGCTAATAGAGCTGCCGTTTTAGGTTACGTATTTATAACCTACTTCGTTCCTTTTTTCTAAAATAATAGTACATATAATTTAAGTTTATATAAGTTGGTTAACTTGCAAATTACTTTTTTTAATTTTGTAACTTTGTTATTAATATTGCGTTTGCTGTGAAATAATGTTTCCACAGCCTTGTTTAAAAAAAAATCAAATTTTGAAAGTCTCGACTTTAAAAAAATTAACTACTACTCCCATCGAGTTCAAAATCTAATCAGCAAGTCAAAAAGACTTGCCAATTGCTGCTCATTTGACTAATTTCAGGTGATTTGTTTCTTCGTTGACGAAAAAAATAAAATTTTGTATAATAACTTAAAAAGGTTGACTTTAGAATTCACTGATTCTCATAGAATCAAAATGTGTATCGGATGCTTCAAATTTGTATATATTTTTTTTATAAAACATAAAAATTTTAATTTAGTGCTTTTTTACTTAAATTACGCGTTTTTTTCCTGGTTTCAGTGCTTTTTGAAATTTAAAAGTTGACAACGCTGCTGATAAATATCTGACAATAATTTGACAATGGCAACGAAATGTAATCACACGTAATTGCAAGATGTCTGACAATTTGTTGTCAGCTGGTAGTATTACAATGGAGTGATAATGCTTTTCTAACAACGTTGCCAGACAAAATTTGCACACGGTTGCAAGAAAACTTGTAACCAATTTAATCGAGGAAAATAAGTTTGTACGAGAAATCGGTAAAATAGTAAAAAGAAAAATTTTCAACAGCGAAAAATATTATTGACAAGTATTATATACGATGATACAAAGAGGAGATTTATTGAACGTAAAATTGAAAAAAACCCAATTAAGAGCAAAAGAAATCGCAAAATCTATTGAATAAAAATGACTCTGTCAGCACCCTTCGCAATAAAGTTATTATACGATGCCGAACACCACGATCATGTTCCAATAAAGTCAATAAAAATAAAAGCCTGGATTACGCCAAATCACACAAATGTAAATGAAAAATTGCTGTTCTGGAACCGAGCTCTTTTAAAAGATGAAAACAAATTTAATCTAGAGTTTACATAAAAGAAATCAGTGCTCTTATGGGGCAATGGAGCTTTACATATCGCTACCTCAAATCCAAAATTCAAATAGGCTTTTTGATTGATTATGATGTGATTAACTAAAATACATCTTTCCTTAAAATTTTACTAACATATCTTCAAAAATACCGATTTTATTTATTAAATCCAAAAGACACTATAAAAAAGTAAACAAGTGTACTCACGGCCTTTTGGCTTTTATGTGACGATAAAAACAATATATTAAATACACTCGTGTGGAATTTCTCGAAGTACATACTTATAGAAACTACCAAAACCCCACTTGGTTTTGCTAGTTTAGCTGCTGTTCGAATGTTATGGCCCCATTTATATTTCAGCTAAACCTTAATTTTTCCAACGAACTTCCAAAACAATTTTCTCACGGCTATATCTCGGAAACCAATTGCAATTTAGTCTTTATGTGTTCTCCATAATTGTAGTCATAGACTAGGAGAAAAAAGTGTAAAACAAACTAACTCGAAAAAACTGCATCTATTGTCTGAAAATTCCCAAAATGTCGAACATATTTAAGAGCTATGCTTATTTTTGGCCAATAGCTCCAAATTCAGTAAAGTAATATTCAGAAAAGACTATTCGTTATAATACAATTCAGAATTCTTCACAACATTTTACTATGAAACAATTCTACTATCGGATATGCAGCTTGTCATTCATATTTAAAATTAATATTTAAAACAAACGAAGCTTTTTTTTTTTGCCAGTTTATAACTTAAATATGCAGGTGTCTGCTTAATTTTGCAAGTCACTGTAAGTAAATACTGGAAAAAAGTGGCTCAATTATACAGCAAATATAGCAAAGATGTTGACGGTGATATTGTATGTATGTTGCTGTATTTTAATATTTCATTTATTTATGCATTTTTTTTTGCATGGTGTGTGGGGAAAGTAGGTTGCTTAGAGTGTATAATAAACTGAAAAAAAACTATTATGTGAAAATATAAAGCGAAAAAAAAATAAATACAATTCATTTTGTTATTATCGCTAAAGGAAAAATACTAAGCGCTGCAAAAAAAAAATATTGTTCAATGTACATATTTATTTATAACGAATGTTCTTGTAAGAAAGAATGAAAACTTGCCTATGATTGTATTACTCTCTCAAATCGACTAAATATTACATTTAAATAGGCTCTTTTATTACAAAAGATTTAGTTCCTTTTTAGCTCTGCTTTAGATTGTAAATTAAAAACTTTTGCCATTTGCATGGGATGCAACGAGATTAGAAAAACAATTAAATGTACATTCACATTTAAATACAAAAGTAGTTTATTAAAAGCTTTGATAATAAATTTGAAACTACATATTTTATTATTTATAAATGTGCATAGAAACGCTGCAAAGTGACGGGGTCACTTGTTCAAAGTGCAATAAACGCTAAAATTTATAAATAATACCGAGTATTTGCACTAATGAATGATGATGTATTATTTATTTTGTTATCAATTGTAATAACAAGAGAGATATGTACATACATATGCATATACATACATATGTACATATATTTATGTATTTACGAAGAATTTATGTTTGTTGTCGTCGGTTAAGCTTATTTAGATGCATTTCGTTGCTGCTTAGGCAACTGATCATGCTTCAATAAAAAATATTGTACAAAAAACTAGAAAAAAACTCCCTGCCTTATGTACATACATATTTATAACGAAAAAACTGGCATGCAGTTAGAGCATAAGTGGCAAAATTACGTAACTACACTTTTTAAAATTTTGTAAGAGAGAGAGAGAGAGAGAGAGAGATAAAAATACATACACTTGTTTAAGTGAAAGAAGTAAAGTTTTTTATTTTCCCTTTTAATTCGGCTGATTGTTATAATAAACGTTTGAATATTTCCAACACGACACGAACACGAATACCAAGACTCTCAACACGTACGAAAAACGCATGCGCAAAAAAATTTGTCAACACGATACTGCAAAACACGCACGAAATATTATCGGCATGGTATTGCAGATCTGAAAATTTAATTGATTTTTTTTTCAAGAGTGGCTTTTCAAAATATGGCACCGAGATGACAGTGCCAGCTGATAATAATTGCGTTCGCGTACTCAAAAATTTTTAAAAATTTGTACTGAACTTTACTGCAATTTACTAAATTGCGTTCGTTTACCCAAAATACAGTAAATGAGAACACAAATTGAGAGAGTAAATTGACAGTTCTTGACTGATTGTTTTGCAAATTTTTACTGCAGAAATTTGTCGTAGTAAAGTTTAGTAAGATAAGAACATATGATTCAAAATGTAAACAAATGAAAAGTAAGCAATCGAAAAGTGTAAACATTTGAGAAAAGGTTAAATAAATATTGTGAAAGTCATTAAAAAATAATTTATTTCTAAAGCATAATAATGATAGCTGTTAATATACATATTTTTTAATTTATTTTACTAATCCTTTTGCTTTGCAAATTATTCTAATTACTCAGAGTTGTAAAACTGTAAAATATCTGGTTACTTAGTATTGCACTTGCTTTTAAGGTAATCAGTAACATTTACAAATTGTCATGTAATTTTTATTAATTTAACTAAGAACAAAACAAGGAAATGAAAAAGAAATTAATTACAAATATTACATGAAATAAATTACAGAATTTATTCTTATATTGTCCGTGTTATAAAAATATTGTATCGAGTACCAATAATTAAAAGAGTTGCATAGTACAAAGATTATATATTTTTCAACACTATGTGGAGTTAGAGTCAGCTGTTTCTTTAATCTTACTAATTTTTACTATTTTTCCGTTCGCGTACTTTTGTTGGCAGCAGCTCTTTTTGAGAGTAAATTTTAAAATTTTCGCAGTAAATACTCATTTACTGCATTTTACTGCAAAAGTAAACGAACACACTTAATATCTGCCCCCACAGCTGATACTATCGGTTTCAGGGATGATAAATGAGAAAACCAATTTCGTACCAATTAGCTCTTAAAATTGTACTTTTTCAACTCCAATAGTACTAAAATCGTTTTTTTTTTGGTGTTTTATCATTTTTTATTATATTTTTAGAACATGCCGCTCATATACTCATAACTCAAAAAACTAGTTTGCCAGAACACAAATTTAAAGTTTTAAATTTCCACATGACTTAATGAAAAATTAAAATTTTGTGTTTGTTTTTAAAAAACGAACGATATGAAGATTAATCTGCAATCTTAACTCTAAAATGAAAATTTATTATTAGATTTAGAGACAGTGGAAGAGGCAGTAAATACGATATGTGGTTGGTCTCAAGTAAAATGTCTCTAACACATATAATTGTTATTTTACAGGGGAAAGTAAAAATACAATAGAAACTGTAATATTCTTTCTGTAATATCTTTGTACAACTGATTGTAAAAGTGTTATTTTTTAAAGTATTGCAATAACTTTTTGTTGCGAGGTGTATTTGTTTGAAATGTATTACAATCACTGACAAACTGAATTTCGTAAAAAATGCGAGTTAGGACATTTTAAATTTTGAAATCTACGGAAATATTAGCACATCCAATTAAATTTTCAAGGCTCGAAACTTGTTATTTATACCATCATAGTTTCCATTTTATTTTCGGAATATTTTTTAATAAGAAAGGTACGATACTACTAACATTTTCTGGAGTGAATTTTGTTAGCCAAGTTAAAATTCCGTCATGAAAATTAACTTTATTTAGTTTCGCAAGAGGTTATATAGAACTGTCTAACATTTCTTTTAAAATCCGTAGCTTTTAGTGTTTTTCATACGGGATTTCCCGGAATCCCGCACATTTTCCGGGAAAGAAATCTCGGGAAATTTGTGCGGGAATTCCCGGGATTTTTTTGATTTTATTATGGCAAATTTAGTTTGCATATACAAATTCATTGATTAGTATCGTTATTAACTTTATGAATGCGATGGTGTAATAATAAGGTGATGGCACTAGCACAATAGCTAAAACCTTACAACAATTAAGGCCGAGTTTACATCTGGCACACATGTGCTTTGAGACTTAGAGGCCTTTATTTACCAAAAGCGAAACGGTTAATAAATTGCTACAGAAAAAGTAAGTACTCAAATTTAAAAGCAGAACGGCACAGCACAGAACAGCAACAGAAAGTAAAGACTAAATAAGCCTTTCGTTTTTACTTTCTGTTCTGTTACGAATCAGCTGACTCTTTTTTGTTTATAGAAATGTAGTACAAGTCGTTAGTTTTTCTGTTTCGTTCTGTTCTGTTTTGGTTCAACCCATGATACAATAATATAAAGGTAAAACCGTTCTTTCTTTTCGTAGCCATATTAACCTTCTGACGTTTGTCCCGATTGTTTTTTACTCTCAAAATTAATGCTACCTTATTAATTTATGAAATCCGAGTTTTTTTGGCGTTCTTGTTTATTAAATTAAAAATAATGGAAAATATTTTAATTATTTCATAAATTTATAAAAAATAAACAGCAAAAATTTATAAAAAATAAAAAGCACCAACAACGGCAGCAAGCAAGATACAACAGGAAGGAAATTGTCAACTGAATCAAGGTGGAACTTTGTCTTTATACTCTCTGGTGTATTGCCTTACATCAACTGCGTCCAAGCTATACGCACTATGTGCAAAGTTTTACAAAAGACCTTTTGTGTTTTCACACTGACGAGAGCACAACATCCAAGCAGGGGGCAAAATCGCGGCAATCGTTATCGAACGTAATTATGAAATATTTCAATAGAATTTATATGGAAATATTTCGTAATTCGATATCGAGTGCCGCGATTTGCCCCCAGATCTCGGCGAAATCTTTGGTCTTTGGAAAGAAACAATAACGAAGCTGTTTATCTGAAATACATATATTAGAGCTGCCTTACATTATTCGGATGAAATTGTTAACGGGTTATAGCATCTTTACGGATATTATTAGGGGAAATGTGATAATTACATGTTCCTAGTCCAATCATAGGCCATGTCCTTAGCAAAAAAAAGAAGAACAATGTTTTTTGTATATATCAACAAAGCATTAACTCTTATTCAGCTACGTCCAAGCCATATGCATAATGTGCAAACTTTTATAAATATATTTATAGCAGAACGTCAGAGCACAGAACAGCAACAGAAAGTAAAGGCTAATGAAGCCTTAATTTGTTTATAAAACGTTATTATTTAACCGATCTCATGAATTACAATTTGTTTTTTGTTAAAATAAATTAAATTAAAGAATATTTTGTATTGTTTTGCACTGCGCGGGAATTCCCGGGAAACCGAAAAGTCGTTCCCGCTTTCCCGGGAAATGAAAAAGTCCGGGAAAAGAAAAACTCTAGTAGCTATACAACTTTTAATTTTATTTCTAGATAAATAAAGTTTTTCATTTCAAAGTAAATTCTAATCGTTTACATATGTATGTAGCATACCTAGCTTCATTTATTTTCATCACTTAAACGATTGATATGATATTAATGTCATTTAGTTTTTTATTTCTTATAAATTTTATAATAATACAATACATAAAATAAATGAAGACAATGCTATCACATTGAAAACGAAACACCGGTGAAGTTAGATGTAATGCATATCTAACAAGTTAGTCGCTCTCAACAACACATCAAATTCGCCACTTTTCTCTCAAATTGGATATACTTTAAATGATCGCGATTTATTTTTTGTGTGAAAAAAAACAAGGGATAGTCTCGCAAATTTTTCAAATAGTAGTACTAAATGAGTCACAGGGGTACCAACGTACTTTAAGGGTTTGCATTGTACCAAAAAAAAAGTACAATTGTACCAACTTTATCATCCCTGATCGGTTTACGTACAGAACTTTAAGGTTCAGAGCCCCATAGAATATTAACAAATATGCTAGTTAGTGTTGTGTATTTGATGATACAAAATATTAAATTTTTTCTCTACTGGAAATTCATTCATATACCCCTTTTAGACACGGAAAGTTTACTTTGCAAAGTCTTAATTCAGCTGTGTGAAAGACAGAATGAGTAGTATTCCTTCCTTCAGTCCTTCACACAGCTGAATTAAGACTTTGCATAGTAAACTTTCCATGTCTAAAAGGGGTAAAACATATTTTATATCTAAAATCGTTTCGTGTTTTTCGTGACAATTTTGCTCAACACGAGACGTCCCGAACACGCACGAAATCAGTTTTTTTGTCACAAACATTTCCAGTTGAGTCGTGCGTGTTCGTGTCACGGAAAAAACACGACACGCGGCCATCTCTAAATTGTAGGGACACGTGTTGTTTCGATGTGATATCTAATAATAAACTTAAAATTTGATTTTTATTTTTTTGTTAGTTACGTGGTTTTGCATTTCAGCTGACGATACATATATATACGAATTTAAAAAAGTAAGGTTTTTGTTGGTTAAGCACGTCAAGATGCATTTCGTTGCTGCATAGGCGACTCATCATTATTGTAGTTGAAGTATAGTGATGAGTTGCCTAAGCAGCAACGAAATGGGTCTAAAATTTTTACAAAGACTTTTTCATTGCAGAATATACAGATTAAGTTGTGAAATATCGAATTTTAAGTTTTAAAAACTTTTTATAGATCCTATAAAACGCTCTTTTTAACTATAGTTATTATAACTTTAAGTTGTAATAGTGGCCCTAAATATTTTTTTAATAAAAAAAGTTGCACTCATTTTTAAGAAAACATCATATAATTATCCATTATCACTTTCCATTTTTCCTTACTATCAAAAAAATTCAGTAGTGTAAGAGTCAAATAAATAATATTAATAAAAAACCTAACACCCAACTATTCAACTTTTAAAATCAATTGTGTAGATTTGAAGTTTTACACGGAAATATCTTTTCGCTTTATTTTTGCATCTTTCGAAACTGTACTGCAAGTAAAAATGACTAAAAACATAAATATTGTGCCCATTTGGGATAAAATACAAGTACAAAATGCTCCACTACGCCACAAAATGCAGCCAATTTAAATTATTGTATTGAAATATAAAAGTTGTCTTAAACTGCTTTTTCCAGTTCAAAAAAGACAAGAAGATAAAAACAAACAAGACAAAATTATTGTCTTTGCTGTTTTAAAAATTGGCACGTCGCTTCGTACTTTGAGATTTTACTTCAAATGATGATGATTGGAAAACTTGATTGTGGCACCAACATTAACTCCATTTATGGTAGTCAACCGTTAAGGACTTTGGAAATCTTTTATGTTATTTTACTGTTACAAATGAACATACGAGTGAGTAAGAGAGAATGTGATAGTAAAAAGTATTTTGAAAGTGAATTATTTTTTTTTTCAATTTGTAAAAACACTTGATTAAAAAAAAAGGCGAACAAGTTTTTAAATTTAACCACAAAAAAAAAAAACATATATTATTACACTGTTACAAAAAATACATGGGATATGTTAATATTTTTCTGGTAGATAGATATTGTTGATTGCAACAACAATTTAAACGGATTTAGAAAGAATAGAACTATACCATTTGAACAATATATATTTTATTTAAATTAATTTCAAATGTATGCGTGTATTTTTTAACCAAATATATTTTTTGGATTTTTTCTCTAATTTTTCTACTTTGGATTCGATCTTGCGCAGTGTTTTTGCACTGACTTCATATATCAAATATACTTAATTACGATTATAACGCGAGCTTGTATTAAAAACTCTATTAGAAATTGACTGAGTTATAAAATATTTTATTAGAAGACTTTTTGTTAAAAAACACTACCTGCATAATGTTCTTTTCGTGTTCTATTTATGCTCTTTCTGTGTATTTGAGCTTCCAGTATAATTAAAGTACAATTTAACAAACATATACATACATAGTACAAAATTGGTACAACATTGGTCGCCAAACTTTTTTTCTATATGAGACGAATTTTTCACATACACCAACCTTATATTTCGATTAATTAACAGAATTTTTGGGTTGAAGTTTTCTGATGATGAGGGTGGAGTGGCGTTGGCTGAAGTAGTTAGCACGTTGACTACAAAACCGAAGGTCCTGGGTTCGAGCCCAGTATCCAACAGTCATTAAAAAAATAACAACACCACGCATTTTTCTGATGTTTATTAGTGCGCCTTTGTATCAGTTGTTGGAGAAGGCATAGTCAGTCTCTGGTCAGCAGAATCATCGGCGAAGTAAAATAACCAATAAAATGGCTACTAAGCACAGCTTCAAAAAATTTAATACGCCTCATTTAACGCCAGAGGCGCTGCAAGACTGCATTATTAAAAACGTTCAAAAAGCAGAGTTGTAAGATAATTAAAGTCTTCTCTATCACTACTCGTATCGCTAGTAATAGCAGTAGGCATTATAGACCTGCGTCAACAGTCTTTAAATGTAAATAAGCCATGATTTTTAAATGTATTCACGTCGCATATATTATAATAAACCAATAATAAATGCCGTCGTACTATAAGCGAAGCACGATGGATGTATTGGTGTATGTGTATATCAGTTGTAACAATAGATGTCGCAAGACAGCTTGTTTGTAACAAACACTCAAAAGAAGTACTGTTGATTAGTGTATACTTGTTATTTTTCATATTGTACGTTTGAGTGTCTGTGTAATATGTAGATGGTAAGCTATTATGTGATTAACCGCATACAACTAATGTTAATGCATGTGTGTGCCTTTGCATGTGCGCAAAAATATAAAAGATCATACACACATACATGCATGACGTTTGTACACGCGCTCATGTGTAGAAAGAAGCAAGTATCACAAATTCTTCCGTCACGAAGTGTTTTCTTCTTTACTCTTATACCTACAATACTCAAACAAATTTCTTGCAAACAGTGTTGTTAAGTCCCAAATCACACTATGCAAGTCTTATTGCTAAGCTGATTAGTTTTAGGGACAGAGAGACGAGGGGAACAGAAACGTTTCTTTTCCCCCCGTCTCACTCTCCTAACAAACTAATCAGCTTAGCAATAAGACTTGCATAGTGTAAATTGGGACTAACGTTTGTTTTATAAGATTTCGCTGAAGTAAAGCATTTGAAAAATCCCTCATGCCTTGAAAGTTCTTATAAGATATCTTATGCAGGACACTAGTAGGCATTCATTGCCTGAGTGTAACTTCTTAACCAACAACAAACCAAAATTCTTCATGTCAAGACACTAAACGTTTCCCAACTTTTAAAATTTGTTTGAATAAGGGCGTGTGCCAAACGGTAGAAAAGTACTATGGTAAAAAAGTATTTGCCTGTGGGGAAAAAATTTCATTTTTCAGAAGTTTCAAAAATTTACTTCCATTAGTACTTTGCTACCGTTTGGCACTGGCCCTAATAACGAAAATTCGTTTTAAAAACACTTTTTCCATACAAATTTCAAAAAGTTTGTATATACTAAATCTATCCTTTTATGTTACATAAATATAGTTTGCTATTTTTAATTATTTGCAATATTTTTTAAACGCCAAAAGGCCTCATGCATTAGTGATAGAATTAAATATATAAAAATCTTTGAAAATTTGTTTGTTTTGTTGGTTAAACAACGTCTATATGCATTAAATTTGTGCTTAAGAAACTCTTCAGTAGACCAACAGAGGCATAACCAAAGAAAATAGTTTTATTTACTAATTTAATTTATTTACTTATCGTTTCATCAATGATATAAAAATAGTTCATATTTTTCAAGAATTGCGTGTGTGTACAAGATTTTTTTTATGAAATTTTTCTACAGGAATATATTATCATATATAGATTTTTGTCAAAAAACTTTTTTTTTTTTTTTGAGACATATCTATGTTGCAATATAGTATCGATCCTATAAAAAACTCTAAATACGTTATTGAGACTCAGATACATAAAAAATTATTTTGGTTTACAAAAGTTTACAAAACGAATTTTGTATGGAAATCTTTAATAAACGCTTTCCACACCTAAATTATTTTTTGCGAATACGTCAGAAGTTTAAAATCGTCAAACAAAAATCCTTACAAAAAAAAAAAAAAAAAAAAAAAAAACTCATTTATTAGGTATTTCTATAAATATATGAAATATTTTAACTTATTTAAAAAAATTCTTAATACATTGAAGACTGAATGCGAAAAACTTCGTAATGCTTATATAAAAATCTTTGCATAACTTTTTATCAATACTTTTCATTCAATATTTTTCTAGTTCAATATTAAAAAAAAAATATAAAGAAAAGCTGCACAAATAAAATTTTGTTATGAAAAAATTTATCTGAAACAATTTGTGAAATCACCTTAAGCTGAGAAGTTTTAACAGATTTCTCTTATTGACGATATATCAAATGAAATTTTCAAACACAACAGGCTTCATTAGATCTATCAATACATCTTGCCATAACCGAAAAAAAAGTTTAAGCGACATATTTTTCTAACTAAATTTTTTGACCAAAATCGATAATTTGAGATCGTAAATAATCAATTTTCCTCAAATAACACGAAGTCAAAAGAATATTGTATATAGTTGAATAGCTCATAAATTGTAGAAACAATTCACTGCTTCAATTAACTGGGACAAACAATTTAATCAAGTGAATTAAAAGTTCAATAGAAATGTGGGATATAGCTAATTTTATATATAAAAATAAATAATAATTTAAATTATTTACTTACCAGCAACAACGGAATCGTGTTTTATTGTTCGACGTACAATCATAATGGCATCGTGCAAGGAACGTTCGGTTTCTTCTAAGAATTGTTCAGCACCACCACGCAATATTAACGTACATGTTTTAGCATTGACGCATCCTGCAATGAATTTATTTAATAGAATATTACATTTTTGCATTAATTTTTTTAACTTTACAAACCTTGGAATATATTGAAGCGCTCACTACCAATTTGACGTTCCTCGAAAAATTCGCATTTACCCAAAACATTTGCATTAATATCATTAGCGGTTGTCATAACAGCACCACCACAAGCTTTCATAGTGCGCTTAAGATCTTCATCAGGCACACGACCTGCACAGAACATATTGCGATCAGCAAAATACTGGGTGGCTACATCACCGATAGGCAATTTGGATAGAACAACATTCGCTCCAGATTCATGAATTTTAGCCAATTTACTGTAGAGAATTTGCCACTCTGCATCTACAACCTTTTGGTATTCCCTCACATTGTCTACACGAATTTCTGCATTATCACGTTCAGCCTTCAGTTCCAATTCAATATTTAGCAAAGCGATCTTGCAGTCTTTGTAATTTTTAGGGGCCATTTCGAAACCGGCATAAGAAAATGTTTTCTTAAAGGCCACGCCAGATACCAATTGTGATTCTTCTAAAGAACCTCCTGCGATTTTCTTAATACCAATCATGTTTAGTGGCAGTAGCTCATCCAAGATGAGCACAGCATCTACTACCATATTTGCGAAGAAGTCTTTTTGTTGATGAATCAATTTTGAAGACATTGCTGTGGCAGCACACTTGGTCAATAAAGCTCTTTGCTGCTCCTTCGATTGCTTTTCAATGCGTACAGCCATTTCGTTAATTTTGTCCATGCACAAAAGCAAAGATTTTCGAATGGCCTTAATGATGATGCGGGGATGTACGCCTTCTTCAACAAATGGTTTAACTTGTTTGAGAATCTCACCAGCCAGCAACACTACTGAGGTGGTGCCATCACCAACCTACAAACATTTCAATAAATTTTTATTTTTATATTAAAAAAAAATAAGGTATGCGAATAAATTTACCTCAGCATCCTGTGATTTGGCAATATCGACCAGAGTCTTGGCTGCAGGATGTACAATATCCAATAGTTTCATTATGGTAGCACCGTCATTAGATATTGTTGCTTTACCATGAGAATCGACAATGAGTTTGTCCATACCACGGGGACCCAGAGTGGTGCGTATAGTATCCACAATCGATTGACAGGCATTGATATTTGATATCAATTGGGGTTTTCCTTGCGATGTATCGGTACCCTCTTTAAGTAAAACAATTTGGGGTTGCTAACAATAAAAGATGATACATATTTAGTTAGTTTTTATGCAGTAGTGAGTCATGGGCAGCAACACAGAAACAGACAGCTGCTGTCATCATCATCATTCATACACACAACAGGCAAATTTCTTTTTGAGGTTAAGTCGGAAATTAACAAAGCAAATTTTAATTAATTTCAAGATATTCGATAGATTTTAACTAATATTGCTAAATTAAAAATGATTTCTTTCTAAATTTATTTGCATATAATAATATAATTGTAGCAATAAATCGTGTTCCTCTTGATTGCACCTACACGTTTGAAAGCTGATAGATGTTGTACATGCTCGTTGTGTATTTGCACAATTTCATAATAAATAATTTATTTTTTATAAATTTTATCACTTTTCTTACCATTTTAAACTATTGTTTGATTTCTTTTCACACTTATTTATTGATAATTAAAGAAATTTTCAACAGCGGCTCTTTTCACGCGGCGTATTTGTTGAACAAAAAATGTGTGATTTTACTTTTCGTTTTCTCAAAGAAAAGAAGAAGAAAATAATGGGAGTAGTTGTCAAATGTTAACAGGGCTGCAACTAATTACAGTATTGCTCATAGTTATAAGGTTAAAATAATAAAAAGGAATTATGATTTATGCATATCTCCATAAAAATTTCTATACAAATTTAAATTTGTTTCCCAATTTATAAGCAGTGCATCCGCATATAAATAATAAAGAAATAGAATTGATCCGGTTTGTGGGGCTGTGTGTTACAGCAAAAGGTGCTGTTGCCATCCCATTCAAATTAACAGCATTAACAGGAGTCCCCACTGTCAAACATTAAATGAAAATTTACATGAATAAAAAAGCAAACTGAACTGATAGCTTACAGAGTTTTTCGCGCCTTATTTGAGCACACTGCCAATTGAAAGTAAAATGTAAAATAAAATAAGGCATTGAGCCAAGAAAATGAACTGAAATTCAAAGACTTATTTAATTTTAACTAAAACAATGTTATTTAATTTAAAATTATAAATGAAAAATGTGAAGTGAAGTGTCAAAAGAAGTTCGACACAGAATATTCTCTGTGGTCGCATGATTAAGCTGCTCTGGCCGTCGAAAATGAACAGTTTATTTGTGACAAAGGAGAAAAATTTTACTGTTTATTGTTGTTTAAGTAGGTACGCAGTGCTTCTCCTGCTCCATGAGGTAAGTCCTTAAATATATTCAAAGACGTTTGTTTTCCTACCTCAACAAATTGCATAGCTTAGCACATTTTACATACATTCATAGTTTATTTTACAGATGATGTTGTTTTAGTTGTCGGTGTTGTTTTTATTTTTTACTAAGTTTTAGTATTTCCGCTGCATTGTATAAAAACCATAACTGAAAAATTCTTTTAAATTCTTATGTTGTACATACTGAAAGGCCAAAAGTTGAAAGAGAAGAATTAATACATGAATGAATGAATAAATGGTTATTGAAAAGTGTTACTCGGATCAGGAAATTGGTTTGAAATTCCTCAATAATGTTGTGAAAAAAAATATAAATGTTACTCCTTTAAAATGTTGACTAATACACCATTTATAATGAGGGACACGGAACGTATATAGGTATATCGCCTTCATGAAATGTGTGCTTAAGTTTTGACTTTGAAGAGGTCGACACATGAGAGGTCAGTCATAATTTCTGATGCACATATTGCTTATTTTATTTCAATAACGTCGTAACTGAAAAAAATTCTACTGCCGAGTTATTATACAAACATATTTTAAAAGCTATGGAACTATTTTCATACATGTAAAAAAACACACAATGCCCATGCGTTGTTATTTGAAAATTATTTTCAGATTTAAAGAACTTAAGGTACGGTCGCACTTATCAAGCATTTGCCCAAAAAAGCGTAACCAACAAACACTAATGAAAAAAGTTTTGATCCACACTTGTTTATCACATTAAACAGTTTCGAACACAACTAATGGACAATGTAATAGAATCCAACAATATTGGCTACTCTTTAACTTGACAGACTTTTGTCTGAATTGAAAGATTTTTCAGTAGCATTTACGCTTTTTTGGGCAAATGTTTGACAAGTGTAACCGTAGCTTTACAATTAATTAGTTGTGATATATTTCTTATACATATTTTGCTGTTTTAACTATGTTTTATACATATGTATATGGGTTATTTTTACTTGCAAAATATTTTTTTAAAGAAAATTATCTATCTATGTTGATATTTGTTTTTCGCTCTCTCCCAATTCCTATAAAAGTTTTGACTAAAAATATTTGAATAACGGTTTTTTTTTGGTTAATCACCGTGTTTTGCATTTCGTTCCAGCTTAAGAAAATCGGCAGTAGACTTCAACCCAAACTTCTTTTTGAAATAAGCTAAAAATTTTCGTGTGGTGGCTATTCTGGAAAACGCGTCGAAGAAGTGAAAGTTTAAAAAATTGTTTTTGTTTGTCAGTCATACATTTCTAAAATAAAATAAATGTGAGAGTTTCAAAGCGTTTCTATATCTATTAAAAACGTACATAAATAATAAAAAATTCAAAATCAAGCTTTTGATTGATTATTATGAATGCCATTAAGCTACATGTATGTCTTGACAAAATTTTACACTTCTGCGATAAAAAACGTTTTGATGTATGTATGACAATTTTTTTAGTTTTTTGCTTCTCCTGTAAAATTATATTTTTCGTTAGTTACGCCTTTTTACATTTTAGCTAACGATATATTTATTTGAAAGCTCAGGGGCCTGTTTCTACTGTATAAATGGCATGCCCCACGATATCGACAGAAAATACTCGATCGATTAATTATATGATAAGCCAACAAATTTTCTTATTTTATTAAAGTTGTCGATCAAACATTTTCTGTCGACATCGTGGGACAGACCCAAAGATCCTTTCATAACAGTCTTCCAATTAGTTTAGAATTTCTATCATCCCAATTTTTTTTATTGCCACTGTGCATTATATCCAACATCTTATCTTCAATGTATTTTTGTGGAATGAATGACCGTGCAAAGCGGTATGGTATGTGAAACTTTATTTATAGAGAGAGTAGATATAATGTGTGCATTGCCATCCGATTCACTGACACGACGAGCGCAAGAAGGTACATGCAGCAGCAAGCAAACTTCTACAATGCGGCAGATGTTTTCAGTATCCTCTTGTAGTGCGTAACGTAAACATACAAATGCGCAATAAATCCAAGAATACTTCGAAACATTTTTGAAATACCGAAAATAAGAATGTACTTAAGATCTTATAAAAAAAATAAATTTTTAAGTTCAAACAAAAAGTGCAAGCAAGTCATCAGCCAACTGAAGAGCTAACAAAATTTTCTATTTAAGTTTAAAATAATTAGACGAAAAAACTACGAAATTCATGACTTTTTTTTCTAAATCTTTTTGTACGTAAATGAAATTGGAAAAACTATGTAGATGCGACTGAGGATAAGATAAAAATATCATCGTACTTAGAAAAATGTGTATATTACCTTAAGAGATTTTTCAAAGTGCAAAAATCACTTTAAAGGAAATTTAAGCGAGTTCACACCAAGTGAACTATCTGTACGAATAGAGTAAAAACTAAAAATAAAATACAAACGCAAGTTGTGTCATTGCAAGTGAAAAATATTAAAAAATAAAATAAAAAATCAAATTTAAACGACAAAGTCAGTTACAACAAGTGCTAACGATTTAGCACAGTTGCATTTTAACGTAACGTTAATACGTATGAGTAACAAAAAAACAAAAACCAACCAACCAACATTCATTATACGCATGTAAGTATTTTACATAAATAACAAAAGAAAGGAAAGTGAATGAACATTATTGATCTAACTGCATACATACATACATACATACATACATATTTTGTTAATATGTATGCATGTATGTATATGCAGTTTAGTGTGTTCTGTTGACATTTCGAATTAATTAGCATTATGAAGTAATTAATGAGAGTGAGTCCCAATTTACACTATGCAAGTCTTATTGCTAAGCTGATTAGTTTGTTAGGAGAGAGAGATGGGGGGGGGGGGGAAAGAAACGTTTTTGTTCCCCTCGTCTCTCTCTCTCCTAACAAACTAATCAGCTTAGCAATAAGACTTGCATAGTGTGATTTGGGACTGACCGACGAAACTATTTTTGGGCTGAATGGCCGCAAAATGTCATTTCGTTATAAAATAATTTTTTTAAACTCAAACCAAAATACAAACATGCATACATACATATGTGTGTATTTACTCGTGTGTATGTATGTACTCGAATGTATGTATGTATGTATGCTTGCATGTTCTGTAAGAAATTAATGATAATTTCTAGTTGTTAATTTGTAATTTTGAGAAAACCTTAACAAGGAAGCAACTTAATAAGGAATATGAAAGAATAATAATAATATTTACGTTAGTCTCGTCGGCTGTTACACAATTCTCAAAAGGAATTAGAAAAAGAAAGTGCATGAGTTTTATATTTTGCATTTGAAAAGTGTTGCCATATGATTCTCTTTGATTTTGCCCAACTGAAGAGGTTTTTTAATTTACATTATATATTTATTTTCTAAAGTAATAATCGTTGTTTTTATGGATATTTACAGCAAAAAAGTTAACATTTAATCAAAAATATGATCTGAAATTAAAATTTGACCTATCGATAACTTTTCCATCAGAAATACATATGTACATAATATTTTTTTTTCGGTGAGATATACAAATTAATGGCCTATTTCCCACCTGCGAAAGAAAACGTTCGACTTACAATTTATATTGAAAACAACAATAAAATACGAAAATTTGTTTCTGTTTTCAATATAAATTGTAAGTCGAACGTTTTCTTTCGCAGGTGGGAAATAGGCCATAAGATCTGACCGATATTTTTTTTATTTATTTTCAAATTTTAACATTTGCTTTGGGATAAAAAAAAAAAATAAATAATAATAATGAATGAATGAATGAATTAAATAAAAATAATGAGCCTATTTCCTCAATTCATAACAAAGTAATTTTTAGAGTTCCGTACACCAAAGGTGACGTACGAGATCCGCCTGTTGGTCTGTGTGTCACAGGCTGTTTTCTCGAGAACCGTAAGAGCTTTGGCCGCTACAACAACAAGAGTTAAAAATTAAAGGGTATTTTAAAGCGAACAATGAAATCCTACTGTAACATACAGATAATAATATATAGACACTTGAAAACTTCAAACCTAGTGTAGTTTTATGCAGACTACATCAATTAACACTGAATTTCAAAAACGTAGAGGGTATTCTATTAGTTAATGTAACTTTCTCAACTTGCTTTATCTGGGAAACCGTAAAACGAAATTTTCAAAAACGATAAAACTAAAAAATCTCTAAATTAAAAAATGTCGGAACGAAAAGTGGCTAAAAATGAAAAAAAGCGCTTAAATAAAAAGTATCACCAAAAATAAAATAAATCGCTAAAATGCAAAAAATTACCGAAAGTAAAAAGGTTGCCAAAATACTAAAAAAATTGCCAAAAAACCGAATAACTAAAATCGTCAAAACGAATAAAAGTGCCTAAACTAAAAAAAATCGCTAAGACTAAAATAAATGGCCAAAAACGCCAAAAAAAAAATCGCAAAAACGAAAGAAAGCGCCACAAAAAAAAAAAAAAAATTGTACGGAACCCTTCATGTGCGCGTAAAAGTCACACTTTTATTCATTTTAGTTAACATTTTGTTTTTTTGTTTGTTATTTAAACAGCTGAAAGTTGCCGCTGTCATATTAAACAGCATAGGCCTTATTCAGAAAAAAATATTTTATGTTTACTGAATGTTTACCAAACAAATTTCCATAAAAAATTTGTTTCGTAAACCTTTAGGAAACCTAAATTATTATTTTTTTTGAATATGGCAGCATATCATTACGTGTGCTTCATTATTTAAGTTGGTGGAAATAAAAATTTTTAAACAGACTTTAAATAAAGATCTTGATTAAAATTTATTTAAATTTAAATTGTAATTACATACGATTTAATTTTTTCAGTGATTAATTGAAGCTATTATTAAACTTCGTTGAAAGTATGGCAAATATTATGGAAAGCTTGCCAAACAACAGATGTTTAACATAAATAACAGATGTTTAACATAAATAATAAAGGTTAGGTCATCCAAATGTAGAAAATATAAATTGCATAAAAACACATTTTATGACACCAAACGAGTATGAGAAAGCATTTGTCTATTTATTTATTCCAACGTATGAAACTATGTATTGTATACATATGTTGTATATATAAGAAAATCAAATGGCTACCTAGACTTATAGACTTCAACCATATACAGTTGCCCAGAAAACTCTACATACATAAAATCAATTTTTATGGAAAAATAATTTTTTTATGCGATATTATAGAATATAGTTAATTGGAGTTTTGTCTGTCTTTTTGGTTAACCTTTTCGGCTTTCTCAACGCCAAGCTTTAATAAAATTTAAATGAGGTCCAATAAATTATTAATATAGCTATATTTTTATTCATACAAAGCCTGAAGTTAACACACTTTTTTGTGATACTTTTGTGTGGCTAAAGTTGATTTTAAGTTATAACTTTGTGGCAACAAAATTGAAGAATTACTGCCGTATCCACATAGGCGTAGAAAAGCTATTTTGGAAGGGACGGACATTGCCTCCAATAATTGCTTTTGCCAATTTTAATTATTAAAAATTGCCTGTAATTATGTATTTTAATAAAGGAAAAAATTAGCTCTGTCAATGCGTATTAAAATAGAAAAAATAATAGTTTGAGCTTGAATACTTCAAAGGTTAAAAAAATTTCTCTAAAAATTTTGTCTAAATAGCCTTGAAGTTCAAATTAATTTTTTTTTTTTTGGAAAAGGCCACACGTTCAATAAATCACTTTCAATTTCATCACACATACTGTATGTCAAAATTCCTTGAAATTGATATCTGTGACACAAATTGATAATCAATTTTATTTTTTAAATGCCACCGACGATGTGTGCTGTGACCAGCTATTCAAATTGAAAAATAAATTGCCATATAAATGGATAGGTGAATTTGAAAGCAAAAGTTTGATTGTGTTTGTGAAAAAAATGTGAGTGTATTGCAAATTGAATTGAAAGGCAAAAATTGAACGTGTTTCTCCCAAGTTAATTAAATTTTTTTGAAACTACACATATTTTTATTAAGATAACATTCATAAATATATTTTTTAGTGGGAGAAATTATTAAATTTTGCAAATGCAATGTATACTTTATCGGGCTACTACTGTACTTCTGCGTTGTTTACAAATATGAATGCACTTTAATAGTAAGAAAATAAACTTCATATTAAATTATATTGATTGGTATTGCAGCAACCAAATAGCTTGATTGTTTAATGGCTAAACATTTTTCGATGTAAACTTGATGTTATTTTCACATTTAGGATTTTGCGGAGATTTTTATTACTTCAAATGGGAATTCAATATGGTTACTCAGAAAAAGTTTTTCTTTTGCTGCTGGTATTAAGAAATTTTTTTCTTTCCTTTTCTTTCCTTTCCTTTCTTTCATGTTAAAGTTTTTTCGACAAACAACCCCCACTGACACTAGTTGCAACTTGCTAATCGTTCACTACTGCTTGTATGCATTTAAAAAGCTTTTTATTAATTTAGACACTTTTTTTTCTCATTATTTCGATTACGCTCACGAATTTTTGCAACAACAACTTAACGGCTGGTGCACTAGTGTTGTTGTTTTTTTTATTAAAAAAAAAACACAATGATTTGAATATGTTGTTGTTTTTCTTTCGTATATTTATTTATTTCTGTCTATACAAAATATCTACATGTATGTATGTATGTATGTGTTTGCATGTAGTATAAAAAAAGTTAATTTTTTGTACCGAAAGACAGCTAAAGCTTTGTTGGTCAAATTAGTCAATCGGTGTCCGGCCGAAACGAAAGATCTCGCTTTTTAATGAAAAAGAAAAATAAATAAAGTAAAGTTGTATTTAATTGAATTTTGCATATAATAAATAAATAAATATACCTAGCCCCCAAACGCAATTGATTAAAATTAGAATTTAAGAAAAAGTTTATTGCCCGTTCCAGTGAATTTTTATAACGAATTAAAACGAACCACTAAATAAATACAAAACGTAACAATAATTACAAATCAACTAACGAACTTACATTTACGAGTATTTTGTGAAGTAACGGTAAATTGTAAAACGCACCAAAGTGATTTTTTTTTTCAATTAAAAGTAAATAAATAAAAAAAAGTGTGGAGAGAAAACTTGGGAAACCACGCGATTAACGGTAAATCAAAGTAAGGATACAAACACATATACATACATACAAACATACATAAACATAGAGATGTATACGAGTAATCACAAAGCTGCTAACACATGCATACACATACATACATACATACCTACTCGTACGTATGTGCATTCACGCAAATGTATGTAGAATGTATAAAACTATACCGTTATTAAAAAAAATAAAATTAATAAACATTTGCGAAAAGAAAAAAACCTTTTTTTTTTTTGAAAAAACAGAAGTACCTATTAACTTAAAAGTGACGTCATTTCCTGTTTTACAAACACCACGAATTATTTATTTATTATTAATGCATATGATGAAAAAAAAATTAATACGTTTTATAAGATAAAGAAACATTTTGTATGATAAAAAAAGAAGGTAAACGTTGAAAAGTCTTACTGAGTAAGAAAATTGTTGGTATAAACAGTGTGTATCGTAATAAAACCCACAAAAGTGACATTCTTATTCATACGAATAAAAAGGGATATTAGAAATTAAAAAGTGCAAGCTTATCCGTCTAAGGATTCAAACAGTTTAGGTACGTAGAAAGTTTTTTTTTTTAATTTAACTAGTTACTTGCTGGTCAGATTGACTGATGAGAAAGTCGAAAAAATTAAATTTATAAAATCTTTTAAATTTGAAAATATCTTAACCCTTAACCCTACTTAATGGCACGAATTTCGTGAATTTGCAACTCTGGGGTCTACTGTGTAATTTGAAACGGAAGAAAAGCATTTCTTCGAATTTATATGTTATTAAATAAAAAATCCTAATCCGCTAAATCCGCTTTCTTTCGTTTTGAATTACAAAGTAGACCCACTGATTTAATGAGTTTATAAAAAAATTTCGACCATTTCAATAGTCTCAGGATGGGTGGAGGAGATAGCGTGTCAGTGTATTCCTACTAAAATAATTAATGCAACATTACTAAGCCTTCAGTTAGCCGACTGTAATGTAAAGTAACTGCAACAGTAAGAAACAGCTGATCAATTTTGTTATGTGAAAAGTAATGAAAATGGTTATAGAGATGTAATGTAACGTAACCTACTTTTCATATAAAAATATCAATCAGCTGTTTTCTACGTTACAGTTACATTACATTACAGTCGGCTAACTGAGCCTTTAGACTGAGTTTACATCTGGCATTTCTTGTGTGTCATTTGCCCCCAAAAAGCGCAACCAACTAATTACTAATGAAAAACTGTTTGATTCAGACATGTATTTATTGATTTAAACAGTTTCCAATCATGTTGGATTCTATAAAATTATCTATTAGTTATGTATGAAACTGTTTTACGTAATAAATACGTGTCTGAATCAAACTGTTTTTCAATAGTAATTAGTGGTTACGCTCTCTTTACGCTTGTGTGGCACATGGCACACAGATGGAAACCCGGCCTAAGGCTGTATCTGTTATCACCACTCCTCTTCAACTGTGTCTACATGACTGTACGAATGTGAAACGTAAAATATAGCAGCGCGCGATGAGCAGTCTCTTCAGGTATTTGGCAACAAATGCCTCCGCAGAATCTTGTGTGTATAATGGCCTTCATTAATATCCAATGTCCAACTCTGGTCAGATGCAAATCAGTAACCCAAGGAGATCGAAATAAAACGCGAATTGGGCTGGCTTGGACGCACTTTCCTTAAGCCAACAAATGATATCAACAAGAAAGCTAAATATTGGATCGACAAGTAAGCCGAAGTATCGGGCTACTATCCCACACCTGGAAGGGCCAGTCATAACCGAAATATCCCAAACTACGAAAGATTTGATGATGATCGATTTCACTGGAATCAACTTATTGCGGCAATTTGCTCCACAGAGCTAGGCTAGGATTCACTATCCTACACAATCGTACGACTTTTGAGAAAATACAACCCTGACATTATGTAAATTTTCAATAGCCTACAAGAATTCATCAGATCAGGGTTGTATTTTTTCAAAAGTCATACGATAGTGTAGCATAGTGAGTCATAATCTTTAGGTCTACATCATACTTAATTTTCTAGAAGTTAAAACGTTGAATTTAAAATATGCCACATCTTGAAGGCATATTTTTTAATTTATCCCTGTAGAGTTTCGAAAATAAGTAAAAAAGTCATGTTTGATTGATGAAATAAAGAACAAACCTATTGAAACTGCTCAAATGTTCCCGTCAACATGTCAACTTCCTTCGTCGTTGCGTTAACGTATAACGTATGAAATATTCTATGTGAATCGGCCTTCAGACACACTTTCAAAAACTTAAGGCCGGAGCACAATGAATCTGTCATGCGTTAAACTTCGCAAACGTATGACGGATTCATTGTGCCCCGGCCTTTAGATTCTGCGAATTACATTTTTAGAACATAAGTATTTAAATTAAGTTAAAATTAAAATATATGCCTACTTTTGAAATTAATGCCTTAAATAATCTCTCAATAATATCTTTCAAATAAAAAACTTTTTTTTACCGGTTTTCTAGCTTCATCTGGGTTCCTTTTCGGCATTTATTTTTGTGTATTATTTTTGGACATTGTTTGAGTTTAAAATTAATTTTTGTCAAACAAAAGTAAACGTGAAGATAAAGAAAGCATATTGGCAGAATTCCAATTAAGTACACATATTCACATATACTGTGAAATCGAAAACGAAAAATATAAAATATTCTAAACTAAACAACTTCATATTCGTATTTTTTTAGTTGTTAACAACATTAACTTTGAAAAGCGTCTTGTCTTTGTATTAGTAAATTGAGTAATTACTAATTTATGATTTGGTAGAAAACACACAAAAATTAATATTTCTCGTAAATGGCCTATTGATTGCTCAATGCGAAATTAATGTCTGACGTGTAAAAGTACGTAATCAGCTTTTAACAGGTCGTAAAGTTTTGATTGACACGTAAAAAAATATCTATTCATTTAGTAAAAAGAAAAAGAAAAAAAAACTGAAAGTAGATTTGTAAGTTTGAGTATAGGTACTCGTATAAAGAAATGGATTGATTTAATATGGTTTCTGATATGTAAATGCAAATAAAAAAGCATTAAATGCTTGTAATTGATTAGATAAAATTCATGTCATTACACCTACAAGTAAATAAATTGTATTACGGGCAGTGTGAAGCGTTTAAGAGTTTCTTCTTTCCGGGGAAAAGTTAGTTGGTTAGTTTTAGAGAAAATCGATAGAGAAATTAGTTAGCAGTTGTGTAATATGTTTTTCTATAAAATTGTACTTACAGCTTACACTCCTACTTTATTCGCGAGTTGGTTAGAGCCAAGGCGAATTGACATCAGGTGATCTCAATTCATCAGCTGACATAACTTCTCGGGATGTCAAATCAAAGCAAAACTTTAGGAAATATTCTGACAGCAGAAAATTTTACAATACGGAATATATTGGGTGTTTTTTATTGAGGTATAGAACTTTAAGTTGGCATCACTTTTTTAACTGGCGGCCATTTTGTCAGCTGTCAAGTGATTAATATTTAGTTTGGTTTGCCATTTTATCATGAACAGGTTGACAAAAGAACAACGCTTGCAAATCGTGCAAATTTATTTCGAAAATAATGGTTCAGTTCGCGAAGTTTACCGCAAGCTCCGTCCATTTTATGGTCGACATAATCGTCCATCAGAGCAATTAATTCGGTTAACCATGGATCGTTTTCGCACTACGTTTACTCTATGTGATAATACGCATCCGCAGAGACGTCGAACAGTGCGCACCGAAGAAACAATTGCCGCTGTAGAGCAAAGTGTTGAAGAGGACCCGAATGAATCGATTCGCCACCGTGCACAGCAATTGGAGCTTTGTCCATCAACTTTATGGAAGATTTTGCGCAAAGATCTTGGCTTGCGACCTTACAAGATCCAGCTTGTGCAAGAATTAAAGCCGCGAGACCATGCAATGCGTCGTGATTTTGGTGTATGGGCCGAAAATGAGATTGATCTCGATGCTGATTTTCATCGCAAAATTTTGTTCAGTGATGAGGCTCATTTTTGGTTGAATGGCTACGTCAACAAGCAAAATTGCCGCATTTTGAGTGAAGAGAATCCACATGAGACCCTTGAGACGCCATTACATCCACAAAAACTGACTGTTTGGTGTGCTCTATGGGCTGGTGGAGTCATTGGGCCATACTTCTTCCGAAATAATGCTGGAGAGTCAGTTACCGTTAATGGAGACCAGTATAGAGCCATGATAACCGACTATTTTGTTCCCGAATTGGATGGCATGAATGTGGATGAGTTGTGGTTCCAACAAGACGGCGCTACATGCCACACAGCGCACGTCACAATCGATTTATTGAAGGAAACATTCGATGAGCGCATAATTTCGTGGAATGGACCTGTCAATTGGCCACCAAGATCGTGTGATTTGACACCATTGGATTATTTTCTTTGGGGATATGTGAAGTCGCTCGTCTACGCCAACAAACCAGAAACGTTAGGGGACTTGGAAGCCAACATTCGTGGCGTTATTGCCAACATACGGCCCCATATGCTCGAAAAAGTGGTTGAAAATTGGACCTGTAGAATTGGCTTTATTCGAGCCAGCCGCGGCGGCCACATGCCCGAAATCATATTTAAACATTAATGGCATAAAATTATCCTTCCAATAAAGCCAAATTGATGGACATTAAAACGATTTTCTTGTGTTTTTTTTTTCAATTCGAAGTTCTATACCTCTAAAAAAAACACCCTTTATAAGGCGAATTTGCAGAGTTGTCAATTTGTCTTGGTTACAGCGTTTACTATCGTACCAGAGATTTTCGGTTCTACTCTTCCACAGTTGCACACAAAATTTCTTAAGCCATTGAATGTATTTAATAAAGTATATAAGTGGCCACCAAGCTAAGCGATAAGGGCTATCGTTGTTCCTCTTTTAAGGTTCAATTAAACGGTGCCATAACCATAAAAACAGCTATTCGAATCAAAATTATGGGCTACACTGTATTGGATTATAAAGGCCCAGGCACATAGAGGCCGTTATACGTTAAACTTTGCCTTTTTCAAATGAGATTAACGCAACAACAGAGAAGGTTGGCACAATGAGTTCTTTGTTGACGGAAGCATTTGAACATCTTCAATAGGTTGGTTCTTAATTTTATTTATTAAACTCAACTTTTTCTATTTCGTTTATTTCTTTTATTTTATTTTATCTTTGCTACCACAAAACACAAACATACCAATATCTGTCAAACTACTCAAAGTACGCAAAAAAGTTAAAAGTTGCCCAATTGTTGTAGTTTGCGTGTACGGACACGTACTGATTGTAACAGAAATCATAAGAGACCATGTATTTCAACTTAGCTGTCAGTTGAAAGAGGCGATGTTTAACGTATGACGGATTCTATGTGGCTGAGCCTTAAGCTTAAATTAGATGTGCCATACCATATTGCCAAATCCATAACCAAAAACAAAATTCAATTGGTTTATATGGTTATGGCTATGGCGTTATGGCGTTATGGCGAGCAACCTAAATTCAAATACAGTGTTGCCCATTAGATTAGTTCGAACAGCTGTTTTGTATAGTTATGGTTATGGCACGTCTAATTTGAGCTTTAAGGTTCAATTAAACGTGCCATAACCGTAACCATACAAAACAGCTGTTAGAAGCAAAATTATTGGCAACACTGTATTTGATTATATGTAGGTGACTCGCCCTAGCGCCGTAGCCTTAACCATAACCATAGAAAGCAATTGATTTTTTTTCTTTAAAACCATAAACAGCTGTTTGCTGGTTGCAAATGTTTGTTGTTGGATTTTTGAAATGAATAAACAAGTGAGAACATAAACAGCTGCTTATGGTTATGGCAACACTAATAGGTGAAGCAAATATATTTATAGTTATGGCTAGGGCACTATGGTATGGTGGGTCTGATTGAACCTTTATCTGGCAAACTAGTTTTTTTTGAAGTTCATTTATCATGTAAAACAACACTAAAAAATGAATTGAGAAAAGTTCACCTGTCGCTCACTTTTGTTTAAAAAAAATTCGATTTCGAATTTTCGCTATCAATATCAAAAGTGAGCCAATATCATACTTATTTCGATTTCGCAAAAACGCAACAGAAAAAGTAAAAAAAGTAATTTTATTTTTTAATTTATTTTTTAATTCTCTTAATATGCAGGATTTGAACAAGTTACCTCCATTCTAACAAACTAGCAAACATTCACTACGCTATCATCACCCATTCGAGAAACTATCAAGAGAAGTTCACTTTAGCGAGCATTATAATTTTTCTTAGATTCGCGAACAAATATCGAACAATTTTGTTTCGAAATTTCTTCGCTTTAGCGAGCATTCGCTTATATCGAATCTCAGGTCAAGTGGGTATTTACATATGTATGTATTATACCCCTGCAAAAGACCACTTACAAGAACTTTTAAAACATGAAGAATTTTTAAAATTTTATTACAGCATAATCTTCTAAAAAAAAACGCTAAACAACACTGTTGACAAGACATTTGTTTCAGTTATTGCAGGTATAAGAGTAAAGAAGAAAATACTTCGTGATGAAAGAATTTGTGATGCTTGCTTCTTCCTACTGTAGTGTACCTCACTTACTATAATACACTGTATCATCATAGTTAATTGCATTGCAACACAGTTCATTGTAATAATTAACAGAATGCTTACTTTATAATATTTAAATGACACACTTTTATTTTTATTAATAAATTATGTTGTTATAGCAAAACTAAAGACATACAGAAACACAAAAAATTGAAGAATGTAAAATAGTATATAAGCAGTCAAAATGTTAAATAAAATCAGACTTTAATTTAAAAACGCAATCCGGCAACAACTTGCCTAGTTTATAAATTGACTTCTCACTTTTTCTGGCAGTTCCTTTGAACTCCTACTTATAAGCTGGACCCCCTGTACAGCTGGATAAAAACAATAATTGGGCTATAGGACCTCACAAGCACACTGCCATAACAAATCCTTTTAAACATTATTTGGCGACCAAACCTTCCTTTTTAACATTACATGGCGATCCTTCCTTTTAAACACTACACTACGCATGGGCGCGTCACGTATGCACATATGCACACATTTCGTGTGTATGATCTTTTATTTTTCTGCGCACATACAAACGCACACATGCATTGACATTAGTTGTGTGCGCTTGCTTTAAAAATCCACCCTGAAACTGCAAATATTGAACTGAAAATAGCTTGCCATCTACATCTTACACACACACACACACTCAAACGTACAATATGCAAAATAACAAGCATATATGCATTTGAGTGTTTCTTACGAACAAGAAGTCTTGGCGACATTGCTTGAAAACATTCGTATACACGTACATCAATACATCCATTGTGCTTCGCTTATTAAACGACATCATTTAATATTACTGGTGTAGTATAGTACATGCTACGACAATACATTTAAAAACAAGAAGTATGTATTTACATTTCAAGACTCTTTACGCAGCCCTCTAGTAAATTCATATTTTAACATTTATTTTAATTACTCACCAATAAAAATTATTTATACACAAACCACATGCCATTAGCAGGGGATGGATGGATGCATGGTTTGTCTTTTGTTTTTTACCAAAAATTATTAAACAAGAACATACATAATGATCTCTTGACGACTGAAGAACAAGAAATGCTCTCTCACTAAATTATGATTTAATGACATTTGAGTCATTTGCTACAAAGACTGGGTGATGTCATTTACTGAAGCTGCAGCTGTTGGTAATAAAATTAATAATAATGCCTTTCGATGATATGAAAAATAAAATGTCATGAAAAAATGCTTAAACATACTATGATCATGCTAATCATCTAATGATGAGGACTTGTAGTAATGATTTACAATATTAAATTGGTTCTTATAATTGAGAGAAATGTGCCCATAAATATGAAAATGGTGTAAGTCATATATTTGTTGTTTCGAGATATTAAATGCATGGAATTTGTATAACATTATACAATATTCTTAAATTATGCAATATTTCAATTTAGAATTGACTGATGAATATTTATTTTATATACATAATTAATTATATTTCACTTTTGTTAATAAAATGCTGCACGTATGAGGGCTTTCGTGATTATGGATACAACATTTGACTGCAATCATAGAAGCTTAAATTTCGACAAGTTGTATTTCGAAAACTTTTATGAAATAAAATGAAATGTGTATAAAAAATATTGACCCAAATGTGTGGGAGGCTATAAAATGTTTAGATTTTTATAATTATTTTCGTTTCACAAATCAAATCAAAGCGAGTTGCAAAATTTTGTAAACTTTAATCATCCACAAATTAACACAACAATATTTTAACAACTTTAATAGACTTGTTATAAAAAAAGAAACAGAGCCACCGAAATAATAAACAAAATACATAGAATTATATTTATTTGTATGCATGTATTTCAAATTAAAAGCGAATATTTGAAATAAAATTTTAGACACTCCCTCCGGCATCCAGCAAACCGAATAAAAATAAATTTATTTTTATTCCATTTGTACTGAAAACTAAAACAATCAAAGAGGGGAAAATCATCTTCAATCTGTTAAGGGCATTGAATATTTATTGCTGTTGTTATTGTACTTGCAGCTTTTGGGCGGGCCGTCCGTCGGCCCTGTTCATTTTCATATAAAAGTTGATAAATTTCTTCAATTATTTTTAACAGATGTTTTGAAAGATCTAAACAATTAACGCTCGATAAATCATTGATGTTAATAGATTTTTAAGGTCATTATAGGCTGGCGTCTTAAGCAGGGAACGCGACAAATTAATGCAAGAAATTTAGAAACTTAATAAAATAAAAGAAAATTTAAAGTGTTGAAATGTACACAAAAGTGAACTTGAATAATGTTGCAACAATTTAACACTTTTAGTTATTTTTGTATCTTTTATTTCACATATTTTCCAACTCAAGCGATTAGTTATTTTCCAGTGTAATATATAAAAGAAATAATAAAATTAGTTTACATTTGATGTGTTGTTATTTTTGACTAGGGAATGAAAAAAGTATAAAGTGTTAAAGAGATTTGTCTATCATCTAGAAGATTTTTTTTAGTGCTACAATAACATGATGTAATATTTATTATTTATATTAAAAATTTTGAAATGTTTCAATGAAACTAAAAATCTCTTAAGTGCACTTACAAGATTGAAAAAAAATTTCTCTTTCGATTATTCATGACGATATAAGGAGATGTAACACTGATCTTACACATATTCTATACAGCAAATTTTTTTTGTGTTATTTGGTTTTTCTTTTAATAGTTCTCAAGAAACAAAATAAATTTTAACGCATTTTCATTCAATAAAATATCAAAAAAGATTTTTGGTAAAAAAAAAAATTTTTTTTGCTCGACTTGAAGATTTTTGAAAAATAAATGTGGCAGCACTGGCTCCAGATAACAATTTTTGAGTGATTTTAAGAGCGAATGAGAGAGTAAATTTTTTCATTTCCTGCACGCACCAGTGATGGGAAAGTTGGTACGATCGTACTTTTTTTGATACTATTTGACATGAAAAAGTACCGTAGTACTCCCACAGCGCATTTGATACTCTCACGGTATACTTAAGCTATGTACAGACGATTGTCAGATCTTACAATATTGTCAGATCTGGCAATGTGCTGACAATGTACTGGCAATCGAAAATTGCCAGCACAATATTTCTTGTCAGTTCACACGGATGTCAGAAAATCTTACAATTTATTGCTAGACGGTTTTATGACAATAAATTCATCTGACAAAATTGTCAGTAGAAAAATTGTCAGTTCACACGGTTGTCATATGCACAAATTGTTCGATCTGTTGTTATGCGTTGCCAGACTTAAACCATTTGTTGGCCATTGTTAAATATTTATCGTTTGTGTTTGTGTTAAATGTAAAAAGTGAAAGTATAAATAATTATGGACCATAAAGAAGAAATTGCAATAATTTTGTCTGCATATCTTTTATTATAAACTTTTTCTTTAAAATCAAGCGTGTGCAGTGTTGCCCATAGAAAGAATTATCTTACAATGACGCCATTGTCAGATGCATGAAGTTCGCACATCTGACAATATTAAAATGTCTGACAAATATCTGGCAATAATTTTACAATGTGTTCACACGATTGTAAGATGTCTGACAATATGTTGTCAGTTGCTAGTCTTGCAATGGACTGACAATGCTTTTTCTGGCAACGTCGTCTGACAAAAATTGCCAGTTCACACGGTTGTAAGAAATTTTTAGCACATTTTACTGGCAATATTATAAGATCTGACAACCGTCTGTACATAGCTTTAGAAATGCAGTTAGCAGACGCGCGTTTTTTTATTTTTGTCAAGAATTAAATTTCTTTTTCGACAAAATGGCATGAAACTTTATTAATAAAGATATTTTAACAAATGATATTTTCTGTGGCACAGAAGTTGATCTAATTATATATAAACAGAAATCATGTTGAAACAACTGTTTTAAATCAGTTTAAAGAAAATTGTAAAAAGTTATATATTAAATTCTGTCAAGTTCTAAAGTGGACTTTGACAATGAAATGTTAGTTTGGATTAATAAGATTTCCTCTGAAAATGTTTTATCTGGTAAAACCAACAGCATTATACCACCTTTAATTTAAATGTCTCCCAGCGAAAGGCTAAATTATGAAAATATTAACAACCAATATATGTAGATCATTGGCTAATATGGAAGAACTGAAACCATTAACAAAATAATATATGCAGTTTCTGGTCTAGAGTGTCTAAAATTAAAAACGCATTAGATGAATACATGATTCCTGATATATCGAAAGTAGCTGGCGGAACTTTGTCTATACCTCACTTCTCTGCAAATGTCGAAAGGATTTTTTCTTACCAAAATCTCATGAAAACATAACATAGGAACAGACTTTATGTTCCGACAGTATCAAGTCTTATCCAAGCCAAAAAATTATATAAGTCTAAAAACTCTTCTTGTTATAACTTTAACATTTGCACCTGTGAAAATCAGTGATGAGAAATGTGGCGCAATTGTGCCATTTTTGGTACTATTGGATGTTAGATGGCACAGGCACTTTTTTGTCCATTCGAGCCATAACCGCCAAAAAAAACTTGAAGCGGCATATCTTTTTAACTTCGTTTTTTTTTAACGAAAATCGATCATAACTAAACGATTTTCATGAAAAAATTAAGCTCGAAAATTATGTTGCTTAAGCTCTTTGGCGGTTATGGCTCGTATTAATATGGAAACTTTTCTTATTCCAATAATAAGTAAACAGATCACAGGTATTTATTTGTATTTCTTGCAAATAAGTACAAAGAATTAATAAATTATACATATACATACATATGTATGTATATGTCTTTTTGTAAACAAATAATTTTGGAAATTCTTAAATTAATTATTATTGAAACATTTTAAATTGAATATAAAGTGCTTTGGCACTATTCAAGTGATTTTGGTAATATTTAGAAACAGACTCGGCAAGAAATGAAGATTTCCAATTCCCATCTCTTATTTTATTTGTAAATAAATTTTATATAATTTTTTGCTAATCAAATTTAAATTAAAAAAAAAATAATAGTTTTTGATACCGAAATGCAAATCTCATTTCCCATCACTGGCACGCACTTTTAGGAACTTTTTCTTCTGGGTAAATTTGGACAAGAGTTAAATAATCAGCTGTTTTTTGCTTTTATATAAAACTGAGAAAATAATCAGAAAATTTACAAATAAAGAAAATAAGTTTTTATTTAAAGATATATTAAAAAGCAAAATGGATGGGTTTGTTTTAAAGAACTTGAATTTGTAAATACATTTGAACATATTTCTCCCTTTTCTTTAATATATTAAAATTATTTTACGGATCAGTTACAGGCTGTTGCCAATCATGCAATTTTTTTTGTGATATGCGACTAAAATCACTTAAATTAAATTTTTAAAAGTAAGCAACATTAGTCTCCCTTATCGGTAATAAAAGTTCAGCTGAAATATGTTCCCTTTCACTAAAATTGTGATCGCCAATGTTTGCGTTGTTGTTGTGTCAGTATACTATTTTCTAATTTTGTTCACGGGAAATATTCCACGTGAAAAAAATGTTCGCTCTTTTATTCCCGATAAGGGTGAGTATTTCAATATGGTTTTTTGCGTTCCAGCAATTTTGGATAACTTTGTCGCATTCAGAGAGTATTTTTCTTTTTGCTCTCATTAGCTCGAACTGGTACGAAATCTTGTGGAACGCACCTATTATCTATCGAACATGAGTGAGGGTTAGTGTAACCCCAAATTTCAATAGTCAGTGAACTCCCTCCTGCACAGACTAACGGAAAATGGCATATAAAGTCAAGCATGTGTCGATGACATCGTTATGGTTGCAGGGGGGGCAATTTGAAGAGACATTGTTTGACATTATATATAACGGTCTGAGGATAATGAAGGAATGATGCTTATCTGTAAGGCTGAATATCAACCCTGAAAATACGTAGCATTGTTATCTTCCCTAGAAGGAGGACACTCCCACGCTGCCAAAACATCCGACTATATAATGTGCTGTTAGAACGCTTATCGGAGGATAAGCTGTTATGGAGACGGCATTTAAAAACTACTGTCATCGAGTAGGCAACAAAAGCACTAATGGTTTGTAGATCTTTTGCAGAAATGACATGGAGTAGCACACCCTAAATGCTGAGATGAATACACACCAAGATAATGAGGCCTATCAACACTTATGCTGGGAATACAACTTTGACGAGTTTTGAGCCGAGCATATTCGTCGCTAAAAAGAAAACACATTTGTGTACATATATGCAAATGCACATAATCATGATGTCGCACAGTGCTTTGTTTCCATATAACGATGGGTCAAAAATAGCAGGAGTTAACGTATGCTTCTCAAATTTACTAGAGTATCTATGTACATTTAGTTAAAAAAAAACAACTGTGCTTTGTAATTAAAGTACAGACTTTTTGTGGTTAAGCATTGTCTATAAGCATTTTGATTGTTGCTTTAACAATGCTTAACTACCGGCAAATAAATTTCATTTGTAATTAATAATTAAGACAACTAGCAAGCAAGAAGCTAATTCTAAACCAAGGCCTTCCTTGATTCTGAATTATTCCCTAAGATCTTTCAAATTCATATGGACGTACGTATTTGAAACAAACAATTGTAATATTTAAGGCCAAATATTTTTTTTTGCTTATTTTGAAATCTACTTATTATTATTAATAAATGTGTTGGCGTAAAACTTAAATTGATTCATTATAATTGTGCACTCGTATAACCTTCATATTAAGTATGTACATAAATATATTTAATAATTTGAAAAGCTAAGCATTGGCACAGATTCTTCTGCAACAAAAAGCAATATTTTTTCATTTTATAAAAAGTGTTTAGCCAAAAAATTATCTTATTATTTAATATTTACTTCCACAATACAAAAACTGAGATTATATCGCAAGTAAATGTTACGACATTGCGCTCGTATTAATTGAAAAACAAATTTGTGCTTTCAATGGGTTAAATACAGATACAAATTGGAGTTTTTTTTTGTCAACAATTTGAAAGATAAATAAGCAAACAGTTCAGTACTTTTTAGTTTATTAATAAATATTTATTATAACTTTCAAGCACACACTCTTCCGATGTTTGAGCATCCATCCATTTAATAGTTTAGCCCCAAAAAAATAGAGAAGCATTTCTATGCCGACTGACTATCAGACAATTTGGGTTAATTGGCTTTAATTGAGATAATAAGTTTTGCTTAATAGTCTTATTTCTGTATTCATCTCATCTATTAATTCTTGCTACTTTAATTAATTTTTTTAACAGAAATACTTGTAATCTTTAAACAAAATTTAACATTCACTTTGGCATTCGATTTGGATTGTTTTTAAAACATTCACACAAATATAGTATTTCTACATTTGGCTAAAACCAGTGTGATGTTGATGACGATTATAATAATTATTTTTTTTTTAATCAATAATAAACATTTAAAACAAGCAAAAATAAATATGTAGAATGGAATACGTTTACAACGAACAGACACATGAAATCAGTTTGTGAATAGTGCGTTCGTTATAAGCGAACTCCGCTGTAAATTTGTGCGCAAATCTACAAGATACATTCATTCCTATAACATGATCTCCTACACATTCGAAAATTTAAATTTATAAAAAAAAAAATTAAAGAAAATAAACTGTTTGCACAGTGGTAGTGAAATGAAAATGTATTTAAAGTTAAACGTCAAATAATTACAATAAATCACAAAGAATTAATAGATTTAAGAATTTGATTTTTATTTGAAAGCATTTTTTTATTATGGTGTGTAAATGTACATTATATTTGATTATTTTGTATATCGCACATTTACTTCAATAGTGACATAACTCCAAAAAAAAAAAAAACAGTTTTGCAGAAAACGCGTTTTGAGTTTTCAATTTGCATACAACTCAATGGAGAAATGAAAAAAAAAAAAAATTCTTCTCTCAGGAGGTGATGGTACAAGCTATTTATATTAAATTTTTACACAAGATAAAATACGAAATGCCGCATCTTTCTGCATTATTAACACAAAAAAATAATTTTTTGAGTTATGCCGCTATTGAAGTAAATGTGCGATATATTTTATATTTTTCATCTGCTACCGACAGACATGTGTGCTTTCAGTTCTCTTAGAACAAGTGACTCACTTTAGAAATTCATAGAAAAAATGGCCCATTTGGTTGCAATGGCATAAATTCTTTTTTAAATTTGTCATTTAGATTTCCGTAAATACATTTAGAGTTAAAAAAAATATGTATGTACACATATATTTTTCAAGATACACCACAAACATGAAAATGGAACTACAAATTTCAAATTTATATGATTTGGGTCAATTCTTTTGTGAGCTAAGTAAGCATGAGCATTGTTGTAATTTATGTGTTTCTGAAGCAATAGTAGGGAGCAAAACAATTTATGAAGAATATAATTACATGTGTACAAGTGTATGTATGTATGTCTGTATATAAAAAACAAGTGAATACTTAATATTTTTCTTCTTAAGAAATATTTTGGTAATGGGCGAAAAGCTGACAGGAGAGAGGAGGCAAAAAAGGACCTTTTTAACCGGAATATCACGGATTAAAATGTTCTAAAGCGGTCCCTACGCGTTTCAACTGGTCGTACAATTGAGTTCCGCATGCCAGTTGATCGTTCAATGCATATGTTCTAACTTTTCCTCAAACTTCATTAATAAATTATTTTTACAGTCAAAATTAGTTAAGATTTTTTTAGCTCTATTGGCCATAAATAAAGGAAGAAGATAAAGAAAGAAAAAATAAAAACATGTTTTTATATTATTCAATAAAATTGCGAATTGGCATTCCTCCTTCTTTTTCACACATGACCATCCCTATTGTGAATATATTTCCCCCCGAAATATTTCCCTTTCTAACAAAGTTGCAATCGTGAATTACTTCCACAAAAAAATATGGCATCGCCAATTTTTATTCCCGTGGGTTTTTTTTCACAAAAATGATGTGGGTTTTTATACCCTTTAACAAAAAATGGTAAAAGGGTATATATTGGTTTGTCATTCCGTTTGTAATTTCTAGAATATTGAGAAGCGAGCTATAAAGTATATATATTCTGGATCCTTATGTATAGGGAATATGAATAAGCGATGTCCGTCTGTCCGTCTGTCTGTACGTGAAATCAGTTTTCCGAAGCTCCCAGACAAGCTAGAGACTTCGTTCTTGGACTGGTGGATCAAAAATTGTCGAAATAAGATTGGTATTGAAAATCAGCAAAATCGAGCAGACGGTTTCAGAGCTGGGAGACTTAAACTTCATTTTGCCATACAAAATAACTACCGAAAACTAGTTTTTAATAATTTTTTATTAAATAAACTTATTTTATACTTCAGTATGAATAAAATTGGTATTTCTAACTGAAAAAAAATTAAAAAAAAATTAAAAAAATTAAAAATACGTTTCCAGGGTTGGAAAACCTTAACTTTTTTTGTTATGCAAAAGTAACTTACTAAAACAAATTTTTCCTTTTTTTTTCTATGAATTAAACATATCTAATGTTTTTAAAAGAAAGAAATTGATGTTAGAAATCAGAAAAACCAAAAAGGATGATTCCAGGGTTGGGAAACTGAAACTTTTTGTGATATAAAAAATTAACTACCGAAAATTAATTTTTATTTTTTTTATTAAATGAACTTATTTTATACTTTAGTACGAATAAAATTATTATTTCAAATTAAAGATTAACCTTCTAAAATTAAAAAGATGTTTCCAGGGTTGGAAAACTTTAACTTTTTTATACAAAAGTAACTGACTAAAGCAAAATTTTCCTTTTTCTCTATAAATTAAAGATATCTTATATTCTTAAAAGAAATAGATTAGTATAAGAAATCAGAAAAATTAAAAAGTTTGATTTCAGGGTTGGAAAATCCACACTTTTTTGATATAAAAAATTAGCTACCGAAAACTAATTTTTTTATAAAATAAACTTATTTTATACTTCAGTATTTCAAAATAAAAAAAAATTTAAAAAATTAAAACGACGTTTCCAGGGTTGGAAAATCTTATTTTTTATACAAAAGTAACTTACTAAAACAAATTTTTTCTTTTTTACTATAAATTAAACATATCTTATATTCTTAAAAAAAAGATGGTGTGAGAAATCAAAAAAAAACCAAAAAGGAGGATTCTTTGTGATATAAAAAATTAACTACTGAAAACTAATTTTTTTTATCTATTTTTATTAAATAAAATTATTTTATGCTTGATAACGAATAAAATTGGTATTTCAAATAAAAAAAAAAAACAATTAAAAAAATTAAAAAGACGATTCCAGGGTTGGAAAACTTTAACTTTTTCTACTAAAGTAAGTTACTAAAACAAAGTTTTCCTTTTTTTCTATAAATTAAACATTTCTTAAATTCTTAAAAGAAAGAGATTGGTGTAAGAAATCAGAAAAATCAAAAAAGATGAGTTCAGGGTTTTGACACTTACACTTTTTTGATATATAAAAGTAACTAAGTCTAATTAATTTTTATCTTTTCCTTTATAAATTATATATATTTTACGTTTTGGAAAGAAAAGTTTGGTATAGAAAATTATAAAAATTAAAGCCACAGCTCCAGAGCTGGAAACTATGATTTTTTTTTCTAGACATTAAAGTAACTAATTAAAACATTTTTTTTTAATTTCCTTTTTTTCACTTAACACACTTTCTATATTTTTTAAGAACTGCTAGATTGGTATAAGTAATCAGAAAAATCTAAAATTATGATTCTAGGGTTTGAAAATTATTATTTTTTTCTTTGTACATAAAAGTATGTGCTTGAGTATGTATCTCTATACTATATAAACGCACTTTGGTAAAGGGTATATAAGATTCGGCACAGCCAAATATAGCACTCTTACTTGTTTCACAAAAGTCTTCTTTGGGAATAAAAAAAGAAGCACAATATTCTTGTTGTTTTTAACCCCCGACCAAAAAAAGGGTGTTATAAGTTTGTAGTGTGTGTCTGTAGAAGTACTCGTACAGACCAAACGGCTGGACGGATTTTGATTTAGTTTCTTCTGTTGGAAAGAAGATGACTTGATCGAGAGTGTTCTAAGCTGTGTTTGAAAAAAATTGGTCCAGGCTCTTAGAAGATATCACATCTTTTCTGGATATATCGGGATTTTTTAAAATTTTTAATTTTTGTTATTTAAAATAGTTTTCAATTGTTTCATTTTATTTTTAAAAGGAATTAAAACTCATGAATTTATTTATTTACATACATACATATACACATTGCCAACAATTCTTCATTTTTCCATTTAAGGCTCACTTACTATCGGCTAATGGAATGTAACTGCAACTATAGGAAACAGCTGATCGATATTGTTATGCGACAGAAAAAAATCATCCATTTAAATTTTCAAATAAGTTTTTTTTCTTTTTCTAAAAACATAAATCGGAGCAAAATAATATTAATTTTGCTGAATAACAACTTTTTAAGAAAATTATAAAAATACGCGTAAAATATAAGATTACATCAATTCACAATAGAATGTGCGACTTGCTACAGATGTTTATTTTATTCCCTAACAATTGGCGATGCCAAATTATTGTTTATGGCCTTTCACACTCGAGACTAATTTTTATACCGGCACAATTTTTGTTTAGGCATAAAAATGTATACGTGCACACAGATTTGTGTCTATAAGATTTTTTGTATTCTTTTATCATATGCTATTTTTTAAGTTGTGTGTGTATTGGTTTTGTGCTGCTGATGCGGGGTTGTGCCTGGTTGAAAAATTATGCCAACCACAAAACCACTCTCTTTGCCTCTCTCACCTACAAACTGGCATGTTATGCCAGCACAATTGTTTTCGTGTGTGAAAGGGCTATGGAAATAAAAAAATTACTCCAGAGAATTTATGCCCTTGAGATTAGCGATAAGGGCGATTGTTTACTTTGCATGATGCTGCTTATAAAATGTGACAATGAAAATGAAAGACGAAAGAGGCAACGCCATCACACGTACCAATTTGGTAGATAAGTGGTACATCAGTCAAAGTTTTTTGATTTTTTATTCAATCATTGATCAATCAGACCTCTAACGTAACAACTGGCTGTACAACTTAATCAAATTGTGCAACAAGTCGCAACGTGTAGGAAGCGCATAAGGAAATGCTCGTTATAAAACTAGTAGAAACCTTTTTTGCATAAATCAAAGCTAGATTTACGCATTTCGAAATGAAAGAAAACGCTTTCGAACTTCTTTCTTAATAACGTTTATATTAGAAGGGCTTTTTATCGTTTCGAATTATAGGGTAGACCCCCAGAAATTATTAAAAACTTGAAACATGTTAAGGGTTAATTTTGTATATATTAATGCTTTGATTTTAAATAAAGAATTTAGTGTTTAAAGATAAAAACTTTTCTTTGTTAAACGCATAAAACTCACTCAATTTTAGCGCATAGCTGATCCAACTATGTACCTAAATTTTTGCCCTCTACTGTAGTGGCTCACCCATCTCTATGTTGCAAAATTTTTTATGAAATTTTTAACTCAATTAAAAACAAAAAAATTAATGTACATACGAGTACATATTTTTTTCATGATGCTAAACGTGCGCAACAATTTTTTTTATTCATGATAAATTTTTTTTTCGAAATTTACATACATATTTACTCTAAAAATCAAAATTATTATATGTAAATGAATCAGATTTACAAAAAATAAAAATAAACTCATTTAACATTATCTACACGTAATAGCAGCATATTTCCAAAAAAAAAAAAGAGCGGAACCAACTCAAAGTTGCATGTTTATTAGCACCCAATAAACTTTGTAAATTTATTTACACTATTCATTTGCATAAATTTCGAAAGAAAAAGAAATAAAAAATTTTAATGAAAATCAACTTCCCCTTTTTAATAATGGCAAGAATTTATTCATATTTTAATGCCGGTGCTTAGTTTCATCACATGTACATGAGTGAATTTTAAATATTTTACCATTTTGGATTCCCAGTGGACATCTAAAGAACTTAAGAGTGTTATGTAACCAATTATGATTTCACTTTTCTTTTTGTATATTATTTTCTTTCTATTCTTTGATGAGCGCATTTGCTCTAGATCATTATTAGGCATTATTTGACTTTTGATTTTTGAACAGAGTGAAATTTATGTTTTGCATACATATTCACTCCTATGGTGAATATTTCTGCCTCCAAATATTTCCCTTTTCCCTAAAGTTGCAATTGTGAATTATTTCCAGGTGAAAGAACTCGCATGTTCGAAAAAAATATGGCATTGCCGATTTTTATTCCCGTGGGTTTTTTACAAACATTTTGATTGTGAATAAAAAAAAGAAGCACAATGTAAGTAGTTTTTTCATCTTCTATATTCAGTGGCGTAGCTTGAAGGGTCATCCAGCATGTGTTTATCAAAAAATTCTTCACACGCAAGACAGCTCAAACAGGTTAATGTTTAAATGATAGAGAAATATCAAATTTTGTCTACTACTTGCATAAGGTGTGTGTCACTGTCTTGGGTTGTTAAAAACACACACAAAAAACATACACAACCTTATGACGCTACACCAGAGTTGCCCACAGAGAGAAAACCGAGACAAATGTTACGAAAAACCGATTGATGTTCGGTACTCTGGTGCTTCTTTGGACAGCTGTGTGTTTCTACCAACAGAATTCGTGTGTTTTTTGGTGCTGCAATTTTGTTGCAGAATCAGGTGGTACCTGATTGAGCTTCCTCTATCACACGTGCACAATTTTGACATCTAGCATTTTGATAGTGTCTAAACCGCATAATAACTATTTTTGTTGTCCTAATTGTGGTGTGCTCCTTGACAAATTTTCCCGGATGCATTTGATAAACTTCCTTTGGCATATTATTAAAATATTAAATTTTTAGATTTCTCAATATTAAAAAGTATGCTTGAATAAATTAAAACAGAAATGGTTGTTTGAAAAAAACTCGCACTTTTTGAAGCGGACACCTGATATCAATCTTTCATTGAGTCATCGAGGTCATAAAGAAGGCATTGCGCAGTCGGCCTTTCTTTATGATTGCACATTCTGAGTTTAAATAAAAATAATTTAAATCTAAATAAATCGTCAACAACAACATGCGCTTGTTGATAAAGAGATGCAATATATAAAATGAAATGGATTCATGCGAGGTGGAATTTATCAGTTAGCGTTGGTAAAATTTGTTAAGTTAAACTGGAAATTGTTATGTATGTTCGAAATTTGAAAATTCCAAATTTTTACACAATACGATTAAAGTTAGAAAGAGTTTGAGTTATGATGTTGTTGAAGTAAATGAGCGATATGTACTTGTATATGTACATAATATTAATAAAAAAAAAAACAAATTCGCAGCTGCAACGTGCCATTTGCATACATCATGTATTTTTTTTTTTACTTATTAGAGATACGCGATCAATTTAATTCAATTGAAAATAACATCGTCAACTACAAATCCACAGTCTGTCTGTCTGTCTATCTGTCCACTATCAAAAATGACACTCAATTTGGAATTGATAACATAATGAAGAATACAATACAATACAATACAATGCGAGTACAATAAACAAAATTTCTAGTGGCAAATAAATTAGGAAACAGATAAATTAATATTAATTAACAACTTTTTTTTTGATAATACAAATGAGAAAAGAAAATTCTTTAACATTGCCATTAGAGTAACTGCGTGCTGCTGAAAAAACATTTATTAATTGTGAATGAACGAGTATGAAGTATTAAATGTCATGTGGATTGCAATAAATTAAATTTATAACATGACAAAAAACACTATGACAATCATTGACATAGTTACGCATCTTTACAATTAAAGTTTTACAAACTGTGGGTGTGGCAAAAGCCATTCAGTGGATGTCAATGTCACCAGCCCCCAGGAATGGTTTTACAAGTATCATTAAATTTGTGATGAGGACGGAGTTGTGTAATCTATAAAAGAGTTTTAAGAAACACACCTTGTTTTTCTATCTAAAATGCAAAATGCAAAAACGGTTAATCTTCCCTAAACTGTGTTTACACGATGTGCATATACATATATGTATACAAAAGTAGAATTTTTTGAAATAGTGATAGTTATTTATTTAGACTATCGTGAATAATAAGTAGAGTTTTTGTTTCCCACTAAATTTTTATTCCCCTCGAAGTTAAAAATGTGATATTGTGAATATCCCGTGATATTTTTCTCCACGCCATTAGTCCCCAGTGAATTTAAAAATGTCAAGAAGATTTGTTAAGCTTAAACATTAATCTATCTATCTATATAATTAATAGGCGAACATGTTTTTTGTAATCCCTTTTACGCTGGTACCACCGCACCGATTTGAAAAAGATTTATATGGTTTTAAAGGATTTTTTATACAGATGTGCAGAATCTATATTTTATTGAAATCGGTTTAGTATTTTGGGAGCTATAAGCGTTTAAAGTTGCTACTACTACATGCACACATATTACACACGCATTTATTAGCTCACAAGTAAAAAAAGAAACAAACCATGACTGTTTGTGTGTTTGTGGCATTTCTCTTGACCTTGCAATTGTTTTTCTCTTATTTGTTGTTGTATCAAAGCCATAATACTTAAAGGAAGAGAGTTGAATAAATTGAATTAGGTTGGTTGAAGGGATTTTGTTTATGCTTTTTTAATTTCATGTATTATTTAATTATGCTTGCATATGTATGTAAGTTTGTGTGTGGCTGTGTTTTAATGAATTTTTTTATGACGTTTAGATACATTTTCTTTGAATCTTAAATTATTTACATTTTGATTCTAGAATACGGACGAGTGTGTCGTCCGTTTGGTATATCTAGTAAAGGAAAATGAAACAAATTTAAATTAAACAATAAAGAAATACAAGTTTTGATCCTGTCCTAAAATAATTATTTATAGCCTTTGATGTTTCATTAGAAGGATAATATTGAAATTACGCCATGTATTAATTCAGTTTTGGCTGCAGAAATAAATTGAAAAAAATATTAAATATAAATAAATAAATATTATTCACGATAAGAAAAAGGAAAAAACATTTGTAGGGAAAAATTATTCACAATTTCGAGAAAACAATGTTCACATTTTCTGTCATTGTCTGATTTGAAAATTCGTAGCCGAAAATATATAATATATAAATAGACTTTATAGATTTTTAGCGAAAGAGATTTAGCTTTAGCGAGTTACGGAATACGGGAGCAGGATAAGAATTTACCTAAAGAAATAAAGAACTTTTTCAAAGCCTGTACAAATCAACAAGTTAGACGGAAAGGAAGACAAAACGAGTTGCTAATTCAAATTGAAGAACTTTACATTAATATATGAAATATATACATACATACATATGTATATATGTAGATATGGTATGTATATGGAATTGTCAGTATTATCATCATATATTTTAGAAGATAAAAAAATTCCTGCTATCACCCCCTGTGCTGTTACCTAATTACAATTTTCAAGGTTTTCTCAAACGTTGTTACAGTTTTGCACGCAAATTATAATGAAATTTTTTTTAAAACAAAACATGTATGCATGTATGTGTGTAGTGTACGTGTGTAAATACACATGTGCGTAGATATGAATTTCTTTTGCTGATATCATCATCATCATCTACAAATTCGGGGTGTTTCCTTTTTATTTAATTCTTTTTATTTTTTCATAAAGTTAAAAGCTTTAGTTGTCATAAATAAACTTGTTGAAAAAATATCTTCAAACGGAGCAAATATAATTTTTTCTTTAAATTCAATTATTATTAAGAGCCAGTTTTTGGGTTCGAGATTAAACTTTCTTTTTCTAATTACTTAAGCGCAAAAATTTAATTATGGCTCGATTGTGGATGGCAACCGAATTTCAGTTGAATTGTCAACTGGCAACGCAACCTAAATTAAAATTAGTATTACGTATGGCAACTGTCTTCAGTTGCCTGTAAAACTATTGCAAATAGGATTAGGACAGATTGGCAACTGAAAATAATTAGGGAGTTCACAATAGCGTTTTTAAATATGTCTTAATGTTGCTGAAACGTTTACATTTTAATTCCTTAGTATAGGTTGGCAAGTTTGTTGATTATTTTTGTGCGTAAATCAAGTTTAATATACCAAGTGTCAAACTTAAAAGTCTGGAAAGCATATAATTTTCAATATTGTAATATAGCAATGTTAAACTTAACAAGTTAAAACTGTTAGTGCAGTTGTAGTTGATGAAAAAATATAAAAAAATATTAAATATTAAAAAATTTTGGCTGATGAAAGCCGCTACCAAGAGAAAACTGAATTGTCTTTTCTTGTCTGATGAGACTCATTTCGATCTGAACGGAAATATAAACCAACAAAATTGTCGCTTATGAAGTGGTTCCAACTGCATGAGAGGGAATTTCATCCAATTTGCGTCACAGTGTTGTGTGCAGTTGCTTCACGTTGTATTGTGGATCTTTACTTTTTTCAACAAAACGGACGCAGCATTACGGTTGATGGAGACCGTTACTTGAGCATGGTTAAATAACTTTTTAGTCGGAACCACGCCAAAAGAGAATTCCTTTCAACTCTGTGTGGTTTCAACAAGATGGTTCAACTGCGACAATAGCTGCAATTCCGACATCAAATTGCGGGCAGTGATGAGCACCGTTTTGTTATGATGCCCCACCTCCATTAACGAGAAGGGTGGGCATTTAAATTCAATTATCTTTAAGAGTACTTCAAGTACTTTTAATATAATTCAATGAGCTTTGAAATGAAAAAAGATTGAATTAATTCCATGCATTACAAACAAAGTTATTCCAGTTTCTTAATGTAGCAAAATTCATCAGCCGCCCTGTATTAATAATTCAATGTACTGTGTTTTTTATATCATTGCCAGCTCACATTAAAATTTTGAAGATGGCACAATGTTGCCACATTAAAATTTCAAGATACTTATTGTGAATTCCGTAAATGTAAGCAAATCTTTCGAAATATAATATTAATATTACGTAACGCTGTTTTCCCCGATTTTTGACCCCCCCCCCCCTTTCGCCGAGTAACAGATCGTAACAAAACTGTGAACACCCCCCCCCCCCCTCCAGGAATAACGTAACAATGAGATAAAAAATAAATTAAATAGTTAAAAGTTTTTATTAAAACAAAATTTAATTTAATTCATTGTTTTAAATTCATTTGTTAGACTAGCACAGTGTGTAGACAAAAATTAAATAAGCTTACATATGAACGTACTCCATATATTGGCGAAACTATTTTTTAAATTTCTTCCCAAGTGTCCTCAAACTCAAAAAATTATGGTTTTATAGAGAGCTTATTTTTAAACTGTATGTATGCATTAGTGATGTGTATTGAAATTCCAAAACATTCGGCCGTTTCTAGATATTCGTATTCGTTTAAAAAATATGTAAAGAAATTCATAAATCCAAAACGAAATTTAAATGAATTGCACACAAATAAATATTTTGTAATAATTAAAAAAAATAACTTCTTTTTTTTTGTCAAACATCAAGACGAGAATTTGCATTAGCCTTGCGGTCGCTTTCACTAGTTTCTATAAGTGAAGTCGTCGGGTATTTCAGAGAGCTTAAAAATGACTCCGTTTGGCCATCTTCAAATCAATCTAAAATGTGCGTGAAACAAAAAAAAAAAAAATTATATCTAGGATCAATAAAGGTTGCCATGGTGAATTACATTCTACAACATTACATTTTCAATAGATATTTGCCCATTAAAAAAATATACCTTAAAAATACCTTAAAATTAGAGGGGCACACAATCTAGTTCCTGGATGCATTTCACTGTTGTTTTCATATTTTTTTAAGTTCTGTTGCATAAAAAATTAAAATAATATCCTTATGAAAAAAAGTCTATGTATGCAAGTTTCCATTAACACATCTCTCAAAACTTAAACATTGTAGCCTCAAGTTGACCAACAAAAATGTTAAAACTAAATAATTTGATATTGTCATGTACATATTATACATATGGAGGAATATATTTTTTGAAAGGACTCTTTTTTTGTCCATGAGAATTGCAAGAAACCTTTTCCTAAACTTCTGCAAATACCATTTCCTTCTATGTATTTGGTGGATTTAATGTTAATATATGTTGCAGTTTAATATAAAACGAAGTTTTTATGTACATACATATATTAAGAATATTTAAGAATGTAAATGGATAAAGAAATATGAGGAATTCAGAACCAGTTCAATTCAGTTTGACTACAATTTATTTAATTTATTATAAAAGCTTTGTATAATTTTCAAATGTTATTTAACAACTATTAAATTTTTGGATAGTTTTCATAAACTTTAAGGTACGTTTTAAATATTCGAATTCGAATTCATGAATATCAAAAGTTGACATTCGGCAGATGTATGTAGTATACGTACTCGTACATAATATATGCAGGCAACACGTATGTATGATCAATTAAATAAATAAATGAGAAAAACATAGTACGTATTTTTGTACCAAATTAGTAATTTTTTCTGTTACGTAATATTTTCAAAGACCACCTCCCTCCCCACATTAACAAATCGTAACAAAACTCTAACCCCCCCCCCCACTCTCCCCCCTTAAGCGTTACGTAATATATGGACAGCCCCTAAGTGCTAAAAAGAGATTTTCTAAGTAAAATTGCCTAAACAATTATTTATACGATTAATGAAGATGATTAGTTCAGTGGAATTACACAGTGGAACATGAAATAAATTCAGTGAAGTGCGATTTTAACTAGCGCACGAAGCGTTCCGTACGGACACAAGACATGTAATTCAATACCAACTTTAGCCTATATAATAAATAGTTTTGGATTTTTTTTTCATTTTTGGGTTTTTTCGGTTTTGAGCGTTTTGTAGTTTTGGTGTTTTTTTTAGTTTTTGGCGATTCTTTTAAGTTTTGGAGCTTTTTTAGTTCTGGCACTTTTTTTCTCGTTTTGTTGGTTTTTGGTGTTTTTTCGTTTTGGCGATTAATTCATTTTTGGTGATTTTGCTCATTTAGGCGATTTTTTAGTTTTGGCGCCTCTTTCGCGTTTTGGCGATTTTTTTCGGTTTTTGGCGTTTTTTAATTTTGGCGATTTTTTTAATTTTTGCGATTTTTTTCATTTTTGCGATTTTTTTTCATTTAGGCGTTTGTTTTTAGTTTTGGCGCCTTTTACGTGTTTTGGCGTTTTCTTAATTATGGCAATTTCTTTCATTTTGTCGATTTTTTCGGTTTTACCGATTTATTTTAGTGTTACAATTTTTTTTAATTTGGTGCTTTTTTTCTTTTTTTTAACAAACAACGAATTTGTTTAAATTTTTTGCGATTTTGATCTTGAAGGTGATGTTTTTTTGATTTTATATGTTCACAATTTTTGTTCTTTAGCTCAGAGATTAAATCAAAATTCCGAACAGTTTGCAAGATAAGAGCCTGAGAATATGCAAAAATGACACCGAGGCCCTAAATCTTTGGGGGCCCATGAAAAAAGTGCCCGATTTGGGGCAAAACTGGGAGATACGGGTCTTTTTTTTTGGTTTTTTATCACGTAGTGGTGTCCGTATATCGTTATATTTCTATGACTGAAAAAATTACACACAGTGTTAGTTTTCGTTGAAGAAAAAGAATTAGGCTGTTATTGTGAATGTGTCTAATGAAAATACTGAACGAAAAGGCCCGAATAAAAAAAATTATTCCCAATTAAAATCTGCTGGCAATGGAGACACAATGGTTTTGAGTTTCCCGGCACGGCCCAAACACCCTTTAACACTACGCTACTTTACGTTTTAATTCCAAACAAAATTGGCTCTTGAAACAACAATTAGATGTTTTTTTTTTGCAAAGTAATTTAAAATTAAAATTAAAATTTGACGGGTGGCTGTGAAAATCGATTTTATTACTCTTATTCTATCACTTGTTCGGGGTCAAGAACTTTTCATATACAATTATTATATCTACATACACATCGTTAGCTTAATATAGAAAGGCCCTAACTCACTATATTTTTTGAAATCGATTTTTTTGTATATTTCCATAGAAGAGCATCTAATGTGTCGAAAAATGCAAAAATTTCGATTTAAAAAATAACGAGTTAGGTCCTTTCTTTATTAAGGTAACGAACGATGATATGTACATTAGTATTCGTGTACATACACGTTTGAGAGTTAAGGAAAATTTTACAGAAATTAATTTCTTATTTTGCGAATAAAAGGTGTGTGTGCGTGTGTATGCTATAAAATAATTGTTTTGCGCTTGTGAAAAATTTATTACTCGTAAAATTAAAGGAATGGGAAAAATGAAATCACTGAGTTTATTTTAATTTTTGTGTAATTTTTTTTTGTAGCACCACAGGTGGACATTTTTTATATGCAGTTCAATATTTTTGAAAAGGCTTCTGTTTTCGCAATGAAGTATTTTTTTCCTTTTTTAACATTCCTAAGAAATTCTTTGTTCTTAAATGCAAGAAAAGAAAAATTAAAACATTTTTGAACAATACGAAAAAATTAGTATTCATTGATTAACAGGGTTAAAAAGTTTAAGATGACAAAGTCATTATGTCAATAAAAAAAATATATATATATATATATATGTACATAAGTATACATCGGTAATTTACTTCAACAGCGTCATAATTCTAAAAAACTAGTTTAACTGGTGGTTACTGGTTTGCCGCAGTAATAATGTATTCTTAATATACTGTGCAGCAAACCAGTAACCAACCGACGAGAAGTCAAGCTTAAAGCTTTCAATTTACACACAACTTCATGAAAAAATAAAATTTTCTTTTTCTTTCAAGAGTTGAGTATACGAATAAAAATATGAGAATTAATTATGTATTATTAAGTCAAAAATCCATAGTTTTGAGTTATGATGTTGTTATTGTAGCGTACCACGAATTAACTATTGCATGAATTCATAATTTTAAAGGCCTGCACGACCAGCAGGCGTCAAATGACACTTAAAGAAGTTTTAAAGAACCGACATGTTTTGAAAAGATGGGGAAAGAAAATGATAATAGTCGAAAATATTTCTTTTGAGAACAACAATGAAATATGATTTTTTATTTATTTTCGATAAAACTTATCTAAACCAGTCTGTAAAAGTTTGCTTCTTCACGGCTCTTAGTTATTCAAGTTGGTGACATAAACATTTAACTAGCCTGCATTTTGTGGGAACTAAACTCATTGTGTAATTAAAAAACCAAAACTAGTCGTGGGTGCATGTTTAAATATAATAAAAAAAAGTGGAAAAATCCAAAAAAAAAAAAAATAAATGAGAACACATTTTCTTTGAAGATAAACTACAAATTGACGTCATTAGGCATTTTTGTTAAGCTTTTGAAATGAAATTTTAAAATATTAGAACATGTGAACATATTCGTATGGTTGTTCGTCTACATATTTATTTACTTTTTAAAATAATAATAGACAATAGCGTAATTTCTTATTTTTATTCATTGATTTTGGCCGTTGCTTTTTATTACGCGAAAATTGTCTCTCTAGTTTCAGTTATATTGGGCATTATGTATATTAAAAAAAATGCTTTAAATTTTTATGTTATAATGTTTTTAGGACCATTTGTGAAATATTAAGCGACTTGTAAAAAAAATTGGTGTAAATTATGCATATGCTAAATGTCACTATCATGGTACAATTATACTAGGTACATGCACGACTACAACAAAATTACAACACAAAAAAACACATTCATTTTGTTGGTATAAACAAACGTATAATTGTCAGAAACAGATGCCTTTTGTTTTTAAAAATAACAATTATAGGGTAACTAAAGTACAATTGCAGACGCGGCATTCATGAATGATTATAGTCATTAAGTGTTGCCAATAGGTGTGTAATTACACAAAGTGTGCAATTATTCTCCTATGTAGGCCATGTAATTACATTCATATATAATCTGTGTGTAATTCTACTTTATGTTTTATTTTTATTTATTTTTGTTTTCATTTCAACTTACAAAAAACATTTGTATTGTAATTTTCTTCAATGTGTAATTGGAAACACATCCATGTGTAATTTCATTGGCAACACTGTAATCCTTTTATGCAAACACATATACTAACATTTTTGTAGCTTGTAAACAAAGTTTGACAACTGTAGGTATTGTATACATTAACAGGCTGGGCTTGTGCATGTACCTGTTATCAGCGATGCCAACTATTTATAATCCAAACGCGCTACTACTTTTCTTAAAACGCGCTAGAACGCGCTAAGTTACAGCATTGTCAAATATTTATAGCAAAAACGCGCTATTTTTTACGCGCTAAATTAAATTTCAATAAAAGTCGATGTATGTATTAGTACTCGTATCACAATTAATTTTTCAGATTTTGCAATATTGCTTCCTTGACATTATGGTTTAATAAACTGAAATCATTTAATACAGAATCAGAATCGCCTTCCAAATAATCGAAATCCTTCGTTTTTACTTTTAATTTATTTGTAAAACTTTGTAACAACATATAATTTGTGGAATAGTTTTGCGATTCAAATGCTTTTTGTATTTCAGCTATAGTAGATGCTTTGTAATTTATGTAAATTTCTTGGGTCATTGTATGTGGTACATATTTTTAGCTGTGAGATTTCAAAATATTTGCCATTACAGTATTAAAATGCGTTTCTAATTCTAACCAAAGCCAAGCGAATTTTGTTTGCGACATCTGAATCATTAACTAATTTAAAAATTTTATCAGAGTTTTTGACATTAGAAAATTGTTAAATTTATACAAAAAAAGTTAAAAAATATTGAACTGAAATGGTATTATTGACTTTATTCAAAACGCGCTAATTTAGCGCTTTTTTTTTATTAAACGCGCTAAGACGGAAAAAAGCGCACTTGGCATAGTTAAAACGCGCTAAATTGGCCTCGCTGCCTGTTATAATTGTATCATGGTCAATATAGCCCAATTCACAAGATTGTGGTATAGTATATTGATATTCACCACTTAACAATTCTTAATGGTGAGTATAAATATACTTATCATTTTGCACATGCTACGATGCAAGAATATTTGCACAATACTGTGAATTGGGCTTATATCTTTAAAACTAAAGCTGCTGGAGAAAAACTAATAATGCCATCGTAATCAGCAGATAGAAATGCATAATAATCGGCTATTTAAACAAAACTGCTGTGCCGTTGTGTTATTTATTTCCTAAAGAATTAACACTAAGGGCCTGTGCCAAACGGTAGTAAAGTACTAGTGTAAGTAAATTTTTGACACTTCTGAGGTGAATAAAATTTCACTAGCTCTGGGGGCTAGTATAAATTTTGACACAACAGGTAAATTTTTGACAAGCTGCAATAAAAAGCATGGTATCATAAAATTTGAATCCACCTCCGTCGCCTTCGAGCCGTCGCCCAATACAAAGATTTTTACGTCTTTTAAGTTTAATTAGACTGTGAAAAAATCATTGTTTATTTTAGTTTGCGAAAAATGTTGCATCATATATATAATATTATATAATTTATTGCTACACGAATATTGTTTTAAATAAAAATGTCCTCTTAAAAATATGTTGGTAGCCGGCGGCTTGTAGTCAGGCGAAGCAATACCGCCGCCGTAGCAATTGTTTCATCAGCTCAAGCTGAATTTGTCAAAATTTTACATTGTCAAAAAAGATATCATTTGGCACAGCAGAAAAATTAAATTTTTTCCCCACAGGCAAATATTTTTTTATCATAGTACTTTTCCAGGCATTTGATAAAGTGTGGCATGAAGGCCTAATTTTAAAATTGAAGACTTACTTACCAATAAACATTTTAAATCTTTTGGAAAGTTACATTATTTCCCGTAAGTTCACTGTTGTGGAAGGAGACTTTACGAGTAGGCCTGAAACTATTTCATCAGGTGTGCCACAGGGGACTATACTGGGACCAGTTTTATATTTGATTTATACTTGTGATATGCCTGTGAGCAGTAGTATCCATACTTCCACATTTGCCGACGATACAGCCTGCCTTAGTATGCACGAAAACCCTGATGAGGCATCCCGCAAACTCCAGGAACACATTAGCCAGATGGAGCTTTGGTTAAACTTATGGAGAATCAAGATAAATGAACAAAAGTATGTTCAAGTAACATTTACCTTACGAAGAGATATTTGTTCCCCCATTCGGATTAACAATCAAGTTGTTTCTCAACATTCACATGTGAAATATCTTGGTATACACCTTGATCGACGACTTACATAGAAACACCACATTGACTCTAAGTTAACTCAAATGAAACTTAAATTAACTCAGGTACATTGGCTGATTGGTAGAAATTCAACACTTAGCCTAGACTGCAAACTTTTAATATACAAGTCGCTTTTAAAGCCAATATGGTGTTACGGAATTCAACTACGGGGCACTGATTCAGCTTCAAATGTAGAGAAACTTCAACGAAGGCAAAATAAAATTTTACGCATGATAACATCGGCTCCATGGTACATCAAAAATTCCAACATACATCGTGATTTGAATATGCCACTAGTGACTGAAGAAATTGCAAAATACGCAGGCAAATATCTAACAAAACTCGAGTCACATCCTAATCCGCTTGCTCGTAATATTTTGAACTTTACTGGACACATCCGCTTAAAAAAGAGAGATACACGGGCTCTAATATTCAACACTCTAGATGATGAAGCTGCTTGATAACACTTTTTTTCTTTTTGTTGCTTATCACTACTTATGTATTATTAATAACTATCACTAAGCTTATGTCCGACATTGGTCGGGCCTAATAATTTTTTCATAGATATAAGATTTGAATACTTATTGTTAGTTCATATTTGAAGATACAATAAATAAAAAACATGCATTAAAAAAAATAGTACTTTTCTACCGTTTGACACACGCCCTAAGCAGGACTGTCAGATTTATTTTCACCTTTTTCGCCAAATCCAATGTTAAAAATCGCCAAAATCGCCAAAGTTTCATTTTTTTTAGTTTTTGACAATTAAATATGTATTTTATAAATTATTAAAAATTTATTTTATAAATTATAAAAAATTAAATTGTTCCGAATCGCCAAAAATTCGCCAAAAACGGGGAAAATATCGCCATTATATATATTTTGTTTATTTTTATTTAAAACAATGTAAAAATTATTATGAACATAAAAAGGTACAATGTTTGATATAAAGAAGATTTTGCGGTTAGTATTAATCAAATATTGGATATACATATGTATGTACATTTGTATGTAGTTGCAGTTCTATTACATATCTAAAACTCTATATACTTGATCGTCAAGACATTCCACATTGTCTTCTTCTTTTGAATACATCGTATCTCGGAATTGAACTTTTTCAACATATGTATCTTGCGAAGGTATAAAAGAAGTGCAACATGTGCTATTTACATTCATATAATTTATAACTTGTAATAACGCGTCAAGAAGTTCATATTGCATGCTATTTCGGAAGCGCGTTTTAGTTGAGTTCATTTTTGAAAATACCCTTTCAACGCACGCACTACTAGTGGGAATTAACATTATGTAAAGTACAGCCAAAGCAAGTTTCTTAAAATTGTACATACCTGCCGTATCCTTATAATTAGGGCTAATTAAAATATGCAAAAAAAAAAAAAATTCAAAATATGCGCCAGAAATAGAACGAAAAAATTTCAAAATATGCACGGTTATATGCACAAATATGCAAAATATGCAAGAATAAAATCAACAATTTTGTTACCTTAAAGTATTTTTATTCAAAGAGATCGTTATTATAATTAACAATCATTTGTGTTTTTAAATTTTTAAAAAGAAATGATCTTCTAGTTATTGTCACATAAAACTGATGAATACATGGAAAATATGCGTTCAACATCAGTAGATGTAACAGGAGCGTATTTAAATACGAGTATTTCAGATGGGGACAAATTTTCAATATATTCATCGGTTTCGGTTTTATTGATATATGTTTATATAATTTTTAATTATGATTAAGGTCTTCAGACCTGTGTTTCTGTTCAAAACTTTGTTGAATTTATCAATGAATACATTTTGGTTTGTATTTTCAATACTTTCTTTCACACGTTCTATAACAGCTAAACTTTCACTAATAGGAAGTCCTTTAGTTTCTAGTCGGGTGATGCTTGAGCAGAGGCATTCAAAATTATGTTTTATATAAACTAAATCAGATTTCATTGACGCTTTTTGAAGCAATAATTTTGCATTGCGTATAGACTCTGCCTCATCGTCATCAAGTTTATCTAAAATGACACAAATTTCTTTGAAATTTTCAGAACAATATGTCTGAGCAACGATGTTCGCCATGAGATTCGCCGTCCGCAACCATTTACAATAAAAAGAAAAGAGACAAAACAAAATTGGTAAACATTCTATCTCTGTTGCGCTACCCCAAAATACTTTGTTATGCCTGAACATGGACGTCGCCCGTGTTCACCACAAGAAAGAAGTTGATGAATTTTTCACAGTTGCTCTGCCCGCATCATGTTCATGTCATGTCCAAGTGAAGACGTAGGGTAACGAAAGGTATTTTTGAATCGAATATCTGCAAGCAAACAATCATATGCCTCTGGCGGTAATAGTTTCGCATCGACTTTGTGGTAGAAGGTATAGAAAAGTAAAGAAAAAAATTAATAACATGCAGACATACATGTGCAAGAAGAGGAAAGAAATATATTTCATGTGAATTTCTTTTACACCAGTTTGAGTTATATGTTATGTCGTTATATATTAATCACGTAGCCAGAGTGAAAAATAAGCTTTTTTATGCAAGGTGATCCAAAATAAGTATTTTTCTACAAAAAAATTAAAATATGCAAAAAAATGCCCTGCTTATAATCATATACTTTTGGCCAAAAACTGTTTTAAGTTAGATGGAATACAACTATTAAAATAATCTTTCCAATCCACAAATGGTAATTTTGTCCATTGTGTTTCATAAACATCTAGCGGTATGTTAGGATTCATAAAAATCTTTAAAATATCTTTAAAAACAACAAATTTAATTAGTGCTTTTTATGGGAATTGTTAAAATTTAAGTTTAAAATTTTTTAAACGCACTAATAATCCCAAATTAATATTTTACTTATTAAGTAAAATATTTTTTTATTAAAAATACATTGAAATTGATTATTGAGGGGTTTATATGGATCCTATGCGCATTTCACTGTTTTTGTTACATACTCTTACAAATACAATTTGAAGCTGAAAAAAAGTCAGCCAATGTATTAATGGTAAAGTAAGAAAATAAAAAAAAACATGTTGATTATTGAGTTCTTGTTTAAACTTTGTTATTTGTTGTTGAGCTTCTCATTTTTTTAAATGAAAGTTTATAACATAATAACTCTAGCTGTTCTAAGAAACTTTGGGTAAAGGTTCCCTGATGATCTGCATTAGCAACAGTGAAATGCGCATAGGATCCAGCTAAACCCCTCAATAATCAATTTCAATGTATTTTTAATAAAAAAATATTTTACTTAATAAGTAAAATATTAATTTGAGATTATTAGTGCGTTTAAAAAATTTTAAACTTAAACAACAAATTTAGTTTGTGATAATGTATTGCAGTATTTTATAATGGAAAAATGTTTGTAAACTTTAAATTTATTTATGTTTTCAGGAATTCTATTTATTAATTCTTTCACGAGCATCTTTAAATATGAAAAACAATTTTCTCGACGTTTTTAATATCTTCATTAGCCATTTCAACATTGCTTCATTCAGTTTCAAATGCTGACCCAAAATCGATTGCTTTTAGTGGGAGAAAAGTGTTTGGTATATCAAAAGCTATAACAACATTGTTTATCAATATTTCGCTATTATGAGTTTCATTAAAAATTGTTGGTTTGAACATTTTTGAGGAAAATGATAGAAGAGTAGAATATAGATTCTGATGCTTACTGCCTGCATGCCTGACTGAAATTCAAGATTTAAATGGTTCATTTCATTTACTATTGGATTTATAAATATCTAAAAAAGTCTTGTCTTTTCCTCACATAATTCTTTGTATATATTTTGGGCAGTCTTATGATTTTCGGCTTTCGAAATAAGTGAAAAATTATGTTTAAGCTCCACCCATTGCTCCAAAATTCGTCTAATAGCCGCTCCATAAGACAACCAACGAGTTGCAGAAATTTCCACAAGTTTTCTAAAACGGTTGCTTTCAATACCAGTATTAAATGTTCTTAGCACACCATCTACACGAGACAAATACCATAATAAAAATAATATTTAACGATTTTCAAGCCAATTCATGGCTCATCAAAAATAGCCAATAAAATCGCCAACTTTTTATAAAACGCCAAAATATCGCCATGTCGCCAAATCGAATATTACGACGCCAAACTAGTTTTAAAATAGTGTCCTGCACAAGAGTATTTATAAGACTTTTCAAGACATGAGAGATTTTTTCCAATGCTTTACTACAGCGAAATATTCTAAAAGAATCGCTAAACAACACTGTTGGCAAGACAAACCACCGAAAAAAACTACTTGCCAACAGTGTTGCTTAGCAATTCTTTTAGAATATTTCGCTGTAGTAAAGCATTTGAAAAAATCTCTCATGTCTTGAAAGGTCTTATAAATAGTCTTGTGCAGGACACTATTTTAAAATCGCCACGTTTGGCGAGAAATCGCCACATCTGACAGCCCTGTCCCTAAGAACAATTTAAATATTTCAATTAATAAGAGATTTAACAGAATTTGCGTTCATATTAAGTAAACTGTTACATTGTTACCTATTTAAGTTTAATTATAACATTTGGTGGTTGTATGTAGCAACTGTAAACGAATAGCATTTCACAAAATTAAAGCCTACTTTCAGGCTGCACAGTATTGAAACGAGTAACAGAGTCTGTTAAACTATCCCATTAACATTAATTTATTACACAGTGTGTAAAATGTTAGTTTTAAATCTGTTTACGTTGTTATCGAGAGACTTATGTTAATTAACATAACTGTTATTTTTGTACTTTCAGTTAAACGACATTAATGAATCCAACGAAGTGCCATACCGGAAATTGTGTAAATGGTAAAGGAAAATACAAAATAAATTAAAACAAAGCAGAATTATTACAACATTTTACATACATACAAATATATTTTGTTGTTATTTAATACACTTTTTAATAAGTACAACAGCTATACATACATTCTTTTTTACATTAAAAAAGAAATAGCAAAAATAATAAGGCTTAAAACTACACTTAAAAAAAAACATATGCCAAAGTAACTTTTAAGTAACAATTGAAAAAAACGATAATAGATTGTTTAAAAAACCGCTTTGCATTATAAATAGAAGCTTTTTGCGTTTTATTGCACATTAAACGTATACACAATAAGGAAAGGAGAACAAAAAGTAGAGATTACTTTCGCAGCATTGAGAAAGAAAAAGGTCGGACTTTTTCTTGAAAGAAAATTTATGAAATTTTCAAACGAACTTCATACAAATACACAAGAAATTGTATGAATTATATACAAAAATGGCAGATAAAATGACCAAAACGACCTCTAGCATATCGTTGGAAAACCACCAACATATAAACACGACAAACACAACATACCCCGATAATATGCCCAATAAGGGAGAAGCACAAATTGTAAGTAGGCTGACTGAAAATATAGCTGAAAGCTATGAAATGCCAACACAAAAACAACAGAAGCCTAATGATCATCAGCAGCCGAATGCAATTCACAACGAAAACTCTAACAACGCAAAGCTGTTAAAGCCCACACTAAAAGCACCCGCAGATGAGTGGCATGAAGTTTGTTTGTCCAAAAACAAACTGAAACGTAAGAAAACTTTATCAGCTTCCCTAACTTCAGTGACGGATTCTGTCAATCAAGAGAAAAGAACACGCATAGAGGGAATGCAGTTGAATTGTAGGGGCAGACTGCAAATTAAAGAGAATATCAATTCAAACACGTCAACACCAGCCTCAGTAAATCCAACTGCCACTCCAATTCCCCTAAGATCAGATAGACTGGCTGGCAAACCGCCTTTGCCGCCTTCTAGTAAACACAACAATACAGAATCAAAGCTGGCTTTAAATCCGCCACCCAGACTAAAACGCAAACTTCAGGAAAATGTTCAGACTATACAAAAGCTAAATGCTCTGACAGAGCAATTGCGCTTGGAAATAAATGAACTGAAATCAAGTTTAACTAAAGAAAAGGGAGCTGTTCGAGTTTTAAGGTGAGTTCCTTTATTCTTTTTCTATTTTGTTACATAAAAAAAAATTTAAATCTTTTTTCCTTTAGAGCCCAAAATGAATCTGAAGCACGCAAATGGAAAAATGAAGTTAAAAAACTGCAAAATGCGGTAGAACTATTAAAGAAAACTACAAATAATGAAAACTTGCCACAGGCTGCCATGGGTGGCCTAGTCAACTACGAAATACAAAGACTGACTAATGAGATTAATGTCTTAAAAGAAGCTAACAAAGCCTTGGAAGAAAAGAAAGTGGTAAGTTTGATTTCTGCTCAAGTTTATTTGTTGCACAGAGAAGCATGTTGTTTTTTATGAGAATATTTTTATTGCATTTTGTTGAATCTGAAGACTAAAAGCTAAATTAAAAGATTTTTTAATATGAAAATAATTTGAGTGCAGTGGCTTAAAATTCAAATTGTTAGTGCTTTAAGGCAAAATTCTCGGGTCTATTTTCATTTGAATATCGTTTTAAAACGAGTGATGAGAATGAAAATTTTACATTGAAAATGAACAGTTTTACCTTAGTACCGCAATACCATTTAAATGTAAACAATCGCTTTTATTCATTGTTTACCGTTTTACCTTAAAACTATCGTTTTCATGCATCGTTTCAAAACGATACTCGAACGAGATTAGGCTCGACTTTTTTATTTCCCTGCGTTGCGAAAGAGAAATTAATTTCTTTTCAAATTTGAATCCACAGCAACTTTTTTGAAGGCTGTTAGTTTCCAAAAGTTATATTAAAGCCCAGATTATAATTTAAGTATAAATTTAACTTTTTTTAGAATATTTTGTAAAGTTTTTGTTTTTGCTAATTTTTTAATTTGTACTTGAGCACAAATGCAGTAAAATAACAAAACTCTTTTGGATACGTTTGAGCGAAAATTTTACATGACTTTGGAAGTGAAAAACACTTGCGTACTTATCAATTCAAAAAGAAAACACCCAGTTGACACTGACAAACCGATGATCAAAAACCAAAATACGGGCTGATAATGCCGTAGTGTGAGCACTACGGGCATCTCATCTTCATTGCGCCGTTTTCGTTTGATTTGTGTTCTGGAACTGCGAAAGGCGGCGTTCATCAAACGATCCCAATATTGTATGAAACCGAATTCCTGAGCATTTCGCACAAGCCTATTTATAAAGCCCAGATATGGCGATCCATAAGGGACAATGTAAACCGCCTGAAATGGCACAATGCACTGCTTCATAACATGGAAAAGAGGAGTCCCATTTTCAGAGTGCATTCTGGAATTGGTTCTAAAAACAGAGATATGATACTTTTGCAAATAAGCATAACTCAAATTGTTGTTTTCTATTAAATAGGATATCTGCAAATCAGGTAACTCTACTACTTTTGCTTTCAACATTGGCCCGTAAAGAGTCTTAGAAAATATGTAGCGGTCCAAGTGTTTAATATGACGTGGCAAGGTGGCCAAAGGATAAGGCGACTCAACTAGATCTTCAATAGTATTAATGTCCGGTAGAAATTTTCGATCCACCAAATTTCCCGTGATATTCCCTTTAAAAGCTGCCGAGATCAGCATGCCGTACATCAACCAAACACAGAAAAATAAACGCAACGAAGTCGGTTTATGCAGTTTTAGAAATGGCATCGATATAATGCAGGCATAGAGATGTAAAACAAATTTACTTTTTGAGCATACATTGCGATAGTTAAGTAGACAAAATCCAATGGCGAATATTAAAGTTGTTAAAATCGACAGCCATACTCCAGTATTGAAGGAGCGAAACAGATTCCAAAAAGAAGAGGCCACTTTGGCTTTGGGCACCATGACACACAAATCATCGCGACTATGCACAATAGTGTGTTCAACTCTTTTGTAAAATGTCTCCAATGATAAGAAGCGAGTGTTCAGTGCAACATCATCTATATCCTCGGAAATTTCTCTGAAACAAAAATCACTTCTAATCGATGTATTGCCGTAAGGTCTCGCCCAATTGATAACACGTGTGGCATTTAGACTTTTAACCAAATAGTTGCTCATAAGGCCATCTGCACCCATCAACCTGTCTCCGTCATTGTAAATGGAACGTATGCCATCCTCATACATGCATATACGTAATGGATTTCTTCTCATATTCAAGATGGTGCGGGGAAATATGTCTCGAACTGTTAGTTTGCGGTCACTACCGCCGGCGGTTATTGTTTTAGGAAACAGCTTTCGCAAAAACGGATCATACCGATAGATGTGCAATTTGCCATTCTGATAAAATACAATGGCCACATTTAAAATCCAGCTTCTCCAAAAGCTTGCAAAAACTCTGTGTAACCACACTTCCGATACGGATGCCGAATTTTCTATCATAATGATAATGAATGTTAAATGCTTCGAGTCGGATCTTTTTCTTAAAAAATTCAATCTAACACTTTGTGCGAGGTTGGGCAAAATCATTATTAGATACATATCAATGCCATCGTCCTTCAATATTTTCAAACGTGTGTTTCTATTCCTGAAAAGAAAATAGCGAAAAAATTGAGAATGAGTGGTTGGTTATCGGATCAGAAAAAAGCAAACATTCATGTTAAATATTTCACTGTGACGAAATTGCTCAAGACAAGAAAGCATGAAAGCTTCTCTGTCGCCCTTTACACATTGTTGTGATGAACCTATTGTAAAATAATACGATGAAGATTTCTGTGGAACATTTCAACCTTCCAACTCTTTCAATAAAAGGGAGAAAAAAAGTAATCTTAAAAAGGGATATATATATTGGGTTAAAATATTCCACAAAAATGTTGGCCATATAATTCTACGAGCAATTTCACACGCTGATGTCAACAAGCGAATGACAATTGTGGACAAATTAAAACAGATACAAATACCTCTAAGTATTTGAAATATTTGTACTGAACCCTCTGCTCTCTCTCTCTCTCTCTCTCTCTTTATATGTTTCGCATTTATTTAATGTGTTCTTTTCTTCCCCTTCTCATCTTTACCAAAAATAGTTGTCTTTTGTTTGGTCTTTTTTTGAAGTATCGACCTTTGAATGTTGTTTTATAATGAGAGTTTTGTGGACTAAATCAAACATTCAAGTTTTCGGTCACAACCGTCACAGTAAATATTTAAAAAGTTTAATAAATTTAGGAGATTTTGCTTTTTTTTTTTTTGCTAAGCAACGTCTATGTGCATTTCTTTGCTGCTAATGGAACTTATCAACAAAAAAAGCTAAAAATCTTAACATATTACATACTGTACATAATAAATAATTGTTACTTTTTAATAATAACAAAGTAAACGCAATTAACAATATAATACAATTTTTGTGTCAACTGCTTATTTTTCAATGAACTATATTTAGCTTGAGGGAGAAAGTTACCGGAAAGTAAGAAGCACATCAGAATCATTGCGAAAAAAAGATCATAAAGATAAAATCACAGCGTTCATTAAAAAATGAGTTATACATTCCTGATATATATTCCTTGTAGTTCATCAAAAAGAATTGCTGTTATTTAGTAATTCCTTTAAAGTGTTTCCTCCAAAATCTGCGGTGCCTCCAATAAGTGCAAGAATCAAAATTCCCGCTAATGACATTCAACTTTTCTTCGAGTTTTCATACTAGGTCACACCCGTCACATTGTCGAACAAGCTTTTTTATTAAAGAAAAGTTTATGTTTTCTTAGTACATTCAACTTTTCTTCGAGTTTTCATACTAGGTCACACCCGCACATTGTCGAACAAGTTTTTTTTATTAAAGAAAAGTTTATGTTTTCTTAGTACATATTAAGTATTTAATACAATCGAAAATATTGCAGGCCTTCTACGAAAATTTTACAGAATCTATCCTAAAAGTAATAATTCTGTGAAAGCTGAGATTTGTAAGGTCACAATCGTCTCAGCCTTCTGATGAAAATTTTGAGCAGAAATCATGTTCTTTCAGTGTCTATGTAGTATTAATATTCTTGGGAGCCGCGACAGCCTTTTTTTTAAATTATAAATTTAACAATTTTTAATTAAAACAAAAAATTTCAGTATCGTGGTCACACCCGTCACACTGGAATTATCCTACTGAAACAGCTTGTTCCACGAAGTCCAAATGAAACGTTCTTTCTCTTAATGAAAATGATCATAAAATATGGAATTTCTTTTTGCTTTTAATTCTGCACACTGGGCCATATTTGAAAAAAAAGGAAATTACGCTTTTTTGTTGCAATATTTATTTTATTTTTTTTATAAAAATTTATTAAAAGTAATTTAACGAAAAATTTATATTTTAAAAATGTGTTTTATTTGCTATGGAACGAAAACTAAGTTGCTCTGGTGCTACAAGTTCGGTGCGAACTTTCGTCATAAAAAATAAAACACATTTGTCCATATGAAAATGAACACAACAACGACGTAGAACGAAATTCGTCGTGCGTGACGATAGATAGATTTATTTCTATTTTGTACGTCGACGAATGACGAAAAAAAATTCTCTCTCTCTCTTTATACTCACAATAACCAACTTTAGCAATTATAGGAGCTGGGGGCAAATCACGGCACTCGTTATCGAACGAAATTCCGAAATATTTCAATAGAGTTTATATGGAAATATTTCGTAATTTCGTTCGATAACTAGTACCGCGAGTTCGCTGAGTAAATTCTGCGTTATTGAGCTTCACACGACGAATTTGCGCAGCGAATTCTTATCGACGAATTCGTCGACGTGGACAAAATTCGTCGTTCATCTCAGTTGTGTTCCTAGCAGAATACTCAGCAATACTTAAAAATATGGGGAAAAAGTGCTTACATTCAAGCTGTCATAAGAGACAAAGCGGCACCTATTTCGATGTGATTTTTTCACTTTATGATCTCTAAACACAAATAGAGTGGAACTTTTGAACTTGTAGTACCAGAGCAACCAAGTTAGTTTTCGTTTCATAGTAAAAAAAACATACATTCGCAATCATATTTCGTTAGATATTAAGTTTGCGAAAAAATTGCACTTAATAAATGTTGATTGTATTGGCTAATTCTTTCGATTCGCATTAAAAAATCAAGTTTTCGATAAAAAAAACCTGTTTTTTTTTCTTTCAAAATCTGGCCCATTGTGCAATGGTCAATAACAATGATGTTAATCTTTAAACGTATTTAAAATTTTGACTTACTTTTTCTAGTGCTTGAATTGAATTTTAAGCTTTGCTGTATTCATAGATTTATAACCAGTCCCACTATGTCGAAAGCAAACAACATTCGTTCGACAATTTATATTGAAACCAAAACAATCTTTGTTTCCTGCATCAATGGTAGAAAGAACGTTTCCTTTCGATATCGTGGAAGAAGCTGATAATTTCAATGTGATGGGTGTGGACATCACACCTATATTATATATATATATATATATATATATATAAATATATATAATTTAGAAATAAAAAAAAAATGGTAAATAAATTTTTTTTTCAAATATGGCACCAGTGTGCTTCAGAGTCCACTAAATCCGATTTTATAGAGTTAGTTTTTATAAAAAAGAAAAAATTTGACCCGGTATTTGTTCCTCTCCATCAAATTTATTTTATAGATTTGTGGCACTATTTTTCTCTTCCTTATTAAGACTCCACAAAATATGTTTAATTATATTGATTTAACACTTAAAAATCTTGAAAGCTTCCGACTTATTCCAACAATATTTTCCTAAGATTGCATTAATGTGCATTAAGGATTTTCTTCGTTCAGTTAAGCGCTCGCAAGTTTAAGTGTTTCTTGTTATTAATTTGTATTTACTTACATAAAGGAAATGTGCGATATGCCACAATCATTAAGCATTTTCAACAGTTGTCCAGGATGACTTAGTGATGTGTCGTCGTTTTCAAAATAAACATTCACCACTTTCACTTGAGAATTGCAAAATATACGGCCCGTGTAGTCAATTAGTTTACGTTTTTGCCTCAAATTAGGGAGCATCAGCAGGCTGCCAGTAGTATTGTCTGCAACACACCAACAACAAATGTCGCAGCAGACGATAAGAGAGACAAAATGAAACCGCCACATTTTCACTACAATTAAACCGCCTCAACTAATGGCAGAGCAACGTGTCCACTCCGTTTTATACTTATTTATATCGTAGTTCAAAGACATGACTAAAAGGCACATAAGACGTTATCAGCACAAGGGATGACAGGCCAGCCATCATTCATTCAAAGTGTATTGTACGAGTAAGCCATCATTGGGCTGATTATCAAAGGTTGCCAATCATTAATTTTGTTAATGAATTTACTTTTGCTTTCCCCCATTTCAAATACGAAATGGGTGGTTTGTTTCCCTTGCATTTTTGATAAACTTTTCGATATGTTGCTTTCGCTTATATAAGGGGGCATGTCTTAAAGCAGCTTTAGTTACTTAATAATAAGAAAAAAAAAAATAAAAATAAATATGTTTTTATGTATATATACATATATGTATATTCTTAATACTAATAATAAGTTGTCATTTATTTTAAACTAATTCCGCATGTCCACTCCTACTGCTTCATCGTTTTAAATTAAACATGTGCTGTTTGTTGTTTTGTTTGTTTGTATTTGCTACTCTCCCGCCTAAAATTATAAAATTGTGGATTTATATGCAAGTCAATCAAACGAAATCAATTTGCGTTGTAATAACTTTTTACAGATTAATTGCGAAGCTGATAGACGCAAAGCAGCTGATATACGCGAATTAAAAGATTCTTACGAAATCCGATTGACTCAAATACAAAAATCTGCCAAAAATGAAATATCACGATTGGTAAGTGTTTCTTTTAATTTGTTTTTTTTCACTTTAAAATACTTTAAAAGATGTGGATTTGTAAAATAAAAAAAAGAGATGATGTGCACACATTATGTGCGCTGACAGCTGAGATTCGAAATAAAAAAAAAATCAGTTCCTGTAAGAAAGATATTGAAATATGCATTTTGAGTAATATAATTAAAAAAAATTTGTTTGTTATTGGTTATGCACATGTAGATGCATTTTGTTGCAGCTTAGGCAAGTCATCAGTAGACTTCAACCACAAATCAAAATAGAATTTTTTTTAAATTCGTATTTAAAAAAATAATAATAAAATAAGAGAATTTTTTTATTTGGAAAATCAAATCTCCAGTGATTTTAAAAAAGTACCTATTTTTATTAAGTACCTTATATAAGAAATACCTTTTATTATTTATTTATTATTATTATTTACTTCTATAAAAGTACATTTTATAAAAAAGTATCTATGCAGTATCTGTTATAAAAAATATCTTTTATAAAAGGTAGAAAAAGTACCTGTTATAAAAGGTACCTTTTATGAAAAGTATTTCTAAGAAAAAGTACGTTTTATAAAAAGTACATTTTATGAGAAGTACCTTTTATGAAAAGTACCTTTTATGAGAAGTACCTTTTATAAAGAGTAGCTCTTATAAAAAGTACGTCTTATAAAAAGTACCTCTTATAAAAAGTACCTTTTATAAAAAGTACCTTTTATAAAAAGTGCCTCTAATAAAAAGTACTTCTTATAAAAAAGTACCTATTGTAAAAAGTACCTATTATAAAAAGTTCCTATTATAAAAAGTACCTATTATAAAAAGTACATTTTTTTAAAAGTACCTATTATAAAAAGAACATTTTAAAAAAGTAACTACTTTAAAAAGTGCCTTTTATTAAAACTACCTTTAATAAAAAAACTACTTTTTATTAAAAGTCCGTTTTATAAAAATTACCTTTTTAAAAAAAGTAACTTTTATGAAAAGTACCTTTTATAAAGAGTACTTCTTATAAAAAGTACTACGTTTAATAAAAAGTACTTCTTATAAAAAGTACCTTTTACAAAAAGTACCCTTTATGAAAAGTACCTTTTATATAAAGTACTTCTTATAAAAAGTACTACTTTTAATAAAAAGTACTTCTTATAAAAAGTACCTTTTACAAAAAGTACCATTTATAAAAAATTAATTTTACAAAAACAACCTTTAATGAGAAATGTCTTTTACATTAAGTACCTTTAACAAAAAGTACATTTAATGAAAACTACATTTTATAAAAAGCACCTTATGTTTAAAGTACCTTTTAAAAAAACTATCACTTATAAAAAGTAAATTCAATAAAAAGTACCTTTTATAAAAAAACTTTTTATAAAAAGTACATTTTATAAAAAACTTTTTATAAAAAGTACCTTTTATAAAAAACTTTTTATAAAAAGTACCTTTTATAAAAAAACTTTTTATAAAAAGTACCTTTTATAAAAAAAATTTTATAAAAAGTACCTTCTATAAAAAAACTTTTTATAAAAAGTACCTTTTATAAAAAAACTTTTTATAAAAAGTACCTTTTATAAAAAAACTTTTTATAAAAAGTGCCTTTTATAAAAAGTACTACTCATTAATAATACTTTTACTAAAAAGTACTTTTTATTTAAGTTAAATTTCATAAAAAGTACCTTTTATAAAAAGTACGTCTCATAAATAGTCTTTTACAAAAAGTATCTTTTATAAAAAGTATCTTTTTATAAAAATGTCTTTTACTAAAAGTACATTGTATGAAAAGTATCTTGCATAAAAAGTACCTTTTGTAATAAGTACCTTTTTTAAAAAGTACTTTTTATAAAAAGTATCTTTTATAAAACTAAATTTAGTAAAAAAGTACCTTATATTAAAAGTCCGTTTTATAAAAAGTAACTGTTATAAAAAGTAATGAAATCCCTGTTGCATTAAAATATTACAAGTGTATGGGAAAAATCATTAAATTTATTTCAGTGCAAAGTTTGGTGATTCGTTTTATGTGTTGTGAGTGTAAGGGGATGCGGAATGAGCACCAAGTCAATTTTTAATATTAAACCCTGGAAGCGCATAGATATGCAGAATATGTGTAGTTGTTAAAAGTAATAAAACTAAATTAAAAACATTTTTTAAACATTAATGAACAGGCAAATGCGTGAGAAAATATTTGCAATTGATTCCCTTAGATCGGTTGTGATTCATTCACAAAAAATTCCTAACAAATATTGTTGCAGTGCAACAGCCATTCATTCATATTCTTTTAAGGATTTAAAAAGAACGAATGAAAAATTAATATGAACGTGTACGAATATACATATTATTGAAAGCCTCAGGCCAATTGATACACTGAGCAAATATTTCGTCTGAGATATATAATTTTGATAGCAATTATTTCCAATGGAGAAAAGAAAAAAATCGTTTGGTATGATATCTCAATTTTAATAGTATGATTTTTAATATTGGTTAAATTTTAGCTAAAAATTTCTTTAAGTGTAGGAATGCCAAAACGTTGCAAAGCTGTTATTTAGTACTTATGAGTGTATGATTAGGGAGCAGGACAAGCGTTCATAGAGCCGAAAGGGGTGCTGTTTTTCTACTCAAAGGAATCTGTCTGTGTTGCCAAACAAAAAGGTGTGACAGGAAGCTGTCAAAAATCCATACAATATATAAAATTTCAGCTAAAAAACTTTGACAGGTCAATGAACTGAACAAGTCGGTCTTAAAGTTTATTAAATTTAACCATAAATTTTAATTTGGCTTTAAAATTTTTGTTCCCCCGACTTCTTATTTATCTTGTGTTGACCAACATTTTGTTGAGTTTAAATTATGCCTTAACAAATAAAATCATAAGCGGCATCTAAATAATAGTGGCCGCATGTGGCGAGAATGTTTATTGCGGCTGATATTTTAAGTTTTTATTTTAGTTTATATACATACGTATGTTTGTCTGTATATTTTTGGTCGACAAGCCACACGAAAAGACACTTTATTTAGTTATTTAATAGCTTTGAATGTCTTACGAAAAAAATTGTGCGTTTCTTATTTTTTTTTAATTTTTTTTTTTAAATTTGTTTGTGGGTAAAAGAGGTCTGTCTGTCTGTCTATTGAGTTTTCAAAGAGAGTGTGCTTTGAGCCTTTAGGCTGAATTGCATAAAAACTTCCCACGATTTTGTGGTTTTACAGCACACATGTATGCATTTCGTATTTGTATATCGCTCGCTTAATATGGAAAGGCCCTAACTCATTATATTTTTTAAATCGAGATTTTTGCATTTTTCGCTACATTAGATGTTCTTCTATCGAAATATATAAAAAAAATCGGTTTTAAAAAAATAATGATTTGGGGCCCTTCTATATTATAGGTAACGATATGTATTTTACTTTTAAAATATAAATAATTTTAATTAAAAAAAACCATAACAAAATAATTATTTTACAATAGAGTCAATGTATACATATATTGTATATATCGACGGTCCCATTCCAAAACATGCTAAGTCGACATGACATGTTATGCTGCGAATAGCTTTTCTGATTTCATCGTTCATTAACTTAGATTCTGTAAAATTCAATTCTATTCTATGGACTATTCTATCGAAAGTTATGAACAAAAATGTACTTAGCATAATTTTTCAATTTTAAAAAAACCTCAATTTTTAAAAGTTTTCTGACTCACGACACGCACGCTCACGCAGAAAAATATTTAACTCACGCACTTTCACTCACGAATGATTTTGAAAATTTTCACGATCACGCACGCTCACGAATAAAATATTTTTAATCACGCACGAGTGGTTTACAACTTATCACGATCACGCACGCTCACGAAAAAGTATATTTATAATATAATTTGCATGTTTTTTGGGTTGAAAAATAGATTCTTACATATACATATGTACATATCTATGTATATATGTATGCTCGTGTTTTTGTAAAATTTTCAATGTAAATTAAAATAAAGCAAACTTAATTTAATATCGTTGTAAATATTCGTATTCGCGGATATCATTTTAAATATTCGCATTCGAATTCTCGTATATCAAAAATTGACATTCCGCACATGTATGTAACTATGTATACATACATAATATAAATGTGAAGGTAAGACGTATGATCAATTAAATAAATGATAATCGAATAAATGAGAAGAGCATATTAAATGAAAAAACATACAAATTACTAAAATTTTTCTGTTACGTAACATTTTCAAAGACTCCCCCACCCCATAACAAAGCTCGAACACCACCCCTCCCCCCCCTACAGTAGAGCTGCAAAACTATCGATAGTACTATCGATAGTATCGATAGTTTTGTTGTAAATGAAATATCGATAGATTTTTCCACTATCGATACTATCGGCAAAAAAACAAGTAATTAAAAGAGTAAAAATAATCGAAGTCAGTAAACAGTAGCCGGCAGCTTGGAAGCAAATTATCCGTAGTTGATTTATGCTTTTGTACAGCGATGGGAAAGTTGGTACAATTGTATAATTTTAGCGCTATTTGAATGCCAAAAGTACCGTAGCACCGCAATGACCCATTTAGCACTACTGGAATCTCTTTATATTATATTACATACCAAAAATAGCATTAAAATATATTAACCCCTTTATGCAAAAAATAATGCGTGCTTGAAGTGTACATTAAAAAAAATTTCCATAGAAAACCCGGTTTTAACGCTCACTTATTTTTTTGCACAAGGGGGTTAATCTTTAGCTCGAAGGTATTAGAAAATTAAGTAAATCAAACGATGTTTTCCGGTACTTAAAGAATTGCTGGAGGAATGTTATTTATTCCAAATTCATCTGCAAATGTGGAAATTTTATTTTCGTACCAAAGGGAGAAGCCGACTATTTGCATCGACTGTGAACAATCGAATAAAAAAAAAGGTTATAAACGTAGTATATCGTAAATGTTACTTTTATATTCAGATCCCAGCAACTAATATTCTTTGTGCACCTTCTGGCGTTTTGTTAATTGATTTTTAGTTAATTAAAAAGTACAAGTATTAAAAAAATATAAATAAAGAATTAGGTACAATTGTACTGAAAAAATTAAAATTTTTTTTGAAAGTTAGTACAATTTGTAAATATGACATCGCATCCCTGCTTCTGTATACATAATTACTTAAATACATATGTATGTATATGAATTTATTTATAAATCCAATTGTTATTCGACAAATAGTAGTCACAAGTATCTTAATAAATTCAACATCGTCGACACAAAGATAAATTTTGGTGGTACTGATATCGCGGCGGCCGCCAATCGTCTCTTACCGAAACACTTTACAGTTAGTGTCTTAAAAGTTATCAACAATTTTCGCATTTTGATAATTCTAAACCATGGGTAGGCCCATAAAATTTTAAGTTCAATAAAAAAGTATATTTTCGATAATGTGCCGCTTACGATAAAATCGAAAAAAGGCTCGATAAATTTTTATATACTAATGAAAATGTTGAGGACTGGATTTTTTTTCGAGTCAAATGTAGTTTATGTGGCAACTTTTATAAAACTATTCGATACTATCGATAGTTTTACATAAAACTATCGAAACTATCGAGTGGAGCGACTATCGATAGTTTTGCAGCTCTACCCTACAGCGTTACGTAATATACGGACGGCCCCTAACGCAAAAAACATTTTCTGCGGTACAATTCGTCAGTAGTATTGTTGACAAAGGCACTGTTGAATCAGTAGTGTTTCTCAATTGATACTTCCTACAGGGTATCTAAGAAACATACATACATACTTACAAAGCTGTATGTACCCATCAAACAAAATGCTCCGAATTCGTAAAGAATTCGTAACGATTGGTCGACAAAATCTTCCGATTTCGGCACCGAAATATTACCGAAATCGTAACAATTTTTGTATGAAATGGTTGACACGAATTCGTTACGATAAGTCGGTACGAATTCGTAACGACATTTAGGTACGATTTCTTTTTGCTTTTATAGCAGAGTACCGCTTCACCGTTATGTTGCTGCTATTGTCGAAATAATTTGCACATAGTCACGTTTTTTAATATTTGTTACCTTTTTTTTCAACATATGTATACATATTTATTTAAAAAAAGTTTTCACAGACTTTTGCTTATGTACTCAAAAATCAAAGTTTTACACCCTTATTCAAAAAAATATTTTACTTGAGCTTTAAAGTTCATAGTAACTACCAAGCACTTTAAGGCTAACATTGCTTTGTTAAGAAATTGTATTCAAAAGACAACTTCAATTATTTTGTGAATTAATAATAAATTCTGGTAACTCCACCATTTTCAACAACCATTTCACAGCTTATGATGTACAACATCGAATACAATTTCATTCGAGTACGAGTATTCAACTAATTTTTTATTTTATTAAATACATTTTTATTATCTTGAAGTTACGCAACCTAATTTATAAAATTTAAGCTTCTGACATGGAAGCAAAACAGATAAACATTCAGGTCTATCATGAATAAAATTCCGCTTGAAATTTTTCCCGCGGAACAATTCCAATTAATAGCAAGTAATAGGGAAAACAAAAAATTCTAATTGGAAAAGGGAGAAATTTCACTTGGAATTTTATTCATGATAGCCCTGATTTTTATGAAGTAAAAGTAAAAAAATATGATGAACATAGAAAAATTATCTCAATTTATTTTATTAGAACGAAATGAGTATTTGAGTGTCCAGCTTTTTTCGATTCGTTTTGTTTGAATGTACATCACTAAAACATTTTTGTATAATTGTATTTATTTTAATATTTTTTTATGGATTTTGCTATGTATTTCAAATCAGTTGGATAATTTAGTGATATTTTCCATCACATGACAGAAATAATAAATTTAAGATAAGAGCTAGCACTTCTAGCTTCATTTTCAGATGTAACATGAATCAATATGTGATATATTAAGAAAAATATTTGAGGTACAAAAGACACATTTTGGAAATATCAACTTAAAGTAGCCTTAACAAACGTGGGTGCCTACTTTGGAATTTTGATATAATAATTTTTTTTGAATACAACTTTACCTAACATTGTTTTTCAAAGCTTTGTTAAGTTTTTTTTGAATACGACCCTTAATGTTTAAAAAAAATTGTTCAGAGAAACTACCGAAATGTCTTAACGAATTCGGTACGACAACTCTGACTTCAGAAAAAGTCGAAACATTTTGTTTGGGGGTATTCATTATGTTTGTAAGCTCATATTACCATACATATTACTATACATATATTTTTTTTTTTTTTTTTTTTTTTTTTTTTAAAGCATGTATTTATTTATTGTATCTTCATATGTGAACTAACAATAAGTATTCAAATCTTAAATCTATAAAAAAAAAATTATTAGGCCCGACCAGTGTCGGACATAAACTTAGTGGTAGTTATAAATAATACATTAGTAGTGATAATCAAAAAAGGGGGGGGGGGGAAAGTATTTTCAAGTAGTCCCATCTGGAGTGTTAGGTATAAGAGCCCGTGTGTCCCTCTTTTTTAAGCGGATGTGTCCAGTAAAGTTCAAAATATTACGAGCAAGCGGATTAGGATGTGATTCGAGTTTTGTTAAATATTTGCCTGCGTATTTTGCAATTTCTTCAGTCACTAGTGGCATATTTAAATCACGATGTATAATAGAATTTTGGATGTACCATGGAGCCGATGTTATTAACCGTAAAATTTTGTTTTGCCTTCGTTGGATTCTCTCGACATTGGAAGCTGAAGCAGTGCCCCATAACTGAATTCCGTAGCGCCATATTGGCTTCAAAAGCGACTTGTATAATAAAAGTTTGCAGTCTAGGCTGAGTGTTGAGTTTCTGCCAATCAACCAATATATTTGAGTTAACTTAAGTTTCATCTGAGTTAACTTAGAGTCAATATGATGTTTCCATGTAAGTCTTCGATCAAGGTGTATACCAAGGTATTTCACTTGGGAATGTTGAGGAATATTTTGATTGTTGATTCGAATGGGGGAGCAAGTATCTCTTCTTAGGGTGAACGTTATATGGACACACTTTTGTTCATTGACTTTAATTCTCCATAAGTTCAACCATATTTCCAGCTGAGTGATATGTTCCTGGAGATTGCGGGATGCCTCATAAGGGTTTTCGTGCACACTCATACAGGCTGTATCATCGGCAAAAGTAGAAATATGGATATTATTGCTCACAGGCATATCACAAGTATATATTAAATACAAGACAGGACCCAGAATACTACCCTGGGGCACACCAGAAGATATAGTTTCGGGCACACTCGTGAACTCTCCTTCCACAACAGTGAACTTCCTATCAATAATATAACTTTCCAAAAGCTTTTGAATGTTTATTGGCAGATATGTCTTCAATTTTAAAACTAGGCCTTCGTGCCATACTTTATCAAACGCCTGAGAAACATCAATAAAGAGAGCAGAACAATACTTCTTTTCTTCAAATGTTCTTCTTACAACTTGGACCAGTCTATGCGTTTGTTCAATCGTGCTGTGCTGACTTCTAAAGCCAAATTGATGGTCCGGGATGCACCCATTATCAGTTAAAATTTTTGACAATTTAGTCATGAGCAGCTTTTCAAAAAGCTTTGAGATTGTAGATAGTAAGCTTATAGGCCTATATGACTCAGTCTTGGTAAGATCTTTGCCCGCCTTTGGAATCATTTTGATCTTGGCAAGTTTCCAGTTATGTGGAAAATACTGCATTCTTAAAATAGCATTAAAAATAAATAGCAGGATTCTTATTGCAATATGAGGCAAGTTAATGAGCATTTTGTTACTAATGCCATCAATACCTGGAGCTTTCTTCGGGTTGAGTTCAGCAATTACTTTTTGTACTTCACGCATCCTAAACCTTAAGGGACGAGGGGGTAGAGAAACTACACTCGGTAAATCAGCAGCACCCGTACATGAATTGGGAGTGAATACAGATTTTAAATGCTCAGAAAATAAGTTACCTTTCTCACTATCACTTCTTGCCCAGCCTCCGGTCGCAGTACGCAATGGTGATTTAAGATCAACGGGTCGTTTAAGATTTCTAGTAGCGCGCCATAAAGAGTAATTAGATGCGGACGTTACATCAAGACCTTCTAAATACTTTTCCAGTAGTGCAGTTTTTTCCGATGATAGCAGCTCTTTGAGTCGTTTAGTACATTCTTTAAGTCTGATTTTATTTAGGGGTGATCTGTGTTGTTGCCATTCTCTTCTAGCTCTCCTTTTTTCACATACAAGACGTTCAATTTCCGTAGAATAAATTCTGTTAAAGCCGGTCTGCGGATAGGAGGTAGTGGCGTGTTCAGCAGCCTGTTTAATATTTTCGTTAAGATTGGCAATATTAAATTCAATATCATCGCATGATCTAAGCTGAATGTTTTCTACGCAGTGACTACTAAGATATTTTTTGAATACCAGCCAGTTGATTCCATTAATCATCTTCACATATGAGTTAGTTAAATCACTCCTTAGTGGGTTGAAAATTGTAACTATTGTTGGAGAGTGATCGGAGGACAGATCTAGAGAGGCCTCTACATGAATTAAGTCCCTATGAATATTTTTCGTGACGGCAAAATCTATAACATCTGGAATTTTTCTTACGTCAGTAGGCCAGTAAGTAGGCTCCCCACTCGAAATGACATCTAAGCCCATTTTTGAAATTGTATTGAACAAGGCTCGGCCTCTAGGTGTAACAAGACGCGATCCCCAGTACGTATGTTTTGAATTGTAGTCACCAGCTGCCACGAAACAAGATCCAAGCGATTTGTAGAACTTCTCATACTGATCTTCGCTAACTGAAAATCTGGGAGGTGAGTAAATTGATGATATCACGAAATTCGCACAAAAATTTTCTACGAAAATATTCGTTGCTTGCAAATATTCTTCACTAACGTTGTCAAGGACATAGTGCTTGAGTCTTGACTTAATCAGAATTGCTGATCCACCACATGCTCTCTCTCTCGGGTCCTTTGTATCATATAAAGTGTAACCATTTATTTTAAATAAGCTTCTTGAGGTCAAATGAGTCTCAGAAACCAACATTATATCAATATTTTTTTCCATGAGGAAGTGCTCAAGTTCATTTTTATGTTGGCGAATGCCGTTTGCGTTCCAGAAACATATTTTTAACGTGTTCATGGTTTATTAACTAATGCTTGAAGCAGTGTATTCTGCATTCGCAGCATTTCTTGCATCATACTTGTCATATTTGTAGTAAAGTTGTTTATAGTTAGCACCAGATTCTCAATAGTAGCTTCAAGGCGACTAAAGTTAAAGCTTGAGTTTGAATTCGTTGAATTATTTGGCGGTGGAACATTTTGCGTGGGAATTGAACTAGTCTTAGCAGCATCAGCATACGATACACGTGAAGTAACTGGTTGGCTGATTTGAGCAAAAGTGTCGGAGTTCGCGTTTACTTGTAGAGCTGGAGTTAGCTTGGGTTTTTGACCCATAGCCTGTTTAACGAAAGAAAATACAGGGCACCCTCTATAGTTAGCTGTGTGATTACCTCCACAATTACTACATTTTTTTTCTGCTTGATCTTTTGGCTTAGTGCAGCTAGCAGTACCATGCAATTCACCGCAGATAACACACACTGTAGGTAATTTGCAGTAAGTTTTCGTATGGCCATATTCTTGGCAATTATGGCACTGTACGGGACCTGAACGCTTACGTGGCTCTTCAACTGTGATTTTTCGATGTAAGAGATACTTTACGTTATAAACTGGATGGGCTTCATTTTTTTTTAATTGTATGTCATTCGGCTCCAGTTCAACCCGAAATAGGGGTTGGGGGACCTTTTCTCTATTAAATATGTTGGTAACATTTTTTACCTTGAATCCTTGGTCGACAAGTGCACATTTTACTTCTTCGGGTTCAACATATGAATCTATGCCCTTTAATACTATCTGTAGGCCTTTAGCACTCTTAAGTTGGTATGTGTAAAAATTTGTTTTATTTTTTTCGAATTCACTAACAATTTTTCGGAAATCTTTTTCATTATATATTTGGATTTTAGTTTCATCAATATTACCTCGTTTAATTGGAATGATGTGAAAAGTATTTTCACCAATGGTCGACAGTAGTTTTTTTATAAGCGCGTTAGAATTTTTTTCTCTCAGATAAATAGGTGGTGGCTTAAAAGACTTTTGCGATGATGTAGAGGGCTTGTCGTCGGTGTCTTGCAATAATGAAAAACGATTTTGACGATTGGTAGATGATGCGCTGTTATCCCTAGACATCTTTGGAGCAGATGAAATTTTTGAAGAATTTGGGCTTCGCCCACGCTTTACCACTGTTATATATCTGTCCATTCCCACTTGTACCTTGGGTTTTGAGCTACTGTTATCTGTAGTGATAACTTGGTTTAGTGATGAAGGCGAGTCCGATGCGGATGATATCGCAGACTTAAATGAAGAAGTACTAGGCAATGGTAATATTAACGATTCACTAGTTGGCATTGGACAAAGCGAAGTTGATCGCTGACGAAAAATTGGCTTTGCCGTTAAAAAAAGATTTTCATCAGATTTATTATTTATATTTTTTTCATTAAGAGTTTCAGAACTCACAGTAAAATAAGCATTTCTGCCGTTAGAACTCACTTCAAAATTTTTTTCCTTTGAGGTACTCATACAGAGTATTATTCCTCAAGGGAACTTTGTTTGTGTTTACGGTTTTTTTTTTGTTTTTGCTATTTCTTGCTATGTAAAAATATTAGTAAAGCCAATAAGCTTATTTATCAAGGTGAATATGTATTACGAATATTTTTTGTATAATTTTTGATTTTGTTGTTTTTTATATTTGTTTCGTATGTATGTATGTAAAAAAAATCCGCTTTAATGTCTCTTCACTATGAAGGTTCAACGTACTATACATATATGAATTTATTATTATAAAATAATAATAAATGCAGGAATGTTATCTCGTGAGAGCGTGAGAATTCGTGCGTGATTATTAAAATAAGCTCACTCACGCTCACGCACTCACGCGTGATTAATTATAATATTTGATCACGAATCACGTGAATCTAGCGTGACTCACGCGTGACACGATAAAATCAAGACATTTGCAAATCTCTAGTTTTAAGTACACTTAGCATGCTTTAGTTTGAAATTAAGAATTAAAAAAAAAATTAATTTTAATTTAATTTAATTTTAAATTAACTTTTCTCCAAAATAAAACGTGCTAAGTGTACTTAAATGACAATTTTAGCTGAGAAAGAAATTTACTTAGAGGACTAGGTAATAGATTTGTGATTTTAAGTCACTTTTAACAATGATCTACGACAAATTTATAAAGTTCAAATAAACTAAGAAAATTCTATTGCAATTATTAATTATATGAATACAAAAAGTCCCGAGATATCATCAATAAACATGTTTTACATGCATGTTTTACAATGGAGCCGTCGGTATACAATTACAAACCCTTAGCGCCAAATGTGTCAAGTGATCAGTTTTCAAATATTATTTTTAATTGGGTTAGAGTGTGTTAAATTTGATAATTTGCTTAGAAAACTTTTAAATTATGATAAATTCGAGGGTTTGAAATGTTACACCGAAAAAAATATTTCTCAAATCAATATATTTAATTAAAAAAAAAAAAAAAAACAATTAAAAGTTTAATTAATTAAAAAAATTAAATTAATAAAGTAAATTAACAAACATGTACAGGACTGTCGTAAATCAGGGATGATAAATTTGAGCTTTTATTATATTAAAAGCTTTTGACAAATTGGAGTACGATGAATCCAAACAATTCACCTATTCCATTTTCATTCACAAATATGTAAAGGGTGTTTTTTATAGATGCATAAGACTTCAAGTTGGGAGCACTTTTTTAACTGGCGTCCATTTTGTCAGCTGTCAAGTGATTTATGTTTAGTTTAGTTCGGCATTTCAACATCAACAGACTGAACAACGCGTTGTGAAAATTTATTTTGAAAGTCATGGTTCTGTTTGAAATATGTACCGGGCACTACGCGATAAAAATGATCGTGCATCCGAGTAATTAATTCGATTAACTATGGAACATTTTCGCACCACGTTTACTCTGAATGATAATACGTATCCACAGAGAATTCGTGCTGATACAGAATCAGTCTATCTGCCTGACTTCAGTCTCTTTCTCTCTCTTCTTCGTTCATCAATTGAACAACCATGATGTGCAGGAGCTGTGGTTTTAACAAGATGGCGGCGCAACATGTGAAACAGCTCGTGCCACAATTGATTTATTGAAGGAAACGTTTGGTAATCGTACAGTTTCACGTTTCGGACCCGTGAAGTGACCTCTAAGATCGTGCGATTTTCTGTGGGGATATTTGAAGTTGCTAGTAGACGCCAATAAATCCGAAACGAGGACAACATTCATCGCGTTATTGCCAATATACGGCCACAAGCGTTGGAAAACGTAATCGAAAATTTATCTTCCATATTAGCCCACATCCGAGCCAGCCGTGGCGGTCATGTGTAAGAAGTCACATTTAAATTATAATGCCAGAAGATTATCTTTCCAATTACGTAAATTTCATGCCAATTTAAAAAAATCATCTTTATTTTACTCCATTTCAAACTTCTATACCTCCAGAAAAAACATCCTTAGAGCTGAAGCTTACCTCAACCACCATGTTGTTCCGTTCTGCTAGTGCTCGTCATAATAATTTACAATTTGTTGTTAGTGGAATTTGTTCCTTAAAATTATCAGTTAAAAATCGATATGAACGTTTTTTTAGCTTAATCGAATCATAAACAGGGGTCTAATCGTCGCTTTCAATAACGAGCTGATTCAGTAATTCTTTTCATTATGATATTATGGCATTTGGTATCGAACCATAATGCCATAATCTCGAACTGAAAAGCATGATCGAATCAGCTCTTTATCGAAAACGACGATTAGACCACAGAGAAAAATTTAATTGGTTCTATTAAAAGCTTTTATTTAGAAAACTTTTTGAACACAAGTTTAATTGACTTAATTAAATTTTTAATAGATTATTTGTAGTTTTTCTTCAATCAAAGGTTTTAATAGGAAAAAAATTTCTGCTGTGTAATTTCGACAATAAAGTTATTAACTTCTTTTTGGTATTTTTCTTTTACAGCTGGAGGAAATAAAAACTAAAGAACGTAATATTGGGCAACTGAGAAGAGATTTACAAATTTTACAAAACTCAAAAAATATTAGCAGAAATGCAACGACTTCTAATACTAATCAAACGAACAAAACGACGAACTTAAATGCAAAAAATTTAATTAACAAAAAACCAAAGAGCAGCATTCTAAATGATGCAAACAAGCAGAGCGAGGAATCTGCCAAAGAAACAAAAAATTCAACGAAAAACAAGGATCTACATAAAAAAGCTGAAAATTCGAATGAGGTAAGAAGAGTTTTAAATTTGATTTAAATTAAAACAATATTTTTTTTTTATTTTGTACCAACTTGAACTTGAACACAGAAAAAATTATTCACCAATTAAAATTTATTTAATTGATTCAATTAAATTTTTAACTGCTTTAATTAATTGGAGCAGAAAAACTTAACCAATATTATCAAATTGTTTATAAGTGAAAATTTAATTAATTTTTTTTTGTTAATGTTATAAAATTTTAATTGATTTTACGAATTTTTTCATATTACTTCTTTTCTGTGAAGGTGAAAGTTCAAAATTTATATTTATAAGCAATTTTTTTTTATTAATTGTATGTAGTTAGTTTATTTTAAAAGTTTATTTTTAAGTTTCAATTAATCATTGACTTTCGAGCTTAAAGTATACCACTTTTTGCTAAAGGTCTTCTTTCTCCAAGTTTCCGCTTTACAACAACTGCAATCTGTGAAAGTGTCTCTTTTATTGATTTGTTTTGCTTTATTCTCACACTTTATTGACAAACTTTTTTTGTTTTAGGTTATCGATTGAACAAAAAAAAAGAAAAAAATGTCATAAAATAAAATTTTATTAGCCTTCGGGTAGGTCTGATTAAAAATACAACTTTATAGAGTCTAGTGTTGGTTTCACTGCTTTAAGCTGCCACCAACAAATAAATGTATTGACTCGTCAACTTCTTTGTTGCTTGACATGTAACTTTAATTCAGGAATTGATTATAATACAAATAAAAATATATTTACATAAAAATCTCACCACCTTGAAAGAGAAAAGCATCTGCTGGAAGCTTTTAAGCAATTTATTTTACCGGCACTAACTAATAATATTATTGTTACGGTCAGATATGCTTAATGTATTTATTTACGGATTAACTGTTATAAAATAGTTCAAAGCTTTTATTATTATTGAAGTGCGCTGCTCATAATGTCGAAATATTTTGAAAAAAGAAAATTTAAATTCTTAAACAGGTTGTTTGAGCAGGGGTTTCTCAGTAGGTCATATTTTTGTATTCAAAATTTTTATAAAAATCTTTGATGTGTCGGCTAAGATAGCCGACTGTAATGGGAATGTAACTATAACGGTAGGAAACAGCTGAGCGATTATAATGAAATGTAACCGCAACGGTAAGAACAAACTGAGCGATATTGTTGCATGAAAAGTGGGTTACGTTACATTACATCTCTATAATAAAAACAAACACAAACACAAACACAACCCGCAAAGCGATTAGCTTGTCTGCGCAAAACACCCAGGGTCTATGGTGGGAATCGAACCCACGACCTCTGGGCTGAGAGGCTAGCATCGGTATCACTCAGCCACAGGGGCATTCATTACTTTTCACATAACAATATCGATCAACTGTTGCCTACTGTTGCAGTTACATTCCATTACAGTCAGCTAACTGAACCTTCTCATTCCGGTATATCTCTATAACCATTTTTATTACTTTTCACATAAAAAAATTGATCAGCTGTTTCCTATCGTTATACATAGTTACATTCCATGACAGTCGGCTAACGATCACCCCTAAAACTCAGTTAGCCGACTGTAATGGAATGTAACCGCAGCGGTAGGAAACAGCTGATCGATATTGTTATGTGAAAAGTAATGAAAATTATTATGGAGATGTAACCGGCATCAATAACAATATTGATCCGCCGTTTCCTACCGTTACAGTTACATTCCATTACAGTCGGCTAACTGAGCCTTAAGAATCTGTACATTACTTTTCACATAACAATATCGATCCTACCGCTACAGTCGCCTAACTGAGTCTTTAATTTAAATGCTGCAGCGTAATGATGCTTTCTTCCTATTAACTATATTTTTGGTTTATAAAAGGAAAAAGGAAGTGCACAGATATTTCAAGAGTTTTTATTTAAGTGTTTGTGAGTGTAATTTAACACCATTCAACTGCCGCTCACATGTGTGCACATAATATTTTGTAATTTCTATTACTTCTTCAAACAACGCTTAACGGAATGAGATCAATCAGCAGATGGAGATGGTCTCATATTTCATTTACAAAATTTACATTTCATGTAAATGATGACATTTCATTTTCTCTTCACCTGCATTTCGCATTTACAAACACACACCAGCACACTTTGCACCTTCAAACATGTTCGTTTCAAACCTTAACCGCTATGAAGAAGCCGGTTTTGCTTGTATTTGTTTGCAACCTAAAGAAATTAATTTTATTAAACCGTGTTTGTTGCTGTTTATTCAGACCGCAGACTGTAGACTCAGTTGAGTTCGTGATTTATTCAGGTGCGCAGGCGTAGCGCGTGAAATTTTGCTTAAAAGAAATCCCATGAATTTACGGAAACGGAATTTTAATATTGTACATCAACTAATTTGGCAAAAACAACCTTGAATTAAAATAAAATGCAAATTTTTTTATTACAGCAGTAAAAAGTTAATTTCTGTGAAAAAAAAGAAGAAAATAATAGAAGATAAAAAAAAATCTCATAAAAATAAAAAGAAACTGAGCAAAACATAATAAAAATCGATCTTGCAAACAAAACATAAAAATTCAAAAATTAAGAAAAAGGTTTTAAATTTTCTGAAATTTTATACCAGTAATACAAGTTTTTTTTTCTCTTAAAAATACATTTTGTTGTTGCATGAAAGCAAGCAAAGTGGCATGCATTGTGGTAACCAGATACTTCAAAAACCAAAAAAAAAAAAGAAAACAAGAAGAAAATAAACGCCATAGTCGTCAGTTACCTGTAAAAAACAAATTCAAAACAACGAACATTGAAATCCATATACACAAAAATACAGTTCACAAGTGCATTTTTACCCCAAAAAAACAAAATTTATTTAAAATTGAAAAAGAAGTTGTTGTGATGGCGGATTATTTTCATTTCAAGATTATTGTTGAAAATAAAATTTAATAACAAGAATTTTAATTTTATGTGGGTTTTGTTGTCTCCCTAAATATGATTTAAAATTTAGTTTGAATATCTTGATGGACTCAAACTAATTTTAAATTCACACACATGCCTTAAATTGAAACAAACAACATTTTCTAGCTACGTTTTTCATCAGAAACGTTATCGCGACCATCACCATCACCATCACCATCACCGTCAGTCTACGTCTCCAATGTAATTGTATTCAACATTTTGTCATTTTGTCTTTGCACCAAACAGGGGAGTCACAGGAAAGGAAAGGAGACATTTTAATGTTTCAAGGATTTATGTTTTCCTGTGTGAGAAGGAATTAAAAAAAAATAAGAAACCTGCCGCAGGTGGGAAATAAATTTTAACACACAAAATGCCATTTAAATGCATTTAAGGTTTTTGAAATAAAATAAATAAAGATTATAAAATATGGGAATTAGTCAAGGCATATTTCATATAAAGTAGACTCTACTCAATTCGATTTTAAAACTTCATACCAAGGCAAATTCATATAAGGTATACTCGTCTCAATTCGCTTTGAGAAATTTATACTTTTATTGTGAAAAATGTGTCTCGAAATCCAACCAGTGTTGCCATATGTGAAGATCCATCATATTTTTGAAGTCTTTAAACTATAAAAAAGATTTCTTGTCTATTGGCCTGTTTCTACATAACAAGTAAGCTCTCAGGCAAGCAAGCGGTACACAGGCGAGTACGTAACAAAATGAGTTTTTATAGTACACTTGTCTAGCTTACGTTGTATTTGGTATCACTTTTTGTATATTCAATTTCATTATTGCCATGGTATACAATTTGGTATTTGAGTTAATTTTTTTTCCATACTAGAAGCATTACTTAATGGCAGCCCTAGGAGAAAATCGAGCAAAATAAAAAACAGCTGCCAAGGCACATTCACCAGGTAGTAGCGGAAACGCAGCTGAGCTATTTTTTTTTAATTATAGCTCATTCGAAGCTTCAAAAATTGTTTACGAAAGAGAAATTAAAAAAAAAATGTTACAAAAATTTTCAATGTGAAAAATATTTTATTAAAAAAATTCTTTTGAAACAAATTTAAAAATATGAAGAAACTATTAAAAGATTGTGAAAAGTGCCTAAGCGTTGCAAATTTTGTTCGTGGTAGCTGCCGTGAAGAAATTTTTTCAAATTTATGTGAATAATTTTCATTATTGTTATTTTACAACAAATTCTATTTTTGATATTTTGGATCAACTAAAAGCCATGTTGTTTTTTTTCATTGTTGTATTTTTTCATTGTTCTTGTAATCCTGATATTACCTGGAAATAAATGTGCCTTGACAGCTGCTTTTAAATCACAATGCAATATTAGATCAGTTCGTTTATTTTTCAAACAAAATCGAGTAACTGAATAAATCCTGAGTATTTTTGCTATTAAGCATTAAAGAATGTTTAGATATTTTAAAAAGGCTGCATCAGAGATTCTTAATTAATAAGATCGATAGTGACATACTTTTTTTAATTTACGGTATGTTATAATTTTTTCACAATTATAAAAGCACTAAGATTTTGCTGAAACAAGTCAAAAAGCTTTCATGATTCATGAATGGATTTCATCCATCTTATATATCGTCAGATGGTTACTAATTTGCCACATTTAATGGAAATACCCCCAATCTTCTTGCTTTGAATACAACTAGATCCAAGATAATAATGAATAAAAAACTTTACATTGAAATGTTGTTCAAAGCACAGGAGTTTATATATGAACCAAAATAATATGCTATATCGTGGTTAGGAGGTTAATATCTTTCAATATATTTTAAATGTGGAAAAATGTATTACACATATAAAAAATATATTTCATATACATAAAAGCGATGTATATTCTTTTTTTTTAAATATGCTACACATCATACAAGAAAATGATTGAAGAATTTACTTAGAAATAAAATTCACAAAAAAGAAAAGTGCAACCGCTATTTTCGGCAACCATTTATTCAGTAAGAGCTTGCAATTACTCAGTCTCAAATTACAAACGAACGAAATTCAATATAATACAGCGAAGCTCAGTAAAAAGTTGCAGGTAATCGAACAAACCTATTATTACTTTCCTTGAACAAATTTATGTGAACAAAATTGAAAATAAAATTGTGATGAAAATACATACAAATATGGGATATAATGTAAGAATGTTTGGATTTATGGTTACAGGTTCCATAATGGTTCAATTAGACGATTAGACGATTAGACGATTTCTTCTTTAATGAATAAAAACCAATTTTAATTTCCACACAAGTATTAATTTTTGATTGCCTATATTTGACATTAGATACAATTGAAATTGTTATGTAGAAACAACAAAATAAAAAAGTATTACGTATTTTACTCAGAAAAAGTTGACAGTTGTTTTATGAAACCCCAAAGCCAAATTTTGTACTCATATGAACAAGATTTTTGAGTTACTTGTAATGTAGAAACATGCCATAAAAATAAGATTTTTAAAAATTTTACTTTTGGTACTTTTAATATATTATTGAGAGATTTTTTGACTAAACTACTTTCAAATTTTCTGATGTGCTTCATAATGATCTAACACATATTTTATACAGTCAATATTTTGTGTTATTTGGCTTTACTTTCAATAGTTCACAAGAAACAAAATAAATTTAAAGTCATTTTCATTCAATAAAGTAACAAAAAAGATTTTTGGTAACAAAAAAAGATTTTTCTGCTCGACTTGGAGATTTTTGAAAAATAAATATGGCAACACTGCGTCCAACATATATTCATATTGCAAGCGGCGAAAATAGTCACCTGATCGCTTGCGACCACCTGGTATAAATTCGCCTTGAATCATACTCGGATGTTAAAAAATGAAAATGTACTGAAAAATGTATGTTGACACTTGGGGAATATTTAAATAAGCGCCGAAAAAAATCTCCTGTATAGTAGAGACTAAGGCGATTTCATATTACGTGATATAGATTCAGCAGCTGTTAATTTTTCTTGTGTCAAATCAAAGCAAAACGTTCGGAAATTTTCTGAAATATTTTAGGAAATTTTACAAAAAAAAATATACTAAGCGAATATGCAGAGTTGCAAATGGAGACGACCTAGTATTAAGTCACCTTCGTAGAGATCATCTAATATAAATTCGCCTTGGATATTAGTTATTTGAATCAAGCCGAATGATTATTTTCGCTGCTTATAATTTGAATATATGTACGTTCAGTAAAGTTTTTGACAATAAAAGTGTGAATTTCTCAAAGCAAATTGAGCGACTTGAGTATACCTTTATATAACTTCATTGAAATTTTAAACTTTCTAAAGTCATTTTTTTTTGTTAAACTGCCATAAAAAATTAACAGCCTTATTTATAAAACTTAAAAAGGCTTAATAAAGGTTTTTTAAGAGAAATTTTGTATGAAAATTTGTTTTAAAATTCCTCGATAAAGACTTTTTAAGTTTTATAAATAAGGCTGTAAATGTGTGAAATTAGAAATAACGAATAAATAGCATTCATTGATTTTATTCTATGTTATTCTTTGTTTTAATAGAAAAAACCATTTTTGCCTTAAAAATAAACAATTTTGGCTGACCTGAGAACTCCTTAGAAGATTTGTTGTTTAACCATTTTTAAGTTCTTTTAATTTCCAAATAATGCAACGTGCATTATTACACCTTTGGAACAAAACAGTTGCCCTAGGATATTTTTTTGTAACTCTTCTGGCACTTCTAACACCTGGAGCAGGAATGGTATTAAAAATATTATTAAAAGCTGCTTTTTCGACTATCAGAGTAACAAACTTAATTTTTTGATTTATGGTTCATGAAAATAGTTTATCCGATGCTCTTACAACGTCAGGTTAATGAGTTAAACTTTAAAATTCCTTTTTTTTAATTTTACAGGGAGAATAAAATACTTTTTAAGGGCTCTTTCTGGGAATAAAAGTTTGTTTTTCTATATAAAATACAAAATTTTTACGTGAACAAACTTTTCGCCATTTTATTTCCCGATAAGGGGGAATACGTTTGTTTTTTTATACCCTTCTTCAAAAATGATAAGAGTGATATAGAAAGGCCTTAACTCATTCATTTTTTTAATCAAGATTCTTGCATTTTTCGATACATTAGATGCTCTTCTATTGAAATATAAAAAACACGATTAAAAAAATTAATAATAATGAGTTAGGGCACTTCTATATCAATATATCGCGCTATAACCGCCAAAATAGCTTAAGCGACATAATTTTCGAACTTTGACCAAAATTGATTATTTGCGATCGTAAATAGTCGATTTTCGTCAAAAAAACGAAGTCCTAAAAATGTGTCGCTTAAGCTATTTTAGCGGTTATGGCTCGATATATTGTTTCCTTTGGCTCCTTATAAGTGATGTAACGAATGTAAATTTTTGATATTCGCGAACACGAATACGAATATTTGAAACGATATTCGCGAATACGAATACGAATATTATATGCAATATGAAATATAAATAAATTCAGTAAAGTGCGACTCTGACTCGCGCACGAAGGGTTCCGTACGAACACTAGATATGTAATTTAATACAAACTTCATCCTATATAATATATATGTAGTTTTGGCATTTTTTTCGTTTTTGGGGTCTTTTCGGTTTTTTTGTTATCGCGTTTTTTGCGTATTTTCGGTTTTGACGATTTTTTTAAAGTTTTGGCTATTTTTTTTTGGTTTTGACACTTTATTTTCTCGTTTTGGCGATTTTTTTCAGTTTTTAGAGTTTTTTCATTTTGGACATTTTTTTAATTTTTGGCGATTTTTTTCATTTTAGCGATTTTTTTTATATAAATTTTTTTTTTATTTTTGGTGACATTTTCGCGTTTTGTCGTTTTCTTCGATTTTTGGCGTTTTTTTCAATTTAGCGATTTTTTTAATTTTGGCGATTTTTTCGAATTTGGCGATTTATTTTAGTGTTAGAATTTTTTTTTTAATTTTGGGGACTTTTTTCGTATTGGCGATTTTTTTGTAATTTTTGCCATTTTTTTTTGTTTGGTTTGGCGATTTTATAATTTTCGGTTTTTTTAGTTTTGCCGTTTTTGAAAATTTCAATTGTTTGCCTCTTACGGTTTCCAAGATATAGCAAATTGTCAAAATTACATAGTCAAAATTACATTAACTGATGGACCACCCTTTAATTTAATTTTTTTTTTAATTTTAGTGTTAATTGTTGTAGTGTGTATAAAAATACACTAATTTCACAAATTTCAAGTTTCAATATACATATGTTAATACAATTGTAATTATGTATATTACATGGGATTTTAACATTTTTCGTTGCTCGTTTTGAACCACCCTTTAATTTTTAATTCTCATGTATTTGTTGTTGTAGCGGCCAAGGTTCTACATACTCTGTCCAAATTTCAGGTCCGTAGCTCCTTTTCATCTTTGGTGTACGGAACCCTAAAAAATTGTTATAAAAAATGACTTCACACTCTTGTTGGCGTACTTTAAAGTTAATAAAAAGTACCCAAAATTTTAATGATCGTCATTAAATAATATTTGAAAATGATATAAAGCACAAATTTCTATAAGAAATTAATGTATTTGTACAAACTGAAATTTTTAGTCATTTATTTAAATTTCGTTTAGGATTTATGCATTTATTTATTTAATTTCTTTGGAAAAATATTCGTATTCGTATTCGCCTGAAAATGGCCGAATATTCTACAATTCGAATACGAATACGAATATTCGTGCATCACTAGTAACAATATACATATATATAGGTTTGTCATTCCGTATGTAATTTCAATAATATTAATATATGACACCATAAAGTATACATATATGTATGTATGTATTTATGTCATATACCTTCTGAATAGGAGAGTCGAACAAGCGATGTTTGTCTGCCCATTTGTCCGTCCGTCTGTATTTAAAATTGGTTTTCCCAAGCCCCCAGAAAAGCTAGAGGCTTGATCTGGTGCGTCAAAATTGGTCTCAAATATGTGTGGATTACACATATTTTATATTTTAAAAATAAAAATATTGGTATTAAAAGCCCTCCGCAGAATTAAAAATCCATGGCTGGAAAATGTAAACTTTTATTGACACTGTCGAACTTCGAAAAATAGTTTTTTCCACTTTATTTGCAATAATCATGATTATTATACTATATCAAATTTTTTTCAATATTTTATTTGAAATAACCGGGTATTTTAGTTTGGATTATACTCTTCCATTTTCCTTCCTCAAAACAACCTTCGCATAAACTTGGAGATTTAAATACATTAATCGGCACGTTATTCTTTATCGCCACAAAAAAGAAGAAATGCTTATTGTACAGAAAAAAATATTCCAAAAATATTTTCAAAAACCTGCACAGAAAAAAGTATTCACAAATTAATATTTTCAATTAAAACTTTAATTGTATTAATTAATTTGAGTGAAAAGTTTTAATTGATATTATCAAATTGTTTATAGGTGAAAATTTAATTAATTTTTTAATTGATATTACAAATATTTTAATTAATATTACAAAATCATTCATATTACTTTTCTGTATGTGTTTATTGTTGAATATGAAAAAAGAATTAAACAAAAGATATGTATTTGATTCAAACCCATTTGCTTATCAAAATTGCAAGCAAGCAAATATCAAAATCAGTTTTTCCTGTGTAATGGTACTTTCTGCTTTTCTTTATTTTTATTTGCATCTTTTGGGAAACCTCTGATTATATTTTACTTGCCCTCAGTATACAAAGTTGTTAGTATGAGTAATAAAAATTTTTTTCAAAATAATTAATTCTATGAAGACAAAAACGCAAAATTACATTTGTAAAATTTTTCCTTGTAAAGTATAAAAAGTCATTATCTATTGAGGAGATTGAAATATACTGACATTGTTACGAAAAAGCCCTGATTTTGCAATCAATTCATAATAAGAAGAGCTTCATTCTATAGAATTTCATTTAAATTACATGGATTTGATCATTGGTTTGTGGCAAACACGAGCTACTGAAAGAGTTCGATACAAGTGTAATATCTAGCGAATTCCAATTCCATACATTCTTTATCCAACATTGTATGTTTTTCATTAAATTTTTCTTGTAAAGTTATTGACTTACCCCCTTGTATGCAATTTTTGGCTTTTTCTTCAAATTAATTAAAAGACATTTTTAATGATTTCTTATATTTATTTTTTAAACGAAGAAGAATGCATTTGACGTTTATAAATAGTATTTTTTTAAGCTTAATATCATGCCAATTAAAAGTAATAAATATAAACAAAGAAATAAATGAAAAAAAGTAAATTAAAATATTTAAAAATCCAACTGAGCCAAACAGCCAATGAAGAATGCGATGTTGTTTGAGAGTAAAACAAGACATTAAAACGATTAAATTAACCATCCATGAAGTATGACAAAATTAAAAAAAAAAATAAATATAGACAAAATAATACTCCTTGTTAAACGTGTATCTATGATTTGAATAATAATAATAATATAAAAAAAAACGAAATGCAAGAAAAAGAAAAATAATATCAAAACACACTGTGAGATACGAATACAAATAAATACTGGTAGTGCAGGTGTTGCTGCAAAATATTTCTTCACACGAATGCGAAAATTGAATTTGAAATTTGCAAATTCTCAATGAAAGTGAATTTTTAGGTTTCACTGCATTAACTAAGAGTTCTTGGACCGACAAGTATTCAGATGTCATTGATTGGTTAATTGATAAGTTTAAAGCTTTAAAATACATTTTACATTTTATTTTGGTTTTGATTTCGTTTATAATTAAAAATAAAGCCGTTTGCTTTAAAAAAAAAACTTGTAATCGTACAAAAGAAATTCAACAGTTCAGAAGCATTAACAACACTTTGTTACAATGCCCTTAATTTACATGCGAGTATCTTGTTTTGCATTTAATTTATTTATAAAAATAAAAAAAAGTTAATTGCATAAATGCTAAACAAAAAGAAAGAGAAAGAGAAAGAGAAAGAGAGAGATAGAAAAATAACACCCAGAACAAAAAAAAAAGCTAAATACGGTTTAAATTTGTCGAACAAACATGCAGCAATTGGGGTCAGTGAAAAGTGTTTAAATTGTTAACGACAATTCGTATTATGTTTTGTTTAAATACAACAACAACAAATATTTACAACAACAATGGCTGCAAAAGCATAAAATAAATAATTTTTATTTAGTTTTACAACGAAAGCATTTTGACCAACATACTTGTATTATTAATACCTTCCTTCCACTTGTGCAACAGCAAATAATCGCACTCACTTGCATGAGACTCGTCGTCTATTGGACTACACCATTTCCTAGGAAATATTAAAGTGGAAACGAGACCAAAAGTTTGATTGCAATAATTTAAAAAGGCGGTCTTCACGCAAAATTTACTTATACCATTCTTTCATACAAATACTTTTACTTTGTTAAAGTTGTAGTAAACAAATGCTGGAATGGATTGCTCGAACCGATGTGAGCTGAACACTGCAAAAAACTCTACTTCTCTACCACTCAATTTCAAAAATCTAATAATGCAGCTTTGTAGCTAAATGTGTAATTCTACTATTTTTTAAGGAAACTTTAATTTAATTTTTTAATCAAATCAGTAAAGTGAGACTTTCACTGGTACAACAAGGGTTTACGGCTTTCCTTTCTTGTTGGCGATTTTTTAAAATTTTGGCAATATTTTGGTTTTTTTCTCAATACATATTCGTAGTTTTAGGAATATTTTTTTCGGTTTTTGGTGCTTATTTTGTTTTTACGATGTTTTCGGTTTATGGCGACTTTTTCAGTTTTTTGGCGATTGTTTCCTTTGGTAATTTTTTGCATTTAAGTAATTTATTTTAGTTTTAGTGGGACTTTTCATTTAAGCGATTTTTTACTTTACATGATTTTTATTTCGGCTTTTTTTAATCTTTCGGGTATTTTTGATTTTGAAAATTTTGAAAGAGTTTGCCTCTTACGGTTTTTGGCGTTTTTTTCGTTTTGGCGATATTTTCGATTTTTTGGCGCTTTTTTAAGTTTTTTGGAGATCTTAATTTTTGGCGGTTTTTTTTTTGCATTTAAGCGATTTATTTTATTTTTGGTGACATTTTCCACTCACGCGCTTTATCATTTAGGCGATTTTTTGCTTCGGAATTCTTTTATTTTTTGCCGATTTTTAAAGTTTTGGCGCTTTTTTGTTCTTTCACAATACATATGTACATATTCTTAGTTTTAGGGATTTTTTTAACGGTTTTTGGTCCTTTTTTTCTTTTTGGCGGTTTTTATAGGTTTTTGGCGATTTTTTAGTATTAACGTTTTTTTAGCTTTGGCGTTTTTTGTTTAACCGCTTTTTTTCTGGTTCTTGGAATGTTTTTTGTTTCTTTTTAAAGTACATATTTTAAGTTCTAGCGATTTTGTATTTTTGGCTTTTGTTTTCGTTCAGGCGATTTGTTCGGTTTTTAGCTATTTTTGAGTTTTTTTTGGCGATCTGTTTTCTTTTGGCGATTTTTGTTTGCATTTAAGCGATTTATTTTATTTTTAGTAGGACTTTTCATTTAGGCGATTTTTTCCTTTACGTGATTTTTATTTCGGCTTTTTTTAATTTTAGGGTTTTTTCGCTTTTAAAAATTTCAAGACTTTGCCTCTTATGGTTTTTGGCGCTTTTTTAGTCTCGGCGATATTTTCGGATTTTTGGCTATTTCTTAGAGCTTTTTTTTTGGCGATTTTTTACTTTTAGCGGTTTTTTTGCACTTAAGCGATTTATTTTATTTTTGGTAATATTTTTCATTTAAGCGCTCTTTTCATTAAGGCGAATTTTTTTCGGCATCTTTGTTTAATTTTGGCATTTTTTAGCGTTTTTGAAAATTTCAATAGTTTGCTTCTCACGGTTTTCAAGATCTTTACATTAACTGATAGAATACCCTTTAATTTTGTTTTTTTTTTATTTTTATGTTTCATCAAATTTGCTTATTATCATATTATGTAATGATAGATTGCAATTAAAAAAAATATATAAAAAAAAATTTATTGGAGAAGACTGCATAAAAATACACTAACTGCCAGTTTTTAAAGGACAATTAAAAACTCTCGTCTGCCTATTAACATTGAAAACAAAGCACTCAAATATGTCTATATAATTTAATTAGGCTTAGGGTGTTTCGGAACACCGCTTTAATTTTTAACTGTCATATATTTGTTGTTGTAGCGGCCAAATTATACCGTTGTCCGATGTCACGGGCGTGACCGATTTTGATGAGACTCGGCATGTAACAATTTTATTCTACACAAAATTTAAAAATATTTGGATAAGAAAAATTTTATGCAAAAAAGAAAACAATTTGGATTGCATGAGAAGTGGGCGGTAGGCTGGTACAATTTGAATAAATTTGGGTCAATATAGTGCTCAATGACAACTTCTAATGATTTAGGACCATTCCTTATAGTATTTGCACAAAACTTTATGAAGCCATCCCACTGTGCGCTGTCTCTATTATATCAGGGGCCTATTCGAATGTCTTCTTGGCTAGTAGTTAGCATACCAGTCTAGTAGTCGGAAAGTCAAAGGTTCTATTCCTGCCAGAGACTCTGGGTATTTCTGCATATAAGCCAAAACTAGGTTCGCAGTTTGTGTTTGTTTTTCTTTAAAAAAATATGATGCTATAGAAATTTTGTTAACACGAATTTTTTTTAAACTAGACATTTTATAAAAAAATAAAAATGTTGCAGGGAAATGGTTTAGAATGACTTTGAAAAGCCTGCTTTTTAGTTTATGTCTGGCTTTGTCTGCCTCTACTTTGTGATTTATAAATATTAACAGTGTCTCCGTGTAATGCGTGCGTAAATATGTTTGTGTGTGTGTGTGGAATGTAATAATACCCAACCAACAACAACTTTGTGATACTGCAAATAATACAACAACAATAAGAACAACCAGTATGAAGCTGTAAAAGTGCACTTGTAACATTAAAAAAAGAGACACAAGATTTTAATTCTAAAATAAATTCGATATTTAATAAAATCACAAATATTTGCTTCATCACAATTATCTTGCTCTGATTTTTTTTGCAAACAGAAAATTCTTTAATCCAACTAATTTTGAAATAAGAACAATACAAAGAAAAACATTAAACATTAAATAATTTTTTTTAACAAATGGAAGTTGCAAATAAAACTAAATTTAAAAAACTTCTCTACTAAAAGTAAAAAAAAAAAAAAATAGATAATTGCTTAAACGAATAATTGTTTAACGACTTGTTATAATAATTAAATTATTAATATTTTTTTATTACATACAAGGATGTAATTAAAAATGTATTTGCAAATGGATTTAAGTGATTCACATGAAAATGAAATTAAGGTGAGTGGTTATTTAATAAAACAAAAATCCTTAAACAACATAATTAAATTAAAACATTTTTTTAAGTGCAGTATAGTATGTAGTTAATAATAATTTATAATGCACAACAAATAAAAATAAAAATAAAATACATGTATGTATGTACGAGTATGACAAAAATTAAAAATAATAACTTGTAAGGTTTTCCTTTCTAAAAATAAGGGCAATAATTTTTTTGCCCTTTAAAGGAGAACAAAATAAATCTTAAATATTCATTTGAAAGTGAAAAGTTATTGGCAGGAAGAAGTGGTTAAGAATTTTTTAAATGGAACCACTAAACAGGCTTTTCAACTTAAAAAAAGGAAGTAATGTTGTATATATTTTCTTAAGAAGAGAAACCATTATTAGCCTGTTTAAAATATGACATTATTCAAATAATTCTCGTATTTTATTTCATTTGCAACATTGGGCTTTTTAACATCGATGATAAAACTTTAGATTGTAAATAATAACACAAAAACTTAAATTCTTATGGAAAAGATATTTTTCTTACAAAGATTAATGATTTTGAGCATAAAGCTGTTCTTGACGAAGTGCGTTCTGCACATCCAATTTTGGACTACTCTTTGAAACATTCCTGGCCGTATGTCACGATTAACAAGAACAATGTTGGCCTCCAAAACGTAAATTGTCCCAACCACCATAGTATATATGTAAATGTATTTATTTATTTTATTTTATATGTCGTTAGCTAAAATGTAAAAAGAAAAATTCAAAATGGAGTTTTTGATTGATTATTATCAGGGAAACCGCAAATATGCAATTGCATGTTTTTTCTTGTGTGACGTATTAATGCGGAGATAAGATATTTATCCGTTTCAGATCTTTAAATGAATTTTGACATCGATTTGTTAGTGCATATTTTTGCATATTTTACCCTTTAAAGCATGTTTTTGCATATTTCAGTCTTACACGCATATTTTTAGCATTTTTTGAATCTTGAGAGCATATTTGACGCTTTTAGGGCATATTTTGATACTGTATAGAATTTTTCTATTTTAATTTGCTACAAGCCATTTATTTATCTATTGTTCAATTTATTTTGTTCACCAGCTAAATCTCATTTTCAATGATCTATACATATAAATTATAAATTTTTATAATTTTTTGCGCCGTTAATACGGGCCCGATTACATCATAGACGTTGAAGGAATATTGTCAGTGTATAAAAGTTTATTAAGATGTGACAAGCATTTTTAATTGAAAATATAGGGCAATATTTTATTGCTTACTCCAATAAAAATTATAAATAAAAAGATTGTCTTATTTATCAAAAATATAGTTCCAACATTTTAATTCTAATATCGTAATCTCTTTTGAAGTTGAAGTTAAATTTTTACGGTCTTCGTATACAATAAAAATTTATTTGTATTATTTCCTTTAGTCAAAATTTGTATGATATTTTTGTTTTAACGTACACTTCGAACCCAAATTATTTTTTTAATATGGAAGTTTTTCTTCGTTAATTTTTTTCTTGTTTGCTTTTTTTGGTTTATTTTATTTTTGTCTTATTTTATATGCAAATACTGATGATTTGTTGAGTTAAAAATATATTTTCGTTTAAAAATAAGCCAATTCATGTTATTTTTGAGTGCATATTTTCAAGTTTTTAGAGCATATTGAATGCGCATAAAATACTTTAGAGCATATTTCTGGTTTCCCTGATTATTATGAATGCCAAATGACGCTTTTATTAACAAAAAACAAACTACAAGCTTAAGTTTTTTTTTTAGTTTTATTGCTTCTGTAAAATTATAATTTTGTTAGTTACGCCTTTTTGTATTTTAGCTATACATATATTCTATTTTTTTTTATATATATTTTTTATTACAAATATATATGATGTTGCTTTAGAGTTTCCAATGTTTATTTTCCTTGTGAGTTTGTTTCTTTGCGCTTAAAAATACACCCTATAGAATGAAATATGTGTTCCCAAAAACCACACAAACCGCATTGTGTGAGTTAAATAATGTTTGATATTCGTGTACTTGCACTTGCAAGCCTGTTTGATGTTTTCAAATTGCGGATGTTGTTGAACAATTTTAAAATGCGACCTTAAATGTTGTTGCTTGACAATTTCAAAGGTGAACAAAATGTCTGCTTATTTAATTTAATAATTTATAATAGTTTGCTTCTCTTTTTGTTTAAATTATAATAAAAATTAGTGTTTTTTATGAGAATTGTGACAATTTAAGTTTAAAATTTTTAAACGCACTAATAATAATAAAAATTATTTTATATTGATATTTAAGACTATAACAAGGTTGAAAGTATTCTTTTGAAAAAAAAACTGCAAAGCCTGACCAACATAATTTTGCAAAATACATACAATTATTTTGTCCTTAATAAGGATAATATTAGTGGAAAAAAATATAAAATTTATAATTTAATAAAATAGTGCGCTTCCCAAGAATGCTAATTAAAAAATCATTTAATAACATGTAGCCACTGAAAGAATATGATTTCTGCTCAGAATTTCAATTAGAAGGTTGTCACGGGTGTGACAAATTTCAGTTTATACGAAATTTTTGCGTTAAAAACAGCAAAATCTATCAAAGATAATTTTGCAAAATCGTCCCTGATAGGAATAGTACTAGCGCATGTGCCAAATTATATTTTATTATATCTTCCTCATTTTTCGCAAGTAATTTTTTAATTAGAAACTGTAAAATTTACGATTATAGTATAAAAACTGGTGGGGTTCCCAAGAATTTTAATCGAAAAAACATTTAATAATAGGTAGACACTAAAGTAACAAGATTTCAGCTAAGAATAGCCAACAGAAGGCTGTGACGGGTGTGACAAATTTCATTTTTTGCAGAAATATTTATTTATCCTAAATTATGTTAAACGTTAACAGAACGTTAGCATTGCGCCTTATTATGAGTGTCGCATTTCGACTACGGCTACGACAATTTTGTAATAGATTAAAAAAAAATGTCGCAATGTTCCTTATTTAGTTAGTCTAGTACAAAATCGTCTTAGTCGAAGTCGAATTACGTTACTCGTAATAAGGCCTAATAATTTTTGTGTAATAAATTTTTCAAAGTCAACAAGACTGGAAAAAATTTATATTTCTTTAAAGAAAGTTTTTCGCAAATGTGACGGGTGTGACGTAGTACGAAAATTCGCAGAAAAGTTCAATTTCATGAAACACAATAATGATTCTTATGGTTATTGAAGTTCTTTTATGGACTAACAAGGAAGATACGTTGAAGTTGAGTGACTGCTTTTTTCCATAAACGCTGTGGTTTAAATCTACCAATTTGTATATATTAAATTTATAAATAAAGAATTATGTCGTCAAGGCCAAATTTGATTCATATTCTACTTAAAAATTTTAGATGTATTAAAAATATTGCAATTTGATTTTTATTCTTTTATTTTTCCTTTGTCTGCACTTTCGATTTGATTCTTGAGAATTTTTTCTTATTTCTTTCAATAATTTTTTATCCATCATACTTTTCTTAGCGTTTATTTTTTTCGCTGTTCCTTTTTCTCTCTAAAATTAAATGCATTTTATATATTTCTTCATTTGTTCACATTTAATATTTTTGAAATTAATTAAAAAAGCGCTTCATCATTGGTGTGACGGGTGTGACCAAATATTTCCTGTATATTAAACTAAATTAAATTGCACCTACTTTGTTGTTGCTGGAAAGTATCAAATATTTTTTATGCACAGTAACAAGTTTTATTTAGTTTTAATAAAAAACTTACTGTGACGAATGCGACTTAAAATTTTAATATTCCTACTAATCTACAAAACTCTCATTATAAGACATACAAAGAAAAAGTAAACAAGAGTAGTTTGTATTTTCAGCAATAACTTTTTTTTTCTTGAAGATGAGAAAGGGAATAAAAGAAAAAATAGCATAAGAATGTTCAGTTTATGGTCATTTCAAACAGTTTCCAAATTTTTATCAATTCATATAAAATTTTTAGTTAGTTTAATTATTATTGTTCGAATTTTATTTGTTTCTATATTAATGATTTGATTAACACAAAAGTTAATTTTAAATATTCTGACAAATACTAGGACACGGAATAACAAGCTGTTTTCAAAGGACGCCACACCTTCATCATCAGCGTTCTTTGTGTTTGTTCCACTGTCTGTGGTGTCTGTTGATGCACATTTCCGATTTTATAATATAAAGTATATTATACTCCGTTTTCACTGAAAATGGAATATGTGAATTGTTTTGATTCATTGTATTAGAATTTGCTTCGAGCTTTTTGGTAATGAAAGCTCAATTTCACTGTCTCTAAATTTATAACACTCTTTTTAATTTATTTTTATTTAATTTAAACGATTTTTATTAAAAATTAAATTGCTTTTTTCCCATGTGGGAATTGCCCAACTCTTACTGGTTTAATTTTAAAAAATTTTCAATTTATTCAAAAATAGTATTATTACGTATTATTCAATAATGAGTTACAAAAGAAGTCTCTTTTTAATTTGCATTTTTTATATATTTTTCTTAAGCATCTTAGTTTCTTATATAACCCTTACAACAATGGAATAAAAAAAACATTTAATTTTTGTATTAATAGCAGATTACTTTTTGTTCTTTTTGATTCTATTAAAAACTTATCACATTTCTCTTTATAAAATTTGTTTACAGTCTTGAACTAGACATTGTTATTTTTGCATAAAAAAATCTTAAAATGTCCCTTCATAAATCAAAAGAAACACAATAAAATTATTAACAACGGTCGTGCGAAAGTTTAAATTGTTGTAGTTGTTTTTATTATACATTACAATTTACATATTTTGTTCGCAATAATTTAAAAACTTGTTCGTGCTTGTCTGGCAACTTTGAAAAAAAGACGATTTAAAAATGAAAATAATAAAATAAACTTATTTGAATTATTTCAAGTACACCCACATGCATTTATTTTTTGTTGCAAATAATGTTAAAACAAAAATAAAAGTATTTCTCAAAAGAAATCTACAATTAATACCGCAACTTAGAAAATAATATTATCAAGCAAAAAGTATAAATTGTATGAAATCGAAAAGTCAAAAGTTTATTATAAATAATGTTTTTTCACTTGTTTTAGGTTATAAAAAGAAAAAAAAAACATGAAATTGAAAAGTTATTTTTAATCAAGAAGCACAGTAAAACCTATTTAAACGAACATTAGTTGAACATTAAATTCAAAATTTTTTTTTTAAATTAATATCGTAATTTTTCTCTTAATGTATTTATCTGCTATAAAAATAAATTCAGTAAAGTGTGACCCACACACGAAGGGTTTTGACGCTTCTTTCCAATTTTGTAGTTTTTTTTTTCTCGTTTTGGCGATTTTTCGAGGTTTTTGACAATTTGCTTTTGGTACATAGTTTTAGTTTTGTCAGTTTTTGGCGATTTTTTTTACAATACATACTTTTAGTTGAACGATTTTTTTTAGTTTTTTATCGCTTTTTCCGTTTTGGCCATTTTTTCGGCTTATGTCGATTTTTCTAATTTCTTGTGGACCTTTCTACTTTTGGTGACTGTTTTGCATTTTAAAGATTTATTTTATTATTTTATTAAGGTAATATTTTTCTTTTTGGCGATTTTTTCGGTTTTTGGCGATTTATTTGGGTTTTTTATAAACATATTTTTAATTTTAGTAAATTTTTTATTTCGACCCTTTTGTTCCTTTTTGGCGATTTTATCAGATTTTGGGGATTTTTTCGGATTTTGGCATATCTTCGGCTTTTGACGATTTTGTTAGTTTTCTTTTTTGGTAATTTTTTTATGCCATTTTAGAGATTCATTTTATTTTTTGTGATATTTTCCATTTAAGCATTTTTTTTATTTTGGCGATTTTTCTTTTAGGTTTGTTGTAGCGGTTAAAGTTTTACATACTTTGTGAAAGTTTTTGGTGTGCGGCTCTTAAGGTTCTCGAGAAAACTGCCTGTGACAGTCAGACCGACGAACAGACATCGTAGCGAAAACAATAAGGTTCCTTTTTCACATTCGGTGTGAGAAATCCCAAAATAAATAAAAATCGCTAAAATAAAAAAAGCGTTTAGGTGAAAAACGTCACCAAAAATAAAAATCACTAAAATCTCAAAAAAACATTAAAAGTAAAAAGGGTTTTCCAAAAGCTCAAAAAAAACGGCAAAACGAAGAAGAAGCGCAAAATTAAAAAAAAAACGCTAAAATTAAAAATATTGTGAGAAACACGAAAACAAAATCGCCAAGACCTGAGAAAAATCGTCAAAACGAAAAAATGGCAAAAGTTGAAAAAATCGTCAATGCTAAAAAAACTTCATAAAAAATCTCCAAAATTCTAAAAAAATCGCCAAAAATAATCCAGCGCCGTACGTGTGCCCTTAACTGAATTTATTTAATAAGTTATGTACAAAAATGTATTTTATTTTCATATATACTCAAATCCAAAGTTCTTATCAATTATATTTTAAAATAAACTCTGCAATCAACAACATGATTCATGTCAAAGAAATCTTAATTAAAAATTCTCGACACGTTTAAATTGTCAACTGTATAAAAAAAGCAACAAATGTGTTGAGTTATTTGCAAATATTTTTGCAAGACAAAAAAAAAGCATTGAATACCATTTAAAAATAATTACTAAAATGCATATTTTGCATACAAAAATTTGCTTGTTATGTCTGTCTGTTGGTTGCCCAAACATTTAATAATTTTGCGACAGATTTTGTATCTGTTCAAAATTAAATGTTGTTTTGGGTCTCATTTTCGCTTTACTTTTCCCAGCGCCATACTATTGTTATCATATAAAAGAAAACGATTTGCTGCAATCGTTTGAGGGATATTTGTAATCAAAGTTTAGAAGAAAAAAAAACTTTCAACTTTCGTATTAAAAAAAATAAAAAATAAAAATCAATAGAAGAAAAAGTGTAAATGGGAGTGTATATGAATGAGAATGTGTGAGTTTGTTTTGCATCTTGCGTCATAATAAAATATTCATTCGTAATTAAATGAAAGCGAATGTTGTTCGTTCGCTAAATCGTTTGTTGGTCGTTAGATGATTGTTGCTGTTGTTGCTGTTGTTGTTGCTGCTGCTGTTTATTGACATGTAACAACAGTGATGCATTTTCTTCTTCATGTTTTCTTACTGACATAGCTTTTTATTTATTAAACTCTGTATGTATGGATATGCATATGTATGCATTTTGATTTTATTTATGCATGCATGTATGTAAATATGTGTGTGTGTGTTGTGATGTATTTTTCTTTGATTTCTTGCCAGCAATTTTTAACGCATTTTAGTTTTGAATTGTGTGAAAGAGCAAGTGTTTGTTCAGCCAGGCCTGTGTATGCATTTGGATGAGTTTTTTTTATTTGGTGTATTAAAAAGTGCATGTTAATATTTTGTATGGATTGGTTGTACACTTTTACATAGCCACATATGTATATATACATATGTACATAGTATATACTCTCATACTTATGTACATACACACATTTTACTATTGCCTTCTTGCTATTCGCCGTTAATTTATTGTTGTTGATAAATTGTTGCATTACACACAAAGTTTTCGTATGATCATCATTTTTTTTTTTAAGATGATTAAGTACATTTTATTAAAATGTAACTCTTTCACTTAGATATTTCGTACATGAAAATATACTAATTATTTGTTTGACTTGAAAAAAATAAATGTAAAGTTGCTTGTTGTTGTTGGATAAACAATCGAAAGTGTTTTGGTGCCATTTAAATTAAATTAATATTTTGTCTTCTTTGAAGTGAAAGTGTATTTAATTCAAAAGTTTTATCTTTGAAAAAAATAAATAAATTTTTAAAAGTTCAATAAACAATAAAATAATCTATACATGTACGTATAAATATTTTTACGAAAATTTCAAATTTCAATGGTTTTAGTTCCAGATTTTCAATATTCAGTAAACAGTATGTAGAGTATCTACCAAATTTTAAAACAGTTCCACAGTTTTTGAAAAAAAAATTTTTTGTTGTAAAATTATTTCTTAATTTGTATAAGCACTCGAAAATTAAACTTTTCACAACTATCTCTAAAAAATAAATCTTAAAGATGTCTACCATAATAATTTTTTTGAACTTTATATTTAATATATCGAGCCTTATTTTCGATTTAATCGTATGCGACAAAAATTAAAGTTTTCAGAAGAAGCCCTTTTAGAACATTCAAATGTTCAATTTTATATGTATATGAACGTAAATTGTCGCTAACGAAAAAATTTTATCGCCTGTATCAACGATATTGATAATTCTAAACTATGGGTAGGCCCATAAAATTTTAATTTCAATAAAATATTAGATTTTTACTAATCGTCGCTAATGATTAAATAGAAAATAGGGCTCGATATATAAATTTTTTTCAACTTTAGGTCTTTAAAGAAAAATTGATATTAAATTTATTAATATATCGATATTTCGCTAAAACTTCGTGTAGCTTCGTCAGGAAATATCGATATATTTTTAAATTTTTTATCAATTTTTTAAAAAAGAATTAAAGTTGAAATAAACTCAATATAAATTAAAAATACCTTTAAAAATAATACCATTTAAAATTACTTTTTAAGGCTTTAGAAAAAATTAAAAAAAAATCCTCTTAAAAAATTGCATATTACAGCAGCCTTTAAGAAAGTACCATTCCAAAACGTACCATTTAAAAAGTACGTTTTTTAAAAGTATATTCATGGTACAAATTGAAAACCACTTCTTCAAAAATCATCTTAAAAAAGTATTCAATAGATATACATAACAAAAAGTACATTTTCAAAAAGTACATTTGGAAAAAGTACCTTTGCAAAAAGTACCTTTGCAAAAAGTACCTTCTCAAAAAGTATCTTTGCAAAACGTACGTTTTCATGAATAACTTTTTTTATAAAGTACATTTTCAAAAAGTACTTTTTTAAAAAGTACCTTTACAAAAAGTACCTTTTCAAAAGATATCTTTAGAAAGATTAGATATTCAGAGATTTTAACACATTTAGCGGCACCGGTGCGCATGACCTGAGTACTCGTTTGGGCCACGCGTTCACATATCCACACGCAATGTGGCATAGTGCACACAATTTACATTGGGTTTATATACAAGAAAATTGATGAAAAATCATGAAAAAAGTGAAAATTTTCACTTCTTGTTTTCAAATATACAATAAATGGACATAAGTAGAATGTTATCAGAAAAAAAAACATTTTGGGCCGAATGAGTAAATCCTGATTCTGGGACTTGGCGCGAGATGTGTTAAAAAGTACCTTTTTTTAAGAAAGTTCATTTTCAATAAGTACTTTTTCGAAATCTTTGCAAAAAGTACGTCTGCAAAAAGTGCCTTTTCAAAAACTACATCTTCATAAATTATTAATTCAAAATGTACCTATACAAAAAATACTTTTACATATACAGTGCGAGTTCGATTTGCTCAACCGAAAGGAAATCAGGATTGCTGCTTTTACCGCAAAACTTTGCAATAACCGATCATTAACAATTTAATATAAGAATATGCCAAAATTTGCCTTAAGTTCATTCAAATCGAAAAATTAAGTTAAATTTCATATTGTTTGAGAAATTGTAGCGTCTTCAAGTTCTTGATCAACCAACCAATTTTCCATACGTAGTTGATAAAAATTACCTGTTGCACAGTTGTTCCTTTTAAAAAATTAACTTTTGAAAAAGTATCTATTAAAAAAGTACTTATTTTGAAAAACTACTTTTTGAAAGACTAACTTTTGAAGAAGTCCCTTTTTAAAAAGAACCTTTACAAAAAGTATCTTTTCAAAAAGTACTTTTGCAAAAAGGACATTTTGAAAATGTAAATTTACAAAAAGTACCTATTCAAAAGTAATCTTTTAAAAAGTACCTTCTTAAGCAATTATCTTTTGAAAAAGTACCCTTTGGAAAATAATATCACTTATCCAAAAAGCACATTTTCAATAAGTACATTTTAATACCTTTTATAAAATGAAATTTACAAAAAGTACCTATTCAAAAGCATCTTTTAAAAACGTAAATTTTTTGAAAAAGTACTTTTTAAAAAAGTTCGGTTTGAAAAACTACATTTATAAAAAATGTATTTTTAATAAGTACATTTTAAATAAGTGCCTTCACAAAAAGTACGTTTATGAAAAGTAATTTTTCAAAAAGCACCTTTTCGAAAAGTAATTTTTTTAAATATAACCTTTTAGAAAAATTTTTATTAAATAAATATCTTTTAAAAAATACTCTAAGTAATTACCTTTTAGAATAGTACTCCTTTTAAAAGTGTGTTTAAAAAGTACCTTTTGAAAGAACTACGTACTTACTATTCAAAATAGGACTTTCTAAAAAATACTTTATTTAACAAAAAAAAAAAAAATAGTTTGCATGAAAAAAATGTACTTTGAAATTTAAACATCAACTTCTTTTATATATGCATCATTTCTATAGAATTTCAATGACAGTTACTTAGGGCTAATAAATCAGTGCAAGTTAATCTTTGTTTTTGGTTTAAAATGTGTTTAAACCAGCAAACCTATAAATCAGTGCAGTATTTAAACCATCTGTAAACGCATAAAATTGGACGTTTAAACTACCAATACAGGCCATATGATTTTATTACTTAGAGATCATATGTTTTGCATTTAAAGAGCACTCAACTTTTTTCCAAGCTTCTACTTTTTCTTCAGATCTTGTTCGATTTGTTTTCTTACACTCTATTGTTCTTTTATGCTATTCTACTCTGCCAAGAATATATATAATTTCTTTCTCAGTAAAATTTGGGTACTTTTCATTAAATTTTATTAAATTTTTTTCCTTTTTGATTGTGCAAAGAACTGATAGCCTGCTGCAAAACATCTGTTTTTTGGCATTTATTCTAGTGCTGCCACAATATAATTTTTTAAACTACACATAAAGTATGGTTCACTGATTTACTCCTGTTGAGTTTAAACCACATATAAATTAAAGTTTAGTTCAACTAAACTAGCGTTTAAACTTTAACTGATTTATTAGCCCTTAGTTGCAGAACATTGATTTCTGTGTGTTTGTGTGTGATATTGCCCTAACGCCAAAGCGGATGCTATTCCCAAGAATACCACCACTTGACCCATTAAATATGTTTCTTGTGAGTACAATTTACCTACAATAAATAATAATTAAATGCATACCCTTACATACGAGTACACCTATCTCTCGATTTACACGATAGATGCGTTCCCAAGAAAGTCGTGCAAATCGAAATTTAAAATTTTTGTATGAAAAATCGTGTAAATCGAAAATAAAAGCAGAATCGCGTAAAAAAATTATTTTATTCAGAATTTATATATGTGTCTCAACTTAGTTTTTAAAATATAAGAAGCGTTTATTCAAAACACATCAAAATAAACCTTTATTCATTAAACAAAATAAATGCTATTCATAAAAATAAAATTAAAAATCGTGCAAATCCATGTATTTCATAAATCTCTCAATTTGCACAAAAACCAAAATAAACGTGTAAAAGTGAAATCGTGTAAAAAAAGTATTGTGTAAATCGAGGGATAAGTGTACACATTCTTTTTTTTTTTGCTTTCTTACGCTGCTGGGAAAGCAATAGATAGAAAGAAATCACTTCAAAACCTTTCGAAAAGTGCTGCGAAATCAAGTGGGCAAATGAAAACACTTTGACAAAGTAGTCGAGTGCTGCTTACTTTTTAAAATCACTTGAAATACATAAAACTTCTCTTATTTATCAATTGAATGAACTATTAAGCATAATTCAGTTTTCTATAGCAAAGATACGAGTAAAAAGTTATAAGTATATTTTTATTTCTTTTGTTGAAGAGAAAGTATTTGTATTTGGATGCGACCGACCACTCAATAATGGATGGATGTGGATGGATGAATGGAAAAAGTACCTTTTTTTTAAGAAAACCATGAATGGGCTAATTTATAAATGCCAAAGTATTATTACTTAAACAAATTACAAAGCAACAACAAATTATTACAAAAACTATACACACATACATATGGTTACATACATGTTTGTAAATATATGTACATGTATGTGTGCCTGTATGCGTACATAATTTTTTTTTTGTTTGAAAAGAAAAAAGTTTGTTATCATTTGGAAAATAACCACTAACGCCTTAATGATCTAGTTTTGAGCGTGTGAAACCCTTGTGCTGGTGTTACAATTGTTGTTGTTTTATATTTTTGTACAACATGCATACATTCACATACAAATTGGAATACATACATGCATTAAAGTTATTGTCACTTGCCACATGCTTTGTCGACCTTTTTGTTTTTCTTACTGGTGTATAATATACCTTTATTCAAATAGCTTTTCTTTAATTAACAAACTCCCACGGTCTTTTTTCCATTTGATTTTCGTTTAAAAAACATTTAGTTGCTTTTGTTGCATTTTGAAGAAAGCGATACTAGACGTTCAACACTTGGACTACGACAATTTATTGACATATACATACATACATAATATATGTATAATGAATCCCATGGAAATGTGTGAGTATGCATTGGAATAGCGTTAGTTGATGTGTGGTCGCAGCATGATTAAAACATTATAGATGCCCACCCAACAAACACAAGATCAAATGTTAGAAATTTGAAAATTTAAATTCGAAAAGTAATTTCAATTCAGAGGTTTGAGCTTAAAATTTTAATTGTAATCACATGAAGAATAATAATTTGATGAAAAACATTCTAAAATTTAGGGAAGCAATGTTTAGGTTGATAAAATTGTATATTTGTTTCAATACTTCTCAAAAATATAATTATGAAAAATTTTAACTTAGACTAATTTCCAATTCTCGTTTTTATATTCCATATTTGAAAAACATTTGACAATATTGATAATTTATTTGCGAAATTGGGCTTTTTGAGAGTGTTATACGATAAAGTTTAGTTATAACGAACACCGGCTCTAACGAACTACCACGTGTTTTGATTGAATTAACCACACGAAAATTTATAAAGCAGAATTCATCCATTGATTCGGAATAAAACTTTTGTTCAGAGAAAATGTTCATTCGCTAAAGATTCACTCATTTCCGGAAAATAAAAGCTACCCTTACATATTAAAGAATTTCCTCCGAACAAAAATTTTGGTTCCGAAGCAATGGATGAATCCAGGGACCAAATCGCGGCACTCGTTATCGAACGAAATTAAGAAATATTTCAATAGAGCTTATATTGTTTATATTGTTCCAAAACAAGTGCCGCGATTTGCTCCCAAGTTTAAGAGTATAACGTACAACAAAACTTATACTGTTGTATGCTGTTTTAAGAACATCTGTACCTGAACTGCGCAACTTGTATTACGATAATCATATCGCCGTAATATATACATAACGAAAATTTATCGACTTTGCTATTCAGTTAAACATTTTACCGATATTAGCTGAAGTTAAAAAGTATAATCTCCAGCTCAAATTTCATTTAAATTTTTCTATTGTTCGTTGTGTTTTTTGCTTATTTTGGCATTTCTATGCAGAGATGTCACATGATATAAAATTAAATGGCAAAAAAAACGACATTTGTACACTAAACAAGAAATTACAAAATAATTTACTGCACCCATGTACTGTTATCCTAGCTCAAAAATAAATTAATATTCGTTCATTTTTATTCAAATTCTTCAATTTAATGCAAGCATTTTTTTAAAAATTATTTTGGCTTACATAACAAATTTTATTGACGAATTTTGGAAAATATTTACTCCAGTTTTAATCAACTTCGTCTTTAACGAATAGAATCGCCAAGTCCCACTTTTTTTTTTAATTTATACTGAAATTATTTTCAAATGTTCAACGTTTCGTAGAAAATTTGATTTGAAATCATTTTCAATCTGATTCAAGCTTAAGTAGTTATGTGTTTTTCGGAGTTCTGGTTTCAATATTCATGTGGTTGTTGTTGTAATCTTGTTATCACAAATATAACGGTTGCTCTTTGATATTTATCTTTTGAATATGTGTACAGTGTTTTCTTTATTGTAAGCGAGTGAATTGAACTAAAATTCTAATGTTGTCAATTCAAATTTTTAATTGAAAAATTAGCTTTTACCGATATTACACTACCGTTATGTTTACCGTGCACAGAAAATAAGATAATAGATACGAATGGATACCCACGATTGAAATTATGTATTTGAAAGATAATTTTGTAGATTAAATTTTTTAATATGTCTCGCGTAAAGGTAAGTGTAATTCGTAAACCGTTGATCACAGGGGCTATACGACTACACATCTTTAAATGCCATTAACTGCAATTAAATTAGTAAATTATTTTCAAGCATAATAGGCAGCTGATGTAAGAAAAAATTTCATTGGCACAACTTATTTATAGTGAGACAACTTATCAAAATTAAAACAAAATAAGTCAAAATGGTGCATTGCGGCAATCACGTGATCTTACCTTTACCGCACACTGTTGTAATCGAAAAATTAAAAATTACGCATTTTGGCTCTCCAGAAAAAGGTTATTCTAGAGTTTAAAGCTCAGAGTTGCCAGCTCTGCACAAAAATGACAATTAACAACAAAGCGGACCCCGTGTGCGCTAGTTTTGAAGATGTCAAATTAAAAAAAAATTGGTTGCTTTTAAAAAAGTTTGATTTAACTTCAAAAGAAAAACTCTTGCCAAAACGATTAGCGGTTTTAATTCTGTAAAATTTAACCACTATGGCATGTATTGAATGAAGTTAACGTGCATTAATATCCCAGCAAAAAATAATGACTTACTTTGGCGATTAATAAATTTAAGTACATAAAATTAAAATAAATTCATAAAAGTTTGGATTTGACTCGCACAAGAAGTGTTTTTTACGGCGATTTTTTCAGTTTTTTTCGGCGTTATTTTAAGTATTGACGTTATTTTATTTTTTTGGGGGTTTTTTTTTTGATCTTTTTCTGTTTTTGGTGATGATTTCTTTCCGTTTTTGGCGATTTTTTTTATTTTTACAATATATATATTTTTAGTTTTGTTGATTTTTTACTTTTGGTGCTTTTTTCTATTTCGGCGATTTCTTTCGGTTTTTGACGGTATTTTTGTGTATTAACGCTGTTTTTGGTTTTGGCCTTTTTTCCATTTTAGCGATATTTTAGGATTTGGCGATTTTTTTATTTTTGCAATATATATTTTTAGTTTTATCGATTTTTTACTTATGGCGCTTTGTTTTTTCACCAATTTTTTTGGTTTTTGGCGATTTTTTCGATTTTTTGTTTGTAAATTTTTCGTTTTTTGGCGATTTTTTAGTATCTATTAAATCATTTTTAAGTTTTGTCATTTTTTAGTTTTGGTGTTAGTTTAGTTTTGGAAACTTGTTTCGATTTTTGGGGATTTTTTTTGTTTTTTAGTTTTAGCAATTTTTTTATTTTTGGGGCTGTTTTTGGTTTCGGCGGTTTTTTTGGGTTCTTGGCAATTTTTTACTTTTTGTTGGACTCTTTGGCCTTTGGTTATTTTTTTTTGCATATTAGCGATTTATTTTATTTTTATTTTTGATGATATTTTTCATTTAAGTAGGCGCTTTTTTTTGGCAATTTCTCGTTAATACATTTTTTTTAATTTTGGTTTTTTAGTTTTAGAGTTTTTGAAAATTCCAAGAGCCTGTCTGTTACGTTTTCCAAGATACAGCACAAGTTAGAAAAATTACATAGCAAAAATTACATTAACTGATAGAATACCTTTTAATTTTGATTTTTTTTTTAAATTCCAGTGTTAATTGGTGTAATTTTTATAAAAGTACACTAACGTTCAAGATTCTATATATTATTATCTGTAGGTCACATTAGGATTTCAAAATTTTTCGTTGCTCGCTTTAGAACACCCTTTACTTTTTAACTGTCATATATTTGTTGTTGTAGCGGCTAAAGTTTGGCATATTTTCTGAAAATTTCAGTTCCTTAGCTCTTACGGTTCTCGAGGAAACAGCCTATGAAGGGCAGACAGACAGACGGAAATCGTAGCGAAAGCAATAGGGTTCCTTTTCACCTTTGGTTTACGGAACCTTTAAAAAAGGAAGAAGAAAGGACTAATTATTTTAATTTTAATAGATTTACGTGAAAATATTGCCAAATGAAAAAAAGTATTTAATTCTCAAGAATATCGATTATTTTAGTTTCACGCTTTGTTAAAATCATTAAGCTGCTAATGCACTAGGGAAGAGACTCCATCAAACGCGATTACACGTTTTGGTTTTTTTTTTGCTGGGATGTTGCATGTTAGAAATTATGTTTCTTCCCAATGTGAGTTTGTTTTTTTTTATTGCCAAAGTTGAAATTAAACACACGGTATGCAAAATTGTTGTTAATTATTGTTGAACAAAAATATGTGTTAAGCCATAATTAATGGCTTTCATAACCCTTAAATACGATTAAAAATGGAAAAAGAATGTGCATGTTAATTTTGATTTCTTTTTTCCATAATTGCATAATTTTGTAAATTTTGCACATGAATACTCTTTAATAAACTTGCGTTTTTGTTTTCCTTTCTTTTTTTATTATTAATATTTATAAATGATTAATTACACGAAAACTGGCGGCGGCGGCTTGTAAAATGAAATGTTTATGCTACAAGTGAACATGAAGCGTAGCAAGGATGTCACAAATTTTGATGGTTTTTAAGTGCTCTCTCTCTCTTTCTCTCTCTTTCTACCTCTATGAGACAATAAAATAACAATTTTGGAAGCCATAAAACTGATTATAGGCCTGCTTCATTAATTTATTACTTTCATACATACAAACATACATATGTATGCATGTATAACGTTATTGAAATTTCGAAATTAAATTTTCAATTTTATTTCCTTTACCTGCTCATGCATGCATGCAAGATTATGGATGATTTTAAAAAGAAGGTTAAGCTGCCTGCTATCAATTACCTTAAAGTCACATAAACAAAAAAAAAAAAAAAAAACGTAACATGCAAAACTTACGTAATGAGTGGTGGCCGCACCTCGTAGTCCAAATTCACACATTTCGATTTCATTGCCGACAAAATGCGTGTAACCAAAATATGTATACAAGTATGTATGCACACATTTTTTTGTATTTTGTTTTTTAATATTAAATTACTTTTGTTGTTAAATTTATTTTGGAAAGGTGGTTGGTTTTTTTTTGCCAGACCTAGGCGCACATTATACCAAATGGTCAATCGAGCTTGAGTTTTTCATCACTTCTTTGCCTTTTCCTTTTTCTCTAATAATGACATAAAAATCTTATAACATACTTACATCTATAAGTAATTCATTTTATTTCAATGTTGGCATTTGCTTATATTAATATTAAAAATCATTAATTTGTTTAGTCATTCAAGCATGAAGCCATAAACTTTTGCAGTTGGTTTCTTTGAAAATTGCTTATTTCCTTAATAAATTTTCCACATTTTTGCTTTTCCCTACATTTCAAATAGTTGATCTTGAAATACGTTTTTTCCTTCTATAGTATATGATATTTTGTGTTTTTTTTTTCTAATTTTATTTAAAAGCTAATCATGCTTGAAAATGTTAACACTCCCTGAAATGTCTAAAAACTGGATAACAAAAAATTAAAATTTTTTCTTCTACTAAAACATGTTTTTTAAGCCAGTAAAAAAAATTAATTTAATTACCTTTTTACACAAGCGTGTGTACAAAGTTAAGGCCCAACTATAATATGAATAAGCTGGCTTAAGCTAATGTCAGAATTGAACGATAAGTCTATCAAATGCTTAAACAATTCAAATGTGACTTTTAGGTGGCCACAATGTACTTACATGCACTTAAGTATTCTTTAGCCACAGCTGCATATCTAGGTATTGTCAATAATTTTGTATTAATTTTGTTTCTTCTCATAACTCATAAATGAATGCAATTCAATCGAACTAACTTGAAAGAATGTCCTAATCTATTAGAAATTCACATATAAATATATCCATCACCTTATTACTTGTTTTATTTGTTTTGCCTACTAAAAAGTACAACAGTGAATATACATTAGTAAATATGTACATGTGCATGTGTGTATATGTGTATTGTAAAACAAACAAACAAATAAAATAAGAAACAATAAAAAAATATTTAAAATCAATGAATATTTTCTGCTGCTGCTTGTTTGAGTTTAAAAAATGCACAAACAGTGTTGCGTTCAGTTTGGCACTTTACTTAAGCAAATGACACTTGACGAAACTTGACGAAAAGTTTGTTAAGTACATTATAGTTTGCCACATACGTTTTATATGTAACCGCACAGTTGCTTAAGCTAGCTTATTCATATTATAGTTGGGCCTTTACTCACGCTCCCAGCTCTAATCAGTATCCAGTATTCAGTGAATACTGATTCAGTATTCAGTGAATACTGATTAGGAACAAATTTCTCACTGCCTCATGTCCAGTTTGAAGACGGCAAATTTTTCTTTCATCATTCACCGTTACATTATAAAATTTGTCTAATGCAGACCTCGTGTGTGTGTTGCCACTTTATTTAAAGTTATTTAAATTAGTTTTTATTATGTTTAGCAGAAACCCATTAAAAACTCTACTCAAACGTGAAAAGTACTTTTCCGCAAACAATAAATTATAACAATTGTTAATGTCAGTCATAAAAGAAGGTGGTAATCGTATCTTATATGTAATAACCTTTTTTGTATTGAAGAAAGACAACAACATATTAAGTAAGTACAGTGTGTTTTATTTTCATTATAAAAATAAAAGTGTTGCATGATGGTCAGCTCTCTAAACATATTGACATTTTAATAACCACAAAACTCGTATATAAAATGAATGTCATCATCATTGCATTTTATATACATATATATATATATATATATATATATATATATATATATATATATATATATATATATATATATATATATTTTAAGTTCAAATTGACTTTCTCTGATACATTGTTGATGGATATAATTAATGATGATGACGATTGAAATGAAAAGGAAAAATAAAATGTAATACAAAATCGATTCATCAAAAATTCTGACTGTAAAATTGGAAAACAAAAAAAAAAAAATCATTTCAATATTACTTACAAACAAGTTTGTAGGTATAAATTATAAAGTATGTTTAATTAACTAATAATAAATACAAAATAATAAAAGTATTCACCTCAAAAGTTGCACCGTTGCGAAAAATTAAAATTACAAAATTTTCAAAAAATTTAACACCAACCACATAGAAAATTATTTGGCACAAATAATTTGGCAGTTGTGCAACCTTTAACGTCATTGCCATACCAAATAAATTGAGTTAAGTAGACTTCAACTCGCACACGAATGGTTCCGTGTACGGACACTACACCAGAGAAACAAGTTGAGGCAAAATTGTCGGCGGCGGCGGCGCAACAGTTTTGTGACCGGCGGCGGCGCGCCTAGTGAATTTTCGGCGGCGTAAATAACTATATGAAAATTTAAAGAGAAAATAAAAATTTAAACTGAAAATTGATTTTCAAAATTTTATTTCGGAGATTTGTCTTTTTGAGCAGACAAAATTTCGGCTGGTTTTGAGCCGATGCGAGCCGATACAATCGGCGGCGGCTTGATATACAGAAAAATAACCGTCGGCTTCGAGCCGGTCGACTTGTTTCTCTGCACTATACATGTGCCCTTAATTATGAAAGTGGTCGAAGTCATGTGCATTTTTGCTTCGAAATATCAAATAAATCTTTGAAAAACTTCAATAAATATTTAAAAAAAATTTAAATAAATTTATATAAATCGATACTAGTACAACTCTAAATTAAAATGCTGCATAATATAAAAATACTTTTTATTTTTTCGAATGTAGTCTATTAAATATTTCGAACAGAGAAATATATGACTTAGACCACTTTCATAATTAAGGGCACATATGTATGTAATACTGCAAAAGCTTTAGCCTTAGCCTGTAGTGCAATTCAGTAACTTTTAACGATCCGACAGTCGAAATGTTTGTCTATACATTTTATCGCGTGCAATAACGATTATGTGATTCTGTAACTTCTTTTAAACGATAGTACGCAGCTGATATTATCTGTTGATTTTTGTCGATAAAAAAATAAATAAATAAATAAAGTAAATAAAGACACTGCTGACATTAACCTATAACGAATATCGTTAAAAATGTTACTGAATAGCAAATTCGATAAATTTTTGTTATATTTATCTTAACGATGCGATTATCGTTAAAAAAGTTAGTAAATCACACTAACTAATGGATATTAAACAATTTTTTTGAGTTTATTTACTTTTAGCGCTTTTTTTCTTTTTGCAAGTTTTGATCGGTTTTTGGCGAGATTTTAGTTTTAGCATTTTTTTTAGTTTTGGAGCTTTTTTCGTTATGGCGATTTTTTTGATGTTTTTTAGTTTGAGCGATTCTTTTAGTCTTGGCGTTTTCTCTTCATTTCGACAATTTTTTTTATTGTTTTTTATTTTTAGCGATTTTTTGGCGTTTGTTTCATTTAATTTTTTTTTGACGACTTATTACTTATGATGATTTTATTGCATTTTAGTGATTTATTTTATTTTTGGGGATATTTTTCATTTAAGCGCTTTCTTTCATTTTGGCGATTTGTCGCTTTGACATTTTTTAGCTTTAGAGTTTTTGAAAATTTCAAGAGTTTTCCATTTTACTGTTTACAAGATACGGCAAATTATCAAAATTACACAAATAAATGGAATACCCTTTAATTTTAATTTTTTAATTTTCTTAATTTCAAGTGTCTATAACACTGTGTGACAAAAAAACATACCTGTTACGTGTTACATACTATTTTTCTGGCAGGCATAACAACAATCTGTATTTGAAATTTTTCAAACAAGCCCAAAATTTCGAGTTACCCATAAAACCCTGGATTTTCGTAGCCGTATGCACTTATCAACCATTAACTAACTTCAATCTCAACCGGTTTTACATTTATAAACAGATTTCGAAAGAAGATACTAAGACCTTTCGAACAATATACATTTTGTTTCAGTAAACTTCAGGTATGTGTGTGTTTTTCTTCACCAAATATAATTTTTTCCGTTTTTTCGTCACTTTTCTACTTTGGATTCGTTCTTAGGCAGTATATTTGTACTGGAACCATACTGTTTATGACTTTATTTATAAAACATAATTGATTAATGTCCCTTTTCGCAATGTATGATTAAGACTTAACGTGAACTTTAACTGACAGTTCTTCATACAAAACTTTCCGTTAAAGTCCCTGTTAGCTTTCAATTGTACATTGTGAAAAGGGACGTAAGAGTGATTCGAAGTTTTTTGTGTTAGAGTTATTAAATATTTTATTAAAAGACTTTTTGTTAAAAAAAAACTATCGGCCAGCATGTTGTTTTTCGCATTCTATTTATGAGCTTTCTGTGCATTTAAGCTTCCACAAAGTATAAAATTGGTGCAACAGTGGTCGCCAAACTTTTTTCCTTGAGACTCACATTTTTCGCTTCTCAGTTTGAAAATGTTGTTTTATGCTGCATTTATGAAATTTCATTTGCATATGATCTAGTGTTGTGGTACTGCAGATTGTAGCATATATCCTAGATTTGTTAGATCTGAAATATTTTAAACTAAGAGGGATTTTCGCTAATATATTTGATTTTAAAGCCAACTAAACAAAATCCATTGCTAACGTCACAAAATGTAATTATCAGGGACAAGGACTTCATGCATTTAAAAAAGGTATTTTAGGCGCCTAAGATATGACATCAAAAACGCAAAACATGCACTAAACATAATAAAATATGCAGATATCTTTAAAAAAAATTACTCAAAAGTAAAGTTCTCAATCTACATATCACTAAATAAAGATATAAATACATTTTGTTTTCTCAAGAGGTGCGTGTACAAGCCTTTTATATTATATCTTTACACAAGATTAAATATGGTATAATAATTCTTTCTGCATTATTAACTCCAAACTCGCATTTTCGAGATATATATGTATGTTTATATTACACTAAAGGAGCGATATGTAAATAGAAAAAGAAAAGTGTTGTTATTTATTTATTTTCATTAAAAATCTTTTTATTATTCATACATATGTATTATCGATTGTGAAGTCCAATCAATTTGTTCTTAGAAAGCTTTGTGCATTGAAAAAGGCCTTGTAACGTCTGTGGATGTAATCGGCTCAAACGTAAATGATTCTTTTTATATAATGTTGTATATTTATTTAACTCAACCATTACAATGGATTGAATACTAGCTAATAGATTTGGTTTTTGAATCCGTTATAATTTTTAAAAACAATATCAAGTTTAAGCACAATTGTTTCACTACTTTCGCCTTTAATAGCAGACAATTTGAAATTATCAAAATTACAATTTCCATTAAATTTGGTAGGTGTGTGCTTGTACAATCGTTCCACAATTCTATAACAATGCAAGCGAATACAGTTGCCAAAAATTGTTTTGAAATATTTTTGGAAATTTGAATTTTTGAGAAAATATGACACAAAATCAGCATTTATATCAAAATATGAGACAAAAATATGCAATTATGAGTAAATTATGCAAAAATATGAATTTTCAGCAAAATATGCAAAAATATGCACTAACAAATCGATGCCATTTTTACGCAAATTCATTGTTTCGTAAAGATATTTCGTTCTCGCCATTATCAGAGTTAAGGGAAAAAACATGCATTTGCATGAAACCCCTGTCCCTGGTAATTATGCATTTTGCACAATTGCTTGAGCTGACATGAATACCTTTAATATTAAGAAATATTTATTTGCTTGCAAGTGCCATTGAACTAAGCGTCTTAATAGTTCGCTCTATTAATTTATAATTTTATTTTTTTAAGATAAATTGTTTTTAACTGTTTTTCTATCTTGTAAGTGGGCAGGTAAATAATATTTAAAAGCAACAACCTGCTTTTAAATATTATTTGTATTTTTTTTTAAGAAAAAATAAAATTTTATCACCTGTAATTTTGGGTTCAAAACATTTAAAAGCAAAATAACACCATCAACACTAACAACAAGTAATAATTCCCCCTAAAAGCGAAAGTATGCAGTCAGTAACATTTTTGACTTAAAAAAAAATATATGTATGTATATATTTTGTTTGGTTTGCATCATATGATCCAATCATACATAATCATTTATAATACCGCACACAAGGAGGCGCATCAGGCAGTTTTATGCACCAGCACCATGCATCCATCCATGACTATACATTTCAGATATATGCCACACTCAAAGTATTGCCATACAACACGACATTGTATTTACTTTTACTGATAAGACTCCCAGGTTATGCACCGTCAACAATTTAAATTTTAAATATTGTTTTACCGAATGAAAACATTAATATATTTTTTTTTTGTATTCACCAAAGAAAATTGTTGCCTTTTAACAAAGTAAAGATACTCGTACAGTATGTACAATTTATGTATGTATTTCTTTATTACTTTTATTTTTTGAAAGAACTTGAACTTTCTCCTGGCGTTTTGCTATCTACGAGTATATATCTGTTGGATGATTAAGAGTATCTTTACAAAATATGTACAAGTGCCGACCGACTGAGATGATGTTTGTGCCGGTAACAAACAACACAACAACAAGCGTGACGTTTGCATGATTTGCTTTTAAGTCTGTAGCGAAATTGTGTAATTAAGTCGAAATAAAAAGCATGAAAATTTACATCACAAAAATACTTGTAATTACAATAAATTGAAAAGCAATAAATATACATATGTACAGAAAAAAAGTATTGAGAAAGAACTTTAACGCCCACGCCCGGAAATTTCAAAAGAATATTTTAGAAAGGTTTTTTATGTATTGGAAACTAATGCAGGTTTTGCACTGCATACAAAGCTGGCTGGTAAATTTTTATACCCTCTACCAAAAAATGAAAAAGGGTATAAATATAACTATATAGGATTGCCATTCCATAAAGTATATATATTCTGGATCCTTATGCATAGGGAAGACGAATAAGCGATGTCCGTCTGTCCGTCTGTCCGTCTGATGTACGTGAAATCGGTTTTCCGAAGCTCTCAGAAAAGCTAGACACTTCAGTCTTAGACTGGTATGTCCTAGTTTAGACGGGCGAACATTTGGAAGGAAAACATCTGGAATTCTCTTTTGTTGTTTCCTTCGCGTTCACACAGACGAAAATGTTGCCGGCGACATTCCAATAATAATATACATGTATGCGTGTATATGTAGCAAAGAATATGAAAACAAAGCGTGTCGCCGATTACCGAACACAAAAATGATTCTCTCTTCCCCACCCGTAAATTACAACCAAACTAAATGTTTCCCTTCCAAATGTTTTCGTGTCTAAATTCGGTCCATGTCAGAAATAGTCGAAAATAGATTGGTATTGAAAACGAGCAAACTCGAGCAGACGTTTTCAGAGCTGGAAAACTCAAACTTTATTTTGCCATATAAAAGTAACTACTAAAAATTAATTTTTATTTATTTTTTAAATAAACTTATTTTATACTTCAGTACGAATAAAATTGGTATTTCAAATTAAAAAAAAATTAAAACGACGTTTCCAGGTTTGGAAAATAAACACATCTTTTATTCTTAAAAGAAAGATATTGGTGTAGGAAATCAGAAAAATCAAAAATGATGATTCCAGGGTTGGAAAACTTACACTTTTAGCGATATATAAAAGTAACTAGGTCTAACTAATTTTTATTTTATTTTTAAGAAATAAACTCATTTTATACTTCAGTACGAATAAATTTGGTGTTTTAAATTTAAAAAAAAAATTAAAAATATGTTTCCAGGGTTGGACAGCTTTAACTTTTTTTCTTATACAAAATTAACATACTAAAACAAATTTTTCCTTTTCTCTATAAATTAAACATATCTTTTATGCTTAAAAGAAAGAGATTGGTGTAAGAAATCAGAAAAATTAAAAAAGGATGATTCCACTTTCTTTTAATTTCACGCCACTGTGCGTGCAATGTATAGCTCATTTAGAAATGTCTATCATTTTAGCTAGCTCATGCAACTTCAGCCGATAATCTAATAATCTAATCTAATAGCATTTTGTGAATTCTTTGAAACCGTTTCTGGTGTGAACACTTTATCTGGTCGTTTAAGCCGACTGCTTCATATTAGCGTAGAATTTAGCTTTGCTTCAACATTGGCTGGACTGAGTGAGACCTTTCAAATAAAAGCATTGAATTACATAACGGTGACCAATGTTTTCCATGTTTAAAAATTTACCGAGATCGCTTATTTTGGTAGCTGCAAAAAAAAATTGCTAAACAGCATGGCGCCGTGAAACTTAAAACACATATTTTGCTCGTAGAAGTTGCCACTTTTTACAAAAGTATTTTTTCCTACTACTGCCCGCCATCTATACGTCATGTCGGCTAGTTTTGGTACCGCCCCCTTATGAACATTTTGAAGCACTTGGTTAATCATTATTTTCTTTGTAATTTATTGCTTATCGTCCAGCATAATTATATGCGAAGTTTATTTACATAAAATAATTGAAATTTATTTGCTGGTAGTTTAGCATGTCTATATACGTACCCCATTGGCGCTTGAACCAAATCATCAATAGACTTTAACCACAAATTCTAAACAGTCGCAAACCTTTTACTTTATGCACAGACTTTCAAAAACCATATGAGAATTCACAAAATAATAATACTTTTGAAAATCACAAAAGAAAAAATAAGCTTAGTAGGCTTTGAAACTGATACATGCTAAACTACCGGCAAATAAATTTCAATTATTTTATGTACACTTCTGACAATATGTCAAATAATGGATTTTCTTTAAAGTTTATTTACTGTAGCAAAGCTTTTCGAAAAATTTGTTGCCTAAGGTATGGTCAGACTTGTTAAACATTTGCCCAAAAAAAGCTTAACCACTAAATGCTAATGAAAAGAGTTTATTAAGTTGAAAAGTTTCCAATAATATTGGATTTTATGACACTGTCTACCTACTACTGTCTACTTAATAAACACGTATTTTAATTAAAAGGGTTTTCATTAGTATTTAATGGTTACGCTTTTTTTTTTTTGGAAATTTTGACAAGTGTGACCGTTCCTTTTTTAATTAATATGGTTTACTCTAAATATAAAGAAACCGAGAGTTGCTGGTTATATAATAAAATCTCCGCTGTACCTTGTGTAATTTCTTAATTGTCTGTTTAATGTTAAAATTTATATTTGACCTCATAAATAAGCATAAACTACTATTTTGAATAGAAATTACATATTTTCAAATACATTTCTTTTACAACAAATTTATGTACATACATATGTATGTATATACATAATCCTATTCTTCACTCAATGATAAGTATTTGAAAATTTCTGTAAATATTTGCAAACAGTGTGTATTGTGTTGATACAAATTATAATTAGATTTTTAAGCCTAAATGAATTCAAGTATTTTGTGAATTTTATTGATTAATTAACCAGTTGCTTGTATGTACTTGTATTATTGCAACTTTATAACTTATGTAAAAAAAAAATAAAACATCATAACAAGTTGTTGTTAAATAATTTCTGCCTTCGTAACACTATAAACCCATATTTGCAAACAGTAACATCTCAACTGGTTTTTCCTGAAGAGGATATTTCTGCTTGTTGTTGCTGTTACTGTTGTTGTTGCCACAGAAGTTAATACACAAGCGTATTAAAGTAACACCTTACCAATTCTGCTGGTTGTTTTATTTATGAATACATTTTATGCATGTTGTTAATATTATTAAATTGTAAAAAAAAAATTCCTGTTAATAATGAATGTGTCTTGCAGCAACTACGCAATCAATAATTGTTTTCGTTTAAGTTGTTGCATAAACTCCATACGCACTGATTAGCCAGCATCACTCACACACACACACACACACACACACACACACACACACACACAGACACACACGCTTAAGCAAGTGCAAAACTTTAAGTTTTAATGACAGTTAAATGATTTTTAACCACTTGTCTCTCGCTCATACGACTACAATTGAATTTACCAACAAAAGTGATTATTGCAAGCAACAAAAATGTTGCTGTTAAATTATGTACTTGGCAACGTAAAGCTTTAACAGATAACTTCACAAAGTCCATTTTTTATGAAGTGAAAAATATGCTTTTGCAAAGACTCAAGCGCACCTTTAAAGTTTTTTAATTATATGTTTAATTATGATTTATTCCTTTTTTTTTCTTCCTTGTGATAGAAAAACATTTTTGCCATTTTTAATGATCGTTTTACTCAATTGAGCCAATTAATTTGAGTTATACAAAATTATTAAATAGTCTGATATGACAACTTGTTTTGAAATCACATATTTATGAGACAAATAGTAAATTACTAAAGATTTTTATATAAGAAGATGTGGGATGACGCTGTTTTCATGCCATTGGGTGGTACAAAGTATGTGAAGGTGCAGCAGCTGCTGCCAATTTTAATATTCTAAATTGCAATTTTGAATTTGCATATCCATTTGTATTAACTCTACAAAAACGAAATGTTAAATTTTTTTTTTCAACTTCCTGCTATAAAATAGTGGAAGCTACTAATTCCAGCCGATTTTCGGAAATCGAGTTTTCATAAGATCTCCACATTTTGAGCACATGGAAATCTGTTTTGACTTTTTTACGATGCTGGCACTACGGATATATACATACGTATATGTGTATGTGTATATCCTTACCTTATTATAGAAAGTAAAAACTTGAAAATTTTATCGCGATATCAACTGAATCAATAATTTTAGAATACAGCAAACTTTAATATAACAAAAGTAATGAGTTATACTCATTAGTTATACTTATTATTTTTTTGAAATAATTTTTGTTTTGTATATTTCCATAGAAGATCATCTAATGTATCGGAAAGTGTAAAAATCTAGAAAACAACGAGTTAAGGCCTTTCTATATTAAGGTAACGATATGTATATCTGTGCGTATGTGGGTGCGGCTTAATCGTTCATATTAAAGTTTGCTGTATTCTAAACTTATTGATATCAGTTGATATCGCGATAAAATTTTCAAGTTCTTACAAAAAAAAAAAAATATATATATATATATTAATAGCCATGGGCCTGTGGCAAAAATTAAAAATAAAACTATACTTAATACTAACAAACCAAAAAAGTTTGTCTTAAGTAGAACAAAAAATTAGCAAATTAAGTAACATGTGTATAATTAGTAAAAAGAACGAAACGACAATGGTAAGACTGTTGTAAATATAGTGATGGTAAAATTGAGCTTACAATACAAAAAAGCTTTCAGCAAATTGAAATACGATGAATCAAAACAATTCACATATTCCATTTGCAATAAAATGCTAAGTATATAAAGCAGAAATCTACATCAACTGACACCACACACAGTGGACCAAACACAAAAGAACGCTGATGATGAAGAAGTAGTGGCCTTCGAAAACGGCTGGCTGTTCCGTTCAACTATGTGTTGTTAGTCAGAATATTTACAACAGACTTTGGTGTTATTTGTTCATTAATAATTATCACATGTAATTTGGCTTAAAAAGCGATACGAACTTTAGCCCGTTCAAATCACAAATATAGAAAAAAATATAATTTTTTTAACTTTCATATAATTTCTTTTGTGTTTAAACTAAGGTTTCGAATTTTAAGAAATTCTTCGAAAATATAATTTCCAAGATTTTTGAAAATAAAATTTTGAAATATTTTTGAAAATAAATATTTCCAGAAACTTCTTTATGTTTACAAAAAATTTCTAAGCTTTCAATGTTTTTGAAAATAGAATTTTAGATGAAAACGTTTGAAACATTTTATTTAAAATAAAGTTTTTCGAATTTCTGGAACATAATTTTCAAAATTTTTCGAAAATAAACATTCGAAGTTTTTTCAAAATAAGACTTAAATAATTTCTTTTGTTTTTAAATAACGTTTTCGAGTTTTTCCAAGTTTCGAAGTTTCGATGAACAAAATTTTGAAGCTTTTTTTAAAAATAAAATTTAAAAAGTTTTTCAAAAAGGATATTTTTCAAATAAGTATTTCTATTTGCTTTAAAGAAAGTTTTCGGTTTTTTTTTTGAAAAAATAATTTTCGAAAAAAAAGTTTTCGAATAATATTTTTTTTGAAATAAAGTATTTTTTGAAAGTAATATTTTAATTTTTTCGAAAAAAAAAATTTAAATTTTTTCGAAAATAAAATTTTTTTAAAGTAAGACTGAAATAATTTCTTTTGTTCTTGAATTAAGTTTTCGAATTTTTGTGTATTTGTTTGACAACAAAATTTTCGAAATTTTTAGAAAAACTTTTTTCGAAGCTTTCCGAAAATAAAACATTCCAATTTTTTCAAAGTTTTCGAAATTCGCGATGTTTTTTAAAAATACCATTTTCGAAAAAACAAAATTTTGAAACTTTCAGTCTTTCGAAAATCAAATTTTCGAATAATTATTTTATTTGAATTAAAGTTTTTCAAAATTTTCGAAGTTTTTTCGAAATAAGGTGTTGGAAGTTTTTAGAAAATGAAAGTTTAAAGTTTTTGCGATAATAAATTATTTCAAAATTTTTCGTGAAGATAAAACTCCAAAATAATTAAATTTGTTTTTTAATTAAGTTTTCGAAGTTATTCGAAAATAAAGTTTTGCATGTTTCTGGTAAAAAAAATTTTTCAAACATTTCTTTTTGTCTTAAAGATAGGTCTCGAAATGTTCAAAGATTTGCGAAAATAAAATTTTAGAAAAAAATGTTTCAAACTTTCAAAACTTTCGAATAATATTTTATATTTGAACATGTTTTCGAAACTTTCGAAGTTTTTTGTAAATAAAATTTTCGAACATTTTTTTTGTTCGAATGTAAATTCTGATCAAAAGTGTTGACTGCTACAGATTTGATTAAAATTGGTTGATGGATTCGTAGACGAATTCTTTCGGAAAAGCGCGTTATATGAATAACTGTTTTTGTTCACTAGTAAAAAATTACGATTTTTTCGCCAAAGAAAATATTATTAAAGGTATTCACATCAGTTTTTTTCTTGTTGGAAAAATGGAAAAATGTAATTTTTTTACAACAATCACAGGGAAAAAATTTCACCAAAAGTTGAATTTAAAAACTAAACTTAAGGTGGAATTTTTTTCTCCTGTATTTGTTGCAAAAATTTACATTTTTCCATTTTTCAAACATGAAAAAAACTGATGTGAATACCTTTATTATTAAAAAACAGAAAACAGAAATTTTTCCTAACATCGCTTCCAATTCGGTGATTAGGAAACATAAAAGAGACCTTCTTGCAATGACAAGATTATGTAAAAATCAATATACATACATGATGCTGATGGATGGCTTTTTAGCCATTTCCTTTGCTTTCAAATATTGGTCTCAAAATTTTGATATCTGAAAGCCAAATAGGCGGTATACTCTTAAACAATTTTATTGTTAGTTAGATAAACACTCTTGCCTGCACGTACTTAGATACGACTAAATACCAACAGATATTTATGGTTAAGGCATGTGTGGCAGACACCATAAATAAAGTATTTATGGCTACAAGAACAACGACTTAAAAAAAAGAAAGAATTAAAAAAACTAACAGCAACTGCAGCAGCAACAATAACAGTAACAATTTAGAAAAAAAAAAAAAAAAAAAAAAAAACCAAGCGTTGTCTTTAACTATAAACATGAGCAATACAAAAAATGTTTACTGCGTTATTATGATACGTGGCTATACAACGATACTTTTTTTTATCGGCGAGTAAATTGAAAAATAAAAAGAAAATAACAAGCTTTAAAACAACATATGAGTATATACATACATAAACATATACATATGTATGTACATATGTGCAACAACGGTTAGACTTGCATTCATTTCATATTCAAATATGCCAGAATGCAGAATTCTGAAACCAACTTGACCACTCGGCCTTACGTTCATTGAACGCAGCGCGGCGGCTTCTTCTTCTGCCATTAGGGCCTGCATGCAGCTAAATCGAATGCCACTAGAAGAGACTTACATAAGAGTAGCTGGCGGATTGACAAGCTAAATTAGGTAGATAGATAGATGTGTGGTATGTGTTCTTGGCATTTGTGGCAACTCAACTCAACTCAATTGTGTTAAGACATTTAAAACCCAACCATAAAACTGTTTTATAACGGGCATTGGAATATGGCCAACTTATTTATAGTTTAAATTACATTTATACGCTGTTGTGAATGCTTGAAACCTTTTTTTTTTCTTTTAACAATACGAGTATAAAATATTCCTGTTAATGAGTTTTCTTTAAATTTTATTTTAAGGCAAGTTCAAGCTTAGTGACAGAAACTAAGAGGAAAAAAATTTATTACTTGTATATCTGTTTCTATTTCTTGTGTTTGTAAATTAAAGCCACCAGAGGTAATTTTATTATAATAAAAAGAAACAAGTGTAAACTGATATAAATAAAAAAAAAATCCCTTCTACTCTTTGCTGTTATTGTTTTTTCTTTCATTAATTTTAAATGTATTCTACTCCTATTGTTTTTTTTTTGAATCAAATAGATTTTGAAATTAGTTTCTGGGATCTTTTATATTTTTAATTAAAAAAATAACAATCCCTTTGAATTATGTCTGTATGTATGTATATAGACTTTGTGTCTTCATTTATGATTAGTTGTTTACAAAAGTCTGTTGTTTATGATGCAAATACATATTTACATACATACATAGAGACTGTTCTGATGAAAGTTTTTACCAAATTATTAGTATCTATTACTATTTGAGTTTTAACATAATAAAGGTATTCAAATCAAAACTTGCACTGTTGCTGTAAAGCAAAATTGCAAAGTTTAAAAAAATAAATCTGACGACCACATAATAATAAATATACATATATGTTTATCTTCTGAACTAGTGGTCCAAATACAAAATGATGCATACCAGAACTGCATTAATACATCGCGTAATTTCAATATTTTACTTCCAATTACATACTATGTATTAAAAGTAGTGTCCTGCACAAGACTATTTATAAGACCTTTCAAGACATGAGAGATTTTTTCAAATGCTTTACTACAGCGAAATATTCTAAAAGAATCGCTAAGCAACACTGTTGGCAAGTAATTTTTTTCGGTGGTTTGTCTTGCCAACAGTGTTGTTTAGCGATTCTTTTAGAATATTTCGCTGTAGTAAAGCATTGGAAAAAATCTCTCATGTCTTGAAAAGTCTTATAAATACTCTTGTGCAGGACACTAATTAAAAGTTATAAATAGTTATTTTTAGGACAAAATCAGTAAATAATGTTCACGTTCAATAACAATTCGTATCGCTTTGTAACCAAATCATAAATACAGAAACGAATGAAATTCGAACAATAATAACTAAAATTAATAGCCATGGGCCTGTGGCAAAAATTTAAACAAAAGTATAGTTAATAGTAACAAACCAAAAAGTTTGTCTTAAGTTGAAAAAAAAATAAGCAAATTAACAAACATGTGCATAATTAGTTGCGAGCAAACGACAATGGCAAGACTGTTGTAATTTTAGAGATGGTAAAATTGAGCTTTCATTCCAAAAAAAGCTTTCAGCAAATTGAAATAAGATGAATCCAAACAATTCACATATTCCATTTGCACTGCAAAGCTAAGTATATAAAGCAGAAATCTACACCAACTGACACCACACACAGTGGACCAAACACAAAATAACGCTGATGATGAAACTGTAGTGGCCTTCGAAAACAGCTAGTTGTTCCGTTCTACCACGTGTTTGTCAGAATATATACAATTAACTTTGGTGTTATTTGTTCATTAATAATTACACTGTGCTCGAATTTGAAACTTTTTTTGTAACAAGCCGGGGAGCTGGTGGTTAAACCTAATTCGACTACGCTGAATCAAATGGTGCTAACCACCTTTTTAGGTTAGCTCTTGTTTAAAAAATAATTAAGATTGAAAACTTGGTTAAAATCACCTAAAAATCGCAATTTTTTTCCCCCAGCTTTCTACTATTTATCAACCTTTATATCAACATATATCGATTGAAAAGACATGTATTGATGAACTTGCGTCCTTAGAAAACTTTTTGGATAAAAAATTTTTTTAATTTTTAATTTTTGCAATTTTTTTTTAATTTCTTTAGGACGACTTTCTATCCATAATATGTTCTTTTAATTGGTATAAAAATGAATAAATGTTAGAAAATGTGGAAAAATTGCGATTATTTTCAGGTGCTTTTAACCAAGTTTTCAATCTCAGTTATTTTTTAAACAAGAGCTAACCAGAAAAATGGTTAGCACCATTGAATTCAGCTTTATCGAATTAGGTTTACGCACCACAGTGTTATCAGATGTAATTTGGCTCACAAAGCAATGCGGACTTTAGCCCAATCAAATCATAAATATCCAATAGCTATGTTTATACAAATTATTTAAATTACGCAGCATATGCGTACGATTGTATGAGCCACAATCGTACGCATGCGTAAAAAAATACTCTGAATATCAATCGGCTACACATTCGTATATACAGAGATATTTTGTTTACACTTATACATTTAGCATGTTTTCAAACAGCCATACACATTTTCCATTCCATTTAATATACACAAATGTATCTATAATAGGAATAAATATCCCTAGTATCATGCATATTTTTTTTGTCTGGCTAAATATCCATAGTCAGAGTATAAGCACACTTAGACTATAAGCATACTTAGGCTATAAGTTTGAGCGTGTGTAAATGCGCTTAATACGCATGTGCCTTTTTATGTTTAGTTGTAGTGTATTTTAGTTTTCCATAAACAAAGTAGAGATGCTCTTCTGTGTTGGAATCGGCCATAGCCATTGTTGCTTGAGAGAAAATATATGAGCGTGTAAATTATTTGCGCTACAATTATGATTATATATAGTTACAAGAACTAAGACTATTTACTTATGTTTATTATTTTTGGAGTACTCATTTGTCATTCTCTGCTTCATATACATACATATCTTGTGTGGTTTTAAAGATATTTGCATTTTAATTAAAAAATTTCATTAAATAGCGTTTGCTGAATTAGTTAGCACGTTGACTACAAAGCCGAAGTTCCTGGGTTCGAGCGCCCGGTATCCAACAGTCGTTAAATAACAACACCATTAGTGTCCCTTTGTATCAGTTGTTGTAGCAAAGTTCAACTGATTGTTCACTGAACTATACCGACTTTAGCAGATAATAATCCTAATGTAACATCAGAGCGCCCTCCTTCGTTGTGTAGCAGAATTATCGGCGAAGTAAAATAACCAATAAAATTAAATGGCTACTAAACACAGTTTCAAAAAAATTTAATACGCATCATTTAAACGCCAGAGGCTCTGCAACACTGTATTATTAAAAAGCGTGTAAAAAAGCAGAGCTGTAAAAGAATTGAAGCTTTCCTCTATCTCTTCCTTCACCAAGGAGATCTGATGCAAGCTCCATTTTCAAAAATCAGGTTGAAACATGTAACTTCATATATGTACATACAATCTATTTGATAGAGTCAAGTTAAAAGGAAGATGATGAAGCTGAGTTCTATAAAACGTGAAAAGTTTTAAAAACATTGAACTAAAAAGTCTTATTAAGAAAAAAAAATGCCTCTAATTTTGTATATGTATAAATTTCTTCCGTGTCCAGTCTTTCATGGCATCACACGTGTGTTGATTACAATTTTTACCTGCTTGGATAGGAATATTATTTTTTGACTTCTTCAATGTTTGTTGGTGCCCCTTTTGTTGAAGGTTTCTGTTGTTGCGGCTTTGGTTTGCACCATCAACATTAACAACGAGATCTTAAGATTTTCTAAGAATTGCAGCTGCAACTTTTATACACACACTTAAAAGCACACATGAGTAAAATAAATTTTACACGGTTAATGTTAATAAAGTTCTTGCTATTGTTGTTGTTATTGTTGTTGTTGCTTATGTTGCAACACTGCTACTGTACGTGTCAGTTTTCTTTTAGGTCTTTTTTTTGACAATGCAATTATTGCAAAATATAATTCTGTAATTTGTTGTATTTTTTGTTTGGCAAATGGTTTTCTTAAGATCTTTTTTGTTATTATTATGTAGTTTTTGACAAAATATTTTATAAAAAAACAAACCAGCAGACTGCTTAATGATAATTACATTAAATAAAATAACCAAAAGAAACTGTTAAACTTTTTCTAAATGTGTTTTTGTTTCAAAGAAGTTTGCCCTGCCCCTTGATTGTTTTAAAAGAGGAAATTGGCACGAGTTCACTGTTGCAATATATAAATTTTAAAATATGAAAATAAGAAAAAAAAAAACTTGTAATTACAACGTCTTGTGCAAAGTTTTATAAAACAAACATATGCTCGAGTGTGTGCCTGATAACAACTTAACAGTATACCTACTTTGTGTTGTTGCATATTGCTTCCAACTCGTTGCAATAATGTGGCATAAAAGTTAAAAGAAAGCATGTTTTAATATGATGATGGCTGTTAAATGGGGAACATTTAATTTTAATAACAGGATATTAACACTCGCTTCGAAACAAGCAGGGAAATTATTAAAGATCATAGATGATGAGTTTAATCAAATGATACTTGCGAGTGAATGCAAAGTGCATTCATTGTTTGCAATAGCGATGAAGGAAGTGCTTCAAATTGAAGTGTGTTAAATAAAAATGCAGTGCAGAGAAGATGAAGGGGTTTAATGGCATTATAATGCATTTTTAACATTTAATTGGGAGTATTAAAAATAGGGCCAAACTGCGGCATAGGAAATCGCATAGAATTAAAAAAAATCAATAGAAATGGAAGCCCGATATTGAGGGTGACGCTTACTGCAGTAGCTAGTGCGATAATTCCAAAGCAAATGAGGGCCTTCTATTTTCTATGCTAATGTATCGTTGCTTTGTTCTTTAATATATTACAAAAACTTCGTAGTCAAAGTTGAAATACACCAACCACGATAAGTAAAAATGAATCATATAATTTAATTTTCCAGAGTTTTTGATATTATTTTAACTAATTTTTATTGAAGACAGCAGATTAAATTTTGCTACATATTTAAGAAAAATCTATTATTTGTTTTGAGGAATATTTATTTATTTTTCTTTAGATTTGAACAAAAAGGCAGTATATTTAAACATTTTTTTTTCGTTAAGGATCTACAAATTTTTTTCGTTAACATTACCTACGACATTTGAACATTAAAGCATATTCTGGCTATGAGCGGACGATCTTAGTATAAAATAAAATGGCTATATAGCTTAAACAATAATGCACCTAATTAACACAAGAGGCGCTGCAACTATGCTACAAAAATAAAAATTAATTAAGCTTCTCTTCTCTCTATATATGTGTGACTTTATTATCTGTACTTGCGCTTTCCTTTTCCTACTCCCAGGCAGAGAACGAAGCCGATACCGATTTTTCGGCTGCGGCGGTTATTTACCGCCGCTCAGCTAGTATTAAATAAATAAAAAAAAAAATTCAATAAATACTTAATAAATAAATTTATAATTAATTGAGACTAGTACAACTCTAAAGTAAAATTTTGCATAATATAAAAAATATTTTTGATTAGTTGAAATGTAATCTACTAAATATCTCGATCAAAGATATGTATGACTCAGACCACTTTCAAAATTAAGGGTGGAATTAATCTTTTGCCAAATAGGGTTTTTGACAGCGAAATCCCACCGTGCGGCACCCGACTACAAACTGCAACATGTTCTCAACAGATAATGATAATGAGTACTCAAAAAAATATGCTCCTACATAAGTAAATAGTCTTAATTGTAGTAACTGCGTATAATCATAATTGTAGCGCAAACAGTTCGTATGCTCACATATTTTCTCTCGAGCAATAATGACTATAGCCGATTCCAACATACAAGAGCATCTCTTCTTATTTTATGCGAAAAAAGTAAAATACGCTACAAATAAAAATAAAAAGGCAAATGCGTATCAAGCGCATTGACACACACTCTCTCTCTCTCATAATTATAGTGTGAGCATGCTTATACTTAGGCTCTTGGTATTTAATCGGACAAAATATATGCGCATGATACTCGGGATATTTATTCATCATTCGCCTTCGCTTAAATACATACATTAATTAGTGTATACAAAATGGAATGGAAAATGTTTCGTGGCTGTAGCTGTTTCTTTGTGTGTGTGTAAATAAAATAGCCCTGCATATACGCATGTGCATCCGACTAATAGTCAGAGTGTTTTTTGATACTCATGAGTATGATTGTAGCTCATACAGTCTTTAAATTTTATTTATTATCGTTTGAGCTGTGTAAAATAGTTGTTGAATGTTTGCAATAGTTATACACATTCGGTTTAAAATTATTGCTTATGTTTGCATATGAGAGTGTTGTTTTAGTTCTCATTGCACTCATCCACAGTTTTTTGACGGCCAACAGTCATAGAATACTTAAAACTGGTGCGTGTATGTAAATAAAATAGCCCTGTATATACGCATGTGTATCCGATTAATATTCAGAGTGCTTTTTGATACTCATGATTATGTTTGTAGGTCATATAGTCTATTAATTTTATTTGTTGTCGTTTGGGATGTGTCAAATTTTTGCAATAGTTATACATATTCGTTTTAAAATTAATGCTTATGTTTGCATATGAGAGTGTTTTTTAGTTTTCGTTGTGCTCATTCTTAGTTGTTTGACGGCCAACATTTAAAGAGTACTTAAAACGCTAGTTTTGTCATTCTTTAGTTTTCACTTTATTGGCACTAACAAGTTCCTTTTTGCCCTGCTGACAATTACTCACAATACAATTCATAATTTGCAGTGACAAGTGAATAGCCCTAATATTTTCAATTTTCAATTCCTTGGTAACCAAAATTACAATGCGCCCGTTTAACACTTTTGTATCTCTTCTTTTTTTATGTCTATATATATTTCTTTCGTTATCAAAGTTTAATGATCTCTATCTACCATAATTTCAAAAAGCAAATACCACCAATTGTTTGCGATACTCAAAAAAAAAAAAAAAAAAACACATTCGTTTCGTATCCACGCTGCCTTCTAATTATTATTAAGCAAATAAGAACGGAATATGTGTTTTATTTTTATGCTTTTTTATAACATTATTTAAACAAAATTTATGTGAATCATGTTTTCATTACATGTGAAGAATATTATTATATGGAAAATTACAAAACCAGATCGCCGAGTTTGATAGCGTAGAGTAGAGTTGTTCTTGATTATTTAATTCGAACTCGTATGCGAATGTGGGTATTTGTTTCTTCTTTCATTTTGTTTTGAAATGTAACTGTTTCTTATTTTGTAGATTATTGACAGCGTGCTTCAAATCAAAATTCAAATGCATTCGAAATACATAAAGAAAGAAGATAATCGAAGAAGACAAAAATTGATCCAAATGTGTGCTGAATACAAATTAAATACATTTAGATTTTATGGTTTTTAAAATCCACAATTAGTGTAATAAAAAAAAAAGACTAAAATTTTATAATTTCAAGTTTATGTAAAAGCGCTTAATTTTATTATTACAACTTGTGTGTGTGTGTGTGCAGTTAGATAACTTTTTTGCTTGCTATTGTTTAACATTCACTTTAGCAGTATTTGACGTTTTTTCTTCTCTTGACTTTAAGTAAATGTGATCATATTATTTTTTAAACCAAACAAATGAAAGGCTTTCTTTTGTGTTATTAAGTGGAAAAAAATTTAATTTTTCTTGAAAACTTTCAAGCCTGCATTTTCAATTGCGGAAGGAAATAAAGTTTTAGCTTTACTTTGTTTGCAATATAAACACTCATTCATGGATAATGTCTTACAAGAAATATCATAAAACAATATTAGCCAAATGATTAAGAGAAAAAAAAAACAAATATTACTTTTAACTTTTCTTCAATCAATATATCCTACTTTGGAGTAATCAAACCAACCATTATCTTTCACTTTATGAAAAAAAAAACAAATAAAAAATCATAAAAAGTTGTAATAAAATATCAATAACACAATTGTCAATTGTCCACTGTCATTGGCTGGCAACTATAATGAATATTTCCATCAAATCAATCAAGCTCGGCTGATCATTTCAAACGATCCGCCGATTAGCTGCTATTGATCTTTGAATGTTACACAAAATGTATGTATGTATGTATGTATGTAATCATGTTAACTGTTATTTCAGTTTCAGTTTTCTGGCCGTGGCAAATTGTTAAGAAACATACATATGTACATACATACGTAAACGTAAAAATACAACAGAAACATTGCAAAAATAATGACTTGCAAAAATAATGACATGTTTATGAGACAGTGTAATTATAAACAAACAACAAAAAATTCATATAAAAATTTTGTTTAAAAAAATGAAATTGGATGATGTACAATTAATGCGACAGACTGAAAGGAGTTTTATTTGATTGCACAGAAAGTTTATTGAACTTTAAAGTGAGTGTTAAAGCTTAAAATCCTTTGAAGACTTTCCACCCAGTTGTCTCCGCTTAAAATAAGGCAGCATTGCAAGAAGCTACGATTCGAAAACAAAACTTTAAATTTGCTTGCTTTTGACATTGAAATTGTAATTATTTTTTATTCCATTCAAAGCACAAATTAAGCTCCAGTGTATATCATATCCATGAAGAGCTTTAAATTTAGTTCGTTATATGTAAGTCCTGGTAGTGAGTAAGGTTGTGTTTTTTTTCCGAGAAGAGCACTGAAGTAAGTTTTACGATAGAACCAGCGTTGCCATATTTTTTTTTCAAAGTCAAGTCGAACAAAAAAAAAAAAACTTTTTTCCTCATTAAAAATCTTTTCTTTTTTTAGTGATTTTACTCAAAATATATTGATATGCATTCAGTTTACTGAATTCAAATTCAGGAAAAATTTATATTGTTTCAAATGAACTAACAAACGTTAAGGTAAATAACACAAAATATTTACTGAAGAGAACATGTATAAGATAAGTATATGTATGCACATAATTCATACTTTTGATGAAAGAAAGAAGAAAATATGTCAGAACTTTAGACAAAAGGACCTTAGATAATATACTAAAAGCACCAAATGTCCTATTCTTAAAAATCTTATTTTTAACAAACAAATCTTTTAGTCTTTTTAACATCCCGAAAAACTTCGAATATAAGATAAATCTTCACATATGGTAACGCTGAATAGAACTTATGAAAAGGTAAAGGCTCAATCAAACGTGACATAACCATAGCCATATAAAGCAGCCGTTCGAACCAAACTAATGGGCAACACTGTATTTGATTATAGGTGACTCGCCATAACGCCATATCCGTAACCATATAAACCAATTGAATTTTGTTTTTGGTTATGGCTATGACAATCAGTGCTGTCAGATGTGGCGATTTCTCGCCAAACGTGGCGACTTTAAAGCTAGTTTGGCGTCCTAATTTTCGATTTGCCGACATGGCGATCTTTTGGCATTTTATAAAAAAGTTGGCGATTTTTTGGCTATTTTTGATGAGCCATGAATGAATTGGCTTGAAAATCGTTAAATATTATTTTTATTATGGTATTTGTCTCGTGTAGATGGTGTGCTAGGAACATTTAATACTGGTATTGACAGCAACCGTTTTAGAAAACTTGTGCAAATTTCTGCAACTCGTTGGTTGTTTTATGGAGCGGCTATAAGACGAATTTCGGAGCAATGGGTCGAGTTTAAACGTAATTTTTCACTTATTTCAACAGCCGAAAATGATAAGACTGCCCAAAATATATACAAAGAATTATGTGAGGAAAAGACAAGACTTTTTTTTAGATATTTATAAGTGCAATAGTAAATGAAATGAACCATTTAAATCTTGAATTTCAGTCAGATAACATGTGTGCCGGCAGTATGCATCAGAGGCTATATTCTACCCTTTTTTCATTTTCCTCAAAAATTATCAAGCCAACAATTTTTAATGAAAAAATTGATATCCAATGTTATTATAGCTATTGATATACCAAACACTTTTCTCCCACTAAATGCAATCGATTTTGGGTCTGCATTTGAAACTAAATGAAGCAATGTTGAAATGGCTGATGAAGATATTGAAATATAATGGTGATATTCTATCTAACTTAAAACAGTTTTTGGCCAAAAATATATGATTATAAGGATACGGCAGGTATGTACCATTTTAAAAAGAACTTGCTTTGGCTGTACTTTACATTCCTTTAATTCCAACTAGTAATGCCTGCGTTGAAAGGCTATTTTCAATAATGAACTCAACTAAAACGTGCTTCCGAAATAGCATGCAAAATAACGCGTTATTAGGAATTATAAATTATATGAATGTAAATAGCACATGTTGCACTTCTTTTATATATATATTTGATTAATACTAGCCGCGAAATCTTCTTTATATCAAACATTGTACCTTTTTATGCTCATAACCATTTCTACATTGTTATATATAAAAATAAACAAAATATATATAATGGCGATTTCCCCCATTTTTGGCGAATTTTAGCGATTCGGAACAAATTAATTTTTTATAATTTATAAAATAAATTTTTAATAATTTATAAAATATATATTTCATTGTCAAAAACTAAATAAATTCAGTAAAGTGCGACTCTGACTCACGCACGAAGGGTTCCGTACGAACACTAGATATGTAATTTAATACAAACTTCAGCTATATAATATATAGTTTTGACATTTTTTTGGTTTTTGGCGTTTTTTCAATTTGGCGATTTGTTTTTTAATTTTGGCGATTTTTTAATTTTGGCGATTTTTTTTTCATATAAACAAGTATTTTGGTTTGGCGCCTTTTTCGCGTTTCGGCGATTTTTTAGATTTTTAACGTTTTTTTTCATTTTGGCGATTTTTTTCATTTGGGCGATTTTTTCGAATTTGGCGATTTATTTTAATGTTAGAAATTTTTTTTATTTTGGCGATTTTTTTTTTTTGGTTTGGCGATTTTATAATTTTTGGATTTTTTAGTTTTACCGAAAATTTCAAGTGTTTGCCTCTTACGGTTTCCAAGATATAGCAAGTTGTCAAAATTACTAGTCAAAATTGCATTAACTAATGGACCACCCTTTAATTTAAATTTTTTTAAATTTTAGTGTTATTTGTTTTAGTCTGTATAAAAATACACTAATTTTACAAAATTCAAGTTTCAATATACATATGTTAATACAATTGTATGTATATTAGATGGGATTTTAATATTTTTCATTGCTCGTTTTGGAACACCCTGTAATTTTTAATTCCCATGTATTTGTTGTTGTAGCGGCCAAGCTTTTACATACTCTGTCCAAATTTCAGGTCCGTAGCTCTTACGGTTCCTGAGAAAATGCCGCGTGACGAACAGACGGACAGCGTAGCGAAAACAATAGGGTTCCTTTTCACCTTTGGTGTACGGAACCATAAAAAAGAGGCTTTGGCGATTTTGGCGATTTTTAACATTGGATTTGGCGAAAAAGGTGAAAATAGATCTGACAGCCCTGATGACAATATGGTATGGCACGTCTAATTTAAGCTTAACTTTCAAACAAACTGTTATACTGCTCTCACTTACTCTCTATGCTCTCAGCATACTCTGGCAAATCATCTAGATTTCCTTGAAAATCAGGCATCCATTCTCCAGCATATAGACGATTTCGCGAGTTCAGCGATGAGGCTTAATTAGGCTTATATATGATGCCTTATTGCCAAATTATGTTCAGTGATGAAGCTCATTTTTGGCTTAACGAATTTGTTAATAAAGAAAATTGACGCATTTGGAGACTCCATAACATTCATACATTAAACCAGCTACGTACAAGCCATATTCACAATGTGCAAACTTTTACAAAAGAGTTTTTGTGCTTTCACACCGACGAGAGCACAACAGCCAATCAGATCACGGCGACAACAGTGCTTGATTCTTAATCTGCAAAGAAATAAGAACAAATTTAATAGATTTCAAAGCTGTTTACCTCAAATGGAAATATTAGAATATGTGTGTTTTGACGTATTCGTAGCTACATTTTACCATTTGTTGCGATTTAGATGCTGGTGGCATCATTGCACCTTATTTCTTAAAAAAAATTAAACCTTAAGGTCAATGGAGGTAGTTATCACACCATGACCAATGATTTTTTTTTTGAAAAATTGGATAAAATGATTGAAGTCGAAATTTCGCGATCAATTGATTTTCAGAAATTTATCCGTCATTTCGCCTCCAAATTCGTGGGATTTTATACCTCTCGATTATTTCTTTTGTGGCCACTTAAGTCACCGTCTTATGCTGATAAACCAGCAACAATTGACGACATGGAGGAGGCCAACATTGTTCGTGTTATTCATGACATACGGCCAGCAAATTTCGAAAAATTGGCCTCAGATTTAACCTTCAGCGTACGCTGCGTGAAAAACACCTGTGGTGTCCATATGCCCGAAATCATTTCTCTCAAATCATAATGTCATGTACTGATCTTTCGAATAAAATTCTTTTAAAATATAATCTATTGTATGTTTGGCTAAAGTTCGTAATTTTAGAAAGCGAAATTACATGTGGTAGTTAATTTTTAAAGAACAGACAACACCAAAGTTAATTGAACATTTTCTGACAAATACTAGCAGAACGGAACAACATGCTGTTTTAGCGTAGAGAAAATCTCTACTCTTCGACGTTGCAATTATAAATTTTTTGTTGACCCCGCTTTAGAGCAGAAAGTGCGTTATGTACATTTATTTACAACATTTATTCACATATTTTTCTGTGTAGCTTGAAACCTTCCACATACCAAATTCGAATGGTTTTTGTAGGTAACTTATGTAATCATGTTTTGTTTGCTAATGATTCTACAGCTTAAGTCTCTGAAAGCTGTCACATCAGCTGTAGCCGAAAACAGTGTAACCCACAACAACAACAAAAAATTCCCCGTTGAATCGTTTTAAATAAATTCCAAGGCATACGCAAACATTCCAATTTGTACTCAAATCATGAATTTTTGCAAAAATTTTCTACACACCAAATTTGAATTATTTAGCAAAATTTTAATTTTTCGTTGAATATTGAAATCGTCTAACCCAAAACAGCAGTGAATACCCTCCTTTTTGGGATTTGTGCAAAAATCGTATGTTTTTATATTTTCATAAATATATTTGGACATTTCTTTCACACACAGCAACAACAACAACAACAACAACAACAATAAAAAATTGTTTGAGCATTTAAATGCTTCTTTTAAAGTTTGTGCACGTTTTTCTGATTGTCTGTCTCTGCGTTCTTCAGTCAGACTTCTTGCGTCCGGTTATTCATAACCGTCAGTCAATAAATTGTAAGAAAACAGTCGTTATTTATTTTCTCGTTATATTTTTCTTCAAAACTTTAAATAATGAATGATGTGTATGTTTGTTGGTGTAAAAGTAAAGAAAAACACACACAACTGAAAAGTATGATTTAAATGGTACGTGTAATTATGCGTTCAGCTTAGCATTTTGTGAACAAATAAGCAAAGAAAATAAGCTAAAAGTGTATAATAATAATAATAGTAACTTCACTTGGAATATTTTTAATATGAAGAATGTAAAAATATATTTAAAAACGTAATGGATATAGAATCTTTTGGGAGAGAAAGGTCTGAATGAATTATTTGCTAACAAGTTTTTCTTTTAACGTATAAGAATTCGCTTTTATGGTTTAATATTTTCATGTTTCATCTGTGTTTGTCGTTCTTTTTAATGTTTTTTAATATTAATTAAATAAATCAAGAAACGGATATACATACATAAATATGTATGTATGTATTTGCTTAAATGTGCGTCAATCTATTCAATATGCAAATTTGAAATTTTCAGAAGAGCACAATGACCCGTCAATTGCGAATTTAAAGTCGACTTATTCCTAAAAGTGCAGGCCTTCAAATGTTTCTTATTGAGTTATCTATCGTCCATGATAATTTCAGCATTCTTACACGAGGCATATCGTATAAATTCGGGTACCAAGATACCGAGTCTAAAAAAACCAATTTTGCATATTTGATAGTTAAACGTGGTAGGGACGATATGAGCATACCCAGCTGGAAAAAAGAAGTATTAATCATGCTTTTTAGAAGGTTTTTGTACCCCTTCTTTTGTATGTGTAAGATCTGATCAATACATTCCATACTCATATATTTTTTACTCATATTTTCTAGTAAGGTAGGCCTTCCGCTCTCACTTCTCTCGCCAGAGATTCTAAAAGGCTTTCCAATAAAAAACACTAAACATATTCACCATAGCAAATCTACCGACTTCAAAATGACAGTAGCAGCACAAACAACTATAAATAAAATTTATGAACTGTATGAGCTGCAATCATACGTATGAGTATAAAAATACTCTGACTATTAATCGGCTACACATGCGTATATACAGGTCTCTTTTTACACACACATACACACACACACACACACACACACACACACATAAATCATGTTTTAAAACAACTACATACACACACCCACTCATTTTTCATTCCATTTAAATACCCATATGTGTATATCGATGCTCCCATTCCAAAATAAGCTAAGTCGACATAACATGTTATGCTCGGAATAGCATTTCTGAATCCGTCGTTTATTAACTTAGATTCTGTAAAATTTTGATATTAATCAGACTATGCTATCAAAAGTTATTAATAAAAATGTACTTAGCATAATTTGTCAAGTTTAAAAAACCTCCCTGCGTAAATGTTTTAAGTACACTTGCATGTTTTAGTTTGGAATTAAGTAGTCAAAAACAAAAAAAATTAATTTAAATTTTTTCTCCAAACTAAAACGTGCTAAGTGTACTTAGATGAGTATTGTATGTGAGAAAGAACCTTACTTAGGGCCATTATTACAACTTAAAGTTAGTTAAAAGTAGGATTTATCGGACGTATAAAAAGCTTTGCATTATTGCAAATCGGATTTAACTTACCAGGTAGGATAAACTTGTCTGTAATTTATCGCTCACTCTAGGTTAAAGTAAAATTTTGCAAATGATAAAGTTTTTATACGTCCGATAAAATCCTACTTTTAAATAACTTTAAGTTGTAATAATGGCCCTTAGTGGAGTAGGTAATAGATTTGTGATTCTAAGTTAAACTATGATCTATGACAAATTTATAAAGTTCAAATAAACTAAAAAAACCATTGCAATTATTATATGATTAAAAAAAGTCTCAAGTTTCTATTAGTCTCCTGCACAAGCTATCTTATAAGAACTTTTAAGACATGAGGGATTTTTCAAATGCTTTGCTACAGCGAAATCTTATAAAACAAATGTTAACAACACTGTTTGCAAGAAATTTATTTGAGTATTGTAGGTATAAGAGTAAAGAAGAAAACACTTCGTGACGGAAGAATTTGTGATACTAGCTTCTTTCTGCACATAAGCTCGTGTTCAAACGTCATGCATGTATGTATGTGTGTATGATCTTTTATTTTTCTGCGCACATGCAAAGGCACACACATGCATTAACATTAGTTGTATGCGGTTAATCACATAATAGCTTACCATCTACATATTACACACACACTCAAACGTACAATATGAAAAATAACAAGCATACACTAATCAACAGTACTTCTTTTGAGTGTTTGTTACAAACAAGCTGTCTTGGCGAAATCGATTGTTAACACTGATATACACGTACACCAGCATTTATTATTGGTTTAGTATAATACATGCGACGTGAATACATTTCAAAATCATGACGTTTTTACATTTCAAGACTGTTTACGCAGCTCCCTAGTTTCTATCTCATAACATTCCCGAGATATCATCAATAAACTTTGAAGGTGTTTATCTCAAAACTAGCTTTTTGACTTAGCATGTTTTATAATGAAGCCATCGATATGTATACGGCGGCGAATGGTGAATAAATATTTCGAGTATCATGCTTATATTTCTTTTGTCCGAATATAAGCATACTTAGACTTTAAGTACCTTTTTCTTTTTAGTTGTAGGGTATTTTATTTTTTCACATAAAGGAAGTAGAGATGCTCTTGTATGTTGGAACTGGCTATAGTCCTAGTTTCTAGAAAGAAAAGATGTGAGGGAAGGAAATGTTTGCGTTACAATTAAGATTATACGCAGTTACTAAAATTAAGACTTTTTAATTATGTATATTTTTTTAAGTATTCATTGTGTTGCTCTGGTATTTATGTATGTATCTATTGTTAAATAATACATATTTTATTAAATATACATTTTGTTCTCAGCAAAAGATCATTTAACTTTCAATGCGGCTAGAACAATACTTTTGTTAAGCTGAAAGTCCATACCATCCGTTCTTTGCATATGCGTTGTATGCGTTTCTGTACATTCTCTCCGATTCTAAATTCAAGTTACATGCAATACGTCTTATGCGCAAGTATTTTTGTTGTTTTAATGCAAGAAGAGAGAAAATTTTAATTCACCACACGAACATTTGGCTATAAAAGTGAGCATGATGTATGCGACGGATACATAAGTAGAAAGTAAACCTACTTTATCCATCCTATGCGTCTATATGTTCTTTGCGTTTTGTGCTGTAACTTGCCACATACAATTACCTTGATTCTACTTTTTGGCAAATGCATAAAACGCAACTACGCATTGAACGGATGGTATGGACCTTCAGCTTTAATTGCTTTCAAACTTTTGATATTGTTGATTTATGATTTCAAATTAGTTTAGCAAATTATGAATTTTAATTTGTTTCTAAACAAATCAATCAAACATAAATATGTACATACATATGTACATATGTATTTATGTACACTTTATGTACAAACATTCATACATCATACGTAAGTACGTAATCAACAAATTGTTGCTGGTGGGTTTCCATTGTTTGTATTCATACATATAAATGCACTTTATGTATGTATGTGTGTTTTTGTTATGGTCAATAGACCATGAGACGGAAATGCTACTGCTACCGAAACGACTGACGACTATCCAACACACAAACAAAAAATCAGTCAGACAAATAAATATTAGATACCACGAATGCTGCAAATGCTGGCGATATGTTGATGTTGCTGATTACTAAAGTTAGAGTTCGAGTCTTTTTGATACTCGTAGCATAATATTTTTTACATGTTATTAATACCATTTTCCGTTTTAGAAACAGTCATACATAAATGTTACAAATAACGATGACAATGAATGAATACCCCTGCTTAATGGTAATATGTACATTTTCTTTTGTTTGTTTAATGGTCATTTGGTGAACTGTTGCTGCGTTCGCTGTTGGTGTTAGTAGTTGTTACCTAAAAAAGACTTCAGCACGATTATATTAAATCAGGAAGCTTTTTGGGGGGGGGGGGGGGGAAAGATGAGTAGAAAAAATATTTTTACAAAGTTTGATTTTTGTTTATGACAAATGACAACAATTAAAACAGTTTTTTTTTACGGATGAATATTTGATATATTTTGAGCTATTGTATAAAAATTATAAAAATATTGAAGTTATTGGATTTGACAACCGTTATATTTATGGTTTTCTTTAATAACGGCCTAAGTCGATTTGTTTTGTCAGTTTTAGGTTAAATAAAATTATTTTTTAAATCAATTCAATTCAATTATTCAATTCGATTTATTAAAGAATTTAGATTATAACCACCATATTCATAAAAAAATAAAATGAGTTTGAAATTCATTTTAGAAAATTTTGTATGGAAAATTTTAAATAAAATACATTTCAAATTCGTTTCAAATTTTATGAAGATGGGAATAAGCCTATAAGGCCCAGTTAAATAATATATTGTGGCTATCATTATCATTACTAAAAATATATAAATATAATTTAAGAAGCTAAAAATAAAAATCAAAAATAAAAAAAAATAATGTAAGTCCTCCCACAAAATATTAAATCATTACCTTTTTATCTCTATACCACATAAAGAAATTTTTAGCAAGAATGCTACAATCTTTTGCTCTTTTTCGGTTGCAGAAAGGGAGAAATTATCAATTCGGTTATACGTATCAGAAAATGCCAATGAGTTCTCGAAAAAATATATAAATAAGTCTTAGTTCTAGTAGCTGCGTATAATCATAATTGTAGGGAAAACAATTCGTACGCTCACATATTTTTTCTCAAGCAACTATGATTATAGCCGATTTCAACTAACGAGAGCATATATACTTCGTTTATACGCTACAACTAATAATAAAAAGGCACATTCGTATCAAGCCCATTGCCTCTCTGTTATACTTATAATCTGGGTATGCTTATACTCAGACTATGAATATGTTATCGGGTAAAAAAAAATATACGCATGATACTCGGGGTATTTATTCATCATTCGCCACCGTATAAATACATTTGTGTATATAAAATGGAATGGAAAATGAGTGGGTGTGTGTGGCTGTTTGAAAACATGTTTTATGTATGAGTGTAAATAAAATAGCCCTGTATATACGCATGTTTGGTCGATTAGTAGTCAGAGTATTTTTATACTCTTGCGTATGATTGTACCTCATATGGTTTATAAATTTTATTTGTTGCCGTTTGTACTGCGTAATTTAAGAAATATGTATAATCATAGTTGTTGAATGTTTATAATTATACAGCCTTATTTGTAAAACTTATTAAGCCTTTTAAGGTTTTTCAAGAAATTTTTTTTATGAAAGTTTGTCTTAAAAACCCTTTATAAAGCCTTAATAAGTTTTATAAATAGTTGTTTGACGGCCGATACTCAAAAAGTACTTAAAACGATACTTTTGTCATTCACTCGTACGTATTAATATTTTTATTCAGTTTGTTACTTCAGGCTTCAAAATTTTTTTAATTTCCTGAAAGGTGCTTGGGGCCAATGTCTAAACGTGTTAAAGGTATACCATGATGTTATGTTCGCTGTTCTTTACACAAAACTGACTTCACTTAACTGACTTAACTGCTCTGATACTCGTTTAGGGGATAGATCATCCTTTTTGTATATAAAGCTTTTAGAAGAATGTTAGCAATATCCAGAAAGATACAGAACATTCAACAGCCTTTAAATTGCGATCACTTCATTAGTCCGTATTTCAATTTGTACTGTTGGTTTGTCTGTCAGTGCGCTAACAATAGAACATCCGTGTAGAAATATTATAGTTGTTGTTTTTTGCGTCTGGCATCTGCATTGGCTTATGTGTTTGTGTTGTTGTATACTTCTTAATAAGAAGAAAGTATAACATTACAGTTGCTGCTATTGACTTTTTAAGGAGGCAAGCCTTTATGTATTTATGTGGTTGTATATAATCTTAACAATACTGTGTTCACACGAGGCAATTTTAGCTGAGCAGCTTTTGAGCTTATAGAAGAGATAAGAGAATATAGTGAAGAGGGAAGCCATTATGTTTTCCTCTCTCGCCCATGAGCTAAAAAGTTGCTCAGCTAAAATTGCTGTGTATGAACCCAGTCTAAGCACCAACTTTAGCTTAATAGTTGTTCATCAACAATCGTCTTGTGGGTTTTGTGTGCTTGTGTATTTCTATTCTACAGCTAATAATTTCTGGTTCATTATTTTTGTATGCAGGTGTTTTTATGGAAAGCATTTGTATTAGGTTTGTTCACGGATATTTTCGTAACATCATTTTAGTCTCTTGATGGGATATACATACAATTTTAAAAGAAAAATTTATGGAATGTGATCTTGGAAATGTCATCAGTGTTGCCATATCTTTATTCAGCTTTGTTTGAGAATTTCAGTGAACATAAAAGTTGAACAAAAACATTTTTTTTTTTTAAAGTTAAAAAATAATTTTTTATGTTAATTTTTAAACCACTGCGGGCAGTATGTCTTACATAAATTCAGTAAAGTGTGACTTGGACTCGCATACTAATATGAACTGTAGCCCATATAATCGAATATATTACCTGATACAGACATTTTTTAAATAAAATTTAAGTGACTGGTAAACTTTTGTCGGTTTTTGCGCTTTTAATTAGTTTTTGCAACTATTTTCGGCTGTTGGCGTTTTTTCAGTTTAAGCGTTTTTTCTCTCTTTGTTTTAGCGATTTTTTTCGGTTTTTTGCGATTTATTTTAGTTTTAGATTTGTTTAGCTTTGGCGCCTATTTTTCTCTTTGGTGATTTTTTTCGGTTATATTTCAGTTTTGGCGCTTTTTTCATTTGGACGATTTTATAATTTTTGAATTTTTTAGTTTTAACGTTTTATAAAACTTCAAGAGTTGTAGGTTCATATTTGTTTCGGTTTTCGAGAAAACAGTCTGTGACAGACAGACGAACATCGTAGCAAAAACAATAGGGTCCCTTCTCACCTTTGTTGTGCGGAATCCTAAAAAGCTTTAATTTGAAACTCTCTGTATCGAGTTTTATTATGGTTTTATTTATTTCACATTCTAAAGCCAACTGTGAAAGTTGAAGCAAAATTCGTGTTTGCAAATTATATAATCAAGTCTCTTGTATTTATGTATTTAAGTAATAGAAGAAAAAACGTATAAATTTCTTTTCTTTCACATTAAAATAGAAAACAATTTGTAACTTTATATTTTTTAAATTTGGCAGGTGTTAAATAAATTTATAATAAAGACACACCTGTATTTTAAATCTTCTATCAATAACTTTGATTTGTAAAGATTAAATAATGACTCGTATTGCGATTTGATAGATGTTTGTGCCTTTTACTATAGATATATGGTTTTGCATTTTATTTTATTTTTTATTTTATTTATCTGTATAAATACATACATACATACATTTGTAACTTTTACTTTTTAAAATCTCTGAACGTCTTAAAAAAAAAACACAAACAGCAGCACCAGAAGTTTTAAAAATTTTCAGCTTTGCATAATCATCTTAGAAGAGTTTATAACTTTCTCTGCTGAAAGAAATCCAACTTGATTGAACAAAAAGTATATGCATACATAAATTTGTTTGTTGTAATAACTGTCAAACTGTCAAACTGTAAAAGATGATGACAACATTCAGCTAGTGATTAAAAACGTCACACGAAAATGAAGACACAAGCAAGAAAATTAATCCATAAGAATATTTTTTTAAAAACTTGATTTTTTTTTAACATTCGTTGATTCATTCGTATTCATTCAACTTTAATATTGGGTAGAAAAAGCATCTTTGCTTTGAGTTATTATTTTTTTTTGTAGGCAGCAAAAGATGTTATTCGTTTATTTTGTTTTATTTATAAGTTACGATGATGGTGACTGTTTATTTGGCAGCAACTGTAAAGCTTGCTGTTAAAAATGTTTGATTAAAAGTTTAATTAAAAATTTAGTTGAGTCAATAAAACCTGTTTTCAAAAAATTTAATTAATTACAAAGTGAGTCATTTTTAGATTTTAATTGAACTATAGTGAATTTTTAATCAGAAATAATTTTTAGTCAGGCTGAAGTTCAGTAATTTCAATTTTTTTTATTGAATGAAATATTTTTTTATTAATTAATATGAGTTTCTAAAGAAGAGAAGAAAAATTAAATTAGACTTTTAAGCTGGGGGAAATACCGATATTTTTCTGTGCAGGAACGCACTTCATCAGCACCCTAGTCTATCTACTTGGGTAGAGATTGTTATTAACATCAGCTATTTAACGTAAATTCTAATGAAACGGAATGTGGGAAATGATTGTTGTGTACAATTATTGATTTACCTTTGGTAAATACATACATATGTAGGTATCACTATTTATTTCCCCTGTTTTTCCATATTTTCAATTTTCTATTTAGGTTAGCACGAAGTTATATTACTCTACCGACGTATGTTTAACTATTCTTGCTTATCTTTTACGATCATCACATTAATTATTTTTACTTATTCGATGTACCGTCGGTACATACATATATATAAGTATTATAGTAGTGGATTAATTAGAAAGTTTAATTGACACCATTACATTTTTATTTCATTTTGGGTTTTAATTTTCAATTAAAGTTGTTAAAAAAAAAATATTTTTTTCTGTATATTAAATAGTTTGTTTGCTGTTTTAACGAAGAATTTTTTCTTTTATTTAACGTTTTTCTGTCATAATTTGATAGAAACAGATGTTTTATATGAATAAATAAACTGCCTAAGTAAATATTACTTTTCGACACAATTTCTTTTTAATAAAAAAGACAAACACAAAATTTCAATTATATTTTATTAAATAATAAAATGACATTTTACCCTACCCCTTCAAAAACAACACAAACAAGAGCAACACATTAAGTAATGAATGGCTGCCATTGATGGAGCTGAAAAAAAATAATAATATATATTTAATTAAATGTATTGATTGTTTAACCCATTTTATTTTAAATAAAAAAAAAATAAATAGAAATACACTTTAACTGTTGTTTGACGGATCTTAGAAAAATGAAAAGATCGTTTGAATTTCCTTTTCTTTAAATGGATTTCCACTATGTGTTTTGTATCGGACATTTAAGGTAAAAACAGTTTTTCCTCTGGTCAAATTTCAATGCACTTTGGAGAAAACGAACAAAAATACAAGCAGCAGAGAAGTTAAAGAAAAATTGTAATAAAAAAATAAGTAGAGATGGCAACAGTCCAAGTGATTGCCATAAGGCGTGATAGCTAGTACATACTTCAATCACGCACGTGAGCATGCCAAATAAAGTTCGAAGAAAATTCGAACTTTTGATATCTATGCTATTTATTTATGGAGCTATACATGAGTTAGTACGTGATTTTCGTAATTATAAATTTATTTTTATTTTGATTTCCTTGTACTTAAAAGCGGAGTACGAAAATAAACGAAAAAATCGTTTGATTTTGATTAATTTGTGTTTTTTTATGGGAATTGTATTAATAATCCCATATTGTTATTTGTTTTACTAAGTAAAACATTTTTTTATATGAAAAATACATTGAAATTGATATTTGTGGGGCTTAGTTGGTTCCTATTCGCATTTTACTGTTGCTAATGTAGATCAGGGAATCTTCACCCAATGTTTCTTAGAACAACTAGAGTTATTATGTTATAAACTTTCATTTAAACAAATCAATAATTAACATGTTTCTTATATTCTTCCTTTACCATTGTTTCAGTTTGTTTTGTTTCATTCCTTGAAGTGAGTGAAGCAAAAATAAAATAGAAACAATGAGAACCGATTGCTCAATTTGTTTCTTGTATTGTTTTTTCACATGAGCTTAAACTAGAGAACACAGCCGATTGGCTTTAAGTCAGCTAATAGCCGCCACCGGCCTCAAACAAAACATTTATTTAGTCGTACACCGCTAGAATAGAAAATAATTCGAAATAAATGGAAACGTTTTGAAACATTTGAGGCAAATTTGACATCATCATATAATATAATTTTATTGCATTGTTATTTAACACAATTAAGTTTGTTTTATATAGCTAAGCAGCATAGCTATAACCAGGTGTCCTAAGACACTTCTCTTCTTTTATTTATATATTCAGTGTTGCCAGTTTTTTTTCTAGAGCTTATCCCCAATTTTTGATTTGTCATCCCCGAAAAACTTTAAATTCAGTTTTTTTGATTAAAATTTTTTCTTTTGTGAAAAAGAAATAAAATTCTTTTCATTTTATTTAAACAATAATGACAAAAATAACATATTTATTCAATAAAATTCATTTATATCGATAGCTATATTTACATTCATATTGGGCCTAATTACGAGTGTCGTATTTCGACTACGACTACAACGATTTTGTACTAAATTAAAGAAAACATTTTGCAATATTCTGTGGTCTAATAGTCGAAGTCTCTCATTAACTTAATTTGTACTTATAAGACTTGTAAAGAAAAAATTACACATAGTTTAACATACACAAGTAAAAAAAATATTTAACCAAAGTTTACCATTTCAAAAACTTCAGAATCGAAATCTTGTGATTCATCAGCGTCAGAAACTTTTTTTGTATAATAGTACTTGTATTAAAAAGCTTTAGCATTTCAGCAGAAGGATTAAATTTGTCACAACAAATTGAATTATTTTTAAAGTTTGTGTTTGTTCTAAGAAGTGCTTCCAACAAGTCATATTGCATTTTGTTACATATTTTTGTTTTGGTAGTGTTCATTATTAGTTAATTCGCTTCTTCTTTATTAGACACCATTCAGTATGAATAGTAACACACATTTTTATTCTTGTTACCGTCAGTTAAAATAGAATCCCCTAAAATTTGGTTATCATCCCCAACAAATCCCCAGATCCGCAATACGAAATTTTCATCCCCAATCGCGAAAAAAAATCGCCAATTTGGGGACAAATCCCCTAAACTGGCAACACTGTATATATTTTACACTCACGCTCATGAGAAATTTTACACTAATCATCTCTAGTGCTTGGTAGCATCTTCTAAACATTTAGACAACTTGTCTTTGGCACCACATTAATGTTTCTTGTGAAGAAGAAAGAAAAAAAAAAACAAGTTATAAAACGCTTACAGCCGTTTATGGTTATGTGAACACATAAAGTTTACGCACTCTTAAGAGGAGTGAGCAAGCTTTTCTTACTACACTTAAATTTCATTGATAAAAATATAATTTTTCCTTTCACACACAGACATGCACAAAATAAAAGAATTTAAAAGCAAAGACCTCCTAGAAGTAAAAGTGTATGAAGGAATGAATGAATGAATTCACTTATTTCCCAAGATCATTTGATCATAGAAAATAAAATAAAATAAATAAAATTATAGAAAGAAGTCATTGATTTTAGTTAAAGGTGAAATTGTTTTACTTTCTCGATCAAACTGAGGCGATCCTTAAAGAAAGCAAGTCTGTTCTCGTTTGCAACTTTTCTTTTTGGGTGGCAAGAATTTTCTCTTTGATGACATTTTCTTTCCTCAACCATGTCTAACAATTTTAACGAGCTGCTAAATTGAAGTGTGCGTGTGTGCTTGCGTGAGTGTGTGTGTGTGGCGTGTTGCAACAATTTTAAGTTGCTGCCTCTTGACTGTTGCATGGTTTTTTAAGGTGGAGTAATTCCATTTTCTAGTATAAAATGTGCGTTTAACACACTTGTTAACCCAGTTATTTGTTGTTTAAAGTTTTTATAATAGATTTTTGTTGGTGTTGTTGCTTAGTTTCTTTGGCCATTGGCAGCAGAGTGACTGACATTGATTCATGTTGTGTGACAGTGAAATTGTTTGCAATTTTCATTTGTTTTCATCTGAAAGTGAATTTTATACAATAATGCACATTTTAATTTTAATGCGTGCATATCTGTGTGTGGCAAATGTTTGGTTTTGTTGCCATGAATTTAAATATGACCCAGTTGTCGATATCTAACATGCACCTTTTTTTATAATGCATTTTATTTACATATCCAATTTTATTTTTAATAAAATTTTGTGTCTCTTGTTTTTAATTTAAATTTTTATTTGTGTCTCTTTACAGGTACGTTTACAATTTGAAAGAAAAATAATTCAGTTTCTTTTGTAAGTACGTTTTAGCATTAATTTATATAGACACATACATATATTTTTTTTATTGTACAGCCATGTCGACAGTTTTAAATTAAATTATGCTAAATTGATGTTGACACGTTTTAGATTTTTCTTTTAATGCTCTTAAATTCATGTAGCAAGAAAATTTGAAACTTCATTTCCACTGTCCCGTTAAATCACTGTCACGTTACGTCACCAAGCAATTAGACTGGTAATTTAGAAAGAGCTAACGTAACGTGACAAAAGTGGATTTTTCTGTGGAAATGCGCATATATGTATATAAAAAATAATATTTCTAAAATACTAGGACCGATTAATAAGTACGCGACTCTTTGAATTTCCTCTTAAACGAACTTTCATCTGACACCTGTCAAAATTTGAACAAACGGCGTCATTTAGGTTGTGTTTGAAAGTCACTTATCGCATACTACCGCGTTATTTGATTTAATATGAACTGCATTAAGCTCAAAGGAGACTAAGCTGAAAAATAAATGATTTCTATCAAACAAAAAAATGTGTTTCATGCAAAAAATCACGTACTTATTCACCCGCCCTTGTATTGTCCGCAATCTTGAAAAGCTCTACCGAAAAGTTCATTGATCACATTTTTTATAGTTTCTCTTGGAGAATTAATAACTAATCATGTGCACGGAAAAAATATTTCTGCAATAAATAACTTTATTTGAAAATAAAACCAAATTTAATTAAAAATTTATTCAAGTCAATTACACTTTTGTTTAAAATTTTAATTAAATACAAACTTTAATCGACTCAATTGCAAATTTAATTCAGTTTTGGTTTTATTTTCAATTAAAGTTGATTATTGCAGGTATATTTTATTTTTAAATAAAATTTTAATTGACCTAAATACATTTTTCATTGATTTTTGGTTTTATTTTCAATTAAAGTTGTTTATTGAAGGAATATTTTTTTATATTTATTAGTAAACTTAAACAAATAGGAATATTTTTTCCTGCGTAAAGAAATACCCACTTTAACGAGAATCGAAATTTAGTACTACACAAAACTAGACTTTTTCCATCCCTAAAAAAAGATAAAAAAAATCTTTCGGAAAGCCTTGGCTGAAGTAGTTAGCATGTTGACTACAAAACCGAAGGTCATGGTTCCGAGACCGGTTCTGACATCCATTAAATAACAACACTCATTTTTTTAATGTGCATTAATGTCACTTTGTATCAATTGTTGTAGGAAAGCTCAAGTGATGAAGGCATAGACATTTCTCACTAAACTACTCCTAAATCACCGGATACAAAAATTATTAATTTACATTATTAATTTATTAATTTAGTTTATGTTTAAGTATCTCAATATACATTTTCTATTATATTGGAAATGATTGAATTAATGTGACGCATTCTTATTTGTAAGTTGCAGCTTTTCCCTGAGTGTACTAATGGTAATGTAACATCAGAGCGCACTCCTTCGGTGGTATTGTGTAGCGTAATCATCGACGAAGTAAAATAACATAAAAAAGTGGCTACCAAAAAAAGCTTTGAAAATTTAGTACGCCTCATTCACACCAGAGGCGCTGCAACACTGCATTATTAATAACGTGCAAAAAACAGTGTTGTAAAAGAATGAAGATTTCCTCTATCTCTTCCTTCACCACCTTTCTTTTCTATACCTATTCCTTTCATAAAGAAGCTAACACATAGTAATAGTAGTAGGCATTCATTGCCTGAGTCTTACTTACTTCTCGTTAAAAAAAAAAGTTTTTTTTTATAAAAAAAAGTCTATAAAACAGTCAAAGATTCAAACTTCGTTTAATAACAAGGCTAACTAATTATCGTAAAACAAAAACTACAACAAACCTAATGCGAAATTTAATTAATCATGATTTTCATCATTTTGCATACAAAACTCTCCAACACAATTGCAACAATAAAAATAGACACTTTAAAAAGTCAAAGTCATTTAAATCATTATACGAGTTTTAAGGTGTTACAAACAAACAGATGACAAGAAAAACAAACAACTTTAAGTTACGAGAATAATTAAATAAAATTTAAGTTCAAATTCAAAAACATTCAAAACAAATCAAACATGATGGTGGGATTTGTGGGCCAATAGACAACATTTAAACTTGAATTAAAGTTTATTGTTTAAAAAAAAATAAACACACAAAGAAAAAAAAAAACATTAATAACAACACGTCGACGAATTGGGCTTTAAAATTCACCATCTCTACTCGTTGCATGAAGCTTAAATTTTTTTTTTACTATTTGTAAAAAAAAATCTAAATTGATTTATTGTGTTGCAGAGTTTGCCGAGTGTGGCAAATTTCGCCTGACGCCATGATTGTGTGTATTGTGTGATAAATAATCTCTGCCCAAAATTCGTCGTTCGTTCACAATGTGTTCCTAGCATAACACAAATTATACAATTTTAAACTTAAACTGCGACTAGAGCACAATTTATGCTTTATTTTTGCTTTTCTGGCAAAGAAATTCTTAAATGCCACTTGACTGATTAAACATTAAAATTCTTAACCTTCGTAATAAAATCACCAAAGAAAAACAAAACTAACAAAATATTTATAAGTTTTGTTGAAAAGTCAGGGTCATTTGTTAACATTTTTATCTAACTTGATTTAAAATAGCAAATAACAAAATTTTTTATTTAACAAATTATTTAAATAATATTCTAAGCAGTTAAAATTTTACGCCAATTTGCCTTAAAAAAATTTTATGGTAAAATTATAAATTTAAAGCAAAATTATTGCGCAAAGATAACAATGAAGAACACAAAATAAATTCTGTAAAGTGCCGCTTCGACTCTCAAACAAAACGAAAAATTGTCAAAATGAAAAAGCGCTTAAATGGAAAATATCAACAAAAATAAAATAAATCACTTAAATACAAATAAATCAGCAAAAGTAAAAAGGTCGCCAAGGAAAACTAAAAATTCGCTAAAAACGAAAAAAAATTACTAAAACATAAAAACTCCATAATTTAAAAAAATTGCCGGAACTAAAAAATCGCCAAAACAAAACAAAATCTAGGCGCACGGTAGTGCGCCAGGCCAAGTTCTGGCCAATGCACGCAGTGTGTAGGAGTATATTTACAGGAAGCCATTCGAGCTGTTTTTACCCCCCTCATAACTTTGTTCCCCGCGACCGTAAAATTATGAAATTTAAATCATAATTAGAATAAATTCATGTTACCTCATATACAAAGTTTGAAAGTTTTACAATGAAAGGCTCCGGAGATATAGAGGTGCAAAAAGTGCATATTTTAAGACATACTCACTGACCACTGACACACTCATCAAATTGATGAAGCACTTCCGCTGTAGCTAGAGAGCTAAGATTTGGTACACGAGAAGGTCTAGGTGAGCAATGAACCAGAAAAATCTGAAAACCCGGACATTTTAACCAGGAGGGCGGGGCTACGCCCATAAAAATTAAAGTTTGTGCTATTGAGCTGAAATTCGATAAAAAACTAGGTCTAGGTGAGAAATAAAATAAAAAAAATCTGAAAACTCGGAAATTTTAACCAGGAGGGTGGGGCTACGCCCATAAAAGTCAGAATTAAAAAAGCTAATATAAGGCGCTTAGTGAAAGCTTTTTTATTGAAATTCGGCATACATACTGCGCTAATGCAAGGCTGTAATTTTTTTTATTAAAAAAGTGGGCGTTGACGCGCCCATACAATTTAAACCTCATTTTAATGCCCTGCGGCTCAGCATATTTAGATATACTATTTATCTAGCTATTATTATCCGTTTGTAACGAAACTAGACACGAATAATAAGCACTGGCCCAAAAAAATTTGACTTTGGAAAAGTGGGCGGGGTTACGCCCATAAAAATCCAAAATTAAAAGTTGCGCTAAGGAGCTGAAATTTGATATACAAGTAGGTCTAGGTGAGAAATCAACTAGAAAAATCTGAAAACACAAAAATTTTTACCAGAATGGGCGGGGCTACGCCCATAAAAATTAAAAAATAAAAGTTGCGCTAAGGAGCTGAAATTTGATACACAAGTAGGTCTAGGTGAGAAATCAACTAGAAAAATCTGAAAACTCAAAAAATTTTACCAGAATGGGCGGGGCTACGCCCATAAAAATTAAAAAATAAAAGTTGCGCTAAGGAGCTGAAATTTGATACACAAGTAGGTCTAAGTGAGAAACCAACTAGAAAAATCTGAAAACCCAAAAATTTTTACCAGAATGGGTGGGTGGTATTATTTTGAACTAAAAACTTAATACACAGTTTTTAATTCAAGCCAATTTAGTGAAATCTTGCATATGCGTTGCACGTACACAATACTTTAAACTATCACCTTAATAATTTGGCGTGATCACTTCCATAACATGTTAGCCTTGTGTTTAATCTACATCGGTCTAGCATATTTTAGAAGAAAATTAGCATGAATTATAAGCGCTGCTCGCAACAAAATTTTGAGTTACGAATAGTGGGAGAGGTAATGCTGATAAAATCTAAAGATATAATTCGCGCTAGATAGCTGACATTTTATACACTAGTAAGTGTAGCTGCGTAGGCCTATGGGAAAATCTTAAAACCAAAAAGTTTTATTCAAGATGCGGGGCACGACGTTAAAGCTCTAATTCGCACTAGCGAGCTTAAATTCGATACACAAATAAATCTAGATAAGAGATCACTAAGAAAAATCTGAAAACCCAGAAGTTTCTATCAGAGGGCGGAAACAAGCACTTTTAATTCAAAATTAAGATAAATTTTATTGAAGCTTTTCATACACATATATGTCATATAATTTCTAGATAATCTGTTAACTTGGCAATATGTTTACCTTTCCAAAAAAGGAGAGAATAATGTATAAATGTTCATTTCTTTATATTGATAAAAATGTTGTCAAGTTGGCAGATTATCTAGAAATTATATGACATCCTTACGATTACAAATTTATATCATACATAATATATTTCTGTGTTATGTATTGTGGCAAAGAAGAACTTGGTCAAAATTTATATCTCACAACTTTTAATGGCCGAAATTTTGGATAAGAACTTGGCCGTTTTTCACATTTATTTGTTTGTGAGGATCCTTATTACAAAAACAAAGAAAAAAACCTTAAAACTTAAAGTATGTATTTGTAAAAAAAATCGATGAAACTAAAAATAACGTTATAACAAAAAAAAAAAAAAAAACGTTAAAACTGAAACTTTGTATTGCAAACCAAAATCGCAAAATAGGAAAAAACACCAAAACTAAAAAATTGTCAATACTAAAAACATCGCCAAAAATGGAAAAATCGCAAAAAAGAAACAAGTGGCGTACAGTGTCGCAGCGCCCCTGGTGCCAATGAGGCATATGCAACTGTCTAAGCTATGTTTAGTAGCCATTTTGTTGGTTATTTTACTTCACTGATGATTCTGCTACCGAATACCAACGAAGGAGTGCGCTCTGATGTAACATTACGATCAGTATCTACTGAAGTCGGTGAAGTTCAGTGACCAGTGACTATGCCTTCAACACTTGAACTTTCCTACAACAATTGATACAATGAATCACTAATACACATCAGAAAAATGCGTCATGTTGTTTTTTAATGAATGTTGGATACCGGGTTCGAACCCAAGTCCTTCGGTTTTGTAGTCAAAGTGCTAACTACTTAACTACTTCAGCAAACGCCACCCTCATGTCGTTGGTGTCCATATCACCCAAAAATTCTGGACAGAAGAAGTCAGAAATCAATGATCTGTAGCATTCGCTGTCTAGCCTGGCTAACATTGTCCTCAAATCAATTTGGACGGATGACGTCAGCAGAACAAAATCTACGTTAGAACTCCTGTGCATGGGTATCGTACCAAATATCATACATCATTTCAGGCTCAGTTTCCAATTGCTCCTCAGTCCATTAAACGAATTACACTTAGTTGAATTTTTTCGGTTGCACAAAAATCAACAACAACACAAAAATCGCAAAATTTTGTTCTGCAAAAGGCTGAGTTCTTCTGAGCGACAAAATCGAATACCTCGTAAGTCCCTGCATGCTCTTACGAACAGCGAAGATGTGTTCGTGCATTTCGTTGACACACATGTGTTGGTCGATTGTTGATTACACCAGTTGTCTCAAATTTATTCATCGCTCTGCGAATAGTACTTCCAGTAGGAAGATTATGGTAAACGTAAAACTGGCGAAGCGCTCGAAACGTTGCCTGAGCATTTATGATAATCTGGCAAAAGATATTGCGTTAATGACAGATAGTTCGACAAGTAGAGCTTCAGCAAATATAGTCGCTTTAAATATCAAATCACGGGAGGCCCCATTGGAAGACCCTTTATTTTTACTATATATAACTTTTTTTTGAAAGTGATCCACGAACCAAATTTTATGTTACTGTCAAGTTATCAATAAATCCTTTCCGAAAATGGCCACTATCAATTGTCAACTCGCGTTGACCCTTTATTCGATAATTTTTATTTTTTTTTTTTTTTTGAAAGCGATCCAGGAAAGAAATTTTATGTTATTGTCAGCTCATGCATAAATCCTTTCTCGAAATTTTCAAGAAATTGGAAAGTAATTTTACAATAATGAATTTCAGGCGCATGTGGAAATGAAAGTTTCCTTTTGCCTCGTGTGCACTTAGCCTTGACTTGTGATAAGCCAAAAAAACTCTTATTTTTTTTTGGTGTACTTTCCGTAAATTATTTAAAATAAAGCTTGAAATTTCAAAATACCATAAAAAATATGTATGGCCTGGAAACTAAATAATCTTTTTTTTCTTTTCGAACTTCAAACACTCATTTCATTTCTCAAAAATAAAAGAAGAAAAAAAAAAAATTTAAACCGTAAATCACGATTTTGTATTATAGGAATCATTTTATGACAAAAAGAAAACTTAAGCATTCATTCAATGGTTTATTGTTCGTTCGCTCGCTGGTTCGTTGGCATACAAGCCACGTTTAGTTGCAACTTGCAACCAACAACATAAAAGCAGCCACAAGAATCCCAAATCATAATAATAATAACAATACACTTGTGGTAAAACATGTTGTTTAGCTTTAAAGTAACAAAACACTAATTTTTCAAAAACCGCTTTTTAAAATATCTCAACTTGCTGTTGTTGTTGCAGTTGCAGTTTGCTTTTAACTGGCAGCATTGGTGTGGCATGGTGCAGATACTGTGTGTTATTATTATTACTTTTTTGTGAAATTGTCAACATTTTAAAGACCTTTTGCACTTGATCTTGTTAATGAACTTTTTTACATTAATGATTGTCTCTTTTTCCTTTTTTGGTTGGTTTTCTTAATAATTTTTATATTAAATTCTGTTGCATGGCATACATACACTTGGGGTTTCTTATTACCACAATTGTTGGCTTTCAGCCTTTTAGCTTTGATTGTACACGCTGTTGTGGCGGTGTTTTCTAGAGTAACAATTAAATTATAATTTTAGTTGTGTTTTTAAGCCGCCGCGCCGCGCCGCCTCTTATTAGTTTCGGGCAGTCGGTTTTTAAATTTGTTCAGCTGAAATAATAAAAGAAATTTCAAAGAAATTTATTTAAGTTAATTTTATTGCTTGTTATTGTAAGCTGTAGTAGTTGTAGCCCTAAAGGGCTGACTTTATTTCTATGAAATTCCTAGCAAGCTTGTTCTTATTGTTGCTGGTAATGGCAACAATATATTTACTGTTTGTTGGAAATTTATCGCTGCTAAAAAATTTTAACTTGTAGAGCATAGACTGTTTTTTAAAGAGAATTTGTATCGCTCTGGGCTTTATTTAAACATTGTAAGAAATTCAAAAATTAAATGAGACTTTATACTATGCAACCGATGTAAGAAAGAAGTAAATCCAGAACTTTCATTCCAAGCAATCAAGTATTTGTAGGCTTAATATTCCACTAGAGCTGGCTAATGTTCTGAATAAAACAAATACGCAATCGTTAATTTGACTTGTTATCCCTGTTCAGCAGAACTGATGGATCATGAAAAGTAGAATAACACCTATAATAATACACACTTCATTGTCATTATATATCGGAAACATTTAAAGGGTCTTTCACTAAGCACTTCTTTAAATTTTAAATAAAATAATGTGTATATACACTGAAAAATCTTTTTTTCTCCAATTAACGACGCTATAAAATAAGGCCTAAGGAAATAACCTCCAAATAGAAAATGACACAAAAGTTAAATAAGGCCCAAGAGAAAATTTATGAAAAAAACATCCAATATAAATGAAACAAAGCCCAATGAAACCAAACTCAAATCCTCACCAATCTTTGGATGAAATTAGGCCCAAAATTAAATGGTAAAAGCTTAATCAAAAATCTTTTAATATTATTGGATCTCATTTTATTCATATCACCCAATTAACACCTTTAATTGAGAAAATTTAAAATAATTAATTAAAAGTCTAACTTAGTCCATTAAATTATTGTTAGAAAAATTTAATTAATTAAAACTTTATTTAGAAATTTAATTAAGTCAATTAAACTTTGGTTTAAAAAATTTATTGAGTCAATTAAACTTTTGGTAAGTGAGTTAATTAAATTTTTTTTATTTGCTGAGTTAATTAAACTTTTGTTTAAAATTTAACTGATTCAGTTAAACTTTTGTTTCAAATCTTTTTAATCCAATTAAACTTTTGTTTAAAAATTTAATTGAGTTAATAAAACTTTTACTTAAAAGTTTCATTTAAGTCAATTAAATTTTGCTTAAAGAATTTTTGAGTCAATTAAAGTAATATTTAAAAATTTGTTTGAATTAAAGTTTAATTAAGTTAAATCGAATGAATTAAATTTGTGCTTAAAATTTTAATTAATTCAAAATTTAATTAAATATTTAATTGAGTCAATTAAACTTGTGCTTAATTTTTTTTATTTATAAATTTATAAATAAATTAAAACTTTAATTGATTCCATTAAACTTCAATTTAAAAGTTTAAAGATTAAATTTAGTTTTCAAAGTTTAAGTGACGCAATTTAATTTTTAATTGATCCATATTTAGTTTTGTGGAAGATATCAACGAAATTGAAATTTTGTGTCCTTTGAAATGCCTATCGATATGAAGTATAATATCCGAGCTACTTTTCCCCAACTTTAGCATATTACTCAGGCTGTATTTTATCAGTTACATGGGTTATGTTGGTTTTGATGTCCGTTGTGGCTTCTGGTTTAGTCGCATAGTCCTGCCACTTAGAAAATCCCCTTAAGAAAAGATCTAATGAGTTCAAATAGAACGACATCGGTGGCCACTTCACATGCTTTTCAAGTGAGATGAGCAATCACTAGCAGCGCTTGTTCAGAATGTGAAATGCCGCATACGCTGTGTGGCTCTGTACTCTTGAAACCACATGTCGGTGGTGTCCATATCATCCAATTATAACTAGAAGAAGTTGTTAGTCATAGAACTATAGCGCTCGACATTGACGGTGATGACTTGGCCAAAGTCGCCGCCCAACCTTAGCTAAGACACTAACTTGTGATCAAACCCATGTAATTTAAATGGCCGTGATCACCGGTTTGTATCAAAAATGAACTTTTGAACGAGTTCGACCCAAGTCTAATTTGTAATTTGCTTCTACTTTATTGAACTCTTTCAGCAGCTTGGTTTAGACACAAACCGAATGTTTGTGTCTAAAACGATCCACTGAAACAGTTCGATACAAGTCCATTATTCTTCCATCTCTTTCGTTTTCTATTATCCTTCTCTCTGCTACACAGAAAAAATTTTAGCCAAAATGCTTCCAATTAAATCAATTAATGCTGTTTCAAACAATTTTATAATTGTCCCAACTAAATTTTGTTGATTGAAAACAAAAAACTTTAATGTTTGTATGGATGTTAGCAAATATGCAAGCATACAGACGAAGATTAAACTTTTGTACGCATTATTAAAAATTCAACAAATTTTTTGATTGTTTGAATTAACTTAGTTTAATGAAGAAAAAAAAAATATTTTAGTTTGTGTTTGTGTTTGTTCATGTTTTCATGGAAGTGTGTCAGCCTGTTATTCTAGAAGTACCAAGTTCGAAGCATGGCAACACTGTAAGTTAAAAAATAAAATAAAAACACATACCTACATATGTGCAATAATTGAATGAAAAACAATTTGCCACGATAGCCTAGTAGATGTGTGTTAGCCTGTTAGAATGGAGGTACCATTGTTCAAAGTCTGCAGCGTAAGTTACGGAATTAAACAAATAAATAAAATAAAAGCAAGTTAATAAAATAAATAAATAAAAAAATTACTTTTTATTTAAAATCTTTTTACTTTTACTTTTTAAAATTTTATACAATTCAATTACTTTTATTAATTCATTCAACGAACAATTTAATTGTTTAAAATCTCTAAAATCAATTATTAATTTAATTGGGCGAATTAATCATTTGTTTAAAATAAACACGTACTTTCAATTAACTCTATTAATTGATCTCAAACAGCAAGAAAACCTCATTTTTACAAATTCATTAATTGATATTATCAATTTGTTTGCAGGACGAAAATCAGTACAGGATTTAATTAGTAGTACAAATTTCTAACTAAAATATTAATTAAAGTTGATTTTAAATTTTTTTTGTGTAATTAATTATTCTTAGAATAAATGAGTTAATATAAACTCTAGTCCAATTTTGAGCTCTAAGCGTCTTTATGTCTACACATGTGTTTATTCTTCAAATTGAGATTAAATTTAATAAAATTTACAAGTGTGTTGAATCATTAGTTTATGATAACAAACCAGCAACAAACATTTTTAATACTCTTACTTGCATACGAAAAACAAAAAAACCGATTCAAATACAAATTCATTTAAATTTTGCACACTTTTTGTTTATTTTTTATTTTCGTTTGCGCACTCATACTTAATATTTAAAGTTTAATGAACTTTTTTTTATTAATATTAAAATATATTCATGATTTGCTATGCTGATCTCTCACTTCAACAGTTTTATTTATTTATTTATATTAATTTTTTTTGGTTCAACATCTAAATTCAAAATCGGATTAATATCTTAATCCCATGATTTGAACATGAAGCTTAACTAACCATAACCACGGCTTGTGTATATGTGTGTGCAGTTGCAGTGGCAGTGCCGCCGCCATTACTTAAATAATCATTATTGATCTGAAGAGTTGGGTGTTTAATAAAAATAAAGTGCAGAATAAAAAAATTATCTATGCAAATCTTTTTGAAACCGGCCACTTTTTGATAAAAATTAAAAAAAAAAAAAATTGTCCAAAACTCAAACACCCGCTGTGTAAATTTATATGCAAAATATCAAAATGTAAATACAAATGGACAATGTGATTTTTAAAACAAGAAACTTGTAAAAGATAATAAAAAAAATGGAACAAAACTTTTACTTTCCTAAATACGCTGCATACCAAAAAAGAAATCAATTTCAATGTTATGTATTTATGCAGACGATGTTGCTTGCTCTCTGGCCACAAGTGCAACAACGCCTTTTTAATGTTGCCTCTTGCTCTTTCTTACTTTTTGTTTTTCTATACGTAGTAAAATTCATGGCAGTGGCCAAAAATTGCAGCCGGTGTTTTTTAAGTGCTGTAACAGGCTGCACTGCTGCCACGAAATTCAGATACCGGAAAATTTGCTCCTTTTACCACAAATAAACGTACTATTTATTTATTTTTAAATATGTTAATATTTATGTGTGTATGTAACGGACAATGTACCATAAATTTAAATGATTGCTCTGTTCACTACTGGTGCATTTTTTGCATTTTTAATAGCATTATATCAGGAATTTCTTATCTTTTACACCATTATGTTACATTTTCTTTTATTTTTTAAATTAAGCACACATACAAACTTACATGTGTACATATATATTTCTAATTATTATTTTTTATATATTTTTTAACTTAAAACTATAAAGGTGTTGTAAAAAGCTGTGTAGGCGTTAAATATCTTTTTTAAGTTCTAATATACAACACTTTAAAATTCAGTTATATTAAAGACAAATTTCAAATAGTCTTGAATATTTTATATTATAATTGAGTAAAAAGTAGTTTTTAAAAAGGTACCTATTAAAACAGTACCTTTAAAAAAGTTCCTTTAAAAATCTAGCAGTTAAAAAAGTACCTTTTCAAAATAATCTTCCGAAAACGCAACTTTAAACAAATTGTTTTTCTAAAGAGAAGCTTTTAAAAAAGTACGTTTTTGAAAAAAGTACCTTAAAAGTACCTTTTAAAAAAAGTACGTTTATAAAAAAGTACCTTTGTAAAAAAATTCCTTTAAAAAAAGTACGTTTAAAAATAGTACCTTTTTGAAAAAAGTACCTTTTTAAAAATAATACCTCATTCAAAAAAGTATCTTTTTAAATACAAGTACCTTTTAAAAAAGTACCTTTTTAAATAAAGTATCCTTTTAAAAAAGTATCTTTTAAAAAAAATGTAGCTTAAAAAAATACATTTTAAAAAGAGTGCCATATTAAGAGAAGTACTTTTTTTAAAAATTACTCTTTCAAAAAAGTCCTTATTTTTAAAATTAACTTTTTGAACAAAGTACCTTTTTAAAAAAGTACTTAAAAACCCCTTTTTAATAAAAGTGTCTTTTTAAAAATGCACCTTTTTAAAAAAGTACGTTTTTTTGAGAAAAATTACGTTTTAGAACGAAGTACCTTTTTAAAAAAAGTAACCTTTTAGAATAAGTACCTTTTAAAAAAATTATCTTTTAAAAAAGGACCTTTTTAAAAAAAGTACCTTTTTAAAAAAATTACCCTTTAAAAAAGTACTTATTTTTAAAATGAACTTTTTAAACAAAGTACCTTTTTAAAAAAGTACTTCAAAAACATATTTTTAAAAACGTGTCTTTTTAAAACAGTACGTTTTTAAAAAAGTACCTCTTAAAAGAGAGTACCTCAACATAAAAATACTTTTGAAAACGTAGTACCTTTTTAGGCAAAGTACCTTTTTAGAGTAAGTAACTCTTTAAAAAATTACCTTTTATATAAGGGACTTATTTAATTTATTTTAAACAAATTTTTTTTTAAATAAGTTCCTTTTACAAAAAGTAACATTTTAGAAAAAAGTACCTTTTTAGGAAAAGTACCTTTTAAAAAGGTACATTTAAAAAAAAGTACTTTTTAAAAAAAAGTTCGTTTTTAAAAAAAGTACCTTTTTAAAAAAAGTACCTTTTTAAATAAAGTAGTTATTATAAAAGTAGTTGTTATAAAAGTAATTATTATAAAAGTATACTTTAAAAAAGTACATACCTTTAACAAAAATAACTCTTTAAAAATCATCTTTTAAAAAAGGAGCTGTTAAAAAAGTACCTTTTATAATAGTACATATTTACTACGTTTATACGCGCACTATTTGCAAATACATATAAATATTTGAAAATAAATTAATTCAATGTTTATACGGCATAGAAAAAGTACAAAAAATTGCTAGCACTTCTATAGAAAACTTACTAATGTTGACAAAAAAATAATACAAGTGTCATTATTTGCTTCTATCAATGTAGGTATCTATTTATTGCTTTTTTTTATTATCAAACAATTGTAAAGCCTACAGTACACGGCATGTAAAAAACCACATGCGCATGTAGTTCTGACGCAATTTTGACGTCATCACGATGCTACATTTGCTACATGTCGTGTACTAGCAACGTATGTACATGTATATATTAACATGCGTACAGATGAGCTGCCCCAGAAAATGTCTTCGATTCGGCTACATGTGCCAAATATGTATTTTGGAACAAAAATACTATAAAATTTTTACGGCATCTAGCCACTACTAGTAATTTTATAAAATGCAACGAGCATGCTGAAAATTCTCGTGACGTCATCGCCACATACGCATTTGGCTTTTTACATGCCGTGTACTGTAGGCTTAAGCGTGGCAACCACAAGCATTTTATTTGCGAATAGTGCGTTATCAGGAATTGTTTTTGTGAGTTAGCTATTTGCAAATAAAAAAATTAATTTGCTGTTTATGAGGCAAAATTCTTTATTTGCAAATAAGTCGCCCGTATAAACGTAGTAGTTGTTTAATAAGGTATATAATTATAAAAAAATATCTTTTCAATAAATACCAAAAAAGTTCTATGCTCTGATAAGTTTACTAGAAAATGCTTTCTAAGTGTAAACTTTTTGCGAATCTGCACTTGAAAAAGAACACAATAATTTTTTTTTGTTTTTGATCGAATACATACATGTACACTACAGTTCGGTTTGGACGAACTAAGAGGAACTTCGAAATGGTGTGCGTTACAGCCGAAGTTCGTTTAAGACTTACGGTCTAATTCATAAAAAATATTTAAGGTTTATTACAGGTTTATGAAATATGTCAAATAAGCGCTTCATAAAACTGAAATATTTTTTATGAATAAAGCTGTTAGTAAATATGTTTGCATTTTATCTGAAAAAAAAACATTTTAAAACTTACTTTGAGAGTTTAAAGAACAGCATCTTTTAGAAGAAATCAGACACTAATGGCCTGTTTCGTTTCACAATAACGAAGCGAAACTTTCGACTTAAGCCGAAATCACACTATCGGCGCAATGTACCGATTTTCGTCGGCTTACTGAAATAAAGTCGTAAGTAAAGCTATAAAATGGCTTTATTTTTCAATTAATTGAAAAACAATTACCGACTGCGCTCCACTTCAGTGGTAATAAGGCCATATAGCCTTATTTAAGAATTAATTGAGAAATAAATCCGTTTTGGTTTATCACTTATGACTTGATTACAGCGATCTCGGCTTTACAATTTGTATTGAAAACAAAAACAAATTTTCATATTGTATTGATGATGATTTTCAGTCGAAAGTTTCGTTTCAGTTTTCTTTTGTTATTGTGAAACAGGTCATAAATATAAATTTTTTATTCTTTTGTTACAGAGATATAAATTTTAATGTACATAGTTATTTTACAGAAAAGAATTTGTTGTAAATAACAATTCGCTATAACCATAATTGGCCATAAGGATGCTTAATTCGTATGAAATATTAACTATTAACTGTTGGTTGGGACGGCAGAAGTTGTTCGTTCTACATGTTAATTTCCTCTTACCCATGTTCGTTATACACGAACTCTACTGTGGGAATGTTCTGTGTGCATTAATGCAGGCTGACAGTCGTAAGTCTTCTTAATTTGAACTGCATTTTAAGTATCTATATTTTTTAAATAAAATTATTTAATGTCTCCACACGAATTGTCTGTCTGCTAGTTTCAATTAACAACCAGCTTAAAAAAGTCTGTATTGTGTGGAATTAAAAAAAGAGCAGAAATGATAAAACTACCGGTATTTGTGTTGTTTCATATTTGATTTTACTTTCACTTGTTGCAATTAAATGAGAAACAAAAGAAAAATCTTTAACAAGGCTTAAAAAGTCTGGAAGTATGTGGCGAAAAATGATCGTATAAAATATTTTTGTATGAAATGTATTGTTTCTTGTTGCACTCCTGTAATATTGTGTAGCCGTGGCCCTGTCGTGTGGTACTCGTAGCACGTAAGTTGCAGTTTTAAAAATTGAACTAGCTGCTGCATTGGCCCAGTCGTGGTCTTTATGGCTGCTTGGGTGCTGTTGATCTTACCGTAATCTTGTTGCCATAGATCATGTCTTGTTATTTGCCAAAAAAAAAAAAAAAAAAACATTTGGTGGATTGCGAATAAAACTTTGTTTTATACCATAAACTTTTGTTGTGTAAAATTATATTGGAATCCTGTTGATACAATATAAAATTAAATATTAATTGTAACAAAAACCACGAAATATCACATGCAATAAAATGTAATTTATGTAACATTTTATGCAACAATTGCAATCAGGTACTTTAAGTAGTTATATATACATATTGATTATATGTATTTATTTGTGATAATTTTATTGCAAAATAAGTTTTTTTTTCATAATTCTTTAGGCTAATGTTTATAAATCTTCCTATACTACTAATATTTTCCCATAATAATTGTGAATAACAAAAAAGTGCAAACTGTCATTGGGAGAAAATTGTATATAAACCTTAGACACTTGGCTAAAAAGTGACTTCAAGTTACACGAGACAGAAATTGTCTGGAGGGCCAATTCAGTAGTTTTTCATTTAATTATATTTGTAAAAGAAAAAAAAGTAAATAAATAAACAAAATCAATTGCATTTATTAAGTTGAAAAAAGCTTGAGGAAACATAGAAATTCTAATTATAAACAATTTGAAAATGTTTTATCTTTCTCTATTTCTTGTTACATCTTTTCCCTGCACCCGGTAAAAGCCGTGAGAAAGTTGTTGTGTTAAATGTTGGTTGCGGTTTTAGGTTGAAGTTTAACTAAACTAAATACAAAATTAGTAAAATGAGCGGTAATTGCAAATAACTTTAAGCTAAAAGCTTGTTAAATACAAATATGTACATACTGTGCATAATAGCAGCAACAGTGAAAAGCAAATCGGTTGGAGATAAAGTGCTAGTAGTAACATTAATGAACATCAGCAAATAGATTGCACAAGTAGCATGAACAAGAACAACACAAACAGACAAACAGTGGCTCCAAGCGAATATCGTACAGTTAAAGAAAATTTATTATATTTAAAATAAGCCGATGCCTTTACAAAAAGGACATTTGAAAACAATTCCTTCAGAAAAAGTAAATTACATAAAAGCACCTTTTTAAAACGTACCTTTTAAAAACGTACCTTTTAAATAAGTACGTTATCAAAAAGTAACTTTTTTTTCTATTAAGAAAGTACCTTTTAAAAGGTACCTTTCAAAAAAGTACCTCTTAAAAAAGTACCTTTTAAAAAGTACGTTTTAGAAAAGTAAGTTTTAAGAAAGGACCTTTTAAGAAAGTACTTCTTAAAAAAGTACGTTTTAAAAAAGTAATTTTTAAAAAGTACGTTTTATAAAAGTACCTTTTATAAAAGTACTTTTTGAAAAAGTACCTATGAAAAACTGAACTTTTGAAAAAGTGCCTTTTAAAAAAGTACGTTATTAAAAAGCATGTACCTTGTAAAAAAAGTACCTTTTAAAACGGACATTTTAAAAAGTACCTTTTAAAAAAGTACTTTTTAAAAAAGCACCTTTTAAAAAATTATCTTTTAAAAAAGTATCTTTTAAAAAAGGACCGTTTAAGAAAGTATCTCTTAAAAAAGTATCTCATTAAAAAGTACCTTTTTAAAATGCACCTTTAAAAATGCACCTTTCAAAAAAGTACCTTGTAAAACAGTACCTTCTAAAAAAGTACCTCTTGAAAAAGAACCTTTCTAAAAATTACGTCTTGAAAAGGTAACTTTTAAAAGAGTACCTCTTAAAAAAGTAGCTTTTAAAAAAGTATCTTTAAAAAAAAGTAGCTTTTAAGAAAGTGCCTCCAAGAAAGCGAACTTTTTTTCAAAATTATTTAGTTAAAAACACTTAAAAAGTGCTATTAAAAAGTACTTCTAAAAAAGTGCTTTTTAAAAAAGTATCTATTAAGAAAAAATGCTTTTAAGATAAAACCTTTTAAGTACAATTAAAAACTTCTTATTAAAAAAAGTACCATTTTGGAAGGTAATATTGAAAGGTGTCTCAAAAGGTATTTTCTAAAAGAGTACTTTTTAAAAGATTATCTTTTAAGAAAGTAACTTTGAAAAAATGCTGTTAAAAATTTACATTTTATAATGGTACCTTTTAAAAGTACAATTTCAAAACACTTATTAAAAAAGTATCGTTAAAAATAGTACCTCTTAATATACGAGTAGTATCTTTCAAGAAAGTACCGTTTAAAAAACTACAATTTGAAAATTCTTTTAGAAAAAATTTAATTTTAAATAAGAGTTACATACATGTAAAAAATGTACAATTCAAGAAAGTACTTTTTAAAAAAGTACTTTTTTTTTAAAGCAAACTTTTAAAAAAAGAGTTGTTAAAAATCACTTGCTCAAAATTACATTTAAAAAGTCTTTAAAATAAGTACATTTCAAAAAAGCACCTTTTCAAAAAAGTACCATTTCAAAATGCTTATAAAAATGTACACCTTTAAAAAGCACGGGCTAAAAAGGTACCTCTTTGTTATATTTAATAATATATGAAAGCAAAAGAAATGTGTACTTACAGCATTTTTTTTGCATGCAGTGTAAACAACTTTTCTGTATTAAACGATTGCTGTTTACACTTCCTTTTAGCTTTTAGTTGGGGTTTTTTTTAATTTATAGTGATTGTTTAATTCAAGTGGTTGTTGGTTGGTGGGCAAATTAAATAAACATTAAAAGATTGGTTGTTAACAACATATTCAAAGAGTTTAAATATCAAATCAAAATTATGGCTTTATAAATAACTCGCCTTAACAAAAAGCAAATAAATAATAATACAAGTTCAACAAAATCCAAGAAATAAAAAATTAATTAAAAAGTTTTAAGTAGTGGAGTGAACATCGTCATTCGTATGTTTGTTTCTACTATAGATATAAGAACTCATGGCAAGACACATTCGTGCAAACAAACATAATTAATGATAATAACTTGATGCTAATTGTTTTCAAAACACATGTTCAAGATGAAGATGAAGATGAAGACAAAAAAGAGATTAGAGCAACAAAAGTAGAAAAAAAAAGAAAAATTGAAAGTATTTTTTAAAGAAAGTTTTAACTGACATGAATGTGTATTGCAACATGAATAATTTGGGGAAATTTTTAACAAAAAAAAACCTAAATTTGTTTCAACGATTTAAAGTTTTTGTAGATAATTTTTTCTTACTTCTTACTTTCAGTTATGTAACACAAGACTTTGATGGCAACTTAAAAAAAGGTGTCATTTGAGGCTTTTCGTTGTTACTCTTTTGGTATTGGCATTTCAAGCAAGTCCAACTCCAAAAAAAAAAAAAATTAATCATTTAACCATTTTTAGTTTATAAATGGGCACGTGCATTGGTGTGCATGTGTGTATGTGTTTTTGTGCGCTGCACTGTACTTGTAAAAAAAAAAAGATTTAAACAATATTTGTTAACAATTTTAACACTTTATTAGGACTTTTACATTTAATCGTTTTTGGTGTTTTCTGTAAATTTTCAACTTAGAAAAAGAAAACTGGCCTGTAACTTTTCCTGCATAACAACAACAGCACTTTGTTTTTTTTTTATTTCTATCATATTGTTAAATAATCCAGCAAATATCAAGTAAATACATAAATGATGCTGCCAACATTTCCATTTGTTGACTTTTTCATAAGTCTATTGACAGAGTTTGTTAACAAATTAATTGTGTATTTACAGTTTTTTTAAACTTTAAATTTATTTAGCTGTTTCTTTGTAAATTTGTATTGATGCTTAAGTGTTGCGGTACATGGGAATTTTCACCAAGAAATATCTAATCTAATGAATGCAACGCATCTTATGGAATGAAACTTGTAAATACGAATAGTATAAAATTTTAATATTTAGGTATTACATACATATATGTACATACATATATATATTTTTTATTAACTTTGGGATTGCAACATCATTACAAATAACAAATTACAAATTAATACCGCTGCAGACTTTCACTTTTTTTTTTTGTAAGTTATGTATTAGTTTTTGGTTAAACATATATATTTAATATACTTTTGAGATGAAATAAAATAAATTGCTATGTGATTAAAAATTAAATATTGTTACACATATTTACACAACGCCATCAATAGCTTAATATCAATTTGCATTAATTCAGGTCAAGCGATATTCGTTTCGATTTCGATTTTCCAGCGCTTTAATTATTTAGGCGCATAAATTGTTTAAGGGCACCAAAGTGAAATAACCCTTCAATAACGGCTCTAAGTAAACCTTCTTTGACATTTACATGAATATAATATTAATGCAGTTGCATTGAGTTTATCAGAAAAAAAAGAAACTTACATGCAAGTCGAATGTGCGGCCTTTCTAAAGCAGAATTTGAAAGTTAAAAATCAAAGTCGCCTGCACACATTTTACTTTTGGGGTGTGGAAATATTTATGTAAATTTACAATCTGTTTCCTAAATAATAATAATTTCAGATTATTACTGCGTTAACAAATGTTAAACTTAATTTGTAACAATTCCCCCCCAAAAAAAAAACACTAATGAAATAATACTTCTAAGCTGGTCTCTCTTGCTTATCAAGAAGATAGGAGAAATGAGGGCTTCCCTTTAAACCTAATGAAACACATAGACAACATTTCCTATTAAAATCCACGTGAATAAAATTAATTTAAAATTTTTTGGTAATAATTTTGCTTCATATGTGTTTCATGTTAATTCAACATGATTTACAGTAATCTGCAAAAATTTTTTTCCTTTAGACATAACTTTATTTCATGTTGATTTAACATTCCAATATTCCTAAAACAAAATGAAGACTCATGTCAAATCAAAGTTATTTGAAATTCAAAAAGCCTGAATTTTATACTGAAATAACACGAAGAATAATGTTTAATCAAAGTTATTTTAAGTGGAAACAACATGAATTTAATTCAATGCGAAAGTATTTTTGGCTTGCACCCAGGATTCGAACCTACTACTTTAGGACTACTAGCCAGCAGGAGAAATTTTTCGCTTTTTACGAACATCAAAACAAACAAACAAATAACAAAACAAAAGCAAGTCAAGCAACTGAGTGCAACAATACATTGCAGCTATGAACAAAGTAAATAAATACCAACACACTTAAAGAGCATTGGTATTTTCTTTGTGTCAACGCAACTACTTATTTTCTTGAGGTAAGATATATTTTCCTTAACAACATGTGGATAAAAGTGTGCAATATTGCAAAATATCTCCGTGTCATTCTGAAATCTCAGTTTAGTTTTATATATGAATATTCTAGGGATAGCGAAGAGAGTAACTATGGCACTTTATCTCTGCGAGAAATCGACTAAAAAAGTTGGGGCCTCATCCCTAAAATCGTTCAATACATTTATATACGGCCATAGAACTTCCAATTATCATTTATGGGGCCATTGTGCAGAGAAGAAGATGTTGAAAGACAATCCGTTATTCACTTCTCCTACGATTGCATTGGATATGCTTCTACACCTGATATTATTCGATTTAGTAGGCAAGAAAATAGATACAATCTCTGGAATCCATTTTCGTTGGCCCCTAAAGAATAGTGGACCCCGGAACTTGGAAACTTATAATATACCAAACCTTCCCCGCTCTACTTAATGAAGGTCCAAGGAAGGAATGATTATCCAGCTGGAAAAGGAATATAGAATTTTATACGAATGGCTTCCAAACTCAAGTAGGTGTACACCCAGAAAAAAGATTGGTTGGAAAACGGTTAGTCCAATAAAATATCATTTGCATTACCTATATTTCAGTTCACGCTATCAATTTTCTGTTAATCCAAAAAACAATCCATGTTCATTGCCATAAGGGCATAATATGATTGTGACAATACTTAAATTGATTACATCAACCGAGCGTATGCTTTTGTCATGACTAATTAACTGATTTGTTAACCCAACCGAATAAAATATTGCGAATTGGATTTTATAACCAACTTTTGGTATTAGCAACTAAAAAATTGTCGTTCTATATTAAAATTAAAATAAAAACTTTCAATCAGTTGCTGCAACTAACTAGAGGTTGAGTTTACTATCATAGTTTATAGCAGCAAATTAAAAAATTAACTTTTGTGACTTTCAAAGATATTATGATTTTTGTATTCTTAAATGATTTTTGAAAGTCTGTGCATAAGATAACAAGTTTGTGGCTTTTCAAAATGTGTGGTTGAAGAAATGTATATAGATATGCTTCACCATTAGGAAATAAATTTCAATTAAAATAAACTTATGACAATATATCAAATAATAAATTTCTTAAATTGTGCATTTTTATTTGCGTTTATTGTTTATTTTTATTTCAGCAAGGAAGGCCAATTTTTCTTTTACAGGTACCATTTATGATATATATATGTTATAGCAAGAATAACATTTATTTCAAATTCCATACTATCAACCAATTTTTTATGTTGCTGCAACAATTGGGTTGAGGGTTATATGTAATTAAGATATAGTGGTACCACAATAAAATTTCAGTCGCTGTAGCAGAATTCTATGATAGTTGCTGCAACCGCCAAAATTCAATTGGCAACAAATTCGGTTGTCACAACGAATCTGTTCTCTCTGTGTGGGTTACGAAGTTTACTCAACGACATTAAGTCTTGGTATTGCATAGGATCCCTGCTTCTAAGAACATCTCCTCGACTGTTCATCATCTTTAAACGAGATGTTAGCATAAACAGTTTATTATTCTGATTATCGGGATCCTGCTGCACAGACGTTTTCAAGGAAATTATAGGGCTAGATATGTAACGTACAGGCTTATCCTTAATCTCGCGCAAATTCCGACACAGATGCAATACTGAGGAAGAAACATATATAAGGTGGGCCACAAAAGATTACTGCATGATCAAATGAAAATTAATTTTTATTTATGATTTGGACAGGCTAAAGTTCGTATCGCTTTTTAAGCCAAATTACATTTGATAATTATGAATGAACAAATAACATCAAAGTTAGTTGTAAGTATTCGGACAACACATAGTTGAACGGAACAACTAGCTGTTTTCGAAGGCCACTACATCTTCATCATCAGCCTGTTCAAATCATAAATATAGAAAAAAAATGAAGTTCGAACAAGAATAATTAAATTAACTGAAAATTAATTTAAATTACAAGCGGCGGAAACAGTCATCTGGGTTATCGAGGGCACCTGGTATTAATTCGTCTTGATGCCGATTATAAGTGAATTCACACTAGTATGATAAATTCAAAACTTTAAGAAAATTAATTTTACAAAATATTGTCATGGAAAATATAAATTTCGTTTTTCAATGTTTTTCAGAATATCAAAATTTTAAAACTTAGCGTTTATTTAATTTCTGTTATAGTTTTATCCAGGCTTAACATGTTAACAGCACTGTTCTTAGCTCAAGATTTTTTATACTTAACATGAAGCTTCCAGAAGAATGTTAGCAACATTCAGTGGTTTGTGTTATAATTCATACTGTTCGCATTGCATTGATTCGTATTCAGAAATTAAAGTAGTTTTCGTTTATGAAAAAAGTGTATAATTTTATTTTTTTGTCTCTCAAGTTAAAACCGTATTAAAATTTTCACTTACTAATGAACGCAAAATATATTTTCCTCCATTGGAAATTGGAAAAATTTTTGGCACTTGGTTTTTTAGCAAAGAAAACTTTATGAATCATATTGTGCAATTGTACAGGCAACACGTGTTATCTGAAGGAATACAATTTGAAATTAATACTTGTTTTACTAGGTTATAAGATGCCTTATCTAATCTAATACAAGAATTCATTAGTGAAGACTTCAAATATATTTCGCTCATGATTAGGGCTTTCCATCGGGCCTGATGAATTGTCACGCTTTTTGAGCAACACCAGTTACTTTGCTTTCATAAATCAAATCAAATTAAATCTTTTCAAAAGATCAACGACTTTAGCTTGTTCAATCTGCTTAAAGATTAAAATAAATAATAGTGTGTAAAATTTCAACAACTCCGTGCTGTGACAACATGCTTAAATTATACAACAAACCTCACAGTTTATGCAATTATGCTTCCTTTTAAGTGTTAATTAAAAATTTTCTTACGACGAAGCTATAAAATATCTTTGCAATGCTGTAAAACTTCAAATAATTCTATAAACTAAACTTGCTAATGATTTTGCCAAATGCTTTTATGGGAGACAACAATTGCGCATGAGTAGTCGCGTCATGCCTTCAATCAACTCGTAAAATTTTATCTTGCCTCCAATACGACTTTCCTATCAACACACAACATACAAACAACACCCTCTTAGTGAAACTGTCAAAAATTTTACTACTTGCACAAGTGCAAATGCATGCTGCACACTGTCACTGCAAATAATCATGTCTAATTCCTGATTGGGTGTTTGCCAAGTGCTTTTTTCTTTTTGTCCTCTTCATTTTTGAAATCTGTTTGCTTTTGGTGTGTGCAACTAAAGTTTATTGACTCTTAATGAAGATTTAAAGAAAGATTTCAAGAAAGAAAAAAAAAAAACAGAAAACATGAACATTTAAAGATAAAAACTTTATAGGCGAATTTTTAACAACAGCAAAATAGTTGACATATTGAATGGAAAAAATTGTATGCAGAGATTGAAAATTTCACTGTGTCAGTGGGAAAGGTCAATCATGCATACTTGTATTTGAGTAAAAATTTTTGTAAATTTGTGTGTTTTTTGGTAAGTTTATTTTCATTTGAAAGTTGAGAGACTACGAAATAAAAAAGGATGTGCCACATCTATGCCCGTTGCAGGGATCTATAAACGTTTAAGGTTGTTGTATATGTTTGTATATACACTCAGAAAAGTTGTATATTAACCCGCCAATGGTGACGCAAATTTGACTTTGATCAATGGTGACGCCGGTCTCACGCACCGGAATTTTCAACTGAAGATTTTTGCAAATTTGTTATTAATATATCATTTTTTTTTAAGAGAATAAAGCACAGATATTTAATCAATTTAAGCACTTTTATTTCAATATTAACATTAAAAAAATTGTTTTATTAGAGCATTAAGAACAACAGCGATTTTAGTAATACATTTTTCAAAATTAAGAAAAAAAAAATGAAAAATCACATATTTATAAAGGAAGATAATGTTTTTTAGTCTTGCGACATTAGGAACTTTTACAAAATAAATAAAAAAATATAACAAAAATAATGAAAAATATATACTTGGTTATTTAATTCGCATACACGGTGACCAGTGTTGCCAGAATTCCTCCACCAAAAATGGCTAAATGTAGACAAAAAAATGGCTAAAAACTAGCTAAAAAATGGCTAAGCAAAATCGAATGCAAAAATCATGAACTTTAGCAAAAACAAGGAGGTATTTCATATATTGTTTTTCAGGCAAATCGGGATCTTTTTTAAAGTAAATAAAAACAATAAATTGGAGTGATAAATAAAATAATTTTTCATCAGGTAATAAAAAAAAACTGCGCATATAGTGCAAACTTACAATACTTGCATTACCCGTTCTATTCATTTGTACAGTCTGCTATTAAGTCTTTAAATTTTTGGGATACTAATCCATTCCTTGCGAAATTTTTGTTTATACTTTTTATTAACTTTCTTTTTTTTAAACTTTCATTTAAACTTTGATTTTTCTTGATATTTTCACTCGTGTAAAACAAATATGACCCTTGTTTGATTGATATCATAAACCACCAATTACAGTGAAATCTCTCATAACCGGACACTCACGATCGCCCTGTTTTTGTCTGTTTATTAGAGGTATCCGCTTATGAGAGAGTTACACATTTTTTGGTTTTCATTGTAGTTGAAAATTTATTTTAAGAGTAGACTTCTTCAAATTAGATTGGTATAATTTCAGCTGTTGGGTTTCAAATGACTTTCAGTGATTTTATTTGTTGGAATACAACAAAGTCGTCTTTAGAAAAATGCTTTGAAAAGGCAGTTTGTATAAGAAATGCAGCAATATGAATTGTTAAAATACACAAGAAACTTTATATCTTCACAAGTTCGTGCACCGAATATTTTCCTTTTTCAAACTCGTTTAAAATATATATTTTTTTTCTGTAATTGATAAGCTAAGGAAACAACTTCTTCATATAAACAGCAATTTCTTTGCGTCTCCAACGCATCAGTATTTACATATGCGTTAACCGGGGAATTAGCAATATCATTGACACTAATATAAATATGAATCAGAGTTGAATAAAGAAAGACCTACTATTTAAATGCAACTCTTGTTGCCGCGTTTCACCGCTTCTGTGCTTTTATGAAAAATAGCTAGATTAAAATAAAAATGGCTAAAAAAATAGCTAATAGCTAAACTCGCTTTTCTTCCGGCTAAATGGCTAAATTGGCATCACTGACGATGACACACGGTCTCATGTACCGGGTTAGTAAAAAAAAAAATACACAAAGTCTGCTCACGAAGCAGTTTCGTCATTGACTCATAGTAAGAGATGTTCAATGAGGCACCTACTCGAAATTTCAACCAAAAATAATAAAAGGGAATAATGTTATTCGAATTTTTTAACACACCCGGTCTCACAGACCAATAGGACACCAATGGCGGGTTAAAATCTACGAAAATAGGTAATTTTAAAATTTTTTGGGAATGATTTGGACTAATAATGAAAATATTTTCATTTGAAATAAATTTATTTCCTGTACTGTTGAATCAAAATAAAGAATCATGTTGAATCAAAGTTTTTTCAAGTTGAAACAACATGAATTTAGTTTAATGTGAAACTACTTTGACTTGTCTGCAGGATTCGAGTGTGCAGACCTCCGACTAGGAAACTAGTGCACTGTCTACTACCCAGCAGCAGAAACTTTTTGCGGATAATGCCCAGCTTGTCGGCAATTTACGAACTTTAAAACAAATGACAAGAAAGCAAGAACAAGTTGCACAACAGTGCGTTGTAGCCAACACACTTAAACAACATATCTCCAATAAATTTAATATGTTTTCAATATTCTTACATGGTGATTTTACATTTGTATTTTTTTCTGTGTGCATTTATGGAGAGCACATAGTAGTGGGTACAGTGAAAACAACAAAGTGTTCCGTTGTAAATGAATTATATATGCCCTTAAATATTCCCATAATTGAGTATTGATGCTGCAAGAAACTCCTTCTTTGAGACAGTAATTTTTTTTGAACATCAATCAGAGAAAAATGTTTGATTGTACATGTTTGTAGTTGTGTCGTAAATGTAAAGAAACTATTTCATTAATTAAAAGAAACAATTTCTTATACATATGTATGTCGTAAAATTGTATTGACTTAATAATGTTATTAAGATAAAAAAAGTCTTTAATTTTAGTAACTGTGGGAAACTAAAACGAACTTAAACGGTAACAAATATCAACAAATTAATTTTTTTAAATTCCACTTTCCATGGTATACTTTAAAAAAGTGGAAATCAAATTGATTATTTACATTCCAAGATTTCCACATAGACACATACAGTCTGTCAAGAATAAATTTTCATATTAATTTTTTTTTTTTGAAATTTATTAATAAAATATTGCAAAAATTTGGTATCGAAAAAAATGAATTTCAGTAATGGAGAACATGCAATTGGCAATGCTGCAAAATGTTACCGAATTGCATAAATTTAGTTCTTAATTTTTATTTGAACAAAAAAAAAAAGAGTCATAGCCTTAAAAGCCGCAATACTGCAAAAATATTACAACACACTGTGAACTTAATTCAGTCGATGCAAAAGACAGTTCAATGCGTAGCAGACGCAAAAGGCCACATCAATTTCTTTACCTTTAAAATCCTTTCCGACTTCAAAAAAGGAGGAGATTATCAATTTATTATAATATTTTATGCGGTTCTACTTAACCGATTTTTACGAAACTTTCCACACAACTTGAGCTCTAAAATAGACACAATCTTCCTGTTAAAAAAATGAGCGTAGTCACGCCCAATAAAATTTAATTTTATATATCACGTACTTCTTCTTATCTTCTTCTATCAGATCTTTGTATTGAATTTGGTTATTTTTGGCAGAATTATTTTACATTTTACAGAATTACATACATTCCCAGTGAAAAAAAAATTGGAAGTAATTATTGAGGAACTACTTTTTCTCTACTTCCAAGACATCAACAAGCATATATATTTAATTTTTCAGGAAATGATTACGAAAAACACCCAGATAATAAATGGTTATTTCCTAATATTTTTATGCAAATGAAATCGATGCTGCGAAGTTTTCAAAAAGCAAGAATAATTTTTTAATCGGGCTTAATGTTAGTATTTCCAACTGTTTCATATGGCATTTAAATTACCTCGAAATCTAGTACTAACGAGATTTCTACCTAAATCTTGCTGCTTTTTAGTAGATTTTCCATACAAAACAAAATGTATTTTGTCAGTAGATTTGTAGGATCTAAAATCTAATATATTTATTTATTTATTACTACCCTGTTCAAATATTTATAAAAAGGATGTGTGAATTAGCTACGGTCTGCTTAAGAAGGTGTGTAACTTAGCTACATTGCAGTTATTTGGTTGTAGTTTTCGAAACTTTTTAGTTAATGGGTTTTGTTTTGGATAAAAAATCTTGATAAATGTCAAAAAAAGTTGGTCTAAACGGTATAGATTTTCATAAAAATTTTAATTAAAATCTGCTAGATTTTATGCTGGTGTAAATGGAGGAGAAAGGAAAAATTAAACTAGACTTTTAGTTGGGGTAAATGTCGACATTTTTCTGTGCTGCCACGCACTTCATCAGCACCAATATTTTTTTCCTGGGGCAGAGATTGTTATTAACATCAGCTATAATAATTTTATATTTAATAAAAATATTTCATTCTATAGGAATTGATTATGAAATAAAAATATTTAATTTTCCTCAATAAGAAAACTCATGGTTGACAAACTGTACCAGTATATGTCTCTATGATAATACACTTGTATGTGCATATATAAATATTTCATATGAATCAATAATATTGAAATAATCATTTTGAATTTCATTCATTTCAAATCAAAACTTGTTTGACATTTTTGGGGCGTTACAACGGGAACTCGCAACTAACAGTTTGACAGGTTTCACAGTTATGTTTGATGTAATATTGTAACTTTTACACTGTTTAACATTTTATGAACTGCGGGCACATTTCTGTCATTTTAAACTTGTGACAAAAATGTAAATGTCTGCTTATACAACTGTAATATAGAGACACTCAACATTAATGTTGACACAAGAGGTGTGAGTGTTATTTTTCTACTTCTTTTGTTTTTAATTGTTTATTAAATATGAATATAATATTTGCAACTTTCTTTTGTATTTGCTGGCAAACATGCTGCATGCTTAATTAATAGTTTTAGTTTCATAAAAATATGCAGTGTGAATTAATGAAAATTTAACCTCTTTTTATAGCCACCAACTGTGGCACCCATTCATTCATTGCGCTATGAAACATTATTAAATTATAATTATTAAATAAAACAGCAACAAAGAAAGGAGCATTTCTTTTAACACATTATCTATGCCGGAACACATATTTTCAAAATAATTTTCACATTTCTGTGCAATAATCCCAAGTTTATTTTTTATTTTTTATTTAATAACATGCAATACATTTTCTTGCATTAATTTTGTAGGTTTATTTATTAATTTCTCAAATACATACACACATATACACATTAAACTTAACACACATGCGTTAAAGAAAAAAATTCAACTAAATAAATTAATTTTTAGAAATTAAGTTCAGTAAGTTAGAAATTTGTATGTATGTAACGTGATGTTGTATCTATCGTATAGTTAAGAGCCTAAAAGTCAAGTAGTTAATTTCCTTAATTTCTCAACATGATTTGTTATTTGTACGTATTTTTATTTATTTCACTGTTTCGATAAACTATTGATGTTATTGAAGTTGCTTAAGTAAATATTTAGATTTCAGTTAGACGCACAACAAAAAGTATTTTGCAAATCAGTGCATTCATATATTCGCCCATTCATTTGCTCGTTGTGTCATTAATCATTTGTTTAACGAAGCCTAAAAGGCAGAGTTCATTTTAAAATGTTTATTTATCTCTGGCATTTAGTATGTAGCAGTGTAGAGTATTTGTTTGAAAATTTTACCACGTTTAAAATATTTCCAAACAATGGCTGGAGTTTTCAAGAAAAACCAACAATTATTAAAAAACGAAGTAAATAACATGCAGACACATGTCTGGCAAACATCATAAAATAACAGAACGTTTTTATGACTTTTTGGATTTTGACTCAAATATGTACATACATATGTATATTTCGTTAGAAAAAAGTCATTCATTGTATACATTTTATATTATTGTTCTCACTCACAAAGTTTCATGCATATACTGCAGAGATACAGTTTGTCAAGAAAGTTTTTTCAATGCTGGTAAAAATTATAAATTGCGTTATTTTACATCTCTGGAAGAAAATAAGCGTGCTTATTAGCAAAATTTATGTTTTTTTCAACAGTTCGTGTGAACTTACAAACTCTCTTATGCCTTTCCAGCACGTTTAATGATTATTTTACAAACAGAAAAATTTCATATTAAAATTTACGTTTATAAGGTTTTTTAATCAATGATTTTGCTTCTTATGTGTTTCATGTTAAGTCAACATGATTTACAGTAATATAACTACAAATAAAATTTTTGCTTTTTTGAATTTAAAATTATAGTACTATTGAATCAAAGTTATTTAAAGTTGAATCAACATGAATTTAATTTCACATAGTCACTTCATGTTATTAATTATTTAACTTACGTGATTGTGTATATGAGCACAGGCATCAGGAAAATAGGAATGTGTGTTGGCTTCTCCAGCCAAGATTTGAACTCGAACTTATCGCGTGGGTAGTGAACATGCGCTTACCGCTGTAGCCACAAATAGCTTAAATATTCTTTAGATACTTAAGGCCTTATATATAAAAAATTATGAAGGCTTTAAAGGGTTTTTAAGACAAATTTTCATAAATTTTTTTTCTTATTAAACCTTTATAAAGTCTTAATAAGTTTTATAAATAAGGCCATTACTAAATAAATACTTTCATGAATTAAATTATAATTCAATATGATTTAATTGATCACTTAACATAAAATTTACTTGAAATTATAGTTTGAGTTAAAACAAAACCACAAACTGCGCAGCTACTTTTGGTTTTCTGCAGGATTCGATCCTAAGACCCTTTTACTACAAGATAGAGTCGTTCGTTTTAGACACAAACCTGTGATCAAGCTTTTTTAAATTACATGGCGCGTAAAATATAATATTGATCTTTAATTGGCATAACCCCGCCCACTTTTTTAAAAACAAAATTATGCTATACTAAAAGCCAAACTTCTCGCCAAGTTTCGTGGGAATCGGATAAGTAGAAGTACATATAATTTAATACTAGCCTTTCATGGCGTAGCCCCGCGCAATCGTTATAAATATAAATAAAAGATTAACCCCTTATGCAAAAACGTTTGTAAAAGATAAAGCATGTATTAAAACCGATTTTGCCATACAAAATTCGTATGTTAAACCAACTTTAAGTTTAACAATCGTTTTTGCATAAGGAGGTAAGTATTTAATTATTCAAAGTGTGTGCCAAATTTCATAATATTGTTCAAATAGAAGCATGTGAAATATAATATTAAGTTTTGTTGGGCGTGGCTCCACCCATTTTGTCAACTTCAAAATGTCCTGGGTAAGTTTTGTAGCAATTACATAAGTAGAGTATCATGAAACCAAATTAAAAATTTGTGGGCGTATCACCGCTCTAGTTTTACAATGAGAACAAATGGAAGCTATACCGACTCAGACAAAAAACGAATTTTTACAATCAGACTAAAATGTACCGAGTTATGACGTAAAAAAATTGTGGGCGTTTCACCGCCCTTTTTTTACAATGAGAACAAATGGAAGCTATACCGACTCAGATAAAAAAAGAAGTTTTACAATCAGACTAAAATGTACCGAGCTATGACGTAAAAAAATTGTGGGCATGTCACCGCCCCTTTTTTACAATGAGATCAAATATAAGCTATACCGACTCAGACAAGAAAAGAAGTTTTACAATCGGAGTAAGCTGTACCGAGTTATGAAGTAACAGTGCCAAAAAAATACAGATGTAAATAGCAATAATCAATTAAAAAGTTAGTTAAAAGTTTAATTATAAATTTCATTGATACAATTAAATTTTTAACTGATTTTTGGTATTGTTTTTTCAGTTAAATGTGTTAATCTTTTGAAATGTATGTATGCCTGAATTATAATATGAAATATTTACGAAGTTATATTCTCTTCTACATCTATTGGCTAAAAAGGCCCATTCCAAGATTAAAATGTATATATTTGATTTAACTTTGAAATACGTTTATATATCCGCCAAATCATATCACTAACTGCGTAGGCATCAATATTTCTGTCATCGATTGCAACATAAAAATTGCACACAAGCAAAGAAAGAAAAAAATTGCACGAAAATAAAAAACAACTTAAACTGTTTTATTAACTTGCAAAGCGCCTGTTGCAAGTCTCAGTAGCAGCAGCATTATGAAAGGAAATTGACGAACAAAAAATCCAAAAAAAAATGCATTATTCATGCATGAATAAGAAGATGGCAAAATGAAATGAAACAAAAACGCTTTTGAGCCGAATGATTGAAAGCATTTTTGGAAATTTTGGAGCAACACTTTAAAATAAACTGCAGCAACAAAAAGGCACAATTGTAATAATAATGACTGAAATGTAATAAATCTTTGAGCATAATATTTCTAATATTAAAATATTTAAATTTTAAAATTTTATTTATCCATAGAATGCAATTATGTTGAGGGTATGACGGTACGTGTGTTTGTTTATCCATGAGCTAAATATATAACAATATTTAGATACATATATGTAAATGACTAAATACAAAACAATATTTTGTAATTATTTATAAAGTCTAGTTAAAATTTTATATTGTAAAGCTGCATTCATACAAGGCCCTTGACTGCAAGATTAATAATGAAAAATTACATAAAAATTTCAATATTTTATAGTTTTTTTATATTATTTATTTGTTTATCGAAAAGAAGACGGCAAGTTTCAAATAAAACGACATCTTGTGACACACATATTTGTCTGTTTTAAATGAATATTTTATGAATCTTGTTTCTCTTTTGTATTTTCTTTTTTTCTTCTTTGATTTTGCATTTCATCACTAAATTATTAAGCAACAAGATGTTGGTTGGTTGTTGTCTTTAAAACCAACACCATCTGCTGCTATAGATTGATTGATTATATTAACAACCAGTTAAAACTACTAAAGCGATAAAAAAGCACATAATTTGTAGATTGAATCGGCATGAAACTGCATTTATTACATTTTGTAAATAAATTATTTGTATTGTAATTAATGTGCGGTGATGATGATCATGAGTCAAGAGAGATAATAATAATGCTTTAGCAATATTTAATTTAATTTATTGTCCAACAAACAATGAAAGCGTAGAATATTATTAATTTTCTTTAACAAAAAAAAATTTTTTTTTAACAAATAATAATTCTATTTGTGGCTTTTGTTTGGAATCAAGGGGGAAATCATTTAAATTTTATTTATTAGCGCTCATTTGCTTTTGATTAAAATGCTTAAGATTAAAGTCAAGGTCTTTTGGTTCCGATATTTTTGTTCATTTATTTGAAAGAAAAAAACAACTTTCAACTTTATTTAAACAGTTGAGAAGAAAAATGCGTTTAAGAGTAATTTTGCATAAATTATTTTGTAGCACGCACTCCAATTATGTCATTGGTTGCAGCAAATGCATTTTTTTTTCGATTTAAGCAATATGCAAATAAATTTTTAAAACTAATTTATGTGTGTGTTGTATATAAATTTAGTTTTTTTTTTATAAAACAAACAGCGTTATTACTTATTTAACAACACTGGAAGAAAACTTATGCTGCAAATTAAGGTTTTAAGAAATATTCACTGCACCCACTGAAATGGCTAAAAACAAAAGCTGGCAATACTAATGATATACAGATATACATATGGCCACCTTAAATACAAACGGACGTAACTACACAAAAATTCTAAATTGAGTTTTTGATTGATTATGGTTAATTTTATCAAACTACATGTTCACGCAAATAATTAGATTTCTGCGATCAAAAATGACGACTTTATTAAAGGAATTCAAACAGACGTAACTACGAATGCATCTATTTTTTATTGCAAGGAAAGTAACTATCATAAAATCTTCAATATGTACATATAAAAAGGAAATAAATGGTTAAAAACATATAAGTATCCATACTACAAGTGAATTTCAAAGACAATTTTCAAGAAGACTTTATTATTATTGATTTTGAAACGTTTTTTGTTTCTCCTGTAAAAAAATATAAAAGTGTTGTTACGTCCGTTTGCATTTAAGGTGACAATATATAAATATAATCACATACCGCCCACTTTTCTTATCGTAAAATGTGTGTATTCACAGTAGCGGTCTTTGTGCCAGAGCTTTCTCATATTCTATTCTTGAAGTTGAAGTACAAAGTTATTTAAATATTAATTTCTGCTATTCCTCAATCTTAATCGCTTAAGGAAAAGCGTTTTAAATACATTTAATCGGTCGTATGTTCGTTTGAATATCGTTTTTAAACGACAGATAAGAACGACAATTTCACCAGCGATGCCAATTTAGCGCGTTTTAACTATGCGAAACGCGCTTTTTTCCGTCTTAGCGCGTTTAATAAAAAAGCGCTAAATTAGAGCGTTTTGAATAAAGTCAATAATATCATTTCAGTTCAATATTTTTTAACTCTTTTTTTTTTTAAATTTAACAATTTTCTAATATACAAAACTCCGATAAATTTTTTTTTAATTAGTTAATGATTCTGCTGTCGCTTGACTGTGGTTAAAATAAAAAATGCATTTTATTACTGTAATGACAAATATTTTGAAATATCTAATACATACAAAGTAAATTATGTACAAAAAATGTACATAACTTCCCAGCAAAAAATTTCAAAAAAGGTAATCGAGTTTGGAATTAAGCATTTTTGGTGGAAGCACTTCCCTACTGTATTACCAACTTAATTATCTTAACAAGGCGTGAGACTAAAATAATCGATTCCTAAAAAGTACTTACATTTTTTTTTATTTGTCAACATTTCACGCAATCTATTTCGTCTAAAAAATCATTCTCTTCATTTATCAACTTGCACGTAATTTTTTAAATTTTAGGTAATGTGATTTGTAAGCGAGTAATGAAAATTGGCAATCAGAAAAGTAAGTCATTATATGGCAAGTAGTTCTAATGGTAATGTGTAATTTTTTGCTGGGTTACAAAGCATCTATTATAGCTGAAGTACAAAAAGCATTTGAATCGCAAAACTATTCGACAATTTATATGTTGTTACATACAAGTTTTAGAAATAAATTAAAAGTAAAAACTAAGCATTTCGATTATTTGGAAGGTGATTCTGATTCTGTATTAAATGATTTTAGTTAATTAAAACATAATGTGTAAGGAAGCAATATTGCAAAATCTGAAAAATTAATTGTATATACGAGTACTAATACATATATACTTACATCGACTTTTATTGAAATTTAATTTAGCGCGTAGAAAATAGCGCGTTTTTGCTATAAATATTTGACAATGCTGTAACTTAGCGCGTTCTAGCGCGTTTTGAGAAGGGTAGTAGCGCGTTTGGGTTATAAATAGTTGGCATCGCTGAATTTCACATTGAAAATGCACCGTGTTACCTAAGCACCGTACTACCATTTCAATGTCAAACTGTCGTTGTTAGGGTTCCGTACACCAAAAGTGAAAGGGAACCCTATTGTTTTCGCTACGCTGTCCGTCTGTCCGTCTGTCCGTCACACGGTATTTTTTCAGGAACCGTAAGAGCTACGGACCTAAAATTTGGACAGAGTATGTAGAACCTTGGCCGCTACAACAACAAATACATGAGAATTAAAAATTAAAGGGTGTTCCAAAACGAGTAACGAAAAATATTAAAATCCCATGTAATACACATACAATTGTATGAACATACATATGTATATTGAAACTTGAAATTTGTAAAATTAGCGTATTTTTATACAGACTACAACAATTAACACTAAAATTTAAAAAATTTAAATTAAAGGGTGGTCCATCAGTTAATGCAATTTTGACTATGTAATTTTGACAATTTGCTATATCTTGGAAACCGTAAGAGGCAAACACTTGAAATTTTCAAAAACGGTAAAACTAAAAAAACCGAAAATTATAAAATCGCCAAACCAAAAAAAAAAAATTGCCAAAAATTAAAAAAAATCGCCAAAACGAAAAAAATCGCCAAAATTAAAAAAAAAAGTTCTAACACTAAAATAAATCGCCAAATTTGAAAGAAATCGCCAAAATGAAAAAAAAACGCCAAAATGAAAAAAACGCCAAAAATCGAAAAAATCGCCAAAACGCGAAAATGTCGCCAAAACTAAAAAAATTTTTATATAAAAAAAAATCGCAAAAATGAAAAAATCGCCAAAAATAAAGAAAATCGCCAAAATGAAAAAACGCCAAAAACCGAAAAAATCGCCAAAACAAGAAAATAAAGTGTCAAAACTAAAAAAAGAGCCAAAACTTAAAAAAATTGCCAAAACCGAAAAAACGCAAAAAACGCTAAAACAAAAAAACCGAAAAGACCCCAAAAACGAAAAAAATGCCAAAACTATATATTATATAGGATGAAGTTTGTATTAAATTACATATCTAGTGTTCGTACGGAACCCTTCGTGCGCGAGTCAGAGTCGCACTTTACTGAATTTATTTTATTTCGTTTTGAGAGTAATAGCGTAGACAGACGACAGCTTTAGAATTTGCATTAAAATCTCACTAAATGTGAATAATAATCTCACTATTGTAAAGAAAATCTGTGTATCGCTTTCGTACCACACACTTCGATAAATTTCTATGGAAATATTAAAATGAAAAAACTGTGTCTCTATTTTAATATTTCTTTGTTCTTTTCTTAAAAACAATTAAAATAACTTATATTTTCTGACCGAATCGCATTTTAATTTTGAAAACCAAAACAATTTGCCAACATTTGATTGATTGTTGACGGTGTTACCATATTAGGACTGTGTTATCATAGAGATAAATTCAGTATTAATTCACTATCATTTAGTGCATTTACGGTTGAGGATAATTCACAAGTTAATTTGCATTAAGACAGTTAATGCAAATTAACGCTGTCATCTGTCTATGCTATAAGGATGATTTTACATCTGGAATTTTTTATGTGCCATGTGCCCAAAAAACGTAACCACTAATTACTAATTAAAAACTATTTGATTCAGGCACGTTTTTTTAAGTTAAACAATTTCATACATAACTAATAGATTTTAAGCTTGGATCACACGATTGGAATAATGTACCAATTTTCGCCGGCTCACTGAAATAAATGCATAAGTAATAGCTGATTTGCATTAAGCATTTTTTCATGAAATTTTATGAATTCTGTTGCACGCAACACTATAGTTCAATTAAAATTTAAAAGTGTCTCACTTAATTCATCATGGGCACGTGACAAAAATATGTTCACTTGGCAATCACTGTTCACTTGGCAATCACAAATTTTGGAAAGTCAAATCAACGGTAGAAAGCAAAAACAAAGTGACATAATATCCACTACTATAATACTTACACGCATGTACCGACGGTACATCGAATAAGTAAAAATAATTAATGTGATGATCGTAAAAGATAAGCAAGAATAGTTAAACATACGTGGATAGAGTAATATAACTTCGTGCTAACCTAAATAGAAAAATGAAAATATGGAAAAACAGGGGAAATAAATAGTGATACTTACATATGTATGTATTTACCAAAGGTAAATCAATAATTGTACACAACAATCATTTCTCACATTCCGGTTCATTAGAATTTACGTTAAATAGCTGATGTTAATAACAATCTCTACCCAAGTAGATAGACTAGGATGCTGATGAAGTGCGTTGCTGCACAGAAAAATATCGGTATTTCCCCCAGCTTAAAAGTCTAATTTAATTTTTCTTCTCTTCTTAGAAACTCACATTAATTAATAAAAATATTTCATTTAATAAAAAGAATTGAAATTACTGAACTTAAGCCTGACTAAAAATTGTTTCTGATTTTTGAGAAATTTTATAAAAATTTTATAGACAAGTTGATTGATGATTGACAGTCTTGTCTGCTCTTAGAAAATCGTATATCAATCAAGTTGCAACTCTGATCAGCTGATTTTGTTTTTATTGCGTAGAGAAAAGTCTTAAGCGACCCAATTACTTGCAATATAATTATGAATTTCTTTTCGTATTGTGCAATATTATCGCTAATGTGTATGTCACATTCGAAGGTGGCACAATGTATTGGCAAATATCAAAAGAATTTTCATTTTTATTGTAAAATCAAGACAATTGTATAGTTTCGTGGCAAAATTGTTCAATGTTGTTGAGTTTTCACTGTTAGGAAAACTTGGGCAATATTTTTTTTTGAAAATATTGTGCAATTTAATGCATATTATAGGTCAAATACACTAGAAAAACTTGAATATAATGGAAAGATAAAAGTTATTTATGAATTTAAAGAAATAAAATTTTTTTAAATATGTCTTTAAATTATGCAATTTACAAATCAAAAATTTTTGTACTAAAATACTGAAAAGTGTGGGTTGACATCTGAAAGATGTTAAAGTTACAATTGGCGAAAGCAGTCAGCTGTGCTGTTCATATGGATTCGACTTGCTTCTTCGTTATATTTTTTAAATTAAAATTAAACTGCAAAATCGTATAAGGCATTTGCACCTGCACAAAATCAAGTGGATTTTAATTAAAATCTTTGTGAAAATCTATATCGCTTGCACCAAGTTTTTTTTAGTTTTTTTTCTAAAACTGCAACCAAACAACTTCAACACCTTTAAAAAAAACCACAGTCGCATCACTATTCTATTAGATTTTGAGTATAAATCTAGTGGCGAAGTAGATTTTGTTTTGTATGGGAAATCTACTAGTTCGAAGTTTATTTACTTGCTTAAATAAAATAAAAAATTTGGTTCAAATAAAATAGAAGTTATTTCTAAGATTTTCAGTTTTAAAATTCAATTTTTCTATTTTCAAGAAGCTCTACATATTTGAAAAAAACTATAAGATTTTCGCAGAGAATTTAATAATTCAATAGCAAATTAAAAATATTTTTATCTTTTGCTAAAGTGCAAACGTTTTCTATTTAAATATTTTTACAGTCTTGCAAAGTCCATTTATCGCCCAGCAAAAGCTTTAATAGTCAAAGTTCAATTCAATTTTTACTCTGGATAAAAATTAAAGTTTTTCTAAAAGTCATTCAGCGTTTATTAACTCAAAAGAAAATTATAAAAAAAATTATTTTTTTTAAGTGTGTTTAGAAAATTACTTTGAATGTTGCACACAAAACACCACGAGTGCGTGTGTCTGTTGCTTATCGTGACTTTTTGTTATTAACTAAAAATAAGTCGTAATTTTTATTACAATCATTGCTTTACTACTAAAGTTGTAGTTCGTTTCTTTATCTTTTTAAAACAAAGTTTCAATACTTAAGGTATGGCTTCGACTTGGCTGAAGTATTCGAGAGTCAGTCTCAATTCTGCTGCTTGTTGGCTGTTTGATCTTCGATTTAACAACTTTATCTAGAGTAATATTATGTGAGACTGGTTTACTAACCTGTCACACTTTAACACTCAACAGAATACCTTTTACCAAACAATAAGAATAAAAAAATATAGGAACAAGTGCAGAAAAACATTAGAGCCAAAGCCGACTCGTCTTTGAAGGCAAAAATAAATAAATTTTATACAAAAAGCAATAAGAATTAGATCAGCAATCAAATGAAAATAATTTGAATTGCTATTGCAATACAGAAGAAGAAGAAGTGCAAAGAAGACAATTTTCTTCAGCTTACTACAAAGTTTTCCAAGATTTTCTCACACATTAAACAAAAATATACAATAATGTTATTCTTTGACACTTGAATTTGTCTGCTTTAATGTTTGTAAAACTTTTTTCTTTTGGTTTTTGTTTAGTTTTTATTTTTTTGCTCTAAATGTTAAAATGTTTTATTCATATTAAGGCCAACATTTAAAGACACTTGACATGTGAGTTTTAACTGAAAAAAACTACAACATATTTCTTAAATTACAAAATTAAAAAAACAACATTATTTTCTTACTTTATTGTTGCGTGTTCATTAAACACTTTGTAATAAAATATTAACGGCCAATGAATCGAAAGTGTCATTATGAATTAATGTTTAAAAATCTAATTATATTTAAAATTATTTTGAGACTTTTAAAGTCGTATTTAAAATATTGAAATATAATTATTAAAGTGCTCTTCAGCAGTCAAAGAATCGTTTTATTGTTATTGCATTTTATTTGATTATTCATAAAAACCATATTTTTTTTACTATAATAGCAGATTTCAAAATAAACTTCTTTAAACATAAAGTTATCCTTTGTTTCCTTAAATCAGCCAGTCGCTTTGTCTAAAAATTATTCTTTGAAAATCCTCAAAGAAATAAGAGCTTTTCATATAAATTTTTTACTTAAGACGAGCGCCTCTGGATTGCGGAATGGCAGATATTTGTATAATTATTTATTTTTATTTATTTATTTTGTTTTGCAGATTTCAAAACTCAAGAATATTGAGCTGATAAATAATACAAAAAATGTCACAACGAATCTACAAAAATCAACCAAAATACTCAGTACTCATCACAATAATGAAAAAGAAACTAAAACTGTTGAAAATGACAATGCGAATACCATAACAATCATACACAAAAATTTAAAGGCCTTAGATATATCAGCAGATTTGCATGCCAATGACAGTGATAATGGCCACAATTGCTGCCCAAAGCCTTTGCTATTCACAACGGCCACACAAACAACAGACGCAGACACCACCACATTCTTAACAAATCCATCCCTAATCAAGACAGCAACGGCAGCAACACAAACACCAGACATAGCGGCAGCATCATTTATGGCAACGTCAATAGCATGCGATGAAACAGATCATTTTGATGAACAGCACATTACACAAGAATTAACACAGCATTTAGAAAATAAAGACATACAAGATGCTAAAGAAAATCATCATTGTCATCATCGCCATCATCACCACCTCCAACACAACAATCATTCGGACTCCGATTCAGCTTTATCCTCCGCACCAACCAGCATCAGTCCCCAACCACCGGCAAATGGCGAAGAGCCAACGGATTTGTGGCAAACAGTAAGTTTATGTTGGTTATTATTATTATTATTATTATTATTATTATTTTTGATTGAAAACTAAAAAGACGAAAGAAACAATTAAGGGCCTGTTCATTTAAATGCGATCGATAGATTCGATCGAATATTTATATTGGAAACAAAAATATAAAAAATAAAAATTATTGAGGCTTTATAAAGGGTTTTTATTTTTTTTTTTTTGTATGAAAAGTTTTCTAAATTTTATAAACAAGGCTGTTAAAATATAAACCGACCTTTTAAGTTTAAAGAAATGGTTTAATTGAAAATATCAAAAAAATTTAAATTAGATTAAACAATTTTTATTTTTCTCCCTTAGATTTAAACAAAAGACTTAAGACAGCAACTGTTTTTATTCTCTTTCTTTCTTTAAGAACATAAGTTTGTTACTTGAGTCTTTTGTTTTTTATCTGATATTTTCAAGAAATTGTTGTGAATGGCGGCTAAAAGCAAAATAATTTTTTATGTGATTTTTATGTGAACATCTTTAAATGAAAAAAAAACAAAAATCAATTAAAAACTTTACTGCGTCAATTAAACTTTTTAGCTAATTAAATTTTGAAAAACTCTATAATCAATTAAAAATTTAATTGTTTTAATTAAACTGTTAACCAATTAAATCTTAAAACAAAAATTTACTTTATTAAATTTTTAAACAATTTTTAAATAGAAGCTTAATTGACTCAATTATATTTTAAATTAAACTTTTAATTAACAAAATTTTTAAACAAAAGTTGAATTGACTCAGTTAAATTTTAAAATAAAAGTTTAATCGACCCAATTACATTTTTAATCAAACTTTTGATCAATAATAATTTTAACTAAAAGTTCAATTGACTTAATTAAATTTTTAAATAAAAGTTAATTTTTAATATTTATTTTATTAAACTTTTAAAGAAATAAATTTTTAAGCACATGTAAGTTTAATTGACTCGTTTTAATATTTTATTATTTATTGATTTAATTTTTAAACCAAACTGTTTTTGACTTAATCAAATTTTTAGACAAAAAATTTAATTTTTAAACAAAAGTTGAATTTATCAATACAATTTTTAAGCAAGTTTAATTAGCTCAATTAAATTTTTAGTTAAACTTTTAATCAATAAATTTTATAAATTTAAGTTTGAAAAATTCTCCACAATATTTTAATAGTATTTTTCATATTTTTAAAATTGTTTACAAATAATTTTTAATAAAATATTTTTCATGTTGACATTTTTTTTAATTTCTTTTTCGTAAACAAATTTTGAAGTTTCCGGTGAACTTTAATTTGAAAAAAAGAGCTCAGCAGCGTCTTCGCTACTACCTGGTGAATGAAGTATGAGATGTCTAGCAAAATTTTAAAGTATTTTCCTTTAATTTATATAGAAATAGTTTTTAGTTTACTTTTAATATCGAAAGCCGCAATTGAGACCTTGAATTCTTTTCGTACTTAAATAAATAAATCAATTATAAATGTAGATTATTATTATACCTTTTAAAATATTTAATTTACGGCTTATGGACTTCACAGGCAATAACAAATATTTGATTTCTTACAAAATTTACAAAGTCAAACTAAACAAAATAATGCCGACTGCATGGTAATGGGGGCCTTAACCATAAAAGTAAAGTTTGTTGCCCAAGTCTTATGTTTTCACTTCATATGAACAAAAATAAATAATTTAAACTTTTGATTTCTTGTTAGTTCGTCATTATTAATAAAAAAAAACAAAACAGCAGCTTATTAAAACCAAATAAAAATACTACTCAATTTCACTTTTTGTTTTGCTTATAAATCAATTTTTTTGTTGTCAAAAATATTTACATGAAATTTATTAACGTCTTTCAGCCAAAAAAAAAAGAAAAAACTTAAAAGAAAAAACAAACATATTAACTAAAGAAAATTGTAAAAATACAGATTAGTTTAATGACTTTGCTTTGAGACATTGACAATGCATTTTTGGCTCAATGACACATATTTATAATAAAATAATAACCAACAAACAGACAAACTTAAATTAAATAAAACGAAACGAAATGAAATGAAATGAAAACCGGCAAACATGCGATTTATATCCAATTGTTAATTTGCAAAAATATAAATAAAACTTAAAGAAAAATCTCACGACTATTTCAGGGCCGCGTGCAATACACAAAGTCTATGGCGTTTAAACACACGTACATACATACAATATGTGCATATATGTATGTAGTACATGGATTTTAATATATAGTTAACCAAGTAGGCACACAGACTGCAGCAAGCCCAGACTCCTGCCATAGAGGTCTGGTGCTGTGACAAAGCCAGTAGCAAGCAGCATAAATATATTGGCTCTAAGGTCTTTGCCTTTATGACTGCCCCAAAACAATAAAAAAAGTGCATACAATAACATTAATAGCAAAGATATTCGCACGTAAGCGATAAAAGTTGAAAACCTTAAGGTGTAGCTTAGTTGCCACTGGCAAGTTGTTTTCTAGTCTACAGACAGACATAAACACATTTATATGAACGTCTTGTTGCTGGTGCTTTTCTCTTTTTTGTGCTTTAAAGCATCCTTTTTTTCTCGAAGGTACCTTTTTATTTTTATTTTTTTTTGCAATTGCCGACAAAGGTTTATAGTATTATAATAACATTTTTGCCTGTATAAAAAATTTTAAGTTTTTTAGTAGTTTTGTAATGAAAGTGGTTTCACACTCATCTCATCATGCTGACGTTCAGTTTTATTAGCTTTTGAAAAAGAAAAATGTCAGAAGTTGTAATAAATAAATGAATTTTTTAAAGGCAAAAATTTAACAGCTACCACATAGTTAGTGCAACAAAAGGCATCTTAACAAGCAACACTTATTGCCTGTCTTAGCACTCAAACAAACACCTTAAAGAAATTTATATTTTCCTTATTTGTTGCAGATGCGCAGTTACAGTCATGATATAGAAAAGTTACAAAAGGAAGTTGACTTGCTGCAAAAACAAAATGCAGAACTTAGACAAGAGTTAAATTTAGCCAAGGATCAAATCATAGAATTGGAAACGAGTGCCTTGGAAGTAAGTTATGTCAAACGGAAGACTCCATCCAACAACAAATACTTATTTAAATTTCTTTCATTATTGTGTTTTTTCTTTCTTAGAGTACAAACAATTCAAAAATACCACAGCTTATGGAACGCATTAAATATTTGGAGGAGCAAGAGCATCAATTGCAAGCCGAGGCTAATGATTTGCGTGAACAAAATGAATTATTAGAATTTCGAATACTTGAGTTGGAGGAGACCAATGATAAGGTAAGTGTTCACAGCAGGAATCGAAAATAATTAAAATAAATTTACCTACTACATACATACATTCGTTGAAAATGCTTTAAATTCTTTATAATTTACTATTTAAATTGGGAGTTGCATACATTTATTTTTAATTAAACTCATTGGCCTATTGATTAAAATAAATTTGAGCTCATATCGATTTTTTATTAAAGGAAAAAAAGTTTGGTTATTAGACGGTATAAAAAATTAAAACTTGAAAATAAGTTTTTGATTTAATTTGGCTAAAGTTCGTATTTTGAATAAACCATTTTATATATGTACATATATGTGATAATTTTTAAGACAGAAATTACATCATTAGTTCATATATGAAGATACAATAAATAAATACATGCATTACAAAAAAAAAATTACATCAAATTCCAACAATTGTAATTATTCTAACAAATGGCTGGCTTCATGACGTTTGTCACAGTGAACAGAAATGTCTATATGCATTTCATTTCTGGTTGAAGTCCACTATTTAGTTCTTTAATAAGGAACGAAGTGCATATAATACGGTGCTCAACGGAAAAATCAAACAAAAATTTTGGATTAGGAAACAATTGCATATGAAAAAAAGAAGGGACGAATTTAAAATGTTGCCCCAAAAAAGCAATAAATAACTGCTTTTATCGGCTCGGTTAATTGCATTTTCAAATCAGATTCGTAATATTATTATCAATATTAATACTAGGATATATTTATTAGGTATTAGCAAAAAGAATTCAATGCAATAAAGCAATTGTTTGATGAAATGAGAAACATATTTTTTTATTTTTATTTTTTTTAAAGAGAAGTAACACTCAGGCAATTAATGCCTACTACTATTACTAGGTGTTACCTTCTTTAGAAAAGGGATAGTGATAGAAGACAGGTGGTGAAGGAAGAGATAGAAGAAAGCTTCATTCTTTTTACAACTGCTTTTATTTTGCACGCTTTTTAATAATGCAGTGTTGCAGCGCCTTCTGGTGGTAAATGAGGCGTATTAAATTTTGAAGCTGTGTGTTTTTTTTTAGTAGCCATTTTATTTGGTTATTTTACTTCGCCGATGATTTTGCTACACAATACCGACGAAGGAGGGCGCTCTGATATAACATTAGGATTAGCATATGCTGAAGTCGGTATAGTTCAGTGACTGACCAGTGAGTGACTATGCCTTCATCACTTGAACTTTCCAACAACAGCTGATGCAAAGGGACTCTAATGCACATCAGAAAAATGCGTGGTGTTGTTATTTGAATGACTGTCGGATACAGGGATTGAACCTAGGATCTTCAGTTTTGTAGTCGACGTGCTAACTACTTCAGCCAACGCCACCCATATAAAAACTTGGAACAAAATGTATATGTAATGTATACATGTTTAACCGAAAAACACAAATAAATATATATATATATATATATATATTTATATATATATATATATATGTATACATAATTTTTTGGTGTTAATGACTAAGGGTCTTATGCAAAAAAACTTAATAAAGCTTTGTCAAGCAATGTTAAGTAAAGTTGTATTCTAAAAAAATTATTGTATAAAAATTCTAAAGTAGGCACCCACGTTTGTTAAGACTACTTTAAGTTGATATTTCCAAAATGTGTATTTTGTACCTCAAATATTTTTACTAATATAGCACATAATGTTTCATGTTACAAGTGCCTGCTCTTATCTTAAATTTATTATTTCTGTCATGTAATGGGAAACATCACCAAATTATCCAACTGCTTCGAAATACATAGCAAGATCCATAAAAAAATATTAGAATAAATACAATTATACAAAAATGTTTTAGTGATGTACATGCAATCAAAACAAATCGAAAAAAGCTGGATATTCAAATACTCGTTTCATTCGAATAAAACAAATTGTGATAATTTTTCACATTTTTTTACTTTTACTTCATGGTTGTGTTTATCTGTTTTCCTATTAAGTCAGATGCTCATTTTTTTTAAATTAGGTTGCTTTACTTCAAGATAATAAAAATTTATTTAATAAAATAAAAAAAATATTTGAATATTTCATTCGGGTATTCAATTTTGTACATCATAAGCTGTGAAATGGTTGTTAAGCACGGTGGTGTTACCAGTATTTATTATTAAATCACAAAATATTTAAAGTTGTCTTTTGCATATGATTTTTTAATAAAGCTATGTTAGCCTTAAAGTGCTTATCAACTACTATGAACTTTAAAGCTAAAGTAAAATATTTTTTGCATAAGGGGGTAAAAATTAAAAAATATCGTTGTCCGTCTCTGTATAGTGTAATTAGTACTTTTTAAAATTGTCGCTGTTAACCAGTGTTAGATGTTTGATAATTCGGTCCAATACGGCAACTCTGATTTTAATGCCAAAATTATGTTGCACAAAACGAAGTCTTTTATTTGTATAACTCCTAAAAGTATGCACGCGACTTTGTAAAATTGGCAATGTTTTAACAAAAATTCTGCTTGCTAACTGTTGTTAACAGAAATTTATAAACTCTTTGTAGCTGTAACAGTATACTATTATATCGAAAGTACCTTCAAATGTTAAACAATAATTTTTTAGGGCTTAGTCCTAATTTACACTAAGCAAGTCTTATTGCTAAACTGATTAGTTTTTAGGGGAAAGAGACGAGGGGAACATAAAAGTTTCTTTTCCCCTCGTCCCTCTTTCCTAAAAAACTAATCAGCTTAGCAATAAGACTTGCTGAGTGTAAATTAGGACTTACAGAGAATTATTTTATTTTAACTCCTTTAAAATTGTGTTTTTGTAATTCTTTTAGTATGAAAAAAATCTCAATAAACTAATTAACTAACAATTTTTTATTTTATTAATCTAGTAATAAAATTATTTTGCAATTTAAAATAATTCTTTGGTGTTATATTGCGTTTTATTTATTTAGAATTATTTATTGTTAAAAATATTCTTAATACATTTAAGTGCTGGGATTCATTTTTTGAACGTTTCACAAATATCAAATAAATTTTATTTTATTATAAATTGTATTAGTAACTATTAAAAATAAAACTTCCAGTAATGCTACCTACCCACACTTCAAAGTGACAAATCGTTCTTCAGATTAATATGTAACATAAATATGTTTTTAAAGCAAAAAATTCTGCTTTAGTTGTTTTTTCATGTATGGATTTATTGGATTTGACAAGTGAAGCCATTCATTTGGAAAGGCCAAACGATGTTCATCATTAAATAATTATTAATTATTAGCAATTTGAAATTTATTTGCTGGTGGTTCAGCGTTGTCTATATATTTCATTGTTGCTGTAACAAATCATCAGTAGACTTCAACCACACATTTTGAATAGTCACAAACCTCTTATCTTATGCACAGACTTTCAAGAACTATTTGAGAATTCACAAATAATAATATTTTTGAAAATCACAAAAGAAAAATAAGCGTAGTAGACTTAGAAACTAATACAAAAAACCCAGCAAATAATTTATATTCGATTTGAATCTATTTTATTTTTCTACACCTTTATACAATTAGAAATCCATTGGATAACAATAAAAGTAATTATAAGGCAAAATGAAAACGGATTTCTAATTGTATAAAGTTGTAGAAAAATAAAATAGATTCAAATCGAATATAAATTATTTGCTGGGTTTTTTGTATTAGTTTCTAAGCCTACTACGATTATTTTTCTTTTGTGATTTTCAAAAATATTATTATTTGTGAATTCTCAAATAGTTCTTGAAATTAAAAAAAATTAAAATAAACTTCTGACAATATGTCGAATAATAAATTTCTTAAATATTAATTATTGGCTATATATTTATTTCAATCTTTATCTTAATTTATTTTTCCATAAGGGCATTTTCAGTTTAATCTGTCAAAATTTTCGTGGTTTGATGATTTTTTTAAATTTATTTTATTTTATTTTTAACACCCGATCAAAAAAGGGGGTGTTATAAGTATGTAGTGGATGTCTGTTTATCTGTATGTCTGTCCGTGTCCACGTACAGACCAAATGGCTGAACCGATTCTGATTTTGATTTATTTATTTTTTTTTTGAAAGAAAATCGGTCCAGCCGTTTAGAAGATATCGCATCTTTTCTAGACGCATGACCGAAAATGCTGCTGCCTCTGTAACTATGGGGGTCATAAAAATTAAGGAATCAGATGCTCTTGATATTCTTGGCATGAAAATACAGTGTGATGTTCGATGGACTGAACACATTTTTCAAATTGCAAAAGAAGCATTCAAGTGCCTCGGCTTTTTGAAACGGGTCAAACGATATTTCACCCCAGCTGATATCCTTACTATTTATAGCACTTATATCCGACTGAAAATGGATTACAACTCTCATGTATGGGCCGGCGCTTCAAAGTTTATTTTGGGGCTGCTCGACCGCGTACAGGAGCAGGGCGAAGAAGTTCATCGGGGTCAGTAGATATCCAACTCTATTGATTCATTGGAGCATCGACGCAATGTGGGGTGCATATCATTGTTCTATCGTTACTACAACGGAATATTATCCAATGAAATTAGGAACGTACAACACGTGTCTCATTCAGAGCACATCCATTTGTGGTCGATTGGCCAATGAATCACACTACGCATTACAGAGACAATTCCTTTTTTAGCCGCACTGTTCGTATGTGGAACCAACTACCTGCGAAGGTCTTTCCTGTCACTACCAGCGTGGGAAGGTTTAAATCGAATGTCCACAGACACTACTCCCTCTATCCTCCTTCCCTATAACCTATTTTCCTAGTTTTAGCATAATGCATTGCATGAGTAGGGGTTATCCCTTGAGTGCTGGTCCTATTAAAAAAATAATATGTTCGGGGGTTTTTAAAATTTTTAATTTTTTTTATTTATATTTTATTTTTGTTTTTATTTTTTTTATTTTTTTATATTTTATATTTTATTTTAATTTTATTATAAAGGTACTCACATCAGTTTTTTTCTTGTTGGAAAAATGTAATTTTTTTTTTACAACAAACACAAGAAAAAAAATTCCACCAAATGTTGAATTTTTAAATTCAACTTTCCTGTGTTGTAAAAAAATGTATTTAAAAAAAATTACATTTTCCATTTTTCCAACAAGAAAAAAACTGATGTGAATACCTTTTTTGTGTTATTTCATTTTATTTTTATTTTATTTTAATTTATTTTATTTTAAATTATATAATTTTTTGGTTTTTTTATATATTATTTTTATTTTATTATATGTTATTTTATTTTTTATTTTACTTTATTTTATTTTTAAATTTTATTTTATTGATTTATTCTTATTTATTTATTGTACTATTATTTTATTTTGTGTTTTTTTGATTAATTTTTTTTTTATTTATTAAAATCTTACAATTCCATTTCTAATAATTTGTGAAGGTGTTCGGGAACAGTATAATTTTGTATTTCATAGAATAAAAGTGAGAGCTAAAATTAAGAAATTTTACAAAAATAAAAATGTATTTCATATAACATTTTAAGTTTATTGAATTAATAAACTTTCTCATGAATTTAATTTATTTGATGTACTCACACACACACACACACACACACATTCATATGTATGAGGTCCATAAGCAAAGAAAAAACCCGTATGTTGAACTTTTCCTTTGTCTTTTTTCTGCCCAGAGCTCTTTTCTATATTTTAAATACGATAATTTCTTAAAATTATCAATCAATTTGACGCATATGAATATTCAAGCACTTTTTTTATTTAAATTAATATTGTGATTATCTTGAAATCATAATCAACATTTTATATATCATCATCATTTTGCTAAAGTCACGTTTTTAAACAAATAAAGATTTGCATGAAGAATAAAAAGCAGAAGAGGAAGAAGAAAATAAAATAAAATGAAATGAAAACCTCCAACTATAAAAATAATAAAATAAAAAATAATCAGGTTTCGTTGGCATAAAACGTGACCGAAATAGTTTACTTTTAACCCAAACTGTAGGAAATGTAAAAAAAAGGTCGCAGGTCAAATAGCAATTTGAGACAATTTATAAATTTATGATGTTTATTTCTTAATTTAAGGAAAACGTTTGAAGGTATTTAAGAGATTAAATTAAGTGAGTTCACAGGCTGTGTAAAGAAATAAGCAAATGCTGGAGAATGCCAGGAAAAGAAGGGCGTGCTTATTTATTAAACCAAATACGCTCTCTGAACTGCAGTGTTCTTATAATATTTTTTTGAATTGCTTGCTCACTAGCATAAATATCAGTTCTTGTTTTTGAATAAACTGCCGGACAGCGAAAAAAGAAACCATTTAATTTTGTTATAATTTTTTTTTTTGAGCAGCAGATCATAAATCTAATATAATATGTCAATGAAGACAAGTTGCTACAGTTGTGGATAACAAAAAAATCATAATATATATATACATATATATAGATATATATGTGTGTATATCTTTCTAATTTTCCATGACTCAATATGAAATACGGGCCTTACATTTGTTCATTCATACATTTTTAGTTATTTGACGCCACTCATGGCAACATTAACAGTCGTGTGCGTATCTGAATGTGTCCAAAAATAAATAATTTGCTTTGCAGTTCAATAACTTTTAAAAGTGATTTACATGCACTGTTTGTTAATTATTGTTATTTCTTCGCACTTTATTTTTATGCCAATTGCTCAAACTGGCGAAAAGGATAGACGGACGGACGGACAGATGGTTAAAAAATAAAAGAAATTTTAAAATGTCTGATTTTAAATATTTGTTGCTTGTTTGTTTTTTTTTTATATCGTTGTTAAATTGTGGGAAAAAGATCAAACCTTAATTTTTTTGGGATTAATTTATGTTTATTTGATTTTGGTGTCCACAACTTAAGATGTTTTTGAATAAAATCATAAAATTCCCAGTAAACTGCTACTGCCTGCTATACCAATTTTATTTCATTAAATAAAAAAAAATAATAAAATATTTAATAAATGCGATGACACCATAGAGAATTAAACAATTATGCTGGTACCCAAATGTGTATTTTTTTTCTTGCCATCAATGAATTTATTCAACCACGCGTTTGGGGTTCTTAAAGCTTTCAAGCTAAATAATGCACGTGTTAAATGTGTAACTAGATAAAATAAAAAAATAAAAATCAACTCAATTCTCATATTTATGAGTCATTAAAGAATATCAAAAGCAGTTGTAGCATTTAAAATTGTAAAACCATTTTGGCGCGCAATTGTTTTAAAAATACTTATATTTAAATTAAAAAAAAAAAACTAAATAAAGAATATTAGTTTGAAATAGAATAAAATCTAACAATGACTTTTTAAGGCAGGGTTTCGTTATTTAACATACCGAGAGTATATTACATGTGAGCTTGTTTGCATGCTTATAAGAGCTTAAAAGACATTTTTTTTTAACAAAAAAAAAAAAAAAAAAATTCAAGGTTTAACACATTAGTAAATGTTTTTCTTTTTTTTTTGTAATTTTTAAACTTATTTCATTACAAATAGCTAATAAGCCCTTTTAGCCTCTAGCACTTTTAGTATTTCTTGAAAACTTATGAATAGAATATAAGTAACTAAAGTGTGTTTGTACTAGCGTTTATATGTTAAATAAATAAAAAAAAAACTTAATTTGTTGTTTGTGTTTTTTTTTCTATTTCAAATGACCATTTATATAGAACAAAATGCCTTTGTAGGAATTAAAATGCTTAAAATTGTGGGAAGTTTTTTTTTTTTGTTCAACAAAACAAACTTAGTTAGTCGGTCACTAAAAACAAAACAGCAAGACATCAAATTATTACCATTTTAAAAATAAATTATAATTTGCAAATTAATTCTAACTAAATCTTGCTTGAAAAATCATTTAATTGTTTAAATGCAAAATGATGCGAAAACAAATTAGCAATTTTGTTTTGTGCTCTTTCGCAAAAATACAAATATATGTCTCTTCTCTCTGTGTGACTTTTTGTGTTGCGCTTAGAATTTAATGTAAGTGATGACAACTTTCTAGAGTTAAAAAGTCGAAAATCAATTTGATTTTTTTTGCGAGCAAATATTCTTTGGCTGTTTTACTTCAAACAAGTATTTACAAAACGAGTTTAAAGTTAATTTTTTATTTGATTAAGACAGCAGCACTTGCCTACCTGACTATAGCCGATTCCAACATACAAGAGCATCTCTATTTCGTTTATGCGAAAAACTAAAATACTCTACAACTCAAAATAAAATAAATTTAGTAAAGTGCGACTCTGACTCGTGCACGAAGGGTTCCGTACGAACACTAGACATGTAATTTAATACAAACTTCAGCTATATAACATGAAGATTTGGCATTGTTTTTAGTTTTGTAAATTAAAAATATTTTTATTTAACAAAAAAGCACCAAAAGCACTGTAAGAAATTTTTAAAAGCACTGTAAATACCCGCTTTTTAAAAAAGGGTATTAGCTAAAATTTCGCGATTATGAAGAGGCAAAAAGCTCCAAAAAATACCCGAAACGCACCAAAATACCATCACTGCTCGTTCACCTATTTATTTGTGATAAAAATCAATGACAAGCCCATTTAAACAATATGTGAGTTTGATCATAAGTTTGTGTCAAAAATAATCAAGTGAACAGCTTCGATCCAGTCTACTTACTACACGAGCAAATCGGTTGCTCCAACCAGTGTTGCCAGAAAATGATGATAAGAGAATGCTAAATTGGTCAAAAAATTCTGCTAAAATGTTCTACAGAACAAAAGTATAATGCCAGATTTAAATGAAGAAAATTATTTAAATGGCTCTGAATTTCATGTTTAAACAAACTTATTAGTATTTACAGGCATTTTTATAGCACATACAAACATAAAATAGTTAATAATTGGAAATTTTTGGATATGTTAAATTACGTTTAAAATTTTTTAACGCACTAATAATCTCAAAATATTATTTTACTTATACAGTAAAATATTTTTTTATTTAAAATACATTGAAATTGGTTATTGAGGGGTTCTCTGGATGCTATGCGCATTTAACTTTTGCTAGCAAAGATCATCAGGGAACCTTTACCCTGCAATACATATATATTTATGAGAAAAATCTTATAAACAGAAGAATATTTTTAAAAAATTAAAATGTTTTATTGTCAACAAATTCTGCCCGAAAGCATTTAGCAGAATTTTTCAAAAGTTGACTGCTTTTTAACTAATGAAAATGCCAGATCTGGCAGTGAAAATGCTAAAATGGCAACAATGGCTCCGACATACATGCTTAACATGTATCGAATTCGTTTATTCGGTTAGACTTTGGTCGAACTCGTTCACTAGTTTATTTTTCTCACAAACAGATGATCAAACTCATTTAAATTATATAAGTTTGATCATAGGTTTGTGTCAAAAATGAACTAGTGAACGAGTTCGACCCCAAGCCTGCTACATTCGGTCACTTGAGACACGCACCTATGATCAAAACCCATGTAATTTAAACCATACTTGGATCGATTTCTTTCAGTAGCTCGTTTGTGACACAAATCTATGGTCATTTGTTTGCATCAAAAACGATCTACTAAAAGAGTTTCATCCAAGTCTAATTTGAATGCTTTTGCTGATTTAAGACTGAATATCGGCTATCAATAAAAACAGAAAAAATTATGATACGTTTTTGTTTTAACAAATAGGTTTTCCAAAGTCCCTGTCCAGACGCGAAATTTTTTTTCAGAATTTTTTGTTTAGCGAAAAAGAGAGGAATACAAAATTTATATATTTATGATTCAACACTCTCCCACACATTCTAGAATTGCTGCCAGAAAAATTCCAAGTCTGAAACGGGACTAACTGATTTTGAGTTTTATTACTTTCTTTATTTGATTTGATGGCAGTAAATTATGATCTTTGAAAATTTTATTAATTTAAAAAATAATAACTATTTTATTAAGCTTAAGTTATCTTAATTAAAATTAGCAATGTTTATTTTAAACAATCACCCTTATCGGGAATAAAAGGCGAACATTTTGTTCACGTAAAATATTTCCCGTAAACAAAAAATGGTGAAAAAATTTGAAAATAGTATATTGACACAACAACAACGCAAACATTGGCGATTAGGGTGAATATTTCGACACACCTTTGTGTGTCTTCTTCAGGTAAATTTTCTTTTTTTTTTTAATGTGTTTTTTATTCTATTATTAAACTTTTACGAATTTTGGTTTTTAATTTGACAAATTCCCTAGTAGATTCTATTTCAGTAAAAATATGTTTTGTTTTTATTTTTTTTATTTTAGTAATTGAATACAAAATGAAGTTTTTGCTGTGTATGTACGTACTGAAATCATAGCTGTTAAGTAATGATTAGTAATCGTAATGATTACTAATTTAATTACTTTTTTTTATGAAGTAATGATTAAATTGCGATTATATTCAGTTTCGTACTTAGTAATCGTGATTACGATTACTAATAATGGAAAAGTAATCTGAATTTTTTGAAATTACTACAAAATAATGAAAAAGAATCAAAAGTATTAAACAAATAATGCAATTACTTCTAAGGATTACTTTTAATTTTTTTTGTTGATTATTTATTAAGTTTATTGCATTTCACTTATATTAAAATTTAAAATATTTAATAATTTGACAAATGAGCAAAATTTTGAGGAAAGCTTGAAAGATATCTGTTGATACATTTTTATAGTCCTTCAAAAAATTGGAGTGTATATGATTTTTTTTTGTGATTTTCAAAAATATTTTTAGTGAATTCTCATTCATCATTTTTTAAAAGTCTGTGAATAAGATAAAAAGTTTGGGGCTGTTCAAATTGTGTGGTTTGAAGTCTACTGACAGTTTGTCGAAGCGACTATGAAATGTATACAGACAATGCTTAACCACCAGCAAAAAATTTCACTTTATGTTTTTCTTTATATTTTTTTCTCAGATTGATATTGTTAATGTTGTTATGTAAACGGATATGTTAAGAATTTCTTAAACAAAAAACATCTAATTATTTAAATTTCTTTAGAACTTTTTCAAAATAAAGTAATCTTAATTCAGAATGTTTGAAAATAATCATAAAGAATCAAAAGTAATCTTTGAAAGTAATTGGATTACTTTTTGATTAACTTTGATTCTTTTAGATTATTTTGTAGTAATTTCAAGTAATTCAGACTACTTTTGGATTTTAGTAATCGTAATCAATTATTTATCAGGAATTCTTTTAAAGGCAATTATATAATCATTACAATTCTTTTTAAAATGTAATCTAATTGATTACTAATCGTAATCGTAATTTATCATTTATGTGAGTAATATTGATATATAAATAAAACCCATTTTACTTTGATTTTACTGAAATTTTTTGTTTTTTTTTCAGTTTCTTATATTTTCTACAAAAACGTAAAAATATAAATTTCAGCTGATATATACAGATTAGATTAATCCAAAGGAAAATTATTGTTATCAAAGTCTGAAATGAACTCAACAAAAAATATTAAATCAGAAACCGCTAAATTGGCATTAATGTTGCAAATACAATATTTATATGAATGAATTTTTATTATTCTGCTGCTGCTGCTGTTGTTGTTATTGTTGTTGTTGTTGTTGATGATGTTTTTATTTTACCAGTTATTGTATATTTTGCTATTGTTGTGTATTATCGTCCAACTCTTAAATGTTTTAGTTTAAAAATTTTTATTGTTAAGCATGAACGTGGATTTTTCAAACAGCGCTTGCGTCAAACTAACGGAAACTTAGAGAAAAAGAAAACAAAAACCCAAAAAAGTACAAGAAAAAACTGTTAAATTTTGAATTGAAGAAAGAAAAAAAAACACAAAGACTAAAAGGCTCAAATAAAATCAGTTTAACACGTATCAATTCAAATATCACACACAAATTAGTAATCAAACAAAGTTTAATTTGTTTAAAGATAAAAATTAAAAAAAGGCAGCAAATATTTAATTTTTAATGAAAATAAAAAAGAAAATATAATAGTTAAAAAATTCTTTCAAATATAAATTTTTTAGAATTTAAATTTAAATAATGTGATTAATTTTTAAATAAATTTAAAAAAAATCTTTATTTATTATTTAAAGACATTTAACGAGAAACAAAAAAATTAAACAAGTTTTAATGATACAGTGAATTGAACAGCAAATTTAACAAAAATTAAAAAAAAAACAAAAAGGTCAAAGAAATATTTGCTAAACAAACCGACCATTAGTTGGAAAGTTGGCTTGCACTCTGTTTCCTATTGCTTTCAAAAATTTTTTGACGACTTAGAAAAATTTTTGTAAATGTTAAGGAATCGAATTACGTAATTTCTTGGGCTAAATTAACAACAAAACGACAACAACAAATGAAGCACCTGCTTATAAGAATCTGATATCATCTTCGTGTCATCTTTAGAGAAAAATATCTATTATAAAATTACCAAAAACCAGTAAACACCCACTAGAGATTTATTTTTCCAAATAAAGAAACCAATAGCATGAACGAGATGTTGTGCGATGATGATTTTATATGTTTAGTAAGTGTTAAAGAATCTTAACAATATTTAAATAAATACCTTATATGTGTTACTTTGAAAGAAGCATACATAATGCCTGTTTTCATTTGGTAAAGAATTAAAGCTTGAGATTTGTATAACTTTATGCTGTTAAAAGAAAACTCACACATATTTATTTTATTTCTCAACCTCAAAACACAGAAAGAAAAAAAATATAGAATATTATTAGAAAGAAGAAAAAGAGAGTTTGTAATCTTAATATTTATAAAGACATTAATTATGAGCAAAAAAAGAAATATATCACACATGTTGATGATACACATTATTTTGCATAATTTGCAATGCCTTGTGCTGATAGAAACGATGGCAAAGAAATTGTGTTAAATGCAAGAAAGACTTGATTTTCACCTGTAAAGACTTCAATTTAAATGCATATTTTTCTAATATCACATATAAAAATATTGTTCTAAACAACAGACGTCATATATAATGAACCATAGAGATGGCAATGAAAATTTTAATTTGTTTTATAACTATGCGAATTTAATAATGTGATTAAGAAAATATTGCAAAATCTTATTTAATGTATGAATTAGTATTATTTTTACTCTCGTATATGATGTTTTATATGGGAAAACAGTTCACAAAGTTACAAGTATGCATAAGATAATTCTGCTGATCTTATACATATACATATGTATACATGTGTATGTCGTGTCATATCCGCCAAAAAAAAAGCTTAAGCGATATAATTTTCAAACTTAATTACTTGAAGATTGATTGATAACTTGCAGTTTTGAGAAAAATGCACCATCCGAAGCGGTTGAAAAACAAAAGACTTAAAAACGAACTTTTAGATTATTTGTATAAAAGTTTGTGTCCTAACTCTTTTGATTCGATCAAAACAAATTTTGGTTTTCAAATCTATAATTTGAAACAATAAAATGCTTTCTAAAAGAGATGTAAAACAAAAGACTTAAAAAACGAACTTTAAGGTTAGTTGTTTAAAAGTTTGTGTCTTAACTCTTTTGATTCGATCAATTAAAATTTTGCTGAATAAAATGGAATAAAATGCTTTCGAATTTGCGTGTTACTAACAAACAAATATAAATTTAGCTTCTTTCGTTTCGAATTAGAGATTTGAACAGCAAACTTGATTTGACTTGAAGTATAAATCAAAAGAGTTAGGGCATGAACTTTTATACAAATAACCGAAAAGTTCGTTTTTTATGTCTTTTGATTTCCATTCCTTTGCTCTAAGACATTTCAACTTTGAACTTTTAAGTGGAATAACATATCGATAATTTGTATATATTGTTAAAAAGCAAAAGAGTTAAGAGTAATCCAAATAAAAGAGTTAAGGCACGAACTTTCATACAAACAATCTCAAAGATCGTTTTTTAAGTCTTTTGTTTTCCATCACTGTGCTTTTAAAAAGACATTTTAAATTTCCTTCAACTTTGAAGATTTAAATACAGAGGCACACTGATATCAAGGAACATTAATTTAAAAGAACTGTCTTTCATTTAATATATTTCAGCATTCAAAAATCAGTCTGAATGGAGAGTCTCTCTATCACAATTGCAATTTACAAATCGCAAATTAAAATATATATAAAAGAACAACAGAATTAGTAAAAGCCAAATCTTTGTCTAGAAGTGTCAGCAAAGATTGTCGCCTGACAACCATCTGAACAGCTAAACTCTTTGTTGAAACTTTGGCTTATATAAGAGAAATGTTTTCTTGTATCCTAATTGTAGGATTTCTATTATAAGGCCTTCGAGCAACTGTAGCGTACTCGGTGAATCTCATTAATACAAATTTCTCTTGATTAATCTAATTTTATTTAATATTCATTAAATATTTATTTAAATATTCATTAAATCTGCGGCAATAAGGAAAAAGTGCTTAAGTCATATTTTACTGTTTTGCATGAGAACACTTTTAAGCGTTCAAGTCGCTTTTCAGAAATTTATTTCTTTTACAGTTAATTTAGGAAATTCTCAGTTAAACTTAATTTTTTTAATCAAACATTGTTCTACACACTATAAATAATACATTTAAGTTGAAATATACCAAATACTTAATAACCTCAATTAAGCTATTATTCCAAATGAGATTAGAAGTCTAAAAAAGATAAGTCCCAAGTCATAGTGCTATAACTTCCTAAAAAACCACACAAATTGATTGAGATTTCGACCAGGGGTACTATCAAATATGCAGATTACGGAGATAGCATTAACTTAAAATCAGCTTATCTCGAATTGAGCACTTTTTCCTTTTTGCCACAGAAATATTTATTTTAAGATTTAATATTTAATATTTTGAAGCATAACTTAGACCACTTTCACAATTAAGGCCTTATACTATAAAGACTATTTTTTTATACTCGATTTAAAAGCAATAATGAGTTAGGGCCGTTCTATATTAAGGTAAGCTTATGTACACCAAGCCATTTATTTAATAGATATTTGCCAGCTTCTGATTATCATATCTATTGTTTTGCATTCTTTAATCAACTAAACACTGACTCATTTGTGCAATGCTGCCCAATGATTTTAAACGGATCTAATAATTTCATATCCACACCCAAAATATGACAACATTTTTTAGAAACTTGTATAAATTTTATTTAATAAATTTTTTAAATCAATAAAACTCGATAATTATATCAAGATCATTTTGTTAATCAATTATTTATGTGGGCAAATAAAGATACGAGTATTTCAGGCACCAATTCAGGGTTTTGTACTCGTCAAGTCGATAAAAAAAAAATAATTTTTAGTAAAATAAAAAGTTTACTTAATATTTGTTGCTTTTCAAATTGATAATAAGTCCCAAATCACACTGTGCAAGTCTTATTGCTAAGCTGATTAGATTCATGGAGAGAGAGAGACGAGGGGAACAGCAACGTTTCTTCCCCCCCCCCCCCCCCCGTCTCTCTCTCCTAATAAACTAATCAGCTTAGCAATAAGACTTGCATAGTGTAAATAGGGACTAATTGATAACTTCATTAGACGTTTTTGTAACGAAGCCCCTGTTTGCTGATAAATGAAAATAAATAAATTTGCCATAGAAACGTCTGCTTTGGTTTTTTTTCTGTTTTATTTTCTTTCTTCTCTTAAACCAGGGGCAAATTACGGCAATCGTTATCGAACAAAATTACGAAATATTTCAATAGAGTTTATATGGAAACATTTTAAAATTTCGAACAGTATTTAATGCCTGTAAGTTGCCCCCAGAATTGTGTCCCACAGCTTTTTGAACTAAAATCAGCTGGGGTAACAATTCTCATCTAAATTAAATTCGATGGAAACAAAAAGAGCTTTTAGACACATACAACTCTATTTTACTTGGATCGAACTCATTCAGTGGCTTGTGTTTGATGCAAACCAGTGATCAAACCCATGTTATTTAAATAGGTTTGTGCCAAAAACGAGCCACAGAATGAGTTCGATACAAGTATAAAAATATATTTATTTATACGTTGGAATACTTAATGCCCGATTTGATATTAGAGCTAAGTCCAACTCGTTCGTACTCATTAATGTAATAGGCTTGATCATATACGAGTATTTGTGTCTAAAATGAACGACTGAACGATATGGGTTTTTTTTTCATCCAGATAGCAAGAGTTACAGAAAATATTGATCATAATCGCCTTTAAAGTACTGATCGAATGAATTTTCATTTGGTATTTGACAAAGAATGTCTTTATTGTAAATGTCGCTCAAATTGATTTTTGAAATTTTCTTTCAGCAACGTATTTTAGATAGATAGAATCTTCATTGCTCAATGATATTTCCTATATTCATGATATGAATTTAACATTCGATTTTCGATGTTTGATAGCAACTCAGAATAAGGGCTAATTAGTGACTAATTTTTGCTACGATTTTAACAAAAACTCTTAATTTAAGATACAAATATTTGCTAAATATATACATAAATAAATTATGATGATATCAAAGATGAAAGTACATTCGAGCAAAATAATAAAAATTTCTATAAATACAAAAAAGTACTACTCGTGTGTTTGTCATCGCTTAAACTCTTCTATATGCATTTAATTAGCATTTAACCCGCAGCAAAAATATGTTTGTGTTCTTGTCCATATTGACTCGTGTTTACACAAAAATAAATATATGTATAAGAATTGCTTCTAATTATATTTGCAAACAAATGAAAGAGTAATTGAAAATCAATTTAACTCGAAACATTTCTAAAGCAGCTACAGACCTGCACATCTAAATAAATATTTACTGTCTTATTCATAAAAAATAATTCTGTTTATAAAATAAATTTTGTATGGAAATATGTTTAAACAACTTTTTATAAAAAAAAAAAAAAAATACTTGTGGCACTGGGGGACTGCCGCGGTAAAGCTATTGGTTAGCATTTTTTTTTATCAACTTATGCAAATTTATTTTTTTAAAAATAAAAAACCTACGAATTGTCTGTTTCACATTGTGTTTTCCTACATGTAAAAATCTGTTCTAGCAATACTGTATGTTAATGAAATCAATAGCATACTTTAGGGATTAACATACACTGGGCAATTCAAATAAAAATAGTTAAATTTTATTTTCGTTACGGAATTCCTTGATTCGGTGGACACCCTCAAAGCCTGCGATAAAAGCAAATATTTTAAATATATTAAATATAAAACACAAACCTCATACCATCGTGTGTCTGAAAAAGTTTTCAAATTATAAACATTATTATGCAAATTAATACGAATTTGATTTTGTTTTTATTTTATCAATTGGCTAATGTCCAGCTCAATTAAATTATAAATGTGCGTTTAAATAATTAAGCAGTCGGTCATAAATCTTGAAAAAAAAATTAAGAAACATTAATAAATATTATTGAGTGAATTGCAAAAATAAGCGTTCATATCGATGTGATTTCATAAATGTTATCGTACGTTAAAAAATTCTTTTTAACAATTAAATTCGGTTTTTGTTTTTGAAATTTTATTTATTTTTCTTTTGTTTGTTAAAAAATAATAAAATATTTTAAGCAATTTTGTTTAATTTTTATATTTTCTGTACTATTCCGAAATTTGTATTCATTTGTATTGTTTTTTTTTTTTATAAGTTAATTAAAAACAAGTATTTTCATGTTTTATTCTATCCATATGCGAGTACAAAAAACAATTGTTGTGTTAATTTTTTTTCGTATACAGTGACTCACAGTGAAAAGGTGACACCGTTTATGAAAAAATTATTGCTACTTGGATGACTTTATAAATTGTTTTACTTAAATTAATGTATATTGTGCTATAAATGAGCAAATGTCTTTACATTATAAATTTTTAATGAAAATATTTCTGTAGAATCTTTGAATTTGTTATATTACTAATTAAAAAAAAAATTTCGTTGTTGGTATATCATGTCTAGGTACATTTTATTGCAGCTAAGCAACACATTCATTAGACTTCAACCAAAGTTCAAAAAAGCTTAAAAACAGGAATGGTCATATACAAACTATCCACGAAAATAGACGTCCACTTACTTGTGCATCATTAACAAGAATCACAAAAAATATGGGTTTTTATCAATCAGAGTTGGAGAAGATCAAATTATCAGCCGTCAAATAAAAAATTAAAACTTTTTGATTTTCATCAACCATTGCCGACAATATCTATGTGTAGCCAAAAAACATGACTGCACATATGCATCTATGTGATTGATGGAATTATTTGATCTTCTACAGGGTACTTTGAAGTCTTAGCAAGCGAAGGCGGTGTTTTTTAAACAATCCCATAGAGTGTTTTCTGTTTTATGCCTAATAAACGATCTTTTATTACATTTTCGTTATGTTTAAATGTACTTTTCTATTTCGTAATAATATTTTACATTGTTGGGAATAAAAAGAATTCAGTTTGTTAACTTTAAACTTTGGTATTTTGTAGGGAAAAAAGCACAATTTCACGTGAACAAACTGTTTGCGTTTTTTCCCTGATAAGGGGTAGTATAATTTACAAAATGTTTAAAATGCAGAGCTTATTAAAATTTCTTTCCACACACTCACTTAAGTAATTTTCTTGAAATGATTCTCACTGTGAGAGGAAAGCTTTGGGTCATAAAGTTTAGTAACTTTTTTTACTGCACTAAAGCAGTGATTTAAGCTTGTTATTACTTTTTCCATGTTATCAGATATTGATTTTTTTTTGTAATCAAGTTGATAATAAGTCATTCATTTTGTCTGTGAGCCACTGTATGCCGTACGTGACATTTCTAGTACCTGACCTCTTTTTTAATTTTTTATTTTTTTGCTATCAAACAAAGCAGAATTTGTCTTTTGTTACTAAGATTAATAAAGATAAATGCTGAAAAAATAAATAAAATAAAAAATTTCATCTACTTTGCTTTGGCTGAAATTTTAGTTTAAACATAAATGAAATTATGTTTAAAGGGCTGGTTATCAACTAAATGTATTTAATCAGCTTATTAAAGCTTCTTTAAATTTTTTAATACGTTCTCTAGTTAAACTTGAAATTTTTTTCCAAGAATAGTATTGTTCAAATTCAGCTTCAATTCGCATATAGCATTTTAAATAAATTAGTTAGGGCCTTTCTGTATAAAGGTAACGATATGTATTAGAGATGAGCTATCCCGTGATTTTTTTAAATAATGTTTCTTCTAGTAAACGTGATTTATAAATCACTCTTCTCTTAAACTGCAATCGTGATCATGAGATCATTTTGAGAATTTCTAATAAGAAGAGTAACAATGAAGTTAAACAGTGAACGCAATTACGTATAATACATTTGAGAACTTCTGCTTTAAAAGTATCTACTCGTGTTAAATTTAGTATTTTGATAAATATATATTACTAAATCCCGGTTCACATACGTAAACTTTTGTTGATCAACTCTTAATTCAGCCAGAGAAGAAAATACAAATATTTTTTGTGAACCGGGGCTAAGAAGAGTGACAAGAACAATTAATTTAATCCTATATTAAATATTATTGTAAATAAAAACCGAGACAATAAAATTGCGATTTGACACCATTTTACGTTTTTTTTTTTCAAAAGCTGATGACATAAAAATATTGTTAGTGTGCTGGATTTTTTTGGTATAAGGAGGACATGCAGTAGCATTCAGTGTTTGTATGAAAGAACTATATTTCAAGTAGCTGTTACTTGATAAATTCAAGCGCAGTAGTTAGTAAATAGTGATTGATTTTTCGGTCACTGTGAAAAAGTAACAGTTATTGAAATATCGTTCTCATCTCTAATAGAGTTTAATTAAAACTATTTACTCGGTACTTTACATATTTAGTAACCTGCTTTAATTGTTAGTTTTTTTTGTAGATTTTAAAACTTTTCGTAAAAATTTATCAAGAAAAAAAAATTGTGTCTAACAAAAGAGACCTTAAAAACCATTGAAGTTGAAAATAATAAAGTAAAATTCATATTTGAACACTTTATTTAGTTTATTTCTCATTTATATATATTGTTGCTAAAATAAAATTTAATGCAACGATCGCCTCAAAAGTTTATACAAAACACCACCAAAGCGTTGTAACAATTTAAAGAAGAAATAGTTGAAAAAATAAAAATAAGAAACTAACCAAGCGTATCCACATACACACACACACACACACACACACACATTCACACACACATACACACACTCTGTTGCACATTTATTTATATATTTAACTGAAATAATTACTGCTCCTATATAACTCCTAAAAATTATTTAGACACTTACATGTGTATCTTATAAATACATACTCTTACGGGTAACGTTTTTAATTGGCCATAATTTATTTGGAAAGTTTTACTTTTCCACTTTTAGTGATTTTTAGACATTAATTTGTTATTTAAACGAAAAAAAAAAAAATTCCAAGTTTTTAATTTACGATTAGAAATACTTTCCAGGAGAGTAAAAAAATCATTTGCCAAGCACATTCATTAACTGCACTAGTTTGAATTTATCATGACATAATTGCAACTCCCTAAACAACTAATTATCACCTTGTTGAAGAAGTTTTTACATTTCCCACAATTTTTTTCTATTCCCACTTGCATCTTTGATCTGTTTCTTTAAAAAAAAAACAAACAAAAAATAGAAAAGAAATATTTGAATTATGTTAATAATAAAAATAATTGTAATTGCAATTAATATTGCTAACAATAAAGAAAAAATAAAGAAGAGGGTAAAACAGCGATTGCTTTTAATTTAATTCTTAAGCTGAAAGCAGAATAAATTTAAATCTATAGGGTCCGCCATCTAACGTTTTTTTTCAACTAGTGCTTATTTCGTGAATGGTAACATTTAGCTCATGTCTGATTTGACAGATAATTACTTTTATCCTTCCGCTGAACGAGCCAACTGACCATCCAATGCGTTTTCGCTTCGCTAAGTGGGCCTGCGATCGACTTACAGAAGATGCCGATTTTGCAAAAAAAAATCATCTTTTCAGATGAAGCTCATTTTGATCATGGCGGGTATGTAAACAAGCAAAATTGTCGCATTTGGGGCACAGAAAACCCGCACGCATACATTGAAAAGCCGACGCACCCAAAACGAGTCACTGTTTGGTGCGGATTTTGGTCCAGAGGCATAATTGGGCCATTGAGCAAGGAGTGGCCGTTACAGTCAATGGCGATCGTTATCGGGCCATGTTGAACGAATTTTTGTTCACAAAAATTGAAGAGAGGGATATTGGCAACATTTGGTTTCAACAAGACGGCGCTACGTGCCACACAGCCGAAGCTTCAGTAGTTTTTTTTTATAGCATTTTCAGAAAAAAAAGTTATGTGGCGGACCCTTTATAAACCGTTAAAGGTAATTACATTGTTGATATACGAACAAAAACACAAACATTACAAGACGTTCTACACGAGTTACATTTCGTTACCTTAATATAGAAAGGCCCTAACTCATTATTTTTTTTAAATCGAGATCTTTGCATTTTTCGATACATTAGATATTCCTCTATCGAAAAATACAAAAAACTCGAATTGAAAAAAATAATGACTAAGGGTGCGAACAGAGTGAGCACTGAAAGCCGAGCCGAGATTGTCAGTGCGATAAAGATTGTCAGTGCGATAAAACTGATTACATACAAATCAATACAAATAAGCTTGTGTATAACACAGTGAACGGCGACAAGAGCAGAGAACAAAGCCGATGAGTACGAGAAAACAGTTTCAAATCGTTTTTCAGCGCCGAAAACATTATTTATGTTTACTTTTTAGCGTGCAGTCGTATTTTTTAATGGTTTAAAAATAAAAATAAATTCAGTAAAGTGCGACTCTGACTCTCGCACGAAGGGTTCCGTACGAACACTAGATATGTAATTTAATACAAACTTCATCCTATATAATATATAGTTTTGGCATTTTATTTCGTTTTTGGGGTCTTTTCGGTTTTTGTGTTTTGGCGGTTTTTGCGTTTTTTTCGGTTTTGGCGATTTTTTAAAGTCTTGGATCTTTTTTTAGTTTTCTTGTTTTGGCGATTTTTTTTTATTTTTGGCGATTTTTTTCATTTTTGCGATTTTTTTTTTAATTTTTTTTTAGTTTTGGCGACATTTTCGCGTTTTGGCTATTTTTTTAGATTTTTGGCGTTTTTTTTCATTTTGGCGTTTTTTTCTTCATATTGGCGATTTTTTCGAATTTGGCGATTTATTTTAGTGTTAGAATTTTTTTTTAATTTTGGCGATTTTTTTTTTTTTTTTTTGGTTTGGCGATTTGATTTGAACTTTTGGCGATTTTTTTTTTTTGGTTTGGCGATTTTATAATTTTCGGTTAAGCTATGTACAGACGATTGTCAAATCTTACAATATTGTCAGATCTGGCAATGTGCTGACAATGTACTGGCAATCGAAAATTAACAGCACAATATTCCTTGTCAGTTCACACGGTTGTCAGAAAATCCTACAATTAATTGCCAGACGGTTGTATGACAATAAAATCATCTGACAAAATCGTCAGTAGAAAAATTGTCAGTTCACACGGTTGTCATATGAACAAATTGTTAGATCTGTTGTTATGCGTTGCCAGACTTAAATCGTTTGTTAGAAATTGTAAAATATTTATAGTTTGTGTTTGTGTTAAATGTTAAAAGTTAAAGTATAAACTATTGTGGACCATAAAGAAGCAATTGCAGTGATTTTATCTGCATATATTTTATTATAAATTTTTTCTTTAAAATCAAGCGTGTGCAGTGTTGCCCATAGAAAGAATTCTCTTACAATGACGCCATTGTCAGATGCATAAACTTCGCACATCTGACAATATTAAAATGTCTGACAAATATCTGGTAATAATTTTACAATGTGTTCACATGATTGTAAGATGTCTGACAATTTTTTGTCAGTTGCTAGTCTTGCAATGGACTGACAATGCTTTTTCTGGCAACGACGCCTGACAAACATTGTCAGTTCACACGGTTGTAAGAAATTTTGAGCACATTTTACTGGCAATATTGTAAGATCTGACAACCGTCTGTACATAGCTTTAGTTTGGTTTTACCGTTTTTGAAAATTTTAAGTGTTTACCTCTTACGGTTTCCAAGATATAGCAAGTTGTCAAAATTACATAGTCAAAATTGCATTAACTGATGGACCACCCTTTAATTTAAATTTTTTTTTAATTTTAGTGTTAATTGTTGTAGTCTGTATAAAAATACACTAATTTTACAAATTTCAAGTTTCAATATACATATGTTCATACAATTGTATGTATATTACATGGGATTTTAACATTCTTCGTTGCTCGTTTTGGAGCACCCTTTAATTTTTAATTCTCATGTAATTTTTGTTGTAGCGGCCAAGGTTCTACATACTGTGTCCAAATTTCAGGTCCGTAGCTTTTACGGTTCCTGATAAAATACCGTGTGACGGACAGACGGACAGACGGACAGCGTAGCGAAAACAATAGGGTTCCTTTTCACCTTTGGTGTACGGAACCCTAAAAATGGATATCGATGAAAAATTATGAAATTCACCAAATTCATTCCTTTTTAGTGTAATTGGATGTTTTCCAAATTTTTTTGTGTTAATAACTGCATTAATCACACTAGGAGAAGCAAAATACTCTTCATCAGATGAATCCATTACCGTGTACATCAATTTTATAAACACAAATGAACAACAAGACTAAATGACATAAAAGCAAAACACATGGAATAAATAGAATTTCAGCGCTGATTCTCGCATTCACTGTGTTATATACAAATTTTGTTCTCGTATGAAAATAAGCGTCAATAAGCTCGGCTCGGCATCAGCGCTCACTCTGTTCGCACCCTTTTTTTTTTGCATCGTCCATTGTTATGTTTAAATATAATTTAATGTTTTTCTTGTAAAAATTAATTTTTTTTAATTCAAAAAGCGCAACACAATTTATTTAAAAATGTTTTTATTTAATTTATGCTGTCACTTAACATTTTTCTAATTTTCAGAGGTTGAACCGAAACAGAACATAACGAAACAGAAAAACTAACGACTTGTATTAGATCTCTATAAACAAAAAACAGTCAGCTGATTCGTAACAGAACAGAAAGTAAAAACTAATTCCGGCTTAAGTCCCTGTTCAGAATTAAAATTTTTGTTATGAAAAAGAGCGAGTGAGGAATACAAAATGTGTATACTTCTTTTTCAACACTCTCCCACATATTCAAGAATTAGTTAAGTTAGGTTAGGTTAGAAGATTGCTGGTAAGGAAGATTGAAAAATTAGAGTCCAGCTCTTGGGTCCATTACAATGATCACTTTGTGCTACCTGCAAGATGAAGAGAAGATAGAGAGAGAGGAAACAGATATAGAAAATAGATAATAATTGTTATAGAGAAGGTGAGGTGGGTCAATAATTGAATGGCTGAGGGGCGGGGGTGGGGAAGCCAGCGGCTATACCAGCCACTGTTCCTTATATAAAGTCTGAAATTTTTGAGTTCAATTTCCTGTAACTTGGATATTCTGCTGAAGGATAGTCTGCCAAGGAAATGCAGATGGATATCCTCCAGAGCATGAGAAAAACAGAGGAGATGCAAGATACTTTCCTCCTCCTCATCATTATTGCACTTGAAGCAGTATACATTACACGGGAGACCCATACGTTTAGCATGGGTTCCGAAAGCATACTGAACGGCCAAAGTGGCCACGAGGTTCTTCAAGTGCTTCCTAGTGAAGTTCATGAGGTTTTTCGTTCTATGGGAGCTTAATCGAGGCCAGAGCGTTCTCGCTATTGCGAAAGTGGACTCAATACACCGTCTGTGTTGGGTTAATTCAAGAAAGGCAACATTGCACCATATCCAGCAGGATAAGAGTGCGAGACCACAGAGATGAATGATATCGACTTCTCTTAGTAGGGTTTCTCTCTTTGCCAGGTCATTCTCAACTATGTTGCCTGAAATAGTCTCGTGGCCACACACCGGTTTAGTAAGATACGTAAGGCTTGCACTTTTTGTTCCCGCAATTCTTGAATATGTCGGAGAGTGTTGAAACGGAAATGTATGCATTTTGTATTCTTTTCTCGTTCTTTTTTTACTACAAAAATAAAAGTTGCTGCAACAAAAATTGCAAGTCTGGACCAGGACTTATGCTAAAAAGACTAGAAAGTACGCTTGATCCGCAATACCATAGCCATTTAATATAATATAATCACTTTGCTAAAAAATAATAATTTTTTAATAATCTTTTCTTCTTGCAGTGGTCGCTTCAAAGCCACACGAATCCCACATCCGAACCATCGGAATCCATGCAAACTGCCACCGTAACAAATGCCACACAAAACCTTTGGTCGTGCCCAGCTGGTCTCAATTACAATAACAATAACAACAACAAGCCGGATCCATTCGAAATATTATTTGGCAGTAAAAGTCATAACAGTGCACAGCTGGACTCTGGTATAATATCTCCTCAGAGTCAACATGATCAAGATGATTTGATAGACATATCAAATGAAGAAATGTGTCGCCGTTTGGGGGATCTTTTGAAAAAGAACTCGTTGGAGGACGACGAAAGGCACTGCCTGCAGCAGGTCTTGAATTTAGTACAACAATTAGATGCCTTAACGCCGAAAAGTGGACCCAACTCCTTAACTGCCACCTCATCCAGTGACGAGGCCAGTAGTTTGGACTTGGTATGTAAACATCTAACCAAAAAATGCTTTCGAATGCAACACTGGCAATACAGTTTTTCATATCGAATCCTATTCGCCAAAAAAATCTTAAGCGACACATTAATATAAACTTCTGACAATATGTAGAATGGTGGGTTTCTTGAATCGTATATATGTAGTAAATTTTGACAAAAAAAAAAATTAAGTTCAAGAATTATGTCGCTTAAGATATTTTGGCGGTTATGGCATGATATTTTGTACATGAAAAATTTTCATATTCGAAAAATTAAATTAAAAAAATTACAATTATTTAACTCATCAGAACATACAATATTTTTGTTTTTCTTTCTATTTTTATACAAATATATACATACATATGCGTAAAAATTAAAGGTGAAATCGCGTGTATCGGACTACAGTTCAGCATCAAACACATCAACGTCCAGTAGTGCCCTCTCAACGAAAGCCAGCAGTAACAACAACAGCAACAGCAATTCATCGAACTTATCAACTCCCCCACGTATAGTTGCAACAGTCCAGCCATATAACAGCACAGTTCAGCAGCTCGCACCGCACAATACACCGACAGATTCGCCCCGTAAGTTACGCTGCCAACCCTGGCAGACGAACAGTCTAAGCGAAAGCGGTGTTTTTGTAGAATCAGACTTCTATAGCGACATCAGTGAGACTAACGCGGGCACACAAACTGACTTTGAGGACAGTTGCATTTCAGTTTATTCCACCACATCCCACACTTTCAATTCACCCGTAAAAAAAGTACCTGTGCAACAGCAAAACTCTTCGAATTTAACCGACCAAAAGCGCCTGCAATACTATAAGGAACGCGTGGAGATACTCGAGGGCAAGCTACACATTTATGAGAGTTCCGGTGACGTGCAGGCCAAGCGACTGGCTGAACGTTTACAACGGGAGATACAATTGGAGAAGGAAGTCCATGAATTGAGAGACCGAGTTGACTTTTTGGAAAGTGAAAACTCTACCCTCGAAGAAGAGAAGTGCGAGTTTGAAGAGGCTGAAAACGACACTAGACTTCGTTTGCAACGACTCGAAGTTGAGTTGGAAATTCTTAGCCAACGGAACGTTGAGCTGGAAATGTCCAGAGAGGCACAAAGTGCCAAGTACAAAGACTGTCACTCAGAGTGTTTAATATTGCGCGACGATTTGGCTGCCAGTGAGACACAAATACGTCACTTAGAAGAGGACAAACAAAAAGCCAAAGAGAATTTAGAATTTTTACACAACACTTTACCACTGTTGCTAATTTGTAATACCTATTGCACATTAGCCCAAGTGCAAAATCGAAATCAAAGTCAAAATTGTCGAGCCGCCAACGTCACCAGCCAGGATATGGGTAATGAAATCTCTAGCTCAACTCTTACGAGCTCCTCGGCATATTCTACGGCATCTAGTTCTTACAAAGATTTATTGAGAACACCTGAACCCTGCAGATGTCACGAAAGAGAACTGCAGTGCCTAAAAGAGGAAGTGAAATGCCTGAGGCATCAAATCAAAGAGCTAAATACACGTCACTATGCTGCTATGGAGTCGGCCGATTCTCACTGGGTGGATCTGGAACGAGAGTACAAAGAACGCGAGGAACAATTCCGCGCTAAGGAAATGTGTCTTAAGCAAAAGATACAGAAACTGCAAGACTGTTTGAGAGAGGATGCCCGCTCGGCCAATGAGAAAATCTGTCAACTTGAAGAAGCCGAACAGGGTTTAAAGAGCTGTTTGGTAAAAGTTTCCAAAGATCATCAGAAACTGCAAGAAGATCACCAAATAGCAATGACTGAACTCGAGCGATTCAAAGAGCAACATGAACAAGTAAAAGAGCAACAAAAACCTTTAGCCGAAGCACTCGAATGTGAAAAGAAACGCAACAAGGGTCTGATCGATGAATTGGCCTTTATGCGCAAACTTCAACAGGAAACCGAAAGTCAGGGCAAACAAGAAATGGAGGTTGTGCGTGATAAAATGTTTGATCTTAAAAAAGATTATCTGCATATTGAAGTGACAAATGGCGAACTGAGAGAAGAAGTAGCGACTCTTGAACTACAAATCCAAAATTTGGAAAAAGCCCTACAAGAAAGCGAAGAGAAAATTCGTTGTCTAACCGATGAGATCAGAACAAAAGATGAAATATGTCAAAGATTAGAGAAGCGTTTGCAACGTAGTGACGGCTACTGTCTGGCCGATGAATTGGGAGATTCGCCGTCAAAACGTTTCAAACGTGAAGATGTCAAAGATTTAAAAACGGCCAGTAAAGGTTTGGGACAAGCTTTAAAACATATGGGTGTAAGTAAATATACATAATTATATTTTAAGTTGAACATAGCTATAATACATAATTTAAAATTTTCCTTTAAGGAATGTGAACGCATGCTGCCCACACAAAAACAATTCAAGACGATTGCTCGTGATGTTAAAAAATTAGCAGATACTTTGCTGCAGGGTGATGCTTCAGAAGAAGAGGTAAGTCATAATATTTGCAATCAGCAGCCAAATTAATTTTAAATTTAGGAAAGTGCAAGCGAATCACAGAATGATATAAGTAATGAAAATAAAACTAGTGGTAGTATTAAAAATCTTGAAACTCTGTCTAAACATCAAGAAGCAACATCTTCCGAATCCCATAGACAATCCAACGATAAAGAATCAGATATAATAGTTACTGAAATTGAAGATTCAACTAAAGTGAATGATGAAAATGTCGAAGCAGCAACACCTTCCAATTCCTTTATACAATCCTCAGTGTATAACAAACAAGAAATAATAGATACTGGGATTGTAGATCAAGCTTATGCAAATGATGAACATCTTGAAGCTGCAATGTCGTCCAATTCCCCTAGAAAATCATCCTCAAATGATAAAGAGCCAGAAATTATAGAGAATAAAATTGAGGATCCAAATAAAGCAAATGATGAAGATCTTGAAGCAGCAACATCTTCCAAATCCCAGAGACAATCTTCAATAGATAAAGAACAAGAAATAATAGACACTGCACGTGAAGATTCAACCCATAAGATAATTGGGTTAGCCGACTCTGACACTAATATAACAGTGGGTATGGCTCTCATTTCCCAAGTTTATATTGACGAAAGCACACTGCCTTCTTGTTCATGGAAGAAAAATATTTGTGAAGTTCCCTCAGAGTTGCGCAAACTAGCAGAGCCTTCGAAGGGAATGCTATCAATAACAAATTTCTCTGCTCACAAGAAAACACAAAGAACATCTCGTAGTCGCAAGCGAGGCAAACGTTGTGTCAAAAGTCGTATGACTCGCGGTAATATCAGTAGTTATCGTATCGCCGCTCGCCTTTTCAATAACCATAGAACGGTTGTATACCAAGACGCTTCCGAATTGGATGTTAACGAACTTGAGGTGTTGCAACGAAATATTTCCTATGGAAGTTTCCATTCACTTCGAGAGGAAGCTAATGAAAACATAGAAACTACTGCCACTGTCAGCGTTGGCTGCGAAATAAAAATTGAGACGAAGGATATGGCCACCATTACTTTTGTGGATAAACATGATTTTAGTATTCAGGTCAACGATGAATTAGCTGTAGAGCTGCTTAAGCAATCCTTGGTGGAAAATGTGCGCTGCTTCTTGGACTTGTTAAAGTCCTCAAATACAAAAACAAAATTTCGTCTCAATTCTTCGCTGTTTAATATGAAAATATGTCAACGTTGGAGATCCGATTTAGAATTTCGCTCAGGTCTGGATATTTTGGCAAACTTATACTCATCCTATCCGAATATCTCGAATACTCCTGCCACTTTAAAGAGTTATGAGGCTTTTGTTAGTGTCATGAATTGCCTGCATGTTTTGGAAAACATGTTCAAGCCCAATAAAATTGCGGTTGGTAGATTTGAATTAACATAAAAATTCTCATTTAATTTACTTTTATTAAACAAAACTTTTATCCACTTCTTTCATGCTTATGTGTAGATGCTCACTGAAATCGAAACAGAAATCAATGAACGTTTAATGAGTTTTCATAGTCAACAAAAGGAATCTGAATTTTATTGCACTGTTTATTATCCCATTGAAAGAAAAATTGGTCCAAATTTAACGCAAGTAATTTCAAGCTAAAAGCAGCATATCTTCTGCATTTGTAAAGTTACAAATTGCGATTTGTATGTGAACATTTCATCAATTTTTTTATAAGCAAATAAATGCAATTGAAATTTCTCTGCAAATAGTTTTAGTAAAACAAACATGATGTATTAAAACTTATATTTAAGATTTTTTGGCAACCAAAATATGTTTCGTATAAGGTTGTGGGGGAAGGGCTTTTTATTTCCCATTTCGAGCAGGAGTCTAATATCAAGCAGCAGCTTAATTTGAAATGCAGTGTAATACTGGCTAAAATATCTGCAATAAATAGGGTAGTCAACTAACTAAATTACTATAGAATATACAATAGGATATTCGTATAAGTAATGACAGAAAAGCGACCATAAAATCTCTTATCTCTTATCTCTTATATGCACAACATCTGGTTTTTTCATTGCTCTGTCTCTTAATGATATGGCCTAGAAGATGGCGTTCGCTGAAGTAGTTAGCACTTTGACTACAAAACCGAAGGTTCTGAGTTCGAGACCGGTATCCAACAGTCATTAAATAACAACACCATGCATTTTTCTGATGTTCGCTAGTGTTCCTTTGTATCAGTTGTTGTAGGAAATTTCAAGTCACTGGTCACTGAACTATACCGAGTTCAGCAGATACTAATGCTAATGTAACATCAGAATGCGCTCCTTAGCAGGCATTGTGTAGCAGAATCATCGGCGAAATCAATAAAACAATTAAATGGCTACTAAACAAAGCCTTCAAAATTTAATGCGCTTCATTGACACCAGAGGCGCTGCAACGCGGCGTAAAAAAATAAGGTGCAAAAATCAGAGTTGTAAAAGAACGAAGCTTTCCTCTATCTCTTTCTTCACCACCTGTCCTCTCTATAAGTATCCTTTTCATAAAGAAGGTAACGTCGACGAAGTTTACTCAAAAATAGAGCAGATGCTATTCACAATTGCGTGAACTATGTAGATGTTCAAACCAGGTTACCTGCTTGAGCTCAAAATTAACTTGGGCTCGATGCAATATCAGACAGTCCGTCATCTTGAAAGGAGCCCCAAACGATAAACTCCCTACACTAGTGGCAGCGCTAACAGGATATTACCACACACTTACAGGAAATTAAATCTTCGTTGTTATGATGGCTGTATAAGTTGTCCTAGCATAGAAGAGTAGGAAACGGTAGAACACCTATTCTGTAGAGGTGGAAAACTATCGATAGTGTCACTATCGAAAGTTTTCGACCATTTACTATCGATAGTGACTAAAAAGTATCGATTGTTTTCAAATATTAATCGATTGCAGAATTAAAAAATCGATAGTCACAAAAATATTAACTATCGATAGTGCCATCGATAGTTTTCCACCCCTAGTACTCTGTCACTGCCCTGTACTTGCTGATAAAAAATGGGGATTTCCATATGATTTTCATTTCAACAGGACCTTGCAAAGATATCGTAGTACGATATTAGAAGAATAAATTTATTAGTAAAAAACACAGGTTGGTTCACTATTAAATAAATGAAACGATGAAGGAGAAATTGTTCTATTCTTTTCCTAGCCCAGATAGTACAATGGGACCTACCAAGACTGAAGTGATTTCATTTATCATAGACATACATACATGCTCATTCGTTATAGGACAAAAAGTTTCCTTACGGTTAATAATTAACTGTAAAGTGCCCTGCAGACGGACAAGTAAATTCGTCAATCAGTGCACATGTGTGAGTGACTTATGGTTGTCGCTTAAAACCAGATGGACAACTAAACACTCAAACCACCAGTTCGTATCAACGCCTGTTCTTCCGCATACATCTTCATCATTAACCATAGTCACAAAGAATCAGTGTTTTTTTATCAATCAGAGGATCAAATAATCAGCCGTCAAATAGTAATTTGATGAAGTTATTTCAAACTTGGCAGAATTAAATTAATGAATTAACATTGGAGGCGGGCGGGAGCCCACTATTAGAAATAGATAACCACAAATGAATCCAAACTTTGTATCCGATAAACAGGAACGTACAATTCGTCACATAAAAACACCATTTTCAGATTATGACATAAATACGTGAACGAACTGAAATCCCATTCACCTTATATGACTGACGTATCACTTAATTTGTTTTTGTCCGATTGCCGATACGATCAAGGATGTAACGATTTGAGCCCAGATTTGATGAAGAGCCGTCACATAAATTATTTACACAACGAACAGGAGTAGCCGAAAAAGCACATGCAGACGTGCACGGATTTATGCGATTGATGAATTTATTTGATCGTCTCCAGGCCACTTAAGTATTGATCCGTCTACACCTTGCGTTTAATAATTTTGTTTGAAATGTCACAAAAAAAAATTATAATTCAGATTTCTTATTACGTTTAAAAGGAAAATTTGTGTTATTTTAGTTAAAAAATAGATTTAGTCCAAAAACTTTTTCTAAATTTTGTTATATTTGTTGCCAAACTCTTTCACAAAGTATGTTTCCTTCCGCCAAAAAGGACATTAATAAATTTTGTTGTGATCGGTCAAATTGTCCAAAACGAAATCAAATAATAAATTCCATTTTGTCATCTACGATAGATAAACTAAACAGCAAAATTGAAAGCAATAAGCAACAGCAACTGTCTTCGTTACAAACATCGTCATCGGAGAAAATATATATTCTCGACAGTGAGTATAAAATTATGTATAACCGCTTAGATCTACTTGTAAAAATAAAACACTTAACAACAAATGGAGCACTCTCCTTACTTAGAACGACGAGTTTTATTAAGCCAGAATCTAGCATTCTACATCAAGGAACAACAAAACCAAAATCATCAGTTTAATACAAAATACCAAGTAACTCTTACTGGCAATCCGATCTATTTAGAAATACCTTTAGAAATTAATTTAAAAGTTTTGTGCAAACTTCATGGGAGTCTCTCGAAGGAATATTCGTCTACAGTATTGGAAAAGTGTAAATGTAAATGTAAATGTTCATCACGTTATACCCAAACTGGAAATGTTTATTTATTTCAAAACGGTTTTGTGCCACAATGTTGGTGTTGCATTATACAACCCCAAGCAATGCCATTTAAGACCAGAGAATTAATAAATTGTAAGTCGAAAAGTACACAAACAGTTGCTCTGCCTCAATTTGAGGCCGGTTACATGCCTCCTTGCTGGTGTGCTATACAAAAACCTGCTGCCGAGGAAGATCTTCCAACAGACTCGACTTCCTCCGAAGAACTTGATGAAACAGATTCTTATCGCGATTCTTTCAATTACGGCAGAGCAGAATTAACTGAAGTGGTTAATGAAGAACCAGCACAACCCCCTAATGATGAACAATTTACGCTAGAGAAATCCGAATCAGCTGTTAAGCCAACGGAGAAGATCTACCGCCTGGCTTTTCCCCAACACAAAGATTTGGATGTATGTACTAAGTGTCGCTACGAGCCAAGTCCTCTCATCGCTGAGAATGGTGAGATATTTTGTCCCGGCAATTGCGGCTGCTGCCTGTGTCCATGGAAAAATCCAGCTAGACCCAGTGTAGAGGATACTTTTCGCCATAGTAAAATCAAGGTGTGCAAGTGTCGCAACCGTTTGACTTTATTCAGTGGTATAAGCGAACATGACTCCCATTGCAGTCAAGTTTCGTACTTCGATTTGTGTCCTTGTCGGGAGAAGGCTGAGGCCAAACATTTGGAACTATATGGCTATGAGATGTGGGATAATGATAGTGAACTAAGCAATAAATTTCGTGGCCCAGAAATTCTATTGACGCATGTTAAAAATATAAATTAAAAAAAAACTTGGCAGTTCCTTAAAAAAAATAAATTATAAATAAAGAATTAAAATTTAAAGTTTTAAAAATTGTTTAATCATTAAAAACGTTTTGTTAGGTTTCCAATAATATTCTTTCTATCTCACTATTGATAACTATTTAATGTATTTGTTTTTCTCTTGTCTATTTCACAGAAATCTCCGAAAAGTCATCCGAAGCTTATTTTGACCGAAATAACCAGAATATAAAAAATTGTTACAATAAATTTTGTCCCTCAAATTCACCTCAAATTAGTCAACCAGAATGTCAACTGCACGCCATTACGTTAAAGTGTCCCTCAAATTTATTTTGTAAAACTACAGATGGTCGAAGATGTCATTGCTGCCAACGGCCACCACGATATGCCTTGAATAAGAGACATAAATGTATTTGTAAAAATGTAGATATAACATCATCTTCCACTTCCAGTAGTCTATCAACTCGACACTTTCCAGTAAAACTCAAGTCCAGATCGGAAGACAAAAATATGTACTATCCGCCAGAAATAAAACATTTCCCCAGCCGGGTCAAACCTCAAACTAACTTCGAGCATTTGCCAGCAGCAAGTTTCCTTAAAAATTTAGAGATTTCTGCTCAAGAACAATTTTACTCCTGCAGTTCTGAAGATTCTGAAAGTGAAGATAAAAACTCGCTTATTATGGACCCTTCATGCAAAACATCAGCCCCAGCATCTGAAATCAAAATACAGCTGCAAGACAAAACAACTTCTACACAGCATACCACTCCTCTAGTTTGGCCTACTCAGGCCTGTTGCTGTTGTATTTGTAGAATGGCTGCTGCACCAGTTCCACCTTTTAATTTTCCCTTTTTCCAACCCTACAACTTGAAAGTTTCTGCTGCAGATGATATTCATAGTCTGCAAATACCTGAACCATTTTTATATGATGAATTAACAGACAGTTTTAAGGACTGTTCTAGTGGAAATAGAAGTGTATTAACAATTGATCTAACTTCTTCCAAATTGTCAAGAAATGACTCAAACTCATGCGTCTCAGGTCTTGTGCTGAAAGAAAAGACTAAAACTGATACTTTAGGGGACAAAGCAAGAGGCGATAAATCTTCCAGTTGTATTGGTATAGAGGAATATGTTGATGAGGAATTATATCCAGTTTATGTGGATAAAGTTTTTACAGCACCCTTTGATAGATATGAACCAAGTCCAGATAGTTTGACCGTATACGATGACGAAGAGCCCCAGTTTTTCGGTGAGGTTGAAGATATAGATGAAGAAATTCATCCTGTGCTGGTGCAAGTCAAGGAACTTGACCCCCACGAAATGCATCAGTCCTGCCTGGATTGTTTAAGGGAATATGATGATGAAGAGCCTATTTATGCGGTTATGCCCTTAACTGAGACTGAAAGTAGAAAAACCGCGGAAAACGAAACTTTCGAAGGTTTTGTTAAGTCTAATGAAGTGGAAAGAATTAATAAACTCGACATAAACGCAAGTGGTGAGAATGATAAGTCATCAGAAATTGAAGAAGTGGAAGTGGAAAGATCTCCTTATTTTCGGAATACTTACAACTTTTTAACAGAAATCACTCAGCCATATAATGAGTCAGATCTAGAATATGGAAAGAAATCCGAATTATTCGATGATGGAGGTTATGAACTGAGTAAAGAAATATTATCTGAAAGTCGTAAAATAAAAAAACCGAACTATGATGATCAAGCCCCAAGCCAAGATAAATGTCTGGCAACCTTAAAACACTTTGAGGGTGCGGGTTCTGCTGAAGAAATGGTAAGTTCTAAATGGTTTTTGTCTTTGCTGCTGCTAAATGGGACTTTTAATTGTATTTGCCTTTAAGAAATTTTTCATAGATTCTCTTATGATGGACTTAGATGCCATGGACCTGGCACGGCGCAAATCACAATTTCAAAAGGTAAGCTGACTGATGAAAAGTACAAGTATTTATTATTTTTCAAACCCTTTATAATGAATATTTCTTATTTTATGCAGGATATTTGTACAGCAAAGGTTGGTCTCAACAACCGCGATAGTTTTCCAGTTACAATCACTGAAGTAACGAAACTCGGAGCCAATTCATTATACATTAAGTGGAAAATTCACGATTGCTTTGGTATTGGCGGTTATGAGGTAAGCAATCAATTCATTCATATCTCCAGTTCTGAGAATAATTTTATTCTTTTTAATTCTTTTTAAGGTTTACACCGATGGCTATTTAACTAATCGCTATTACAGTAGTAGACACGATTGTGCTGTCATCACTCAAGTTGATGTAACCTTACCACACAAAGTTGCGCTAGTGGCTCAGGTTTGCGCCAGTGATGAGAGCATGGAACTGATTTGTAACATGTCTACAGCCAGGAGCAAGTCTAAATATTCACCATTTAAAACACAGGCAGCAAACGAACAAAGCTTCTATTCAGCTTTATGGACACCTAGTATATTTTTATATGATCCGATGACATGTAGTAGTACTGCAGCAGCTCCATCAATTATGAGAGACAATTTTTAAGTGAACAAAAATTTAAAAAAAACCCACAAATCCCAATGAAAAATATGTTTTTTTTTTGTAACATTTTTTTTATAATATAGTGTAAGTGGATTCTATATAAAAATTTTATTATTTGTAAGTAATGCTAGTCAAAGTCAAAATGAACGGCAAAATTTTTAAGAAACAAGGCGACAATACTTGAACAAACTGGACAAGCAAACATCATGAATTAGAATTAAACTCGTATAGTTAAAAATAAATATCAGCACTTTAGTAATTACTGATGGAAAATCATGAATTAATAGGTTTCCTATTTTGTAGAGTGTTTTATGTATTTATAAAAAATTTTAAAATATTATTTATAATTCTTATATTCGTTAAAAAAAATCATCTGTCTTGTCTGTCCTTTACATTTATGATCTAAATATATTTGCATGTCTATTTAATCATCAAAATTTTTGCATGTACAAACAATATATATATATATATCAATTGCAAATAAAGAAAAAATATATATATTAAAAAGAAAAGTGCCTTAAAAACAAATTTTGTTATTTTCAACTATTTTTTATTAAAACTAAAAATCGAAATATTTTAAATAATTTTTATACAATGATTATTTTACTTTAAAATCTTTTTAAATTTTAGTTGATTTACACACTATATTAGTTTGAAATTATTTTAATTAATTTATCTTAATTTATGTTTTATGATTATGTTTTTTTGTAAATATGCATTTCATTAAAATTTTTTAAAGATACAAGTAATCATTAACTCATTTATATTTTTTTTTTTGCAAACGAAACGTTAAGAAATCCCCCAAAATTTTTTTTAAATGTCAATAGTAAATTGGTAAAATGTTTTTCTTATAAACTTTAAATACTTACGTACATAAATATGTAAATGCACATGCATGTGCCCTTAAGCGTTTTTGTTATATTATAAAAAAAAACAAAAATATTAAAAAAATTCATACATATATAAAAAAAAAAATAAATGTTGCATTAAGTATACATTTGCAAAAAAAAAATTACATTTTAAGATGTGTTAATAAATAAAAATTCATTGAAAATAATGATACAAATTATTGAGAATTTCAAAGTATTTCATTTTCAAGCTGGACAAATCAGATAATCAGATGGATTTAAACACGATTTGCTGTCATGAGCTTCCAGCGATTTTGTGAATAATTTTTGAGCCTATCGCAAAATATTGATTTTGAACAATTAGACCAAGAGGTAAAGTACGAAATAAAGGGTGGTTAAATTTTAAGGGTCGAAATCGGCAAAGTAAAGGGTGTCCCAACAAGAACGCAAGATTTAAATTTTGCGCCATTCGAATTGTCATTGCTTGACATTTGAACAATTGTTATTGTTTGCTAGTAGAAGGTACGACGTTAGTAAAAATGGAGCGCTACACTAATGAACAACGCATTCTCATTGTGAAATTGTTTTACCAAAATGGTGAAAGTTTTGCGGCTACAGTTCGCAAGCTTGCGATCAATTTAGGGTCACAATAATGCTCCAAAAGAGTCAACTTTAAAGAGATTAATGGATAAATTTGGCGAACCTGGGTCTGTTAGTGATATAAAGACAACAACGCGCCTTTCACCAGGTCGATCGACCGAAAATGTCGCAGCTGTACGAGATGATGTCGCTCAAACGCAGGTCAAGCTCAAACAGTCAATGGTGTTCGGTATCGTGAAATCATAACCAGTTTTTTCGTGCCTGGAATTGAAGAAATGAATGTGGAAGGCATGTGGTTTCAACAAGACGGCGCCACATGTCATACAGCCAGAGAAACAATTCAATTGCTACATCAGTCAATTCCCGGTTGTGTTATTTCGCGTTTTGGAGACCAGGATTGGCCGCCTAGATCGTGCGTTTTAACACCATTAGACTTTTTTCTTTGGGTTTTTTGAAGTCGATGGTTTACGCGAATAAGCCGACGACGACTCAAGCCTTAAAAGAGGAAATTGGACGCTGCATTAATGAAATACCGCAGCATTTATGCAAAACGGCCATTGAAAATTTCATTAAAAGATCGCGTGTGTGCCAGCAAAGCCGCGGCGGCCATCTGCCCGATTTGTTGTTCCACACATAACCTCATTTTGTCTACTTTACGATATAATAAAGTTGCACGATTTTTTTTAATATCTGTGTTTTATTTAAAATTTAAATCTTGCGTTTTTGTTGGGACACCCTTTAAATCAAAATGTCCAGCCTACAACAAAATTTGGGCAAATTTGTATTCCATGCACAAGGGCCGATTTCAGCCCTTAAAATTTAACCAATCTTTATATACAGCCTTATATCAGAGTTGTCAACATCGACGTCACGTCAATACGATACCAAAAAATGTGGGCTTATCTACCCATTGTCGAAAACAACTGGCTGCTTTTGAAAGGCTCATGCTATTTTCTAGACCTTAGAAATAGAATGTTAATAGCACAAAATTATTCTGGAGAGCGAGTAAACGAGTCTCAATTTTTTTTGGTATAAACGTCACTTCGATGTTGACAACTGTAATAAAAGTGATAGAAAAATATTTGAAATTTAAAAAATTCTTGAAAATGTTCTTAAAATGACACGTGCAAAATTGCACTATTTTTATATTTTTTGATGTGATTTTAATTTGGCGAAAATACAAGAAAACATTTATTTCCTTATTTTGACTGTGTTATATTATTATATTATTAATTAGAAAAGAAAATAGTCGGGCATATCACAGATTCCGATTGGAATAGTTTTCATTTCGTATTTGCAATTCCGATAGGTTTTGTTTTATGTTCTCCAAAAATTATAAAATCTCGACATCTCAAATTGACTATGACAGTGTTCTGCATGATAAAACAAAATAAATTCAGTAAAGTGCGACTTGGACTCGCACACTAAGGGTTCTATACGGCACTTATTTCTTTTGGTGATTTTTACGGTTTATTGCGTTTTTTTTTCGGTTTTCCACGAAAATTTTGACGCTTTGTTTATTTTTGTCGTTTTTTCTGTTTTTTGGCAATTTTTTTATTAAAAATATTAGTTGTAGCGATTTTTTAGCATTGACGATTTATTTTTGTTTTTTATTTCTGGTGATATTTTGCATTTTAGCGATTTATCCTATATTCGGTGATATACATATTTTACTTAAGCGCTTTTTTCATTTTGGCAATTTTTCGTTTTCCGTAAAGTTCTAATTTGGCGATTTTTTAATTTTAACGTTTTCGAAAATTTCAAAAGTTTCAAAATTACATAGTGAAAATAACATTAACTGATAGAATCCCCTTTTAATTTTAATTTTTAAATTTCAGTGTTGATTGGTGTAGTCTGCATAAAAATTTAAAATTTCAAGTGACTATTTATAATTGTGTAAACATGTTTTGTTGCTCGCTTTAGAATACCCTGTGATGGACAGACAAACAAAAAGAGTGATATCAGTCAAATGATCGCTAATTCGCACATTTATGCCTGTATGTCCTTGATAGCTTCACGAATTTCATCTTGAAGAATATTGAATCGTTTGTTGGCTTTTATTCCCTTAACCCCACAAAAAAGTCCAACCTAACTTCCTTAGACCCTTTCTGTATAACACAAAGGACTCTTTTGTTTATTGGACCCACGCAAGTGAGCTGCACGCTTGTTCTTAAGGTACGGTCACACTTATCAAACATTTGCCCAAAAAAGCGTAACCAACAAACACTAATGAAAAAAGTTTTGATCCAGACACTGGTTTATGAAATTTAAAAGTTTCGAACACAACTAGTAGACAATGTCATAGAATCCAACATTATTGGATACTTTCTAACTTGACAAACTTTTGTCGGAATTGAAAGATTTTTCATTAGCACTTAGTGGTTACGCTTTTCTGGGCAAATGTTTGACAAGTGTGACCGTAGCTTTACTCTTCATTAATCTTCTTAAATCAACTTGGTACAAAATAAATAAACTAAAAATATTTTTTTAAGATTATATTTATATTTTTACAAAAAAATAAATGTTATAACAATCAATTACACACATATATGCCAATTAAAAACACTAATGTTAAATCTTACAAACTAAAAATTAGGTTATTAGGATAACGTTAAAAAAACTTATGTATTCTTATCTTGTATAAAATTTTGCAAATAACATTTCTTATTATAATGATTTGCATTAAACATTAAACTTGGCTGCAATAGGAAGTTCTCGAAGAAATTATTCTATATGGTTTACAAGTACTTACAAAATAACAACTGAATAGAAATCGTATGTATGTCTCTCTCTATTTTGGTGTATAAGATACAAAATTTTGTGTTACAAAGAAATGTCAAATGTCCTGAAGAAGTGTGAAGAAGAAACGGCGAATGAATAAAAATACTTTTCTGTTTAGGAATCAGCTGTTATTCGCATTCTCCCTATCTGCTTATGCAGGGCTCACAGGTGCCTGGTACAACATAGGACGGATGGCATTCGGGACATTTAGGATTTTCTCCATACCAGTGTAAATGTTCATCTGCATCGACTCGCCGCTCCGGATATTTTAACAGAAACGAGTTGTAAACATCCGTAGCCAAGTAGCCAGTGCGTCCATTGTTTTCTAGGGGGAAAGAGTAATTGGGCACTGAAAGATCTTGGCTCATTTGGATTACATCTTCTGGATCACTGCTAGAAGTTTGTGAACTGGCTGCAGTGGCCGCAGAAGAGGTTTCCGATTTTGGCTGACCTGTTTCTTTCACTGATCTGGAGGTGGGAAAACGTGAGGGAGTTGTTTGATTGCTGGTAGAAGAACTGTTGTTGATTTGGAAGGTTGAGGTTAAGCCGTTGTTTGTACTAATCGAATTATAGTCTATTACAGTTTCTGGATATACTCGGCCATCTACTCCAATAGGAGACTCTAATTTTGGAGGTTCTAGCCCGTTTGAAGGTACTTTCCATTCGTAGTATATCGGCGGACCCTGAGTAGTGGCAACATCGTGTGCTATGAAATCGGTGAAAGGTGGTAACAGCTGTTTTGAAGGCTGCTCATATTTTACGTTCCCTCGATCGGGTTGCCCTGATGTGCTGCTGGCGTTTCGGGTTGGCGGTGTTGCTGTAGGTGACTGAAAGCCTTGTGCGGGCGCAGGAGTTCTGATTTCTTTGCTCAGCTTAGTTACATCGAATCTAGTGAGAGTATTTGGATTTGTGACCACATTTGTACTGATACTCGTGCTCATTGGCGATGATAGGGTAAAAGGTTTGCCAACCCCTGTTGTTGGTCTGGAGGGTGCTTTTGTGGTTGTTGTACTCGTTGTGGCCGAAGAGCGTGTTACAAAAGGAGATGCAGTGGAGGGTCTGTATGAGGGTCTGGCTGTTGTTGGTGTGCTTGTAGTGGCATCATCTATATTGTATATGGGGAACAATAAAGGCGGCTGATAGATTTTCGAGGGTACTCTTATTTTTGGATTTGAGGTCGTTTTTCTTGTGCTGGTTGTGGGCTTAACTGTAGTAAAGGCGTTATTATAGTTGGTGTTAAATGTCGGTTTTCGCTGAGTCGTAGATTTGAGAGGTATTTTTGCGAAACGGTCTTCTGCTGAATTAAAATCTGCGGAAGTGTTATAACGTGTGCTGTGACTGGTGCCCAAATCATCGTTTTCGAATTGCAAATGATCATCTGGCCGATTATGCAAAGCAGCGACATTATTAAATTTTGTCGATTGGTTTCTCGAGCTTAGCGTTGGTCTAAAAGTTGAAGGTTTTCGCGTAGTAGTCGTTGTTTCTGAAGTATAATATGAAATTCGGGTGCTTGGGCTGGCGCTTTCCTCCAAAACTTGCGGCTCATAGGCTGGTGGTAAAATGACACGACTGGGGGATGGTATTTTCCATCTTTGCTGACCCGTACCCTGATAGTTTTGATTTGCTTGTGAGCCCTTATCCTTGTTTTTCTGAGCGGCATTATCGTAGATTTGATTTAACACTGAAGAAAGTGACTATAATTAAGAAAGAAGTTGTAATCAATTCTTTTTGAAGATATTTTTGTGTGGTACCTTTTGGTATTGATTTCTGAACGATTCGCCTGAGTAGTCGGGTGCATAAGGACGATCTAGAAGATCTGGTCTAGGAGTCCGTAAGCTATTTTCCTCATCGTTAACAAAAGGTTTGTCACGTTGGCCTGCAAAAAAAATATGCCAGAGATGTGCTCTTTGTTTTAATATACGATATTTATGAATCAAAATTGTTTTATAATGCAAAAAATTATCAGATTCTAACGAATAATTTTGCTAGAGGATACCAAAATATATTGTATGTACATGTAGTGCCACTCTTTGCGAAGGAGAGTATAGTTAGAGGGTATTTTAACCCTCTAACTAGTATTTTACATAACTCTTTTGAATATTGTAACCTTAAATCTAAAAAATTGAATGACTTTATACGCTGGCTAACCAAAACAATTTTCAAAAAAGGCTTTTATGTTAACTTCCGATACCCGAAAACTTTTTTTTATCTCCTCTATAATAATCGTTAGAATCTTGTTATTTTAGTTAGAATAGTTTAATTCTATTTAATTTATTTCATTATGGTGCAATTTTTGGTGATATTATATTTGCTAATCTGAAATAATTAATCGGCCATGTAGAGCAGTGTTACTCCAAAGGACACTAAAGTAGAGTACACACTAGTGTCCTGCACAAGATATCTTCTAAGAACTTTCAAGACATGAGGGATTTTTCAAATGCTTTGCTACAGCGAAATCTTATAAAACAAATGTTAACAACACTGTTTGCAAGAAATTTATTTGAGTATTGTAGGTACAAGAGTAAAGAAGAAAACACTTCGTGACGGAAGAATTTGTGATACTAGCTTCTTTCTGCACATAAGCTCGTGTTCAAACGTCATGCATGTATGTGTGTATGATCTTTTATTTTTCTGCGCACATGTAAAGGCACACACATGCATTAACATTAGTTGTATGCGGTTAATCACATAATAGCTTACCATCTACATATTACACACACACTCAAACGTACAATATGAAAAATAACAAGCATACACTAATCAACAGTACTTCTTTTGAGTGTTTGTTACAAACAAGCTGTCTTGGCGACATCGCTTGTTAACACTGATATACACGTACACCAATACATCCATCGTGCTTTGCTTATAGTATGGCAGCATTTATTATTCGTTTAGTACAATACATGCGACGTGAATACATTTAAAAATCATGACGTATTTACATTTAAAAACTTTTTACGCAGGTCTCTAGTACACACTAGAGATTATGAATGAAATTTTGTATTGATCGATAATGTGATCACAAATTTTGTCAGTCAACAATTTTTGTGGTTGAGTGACAATCAGTGACCATATTGGTTTTTGACTGATAGTGTGTACCAAAAAGTGTCAGTCAAGAGATATTTTTGTAGCATACTCGTAATTTACACAATTTGGACGGGGAATATAATTTTGTTAAGGAATTCATAAAAGACAAACTCGTACGCGGATTCATTAGATAATAAGAAAAACTTACAATAATTCATTATAAGTCTTTTTCTAACATTTGTTAACGCACTAATAATCCCAAATTATTATTTTACTTATTTTCGTAAAATATTTTTATTAAAAATGCATTGAATAGCTGGAGCTTTATGTGCATTTCACTGTTGCTAATTCAGATCATTAGGGAAGCTTTACCCAAACATTTTCTCAGAAAAACTAGAGATATGTTAAACTCATTTAAACGAATGAGAAGTTCAATAAATATCAAAGTTAAAACAAGAACTCAATAATCAACATGTTTTTTTTTTATTTTCCTACTTTACTATTGCTATATTGGCTAACGTTTTTCAGCTCGAATTGTAGTTGTAAAGTGCCCAGGAGACGTACAAAAAACCCATCAATCACATAGTTGTGTGCGTGCAGTCGTTTCTTTTCGGCTACACGTACACGTTGTCGGCACTGATTAATGAGAATCAAAAAATTTTGATATTTTTATTTGACGGCTGATTATTTGTACGTCTCCAAATCTGATTGACGAATAAAACTTCATTTGCTTTGTGTTATTTGTTCTGTAACGACATAGAGAAGTGCGCGGATGAAAAGAATTAATTTGCACTTTGTGAAAATTTACCATTGATCTTTGTAAAAAACCAAACAATCAAAAGTCTACAAACAGTTTTATGATTATTATAAATATTATATTCTCTAATTTTTCTAATCTTAATGGGTACTTAAAAATTGTTTTTAAAACTCCAAATACATACATATGTATTTATGTATGTGAATTTTGTGTTTAAAACAAATTTTAACTAAAAAGCAAATACATACGAGTGTGTACATATTTTTTTATTCACACTACCCAATGTCTTGTTTTTATATTAAAAATCGTTTATTTGTTACAAAATTTTTTTAAGGAAAATATGTTTGTTTTTTTTAGAATGGTTTGAAGAACTAGAATTATTATTATTATAAATAATAATAATAAAAGATGAAAAATTAGAGTGGGAGATAGAAAAATTATTATTTAGCTCTGTATATTTGTTTAATGTGCTTTTTTATACAAGGATTTCATAAAGTTTTAATGCCGCTAATAACAAAAAATCATCATCCGATGGAGACATATATGCCATCGCACACAACGAACACAAAATTAAGATGCTGATTGACGATTTTATTTGTACGTCTCCGAAAAATCATCAATTAAACGACACTAACACATTCTTACCGATTGATGGATTTTTTGTACGTCTCTTGCACCCAGAAAAAAGATTGGTTGGAAAACGGTTAGTCTAATAAAATATCATTTGCATTAACTATATTTCAGTTCACGCTATCAATTTTCTGTTAATCCAAAAAACAATCCATGTTTATTGCCATAAGGGCATAATTGTAACAAAAATATGATTGTGACAATACTTAAATTGATTGCATCAACCGAGCGTATGCTTTTGTCATGACTAATTAACTGATTGGTTAACCCAACCGAATAAAATATTACAAATTAGATTTTACTACCAACTTTTAGTATTAGCAACTAAAAAATTGTCGTTCTATATTAAAATTAAAATTAAAATAAAAACTTTCAATCAGTTGCTGCAACTAACTAGAGGTTGTGTTTACTATCATAGTTTATAGCAGCAAATTAAAAAATTAACTTTTTTGACTTTCAAAGATATTATGATTTGTGAATTCTCAAATGGTTTTTGAAAGTCTGTGCATAAGATAACAGTTGTGTGGCTTTTCAAAATGTGTGGTTGAAGAAATGTATATAGACATGCTTCACCATTAGGAAATAAATTTCAATTAAAATAAACTTATGACAATATGTCATATAATAAATTTCTTAAATTGTGTATTTTTATTTGCGTTTATTGTTTATTTTTATTTCAGCAAGGAAGGCCAATTTTTCTTTCACAGGTACCAATTATGATATTGCTTTAATTATATTAACCAAATTTTCGGTAGCAAGAATAACATTTATTTCAAATTCCATACTGTCAACCGATTTTTTCTGTTGCTGCAACTATTGGGTTGAGGGTTATAATTAAAATATAGTGGTACCACAAGAAAATTTCAGTCGCTAAACAAATTTTATGATAGTTGCTGTAACCGCTAAAATTCAATTGGCAACAAATTCGGTTGTCCCAACGAATCTGTTTTCTCTGTGTAAACACTTAAGAATTATGTAATGAAATCAAATGTAAAAAGCAACAACAGCTTTACATTTCTATCGCAAGAGTAGAGTGTTGCCACCCAAGTATTTTTTTACCGGCTGCAGCCAATACAGCTAAAGCCATTGTATTTGTATTTTCCATGTTGGTGAGCCCAATTTTTTTCTTGAATGCCAATTTGAGTGTAAAACATGATCGATAGTCTGGGCAGTCAGAACTTTTATTCAAAACTGATGAATTTCTAACTGTCACTCAAGTTCGATAGTGAGTACCCCATTTAAGTAACATAGTAACTTCTTGTCAATTTTACTTATAATTTCTGCATAAACCTGAGAGCTTGAGAAACACTCATGTGAAGCAGAATGCCTAATTATTTAATGGACCGACTGACCTATTAACAAATTGGCGGTGTAATCGCTTTCAGCCTTGGAACAGTTCACCATATACCAGTGGTCGCATATTAGCATACGCTGTTGGAATAGTGTTGTATTTGGACATGAATAGCTAAACTGTCGCCCAAGACCATCGCACATGTGATAGACCTGTAAGAAAATTAACAAAAGTATAATTTATAATATAATTGAAGAAAACATTTATTTGCATTTCACTGTACCTGGCAGCCCGTTTCAATATCCGCATAATAGCCAGATGGTCTTCCAGAACACGAAAATGAAGTCTTTTGAAATGTTCGATAAGCTCCAATTGCATTTTGACTCTGTAAATAGAAAAGATATGATAAAATATATCGTTATAAATTAATAATAATGAAGTAATATGTGTATATGTGTGTGTGTACAGTGAACACATCGTGCCATGACCGCCTAAAAAGCTTAAGCGACATAATTTTCGAACTTAATTTTTTCACCTAAATCGAATATTTGCGATCGTAAATAATCGATTTTCGTCAGAAAAAAACGAGGTCCAAAAAATGTGTCAGTTAAGCTATTTTAGCGGTTATGGCTTGACATGTATGAGTGTATGTATGTCTTAAATAATAAATCACTGAAATGATTACAATGCAAACTTTGCATAGAATTACTGGCAGTGGACCATCAGCAATGAGGTCAATACAATATATTTGTTCTCGTAAATTGTGTGGGTATTTAAAACACTAGAAAATTAAAAAATCAAAAAAAAAATTACAATCTAATTCAATTGAATGTCTTTGCAGTAACTGCAAGAAGCAGACAGAAAAGGGCAAGTTTTGCCTTTCATCTTGTAACTGGGACACAAAAAAATTCTCTCTCACGTTCACCAGGTACTATAATATGCACGTCTACGTATAAATAGATATATTTAAACCTCAAATTGAAGCAACAATTGTTGAAATTTTAAGCAGTAGTTAGTTGCACAGTAGTTCAAAGCAGTGATGGGAATTGGAAATCTCGATTTCGTGCCCAATCTGCTTTTAAATAGTGCCAAAATCACTTAAATAGTGCCAAACCACTTTGTATATAATTTTAATGTTGGCACTTGATGTTCATTAAAACTATGGTTCTTGATTGATAATTCATTGTGTTTATAGCTAAAAAAAAAGCTTACGAATATCACAAAAAACACAGTCTAAAATTAGTTGTATATACACATTAATACATATCGAGCCCTATTTTGGATTTAATCGTGAGCGACATGTAGTAAACAATTAACTTTATTTATCGAAATTGCAAAATTGTTGATAACTTTTAAGAAACAGGCTGTAAAATTTATCGTAAGCGAAAATTAACGTACATATGTACTCGTAAGAACCTTCTCCTAAATCGAAAATAATAATGCTCAATATATTAATAATTTGTACTTGCTTACAAGAAATACAAATATAAAAACAATTTTTACGTTATAGTAATGATTTTTAAGGACATACTTAAATACTATAATAACCCTAAACTAATTTAGATGATAAAATAACTTTTTCTTGTTATATGTATATACCTAGTGACAGTTATGTAATTATAGTTTGTGATTTTTTTTATGGTTAATATACTCTCGAGTTAGAGAAATTCGTGCACGTTAAAAATATTTATAATTGTTAGCTATTTATTTCAATCAAACAAAGATTCTGTCGGTATAGTGAAATTTGTATTGCTTTTTTGGTTCATCATTTTATATGCATTACGATTATACCAAGATATATTGTTAGACTTCAAAAATCTTTACCATGTGTTAAAGATGCTAAAGTTTATAATTGCAGTCCATTTAACATTTTACTTTTCATCAAATTTTGAACTAAAAATATACTTTCCACGCTTGATGAAGAGTAAAGAATAAAAAGAATACCTTGATTGACGATTCGATAAATATTACTTAAAAATTTTTCATTGAAACTATTGTTTCCAAAAACTCACTCTTGAATTCTACAACTTTATGATGGGAAAATTAGTCTTTGATTATTTATAATTATATTTCAGTGATAATTTTGATCTATGTATATTGTCAAAAAATTTCTACATAATTGACGAAATAAAAAAGCTCTTTTAAAATTAAATCTAGTCTCACATTTTTAGATTACATTTCGATAATTTACTATTTCAAGGACATAAGATAAAAATACATTTTGCTTATATTATCCATTAGACTATTTAATATGAATTAAGTTTTATCATTGCATTAGGGCTGAAAATTTTATAATGTGAAGAAATATTTCAAGGGGTCCCACTGTTAAAAGACTCTATCTGCAACAACTTGACCAGACACCAACGGTTTGGGGAATACTTAAGAATTTCACAAATTTCAGAGTTGAAATATTTCTAAACATTTATAAAATCATCTCTACGACATGAGCTGTTACAAACAAATTTATATATTCATTTTAATAATTCGTCAATGTCTCTGAAAAAACTGTTACTTTTAACTATCAGAACCAAACAGTTGTCAGCCTCAAATGCTACTAAAGGCGCAGTTAGCCGACTGTAATGTAATGTAACTGCAATGTAGGAAACAGCCGGCTAACTGAGCCTTAACTAGCGGTCTCCACTAGCCATGAACTTGGTATGGGCATCATGTCGGACATCGCAAATGGCTAATGGAGACCGCTCATGTCCAACTTTCGCCCATGCTCTGACATCAATGAACGAGCATATGTCTGAGCAAAAAAGTTCGCCATGAGATTTTACGTCCGCAACCATTTGCAATAGAAAGAAAAGAGACAGAACAAAATCTGTAAATATTCCATCTCTATTGCACTACCGCAAAATACTTTGATATGCCTGAACATGGACATCGCACGTGTTCACCACAACAAGGAAGTTGATGAATTTTTCAGAGTTGCTCTGCCGGCGTCATGTCCATGTCATGTCCAAGTCGATGGCTAGTGGAGACGTAGGATAAGTTTTCATTACTTAAAAACGTAAAAAAAAGAATAGTACTAATTACTGCAATAAGAAAAGTTTCCATATTTAATGGACAAAAAGTGCCAGAAAAGGAGCGAGAGTGCCACAGTGCCAGGCATCATTCAATAGTGCCAAAAATGGCACAATTGTGCCACCTTTCCCATCACTGATTCAAAGCAGATCACAGTCACATGTCTCCTAGATAATGTTAATGAGCATGTTGCATGAATTTTACTTTGAATTACTCATGTGCATATGTACATAAGTAAGGCCGGGTTTCCATCTGTGTGACAAGTGCCACACAAGCGTAAAAAAAGCGTAACCACTAATTACTAATGAAAAACAGTTTGATTCCGACACGTATTTATTAAGTTAAACAATTTAATATATAACTAATAGACAATTTTATAGAATCCAACATGATTGGAAACTGTTTAAATCAATAAATATATGTATGTCTGAATCAAAAAGTTTTTCATTAGTAATTAGTTGTTTACGTTTTTTTGGGCAAATGACATACAAGAAATGCCAGATGTAAACTCAGCTTAATTATGTAGTTATATGTAAATGTAAATGTAAATGTAAATAGGAGTATGACAGCAACATTGAGCAAACAGCTACAAGTAAATTAATGTACTGAATGTGTTCAAGTTTTTAATTTTGTAAAGCCTAGAGTACACGGCATGTAAAAAGACACATGCGTATGTAGCGATGACGTCACGAGAACTTTCAACATGTTCGTTGCATTTTCTAAAATTACTAATAGTGGCTAGATACCGTAAAATTTTTATAGTATTTTTGTTCCAAAATACATATGTGGCACTTTTAGCCATTTAGACATTTTAGACATTTTTTGGGCAGCTCGTCTGTATACATGTACATATGTTGCTAGTACACGGCATGTAGCAAATGTAGAATCGTGACGACGTCAAAATTACGTCAGAACCACATGCGCATGTGGTCTTTTACATGTCGTGTACTGTAGGCTTAAGTGTTTACGATTTATTACTTACAAATAACTTTTCGCATATGCCTCACAATGATTTCTAGTTAGACGTTTAAAAAATTATAAAGTCTCTCTTAGCTGTGTCTAAATATTGCAACTATTATTTCTGCAGTATGCTGCAATTGATTTTCGATTATGAACAACAACAAATATGTAAATCCATCTTTTAGGTTTTTAGAGTGACAAGTGACAAGTGATAATATATAAATACTTTTGTTAAAAATTACTTATTTATTGGTTTATACATTTTATTTATTGGCTTATACATACATTACGGGATATAATTTAGTCATAGTAGGTTAAATGTGAACATATGGAACATATACTTAAGTATGTTTATGCATAGATGGGTATGTACCCTGTAGGAAGCTTGGAATTAAGTGTCTTCAATTCAGCACCTTTGTCGACTATTTCTGTGACTTGTTATCGGCATTGTCAATATTTGTTGTTTTTAATTTCTTACATTCTTACTTTTAATATATAATGTTTCAGCAAAGAGACTATTATACATTGGTTGCTTTATTTTTTTATAACACTAAGCACCGTTTTTTAAGGGCACACTGATTTTTGAAATCTTTTAAGGCCCATAAAAAAATTGGTTATCAAAATCGTCAAACTGAGTATAGAGTTTTACTATTCTTTGGTAGTACTATCGAACCTATGCTGTCAAGACTATATTGATTTTGCACTGTTGTTGACAAAGTAATTTTTTTTAATAAAACACCAAATGTGATTAAAATGTGCAATTTCGTTATCAATAATTTGTTCCCAAAAAATAACAAAACATGAGAATAGATTTAATAAAATTTACTAGTGAGTCTCTGTTTCCAATTTCTACATACGAATACTTCCTACAGGGCATATATTTATAAATGCTGGGAATAATTTTGGTTAACAGTACATTAAAAAGTTGGTAGTTTTTGATGGAAAAGTTAATGAACATAAAAGCGTTGAAGTTTAAAGTTCAAAAATGTGCTACCAACATTAAGTGTAGTTGTACATTTATCTATGTATACATACATATGTACATAAATAAATAAATACAAACATATATTTTGCTCATTTCATGACAATGCAATCAGTTGACGAAAACTTTTTGTACGAGTTTCTTCTATAACTTAACATAAATATACATACATACATATATGTACGTAGATATGTATGTAAAAATACACAAACTTCTATGTATCGGTGGCTTAATATAAAAAGGGCCTAACTAAATTTTTTTCGAAATCGTGGTTTTAATGTTTTCTGGGCGACAACGTATAATTGCATACTCCTTGAAGATCTAAGTACGTTACAGTTCATAATCAAGGACTTATGGCAACTTTAAAAACTATTTCTACATGTAAATGCTTTATTTTTTTCTTCATTTTTTTTTGCTTCTCCTGTAAAATATCGAAACTTCGAGTTCGGCCTTTTTTATATTAAGCCATCGATATGTATGTTTGCTTATGCACAGGGAGAGCTGGATTTGCGCAACTGTATCTTATTGCATCACTCCGATTACAGCAACATGCAATCTTTCCTATGACGCAGTTTTTATCAGGGATGATAAAGTTGGTACAATTGTACTTTTTGTTGGTACAATTCAAGCCTTAAAAGTACGTTAGTACCCCCGTGACTCATTTGGTACTATTTGAAAAATTTGAGAGAGACTATCTCTTTTTTTTCATACAATAAATAAATATCGATATATGTATATATATATATATTTTATAAAGAACTACATCTGACTTCACCTCTGCTTCGTTTTCAATATAATAGCGTGTCTTCATTTATTTAATTTTTTGTATTAATTTAAAATGTATAAGAATTAAAAAACTAGCTAGATTAATAACATATCAATATGTATGCTATATAAGGTATGCTATATAAGTACATATCGTTGACTTAATACGAAAAGGCCCTAACTCATGTTCTTCACAGTTTACAGGAAGAGGAAAAAACTAAATAAAAAAAAGATGCAATATTGATACAACATTTTTTTAAACACAATTTTTATTAAAAACACTTTACATAAGCACATAATATTGCGTTTAAAAAAAATTTGTATCAATATTGCATCTTTTTTTATTTAGTTTTTTCCTCCTCCTGTAAACTATGAAAAACATGAGTTGGGGCCTTTTCGTATTAAGTTAACGATATGTACATATGAAACACCTACAATTTACTTTGAAATGAAAAACTTTATATACATATGTATATAGAAATAAAATATAAAGTTATATAGTTACGGATTTTGAAAGAAATGTTGAACAGTTCTATATAACCTTTTGCGAAACTAAATATAATGCAGATCATCAGGGAACCTTTACCCAAAGCTTCTTAGAACAACTAGAGTTATTATATTATAAACTTTCATTTAAACAAATGAGAAGCTCAATAACAAATAACAAAGTTGAAACCAGAACTCAATAATCGACATATTTTTTATTTTCTTACTTTACTAAAAAACACTAAATAAAGTTACTTTTTATGGCGAAATTTTAAACTGGCAAACAAAATTCACTCCTGAAAGTATTATTTCTTATAAAAATATGTTCCCAAAAGGAAATGCAAATTATGATAGTATAAATAACGAATTTCGAACTATGAAAAATTAATTACATGAGCTAATTTTTCTGTAGCTTTTAAAGGTTATCAGGAGATTATTTTCAATTCCACACTCATCAGCAAATGTGGAAAGAATCTTTTCATAGTCAAAACGAGAACTCGAAAGTCTAATACAAATAAAAGACTTATTGAAAGGCCCTAACTCGTTTTTTATGAAATTTTGTTTTTAAGTGATTCCAACACACACAAATACACCTCGTCACAAATTTATTGTAATAGTGTAAAAAATAATGCTTTTACAATAAGTTGTACAAAAATAGTACAGAAAGAATATTACAGTTTCTATTGTGTGTTTACCTTCTCCTGTAAAATATCAATTATTTGAGTTAGGGCCTTTCTACATGATACCAGCAATATGTATCTACTGCCTCTTCCAATATGTCGAAAGAAAAGCCTTGCGAAAGAAGCCTAGTATCTCGAATTCTAATAAATTTTCGTTTTTGAGTTAATGATGCAGATAAACCTCATATCGTTCTTTTATTTTATTTTTTTCAACAAACACATAATTTTCTTTTTTCGCTTAAGTTGTATGTAAATTAAAAACTTTAAACTTGTGTTCTGGAAAACTAGTTTTTTCGAGTTATGACGTTATTTGAGTAAATGAGCGACATGTTTTCAAAATATAGTAAAAAAACTAAAAAAAAACAAAAAACCGAGTTTAGTACTATTGGGGTCGAAAAAGCACAATATTAAAACCTAATTGGTACGAAATTAGTTTTCTCATTTATCATCCCTGGTTTTTATAAGTGCAACTTGATACAATGAAAAAAACAGAGAGTATCGGTAAGTGCGACTTTTTCTATTTTATTAAATTAACAATTATTCCTAACTGTTGCCCTATAAATTCGTATTTGCGATATGATTGGTAACTCTAACTGGGTAGTAAACGAAACAATAAAAATTTATGCAATATTGAATCATAAAAGTATATCAAAATAATTTACATACCGCTTATATCAAATTTTATGTCATACTCGTATGAAACATATATCATATTTTTTTTTTAAATGAAAGTTTAATACCTCTAGTTGTTCTAAGACATTTTTAGGTATAAGATCTGCAATAGTGAAATGTGCACAAAATCTAACTTAGTCATCAACAATCAATTTCAATGTATTTCTAAGAAACAACTACAGTAGAATCTACTTAGTAGATACTTGTAAATTGGAACTACTTTGTTCCTGGGGTAGTTCTAATTTTCAAGAACTTTTAATTTTTTCAATAAAAACCAAATTAAAAAAGTCAATCTTTGCTTAGAAAATATACAAAAAACACTTCTGAATAATTTTTTTAATTTTGTTTATATAAATACAAAACATTCATTAAAATTCATCACAGTTTAAGGAAAGTAGAAGCTAACTGGAAGATATGTAGAAAATTTTTCAGTATTTAAACAAACAAAAAATAAAAACGTTTTGAAATTAAAACTCACTGTTCTAATTTTAGAGCATGCAATGTATTAAAAACGTTGGTTATAATTTGCAAATTTTCATAAATATCGTTTATTGCATTGAAATTTTTATTTATAATACGTGTGATACACAGTTTGAACCCCAGCAACATTCTTGTATAAATTTACTGACTACCAGGTGACTTAAATAAAGTTAACTTTAAGTTAGCTGAAAACTAGTGCAGAGCGGGACAATTAACTACCATCTAGGACATCTCCATGGATAAATAATTTAGTTATTTCCATTGGAAAGTAATCCAAGTCTCAGTCAGCACTAGTTGCGAAATAGTTAGCTTAATATTAGTTAAAAGCTAACTGAGTTTGCGATAGGGTACTTCTAAAGAATAATAAATTAAGGGCGAGTCCTACGATGTTGACAGCGTTCGAGTTGTTGCACACTTACATACACTCAAAATAAAAACAAGTTTCAAAATTTTGTTGTTGTTTCCAATATATTTTTGCGAAGATTCGAACGTTGTCGACATCGTGGGACAGGCCCTATAAACTTAAAAAATCGCATACATATATACATATGTGCCCTTAATTATGAAAGTAGTTTAAGTCATATATTTCTTTGGTCGAGATATTTAGTAGATTACATTTGAACAAATCAAAAAAAATATTTTTAGATTACGCTGCAGCCACACGTTCAATAAATGACTTTCAATTTCATTACACATATTGTGTGTCAAAATTCCTTGAAATTGATAGCTGTGACTCAAATTGATAATCAATTTCATTTCTTAAATGCCACCGACAAAGAAACAACTCAAATTTGTAGCTTCAATCAATGTGTGCTGTGACCAGCCGTTCAAATTGAAAATTAAATTGCCATTTAAATGGATAGGTGAATTTGAAATCAATCTAGTTTTCAATTTAAAAAAAGTTTGATTGTGTTAGTGAAAAAAGTGTGAGTGTGTTGAAAATTTAATGGAATTGAAAGTCAAAAATTTAACGTGTGGCCCCCAAGTTATACAACATTTTAATTTAGAGTTGCTCTGGTCGCGATAATATAAATTTATTTAATATTTGTTAAATATTTATTGAAGTTTTTTCAATATTTATTTAATATTTGGAAGCGAGTTCTCGTGGTACCTTCATAGCGAACAGTCGATTAGCGGAATTTTTCTTACTTACAAAAAAATTAAACAAACAAAAAATATTCGTAGTACATATTATTCGTACTAGGTACATACTGTCTTTAATAAATAAGCTTTATGCTTTGCTGATATTTTTACATAGTAAAAATAACAAAAACAAAAAAAAAAACCGCAAGCAAAAAAAATTAAACAAATTCATATTGAGGAATACTATATATATGTGTACCTCTAAACAAATAAACAATCATAAATAACAAAAACAAAAAAAAGACCGCAAACATAAAAAAACACAAACGAATATCCCTTGAGGAATTCTTTGTATGAGTGCCTCAAATACAAAAAAATTTGAAGTGAGTTCTAACGGCAGAAATGCTTATTTTACTGTGAGTTCTGAAACTCTTAATGAAAAAAATATAAATAATAAATCTGATGAAAACCTTTTTTTACCGGCAAAGCCAATTTTTCGTCAGCGATCAACTTCGCTTTGTCCAATGCCAAATAGTAATGATGCATTAACATTACAGTTGCCTAGTACTTCTTCATATAAGCCAGTAATATCATCCCCTTCAGGCTCGTGTTCATCACTTAACAAAGTTATCACTACAGATAACAGCGGCTCGAAACTCAAGGTACAAGTCGGAATGGACAGATATATAACCGTGGTAAAGCGTGGGCGAAGCCCGAATTCTTCAAAAATTTCATCTGCTCCAAAAATGTCTAGGGATAACAGCGCAGCCTCAACTAATCGCCAAAACCGCTTCGAAATTTTGCAAGATGACAACGACAAACCCGAGGTATCCTCGAATAAAATATCCAAGCCGCCACCAATCTATTTGAGACAAAAAAATTCAAATGCCCTTATTAAAAAATTAATTTCGGTCATTGGTGAGAATAAATTTCACATTGTTCCAATAAAACGTGGAAACATAGATGAAACTAAAGTCCAAATTTATGACGAAAAAGATTTCCGCAAAATGGTTGCTGAATTTGAAAAAAATAAAACAAGCTTCTACACATACCAGCTTAAGAGCGCTAAAGGCATGCAGATCGTATTGAAGGGCATAGATTCTTATGTTGTTCCCGAAGAAATAAAAGATGCACTCGTCCTCCAGGGGTTTGAGGTAAAAAATGTGTCCAATATAATAAACAGAGAGAAGATTCCCCAACCCCTATTTCGTGTTGAACTTGAGCCTAATGATATAAAATTGAAAAAAAATGAGACGCATCCAATTTATAATTTGAAATACCTCTTGTACCGAAAAATCACAGTTGAAGAGCCACATAAGCGTTCAGGTCCTGTACAGTGCCATAATTGCCAAGAATATGGCCATACAAAAACATACTGCAATTTACCCTCTGTTTGTGTTGTGTGCGGCGAATTACACGGCACTGCTAGTTGCAATAAGCCAAAAGATCAAAGTGATAAAAAATGCAGTAATTGTGGAGGTAATCACACCGCTAACTACAGAGGTTGTCCTGTGTACTCTTTCGTAAAGAAGACTATGGTGCAAAAACCTAAATTAGCTCCAGCTCAATCAGCAAACGCTTACTCTGCCACTTTTGCGCAAATGAGCCAACCAGTTACTTCCCGTGTATCGTATGCAGATGCTGCTAAGACAAATTCAATTCCCACACAAAATGTTTCCCCGCCAAATAATTCAAAAAATACTGACGCAAGCTTTAATTTTAATCGCCTTGAAGCTACTATTGAAAATCTGGTGCAAACTATAAACAATTTTACAACAAATATGACTAGCATGATGCAAGAAATGCTGCGAATGCAGAATACTCTGCTTCAAGCATTAATTAATAAGCCATGAACACGTTAACAATATGTTTCTGGAACGCAAACGGCATTCGCCAACATAAAAATGAACTTGAGCACTTCCTCACGGAAAAAAATATTGATGTTATGTTAGTATCTGAGACTCATTTGACTTCGAGAAGTCTTTTTAAAATTTATGGCTACACTATATATGATACAAAGGACCCTAGAGGAAGGGCTTGCGGTGGATCAGCAATTCTAATAAAGTCAAGACTCAAGCACTATGTTCTTGATAACATTTGTGAAGAACACCTACAAGCAACAAATATTGGCATTGAAAGTTTTTGTACAAATTTTGTTATATCATCAATTTACTCCCCTCCCAGATTTTCAATCACTGAGAATCAATATGAGGATTTCTACAAATCTCTTGGACCTTGTTTTGTAGCAGCTGGCGACTACAATGCTAAGCATACATTCTGGGGTTCGCGTCTTATTACCCCCAGAGGTCGAGCATTGTTCAACACTATTTCAAAAATGGGCTTGGATGTCATTTCGAGTGGGGAGCCCACTTATTGGCCTACTGACATACAAAAAATTCCGGATGTTATAGATTTTGGCGTCATAAAAAATATCTCTAGGGATTTAATTCAAGTTCAAGCTTCTCTTGATCTTTCGTCCGATCACTCTCCGACGATCATTACAATTTGTAGTCCCTTAAGAAGTAACTTACCTGACCCATATGTGAAGATGATCAATCGTGTTAATTGGCTGGGGTTCAAAAAATATCTCAGTAGTCATTGTACGGAAAACATTACGCTTAGAACATCCGATGATATTGAATCTAACATTGCCAATCTCAGCGAGAATATTAAACAGGCTGCTGAACATGCCATTATCTCCCATCCGCAGACTGGGTTTAATAAAATTTATTCTACAGACATTGAACGTCTCGTACGTGAAAAAAGAAGAGCTAGAAGGGAATGGCAACAGCACAGATCACCACAAAATAAAATCAGATTTAAAGAGTGCACTAAACGACTCCAAGAGTTGCTTGCGTCTGAAAAAACTGCATCTCTTAAAAATTATCTGGAAGGTCTTGATGTCACACCAGCGTCTAATTACTCTTTGTGGCGCGCTGCTAGAAAGCTTAAAACACCCATTGAGTATAAGCCACCTCTACGCACATCTACCGGAAGTTGGGCAAGAAGCGATACTGAAAAAGGTAAAATATTTGCTGAGCACTTAAAATCCGTTTTTACGCCAAACATATATACTGGTGTTGCTGATTTGCCGAATGTAGTCGCTCTACCCACTCAACACATAAAGTTTAAGACGCGTGATTTACAAAAATTAATTGCCGAACTCAACCCGAAGAAAGCTCCGGGTATTGATGGAATTAGTAACCAGATGCTTATGAACTTGCCTCGTATTGCAATGAGAATCCTATTATTCATATTTAATGCCATTTTACGACTGGAGTATTATCCACACAGCTGGAAGCTTGCCAAGGTTAAAATGATTCCAAAGCCGGGCAAAGATCTAACCAAGGCTGAGTCATATAGGCCAATAAGTCTACTATCAACTATGTCAAAGCTTTTCGAAAAACTGCTCAAAACAAAATTGTCCCCAATTCTAATTAGTAGTGGGTGCATACCAGACCATCAATTTGGTTTTAGAAGTCAGCATAGCACCATTGAACAAACTCACAGACTGGTTCAATTTATAAGAAGAACTTTTGAGGAAAAAAAGTATTGTTCTGCGCTCTTTATTGACGTTTCCCAGGCATTTGATAAAGTGTGGCGTGAAGGCCTAATTTTAAAATTGAAGACTTACTTACCAATAAACATTTTAAACATTTTGGAAAGTTACATTATTTCCCGTGAGTTCACTGTTGTGGAAGGAGACTTTACGAGTAGGCCTGAAACTATTTCATCCGGTGTGCCACAGGGGAGCATACTGGGACCAGTTTTATATTTGATTTATACTTGTGATATGCCTGTGAGCAGTAGTATCCATACTTCCACATTTGCCGACGATACAGCCTGCCTTAGAATGCACGAAAACCCTGATGAGGCATCCCGCAAACTCCAGGAACACATTAGCCAGATGGAGCTTTGGTTAAACTTATGGAGAATTAAAGTCAATGAACAAAAGTGTGTCCATATAACGTTCACCCTAAGAAGAGATACTTGCTCCCCCATTCGGATTAACAATCAAGTTGTTTCTCAACATTCACATGTGAAATATCTTGGTTTACACCTTGATCGACGACTTACATGGAAACATCACATTGACTCTAAGTTAACTCAAATGAAACTTAAATTAACTCAGGTACATTGGCTGATTGGTAGAAATTCAACACTTAGCCTAGACTGCAAACTTTTAATATACAAGTCGCTTTTAAAGCCAATATGGTGTTACGGAATTCAACTATGGGGCACTGCTTCAGCTTCAAATGTAGAGAAAATTCAACGAAGGCAAAATAAAATTTTACGCATGATAACATCGGCTCCATGGTACATCAAAAATTCCAACATACATCGTGATTTGAATATGCCACTAGTGACTGAAGAAATTGCAAAATACGCAGGCAAATATCTAACAAAACTCGAGTCACATCCCAATCCGCTTGCTCGTAATATTTTGAACTTTACTGGGCACATCCGCTTAAAAAAGAGAGATACACGGGCTCTAATATTCAACACTCTAGATGATGAAGCTGCTTGAAAACACTTTTTTCTTTTTGTTGCTTATCACTACTTATGTATTATTAATAACTATCACTAAGCTTATGTCCGACATTGGTCGGGCCTAATAATTTTTTTATATACTTAAGATTTGAATACTTATTGTTAGTTCATATTTGAAGATACAATAAATAAAAAAAAAACATGCATTAAAAAAAAAAAAAAAAAAAAATATTTGGAAGCAAAAATGCATGTGACTTAAGCCTGAAGTACACGGCATGTAAAAATACACATTCACATGTTGCTCTGACGCAATTTTGAGACGTCACCATGAATATACATTGGCTACATGTCGTGTACGAGTAACACATGCAAATATAGAAAATCACATCATTACACATGATCTGCCTCTCGAATTGTGTCCCACTCCGCACACATTTATGTAGATTTTGTAACAAACATACTATCAATAATATTTTACGACATGCAGCAAATAGTACTCATTTAAAAAAATGCAACCAACATGCTGAAAATTCACTTGACGTCATATACCTCGTTTATACGCAAATCTTATTTGCAAATAAAACTATTTGTAAATACTGAACTCACCGTTTATAGGTAGATAGAATACATTACTATCTGTGAATGATATTGCCACACATTGTAAAATTTGTATTAAATTTCTTACAAAACAAAAATAATTGGCAACATTTTACACTTTATTTGCAAATAGTGCGCTATTTGCAAATAGTTTTCGTGAGTTATTAACTTACAATAAAAAAATTATACGGCAACGCTTTCCAGTTTTATTTGCAAATAAGAAGTGCGTATAAACGGGATAATAGACACATCCACCTGTGAATTTTTACATGTCGTATACTATAGGCTTAAGACTAGGGATGTAACGAATGTTCGTATTCGCTTTCGCATTCGCAAATTATTCTCTTACTTTTGCTATTTGCATTCGCTTTTGCATTCGCTAAAATATGCGAATATTTCAAGCGAATACTAAAGATAAAAATTTTTTTTACTTTTACGAAAATATGTGGTTTGCGATTAACAAACGTCAAAAAGACGGAAATTATTTTAACCCTAGACACATAACCTTCGTCGAAACGACGAACACCGGACGAAAAATTAGCTATTTCTTTTTAACACGTGCACCGATCGCCGCTAAATTTCTTGCCAACTTAGTTTTCGCTGAGCTTTTGCAGGAGACAACCAAATTCGGCGCGTGAGCACGTAATTATTGAGATATGATAAGCTTGTTCGTCGCTTCGACGAGTGTTGGCGAGCATAAAGTTGATTTCTGCACACAATGCGCTTCAAAAAATTAATTTTATATATTTTTTTAAATGACAATAGTGTTATAGTTAAGTTTTGCCAAAGAGAAAAAAGGCTTTTTTGTTTTGTTCGTTTATATAAATTTTATAACAATGTGATCTCAAAAAAAAAATGCTTTTTGGAAAAATGGATTATAATAAATATCCTTGTAACAGAATAGAAATATATAGTTGTATTTACTAAAAAAGTACTTGCTAAAGGTATGTATGTGTTGCAAGTACAAAAATATATATGTTTAGAACCGATATTATACGCCCCAAAACGTGCTCGTCGAAACGACGAATGGTTAGGTTTAGAGGGATACGTTCGAAGGTTATGTGTGCAGGGTTAAGCCAGCATGAAAAAAATACATATACTTACAAGTAAAGTATTCTAATCAAAACTTTAAAATTTTAGCGGGAAATTTTCATATCAATAAATTTTCAAAAGTATCAAAATGAAACCAAAATCCAGCGGTGTTTGGAAATATTTTCCAGTTTGTTTTTGAAACAGAAAAGTAAAGGGTGTTTTTTATTGAGGTATAGAACTTTAACTTGGCATCACTTTTTTAACTGGCGGCTATTTTGTCAGCTGTCAAGTGATTAATATTTAGTTTGGTTTGCCATTTCATCATGAACAGGTTGACAAAAGAACAACGCTTGCAAATCGTGCAAATTTATTTCGAAAATAATGGTTCAGTTCGCGAAGTTTACCGCAAGCTCCGTCCATTTTATGGTCGACATAATCGTCCATCAGAGCAATTAATTCGGTTAACCATGGATCGTTTTCGCACTACGTTTACTCTATGTGATAATACGCATCCGCAGAGACGTCGAACAGTGCGCACCGAAGAAACAATTGCCGCTGTAGAGCAAAGTGTTGAAGAGGACCCGAATGAATCGATTCGCCACCGTGCACAGCAATTGGAGCCGACTAACCGACTATTTTGTTCCCGAATTGGATGGCATGAATGTGGATGAGTTGTGGTTCCAACAAGACGGCGCTACATGCCACACAGCGCACGTCACAATCGATTTATTGAAGGAAACATTCGATGAGCGCATAATTTCGCGGAATGGACCTGTCAATTGGCCACCAAGATCGTGTGATTTGACACCATTGGATTATTTTCTTTGGGGATATGTGAAGTCGCTCGTCTACGCCAACAAACCAGAAACGTTAGGGGACTTGGAAGCCAACATTCGTGGCGTTATTGCCAACATACGGCCCCATATGCTCGAAAAAGTGGTTGAAAATTGGACCTGTAGAATTGGCTTTATTCGAGCCAGCCGCGGCAACCACATGCCCGAAGTCATATTTAAACATTAATGGCATAAAATTATCCTTCCAATAAAGCCAAATTGATGGACATTAAAACGATTTTCTTGTGTTTTATTTCAATTTGAAGTTCTATACCTCTTAAAAAAACACCCGATACAAGGCCTTAAGGCCAAAGTGCGAATGGGTTGATTGCCTAACATTTTTTAAATTTATTTTTAGTTATTATCTATACTAATTTTAATATAGGGCCTAATTTTGTAAAACGCAACGCTTAGCGTTGACAAATTTTGTATGTATTTTGTTTTTTTAATATAAATTTTTTCCATATAAAATTTGTCAATGCTTGGCGTTACGTTTTACAAAATTAGGCCCATAGTTTCATATATCTTTCTGTTTTAAAAATTTGTATTTTTAATAAATTAACTAACATTTGCTCAATTCAAGACTCAATTTAAATAAAGTGCTATATGTAGTACATTTATGTACATAATACAACTGCATACATGTTCTTATACAAATTTATTTTTATGTGATTTTTGAACGTATTGTAACATTTGCATTCGCTTTAGCAAAAATTAAAATGTGTCATTTTTTTCGCATTCGCTAAACTGGTATTTGTTACTCCCTACTTTAGACCACTTTCATAATTAAGGGCACATTTATGTTTATGTATGTATGTACATGTGGCTATGTGACCCTGCAGAAACTGCGAATAGTGAAATTGTGGTGATTTACTAGTGACGTTGTCAGTAGCACTACTGACCAGGTATACCCCAGCCAATGTAATCGTTTATTGACATTTAACATTAGCTTGTCATTGAAAATCCACCACTGGTCTATAACACTACTGACTTAGTAGTTCTTTCAGGACCACATGGAGACATTGGCACCAAAGATTCACTAGTTAATTTTAGGGGCTCTAGTCTACAATATCGATATATCCTCCCTCGTTGTCAATAGTAAACTTATAGTAATTTTCTCGTCACATTGTCAATAGTGCTACTGACTAGGTGTACCCCAGCCAATGCGAATGCCTATTGACAAATAACATAGGGTTGTCATTCAAAATCTATCAGTAGACTTTAGCACTATTGAGAAGGTAGTTCTTTTACGACCATATGGAGCTATTTGAACGGAAGATTCACTCGTAGATTTTAGTGACCCTCGTCTACATATATTTATTTAATATTATTGCACAACATAAATAAAAAAGAAAAACAAACTATTGACGCGTTCATTGACAATATCACCAGAAATACACTAGAACTGTCGTCTCTAACGTATCTCTACTCGCGCGTAAAAGGAAAGTTGTCGACATTTTAACTAGTGCAATTGTCGCTGGAGAAAGAGTATTGACATAGGGACAGGTTGACTAGAGGGTGAGGTAGTTTGGACGAGAACAATTTTTAAGCCGCACAATTTTTGTTATTTTCCAAATTACACGAGACTAATTCATCTGGCACAAAATGTATTCGTATACACAGATGTGTGTGTGTGTTACTGTTTTAGTATTCATTTAACATTTGCAGTTTTTTTATTTGTATGTGTATTGGTTTTATGCTGCTAATGCGGGGTTGAAGCTGGTCGAAAAGTTATGCCAACCGCAAAACCACTTTCTCTTCCTCTCTCACATACAAACTGGCATGTTATGCCAGCACAATTATGCCCGTGTAAATCAGAGCTGTCAATTGTATATTATGTGCGACTGCTTGTATGGAATTATGAATTTTGTTATGGCAACTGTTCCCAAAAGTTTGTTCGCTTATAACAAAAGCTTGTGTTCGTTTACTATAAATAAAATCGCCTGTATATGTAATTTGACCTTATAAAACCACGTGCCGAAATAGCTCAGTTGGGAGAGCGTTAGACTGAAGATCTAAAGGTCCCCGGTTCAATCCCGGGTTTCGGCAAATGATTGTTATTTTTTTTCATTGACATTTTTATTTTATTTCTTTGCATGATGCAATGATGTAAAATTATTTTTGATAAATTAACCAAATTACCTCATAAATTATATGGAAATAAAAAAATAATATGTTAACGATTTAATGCGAAAAAACCAACTAAGTATTTCTATTTATGTGAGCCAAGCCTTAAAAAGAGTTCTTTTTTTTCAAAACATTTACAATCTCAATCTATCTAAATAGCAACCAAGCCAGATAAGTGCGTTACCTTGAACTTAAAAAAGTTTATAAAAAAATACAAAGAAAATAAATCGAGCACTTGATGTACGAAGGTTGTTTTATTTGTTCTACTCGTATTCTAAAGTATTTGTATGCAATAATGTATGTATGTGTGTATTGAAAGTTTTTTTCATATCTTAATACTCGTATACAGCTAATAAAAAAAAGTTTTTCTATCAGATTTTGTTTAGTTTGATTGTAGGAAATACTTGCTTACAAACAGATAAGAAGCTTATCTTGAATTTAGTAGACTACTTTTATATTCTGAGCTGTCAAAGCAATAATTGTAAAGAGTTGTGACAATTAAAATATTGCATCAAGATTGATTGACCTATAAAATAATTATCAATCTAAAGTTATGATCAGACGAGGCAAACTTTTTTAAGAAATAAACATTAGTTTTTTAGATTTTTCATGCAATTTTATTTCATGCAATTTTGCAAACAAAAATTGAAGAAAGAATTATGTAAATATTTGGCTTATGATTTTAAGCAGATTTCATATATACATATATGTACATATGTATGTATGTATGTACTTATATATTTTTAGACAAAGTTACTTGATAACATGCGGTATACATACGTAATACATCACGTCTGACCTTAACACAATAATAGATAACAACTAACAGGTAATTGTTATTACAATTAGTTATTTTATATTTCAATGTTTTATTTTTATTTAACGCGTGTCAAATAAATTTTTTAAATTAGTTACTATATTTATTTCGTATTAAGGAACTCATAAATCTTTTTTGTGCTCATTGTCAGGAATAATTACTTATCTATGTATTTATAAACAGCGTATTGTTAAAGTTTTAAAAACTATTTTGCTTTTTAAAAGCTACAATTGTATTTCAAAGGTGGTTGACGGCCTCTCCTCAAAATTATTTAAACAATTTTTATTTGCTTGTGTTGAAAAGAAAAAATAGAACAAAAGGGACACAAAGAACAGAATGAATGGAATTCAACAATACTTTTAATTTAATAGACTTTTTGACATTTAATGCTTAAGGAATTGCATTGCGTGTTTGCCATTTAAAAAAAATGTCGCTCAAGCGACAGCCATGCATATACATATAATTATATGCGAGATTTTATTAACTTATTTACAGAACATTAAGACGACATTTATGCAAAAATTATACGCATAATGGGTCTATTATATTTTAAATGCTAATTTGTTATTTTGTATGTAAGTACATACTAGAGATGAGTGCGTGTCGAATTTTTCCAACACAGTAAGACCTGAACACAAATACTAAGATGTCCAATACTTACGATATATGCACTAGACCCCTGCACAAGAACACTTAAAAGACATGAGAGATTTTTCAAATGCTTTACTACAGCGAAATATTCTAAAAAAAACGCTAAACAACACTGTTGGCAAGCCGTTTGTTTCGGTTGTTTGTCTTGCCAACAGTGTTGTTTAGAGTTTATTTTAGAATATTTTGCTGTAGTAAAGCATTTGAAAAATCTTTCATGTCTTGAAACGTCTTATAAATGGCATTGTGCAGGACACTAATATGCACGCGAAATATTCTCTCAAGACGATACTGCACCACACGCACGAAATGAAATTGAAAAGCAAAAAATAAAATTTTTTTTGTCAAAGAAATGCATATTTTTGTGTAATTTTAGAACTTTTAGCTTAAGAGACCCAACACCATCAACAAATTTGCTCGTATTGCGTGTTTGACAATACAAAATATGAAATTTTTTCTTTATTGGAAGTTCATATTTCGCACCTAGTTATTATTATTTTAAACATTTATTTCGTTACGATAAACAGAGTAATGTTTGAATTTAATAATTACATTGTCACATCCATAAAAAAGTTTGATATGGTTAGAGTTTAACAATACAGTTTTGTTAAAAATTTATGACTACAACATAATTTGTATTATTATTTAAAAATAATGTGATGCAAATAACAATATAATGTTATCCAAAATCTTTTTCAGAAACATCTGTCAGTTCGGTATTTCGTTTTTAAGCTATCGGTAGTGCACGGGTGGTGTTAAATAAATTAATAGATAAATAAAGTATAAACAAAAGGGTTGGCCAATAAAAATATATAAACATTTGTATATCTCTTTATACAGACATGTCTGCATGTCGTGTTGGTATACATTTCTATATATCCATTTTATTTCAACAATATTAATTTATTTTTATTTCGAATTTAACGCACAGCTGTTTCTACAATAAAAATATGATTAAAAAACAAAATAGTGTTATTACATTAAATAATACTATGGTCGTATTTAACAATATTAATATAATATTAGATCATGGTATGGTCAGTCGCAATTATATTTAAGTCACATCTTACAAAAGTGTTGTCATATTAACAATAATAAGATTAGGTACAACAAAGTCAATTGTTCTTGTAGATAATACCATTATTAACTCAAATAATAATACAATTAAAGTTTGCTTTTCTGTTAACAATAATATGATTTGACTGCAACCATATAATTCAATCATAATATGTTGCTGTTTGATTATGGTTGCATCAACCATATTTTTTCTTTGCGTGTAAAATCGATTCGTGTTTTTCGTGCTAATTTTGCTCAACACGAAAAGACCCAACCACTCACAAAATCAGATTTTTTTGTCATTAACACTTTGTATTGAGTCGTCCGTGTTCGTGTCAAGAAAAAACATGACACTCTCCCATCTCTAGAACAAACATTGTTATATTCTTCCAAATTTCAATATACAAAGCTAATACATTTATTAACATACATATACATAAGTATGTGTGGGGCATTCCACACCAAATCGCACGGCTGGATTTTTTTTTAATTTCGTCAATCTCGTGTTATTTTTAATACCCCTTAAAAAAACATTCTAAGATAATTTTAATATTCTTTAATATTTAATATTTAATATTAATTGCGTGAGCAAAAACAAATATTTTTTAATTGATGAATAACCCTAAAATGGTTTCACTATATTTGCCTTGTGGGACTCAAGATTTTGTAATCTTTTCAATTTTATTTGCAGGTATGTAGTTATATCTTTATGAATTTCAAAAAATTTTCTCTGTTAACCTTCACCTTATTTTTTTAAGGTTTTCTTCTAGACATTCGGCATACAACTTTTAAAAAGTTGGTCGTGTGAATAAAATCTATTTTCGAAATTCACACTTGAGTGAACACAAATACTATGTGAATTTATATGCATTCTTAAACACACAATGGTTCGTAGAAAATTATATTGGCTTGAGGCAGACAAAAGAATTAAGTAGAATTTTCATTTAATTGTTACAAACTTAACAAACATGGTCATGTAGACATGAACAAATATTAGTAAACATATTAGTTTGCGCAAGTCAACGTTTTAACAACTGCAGGGCATCAAAACACAAATTTCAATCGTTTTTAAAACAGAATTTTTCAATAAGGCAAAAAAGTCTCTCTTTTGAGAAGTATAAATCCCTCATTAGCTCAAACAACATCAGAGCTCAGAAATGGAATTTTAAACTTATTTTTTAATTTTAAAATTGATCCTCATATTGTTCTTCGTATTGTGTAAAAATTCCATACAAATATCTTGTTTACTTAAATCTTGAAAGCAAAATAAAAGTATTTTTTCCCCATTAAGTGGTGTGTAAATTAAAAACGCGAAACTCGTTTTCTGGCAAACCAGGTTTTTTTTTAGCTATTACGTTGTTTGATAAAATTTACTAAATATAATTATGAAATGCATATTTCTAATAAATATTTATTACGAGTAACTTCAATGCTTGCATACATATTACAAGTAGTTTGTTATTTAATTATTTCAGTGTATAAAAGTAGTTTCGAAAGAAAAGTGCTTTAAATAACACTATGCAACAAATAGTTATCTTTTTACCATAACCTCAAAAATTAGATATTTTCTAACTTAATCAGTTCTCTAGGTTCTTGGATATATCTTTCTAAAGTGAAAAAACACATTTTTCGCGAATATCTCGAAAACGCTTCTTATGAAAAAATAAATAAATATAGGGTGTTTTTTAGAGGTATAGAACTTTGAATTGAAATAAAACACAAGAAAATCGTTTTAATGTCCATCAATTTGGCTTTATTGGAAGGATAATTTTATGCCATTAATGTTTAAATATAATTTCGGGCATGTGGCCGCCGCGGCTGGCTCGAATAAAGCCAATTCTACAGGTCCAATTTTCAACCACTTTTTCGAGCATATGGGGCCGTATGTTGGCAATAACGCCACGAATGTTGGCTTCCAAGTCCCCTAACGTTTCTGGTTTGTTGGCGTAGACGAGCGACTTCACATATCCCCAAAGAAAATAATCCAATGGTGTCAAATCACACGATCTTGGTGGCCAATTGACAGGTCCATTCCGCGAAATTATGCGCTCATCGAATGTTTCCTTCAATAAATCGATTGTGACGTGCGCTGTGTGGCATGTAGCGCCGTGTTGTTGGAACCACAACTCATCCACATTCATGCCATCCAATTCGGTAACAAAATAGTCGGTTATCATGGCTCTATACCGGTCTCCATTAACGGTAACTGACTCTCCAGCATTATTTCGGAAGAAGTATGGCCCAATGACTCCACCAGCCCCATAGAGCACACCAAACAGTCAGTTTTTGTGGATGTAATGGCGTCTCAAGGGTCTCATGTGGATTCTCTTCACTCCAAATGCGGCAATTTTGCTTGTTGACGTAGCCATTCAACCAAAAATGAGCCTCATCACTGAACAAAATTTTGCGATGAAAATCAGCATCGAGATCAATCTCATTTTCGGCCCATACACCAAAATCACGACGCATTGCATGGTCTCGCGGCTTTAATTCTTGCACAAGCTGGATCTTGTAAGGTCGCAAGCCAAGATCTTTGCGCAAAATCTTCCATAAAGTTGATGGACAAAGCTCCAATTGCTGTGCACGGTGGCGAATCGATTCATTCGGGTCCTCTTCAACACTTTGCTCTACAGCGGCAATTGTTTCTTCGGTGCGCACTGTTCGACGTCTCTGCGGATGCGTATTATCACATAGAGTAAACGTAGTGCGAAAACGATCCATGGTTAACCGAATTAATTGCTCTGATGGACGATTATGTCGACCATAAAATGGACGGAGCTTGCGGTAAACTTCGCGAACTGAACCATTATTTTCGAAATAAATTTGCACAATTTGCAAGCGTTGTTCTTTTGTCAACCTGTTCATGATGAAATGGCAAACCAAACTAAATATTAATCACTTGACAGCTGACAAAATGGCCACCAGTTAAAAAAGTGATGCCAACTTAAAGTTCTATACCTCAATAAAAAAACACCCATTACCATATTCGTGTTTGGCGACCCTAAATTAGCTTATAAAATATCTAATTATAGAGGTTAATTTTTTTGTTGCATAGTGTAATTAATATGTTTCTTAAAAAAATCTTTTTAAAGAAAAATTTTATAAACCAAATCATACTAGTATTCAGTTAAAGCTTTTGTTTATGAGTACCAGCATTTATGTTTTAACACGCTCGTTTAGAAAAATTATCTCTTCACATAATCTTTTCATATAAAAACGTTTGCTGGGCTGTCTCTGTGTTAATGTTTATTTTTTTAATGTCTTATTCGTGAATTTTAATTAAAAAAAAAACTACACATTTAGTTTGAACGATGCTTTGAAAATTTTAGCAATAAAAGAGTTGATTTGTACGTATTTATTACTTTTCTGTTCATAAAAGTTTTGTGATTTTAAGTTTTCATTTATGTTTTTTTTAATGAATTTATTTATTGGTTTTCGCAACACTTACGTCGCGATGAAGAGTATTTCGCACCTATTTTTTTAGATATTCCACTATGATTATGATACACAGTTCTGCCTGATTTTAAGGTTTGAAATTTTGCAATTATCTATGCAGTCCTGCATATATTTTATTGCACACAAGTTTATAGTTCATTTATATTTCTTCTTTATTACAAAATGAGAGACTTAAAAATGTTGCATGAATATTAATTTGCTTTTGAGTTCACTCTAAACTTAACCTCTTGTTGTAGCAACATCACTGTAATGGATAAGAATTGTCAAAAATTTCATTTACTTTTCATTTCAGCTGCTGATAAGAGCTGAATTATAGTTCTTTTTTTTTGTACATACGCTAGAACTATTAATTTATTATCTATTTCATTACTGAATTTTGATCTAGATTTTGCAAGATTTTAGACACATTCCCTTTAAAAGATATTTAGCTGCTTAAAAAAGGATTTTAATGAAAAATATTTGAATATTTGAAAATATACCTTAAAATGAATTTTTTCCAATGCTTGAGTTATTACTATAAAATATATTAATTTATTTAATAGAAAGAATATTCACACGGTTAAAAATGTTTTGTTTTGGGTTTTGCATAAAATAAATCTGACATTTGATTGATAAAAATCTCTTGATATATTATTGATTTCCGTATTTTCTCTAAACAATTGTCAATAAAGTTCCTGAGTCACATCAATAAGCATTTAGTAAACATAAATAACAAAAGAAAAGATGTCGCTGAGTATTTTAGACTAAGACCCTAAACTGGAAAACGTGATTTTTGTTTGAAGATTTTAATCACTTTTATTTATACGTCCAATAAACAAAATAATAATAATAAACAACAAACAAACAAAAAACTGTTCCTCAGTAAGTGTATATTAATTTTCGAAAACAATAATCATGGAAAACTTTAGAGATAGTTAAAATATTTATGTAACAATAAAAAAATGTAGGAAAAATTAAAATTGAATTTTTTTAGCATGTGTGATAATTATTTTATTAGGTGTGTTCGTTCATATACTTTCCCAACAGAAACTTGCAAGAGCAAGGCAGATAAGAAAAAGTAAATGAACGCTTTACTTGTAAGAACTTGCAAGACAATTTTATTCATCTAAGTACCATGGATGGAAATCCATTGTGTGTCATACAATTGTACGTTTTCCAATGTATTCTGGATAATCTTGTTTGATAATATTTTAAATAACAAAAAAATCGACACTTAATATGAAATACTTTACACAGTTTCATGTATTATTTACTATTTGTATGCGTACAAAAACCTCATTTTCCATCTATGATCAGATATGATAAACAAACAAAATTCCTTGACAATAAAATTGAATTTATGAGGAAAAACAATAAATTAAGAAAAATATGCCTTTTTTGTGTTTGTTTATTAGATAACAATTATGGAAAATAAAATTAACTATAATAAACAATAGTAACAATATTTGGTGTATTATATGTACATACATATATACAAAGTCCCATGGGCTTTCTTTTTACATACGTAGAGATGTTTTTTTAAACAAAGAAATTCACATTTTTTACTTTTCCTTTTTAAGATATTTTTGAAAGAATTAATTTGAAAAAAAAAACACACAACAGGTGGTTGTATAATTCTTGCATGTAAAAATTTTGCTAGAAAGTCCTGATTCACACACATCAGGCTTAGCTGATCAGTTTTTGTTCAATTTTCTTTTGAACCTGCATTTACGTTCATACACACCGTCAAGTTTGTTTCATCAAGTCTCATAAATTTGTGTTGTAGTAGAGTATTACGAATGACAAAACAAAACGAAAAAGCAAACTTGACTGGTACGGTCAAGTCTGTACACCTTTCCATTCTTTTTTCCTCTCTCTCCTAAAAACTCAAGACTTGACGACTCAGACCTGACGTGTGTGAATCAGGACTAATAATTTTTGAGAATTTTTTTATCTCTTAATTTTTCTCTCTCTTTTGATGCTCTCTCCTTGCAAACTTTGTGAGTTATGCATTAAACACATTCACCACAGCAAGCTACCGACTACCAAATATCTAGGATAGAATACACACGTTTATATGAGAATAATTCTCTTGAAGACAGCAAGGCAACATGGCGACAGGTTGTTGTCTATGCCTATTTTGTCGTTGTAGTCCAATTAAACTAATTTCTATTTTGTTGGCTACAATGAGAAAATTCAGTATTGCCAGTATAATGCAAAATGTTGCACGAATGATTTTCTGCAATTATTTCATATTATTTAACAGAAATAATCTCCAAAAATTGATGTTAAGAATAAATTGATTCATTTTTGTACTTTTACGTGAAATAAGTACATTTTAAAAGAGTAATTAATTTTTATATATGCAAAATATATAAAAGTGGTAATACTGAACTATGTATTTGTACTTGAATATCAGCTGCAGGTGTTGCTGCAGCCGTTTCCAAAATAATTAAGTAGCCGGCTACGAGGCGACAAATGCTGCTAGCGGGATTTGAAGTCGTGTGTTCGTGTAGCCTGCTGTGGTGAATGTGTTTAAGCTTTAATAAACATTTTCCAGTAACAATTGTTACAAATTTGTAATAATTTTTAGTAAATGAACAAACCTATTTTATTTTTTTTTTTTTGTAATAATTATTATTGACTAGGAATTTAAAATCATGTGATAGAAATTTTTAAGAAATTAAAAAAAAATAAAACGTTAAAATACATTTAAATACTTGTTGCTGCATAACGAATAGCCCCCATGATTTATCGATTAAAATGTAAAAGTATTTTCCCGCATAAATTCAGTTATTTAACCATGTAGTGAACGTTGAAAGGGTATAATTAAATGAAATTTCAAAAGTTAGCAAAACGTGATTTAGTTTTAACGTATAACAACATACTATATGTCCCTATTCTAATGATGAAAAATGCAAGTATGTAATTTCTACTTGAATGAATAGTTTAATTCAAATTTAATTTTTTTAAATTTTTAAAATGCTTAGAAACCCTTAGCGTTTAAATAACTCACTTCCATATCTTAATAAGTTTCAACATTGATATAAAGACTCTTTTTCGTGCCAATAATTTTATATACTGCGCAACTCAAAACACGTGTTACATGTAAAATTTTGTTTTTGAGTAATTTAATTATTTTGTGACTCTTTGTATTTTGAGATACAACCAACACTGGTCTCGTTGTGGTCATGATTCACTGTTGTACACAATCGCACAATTTGCGAAAAAGTACTCGTACAACCATGATCTGATGATTTATTTTTGTCTTTTGAAAATGATCGTAGACTCCATCATACCAGGGTGGCATTTTCTCAAAAATCGAGCGATTGTGTAGGATATTTATATATATATGTATATATTTTACCTGTTATATATTATGTACTAGACTACTGTAGAATTTTGATGCAAATGTGTCTATTAGTTTGCTTTTGACAGTCATTGAAATTACACAACCTCGTCAATTTTAACGAAAATTAAAAGACTGAATTTCATATAATGATTCAACATAATTTTGTGGAGTATAAAAACCATCACAGAAACCGAAGAAAGGATTTTCCTTTATTAAGCCGGCTTAATATATACTACGACGAATCTTCACCGTGAGTTAATAATTAAAAAGTGAAGCCAAATTTATCAAATATTTTGTAATCAAAATAAAAATTTTATTGTTTTTTTGATTGATTTAATCCAAAAAATTTTTTTCGACTTATGACTTTGTTGAAGTAAATGAGTGATATGTTTATTATTACTCGTAATTCAATTAAAATATATCTTTCTTTGACGAATAGTAAAGTGAGTTGGGCAGAACTTCAGTTAATCTTTTCCTCATACCTGCACATTTTTTTTAATAATAAATTAATGTGTTTTTATATTTATTAAGCTTGAGATCTTATTTTTTATCATTATTTTTTATAAAAGAATTAACAAATTTTATTTATATTCCAATATTTCGTTGCCACAATGGGTAACTTCTTCAGGGAAATATGTTTGTATAATAATTGACAATGAAAAAATATTTTTTATAAAAAGGCAATAAATCAAAAAACTCAAAAAATTATAATATGAAGTTTGTTATACATTGAAAAAATAGTATTTTAACTCAAATAAACACATAACAAGAATTATTTTAAATGTTGGTGTCTGTTACAGTTTGAAAAATGTTTTACATTCTCTTATCTATTAACTAAATGTCTATTAATGGCCAAATTCAGGATCTTGTTTTGGAAAAATTGGACATGTTTTGATATTGATTGTTGAAAACTTGGAATTCAATTTACCTCGAAAAGATTAAAAATATTTTTAGTAGAATTCCTAATAAATTTTGGAATTATACCTGCGTTTCGGCATCTTATTAAAAACGTTATAGATGCCTTCAGTTTCACAATCTTGCCCCTAATACTCTTGTATCTATTAACCCTCCTCCTGATTTCCTGATGTCTCTTGAAAATGTTTTTCGACTTATGACTTTGTTGAAGTAAATAAGTGATATGTTTATTATCACTCGTAATTCAATTAAAATATATCTTTCTTTGACGAATATTAAAGTGAATTGGGCAGAACTTCAATTAATATTTTCCTCGTACCTGCACATTTTTTTTAATAATAAATTAATGTCAACTTTCACACAATAACTTAATTAATTAAGATCCAAATTTAATTACGGAAATTTCTTTGCACTTGCCAGTGTGTATGTATTTTCCGATCATGTTTGGATATATAAAACAAATAAAATATGATAATTTATTCGATAAGAGTGTGTAATCAACATTAATTACTTGGGGCAAACGAAAAGCAAAAATGCAGCAAACAAAACAAATGTAAATAAAGACGATTTGTTATTTAAGCTGATGCTTGTTATTAATAATATTCATTAAAATCCTTTTTAAATAAAAACTCTTTTTTTCTTTATTATAATTTTTTTTCAATTTACATAACAAATTATTAATTTTCACATTGTTATTAGTGAAAAATTAGTTTGCAATTTGTATGAGTTTATTTATAACTTTTCTTTCTTATAAGATGTTGACCTACCTGAGCATTTGTTATACACAGTTTGTGATAACAAAGTAACAACCACAGCAGTGTTGTGGTTAAAAACCAATTACGCTTTACCATTGTGCGAACGAATATGACGGCTGTCAATGCTATATACTGAAAAAAAAGGAAAAAATATGCATTATAATATAATTAAAACAAATTTAAAAATTATGTATGAAAAAAGCAATTCGCCCGAGCAGGGACTTGAACCCTGGACCCTTGGATTAAAAGTCCAATGCTCTACCGACTGAGCTACCCGGGCACATGTGATGATGGTGGCAAATAAATATTATACACAAATGGTATGCATTTTATAAATAAGCGTACGCTAATACACATGAATACTTATTTACGTTCTACTTAAATAACTGTGGTGAAATAAACACGACAGTATTGCCAGCGCTAATAAATTGTAATTAAGATATTTTCTGAATTTAGCATGGTAATATAATAACCTTGTAACCTTAAAGCGAGATTCTTTTTTTTTTTGTTTATTTAAATATAATTAGTATTAACGTTTCTTTTTGTATTTCTGTTACATTTATCAGTTATTTTAGAAATTGCATGATTTTGTAATTATATTTTTTGACGGCGATAAGATGCACAATTTTGGATGGATGTTGTTTGAACAACGCAAGAGAGTAATGTTAATGGTAATCTGTGAAAAAACCGGTTTTGGAAAAATTATGTTTTACAACGTTATTCGCTGCTACGTTTCAATTGTTATTCGAACACAAACTAGTAATGGTAATTGGAAATCTTGCATTTGGGCCGAATATGTTTCTAAATTTGTAGTGCCAAAATCATTTGAATAGTGCCAAACGATTTTTTATATAATTTAAATGTTGCCACTTCATGTTTATTTATACAAATTGATTTTAAAAATCACCAATTTTATATCGTAGTTTTTCTTAATATATATTTGATAATACATTCATTTTTATAAAATATTTTTTTTAAAATATATTTGTATAAAAAAATGGTTTAAAAATTTGTCAGAAAATTGCCAAAGGTAGAAATGAAATCGCCAAAAACTATTTCTTGTAAATTTTTATCATACAAATTCAAACCGCATTAATTACTATATTTAAGCAAAAAACAAACAAAAAGGGTTTGAAAAATGCGACATTCATCCATCCACACACACACACACACACACACACACAATAACAATTATCACTGAAAATAAAATTTCAGTCAACAACTTTTTTCTTTGATTCATTAAATTTTTTTATTGACAAAATTAATTATTATTGATAAGATAAATTATTATTTCAAATATTTATATCATTGAAAAAATATTATTCTTTTACAATTTTCGTTATTGATAGAGCGGATTTCTTAATTACATGAAATTCGAAAATTAAAATGTTGAATACCGGGATTTTTATTATCAAATATGAAACTTATTTTTTTCTGTGTAGGTATAATTAATATAAGAAAAATCATCAAAATCAAGTTGGTTTATTGTTTATTAATTTTTGAAACTACTTCTTCAACAAATTAATTTTCCTGAATTGCACAAACTTTGCAGTTAAATTTTATTAAAAAATCTTCCATAAACGTATTTATCGCCAGAAAAATTGCATAGACGCCAAGCAATTTTAAAAATCGCCATGTTTGGAGAGAAATGGCCATATCTGACAATACTGCTAATGACTTCTGTCAAATGCATTTAGTTTTCACCATTTTCCAAACAGCTTGGTTGTTGAGTAGAAGTGTTAAAGAAAATTAATATATTATTGCAAAAAGCAATCAAGTTTGTTTAAAAGAAAGAAATAAATAAAATTAATAGAATTTTAAGCAAAAACGATCTGCAATTAAACATAAATTAGCTGTGACAGTCTTAGACAGGTGCAGTTTTTATGGGTTGTAGATTGTATTGGAATTTTTTCTGATTTTTGGATATACTCGTCTTAGTTAGATAATGTTATTTTTACACCTTCCCTCGTATGTAGCCAGCTGGCATTTGGAAGATTTTTGAAGAGCATGAATTGTTTTTTTTTATCGTCCAGAGGATTGTTATAGTAAACTTACAATTTGCTTTGCTTTGCTTTAAAGGTCATTGGAGGAGTAGATCGCTTTTTATGCATTTTGGCGAGTATTTGAAGATTGTTAGTATCGCGAAAGATTCTTATACGCTTGCAAAAGCTAGCTGGATAGTAAGATCACTAAAAAAGTCGAATTATTTCTTAAATTTGTTTGCAATTGTTTTATTTCATCTCTTTATATTTATTTTCATTTTTTGGAAACAAATTTTAACCTGCTGAATCTTAAATAAACAATTAACTTAAAACAGTGCTTAAGTTAATTGAAATTAATCTGTGGTAGTTAAATACTCGTATTTTCGCTTTTTATAATCGTCATTATATCTTTTTCATCTGAGATAAGAAATTGTTTTGTTAATAATTTTTTCCTTATAAACTATTTATTTTGTCAAGTTATATCATATATATATATATATTTTTTTTAAGATAATTACTTTATTATATTATTAAAATGAAGCGAGCACAAAAAAAGGTTATGTAAATAATTGTTTCTTGATTAGACATTAAAACTTTTGCTAAAACAAAAGTTTATGAAGGCTTAATGATTTATGCATTGTTTGTTCTTTGTACGAATAGATATTATAAAAAAATAAGTAATAAAAAAATATTAAGCAAAAACCACACAATAACTATTTGAGTTGATTATGAATGATGAAGATGTTTCTAATATAAGCAACATGCAGTCAGCATTTTTAATGCATAATTTATTCTAGTTTATGTATATTAGTTTAAACAAAGCTTTGACAAGTTTGACAGAAGTAGATAAACCTTGGCTTGGTTAAAATCTTAATGAGGGTTTTTCATTTTAACCGCATGTTGTCGATTTTTCTGCAATTATCTTGAAATACAAAATTTGTGTTACCATGTTGGCATAATATAATTTTTGCAAAGTGAAAAAACTTAGCAGCATATTCATATTATAGTCAAAATAAGATATACTTTAAAAGTGTAAATCCCGTATTTTGTATGGTAATACTGGTTTTTAGAGTACACTTTCTTTTGAATATGAATGAATATGCGCCAATATTTTTCACTTATAAAAGATGTTTTAAAATTCTTCTTCTTTCAATTATTTGAATGCTTTTTTATGAAATTAATTTTTGAAAAAAGCTCAATAAACATTTTAATATTTTAAGCAACCCAGTAAAAATTTTAATACCAAAATATTCACTTAAATTTGTATTAAACACATCGAGCCTTATTTTTTTGAATAATTTTTCAGGAGAAGGTTTTTTTTCAAATATTCAAAAATGATTTTATACGTAAACTGTCGCTTACGATAAAAAAGTTATCAACAATCTTGGCATTTTTATAATTCTGAACTATGGGTAGGCTTATAAAATTTTAATTTCAATAAGAAAGTAAATTTTCGATAACATGTCGTCGCTTACAATAAAATCGAAAAAAGGCTCGATATGAATACTCTTACATTTATTTTACTGTGGCTTTTGAACTCATTTTTTGAACATGGTGACCAGAGAACAGCAATGAGTAGTGAAAAAGTGAGTAGATTTGAATCATGACTTATAATTTCTTGTAATTATGCGCACTTATACTTATTGAAATGTTGCCTATGAATCATATTCACTCGAAAGTTTGAAGTGCACATCGAACTCATATTTAGCAACATTTATGATGTTCTTGATTTCAACTCTCCTTAACTCAATGCCTATGGACGATGCAAAATAAGTATGATTCACAATGTAAAATTCGCATACGAGCATTAAAGTTGTCATTATGTGGTTATATGTTTCTCTGCTGCTTTTTTTTGCAAGAATTGAAACACAACCCTATTTACTACTATTATATACTACTTGCAAATAATTAGTTTAATGACTAAACTTTTAAATAAACATACATGCATGAGTTGAGCAAGCTGAATCAATGTGAGTAGTATAAGTAATTTCCTGAAATTAGAAATCAATCTGGAGTGATTTATGAGTGTGAGTTTGGTATGACTATGATGTCGACGTCACATTCATATATATTTTAACCTATACTTATAAATCAATATCATCGTGAGTATGCGTAAATCAAATTTAAATGATGTCTACTCACTTATATTTAAAATTTCATGATTTAGTATGAATAGAGAAAAACGATTCATTGCCGATCACTGATGGGGCTGTCTTTGTGGGTAAGTTCTTACAACTTTGGATTACAACTTGTACTTCGGGTACGGTCACACTTGGAAAACATTTGCCCAATAAATTCAGTAAAGTGCGACTTTTACTCGCGACTTTTACTCGCGCACGCCTATATAATCGAATATCTCTCCAAATGCAGACATTTTTAAAGAAACTTTAAGTAATCGGTAAACTTTTTTTCAGATATTGGCAATTGTTTTGAGTTTTAGAGATTTTTCTTAGTTCTGGGGGTTTTTTATTCGTTTTGGCTATTTTTTTTTTTTTTTTTTTTGTTTTTTGCCGATTTTTTCGTTTTGTCGATTTATTTATTTTGGGATTTTTTAGTTTATTCGCTTTTGAAAATTTCATGCTTCCTACGGTTTAATAGATACAGCAAGTTTTCCAAATAACATTAACTGATGGAATACCCTTTAATTTTGATTTTTTATACCTTAAAAGTTTCAAGTGTATATGTATAATTATCTGTATATTCTATTAGGATTTCAACATTTTTCGTTGCTCGCTTTAGAACACCCTTTAATTTTTAACTTTCTTTTCCAGCTTTGATGTATGGAATCCTAAAAATTAAATCCTAAAATAAAAAGCATTTCTAATTTTTTCAGTATTTTTGTATAATGTTTTCTCTAAACTATTTAAATAAATGTCTTCGTACTTCTTTAGTTTCAGTTTCAATGTATTTTTTTTCAATACTCATGATTTTTTTATCTCAAAAAAAAAAACATCAGCCAAAAGCTGAAATTTGTGGTGAGATTTTTATTATATTTGCTTGGGTTTAAGCCAAATTATTTTTAATTATAGTCATTAAAGACACAATTTTGTGGGCTAGACAGCTACGACTTTTTTTAACACGTTTGGTTTACAAATTAATTTTGTATTTCATGTACATGTAATATATTTTTATTTTGTAATATTTCTTAAATTCATTTTAAAATATTGTTAATGCATAAAATTTGAATAGTTGTATGAAACAGTTTGTAGTTTCATGATTAGTTAAGATCATGACATGAGGTCTTCAAAGATAAGAAGTTAAAAATTAATGTCATTAAATGGAATGTTTAGATTAGAAGGGCCTCATAACGAACCTAAAGGTCTCTGTGTGGATGTATTTATACGCTACCTTTCCTAAGCTTACCTATTCTGCTACCATTAATATCTACTCTCATAGTGGTGAGAGCAAAAACGCACTCTACTGTCTTAGATTGGAAGCGCTGGAATGTTATCCGGCCCAGCAGACTTGTTTATGTAGAGTTTCGACAAATAACTTGGCGTATGTATTTTCATAGTCAAAACAAAGTATATTTTAAAAATTTAAAGTCGCTATAACCATACAAAATACTGGTTTTAAACACTTAGGGCCAATTTCACCAACTCTATTTAAATATCAATTCATATTTAAATGTCGATTTTGATTAATTTTTGTATGGAAAAATTATTTTTAAATATCAATTGATATTTAAATAAGTTGATGAAATTGGCCCTTAAAGTATACTTTGCTTTGACTATGAATATGCTCTCTTGAGTCTACCAAGTTAAAAACCAAATTCTTTAAAACAAAAACGTTAAGCTTTGGCAAATTTTATATGGAATTACAAAAACAAAATGCATACAAAATTTTAGAAAATAAATCGCTTAATATTTTTAAAATTGATCGATAAATTAACTGTTTCTCACATTCTTCTCATGTACTAGCATTATTGAAAAATAATTTAAAAATTATTGTTTTTCGCAAAGAATGCGCAGAGAAAGTCGAAAATCACCAAGTTCTATTACAATGTTTATTATGATAGGCCCACTGTGCAATAGTTGCTTAATATTTTACATGCTTCATAATTCTTTAATGATTGAATTAGACTTGTATGTTTGTTATGGCGTCATGTGCAAACAATAGTTGGCCAGCCATGCTTCAAACAATGTTTCACAAATGACATGATTAAATCATGCGAATTTGATATTAGCAAATAATATATTTTCCCACTGCACATTTCAAGGTAATAAGATTTAATAAGATATTGCATGCATATTCGTATTTTTGATTAATATCATTATTTCAACATATCGTGTCATAACCGCCAAAAAAAAGATCAAGCGACATAATTTTCGAAACTAATTTTTGACGATCGCAAATAATTGATTTTCTTTGAAAAAAAACTAACTTTGAAATATATGTTGCTTAAGCGTTTCTATTGGTTATGGCTCGATATTTAGTTGTTAATTTGAAGAACTCATTCCTTGACGGCACTGCTTGGCCACTTCTTCATTTCTGTTACAGCATAAGTATGAAAACATTTATATTAATTTTGTATCTGAAGTGTCATCTCTATTAGACTTAGTCTGCTCATAAGTCTGTACGAGAGGTCTTTGCACTTTGTTTTTTATTTAAGAAGATTTCATACTCATACATATGTTTGACTCGTGGATCTTCTTAAGATCATTAGAAGCAGCGTGATTTAATGACTTTTGTTCCAACTTATTAATGTATGAATTGTTATTGCAGTTGAAATAAGCAATTTATTAATTAATGAAATAACAAGAAAACAGCAGAAGATTTAATCAATAGACTAACGTAAGAAATTCCTTTGATTCATTTATTTATATGCACATATTTTATTTTATATATATTTTTATCATCAAAAGCTAAACATTAAAAATTTAACTTTAGCTTAAATGCAGCACAAATTATTCATTAAATGTTTTATTAATTGAGTCCAATATTAAATAATTTTCTCTGTGTGTTTTTATGTCTTGTTTTATTTTAAAGTAAACAGCACGTGCTTTTAAAGTTTTAATGACTTTCTGCCAACTTCGAAGCATGTGTAGATTAATTCAATTGTTAAATGGTTGCAATTATTACATAAATGACACATTTTGCAATTGCTTGAGTGGAAAAATTTTACATTAATTAATCTATGGATGATTTATTATCACTGCTATTCAATCTTTAAATAAACTTTAGATAAATTTTATAAAAATTAATATATTTGTCCTTTTTTTTAAATTAAATTCAATCAAATTTTTATTCGCGATAACTTACGCATATACATATTTGCATACATATACATATGTATATGTACATACAAACGTAAATAATTTTTTAAGCAAAATTCATTGAAAACTCCCACATATGCTTACATGTGTATACATATCGCACTTGTTCCTCTAATGGGGTCATCTAAAAGTTTTGCCAGTAAACGGTATACACTCAACTCTTTTTTTACACGGTCTTTTTTACACGATTTTGAAATAACACTGTTCAAAATTAAGAACAAATGATTTATTTTGCACGAATTTTTTGAACTTGCGCGATAATTTTTTTAATTTATACAAGTAGATAAAGTACATGTAAAGTACCAAAGTAATTTAAAAATATATAATGTGTATTTTTTCGTAAAATGTTAGAACTCGCCCTCATATGAATCCTGTTTTTAATTAGCGCACGATCCTGTTATCTGAAAGTGATGATTAATGGTAAAATTGACTTTTAATTTTAATCCTTCAAGCTTAGAATAAATATGATTTTATTTTTCCTATGCAAAATAAATTGTTTTTGTTATTTACTGCCAGTTTACAGAAACCATGTACAAATTCTCGGCTGTCTATTTATATTGAAAGCAAAAACAAAGCACTCAAAATTTGTTTTTGTTTTCAATATAAATAGACAGCCGAGAATTTGTACATGGCTTCTATAAACTGGCAGTTAATGTATATTTATTTTATAAAACTCTTCGATATTCACTGTTTTTGCACATTGTACTCTGTATATGTTTGGATTTTTTTAAACTTGCACAATTTTTTAAAGTATGGAACGTATCACTAAATATTCCATATATTGCATGTAGTTTTTTACATGATTTTTTTTTGCACGATTTTCTTAGGAACGTATCTATTATGTAAAAAAAGAGTTGGGTATACAGTGGTTATATTGACCCACTGTAATATATCCTGCATCATTTTCTACACTCTTTCAAAAAAAAAAAAATTATTATAAAAGTATGATATGTGGTATGTGCCTATAATTGTAAAAGTAATATAAGTCACACATTTATTTTTTGGAGATATTTAGAAGATTACATTTGAAAAATTATCAAAATATATTTTTGTATTATGCGACATTTTAGTTAGGAGATAGTATAGCTCTCTATCAAATTTGTTTAATATATATTAAATGATTGTTAAAGTTTTTTTCAAAGTATAATTAACGTTTCTAAGCAAACGACTTAGACCTTTTTTCATAATTATAATCACATATTAGAGAGTATAAAAAACACCTTTTTTGCCCCTACTGAGAATTTGTAAATTTTGCCTTAATCCCCTTCAGAAGAACAAGTGCGATATGTGTAAATACTTGAGCAAAGCAATTGTTTTTGAAAACTGCTTATTGATGATGTTGTCCTAATTAATTGCTATTATGGACTTATAATTATTTATACTTTTTATTTAAATAAATAAACGCATGATCAATGACACAAGTTCATTATCAATTGAAATTACAAAATAACTCGTACAACACATGACAGGGACGTCATCATTCAAGCTGCAAGTGTTCAACTGCTGGCAACAAAGTCTACAGTATTTAAACGTGTTTTTAAAAATATATATAACGCTCGTTTAATTAAATAACGTCATAACTCAATAAAATGAATTTTTAGGTTAATAGTTTATAATTAATCCTCATATCGTTAATCACATTGTGCAAAAATTCTATAAAAATATCTTGTTTACTCAATTATTGAGAGAAAATTAAAATTTTCTTTTTCATTTATAACTTTAAACTTGTTTTCTGTAAAACTAATTATTTTGAGTTATGCAGTCTTACAAGTGAATGAGCATTATATGGATACATTCTTTGATTTAAATTTGCACAATAAGTTTATTTAAAATATTTTTAATTTATTAATATAATAAATATTAAAACTATTTTCTTAAAATTTCAGGTAGAAATTATATCCTTCTTTATGCATCAGAAGAAATTAAATGACATGCAACAAAATAATTTCCAATGAAATGGAACCTAAAAATTTTTCCAAAAAAAATTTATGAAATAATGAAAAAAAATTACATAATTCAGAAAATGAAATAAAAACAAATTTTCGTTCCAGCACGAACCTGCTTACAGCGAAGCTGTATGTTAATGTCATCAAGTTGCTATTGATATACACACCTGCTTACGTACGGCATGACATTTGTTAGCGATGTTGGATCCCATGTTGGAACATTTCGTTTAAGTGCTTATCTCAGTGCAATTAGTATGTAGTAAAGGGTTGCATTTGTATACTCGTTTGTATAGCCAAAACAAATATACCATGGTATGTACCATATAATTGTAGTGCGAGCGACAGAACTAGTATAAGAGTTATTGTGTGTGCGTACTTTTCCAAATTAAAATACAATTGAAAACAAATAACAATTGCTTATTGTATTGCTGCTGAGCAACTGTTTGATCTGTTTTTGCTCAAAAAATACATATTGTAATACAAATATATGAAAATAATATAATAATAATAATAATAATATATATAAATAATACAATAATTGCTTAAAAAATCAACATTTACAACTAGTAACAGAACCAAAAAACACGCAAAACTAGTGCAAACAAATGTATCTGTGCAATGCTATAGTATGTACTAGGGTGATCGATTATTCGACTTTTTTCAGAAACCAGTTTTCGAATAGTTCGAATATTTGATATAATGAAAAACCCGGTTTCGGTTTTTACACTTCAGGAAAAACCGGTCAACCGGTTTTTTTAAGTAAGAAAATTATTATACTAAAGTTTTGATTTTATATTGCTTTAATGCAAAAAGAGTTAACAGTTCATGTAAATACTATAAAACAATACAAAAATTAAAGATAAAACATAAAAATTATCTTCATATACTTATGTATAGTACATATATATATATATATATATATATATATATATATATTTATATATATATATATATATATATATATATATATATATATAGAACCATCATTTTTAGGGTTTGTGGAAACTTGGGAAGAAATTCAAAAAATTAATTATGCCAATATTTAGGATGCTAACAAACAAATATGTTTATACAAAAAATAAAATAAATAATTATAATAACATCTACAGTGGCAAAAATATTCAAATATGTTAATACAAAAAATAAAATAAATAATTATAATAACATCTACAGTGGCAAAAATATTCAAAATACATAGGAAAAAAGTCTACATACAGGCATAAAATACATGAAAAAATACGTCAAAAATGTTTGAGGTCGTCAACTCGCTTGAAAATTCTGTGATTTCCGGTAGCAAGCCGTCAAAAAATGGCATCCAAATATGGGGTTATATGTTGTTGTTATTATAATTATTTTTTAATTTTTTATTTTTTATATAAACATTAGCCCCCTAAATATTGGCACAATTAATTTTTTGAATTTCTTCCCAAGTTTCCTCAAACCCCAAAAATGATGTGTGTATGTATGGACAAGATGGATATCTACCTCTATATAAAATATGAGACAAAATGTCAACAAAACTAAAAAACATTTGTTTCAACTGGATTTTGACATCCATTGCACACCATAAGGAAAATTTAATTCGCCTCTGGTATCACCTCATAAAATAATTTCGCTTAAATTTCATGTTTCAGTAAATCTTTCCATGCTCAAAAAACGCTTAGAAATTTTATACTGGAAAAAAATACTTAAAAAAATCAACAGAACATGTTGGTATAAGTTTTAACATAGTAAAATCTAATTTTATGACAAAATGTACAAATCGAAAAGTATTCGACTAAGCCGGCTTTTAAATTGTAAAAAACCGAACTATTCGACATTCGAAAAATCAACATTTTGAAAAAACCTTCAACCGGATTGTGAAAAAACCGAGTTTTAAAACCGGTTGAAAAACCGAGTCGATCACCCTAGTATGTAGTGAATTCTTGGAATATTTAAGCTTCCATAAATAATAAACTCTGTAACATTAATGTACATTTATCAAACACTTTTTGTTCATGCATTGGAATCAAGAGTCGATTGCACGACCTCCGCATGTTAAGCACGAACACTACCCACTGACCTACCGAAGGTTAGGTTAGTTTAGGTTAGCAGGCTGCTGGTAAGGAAGCCTGAAATTTAGAGTCCAGCTCACTTGGGTCCAATACAATGATCCCTTTGTGTTACCTATGTGTTGAAGAGAAGTTAGTGAGAGAGGGTGATAGGGAAGGGATAGTGCTAGTGAAGTATGAAGATCAAGGAAGAGATAGAGGAAAGATTCATTCTTTTACAACTCTGCTTTTCTGCATGTTTTTAATAATGCAGTGTTGCAGCTTCTTCTGGTGTCAAATGAGGCGTATTAAATTTTGAGACTGTGTTTAATATCCATTTTATAGGTTATTTTACTTCGCCGATGGTTCTGCTACACAATACCGACGAAGGAGGGCGCTCTGATGTTACATTAGGATTAGGATCTGTTGAAGCCGGTGTAGTTTTAATGACCCAGTGCCTTATGCCTTCATTACTAGATCTTTTTCCACAACAACTGATACAAAGGACACTAATGCACATGAACCACCGAAGCACATATTTATTTTCAAACACAATTCAAGTAAAAACAAAAATAATAAATCAAATAACGAAGCAAAAATCTCATTCGCACCCATATTTGTATTCAGGTAAGCGAGAGAGGATGTACTATAAAGAATTTTAGTATTTGAGTATAAACAGCCGTCCAACTTCGTCGTGTTTGTGTAAAATTTCGTCATTCGCTTACGTTTATGCATCCTCGTAAGCCAGAGGGGATGTACTGTGTGCTTTTTCGCATCTCCGAAGCGCTTCTGTTTTTCTTAGTGCTTACTGGCACCAAGTTTAGTTTTGCTGGGGTATATCTTTCATACTGCCTGAAATAAAACTCCAAAATATACAAAATTAGCTGAGCCCCGCAAACTTTGTCTTTGCCCACAATTATTTTATTTTCATTATATCTTTGTTTAATACATACATATACATTAGACCGGTCGCTTAAACTTTCTTCTTTAATTGATATATTTGCATTATCTAAAAGAAACCTCATATTTTATGGTCTTAAATTTCTAGCTCGAAGCGACGGTGGCTTCTGGTGCCTAGTGGGGCCTAAAGTATCCGATACACAGTGGGATATTTTATTTAAAAAAATTAAAATAATTTCGCAGTTTCTAAAACGTCCATCCGCATGCTATAAAATTTCATATAGAATTTAAGGTATTACAGAGTTAAATTCTGGGATTTATACTATATATCTTTAAAGGGGACGGATACAACCTTTGGTTACTGAAAATTTAAAACCGTTGCCAAGGTGATATTTTTGATCTGATTAAAAAGATTTTTTGCAACTGGATTTTTTCTCAAGCAAACAGCTAATGATTTTTGCTTACAGTTTAGGAAATTTTTGAAGAAAAAAAAATTTTAAATGTTGACCTTTTTTACCAACTTGTTCACTGTACACTGTTCTGCTATGGACAAGTTAAATCTTGTTCGATTTTGAAAAGGAAACTTATTATGGATTAAGAACAAAATTTGTAACATTAAAAAAGGATTTTGTATCAAAAGCACAATTAAGTAATTTATTATAAATTTGAATTAAAATTTTGAAGAATGTAGATTTTTCGCCGTTTTTAAGTGGGTTCATGATTTCCAGATAGTTTCGAAATAGACCTATTTTTGTTATAATATCAAATATAAAACCTTTTTTCTCAAATTCCAAGGCTGGAACCAAAAAATGTACTATGCGACCTGTAGACAAGATATGTATTAAAATATTTTCAAAAATGTTATCTGCGCCCGGCGAAAAATAAGAAGAATACAGCAAAAATACCGAAAAATCCCATTTTTGGGATTTTGCAATTTTTTTTTGGAATTGTTGGGAACTTAAATGCAAGTTTTATTTGTTTATTGCATCGTTCCGTTAAATAAATAATTTAATTTAATTTTTAGTTAATTTTAATTATTATTCGAACTCCATTTGTTTTTTATATTTGTGATTTGAACGGGCTAAGGTTCGTATCGCTTTTTAAGCCAAATTACATTACATGTGATAATTATTAATGAACAAATAACACCAAAGTCTGTTGTAAATATTCTGACTAACAACACATAGTTGAACGGAACAGCCAGCCGTTTTCGAAGGCCACTAAACCTTCATCATCAGCGTTCTTTTGTATTTGGGCCACTGTGTGTGGTGTCAGTTGATGTAGATTTCTGCTTTATATACTTAGCATTTTATTGCAAATGGAATATGTGAATTGTTTTGATTCATCGTATTTCAATTTGCTGTTATTTGTTCATTACTAATTATCACATGTAATTTGGCTCAAAAAGCGATACGAACTTTAGCCCGTTCAAATCACAAATATAGAAACAAATGGAGTTCGAATAATAATTAAAATTAACTAAAAATTAATAGCCATGGGCCTGTGGCAAAAATCAAATAAAAATATACTTAATAGTAACGAACCAAAAAAGTTTGTCTTAAGTAGAACAAAAAATAAGCAAATAAAGTAACATGTGTATAATTAGTAAAAAGAACAAAACGACAATGGTAAGACTGTTGTAAATATAGTGATGGTAAAATTGAGCTTACAATACAAAAAAGCTTTCAGCAAATTGAAGTACGATGAATCAAAACAATTCACATATTCCATTTGCAATAAAATGCTAAGTATATGAAGCAGAAGTCTACATCAACTGACACCACACACAATGGACCAAACACAAAAGAACGCTGATGATGAAGGTTTAGTGGCCTTCGAAAATGGCTGGCTGTTCCGTTCAACTGTGTGTTGTTAGTCAGAATATTTACAACAGACTTTGGTGTTATTTGTTCATTAATCATTCATGTAATTTAATTTAATTTTGTTCTCTCTCCTATAAAATTTTGCACTTTACATTTAAGCTAACGATATATAGATATTTAGTTAATAAAGAAAATATAATTTTTAATACTCTGGGAGTAAAAAACATACTATTTGGAAAGATTTTATATACCAAAAAATTATTCGATTTTCCATCCCTGGCTAATAATAAAACAATTTCATTGTTGGGAATCGTTTTTTGGATTTTACTGATTTTCAATACCAACAGAGATAAACCAAATCCAACACTTTGCTTTGATTTATAAACTATAGACAATTTTTCATAGTTTATTTATTTATATTTATTCCAATATTGTACCAATGTTTAGTTTCCTGAGCTGGAAATATAATAAAAACAAGATATTGTGTAATATGCTTTAAAAAGGGAAATGCAGAGTAAGCGCTACAGTTTTGCAATTAAAAAATGATTTTCTTTTGTATTGAGATTAAAATTTCGTTGCGCAGTTGAGCAGGGAACACCAATTTCTTTCATTTAATTGTGTTTTAATTCCAATGTTTGTTTTATTTCTTCTTTTTTAAATCAGTTATAAATTTTGTTTTATTCATGTGGGTGATTTAATGCGTAAAAAAATAAATTAATCTATCTGTTCTTCTTACTTCAGTTAATAAATGAAGTTGTTTTTATTGTATACATTTTGAGAAAAAAAAGTGTGTGAATTTTTTCTCTGCGAGTTTTGTTTAAATTATAAAAGAAATGTGTTAAGGTCATGTAGATTTGTTTGTTGTTGTTGTGTTGGGTTGTGTTGTTGTATGTCTGTAATTTATTAATAAAACTATTAAAAATGTTAATATGGCAAAATATTTTGCAAATGGTTTTTCTTCTTATTTCTTCCATTAGTATTTTGTTTTTTGGAAACATAAATTTTATGAAATTCGGAAACGGAAATTTCCAATGCAACAGCGAAAAGTTTATATCAAATACGACGCATACACTTCTTTAGTTAAACAGATATACGATTAATAAAAGTGGCGTATTTGACTACCACGGGATTATTTTTGTTTTATTATTGTCATTATGCAATATTTTATTTTTGTTATTGTATATTTCTAATTAAAATTCGTAAATTAGGATTTTTATGGCACTTTTGCTTTCATACAAATAGTTTATGGCCGCAGTCACTAGACAAAGAAAACCCGTTGTGAGACGTATAGTTTTAACTTGACTTGTCCAGTTCAAGCCCAGTGGGAGTGCGAGATGAATGGGTTATATGATATTTACCAAAATATAAAGTTCTTTGGCATTTTAAATAAATAAAATTAAATGTTTCAGATGTAAGTCATTTACTATGTTGAACATGATAATATCTAACTTCTTTTACAAAAAACAAATGAATTTTAAAGTGAAAGAATAAAATTAATTATAAATTAATTAATTTAAAAACTCAACCAACTTCAACACAATTCAAAACAGCCTATTTTAATATATAATGAAAAAAAATATATTTGTTGTTGGTTTAGTACGTCTAAATGCATTTTGCTGCTGCTAAGCAACACATCAGTAGACTTTACGCATTGAAATAAAAATAAAACGTTGAAACAATTTTATTTAAATTAATTGTAATAATTAAATAAACTCAAAATAATAATTAATAACATGATGATATTACAATAAAGCGTACTGATTAATAGCGTAATAAAATTTAAACTATAGTCATTCATATTTTGTGTAAGGTAGTTTATAGTAGAGATGTGCACGTGAGCGTTTTTTGACTCACGACACGCACGCTCACGCAGAAAAATATTTTAATTACGCATTTTCACGTACGAATGATATTGAAAATTTTCACGATCACGAACAAAATATTCTTAATCACGCACGACTGGTTTACAACTTATCACGATCACGCATGTTCACGAAAAAGTATGTAATCCAATTTGTATCTTTTTTTGGGTTGAAAAATAGGTTTTTACACATAACTACATATGTCTGCATGTATGTATGTACATATGTATCCACGTGTATATGTAAAATTTACATTGCACAGTGGGGACTTGTACAAAGTAAATGGCAATAAATCTGGAACTTCTAAACTACTGATTGGATTTATATGAAACTCCAACATCCGTAGGGGAGGACATAGGCTTCATAACATATGTCATGACAGCCTTCTGGCTTCAGCTGGACATGAGTTATAGTGGGCCAAAGTTGACTACCTGGAACTCAAAAAAGCTTCTGAGGCTTGTAAATTTTTTAAAAGTTATCCGAATTTTACCGGATAAAACATTTTGACATAAACTTAAAGTTCTTAAGAAATAATTTCCCAAGATGTGTTTCCGTATCTCTCATAAGATATTTTACTTAACACAAAAAAAATTTTTTTTTTTGACTTGACCTTTTTTAGTATTTCGCCTATTACTTTTTAATTCATTGTTGGATTTTAAGTTAAATTTTTGAAAAAATTTTATATAAAATAGGAAAATAAATTATTAACATATTCATTTGTCAAATCGGGAAAAGAATGTGCTTAGAGCCAATTATTTTGTATTTTGGACATGTACCCTACATTCAGCAATGTCCTAAAATAGTAAATTTTAAAAATATTTTTTGTGTTTAAGCGGTTATAAAAAGTTGTGAAGGTAAATTTTGAAAGATTCAACTAATAAGATTTTATTATGTAGATAGTTTTAAAAATTTTTAACTAAAATTTAAGAGTGCCTTTTCATAGTTTTAAACATTTTTAACTAAAATTTAAGAGTGCCTTTTTATAAATGCGGATGTACGCGTAGTTTTTCTGAAAAAAGTCGAAATTTAGGGAAAATATAGTTGTGTACCATAAAAAAATATATTAAAATAATTTTATTTTTCTATATTGGTACATGTATTTGAATTTCATATGAGTCAGCTTACTACGCCTGAAAAAATTATAACAGTGGCCCAATACACAATCTTGTGCAAATGGTCTTGCATCGTAGCATGTAAAAAATGGTATAGAATATTGATACTGACTAATTGAGGAATGATATCTCGTGAGAGCTATCACGCACGATCACGCACGATCACGCACGAGTAATTTATTTTTAAGTCACGCTCACGCACTCACGCGTGATTATTTATAAATTTTATCACGATCATGACATTTGCACATCTCTAGTTTATAGTGTAAGGTAGTTTATAAGAATTATTAGTGGTTGGAATAATCAGACAGTTTTTCAAAAAATGTAACCTAATATCGCTTATTTTCAGACAAGAAAATAGATTGAAATTATATTTGAAAGAAAGCATAACATGGACAATTTAGATAAAAAATTTGCTTTTATTTTCATTGTCAGCTGTCGAGCACATGTCTTCTTTAAATAACTTATTTAACATACACTTCAGCAGAAAATTTCAAATAAGCTTAAATTATTAATTTAAAAACCATTTGATAACACCCAAACACAAATGATTCAATCAATCAGTTTTAAGTAGACTCATAAATATTATAAATATATCGTTTTACTTGAGATGCAAAATTATGTTAGAATATCGTCTTCGAGATGTAAAACTATTTTAAGAATAGTTGTCAAATAAATTGATTAGCATATTTTATAAGGCATCAACTATGTTGATTTCAACACACGCACTCTTAAATTTAATTTAAATTAAATCTTGTATATTAGCGTGTTCAATAAAACGCAAGTTAATCACTACAAAAAAAAAAGTAATAACAATAATTCAATATATTAACACAAATAGTCGCTGCGTCCAAGCAAAAAATTACACATTACCATTAGAACTACTTGCCATATGTGACCCGTTCTATGAAAAGCTGGCCAATGACTCAAAAAATTATTTGTTACTTTTTTTTTGGTTCGGATAGTTTTTGAGACGCTCTTTAACATGGTGAAAAGCAGAAAGTCCTAACTTACTTAAAAGTGTACTAAAAATGTAGAGAAAGGGCGTGTGCCAAACGGTAGGAAAGTACTATGGTAAAAAAATATTTGCCTGTGGGGAAAAAATTTCATTTTTCTGCTGTGCAAAATGATATCTTTTTTGACAATGTAAATTTTTGACAAATTTGCTTTAGCATAGAAAGAAGCTGATGAAAAAATTGCTGCGGCGGCGAAACAAAAAATTTGACTACAAGCCGCCGACTACCATAAATTTTTTTAAAAGAAAATTTTTTTATAAAGAATATTCTCGTAGCAAAAAATTATATAATATTATATAAATGATGCAAAATTTTTCAAAAATTAAAATAAACAATGCATTTTTCAAAGTCTAACTAAATTTAAGAGACGTAAGAATGTATGTAAAAGGCGACGGCTCGAAGCGACGGCGGTGGTTTTGCCTTTTATGATACCATGCTTCTTATTTGCTGCTTGTCAAAAATTTATCTGTTGTGTCAAAAATTCTACTAGCACCCAGGGCTAGTGAAATTTTATTCACCTCAGAAGTGTCAAAAATTTACTTACACTAGTACTTTGCTACCGTTTGGCACAGGCCCAAAGAAGAGCACAAATGAAAGAAAAACAGAATTTTATTGAAAATTGAGAATGAAGATAATACATGGAATTGAAAATGAAAAAAAGGATTGAACGCTACAAAAATGCATTGTTTATCTTTAACAGCTGATTTCTCGAAATTTTGTTTTGAGTCATAAGCCACCTTTTCATAGACCGGCTCATATATAATGACTTTCTTTTCTGATTGCCAAATGTCATTACTAGCTTACAATTCACATTACCTACAATTTAAAAAATGATGTACAAGTTGCTTAATGAGAAGAATGATTTTTTTTAGATTAAATAGATCACGCGAACAAGTTGCCAAATAAAAAAAGTAAACACTTCCCAAAAATCGATTATTTTAGTCTCACGCCTTGTTAAAATCATTAATACCTTCCAGTAGGGAAGAACTTCCACCAAAAATGCTTAATTCCAAACTAGATTACCTTTTTTGAAATTTGTTGATGGGCTGCGTTGACAGTTGTTTCAGTGCAAAACAACAACAGCTGTTTAACACAAATAAAATTAGTCGTGATATAAGATTGAGAATAAAACAAAACCAAAACCAGAAACTACTACAAATACCGAAGAAGTGGCAATAAAAATCAGCTAAGATTTTCATTATATTTGAAAAGTTCTTTACCTTTCAATTCATTTACCTTTATTCACTCTAGAACTTCACTTTATTTGATATAGAAGCAATATGAAATGTTTTAAGCTGCCCACAGACGAAAGAAAATTAACAGAAATATGGCTTTGTTCCATAAAACGTTACATCAGGTATAGCAATGCTTCATGTTAAAATTCGCTTTTCCCTTTTCGTTTCCCTTTTGGTTTCCCAAATATCAATTTTTTTTTTGATATTTTATGTTTCCAAATGCAATTTTCGATTATAATGATGTTCCTTGCTTTTCTCTAGTACATCGAGGTTCCTTGCTTTTGTTGTTATATTTCCTTGTTGTGCAGTGATTTTGCAAATCGCGAAGCAAGCTTAAAGAGATAGATATGATGACTATTGAAATAATAGGAATTGAAGTAATTTTTGAGCAAAACATTTGAGCAAAATGTAGTGCTAACAAGATTTCGGGCAAAATCTCATTATACTTCGTCAATAGATTTCATCAAAATCTACGGGAACAAAATCTAGGGAAATTACTGATGCAACTATGGTTTTTGTTTCAAATTTGTTCTAAACAATCAGCCTGTGTACTTAAAAAGGTGTTTGAATTGGATACATTACAGTTGTTTAGTTGTAGTTTTTGTGAAGTTTCAGCTAAAGGGTTTTGTTATGGATAAAAATCTTGATAAATGTCAAAAAAAAAAAAAAAAAAAAAATGTTATAAATGGTATACATTTTCATAAAGATTTTAATCGAAATCTATTAAGTTTCGTGCAGGTGTAAGTTATTTTCGACGGTAAGTAAGATTTCGTATCCAAAACAAAAACCATTGACTGAAATTTTTCCTAAACATATAACTGCAACATAACTAACTCACACACCTTTTTAAAAGCTTCCGTTTTGTACAAATTTGAAGAAAAAACACTATAGCTGCATCACTAAGTTCTACTAGATTTTAAGTCGATTTCAATAAAATCTGGTGGAGACTAGTACTGTTACGCTTGTTTGGGTACACTATCACACTATAAGCACTATAGCGCTTTTATCGTAAAATTGCAAATGTATAACAAGTGTTGCCACATACATTTAGGAAAAAAAACTGCCCATATCGGACAAAATATCTTTTTTGTCATAATGGAAATGTCAAAACGTTTAAATTTTTCGTGTGTTTTTCATACAAATTCTTTATTGAAGAATGTAATGCTTTGCTTTTATTATTTTTTAAACTTGTATGAAAAATAGAAGGAAAATTTTAATATTTCTGACTCTTTTTGTTTGCTTTTCATATGCTTTTTAACGAGGTCTTTTGTACGATTGCAATAAGAAAGAGCGTCGGAATGAGCTTGTCACTGATATGAAAAAAAATAAAGAAAATAAAAACTGATTTTTGAAAGAAAAAAACAGCACGATTGTTAAAAAAAACTGTCAAAAAGAGAGAGATATCTCTCTCTCTCTCTCAGCGTTGCACATATGGCACAGGGCTGTCAGATATGGCGATTTCTCGCCAAACGTGGCGATTTTTTAAATTGTTTGGCGTCCAAATTTTTGGTTTGGCGACATGGCGATTTTTCTGGCGATAAATAAATTTGTTGGCGATTTTCCTGGCGATAAATAAACTTGTTGGCGATTATTATGGCTATTTTTTAACAAAGTTTAACACCAAAATTTGTATAATTCAAGAAAATTAGTTTGTTGAAGGAGTAGTTTCAAAAGTAAATCCTACCAAAACTCGTCTGCAAGAAGTTAAAACAATTTGATTTTAATGATTTTTCCAACATTTTGGAATTTGGATGACAAAAATTTACAAAAAATAATTTTGGCGATTTTATTTCCAATTTTGGCGATTTTCTGATAAATTTTGATACGATCATTTTATAAAAATTTATATTAAAAAAGTGTTATATAAAAAAAAAATTTATTATCAAATATTTACTAAGAAAAACTACATAAAACTGATTTTTGGCGACTTTTGGCGATTTTTAAAATCAATTTGCCGAAATAGGTTGGAAAACATCTGACAACCCTGATATGGCAACGCTGTATACAACGAAGAGTTATTATTTCCCCTAACGGCTCTTGCAAGTTTGCTGCTTAATTCTTTAGTTTTTCTCTGATTATACTGTAAACACGTGCAACAACTCATGATATAAATCAATGATGTCAGATTCATGGCACAATTGTGCAAACTAAAATCACACACATTCTTATTCTCTGCCATTTAGTCGTCAATGAAACAGAAACGATAACACATGCGCAGCGGGTGTATTAAATTCTTTATAGATACAGTGAAAGAAAAAAAGTGGTATGCGAAAAATATTCTATGATCAGTAATGCTTTTTGCGACATTCAATGTATTTTATGTTACAAAACTTTTAAGGAAAGAGATGAATATATATTAAAAAGTAATTTTGGTATTTTTTGGAGCAGCTTTACTAAACTGCATTTAATATCAAAACTTAAAGGACCAATAACTTGAAAACTATTGGTCGCAACCAATTTTTTTGTTTAATTTTTTCTTCTAATTTTTGAAGTTTCTATCAGATAAGCTATTTAAAAATTTATTTTTGGAATTTATTCACAGTTTCCTATGAAAAGTTTACAGCGCCGTAACTCGGAAAATATGGGTCGCCCGCAACTTTTTTATTTAATTTTCATTCCTTATTTTTTAATTTTCTATCATATAGACTCCTTATTATATATTTTGAGCTGCTTCACAAAACTGCATTTGTTGCAAATATTTCTTTTTTTCGATGTACCTTCAGAGACGAATGAGACAGCTTTTCTCACACATACAACTATAGTTTTATTTTTGACACCACTGATATAAATATAGAAGGTACTTCCATTCTTTCTTTGTTTTTAAAAATAAGTATTTTTGAAGTTTGTTTTTTTGAGAGAAATAAAGAAAAATGTTCCCATATAGTAAAAAGTTTAAGTCTTCCCCTAGAAATTTTTTTACAAAAATGTGTAATTCTCTTAACAAAAATTTGCGAATAATTAAAATGATATACATAACTACACATCTGTGAACTTTAAAAATTTGTCTCATATTTTTATGTTTTCTGCTTTATACAAATCCTTTAACTATATTTTCATCTAAATTTGGCGTTGAGTAACCAAATTTATTGATGTTTTTGATTAGTTGACAATGAATTTTCATTAAGTTTAACAAATATTGATTGTAATTGCATTTTGTTTAATCTTTTTCTAAAATATTGAAGAAGATTTTTTTTTGGCAAGTCTATTTCATAGATATTATAAGTTCTTAGCCACCAGGAAACGAAGGGAATTAAAAAAATGCTGCACTCATAGTTTTACTTTTGCCCTAATTCAGTAAGGGCCATTATTACAACTTAAAAATAGTTAAAAGTAGGATTTTATCGGACGTATAAAAATCTTTCCATTGTTGCAAATTGAATTTAACTTACCATGGAGGAAAAACTTGCCTGTAATTTATCGCTCACTTTAGGTTAAAGTAAAATTTTGCAAATGATAAACTTTTTATACGTCCGATAAAATGCTAATTTTAACTATTTGTAATAATGTTGTAATAATGGCCCTAAGAAGATTTAGGAAGTTTTGTTTGAAAATACTTTTGAGTTCTTGTGTTTGAATTCTCTAAATTATTTTCTTCAGAAAGGTTGTTGTTTTTGATAATGAAAAATAAAAATATTATTACCATGTTTTTAAAATATAAAAATTAAATTAAAGTATTATACAATAGTTTGAAAAATATTTGAAAAAATATGTGTTGGATATAATGTTTAGAACAAAATCATAAAGCAAATACACGAACCTTCTACCATAGGCAATAAATAATGTTTCAAAGAATCATAATTGCGGCTTTTTTTCGTCCATAGACAAGAAGATACAGAGTTGGGGCATTAAATGTTTAATTTATACATTTTGTATTTTATAAAAACAATTTTGAAATAATTTTTGAATAAAATTTTCAAACAAACAGGAAAGAGAGGGGAAATATTAAATTAATACGGTAGCACGATTTTACAGGAAACTTCACAATACTTATACTTGTCAGATGGTGAATGTCAAGAAAACATGAGAGAATGGAAGTACCTTCTATATTTATATCATGCAACAACTTATTCTGGGAGAAGAAAATAAGAATACGCGATTACCGGAGCTTGAAAAGTGTACGTGTGAAATAATTATAATTATTAATAATTATTAAAGCAGAATTGAATTTAACCCCCGTTTTATGATAAATCGCTATGGGAAACAATGCAAGTTTTATATAACACTTTGGTGAAATATTTTAACTCTTTTAATATAATTTCTATTTTTAATTTTTATGCTCTTCGTAAAAAAGTACTGACTGGGATATAGCAAATCAAATTGTTTAAAATAAATTTTGCCATTTAATTCGACAACAAGTTTTTGAATACACCAGGGGCAAATCACGGCATTCGATACAACTCGCAATTTAAAAATAATTCCATATAAACTCTATTGAAAAATGTTTAAATTACGAGCCGTATCGGATTCCGTTATTTGCCCCCAGGGCTTAAACTTCACTTTCACAGAGCAATTTCAGGTCAAATGCTTTAAATGATTTCAAGAAATGATTAAGAGCTTATTGAAAAAATATTATCTCGGCAGAACAAACGTAAACAATTTAAAATAATCCTCGTACATACTATTCCACAAAAAATCTTGAGCATATCCTGCAGTTAACGAGTTCCCCTGCCGGATCACCCTAAAAATTTTTTAATTTACAACTTATTTTCGGAGTCATAAGTCCTACATGAATTGTTGGTAATTTCAATAAAAATATTGTTAAAAAAACACCAACAACACTTGTGATGTTTTTTAAAATCATGAAGTAAATAAAGTTGTCGCATGAGTAAAATACAAAAAGCCGAAGCAAAATATAATCAGCTGCTTCTGTATCACCACCCTGTAAAACTGATACACTTTCTCTTTCATACAGTAACCTTAACTTTCCAGAAAAATCTTTCAAAATGGATGAATCATACTGTAAAAGACTATCAGAAAAAAATACCACCTTGTTATTTATTCGATTGTAAATATTCGATTTTGTTGTACAATATCATTTCTAAAGACAACCTTAAACGTTATTTTTAGTTTATTCAAAGAGCAGAATTTCGTAATCTCTAAAATATTAATATTCAGAATTCTTATGTAAAAAAAAACTTCCTTTTCCAGAAATCAATAAAATAAAGGCGTTTTAGTAAAAGTTCATGTGTATAAATATGTGGGTGGAAATATTTTAAGCTGCTGTTATTTAAGATTTTTTGTTTTTGTTACAACTTTGTTTACTCCAGTTTATTTTTGTTTCTGTTTTTTCTTTTTGGAAATTTCATCATTTACTTCACACAATACTAGCACAAATATTCAGCAATAAAAAAAATAAGAAATAAAAAAAAAACTAAGAAAAATCCAAATGAATGAGTGATTCAGTTACATCTAGAACTGAATTTACTTTTGTTTTAGAAAATAAATTAAAAACAAAATTTATGTACTTAGACATACATACACCACTTTCTTCAATAGTCTATAAAAATATGCGCAGAGAACCTGAAAATTAGCGAGTTACAATGCAAAAGAAAAATGGTACTAAATCGTGTAAAATTTCATTAATGCGTTTTACAGCTGTTCTTAAATTACATACATAGTTTATAAAATTATATTTGAATATATGGAGAAATGCATTCCTAAATTACACTAAATTATGAAAATATTTAATACAATAAAAATTGGAGGCCGGCGTTAAACAGGTCTCAGGTGTCTAATGCTGTTCATTTAATTTCAATTGTTAAATAATACATGTTTCATAACTTTGCTAGTAGCGGGAGATATTTCAAGATGTTTTTTTTTTTTTTTTGCTTGTTTGTTTTCATCTCCACTCTACTATTTACAACTAAATCATCGTACAATAGTGTTTTTCTGCCGTTTTTTACGTTTAAAATAATTCTTCTTGTGTTTACAAAGAAAAAAAAGTGAAAACAAATATACTAAAAGTTGAGGAAAAATAGCAACAAAAAAAAATTCAAACAAAAACTTTAAGAAAAACGGGCATTAAATATTTGTTACAATATTTATGTGGCAGTAAAATTTCAGCATAAGTCTTTAAGAAATATAAAAAGCATGCAAAATACTTTTTCATGCTTTGAGAATAATGAAAAAAAAACAGTTGTATTTCTAAATTTTAGTGGTAATAAAAAAAGAAATTAAATAAATGTCTTGTTTTTAATTCCAACTATTTGCATATTAATTTTTTTCGACCTTTAAAATCTTTTTCGTATGAATCTCATGTTAAGTGATGCTAAATTTTTACCACAAGTTATCTAAAGTGGGCAATTAAAATTTGTAATAAGAAATTAAATAAATTTAATTTTTTTAATGAATATGAACGCAACTAAAATTTTACTTTAAATTATAATTGAAAAATAAAACAGATAAAAATTGTGCAAGCTACAGCACAACATATTTGAACAGCAAGCAAAATTTGGCTTTATCTGCCAGCATTCAGTCAAATAAGGCGAAAAATCTTCTATAGGGATACTATAAGCGATATGGAATTCATATCGGCAAAACTCATGAATATACATTTATCGTCCGCTGAAATGCAAAACCACGTAACTAAGAAAAAAAATTCAAAATTACATTTTTAAGTAAATATTGGGTATTACTTAGCATTTACACATGTAAGTTGAAGTTTGAAAAATTCAATACATTCAACATTTTTTGCTAACAGAATCACATTTTTTGTTCTTACTGCTCCACAGTCAGCATGTGGAAGATTGTTTCACCAAACTGAGTCTCTTTCGACTGCATTAGATGATCAAAAACTGATTAATCAGTTCTGCGCTTAAAATATGATTCGAAAATGAATCCCAGAAACACTTACAAAGTGATTTGTTTAAAAAACAAAAACAAACAGCAATCTCGTGCAGTAAAATCAAGAAAATATAAAAATTTAAAACAAAAAAATTAATGTAAATACTCACAAACTGTCTCGAAAGTGAATCGAAATTGATCAGAAATGCGAGTCATAAAAGACTCTTTTAGAAGACTCGCGACTAGGGTACCATTTTCTCCCGAATGAACAGTAATTTTCGACTCGAAAACGAGCTGGGTCCCCAGCCAGCAATTTTTGAAATTTTCAATCAAATTCGAGTCTTTTTTGACTCCTCTGCGCGATTAAAAAGCTAGAATATGCGCTCATTTTCTGATCATAAATTATACTTTTGTCGGTAGAAAAACGTGACTACCCGCGACTCTTCTTGATAAATCATTTATGAGTCTTTTTCTATATTAGTTTAGAGTCATTTTTGACCACTTTTCTAGTAGTACTTAAGATCTTTTTCGAATCGTTTTCTGATCATTTATTAGTCTTATTTCGCTTCATTTTTTAAGGTAGAATTAGTAAAATCGTATCGTGATGTTGCGTGTCAGCTGACAAAAACCGTACCATATACAATGAATGTTACTAGTTATAAAATATGTGGTGGTAGCACTGCTGACGTAGGAATCTGCAGAAAACAGATTTTTCTGTAGCGAATGTCAAAAACGCCGTATTTAATGCCAAACAAAAAAAAATGTTCTGTGTAAACTGTTACATTTTCTATAACTTGTGCACAAAGTTGAACGATACGGCAAGCTGTAAAGTAGAATGATACATACGATTTTACTAATTCTACCTTTACTCTTTTTCGAATTGTCTTTCAGTCATGTTTCTAATCGCTTACGAGTCATATTTGAGAAATTTATCAGTCAGTTTATGAGTCTTTATATTGTCATTTATGACTGCTATTTGAATCATCTATCAGTCGCGTTTCTAATCGTATTTGACTTTTCTTCGAGTATTTTTTTAGTCAGCTTTCTGATTTCTACGTTTAATGGTCAAACAGATTTACGGCACAAACACATTTTCCATACAAATTGACACCAAAAGGAAGTTACAGAAAGCAGTACAGAGACAGAATCTATTTTATTTTGTCAGCTTTATTTCTTATGCTACCACACTTTCAATAAATTTCATACATTTTGTAAAGAAAAATAAGCAGAAAGAAAATATAACATAAATCAGAGAGCAGTTACTCCAACTGCCGTTGATTTTATTATGGGCTCTGTTAATTTGAAATCAAATTTTCCTGAAGCTGCAGACTTATTCTGTTTCATCATTTAATTTCATATTCGATTTAACTTTTATAAATAAAAAAAAAAAATAAGTTTTTGACATTATACGTAAAGATTGCGCCGTTAAACTTAGAAATAACATATCAAGTAGTGTTTAATCATCTATCTGTGTAAAATATGATCATAAAATACATAATTATAATCACTTTAAAAAAACTTGTATGATTTGTTATTGATTTAGCATTTTTCAGTCTTCCAGGTAAGCGAAATATGATAATAACAAAAGGAAATAATAGTCACATTTTACACATCTGGATGATTAATTTATTATTGCTATACAATTTGTTATTGTATTTTAAATGGAACTATTTTTACCCATTAGCGCGAATCTTATTCGAGTACTTTATTTTGATCGTGTAATTGAATAATCAGTTTTTGATCACTCAGCAAGGCAGTTAGCCGTTTTCGAAGGCCACTAAACCTTCTTCATCAGCGTTCTTCCGTGTTTGGTCCACTTTGTGTGGTGTCAGTTGATGTAGATTTGTGCTTTATATACGAAACTTTTTTGCAAAGGGAATATGTGAATTGTTTTGATTCATCGTATTTTAATTTGCTGAAAGATGTTTTGTAATGAAAGCTCACTTTACCATCTCTAAATTTACAACAGTCTTACCATTGACGTTTTGTTCCTTACTAATTATACACATGTTAGTTAATTTGCTTATTTTTGTTCTACTTAAGACAAACTTTTTTGGTTTGTTACTATTAATTCACATATTCTATTTGCAACAAAGTTTCGTATACAAGGCACAAATCTACATCAACCGACACCACACACAGTGGACCAAACACAGAAGAACGCTGATGATGAAGGTTTAGTGGCCTTCGAAAACGGCTGGCTGTTCCGTTCAACTATGTGTTGTCAGAATATTTACAACTAACTTTGGTGTTATTTGTTCATTAATAATTATCACATGTAATTTGGCTTAAACAGCGATACGAACTTTAGCCTATTCAAATCATAAATATAGAAACTTTACTTCAGTCAGTTGAATAATTTTTTTAGTTTTTTTTTCTGCAATAAAATTTAAAAAAGTGTATTTACGTGATTTTGAATTTCAGCTAACGACATAGAGGAAACTATTTTTTTTTTAAAGAAGTAATTTTGAGTACACATTATGACATTTTGTAACAAGTAAAATGACAATGTATACTCGGCATAATACTGAGGCAATGAATGCTGACTAGACCCTTGCACAAGACCACTTACAAGAACTTTAAAGACATGAGGGATTTTTAAAATGCTTTACTACAGTGTAATCTTTTAAAACAAACGCGAAACAACACTAATGGCAAGATATTTGTTTCAGTTATTGCAGGTATAGGAGTAAAGAAGAAAATACTTAGTGAGGGAAGAATTTGTGATGCTTGCTTCTTAATTGTCAACGAAATACTGTTGACATTTATTGCCACAATTATTGCAAGTACTGGCAATGAGCAGTCTTCATTGGCAATATCAATAATTTGACATTTGCTGCAATATATGTTAATGATTTTATTGCCAGTCTAGACGGGGGGTAAGCCCATATGACACTTCATTTTTCTTTCATTTATCAAGTTTTAGAGAAAAGTGCAAGCATATTGTAATAGGAAAATTCAACAGGTGCAAAGGATTCAGCTATATTAAGAAAAATGAAATAATGTCAACAACTTGACTAAAGTTATCGATAACAAATGAGGATCTGTAAAAAAAAAAAAAATTTAAATTTTTCAACTTAAAATTGACATTTCAAGCTTGAAACATAAAAGTGTTGGTTAATTACCGATTTATGGTTAAATATAGCAATTTTTAGTTTGTTTTATCTTAATACTAGCTAGCGGTTTCTAGTTACCAAAATTTGGTTTCCGTTTTATAAATATTATTATTTCTAACATTTATTGTTTCTTTCTATCAATTCATTATCAAATCAATGAAGAAAAAATGAAGTGTCATAAGGGCTTTAAACACATAATAGCTTACCATCTACATCTTACACACACACACACACACACACATAATCAAATGTACAATATGAAAAATAATAAGCATACACGCATCAACACTACTTCTTTTGAGTATTTGTTATGAACAAGAAGCCTTCTTGACATCTATTAAAAATACTCATAAATATGTACGAACATCGATACATTCGATGTTTAGTGCTTCGCTTACTAAACGGCATTATTTATTATTAGTTTAGTATAATACATGCTACGACAACACATTTAAAAAACAAGACGTATTTACATTTCAACACTGTTTGAGCAGCCCTCTAATGCCTTCTACTATTACTAAGTGTTGCCATTTAGGTAAGAGATATTTGTAGAGAAGAAAAGCGCTAAAGGAAGAGATGGAGGGGGAAGGCTGCTTAACAACTCTGCTTTTAGCACGTTAGTTTGATTTTAGGACCGTGATAAAGTGTCTTCAGCTTTCAAAACATTTTATTGTTTCTTTTATTTCGCCGATAATTCTGCTGCGCAAAGGAATTCACCATTAGGATTACGTATTCGCTGAAGTCGGTTTGGTTTAGAGATCTGTGACTATTCCTTCTGCACAAAAGGGATGCAAAGGCACACTACCGCACACCATAAATTTCTGATTACTCTAAAATATTCTACCGATTTTTATAGAATTCAAAACATTGGTACATCTGCATCTAAACAGGACACTCAATCCTCATGTAATTTTCAAAGTTATAACAAGAGGGTAGCGGGGGGATATAATATTCTCCCAAGCTATCCAAAAAATTTTGATCACAGGCTTTTTATTTTCAGGCACACAGCCCCATGGGATTTCCAGTTTTCAAAATTTTTGCTGTTTGACGATATTTTCGATTAGAGAATTTTTACTTTAAACGATGATTCTTATATCTTTAAACGTCTTATGAGCGATTTTCAACAGTAATTCCATAGCAAAAATTCGACTGTGGTACAAAACCTTCCATGCATGAATACGACTCGCACGTTCATGATTTTATTAAACACAGCAGTTAGTAAAAATTTAATTTCAAGCGGGCAACGCTGCGGTCATATGGGCATTTCCCCCGAATGGTCTACCAGGCTGGCAAAATGCAATGTTGATTATCATCGTGATTTATGGTTTTTAATTATAAAAAAGTCTATGTTTATATAAAAGAATGGTTTAATAGCATATCTCAGCTGTTTTACTTGAGAAAATTGGGCTGGAAGCTGCAAAATTTTATATTTTCTTTTTAAGCTACTTCTAAAGACGTTTTTATATATAACTATTTTGCATGCAAAAAATATGTTATGTTTGCACTTTTTCTTCAAAATCTCTCTATAACAATGAAGTTAGAAGAGAAAAGTGCAAGGAAAACAAAAAAAGTTCGAAAATGGGAAGGAGGCATGGTGATAATAATAAAAAAAAACATGTGGAAAAATTTTACGTTCGTGACCCGTACGTGCGCGACCGGTAATTAAGCTAATTAAACAAAAACCAATAGAGATATTTTATTGTGTAAATACTGGATAGGGACCTACATTAATACACTTTTAAAATAAATTAATCACTCTTCATTATTCTTTCTGTTCCATTTCGCAGATTTTTACATTTAACTGCTGTCAGCCAAAGTTGACTTCTATTTTGAGTACGTTCGTGACCGCATGTTTATAACTATTAATATGAAAACTTAAAGTCGATGAAATCCATCTTTTGCACTAAACATAGAACTTCCAAAATGCTATCAAATCACAAAAAAAAAATGCTTGCAAAAGTTTTGTTTTCTATATTTTTTTTTACATCAAAAGCGTACGAACGTACGTTCGTGACCCCAGAAAATGCCCATATATATTTTTCAGTATATTCGTTTTTACCTGATTAACTTAAATAAAATGACAGCCTGAATAGATATAATGTCTATAAAACCACACTGATAGTTTTTTATTAAAAAAAATGGAGACTTGAGCTGTACAATGAATTAAAGTTGAAATCTTAAATACATTTAGCGTTTTATATACAAAGAAAAAATATTTGTAAATAGAATTAATGTTTTTTGGACATCATCGCAAGAATAAATAACTTCTACTCCCGTGGCCCTCAAAATATCAAAATATAATGAAAACTTGATATTGGAAAATTGGGATAAAATCAGAAAGTTAAAAAAAAACTTTTTGTAAGTTCCTAACAAACATCTGAAGTGTAAGGAAAAGTTTCAAAATTCTTTCACTATATCTGACTCGTGTTTAAATTAATATGCAACTACAACAAAAAGCAACAACGAAATGCATTTAGATGAGCATTGATATATAATCACTCTCTATTTCATTTCTTTAAATCTTAAATTACCGAAAGCTGTTTTGCATGCAAGTTATATTGAAATTTGCAAATATTTATTCTGTAAAATTCAGTCTCGGAGTCATATTTTCCACAAGGTTTTGTTAAAATATACAAATACTAGCTACACCCGGTGTGCTTCGCTACCCCCATTGTCTTTTCAATTTCATTTATATTGATTTGAAAGTGTTGCGCATTGGTGTTGCTATATGAAAATTTGATTTTGCCACGCCCCTCCGCCCACAGATCGAAAATAAAAAAATCAGACATCACAGTGTCACCCGCCTCAATATTCTGAAGATTCCCTGAAAATTTCATCACAATCGGCCCAGCCGTTTTGGAGTCCATACGTTACATATATACATACACACATCCTTTTTTATACAGGGTGGGCCAAAAGAAACCAAGGGGTGTAAAAGTTTAATAACTTTTTTGTTTATTAACTTTTTTTTATTTTTTCTTTCAGATTATATAATATACAAAATGGAAATTTTTTTACACTAAGTATGAAAAATGATGTCTCTTAAATGACCACCGTTTTCAGCTTCGCACTGATGGGCTCTTTTTAGAGCATTTTCCATAACATCTTTCAAAACTTGTGGCTGTAGCGTTCGAATTTCTGCAACCATGTTTGCCTTGAGTTCAAGGATTGTCTCTGGCTTGTTCACATACACTCGCTCCTTCAAAAAACCCCAAAGAAAATAGTCGGGTGCTGTCAAATCTGGCGATCGCGCTGGCCAAATAATTTCCGAATTTCGAGAAATTATTCGCTCTCCAAAAATTTGACTTAAAAGTGCCATTGTGTCTCGGGCAGTATGGGCAGTGGCTCCGTCCTGCTGAAACCACATACCAGGTCTGTTTTCAAGAGCAGGACGTAAAAAATTTTCTATCATAAACCGATACCGCTCTCCATTTACGGTTACAGCACTTCCATCTTCATTCTCGAAGAAAAAGGGCCCAATGACATTTTCAGATGTGATCCCACACCATACTGTACACCTGATGGGGTGCAGTTGGCGTTGATGAATGGCTCTTGGATTTTGAGAACCCCAGAACCTACAGTTCTGCTTATTAACAAAGCCATTCAAATGAAAATGAGCTTCATCACTCATAATCAAATTTTCATCTCTGGTTTAAATAATAAAATTCTATTGTTCTGGTTCTCTGTTCAGTTGTGAACCTCTCCATTATAAATTCTCCAAGTGTTGTCTATATAATCTGAAAGAAAAAAAAAATTAATAAACAAAAAAGTTATTAAACTTTTACACCCCTTGGTTTCTTTTGGCCCACCCTGTATATGTATAAGATAGAATACGATAAAATTTTACAACCTGTATTTTAAAAGTTTTCAGCAATTTTGGCATTTTAGTAATTCTAAACTATGGATAGTCCCATAAAACTTTAATTTAAATAAAAAAGAATTAGAAAAATTTTAGATGCAATTCATTGCAGCTAAGCAACACTCCAATAGGCTTCAACCACAATAAAAAAAACTCTCAATTCTCTCAACTCTTAAAAATTACAAAACTACAATCATAGTAGGCTAATAGTGTTTTTACACTGAAAGTTAAAACCTGGTTTTAACGTTAAAACCATAAACCGCAGATTTTGCTTCCACACTGCAAGTTTGTTACATTCAGTTTTTAACTCACAGGCTGTCTAATAACTTTGCTCAAAATAAAATAAATCTCCTGCCGAAATGCGTGTATTTGTTGTTGCATTTTTTCTGCTTTTTAATAACACTTGTTGGATATACTGTTCAACTGTTTTTGTTTGTATGAAAAACTGAGATATTTCAAAATGCGCTCTAAAATGGAAATTATCTTATATTTTGTAAATAAAATTTTTTTAAAATGAATGAAGAAGTGCTTGGAAATATTGTTAATAATATAAAAATGCACAAATAAATTATAAGATAAACCTTTTTTATAGGCAGATGAACGTCAGTCATATTGTCTATTTTCACTTTTCACAGTTCAATTTAAAATATTTTCGTTGTTCTCCTTCCAAAAAACTCTTTTTATCCATAATTTTTTGATTATTGTTGCTGCTGCATTAATTTTTAAGTTGAAAATTTTTCAGGCGCCATCTATTGTTATTCACTGGCATACTATTACCAGCTGCTGTCGGTCATTTCAACTGGGCAGCACTGAATTTATCACAGCGAAAAAAAGGTTGCATTTCATAAAACCAACTTAAAACCAATTCAAAAATTGTTTTAATTTGGTTTTAACATAACAATTTGTATATTAAAATCAGGTTTTAACAGTTGGTTTTAACGTTAAAATCAACTTTTATTAAAATCATGTCAGTGTGAAAACACTATAAGAAATTTTTTCAAATATTCAATAAATAATATTATTAAGAAATAAAAATATGTATTTTTTGCTACATGTCGCTTACGATTAAATCGAAAATAGGGCTGCATATGCTGCAGCTAAGAAATCTGCAAGGCCAATTAAGTATTTTAAAAATATTTTTAATTTTATTTCCTGCTTGGAAATTTCATAAGGTCAAATGTTAAAAAATTACTGCTCGCCTTGATACATTTCTGTCATCAAATGTTTCCTTCCCATTTCTAAATTTTTATCAATATACAAAAGTCAGCATGTGCCTTAAGTCTTTTTTTTTTTTTGCAATGACAATTTCCCTTTTAAGTTAAAACGTTAAGAGAAATTAATTTTGCACGATATGTAAGGAAAAAGAAAAATAATCAGCTGTGTTGTTTGTTGGCCAAAAGTATCCCAAAGATACTCGTATATAAAATTAAAGTTTATGTAAATGGAAAATAAAACAAAATAACACAAAAAAAGTCAATTGGTATTTGACCTTTTTGAGAGAGCTTGCAAATAGCAGATAGAAAAAACATGGAGCAGAAAAGTGCTAAAACTGACAAATACTTAAAACAGACAACAGCAACTACAAAAAGATGCAAAAACTACGTAAAAGGCAATAACAAGAGCAACATCCACTAAATAATAAATACTTAAAAAAGCAATAAATTTTTTTTTGGCCACTTAATTGCGATTTCAAGCCGAAAAAAACGTGATTATTTGCAATTGCTTTATTGTTGTTGCTGGCAATATTACTATACTTTGGTATTTTAAATATCAATTTACATTACAGAATCAGAAAAAAATAACAAATTTTATATAAATACATAGAATTAAATATTTTATTACTTTACGAATAAAGTGATGTAATTAATAAAAGAAACTGGCTAAGATAACGTTCTATTTTTTTTTTTGGTTAGTTAAATTTTAACAAAATTTCTCTGACGGTCTCTCAAATGACTTTGCTTGCTATAAGAATAACAAGTGAAGATAATTCAAATAATTCTCTTCTACTTGTAAATACAATGTAATAATAATATAAACACATAAAATAATTCTTTCTCACCTTCTGATAATTCACTTATTGGCTTGATACTTGTGCTGTTTTTAAAAAGATTTTCACTTTTTTCGTAAGTTGATTGATGCCTTCGTCTAAAAATTTCCAGTTTATTTTTCTTTTTTTTTTAATTTGTATTCAACAAACTCCGCAGTTATGTTTTGTTATTTTATTGACAGTTGCCAGATTCAACTGATTAGAAATGTCCAATATGTTATCTGTTTGTTTTGAAAAACTTTTTTGTTTAAATATTGAAACTTTAGAAGATGACTTGAATTATGCCGGCTAACGTTTTTCTTACAAAAATCATAAATTTTATTGAAACAAGGAAAACAGCAGCTTGTGAATAAAAATATTGCAACACATTTCATGTAAATATACTTTTAACGATTTGACACCTTTTATATAAATATCAAATAGTTTTTTTTAACAAATTTAATTAACATTAAATAAATCACTTGAAATTTAAATATTAATCACAAAACAGCATTAAAAAATGTCATGTGACAATATTTTTATTACGAGCTCATGCAAAGTTTCAAAACAAAGTACATTTTTGGGTAAAATTCACAAGCTTTATTAATTCAAAACTAAGCAAGAACGAAAATTCTTCAGGTAGTTTGGTAGATGCAACTCGCGCACTTTGTAAAAAGAGACACACATACATACATACTATAAAAACTTATCATTTATATATGCAAAAATGTTCATAAGAATTTTCTTATACCGCCAAGGAAAACTTGTTAACATTTACAAACGAAGCCAGTAACAAAAAAATATAACAAGTATATGAATAATTGTAATAATCTTATAAAATCTTTATAGTTTTAACAATTGAAATTAATGAAATTTAAGAAAAAACATTTAATTCACATTTCTTAAACATCTTCATCATTATTCATTAATAATATTTATTTTTAATATATATTACATAGTATTTTTTTTTTGTAAGCATTTAAAATTAAAATCGTATTTCCCGTCAAAAACAACCGCTTTGAGCAAAGTTCAAATCAGAACTAAAATTTCCAAAGCTTTAAATTTTGTTATTAAGAAAAACTTCTTTAACATCTCCAAACAAAATAAAAAAAACAAACATCTCAACTCAAATGAATACAATACAATGCATATTTAAATAAAACATGCTGCACAAGCAAACATCATCTCATCATAGTTAAGTAAATAATGACTACAAAAAAAAAACAAATAAACAAGCATTTAACAACAACAACACAAAAAATTGCAAGGAGAGAACATCATTTTACATTTTTCTTTTAAACAACAAAAGTTGCTTTTTCAAATATAAAATAAGAAATCTGTAAATAAATATTGGTTTTTATATTTAATATAATTATGCTTTATTGCATTTTAAATAAAGTATTTAAATACATTTTTGGTTTAACATATTACTCATAATTTTCTCTAACACCGACCGCCAATCTTTCATATTCTCTCTACACATGTTGAGCAACATTTGCTGGTTTTTTCCCTGCCGTGGGTGTAAATGTTTCTGGCTTAAGTCTTTTGTTATGATAAGCAACAAAATCAAAATTGCGGTAAATAAAGATTAACAAATAATTACAAAGGCATGACTAAAATTACAGTAAACAAAAACACACTGTTAACATTAGCATGCTGTTAAGGCAGAATATCAAAAAATACAGTATTTAGTATTTATGTATATAGTCACAGTTAAGATGAACATACTGTTATCAACATCACACCATTAAGGCAGAACTGCTTAAGTCAACTTAGGACAAAATTGTGAAAATTAAACCATTGTGATTTGCCAATTTAAAACTACTGCAGTACGAAAATTTAACTTATTTGCGTGATTCCTAAAAAAATACTTTTCGCTTGGTTTATTAAAATAAAGAATTTTTTTAAATAACATACATAGCTTGCCTTTTTATACAGAAAAAATTAAAAATTTATATTCCAGACTTGTACAAGACGGTAATATCTTTTATAGAAAAAGAAATACATTTAAAGAATTTAATTAAGACTTTGGAGTTCCTTCCTAAAAAAAACTGCTAAATTAGTCGCAACGATTTTTTCCTTATTGCCACAGAATCATTAACTGCAATGATAAAATAATCGACATAAACATCGAATAAGTAAAAATAATTAATGTGATGATCGTAAAAGATAAGCAAGAATAGTTAAACATACTTAGGTTAGAGTGATATAACTTCGTGCTATCCTAAATAGAAAATGAAAAAATCGAAAAACCGAAAATGAATAGTGATACTTAGAGCCATTTTCACAACTTATCTTTAGCTAAAGGTAGGATTTTGTCTGCCCAATAAATATTTTTGCATTGTTACAACTTAAATTTTTAAATGGTACTATTATCAATAATAATGATATTTAATGGATAAAATAGTAATAAGTGAAGGTATTGTAATGCAAAGCCATTTATCGCGCAGACAAAATCCTACCTTTAGCTAAAGGGAAGTTGTGAAAATGGCCCTTATAGATGTATTTACCAAAGGTATATCAATAATTGTATACACAACAATCATTTCTCATATTCCGTTTCATTAAAATTTACGTTAAATAGCTGATGTTAATACCAATATCTACCCAAGTACAGGGTGGCCCAGAAAGACCGAAGTGGTGTGAATACCTTATAACTTTTTATTTAAGACATATTTTTTTAATTTTTTGTTTTCTAAATACAGTAAATTTATAGGGAATATTTTTATATTAGTTATTAAAAATGATATCCCGCAAGTGGTGGCCATTTTCGGCTTCTCACAAATGTGCTCTTTCCAACACATTTTCCATGACCTTTCGCAAAACTTCCGGTGTTATGTTGTTAATTTCGTCTCGAATATTGGTTTTTAATTCCTCAATAGTTCTAGGCTTATTAACATAAACTTTCCCTTTAAAATAACCCCAAAGGAAACATTCTGGAGCGGTTAAATTCGGGGAACGCGGAGGCCAATTAAAATTGCTTCTACGTGAAATTATTCTTTCACCAAAGATGTCGCGTAAAAGAGCCATTGTGGCCCTCGCAGTGTGCGCTGTGGCTCCATCCTGTTGGAACCATATTTGTGGATGGTTTTCCACGGCTGGCCTTACAAAATTTTCCAACATGGCCCGATATCTATCACCATTGGTGGAAATGGCGACACCTCGTTCATTTTCAAAAAAATATGGGCCAATGATCCTTTCTGAAGAAACACCGCACCAAACAGTACACTTAACTGGATGTAATTGTCGTTGATGAAGTACTCTCGGGTTTTCCGTAGCCCATATCCTACAGTTTTGCTTGTTAACGAACCTATTTAATTGGAAATGGGCTTCGTCACTCATAACTAAGTTATGAATAAAATTAGGATTCTCTTGTGCTTTTTGCTGGAAATAAATTGCATAGTCAAGTCGTTGCTGGTAATCTGCCGGTTTCAATTCTTGGACAAGTTGAATTTTGTATGGAAACATTCTTATGGTATGCAAAATTCGCTGCAGCGACCCTCTTGAGAGGCCAAGTTGTGTCGAACGTGTCCTGGTTGATGTTTCTGGATCCTCCCGAATACTGTCCTGTACCACTTGAATATTGTCAAACGTGTGGACAGTTCGTAGTCTGCCGAAAGCAGGAAGGTTCCTTACTGCTCTTTGTTGTCGAAAATTTGCAACCAGACGGTTTATTGTTGACTGAAAGGGTGCAACCCGCACATTAAATTGACGACGGTATGCACGCTGAGTCAACACAATGGACCGTTGATTTGAAAAGTAAATTTCAACGATTTGGGCACGTTGTTCAGTTGTGTATTGCTCCATTATAAATTGTCCAAGTCTTCTTTACAAAATACTGAAAAGAAAAGAAAAAAAATTATAATAAAAAAGTTATAAGGAATTCACACCACTTCGGTCTTTCTGAGCCACCCTGTAGATAGACTGGGTGCTGATGAAGTGCGTGGATGCACAGAAAAATATCGGTATTTCTCCCAGCTAATAAAAAGTCTAGGTTAATTTTTCTTCTCTTAGTCCCAAATCACACTGTGCAAGTCTTATTGCTAAGCTGATTAGTTTCAGGGAGAGAGAGACGAGGGGAACAGCAACGTTTCTTTTCCCCCCCGTCCCTCTCTCCTAGTAAACTAATCAGCTTAGCAATAAGACTTGCATAGTGTAAATAGGGACTTATTTGGAAACTCACATTAATTAATAAAAGTATTTCATTCAATAAGAATTGAAATTACTGAACTTTAGCCCGAATAAGAAATTATTTCTGATAAAAATTTTAATTTAAAATATTATGGGCTAGTTTGTATCATAAAGATTAACTCTGTTTGTCAGTTAACTGTAGGTTAAACTTAAAATATTGTTTTTCAAATAAAGATTATGTAGTAAATAATCTAAATTAAACCGAGCAACAGTGCTCAGTTAAACTCAAGTTAGAACTGCCAAATGATAAAATTATGAAATAATTTCAGAAATTGGCTTGTTTTTATGGTTAAGCAATTGTCTATATGCATTTCGTTCCCGCTTGTGGAACTCGTCAGTAGACTTCAACCCAAAAAATTTTTTTATTCAGTTAACAAACTCCATATGTTTATAGTAAGACTCTTAATACTATATTGAGAATCACAATATACAAACATAATAAGTTTGAAAACTGCAAACAAAAATCTTTACAAAACAAGCATCTTTATTCAACTGTGCATCTATTTTATTTTCGACCACCTTTTTACCATTATGAAATAATTATTACGCAATTGAAGAAAACAAAAAACTGTTTTACTTAAAAATTTATTAACTAAATACGTTTATATATAAATAAAATGGATGTTTCTTATGACAGCAAAGAATTTAGTGCTAATGAAACCTCTAATAACCTATAATAACTTGGATAGAATTAATTCGTTGGATTTGAAATCTGATGATCTTTTTTTGGTTGATTTTTGGAGCTTCGTTATTGTTTAAGTCCATTTTATTTAGTTTTTCATTTTCCTAAAATTTAGCAAACAGTTACTGAAATTTTTCTTAAAATAAATTTTAATAATTGTTTTTTAAGTGTTGCCCTATTTACAAAAAATATTTTAGAGATAACATTTCCAGCTAAATTTACGATTCTTAATCCGTTGCTGAAAAACAGCATGGATAGTTAAATCTCGTTTAAATTTATTTCCTTGTTAACTAAAACATATGTTAAATTAAGTTTAACTAATTAGTAAGAAACTAGCTCTAAAAGTATTTTTTTCACTATAACTGTATTTAGCATCAATTTTAATTAAAAAAAAAAAGATTTTGTAGATATTTTACTTGGTACAACCACCATATGAACTATAAATCTTTAACTATAAAATTATTAAAACATTAGTGTGGTATTTTTCATTTCATCAAAACTTTCGCTGAACCAAGAATTAAATATAATTCAATTACATATGCATGTTATGTATATATTTATTTGCTTTTGCTCTCAGCTTTGGTGGCCAGCAACAACATTGGGATACATTTGGATAGCAACATTGTTGAGAACGAGTGGGTGTTATTTTAACGCATGAGTATAGTTGTTACATAGTTATATATTTTTGTGTTCTATTACTACAACAACCGGAAAGATTTAAGCAGATTTGGAGCTAATTTTGTTTTACTACACACATCGTTATCATAATCATGTTAAAAACTGTGCATTAGTCAAAATCCGGATTTTTACAGTTTCTCTAAGCGAAATCAAGTCTTTAAATATATAACCATTTTATTTGATTTTTTTCTTAAAAAAAAATAAATAAAATACATGTCTTATTATTTATTTATACTTAGAGATAATCTATTTTTTTGTTCTTAGTTTCAATTAAAGCTTTGTGCATATTTCAAAAGAGCAAAATCTGTGACGCTAAGTTGCAGCAAAATCTTCATAAAATTAGAAGTTTTATTAGAAGTAGGTGTAGTCTGACATAAAATAACAACAAAATTAAAAAGCAAAAGCAAGATAAGCTAGTTTAATTTTTAGCTAAAATAAATGACAAAAACTAAAAAGAACAACTTATGAAACTAAGAGAGACCCAACTCATAAAAACGTTAATTTTATTGCAAGTGCATTAATTAGGGTGGCACTACGGCCATAGAGCATGTGTTCTCTAAATATTTTGCATTATACGTGAAACCGATAACAATTATTAAGAGCGTGGACAATATGCAAGCCTGCTTTAGAGTCAACTTTTTCAGAGCAATTGTGAAGTAATCAGATTTTTAATCTCAAAACAAAATTATGCAATGGGAACTATGAGAAGTGGTGGATAATATGGACAATATATCAATGATACAGCCCTCGTTTAACAACTATTTTTTTTGCAAATAATAAAAAATAATATTAAATTTTAACCGAACCCATTGCCCCGTCTTGAGACGTTTTTTTTTATTAAAAAAAATAGAATTTAGCGTTAGTTTAAATTAAAAATATACACACTTAAGGGGTGATATATAATAAAGGGTCCGCCAGATAACTTTTTTTTTTTTTGAAAACAGGGCGTAAAACATCGAGTGTAGCTTAGGCTGTGTGGCACATAGTGCCGTCCTGTTGAAACCAAATGTTGCCAATATCCTCCTCTTCAATTTTTGTGAACGAAAATTCGTTCAACATGGCCCGATAACGATCGCCATTAACTGTAGCGGCAACTCCGCACCAAACAGTGACTCATTTTGGGTGCGTCGGCTTTTCAATGTATGCGTGCGGGTTTAAAGTGCCCCAAATACGACAATTTTGCGTGTTTACATACCCGCCAAGATCAAAATGAGATTCATCTGAAAAGATGATTTTTTTTTTGGCAAAATCGGCATCTTCTGTAAGTCGATCGCAGTCCTACTTAGCGAAGTGAAAACGCATTGGATGGTCAGTTGGCTCGTTCAGCAGAAGGATAAAACTAATTATCTGTCAAATCAGACATGAGCTGAGTATTACCATTCACGAAATAAGCACTAGCTGAAAAACAAACGTTAGATGGCTGACCCTTTATCTAATAAAACCATTATTTCAAAAAATCATTTTAATGCAATAAATGTAAAATATTTCCCTAGAAAATAAAACGCTATGAAACTAGAAAAACCTAGTCATTCAAATCTGATTTATATACTTCAAATATATGACTGTGAGTACCTTAAATTCTTTGGGAAATATTTCTCAATTAAACCGAATATACATTTTGAACTTTATCATAAAATTTCATGAAGTTGATGCACGAAACTTTTGTTCTTTACTACTAGTACTTCTGGAAATTGAAAAGGGATAGAAAATTCATGAATCTCTTGAAGTTTTTTTGCATCCTTTTTAATCTTATTTTTTGCTAAGTGCTGACGTAAATAGATAAATTCTTACAACTATTTTCATAATGAAAATATAGTCTTAAGAAGAAATAAATGACAAGCTTTAAGTGTGTGGCCAAAATTTTACCAACTCAGTATTTTGTAATTTTTTCAGCGCTAGCCTAATAAACAAATACACTTACTTACATTAGATATATAAAGCTAATAATTCAACTAAGTTGGTAAAGCTGAAGAGACAAAAATGCGGCAATATATTATTATAAAATTTGCACATTAACCACCTCAAATCTGGTATGGAATTCCCACGTTCTAAACTTTAGCGTTGCACTAGACCAGACACGCTAACAAAACTAAAAAGAAGATGAAAATTAATAAAGCTTCTTATATAAGATGTATAAATGACATTGTAGACATACGAGAAGAATATGAATATGTATTTCATCAGAGAATAAGAAATAGTTTTTAAATAATTAATCAGTTACACGCTTGTTATTTGTAACATGACTTGTACGATATTAAATATTAAATATTAACTGCCTTATTCATAAAAAATATTTCAGGTTATTAAGCGCTTATTTGAAAAAAAAATAGATTTGAATTTTTTTTTTATTTTTTTTTTTTTTGAAATTTTGTCAAATAAACCTGTAATAAACCTAAAATATTTTTTATGAATTAGACCGTAAATATCTTAACAATTATAAATAAAAGATTAATTAATTATGCGCAATCGTCAATATTTAGCTCAATAATTTGAGAGTAGTATTTAACTTTTTTAACATTTTCAATTTGATTAAGCAGACGAGGTATTTAGTTGAACAATAAAAATTGCATTGAAATATTTATTGACCTTGTGGTGTGGCTGTAAATTGTGAATTTATCATCAATTACATAGATACATAATGTGCTTCGAATTCCAGCTTCAGCAGTGGTCAATTGAGGTTTTATTAAATTTTTTTTTTGTTAGGGACTTATAAGGCAATTTCTATATGTCAAAGAATACTAAACATTGTAAATTATAAAAAATAAAATCTTTTTTTTTTTTTTTTGAAGACCGCTTGTGTAATATATTGTATTTTTGATAACAAAAAGCTGACAAAATCATAGGCTTGGCTTAAATCAGTGGCTGATTGTTTCTTACCAAAACTAATGTAGTTTTAGTGTTTTACAAATAGTTTTAATATTCTAAAATAAAATTATATTCTAAATTACTATTTTAAGACTATAAAGCATTTTTGTTTGGTTTATTGGTCGCAATAAAATTAAATTAAACTCCAAACAGACAAAAAAAAAAAAAAAGATTATGTTAGTGTGAAATTTAAGTTCATCCACAAAAAAAACATGAGTATTACATTGATCAATAGAACATGTTGCTCTTGAGCCGGATGTACATAAATATGTATGTATATTAGGGTGGCCGTTTTTTTTTTGAGTTCTTCTACTCTCACCCCCCAAATCGGTTCAGATTTATGTAAAAAAAATACAAAAAATTTCATACCGATAAGTTGTGTTGTTCAATTGAATTTTTGATTTGCTTAGTTTTATTATGACTCTATGTATATCTATGAAATAATTTAATATACAGTGTATTATCAGTAATCCGAATTGAAAATATTTAGCATTGCATATCTTATAATCCGCATTGATTGCAGCTCGCTAAACCGAATTTGTGTTTTTTCTTGTTCTTGTATTGTTGGTTATCGTATCGTATGTGAAAACTAACGGGACATCATTGGAATGCGTATTTTGATGAATGTGTTGTGTGCCTTGTTATAACAGATTTAGTTATTAGATAGCATTATTCGCGAAAACATCAATTCAATTTGGCAAAAAAAAAATTAAATTTTTTTTTGTTTTTTTTTTTACAAAATCGTTGTTTTTTCCTTTTTTGATTGAAATAAACTAGTTTTCAAATTATATCAGGAGTTTATTTTATTTTTATTTATTATAACAGCCTATCCAATAATCCGAATATTTCGATAATCCGAATCGGATCAATGCAATCATTGATTCGGATTAACGAGCTTACACTGTATATAAGCTCTTATTGTACATGCTTAAAATAAAAAATTTCTATATAAATATAATTTTGTTACATAAAATTGCTGGTATTTTGTTGGTTATTTTCCTCATTATTTTCTAAAATATTAAATTTAACAAAAAACTTTCTTTGATATTCATATTCTTGTAAAATAATTTTTTTAAAAGATATATGCGAGAAATTACACTGAAAAATGGTCTTGAAGGCCAACGCACTCCCTAAACTGCAAGTTATCGGTATGAATTTTTTTTTTATTTTTTTAAATAAAATTGAACCGATTTGGGGGTGGGGGAGATTAGAAGAAATCAAAAAAGTCTCCATACAATTAACGGCCACTCTAATGTATATACGTAAATCTCAAACTAGATACCAAAATTGAATATGAAAAATTTCAACGAATGTGATAGATTTATATCGAATTTACATTAAAAATTTCTTAATAAAGATTTGTTGCTCGAAATTTTTTCTATTTGCAAATACCAGCAGGGTTCAGGAATGTCAGATATGGCGATTTCTCCCCTAACGTGGCTATTCTTCAACTTGTATGCAGTCCAAATTTTAGATTTGGCGACATGGAGATTTTTCTCGCTATAAATAAATTTGTTGGCTATTTTTTAGCAAAAATTAATTTCTTAAGAATCAGCGTTGCCAGAGAAAAAATGTTTTTCCAACAATAAGAAAATATGTGTGATGAGAATTTACTAAAATTTTTATTTTCAGAAAATTATTATGGCAAACAAGAAGGTTTGGTTTATCAACGTGCGTTGTCATGTATGAAAAAATGTGACATGCAAAGGCGTTATCACTCATATATTTAAATTATTTTAAGAAAATTTTCTAAAAAACCACCTTTTTACTCACAATTACATAGACGTAGCAACAACAAAAGATGCCTTTCTTTTATAAACAAAACTTGAGTGTTTCTTCTGGACATAACAAAATCAAGTTTGCCTTTGGGGATTTAAAATTTCAAATTAGGGAAATGAGATGAAATTTCACTGGCAACAAAGGTTTGTGGTGAGAGTATAACTCATAGAAAAAATTTGGTTGAGGCAACCATAATCAAACAGCAACATACTATGATTAAATTATATGATTGCAGTCAAGTCATATTATTGTTAATAGAAAAGCAAACTTTAATAATATTATTATCTTAGTTAATAATAATAGTATCTACAAACACAATGAACTTTGTTACAACTAATCTTAGTATTGTAAATATGACAACACTATTGTTAAATGTGACTAAAATATAATTGAGACTCACCATACAAAGATCTAATATTATATTAATATTGTTAAATACGACCACAGTATTATTTAATATAATAATACTATTTTGTTTTTTAATCATATATTTATTGTAGAAACAGCAGTGCGTTAAATTCGAAATGAAAATAAATTAATATTGTTGAAATAAAATGGATATATAGAAATGTATACCAACACGACATGCAGACATGTCTGTATAAAGAGATATACAAATGTTTATATATTTTTATTGGCCAATCCTTTTGTTTATACTTTATTTATCTATTAATTTATTTAACACCACCCGTGCACTACTGATAGCTTATAAACGAAATACCGAACTGACAGATGTTTCTGAAAAAGATTTTTTTTAACTTAACATAGTATGGTTTTGGAAAACATTATATTGTTGTTTACATCATATTATTTTTAAATAATAATACAAATTATGTTGTAGTCATAAATTTTTAACAAAACTGTACTGTTAAGCTCTAACCATATCACACTTTTTTATGGATGTGATAATGTAATTATTAAATTCAAACATTACTCTGTTTATCGTAACGAAATAAATATTCAAAATAACAATAACTAGTTTTCAACGACAACACATTTGTTTCAGAGAACATAATATTGTTTTCTCAACCATTCTACAACCATATCTTTTCTTTGCGTGTAGAATCGTAAAGTGTAATGGTGTATGTTGCCGACCACTGCATCAAACTCTGAATAATTTTTGGCAACCTTTTGATCAGTTCAAACTTGGCTTGTAATTCAAAAAGATATTAAAGCAAAAATAATATTAACCATCGCTGAATTATTTCTAAATCAAGCTCAGGATCAGTACCTTGCAATTCTTTTTCTAAAATTAAATATTCTATTTCTAATTAATTTGATATTGTAAAGAATTCAAAAAGAATTAAATTAGACCTGTGGGGGAAAACATTAAACAGCATCATCTAGGACAATTGTCTATTAGTAATTTTTACATTTTAATTTTTACATTTTAATTATATGTTCATCATCATACTTTCAAGGCTTCTGTAAACCTCTCATATTTCATATTATTTATTGCATATTGCGCGTACATTATATCGACATTTGCTGAATTCTGAATTTTAAGCAATTAAACGTTTATTAATTTTTAGTCAAATAAACAACTTTTCCAATTTATTTTTACAATAAAAAAAAAATACATATATGCCGCACACAAATTTTGCGTACAACTGGTTTTTTGTTTGATCATTTGTATTTATTTTATTTTTACAAAAATTAACACGCCTCTTCAGTCGGTCTACTGACTATTGCATTAAAAAAAACATACACACACACAAAAAAGGTGATTGACAGTTTTGCAGATTATTAAATACTAACAGCAGCAGATATGGCTATAATTATCAATGCAAAATGATGTGTAACTTACTACTGAATGACATTTATATTATTGATTTGGACTTGTACTTAGTTGCAGTAGGACAGTGGTTTACAATAAGAAAGTTCACATTGTGGTTTGTTGTTTCAGTCTGTCTCTTCAAGCCTGGATGTACAGCAAGTGCAACAAAACTTTATTATACTTTAGAATGCGGCATACAAAATGACAGTATATCGTGCAGCTTGCTGTGAAGTTAGGACTTTCGTCGGAATGTATACTAGAGTTCAAATATAATAAAAAATTCTTTACAGTGAAGATATGTGCCCTTTTCTGCGAATTTGAATTCAATATATTTGAATAATAATGCCTGTATCCCGAATTAAATATATAATTATGAGGATATTACAAACCGCCAAATCTATAAGATTGAAAAAATTATTTTAGTTTCTTCCATCAGATCTTTTTATAACCAGCTGAAGTCGTGAGCCATCCAAGCCATCCATCAGAATGTCAAGAAAATGATACATAAAAAATAAATAAATTTTAAAGAAATATAAAAGAATTAACAGACATGTGCATGATTAGTAACCCTGTCGGAGAACATTTGGTTTGACTACAAAAATAATCAATCTATAGTTAAGTTTTCATAGAAAAGCTAGAGCTAAAAGCTAACTACAATGATATCCAGAGTTCATCCAGAAATCACCAAAAATTAATTCTTAAGTTGAGTACGTAATCGGATTTGGTGACAGCCAACAAATTTACTCTCACCTACTTTGAAACTCTTTTCAATTTTATATTAACATTTTGCTGTTATTATTTTTTATGGTACCTTAGATGGATGGTAGCGCGTTTGACTATACAACGTGTGATACACAGTTCGAACCTCAGCAAAATTGTTTTTAATTTACTGACTACCAGGCGACTTCAACAAATCAACTTTAAGTTAGTTGAAAAGTAATGCAGAGCGAGACAATTGACTACCGCCTCAGACATCGCAATGTTAAAAAATATTCAATTGATTACAGTGAAAATTAATCCAAGCGCCAGTCAGCACTAGTTGCAAAAAAGTTAGCTTAAAGTTAGTTTAAAGATAACTTAGTTTCCGACAGGGAAAGAACAAAGAATACAATCGCAAGACTGTTGTAAATTAGCGATGGTAAATTTTAGCTTTTAGCTGTTGGCAAAAGCTTTCAAAAACTTGGAGTGCGACTGAATACATACAATTCACATATTCCATTTGCATTCAAAATATTGTATATACCCAGTAGGTCATGTTTTTAAAATATCTTAAACGATGGGTACAACACAATAGAAAATCATGGAAGACATATTGACGACAGCTCAAACATATATCTTTGACGAAATTTTCGAACAGATGGCCATGATATCATGCAAGAGCATACAACACACAATTTTCACCACCATATCCATTGTTGTTCACAAAATGATAGTCTGAGTTTTGAGCGACAATGTCACTCAACAGAACAGATTGTCATCAACAAAGCGAAAAGTGTTTAATTGAAGACAACATGGAAAACATTATCACTCTGATTGTCATGAACGAAGATATCCTTTAAATTTTCAACTAGAAAGCTAAACAACAGAGGAAAAGTCGTTTAAGAATCATAGATGACAATGTCTTGCAAGGCAATCTGGGCAATTGGGTAGAGCTAAAGCTTGCACTAATTGACCACACAGTGGACCAAACACAAGAAAGTTAAAGAGTTTTTTTTCGAATTATAAACAAAATATTTAAAAAAAAATCGTATCTTTACTTGGTATATGTTTCACGGATGGTGGGCATGGTCAGTTTTGATAAAACTCGCCAGGCATTTTTTGTCCTATTATAATAAGTATATGTATCAAATTTTAAGACTTCTACTTGGAGTGGAAACACTTAATGCGAAAAAAACTTGATTTGTCCATTTTTAAAAAATTGGCTTGTTTTTATCGTTAAGCAATTGTCTATATGCATTTCGTTCCCGCTTGTGGAACATACGGAGTTTGTTAACCGAATTCAAAAATTTTTTGGGTTGAAGTCTACTGACTAGTTCCACAAGCAGGAACGAAATGCATATAGACAATTGCTTAACCATAAAAACAAGCCAATTTTTTGAAATTAAATAAAGACATTATGTCAAATAAATATACTGCAGTATTTCATTTGTCCATTTTTTTAAAATTTAGTCATTATGCATTATTACTTCTTTGTACAAAAAATGTGTGAAGCCATCCCACTGTGCGATGATGCAGGTCTTATCTGGAAACCCACTAAATGAAATGAATGCAAAATGGTAATCTTTACATCCATCAAATATTAATATGCCTATGTACACATGTAAACATGTTTGAATGTAAGTACTCGATTGTAAGAATTTAAACGCATGCATACATATACATATCGTCACCTTAAATGCAAACGGACGTAACTACATAAAAATAACATTTTATCAAACTACATGTTCACGCAAATATTTAGACCTCTGCGATCAAAAATAACGACTTTATTAAAGAAATTCAAACGGACGTAATTATGAATGCATCTATTTTTTATTCCAAGGAACGTAACTAGCATAAAAGCTTAAATATGCATAAAAAGTAAATAAATGTTTAAAAACATATAAGTATCCATACTACAAGTAAATTTCGAAGAAAATTTTCAAGAACACTTTATTATTATTGACTTTGAAACGTTTTTTGTTTCTCCTGTAAAAAATGTAAAAGGGTAGTTACGTCCGTTTGCATTTAAGGTGACGATATGTATGTTTGTTTGTTTGTACTATTTCGTAAGCAAATGCTTTTTAAATAACTCTAGCGTAAATATGCGCACATTAACCTTTATTTAATTACTAACGAATCTATTTACTCATATTGATGCGTAAAGATTCTTGTTTAAATTTTTTAGAAGAGAAAAAAAAACAAAGTCATTTATCAAGTGAGTGCTGTAAAATAGCCTTGTTTTCGTTGAAAGTGTGCGTGATCCACATACAAAAATTCCTTTGAATATATTAAGTTTATAAAATTATTTTTGGTTTATTGATAAATGTTTCGAATTTGAAGGCTTAATAAAACAAAAGAGAAATGATACTAAAAAAATTTATTCAAATGAACTCATCATAGAAATAATAATCTGAAGTTTATTGGTTTAATTAAAGGCTCTTAAAGAAATTGAAAGTAGTGCAGAGCAAAGTAAAAAATATTTGAAATTAATGTTCAAAGCTGATGTTATCAAATTATGTGATGACTGTGGCGTTACGTTTGAAAATTTATAGTTCAAATGCTGAAGGTCAGCCTTTGAGTTGAAAAACTAGTAGAGCTTAATCAATTTATAATTGATGATTTATTTATTTTAGATCTACATCGATCAAACAAATCTTTAATATAATATTGTAGGCCTACATGATAATTAGTCATGCAGACAACATGCATATAATAACACACAATATTAAAATACATATGTTTTGTTCGTATTTAGTTGTTGAAAACCTAATTTGTTGCTGGCTGTCACTGCATGCTAGAATAAAGCTTGCCTCTCTATTTATAGAAATCTAAGAGTACACAGTTGGCTATAATTTCATTTGTTTTTAGTTGAAAATGGTTAAATGTTTATCTAACTCTTTATTTTTGGTTAAAAAAAAATATTTTTTTTTTGTTATAACCAAATTTAACGCTAATCCCAAGATAGTCAGTATTTCGCCAAATTTTAACTGCTTTTGAAAGAATTATGCAAGTCTTTTGGTTTCTCTTCTCGAATAAAAAACAACTTTTTTTTGTCTAGTTGCACTGGCCCATTAAATTATTTGTGTATATTTTTAACTTTTGGATTACTGTGATTATTCTGTTGTTACTATGTTATTAGTTTCATTGTCTAAATTAAAATGGCATGAAGGCAGCTTTATGGAGATTAATGATTTGCCATTATTTACCGCTTCACTCAAACTTTTATTATTAGTTTTTTGAGAGTAATGAAAATTATATTGCAAGGATGGTTTGAAGATACCAAAATTGAAGACCGATGATAAATGTGTAGAGTACAAAAATCTTTTATTTATATTTCCTTCCATTCGTATTAGGCGCGGTAGTTGAAGTAGCCTACTTGTAACTGCAGCTTTTAGAGAGTTGTGACTTGCTGTCCGATTGGTTTCAAAACTTGTAGCTTTATACATTTCCACTCAATAACTAACATTTACCAACATCAAACAATGTAAACAAGGCAATGATGTTTTATCCTACAAAGAAATTTGACCATTAGTAAATTGGCTCCGATGCTTGTAAATGGCTGCTTGAGGTGCAGCCTCTTGTAATCAGGATAGTACACAATTCCAATGGTATTTTAGTATGACAATAGGCTCTTATTAGTCCCGAGTTGTCTTCAATATTGTGATTACTATATATAGAAAAAATATTTCTATATATAGCAAAAAAAAAAATACAATAAACAATTTAACTGCGTGAATTACATTTTTATACAAAAGTTTAATTTCACTCAATTAAATTTATTGAAAGTTTAATTAAAAACTTTCAATTAATTTAATTTTTTAACAAATTAATTGAGCATGTATTTGTATATTATTTTTTTCAATTAAAGGGGTAATTTGGAGAATTTTTTTTGTTTCAATTTTTAAAAATAGTTTGTGAACCGCTGGTAATGAAAGTTCTTCCTGATTTCACACTTTTATTCAACAAAAATCAAAGGTTTGCTGAAAATTGATCTCTAAATCGTTGCCTAATAAAATGTTAAAACTTTGAAACAAATTTAAAGAGCAACACTAATTTGAAACAACAGATAAAAAAAATTGAGACAAAAAGGAATACGAAATTCGTTCATGTTGTTGATTTGAAGCTTAAACTTGGTTTCGTGTCAGCGAAAGTAAACAAAAAAAATTAAAAGAAAATCTTTATAATGTTTGATATAACTTGAAAACAGTGAACTTAATGTATTGAGTTTATATTTTCCATCCGTTTCCTTCTCAACAAACTCAACTAAAACTTCATGAGCATGAAACAAATTACCATTTTCACAAGGCTAATTCATACTAAGTGGTCGCAAGAGCTCATGTGACTATTTTTGCCGCTTAAATATAAATAAATAAATATAAATTTCTCAAAGCGAATTGAGCTGAGTATATCTTATGTGAATTTGCCTTGCCATTTTCCATTCTTCTTTCCTCTTGCATTATCAAACTCTGAAGTGTCACTGCAAAAGTCCCAATATATTTATAATAGAAATAAGGCGAACTTGTGTTACAAAAATAAATAATAAAAAATAAAAAAGTAAAAAAAAATATTCACATTAATTCTAGACCAAGGCGAATTCATAACTATTACGTTGTCTCAAGAGCTAAGGTGACCATTTTCGCCACTTGATATTTGAATAGATGTCAATTCACGTTTTTCAGTGCATTTTTTTTTACATAAAAAGTACCAGTTTTTCAAAGCGAATTGAGCCGAGTAGAATATGCTAAGGCAAATTGATATAATGTATACTCGGCTCAATGTGTGTTGAAATCTATGGGATATTCAAATTACAAATGACGAAAAGAGTCAGCTGAGCAGTTGAGATCACCTGGTATAGATTCGCTTTGATTTAATACAAGACTAAACTTTCACTTAATATATTTTTGGGTTTGAATTTTAATAAACACGATCGTATGAATGCTCAACTAACTATATTTTAGTTTCAGAAAAAAAGCAGCCGTTATTTATATTTGCTTCTGATATTTAACTTCAATTATTCGATTAAAGTTACAGCAAATAAACAAGATAAATAAATTAAACATAAAAATCGCATGTATCATTAAATTTCGATTATTTTTAAAACTGAATTAATGTGATTTAGACTTCATCACCATCATCATCATCAAATGAAATTGAAATAGATTATGCCCATATTAAATAAAAATGCATTTTAATAAGGGTAAATGTTTATTTCTGTTATTAATTTGGCCTAGTTTGATTTAAGGAATTCATAGCCTCGTTAGCTGAGATATTTTACTGGCTGTAGAGGTTTGACTAACGATTTCAACTTATGACAACAACATATTGTCAAAAATTGCATAAGAGATTTAGAAAGACAAAAAAGAAAAACCCCAACAGTTTCAACAACTTTACGAAAGCAGACAACAATTTAAGTGAAAACTATTTTTTCACAATCTCTTTATTTATTTTTAGTTCGATCACGAGTTCAGCATGCCATTTGCTTGTCAAATGAAAAAGAAAAAAAATTAGTACTGCATATAGACAATATGCATGTTAAATAAAAATAATATAGTACATGTGTACATATGTATATGAATGGGGCATATATACATACACAAATACATACATGATCGTACAATACACTCATGTATGGGAGATTCAAACGGTAGTCTTGAGTTTTATAGTATCATAATAAAAGCGAATTCATATTAGGTGGTCCAAAAAATTTCTCAAAGCGAATTGAGCCAAATGTACCTTATATGAATTTGCCTTGGTCATAGTGTTTTAAATTATTTCAATCATAGCTGTTAAGTAATGATTAGTAATGGTACTGATTACTAATTTGATTACTTTTTTTTTGAAAGGTGAAGTAATGATTAAATTACGATATTCAGTCTCGCACGATTACTAATAACAGATAAGTAATCTGAATTACTTGAAATTACAACAAAATAATCTAAAAGAATCAAAAGGAATCAAAAAACAGTCCGATTACATTTAGAAATTACTTTTAATTCCTTTTGATTATTTATTAATAATCAGAAGTAATCTTTGAAAGTAGTTGGTTTATTTTTTGATTACTTTTGATTATTTGGTTGTAATTTTTAGTAATTCAGATTACTTTTTGATTATAAGTAATCGTAATCAATTCTTTATCAGAAACTCTTTAAAAGAGAATTATATAATCAGTACAATTCTTTTTAAAATGTAATCTAATTGATTCCTAATCGTAATCGCATTTTAACAGCTCTGATTTCAATATAATTGTTTTTGCTTTTTTTTAATTTTAAAATATTTTGACACTTAAGGGTACCGTTCGAATCTCGCAAATATATCTACAGCTTTTTTTTAATAAAAAATCTTCTTATCGATATTCACATTCACCCTTACTACAGTTGTCAATATCGACGTCACGTGAATATAATACACAAAAAACTAGATCTTCTCTAATCTTCTTTACGATTCATATCATATATTTTCCAGGAATAAAATTTTTTATGGTGAAAAATTAATAAGGAGATTGAAATTTTAATTTTCGTAGTCAGATGTTTTGATTGCCGCTATTTTGGAATAGTTAAGAACTTAAAATTGAATTTTCTGAAAGGGAGAACAAAGAATGTGGACTCAAAAGATTTTAAAACTATTCGGTTTTGGTACTGTAAAATGGTACTGTAACACAGCCACATTTCCTATAAGAAAAGTTTGCTGGGATAGTCAGCTCTTATTTAAAGAAAATTGTTTTTATAAGAAAAGTGTTCTGCCACACAGTCTACGTTTTCTATAGGAAAAGTGAGCTCTGACACAATCGTTTGTTGTATAGGAAAACTGACTGTCTATAAGAAAAATAAGTTGAGACACAGTGACCGGTTTTTATTACAAAAAAGTGTGCTGTGACACACACAAAATCTTCTCTAAAAGAAGTTGCTGTTACCCACGACGACTTTTTCTATAAGAAAAGTGTGCTCTGACATAGTCGAAGATTTTAATAAGAAAAGTGTGACACAATCGCCGTTTTCTATCAAAAAAAAAAGTGTGCTGTGACAAAATCGCCGATTTTAATAAGAAGTGTGCTGTGATAAAGTTGAGGTTTTCTATAAAAAAAAAGCTACTGACACAATGGATATTTTCTATAAAAAAATGTGCTGTGACACGGCTGATTTTAATTAAAATCTATATGGAAATCCATACCGTGTACACCAAGTTTTTTTTTTGACATTTGTCTAGATTTTTTATCCAGAATAAAATCCATTAAATGAAAATTTTAAAAAACTACAACTAAACAACTGCAATATAGCCAATTCACACACTTTTTTAAGGTGACCGTAGCTGAGTGAATTAGCTACGGTCACCTTTTTATAAATATGTTGATTTCCTACAAATCCACAGACAAATTAGATTTCCTGCCTAAATAATTTAAGAATCTTCCGATGGCACTAAAATATTAAATATGTACCTCTACAATTTTCTAATTTTTGAAATCATTTACAGTGGGAAATAATTCCCACGGAATTAAATTTTTATGAAAACAAAATCCATCTATACTAAAATGCCTTGTATATATATAAAATTTATTAAGGCTTTATAAAGGGCTTTTAAAACAAATTTGCATACAATTTTTTTCTTAAATAACCTTAATAATTTTTATAAATAAGCCTGTACAATTATAGGAATATTTTCGAAGTCAACTTTTTGATTCCAGTTGTTAGTTAAAATAACTAAATGCTTGCAAATGACTTTTTAATATGGTGGAACAATGAATAGGAAATAAACTCCCGGGGAAACATTACTCAGGATAAGGCTGTTAAATATTGTTGGAATCTTTCAGTAGCACCCTTCTTCATATGTATGTGTGTATATGAAGAAATTGGTCCACCAAAAATATCAACATTTCGAGGCTAAATGCAAAATATTAAATGAATAACAAAAATTAAAAATTTTAAAAACCCCCCGACTTTTTTCAGAAAAGATGTTATATCTTCTAAACGTCTAGACCGATTTTTTTCAAACATAGCTAAGAACCCTCTCGATCAAGTCATCTTTCAAACAGAAAAAACTAAATGAAAATCGGTCCAAATGTTTGGCCTGTACGTGGACACGGACACACAGATACACAGATACACAGATCCACAGACACACAGACACACACTACAAACTTATAACACCCCTTTTTTTAGTCGGGGGTTAAAAATTAAGTCAAGGAAGAAACAAGTGGAGGAAAAAATGGATTGCTGTTGCTATTAAAAAATATATCAACATAAAATTAACTATAAAATATGAGAAAATTGTGTAATAGAAAATCAGCCAAAATATACATTCATGCATTAATAATAAAATAAATCAATTCATTAAATATAAATAATAAAACAAAGTTCTTTTAGATCATTAAGAACGGTAGCAGCAACAGCAGCAGCATCATTAAATGAATTTTCCTCTATTGTTTTTCACAAATTCCGAATTGATTAGATTGCTGCAACGTCGTTAGCAACAGCCATTGCTTGCTTTTGAAATTCATTTAGAATACGACTTTCTGGTATTTCAGTTTCTACCCTGCTGCCCACAATATCGGTGCCATTAGCAGATCGTTCTTGATTGAAGAATATATCGATTATAATGCGCACACCTAGATTTTTGTGAATATAAACGAAGTTTTGGTTGTTTTTCATTAATGCACAACTTCTCACTCACTGTATTTGCATATAAATATGTACATGAACAATAAATATGTACATATATATGTATGTGTCTATGTAATTATGTAATTGTGTCACATTTTTAATTTCTTAAATTATCTCACACTTACCACTTGAAGTCTTTGCAATTGTTGTCTTACTTTGATAAGATGATTCAGCTGGTGGCTGTTGACACATATTGGCCTCTAATGCACTATCAGTTGACAGTAAGCGATTCGTTTGCTTCTCCACCACAATTTGAGAATTATGCATTTTAAAGGAACTACCACCACTGCTGATGTTTTTTGGTTGTGCACAAAAATCATTTAATATGGTTGGATTATTGGTAGCAGCAGTTGTGGGATCAGCATTGATATCTGCACCATCACTAATGTTGCTACAATTCTCAACCGCAAGAATACGAGTATCTTTAGCATTGATTTTCTTACAATTGTTAGTGCTACTAGAGCTTCTAATAAGAGTGCAACTGCCACTTGGTGTGTTGTTGTGCATGTTGAAATTATTGTTTGGTTTTTGATTGTTCTCATTGGGTTGCAGCAGCATAAGCGACGATGATGTTGACGACAGCAATTTGGTGGTTGTAGAATTTTTATGGCTTCTATTTCGGCAACATGTACATGTTGTACACATCTTGCAACAAATCTCTGGTACGTGATTGTGATTATCATCTTCAATTTGGTCAGCAAATTGCTTACAATTTGCGCAGGAAACGACGGTACCATAATTATTTAAGCCACAGTACGATGATTTGGTAGCAGCCAATAAATGCTGGGATGCATGATTATGGTGATACTTTTTGCCTGTGTTCACTTTGTAGGTATTTTTATGATTAATTTGATTTGATTCGCTCTGCTGAAGCTGATTATTGTAATGTTGAATCATGTCCCGCACCGAAATAGGGCCACTGCATTCCGAATCTGAGTTACATGTGGAATTTAGTGAGTTCTGAATACCACAAGAAATTCGCGATATATTACTGAAGGCGTCATCGTCTTCTAGGCCGTGATGACCTTTCATGCAGCTCGTGCTCATGTTCAGTTCCATTTCAGGTGCTGACCGCGATATTTGAAATTGTAAAGAAATTCAACTGTTTTAGAATTTATATTTGAAAATGTTTTGGTTTAATAATTTTGTAGATTTTTTTTCTAAGTATGTACGTCAAAGGAAAATTCCAAATAAAAAGTTGTTTATGATTTTTATGAAGTAAAATCCGAAGGAAAATTCGTTTTAATTTATAGCAGAATCAGCATTTAATGCGGATATTTTGTAACAAGGAATTTGGTTTGGAAGATCCATACTTGGGATGTCAACAAAATTTACTCAGAAATGTGTGCTGACATCTGGACTATATTTAAATTACAAGCGTTGAAAACAGTCACCTGGGCAGTTGAGAACCCCTTCTATGAAATCATAAAAAAAATTCTTCCGTGCAATTTGTTCCTTTAAAATTATTAAACGTAATTTGGCTGCAGAGCGATACTAACTTTAGCTTAATTCTAAATTTCGTTGCATATATGCTAAAATGGTCATACTAAGCTTGATACTCACTCACGTGAGGTGAGGTAAAAAATGTCACTTTCCAGTATGCAACTAAACATTGAAATGTAACTATTTTTGTATATGTGACTGCTGCTATTGAATCATAATGCACATGTTGTAACTACCATCTTTATAAAATAACCATCTTCTAGCAATAAATTATGTTTATTATTGAATTGCATGCGGGGGCTTTATTATCTTTGGTACATTTTTATTTTACTCATAAGAACATGATTTGCTTTAAGCATTCTCATGTTATTATTATTACTATTTCTTATGCAGGGTATACACGATACTTAATTTCGTACTTGGCGTAGTGTGAGTTGTAGTACGCTTTTTGAGATACACGTTACTACAAATCATACTAATTCATTTGAAAGAAAATTTTTAAGGCAATACCCACGCGGATAAATGAATAATGTGGTGGATTTTATAATTAAAAGTGAACTGCAGTGGAAAAGAATGAAAAAAATAATTCAAAAAGAAAAAGGGCATGTTGTAGAAAATGATTAAAATAATATTTTATTTCCTTTTTTTAATTAAAATATCCTCTACGTAAACCTAATTTTAAAATTGAGTCGCAGAAACCCTGCGTTTTCTAAATCATATCCTCATAAAACTAATTTTGCTATTCAACAGCATGATACACAATACTTATTATCGTAATTACTTATCGAAGCTCCGCTCACAAAAATCAAAAATTTTTGATTTTCATACTACAAAGTATACTTCATAAGTATGACGCCATGATACACGTTACTAATTTCATACTTGTAAGATTTATCGTACGATTTGTAGTACCGTGTATACTCGCCATTATATTTTATACGATCCCACCAAACATTTGGGAGATTGGTTTTTGGCGAAAAACACCTAATTGAGTCTACAACGAGTACTTTTGATGCCCAAAGGTAAATAATATATATAAGAGTGGACAATGATTCAGCTTTATTGAAAATAAAATAAGAAATGACTCAAAACTGATCTGAAAAGCTCCTTTCACGAGGAGTGTCATGCATTCTAGCATTTTCTACCGACAAAAAGTTTTTTTATGATCAAAGAACGTGCTAGTTTCTTATTGTTTTAATCGCAACAAAAGTTTTAATATCATCAAAAGTTTCATAAATTGCTAGCTGGGATACTGTGTTCGTTATTATTATTCTACTTAAAATATTTGACTGTTACGTGTACCCCACAGCAAGATTTTATTTGTACGTGTACAATGTGAAGAGCAACCTCGACATTAAATTCATAATTTGGTACTCATTATGGAACATTTAAAATTAACAAGTGTTAAACAGAATATTTAATAATGATATTAAATTGTAAATAGCACATGAATAATGTAAATGCACAAACAAAATAACTTTTTTTCCATTTTATAAACAGAAACATGTTTGTATGTATGCATGTAAGTACATCGATTGCATCTTAAAAACTTAAAGGTTTAAAATATGTTCGTATGCTTTTTATTTTGCAAACTCCAGATCTTGACATTTATATAATAAAAAGAAGGCAACAATAAAGTGCAAGTGTAAAATGGCAAAAAATCTATTAAATATGTACTAATTGCCATCAAATCCAAATATCTAAGGTAAAACAAAAAATAAATACAAAAAAAAAATAAAATACAAAAACAGTTGTAAAATGTAAGGATGGGCAAAAATTTTTGTAGTAATTAATGTCACATGTTAAAAGAGATTTGAACTCATATATTCCACTTGGGTAACAGTAGGGTTTAGTTTACTTTATACAATATAAAAAAATGAATTTGAAATCCATTTTAGGAAAATTTTGTATGAAAAATTTTATTTAAAATACATTTCAAACTAATTTTAAAGTTTATGAGTATTTAAGAAAAATCAAAATATAGTGTGAGAAGATAACATTCACTGTTAATTATTAACATTCCAGTTATCCAGTGATTGGGATCCGTAAGTAGTATCAGCATCAACATTTAATAAAGATGTTAATGCTTAAAGGCTCAGTTAGCCGATTGTAATGTAATATAACTGCAACAGTAGGAAACAGCTGATCGATATTTTTATATGAAAAGTGGGTTACCGTTACATTACATCTCTATAACCATTTTCATTACATTCCACATAACAATATCGATCAGCTGTTTTCTACTGCTGAAGCTACATTACATGACAGTCAGCTAACTGAGCCTTTAGTCATGTTTTAGACTCGGCCATGATACAATTATAACAGCTACATGCACAAGCCCAGCCTGTTAATGTATACAATACGAATAGTTGTCAAACTTTCTTTACAAGCTGCTAACGTGTTAGTGTATGTGTTTGAATAAAATGATTACAGTGTTGCCAATGATTTTACACATGGCTGTGTCTCCAATTACACATTGAAGAAAATTACACTACACATATTTTGTGTAGGTTAAAATTAAAACAAAAATAAATAAAAATAGAACCCAAAGTAGAATTACACACAGATTATACAAGAATTTCATTGCATGGCCTACACATGTGAGTAGAAATTACACACTGTCTAACTACACATAGATTGGCAACACTGAATAACTATAATCATGCAGGAATGCCGCATCTGCAATTGTACTTTAGTTACCTTGTAATTGTTATTTTTGAAAACAAAAGGCATCTGTTTCTGACAATTATTCGTTTGTTTATACCAACAAAATACATGTGTTTTTTGGTGTTGTATTTTTGTTGTAGTCGTGCATGTACCTAGTATAATTGTATCATAGACTCGGCAGTTTTTATTGAAGCGAGTCGGAGTTTATGCGAGAGAGATGAAAGAAGAAAGAAGAGGGGTACAGACTTGTTTGTACCGAAAATATACTTCATTTCTCTTTTGTTATTTCATACGATGTATTAAAACAATAAGAAAATTGAACAAGAAACCGTCTGTGTGTAAACAAACGAACAGTTTTAAGAGAACTTCTTCAGAAAAAACTGCCGAATCTAAAATAAGACTTATTGGAAATGTTTGCTACGTAAAAATCTGCATAAAATAGATTTTTACTTAAATTTTTGACAGACATGCATACAGAAGAAATTATAATCCTTACGTCCTTATTAATATTATTTTTGTGAATATGGGTATGTTTTTTGTTTGCTACGCTTTCACGGTCATTTTAAAAATTATTCCACCACTATAAAGCTGCATTACCAGCTTCAAATATAGAATAAATTTTATTCGGTTCGGAACCGTTTTTTTATATTTGATACGGATTTTTTCCGAAAAACACATATTTGGGTTGTTTATGATAATTCTCGTTTCGGGTTTGAGTTTTAAACAGATTAACGTAAGCGGTCCTGCGGGCTAGTAATTTACAATTGTTAATTTTTAGCTTGTAATTAAAACTACATTCGCCAAGGAAGTCAATCAACGGAGTGGAGAAATATTGGAAAAACAAAATATATTTTATACAAAAATTGACCTTAAGATCGAATTTATATATACTACGTTTATACGCACACTATTGGCAAATAAATTAACTCACTGTACAAAACTTGGTAACACTTCTGTGAAAAATTTACTTGTCATCGGGTGGTTACTGGTGTGCCGCACAGTATATTGAGAATACATTATTACTGCGGCAAACCAGTAACCATCCGACGACAATATTTTCTTCTTTCAATGTTTTTTATTTTCAATATTTATCCATTTATTGTTTTTTATATTAGCAAACATTTGTAAGTGTGGCAACTTAAAGCAGTTTATTTGCAAATAAAGCATTAATCGTGAATAAATTTTTGAGTTAGTAAAGGTACCAATAGACGACATGATTTTTACATGTGTTTTTTAAGTTTTCGACTCGTATGTTTTTCTTTATGCTTGTCAATATTGGTTAATTTACATAAGGTTTATAATTTTTGGTCACAAACGTACATGTAGTATCACTTCTTCTTTTTCAGTACATATATATCCAAGTAGTTTGTTTTATAAATGGCTTGCAAATTTGCTTTTTTAATTTTTTCTTTTTTAAACAAGACGTTGAGGTTGTATCTAAAAATCTATACATTTTTGGACTTATGTTAATAAAACGACAACGTTAAATTAAAAAAAAATATATAATTAATTTTAAAGGTAACACACGACATGTTTTCGTTTACATATGTAAATTCTGGCACATACAATGTGAAAAACATGTCGTCTGTTGGTACCTTAAGTCACAATAAAACAATTATATGGCAACAATTTACAGTATTATTTGCAAATAAGTCGTGCGTATAAACGTAGTAACAGAAACATTTCATTTCCTTTTCACAATGTACAATTAAAAGTTAACAGGGACTTTAACGGGAAGAACTGTCAGTTAAAGTTCACGTTAACTCTTAATCATACATTGTGAAAAGGGAGTTAAATCTGCAAACTAATTAATTTTTTTGGGTATTCTGTATTAAATGAAGTTGATTAGAAATGATACGTATGTGTGCGTGCAGACTAATAAACAGAGTGTTGTGGTGTAATTAATTTAAACGTTGAAGTAAATTTATTCATAAACAACAAATTCTTTTGTATGTTCTAATAAATTTACATAACTAATATATATATATATATATATATATATATATATATATATATATATATATATATATATTTTGGTATCTCCCTAATCTGTTAAACTGAAAGGAAATATTAATGTGTAGTTTCCACAATGCAAGCAAGCGACTTGTCTAGAAAAAATATATGAAAAACACTAAAATTTTTGAGTGATTCCTATACAAATTTTCTAGACAAGTCGCTTGCTTGCATTGTGGAAACAACACATAAGTCTAGTTTTTTTGTAGACTGTTGTGTGACTATTGCTTTTATTCTATAGGGATCGTTAATTTCGTTATTTTGTAATCATTTGGCTTTGATCGTGAAATTTGTGCCAAGACGTAAATAACATTTGATATCAAATTAACAGTCAATTTGGTATATAGCAACTTAAAAGTGGCTTAATGTGTGGCAAATTACAGGAATTAAAAGAGCTAAAAAATAAAAGTCAGAGTTTAATGTCATTTTACATTTGGAAAAAAATATATAAATGTATGTACATAAATATGTACATAAAAATATATATGTATACATGCATGTAGATAAAAACCATGCTACAATAATATTATTATTGTATCATGATAAAAACTCTGAAAAACGAATTTGTTATAAAGTAAATTTTGTTTGTTATTTACACATCTACATCCATTTACAATTTGTATTTCAATGATTTTTTTTTTCTTTTCTTAGCTTTGGGGTTAAAGATTCATGACGCTCATGATGATGATGATGACAATGCTGAAATTGAATAAACGAGTGAATCTTCTATAATTATTATACAATAATGGGGTATGTACAACCCATTAACAAGTGTCTTATTTAGCTATTTTTTTCTCTAAAAACAAAGAATTTAAAGAAGTTTAAAGTTACACTTTAGGTGCGCCATATAGCATATACATAATATTAATTCAATATGAATAAAATAAAATTAAGTACTTGCTGTTTGTACTCGTTATCAAAATAATATAGTTAATGGGTAAATATGAAGGTCAGCAATACATCTGCATACAAACAGACGTAAATATGTCTACATATACATATTCATTGATATCAGAAGAGCTTAATAAACATATTTTAGAAGCTTGAAAAACTGTTGGACAAAATTTTTGTTTAAGTATTTTAAAATTAATGAAACCGAAGCAAAGTTCATAATGAAGAATTCTACATATCGATGGCTTAATATAAAACAGGCGTATCTCGTAGCCAACATGTAATTACACCCTTTTTTATTATCTGTTACCCAAAAACCTGTGTTTCATTCAAAAAGTTACGGACACACCGACATAACCTTGTAATTGTTGTTTCATTGTACTGGTGTTTTCCAGAATAATTAATTACAAATGTCTTGTGTGTAATATTTTCCTCAAAAAATTATCGCATTTCATTTGGCTTACTCAAAATACAAAATTTAGCCCAAAAATTGTATGCATTAAATATTAAAAATTATCCATGAACTTAAAATTGCATTAAAAAGTTTATTGAGCAAAATTGCATTTAAAATTTTTATTTTTTATAACAACAAAAAAAACAAAGTCGTTTATTTGTATGTATGAAATTAAATCGATTTCAAATTACTTAAACTTAGAAAATGCTAGGCAAAGGCAATTGTCACCATAAAAGCTCAGATATGTTCCTTATGGAATGATTGCTATCTTTTTGACGTCATTATTTTCTGTATTAATAAATTTTTACAAACACATGCATGTAAATATTTACTTTAACAATTTGTTATGACACATATGCCAAATCAGTAAGAGGAAAATAAACACTCCCTCATAATATTGTCATTAACACTTCTTTTATTTTATTTTTTGTTTCGTGAATGATCAAGCATTAAATTTTGAATATTCCATAATTCTTTGACAGCATAAACTCATCTCTGATAACCCTGCAAACAAACTTTTCTGATTGGAGTGGCTTTAAAACAAGAAATACTTTCGTCAGTAGCTTGATGATCGTTGCCACACATGCATACATACTCGTACTTACAGCACAGCTGTATTTGGGTTTTTAATCAACTGACATTACTTTTCCATAATCAACTTTTGTTGCATAAAAATGACACATGCACATCTATGTACATATGTAGATGCATTAAGCAGTTACCCAACAAACATTATGAAGATTGAATGTATTTAGATTTTCTGGATGTTGCTAACATTCCTTGGAATAATTTAGTATTGTGTGCTTAAATTTTATTTCTGCTCCCTTCTTTTACGATCAGCTTAGCAGACCGATATATCAGCCTACCGGAAGTAATTTAATAAATTAATTGGTATTATTTGTTCTTGGCAAAACGTATATGAACATTATACAACCAAATATTTCAATGTTGGTGGCTGGGTCAATTATTGATTTTTCAATTGCTTTTGGCATGAGGAAAAAATTCCACTACGACATAATTTAATTTTTTTTTTTTTGATTTTTTCATGGACATACGGACAGCGTAGCGAAAACAATATCGATTCCTTTTACGTACGTAACTATAAAAAGAAAATAAATAAAAAAAAAGCTCTTAATCATTCTCAGATGACGAAGAAATTTTTTAAAATCTTATGGAATTCTTGCTTAAATTTTTTAAGAGCATTACTCGAATTTTTACTTTTTTAACAGTGCAAAACAAAAGACTTAAGATACGAACGTTCTCGGTACAAGTTTTGTCGGTCTCTCAAATAATATGCAGACTTCTTCTACAGCGCAAATAATTTTAAAATACATAATTATTTTGCATGATATTAATTTATTGCGTATCAATATCTAACTCCACCACAACAACAAAAATTTGTTTACATATATGATTAATTAAATAAAAATTAAATCAGCCGAGTTTTTTTTTAATTGCCTACTAAAAAAACCTCAAAAAAAGTAAAAAGGTTAAATTCTGGCGCCTCCAAAATGATATTTTTTTTATTTTTATATGTCGTAGTGGAAGTTTTTTTCTTGAATGAATGTCAAAAGCTTTCGATAAATTCGTGGCACAATATCGATTAATTTTTGTCCATTGAAATTGGCCCGCTTTAAGCTACATGCTTATGTGTATGGAGACATTCATAAATATGTATAAATATGTATTACAATGTATGAGCATATTTATGCATATATGTTAAATAAAGATAAACATAATAATCATTCAATAGGAATACACAAATATCACGTTTAAAGAAAAAGGAAATTGTTGTGGGTACTAAATGTTACAACGTACTAATCTTACACCCGAAAAAATTACTACATCATTTCTATTATTTTTAATATATTCCTGCCTGTTTTGAAAATCGAGTCAATTTAAAAACGGTGGATTTGGGAAAATTAAATCCACTAATAACAAATATTTTTTTAGACCTTTTGTATTGATCTATTTTTTTAGAGCTTTAAATATCATATCTGAAATTAATTTTGTATGTATGATTTAAAACACATCAATGGTCCATTATTTATTTTTGGAAAACGTGAAATTTACTCGAATTCGGTTTACAGAACATGGCCGATTAAATGTGTTTCATGCGTTCAAAAAAGATATTTTAAATGCCTAAATTATGACATTAAAAACTCGATATATGCACATATTTTTTTAATTTTTCATTCGAACAAAAACATACTACATCATATTTCACTGGATAAAAATGCAAATATGTATCCACAAATAAAAGTTGGTAAAATTTTATTATTTAAAAATTAACTGCCAGTTTATAGAAGACATGTTAAAATTGAAAAGGAAATCAAATTTGAATACTTTGTTTTTGTTTTCAATATAAATAGACAGACGAGAATTGTCTTGTATGAACTGATAGTAAATACTCGTATGTATGTTTTATATTTTTAGGCGGCTAGTCCAGGTACTATCAAAATACTCATCATCATAATGTGGTTGATTGATTGAAATTAAAAATATTTTCAATTTCGGCATACTTGATTCACATTTTGATGTGTTTCTTCAAGAAGACACGCGGTTGTTAATATTAATGGTTGAAAAAAGGAAATATTAGATATAATTAGTTTTTTTTAACCACGCTTTCATCCACAAAAAATTTTCATTGCATTATTTTTATTTCTTTTTTTTCAACCCATCACTACTAAATTATCTTTGATATTGATATCTTTACTATATTAAGGTCAATTGTTTTAATTTGTCGTTAATTAAAGGTCGGATTTTAAATGGATGGATAAAAACTTTTTCATTATTACAACTTCATTCTACCTGTAACTTTTATTGTGAGTTATAGTCATTTGAAGTTGCCACATTTTTATCAGTTGCCACACTTTCTACTTTATAAATTACAGCCAAATTTATATGGTCAAAATATGACATAAAACAAAAACAATAAAACACAAAACACATAATAATAGGAATCGACAAAAATGGTTTCATTATGTTTGTAATTTGTCAAATAAACAAAAGCAAGTTGCCACTAAGTATTTTTAACAATCAATATCCACACTGTCCACTTAAATGTTGCCACCAAACAATAATTGACTTATTTATTTTATCGGACAATTGTAGTAGTGAACAAATTTTAAAGGTCACTTTATTGTTCAGTTTTCGTTGAACCTTCATAGTGAAGAGACATTAAAGCGGATTTTTTTACATACATACATACGAAACAAATATAAAAAACAACAAAATCAAAAATTATACAAAAAATATTCGTAATACATATTCACCTTGATAAATAAGCTTATTGGCTTTACTAATATTTTTTACATAGCAAGAAATAGCAAAAACAAAAAAAAACCGTAAACACAAACAAAGTTCCCTTGAGGAATAATACTCTGTATGAGTACCTCAAAGGAAAAAAATTTTGAAGTGAGTTCTAACGGCAGAAATGCTTATTTTACTGTGAGTTCTGAAATGAAAATGAAAAAAATATAAATAATAAATCTGATGAAAATCTTTTTTTAACGGCAAAGCCAATTTTTCGTCAGCGATCAACTTCGCTCTGTCCAATGCCAACTAGTGAATCGTTAACATTACCATTGCCTAGTACTTCTTCATTTAAGTCTGCGATATCATCCGCATCGGGCTCGCCTTCATCACTAAACCAAGTTATCACTACAGATAACAGTAGCTCAAAACCCAAGGTTCAAGTGGGAATGGATAGATATATAACAGTGGTAAAGCGTGGGCGAAGCCCAAATTCTTCAAAAATTTCATCTGCCCCAAAGATGTCTAGGGATAACAGCGCATCATCTACTAATCGTCAAAATCGTTTTTCATTATTGCAAGACACCGACGACAAGCCCTCTACATCATCGCAAAAGTCTTTTAAGACACCACCTATTTATCTGAGAGAAAAAAATTCTAACGCGCTTATTAAAAAACTACTGTCGACCATTGGTGAAAATACTTTTCACATCATTCCAATTAAACGAGGTAATATTGATGAAACGAAAATCCAAATATATAATGAAAAAGATTTCCGAAAAATTGTTAGTGAATTCGAAAAAAAAATGAAACAAATTTTTACACATACCAACTTAAGAGTGCTAAAGGCCTACAGATAGTATTAAAGGGCATAGATTCATATGTTGAACCCGAAGAAGTAAAATGTGCACTTGTCGACCAAGGATTCAAGGTAAAAAATGTTACCAACATATTTAATAGAGAAAAGGTCCCCCAACCCCTATTTCGGGTTGAACTGGAGCCGAATGACATACAATTGAAAAAAAATGAAGCCCATCCAGTTTATAACGTAAAGTATCTCTTACATCGAAAAATCACAGTTGAAGAGCCACGTAAGCGTTCAGGTCCCGTACAGTGCCATAATTGCCAAGAATATGGCCATACGAAAACTTACTGCAAGTTACCTACAGTGTGTGTTATCTGCGGTGAATTGCATGGTACTGCTAGCTGCACTAAGCCAAAAGATCAAGCAGAAAAAAAATGTAGTAATTGTGGAGGTAATCACACAGCTAACTATAGAGGGTGCCCTGTATTTTCTTTCGTTAAACAGGCTATGGGTCAAAAACCCAAGCTAACTCCAGCTCTACAAGTAAACGCGAACTCCGACACTTTTACTCAAATCAGCCAACCAGTTACTTCACGTGTATCGTATGCTGATGCTGCTAAGACTAGTTCAATTCCCACGCAAAATGTTCCACCGCCAAATAATTCAACGAATTCAAACTCAAGCTTTAACTTTAGTCGCCTTGAAGCTACTATTGAGAATCTGGTGCTAACTATAAACAACTTTACTACAAATATGACAAGTATGATGCAAGAAATGCTGCGAATGCAGAATACACTGCTTCAAGCATTAGTTAATAAACCATGAACACGTTAAAAATATGTTTCTGGAACGCAAACGGCATTCGCCAACATAAAAATGAACTTGAGCACTTCCTCATGGAAAAAAGTATTGATATAATGTTGGTTTCTGAGACTCATTTGACCTCAAGAAGCTTATTTAAAATAAATGGTTACACTTTATATGATACAAAGGACCCGAGAGAGAGAGCATGTGGTGGATCAGCAATTCTGATTAAGTCAAGACTCAAGCACTATGTCCTTGACAACGTTAGTGAAGAATATTTGCAAGCAACGAATATTTTCGTAGAAAATTTTTGTGCGAATTTCGTGATATCATCAATTTACTCACCTCCCAGATTTTCAGTTAGCGAAGATCAGTATGAGAAGTTCTACAAATCGCTTGGATCTTGTTTCGTGGCAGCTGGTGACTACAATGCAAAACATACCTACTGGGGATCGCCTCTTGTTACACCTAGAGGTCGAGCCTTGTTCAATACAATTTCAAAAATGGGCTTAGATGTCATTTCGAGTGGGGAGCCTACTTACTGGCCTACTGACGTAATAAAAATTCCAGATGTTATAGATTTTGCCGTCACGAAAAATATTCATAGGGACTTAATTCATGTAGAGGCCTCTCTAGATCTGTCCTCCGATCACTCTCCAACAATAGTTACAATTTTCAACCCACTAAGGAGTGATTTAACTAACTCATATGTGAAGATGATTAATGGAATCAAATGGCTGGTATTCAAAAAATATCTTAGTAGTCACTGCGTAGAAAACATTCAGCTTAGATCATGCGATGATATTGAATTTAATATTGCCAATCTTAACGAAAATATTAAACAGGCTGCTGAACACGCCACTACCTCCTATCCGCAGACCGGCTTTAACAGAATTTATTCTACGGAAATTGAACGTCTTGTATGTGAAAAAGGAGAGCTAGAAGAGAATGGCAACAACACAGATCACCGCTAAATAAAATCAGACTTAAAGAATGTACTAAACGACTCAAAGAGCTGCTATCATCGGAAAAAACTGCACTACTGGAAAAGTATTTAGAAGGTCTTGATGTAACGTCCGCATCTAATTACTCTTTATGGCGCGCTACTAGAAATCTTAAACGACCCGTTGATCTTAAATCACCATTGCGTACTGCGACCGGAGGCTGGGCAAGAAGTGATAGTGAGAAAGGTAACTTATTTTCTGAGCATTTAAAATCTGTATTCACTCCCAATTCATGTACGGGTGCTGCTGATTTACCGAGTGTAGTTTCTCTACCCCCTCGTCCCTTAAGGTTTAAGATGCGTGAAGTACAAAAAGTAATTGCTGAACTCAACCCGAAGAAAGCTCCAGGTATTGATGGCATTAGTAACAAAATGCTCATGAACTTGCCTCATATTGCAATAAGAATCCTGCTATTTACTTTTAATGCTATTTTAAGAATGCAGTATTTTCCACATAACTGGAAACTGGCCAAGATCAAAATGATTCCAAAGGCGGGCAAAGATCTTACCAAGACTGAGTCATATAGGCCTATAAGCTTACTATCTACAATCTCAAAGCTTTTCGAAAAGCTGCTCATGACTAAATTGTCCAGAATTTTAACTGATAATGGGTGCATCCCGGACCATCAATTTGGCTTTAGAAGTCAGCACAGCACGATTGAACAAACGCATAGACTGGTCCAAGTTGTAAGAAGAACATTTGAAGAAAAGAAGTATTGTTCTGCTCTCTTTATTGATGTTTCTCAGGCATTTGATAAAGTATGGCACGAAGGCCTAGTTTTAAAATTGAAGACATGTCTGCCAATAAACATTCAAAAGCTTTTGGAAAGTTATATTATTGATAGGAAGTTCACTGTTGTGGAAGGAGAGTTCACGAGTGTGCCCGAATCTATATCTTCTGGTGTGCCCCAGGGTAGTATTCTGGGTCCTGTCTTGTATTTAATATATACTTGTGATATGCATGTGAGCAATAATATCCATATTTCTACTTTTGTCGATGATACAGCCTGTATGAGTGTGCACGAAAACCCTTATGAGGCATCCCGCAATCTCCAGGAACATATCACTCAGCTGGAAATATGGTTGAACTTATGGAGAATTAAAGTCAATGAACAAAAGTGTGTCCATATAACGTTCACCCTAAGAAGAGATACTTGCTCCCCCATTCGAATCAACAATCAAAATATTCCTCAACATTCCCAAGTGAAATACCTTGGTATACACCTCGATCGAAGACTTACATGGAAATATCATATTGACTCTAAGTTAACTCAGATGAAACTTAAGTTAACTCAAATATATTGGTTGATTGGCAGAAACTCAACACTCAGCCTAGACTGCAAACTTTTATTATACAAGTCGCTTTTGAAGCCAATATGGCGCTACGGAATTCAGTTATGGGGCACTGCTTCAGCTTCCAATGTCGAGAGAATCCAACGAAGGCAAAAAAAAATTTTACGGTTAATAACATCGGCTCCATGGTACATCCAAAATTCTATTATACATCGTGATTTAAATATGCCACTAGTGACTGAAGAAATTGCAAAATACGCAGGCAAATATTTAACAAAACTCGAATCACATTCTAATCCGCTTGACTACTTGAAAATACTTCCCCCCCCCCCTTTTTTTTTTTTTTTGATTATCACTACTAATGTATTATTTATAACTACCACTAAGTTTATGTCCGACACTGGTCGGGCCTAATAATTTTTTTTTTATAGATTTAAGATTTGAATACTTATTGTTAGTTCACATATGAAGATACAATAAATAAATACATGCAAAAAAAAAAAAAAAAAAAAAAAAAAAAAAAAAAACTTTATTGTTCAGTTCTGCTAAAGTTAAATTAATGCTTGGTAAGTCATCACTTCAGCATTTGTATATCAAAACATTCGGCATACGTACACGAGTTTTAAACCAAGCGTTTTGATCGTGTCCAGGCTTTAGAAAGCTTTCTGAAATTAATAACAAAATTTTTAAAAACACAAAACAACAATTGTGTGTATTTTACTTGTAGATTTGTAACTTGTATCTTTGAGAAATGGGCCTCAGCTATTAGTTTTATTATTTTATTTATATTCTTAAAACGACGTTTAGTTTTTGCTGAATTGCTTCAATACTTTTAGCTTCAGTAGCAAATATTTGCTTTTAAAATCATTAAAATGGTAATTTACACCAGATTTGGTAACTGTGTACCTCATTATCTTAATATAGATCAAAGCTTCATCGATCGAGATGTGCAAAAAAGTCGATTTGAAAAAAATATTGAGTTAGGGCGTTTCTATATGAAGGCAACGATTTGTGCAAGTATTTATTTATCTTATTCTACAATAAAGTAAGCAAATAAGTTTAAAAAAAATATATAGCAAATAGCATGATACAATAATATAAAGGTAAAACCGTTCTCTCTTTTCGTCGCCATATTAACCTTCTGACGTTTGTCCCGATTATTTTTTAGTCTCAAAATTAATGCTACCTTATTAATTTCTGAAATCCGAGTTTTTTTATTAATTTTTTGACGTTCTTGTTTATTAAATTAAAAATAATAAAAAATAGTTTAATTATTTCATAAATTTATAAAAAATAAATAAGTTACAGCAGCACCAACAATGGTAGTAAGCAAGATACAACAGGAAGGAAATTTCCAACTGAATCAAGGCGAAACTTTGTCTTTATACTCTCTGGTGTATTGTCTTACATCAACTGCGTCCAAGCTATACGCACTATGTGCAAAGTTTTACAAAAGACACACTGACGATAGCGCAACATCCAACATCGAACGTAATTACGAAATATTTCAATAGAATTTATATGGAAATATTTCGTAATTCGATAACGAGTGCCGCGATTTGCCTCCGATCGCGGCGACATCTTTGGACTTTGCAAAGAAACAATAACAAAGCTGTTTATCTGAAATACATATATTAGAGTATGTGTGTTTGGACGTAGCTGCCTTACATTATTCGGATGAAATTGTTAACGGGTTGTAGCATTCTTAAGAACACTATTAGACCACGTGGTCCATTTTAAGGAGAAATGTGATAATTACATGTTCCTAGTCTAATCATAGGCCATGTCTTTTTAATAAACAAAAAAGCATTAACTCCTATTCAGCTACGTCCAAGCTATATGCACAATGTGCAAACTTTTATAGAGAGCTTTTTGTACTTTCACACCGACGAGAGCACAACAGACAACCAGATCTCGGCGAACTGGCGAACTTTGAAAAGAAACAAGAACAAATTTAAGAGATTTGAAAGGTGTTTACCTCAAATGCAAATGTTGCAGTATGTGTGTTATGCTTGATGTAAACCAGCAATAAATTTGCACACTAAGTATATGCGAATGTGTATTATATGTATGTATGAAACAACCGTGAATTGCGCTAATAAAACATCAACTATCGCTTCTATTTACGGCGTTTCTGTATATCGATGTTTTTAGGAACGAAGTTGCATCCCAAGCCGTGAGGCTTTTTTTGTTTTCTATTGAATTAAATAATTAATCAAATATTTGCTTTTGTAGGTCTTATTACACACAGATTTCGTTATTCTCATGTTCAATTATCATTAAAAAAAATATATGTTTAACTACAATTTACAAATTACTCATTTCAAAAAGCATTCCTAATATAAAAGTTGAAATTATATGTGTGTGACAACGCTTTCCTCTCTGTTTACAAAAAAAAACAGTAATCAAATAATTGGGACAAAAGTCAGAATTAATTTTATACGTCAAATGTGGTTGTACCTTTATATTATTGTATCATGGTAAATAGCAAATAGTTCCACTTTAATATTTTTTCAATAAGACTTCTTTTGTTGAAATATTAACTTTTATCAAAATTTTACTCAAAAATATGCATTTATCGCCAAATTATGCAAAAATATACACCAACAAATCGACTTCATTTTATCACAAATTCATTGTTACGTAAAGATACCAGTATTAAGGAAAAAATATGCATGTGCATTAAACCCCGGTCATGGTTATAACAAAATTATACTTCGTGGAGTTTCAAATTCACCAGCACTATTTTTCTGAGCGTACATCTTAAAGTTGCTGACTTTTCGTTTGATACAAATGACATGCATGACATGTAATAATAAATAATGCTTATTTTTCTTTGTTATTCCATCTTTGGTTTTTTATTTTACTAATGAAACCTAAATTCGCATGACCATTTTTCCTTGATGTACAAGTATCTTCTTGTGGAGTTTGTTTTGTTGGTTTTGGAAGAAGGTTTTTCTGTTAATATTTTTTTTTAAAGAAGTTGAATTTTGTTTCGTGAACTTTTACTTTTGTATTAAGGCCCTTAACATAGAGGAAGAGATTTGTTAGATTGTGTAATTTTAAATTATTTATTATGTTGTACTAGCAGACCTTTAAAAGCACAATTCTTAAGAAGCAAAAAGATTAGATAACGCAGGAAAAAAATATATAACCCAATTGGAGTAAATAAAAAAAATTGACAAATTTCATCCCAAGTTCATACAATTCACAAAAAAAAAAAATTGTTTTTTCAATTAAATAAATTCACAACAGTTTTTGTTGATTTTTCGTCTAGATAATTAAAGGCCCTACCTAGCTCATTATTATTTTTTTTTCTTTTTTTTTTTTTTTTTTTAATCGAGTTTTTAATATTTAGGTAGAAGAACATTTAATGCTTGTTTTTTTGGTTAGATAACATCTATGTATATACATTTCTTTCCTGCTTAAGGAATTCATCAGTAGACTAAATGTCAAAATAAATATGTATACTTCAGTATTTCTTATATGAAAATTATCATTTAAAGAATACCACATATTTTCAACGATATTGATTTAAAACTTTTAAATGTCTGCATTTAAAGTAATAGAAGCTTACCCATTATCGCACTCGACAAGAATTTCTAAAGCCACAACTAACTTGACCGCCAGCGAACGAACAATAAATAACTCGGTGTGTGTCCAAGACGTTTGGTATAGAAATCAATTAATGTTGTTTCGTGTCACAACTAAAAATTAATTAAGATTATGATTAAAGAGATTATTTAGTTTTTTAATTTTATTTAATTTAACATCTTTCACGTTGTTTTTTAAGTACATCTGTGTTACTGTTTCTGTGATGTAATTTTTTGTTTCATTATTTATCAAGTAAAATAATTACTGTGGGAAGTTTATTTCTTTTTATTTCATAGATTTTTTTGTATTATTTTAATTTATTAGGAACGACATTGGATGAAACTGGCAGTTTTGCGAATTTTTCTTATTTTTCACTTGAAGTAATTTAAAAGAATTTATAACCTTGATTAATCAACAACATCAGCTAAAAAGAAATGGGAAAATAAGCTGCAGAGCTATAAAACAAATGAATAAAATACTTATAAGCGTTACATATTGATTTTGCTTTGGAATGAATTGTGTCAATGCTGACGCTTGGAGAAGCAAAAAATAAATATTTTATTTACAAATGCTAAAAATCCATAATTAAATTGATTTTACATGCTTGTTGTGGTTTACATAAAAATATCCATATCATGAGACTTTTATTTAAGAAGGCAAACAAATTAAAAAATATTTAATACTCTTTATTTTTTGCACGAATTCACGATTATATTTATTTAACTCGCTTGCAAATAGGCGCTAAAGGAAGAGACAGAGAAAACTTCATTCTTTTACAACTCTGCTTTCTGCTCGTTTTTTTAATAACTCAGTGTTGCAGCGCCTCTGGTGTTAAATAAGGCGTATTAATTTTTTTAAAGCTGCGATTATTTTACTTTGCCGACGATTCTGCTACACAACGAAGGAGGGCTCTGTGATGTTACATTAGGAGTAGTACATATCAGTGACGAGTGCCTTATACCTGCATCACTAGAATTTTTCCGACAACAACTGACACAAAACGACACACAACGTGCTTACTACCTCAGCCGTCTAAAAAACTTTTAGGTAGTTTTCCGATGTTTTATTTAACTAAAATAATACTAGGTCGGATCGATGAGTTTGTAAGTTTTTGAATTTCCCACTTCCTAACTTCGATAACTTTTCTATTCTGTTGTCAATATCCTTTCGTAATAGCCGTGATCTAAGTCGAAAATAGAGATGGGAGCGTGGCAAATTTTTCCAACATGACACGACACGAACACAAATCCCCAGACGCTCAACACGTACGAAACACGCACACGAAAAATTTTGAAAATCAGAAAATTTAATTGATTTTTTTCAAGAGCCGCTTTTCAAAATATAGCACCAAGTTTGCACTGCCAGCTGGTATTATCAACCAACACAGCTAATACTATCGGTTTATGTACGGAACTTTAAGCTGCAGAGGCCCATACAATATCAACAAATATGGTGGTGTTGCATCTTTGACGATACAAAATATTAAATTTTTTCTCGACTGGAAATTCATTCATACATATTTTATTCTTAAATCATTTCGTGTTTTTTGTGTCAATTTTGCTCAACAAGAAACGACCCGAACACGCACGAAATCAAATTTTTTGTCACGAACACTTCGTGTTGGGTCGTGCGTTTCCCTGTCATAAAAAAAAACACGATATGCGCCCATCTCTAGTCTGAAAGACTGCATTATGATCCGGCAGATGAAAAGATTAACGTACCTTTCGACTCATATCATACAATACACAGCCAATTGTAGCCAGCGATGCCAACTTGGTGCTTTTTGAAGACTCAGCGCCAATTTTTGAGCGTTAGTGCCAAACTAACAAAAAGCACTAAGTAGTGCTTTTAAGAAATTTGTGTATTTTTAAAATTACTTTAATAAAAAACTTGGTGTATTTATTTTTTCAGTGTAAATCATACCTTTTTCGTCTGATATATTTCATTAAAGATGTTGATAATATTGCCGAAATAGAGAATAGCTTAGAAAACATTGTTAAATTGCACTCGTTTTTCACATTAGTGCTTTTTACGCTTTTTAGATCTAAAAATTACGTTTTTTAGTGCTTTTTTTTAATTCTGATGTGCTTTTAGAGTCAAAAAAGTTGGCATCACTGATTTTAGCACGTCTGCTTATATCACTTTCATTACTGTTACTCTTTTCCTCTCCGTACTTTCTCGAGCTAGGGTGATGCAGTTGGTCACGTGATCGCATAAAAGCAATATTTTATCTTGGGACTTATACTAAATTTTAAACAATTTCTCTTCTGCAAGACGTCCAAACTCATTATGCTTTGATAACTATAATGTTTTTATCATCCCTTCAGGATAATCTACAATCAATTGTCACTCCTAGACATTTACCCTTTTTGATTAATTGTACTATTTTGTATTTTGTATTTTGTACTATTTTATTTTGAAATACAGTATAATTGTTGTTATTTTAATAAAGAAATAACCATTTCAGCACCTACTAAAATATTAATTGAAATTTAAATTTTTTTCATGCTTAAGTTTAAAATTGGACCAAAAGTTAAAAATGACAGGCGCAAAACAGTGGCAGTAAGCTGACAAACTTTCAACAAACTTATTATTGCACTATAAAAGTTTTAAGTAATTAATTTCAACTTTAAGCAAGTTAATTATAGTATTTGCAAAACACTTGAGAAAAATCAAACAGTAACTCACCATTGTATTATGAAAAATGTAAAATGAAATCATCAAATGCTCCCAAAAAGAAAAGAAGAATTAATAAACAAATTCGATGCTCATAACAGGCATGGGACTGTAGGTGTTTAGAATTTAAAGAAGCATTGTTTGCACTAAGAGAAATGTGGCTGCTTGTAGAGTGTATAACTGATTGATATTATAGAAAGCGTGGACTACATTAGGCTACCCAGCAACATGACGAAAAATTCTGTTGACTGCACTATTATATTGACATAGTACATTTGTATGTATTGTTGCAAATATGTATGTATATGGGATGGCAAACAATTTTTAATACTTATAAATCATGAACTTTAAGATTCCTGTTATCACAAACTATAGTAAGTATTGTTGCAATTCAATTTATTTTGCTGGACAATCAATAATTATTTAACAACCGCATAGAAAAAAATATTTCTGCAATAAACAATTTTAATTAAAATTAACACCAAAAATCAATTAAAAACGTATTTAAGTTAAGTTAATTACTTTTGCACTAAACAACAGTAATTGAAAATAAAACCAAAAATCAATAAAAAATCAATAAATAAAAAATCAAAAAATTGAAACAATTAAACTTTGTAATAAATAAAATTTTTAAACAAATGTTTAACTGACTTAAATACATTTTTAACTGATTTTTGGTTTTATTTTCAATTACAGTTGTTTATTGCATAAATAGTTAATTTTTAAGCAAAAGTTAAATTGACTTAAATACGTTTCTAATTGATTTTTGGTTTTAATTTCAATTAAAATTGTTTATTGCAGGAATATTTTTTCTGCGAATGTTTTAGCAGGTTATGGCTATCGATAGCGATTTCAAAATATATGCAATTTTAAATGAAGCATTAATATTTTCTGGATATCTACCAGTTTCATTTACTTACATATTCACATTTGAACATGTAAGCATTTTTAGTTTATAGAATTATAATTATTTTAATAATTATATATATTTAAATACAACAAAATGCATATACAGGGTGAGCCAAAAGAAACCAAGGGGTGTAAAAGTTTAATAGCTTTTGTGTTTATTAACTTTTTTTTATTTTTTCTTTCAAATTATATAATATACAAAATGGAAATTTTTTTACACTAAGTATGAAAAATGATGTCTCTTAAATGACCACCGTTTTCAGCTTCGCACTGATGGGCTCTTTTTAGAGCATTTTCCATAACATCTTTCAAAACTTGTGGCTGTAGCGTTCGAATTTCTGCAACAATGTTTGCCTTGAGTTCAAGGATTGTCTCTGGCTTGTTCATATACACTAGCTCCTTCAAAAAACCCCAAAGGAAACAGTCGGGTGCTGTCAAATCTGGCGATCGCGCTGGCCAAATAATTTCCGAATTTCGAGAAATTATTCGCTCTCCAAAAATTTGACTTAAAAGTGCCATTGTGTCTCGGGCAGTATGGGCAGTGGCTCCGTCCTGCTGAAACCACATACCAGGTCTGTTTTCAAGAGCAGGACGTAAAAAATTTTCTATCATAAACCGATACCGCTCTCCATTTACGGTTACAGCACTTCAATCTTCATTCTCGAAGAAGTAGGGCCCAATGACATTTTCAGATGTGATCCCACACCATACTCTACACCTGATGGGGTGCAAGTGGCGTTGATGAATGGCTCTTGGATTTTGAGAACCCCAGAACCTGCAGTTCTGCTTATTAACAAAGCCATTCAAATGAAAATGAGCTTCATCACTCATAATCAAATTTTCAATAAAGTTGATTTCATTTCTGGCCAACTCTTGAAACTTAACTGCAAAATTTAGACGTTGCCGATGATCTGCGGGTTTTAATTCTTGGACCAATTGCACCTTATATGGGTATAACTGTAAATCTTTTTTTTAAAATGCACCGTAGTGACGTACGAGACATTTCTAGCTGAGCAGAACGCCTTCTGCCAGATGTTTCTGGTGCTTCGTTAACACTTTGCTGTACTCGTTCAATATTTTCCGCAGTGCGACTTAAACGTGGTCTACCGGTTCGAGGCAAATCTTTTACGCTGCCATGTTGGTGATGACGATTAACTAAGCAACGAATCATCGCTTCAGATGGCGAAATTCTGACGTTAAAATGTCGACGATATGCTCTTTGCGTTAAAATAATTGATCTCTGGTTTAAATAATAAAATTCTATTGTTCTGGTTCTCTGTTCTGTTGTGAACCTCTCCATTATAAATTCTCCAAGTGTTGTCTACATAATCTAAAAGAAAAAATAAAAAAAAATTAATAAACAAAAAAGTTATTAAACTTTTATACCCCTTGGTTTCTTTTGGCCCACCCTGTAGTTGGGTTTTTTTTTATAAATGTGTTATTGCACACTGAAAAAAAATCTGTGAGACATTTGTAAAAAAAACCATAGGTACTTATATTATAATAAAAAAGTTGTTTTTAGTTAATTTTAATTATTATTATTCGAACTCCATTTGCTTTTATATTTCTGATTTTATTGGGCTAAAGTTCGTATCGCTTTGTAAGCCAAATTACATGTGATTATTATTAATGAACAAATAAAGTCAAACATAATTGTAAATATTCTGACAAACACGTAGTAGAACGGAACAAATAGCTGTTTTCGAAGGCCACTACACCTTCTTAATCATTCTTCGCATTTCAATTTGCTGCAAGCTTTTTTGTAATGAAAGCTCTATTTTACCATCTCTAAATTTACAACAGTCTTGCCATTGTCGTTTCTTCTTTACTAATTATGCACATGTTAGTTAATTTGATTATTTTTGTTCTACTTAAAACAAAGTTTTTTGGTTTATTGCCATTAAGTATATTTATTTAATTTTTGCCACAGATCCATGCCTATTAATTTTCAGTTAATTTTAATTATTATTGATCGAAATTCATTTGTTTCTATACTTATGATTTTATTGGGCTAAAGTTCGCATCGCTTTGTAAGCCTTAAATTTATTTCATAATACTACACGTTTCGTAGATTTAACGAAAGAAGTGCATAACTAGTTACATGAACTATTTTCAGTGTACGCAACTCTGAACAAAATATTACCAAAGTCTCAATTAGTAACTACCAACTGATGGAAGAACTTAAAAAAAACATCAATCAGCAGCAACAATCTTATTTTATAATAATTTCAATTCAATTTATTGTCCTTCATATTTATATTGACATTTACATCTTAGAATTATATTTAAATAGTTCAAGCTTTGCACTTTTTCTTCTTAATAATTTATAGTAATTTAAAAAATTATATACATATTTATATTATAATTTTATTGGACCTATTTGAACATTTGTTTTATAATAATTTACTCTAAAGTTTTGTAATACATTTTTTGCCTTGTGAACAAAACACATGAACTTCCCATCTCGGTTACGTTCGTAACAGCCATGATATATTACCATTTTATTTATTTTAAAAACACTAAAAGAAACAAATTAGAAGAAGAAAACCAAGTGTAACTGTCGTAACGCTCTATGTGGTGGAACAAAGTGGCAATTGTATAATCACACCTTTGGAGTTGGTTGTCCAGTCGCTTGTAACGCAACAAAAGTTTTTTATTTAATTTGGGAAAATTAGTTTGATGTTAAATTTTATTGCCAAACATTGGAAAATATGCGATTAAAAATGTATATAAATTAGTGTCCTGCACAAGACTATTTATAAGACCTTTCAAGACATGAGATATTTTTTCAAATGCTTTACTACAGCGAAATATTCTAAAGGAATCGCTAAGCAACACTATTGGCAAGTAATTTTTTTCGGTGGTTTGTCTTGCCAACAGTGTTGTTTAGCGATTCTTTTAAAATATTTCGCTGTAGTAAAGCATTGGAAAAAGTCTCTCATGTCTTGAAAAGTCTTATAAATACTCTTGTGCAGGACACTAATATAAATTAAAATGTATATTAGTCTTATGTATTTTTATGTGAACTTCTTAGCTACTTTGAAGTTATACGCCAAATTAAATTACACATATACATACTTACATACTCTAAAGCAATAGCAAGGCCACTTCTATATAAAAAGATTTCAGTTAGCTTCAAAGCTATTTAGAAAATAAATGCGTGTACCATGCATCTTAACTTATTGTTTCGTTACTTTTTTTTACTTTAAAGTTTAAACCTCAAAGTAAAGCATCAAAACAGCCAACAACATTGACCTTAAGGTTTCTCAAAACAAAGCAATTGTTTCAGAAAAAAAAAATTAATACATACCTATAATAATTCGTAAAAAGAATTTAACTGAAGTCATAAAAAATGACAAAACAATATGGTTTAACTATTCTAAATAAAAGAATCATAAAAGAAAAAAAATAGCAATACAATCTAAAAACAAAACTCATATTCTAAAGGCCAAAAACATAAATTTTATTTTGTCATCTAAGTTCTACTACAACAAAATTGAGTCACAAGTAAAATAAATACTATTCTTTATCCACATACATATTTCCATTCATATCTATCATTTGCACTAGATGTTAAAGGTAAAGAAAAATATTATTTAAATTCGTAATAAAAAGGGCATTAAGCTGAATTCAATTTAAAAAAGAAATAAAATACCATGTTTTTGCTTAAAAAAATTGGCTATTGAAATATTTATCTATGCTTCAGTTGCCGCCGCTAATGTCACTGACATTTTAGTGTCAACTTCTTTTTATTTCAACGTCAACATCAATTCCATAACAATTTGGCATTCTATAACAAAATGACTACCAAGCTGACTTTTTATTGTTTATGCCAACATGTCATATACACGTCTTTAAATATTTAACAAAGCTGCGTGGCTTTTTTATTAAAACTTTACTTACAAATTAAAAATATTTTTTGTTTATGAAATAAATTCAGACTCCATAGAAGGCACAACAATTCTAGACGTTTCTACTTCTGACAGTTAATAAATAAATATTTTCTGCCGGCGCTAATTATTAAGCTACATTTTTCAATTGGACTCACTGTTCTCTTTGGGTTCAAATGTTTTTTAAACTGCAGAATATTTGCCACAGCTTCCTCCAGCGGGACACAAGTAAACTGCTGTAGTAGTCCTTAACCCGTTGTATGATCTTCAGCTTGATTGGCAACAATTGTCTTCTTAATTTTAGGGCCTGTCCCACGATGTCGATAACGTACAGCTTGTCGCACACTTACATTTGAAACAAAAACAAAATTTAAATTGGGATACAGTTGTGATTTTAAATTATATGTGTATGTATATATCGTCACCTTAAATGTAAACGGACGTAACTACACAAAAATTCGAAATCAAACTTCATGTTCACGCAAATATTTAGACCTCTGCCATCAAAAATTACGACTCAATTAAAGAAATTCAAACGGACGTAACTACGAATGCATCTATTTTATTATTGCAAGGAACGTAACTAACATAAAATCTTCAATATATACATAAAGGAAATAAATGGTTAAAAACATACAAGTATCCATACTACAAGTAAATTTTGAAGAAAATTTTCAAGAACACTTTATTAGTTATAATTGATTTTTAAACGTTTTTGTTTCTCCTGTAAAATATATAAAAGTGTAGTTACGTCCGTTTGCATTTAAGGTGACGATATGTATGTACATATTTAATTTTTTAAATGTTTATGTTGTTGTTTTCGCTTCACAGGCTGTTTTCTCCAGAACCGTAAGAAATTTTGACAGAATTTGTAGAACTTTTGCCGCTACAATACATATATACATACAATATATGACAGTAAAAAATGAAAGGGTGTTCTAAACCGAGCAATTAAAACTGTTCAAATACCATGTAATATATAGACACTTGAAATTTGCAACGTTAGTGTAGTTTTATACAGACTACAACAATTAACACTAAAAATAAAAAATAAATAAAAATTAAAGGGTATTCTATCAGTTAATGTAATTTTGAAAGCTTACTGTATCTTGGACACTGTAAAGAAGAAAACTCTGGAAAGTTTCAAAAACGCTAAAACTAAAAATTCTCAATATTAAAAAATCGCCAAAAACCGAACAAAATCGCCAAAACGAAAAGACAAGTTCAAAGCTGTTGCAATAAAATATCACCGTTAAATTTTCTTGCAGAATGCAAACCATATGTTGACAGCCATCTATAATCTTCGATTACGACAACTAGAATAATAATTTGAATTTAGCAACTGAAAACAGTATCGTATAAGAATAGGAGTTTTATTTATTTATTTAAAACTATATTAATTACAATTCTGAGGCAAAAAGGAAAAATTGGTTAAGTCGAGACAAGCGAATTTTGAGTTAATGTCGCCACCACAATCCTGTATCCAGTATCCGTGGGCGAAATGTCAATTGGTTTGTGCTATTTTTCAGGGAGTTATAGCGCAATAACTTGCTGCTTATCTTCTTTGCACCTAAAATCTCATATGGAATAATAGCTGAAATTAGCTTAGTTAGTTATAGCATGGTATAAAAATAGACGGTAATTATATGAACAAAAATTTTAGAATATATGTATAAGGTTATATAACTAAATTTGTATCTGTAAACTTTGAAAGGTGGATATGTGATAAATTTCTTCATCTTATTAAGTTTTAAGTCATAAAGCAAAAAAAAAAAAAAAAAAAACAAAATTAGTTAAATGTGTGAAATCATAAAATAATCGTCAATTTGTTCGTATCATGACTGTTTTAAGAATTATTTTGCAGTCACAAACGGCTCTTTCTGAAGAATTGTGGTAGGGTTTTCAAAAAATACTGGCTGTTAACCTTGTGCATACTTTTATTTAAAAAAATACATAAACCTTATCTGCGCATTTGTTGGATTTGTAGTTACTTGAGTTTGCCCAATTTTCCCCTACTTTTTCAAAACATTATTGCCTTCTTAATAATCTTCACTTCTAAAAATAGAATTGAAAACATACTCATGGATGCACATACATAAATATGGTTTTGTGTGTATGTACATACATATGTACATATATACTGTAGAAAATAAGTGTGTATAGTATCCCAGTTGGCCATATCGCTAGGCACGACATTGGCATTTATGACTCTTATACGACTTATCCTCTATTATTCAGTTTTTTAGCCAACAATTTATAGAAAATCATCGTTCCCAACAATCTGAGTGACAATGTATTGCATGTTGTCCCCACTTAAACATATTTTTTTATTTATGATTTGATCAGGCTAAAGTTCAATCGCTTTGTAAGCCAAATTACGTGTGATAATTATTAATTAACAAATAACACCAAAATTAATTGTAAATATTCTGACAAACACGTAGCAGAATGGAACAACTAGCTGTATTCGATGACCACTATACCTTCATCTTCAGCGTTCTTTGTATTTGGTCCACTGTGTGTGGTGCCAGTTGATGTAGATTTTTCTGCTTTATATACGCAACTTTTTATGCAAATGGAATATGCTAATTGTTTTGATTCATCGTAATTCAATTTGCTAAAAGATTTTTTGTAATTAAAGCTCATTTTACCATCTATAGACTTGCAACAATCTCATATTTTGCTTTGTTGATGACAAACTGAGGTACAAGTCCTTTGTTTTATCTTCAATCAAAACACAGGACTTGGCCTCTTGTTGACAAAGTTTTAGGTGGCGCTGCAGCCAGCTGGTAGGCGAGAAAACTTATAAATATACTTAAAATATAAATGAAGCGGAAAAAACAAAACAAGTAAGCAAACAAAATTTAATTTGTGTACTAAGAAAATTAATTTAAGTCTGTTCTGTTGAGTGACAGTGTCGCTCAAGAACTAAAGCAGCCCATACACGATTCAATTCAATTTTCAATTGAGTCGGTTGTTGTCCAAATCAAAGCGTGTATGGCTTTGTCAATTGATTAGTTTGGCAGTTGTTGAGTTGGTTGATAAGAAATCAAAAGATTTTGATTTTTCATGTTGACTAGTAAATCTTTCAATTCGATTGTGCTGTGTGTGCTCTAGTCTCTTGATTAGCTGTCAAAATTTATGTTTGTAGCTTTATTTTGTATAGCAAAAGTTATGTATTTTTAAAATTGTATTTAATTTGATAGAATTCTAAACATAAAATATAAAAATAAATGAATAAAAACAATAGAAGTTTTAAATTTTTAAGTCTTTATTTGTGAAAAAAATATAAATTTTACAGTTGAATGAGAATCTTTCAATTCAGTTTATGAAGTGTGTGGCCCAGAATCAATTCAATTGAAAGACTCAATTCACAACTGAATTGAAACGTGTATGGGGTGCTTAACACTATCATTTTGTGAATGACAATTATCTGAGCTGTCATCAATATGTCTTCCGCGATTTTATATTGCCTTGTAAAGGTTGTTTTTTATTGAGGTATAGAACTTTAAGTTGGCATCACTTTTTTAACTGGCGGCCATTTTGTCAGCTGTCAAGTGATTAATATTTAGTTTGGTTTGCCATTTCATCATGAACAGGTTGACAAAAAAACAACGCTTGCAAATCGTGCAAATTTATTTCGAAAATAATGGTTCAGTTCGCGAAGTTTACCGCAAGCTCCGTCCATTTTATGGTCGACATAATCGTCCATCAGAGCAATTAATTCGGTTAACCATGGATCGTTTTCGCACTACGTTTACTCTATGTGATAATACGCATCCGCAGAGACGTCGAACAGTGCGCACCGAAGACACAATTGCCGCTGTAGAGCAACGTGTTGAAGAGGACCCGAATGAATCGATTCGCCACTGTGCACAGCAATTGGAGCCGACTAACCGACTATTTTGTTCCCGAATTGGATGGCATGAATGTGGATGAGTTGTGGTTCCAACAAGACGGCGCTACATGCCACACAGCGCACGTCACAATCGATTTATTGAAGGAAACATTCGATGAGCGCATAATTTCGCGGAATGGACCTGTCAATTGGCCACCAAGATCGTGTGATTTGACACCATTGGATTATTTTCTTTGGGGATATGTGAAGTCGCTCGTCTACGCCAACAAACCAGAAACGTTAGGGGACTTGGAAGCCAACATTCGTGGCGTTATTGCCAACATACGGCCCCATATGCTCGAAAAAGTGGTTGAAAATTGGACCTGTAGAATTGGCTTTATTCGAGCCAGCCGCGGCGGCCACATGCCCGAAATCATATTTAAACATTAATGGCATAAAATTATCCTTCCAATAAAGCCAAATTGATGGACATTAAAACGATTTTCTTGTGTTTTATTTCAATTTGAAGTTCTATACCTCTTAAAAAACACCCTTTACACATCGTTTAAAATGTCTTCAAGACATAGCCAAATGGGATAAAAAAGATACACAAACACATTAATTATGTAGTAGTAAATGAAAGAAAATGTTTCTCTGTTGAATTTCTCTTGGCTGTTTAGTAAACATTATTTCATACAACAAAATTAAAATTGTTTGTTATTTGCCTGTAAAGTTTTATTACCTTCGATAGCTCAGTTGGTAGAGCGGTGGACTGTAGTGGAATTGAATAAAATCGTTTATTATATATCGGTAAAGTATGTGTATGATTTTTGTGAGTTATCTACCGTTAGAACAAACGAAAAAATTCATTAATCAAATCAGATATCCATAGGTCGCTGTTCAAATCCGGCTCGAAGGAGTTTTTATTTTTATTTTAATCGATACATATTAATGTTTTTTTCTTTTTTTTTAACCAATATGTGTGTGAACCTGCATTCTTGGGACTTCAAGACGTTGTCTCTGCAACTGCGCCCTTTCCCACGTAAAAACACGTTATATTTTGAAAGAGTTCTTGTATGGTTGGCTGGGTATGGATAATAAAGAAAAAGTATACACACACATTTATTATGGAGTGGTGAATGCAGCAAACAAATGTGCCTTTGTTGAATTTCTCAGTTGAGTTGTGTTGTGTTGTGTTGTGTTGTGTTGTGTTGTGTTTTGCTGCGTTTGGATCATGCGCTGTTTCCTTTACAAGCAAATTCATTATATCATACAACAAAAACTTTTGTATTTAATTTTCTACCGTGTTTTCATTGCCTTCGATAGCTCAGTTGGTAGAGCGGTGGACTGTAGTACTTATTGAACTAAACTCGTGTTTATCGGAAACAAAGTATGAATAAATGAATAAGTGGTTTTCTATGGATTAAGGCAGCTGCCAGGTGCCATATGAAATATTCACTCATTTAATTCTGCCAAGTTCCCCGTTAGATCCGAAATACCTTCATCAAATCTGATATCCATAGGTCGCTGGTTCAAATCCGGCTCGAAGGAAGTTGATTTTTTTCTGTCTTTCAAATCTTGGACCGAAAATATAATAATTGTTATTTTTTTATTTGAAATGAAAAGGTTACTGCAAAATGTGTTTTATTTGGTTTGGGTTATTTTAAACCATTATCGTATGAGATATATTTTATTTTGGTTATTGTAACCAATTTAAGTGAGAAATATTTTTATAGCAATTTTTTGGTTACCAATAACTATTATCTAAAGAATTTAAGTTTTTTGATCATTGCTGCCTAAAATACGGTATTTTAGATGTAAAAGAAGCATTTGTAAGGGGTATCCAGGACAAGAAATTTAAATATCTTTGGCAAAGCTGACGAAACGGGCAGTTTTATAATAAATATTTATCAATTTCATAAATATAGTAATTGAGGTATTTAAACTAGTTATTTTGCTTTTTACTTTTCTTTTCGACAAAATGTCCAATTATGTTCAAATACGTGACGTTTTACTTTAGTAAATTTCAAAACATTATTTATTGCAAAAAATATAATATTTCGCAAGGTATTAAAATAATGGAAAATATCTCCAAAAACTGATTATATAGACCGCAAAAAAGGCAATAACTCGTGAATAGGCTTACAACACATATGTAAATCGAGAAAGCTTGCAAAAATGTGAATATCTGTAAAAAAAAATATATCCGAATATTTTAAGAATCAAAGATAATCATGTGCAAAAAATTGCAAAAATTCGCAAATAATTTTTTAATTAAAAAAACAATGAGTGTTCGAACTCACGGGCGATGTGTTAACACCTTTTTGTTACACGGTACCTGTTCGATTTCTATGAACACAGACCCACAAACCCGGAGGTAGAGTTAATATAAAGTATTTAATGAAAAAGAATAGTTTATTGAATTTAATTTTACTTTGTATAATTTATTAATGTTATGTTTTCAGCACAGTTAATATATAATATTTATATATAAATATATATATAATATATATATAATATATATATATATATAAATTTATTAGATGCACTCAAAATGAAAAAAATTAAACAGAAGTGCTAATGATTTCATTATTTTCTTGCTTAATACTTTTTATTTATTTTATATTAAACCCACAAAAAAACAAAGAGAATGCAAAGCAACAGACAAATGTACATACATACATTGTTATGTTTGTACATAAGCTACATACGTTGCTGTCTTGCTATCTCATTTTTATATATGTACGTATAACCACGTCACTATTCTCTTTGCTATGCATAAGACAAAACCGAAGATCAACATAAAACACTTTTTTAATATTACTCCAAATTAATACTCCCAATTAAAACACTTAAATCTCGGCTCGCCGATATCGGATCGCCTTAATTTTTGGCCTAAGCTCTTCGTCGAAACCCGCACTAACTTTTTAATCCAAAAATTAATAAAATCGGCTATAAATTTCCGGAGAAAATCGCGTGGGAAAATTATATGAAAATCGCCCAATAATCACTTTCAATAACGACTGCCAAGCAACGAACAAACGAACGATGATTTACTCTTACATACCTAACACTTGCGTCTGTATTGAAACTGATAGTTTACTGCCCTAGAGGCGCGCGTATAGATGTTAACACATCAAAAAACTTGAAATTTTTTTAAGAGCTAATATTAAAAGCAATGCAAAAAACTTGAAAAATTCGCAAAAATTTCGAAAATTCGCAAAAACTTGGTAACATCAAAAATATATCCAAGTCTGATACCTACATACTTATTAAAAATAGTAAAACTGCAACAAAACAAAGAATTGTGAACAATCACTTTTACTGCAAAAATTCCAAAATTATAAAAATTCGCACCAAATTTCTAACATAAAATAGATAGATGGATTAAAAATCGGCAAAATGGTAAAATGGCAAGTTTGATGAAATTATGAGGAATGCCAAAAAATAGGCGAAATTCGCGAAAATTTGCAATCAAATTAAAATTAAAAAAATAAAGATATGCACAAGAGTATCAAGTTTTATTTAAGATTACCTGATTCGCAAAACTTACTGAAATTTGCAAAAAAATCCTAAAGCCCTAGAATTTTAAAAGGGCTCGAAAAAAAATTTTTTACATATCGGATACAGATAGAAGCCAAGCCGTTCAATAATTTTCTCATAAATTTTTCATTTTCGTACCAAATATTATTTTGCATTTTTTCATCTAAAACACCGTATTTAGGACAGCAATAACCAAAAATTTTTAAATTCTTCTTTATAATTGTTATTGGTAACCAAAAAATTTTTTTGATTGTTATAATAGTTATTTGTAACCAAAAAAATATATTTCTCACTTTAATTGGTTACAATACAAAAATGAAATATTTCTTACGATAAACGTTCATTATAACCAATATTTGAATTCGTCAATTTTAATGGTTAAATATAACATTTTTGTCATTTCTCTTATAACTGTTATGTCCCTGTTTCAAATAGAATTGATGTTTTTTAGGGTTCCGTACACCAAAGGTGAAAAGGAACCCTATTGTTTTCGCTACGCTGTAGGCCTGCCCGTCTGTCCGTCACACGGTATTTTCTCAGGAGCCATAAGAGCTACGGATCTGAAATTTGGACAGAGTATGTAGAACCTTGGCCGCTACAACAACAAATACATGAGAATTAAAAATTGAAGGATGTTCCAAAACGAGCAACGAAAAATGTTAAAATCCCATGTAATATACATACAATTGTATGAACATATGTATATTGAAACTTGAAATTTGTAAAATTAGTGTATTTTTCTAGAGACTGCAACAATTAACACTAAAATTTAAAAAAAATTAAATTAAAGGGTGGTCCATCAGTTAATACATACAATTTTGACTATGTAATTTTGACAATTTGCTATATCTTGGAAACCGTAAGAGGCAAACAATTGAAATTTTCAAAAACGGTAAAGCTAAAAAAACCGAAAATAATAAAATCGCCAAACCAAAAAACAAATCGCCAAAAATTAAAAAAAATCGCCAAAACGAAAAAAATCGCCAAAATTAAAAAAAAAATTCTAACACTAAAATAAATCGCCATATTCGAAAAAATCGCCAAAATGAAAAAAACGCCAAAATGAAAAAAAAAACGCCAAAAATCGAAAAAAAATCGCCAAACCGCGAAAATGTCGCCAAAACTAAAAAAACTTTTTATATAAAAAAAAAATCGCACAAATGAAAAAAATCGCCAAAAATAAACAAAAATCGCCAAAATGAAAAAACGCCAAAAACCGAAAAAAATCGCCAAAACAAGGAAATAAAGTGTCAAAACTAAAAAAAGACCCAAAACTTAACAAAATCGCCAATACCGAAAAAACGCCAAAACAAAAAAACCGAAAAAACCCCAAAAACGAAAAAAAATGGAAAAACTATATATTATATAGGACGAAGTTTGTATTAAATTACATATTTAGTGTTCGTACGGAACCCTTCGTGCGCGAGTCAGAGTCGCACTTTACTGAATTTTTTAGTTTTTTCCAGCACAAACAAAAACTATTTTTTGTCTGTTTTTAATTTTTTTGTAAGCGCAGCTTTTCATTTCGACTCAATTTCAAGAATCAAATTTCGAAACAATATCCAAGAATGAATGCATTTGCTTGCACTTTTAATTTGGAATTTTCTTGATTTTTATTCCTTGTTTGCGAATGGAATTTTCAGGAACTGAAGAGAACAATAATTATAATTGAATTATAAAAAAGAACCACAAAAAAGTATTGGAGCCAAATAAACTGCAGAAATAATTATTAATAGGATCGCCCGATGGTCTAAATTAGACCACTTGACACGTATGTAAATATGTGTGTACATGTTTGTTCAAAACAAAAATCAAACAGAAAGTTGTTTTTTCGTGCTAATTTGAATGGCTTTTTTTAGCAATTTTATGCTAATAATTTTGAAAAACGTTTATATTGTGTATATCTACACAAAAATACCTTTTAAACCATATACATATGCATGTTTCAACAATGTTCGTGGATGATAAGATACTTAAAAGTGTACGACAAAAATATGTGTGCCGTATTTATATACATATAAGATTACTTGATTTTAGTTTTCTAAAAAGAATAATTATTATATTTTGGCTTCACATTTGTACAATAATTTTATTCATAATTTTTCTAATCATTCTTTATGCAAATGCTTCGCTGCTTTACATTCATGGAACTTCTCCAAATTTTCATACATATATTTCGTCATATTTAAAAGTAAATAATTTAATAAATTTTTGGATATAAAAATAAATGGGTCCGAAAGTAAGGCCAGTTGTTTAAGCAGTATGCAAGACTATCTGTGCGGTTGTCATGAGATCCATGCCTTTATAAAGGCTTTTTAAGAAAAATTTTTTATGAAAATTTGTTTTAAAAAATCTTTATAAAGACTTTTTAAGTTTTATAAATAAGGCAGGTAATATTCAACAAAAAAATAAAGTTTTTTTGTACTACATGACGGTATAAGTCATTTACTAAAAAGCTTTTTGCCCCACGCCTGACTTTTTTTAACAAGGCCCGCAGTATTAAAATCGCCTTTGCAAGATTTTTTAAAAGCAGGTATTCACCAGAAAACACGAAATTGTTAATTTAGTAATGAAGGAATTTAAAATGTTCGAACTCTCGGGCTTTTTCTTAATAAACACTTTGCAAGAAATTTTATAATGAAATTTTATACATACATATGAATTGACAAAAATTAACCCTTTATTAGCTTCATATGCTTTTGGTTTAATGAAACGCTTTATTTGCTCTTTACATAATATCTTTAAGTTGCGTCTTAACGTTGCGTTGCCAATTGATAATGCAACTGAAGGTCGGTTTGCAATCCATAATCGAGCCACCAAAAATAATATACTCATCTTCATGTTAAATAAATTTTATTGCCTTAAGAGAAACTTTTTATTTCTTTACAAGTATTTACAGTAATTATTTAATTAACATTTCAAATTAAAACACTTTATAAATCACACATTATGAATGTTATACAAATTTATGTACATACATAAATACATATGTACATATTTACAAAATACATATACATATTTTGCATTCAAGAAAATCTAAGGTTCATCTTCAGAATTCCTTTACAGCGTCACTTCCTCGCTTAAAATACTACTTTTTAATGGAATGTCTTTGATAATATTCTGAAAATATTTAAAAAGAATTTTTTGATTAGCCTTTACTCGTAAGCTGGAAAACAAGAACTGTTAGATTTAAAATATTACTATCTAAGTTTTTTTTTCCTTTTTGTTGAAGTTTCTTCGACTTTGTTTGTGAATTAATTGAACTATTAAAGTTTTCGGTCACAACGGTCGCAGCAAAAAATTTTAAATTTTAGTAAAGTTGTTACTGTATGACAAAAAAATAAGTGCAATTAATAATAGTATTTATAATAAAATTTTGTGAACTTCCATTTTAATATCAGATTAAATAGTTACAAGAAATATTAGGTCACTCCCATCACACCAACGCTGAAGTGCTATTTCTTGATGGATGTCAAAAATAGAAAATGGTAACAAAGAAAGAAACTTTTGTCACCGTTTTGAATACACCTAAAATTGGTAGCTTTAAATCACAGCATTCATTAAATAAATTCAGTAAACTGTGACTTTGACTCGCACGGACACTAGATATGTAATACTATATGAACTTTAGCCTATATAATATATAGTTTTGGCATTTTTTCGTTTTTGTGATTTTTTCGGTTTTGAGCGTTTTTTTAGTTTTGGCGTTCTTCTTGCTTTTTTAGGGTTCCGTACACCAAAGGTGAAAAGGAACCCTATTGTTTTCGCTACGCTGTAGGCCTGTCCGTCTGTCCGTCACACGGTATTTTCTCAGGAACCATAAGAGCTACGGACCTGAAATTTGGACAGAGTATGTAGAACCTTGGCCGCTACAACAACAAATACATGAGAATTAAAAATTAAAGGGTGTTCCAAAACGAGTAACGAAAAATTTTAAAATCCCATGTAATATGTAATGTAATATACATACAATTGTATGAACATATGTATATTGAAACTTGAAATTTGTAAAATTACTGTATTTTTATACAGACTACAACAATTAGCACTAAAATTTAAAAAAATTAAAATTAAAGGGTGGTCCATCAGTTAATGCAATTTTGACTATGTAATTTTGACAATTTGCTATATCTTGGAAACCGTAAGAGGCAAACACTTGAAATTTTCAAAACCCGTAAAACTAAAAAAAACCGAAAATTATAAAATTGCCAAACCAAAAAAAATATCGCCAAAAAATTTAAAAAAAATCGCCTAAACGAAAAAAATCGCCAAAATTAAAAAAAAATTTATAGCACTAAAATAAATCGCCGAATTCGAAAAAATCGCCAAAATGAAAAAACGCCAAAATGAAAAAAAACGCCAAAAATCTAAAAAATCGCCAAAAATAAAAAAAAAATCACCAAAATGAAAAAACGCCAAAAACCGAAAAAATCGCCAAAACAAGAAAATAAAGTGTCAAAACTAAAAAAGGAGCCAAAACTTAAAAAAATCGCCAAAAACTTGAAATTTTCAAAACCGGTAAAACTAAAAAAACCGAAAATTATAAAATCGCCAAACCAAAAAGAATCGCCAAAAATTAAAAAAAAAATCGCCAAAACGAAAAAAATCGCCAAAATTAAAAAAAAATTCTAACACTAAAATAAATCGCCAAATTCGAAAAAATCGCCAAAATGAAAAAAAAACACCAAAATGAAAAGAAAAACGCACAAAATCGAAAAAAACCGCCAAAACGCGAAAATGTCGCCAAAACTAAAAAAAAAATTCAAATAAAAAAAAATCGCACAAATGAAAAAAATCCCAAAAATAAAAAAAATCGCCAAAATTGAAAAACGCCAAAAACCGAAAAAAATCGCCAAAACAAGAAAATAAAGTGTCAAAACTAAAAAAAAAAAACCAAAACTTAAAAAATCGCCAAAACCAAAAAAACGCAAAAACCGCCAAAACAAAAAAACCGAAAAGACCACAAAAACGAAAAAAAAAATGCCAAAACGATATATTATATAGGATGAAGTTTAAATTAAATTACATATCTAGTGTACGGAACCCTTCTTGCGCGAGTCAGAGTCGCGCTTTACTGAATTTATTGGGTTTTGGTGATTGTTTTTAGTTTTGTCGCTTTTTTCTTGCTTTGGCGATTTTTTTCGGTTTTTGGCGGTTTTTTCATTTTGGCGATTCCCCTTCATTTTGGCGATTTTTTCTCATTTTGGCAATTTTGTTTTCATTTTGGCGATTTCTTAGGTTTTTGGCGATTTATTTTAGTTTTAGAAATCTTATTTTATGTGGCGATTTTTTCGTTTTGACGATTTTTTTCGTTTTTTGGCGATTTTTTCGGTTTGGTGATTTTATAATTTTGGAATTTGTTAATTTTAGCGTTTTTAAAAATTTTAACAGTCTGACTTTTATGGTTTCCAGGATCCAGCAAATTTGCATATTTCAAGTGTCTATATATAATTGTATGTATATTACATGGGATTCTAATATTTCTCGTTGTTCGTTTTGGAACACCCTTTAATTTTTAACTCTCATGTATTTATTGTTATAGCGGCCAAAGTTCTATATACTCTGTCCAAATTTAAGGTTCGTAGCTCTTACGGTTCTCGACAAAATAACCTGTGACGGACAGACGACCAGACGGACAGCATAGCGAAAACAATAGGGTTCCTTTTCACCTTTGGTGTACGGAACCCTGAAAAGTAACCCAATCTTATTTGTTGAGCATCACAATTTTCCTAGATAGTTGTCACACCCGTCACATTTTCTCAAATGTTTTCAAAAGATTTTTATCTTGGCAGTAAGTACTTAATGCAAGCAAAAGGACTTAAATAAGTTACTGCAACAAATATATTGTGTGCGTTATAGCAAATAAAGATAATAAAAGGTTTGTAAGGTCACACCCGGCGCTGCTTTCTGATGATGATTCTGAGCAGAAACCATGTTTTTCAGTGTATACATACTTATTATTAAAGGGTTTTAAGATTAACATCCTTTTGGTAACCGAACTAGTATTGAAGATATAAATTTTATATTTTTGAGATATAATAAAGATGTTATAGTCACACCCGCCACAATAGAATAACCCAATGATAATGTTTTTTTAGGTAAAATATAATATTTCTGAGGATTTGGGTACACTGTTTATACGAAATAAATTTTTAAGTTGATGCAACATTATTTTTTTGTGTAAATTGTAAAATGCATTTTTACATAGAGAAAAAAATTAAATATTTTATAAAAAAAGTCACTTAAAATAGAAAGCAAGGATTCTTAAATCATTCTAACTATTTATTGGTGAGATTGCATCTGTTTACATGCGTCTGTTCAAAAAAAAAAATTGAGTTACGGGCCTCACGAGTATAATTCATAACCGAAGTTACAAAATAATATAAAATTCTCGCATATAAGAGAGTTAAGAAAACGCTTTAAAGGTGATTTAAAGTAATCTACCGATTTTTCTAGATTTTGAACATAGTATAGATATTTATTTCAATCCAGGTCGCACGTGGTTAAAATTCAGCATGTACAAAAATATCAACAAAAGTTCTATACTTTTGGAATATTGTTAAGGTATCTTGAAGTATACTATTCATTGATGACCATATTGTGAAAACAATATTCTTGTTAAATGGTTAAAACTAGTTATAAACAGACTACGTTTAAAGATATCCTAAAAATACCCAAGGTCATGATTATATTCCAACAAATATTTTTTCTAGATTATTGATTTGTGAAAAAATAAATATCTTATAAATTAAACCCGCTAAACTCTATTCGAGTAGTGTAATCACAATTATGAATTTACCTTGGAATTTAATTCGTCTCCACTGTAGCGAAAATATTTGCGTATACAAGGTGCCAGCAGACACGAATCTATTTTATTTGGATCATTGCCACCAAAGATGCAGGTACAGATTATAGCGACGACTATAGTTAATACTGCACCCAAAAATGTGTACCACATATACGAAATACGATACAAAGGAAAGATGTCACTGAAAGATGAAAAAAAAAAATTATTATGTAAAACTGCAAATAATGAAGACGAAAATATTTTTGTCAACTTACTCTGCGGTTTCTTTAATCGTAGAAGAATTCACAGCTGACTTGAATACAGATTCAAAGCGATAATCGCAGTGTTCAACCGTTAATGGTTTGGTTTGATATTTCACAGCGCCAGAGGCAATTGCCCATTGGGCATTTAAACTTATCCAAGACATGCCAATCACACCCATAATGCCTCCAATAAGTGAACTCTGGTGGGAATATAACAATTTTAGCACAGAAAGGAATTGAATCGAAGAGAAACTTTATATTTACGTTGCCATTAATCCAGGGCATGAAGATTCCAATAGTAAATATACCAAATAAAGGACCATTAGTAATCGCTTCCAAGCTCATGGTCAATTGCAAGACCGTACCCATATGTTCTACAACATAAACGAGGCAAACGCAAAGAGCTCCCATGACCACAACCACTGAACGCATTATCCAGTTGATGGCCATTTCTGATAAGGGCCTATCAACAAAAGGCTTTACAAAATCTTCCAAAACAACGGCCGACATTGAATTCAAACAGGTTGATAGTGAACTTAACGCCGCACTAAATACTCCCGCTATAAACAGCCCCGTCAAACCGGGTAAATCGCCCAATGTTTCCATAACAAATAAAGGCAATAGCTGGTCACGGGCTTTCGCCAGCTAAATACATATATTAAATACGATATTAATAAATTTTATTATCACATTGCTAGCTTACCTTAGTTGTTAAGGGATCGCAATCCTTATAGGTGGCATAAATCAGTAAGCCATTGTAACTGCAAAGAGCCATTAATACTAAAACTCCCCCACAAAAAAAGACCAAAGCCTTACGTGCGGCACTGAGTGTAGGCAAAGCCAAATATCTCTGTATCATATTTTGCGAAACGGCGTTTGTTTGGGTCCAATAGAACACTCCGCCAATCACTTGGGACCACAAAGTATGGCGCACAGTGGGATTGATATTTAAACTGAGTCGAAAGTACACACACATACAAATGTATTAAATCACTTACTAATTAATAAACCTTAACATTTAGTAATAAACAAGTCTTATTAAACTTACTCTGGCATTTCTATTCGACCAGACTCCCAAGCTTCGTGAAAAACCTTAGATGCTCCTCCTACATCCATGCTGCCTTTAACTGCCACAAGTATCAATGCCCCCACCATTGATACCGTTTGCACCACATCAGTCCAAACTACAGCCTTAAGGCCTCCCTGAAAATACAAAACAAACAATACACTAAATTTCAGTTTTTATACCACCGATATAATGCTGTATCACTAACCAGACTCGTGTAGAATATACAAATTATACACACAATGGGTGTGATAGTGTGTACCGCCACTCCGGTAACTTGGTTGAAAGCCAATGCTGGCACATAAATTACAATCGGTAAGTAACCAATCTGTAAAATTAATTTAATATTTGCTTACATAAAATTAAAATTATCTTTTTCCTTTAAATTGTGTGTAAATTGAAAAATTTACACTCAAATTGGTTTTTTTTTTGAGTTATCACATTGTTGCAGTAAAAGAGTGATACGTTCTTCTATAGAAGATATGTGTATGTATTTATGTAGATACATATGTACCCATCTAGCATTTGGAAGATAGTTTTTTGAAAAATCAGTTCCCTGAGTCTTTTTATAGTACTATTGATGATATTTTATGCGATCAAAAAAGGAATCGAAAATGATTCGCGCTAATGGCTGAAAATAGCTCGATTTAAAATACAATAACAAATTGTATAGCAATCGCAAATTAATCATCCAGACGTGTAAAATGTGACTATTATACCTAATTTACATTAAGCATTTTTTCATGAAATTAGTTGCATGAAAATTTTTTATTTTTCAAAAAGAAGCCTGGAGGAGCGACTTATATCCAAAAAGTTGTCGAAAATCTATCAGAGATTCCTTATACGTCCTTTTTTTAGGGTTCCGTACACGAAAGGTGAAAAGGAACCCTATTGTTTTCGCTACGCTATCCGTCTGTCCGTCACACGATATTTTAAAACAAATAACACTAAAATTTAAAAAAATTTAAATTAAAGGGTGGTCCATCAGTTAATGCAATTTTGACTATGTAATTTTGACAACTTGTTATATCTTGGAAACCGTAAGAGGCAAACAATTGAAATTTTCAAAAACGGTAAAACTAAAAAATCCAAAAATTATAAAATCGCCAAACCAAAAAAAAAAAAATCGAAAAAATTTAAAAAAATCGCCAAAACGAAAAAAATCGCCAAAATTAAAAAAAAAATCTAACACTAAAATAAATCACCAAAAAAAAGGCGCCAAAACCAAAATAATTGTTTATATGAAAAAAAAACGCCAAAATGAAAACAATCGCCAAATTGAAAAAACGCCAAAAACAGAAAAAAAATCGATAAAACGAGAAAATAAAGTGTCAAAACTAAAAAAATCGCCAAAACCAAAAAAACCAAAAAAAACGCCAAAACAAAAAAAAAACCGAAAAAAACCCCAAAAACGAAAAAAAATGGAAAAAGTATATATTATATAGGATGAAGTTTGTATTAAATTACATATTTAGTGTTCGTAGGGAACCCTTCGTGCGCGAGTCAGAGTCGCACTTTACTGAATTTATTTATATAACATTATCTTTTATAGCGTTGCAATTAGCAAATAAAAAAAGTTTCGTGCAACAAAATTCATGAAATTTTATAAAAAAATGCTTAATGTAAGTCAGGTATTACTTTCGTTAATTACTATAATATTTTGCTCATCTGGAAGATTGAAAAATGCTAAATCAAAAACAGATCATGCAGGTGTTTGAAAAATGATTATAATTATGTATCGCAGATAGATGATTTGATATGTTTTTTAAGTACAACGATTAGAAACATGACTGATAGACGACAATTTGAAAAAGAGTCACAAATAAATTGAAATAAGAGTAATAAATGATCAGAAAACGATTCGAAAAATACTTTAAATGTTACTAGAAAGGGGATAGAAAATGTCTCAGAAATGATATAGAAAAATACTCATAAATGACTTATCAAGAGGAGTCGCGGGTTTTCTACCGACAAAAGTATAATTCATGATGAGAAAATGAGCGCATATTCTAGCTTTTTAATCGCATAAAAATGTCAAAAAAGTCTCGAATTCGATTAAAAATTTCAAACATATTTATTTTTTATCTAGGCACACGGCAGTGCGCCAGGCCAAGTTCTGGCCAATGCACGCAGTGTGTATATTTACACGAAGCCATTCGAGCTGTTTTTACCCCCTCATAACTTTATTCGCCGCAATCGTAAAATTATAGAATTTAAACCATAATTAGAATAATTAATTCATAATTCATATAACATCACATGCGAAGTTTGAAAGTTTTACAATGAAAGGTGCCAGAGATATAGAGGTGCAAAAAGTGCATATTTTAAGACATACTCATTGACCACTGACACACTCATCAAATAGATGAAGCACTTCCGCTATCGCTAGAGAGCTAAAATTTGGTACACGAGTAGATCTAGGTGAGCAATGAACCAGAAAAATCTGAAAACACGGAAATTTTAACCAGGGGGGCAAGGCTACGCCCATAAAAATTAAAATTTGTGCTAGTGAGCTGAAATTTAATACATAGCTAGGTCTAGGTGAGCACTAAAATAAAAAATCTGCAAACCCGGATATTTTGGCCAGGAGGGCGGGGCTACGCCCATAAAAGTCAAAATTAAAAAAGCTAATATATATAAGGCGCTTAAAAGAAGCTGTTTTATTGAAATTTTGCATGTATACTGCGATAATGCAGGGCTATAAATTTTTTGTTAAAAATTGGGCGGTGACACGCCCATATAATTTAAACCTAATTTTCGTGTACTACGGTTCAGCATATTAGATATACTATAGGGTCCGCCATCTAACGTTTTTTTTTCAACTAGTTCTTATTTCGTGAATGGTAACACTCAGCTCATGTCTGATTTGGCAGATAATTAGTTTTATCCTTCCGCTGAACAAGCCAACTGACCATCCAATGCATTTTCGCTTCGCTAAGTGGGCCTGCGATCGACTTACAGAAGATGCCGATTTTGCCAAAAAAAAAATCATCTTTTCAGATGAAGCTCATTTTGATCTTGGCGGGTATGTAAACAAGCAAAATTGTCGCACTTGGGGCACAGAAAACACGCACGCATACATTGAAAAGCCGACGCACCCAAAACGAGTCACTGTTTGGTGCGGATTTTGGTCCAGAGGCAAAATTCGGCCATTTTTTTCGAAAATTAGCAAGGAGTGGCCGTTACAGTCAATGGCGATCGTTATCGGGCCATGTTGAACGAATTTTTGTTCACAAAAATTGAAGGATGTATTGGCAGCATTTGGTTTCAACAGGGCGGCGCTACGTGCCACACAGCCGAAGCTTCAGTAGTTTTTTTATAGCATTTTCAAAAAAAAAAAAGTTATCTGGCGGACCCTTTATTTATGTGGGTATTATTATCCGTTTGCAACGAAAGTTGACACGAATAATAAGCACTGGTCGAAAAAATCTTAAGTTTGGAAAAGTTAAGTTTCAGCCAGAGGGCGGTAACAAGCACTTTAAATTCAAAATTAAGATAAATTTTATTGAATGAAGCCTTTCATACACATTGCACTTATCCAAAATAAAAATTTTCTATTTTGAAAAGTAGCCGTGACTTCTCCCATAAATCTTAGCTTTCTCTTTCAGGTACTTTGGTTTAGGAGTTTTAATTTAATACTCAGGTATTTCTTATTAACTTTTTAATACCAAACTTTGCATGAACCATAAGCAATAGAAGATATAAAAGTCAGCGAGGCCAGGCCCATAAGAATTTTAAGTAATATTATACTATAGAGAGCTGACATTTTGTAGACAAATAGTAATTGATTTACTCAATCAGAAAATTCAAAAATTAAAGCACCAGCTACCCTATTGAAACTTTGCATGCACATTGGGCATATCCTTTTGATATATGTACTTTGGCTAATCAGACTTTAATATGTAAATTAATTGAGAAAAAAGACGGGATCACATCCACTAAAATGTACGCAGTATTTAACATGTTTATTTCCAGAGGACTCTTACCAAATTGTGTACACACTAGCGACCCGTTGTAATGACGCAATAGTGCATTTTAAAGGTCTACAATTCAACACCCATCACGCTCTAACCCATTATTTTATGCTACTATGCCATTTTCAACTGGCACACCGATCATTAATAGAAAAAAGACACACTAGAAATTTAAAGTTTAAAAAGTTTTATTATTGAAAATTTTTCAAAAAGTAGTCAGATCCTTACAAAAACATAAATGTGAAAAAAGGCCAAGTTCCTATCCAAAATTTCGGCCATTAAAAGTAGTGAGATATAAATTTTGACCAAGTTCTTGTTTGGCACAATACCTAACACAGAAATATGCTATGCGTTATATAAATTTGTAATCGTAAGGGTATCATATAATTTCTAGATAGTCTGTTTACTTGGCAATATTTTTACCTTTCTAAATGGAGAGAATAGTGGGTATTTGTTTCTATTGGAAAAAATGTTGTCAAGTAAGCAGACTATCTAGAAATTATATGACACCCTTACGATTACAAATTTATTAACGCATAGTATATTTCTGTGTTAGGTATTGTGCCAAACAAGAACTTGGTCAAAATTTATATCTCACTACTTTTAATGGCCGAAATTTTGGATAGGAACTTGGCCTTTTTTCACATTTATGTTTTTGTGAGGATGTAATTTTACTCACATTCATGATAGTGAACATAACTGATCCAAACATGCGTAATCTGCGGTCAAAGCGGCTTTCAAGGTACTGCAAACAGATAAATATACATACATACATATTCAGTTCATATAAAAATATATTAATAGTAATAAAATAATAGGACAAAATTATTTTTAATACGTTAATGAGTTTTTAATTTTTAAAACGTTCAAATACTAACAACTCAAGATGAAGACAATTATTTCATGAATAAAACAAAGACATGAAAGAATGCCTGCGTGTACAGTGCACTAATAAAATTAATGAACACCTTCTAATATTTTAATATGTATACTAATAATTAGTTGACATAATTATGCTAAGTGAAATATATCTTATTACATCAATTTTTCTCAATACTATGACAGCTGTTCGTGATCGATGTGCACGAATTCTTTACATCCAAAAGTTTCACAATTGCTGGACGAGAAGGTACTTTATGAATAATGACGACCTAAAAATACTTTATTTTTGTAAACTGTGACATCGAAATTTGCTTAATTTTTGTAGTGAAGTTTCATAATTTCAGTGGGTTGTTCCATACTTATAAATGGTTTATTTTTAACTTGCCGTCTGTCAAGTACAAGTTACAAGTTGATTCATGAGAATGACAACTGTTAAAGTGGCAGGCCTTTGAAAATGAAACGTCTTGTATGGAAATCCGTATTAGATATGCAAAAAACTATTCCTGTGCACAAACCATAATATATTTATCTATAACCCTACGTGTCCACTAGCCATCAACTTGGGCATGACATGGACATGACGCCGGAAGAGCAACTGTGAAAAATTCCTCAACTTCTTTGTTGTGGTGAATACGTGCGATGTTCATGTTCAGGCATGTCAAAGTGATTTGCGTTAATGCAATAGAGATGGAATATTTACAAATTTTGTTCTGTCTCATTTCTTTATATTGCAAATGGTTGCGGACTGAGAATCTCATGGCGAGCATTGTTGCTCAGACATATGCTCAGGTATCCATGTCAGATCATGGACGAAATTTGAACATGAGCGGTCTCCATTAGCCATTTGCGATGTCCGACATGATGCCCATACCAAATTCATGGCTAGTGGAGACCGCTAGTAAATAATAGCTGAGGGACCATAAGCCACGGCCCGATAGTTCAAAAAATATTTCATGCTGTTTAAACCAATTCCAAAAATATTTATTAATAAAATTCATGATGAGCTGTTACAAAGCTCAAGAACGGACGTTCAAACAAAAGCCATCAAATATGTGTTGCAAAGATCAGGTCATGAAGCCTGTATTAAGTGATGAATCAGAATACAAAATTTTTGGACTAATATGTACCAATAAAATATATCAAATTTTCTTTACAACAAAACTCACCCGTGATGGTTTTCTAAGAGAACTTTGAAATATATTTTTGATGGCACTCTTTAAAAGCTTTCGAGGATTCGATTTAGATAAATAGGTTAATTACGAGTATTAATATTGTTAAAAAGTTGGAAGGTGTACGTAAACTTTATTGGCCCACTGCAGATATTTGTACACACAAGACATACGTATATCAGTATACGTACATCTGTTTTTGGACAATTCCACAGTCACGTGATGTTCTGTCATCTAACGTCAACACCATTAATTTCTCATTATATGTATTAAGACCAGGTAGTGTAAATTGCCAGTAGGGTTTCTTTTTTTAATTGTAATAAAAAAATAAGTGGATAATGTATGTATGTATGTGCTTCTAAAATGAAATTAATTGAATGGGAGTAACGTTATGCGACAGGACATCACGTGACCGTGGAATGGCCCATGTGTAGTACATGTATGTAAATACCAAAGAATGTATTTTTAAGTATTCTTCAAGTATTGGCCATCAAACAACTATAAATGTGTAGAGTTAAAAATAAATACCTACTAATACTCAAACATCAAGTGTAAATAGCACTGTTGGGATTTGAGCTAACTTAAAAGTAACTAATGGTTAATCAGAGACGAGTGACAACTGACTCAAAAGCTAACTCATTTTACTTGTAAAACAACGCTATTCAGTTTTTCACGTAATATCCTCAGAACGAGTCAGTACTCACTCGCGCTGCATGAAATTCAAATAACCACAAGTTAGCTCATTTCGAGTGAGTTTTTGGCTGATAAATGCAAGTACACTATTAGTTAGCTGCGAACTGACAATGGTTGGCACATCATGAATTAGTTTGTGGCGCATCAAAAAATGGGGAAAAGGCCTTTCTTTAGCTAACCATTATTTTTAACTTACTAATGATTAACATTTTTAGTCATCTTAAATTTGAAACAATTAAAATTTTTCTTAGAGACGAGAATGGGTATTGAACCGTTATCACTTTGTGTGTCAGCTATGATACTTAACACTATTGCGCTATATAAAATAAAGAAGGCACAGAGTTAACATAAACATGAATTTTATGCTGACATCTTCTCGATAAACTTTGACTCATCTCTGCATCAGCTTTGAGTTAGCTAAAAGTTATTTTAAAACTTATCGAGGAAATGTTAGTTGTACAAAAACAACTCACTAATCTCAACATCAGTTTTGAGTTAGCTTAAAGTTAGTTCAATACTTATCGGGAAGAATACAGTTCTACAAAGAGCAACTAACTAACATCTGTATCATTTATGAGTTATTTCAGAAGCTAGTTGTAAATGAGTTAGCAAAAAGTCACCTATATTTTAAGCTAGCTAATAAAAATCCTAAAAAAATATAATATATATAAAAATTTCTTAAATTACTAAACACAAACGCTTATAAGTAAAATGTACACACTATACCACCTGCAAATATTTGACTACACATGAGTAAATACAGGAGTATTTTATTTGCACACACTTAGAGCATCAGTGCAGCCAGAAAAGTGAATTGGTATAACGCTAAAATGGCAAAATCTTTCAACAGATTGCATGGCAGGGATATAAAGTGCAATCTAATTATTCTCGATTATACTAAAAAATTTCCTAACTTATTTAGAACTTAACAAATTGCAATACATTAGTGCAAAAAAATCTGGAAAAATATCAGTTCTTTAAATTTAATATTTCACACACATATACATACATACGTATTTCATGCACATTTTCCATTTCATTTAATACACACAATTGCAAACGGGGTATCTGAGTATCATGTGTATATTTACTTTGTCGTAATAAATATGTATATATACTCGTAGTATAGATTGTACTCAATACGCAGGTGACTTTCTATTTATAGTTTTAGAGTATTTAAGTTTTTGGCAGAAATAAAGTAGAGATACTCTTACGTGTTGGAATCGGATGTACTCATAGTTGCTTGATAGCAAATGAGTATGTGAGCGTACGAATTGTTTTTGCTACAATTATGAGTATACATAATTACTAAAAGAGTAAATACTTAAGTATATACTTTGTGAGTATTTATTATCATTCTCTGTTGTCTTGAGCAGGCTTTTTCATATTCCTGAAGAAAAAAAAATTGCTTAATGGTTCTGAGTCAATATACATATTACATCCATTTACAACTTCATTTAACCTGCTAAACTCTGTGTTGGCTTAAATTTTTTATCTATGGAAAATAGCTGAATCGACTCATCCACAGAACATAAATAATACCAAATTTTTTGTTAACTTAAAATTTTTATTTATTTTTCTCGTCGTAAGAACATCAAGAATATAATTCTTTCGGCGCGCAATAACAATGCCGAAGACATTATTGTAACACATACTTATTAACAGAAATAGCCAAACTTCTGGGAAAAATAACCAAACTTTATAGCGTGTTAATGAAAAGTTAAGGTTATTAAATTTTTGTTGCATTAATAACCCATTCACTGCTTATTATATTTATATTATCAAGTACATTTAAAAAAATGTCGCTTACTGATGAAAATTAATTACATATCTTGGGAAAAAATTGTGATTAAATGTTATATTCAAAAATATTTTTCATTTTGTTAAGAAAGACAAAACAACACATAATAAAAAATTCCACTGAATCAAATATTTAACCTTCACAAAATATGTATGTATATAAGATAAGATATAAGATAAATTTTGAGGAAATATTAATTGCTCATCAACATTTGATTTCAAATTAATAAATTTCAAAAGAAATTCTGCTTTCAAAAAAATAATAAGATGAATGACTCAATGACTGCCAAAATACGAATTGCTCGTTCGCTCGAGAACATTGCTGCTAATGTCGAAGACAACGAGAGACTACAAACATCAAATTTTGGAGAGATTTTAAATTTTCCTCTATAAAGTGCAACCGTAAATAATAATTGTTACCTACAGGTGCTAATACTGGGTTAACACACAGCAATTTTAGTTGAGCAACTTTAGAGCTTATGAAAGAGAGAGGAAGCGATAATGCAGAGGGGAGGCATTCTATTTTCCTCTTCCGCCCATGAACTAAAAAGTTGCTCAACTAAAAACTGACTTATGTGAGACGGGATTAAACGAATATTTTTGGCCGAAAGTTGCTGCATTGCGTCTCTCACTCGACATAAATTTAAAGTTCGTGTGATGTCCCGTTTTGGAAATTTTAACTAGCGGTCCAGTTTGCAGATCTAAGGAGCCACGAGCCTTGGAAGTCTACCATTGAAGAAGACATCGCCTATTCGGGGTCAGTCAGTTTGCGAGCAACTATTGGAAATTCCGCACATCGTGCGATACACATACAAACATATGTACATATGTATGTATGTATGTATGAAGTTGTTTCCAATTTTGGTGTTATTTGTTCATTAATAATAACATATTACATGTAATTTGGCATTAAAGCAATAAACAAAAGCCATTTAGTTAAAATTATGGCAATAATTTTGCTCCACCTTGTATGAATTTGTTTTTATAATTGTTTCTTATAGAAGAACATCCAATATTGCCGGAAGACGCACCGCAAGTCAAGGGAGAGATGTTATTTACAAGTGGCGCTGTGAGTTCTTGCATGTGTACATACATACATACATATTAACATACATACTTATCTACATATGTATATTTTCATTGAGGTAGTTTAGACGAGAACAATTTTTAAGCAGCACAATTTTTGTTCTTTTCCAAATTACAGGAGACTAATTCATCTGGCACAAAATGTATTCGTATACATAGCTGTGTGTGTGTTAGTGTTTTTAGTATTCATTTAACATTTGCTGTTTTTTAAGTTGTGTGTGTATTGGTTTTATGCTGCTAATGCGGGGTTGAAGCTGGTTGAAAAGTTATGCCAACATCAAAACCACTCTCTTTGCCTCTCTCACCTACAAACTGGCATGTTATGCCAGCACAATTATGCCCGTGTAAATCAGCGCATTCATGAAATCAAATGTAAGGCTGAGTTTACATCTGACATTTCTTGTGTGTTATTTGCCCAAAAAAGCGTAACCAACTAATTACTAATGCAAAAAAGTTTGATTCAGACATATATTTATTGTTTTAAACAATTTCCAATCATATTGTATTCTATAGATTGTCTATTAGTTATGTATGAAACTGTTTAACTTAATAAATACGTGTCTGAATCAAACTGTTTTTCATTAGTAATTAGTGGTTACGCTTTTTTTACGCTTGTGTGGCACATGGCACACAGATGGAAACCCGGCCTAAGAATTTCACAAAAAAATCACTTATTCTAATTGCAAAAATTTTTTATAGTAAAAAATGTGGGCATCAACTGGTAAAATGAAAAAATTTGTTAAATTGTAGACGACAGACTCGTGTAATTGTTTTGATCATTCTGTAAGTACATTCATGAGTACATAAATATGTATGTTAATATCTACATATGTATGTATATATGTATTTACATACATATATACGTAGATAGATGAGTATGTGTTTGGTTGATGTTGTGAATTATAAACTAAAAGAATTTATTACAAATCATTGCCATAGTCAATGCCAATTTAAGGATTAAATAAATTTAAAAAAAATTTATGAATTTCTTATTATTGAGAAATAAGACCATTTTGGTTTATTATTAAGGACTTTACTGCTGTGAGCCGACGAAATTCGTTACATTGTGCCGATAGTGTGATCTAGACTTGAGAAACATTGAAAAAAATTAAAAAAACACTATTCCACTTAAATACACCTGAGGCCGAATTACCGAATACGTGATCATGTAGGCTTTCATATCGAATAAAATTTCGTCACGTACCGAATGGATGGAATACTGCATTCGATAGCTCTCTTTTTACATCGGTTGTTGAAACGACTAGATAGTTTGTATTAGATTAAAAATTTTTCGCTTCCTTAAGGTAGTACAACAACCGAAGTCTATTTGACAACCGTAATAAGCTTAATTGGTAATGTTACAGCACTCAGGGCCAGTTTCACCAACTCTATCTAAATATCAATTGATATTAAAATTAGAGATGTGCACGTGAGCGTTTTTTGAATCACGACACGCACGCTCACGCAGAAAAATATTTTACTCACGCATTTTCACGCACGAATGATGACAAAATATTCTTAATCACGCACGAGTGGTTTACAACTTATCACGATCACGCATCTTCACGAAAAAGTATGTAATCCAATTTGTATCTTTTTTTGGCTTGAAAAATAGGTTTTTACACATACATATGTATGCATGTATGTATGTACATATGTATGCACTTGTATATGTAAAATTTACATTGCACAGTGGGGACTTGTACAAAGTAAATGGCAATAAATCTGGAACTTCTAAACTACTGATTGGATTTATATGAAACTCCAACATCCGTAGAGGAGGACTTAGGCTTTATAACACATGTAATGACAGCCTTCTGGCTTCAGCTGGACATGAGTTATATTAGGCCAAAGTTGACTACCTGGGACTCAAAAAAGCTTCCGAGGCTTGTAACTTTTTTAAAAGTTATCCGAATTTTACCGGACATAAACTTGAAGTTCTTAAGAAATAACTTCCCAAGATGTGTTTCCGTATCGCTCATAAGATATTTTACTTAAGACAAAAAAAATTTTTTTTTCCTTGACCTTTTTTTTAGTATTTCGCCTATTACTTTTTAATTCATTGTTGGATTTTAAGTTAAATTTTTAAAAAATTTTATATAAAAATAGGAAAATAAATTATTAACATATTCATTCGTCAAATCGGGAAAATGCTAAAAAATCCAAATTTTAAAATTTCCCTGAAAAAGGCATGTGTTTTTTTAGGTATCTTCATTATTTTCAGTTTTGTAAAAAACTTTGTTTAATACATTTTTAATTATTTAATTACATAGCGCTAAAGACAATGCATTAAGAATCTGCTTAGAGCCAATTATTTTGTATTTTGGACATGTACCCTACATTCGGCAATGTCCTAAAATAGTAAATTTTAAAAGTATTTTTTGTGTTTAAGCGGTTATAAAAAGTTGTGAAGGTAGATTTTGAGAGATTCAACTATAAGATTTTATTATGTAGATAGTTTTAAAAATTTTTAACTAAAATTTAAGAGTGCCTTTTCATAGTTTTAAAAATTTTTAACTAAAATTTAAGGGTGCCTTTTCATAAATGCGGATGTACGCGTAGTTTTTCTGAAAAAAGTCGAAATTTAGGGAAAATATAGTTGTGTACCATAAAAAATATATTAAAATAATTTTATTTTTCTATATTGCTATATTTGAATTTCATATGAGTCAGTTTACTATGCCTGAAAAAATTATAACAGTAGCCCAATACACAATCTTGTGCAAATGGTCTTGCATCGTAGCATGTACAAAATGGTATAGAATATTGATACTGACTTATTCAGGAATGATATCTAGTGAGAGCGTGAGAATTCGTGCGTGATTATTAAAAATAGCTTACGCACGATCACGCACGAGTAATTTATTTTTAAGTCACGCTCATGCACTTACGCGTGATTAGTTATAAATTTGATCACGATCATGCGTGACACGATAAAATCACGACAGTTGCACATCTCTAATTAAAATGTCGATTTTCATTAGTTTTTGTATGGAAAAATTACTTTTAAATATACATTGATATTTAATAAGTTGGTGAAATAGGCTGTCAGTATTGTATCCCGTAATCCCAAATTTTGATAGGAATTGCTCGATAACGAATGTGGTTATCCTTGATTACGTAAGCAGCAACTCGGCCCCTGTTTTTTTTTTTTTTTAATTTGACAAGCTAAATGCAGTTGAAAATATTAACTAATTGTTGTTTCTCATTTAAAAGCGCATGATAAAACTCTATAACTAAATAACACTTGCTTTCGTATTTACAATAATATTATAATACAAACTTACCTCATAAGTTGATGTTATGTTTAAATTATGGAAAACAGGCAAATAAAATACGCCCATTACTAAAGCCATGGATATAACACCAAGCGATATATAGAGATACTGTATGCCATACGAATATATTTCCGTAGGTAGTCCCAGCAATGTAATGCCTGATATAAAACTTGCCACCAGAGATAATGCAATGGGCAAAATCAACATATTACGGCCACCCATTAGATAATCTGATTCGCCAACAGATTTCTTCACAAATCCAAAGTAAATGCCAATGAGTATGCAAATCACAAACATGGCAACAAAGACAGCATAATCGGGCCAAGAAAAACGCTGCAATTCAGCTACAATGTTATCTATATCCGACATCTTCACATACGAGTATAATTATAAGCGTTATAGTAAGCAGTAGTAACTTTAGGCAGATGTTGTTCCGTCTTAAAAGACGGTTGTTTTTGACAAATTCAAGCTTTTCCGTGGTAAGAATCTTAATAATTTTTTAAATAATTTTTTTTCTAAGAATTCCACACAACCTTCCTAAGTTGGTTAATATTTATATAACATAAATTTATATGTTATCCGTATGCTCCACTGGATGTTAGCGTATGAAATTTTCTCACCAACTAAATTTATGTTGATCAAATTAGACTTTATCACCAAAATTTACAGATTTTTTTCTTTTTTGGTTAATTTATGTCAATTGTGGAGATTTACACAAATTTATTCATACAATTATGGCTGTTAAAACATTGTTTGAAGCTTTGAATTGAAATAATTTCAATGATTGTGATGATTCTCTCTCCCACGACACATTGTTATCTGACATTAGATAAAACACTTGCTTGGACCTCAATCATAAATAAAGATAGACTTTTATGTTCTTGATGCACGGCTCGATTGAAAATTATTATTTCATTGCGAGTGCATACATATGTACATACATACATATGTATATAGACGAGTATTAATAAGTATATTAAAGTCTACAATAGGTGTGTATATAAATATATATTAGTGTCGAGCACAAGACTATTTACAAGACCTTTCAAGACATGAGAGATTTTTTCAAATGCTTTACTACAGCGAAATATTCTAAAAGAATCGCTAAGCAACACTGTTGGCAAGTAATTTTTGTCGGTGTTTGTCTTGCCATCAGTGTTGTTTAGCGATTCTTTTAGAATATTTCAATGTAGTAAAGCATTGGAAAAAATCTCTCATGTCTTGAAAAGTCTTATAAATACTCTTGTGCAGGACACTAATAAATATCTTCCTGAGTGTATGTCAGTGACTGGTATAATTTTTAAATAAAAAATTGTCTTTTATTAAATTTTTATGCATATTGCATATTCTATTTTATTATAGACCAACTGCCATTTTCATTTTGTCTCCCTGAGTCGTATAAGACTGAGAATTCGATTATTTTGTGCATACTACCAGAACAAGTGAGGGTTATCCTTAACGTGACCAGATAGTTTTTATTACTTATTCATATACAACAGAAGTATAAATGAAATTGCAGCCAAATATTATAGAGATTACTATTTTTTATATAAAAATTCAGAGTAAAACTCAGACAAGTGCAAAAAAGCGGAGCGGAGGTTAGCCCCTGTCCAGACTTGCAATTTTTGTTGCAGCAATTGTTGAGTTTATACGTGAGAGAGGTGAGGAGATTGGGGAGGGGTACACTTTTGCATGTGCTCTGCAATTCTCTTTTATTTTGAAATTCTCACTTGTCAATTTAAATGTACTTGACGTTTTCTCTATTTTATTTCTTCAGTTGTATGAAAAACACAAAATAGGACAAAAATAAAATAGAATTGTTAATTTTTCAGGAAAATTTGTGGTGTAATCGAATTTTTTAATACATAATTACAAAACTAGAATTTCCTAATGTAGACACTTCTGCAATTTCAAAGCAGAATTTTAAAAAATTGCAGCAACAAAAATTTCAAGCCTGGACGAGGACTTAGCTTTTTTATCAATCAATGATAAAACATTCTAAGGGCCAATTTCACCAACTCTATTTAAATATCAATTCACATTTAAATGTCGATTTTCATTAATTTTTGTATGGAAAAATGACTTTTAAATATGAATTGATATTTAAATAAGTTGGTTAAATTGGCTCTAAGAATCAAGAATAATTTTTTAATTTGGCTTAAGTTCATATTTCACTCTAGTTCAATTAAATTTAATCACATTCTAAGAATTTCAAATTTAATGGTACCAATACCAATACTATACTATACAAATAATAAATTTTAAAAAAGGCAACATATGTTGTCAGTCGTGTAGCCTGCTGTGGTCTATGTGTATAAAGCATAATGCTTGAATTTACTTTGTCAAGAAACAATTCAACCAGTTTTTGGTATATTTCGATAAAGGAACATCTAATGTAACTAAAAATTCAAAAATTGCGATATCAGAAAAATAATGCGTTAGGGCCTTTCTATATTAAGGTAACGAATTGAATATCGTCATTGAGTTGTATGTAAAAAAAAAAAATTTTAAAAAATATCTGAAAAATGGAAACTTAACGAGCTTTATGGAGTTATGCCTTTGCTGTAATAAAGGAGCGGTATGTAACTTGCGTTAATGATTCACAGGATGTTCGTTTATGAAAATAAGTATTTAAAAAAATTTCCCGAAATTAATCGAATTTCTCAAGACATATTCATTCACTTTAGAAAATTCATAGTTAGTTAGATGTCAAAAAAATCAATCGAATGACGCAATTTGCCCCCTGAAAAATGTCTTTTGGGGGACATTCAAATTACAAGCGGCGAAAATGAAGTTGATACCATCTGATATCGAGACTAGGAATTAAACCCGTCAATTATTGTATATGAGCGAGACTTACAAATAAGCACGTCAATCATCATTTGTATTTTTATTTCGTAGCTTTCGTATCAAAGCACATCGTCATCGAATGATGAATTTTTGTTACTAGCGACAAGAGCAGTTTTGAAATATCTTGGCATAAAATAAAAAGAGAAACAGTTTGACGCACGAAAATCGTTTACGTGAATGGAAATTAAATAAGGATGTAATTATTATTTCACAATCATGATAAACTATTTTTTATTTAAGATCACTTTTTTTAAGTTGTCTACATGTTTTGCTATAAATTATGATTTCACTTTTAATTTTCTTTTAATTTGACTTATAGTAGTTTAAAATATTCTTTTAGCGCAATAGTGTCACGAACTTAACAATATACTCAATTTTTATTTTATATCTACCGATCACAGCGAGATTCTTATGTACAACTGAGGGTGGCCATTAATACAGGCGAAAGCACAACCCTCAAGCATTTCGATCAATTGTGGGATTTTGTTCTTTTAATCGTCATCATGCTGACTACAAATACAAAAATAGAATAAAATGAAAGGAAATCTTGGCTAATTAAAATAAATGAAAAAAATAAATACTCGTATCTATTGTCTAATAAAACAAGAAGAGGCTGAAGTAAAATATCAAAACATTTACATAAATACATTAAAGGGCGTAATTTCGAGATCTAAAAAGCGTAAAAAGCACTAATGTGAAAAACGAGTGTAGGTAGATCCAAACAAGTGAAGTTTAATAATGTTTAATATTTTCTCTATTTAATGAAATATATCTGACGAAAAATGTATGCTTTACACTGAAAAAATAAATACACTAAGTTTTTATCAAAGTAATTTTAAGAAATACACAAATTTCTTAAAAGCACTACTTATTGCTTTTTCTTAGTTTGGCACTAATGCTCAAAATTTGGCGTTTTGAGTTTTCAAAAAGCACTAAAATTATTTCCAAAATAACCAAGTTGGTATCGCTGATTGAACACACAAAAAGCTCCTATTATGTATTCCGCTCTCTCATACAAACTCAAGACTACAAATTAAGCTTTGCGCGTGTAAAAGCCGTCTAATTGATTGTATAAACCTAATTTTTTCAGATTTTTTTGAGTTATAACGTTCTTTGAGTAAATGAGCGATATGTATTAAATGAATGATTGAATGTATTAAAGTAATGAACGAATGTTCGAAATAGTCAAACAAAAAACTTCATGAAATTTTCACACTGTTCTCTTATTTTATTATGTTACATGATTCCGGCAAAGAATAACACACTTCAATCCCAAATAATGAATAAATACATATGTATGTATACAACCCAATTCTAAATATTCCCCGGAAAATAATTCCCACGGAATTAATATTTTTATTTTTCTAAAAATAAAATCAACCTTTTCCAAACAGATTGAGCTAAAAATTAAAATTTGAATTTCCGAAGTCTCATTGTTAATAGAATTGTCAGATACATATTTAGACTATGAATTTTTGCTCATGTCTCGAGGTTCTGCACCCTATTTTTGAAAAGCTCGTTTTCTGTTTATACCAAAATCGAACTCTTAATTGCTATTTATCAAATCATTAAATCTCAATCGCCTATGGGCTTGTTTAACATGTTTAAATTTTCAAGATCTACTAGAAATCCAGTATTTATTCTGCCTCGAATATCGAACTCAACATTCAGTCGATCTTTTGTTGTTAGAACGTGCAAGCTTTGGAACATCCTGCCTCTCCCGTTAAAGAGATTTAATTTGTCAAGAGCTACTTTTAAACATCATATTCTCAATTGGTTTATCAATATGACCTAAGTTAACTTTTTAACTTGGACCTAAATTAGTCAATCCGTTAATTTTCCTATATTTTATAATTTCTTTTTTTTTACTATGTTCATATTTTGATCTACATTCATTTATAAACGTGTTCAGTATATTTTTAGTATTTTTATATTTCATCTGCAAAGAATTTCTTTTCAAATCTCTTTCACTGCATTAGTTTCCTAATATATTGTTTATGAATATGTATATATGTATATGTATATAATTGTTACATATATTTTATAAATATGTAAATACAAATTTGATTATTTCCCCCCCCCCCTTTTTTAGTTTATTGCGTACTTTAATTATTTTACAGTCTTATATTACATTGTATTATACTCAATTAATCATATATGGCCCTGTGGGCTCGATTAATTTATTTTGAATAAATGAAATGAAATGAAAAGTCGGCTATTTTGTTTGCAGTGGTTTTATTTTGAAACCTGAAAGCTTGTAAATGACTTTTTAATGGAGAAACAATGAATAGAGAAAAACACACCCGGAGAGATTTGATTAAGAATAAGTCTGATATTAAATTAACTTTATTTATTTATGTCATTACTTTTTGGTAGTTCCCGTATAATCTTTCAATACCATTGCAGCACCTCTCGCCGCCATGCCTATAATAATTGAATTTGGATAACCCGATATTGGTGTAGGAAGGACACTGGCATCGATAACACGTAAATTGTTAATTCCATGAACCCTAGTTTCAAAATTACATATAAAATTTCCTATTAAAAGATACAGTACGTGTATGTGTACAAAAGTATTTGTTTGTTTGTCAAGCTTACTTGAATTGAGGATTCACTACGCTGTATTCAGGTTTATTGCCCATAGTGCATGTACCGCCTGGATGATGTGATCCCAAGCCGACGTGTCTTAAAACACATTCTAAGTAATGATCACTTGGATGATTTAATAAGAAATCTCTTTCAAAAGGACCAAAATTGGCGCACTCTTTTATACGTGGCCAGTGTATTTTAGGACCCAGTTCAGCAAAAGCTTCAGACATGATCACCTATTAGAAGTAAAGTAAAGATAGTTACATACATATTAATTTCTATTCAGGCCAAAGTATTTATAAAATTAATTTTTCGATTCGGGGTATCTACTGTGTAATTCGAAACGAAAGAAAAGATTTTGGAATTTAACGGCCTGGCCCACGATGTCACCAGAAATCGTTCGATCGAATACTTATATTGAAAATATAAAAATATTCTAATGTTATTTATGTTTGAAATACAAGTTGTCGATCGAACGTTTGCTGGTGACATCGTGGGACAGGCTTTAAATGTTATGTAGATACAAATACGAAAATGTTTTCCTTCGCTTCGAAATACACAGAGTAGATCCCAGATTTCTTATTTGAAACACCGTTTGTAATGACAAATTTAATTTACATAGTATGTGAATTAACCAACCTCTACCGCTGCTCTAACCGCCTTTATAGTACATGCCACATCCTTTGGATTAGCCAAATAATTCGGATTTATTAATGGGTTTCTTCGTATATTCGAACTACTTATTGTTAACCTTCCTCTCGAAGTCGGCTGCAAACAAGTTGATATTGCAACGAACCCCTCTTGAGTTGAGTTAAAATAACGAGGGAATAATGCCCGAAAATGTGACTTCTTAAAGTTTGATATAGACATTAAGGCTAACTCATCTATTGCTCCAACGCCGAAAAAGCTCAAACTAAAAGTGTTACTTATATTTCCTTCTAGGCTGTCTAAGTGTCCCAATACACCAAAATTTCCCAGGTGACCAGAGCCCACTGTCAAATAATTAAAAATTGAAACTGGATCTAAGAGTGAACGTTGATTTATAGTTGGTCCCACTACCTGTATGGACGTATACAAAGGTAAATTGATATGGTCATGCAGATTTTCGCCAACAGAAAGCAACTCTGGTACGAAATCTGGAATCAAAACCTTATGTTTTCTTAATTCTTTTTGGTTGCCTATTCCGGAAACCATTAAGAGTTGTGGCGATTGATAAGCTCCTGCGGAAATAATTAGTTCTTTTTGTACATTTATTTCGTAGATAAATTCCTTTCTTGTATGCTCATCTTTAGTGACAACTTTTAAAGATCTTACTTTAACTTGGTTCTTTTCATTCTTTTCAAATTCAATTTTTTTAGCCATTGTGTTTGTCATTATTTTTAAATTTCTGTGTTTGTAAGCGTCTTGTAAAAATCTTTTGTATACGCTGTAACGTAAGCCATTTTTAATGTTGTAACGTGATTTGCGAAAGCGCCAGGATTTGTGCATAAATTCGTTTTGTGCTTTTTCTAAAGCTAAAGTTATTTTCGAATATTGAGCTGATATTTCTAACATTTCGTATGGTTTAGAGTAGCTGGCCTCCAGAAATGGTTTAACGGACAACCAGTTCCAGTAGCTGAGATTGAAATTGCTCGACCAACGTTGAAAATCATCCTCGTAACCATCAAAATGCAACATATAATTTAATTCTGCAGAACCGCCAAGTCCTTTGCCACGTGGAAGACATTGACGCTACAAACAAGTGTTTCATTAAAAAAAATAGTCTTAGTTTAATAAATAAAAATAGTTCAGTTGGGGAAAATTGGTTTTTTTCCACTTACCTGCTGTTCTAAGCCTTTGGATGAGTACATTTGAGGCGTCGAAAGAAATGACCAATCGTTTAATCCCTTCTGTTGAAACGTGGCAAATAATGGTATTTTACTCAGTAATCCAAATCGGTCACCAGCTTCTATTAGTAAAACAGTAGCGTTGCTGTGTTTTGAAAGTAACGAGGCCACCACAGAACCCGCTGTGCCAGCACCCACTTAAAATAGAAGCTTAAGGAAAATATTTTTTTATGATTTTTATTATAACCAACTTACCCACGACGTAGTCAAATATATAACCATCGTTGGCCGTTAGTACATTCGGCACTTTTTCCTCCAATAATGCAGCAAAAACAAACCATAACATGGACAAAAGACCAATTATAAGAGCAGTCAGCACAAAAATTTCTAAGCATGAACAAAACAGGCAGGGAATGTTTAACTTTAAGTATATTATTTCTCTATAATTTAAAGTAACTTACTGTTAAAATCCATGACAATTATACTGTTTCAACACAAATTATTAAATAAAATTAAAAACAAGTTTCTTTTAGTATCACACTAATCCAATTACTGTGTGTTTAATAAAATATTCAAACACAACCAAACTGTCTTTGCTGGTCATGAAAAAGACTGGAAAGCGTACATATTTAATTTCCCCCCTCGCCAAAATAAACACTTAATGGGTTCTATGTTAAGTTACTTTAAAAAGCAACCTGATATTATTTTAAATTACGCAAATCACATTTATTTTTCGTTATTTAAAATAATTTTGTCCATACAATTTTTATATCGATTTAAGAATAGTACAGCGTTATTATGGGCCTTAATTTGTAAAACACACAGCTAAGTGATGACAAATTTTGTGTTTTGTTTTTGTAATTTAAATTTCTATCATATGAAATTTATCAGCTTTTAAGTTAAATTCACCCATTTGTTTCAGACAAAATTCTTGCCTGGCCAAATTTAATTTTGTATGCAGTGTGAAAATTTTACAAAGTAAGGCCATATATGTAGGTATTTCTAATTTTATAACTTACAGATACGACTTAAGTCTAATAGACCTGCATTAACTTCTTTAACTTTAGGCTTTAATCATTTCCATATCATCATCCATTACACCTTCCTCCAATTTCTTTTCAAGTTCGCGTGCGTCGACGTAAGTGATCTCCTCTTCGGGCAAGTCTTCCTCCATTAAAGCAGATGCTTCGGATTCTTCCTTAGCACGGCGTTCTTTCAGACCAGCAGCCGGAGACCGTATGAGCGATATATTACGCTGTACATCCTTGACATCCATTTCAATTTCAATTTCACGACCCTTGCGCAAACGCTGTAGAACAAATTGACCTTGACGACGCTCTTTGATTTCAGTAACTTTCTTAATAGCCTCCAAAGTCTGTTGCCACATTTCTCTGTTGTATTTAATGGGACAATTGCGACGCTTCTCAAATTCAAAGCTGGGATCAATAGCCAATTCTTTGCCGGCTGCCTTGCGGAAAGCCTTGGTCCATTTTACTTTACGTGGATTCTTCTTGCGTTTGAATGCCTTATGGCATTTCCCACGGCAGAATTTAAATATCTGCAATTATAAAAAACAAATTATTTTATTGGGAATAATAACCTACCAACGTGACGTCACACGCTGAACTTTATCGCCTCACTCTTACCTTGCTGTCGTTCCTAACAAAGTGCACTCCATGTCCAGGATAGATTTTGCTAGAGCAAAAATAACACGTTTCAATACGCATTTTTGTCGATTTTTTGTTTATAAAAACCTAAAAATTCGAATTATTTGCAGCGTAAACGCACGTGTGTTTTTATTTTTCCACTTGATAGCTGCAAAGAAAGATGGAGCATAAGAAAAATGAAGATTATTACAATTTACAAACAGGGCTGCCAGAAGTTTCTGTTGAAAGATATGTACATTTTTGAAAAATCATCAGTATTTTCGGCATCGTCGAGAAAATCGCTATGAGTTTTTCATAACATATTATTAATTAGACAAATATAACCATCATATGTAATTTTACATTTTTTATAAAATGATAATACATAAATATTACATATTTTATTACATGTTTTAATATATTATCTAACGTATGTGAAAATTAATAAAAATTTTAAAAATTTAGACTTCAACTATAATTTAGAGAAGTGTTATGAATCCCCTCGAATTTTCATTTCGTGCCCTTTGATTTACTCCGCAAGCATCTCACCACCTCACACCGATAAACTAAAAAAGCCTGCATGCACAGGCAAGCAGAAAAGGCACAGTTCATCTTAAGAATTAAAAACTTCTATCATAAAGAACTTTATCAAAGAAAAAATTTCAATAAATAGGTATATTTAATTAAATCGTTTTCTGTAAAACTATAAAATTTTGCAATAAAGTTTGGTTTATTCTTCTCGATCTCTTTCTACCATAAAAATAATTTAAGTTAAGATTAGTTAAGTTATTGGCCTTGAGGCTATATGTATTACATCCATTGATTAAATAAATTGAAATTGAAATTGAATATTCTTAGCAAAACATTATTAAGCTTACCACCATTCTTAACGTAACGTAACAACGTTAGAGCTGAGTTGTATTTTAGCATTACCAAGGGCAATGAAAATGACATTGCCATATAAAAACTGTTACATTTTAATTTAGTTTAGAGCACCCTGTGGTGACAAAAGTGACAACCACCAAACTCTCAAGGAAAAAGTTTTTCGTGTTGCAGAAATTTTCACATTGCAATAAACAACAATTTTCTAAATTTTTCTTGAAGATAATATGAAATAAAACTAAATCGTCCAATTCTTTATTCCAGAATTGAGTACTGTGTAAAAAAGTGTAAGAAAATAGTTAAAATATGGATAACTATGGCAATGAAATTGGCCAAAAGATGAGGGTAAGTAATAGGAAAAATCAATTTATTTATGAAGTCTTCTTAAAAAAAATATGCATATCAATATTGCTTGCCTGATTTATACTTTATTATTTCATTTTATATAACTTTTCGTATGTAAAAAAAGAGTGCCGTCAAGGCAAAATTGGTCGAACTGGGAACGGGAGGCTCTGCCGGTTATATAGATGATGAGTTGCCAGATTACGTGATGATAATGGTGGCTAACAAGAGAAGCAAGCAGCAAATGATATCCGACCTAAATTTATTTTTAGGCAATCAGACTGATCTGTTTGTAACTTGGTTGCATGAAGTATTGCAAAAACTGCAAGAAGTAACACTGCCAGCCGCTAGTGGTAAGTGTCTACAGAATTGAAATAGCCATAAATTTGAAAATAAGATTATAATCTTTTACATATGTATGTATGTATATATGTACCAGTACACAGGTGCATACGCATGTAGTAAACATAAAATAAATTCAGAAAGTACAAGTTCGTTGGAAGTTATGAATCTTTTTTCGTTACATGTTAGACTAAGTTTAATACAAGGTATAAGTAGCAGTAAATAACCCTAAATATGTTTTCAAAATAATGACGTCATATATAAGTATAAGTTTGTAAATTTTTTATTTTTTTTTTATATATATTTTTTTAATTGCAAAAGTTTGTAAATGCATAACATTTTTGTAGGCCCATCTAAAAAACGTAAATCCTCTCAAAAAGAAGACAGTTCTTCAAGTGCTGCTGCAGTTGCGGCTAAGAAGGATAAAAAGCAAGTCAAAAAAGATAAAGTTTTGCAGTCCAAGCGACCGAAAGAAGACACATCTTCAAGTACCCCAGATAAAACTTCGTCAAGTAAAGTCGTTAGCTCAATTACTGATATTGTTGCGGAAGAGCTCTTAGAGAAAGCAAAACATACAATTAATGCAACTGCAGATGCCACCCAAAATATTAAAAAATCTAAAAACAAGAAATCTTCTGAAGAGTTTAGCAATTCTTCAACAAACACTTCAGAGAAACAAAAGGAATTTGACATACCCACAATATCAGAAATATCATCTACTACTGGCGCAAATTCTAATACCGAAACGCACAAGGAAACTGCTGTAGTGTCCGGAAATAGGGAGCAGGATTTAGCTGAATTAGCTGAGATACAAAAGAAAATTTATGCAGCCAAAAAGCAACTTAAACAAATTGGCGAACTTGAGGACGATGAAGACTTTCTTAACTTGCGCGATGAAGACAGTCGAGATGATTTCAATGAAGCTGGTGATTTAATTAGAAAGCCTTCTATAACTCCTCCTCAAAATCAACATGGGCACAAAGAGAAAAGTCCCATTGTTTTCGTCCGGGATAAAGCTACACATCGTAATGATGATAGATTAGACGATGAAAAGACGACTTCAAACCGTAAAGGCTTTACACCTCCTCCAGCTCATCCACCTAAAGGTGATACTTCAAATTCCCGAAATGAAAAACTTCCCGTTCGAGATCGATTAGGTATGAAAAATACTTTATCGACAAGAGAAAATCCACGACCATCACAGCCCATACAAAGAGAAAGAAAAAGAAATTTACAAGAACAGGTATTATATATACCGGCATTTCGTCGCAAAGAAATGGAAAAGGAACGCGAAAGAGGCCAAGAACGTAGTCGAGAAAGGGATAGGGAAAGAGAAAGAAATCAGTATATGATTGGAGATCGTAATCGTAATAGTGAAAGGGATTTTGATAAGCAAAGAGAACCTGAAAACGAAAATAGTTTAATACGTGGTCGTACTCGTGTAAGACGACCATTTGAGGAACGCGAAAAAAGACGTTCCAATTCTGAAAACCAAGAACGAAATTCCAGTCAAGTCGGCAAAATAAGCACAACTACCCCGTCTACCACGAACCGAACTCGTAGTAGTAGCAAAGAAGAAGCGTCTCCCGATGCTGGAGAATCGCGCAAACGCATGGGCTCTCGCGTAATTGTAGCACCTGCTAAGACCGTTGAAAATTCCGACGAAGAAGATCTTAACGATAAACCGGTCAATTCCATCATAAAAATAAAGCCACGTCCTCCTGTTTCGCCCAGTAAACAAGCACCGAAAAATTTGCTTTTGCGCGCAGTAGCCGAGGCCCAAAGATCGACCATACTCAAAAAGCCCTCTACTACAAAACCAAAAGTTTCTCTACGTTTGGGAGACAAAGTTAATGTAGAGCGCAATACAAAACTCTATACAAAATCCTACAGAAATCGTCTTAAAACCACCCCCGTCGTAGGAGCTCTCTTTACTCGATCAACCAAGAACATAATTGTAGAATTTAATGGTTCCTCGGCACCAGATAAACTGAAGTATAAATCCTTGGCTTCCTACGAAGAGGAAGAATATGTTCCAGAATCTGTATCAGACAAGGGAGAGTCTGATCAGGATTACGTATATGTGCCGCAAGCAATACGTCAACAACATGGCAGCGACGAAGAAATAAATAACGATCGAACAAACGATGGAGACGAAAATCAAGAGAATTTGCAAAAGACTCAGTTTGTGGTGACTTTGAACGGTAGTTTGTAATTTTAATACGCCGCATAAAACCTCCTTTTATTTTCTTTTTTATTGTTTTTCAGAAAATAAAGGCTTGCCGAAATTGAAACGTCATGGTCCGACACGATATTCACGATCTCTGTCGCCACCACCTCAAGTCTCATCATCATCAAGCACCTCAAAAGATCGTGAAAAATATCCCGAACCTACTTCCACTTCCAGTGTCTCTGTAACATCTCGCAAACCGAATATAAAGGGCAGGTTTTCCGCAAAATCATCTCCGTCGTCTAACGAACGCAGGTCGTCATCGCTTATACGACAAGAAGCCAGTACAACACCACCTCTCAAGCGTACTGAATTTGTAGAAGTTTATCGAAAACCTAAAGAAATTAAGAAGATTATAATAAATAATGACTCGGAAGATGACGAACTAAGTCCCTCAAAAAAAAATTCACCCGAAAAAGAACGCAAACTAAAACGTCGCAGTAATGATTCACCATCACCCCAACAAACACCGCAGGATAGAGAACGAAGATCTCATGAAAGCCGTTCTAATACGCCACCAGTACAACAGGATCATTATCGGGATAGGCATAAAGAATCCCTAACTCCCTCTAAACGCAAGCATATTCTCATTAAGTTTGACATAAAGGACGCCAAAGACTCAAGGAATTCTAGAGAAAGTTCGGTGCCCAGCAAAAGGAGGCGATCGTCAAGTCGTGACATTGTTAGTCGCGGCCATAGTCGTGATAGGGATAGAGAGAGGGAAAGAGACAGAGAAAGAGAAAGGCATTCATCACACGAAAGAAGGCAAGAGAAACACAAAATTTCTATACGCAATTCTGAAGCCAAAAAATATGATAACTTACCATCATCATGTGAGTAAATCAATTTGATGAGATTTGAACTGTTTTCTTATTTTATATTAAATGTATATATTTTCAGTGAATTCTGTATCAGTGGAATCAACTGGCTCCTTTCGCATTACCAAACCCAAAGAACGTTGCAAATATCATCCCAATTGTACAAAATCGTTCTGTGAATATTACCATCCTTCAGCTGCTTGTAAATCTTTTCCAAATTGCAAATTTGCCGATAAATGTCTATACTCGCATCCCAGATGCAAATACGATTTAGCCTGTGTTAACTTAGATTGTAATTTCTCCCACACCGGTTGCAGAAGCGGTAGTCTGTTGGAACCAACAGCACCCCCAATTTGTAAGTTTACCACTCTCTTTTATTTTTGTATCCTATAAAAACTTAACTAAAATATAACTTATATCATGTTACAGCTTCATCAGTCGTGCCTGTACAGAATTACAAATCAATATCATCCACAGCCATAACTGGCCCAGTATCTTCAACTACTTGCAAATTTTTCCCCAACTGCACAAAAACTAGTTGCCCCTTTTATCATCCCAAGCCATGTCGTTATGGCAAAAACTGCATTAACAAATTGGAATGCTTGTTTTATCACCAGGAAATACCCAGCAGCAGCAAATTCAAATGGATAGCATCGGCCAATTGATAAACAAAAGTTTACTTTCAATTGCGTTTTAATTTCTCTACTACTTGTTTTTTTGAAGTAGAAAATTTTATACCTTATGTAGAAGGTAAAACAAAATTAATTATTATATGCTATTTATTATATTTCTTTGAGCTATTTAAAAATAATCATAGTGTTTTATTCTTTTTTTTTCTAAACAAAAAAAAAAACAAGAAATACGCATATAATAATAAAACCGAACAAAAAAAAAACTCAAAAAAATCAAGCAATGTTTCCTTTTTCATAAGTTTAACATTTTAACCGAATAAAAAAATATTTAATCAAAAATCTAGCAATGTTTTTTTTAATAAATTCAACAATTTATTGTTTCAAAATACATATATATTACAGTCTTCTTATATTTTAATAATACGTAATATACTATTGATATTAAAATAATACATGTTTAAATATATGTTTCATTAGATAACTTGAAAATATTAAATATTTCCAGAAGAATTGATTGATAAAAAAACTGCAAGTTCTTAGATCAAATAAATGAAAGAAAAATAGTTTAACTCACAAAAAAAAATATATGTTCATTTTAATATTTCTATTCTGAATGCTGCATATAAATTTTATAAACAAAATAGATTTGATCTGATCAATTTATATACAAGACGTTCAAGGCAATAATGGGTTAAGGCAGAGGAAGGGCGAAGTTAGAGCACTAATATCTAAATGATAAACGCAGTTAGAACTCGTAACAAAATTATATTGAATTTATGTATATACAAATTAAAAACAATCGCGGACTTGGCGCAAAATTTTGTAGTAAATCAACTTGATCGTTATTAATTTATTTCTTTTTTCTTTTATTAATGTGGTTTTAAAATTTTTGCTGTTGTAATTCTTGTCACAACAATCCAATTTGACTTCAACTTTCGTTCGTTCGTTAAAAAAAACATACACGCACAAATCTTTAAAGCTTGCAAATGTCATCATTATATTCTGCCAGAGATTGAGCAAAGGCTGGAAACTAGAATTGCTTTAATTAACAAAATTCCTATCTAGAGTTATTGATCAACAAAAAATTTTACATCATTCAAAAACCGTGAAATATAAACAAAGTGCTGCACAGAGAGAAGTTTATTACTTTCATAAAAATATTTTCAAATTCAACAAAATAGTCTGAGCTTGAACATTTTTTTAATTATATGTATGCATGTGTTAACCTAAAAGTAGAACTGAGCATAACAATTTCAGATATTTTTAATTCAAGAAAAATAATAGAAAATATTAGCCGTTAAATTGGTTACAAGTGTATACACCCATGTGGCTGTAAAGATGATTTTTGTTTTTTTCCTCTCTTTTTCTATTTTAAAAGCTTATTGGCACCTAACTTATTTATTACATATTATTATTATTATTATTATATTTTTTAATTATAATAAAGTTACGTGTGAAAATAATATAATCCGAGTTAAGTCCCTTCTACACAGAAAGATAAACTGTGCATAATATTTTTTGGGAGAAGGATTTATTTATATTTTCCTTTTCTTTGTTCTTTAAATTTAAAGTTTTTAATGTAAATACTATCATATAGTTAAACGTAAATTTAAAATTATGAAAATTTTGTTTATTTTTTTTTTAGAAAATGGGCGGAATGTTTTTGAAAGAGATAATTGCTTTTTCTGTTTCAAAAAAAAAAAAAACAACGCTAACATACTAGTTAAAATAAATAACATTGGGGACGATTCGATTAGATAAAAAAATACATACATATATGCAATTTGACTAAATGAGTCTTTCTTCCGGTGGAGGTTTCAAAACATTATCCATTTCCAGTCTAGGATTACAGTATTCTTGTGCACTAGGACTGTAAGTGCCCCTAGTGGCACGTTTGTTTCGAGCCATGACCAAAAATGTAACTAACAAGCCGCCACATACCAAAAGTAGAACAACTATTATCGGTATTACAATAATAGCTATATCGGCGGTACTATGTTCTTGGCGGGTAGTGATCTAAGCAAAAAATAAAGCAATTTAATACGAGAGTCTTATAAAAAAATCCTTGCCGTCTTTCTACTCACCAGCACAGTACAATTTTTGCCAGTGTAACCCTCTGTGCAATTGCAATAATAATCGGCCTCATCTCCGCAAGCCTCTATGCAATTGGCACCATTCATGCACAATTGTTGTCCTTCTTGCTTGCATGGATCGGTAAAGTTGCAATAGGCGCCACAGAATGCATCCTGGCAAATGCATTTAAATGATCCTGGTTGGTTAATGCATCTACCAAGACCACCGCAGTATTCCGCACTCGTAGCACATTCGTCTATATCTATTTCGCAGTGGTCTCCTTCGAAACCCGTATCGGTACAATTGCATTTGTAGCCACCGATTAAATCAGTACATTTTCCACCGTTTTGGCAGGGATTCGATTCGCATTCGTTGATGTTCGTTTCACACAAATGGCCAGTGTAGCCCAAACTACATTTACATGTCGGTCTCTACAGAAATATTTACAAATTCAATTTGTTTAAGCATACAAACAAGTAAGTTAATGACAAAACACCATTTGTTAAAATAAATCGTAACAGAAAACTAATAGCAATAATTTTGTAATATCAGTTAATATATTTTTAATATCAATTACAAAATTAATTAAATTTTCACCTATAAACTGTTTGATAATATCAATTAAATTTTTCCACTCAAATTAATTAATACAATTAAAATTTTAATTAAATCAATTAAATTCTTAATTGAATACAACATTTCACATTAAAGGTGAAAAGAAACAAAACAAAGTACACTTTGTTTACTATGAATATGCTCTTATGAATTTAAAATACGAAATATGCAAAGAAAGGATCACATGAAAGTAGAATCATCCGTAAGAGCCTTTTAATCTCTTACCGGCAGCGTCAAAAATTCCAAAAAACAGTGCTTTTCTTACGTGGACTTAAGCGATTATTAAATATTGCCACATATATGTACACACTTGAATGCAATAATAAACTCACCATTGCTTCTGCGACAATACATAGGCCTCTATGTTGACACGGTGTAAGTTCGCAGAAGGCCATATCGCAAATGGCTCCTTGGAAGCCGGATAGACAGTTGCAGGTGAAGTTGTTGCTGGTTTGAGCGTCTATTTAATAGAGTAGCAGAAATAATAGTTTTAAATAAATAAAATTTGAATTGAAACAACAAAAGAAAGAAGAAATGCTTACTAAATCCATCCTGGCAGGTGGAGTTATTTTTACAAGGCTGATTCTCACACGTAACCTGCTTTAAGATGTCGCACTGTGGTCCCGCATAATCGTCGGTACAATTGCACTCAAAGGCGGCTATAAGGTCGGTACAATTGCCGCCATTATGACATGGCTGCGAGGCACATTCGTCGATATTATTTTCACACAGGCGACCATCGTAACCCGGCAAACAGTCGCAGAGAAAATCAGCCACTTTATCAATACATGTAGAATTATTTTCGCACACAGCGGTAGCACATTCGTCAATATCATTTGAGCAATCGTCGCCATCATAGCCCGGCAGACAGGTGCAGGCGTAGTCTTCGGTAGGTGAGCTACATTGGCCGCCATTTTTGCAGTCCGTCTGAAAGCACAAAATACAACCTTCGTCGGGGGGTGTCGAATTCAAACGGAATTGAATTTGTGGCTGTACTGAATCATTTTCAGTTCTGGGATACATTTCTTCATTCGTAAAATATGGCAATAGAAGATCACCCACTCTGGCTTCACCCAAGCATCCCTTGAACTGCGAACCCTGCTCGGATGATAATGTAACACGAGCTAATTGGTTGTGGCTCACAACTGGCATGCCACCCAAATACACTTGAGCCCCACTTGATATCAAATCCTGGAAGGCATTCATATCTATATCGGCCGAAAATGCCGGCGAAGGATCCACCATACTTTCCCAGCCCTTCCAACCACCCTCCAGTTTACCATTGTGCGCTCTCAAATATATTCTGCTCCATTCAATGCCATCCGAATTGTCCTTGCTGAATCTCTTTGTATCACCCAGTGAATCCTGGTTGAATTTCCATGTTACAGTAACCTGGCCTTGATTCACACCTATTTCAAAGAAACTTAATTCATTTTCCACATACAACAAGGTGCCGCCTGCACGTGTACGATAAGCAATTTCTATCACTGGCTTTAACTTTGGCTTCAAGTCGTCATTCGTTTGCTCCTTGTAGAAGGTGAAAGCTAACGGCGCCTTTTCGTTGCCTCTAAAGGTTATATTTGTTAAGCATTCGTAGCCATCATCAAGATTTTGGCATACACTACCGCCAGGACACGTCACCAGCTGGCAAAACTCTATCTCTTGACAGTCCTTGCCTTTATACCCGTTAGGACATTTGCAAATGTAGTCATTCCAAGTATTGCGACATTCTGCATTGTGTCGGCAAGGATTCTTACGACACAAGTCATCGGACACTTCGCCCTTCAGCACCGACGACCGATCTATGGTTATAACACCGAACGGAGGTGGCAAGGCAAGATCTTCTTCTTCCAAAGGATATAGTTCAACGATCATAGTGTGCGAGCCATTGCTCACTTTGACATCTTGAATAATTCCCTTGAAATAATCCTCCGGCTTAACGGTGGCATACTCAGTGCCCACTTCAGAGCCAGGTACAACTGTGGCTGTAGTTTCACTGGATGGCGTGGGAGCAGGTCCACCTAAATAAAGCACCTGTGCATCCAGTAAACCTGTCGATGACAGTGTTTTGCGGAAGTACTCGGTGCCATTTAGCTTAACCTGCACCAAAGTTTGATTGCGTACCACTTCGATCAAATGATTGTAGCCATTGTCTAGTTTATTTCCTCCCACAGTATATGCCTCGGGTGTCCCATTGAATTGCATTTTTACCAACAACTCTCCACCTTGTAATTTGGCTGCCACATAAGAACTTCCAGAATCTGTAATTGTACAAAATTATTAACTAAACCATCAGCCCATATATGTCTCTTATAAAATGGTGGTTACCTGCTCCTTTAGAAGCTGCCTTGCGTGGATCGCTGCCTAAATAGAATACTTGTCCAGTAGGTTGTCTGGTGCGTATAAACATTGAGATATCCAGAACGGATCTAATAGCCCTACGAGCAGAATCGTTCGTTTCCACAATTACCGCCGAATGGGAAGTATTCTCATGACCAAAAGTGGCCGCTGTTATATCTATCACATAAGAAGAATACATTTTAGTTTATACTCAACACTTTTACAAAAATCTACAGACACTTACTGTATTTACAAGTATAGCCAAAGTGTGGTCTCTGACACGTACAAGAGAAAGTATGCCAAAGATCGGTACATTTGCCATTTGAATGGCACGGATTGGGTTTACACTGCACAGTACGAGGACAGCCACTTTGTATGTGAGTCAAAGTAGTGTTCGCACCTAGGCTTTGCTCTTCGGGGAAAATCCATTTGCCATTTACCACTATATCTTGCATGCAGCCCACAAAGCTGGAGGGTCGATGGGTCAAATGTCTCAAGTATGACTTCAAATTCGGTATAGTACCACCCAAGTAGGTAAGCGGGAAAGAGGGCTGTTGGCTGCCATTGGAGGTTTCGTAGGATCCCACTGGAAAAATTGCTTGTTCGTCATTGGCCGACAACACTAAGTGTGAAGTGTTGATGGCCACGAATACTTTGTGCCAATTGCTGTCATTTAAATTGGAACCAATGAAGACACCTTCCCACTTATTCAGCAGAGATGAATGCAAGTTCAAGCGACCATTTATAAGTTCCAAAATATAGCTGACTGGCTCATTTTGACCTCCAGATGTGCCAAACGCTAAGACTCCATTAGGCAGAGTGGTGCGAAATTGTAAATTAATGTCATAACCCTCTTCGCGTTGAGTCTTCACAGTAATCAAGCTACTAACTACCATTGAAATGGTGGTCGTCTTCTCACAGGTGTCGCCTTGGTATCCGTGCTGGCAGGAGCAATTGAACAAATGTTCGGTTTCATTAATCAAATAAGGTTTGCAAATACCGCCATTTAAGCAAGGGGCACTTGCACAACCAATCAAAGGAACCGAACAGTTTTTACCGCCATACATGGCATCACAATCGCACTCATAGTCATTGGTCTGGTCAATGCAGGTGCCGTGATCTCCGCATGGATTATAGCGTTCACACTCATCGATGTTTATTTCACAATGGGTGCCTTCAAAGCCAGGGTCACATTCACAAGTATATGAACCGATCTAATTAAAAAGGTATAACAAATAAATAAAAGTTAGCTTAAGGTAGTTTTCCTATTTGCTTTCTTCACTTACACCATCATTGCAAGTGCCATGCTTGCTGCACGGATTACTTTCACACTCATTAATATTGATTTCACAATTCTTGCCCATTATGCCTGGTACACAGACACATTCGTAACCACTGGCATTTTGATAACTAAACGTATGACTAAAAATACTCGGCAAGTCCATAGCATGAGCAAGATTGTACAAAGTTATATTCGATCTCTCCAAACAGTTGCCATTATATTGACACGGATTACTTTCACATTCGTTGATATCATTCTCACAATTCTTCCCTCTGAATCCAGGATAACATTTGCAAAAATAGTCATTGACTTGATCTATACATTCGGCTCCATTGACACACTGATTTGCGGCACACTCATCGATATTCAGTTCACAATAATGCCCCTCATAACCGGTGGAGTTACAATTGCAATGAAAACCACCCAATTCGTCGATACATTGGCCACCGTGTTTGCAAGGTCCCGAAACACAATCATCTATGTCGATTTCACAAAAGCGTCCCGTCATACCAGGTATGCAAGAGCAAGTGAAATTATTAATCAAATTCACACAAGTCGAACCTTTGGAGCATGGATTGCTGGCACACTCATCGATATCGATCTCACAGTTCAGACCCATATAACCCGAAGGACACACACATTCATAAGCATTAATCTTCAAAAAACAGAGAAAGAAAAATTCAACATCAACATCGCATCTACGTACTCTCTTCAATATATTACGAAGGGAAGGAAGTTTCTTATGAAGCAGATTTCTAGGGAACGTATTTCTATTTGGAAATCAAATAAAGATTTGATATCAACTCACTTGTCTTAATATCCGGTGCTTTCCAAATTTAAAGAAAAACAACTATAATGATTTATTAATTACAATTTTTTCTCACCCAAACACTTACATACGAGTACATTATTATTTATTTATTAAAATTATCCCACCATTGAGTTGAGCCATGAAATATGTTTGTACTATAGATAATAATAAATTTTCAACTCACCTTGTTATGACAAGTTGCTCCGTTCTGGCAGGGATGACTTAAACATTCGTCAACGTCGGAATCACAGTGAATGCCAGTGAAACCGGGTGTGCAGTAGCATTTATAAGAGCCCTCTTCATTCTTACAAATACCATTGCCACATATTTTTGGTGAAATAAGACACTCATCGACATCCTTCATGCAACTTCGACCAGTCCAGGCAGCTGGACACTTGCACTCGTAATCGCCATTGGGAAGGTCAGAGCAAATACCACCATTACGACATGGTTGTGTTGCACAAGCCGTGCAAGTTTTTTTATCCGGACAAACACACTTATTTTGGGAACATGTCATGGGCTCTTGACAGTTCGTCACTGTACATGGTTCCAATTTTTCACATCTTTCACCGGAATAACCAGCCGGACAATAGCAGTGAGTACCATTCAACGAGCAAGTGCCGCCATTCATACACTTGCAGCCAGACAAGGGTATGCTCGATGGCAAGACGTCATTAGAGGGTAGTTCACAATTGAAGCCTGATTTTGGAAATTAAACAGCTAAACTTTAATTTCTAAAGTCATTTTAAACCAAACTAACTATAGAGCTACATTTGTACAATAATATTTAAGAAAAGAACCAATTTATTAGATAATTATTTAACACTAATCTATAAATCTATTATTGGTTTATCGATTAATTAAATTTGTTTTTTTAGTTTAATAGAAGGTTAGATAAAGCTTCTGAACATTTATAAATATGTATATACATATGTCAATAAGATTCAAACCTTTAAATCCACTAGCACAAATACAAGTGTAATTGGTGGCAAAGCCTTTGCAGGTACCACCATTTGCACACTTATCAGAAGAACATGCGGTCAACTGAGCTGAGCGGGATTGTTGTTGATTGTTTACAAGAGCGGAAGTAGCACTACTGGAGGATATGGGTGGCATATTTGTAGTTGTTCTCATTAGCGGTACGCAATGGCCAATTGGGCCTAGTACATCAACATCATCATCATTATACAACAAACATCATCAACATCATCATTTCATATCAAAATTTTTGTTTTAAAAATTTCCAAATTAATACACAAATTACATAGATATTTTATGCGGGAATTGAAAGTATGTATGTAAGTAAATATACATTTAGCAAAACGACAAAGATCAAGCAACAAATATATGGAAATGTAATAAGTTATACTACATACATATGTATATATGCATATGCACACATAAGCAAAGTGTAAGCAGTTGTTTTTTTATGTTAAGACAACATAACATAGCCCCATCCTATAAAATTTATTTTAAAAAAATTGTATATCATGTGTCATCCCACTTGACCTGATATTCGATTAAAACGAATACGAATGTTCGCTAAAGCTTCGAGCCTCGATAGTTTTTCGAATGTGTAATGGTAGCCGAGTGGATGTGTGCTAGTCTATTAGTATAGAGTAGACATGGGCGCGTGTCGTGTTTTTTTCGTTACACGAACACGCACGATTCAACACGCAGTGTTCGTGTCAGAAAATCTGATTTCGTGAGTGTTCGTTTCGTATCGTGTTCAGCAACTATGACACGAAAAACACGAAACGATTTTACGTGCAAAATACATATGTATGCATGAATTTCCAGGAAAAAAAATTTTAAAGTTAAAGTTTCGTATATACATAGTATCAGCTGTTGACAGTGCCAACTTGGCACCACTGTCTGAAAACTTACGCTTGAAAACGTAATTAATTTTTGGAATCAAAATGAAAAATGAAATTCAAGAAGCTATTCCTAGAAATTATGAAAAATACCAATTGGTAACGAATGACCAAGCCAGAAACGGTGTTTGGAAGAATTTTTCTCTCAGTGATTGCGATGGCAAACGTATAAATTACGTATGAAACAATAAAGTAGAACAAAAACGATTTTTTTAAATTTTTTAAACGCACTAATAATCCCAAATTAATATTTTACTTAGTAAGTAAAATATTTTTTTTTTGTTAAAAATACATTGAAATTGATTATTGAGGAGTTTAGCTGGATCGATCCTATGCTCATTAGCAACAGTGAAATGCGCATAAATCCCTCAATAATCAATTTCAATGTATTTTCAATAAAAAAAATATTTTACTTAATAAGTAAAATATTAATTTGCCATTATTAGTGGGCTTAAAGAAATTTTAAACTTAAATTTTAACAATTCGCATTAAAAGCACTAATAGAAAACGATTTTTTGTTATTGTATTTCATTTCGTGCGTGTTGTGCAGTTTCTTGTTGGAAAAATTTTTGGCGTGCATGTTTCGTACGTGTTGAATATCATGGTATTCGTTTTCGTGCGTGTCGTGTTGGAAAAATTTGACACGCGCCCATCTCTAGTCTAGAGGTACCAAGTTCGAGGCATGACAGCACTGCAAGTTAAAAAATAAAATAAGAACACATACCTACAATGTAATAATTGAACAGAAAAAAAATTTGCCACGATAGCCTAGTGGATGTATGCTAGTCTGTTAGAATGGAGGTAGCATGTTCAAAACCTGCAGCTTAAGTTAAGGTATTAAAAATAAATAAATAAAAAAAGTTAGTTAAGGCCAATTTCACCAATTTCAATTCATGTTTAAATGTCGATTTTCATTAATTTTTTTATGGAAGAATTGCTTTTAAATATGAATTGATATTTAAATAACTTGGTGAAATAGCCAGTTAAAAAAAATAAAATTACTTCTTAACTTTTTCTGCTGCCCTTTCCATTCATTCATTTTTGAGTGCCACTCTCGATAGTTTTACACGGTAAATGTTCGAGATATGTTCGAAATCGATACTCGTATCAATAACGAAAGTCTTGGTCAACTGGGATATAAGTAATGGCGAATCACAGTGGGATATTTTGTAAAAAAAAAAACTGGTAATGAATTTGCATTATGAAACTTTTCATGAAATTAGTTGCATGAAATTGTTTATATGTAGATATCAATAGAAGTCAAGGAGAAGCAATTCACATAAAGCAAGTTGTCAAAGATGCTTCAGAAAATCATGACACGTAATTTTTTCCATGTCACTTTCATGTAACTAATCTCATATGCACTATGCTTAATGTAAATTAGATATAACTCAAAAAGAAATTGAGTGAAGCAGCACTTAGGATAAAAAACTTTGCAAAAATATTTGGAGCATTCCTGATGAGCCGCATTTTCTATGACAAATAGAAAAAGTTTCATAAAACAAATTTCATAAGATTGCACGAAATTTTTTTCTGTGAATTTGGTATTACTCAAAAATTATTCAGAGATGAGTTACGTGAATTTTAATTTGTTTAATTTTGTAACATGGACCTTATTCTCGATAAGCAATGAACAACAAGGAAATGGAAAAATGGTGCAGAAATAGCAAAAAATATTTTTAATATAAAATTAATTCTGAATAATAACACTCCGAAAGTTTTTCTCCAATACTTGTTCCCTTACTAGAGCATTTACACCTGCACAAAATCTAACAGACTTCAACTGAAATCTTTATGAAAATCTATACAGTTCACACCAAGTTTTTTTTTATCCAAAACAAAACCCTTATAACTGATCATTTTCCAAAACTACAACCAAACAGCAGCCATGTAGCCAATTCACACACTTTTTTATGCGCACCGGCTGACTTTTCAGTAAAAATTTTAAAAACAAACCATAGTTATATTACTAAGTTCTATTAGATTTTAAGTAGATTTTGACAAAATCTAGTGACGAAGTAGATTTTGTTTTGTATGGGAAATCTACTAGATTTCGCCCGAAATCTCGCAAGTACTAGATTTTTATCAAATGTAAACGCACTATAACGAACTTTCAGGTAAAATAAACTGATAGGAACAAAAGAGCTGACTTCGAAAATTCGAAATTTTCTCTCAGTTTTTATTTCACTCGCCATAGGAAGAGTTTATTCTCGCAAAATATGAATTCTTTTGGGTACTTTATCTAGGGTAGTATTTGAAAATGGGATGAATAATTTTTTTCTCTGTGCATGTGAAATGCTCCAAATCCAAGTCCAAATTGTAATTGTGTTAAAAAAGTGAAATAATTACACATTGTACAAAACAGCGTCATTTAGCAAATTCTCTACATCTTTTGTATTGGTGCATTTTTGAAGCTGCAGACGACATCCAAGATTATTTGCAAAATCTCTCACTTTGTGACTGATATGCATTTTCTCTAGGTGTTGCAAATGCCATCTCCAACCTGGTACCCCTACATTTGTGCATACTTATGTATGTATAACGTTCGATAATTTTTTTTTATACAGAATGGGGCGGATTATTAAAATAAAAATTTAATATGTTCGAATAACTAATTCTAGCTTTCACACGTCTGATTAGGAAAATTAAATACAACAATGATTTTCGTTATTTACAACAATTATGAATGTTTGTTTGAATATTTAAGGATTCGATTAAGACATACTCAATTTAAGCTCACATCTCTTCTTCTTAAGCCACTCTGGTGGTATGTAACGTTTACTCTTGCCTCCCTCACAATTTGTGGCCATAAGTTCATAGTTTTGTGAAGCTTTTTTATTTATTGTTTTTTTTTATAAACGTTCAAATGATGAAGTAAAAAATTTAAAATTAATAAAAATAAAAAACACCACCAGCCATTAATAAATATTATGAAAATTATGGAAATATGGAAATAAACGTTAAACCACATGCATTTTCTTATAATCAATATGCCAATGAACCATAAATAGTTATTAGTAGAAGCCCAAACATTAATGCAAAACATGTTACTTATAATTGTAATTGTTGTTATTTAACGATGAATTTTCAGAACCGAAAACTGTTAAAACGATTCAAAATTGCAAATATGAGCAAAATGCAATTAGTTTTAGCTTACCTGACGTTCCTGGCTTGCAAATACATTTTCCTCCTATACATTCCGAGTCAATGGGACACTGGGGACACGGTGGTGGACCTCGTTGACACAGTTCGCCAGAAAAGCCTTGCGGACATAAGCACTGGAATCCAATGGGCTTATCCAGGCAGGTGCCGCCATTCAAACACTGTTGAGTTTGGCAACTAATGGGTTTTTCACAGAGTTCTCCACCCCACCCGTCAGAACACTGACAAATAAACCAGCCGTTTGTATCAAAACATTCGCCATTGTGGCATGGTTTCGTTTCACATTCATCAATGTTAGTCTGACACAAAGGACCCATGAAGCCGGTGTTGGCACAATCGCATATGAAACCATTCACCAAGTCCATGCATTTGCCATTGTTTTGACAAGGTTGTGAAGCACAATCGTCCATATCAATTTCACAGTGGGCGCCGGCATAACCCTTGGGGCATTCACACTCAATGTTTGAGCTGCCAGGTGCAACAACACATGCTCCATTATTTGCACAAGGATTGACCTGACAGAGTGGGTTTATATTGATTTCAGTTTCACAGTGCTTGCCAGTATGATTGGGATTACAAATGCACTGATAATCACCACGACTATCCTCAATACAGGTGCCACTATTTGAGCAGGGATTGCGGTCACAGGGAGATCCATTATCCATTTGACAGTTTTTACCTGAATAACGGGACGTACAACGGCACTCATAGCCATCGGTATGAGATATACACAGACCATGGCCCATGCAGGGATCATTGATACAAAAGTCTTGATTTCTCAATGGTATGTCATGGTCTGAGCAGGGACCACTGCCCAAAGGACAAGGACCAAAAACAGCATTTTGGACAGTCATTGAATCATTAATAAATTGCAGGCCCGGGCCATCTTGCAAACAACCGGTAAAAGAGTTGCCCAATATCAAAATAGCTGCTCCATTGCCGATATCCTGATTCGTTAAAAATTGACTATTATACGTAGAGTTGGCTGCAAATTAAAACATAAAATCCTTGCATTGCTAATCTCTATCTCCAAGCGTTAAAATTTAAAAAGCTCACCAAATATTCTCGATTCGCGATCAATATACAAATATAAATTGCCATATTCATACTTAAATTGTATCGTATGCCACCTGTTATCCAACAGATGATACGAATATTTAACATCGACACGATTATTGGGTCCTATGACTGCAGGACCGGCCAATGATATTTGCAAAAAGTCATTGAGCACAGATATTACAATTGAGTTCTTATTATATTGCTGAGCCAAAATTTCACCACCTAAGCAAGTATTTATTTATTTTTTTTTCAAAATAATTTTCTCAAATAATAATTGATAACTTACCGCGACAGGAACGAAAACTTATAGCAGAATGATTCCATATGGGCATGGGCGAGAGTAAACGCAAATATGCTGACCCATTAAAATATGCTTCTTTGGATGTAGCTGAGACACCAGAGGATTCTGCAAAATAAATAATCAAATAAAAAGCGTTTAAATGGCAGCACGTAGAAGTGACTTAATATAGAAAGGCTCTAACTTATTATTTTTTTAAATAATTTTTTTTTTAAATTTCAATAGAAAAATATCTAATCTATCGAAAAATTCAAAAATTTTGTTTTCAAAAATATAATGAGTTAAGGCCTTTCTATATTAAGGTAACGATATGTAAGCATACCAGTATACATTTCCTTACTGATGTTTTATTAAAATTTTTAAATAAGATTTACTACCCTCTTGCCATTCCAAAACAAAAATATATATTTGTTGAACTATGACATAAAGTCTTGGGAATAAATATGAGTTACTAATCGCTTGACCAGGTCAGGAGTAAATAATATAATAATAGTATGCAGTCATATGTACATACTTAAGTACATACACACATACATATGCATTTCTACATGCAGGTTGTAAGCGTGTATTTTAAGTACTTCCTCCATTTCTATAATGTAAAACACTTCTGTTATAAATCTGACAGAGCTGCTTGCTGCTGCTATTGGTATTACTAGCGGCAGCAGTACGAGCGTGTAGTACCAGTATCATCACAATTTTTACCGGTCATTAACTTGTAATATTTTGTTTTGTTTAAATACCCAAAGGTTCATATTACATTAAATGGACAAGCCAGAGAAATTCACGTAAATTTGATGTGACCAACTGCGATGGATGGCACCTAAGCTGGCACTTGTATTAAAATGTATACATACTCGTACATACCAGACTTGGATAGTAAAGATTACATTTAGTAATTGATTACATATTGATTACAAAATTTTTTTAACTGTAAGTGAAAGGTTTAATTTCAATTTACACTTTGTTGAAAGTGAAAATGAAAAAACCAATTATATTTAAAGGTAATTGTGATAGAAAAAATTTCAATTAGAATTACAATCAATTATAATTGAAAAAAATCTATTAAAATTACATGGAATTGCAATCGAAAAAAAAACAATTACAGCTACATATAATTGGAAAATTAATTCCTTAATAAAGTAATTATAAAAGATTTTTGTAATAATTACTTTTTTCACTAATTACAAAATAATAATAGTTACAAAATAATTACAATTAATTATAAACTTCAGAAATTGTAGCAACAATCATATTTGTGTAATTAAATATTGTGTTACATATCGTTTACTACTATCACTATAAAAGATATGTAAATGTAATTGCACAAAAACGATAACAACGAGATGTATTTTGTAATTAAAATATTTTCAATAAAAATTACATTACTTGGTTTCAGAGTCGCTAATGATTACTGTCTGAGACCGCAGTGTTCGGTAAACCATCACTTTACTACTCTAATGTAGTTTCTGTAGATTATTACTAACTTTTTGGATTTGTTTGGGAAACATATAATGAAGCGTTTTCGGTGTTTTTCATCTGGGCCCAGGAATTATTCTGCTCTTTGACATATCCGCGTGGGATGCCAAATAATGGTTCAGGTTCTATAAAAATATGTTGGGCTCATTTGTTAGCTAGACAGTTCAGCTTGTCATGGCCAGCCACCGAGCCAATTCATGACAACACCCGACCTTATCTCATAAGAGATTAACCCCTTGAGTGCTGCCAAGCTATATGACATCACGTAGATATGAATAACGCTAGATTTTCTTTTCAAGCATTCTCTAGCACATATATACATAGACTTCCGCCTCGAAAACAATAGGGTATTTGACCAAGGGAATTGTCCTTTCGAAATTCGTACCGCATTTCCCTGCCTCCGTATCTTCATTTTGCTGTTTGGAACCGTCAGTATGCTCACACATCTGTATGCTCAGCATCCTCGTGCCATGGAGTGTGGTTCAGTTATTGGCTCCTTTCATTAATAAGCCCATCAAACTTTTTGTTTAGTCTAGTGTATGCGGGGTTTACAAATTGTCAGAGAACTCTAAAATGCCCAAGCTGAATCTTCGGTTTTTATAGAGGTGTTGTCTGGTAGTTGAAGTGCTCTCTGCAGAATTTCACTATATGTGCAAAGAGAGAATATGTAAAATGGCACTGAACTATTTCATTCTGAGCAATGTAATTTCCATTTCCACTAAAGACTCACAAGCTCATAAAGAAATATATTTTTTACAACTGAGCTTGTGGCTTGAACAAATGTTTCTAGAATATAACTTTCATTAGAATTTCTAACATTTGCTAACTAATACATGAGCAAATTAGTTAGAGATTTCTAATCTTATAGAAATTACTTCATTTTCCGTTTTTATATTCACAACTCAAAACTAAATTGGTCACATTATACACTTAACACTATTAGTTTTTATAACGGCAAAAAGTTAAAAAAAAAAAATAAATAACGAAAAGTAAGGCAAGTGTATAGTGTAGTGATTCTTTTTAAGTACTTTAGACCTTTAGACCAAGTAATATTTGCTTTGTTTTTTTCTCTTGATGGCAACATACACACACACACACACACATATACATGCATCTGTACTTACAGTGCAAGAGTATCAAGCAGCAAAAAGTGTTGTCGGTTTTTAGGCCATCGATCAGTTGTAATTGTGGTAGCAATACTTGCGTTTATTGGGAATTTAGACCAACCATTTTCTTGTTGCTTTCTCATAGCATTTCTAAAGTTAAACTAATGCTGATTTATCTAATAGTCATTCATGTTAACAAAACGTTTCTTCTTATGCTACTGAAGCTAAAATTAGATGAAGGTTTATATTTATTTGAACTAAATTTTTTAGGATGTACTGTTGCTCCAGTTATAAAAAATAGAGTTTTTTAATAATACTTTGTGCAATTGTCTTTTATTTACTTGAAAAAAAAGGCCCAGTTTTTAATTTTCGAAAGCAGACTATTTAGGGGTATCATGGTCCTAAAATCTTGAGTGCTCCCTACTAATAATTTTTAACTTCCTAATGAGCAAGCAATTTTACTTCATCGCTGTAAGAGGAAAACAATTTTTGTTCTTGTTTTAGAAAATAAAACGTCATAATTTTAACCTTAACGTTTTCCTTAGTAATCAAATTATATAATGATTCGATTATTATTATTATTACTATTTTTTGTTGGAAACTGTGTTCCAAACGGAACCCAAAATAGCAGAGGCACGTAGCATATACCGCAGATTATGTAAGAGTTTCCTTCGGGAGCTGCAAACGACTTATACCTTCGGAAGTAGGAGCTTCCAAGATTCATTCCCAGAGTTTTTATGGCCCCCTTCACTGCAAATCTTATTAAAACGTTCAAATTTTATAATGGAAAATACTACAAAATAACCGTAAGCAACTGAGGCGCAAAACTCTTGAAAGTAAAACAACGCACTTCTGAAATAACTACGATGGCGCGAGCTCTGTTTTACGACTTAGTGGCACGATTATGGATGCGTTGCCAATTGTTTGAAGAAGTGTTGCTATAGTGAATGTACATACATACATACATATGGGCAATTCGTACAATTTTAGTTGAGCAAAAATTAAGAGAGGAATGGAATATATATATATATATATATATATATATATATATATATAATATATGTATATCTTAAGTGTTTTAAAGCAATGAAGGAGTAGTATACTTAAGAAAAAATGGGCGATAGCAATTATATAGGAAAAAGATATATGCAAATGTCAGCAAGAAATAGACGTGACAAAAAAAAAATAAGTTATTCTTGTGCACGTATAATTTTTTAAATGGGTAAAGTACAAATACGGACTCGACAATTTTTTTCCAAGAAAACTAACTTTGCTAATATTGATTGAACTTTAATTAAAAAAAAAATTAAACAATAAAAAAAGCTTACTTACCACTGAAAAAATTAACAAATATTGATTTTATGGGACGGATGCGACATTAAGGTATGAGTGAAAGTAAACTCAAAAAACTTCTGTGATTAGAAATCCGTTCATATTTTTTTGTGCTAATGCATAAGATTATTATTAGTAAAAAATTTGTTAATTACAAAAAATAAAATAAATACATATTACTTTACATAATCGCAAAAAAATGCGCAGCCAAAAAAACCAGTTTTTTTCAGTCGCACATTTCGGAAAAAAAATTTCAAATTAAAAATTCTTTTATATTTATAAAATATATTATATATTATTATTATTATTATTATTATTATTATTATTATTATTATTATTATTATTATTATTATTATTATTATTATTATTATTATTATTATTATTATTATTATTATTATTATCGGGAATAAAAGTTCACGTGAAAAGTGTTCCTTTCCCTAAAATTGTGATCGCCAGTGTTTAAGTTGTTGTCAGCATACTATTTTCTAATTTTGTTCACCATTTTTTTGTTCAGGGGAAATATTTGAAGTGAACAAAATGTTCGCCTTTTATTCCCGATAAGGGTGATTAAAAACCAAACAAAGCTATTTTTGGAATTACCCATATGTACATATGTGCATCAAAGTTTAGGTTTATGTCCAAAACGACCAACTGAATAAGTTCAACCCAAGTCTAGATTTCTCAAATGGTAATCCTAATGACCAGGGAAACAGCAAATATGCAATTGCATGTGTTTTCTAGTGTGCCGTATATATGCGTAAATAAGATATTTATCCGTTTCAGAACTTTTTATGAATTTTGGCATCGATTTGTTAGTGCATATTTTTGCATATTTTACCCTTTAAAGCATATTTTGAATTTTTTAGTTTTACACGCATATATTTAGCATATTTTCGAATCTTAAGAGCATAATTTACGCTTTTAGGGCATATTTTAATACTTTATAGAATGTATTTATTTGTATATTAAGCCTACATTTTTAAATTAATTTTTCGAAATCTAAATATCATTTTCAACATTTCATGTAGTGTATACATTTTTCGTATGTATTAATTAATGTATGTAATTATATGTAATGTATTACAGATGTTAGTTTCAATAAAAATTTGGTTTTGCATTTGTGACGAGCCCGGTCAATTTATAAAAGTTAATTTAGATGTGATAGGCAACGATTTTTATTTGAAGGTCTAGGTCAATAATTTATTGTTTATTGCAATAAAAATTATAATTAACAAGCTTGTCTTATTTATCCAAAATGCTGTTCCAAAGTTTTAATTCTGATATCGAGATCTCCTTTGAAGTTGAATAAAATTTTTACGGGAGTATCAAAAAAAAAAAAAAAAAATTAATTCATTATATGCTTTGGTCAAAATTTGTATGGCAGTTTTGTTTTAATATACTTTTCAAACCCAAATTAATTTTTTATTGCCTCCTTTTTTTGTTTATTTTATTTTTGTCTTATTTTATATGTGAACGTTATAGAATTTTTGAATTAAAAATACATTTTCATTCACAAATAAACCAATTTATATTATTTTTAGGAGCATATTTATGAGTTTTTAGTGCATATTTTCAAGTTTTTAGCGGATATTGAATGCGCATAAAACACTTTTTTTACAGCATATTTGTGGTTTCCCTGCTAATGACTAACTAACTGACACTGCATACGAGTGTATGTATGTATAGGCGCACATACACATCTCTCATTTACTTCAATAGTGTCATAACTGCAAAAATGCGTTTTTTGAATTAATGATGCACAATAATTCGGCATTTTTTATTTCATATAAATAGCTTGTACTACGACCTCCTGAGAGAAGAATATTCTTTTTTAAGTTGTTACACTATTGAAGTAAATGAGCGATATGTACTGTTTTTATCTGTTTGCCAAACAAATGGTTCTTTTCCTTAAGAACAAAAATACAATTTAAGTATTCTTATTTAAATTTATATCTTAAGCATGAAATGCGCGAATATTTTAAGGAACTTTCTCAATCATTTTGCTTCTAAAAATTTAGGCATATTTAAAAAGTAACTGGAAAATAAATTCGTGTTAGTTTTACTTGACTGATTTTAATTATTTTTGGCTTATTTTCATACCACCTCCTCACCTATGCAGCGATTTAATTAGTACTGCTCTATAAACATCAAAACATGTTCATATTTTCAACAATTGTAACAAATATTACAATGAACGAATGAATTCTGTTAATGTGATGGCAAAAAAAAAAAATCAACAAAATAAGCTTTTGCATCACTGCCATTGCAAGCAACATTGAATACATTTTTTTTGCTCATTTTCTAAAACGTTTATAAAGTGCAGTAGCAGAAATCTTTTACAAATGCAGCTATGTTTCATTTTGAATCGCAATAAATATTATTTACTTAATAACAACTATACAAGTATTAGTTTTTATTAGAGTTTTGATTTATTTTTGAAAAGTGAAATTATTTTGTAATGTTTTCCCTTTTTTTACTTGTAACAAAAATTTGCACATGCAGAGAAAACAATCGATTCACGCGAATCACATGATACAAGATAGAAAAAAAAATTATTATCTGGGTGATGTTGGTATACAAATTTCGCTAAATAGCAAATACTTTAATTTATTATTATTTTGGTCCTGCTACGTCCTGCTATATGTTTGTCTGTAAAATTCTTTCTTTTGAGGTTACGTTTTAAATGTTTTAAATTACAATGTACGACAAAATCAAACCTCATCCAAAGTAAAATTGTTCTAAAAAATTCAAAATGTTTGTTGAACATTTTAAACCTCTAACTATTTTACGTAATAGAGAGCGGCGTAAACAGTCTTGATATGTAAATACGTCTTGTTTTTTAAATGTATTGTTGTAGCATGTATTATACTAAACCAATAATAAATGATTTCGTTTAATAAGCGAATCACTATGGATGTATTGATGTACGTGTATATGAGTGTTTTTAAGCGATGTCAGTTTGCATATTGTATTGTACGTATATGAGTGTTTTTGAGCGATGTCACGAAGACTTCTTGTTTGTAACAAACACTCAAAAGAAGTAGTGTTGATGCGTGTTTGCTTGTTATTTTGCATATTGTATGTTTGAGTGCCCATGTAAGATGTAGATGGTAAGCTATTATGTGTTTAAATGAGGTGTGCGTTTGTATGTGCGCAGAAAAATCAAAGAGCATACACACAACTTATGTCTGCATGTGTGTATGTACTTGCATGACGTTTGTATATGCACCCATGCGTATGAAAAAGCAAGCATCACAAATTCTTCGCTCCCGAAGTATTTTCTTCTTTAGTCCTATACCTGCAATAACGGAAACAAATTTCTTGCAAATAGTGTTGTTTAGCGTTTGTTTTAGAAGATTTTGCTGTAGTAAAGCATTTGGAAAATCCCTCATGTCCTAAAAGTTCTTGTAGGGGGTGTTGTGCAGGACTTTATTACGTACCGGCCTTTTTTATCGCTTTCGAAATTTCGTGCATACACAAAAAGTGTATATTATGTGGTTGTTTTTAAACAATTTTTAATGAGGTGTGAATAATTTTTCTATGAATCTTAATAGAATTTTATTTAAATTTACATCTAGAATGCAAGTGATTGTGTCGTCCGTTGCTATACTTGCTAGTCGTTTTTATTAACTAACAGTTTATAATAGCAGAAATACATCTAAAATTATTGATTATTAATTACTTTTCATTACATAAGAATTACATTTCTGATTTCCTTAGATTTAATAATTTGCTCTTTGTTTGCGTTTTATACTATTTCTATAAAGACATTCCTGGATTTCAACTTTACAAGGTTAATTTTCTTACATCTTACATGTTAAAAAAGAGTAATCATGTGTATTTGTATTCATATGTATGTACCCTGCAGAAAGTGCGAATAGTGAAATTGTAGTGATTTAGTAGTGACATTATCAGTAGTACTACTGACCAATTGTACCCCAGCCAATGGTATTATCTATTGACATTTAACATTAGCTTGTCATTGAAAATCCACCACTAGACTGTAGCACTACTGATTAAGTACTTCTTTTGGGACCACGTGGAGACATTGGCACCAAAGATTCACTAGGAAATTTTAGGGGCTCTAGTCCACAATATAGATATATCCTCTCTCGTTGTCAATAGTAAACTTATAGTGATTTTCTAGTGACATTGTCAATAGTGCTACTGACTAGGTGTACTCCAACCAATGTAAATGCCTATTGACACATAACATAGGGTTGTCATTCAAAATCTACCAGTAGACTTTAGCACTATTGACAAGGTAGTTCCCTTACGATCATATGGAGATACTTGAACCAAAGATTCATAGATTCGTAGAGTTTAGTGACCCTCGTCTACGTATCTTATTTTAATATTATTGCACAAGATAATAAAAAAGAAAAACAAACTATTGACGCGTTCATTGACAATATCACCAGAAATACACTGGAACTGTTGTCTCTAACGTAAAAGGAAAGTTGTCGACATTTTAACTAGTGCAATTGTTGCCGGAGAAAGAGTATTGACATAGAGACATATGGTTCTAGGCTGACTAGAGTGTATGTATATATCTATACATGTACACAAACACATTTCTTTACCTTTATTACTGTTATTATTATTGTTGTCGGCTCATATTTTGCATTCCTTTACAGAATATGAAATCATGCTGTTAAAAGTTAACATACATTTTACATTTCAAGCCAGTATCTGTCAGAATTTGTGATGAAAGCATCAAAAAACAGATAGATATGCATACATAACCAGTTTTATATCAACTTCAGACAACAATAGGTTCCCTTTTTAATGATTTTCGAAAAACAAACCACAAGTAACAATGAATCGTTAATAAAAAAACTAAAAACAATTACAAAAAGGTAAATAGTGGCTCACAAGACCCAATGAATGTTGAATATTGTGGATATAATGCACGCACGATCGGTTCACTAACCTTAACAAAAATTAACTAGTTTTATTTGCTTATGGATATTTTATAGAAATTCCAGCTCTAGAATCCATAGAATTAATAGATATAAATTATTTGTAAAAATTTTTTATCAATGAAAAGCAAACGAAAAATAAACTATGACGCATTAAATATGCATTTAATACTCTTATATACGCCCCTTAAGCGTTAAAGAATTAAGAAAAAATTTCGAGGTCTTATAAACTGGTTAATATCTTAATGAACTTAGTAAGTAAATCTGAATAAAGCAAGTCGACTATGTGAAATAGTGAAGGTACAGGGAATAATTAAATAGTTATATAGAATTAAGCCAACTTCGTGTTAATCAATATGAGAACTGAATTATTGAAATTTAATAATCATCTTTCGTATGTATTTTCATTACATTCTGACAATGACGTCTTGACTAGACAAAAATTTCTTCTAACATTTGTTAAACACTTACATATGTGCATACAAAACCATCCAAAAAAAGTATTTAATTTTTTCATATCGACGTTAACCTAGAAAAACATGCAGAATAGGAAACTTTTTTGAAAAAAAAAAATTACTGGCCTACTATATTTGTGGAGTTCTGACGTTTGTATATAAGCATTTGTGTTTTGTAAGCTGTTTTTGAATTATGGTTGAAGTCTACTGATGAGTTGCCTAAGCAGCAACGAAATGCTTCTAAATGTGCTTCACTAGCAACAAACAAACTTCGATAAACGAGTCGAAACTGAAAGACATTAATTAATGTAGACGACGCACGGTTTTTCAGAATCAATTTTCATTGGTCGAAATCTAAATTTTTTCTTGAAACAGATTCTTAAAATTATTACACAAAACTGAGGTAGGCAAAAAATTAGGTCAACATATTCACAGTAGTGGGCGTGGCACGCTGCTAAAAAGAAAGGATTTATGTTAATCTGAAATAGGGCCTTACCCACGATATCACCAGACTTGTCGCACAGTTACATTGGAAACAACAACCAAATTTTAAAATTTGTTTTTATTTTGAATGCAAGTGTGCGACAAGTCGAACGCTAGTGACATCGTGCGACAGGCCCTTAATGAAAATACTCAAAAATTATCAAACATTTTTTCCAAAATTTGCTTTTTTTTTTATTATTTTTTGTTTGTACACGCATCACCGTGTCATTTATAAATCGCTTTTCCAAATTAATTTTTTTCCGGAAAGGGTTTGCCTGCAGCAATTTTAATTTATTTTTAAAAATTGGAGGGGAAAGTTTGCTCCCCTTATGCATAACTCTGTCATTTGTAAAGCGATTTGCAAAATTCTTTTCCTTTTTTTTTTTTTTTTGAAAGGGTTATTTTGCAGTTTGGTCTCATATTTTTTGTTTCAAAAATTGGAGGGGGACATTTTCTGCCCAACTTTGTTAAGCGATTTTCAAAGTTATTTTTTTGTTTGTTCGCAGGTGGGTCCCATAATTTTTTTTTTTTTTTTTTTTTTTTTTTTTTTTTTTTTTTTTTTTTGAAAACGAACAGGAAAATTTTCTCCCCTATACATTATTCTGGCATTTGTTAACACATTTTGAAAATTTTTTTTATTTGAAAGGGTTTGCTGGCAGTTTGGTCCTACAATTTTTTTTTTCAAAAATCGATGGGCGAATTTCTCTCCAAATTTAGCCTTAGATTTCTCAACAACCACTATATTGATTCTTAAGAAACTGAATTTGGATAAAAGTTTATTTATATTTATGAGCATCTTTTTGGAGAAAAATGTATTTCTTCTTTTCTGTTCCTTAAAAAAATTACCAAAAATCTTCATTAAATTAAAAGTTACATAGTTTTGGCCTATGAAAAATGTTTCTGAAACACTGCGCGACGCTTAGTTTCAACATGAACCGCTACGTGTCCTGACTCGAAAGGGCGATAGCAATTAGCAAATCGAGGTCATGTTGTAGGTTAGGTTAGTAAAGGTGCTATACCGCACCTCCACTCGGAGACTTAATTGGGTCCATTGTGATAGTGAGGTATGTGATAAGTTCTATGCCAATTACCCGCATTCGATTCAAGACTTCAAAGCTGGAATTCGTGACGCTATTGATCGCGGACACATAGCCGTAAATGTGAGAATTGGTGATTGACAATTTTCATGAATATAATATGTTTCCATAAGTATAACCATGGTGGCCATTTGGCTGATATTGTTTTCCATTACTCATGGTGTATCATATTCTTTAAAATTACATAAATAAACATTCGATAATTTCGCCTTAAAATCTATACTGCTGTTTTACATATCGAAATGAAACCTTTTGAATGAAATGTTATATTAACTAATGTGATTTTCTAATTATTAATTAGTTTTACTAATATCTTTGGTTCGTGTAATTTTAATCGTTAAAATAGGTTAAACTTACCCACAAGTTTTTCTATGAAGCGCATGTTATTCCAATTTCCAATTATCGGGCTATATATGTATCTGTGGCAGAAAGGAAAAAGTGCTTAAGACGAGATAAGCTGATTTTGAGTTAATGGTACCTTCGTAATATGCATATTTGAAAGTACCCCTGGTCAAAATCTCAATTTGTGAAATTTTTCAGGAAGCTATAGCAATGTGACTTGCGACTTATCTATTTTAGACTTCTGATCTCATTTTAAATATTGGCTTAATTAAGGTTATACTTTGGGATATTTAAACTTAAATGTATTACTTATAGCGTTTAGAACGATGTTTGCTTAAAAAAAAATAAAGATTAACAGAGAATTCTCCAATTTAACTGTAAAAGAAATAAATTTCTGAAAATCGACTTGAACGCTTAAAAGTGCTATTCTGCAAAACAGTAAAATACGACTTAGGCTGAAGGTCCATACCATCCGTTCAATGCGTAGTTGCGTTTTATGCATGTGCCAAAAAGTAGAATCAAGGTAATTGTATGTGGCAAGTTACAGAACAAAACGCAAAGAACGTGTAGACGCATAGGATGGATAAAGTAGGTTTACTTTCTGCTTTTGTATCCGTCGCATGCATCATGCAATCTTTTATAGCCAAATGTTCGTGTGGTGAATTTAAATATTCTCTCTTTTTGCATTAAAACAAGAAAAATACTTGCGCATAAGACGTATTGCATGTAACTTGAATTTAGAATCGGAGAGAACGCACAGAAACGCATACAACGCATATGCAAAGAACGGATGGTATGGACTTTCAGCTTTATACCACGTTTTCCATATTGCCACATTATTTAATTCACCTTCATCTAGTGGAAAGTTAGAAAGAAAATGTGTCATATGGTATGTGGCACTGAAGCAATTTTATACACTTCAGCGACCGATTTGAGAGAGTAAGGGCCAAACCCACGATGTCGACAACGTTCGACTTGTTGCACATTTACATTCAAAACAAAAAAATTTTAATATTTTGTTGTTGCTTTAAATGTAAGTGTGTGTGGGTCAGGCTTTAAGTGTGTCTCTTTCTAAAATTTTTGCCCTTTACAGGCCGCTATACAATTCAATGTAGAAAAATGCAAACAAAATGTTACTACGTTCACGAAAACAAATTTTATTTATTTATTTTAATTTATCAATATATATATATATATATATTCGTCTTAGTAGATGCAACCTTACCCCAACATGAATGAAAATACTCATAGTATGTCCTTACACATTCAGTAATAACTTTATAAAAGGAAACAGTACAAAAAGATATTTGTTATTATTATTATTTTATTATTTACTTTTCCATTACAAATCGTTAAATATCGATATAAAAACATGAATACTGTAACGGTACAACTTGGGAAAATCCAACTCATGTTAACGCTTTTTTTCTCTTCCTGGTGCTAGTAGCGGCATTGGTACTGAAACATACGAGTGAGATAGGCGTAAACCTAAACCAGAACTTAAGGTTGTAACATGGTCATTGAGGAAAACTCTACCGTGCAAATGAGCAAAATTCAGGTTTTGTTATGCCTGGTCGATTTTCTTATTACTATTTCTTTTAAAAACACATTTGCACAAACTTAGTTATCATGTTGTTATATACAAATATGTATGTGCCACAATAAGAGTGTTATAAGAATTCTATAAACACAAATTCATTTCTAAATTAGGAGGTGTGTCTAGTTTTGACACTCAATCGACAATGATTATTTATTATCAATTCCTTATTTTTAACTTATTGTACTTGTTTTTTATTACCCTAAATGATTTACACACATTCTATTGAAAATATTAAATAAATATTAAATTAGTTTTCCAAAATTTTTATTAATCGTATTAGAATTTCATATAATACTTAAAATTTTAGAATTCAAAGTGAAAGATATCAAAATCACAAGTAAACAAATCATTAAGTTGACATTATACGACAGACGTAAGTAAGTTCAAATATTTACGTAAGTAAATACATATATAATTTCAGTTTTATCATTAAACATTTTAAGTTGAAAGTAAATTCTGTATACGTTTAGTGATAATTTACACTGAGAAATTTTATTAACTTTTGTCACTCTCAGTGTATAGCGGAAAGAAAAATTTAAACCAGTCTCTCATGCTGTTTTGTTTCTAAAATAGATTATTCTTTTATTATTTTTGCATATTTCAATTAAAATCTTTATCACCATATAATTATATGTATAACGTTTAAACCAATTTTTTTACATTTATCAAGATTTCGTGCCTAAGACAAAAACCATAGATAGAAATTTTCCCTAAACTACTCGTACTACCAAGCAACTGCAATATAGCTAGTTCAAACACCTTTTTAAGTGCAAGTTTATTTTTTAGCACAATTTTTAAAAGAAAAAACCATAGTTGCATTACTAGGTTCTACTAGAATTTTTCTAGATTTTGTCCGAAATCTAGTAAGTACTAGATTTTGATAAACTATAAACGCACTATTAAACTAAAAAAAATTCAAATAATTTTTCTTACATATATTTTAAAGAAGCTGGCTTAATAGGGCATTTACATTTGAACAAAATCTAGCATACTACAATTTAAATCCTTATTAAAATCTATACAGTTTACATTTAATATTTTTGACGTTTATCACGATTTTTTATCTAAAACAAAATTTATTGACTGAATTTTTTCCATAACTACAACCAAACATCTGCAATATAGCCAATTCACGCACTCTTTTAAGTTAAGAAGGCAACTATAGTTGCATCTCTAAGCTCTAGATTTGCTTTTGTATGGGAAATATAATCGAAAACTACTATATTTTTCTCGAAATCTCTTAAGTAGTAAATTTTGAAATTTCGTGGACCTAACCAAGTAATATTTTTCAATTCAAAGTTATACTTTAAAAATAAAACTTTACTCATATATATATATATATATATATATATATATATATATATATATATATATATATATACATAAGTATATCGCTACCTTAATATAGAAAGGCCCTAAATCATTATTTTCTTGAAAACGATTTTTTTTTTCATTTTTAGATACGTTAGATGTTCTTCTATCGAAAAATTGAAAAAAATTGTTTTCAAAAAAATAAAAATAATGAGTTAGGGCCTTTCTATATTAAGGTAACGATATGTATATCCGAACTCTGAAAAATTTAACTCGTTACCACAAATGCAAACAAGGCACCACACATTTCACTTTGGGAACTTACGTTTGCCAATTTTTATTTTCAAATGTACCTGTGAGTAAACTTTAGCGGCCATATGTATAATCAAAAATTGGCATGAAGTTAGCATAAGTGACAAAATTTAACATGATCTAAACGTGTTTTGCCATATAATTTTATATTAAAAATCATGCTAGGATGTAATCCTGTGTTAAAACTACATTATGCGGGGATTTTTAATGTCAAATTGTCAATTTTGTCACTTATGCTAACTTCATGCCAATTTTTGATTACACATATGGCCGTAGATATTTTTCAAATGTGCATGTGTACATGTGTGAGTTTAGTTGAGCGTTAATTTTCAAAACCGATAATAAATTTTAAATAATATATATTTGTATGCATATGCGTACATATCGTTATAAAAAATGAAAAACGGCGTTACTTATAAAAATTTTAAAATCGACTTTTTAATCGATTATGATGTAATTAACGAAGGTCCATATTTTTACTAATTTTTTGCCTGTTTGTGCCCAAAAATGTCGAATTTATTTTTTTATTTACTTTTAAATCCGTTACTCAGATATAAACAAATTAGTGAAAGAAATGTATATTATAAGTAATTTCTTTTCTTCTGCTTTTAATCCATACCAACGAGTTCTCTATTTTTTATGGACAGTTAGAAGAGTTCCTTCATCAAGATATCCTGTCAAATATTGAATATTTTTCAGCTAGGATATTGCTCTTCTACCTCTAGCACGCAAGTATAAAAGAACAAACCAGATGTAGAATTTTATAAACTGCTCAGTACCTTACGTCTCTCGGCGTCCCAATGGCCATTTATAAAAACTCCTAGATATTTAATATTTTTATTCGTTCAATTTCTGTTTTTCTTTGTTTTTTATCTTTTTTATTCTTACGCCAAGATCCCACTATCGGCACATTGTACTTATCTTCGTCCGCTCACTGCAATAATGCTATAAGTAATAAACCCAAATGGCCTTATTCTCAATTAGTTTTGAGATAAATATATGTATATAATATACTCATATCAATAAGTTGAGAAGTAAAGCCAATTTAACTTATTATTTATGATTTTATTTCAGTGACCCGACGAAAATCGTGATTTCGGCTTTAGTGTCGTGGAATGGAATACTTTGAAATTTCTAATGTTTTCTGCTTCTCTTGCAAAAAATTTTAAATATAACTTACGTCCTTTTTTGATTTTGTATGACGATATGAGTGTATTCAAATCAGAGAGGGGTATCTCGTGAATCACCTAAAACAGTGACCTAAGTGATCACGTCAAGACATTTTTTCACACGTATACACAGAAAAAAATGATTTGTAAATACAATTAATTTTTTTGTTATATCAATTAAATAATTAATTGATTTTGAACCTACAACGATTTTTGTAAATACAATTAACGAAATTATAAGTTAAAGGAAAATCTGAAAAATATTTTCAATTAAATTTATCAACAAATATTTTGTTGAAATTTATTTATTTTTTCAACATTAATTTTTGTTAGATTTCAAAGTTATTTCAATTAAAGTTATTGTTATATTAACAATGCGAATTGTTGAGTTTTTGTACAAATTTTGATTATCATAATTGTTATATTAACAATGTTTCTTATACACAATCACAATCCTCGAAACGATTTTTTGCTTGTCTGCGAAAAACACTAAATATCTTTGGCCGGAGTTGAACCGGCAACCTCAAAACTAATAAACCAACTTACTTACCTCTCAGCTAGAGAGCAACACTTTATTAGATACGCTAATAATGAATACACACAAAATATGATTTCTTGTTTCTTCTACATGTGCGCATTCCGTTATGATATAATTTAACAAATAATTTTGTTAAGTAATTTAATTGACTACAAAAATTTGTTATATCAATAATGAGCATTGTTAATTTTTAAATTAAATATTAACAATTTGTTTTGTTGGTTACAAGTCGATGATATTTTTTTCTGTGTACGTACATACGTAAAGTGATAGGACTGGGTCCGCACAAGTCAATCTTAGTTGAGCAACTTTTGAGTTTATAGAGGAGAGAGGATGAGAAAATGAAAAGGAAAAGCATCATATTTTTCTCTCTCGCTCATAAGCTAAAAAAGTTGCACAACCAATGGTGAAGGAAGAAAATAAAAAAAATGTTAATTATTGAGTTCTTGTGTCAACTTTGATATTAGCTGAACCTCTCATTTGTTTAAATGAAAGTTTAATATAATATCTCCAGTTGTTCTAAGAAATTTTTGGATAAAGGTTCCCTGATGATCTTCATTAGCAATACTGAAATGCGCACAGGATCCAGCTAACCCCTCAATAATAAATTTCAATGTATTTCTAATACAAAAATATTTTACTGAATAAGTATAAAAATAACTTGGCAATTAAAATTGCCGTTTATGTAGATGAGTGAAAAATCGTTCACGATTCCACCTCTACTTTAAACGCAAACACTAGAGATGTGCAAATATCGTGATTTTCTTTTTTTTTCGTATAAAAAAATAAGTTAGGTAGTTGAAATACACGACAGAAGTAATAGTACCAAGACCAACACCATAAAAGATATATAACCTTTCTTATTAACTGTTAAGTTGTCGTCCGCATTAACTGTTGCAATCACCACACTAATAAGCGTTTGTCTTTTGGAAACGCCATACTAAACTGCTTTTTAAGGGATTTGGTTTATAAAAAATTTCTCCGTTCGTATTTCACTTCAGATTTATTCATATGGTTTTGTGTGTGTAGGTTCGTTTTCTTTTGTTGAAATTCACACAGAGATTGTTTGTTGTTGGGGAAAATACATATTTCTATTACTGATTTGACTTTTATGAAGGTTTTTTGGTGTACTCGTATATGTTAACACGTAAATCGTGTTTGTGTTTATCTGAAAATATTTAATTATTTCATATGTACTTTAATAAATTCTGAGAAACCGAAACCAGTTTTTCCTAAGTTCATGGTCAGACCGGACAAATGTTTTATGAAATAATGCACATATTTGCTTTTATATATTTTATTTAACTATCTTCTTCCCTCTCACTCACGTCAGCATACTTTAGCAAGATGCAAAAAAAAGTTTTTGTACAAACGTGTATGGGTTAACAAATTTTGTCTAAAGGGTGCATGATAACGAGTGAAAAAATAGTCACGACCACATCTCTAATATTTACATATGAAAAGGGCCTCCGAATAGGAACATGCTAACTTTGACAGTTGATAGACTCCATATTGTTGCAACTTCATAAGTAAACAACTTATTTTGGCCAGAATTGCATGATATGGACACCAACGACATGTGGTTTCAGCAGGACACATATACGTGCTTCGCAGTTCATGCCCTATTGGATATTCTGTACGAGTACTTTGAGGGCCTGGTCAACTCACATATACATATGTATGTAGGTGATGTGAACTAACCACTTCAGGCACGGTCACACTTGACAAACATTTAACCAAAATATGTCAATTACACACAGTAATCTTCGCTTAGTTGATTTTTCAAAAATTACCTGTTTTTGGTGCACTCAAACGGTTAAATCATTTATACAATACCATGTCAATTTGATAGCACAATTGTATCTTGTTGAATTAATTAAGCAAGTATATCCACTAACCGGAGATCAATTAAGCGAAAATTACTGTACGTACTATTGTACGTTTTAAGGTGCCTATACACTACATGTTTTTTACATTGCACCTGTCAAATTTTACATAATTCGGTAAAAACATGTAGTTGGTGACCTCAAAAACTTTGCTTGTGTATTTTTACACATAAAAACATAAGAAAAATTTTCAATTAGAGTATGTTCTATTTTCTTATGTTCACACATGTGTTTTCAAATGTCTATGCCATGTGAAAACATTTATCGACGGTTGAATGTCTCCGATATCATTAGCCGTCCGTTTAAAGTATTTGCATTAGTGATAAATTAATTATTTTTTATCTCATTTTAAAATCTTAATAACAATGATATAAAGTATATAACAAGTGTTGATACAAGCTCCATATTTTGCAGATTAAAAAAAAAGAAAAAAACTTAAATAAATATTTGTGACTCCGGCTTTTCAGTGACGCCGGCACTTCAGCAACGCTACCAAAGAAATTTCCAGCGGCTTTAATGTTATAATAAAAGCTGTTGTAAACAATCATGGCCGATGTCACGTGTAATTGTACATACAAGTTGGTGACCAAAAATTAAAAATCGTATGTAAATTAATCAAGTTTGACAGACACAAAAAAAAAAAAACATGTGAATTGTAAACTTGAAAAAACACAAGCAAAAACATGTAGTGTATTGGTACCTTTAGGAATTATTTACATTATAAATTAACAAATCACACTACATACATACAAACTTTGTTTAGAAGCTAAAAACTATATAATAGAAAAATATTTTTTTTTTGTCGTACGATAAGATTTAAACTAAAGGCGCAAGTAATATTTTACATTTGTTTTTGGTTTATCATCATTGACAATTAGCAAAAATATTTTTGTATTGATTTCTTGAGATATTTTCTTAAACCGCAAACAACTTAAAATAGTATGTAATATAAAATTAATTGAAAGCATAAACGATTTGGTATTATGACAAAGCCTCTAAAAATTCGCTTAAAAATTTTGAAGTGAAAAATATCAGTAATTTGTAGGTTCAAAAATGCAATTGCAAATACATTTAGCGATGAGTTTTATAAAATAATAATATTATTTCACACTTTATACATATGTACATATATTTTTGAGACGAAAATGTTCCACAAAAATATTCGTCTGAATTTGACAAATATGAATACGAATACGAACGTCATGAAATAGATGAGTCTTTGGAAACAGGGCTGCCAGAAGCTTTGCACAGAAAATCATCATTTGCCGGAAATAAAATCATATTTTGAAGAAAAAAATCATCACAAGTGAATCAAAGCAATATATCATTGGCTTAGTAGGCAAATATGCTAAGTCCTTTTTTTAATTTTTCAGGGGACAAAAATCTGCCTAAATTTATTGAAACTAAATCAGTGTCAGGACAACGAAACTATTCATTTTGTTATATAAAATTAACACAAAACTTATTTGTTAAATAAATGTTAGTACACTAGATGCATATTGTTTTCCGCTGGACTTAAGAGGTGTTTTTTTTCTGGACCTAGCATATTTGCTTACCACTGCATAAAGGCAAGAAGAAACTGACTGACACTTGGATTACTTTCCAATGGAAACAAATAACTATTTTAACATTGCGATGTCCTAGGCGGTAGTCAACTGTCTCACTCCGCATTACTTTTCAACTAACTTAAAGTTGATATTATTTAAGTCACCTGGTAGTCAGTAAATTAACAAAAAAATGTTGCTGCATGCAAAGAAAAAATATGGTTGAGGTAACCATAATCAAACAGCAACATACTATGATTGAATTATATGGTTGTAGTTCAAATCATATTATTGTTAATAGAAAAAAAATTTTAACAATATTATTATCTGAGTTACTTATAATATTATCTGAGTTAATTATAATATTATCTGAGTTAATTATATTATAATCTTATTATTGTAAATATCACAACACTATTGTTAGATGTGACTAAAATATAATTGAGACTCACCATACCATGTTCTAATATTATATTAATATTGTTAAATACGACCACAGTATTATTTAATATAATAATACTATTTTGTTTTTTAATAATATATTTATTGTAGAAACAGCTGTGCGTCAAAATCTAAATAAAAATAATTTAATATTGTTGAAATAAAATGTATATATAGATATGTATACTTACACGACATACTGACATGTCTGTATGAAGAGATACACAAATTTTTATATATTTTTATTGGTCTACCCTTTTGTTTATTCTTTATTTATTTATTTATTTATTTATTACCACCCGTGCAATACCGATAGCTTACAAACGAAATACCGAACTGACAGATGTTTCTGAAAAAGATTTTTTTTTAACTTAACATAGTATGGTTTTGGATAACATTATATTGTTATTTACATCATATTATTTTTAAATAATAACACAAATTATGTTGTAGTCATAAATTTTTAACAAAACTATATTGTTAAACTCTAACCATATCACACTTTTTTATGGATGAGATAATGTAATTATTAAATTCAAACATTACTCTGTTTCTCGTAACGAAATAAAATATGTTTAAAATAACAATAACTAGTTTTCGACGACCACACATTTTTTTCAGAGAACATAATATTGTTTTCTTAACCATTCTACAACCATATCTTTTCTTTGCGTTTGGGGTTCGTTGCATATGATGTCAAATATTTTTTTAATATGGACCTATATCATTTTTTTCTAACACAACAATACAACTTCTACGTTTTTTTTTTTTAAATAAGTTTCAAAACTAATGTAGGATGTTGAACAACATTGACTTGCAAAAGAATTGTTTTCTTACAAAAAACACAGCGCCACTAAGGTTGTTTTATCTGAACAAATTTGAAAATTATCTTTAATATTTGTTTGGTTAATAAGAAATTGTAACCACTTGTTTGTTTGTTTTTCTTTTCTTGACATAACATTGCTTTACACAGTGTTTATCGTTATTTTAAGTCTTATGTCATTTATATCCCGCATGTAGGTACATACACAAATTTTTAATTTTAGAATTTTTTACTGAAAAAAAAAACAACCTATATCATCTTGTGGGTGGCACGGACATTGTTTTTCTTCAGCCACAATCACTTTCATCGACATAACTTGTTTTGTCAGAACACAACACCGATGTTTATAATATTTTGTTTTTTCTTTTAATTCTCTAGGATCTGATCCTTAAGAAAATATCCTATATCTACATGGTAGTGTAAAAAATTTCAGAAATTTTGATACTAAGATCGCTGCTATTAATGAAAACCACAGATGCATATGATGCATATGTATTGAAAATAAAAATCATAATTTGTAAAATTAAAAATCATCATTCCAGAAAAAAAATCATGAAATCATATTTTGGTCCAAAATCATCAAAAATATGATAAAATGATCATTCTGGCAGCACTGTTTGGAAATACCAATTCGAATATCACTAAAACGTGCTTTCATCTACAATTTCCATTACTTTGTTTTCCGCATCTAAAAAAAACACCGGATGGATACCTACAAATCTAACAAAGAATGTGTTTAAAACTAGCGGATACAAACACAAAACGAAATAATTGTTGTTGTTAAATCAAATATGTATGTATGCGTTTGTGTACAGTGTTGTGCAAAATAAAAGCAACAAACTCTACAAAAATAAATGGAAACACTAATTTCAGAATAAATGTACGTCGTATGGAACAAAAAATGCGACCATATCTTGTGTTGATATGTCAACACGTTAAATAAAAATTATATTAAAAATCTGAGTTTTCAAAAGTTATCTCAAATAGGATATGGCTTCGATATGGAGCAACAAATGAACACTTTTTAAACACGCCTTATGAACTTAACATTAATAAATACGTTTCCGCAAAGTTTATAGAATTTCGAAATGTTCTTTGCGACTTTGCAAACATTTTCAAGCTAAATTTTAAATTATATTATTTTTCCTGAAAACTCCATAGAAGTCTCAAATTCCACTCAAAATTATGAATAATTTTTCTTGTCTCAACTTTGATATTTGTTTAAATGAAAGTTTAAGATAATAATTCTAGTTGTTCTGAGAAGTTTTTTGCATAGATGTTAAAAAACACTAATAATTAATTTTTGTTTTAAGGACTTTTACAAAATTTTTATTAGAATGGTTTAAGCTCATATGTCAAATAGCAACTCATAACCATCATCTAAACGCTGGTTCAGTTTAACACTCATTCTAGAATTTGTTGGAAAAACTGTGTGTAAGGCAAGCACCTGATTGTAAAATTTATAATCAATTTATTCTTTATTAATTTCTTTGAACAATTAGGTGTTTTATTAAAAACAAAGCATACAAATTAAGATCCTGAAAATATTATTTGCTTGTGGGATTTCAGGTTTTTTTTATTGTCAAAATAAAGAAATTATATGTTTTGTATTTTCGAAAACTTAACATCACATTTATATATAAAAACAGTGTGATATACAAAACACTACAAAATCACACGTGTGATTTTAATACGGAATGTGATTTCAAAAAAAGGCCTGTATATAAAATTTTTCCCTGGTCCCAGAAGTTTGCTAATTACATACATATGTATGTATGTATATATGTCACTATCATATTTGTGTTTATTGTTTTGCTTTTTCTAATTTTTGAAAACATGTACATTTTTTTTATTTTATTTCTCGAAAATACCTGATTAGAATTCCTTTTCTAGTAGATATGTATGATTTTCAAATGACTAAAATATTTAAATTTTATATCTAATAGTAATTTTGTTGCTTTCATTTAGCACTTTTACACAACACTGTACATTCTTAATGGTTAGTTAAATTTTGCAATAGGTAGATAGATTCCTTTGGTATTTTTTGACGTTTAAATACGTACACTTATTCTTTGAGAGTTTGAATTTTAAAACAAGTATTATTTATTATTTATTTTATAAATAATAAACACAATTCGTCTCACAGATACAGTATCTGCTACTTCTCCAAGTACATACATACATACATAGCACTGTTTCAACCCTCTAGTCAGTCTAGAACAGTGGTGTCAAAAATAAAACTATAGTCGTATGTGTGAGAAAAGCTGTCTCATTCGTCTCTGAAGTACATCGAAAAAAAGAAATATTTGCAACAAATGCAGTTTTGTGAAGCAGCTCAAAATACATAAAAAGGAGTCTATATGATTAAAAATTAAAAAATAAGGAATAAAAATTAAATAAAAAAGTTGCGGGCGACCCATATTTTCCGAGTTACGACGCTGTAAACTTTTCATAGGAAACTGTGAAGAAATTCCAAAAATAAATTTTTAAATAGCTTATCTGATAGAAACTTCAATAATAAGAAGAAAAAATTAAACAAAAAAATTGGCTGCGACCAATAGTTTCCAAGTTATTGGTCCTTTAAGTTTTGATATTAAATGCACTTTAGTAAAGCTGCTCCAAAAAAAAACCAAAAATGCTTTTTAATATATATTCATTTCTTTCCTTAAAAGTTTTGTAACATAAAATACATTGAATGTCGCAAAAAGCATTACTGATCATAGAATATTTTTCGCATACCACTTTTTTTCTTTCACTGTATCTATAAACAATTTAATACACCCGCTGCGCATGTGTTATCGTCGCTGTTTCATTGACGACTAAATGGAAGAGAATAAGAATGTGTGTGATTTTAGTTTGCACAATTGTGCCATGAAACTGACATCATTGGTCTAGAACCATATGTCTCTATGTCAATACTCTTTCTCTAGCGACAATTACACCAGTTAAAATGTCTACAACTTTTCTTTTATGCGCGAGTAAAAATACGTTAGAGACAACAGTTCCAGTTTATTTCTGGTGACATTGTCAATGAACGCGTCAATAGTTTGTTTTTCTGTGCAATAATATTAAATAAATATATATGTATGTATGTAGACGAGGGTCACTAAAATCTACTAGTGAATCTTTGTTTCAAATATCTCCATATGGTCGTAAAAGATCTATCTCGTCAATAGTGCTAAAGTGTACGGTAGATTTTCAATGACAACCCTATGTTATATGTCCATAGGCGATTACATTGGCTGGGGTACACCTGGTCAGTAGTACTATTGACAATGTCACTAGTAAATCACTACAATTTTACTATTGACATAGAGCGAGCAAATATCGATATTGTAGACTAGAGCCCCTAAAATTTACTAGTGAATCTTCGATGCCAATGTCTCCATATGGTCGCAAAAGAAGTACTTAGTCAGTATTGCTACAGCCTACTGGTGGATTTTCAATGATAAGCTAATGTTAAATGTCAATAGATGATTACATTGCCTGGGGTACACCTGATCAGTAGTACTACTGACCAGTATACTACAATTTCATTATTCGCATTTCCTGCAGGGAAGTAAATATGAAATGATATACAGACATGCAAACATATTTACATTTACATATATACACGAGTATGCACACATCGTTATCTTAATATAGAAATGCCCTAACTCATTATTATACCCTTTACCAAAAAATGGTAAAAGGGTATATGTAGGTCTGTCATTCCATTTGTAATTTCCACAATATTAATAAGCGAGCCATAAAATATATATATATGTATATATATATATATATATTTATATATATTCTGGATCCTTATGCATAGGGAAGACGAATAAGCAATATCCGCCTGTCCATCTGTCTGTGCGTGAAATCGGTTTTCCGAAAAAATAAAATTTAAAAAATGTTTCCAGGGTTGGAAAACTCTTTAAATTTTTTTATACAAAATTATACAAAATTAACTTACTAAACCAAATTTTTCTTATTTTCTATAAAATAAATATATCTTTTATTCTTAAAAACAAGAGATTGGTGTTAGATATCAGAAAAATCAAAAAGGATGATTTCAGGGTTGGGAAGCTTAAAATTTTTGTGATATAAAAAATTAACTACCGTAAACTAATTCTTTTTTTTATATTAAATTAACTTTTTTATACTACAGTACAAATTGAATTGATATTTCAAATTAGAAAAAAGTTAAAAAAAAGAAGTTCCAGGGTTGGAAAACTTTAGCTTGTTTTCTTATATAAAAGTAACTTACTAAAACAAATTTTTTCTTCTCTACATAAATTAAACAAATCTTATATTCTTAAAAAAGGGATTAGTATAAGAGATCAGAAAAATCAAAAAGGATGATTTCAAGATTGGAAAACATACACTTCTTGTGATGTAAAAAATTAGCTACCGAAAACTAATTTTTATTTTTTAATAAAATAAACTTATTTTATACTTCAGTACAAATGAATTTGGTATTTCAAATTAAAAAAAAATTATAACTACCTTTCCAGGGTTGGAAAACCTTATTTTTTTATACAAAAGTAACTTACTAAGACTAATTTTTAATTTTTTACTATAAATTAAATATATCTTATATTCTTAAAAGAAAGAGATTGGTATAAGACATCAGAAAAATTCAAAAGGACGATTCCAGGGTTAGGAAACTTACACTCTTTGTGATATATAAAAGTAACTAAGTCTAATTAATTTTTTTCTTTTCCTTTATAAATTGTATATATATATATATATTACGTTTTGGAAAGAAAAGTTTGGTGTAGAAACTTTGAACTTTTTTTCTGGATATTAAAGTAACTAAATAAAACATTTTTTATAAGATTCGGCACAGCCGAATATAGCACTCTTACTTGTTTTTTAAATCGATTTTCTTGTACTCGTATATTTCGATGGAAGAACATCTAATGTATCAAAAACTCGATTTCAATAAAATAATGAGTTAGGACCTTTCTATATTAAGGTACGTAAATATGTACATAAATAGTTATGTACCTACTAGGTACAAAGTTTTTAAGTGTGGGAGTTTTTTCGGTTTCTTTTTTTTTAATTTTGTAATTTAAAACCTTAACCAACGTCCGTCCATGTTAGTATCTGTCTGCAGCTAAAATATTTTGGTTTAAAATTTCGATTTTCGTCTGCTTTGCTTTATTATTTTGCAATTAAATGTAAATATTTAAGTGATATTATCGACATGTGCATACACTATGTAAGTTGTATGCGCTTATCTATCTAACTTACCAATTGATAAATAAAGCAATAATGTTAATAGTATCCATTGTACAAGTTGACCAGCTGGATAAAATTTGATCGTCCAGGGAATATATCTTTTGGTGTTGGTGTAACTGCTGCAAGCAGCTTTATCATAATGTTTGTTGCTATTCATAATATTAGAATTTGTTCTTGTAGCTGGTTTTAAAGTCGTATTTAATTTTTTATTATGCCGGCAACGTTTTGTTATTGTTGCATTTTCTAATGCTGTTAATCTTGCTGTTAGTTCTTTTATTCCTGTTGTTGCAGTTGCAGTTGCTGTTGCTTTTGATCTTTGTTGTTGTACATTTGCTGACGCATACTTTGGCTTCGACATTATTATTGTTTCTGTAGCTGTTGTTGTACGAATTGTTTTAAAAATTTGTTCAGTTCTACGTTTTCCTATTGTTTTCTCTGATTGTTGTTCATTATCATTTTGCTGTTGCTGTGTGTTTAGTTGTTTTTGTTCGGTTTTATGTTGCATTGCATCCAAAGGCGATGATGAATTTGTTAATAATGAAGTTAATAAATGTAATAACGTTTGCATTTTTTGCTTTTAACATTCGTTTATTTCTTTTGTTTTCATCAATCACGGCATGAATGTTTAACGATTTTCTTTTTTTTCTTCTTTTATTTGTTGCTTATAATCGTATCACTTTTAAGTTTTTTTCTATAATTTGTATTTTCTTAGCGGTCTTACACACAAACACCTAATGGAAATGTACGTAACTTTTTTTTTGTGGAAAGCGAATTTGTTTGCTAAAAAGCTTGAGGTTAATTTTTGTAATAATTAATAATTCTTTTTTTTACTGATTTATACTTTCCAATACAACATTTGCTGGTTTGAAAGTACATACTTTTATTTCTTTCTCCTCGCGGCAATAAAATAAATTTACACTTTCTCATTTAGAACTGGTTACTTGGGTTATGAAAACGTAAGACCTTTAAAGGAATGAAAACTCTATTTATATAAAATTACATACATATGTATATATAAGTTATGTATAATTTTTTAAGCTTCCGAGATCGTAATTAGCTTCCTTTTCATTTAAATTTAACGGTACTAAATTATCCAGAATTACTTTGAAAATCAGTCATCAATTCACTCAACTTATAAACACAAAATTTTATTTAGAGATTAGGCTAATTTTTGGCTTATCGGGTTTGTTAATAAACGAAATTACTGCAGACACCATAGACTTCATTACATCCAGCAAAATTCACGCTTTGGTGCGACTTAAACGCTGACAAATGAAGCCGGAACTCATGCTACGGCCAACGTTACTGCTTTGTGATCAATGGTTTTTTCTTTGAAAACATAAATTGCATTGATCTGGATGAAATGTGGTTTCAACAACAAAATTTGGCGTTAAGTTGATTTCGAGAAATGCACCTTTGAATTCACCTTCAAAGTCGGGCGATTTGACACCTTTCAATTATTATCTGTGGGGCCACATGAAGACACTGGCTTATGCTGATAAATCAGCAACAATTGACGAGTTGAAAGCCAATAGTATTTTTGTAATTTTCGACATAGGGCTCGAAAAAGTGTTCCGAAATTGGAGGACCAGAACATTTTTTTTCAAGTGTTAATGCCACATTTTTGGAATTAAAACTTAATTTGGTTGTTGCTATTTTTTACAATTTAAAGTTTTTTCGGGTTGAAAAAAACACACTCGAAAATTTCAACCTAAAAGTTGACCATGCAGGTTGTGAATGTGATCTTAGGTGAAGAAAAGACCATACATACATTTTTTATATTTTTTAATTTTATACGAGAAACAAAAATATTTATAAAATTATTCAAGTAAGAATAGTTGGATATTTTGTTTTGTGTTTAATGTCACAGTTTTTAAAAACGAGGTTTGAAATTTGAGAAAATAATCAATAATAATAAACATAAAAAAATTAAATTACAATATTTTTATATTTATGATTTGATTAGGCTAAGGTTCCTACCGCTCTATACGCCAAATTACGTGTGATAATTATTAATGAACAAAATAAAATCAAAGTTAATCGTAAATATTGTGACAAACACGTAGTAGAATGGAACAACTAGCTGTTTTCGAAGGTCGCTGCACCTTCATCATCAGCGTTATTTATGTTTAGTGTTGTGTGTGTGATGTAGATATCTGCTTTTCAGTGCAAATGGAATATATGAATTGTTTTGATTCATCGTATTATAATATGCCGAAACCTTTTTTTGTTATGAAAGCTCAATTTACCATCTTCAAATTTATAACAGTCCTTCTCATTGTCGTTTGTTCTTTATTAATTATGCACAAAATATTTTTGTTTAAATTTTTGAAATTTTTATATTATAAAATTTATTAACAATGTTTTATTTCCCAATATTTCGCCACTCCTTTGTGCATGTGTGTATAAAAACAGTTAGCGAGTCCAAATAAATTAATTGCCCTTATAATAAAAAAAAAGAATTCATTCCTTTCCTGCTCTGGTTTTTTTATATTAGTTCCATACATTTTGTTGTTGGCTCAAAGTGAGAAAGAAAAATCTTTTTGTTACCACTTTTATTCTTCATTTTCTTATTACCAATTAAATTATATATATTAACTTTCTTTCATGCATTTATTTGTATGTATTTTTAGTTTTTTTTTCAAATTATTAATAATTTACATACATATGTACGAGTACAAAATTCAGCAGCTCGGCTGGCATTTAATTCTTTAACATTTTATGATTTATGTATAATTTGTACTTTATATTATTATCATTCACTATTTATGTAATTGTTTAAACTCAATTTTCACTTAACCACGAAAAATATATTTATTCACAAGCTTTAATATATTTTTTTTATTTAATATACATACGTACATAAAAAGGCAATAACAAAATTAAACTTAAACTTTTTGTTTGAAATATTTTTTCATTTCATAAAAATTTGTTGTCTCCCTTACACTTGCACTCAACGTATTTCGCCATCTCAAAGGGGCTTTTACAACGTCGCGCTTAAGTCCCGGCTGGCAATTTTAAAAAATTCAACAACAATTACGCTCGAGAACAGATTGTAAACTGAATTTGGCTAACAAACTCATTCTGTCTGTTAGTCACTAATACAACAATGCGCACCGCCTTTACACTATTCCATACACCAACAACAACACACATGTTAATGTTTGCGCTAACACTTTAGTTAAGTGACCATGTACGTCCGTGCTTATGTAGATGTTAATATAAAGTGGGTTTGCTGCTGATGTTGGTATTAGTTTTAATGCGAGTAGTAGCAGACGTTGAGTGGTAGAGTGTTATTAATCTGTTTTCACTGAGAGAACGAGAAAACTAGAAATACAATAACATTTTAAAGCATTTCACAGCTCACTAGTTGGTAAAGCACAACTATAGTTATTATGTTTTCTGACCAGGTAAACTCCATGAGGGAGAGAATACAGTAATCATAAGCAGGTGTTAAAACATACATACATACACACAGATAACGCGGACAGGTATCATAATTTGGGTTGTGGAAATTGATAGAAATATTTGGCAAAAGCTTTGCTATAATGAATATGAAACTGCCATACAAAAATATTAAATATATGGTTGTTGACTTGAATAACGATCAGTATGACCGTTTTTAACATTTTCGCCGCTGAGTTTAATCATATAACAAATTATTTCCGTTTGCGCTTTTGAATTAAATTTTCGAAAGTGGTTCATCATGGCTCGATTATAAATGGTAACCGAACTGTAGTTGCGTTTCTAGTAGCCAAATAGTGTGGTAACAGGCAACTAACAGCTGTGAATTTCAGTTGCCAAATTTCAGTAATAATATTGGTAGCTGCAAATTTTTATTTGCTGCATCATGTCCTTAAACTCAAAAAAGCGGTAAAATTAAGAAAATGAAAATTTAATTAAATAAATGGTAAGGCGAAAACAGGCTTTAATGGTAAAAAAAAGAAATTGTTGGTTCGATTATGTATGTCAACCGAACGTTAGAAGCGTTGCGAGTTGCCAAAATGTTATTATTTTCTGCTTGGTTTTTAAAACAAAAATATATAATCAAAAATTTAATTGAATCAACTACTCCCTATTGGGGAATATGTGAAAATATGATTTAGAGTTAAAGAAGAAATTTTTTCATTTAAATACATTTTAGAATTATTTTAAGAAATAACATTTACTATAGTAGATGTCGCAGATTTAAATTGTCCGTTAAGTGGCATGTAATACATGTCATATTTTGTATTTCCTTTTCTTGGTCGAAAAATTGTTCCGCTGAAATAATCATCCTTACAACTTTTTAATCACTTTAACTTAATTTTTTTAGCACTTACATAAGTACATATATATCTTAAATTTTGAGGTTTTGCTTACATCATTTTCAGTTGCTAATCTGCCATAATTGTATTGTTAGGAAAGTTAGAATGGAATATATGTATAATAATAATTTTAATTTCGGTTGCGTTGCAAGTTGGCAAGGAAGCTGAAGTTTGGTTGCCTTATTTAAGTGACTCCCAGTGCATGTGCATATGTATGTATGGAGCTTTGTAATTGTTAAAGATGTCCTCAAACTCACAACGATCCCAAATCACTTAAGGATGTGTGGTGAACAGAATATTTAAAACGAGTTGTCCCATTTCCAAAATGGAAAATTCTTTCCTTTTAATTGCACGATTTTCTGCATTTAAAATTATGTTTGAAGACAATATTTTACGCCTCTATAAAATAAAATATCGTAAAATTAAAAAAAGTTTGATTTTTTGCAGAGTGTTAGCAAAACTAAGGTGTAATTCCTAGAACGCACCTGATAATTTTGCAAATTTTTCGCTTATTGGCAGTCTAATTTCTGTTTGTTATGTATGGGACAATGATCACGATAACTCACAAAACTCACGCATAAATTAAATTTCACTACATAATGCTATCACATTTTCTATTTGAAATTTATATATGTATGTATATGTTTGTATTTAAGAATTTTATAATTAAATTTATCAGTATGTCAAGGTTACACCATTTCTATCCATAACTGAAAAATATTTGAATAAAAGTTTAAAGTAAAATCTTACAAGCAGCGCATAAAATTAAAGAAAAGAATTCTCACGATTGTTCTGCATGATGTGTGTGTGTGTGGTTAGCGTCCAATTCGTTAGAAGTGCTCATCTCTAATTTAAAATGTTATATTCTGAAAGCGCGGGTATGTTTTTTTTTCAATTTTCATAAGACTGCTTGCAAAAAACTATATGAGCCGTTTTTTTTTATAAATAATTTTAATAGAAAACGATAAGCGAGGGAGCGGCTGATAATGAAATAATTATTCACACAAAAAAAGAACTTCCGGTAGTGTTAGGCTAATCATGCCTCCCGTATTTAACCACTATAAATATGCAACTGTTATGAGAATGCCTTCAAATTACTATCGGACTGCAACGATTACAAAGGGCTTTAGCACAACAATATGCTTAATGAGACTTTAAGGAAAACTTACTTACTTTTATTTGTTTTACATTTACAAAGTATGGTTGCTGCAGAAAACAATTATGAGCAAAATGAAATATTCAATAACGATTTTGACGACACAGAAAATCCTGAAGAGACGGGAACATATTTAGAAGGTGATATCAATGGTGAGGCCGAGGAGCTACGCAACATTTTTCGAAACGGATTAGTTTCAGCTTCGTACAAATGGCCCCAGGCTACAGTGCCATACAAAATTGAAGGATCCTTTAGCACAAACGAACTAAGGATTATCTCTAATGCATTTAGCGAGTATCACGCCAGGACCTGCATACGTTTCCGCAAACATACCAACGAAAAGGATTATATTGCGATTACCAATAAGCCTACAGGATGTTGGGCTAGTGTAGGGCGCATCGGCGGTCGCCAAGAAGTTAATCTACAGTCGCGCAAATGTTTTTCCAAATTTGGCACCACCATTCATGAGCTAATGCACGCTCTAGGCTTTTACCATGAACAAAATCGTTTTGAACGTGATGCTTACGTCAAGGTGATAAGAGAAAATATTAAGCCTAATATGCTGGTGAATTTCGAAAAATTAGCCCATTCCACTGCCTCGGGGTATGGAGTGGGGTACGACTACGCCAGTGTTATGCACTACAGGGGCACAAGTTTTTCCAAGAATGGTAAACCTACTTTGCAGGCCTTGCAAGCAACACCAGAAGCTGCAAAAATGGGCCAACGTAAAGGATTCTCACAAGGAGATATATTCAAAATCAAGGCCATGTATCGCTGTCAGTGAGGAGTATTAGTTCAACTATTTTCCAAGTGCTGTATCCAAATGGGAGAGATAGTTTATAAAATCCTTTAACCACGACGTCTGGGAGTCTACTCATTAATTTGAAACGAAAGAAAATACTTTCGAATTTGTATGTTAATTACATACAAGCTCGAAAGCATTTCCTTCGTATCGAATTACTGAATAGCAGTAGTTATTTTTTGCTAAATAAAAGAAATAAAATGTCTCTTAGTTTTGTAATAGCAATAACAATTTTATTTAAAATAGTTCTATTTAAAAGTGAAAATATTTGAATGTAAATACATATAGATAATGAATTTTCGAACATTTGTAAATAAATCTGATGTGTTCATAAACAGTCTTTGGTTAAAATTTGCTGTTAAAAGTATAAGCTATACTAATTGTGATTTTATTAAAAAAAAAACACACATATATCGAATATTTAATTAAAACGTAACACATATTAAATTATAGTTTGAAAATAATTTAAAATTATTATAAAGCTATTAAAAGTGTTTTATAAAATATTTTGCAAACTTGATAATTTATACGACATCAAAATTTATACAAACATACGTACATATGTAATATGTATGTATGCATGTTTGTGTATTTTCTTAAACTCAATCTTTATCCTTTCTTATTCGAAAACATGTTGTACATACATATGGCACTTGTTTGTTTCCAACAAAGAAATCATTCAATTTAAGCAGTCATGAAAAAAAAAAATCACAGATATGTATATCGTTAGCTAAAATGCAAAAAGATGCAACTAACAAAAATATAATTTTACAGAAGCAAAAAACTAAAAAAAATCTAAACAAACTTGTAGTTAATTCCCCTTGTTCCTTGTTATAAAAGCGTAATTTTTGATCGCAAAAATGTAAAATTTTGTCAAGACATGTTTAAAGTCATTCATAATAATCAATCAAAAGCTCGGTTTTGATTTTTTTGTTGATTACGCCTTTTTACATTTTAGCTAACGATATTTGTGTGTGTATGTATGTACATGTGTGCATATATGTGATGTTATTTGAATTAGTTATCGAATTGAATTCATGGTAAGCGTAACGAAATCAAACTTAATTATGTTTTAAAAAGCTGTGTGTAGTGTATTAAAGATAACGATACTAAATTAATTAATTTAGAATTCCGATTCAAGAACTTTTAAATTCATTTCTGGATAAGTATATTTAAAATTCCTCTTCATGTCCATTTTTCAAACTATTTATTTTCATTTAATTTAGTAGATTGTCCATTCTAAACAATTTGTGTTAATACTTTTAAAGTATCGTTACTAATTTGCAGCAAGCTCAATTTTGCAGCACAACTATAATATTTAATAATAAGAAAAGTTTCCCCATGTTTAACTGAAAAGCTTTAAAATCTTTTTATACATACATATTAGTGTCCTGCACAAGAGTATTTATAAGACTTTTCAAGACATGAGAGATGTTTTCCAATGCTTTACTACAGCGAAATATTCTAAAAGAATCGCTAAACAACACTGTTGGCAAGACAAACCACCGAAAAAATTACTGGCCAACAGTGTTGCTTAGCGATTCTTTTAGAATATTTCGTTGCAGTAAAGCATTTGAAAAAATCTCTCATGTCTTGAAAGGTCTTATAAATAGTCTTGTGCAGGACACTAATACATATATCATTTTCAGCATTTTCAGCATTTTCAAACAACTTCTAAAAGTTATATACATAAAGATTTGAACTTTTACATTTTTTCCTGGCTAGATATTAATATTTTTCAAGTCTGAACAAAAAATAGATTACATTAAATTTTAATATTAACGCGGTTTTAAATATTTACTTCGTGATCACATACATACATCACAAAAAGTTATTTCGTTGTCTTCTTTAGAGGGTCAGCTTTGCTCTGGTCATCTTTGAATACTTCTTTAGTGTTGCGTTAGATTAATATTCTTTTCGAAAAATACGTTACTTTGTATAGTCAATTCCTTGCATAGTGTAGAGAATCTTCGTATAGCTCGATACGAATCTGCATCTTAGGAAAGTGAAAAATATTAAACATATTAAAATAAATAAAATAATTATTGATATCAAATCAACGAACGCACTGGTCAGTGTTGCAATTTAAGCAGATTAAAATAGGGATGTGATGTTAAAAATATGGTGGATGGAGGTGGTTTATTGTTGGTTAGTGATAAACGGATGCTAAGAAATATTTACGCCAAATCGTTCTCATTAGACATTTGCTTGATCTTTTTCTTTACTGGTGACTGTTGATTGATTGCATAGTAAGCTTTTATTTTACTGATATTGTCAGTGTGATCGAGAAAAGGATCCCAGCTCAACATGAATTGCTTTGTTAGATATGGTTGGACTAATAGTAGGAACAGTAGAAGTATTAGCCTTTAAAATACCACTAGTTGTCTTACCTCCTGCATTTAGTGTATCTAAATTTATGACCATAGGGATGTTGCTAGTGGAACCATGGCACGAGCGGTTGTTTAAGAAATCCCTTATATGCTGAACAATCAAATCAATGGCAACTGCAAATAAAAAATTAAAAAAAAGTTATTAATATCTATTCAAACACAAGTAAGAAACTGCAGTATGCGAAAAAGAATTTGAAAATGCACGAAAAAATAAGCGCTTACCCAAAATCTCTGTATGCAAACAAAAACTTAAATTTTAGAAAGCTAAAGAAGCGAATCCGAAATGAAATTCATTAAACTTTGATAGAAAGAATTATACCTTATATATAAGATGTATTTTTATATGACCTTCAAGTTTATTGAGAACGAAAAATTATTGATTTTCCCTTCATTCATACAACTTACCTTTTTTCTTTAATGCTAGAGGAATATTAGTGTTTGGTCCCAAGTTATAATTAATTAGATGTTATATACTAAAAAAAATCCTTTAGTTGCTAATATTCCACTATTATTGTTCAGGCTACTTTAAACAATTAAGATTTATTTGAATTTTTGTTTGTGTATGCATGTGTGTGTGTTTTTAAAAAATTTAACTTAAGAAGTACACCAACTAATAATTTAGTTAAGAAAAAGTGTGAACGGTAAAAAAGATAAAAATGCGAGTTATATTAATTACTAAAACTATTATTAAGAATGCTCAAAATTCAAGATGCAGCAAAACACATATTTTCAATTCAAATCCAAAAGATATTGAGGAATAGGAGAATACATAAAAGAAGATTCAAAATTTCAGATATTATTGAATATAGCAAAACTGATTGTTCATTATGTAATACAAATATACAAATTTGAATGAAAACTGCATCATGAATTTGTGCCTAAATGAAATTAATCCCATTTTAAGCTTATGGCAAATTAAATAAGCCACTATCGTACAATTAATGTTCCCTTATGACAGTATTGTTTTTAGAAGGAGTTGTGTTGGTAGTAGTTGATTTATAAACAGTGGTGGTAGTAGAGTGTGTACCATTAGCTGTAGAATTGTTGGCCATAGTGGTACCCGTGATATTAGCACTGCTACCTGGTCTAAGAATTTCACCGATATGGCGTACAATGAGATCAATAGCAACTGCAAGAAATATATGTAAAATCAAGAGAAAAAAAAAAACAAACAAAACAAGAACAAACATCAACATAATAGCAAGAAATGAAAATTGGAATATGTAGAATAACACAATATTTTTTTCACTAGTGTAAGTTTTGCAATATTCTTATAGTTCAACTAAATATCTAGTTAGTTTATGTGATTACTTGTATATAATTTATAAAAAGTTTTAAATAATAAACGGACAAACGTAAAATATGTTAAGTTAATTAATTGCAACATTAAAAATTAAACAAAACGAGCAACTACCCAAAAAAGTATAAAGAATAAAAAAAAAAAACTTAAACGTGTTAATAAAAACAGAAATCATTACACACCTGTGTTGTCTGCTCCACGGGGTATAATAACATCAGCAAACTTTTTAGTCTAAAAAGAGATTATGTTTTTTTTTTAATATAATTTTATAATCTGTAAGTTTAAAAAAACCATACCGGAGAGCAAAACTCTTCAAAGGCTGGCTTAACAAAAGTCATATATTGCGTTAAAACTGCATCCAAGTCACGACCTCTTTCATTGATGTCACGGGGTACTAAAAATATTTAAGAATATGCAATAAATTCTCTGCCTGTTTATTTTTGTTGAAAAATTTACTTGACTTTGATTAAATGTATCAAATCATAATAGGATTACAAAAATACTTACCTCTCCTAGCCAGACGCGTATCTGAATCTGTATCAACAAATAATTTCATATGAAACAAGTCCCTAATCTTCGGGAAGTAGAAGACTAATATACCCTCAAATAGCACAACATCGGCTGGATAAATAGTTAATTTATTTTCATAATCTCTGAAACGATGAGATAAAATTTTTAAACTCTTTTCCATTGCAATCGATAAATAGATAAAAAAATTGATGTTAACATTTAAAAAGGTTTTAGTTGAATAATGAGTACAGCCAAACCAAAAAGTTTTAAAATCAATGTTGGGGGCAATTTACGGCTTTCGATATAGATCGAAATTTTAAAATATTTTCATATAAATTCCATTGATGTACATATTTAGAAATTTCGTTCGATAATGACAGTGGCGGATTTATGTTTGATGTCGCCCTATGCTCCGTAAGATATGCCGCTCTTTTTGCTCTATGAAGAAAAGCTTTTTAATATTAAATATGCAATTTATAAATATTTAAATTACACTGTGCAACAGTAAAAAATCCGCGCGGCCCTGACAGTATATGTTCTATAGTACACACTACCAAATGGAAGTAAATGGGTTATATGCCGTCACAAGATATTAGCGTGTGGACCGTATGAATATATATTCAGCAACAAATGTTAAAATACATTGCTGAGCAACAATCTCTTAACACATGCTGTGAAACACAAATTATATTAAATTTTTTTTCAACGTAAAAATAGAAAAAAAAATTTTAACTGCATAAAACCAATAAAAGTTAAATTTAAAATTAGAAAATGATAAAATTATATTTGAATATATGTACGTGTTCGCCACCTGTAAATATATTGTTGAACACAAGGAATTTGACGTCATCATTCTGCCGGCGTTATTGCTTGTGTTAAGACACATCACATTGCTCGTGTGGTCGTAGTGTTACTCAGTTTGGCGATTTGGTGACCAATTAATTTTAATGAATATCCAAATATTCTGAAAAATTTAGCGCTTTACTATATATGGAAACAATGTAGATAAGAATCCACTAAAGAAATCTCATTAAAATATTACGCCGAAAAAATATTTCTTCATTCAATTTTCTTTTTTGCAAATGTACTAACACGGGCAATATAGTCTTAACGTGCCTAGGCACCATAATAGGTCATACAAACCACTTTTTGACTCAAAAATTGTCGTTTTTCACATTTTTTTAAGCAATTTTTTTTTTTCGAAAATCATATAATTAATGCACACTCCTTTGTAGAGTTTCACTAACACTTTTTGCAAAAAAAAAAAGTATAGTCTAGTATAAAACGAAAATTTAACATCCGAATTTATTTAAAAGAGCAATCAGTCAAACCGACAGCTGTTTGAACGTTGCTTCTCAATACATCCTAATTAGAGTGCGCAATGGTTTCGTAAATAAACATGTAAAATATACTTGCCCCAACTGTCGCTAAATCTTAAAAATAAACAATGGTCTACTCAAGCGCTTTAGAATACTATCTAAAAACATTTACATTGCACCAATAAATTAACGGGTAAGGTCAGAATTATATTCTAAATTTTTCATTGATATTAATAAAGCAAAAGTAATTCACAAAAATTCTCAATTTCAAACTATTTAAAACGTTAATTCTTAAAATTTTGCCGGAACTAAAACCATGCTGTCCTAGGCCCGGGCAGCACTGGATAACGATATTTATAAGTAATTGTACCAAAAGGGTAGATAGCTCATGTTTGTGTGTATTTGTAGTGATGGGGGATATGATAATTTCATTACTCAGCTTTATTTAACTTGTTTGCTAATATCATTCCATGCAGTCTTCTTGGCCCAGTTAAGGTATTTTGTAATTCATATATCATTTACATACACACATAGATACATAGGGAAAAATATACTTATGTATGTATGTGCTTATAAACTAACAATAGCAAAGCCTAAAAATGTTATAATATATAGTAATTATTATTTAGTTATTTACTCACAATGAATTTGTCCTATAGTCATATCCTGGAATTTCAACTTTCACGCCTTTCAATATTGCTTGAAGGGTGTCAAACATCAACTGCTCATTAAAAGCATCCGGATGATCGAAATTGTAGAGGCCTTGAAAGGCTTTTGCCTTTTCAGTGGGTGTCAATTCACGATAGAAACTATCTTGACTAACGGTTACCACTTGTCGTTGGTCGTGTTCCATATCTGTTTGACCCAGCTCGGTCATTATTTTCTTGCATACTGTGGACTTACCACTAGCAGTGCCACCAGCAACACCAATTAGAAATGGTTTTTTCACCACATCGCCATTCGGCAAACTTAACCTTTGACCATTTTCGGTATCCATAATTTTTGTGCACAAACAATATTTGTAGAGTTTCGATTTGTATTTACAATTTCTATTCGCAGAATAGCTTGTTATTCAATGAAAATTTACTTGAGAAGCTTTTAATAAATCTCAACAATTCTTATCGACCGTGAAAACTCTAAAGCAGAAAAATAACAAACAGCTGTATATTATGAAATGAGAGAAATGCTACATCCAAAGTGAGAAATGTCATATAAGGCACTGCCAGCTGCAAGTTTATTTAGCTGAGTTACCAATTACGGAAAAGACGTTTTATTTCCCCTAAAACATTTGAAAATAAAACCGTTTTTTTCTCTTTTAACAACATGATAAAATCATACAGCTTTATTTATAAAAATTTTTAAGGCTTTATAATGAAAATTTGTTTTAAAATGCCTTTACAAAGCCCTAAAAGTTTTAATAAATAGAGCTGATACTGTTTATAATGGTAAGAAAGAGATATGCAAATACATATTTTATTAAGTGGTGACTAGTTTCTGATACTTTTTCTTATTGTGTCGAGCCGATTTGGAATATTGTAAGTTATTAAAATTTATTTGTATAGCCCCAAACGAAATAGAAGATAAAAGTTAAGCAAAATCTGTATTTTTTTTAAAAATAATTTGTTAAAAAATCCGCATATGTAAATTTGGTTTTGCTTTATTGTTTGTTGATACTAGCAACCTCCTCTAGTAGTCTTGACAACTCTTGTGAATGATATATAAATTCCTTGTTTCTACTTATGGCGGCTGATAATGCTGAACCTATAGCAACATCATTTGCCAAGGATCTTAATTCAAAGGCACTCTTGCTGTTCAACAATTTCCTTAAGTTTTGTGCCAAGAATCTTTTATAAATAGAACAATTTGAATAAAAACTTTCGCCAATAGCAACTACAATACGATTGCCTTCAATTCTTTCCGACAAGCAAATTATGCCAACTGCCAGTAGCTGAGCAGAACGTTGCACTATAGAATTCAATATATAGTGTACTTTGGAACATTCATTTTCATCTGGCATAGATATGCCCATTTTATCAAACTGCAAGCGCATGCGTGCAAATTTTTCACTCTCTTCCTCTTCTAACATGCTACTGACATAAGAAATGGTAAAAGAGAATGGCCTTTTCAGATATTGACTTATAAAGCCCTCAAATAGTACTTTTTCATTAATGCAATGTAAAAATACTTGACGAGCTAGTTCTGCCAAGTATACACTTGACACTAGTTTTTCAAATTTCCGTTGACCTTTGTTCTTGGTTTGTTCATCCACTAGCTGATCGTGCGGTGTAAGTATGTAATCCAAATGCCCATTTGCGCCAAAGTCACTCCATTGCGTGCTAATAAGCAAGTTGCTTGCAGAAGTTCGAACCGAATACATTTCAATTTCTGACACACGTTCTACGTACACTGCATTGAAATCATGTTCAATATTTATTCCAATGTGGCAACATTGATCTTGCCAACTGTTTGCCAACAATATTGCAGTGCAATTGGAGACGACAGCCTCGACACTTATGCCCAAATCTTCGCTACGAGCAATGGCATCTTCCAAGAGTTTTCCTACTTCCTTTTCCTGTAGCATTTGTACAACTAAATTTTCGCCTGAGCTCTGCACTACAGCATTTTTCAAGCTTGTGTGACGCAGAGAAAATGGAAAACATAATACCATGCTTAATAATTCCTGTTCTAGTTTGTAATGCCTCACAAATTTATTTAATTTTCCCACTACAAAGTCAAAGAAACCTTCAGCGTTTTCAGCGTAAAGTTGCGTGGGAATTTCATGTGTCTCCTTTTCGTAATGATAATTATGTGCTCCTTTTAAATTGATAAATGAAATGTGAAAATTGTGAGTTGTTATTTCTAAAACCAAGTATATGCCATGTTCGCAGCCACAAGGATGTTCTTGTATAAAAGTTGGCCAGCATTTTATAGAAGATTGCTCTTTATTAGCGGTGGGTTTCAAACCTTTTTGCATTTCACTCAGCAATGATTGGTTTATGTTTATTAACTGTTCATCTGTTAGATAGAAATCTTGACATATTTCTTTTACTCTTGCAAATTGTTCCTCATGACTTAAAATTTGATCTTCTTTGGAATCCATAGTTTATATTTTTAACAGTTGAAATAATTATAATTGTGCAATTCTATTTTAGTACATTTATTTAAATTGTTACAAATGTATGTTTGTATATCTAAAGAATTTTGACAGACAAAGTTTAAAACAAATATTACTATTACTGAGTTTCCAATGTAAATTGGCTAATAATAAGCATAGGCAAATACTTTTTTAAAAAAGTCCTTGCTTCATATTGCCTACATGTTCTTTTTACTCGCTTCCAGCTCTTTACTTTTTATGCGAGCTGCAACAGCTGCCACCAATGCTGCACCGCGACCCGAGCCATCTTCCGACAACATTAAATCGAATTTATGTTCTGGTCGTGCCAAACACTTGATTTTCTGCGTCAACATATTGTGATAGTGCGGATGAAAGCGGTAAACACTGCCATCAATTCCCACCACCATATAAGGATCTCCTATTCGGTCGATTAAACAAGACAGTGTAGTTGACACCAGATGAGCGGAACGTCGCGAAACACACTCGCATATGTAACGCACATTCTCGCAATCATCATCCGTAGGATTCTGGTAGCCCATCTTCTCAAGAATCGTCTTACCAATGGTATAATTACCAGGTGTGTCCTCTTCCATTTTTGATATATACTTCGTTTTAAACGTTCCTTCCGTACGCAACTTTTCACTCTCGTGACCGTTAAAGAGAGCACCTGCTTTACAGCAATCAAGCATTAGCTTTCGCGCCAACTCACCCAAATACATGCCGGCAATCATTTTTTCAAACAGTTGCCGATGAAGATTAGGTGAGACATTATCAATTTCCTTGTCGTATTTGGTGCGCACAAACTCTAGGGTGCCATTGTCGCCAAATGCACCCGATTCACAATTTATAATCATTGTCGGCACTTTATTGCTCGGTTCAGGTTCAAAGGTATCGAGATTCTTTATCTTTTCCAAGTAGCAAGAATTAGATCCTGTACCTACAATAAGACCGATTTTGCAATAGGGATTCTTCCAAGCACAGGACATCAGAGTGCCAGTAGTGTCATTCAGCAATGCTGTAATGCCCACATTTGTGACTCCCCGTCGATCCATGGCTTCGCGCAGCATTGCTACTACGTCTTGTCCGACTACACCAGGACAATTGAAGCCCTTCGTCCAGGCCACTAACTCACCCTTGTCCAAACCATTTTGCTTAACCGGAAAGGAGAAAGTGAAGCCCAAAGGTAGATTTTCATTAGGTTCCACTCTTAAAGTTTTTACAAATTTCGCCAAACATTCAGCTATGTGATCGAAAAGATCTTTACCAGGACCTACAAGTAACTGTTCAGGTATTTCATAGACCTCAGAGTCCATTCGAAAGTCTGCCTCTCCTTTCAAATAAATGCACAGCACGCGAAAATTAGTACCGCCCAGATCCAAGGCGAGAAATTTTCCAGTCTCACAGCCTGTGGGCAAAGATTGAACATATGTTATCCAGCATTTAACGACAGCTTTGGGATTGGTGGCTTTGCACAGACCCATTTTGATTTCATTCAGAAAGAGGCCTTTGATTTTTCTCAAAGTGTCATCGTCCAAAACGAATGGCTTGCAAATTTCTCTTACAGCATTGCAATTTTTTTGTCCTGCTTCATTTTGGAAAGACATTTTCTACGAATTTAAATTTTGTTAAATAAAACGGGAAAAATATTTTAAAAAATTTATAAATTAATGAACAGATGTTTTAGTTTGAAAGTAGTTTTAATTTTTTTAAAATTAAAGAAAAAAATTATTAATTAATAGCAAGGCACATCAATTGACTGACACGTCTTGATGAATATTTACATGCAGGCTCCACGAGATGCGCTGGATATGCCCTTTTAGAATTGAGCGAAGCATTTTTTGCATCATTCTGGTATTTATGTATGTATTTAGTTTTGAAGTATATATGCATGTGTGCTTTTTTCAAGAAAGTTATTATACCAAGGAGTCAAGGCGAATCCATACTTGGTAGTCGCCACCCAAAGCAAATTCATATAACTAGCGGTCTCCACTAGCCATGAACTTGGTATGGGCATCATTTCGGACACCGCAAATGGCTAATGGAGACAGATCATGTTCATGTTCAGTCCATGCTCTGACATGTATGCCCGAACATATATCTAAGCAATAGAAAGAAAAGACACAGAACATAACTAGTAAATATTCCATCTCTATTGCGCACGTGGTGAATACTTGAGGACGTCGCACGTATTCACCACAACAAAGCAGTTGATGAATTTTTTTTCTCAATTGAAATTTATATTTTAAATGTCAAATTTTAGGCGGCAAAAATCGTCAACTGACCGCTTGCAACCACTTAGTACGGATTCGCCTTGGTCGGGATCGATCAAGTGACTATTTTCGCCGCATGTAATATGAATACGATATTTTTTAAAGATATTTTTGAGTGTTTGTTTTTGAATTCTCCAAAAAGGGTTGTTGTCGTTGATAATGAAAAATAAAAACTTTATTACCATAATTGATTTCTATGCTTGCGGCAATGGTTCTATGGCAAGTCATCTATAATCAAATCCAGTGTTGCCCATAAGGTTAATTGGAACAGCTGTTTTGTATGATTATGCAACGTCCAGGGATGATAAAGTTGGTACAATTTAAACCTTAAAAGTACGTTGGTACTCCCGTGACTCATTTGGTACTATTTGAAAAATTTGCGAGAACCTAATATTTTTTTTTATACAAAAAATAAATAGCGATAATTTAAAGTATATCGAGTTTGACAGAAAAGTGGCGAATTTGATTTGTTGTTGAGAGCGTCTACCTTGTTATATATGCATTACACTTGTTTGTTTTATTATAAAGAACTACATATAACTTCACCGGTGTTTCGTTTTCAATATGATAGCGCGCTATAGCGTCGCCTTCATTTATTTTATCTGTTGTATTACTTTTCTTATTAAAAAATATTCCCCACGAGTTTCGAGCTTTGAAAAATTAATTGGATGAAGTAATGTATCCGTAGCTTTCAAAAGTTATCAATAGAATTTGTCAATTGCAAACTCATCAGCGAATGTGGAAAGAAATTTTCATAATTAGAACGAAGAGTCGAAAGTCTAATACAAACAAAATACACCTCGTCACAAAAATTTATTGCAATGGTATAAAAAATAAAACTTTTACAATCATTTTTACAAAAATATTACAGGGGGTCTACTGTGTAATTCAAAACGAAAGAAATTGCTTGCCAGTTTGAATGCTGCTTATAACATGTAAATTCGAAAGCCTTTCCTTTCGTTTCGACCCAGAAAGAATATTACAGTTTTTACTGTGTTTTTACCTTCTGTAAAATAACAATTATTTGAGTTAGGACCTTTCTTCTCAAGACCAACGATAAGTTTTTACTGCCTCTACCACTTTGTCGAAAGAAAAATCCTACAAAAGAAGACTAGTATCTCGAGTTCTAATAAATTTTAATTTTTGAGTCAGTCATGAAGATTAATTCTCACATTTTCTTATTTCATTAAGTTGTGTGTAAATTAAAAACTCTAAACTTGTGTCCTGGCATACTAGTTTTTTTTAGTTATGACGTTATTTGTATAAATGAGCGATGTGTTTTAAATATGTAATAAAATTAAGTTAAGACAAAAAACCGAATTTAGTACTATTGGGGTCGAAAAAGTACAATTTTAAAAGCTAATTAGTACGAAATTAGTTTTCTCATTTATCATCCCTGGCAACGTCTAATTCAATCTTGTCTTGATTTAACAACTCCAATATGGGTGAATATTTTACATTTTAAGTAACTTACTAAGTAGTAGTACAAAAAGTGCAATCATCTTTTTAACATAAAATATATTTAAATTTTATTTCAATGACATAATTTTACATATTTATAACAATGTTTAAGAAACGCATGAAAAGAATGATATTTCAGGTGTGAGTAGCATGTGAAAGTGGTTTAAGTTAAAAAAAGAAAAACTTATAATTAACTACATATTTTTAAAAGAGAAACATTAAATCTAAACAAACTCTACACTTAAAAAATATCAACAAGATTTGTTTTATGACACAAGAGAATTCAGTTTTAGAAAGTTCTTTTTTTTCAAAAAGAAAACTTTCATTTGTTAAATATTGTTTTTTTTTGCAAATATATTTTTCACATTTTCCTGCTTTCCCAAAAAAACATATGAAAAATATTTTTGCAAAATTTTTTATATACATAAGTACATACATACTTATGTATGTATTTATGTATGTATGGTATTAGTATATACATTTCTATTTAAAATCATATATAAAGAAAAATTAATTAACATGCTTGATTAATCTCAACTAAAAGAAATATTTTAAATCAATAATAGTTCGTAACATGGCCAACTTAATTTGCTAAAAATTATAAAAAATATTCATGATGGAATATGGAAGTACAATTTAAATTGAGGTAAAACAATAAATCTTTTTAAGCAAGAATTTTAATTGATTTGAAGTAGAAAAAGAAAGAAATAACAAAAACTACAAACTAAAAATTATGATTATTAAAATTTTTTTTATAATATTAAATATTACACATCGTTACCTTAATAAAGAAAGGTCGTAGTTCATTTTTTTTTTGATTACATTAGATGTTCTTCCATACATATACAAAAAAAACTCTATTTCCAAAAAAACTATGAGTTAGCGACTTTCTATGTTAAGGTAACGATATGAACTAATATATACTGCTAAGCTCTCTTGATTACTGATCCTGAATCAAGGTGCCAAGAGAGGATTTTATACTCCATAAGTCATATCTGAATTTTTCCCGAAAACTAAATTTTTTTTAAAACAATGTCTTCATTCATCGAATTATCTTGCATCTGTCACTTTAATATGAATAAAAAAATTATTATTATTTTTTTTTCTTTCATGTCAAACTGGCAAATTCACTTACTGAATGTAGATATAAACTACATGTGTAAATCCACAAAATATTCATAACAAATACATGCAACTCTACAACAACTATAAAAATAATAGCGGAAATCACTATTCGTTGCAGTCAAAGTCTACACTGTGAAGTTTTCATTTTGCATCCTAATGTATTTTCTCAAATATATCTCGTGAGAATGCGATAAGAATGACATACTCAACAAGAACTGCTTATTCATGAAACAGAGTAATCATTCTCATTCTTCTTTCCCCCTTCATCAAAAAACTCGAATGGTTTGCAGCAATTTTTTTCTAGTGTGGAAGAGAACTAATTGTTATAAATGCACTTTGCTTTTTTAACGTCCAATAACTCATTTTTAATGCAAGCAATGCTAAGATCCCACCTGGTGTTTTATTAATTTTTGGAAAGATTCAATTCAATATATTGGGAATTGTTTTATATATATATTTGTTCCAGTCGTTCCAGGCTGGAACATAGGGCGTTAACTGGGAATTGGCTTGAAGTAAGCAAAATGTTGTACAGCTTCTGAGAGTCCACTTGTCGTATTTGAAATGTTCAATATGTACATATATGTATATTATGTACACACTATTTATATATTTATCTAATATGTATCTATGTAACTACATATATATAACATTAACATTAAACTATTATTATCTAGAACAAGACCAAAACAGTAACAAGTCACGTTAGAAATAAATCCAAGGCAGATTGATCGCTAAACTCCGATTGGAATAGATCGAAAGCACTGAATGGCTCCAAGCTCATTAGCGGACTCATGCAGGAGGATGCTGATATAATTGGATCGATAGATAGGCCCAGGGAATCGGTGGCAGGTTCCATCAGACGCAAACTCAATTCCAGCGGATTTTCCAAAGTCTGCATTGCAGTGGGCGAGCATTCGTACGGTTCGTTGCTCCCTTTTCCCATGCTCTGAAAAGGGCTAAAGCAGCGTTCGGAAAGATTAAGTGATTCTCCATCAGACTCTAGCATTAAATTACTCAAGTCCGACATCGAGTTGTGATGCGGAGGATGGCTGTAAGTATAGTTTTGCTGTGGGACAGTTTGATCAAACATATAAGATGAGTTCGAAATGGGCGAGGCCGAAGATTCTGAGGCGGAGGAGAGCGAGGCGTAGGCGGAAGAAGCATTTGATGCTGGAGATTCTTGATAAGCAGTAGTAGGAATGATTGTATTTTGACACACATTTTCAGTATTAGTGCATTTTTGCTTTTTGGCAGATTTTTTAGTGTTGCACGATGTAGATTTACGTGTGCCGGCTGTTGGTTTGCTCGACTTCGCAGCCTTTTTATTACTTTTCTCAGATTTAGTTTTCTTCTCCTTTGCCACATCCACAACTTCGGGTTCCAAGTTTTCTTCGGTAATAAGATGTTGTTCTATGTGTGGTCTAGGCTTAGTGCAATCGTATAGAAAGTCGTAATCGGCCTCGTTAGGATTTTCTAAAGCCTCGGTTAGAATGTCAATATATTTCATGGCTAAACGTAAAGTTGTTATCTTGGTTAGTTTTTCGTTAGTGCAAGTGGCATCTTCGCTTGTAATACAGGGTGGCACACACGTTCTCAAAGTCTCAAAAGCGGTATTGATTTCGCGCATGCGTGTGCGCTCTCTGGCATTTGCAGTTTTTCGCCGATATTTACTTAACGGAGCTGCCTTTGATTTCGATTTGCCAACACTGCCACCACCATCATTACTCGACACGTGAGCTCTTTTGGCTGTGCGGCAATATTGGGCGCTATCCTCAAAGTTGTTTAAAGATTCAATTGATATATCGCTGGCATAACCCTGGGAATCCAAGTTGCTGCTATTCGAATTGTGTTTACGTTTTTGTCTCTGACGCAGCGAATACTTTTCACTATCCATGTTTGCCATCATCAATTTTGGCGGTTTCCCCTGCAAGTAACAAAAATAATTGATTTAAATTAGTAATAATTGTCTTTATTGCAAAACATCTCAATTTATTTAATCTCTTGTTTATAACAATTTCATTAAAATAATTTTCTTAAGAAAAAAAAAAAAAAAAAGAAATATACTCAATGGCACACATGAAGCCACAAGCACAAATCTGAGATTAAAAAAAAATAAATAAATAAATAATCTACGTGGGTGTGCAAATTGGTTCAATATTTCTTATATTTATTTTATTTTCTGCGGTAAAATTTACATAAAAAACCTCTAAACGCTTAAAGAAATGTTCATGAACGTATGGACGACTAAATGCAAAAAAAATTAAGTCAGACGACATCTATCTATCTATCATCACACCTACTACTTCTTATTTGAGCTTTCGATTCTGTTTTATTTCATCATGTGCATGTGTATGTAAGTATATTACTTAAATTAGTGCTGTCAAATTATTTAAGTTCAAAGTGGTTAGAACAAAAGCTTTCAATTTTGGTTTATTGTTCGAAGAAGAGGAAAAATACTTTAATATATTGGAATAATTTTTAATAATTATCAAACAAATTTATATTAATTACTCTGTGAGATAGTGAAAAGTTACTTTTGAAAATATTCATTACAGAATGTTCTTAGAATATTAGAATATTATAGTTGAACCAAAAACTCAATAGTAAACATGTTTTTCTTTTCTTCTTTTTTCATTTTGTTCTTAAAAAACCTAAACTTTTCTGCCAGAAAATTTTTCATATGTATAGATATGTTTGCGAATAAGATAAGATCTGGTTCAAAAACCGGTTCTTTTGTTTTTTCAGGGTTGAAATATTAAACGAAAAATAAATTCAATAAAGTGCTACTTTGACTCGCGCACGAAGGGTTCCGTACGGACACAAGATTTGTAACGTCCGTTTTTTTCTAACGTTTTTTTTTCAACTAGTGCTTATTTCGTCAATGGTAACACTTAGCTCATGTCTGATTTGACAGATAATTAGTTTTATCCTTCCGCTGAACGAGCCAACTGACCATCCAATGCGTTTTCGCTTCGCTAAGTGGGCCTGCGATCGACTTACAGAAGATGCCGATTTTGCCAAAAAAAAAAAATCATCTTTTCAGATTAAGCTCATTTTGTTCTTGGCGGGTATGTAAACAAGCAAAATTGTCGCATTTGAGGCACAGAAAACCCGCACGCATACATTGAAAAGCCGATGCACCCAAAACGAGTTACTGTTTGGTGCGGATTTTGGTCCAGAGGCATAATTGGGCCATTGAGCAAGGAGTGGCCGTTACAGTCAATGGCGATCGTTATCGGGCCAGGTTGAACGAATTTTTTTTTTTCACAAAAATTGAAGAGGAGGATATTGGCAACATTTGGTTTCAACACGACGGCGCTAAGTGCCACACAGCCGAGGCTTGAGTAGTTTTTTTTTATAGCATTTTCAAAAAAAAAAGTTATCTTGCGGACCCTTTATATATAAAAGTATACAAATCTCATTTTTAGTGAATAAAATTTAATTCACGGTTAAAATTATATTGAAAACCAATTTAATCTTTCTTTTCGGATCTAAGCAAATTAGTGAGTGTTTGGATCATTGGAATTGAGGAAAAGAATATTAAAAAAAACTCTCAAAACAATAACTTTTTCTGAATAATTTGTTTTTCATTAGAGACTTTTTGATTAAATTTTCCTTTGAAATACAATTTCAGGCAAATGTGAATTGAGCCATAGAGTTTATTTTATCCACACTATTTTCTTATTTCAGATATTCAGAAAATCAGGAAATTTTAACAAAAATAAATGGCTTCATATATCAAGGAATATGGCAAGATATTTCATACGTTAAGGTCTATCGCAGAAAATATTGAAAAGTTTCTGAATCAGCATAAACATATTAATATTATAAGATGGAATAGTCCCTTAAATACTATTTTTTTCTGGTTCGAAGTTCGAGTATGGGGACACTGCAGGAAATAAAATATTCAAAGAGCAGGCTGAATTTTGCTTACAAATATTGGCGAACTATGAGATTCCGACATATATGTGTGCATATGTATATTTTATAAAATTTATCTCATTCTATTTTTTAACCCCCGACTAAAAAAAGGGGTGTTATAAGTTTGTAGTGTGTGTCTGTGTATCTGTGTGTCTGTCCGTGTCCACGTACAGATTTTTGTTTGAAAGATGACTTGATCGAGAGGGTTCTTAGCTATGTTTGAAGAAAATCGGTTCAGCCGTTTAGAAGATACAACATCTTTTCAGAAAAAAGTCGGGGGTTTTTAAAATTTTTAATTTTTGTTATAATTATTACCAATAAAGCATGAAAAAAGAAATAAGTTGCTTATAAAAAAAATCAGCGGTATTATTAGCGTTTATTTTTACTCAGGTAACGGTTTTTAGCGGGTTTTCGGGGTCTATATGGCGGAAAATGCCTACAACATTTTGGCAACACTGCATGGGACTCTAACATTTTTCGTTGCTCGTTTTGCAACACCCTTTAATTTTTAACTCTCACGTATTTGTTGTTGTAGCGACTAAAGCTCTACATACTCTGTCCGTAGCTCTTACGGTTCTCGACAGACGGACAGATGGACATCGTAGCGAAAAAATAGGGTTCTTTTTCACCATTGATGTACGGAACCCTAAAAATGAATTTTAATTACATACATGTAAATATGTATACACTTTTCTCTTCCACTTTCCTCTCTCGACAATACAGTAAAGCTTAAACTAGATGTGTCATAACCAGCGTTGTCAACTTTGAAATTTCAAAACGCACCAAAATGGAGAAAAAAATGCGCCATTTACAAAAAAAAACGCACCAATCTTAGAGTTTCTTTTTTTAGTTTAAAATGTTTATTGAATTAATTTTGCATAAAAGCACATTATTTTTTTGTGTTAAAAATTTAACACCAAACCAGAATTTTAAAGTTCAGGGTTAAAATAAATAAAACCTAAAAAAACTTAGCAAATTTGTTTATATTCATTTGTATTACATATGTAGATAATATTTTTTTTAATTTCATAAATTCTGTACAAAACTTTTTAAAGAGATAAATGATTAATAGAAAGGATTCAAAACTAATAAAAATTTTTTATTTATCATTTTATTCAAATATTTTTAAATTTTTTTTATCAGAATATAACAATATAAATAAACAGCTTTTTACATAATTAAGAAAAACAACAACAAAACTAAACATACATAGTGTACATATGAAAGTGGTCTAGGTCATACCATTTTTTATTCGATATAGTACATTTTGATCAGACTAGTACAACTCTAAATTAAACTGTTGCATAACAAAACAATTATTTTTGGATTTGTTCCAATGTAATCCACTAAATATCTCGACCAAAGAAATATAAGACTTATACAAGTTTCATAATTAAGGGCACATACATATCTTTGCATTCATTTGTACAAGATGATACATTTTTGTATATTAATTTTATAAATTTAGTTTAAAACTTTTTAAAAAGAGACCAAAAATTAATTATTCCAAATATATTAAGCTAATATTTTCATCATTATTGTTTTCATCGGACCATAAAACAGATTTCATTTCAAATTGTGATATTTTGTAAACATCATTAGTATTAATATGATAATTAACACTATCAGGAAGTTGGTAAGTCACACAACAAGAATGTTCCGGTTTTAACCCATTGTTGTGTTAAATTTGCGTTGGTGCCACCGAAAATTGAAAAACGCACCGAAATTTAAAAAAAAGCGCACCACGCACCAACTGAGGAATTTTTCGCACAAAAAATTTCGAAAAGCACCCAAAATGGTGCGAAACGCACCAAGTTGACAACACTGGTCATAACCACAAAAATACAACACAGCTGTTGAAACCAAACTAAATTAGGGCAACGACGTATGTATATGGTTATGGTGACTCACCATAACGCCATAGCCATAACTATGGAAACCAATTGAATTTTTGGTTTTGGTTATGGCTATGGCAATATGGTATGGCACGTCTAATTTTAGCTTAAGGCAAGTAGCTTCAATTATCTCTTAAAACAATCCCAATTTGCTTATACACAGACAGGGCAGCCTGTTTATTCAATTTCCTTTTTGTTTTAATGCAGCAACGGAAATAACAAATGTGAGAATTAAAGTAACTTTTTGGTACAAGGAAGTCTGGACTCAACTTCTTTCTTCTCTCCGTAAATTAGGAGTTGCTCCAAAAAAAAAAAAAAAACTGATATAAAAACACATAACTGGAAACTGGCCAAGATCAAAATGATTCCAAAGGCGGGCAAAGATCTTACCAAGACTGAGTCATATAGGCCTATAAGCTTACTATCTACAATCTCAAAGCTTTTCGAAAAGCTGCTCATGACTAAATTGTCCAGAATTTTAACTGATAATGGGTGCATCCCGGACCATCAATTTGGGATTAGAAGTCAGCACAGCACGATTGAACAAACGCATAGACTGGTCCAAGTTGTAAAAAGAACATTTGAAGAAAAGAAGTATTGTTCTGCTCTCTTTATTGATGTTTCTCAGGCGTTTGATAAAGTATGGCACGAAGGCCTAGTTTTAAAATTGAAGACATATCTGCCAATAAACATTCAAAAGCTTTTGGAAAGTTATATTATTGATAGGAAGTTCACTGTTGTGGAAGGAGAGTTCACGAGTGTGCCCGAATCTATATCTTCTGGTGTGCCACAGGGTAGTATTCTGGGTCCTGTCTTGTATTTAATATATACTTGTGATATGCCTGTGAGCAATAATATCCATATTTTTACTTTTGCCGATGATACAGCCTGTATGATTGTGCACGAAAACTCTTATGAGGCATCCCGCAATCTCCAGGAACATATTACCCAGCTGGAAATATGGTTGAACTTATGGAGAATTAAAGTCAATGAACAAAAGTGTGTCCATATAACGTTCACCCTAAGAAGAGATACTTGCTTCCCCATTCGAATCAACAATCAAAATATTCCTCAACATTCCCAAGTGAAATACCTTGGTATACACCTTGATCGAAGACTTACATGGAAACATCATATTGAGTCTAAGTTAACTCAGATGAAACTTAAGTTAACTCAAATATATTGGTTGATTGGTAGAAACTCAACACTCAGCCTAGACTGCAAACTGTTATTATACAAGTCGCTTTTGAAGCCAATATGGCGCTACGGAATTCAGTTATGGGGCACTGCTTCAGCTTCCAATGTCGAGAGAATTCAACGAAGGCAAAACAAAATTTTACGGTTAATAACATCGGCTCCATGGTACATAAAAAATTCAAATATACATCGTGATTTAAATATGCCACTAGTGACTGAAGAAATTGCAATATACGCAGGCAAATATTTAACAAGACTCGAATCACATCCTAATCCGCTTGCTCGTAATATTTTGTACTTTACTGGACACATCCGCTTAAAAAAGAGGGACACACGGGCTCTTATACCTAACACTCCAGATGGGACTACTTGAAAATACCCCCCCCCCCCCCCTTTTTTTTTGATTATCTCTACTAATGTATTATTTATAACTACCACTAAGTTTATGTCCGACACTGGTCGGGCCTAATAATTTTTTTTATAGATTTAAGATTTGAATACTTATTGTTAGTTCATATATGAAGATACAATAAATAAATACATGCAAAAAAAAAAAATATAAAAACATGATTTCCTGCAAGATAAATTTGATCATCTAAACTGGGACTTATTAGTTTAAAACCAATAACTAAAAGTTATTCGAATATTCGAATTATTCCCTTTCGAATGACATCTCTAATAAATATAAGAATGTTTGTGTGTGTGGCCTTAGAACATTTGAGATGGCTAAAGGTAAAATTACCCAGTCATTTTTATTGTCAGTTGTGTTAAATGTACGTACTTTTTTTGGCAACGAAATGTTATTATTTATTTTTTTAAATTCATTTACAATAAATTTTCGATGCCTCCCAACGGTATTGAAGAGTTTTTCTAATAAAGAATTTTGTTGTTGTGTTTCCTAAAAAAAGATATCTTTCCTCTCAGACCACATTGAGATTCAGAACGTTGCGTTGGTACATAACTGCGGAGAATAAAACATACATACATCTATGTATGTAGGTACAATTTATAAAATGTTTTTTTTTTTTTTTTTTTTTTTTTTAGAAATTTTTGTTGTTTGTTTCAAATTAAATTCAAACCATGATTAATGAAGCCGAAATTCCATGTTTCTTTCTGTATCTAAAAAAATAAGCACGAAAAGAAAGAAGTAATTACGTACGCAATTTTGTTACAATACCGGAAATATTTGTTTTAATTTGATTTGAGCGGAAATAAGGGTGCGCTTAGCAACTAATGTTGACTCTAAGGTACTTTGAAAAAAGTCGATATATATGTATGTATATTTGAATACATATACATACATACATATGTATATAAAAATTATAAAAATTAATTGACTGTTACATATTCTTTAATTGGAAATTGTTAAAATGCAAATACATTTGTTTTATTCTAATTTTATTGTAGAGTCATCACGTAATTATTATCATACTCGAAATATAAATTTCACTGACCCCCAGTTTTTAACTTAAAAATTAAGTACGTAATTAGCTAATTTTTATTTAAAATTAAGTTGTAATTGAATACGATTTAATTTTTTCAGTGGTTATTTAAAGTTCTTATTAAATTACGTTGAAAGTACGGTAGCACTGCAAAATTTCCCAGTATTATTGAAGGCTTCTCAAACAGCAGCTGTTTAATGTAAACAAAAAAGTTAGGTTATCAACATGTAGAAAATTAAATTGCATAAAAACTCATTTTATGAGACCAAAAGAACATCATAATGACTTTTTATACTACTTTGTTCCATGATATGAAACTTTGTACTGTATATGTTATATATTTATGAAATTTAAACGAAATTCTTTTTAATACGACCGCATGATGCTCATGTGCATGTTTTCAGTAAACACACACACGCATAAAAACATATGGTGCAATCATAAAACTTAAGTAGTGTTTAATTTCGCAAGGTTGGGCATTTAATTATTATTTAAATAAGCACTCAAAAACACAATTTCGTATTTAATTAGAACTTAAAAATAATTACGGTTTGATTACCAACTGAAAAAATCGGCATGAGATCTATTAATATTTGTATAAAATGGAATAAATAAATGGCTTGGGAAATTCTTAGCAGCCAATTGTCTGAATCCTATCATAAAATGTTGTTCATAAAAATTCAGAAAAGCCAAGGAAAGCCTGAATTTCTTTGGGGTTTTTTCGGTGATAAATTTGTATGAAAAAGAACAACAATGTTTTTAAAATATGACTTCTGTAATTTTGAATAATCATCACATTAATTTAAAACTAAATAAAATTACTACGTTACTTCTAAGATACAATTTATGTTGATATTTTCGACTTGATTTTATATCAATGATTTTTATAGAATAGAATAGACAAAAACCAAGTTTATTTCAATAAAAGCATATCAATGATTTTATGCTTGTCTAAAGAAAAAACGAAACAAATTTTAATAGTTTAAATAATTAACTTCTTAAATTAAGATTTCTTCATTTGTGACATTTTATTCTTAACATAAATGCCGTATAAATAATACATTTCTTAGCAAACGTTTATATAAAGTACACATGTATGTATGTACAGGGTGGGCCAAAAGAAACCAAGGGGTGTAAAAGTTTAATAACTTTTTTGTTTATTAACTTTTTTTATTTTTTCTTTCAGATTATATAATATACAAAATGGAAATTTTTTTACACTAAGTATGAAAAATTATGTCTCTTAAATGACCACCGTTTTCAGCTTCGCACTGATGGGCTCTTTTTAGAGCATTTTCCATAACATCTTTCAAAACTTGCGGCTGTACCGTTCGAATTTCTGCAACAATGTTTGCCTTAAGTTCAAGGATTGTCTCTGGCTTGTTCACATACACTCGCTCCTTCAAAAACCCCAAAGAAAATAGTCGGGTGCTGTCAAATCTGGCGATCGCGCTGGCCAAATAATTTCCGAATTTCGAGAAATTATTCTCTCTCCAAAAATTTGACTTAAAAGTGCCATTGTGTCTCGGGCAGTATGGGCAGTGGCTCCGTCCTGCTGAAACCACATACCAGGTCTGTTTTCAAGAGCAGGACGTAAAAAATTTTCTATTATAAACCGATACCGCTCTCCATTTACGGTTACAGCACTTCCATCTTCATTCTCGAAGAAGTAGGGCCCAATGACATTTTCAGATGTGATCCCACACCATACTGTACACCTGATGGGGTGCAATTGGCGTTGATGAATGGCTCTTGGATTTTGAGAACCCCAGAACCTACAGTTCTGCTTATTAACAAAGCCATTCAAATGAAAATGAGCTTCATCACTCATAATCAAATTTTCAATAAAGTTGATTTTATTTATTCATTTCTTATTTTCTGATTTTCATTTATTATTTTCATTCATTATAAATTCTACAAGTGTTGTCTATATAATCTGAAAGAAAAAATAAAAAAAAAATTAATAAACAAAAAAGTTATTAAACTTTTACATCCCTTGGTTTCTTTTGGCCCACCCTGTACATACATTATTTTGTAATAGTAGAAATTGTATGGAATTTACTCTTAATATTCTCAGAGATCAGCTTCAATATTTTTGGTTTGAATAATTGCTAAAAGAATAGTGGCCTTCATGCATGTCTATTACTTCCGCTGAAATGAGACCATCTGGCATCCTCTAATCTTTTTTGCTGTCTTTCGATTTTCTTTTCTCAGTGTTCTCTCAGTTGTTGCGGTTGTTATCAGACAAAGTTTGTGGAGGCTGTGATAATTTTTATTAATTACTACAAAAATAAGTGTTTTTTGTGATGAAATTTTATAAAAAGTGTTTAAAACTATTAAATAAGATGTCTGCAACAAGATTAAGTAAAAATATTTAGTGAATTCATGAGATAAAAGTTTAAATTAACAAATGAAAATTTGCTGCCAAATAATTGCATGAGTGTGTTTGTTGTTCTTTTATGTTCTTGTTTGTTGATTCAGTTTATGGCCCCTCTATGAGTTGCTACTTAAAACAGTCACGCATTAAGTTTGTGCCACTGTGTGTCAATTGGTGAGAGATGGGTAGTGCAGTTTTTTCGTCAATGGGTGAGAAATGGGCATTGCGGTTTGTTTATGCAAACAAGTTCATTGTAGAACATTTTGTTGTTGGCAAAGGGAAACAATTACTGTATGTGTGTGTGTGTGTTTGCACTCGTGTAAATAAGAAAAGAGGCTGTCAATAAAATGTTTTAATATAGAGAAGGTGGATGGGATGTTATGTTACAAATAAGCGGATGTATGTATGTATGTATGTATGTATTATAGCATTGCACAGATACATCTGTTTGCACTAGTTTTGCGTGTTTTTTTGGTTCTGGTGTGAACAAATACATATGTTATTTATCGTTTTCTGTTACTAGTTGTAAATGTTGATTTTTTAAGCAATTATTGTATGGTTGGGCAATGAGCAAATGAAAACAACACATTTATTTTTTTTTGTTTTTCTAAGGCAAATAAGATACATAAAACTGCTTTTACCATAAGTGCCTTATGATGTGTTGAGAAAAAATGTAATTGGCTGATGAATGAATGAATGAAAGCAAAATTGCACATACATATGTAAGTAAATGATACATGTACATGAAACACATGCATTTGTAATTACTCTCAGAGCAAAATTGTCTCTTTCTCTCTCTATACTTTGGCTGCGCCACAAAATAACATAACGAACGTCCGCACATACATCTGCACATCATGTATTTGTTTCAATAGTGGTTTTTACATATATTTGTATTACAATATTTAATTTTTGAGCAAAAACAGATCAAACAGTTGTTCAGCAGCAATACAATAAGCAATTGTTATTTATTTTCAATTGTATTTTAATTTGGAAAAGCACACACACACAATAACTCTTATACTAGTTCTGTCGCTCACACTACAATTATATGGTACATACCATGGTATATTTGTTTTGGCTATACAAAAGAGTATACAAATGCAAACCTTTAGTATGTATGCATAAATGTTTACAATAGTTTTTTGTAGTGTTTATTTGAGATATAAGTAGTCAATATGACATTTGCGAATATTAAACTGTTTGCAAAAAAATTTAATTAAGTTGATAACAAATTAATTAAAAAAAGAAAAGTACATACTAAGAAACTTATTTTGTGTAGAATTTAAAAAAAATATAAAAATTTATACATATTTACATATTAAAAAAGAAAACAAAAAAATAAAGCAATAAGCTAAAAATTTTCAATAGTTTTCATTGGTAATGCTACAGTTAGAAACAACAGGGAATACACAACGACAAATGAAAGAGAAAAGAAGCAGTTTTTGCGTTATTTTTGTTTAATTTGCAAATGAAATTCTTCCTTTTCCTTTGTTGTCTATTTATTTAAAGTTTCTTTTGCAAGTGTCAATGAAAATGCACTTTTATTGATAGTGAAATAGTGAATGTTTAATGAAAAAAGTTGGGATATGAAGTATTAAAGAAGAATCGGCATAATATGTTGCAGCTGAAAATGAAGGTGAGTTTTTGAAACTATTTTTTTTGTCTATTTTTATCATGATATAATTAAAAAATAATCTGAATTAATATAGGTATATATACATATCGCTCCTTTAGTCCTAGTTTACACTAGCAAGTCTTATTGCTAAGCTGATTAGTTTGTTAGGGGAGAGAGAGAGAGAGAGAGACGAGGGGATCAGAAATGTTTCGGTTCTCCTTCTCTCTCTCTCTCTCTCTCTGCTAGCAAACTAATAAAACTTGCCTTGTGCAAACTAGGACTTATAGCAACGCAGTTTTAACTCAAAAAAAGAACTAGTTTGCCAGAAAACGAGTTTAAAGTTTTCAAGTTTTGATAGAATAAATAATATAAGAACGTTTTGAAATAAGCTGTTATTCCGCTTTTAGAATTTAAAAAATTTATTTTTTACCACAAAGACACAAAACTAAATTGAAACATTGCAATAGACTATGAAAAACTCATTACTTTTGTGGAAAACTGTGACTGTTCTGGTCAAAAACAGCTGATAACATACTGCAGAAACAGTACCTAACTATTAAAATTTAGAAACAGAATGGCAAAGTACAGACCATAAGCAGAAAGTAAGGACTAATTAGGCATTAATTATTCTTTATGCTATTCACTTATTTTGACATTTTGTGTGTAGAGATGCCACATGATATACAATTAAATGGCGAGTAAACATAAATTTACACAATCGCTAAAAATAAGTTACAAAATACGAAACGAAAATAAAATATTACATTGTTCGATAGCGAATACCATAACCTTAAACTGAAAAATGTGATGTGTGACGTTTAGATCCCAGGTACTGATATACATATTTATAAGAAATTCAATAATACATGCTTATGCATTTATGAACTTATATAAATACTTATAAACAACCATTTATAGAACAATTATTTTAACTCGGACTTAAATTTATTTTGAACATATTTTAATTATAAATCAATGAGTTCAGCAATAAATTATTTATTTAAAAGTATTTCGTTAATTGGCAGCTATCGTAAGTTTCGTTAACACACTCCAAATGTTTAAAAAATAATTAATTTGTTTAAAAATTTTCATTCAAATGCTTAAAAAATAATTGATTTGTGTAAAAATTTTCATCAAGGTCAAATGCTTTTGAGACCATTTTTCTGAAATCTTATTTTGAAATCTTTAATTGTTTGTTTTTTTTTTTCTTAAGCGATCTTAATTTTAAACAATGTTTGAAGTTTTAATATATATTAATTTTTTTTTCTTAAATAAAAATATTCTTTTTCACCAAATTATCACAAAACTAAAATCATAAAATGACAGCATTTTATTTGAAAAAAAAAAAAAATTATTATTAATAATTCAAGTCCTAAAAAGGTGAAAAATGAAACTAAATATAAATTAGACATAAACATTTTAAACAATTTATCCATTTTTTAAATCGAAGCAAACAATATGTGCGTTTGTATGGTGTGTGACTAACTTGAAGTATCAATTGATTAGAGTTTTCATTTCGGTTAAGTTTGTTTTTCTTCATGTTTTTCGTCTACTTACTATATTTTTTGAAGTTTTCTCACGGCACTTTAATGCGATGTAATTAGCTGGATACGTTTTGTACTTGCACATAAATATATATAAATAAATATATTTCTAGGGGTCTTTTGTTGTAATCAATACTTAAAGTTTAGTTTTTGTTGTGGACATGAAAACGATACTATTAATGTTTCATTTTTCATTTTTCATATTTCGCCTTGTGGCACCACAAAATAAATGTTTAGCTTGCTACTTGATTTTATTATTAAATATGATGGCATTTTGCAACAAAAATCTCAAATAAATAAACAAAATATGGATGACATTGTTTTTGGTCAATTCCAGTTTGGGGGTGCTGACTTGATCACTTCGCTCAGCTCCATAATATTTTAGCTTGGATCAAAGTGATGGTGGTGGTTGTTGCTAACCTTTGCATGACTATTGGTCATTGCAAGTTTCTTCTATTTAAGCTTTCGTTAGCTAGTTGGCTGCGAATCTGATTTTTTGTTGCAATTTGTAAGACATTTTTAAAGGCATTAAGTGAGCGCTTAACTTGGAAATCTGAACATGCTGTGTTGCAGCCTTTGAAAATAAGTTAGTGTTTATGTGTTGCTTATTTTTTTTTTAAATTTGTATTATTTTTCTTAAGTATTTATTGGTATTTAGTAGTTGGCAGTTATTGTGGTGGTGATAAGTATCCTTGACTTACTTATGCCAAAGATGGCATATAATATGTTACTTGTTACATGTGATTCTTCTGTCGCTCTATACTGGACTTTGCAAGACGAATACGTACAATTTACTACACATGCAGTGCAGTGGCAAAGCAGAGATTTTCAAGCCAACAAGTGTTTATTAATTAAATTAAATATAATATTTTTTGGAAGAATTAAGCATCTAGTGTTAGAAAATATTACTACATACATATATGATGTAAGTGTACGTGTGTATGGTCGTACTTATATTATTTTAAAAGACTCTTTTCACAGATTGGGAACCTCTGCTTTAGTATGATTAAAGTATTTGCTAGATATTTTATGTTGGATGTTTGTTATGTTATTTATTTTTTTTCATTTAGTTTTTTCATAAATTGTTTTTTAGTATGTCACATTTGTTGTCAGTCAAACGACACTTAACAGGAAAGTTATATTTCCTATTATAGCTTCGAGTTAATTTAAAGTTTTTCATTTTTAGACATTTGCGATAGGTTTGCTTTTTTTATATGCCACGAAGTATTTCTGTATTACTGTACAAGAACACAACATACACACTTTAACTCGCTGGCTGTTGTCTATTTGAAACAAAAACTACTTCAATTTACACCGTGGCTGGTTGTCCCCTGTTAAAATTGTGAAATGAATCAACAGGCTTTGTTTAAAAGAATTTTTTGATGTTGCATAGCTAAAAATTTAAACTAGGACCTTTTGCTGATAGTATTTTAAAAATGAATGAAAGAATTTATTGTCTGCAATACACCAGAAATAATTTTATGGGAAAAATGAGGGAGCAGTGTTAGTGAATATTTGATTTGGAATTCCAGCTAAAGAAAAAAATACCTTTCCATAAGAGTTTTTAAAATTGTGTACTGTTTTTCAATAAAAATCGTTAATCTTTCTTTTGAGAAAGAACGAGGGCGTTTCTGAAACTAGCCAACCTGAAGTATAGAGAAGACTTTGATGAAAAGTGACTACTATCCTAACGAAAAAGCTACTTGTGAACAGCAATGAAGCATGGAGTCTGTTCTTGATGTTTTTTTTAAGGAGTTAGGCAATTCTTTCCACACACAGGATATGTAAGCTTTTGCATATTGCTGAGAAAGGTGCAACGGTCATTGAATAGATAATGTTGAGGGATAGAAAAAATTTACCCCAAATTTTTTGGGTTTTCTTTGCTAGGTCGCCTAGTTTTGGGACTACCATCGTAAATCTTAAAAAATTATCTAAAAAATATAAAGTATATTTTAAAAATTATTTCCTAAAGAAGTAAACTTTGAATGAATATCTTAAATGTATTCATAAATATCTTTGTACCTTTAAAATTAAAAAATAAAATAAATTTTCTGAAAAAGTACATTTCGAAAAAAGTACCTATATAAAAAAGTACGTTTTTAAAAAGTACTTTTATGAGAAAAAACTTTTATAAAAAAGTACCTTTATAAAAAATAAATTTATAAAAAGTACCTTTATAATAAAAAATCTTTATGCAAAACGGCCCTTACAAGAAAGGACCTTTATAAACAATTACCTTTACATAAAAGTACCCTTATAAAAAAGTACCTTTATAAAAAGTACATTTATAAAAGTAATAAAAAGTACTTTTAATAAAAAGTACCTTTACAAAAGAGTACCTTTCTAAAAAATCACCTTCAAAAAGTGAATTTTTAAACAAGTACCTTCAGAAAAAATTTCTAAATAAAAAACTACACTTGTCAAAAAGTACCTTTATAAAAAGTACCTTTAAGGAAAAGTATCTTTATAAAATAGTACCTGTATAAAAAAGTTTCTTTATAAAAAAGTATCACACGGAAAAAGTACCCTAATAAGAAACTGCCTTTATAATTAGAAAGTACCTTTAGAAAAAGTTCCTTTATAACAAGGTACATTTAAAAAAATGTACTTATAAGAAAAGTACTTTATTTTTAAAGGTAAGAATAAGTACCTTTTGAAACAATAGTTTTTATAAGAGTATTAAAAAGTATCTTTTACAAAAGTTCCTTTTAAAAGAGTATACATAGTATGTATATTCAAAAAGTACCTTTTAATACAGTACTTTTTGAAAAAGTGAATTTTTGTAAAGTACCTTTTCAAAGTCTTTGAAAAAAGTACCTATTAAGAAGGTAACCTTAAAAATTATATTTTAAAAAACTTTCTTTTACAAACAACTTGGTTCGTAAAAAGAGCCTTTTGAAAAAGATCTAAGAAAACTTTTTTTCTCCGCTGAAACAAAGTTTTGTTTTTTTGAAGACTTTAAGTGTGTGAATCGTATGATTGCATAAGTTTTATCATGAGTCGCTGATAGTAAGTAACAAAAAGGTAAAGAACAACAATATGTACTCGTATATACAAACTTTACAATTTTAATGCCATTATTTGCAATAGTTTATTTCATGCAAGATTTAAGCTACTTTAGAACTTTGGAAATTTATTTTTGTTTTTAGTTAAAGAAAGCAAATGTTTTTCTTTTTTTTTTTTTTTTAATACTATATGGAGTAAATATATTTTTGTACACATATTGTACTATATTCCTTTTATATAAATATATGTATAAATAAATATATATGTATCCGAACGATATTATGTGCAGAGTTTTGTCACATTTATGGAGGAAAACCCGTTAAAGTTTGTTGTAGCAGGAGCATGTGTGCTAAAGTTTGAAACAGTGCTTAATTTTTTTTTCAACAATAATTTCTTCTTCCTTATGTTTTATTGGCAAAAATCACAAAAAAATGCAACAACAAAGTATTAGCAAGTATTTCGAAATATGGGTTAACCATCATGCACTTTATTGTGTTATTGGCTTTCGGTAGCAAGAAATTCAACCAACAGCATAAGCAGATGAAGAAATAGAAAAGTGGCAAATTGTAAAACTTTTCTAAATAAATAAAAAATTACTTAAAAACGAATTCATTGCATTAAAGTAAAAGCAAAAACTTATCGTTTGAACAAATAAAATTCAAACTAATATTAAGAAGTTGACTGTTGCTAATAGACATAAAAAAATGATGATGAAAAACCTTAATACTAAAAGTTGATAGTTTAGAGGAAAGTTTGCATCTGTATTTAATATAATTGATCGGTCTGAAGTATAAGACTGAAATTATAAAAAAAGAATTCGGCTAATACAGTGGATGGTACAAATGAGTGCATGTTTGCATTTCGAGCTCTTAGTTTTTTGCATAACAAAAAATAAAGGTGTTCTTAACATTGGTTGAATCTATTGAGCGAACCCGCATTTTTCTTGATAGCAAACACCTCTGCCTGGTACATCCCACAGAATGACAAAAGTATCGTTTTAAATACTTAATTTTAAATCGAATACGTATAACTTTAAATATTCAACAACTATGTTTACACATATTTTTTAGACTACGCAGTACAAACAACTACAACTAAAACTTATAGGCTGTGTGAGATATAATCACATGCATGAGTATAAAAATACTCGGCTACACATGCGTATATACAGGGCTATTATATTTACACACACTTAGCAAGCATGTTTTCAAACAGGCACACACACACACACACACACATTTTCCATTGCATTTGAATAATTAATAAATATCCAAAGCATCACGCGTATTGGTTTTTGCACGATTAAATATCCATAGCCTGAGTATAAACATACTCAGACTGTAAGTATGAGAGATAGTCAATACGTTTGATACGTACATATGTATGTATTTTAGTTTTTCGCATAAACGAAATAGAAATGCTTTTGTATTTTGGAATCTTTAAGTCTTGTTTTAATATGAAGTCTTAGGGCCTAATTTTGTGAAATGCAACGCCAAGCATTGAAAAATTTTATATGGAAAAAATTTAAATTACAAAAATAAAATACATACAAAATTTGTGTATGCCAAGCGTTGCATTTTAAAAAATTAGGCCCAATGCGGAGCCATCCGCATTAAATTCAACGCCCCTTCTTTTACCCGCAGTGCGATTCACTAACTTTTTTTAACGATAATCGCATCGTTAAAATAATTATAACGAAAATTTATCGAATTTGCTGTTCCGTAACATTTTTAACGAAATTCGCTGTAGGTTAATGTCAGCTGTGTCGTTATTTAAGCGACAATAATATATGTGCTGTTAATTTTGTCGTTAAAAAGAAGTTACAGAATCACACAATCGCTATTGCAAGCGACAAAATGTATAGACAAAAATTACCGTTGTCGGATCGTTAAAAGTTACTGAATCGCACTACTGAAGTTCATTACCGGTTTCTTATAAAAGCAGAGCAGGGAAGGCTTGGACCTGCTGCTGTGAGTATTTTAACTATCTGTACTATTAATTTTCATTTATTTTCAACTTAATTATTAAAAAAAAAATTCTTAATGTTTTTCTAAGTCAGGTTAATTTTATTCGATAACTCTAATATGTTCTGATAAAGCCACTTATTCATTTTCCGTTTCCTAAAACTTTAATAACGAGATTTTTTTTCTAATATCATTTGTCATCACTTTTTATACTTTAAAACTTCACTCGCGCTTGAACTCTTCCAAAAAATGTTACATTTACTATTTAGTTACCTATCAATACTATCACTCTCCATCAACCACATTTAAACTTTCCTTCCTCCACACAATATTTATTTAAAGCTTGCAAGTTTTGAAAATTTTGATCTCTAAACGAATGCATATTTAATTTGCGATTACACCACATGATGGCTGTTTGGTGTTTTAGAAAATTTCCACATCAATTCAAAACTTTATTTTATTTCCTAATTTTATTTGCATTGAGTAGCCAAATTTTCAAAAACTACGAAACTATGAAAATTCTCTTTTTATTGCAAAATAAAATAAAGATAAAAATAAAACGCAAACTGAAGATGGAAGGGAAAATGTTTTGAAGAATTTTTTCCATGCATACATATTGTACAGCATTTATGAATATAAAGGATAGAATGCAAATTGTTATGTACAGAGTATAATAGAATTATGTAAACTAAAGTAAATACATATATTTACAAAAACTTGTTGCTAATATGAACACAGTTTGCCTAAACAACAGCCAAACTTTTTCCACATTGACTCAATTATCCAGCATGTGAGCAAGTACATAAATGAAACATTAGTTCCACGAGTGAATGTGTAGATTGAGTAACCTTCACTGCCTCCTCCACCTTTTCCATATCAATGTTGCTGTTGCTTGTTTTTTTTTGAAGTTTCCAGTATTCTTAGTGTGTTTATGAATTAACTTTTGTTTTGTAATTTTTGCTTTATTTGTTGTTTGTACTAAAAGTGGCTGCAAATTTGCACTTGCTTAAGCTAAAGCAAATTGCATGTGTTTAAAAAAAAAAAAAAGAAATACATTACGCCATACATTACATATTTTGTAAAAAAAAACAAAAAATACAACACACTAGAGAGATGTATAAATAGGTGACGTATAAACTTATAAACTGTCATGCAAAAATAAATTAGGCTGTCCATTAAGGTTCAATCAGACGTGCCATACCATAATGTCATAGCCGTAACCAAGACCAAAATTCAGTTGGTTTCTACGGTTATATGTAGCTATGGCTTTATGGCGACTCACATAAAATCAAATGCAGTATTTCCCATAAGAATGCTTTGAACAGATGTTTTCTATAGTTATATATATGTTAGTTATGTACATATATGTTAGAAATGTTACACGTTATAGATGTTCCAACAGATCAGAGAATGAATTTCAGAACAGATTCGGCCAATGTTGCGCAGGCTTATAGATATTTATTACATAAGAACAAGAATAGGGTTTAAAAAAGAAACATGCAACAACATAATTATTTTTTAACGTTATTTTATAAAAATTTTTTAAAAAATATATAAAAATAATTTAAAAAGAAAGTTTAATTAATTAATGTTAGTTAGTTGTTTTTTATATATAAAATTCTTGATACGTCTTTTTTTTTTTGCTATTTATTACGTCAAAGTATTAAAAATTATAAAAAAAGTTTTCTCATTTGTTAAAAAAACCTATTTTTTAATGTATATACATGTATGTTATAAATTTTTTAAATTCATTTTTGTAAATATTTTTTACCAGATAAAATATATTTTCAAAATTTTTTTTAAGAATTCAAAGATACACAATGTTATGTAAAAGTATTAAAAATATGTATTATCATTTCTAAGAACCTTTCAAAAATTCTATATGTTAAAAAGCTTGTTTTCCATTAATTTTTTTCATATTATTAATAAGAACAAATATTGTAGACTCATACCTATTTTGTTTTATTACCAAAAAATTGTAAAAATAATTTTTTATGACACCCTTTGTTTTTTGAAAATTGTAAACAATTATTTATTATTTGAAAGGAAAAAGAAAAAATTAGATATCATAAAAAACAAAAAAACAAAAAAAAATATATATCCTGCAGAAGTTAACCGAAAATTAACGAAATATTGAAAATAATAAACTCAAAATATAAACTGACCGAAAGCTCAAGAAAATAGTTTAATTTAAAATATAAAAAAGGTCGAAAAATTAGATAAAAATATAGTTATGGCACTTTATATTTAAGCTATAGCACCTATTTTTCAAGTGTTTTAACAGAAATTTGATAACAGATTACTTTTAGATATTGTCTAGAAATTTAAATTGATTCCAAACCTTGCCCACAGAATATACGTTTCGCACTTTTTCGTCTAAAAGGGCTTAACTAAATATTTACAAATTCTCAGTAGAGGCAAAAACAATTTATTTTTCATATACATACTATTATACACAAAGAGGGATATAATTGATTTTTTTTTTTTTTTTTGGAAATAGGTTAGAGAAAATTATGTAAGATTTTTGCAATGGAACCACTGTAAATCATTTCCTTGCAAAACAGAAAAATTTCAAAATTTTGTATTGACACCTTTTAAAGAAGCAAGTGCGATATGTACACAAATCACTTTAAGGGATACCCTTAACTTCTTGGTTTTGCATGCATGCATTTCAAAATGATACACTTGTATTTTAAACGCTGCACAATGGGGAGAAACGACAAAATAACTTATAACCGGTGTAGAATTTTAGGTCTGAGCCATTTTCTTTGAAAATGACATACTTCCATTTTATATTATATGAAAATATACTCGTATAAAGGCTGACATTTAGTCGATTAAAAAATACATTTTATTGTTACTACGAACTTTTTATGTTTTTTTTTGGTGTATTGAATTGATTTAATTGAAAAAAACTTATAACAGAATCAGAATTTTAGATGTGAGCCGTTTCCCTTGAAAGTGACATAAGTCCATTTTGTATTATATAATGATATATGTATGTGTAAGCACTTCTTACATTTAATCGATTAAGCCAAAAATTTTATATATTACTACGAATTTTTTATATTCTTTGATGTATTGCATTGATTTAATTGAAGGCTTTCATGTAATTCATGATCCCACAAAAACTTAAATGTGAAAAAATGCCAAATTCCTATTAGAGAATGACAATTAATACTCAGACATACATATACATATGTAAGTAAATAGTCATAATTTTAGTAACTGCGTGAACAGTTTTTACGTTTACATATTTTTCCCAAGAAACTATATATGACTATAGCCGATTCCAACATACAAGAGCATCTCTACTTCGTTTATGTAAAAAACTAAAATACGCTACAACTAAATTTAAACAGGCACATGCGTATCAAAGGCCTTGACTGTCTATCTCTCATACTTATAGCTTAAGTATGCTTATACTCATGCTATGGATATTTAATCGGACAAAAAAAAATATACGCATGAAATTCGGAATATTTATTCAGCATTCGCCACTGAATACATACATTTGTGTAAATAAAATGGAATAGAAAATGTGTGGGTGTGGGTGCGGCTGTTTGAAAACATGTTTTGTGTGTGTGTAAATAAATAGCCATGTATACACGCATGTATAAACAATCAATAGTCAGAGTAATTTTATGGTCATGCATATGATTGTAGCTCACATAGTTCAAAAGTTTTAGTTGCTGTCATTTGTGCTGAGTAATTTAAAAAAAATCTGTATACACATAGTAGTTAGATTTTATAGTTATGCGTATTCGGTTTAAAATTAATGCGTGTTTTTGCATTTTGCGTGTTTTTTAATTTTAGCTGCACGTATTCATAGCTGTTTGATGGCAAATACTCAAGGAGTACTTAAAATGAGACTTAAGTCATTTTCTGGTTCCTTAATAAAGTTTCGGCCATCAAAAGTATTAAGAAAAAAACTTTGATCAACTTCTCTTATAATATGAATTTTATTTTTACATTGGCAGGGTGCAATACTATTTCCAGGGAACCATGGCCATTAATTGCGCAGTCTTTTGTGATCTCGAGCTCATTATTTAGTCATATACATAAATACTTTAAAATTTATAAAATGAAAAATATATAAAGTAGTTAAGGAAATTATTCGAAAAAAAAACTATACGAATAATTCTTTATTCTATATTGTAAAATATTTGTTCGTTCCAATAAATTTGAAAAAAGATTGATCGAATACTCGAATAATTATTGTTTGAATGACAAAACTAATTTTGATTTTATAATTCTGAACTTTAAGGTTGTGGCCTCTCCCTCTGGTTAAAAAGTTGATAGCTCATGTAGGCCAACTTGTGTACCAAAATCTCAGCTCTCTACCGTAAAATACAACGTTACATTTACTTGGGCGTGTCTCCGCCTATTTGGTAAGACAACCCAAGTTTTCAGATTTTCTTAATTAGTTACTCAGCTAGACCTAAATACTAGTTGCATACCAAATTTCAAGTCTCAAGCTAAAATATAAGTTAAAATTAAGTTTAAAATTTTTCAAAAGCACTAATAATCCCAAATTAATATTTTACTTATTAAGTAATATATTTTTTATTTTATTAAAAATACATTGAAATTGATTATTGAAGGGTTTAGCTATCCTATCACTGTTGCTAATGCAGATCATCAGGCAATCTTTACCCAAAGCTTCTTAGAACAACTAGAGTTATTATATTATTAACTTTCATTTAAACAAATGAGAAGCTCAATAACAAATAACAAAGTTGAACAAGAACTCAATAATCAACATGTTTTTTTTTATTTTCTTACTTTACCATTGCTACATTGGCTGACTTTTTTTTCAGCTTCAAATTGTAGTCGTAAGGGGCTGTCCATATATTACGTAACGCTCTAGGGGGGAGGGGGGGCGGTTCGAGTTTTGTTACGATTTGTTATGGTGGGTGGGAGGGGGTCTTTTAAAATGTTACGTAACAGAAAAAATTACTAATTTTGTACAAAAATACGTATGTTTTTCTCATTTCTTTATTTAATTGATCATACGTGTTGCTTACATATGTATCTTATGTACGAGTGAGTAGGTATACTACATACATCTGCCGAATGTCAACTTTTGATATTCGAGAATTTGAAATCGAATTTTTAAAACGATATCCGCGAATACGAATATTTAAGACGATATTCGCGAATACGAATATCTATTGTATGTGAAATTTATGGACATTTAATTGGACGTCTATTTTATTCTGCAAAATGAAATAAAAAAAATGTGTATGGAAAAGAACTTCATAATTCTGTCCGCGTACATTAAAGTTTATGAAAACTATCCAAAAATTTAAATAACATTTGAAAATTATACAAAGTTTTTATAATAAATTAAATAAATTGTAGTCAAACTGAACATACATGGTTCTGAATTCCTCATCTTTATCCATTTACATTTTTAAATATTCTTAATATAAGTATGTATTACATAAAAACTTCTTTTTATATTAAACTGCAGAATATATTAACATTAAATCCACCAAATACTGGTGGTATTTGCAGAAGTTTAGGAAAAGGTTTCTTGCAATTCTCATAGACAAAAATCCCAGCAAAAAAGTTTGCCTACTAGAATACAAAAAAGTGTATGTACTCTCTAGTCGTGAGTACTTACAATTTGACTGAATAAGCCATTATTTTTGTATGGGAAGTTCAAAAAGTATGCAGTAGCCTATACTTTTTGCCTACAAATATCCAAAAGTTAATAGATTACTGATTGCCTAAAAGTATTCAAAATATAATGGGTTATTTTATGCTCACAAAAATGCAAAATTTAATAAAATAGCCAAAAATTATAAACAAATAGAATTTTTTAACATACTTATAAAATTTTAACCTTTTTTGGGATTGTTAAAAATCATAATTTTACAAAGCAAATATATGAATACGTGTATTGAAGAATATGCGAAAATACTTAGATTTTGTAATAAATATTGTAGTAAACCAAAGTTATTTTATTGTTTTCGAAGCTCACTTTCCCGATCAATAAATATTTTTTAGATAGATTTCATGATTAACTAGGCAGTACTACAATAAGTACCTTCATGTAATGATATAAATAAATTGTTATTTTATTCATTACTAGACAGTCATTATTATGCACATAAAATAATTAAATAAATAAGTACCACTCATTACTTTGTAAGCCATTACAAGAGTACTATCCATTACAAAATCTTCAAATTTTTTTGCTGGGAAGTGTCCTTTCAAAAAATATATTCTTCTATATATGTACATGACAATATCAAATTATTAAGTTTTAAATTTATTAAATAAATAAAAGTCTATTTTAAAATTTCATAAGAATTAAGAAAAGCATGTGTGCAAAGCTTCTTTTTTCAAAGGTCAGTTCTATTGCTTTGCAAATCGGACCAAATGTCAGTTTTGAAAGTAATATTTTCCATTGTGTGTAATTTAGTTTTCAATGTTCCTGACAAAACTTCATATTTTTTATCAACCCAACGAGTCACAGTAGCTCTACTTGGAACTTTACAATGCGGTGATATAACTTTCACTGGGTGTCTAAAACCTTCTGTAACAGTAATTTTAAGCCATATATATTATTGATTTTTACATTAAATATGGAAAAATAACTTACATTGCTGATTATTACCAATACCAAGAAAATTTTGAGAAATTTGTCACAATAAAAAACGTTTTAAAAGTCATTCTAGGAGGGGTTTTTTATCACTACATTAAATGAGTTGCAAGCATCAATATATACAAAAAGTCGTCTTTTCGATACATCGAATAAAAACATCGATATATCGATTAACATCGTATGGTACGATACATCGGCATTTATTCGATGTATCAAAACCAAAACATCGATGTTTACGATGCATCGATTAACATCGAGCAGCTCTAGTGTTAATGGAAACTTGCATAAATAGACGTATTTTCATAATTTTATTTTAATTGTTATTTTAATTTTTTATGCAACAGAACTTAAAAAAAATAATATGAAAACAACAGTGAAATGTGTTTAGGAACTAGATTGTGTGCCCTCTAATTTTAAGGCAAATATGTATTGAAAATGTAATGTTGTAGAAGGGACAAAAATTAAGAAAAGGAAAATTGCATATCTTTCGTAATTGACATAATTTTGACTCATTTGATATCCCAACAATCTGTATGTTTAAAGCGGGTTAAAAATGTTCTCTTTTAGAAAATGAAATATAATTTGCCATGGCAACCTTTACTGATCCAAGATATATTTTTTTTGGCCAAACGGAGTCATCTTTAAGCTCTCTTTCGTCTTTATGTTTGAAATACTGCTCAGTCATCAATACGGAAAACTATAGCAGATTATTTGGCAAAAAACGCATAGCAAAAAAAAAAATAATTTTTTTTTAATTATTACAAACTAATATTTGTGTGCCATTCATTTAAATTTCGTTTTGGATTTATGAATTTCTTTATATACATATATTTTTTATCGAATACGAATATCTAGAAACGGCCGAATGTTTAGGTATTCCAATACACATCACTAATACATACATACAGTTTAGGAATAAGCTCTCTATAAAACCATAATGTTTGGAGTTTTTGGACACTTGGGAAACAATTTAAAAAATAATTTCGCCAATATATGGAGTACGTTCATACGTAAGCTTATTTAATTTTTGTCTACGCACTGTGCTAGTCTAACAAATGAATTTAAAACAATGAATTAAATTTAATTTTTTTTAATAACAACTTTAAACTTTTTAATTTATTTTTTATCTAATTGTTACGTTATTCCTGGGGGAGGGGGGGTTTACAGTTTTGTTACGATCTGTTACTAGGGGGCTCCCTCCCCCCTCAAAAATCGGGGAAAACAGCGTTACGTAATATATGGTCAGCCCCTAAGAGTATGTAAGAGAAAATAAATGTAAATAACAACAACAGCTGTTATGGGCGTGAGTTCGCACATTTATTTTAATTTAAAGATTTTGCTGTGGTGCTAATGGTTCGTTCATATAAAGTTTGGTAGAAAGCCGCTAATGAGAAATACATATATAATAGATTAAAATTGACATGAAACAGAAGATTGAAATTTTGACAAGCAGTTAAGCGAAAGAGCCTCATATTATTGATGAGTGAGTGAGTCATTCAGGTAGAGAATATATTCAAAAAAATTTATGAGGGGAGTAAAACCGGGACAAATGGCTTCATCTATATAGTATACACCTTGTTTGCAGAGGCCAGCAATTGCTTTGTTGCATTAACGTGTGTCCAGATTAAAGTGTTACTTCAAATTTATTTGCAGCAGCGATGAAGTCAAATATATTTATACCAGCAACAAAGCCAACAAAACGTGAAAAACAATATATTATTTTTTTTCTCCTTGACTCTGCATTAATTAATGCAGTAAAAAAATTTTATCTCTATCTCATTTGCCAAAATAACAGGGTCTAAGATTTTCTTCCGAAGCCTGCAGTCTGTGAGGTTTAGAGTTTAAAAATGCTCAGTAAGTAGCTCACAAGTTCTATATTAAACTGCTTTATTTTTAATTGCACACCATTGTGCGTCTTGAAAGACACCTTTTTTGTGTACATACATATCGATGGCTTAATATAAAAAAGGCCTAACTCGAATTTTCGATATTTTATAGGAGAAGCAAAAAACTGAAGAAAACATAAAGCATTTACATGCAGAAATAGTTTTTAAAGTTGCCATAAATCCTTGATTTTGAACTGTAACGTACTAAGATCTTCAAGGAGGATGCAATTTATACGTTGTCGCCCAGAAAACATTAAAAACACGATTTCGAAAAAAATTGAGTTAGACCCTTTTTATATTAAGCCATCGATATGTACATATTACATACATATTTATGCTTACTTATATACACAATACAGATTTTGAATAATTGTAGGAAGAAATATTACAGGTATATTAGCACACATCCGTACAGTACAAACACACACACACACACACATGCATGCATTATTGTACATATGTATAAACAAAATAAACTTAAAATTAATATGTACCCACACCTCTTTCATGGTGACACCTTCACCGATAATTCACAAGAAAGAAACTAATAAGCCCCTACAAAACACGCACAGTCATCAGACAAGCAACCAACTTACATAGATTCAGTTATAATAGAATCTTGATGAGTTTTTGAAACCTTGAAATGAGGCATGAATGTTTGTTTCCAATTTGCATGTATGAGTACATAAGTATGTACATATTTACTTATGTATGTGTGTATGCCTGCCTTCCAATAAGTTGTAGAGCTCTTCTATCTCGACACACATACTCGCACAAGCAGCCGAGAAAGTAAACAAGCTAGAAAGTCAGTTAGGAAACTCAACTCGAAAGGAAGGAAATTGTGTGTTTTTCAACTTTTTGTGTATTATTTTTTGCTTCTTTCAGGCCACAGGAAGTATTTTGGATTTTATCGCTCATTGTTAGTTAAATTTTTCGCAAGAAATTGCAAAGAAATTTGCACGAAACTTAATTTTGGTTGATGTTGACATGAATGCTAAAAAACAAAAATAAACAAAACTATATATAAATACATACATATATACATATCTACATATATACATACATATGTATATAAAAGCGAAATAGGAGCGTGCGAAAGTAAAGGGTGACTACAATTTAATATTTACGCAATCTTCTAAATATAGTTGGTTTCACATGTCTAATTACCCATTGCAAAATTAACTCACAAAAGCCTTAAAATTGTCTTTGCTTCCGTAAGTGTCAGATGACAAGATTTAAATTATAGCGTAGCCCCAAACGTGAAAAATTTCCCAGAAATATTTGAATTTTTTTTTTTAAAGAGAAGTAACACTCAGGCAATTAATGCCTAATACTACATATTACTAGGTGTTACCTTCTTAAATCACTATCTTTTCCATAGTGATAGAAGACAGGTGGTGAAGGAAGAAATAGAAGAAAGCTTCATTCTTTTACAACTATGCTTTTTGCACGCTTAATAATGCAGTGTTGCAGCGCCTTCTGGTGTTAAATGAGGCGTATTAAATTTTTAAGCTGTGTTTAGTAGCCATTTGTTTGGATATTTTTTACCTTTGGCGCTACCTCAACGGTGTTCAGAATCATTCCTAGGAAGTTCATATGTTCTAGAGAAATGATTATTGAGATCTAAATTACATTTTTGTAGCTAATTGTTTTCTTGAATTTTGAATGGTTTGCTACCTATGGACCTGAACAGGGGAAAAAGGTAAAAAAATCGAATTTTTTAAATTTTTTTTGCGAGTTTTATTTTGAAAATTAAGTTTTTTTTTGATAGCATATGTTCACAATTTTTGTTTTTTATGACAATAACTACAATCTTGCATCACAGAGTAAATCAAAATTGCGAGCGCTTTGCACGATATAAGCATGATAAAAAGCAAAAATGACACCGAGTCTCAAAATCTGTGGGGCCCATTAAAAAAAAGATGACTTGATGATGAAAAACTTGAAGACACGGTTTTTTTTTTGGTTTTTTATCACGTAGTAGTATCCGTCTATGGTTATTAGAGTGGCCGTTATTTGTATGGAGACTTTTTTTTATGTAAAAAAAAAATACAAAAAAAATTCCTACCGATAAGTTGCGTTGTGTACGTCCGGCCCTCAAAGTTGGCCTTCAAGCCCATTTTCAATGTAATTTTTTGCATATGACTATCTTTTTAAAAAATCATTTTACAAGAATATGACATATGGCAATATTTTAGCTCTTCAAGTCAACAACATTAGTCTCAAAGAAAGTTTTTTGCTAAAATTAATATTTTAGAAAATAATGAGGAAATAACCAACAAAATTTCATGTAACAAAATTGTATATATATGTGAAAATTTTTTATTTTAAGCATGTACAATATTCAATTATTTCATACATATACATATAGTCAAAATAAAACTTAACCAAAAAAAAAATTGTATTGAATATATGGGCTTGAGGGCCAACTTTGAGGGCCGGACGTACGCAACGCAACTTATCGGTATGAATTTTTTTTTGTATTTTTGTTTTACATAAAACTGAACCGATTTGGGGGGGGGGGGGGTGAGAAAATAAATAACGGCCACCCTAATGGTTATATTTCCATGACTTAAAAAATTACGCACGGTGTAATGATGCAATATGAAGTTTAGGTTTAAATTTAGCCGACTTCAAATATAATTTACATTAAGTTAAGTCAAACATTTAAGTATTATATGCTTTACCTATAGTTCTATTTAAAGTCGGTGACAAAAAGAATGATAACTATGCACATTAAGATGTAATTATAGAAATTGCTAACCCGATTGGCACCGACTTCAAATGGCGCTATGTTTAATTGAACTTAATCAAAATTATTTTAAACTTTTTTGAAGTCAGCTCAATTTAAAAAAAGTTTTTGGAATAATAACACTTCTATGGTGGCAAAAATATATTAGCGGTAACTAAACATTAACGCTTGCAAGCAAAAATTATACTGCAAGTTGGCGATCTTGACAGACATGAGAAATTAGATATGAATAATAACATGGCTTAAAAGTTATAATCGTAATACAAATAGTAATAGTAATAGTCGTGAGAAACTAGCTTAAATGAATTTGGCTTTCAGTAGACTTTTCAACCAAATTCTTGAAACAGATTTGAAAATCAATAAACAAATTAAAAAAAATAAATAAAAATAATCAATTAAAAGATTTAATTAATTCAATTAAACTTTTGCTTAAAAATAATTGATTAAAAGTTTAATTAAAAATTTAATGGAGACAAGTAAACTTTTATTCAAAAATGTAATTAATGAAAATGTTTAATTTACACAATTAAATTTTTAAATGATTTTTGGCTTTTTTCCTTTTAATTGAATATAATGTTTGGAGAAACATGTTGAAGTATCTAATCGATCTATTAATTTTCCATTGTTTTAGTGTGGTTTTGTTTCAGCAATCCAAGATTAAGTTATAATTGATTTTTTTCGTTAAAGATACTGCATAATCTATGATTGAAAGGTAGTCTGAGTTGCTCGAGTTATTTTTTTAAATTAATTTTTTTAATGACGACTAATTTTATGAAATGGACTGTTCGTTGACCCTCTCGTTTTACATAAGATCGAATATTTGTGTTTTAAGTAAAAGAAATTTTTATTTTACTTTAATTAAACATTTATGTCTTCAGCAAAATATAGACCATACTTCACTGTGTCTAGCCTGTAAAGCACACAATATCTACTCACGTACATGTACGTATGTATTTATGTATATTTAACCACTAAATTTTAATATAAGAAGAGATATTATCTTGCTGTTACTTTTTGTTTTTAGTTGAAGTAGAACTAAATGGTCTAAACATATTAGACGGATTCACAAAATTAAAAATTTTAGTTAGTTTAAGATATTTATTAGTTTATTTTAATTGAAATTTATTTGCTGGTAGTTAAGCATTTTCTATATATATTTCATTGATGTTTTTCCAAATCAACAGTAGATTTCAACCACATATTTTAAACAGTCACAAACTTCGTATCTTATGCACAGACTTTCAAAGATTATTTGAGAATTCACAAATAATAATATTTTTGGAGTTCGAGAAATTATAATTTAAAAATCATTCTTGCTCTTAATATGGATATACATATGTAAGTAAATTGATTTTGAGTTTATTATGTAGTCAATTTTTGTTTGAACCATCCTAATGCAGGGCGGAAGTAAGTATTTACTTACCAAGCAATACACCTTAATTATCGAAATCCATTAACTACTTATTTAGCCGCTGTTGATAATTGAAAAATAAATTTATATTTTGGCTTGTTTTTTGCTAAACAGTAATCCTGGCATGAACAGGAATGAATAATGAGTGTAAATGCTGTCTGAGTAGGAGTTACAAGATTATTTCGATTGCAGGATATAGTGGTGGCGTGTTAAGGAAAACAATTTTGTTGATCGTTCACACCGAATTGAATGCTAAGTAGTGTCTAGTGTCTAGTGTATTTAATGCACATATAAATTTGTTAGTTTCCTTGTTTTTCTTTGGGAGAATGAAATTCAGTATTTATGTGTTGTTGTAAACTTTAACTACCAACATTATCAGCAATATGAGGACATATTTGTCATCAGTCATTTGAAACTACACACATACATAAATACACACAGTGCAATCATGCAATTTAAAATTATTGTAGAGAAATGCATATAAATATATAATTAAAAATGAATACATATATGAATATATTTGTACATATGTATATGCGTATATAAATATAAGTTTGTATATAAAGTAGAAGTGGCAGTATGACTTCCAAAAATACTACGTACCATTTGCATATTGCTCAGTCAAGTAATTTGAAATATACATGTTGATTTGCATGAAATGTGTATGCATATTTGGGTACATTTATATTAATATATATGTGCACATATCGCACTTGACACTCGAAAGGGACAAGAAACTGTTTTTCATATACTCTTAGATCACAAAAAAGAATACAGCTGTAAACGAAACAACAAGTGTAAATGAAAATGATGTAAGCTTCTCACAGTTCTTAGATATGGCTGGCCACTGTGTATCGTTTTCTTGCAAAAAGTGAATATTTATGAAAATCGATCGAGTTCTCTTTAAAGAAACAAGTGCGATATGCATGTATGTATGTTATGTACGTGTATAATTATGTATTTATGTTAGAGCTGTGCGTTTTCCGCCAATATTTCTCACCATACGAGCACATGTGTGCTGTCAGTTTTTAAATGATTATCCTTATGACTTTACATACATACATATATATCACATCCATTAATGTACATATGTTAGGTATGGCAGGACTCCATTTCAACTCAACTTAATTGCATGAATATTATCTGACATGGAAAGTACTTTGCCGAATGGTTTTTAATTAAATTTATACTGCCAACAATACAGAACAACAAATTAATAATGAAAGTCTGTAAATACATACATACATACATGCATATGAATTAGTCTCCTGCACAAGATATATTATAAGAACTTTTAAGACATGAGGGATTTTTCAAATGCTTTGCTACAGCGAAATCTTATAAAACAAACGTTAACAACACTGTTTGCAAGAAATTTATTTGAGTATTGTAGGTATAAGAGTAAAGAAGAAAACACTTCGTGACGGAAGAATTTGTAATACTAGCTTTTTTCTACGCATAAGCGCGTGTACAAACGTCATGCATGTATGTGTGTATGATCTTTTATTTTTCTTCGCACATGCAAGGGCACACACATGCATTGACATTAGTTGTATGCGGTTAATCACATAATAGCTTACCATCTACATATTACACACACACTCAAACGTACAATATGAAAAATAACAAGCATACACTAATCAAGAGTACTTCTTTTGAGTGTTTGTTACAGACAAGCTGCCCTGCAGTCAGACTGGGGCCAATTGTCTCTATGGCAACACTAAAACTCTAGTAGTAGTTATATTGTCTACAATTTCTCTTTTATTCGTCAGTATAAAATAAAGAGAGAAAACAGATGTGGTGTATTTCTGGTGGATTTTGCAACAACTTGTCAATATACATAAATTAAAGCATAGAAATGTACCAGTAAATTTCTGGTTGGTATGTCTCCATGTTCCCATAAGAACTATGAATTCACTATCTAGTCAATTGTTTTAGAGTTACTAGTAGAATTTCAATGACAAGCACATGCTAAATGTCTATAGCACAAAGTATTATATGGGAAATAATTGTAGAGTAGTACTGGTGACAAAGTCAAAAGCGACTCAGTACATTTTCACCATCGACATTTCCTTCAGGGTGTCTTGACGTCATCGCATGTTAACACTGGTATACACATACACCAATACATCCATCGTGCTTCGCTTATAGTACGACAGCATTTATTGTTGGTTTAGTATAATACATGCGACGTGAATACATTTAAAAATCATGACGTTTTTACATTTCAAGACTATTTACGCAGGCCTCTAATATGAATACACATATGTATGTTTATGTCTCCATTTGAAGCGAATATTTTAGAAATTCCATAATGAAGTGGAAGTAAAATTGATTATAATTACTTGTATGTAGAAGGTGTATATATTTACATATATGCTTATGTTTATATGCATGCAGCTATTATGTGCTTATAAATATATATATTTATATATATACATATGTACACATGTATGCTTGCATTTTGGCCAGCAATAATTTCAGTATGTAGTCGTATTTCCTCTAAAAACTTCACCAGACATTTATTTACTTTTCCTGTTTGTACTTAAACTTTGGTTAAAAATTAATTTGAGAATGCAAGATCCGTACATTATTTGGACTCAGTTGTAAATTATGGATTCTAAAAACGTTTTGTACAATACTATTAAAATTTGTATATTCAATGTCTAAAGGTACGGTTACACTAGCCAAACATTTGCCCGAATAAAGTGTAACTACTAATGAAAAATATTTTAATACCCGTATTCTGATAAATTGTGACAAATTTTTTTGTCATACAATTTTGTCAAGTTTCTTGTTATACATATATTTTAAAATATAATTATGATTAATTGTGATTGTATTCTGTTGTTCATATGACAAGAAAAAGCTTAAAAAGCTCAAAAAAGCTTTCAACATACTATGGTGAGATTTGTGTCAAATTGAAAAATAATTTTATTAATTTAAAAAATAATAATAAAAAAATTTGTAAAGAAATGTATTTTTTATGACATGATCCGGGGTCATACATAGGTTCGATAATACTACCAGAGGGTAGTAAGCCCCTCTACCAAAAAAATCGTAGCATCTTATGCCAAAAAAATTATTTCTTACACTTTTTTTTTGCAAAAATTAAGGAAACTTTTTTTTACTTATTTTAGAATAACTTGCTAACAGTTTTTGGGAAAATTGTATCTACGGTAAAGCTGGACAAATTCTGTGAACAACCCAATATAACCTGAAAGTATCTAGGTGCCCTATTTATGTACCTCAATAAGACCATTTTGCAACTTAAAAACGTTAGTTTTTTACTTTTGTAGTATTTTGTTTCCTTTCTTTGATACTGTTGCATTTCTTGTCTTGCAGATTTTAGTATTCACTATTTTAAGGTTTTGTTGTTGCTTTGCCAAATATTGGTAGTGAAAAGTTATTTATTAGTCTTTGTAAGTTATGCTGAAACAAGTGAAAACAAAATATTCGTCCTTCTATTTAAAAATAAAGTGCAAACAAAAATAGGGATTTTTTGCGCAAAGTGTTACTGAAGCTCAGTAGAGATGTGTGAACTTGATTAAAAAATTTAAGCGTCGATAAATTAAAATTTTTAATGTAAAAAGTGGTCTGAAAAGTATGAAAAAAAAATCCTTTACTTTTGCAAAAAAAAGTGCACGAAAGAATTGTTTCTTTTTTGACATAAGATGTCAACAATTTATCAATAATCTCGCTTTTTTTTCCTTAATTCTCACACCTAAAAAGTAAATTAAATGAAAATTAATAAATTTTTATTTTGTTATGTGCTTTTCATAAGGTGACGAATTTGTTATATTTTATTCATGAAAATATTTTTCAGAATACCAAAAATATACAAATAGTCATTCACTTCAGTTTTGTTATAATATTGTCACTGTCGCAGAGGTTAGAATACGGGTATAAGTTTAAAATTTTTTAAACGCACTAATAATCCCAAATTAATAATTTACTTAAGTAAAATATTTTTTTTTTATTAAAAATACATTGAAATTGATTATTGAGGGATTTATCTGGATCCTAAAAGGTAAAGGTTCCCTGATGATCTGCATTAGCAACAGTGAAATGCACATAGGATCCAGCTAACCCCCTCAATAATCAATTTCAATGTATTTTTAATAAAAAAAAATATTTTACTTAATAAATAAAATATTAATTTGGGATTATTAGTGCGTTTAAAAAACTTTAAACTTAAATTTCAACAATTCCCATAAAAAACACTAATTGAAAAATATTTTAATTCAGGCAACTGCTTATTAAGTTCAACAGTTCACAATAATATTGTATTATATATATGCCACTGTCTATTAGTTAAGCTGCAGAAAATTTGGTGACAATTGATCCAAACGTACTCGTCCTATGACTTGAGAAAATGCGAGTGTTGTCAAGATTACGAAGTAGTGTACGGTGAAAAAAGACACAACGTGTAAATGGTTACATATTCACCATTTTCGTGATGTATTGTCCGATGTATGATCCGAGTCCCAATGTAATGTGGTTGTGGTTGATGTGGTTGAATATATGAATCTATCAAATAGTGTAAATATAATGCTAATTGCTCCCACCAATTTGACTAAGGAACCAGTCCGGTAACTTTACTTAGAAATTAACCTAAGTTTTATTGGTATTTATACTTTCGAAATATGAGTGGCCTGTGGTTAAGTTTTCGTTGTTACAGTTAAATGTCGGAATGACATTTATATATAATTTACATTATTCTACACCGAATAGGTCCCTATGGGATAGTTCAGAGACAAGTCACAAGGTGCATAAAAAGTATCAATTAACCCCATCCTAGGTCATCCCCATGTAAAAGTAACTGGCCTGCTTCGTAGAAAGTGTTAGGACTCTGTCACTTGACTAGTCCTGTTTCAGTTCGATTTCCTGCAGGGTATGTATGAAACTGTATGTCATACGATGAAATTTTAATATTTTTAATTGTTTGGTGACATTAAAAACTTCTATGCAACAGAGTATGTTCCGAAATCACACTGAGTTCAAATCACGAACATTTTTGATATTTGATATTTTTAGTTGTGATTTTCATTGTTCTAAGGCACGAGCTAAGATATTTTATAGAGCTGGCACAACCATTTAGTACTTTTTTTTTTTTGATAGACGTTTCAAGAATTTTTATTCATTATTTAATCTTTACTTGTTTTCTATAAACTGACAGTTAATGTTAAATTTAGTTGAATAAATTTATCATTTCCTACACGACCTTAAAACTTTGTAGCTCTGGCAACCCAAAATTTCTTTTTGATAAACAATATCAGCTGACTGCCAAGAAGGATAAGTAAATCACGCAGCATGTAAAATAAATTCAGTGAGGTCCGACTCTGACTCGGATTTCGCAGGGACACTGCATATGAAATACTATATGAAATTTAATCTATATGATTTTTTTTCCTCTTTGGGACTTTTTTTTTAGTTTTGGCACTTTTCCATAGTTTTGGCGCATTTTCGTTTTGGAGATTTTCTTTTCGCTTTTTCCCGATCTTTTATTTTAGGATCTTTTAGTTTTAGAGTTTTTACAAATTTCAAGGGTTTTGCCTCTTACGGCTTTCAAGATACAGCAAGTTGGCAAAATAACATATTAAAGAATAACATTAACTTTTAGAATACCCCTTAAATTTGAGTTTTTAAATTTCAGTGTTAATTATTCACGGTTAATTGTTGTCTATATATAATTGTATAGCATTTAACAACTTTTCGTTGCTCGCTTTAGAACTCCCTTTAATATTTAGCTGTCATAATTTGTAGTTCTAGCGGTTAAAGTTTTAGATATTCTGTGAAAACCCCGGTTCTCGAAAAACAGCGTATTACAGATAGACGGTCAGACAGACATTGTATCGAAAACAATATGGCTTCTTTTCACCTTTCCTGTGCGAAACTCTAAAGACTAAAACACTATCAACAAAAAGTGTTATAATTCGTAAAATTCGTAAATTTTAAGGTTCTTCTGTGTAAAATAATTAATTTTATTACACAAACAAATAAAGAACAATCATCTTAAATATTTTATTATATAATTCAAAGAAAAATGCTTGAAAACTGTAATAGATTTGATATCGTCAGGCAGTTGTCTGTCTCATCGGTTTTAAACTACATTTTTGTGCTTAGAAGACCTTTTAAATGATTTCAGATTACGTTCATAGAATCCAATATTATTAGAAACTATTTAACTTAATAAATATTTCTGTGAATTACGAGGTTTTCATTAGTATTTAGTTACTCTTTTCTTTGGGCAAATGTTTGCCTAGTGTGCCCATGCCTTTAGGAAGCAACAACTTATTGGGAGGAAGTTCGCCCTAAAAAAATTAAAACACATTATTTTTTGAATTATATTGCCAATCAGTATTTTTAGCTTCAAGAAAAAAATGTTGCACAACTTTTTTTTATATAAAAGAAAGCACCAAAATATCATTAAGTAGTGAAGTTGGCTGCTAAAAAAAAAACTTTTTTTGTTATTGTTGACAAGTAATGGCATTTTAGCAATTTTCCAGTCAATCTAGCGGTTTTATCTCAAAAGCTTTTTTTCTTCTATTTTGTGGGGTCTTATTAAATAAAAGAAAGTAACATGTAACTCTTCATGACTTAATGCTGGCACTCTTATTTAGGTGTGGAACTTGAGAGTTAACGTTAAGCGCAATAAAAGATCACGCTTACCGCTTTTTGTTCGAGAGATATCATTATTGAAAATTTTTATTTATTGTAATTAGTACAGAAATCTATGAATTTTTCAAGTATTTTGATTTTGAGCTTGAAATAAGTGAGAAGTTCCTGAGATGCACAGCAAAGTCACCGGTATCCTTTTAAAATGCTACCAAATTCTGAAAAGTGGGAATATACATATTTTTTTTAAATATTAAAGGACTTATTTAGAAAAAAATAATTAAAATTAAATTAACTATTTAAAAAATTAAATAATTAAAAAAGGTTAACATTCGTATGGAAATACAAAATTTGTTTTGTAACCATTTTATAAAGAGAAATTATTTTTTCTGAATACGACAGTAAATAGCTTTCATCGAATTTTTATAATTTGAAGTGAAACCTTTAGTCCTAGTTTATACTAAGCAAGTCTTATTACCAAGTTTTTCTCCTCGTCTCTCTCTATCTCTCTTTCTCTCCTAAAAAACTAATCAGCTTAACAATAAGACTTGCATAGTGTAAACTAGGACTTACTGCATCCTTAAAAATACGTTCTTTAGAGTATATTAAAAGACCTTCATTAAGAATTCAATGACAAGGTAAACTTAAGACTTTCAACAATTTGAAAAATTAAACGCACAAATTCACTAACGAAATGTGAAAATATTTTAAGGGAATTGTTATAAAAAAGAAATCATTTAAATTTAATGCATGTTATGCTTTATACTCGTGCATATTAAATACAATAATTTTCATATTTAACTTAAGAAACTTGAGATATTTTTTTATATTTTGCAAACTGTTTTTCCGTTTCGTTTACACAATTTATTTCTTATAAAGAAAATGCATACGATTTGAGCAACCATAGAAGCAGAAAAACGCACACACAGATACACACACATTACACTCATATACAAATACATGTATGTATGTATGGATGTGCATAAGTATTTTGCCCCAAAGAAGGCAAAATAAAGCTCACATTTATTCAAGTACATTTCAAGTTTAAGTAAATTAAGAAAATTACTTTATCGACTTGTGTGCTTGAGAAGAAGTCATACATATAACTCGAACAGAACGATACCGAACTAAAAAGGGAGTAATGATGAAAAATATAACTGAAGAGAATAAGAAAAATTAAGCAAAAGACGCTGTTTCGTGTTCTTTATATTTTCTTTATTTCATTAAATTAACTACATGTATTTCACATACGAGTTAAAATGTCTGGAAAAAAAACTTAAAGAAAAACTAAACTGTATTTTAAGTTTATTCATGCGATGCTTGCAAAAAACCATCCAGCAGTTGCCAATGGATCCAATAATATCAGAACCAAAGAAATTCTTTGCTTTTTTATACTTATGTATTATAACCCTGCAGAAGATCACTTACAAGAACTTTCAAGACATGAAGGATTTTTCAAATGCTTAACTGCAGCGAAGTCTTCTAAAAGAAACGCTAAGCAACACTATGGGCAAGAAGTTTGTTTCAGTTATTACAGGTATAGTAGTAGAGAAGAAAATACTTCGTGACGGAAGAATTTGTGATACTTGCTTTTTCACTTTTTCATACGCATGGCCGCGTATACAAACGCCATGCATGTACATACCCACATAAGTTGTGTGTATGCTCTTATATTTTTCTGTGCACATACAAACCTACACATGAATTGACATTAAATGTGAGTGCTTGCTTAAAAAAAAGTCCCTAAAACACATAAGAGCTTACCATCTACATCTTACACACAAGCATACACGCATCAACGCTACTTCTTTTGATTGTTTGTTACGAACAAGAAGTCTTTGCGATATCGCTTGTTAACACTCATATACACGAACACCAATGCATCCATCCAGCTTTGCTTATTAAACCACAGTATTTATTATTGGTTTAGTATAATACATGCCACAAGAATACATTTAAAAAACAAGACATATTTTCATTTCAAGACTGTATACGCAGGTCTCTAATGTACATATTCTTCTTCGTCATCAGCGAAGTCTTTGAATAGCTTGTTACTTCATCTGTGCCTTGGTCTTGGCACTAGTTTTTCTATATTTAGTCTTAAGCTATGTACAGACGATTGTCAGATCTTACAATATTGTCGGATCTGGCAATGTGCTGACAATGTACTGGCAATCGAAAATTGCCAGCACAATATTTCTTGTCAGTTCACACGGATGTCAGAAAATCTTACAATTTATTGCTGGACGGTTGTATGACAATAAATTCATCTGACAAAATCGTCAGTAGAAAAATTGTCAGTTCACACGGTTGTCATATGCACAAATTGTTCGATCTGTTGTTATGCGTTGCCAGACTTAAACCATTTGTTGGAAATTGTTAAATATTTATCGTTTGTGTTTGTGTTAAATGTAAAAAGTGAAAGTATAAATTATTATGGACCATAAAGAAGCAATTGCAATGATTTTGTCTGCATATATTTTATTATTAACTTTTTCTTTAAAATCAAGCGTGTGCAGTGTTGCCCATCGAAAGAATTATCTTACAATGACGCCATTGTCAGATGCATGAACTTCGCACATCTGACAATATTAAAATGTCTGACAAATATCTGGCAATAATTTTACAATGTGTTCACACGATTGTAAGATGTCTGACAATATGTTGTCAGTTGCTAGTCTTGCAATGGACTGACAATGCTTTTTCTGGCAACGTCGTCTGACAAAAATTGCCAGTTCACACGGTTGTAAGAAATTTTTAGCACATTTTACTGGCAATATTGTAAGATCTGACAACCGTCTGTACATAGCTTTAGACACAAAAAGCTTTTTTTCTATTCTTATGGTATTTTCGTATTAAATAATGCCAAGATTGTGTTTTGTTTTCCTCGGTTCCATAATCCTGCTTCGTTGTACTCTTATGCTTTTTTATTTTCGTGCGCATGGGAAACAAATGCAGACTTATTAGAATTTTGGTTTTTTTTTTTTATTGAAACAACGAAAAAGTGCATTTTTTTATATATTCTTTAAAATCTTTGAAAGAAAAGTGTATTATTTATTTATTATTTCGCTACGATTGTTGGTTTTGATAAGAGCTTAAACAAATTTTGTTTAAATGCCGCATTTAAGTAACTTTAATTTTGAAAACATTTTTACAGAAGCCAACTAAAATTTAGTTACTCTTAACGTTTGAATTACATACTCGAATATATGATCTTAAGGCATATTCATTACCAAACTGAAATATTTAAAATATCCGCTTACATACATACATATCGTCGGTTAAGAGTGTAAACCTGCTAACTCACTTCAAACTAATTTTACAACAGAGACAAAATACTGCTAACCGCTTCTATACATACGTAGCTTAAGCAATTATCCGAATACATTAAGTTTTTTCGACATGTAGAGTTCCAAATTAAGATAAATATATTAGACAGTCGATGTGGTGTCTTTTTCTCTTTCGAACGGCATTAAAATGTCAAATTTTATAAAAATTGGATTTAGAGTTATATGCACTATCAAAATACTAATCAATCAATATGGTGGCACAGTAGAGCCTCTATAATTCGGACACTCGATAGTGCAGTAATCCGGACAAGTCAACGTTTCGGACAGTTTGGAAATTTTACGTCTACAGTCCGGACTTTGATTGTGTAAAATCGGCGAGACAAGTGGATGCACAATATGTTGTCACAAAATGCACAAATATTAAAGAAAAAGGTAACAGATACGATGTATATTTTTAGCCGACTGCGCGACGCAAAGAAGAGTATTGTGTTTAACAGCGTTTTCCTAAGACTTAATTCTTTTATGTTTGTAACTTCATGACTGTCATTTCTAAACCGATTTAAAAATTATTTTTTTGTCTGCTAGAGTTTAGATGCCGTTGGACCATGACTACTAAATTATTTTCTATAATTTTATGCACTTATACCCATTCGACTCCTACTAAGCTTGGATTAAATATTACTTAGGCTCTTGGAATGACACAATCTAGTATACGGCAAAATACTCCTAGCTACGCCCATTAAAATATTTTATTCGATTTCACTTACTTCTAAATTTATTCGATTCTAACGAAACTTGGCACATAGAAAAGAGAGAAAGACACGTCCATTTGAAATTTCTAGAGTATTTTATGTTTTTCTAAAAAGTTTTGCATACCATACCGCCCGATCCTTTCTAGAGACATAATGTTGAAAATATTTTTAAAGTTGGCGGATCCCTTAAAATATTTTATACAACTCGAACACATTCCTAGGAAACTTTGCAAACTCTTGAAGATGGACGGCACAATCTTAGTTTCACATACTTTTCATTATTCGATTCTAACACAGTCTAGCGCTCAAAAAAGTGGGTGGGTTAACGATAGCCTTAGATTAGAACTTGCAGGTCGCACTCTGTAGTCTGAGATCAGAATCGCACAAGTCGCAGCTTAACAAGCGGTAATGCATGGTTAATTCAGCCAGTGGCTTAAATTGAACTATAGGGCGGACTTGGCATTTGGTTTAACAAGAACGCTGTTTACTAATTAAAAATAATTTTCAGGTAGCAGTATAATAAAAACTATTTTTTTTTATTTTAATTTAATTTTTTTATTTTTCTATTTAAAGCTCGCTACCTTTAAAAGCAAATAACTCCCACTATTACTTTGGTCTCCATATCTTATTAAAAATAAAATTCACTGCTTTCTTAGAAAAGCACACAAATATTTTTTCATTTAATGTTAAATCATAAAAAGAATCATTTTATTTATTTGTAATATTTACCTTGTGTTTTCATGAACCGGAAAACGTGCTGTATATCCTGCCAATAAGATTTGCGTCAAACAATAAAAACTGTTTGTTTTTCACTTAATAAATTTTTGCTGCTGGATATTGTAAAGTGAGACAAAAAAATATCACACTTTACAGATACCTATTAATGACGCATTTATCCTTGACATCAAATTGCAAAATTTTTTATTCACTTCATTTTGCCTTAAATGTGTAATAACTTTTTTTTCCCATTAATAAAACTGTTTGATATATGTCCAGTTTGATAACTAAGAAATTGTTATGATAGTAATTTTTATCTTTTTTTTTTATAAGAATCTTATTTCAAATTAATCAATTTTAATAATTTCATCTTCCTTAAGAATCTTCTGTATTCACATGCACACATTGTATGTACAGACGACATATTTTTTTTAATTTTCAAATTTTCCTTTCACGTCTAAGATGACACGATGAAAAATAAGCAGGAAAATTTATCTAAACAGTGAACGGATTTTTTTATTATTAATTTTGTTTTTGATTTGTGGCTTTTTTTAAAATTTCTTTTTTAACATAAAAATTAGTGCATTACTTTTTCCGCATCATGCCCAACATCAACGATTCATCGTTTTGCTATTGTACACATACATTTAAGTATTTATTTATACATACATACATACATACATATAAACATATTTTATTCGGTTTTAAATATTTCAATATCTTTTTATTTGATTTCCAAAAATATATAGTACAAACATACATACATATATATATATGTGTGCACACATACACATACACACACACACAAACAGTATTTATGTACTTATATGTATGTATTTATATAAATGTTTATTTTTGCTGCTGTTTTTATCACATTTATATTTCAATTGTTATTTTTGTAGTTTTTGTTGCTGATAATTTCATCTTCTTTTAGATATAATTTTCTTTTTTTGGTTGACGAGCGATCTCTCATCTAAAAATATCAATCTTACGCGTCTCGCATACTGATGACTCGAATGGTTCTAACGATGCTGCCTGCTACTTATTCCTTAGCGCTGTTGTTGTTTGTTGCGTTGCGTCTCAAGTATTTTCAGTATTTTCGTTTATCGCAAGCAATTTTATTCTTGTCGTTTTGTTCTTCTTCTTTAAATTTAATGACAACAAAAAGAAAAATCAGTGGTGCTGGTGGTGGTGGCATGCGTTCAATTTGTTTTTTTTTTTTTAAATTACATATATTATTATTGCCCGGTTTATGCATGTGTTTTGGATGGCGGAGACCAAGTTTCGTGAAGCACGTCCGTTAGCGAGGTTTGTCAATTTTGCACTGAATCTAAACGTATTAAAAATTATTGTATCGAGCACATTGATATCAAACGAACAACAACATAAACTGTTGATAGCCGAAGCTAATAAAAGCACAAGCTAACGCAAACGTATTCACAAAGTGATCGCAGTTATAGCCACAATTTGCTACACAGTGCGCTCTTTATATCGTTTGTATTTATTGTGCGATATGGTGTGTTGAGTTCAGATGAGTGTTGGTGCGCATTGCAGAGGCGCACACAAAAATATTGTTGTTACTTTTGCATGAACAATCGACGACGGATGATGGTTGGATTGTTGTTGGTTTATATGTACATAGATGTTGCTAACAAAATACTTTTTTCTTTTGTTATTTTTCATGGTAAATTTCTGTGTACGTGTGCTTCTGACAGTGTGGCTAATAATGCGTTTTTTATTCGCTACATTATCACTTATGGATTTACTGATATTTATGTACTTTAGTTTAAGAACAGTAAATGAAATTATAGCTATGAACATCGAAATATTAACGGGGTTTTGACGTTCCGCACCCAAAGGTGAAAAGGAACCCTATTGCTTTCGCTGTGATGTCCGTCTGTCCGTTACAGAAACCTAAGAGCTACGGACCTGAAATTTTCATAGAATATGTAAAGCAACATATCCAGTGACAGTTAAAAATTAAAGGGTATTCTTAAACGAAAAACGTAAAATTTTGAAAGCCTAATGTTATATACTGACAATTATTAATAGACACTTGAAATTTTAAAAGTTTGTGTATTTTTTTGCAGCCTACACCAATTAACACTGAAATTAAAAAAAAAAAATCAAAACTAAAGGGTATTCTAGCAGTTAATGTTATTTCAACAACTTGCTGCAAATTGAAAACCGTAAGAGGCAAAGTCTTGAAACTTTCAAAAACGCTAAAACTAAAAAATCCTAAAATAAAAAAAATTGCTAAAACGAAAAACGGACAAAAGCGTTAAAAAAGAAAAAGCGCCAAGATAGAAAAATCGCTACAACTAAAAAAATCGCCCCGAACCGAAAAGATCACTAATAACAAAAAAAAAAAAAAAAAATTAAATCAAAATTATTGAAATCAAAATTTGGAAATGGATCTGTCAATTGGTCTTAAAGTCGTGCTGCTTAACACTTCTCGTTTATTTCTTGTGGCATCACGTGAAGTCACTGGTTAATACTGATAAGTCAGCAACAAATGGCGTTCAGTCCCTTAAAAACTTACTTTCTCTTCTCAGCAACCCATCGTACCTAACCAACCAAGCCTTAAGATTTTAGTGATATTTGCCTATCGATAACTTGTTGTGGCTTACTTCCTACCAGCGAAATAAGGCAAACTTTATCGTCAATATACTTTTTAACCGACTTCAAAAAAAAGGAGGATGTTATCAATTCGTCTTTTTGGATTTGTTATTTCATAACTTTCTTTTAATTTGTTCTAGAGGCTATAGCGTCCATTTGGTCCCATTGCAGAAAAGTGGTATATTATACTCATTCGATTGCTACGAAACTTACCCAATAAATTGTGTAACGACACAATCTTCAAGTTAAACAAATGGGCTAGGCCACGCCTAATAAAAATTATTATTATATTTCACACACTTTAATTTGGTCGATTTTTATGAAAATTGGCGCACACTATGAGCTAAAAAAAACAATCCTGCATTCAAAGAAGTGGGCGGGGCCACACAAGTAAAATATTATATTTCTCATGCTTGTAATAAACCAATTTTTATGAAACATGGCACGCACCTTAAGCTTTTAAAAATACACAATCTTGTGTTCAAAAAATAGGGCGTGTTTACGCCAACGAAAAGTTAGTATTAAATTATATATGGTCGTACTCTTACTTATCCGATTCCCACGAAACTTGGCAAACAGTTTTCGGCTCTTATAATGACATAATATTATATTTCACGGTCTTCTACTTGACCAATTTTTACGAAACTTTTCACACACCTTGAGCTCTGAAAGTGAAGCAATTTTGAGCTTAAAGACTTGGTCGGACACTAATATCCGCCAAACCAGGTGTGACCACGCCCCTAAATATATTAACTTGACACTCAAAATAAATTAAACCGATTAAAAAAAGCAGTAAAAAGTTAAAAATAATTTAGATTCAGTTAAATAAAACTTTTTCAAAATATATCTATATAAGTAAGTATGTATTTGAATACACAATTTGCTCAGCAGATACTAATAATAATGTAAAATCAGAGCGCCCTCCTTTGATGTGTAGCAGAATCATCGGCGAAGTAAAAAAAATTAATACACTTCATTTAAACACCAGCGGTGCTGCAACACTGTATTATTAAAAACGTTCAAAAAGCAGAGTTGTAAAAGAATGAAGCTTTTCTCTGTCTCTTCCTTCACCGCCTGTCTTCTCTATCACTATCCCTTTCCTAAAGAAGGTAACACCTAGTAACAGTAGGTGTTACACTCATTGCCTGAGTGTTATAAAAAAAGGAACGGAAGCTCTATGATTGTTAATTGAAAAAGGAAAATTATTACCGACATATCGAGCCATAACCGATAACAAAGATTAATCCACACATATTTTGCGGACTTGTTTTTTTTCTAACGAAAATGGATAATTAACGATCGCAGATAATCGAATTTAAGCCAAAAATGAAGTTCGAAAATTATGTCGCTTAAATCTTTTTGGCAGTTACGGCTCTATATAAATACGTATAATAAAAATAATTCTTCTACTCTTCTCAAACAAACAAAAATAATTTTTTTTAAAATATATTATTAAATATTTAAGCTCTTGCCTTCCTGGTTTAGTACACCAACTAATGTGATTTCTTGCCAGTGCATACTAATTGCCTTAACGTTGCCAGACATTTGCGGATTGATCATGAATTGTTAAACTGTAATTGAGTGAGCGTTTGGTAATTTTACTAAGGCGTTTTGATCTTGACTTAAGTGAATACCAATCCCAACCCACTCAACTATGTCCGGTGTTTAGTTGAATGTTACGACTTTTAATTATATTTATTTTTTTTATTGCTATTGCTATTGCCGTTGTTGTATGTTTGAATAAACACAAAAAATAAATTTACCAACATATTAAATACACTCGGCTTGAGGTGAGTAGCTGTTGTTTTAATGAATGGAATAAATGATTAAACACGTACAAAGTAATAATTATGAAACATAAGCAAATGCAAACGAAAAACTGAAAAACTAAAAACGTTAAAACAACCAACAACAAACAATACAAGAAACAAGAAAAAAGCGTGCCTCTACTGCAACTGAGCATGAGTAACGTTTCTGCTGTTGCTGCTGGCGGCTTATTATTGCTGTTCCAGCTATTTCCACTAGACCAAGAAACCGAGAAACCCACTAACTGCGCGCGACCAACACGAGTTAGTGTATCTCGGTTGTTTTTTTCTTCTTCAATTCAAATGTGATAATGAGGTTGTTGTTGTTGCCTTCCATAAGAACAACTATTAAATAGTCGCTTGCATGAGTACGAACGAGCTTTGATCAATTCAATGCTGTAAGAGAGAATTAATTTAATTTTTATTCAATTGCATTTAAGGAGCAGTATGAGCTTTTTTTTATCTAGTTATTAATTGTCGTCATCTCTTAAGCATTTGTTTGATTCGGTGTATATGTGTGTGTGTGTGTGTGTGAATGTTTCCCTTCATTAGATATTAGAGTTGTTGCGATAGGCTGGCTACAACTTCTCATACTACTGAAAGCCAATGTGGGAGTATGTTTATATTTGATTTCTACTTTGAGCAAATGCACTCATAAACAAAAATGAGTCGTTTAAAATTGAGTGAATGTGGCTAGTTAGTTTAATTGATTGTAATAAATTGAGTGTTTGCGTTTGTTTTGAAAGATTTTGTGTGTGGTCGTAATGATGATTATTGAATTGAATTAATAAATATTAAGAAATTTGTTTTTTTTTACCGGTGCCAGACTCATCGTGTTTTTTTTTGTTCAGCAATATGTATTTTATTAATTTTTATATTAAAAATCGTAAAAAATTAAAGATATACCTACCTGCATTAATATTATATAATTAGTTTTGAAAATCAAATTTATTTTTGAGGTAAAAAAATTAAAACTGTGGCAGGGTATTAAATTTAATAGATTTTTTATTGTTCGATTAATTATTAGGCCACTAAGTATTCGTATATAGATATTAGTTTGTTGGAGTTGCTAAAGTAATTTTTGCTCCTAAGAATAAAAACAATTATAATATTTTTTAATAATTTGTAATTTGCAAAAGTATGCAAAAAAAAATGATTCTTTCCAAATAAAACTTCAAAAATTTAAATGTAATTTATTATGATGTAAAACTTGTTATTTTTTTTTTTTTGATATTAAAAATTTATTTAAAAAAAAGTAAAAGTAATTGCTTAGTAATTTTTATAAAATTGTTTTATGACTTCTCAAAATTAGAACACGTTTTCACATCTTTTGTACGCTGGCACACACCTTTCATTTCCAAAAGAAAAGTGAACTGTGATACAGACTTTTCCACGATATAATGGTTGTGTTACATCAACAACAGACATCTTTTCTATAAGAAAAGTGTGATGGGACACAAACAACTTTTCTATAAGAAAAATGTGCTGTGACACACAGAACTTTTCTATAAGAAAAGTGTGCTGTGACACACAGAACTTTTCTATAAGAAAAGTGTGCTGTGACACACAGAACTTTTCTATAAGAAAAGTGTGCTATGACACAGACAACTTTTCTATAAGAAAAATGTGCTGTAACACAGACAAATTTTCTATAAGAAATATGTGCTGTAACACAGACAAATTTTCTATAAGAAAAGTGTGCTGTGACACACACAACTTTTCTTTAAGAAAAGTGTGTTGTGACACACACAACTTTTCTATAAGAAAAATGTGCTGTAACACAGACAAATTTTCTATAAGAAAAGTGTGCTGTGACACACACAACTTTTCTTTAAGAAAAGTGTGCTGTGACACAAACAACTTTTCTATAGTTAAAACGGAAAACATTAGCAATGTCCCGTTCAAAATTCAAATATCTTTTAAGCCCTTACAGTTTTAAAAACCAGTCTCACATACATACATAAGCTTCTTGTATATTTTTACCCGAGTAAAATGTAAATAAAAGGTTATTGATATTACTGCTCTTGAAAAGACTCGGAGTTTATTTCATATCATTAATTTAATTTTACTTCATTGAGACAAGCATCAGCTAAGCAAGCTTAAAGCTTTCTTCATACACAACAACATACAATATAAATTTGCAGTCTTATTTATCAAACTTATTGAGCCTTTTTAAAGTTGTTTTAAACAAATTTTTATACAAAATTTTTCTTAAAAAGCCTTTATAAAGCCTTAATAGTTTTTATAAATAAGGCTGTTAGATTTTTCCTCTTTTTTAAGCTAAATCAAAATATGTATGTTTTTGTAAAATAATTAGTTGTGCAATGTTAAGAATATTAGTTAAACACAAAATTCTTCTAAATTTTGTAGCACTTTGCTGTGCAAACAAATTATTTCTTTAAAGGGATTTGAATTGTAATAGAATTAAGAAATCACACTTTGAAATCTATTGTGTCATATGTTTTCTTACTACCATAAATCTCATAATAATTGTTTATAAGTATCTTAAAGTTTGATCAACACATTGCAGACATTTACTTAATGCAAACATACAAGCTAAGAACGATACGAGTATGTACAAACAAAACAAATAAATATTACCTTAACAATGAAATTAATCAGTATGAATGCTTTTGACACTTTAATAACTTTAACCTTTGCTAAAAAAATTAAATAACAACAAGAAGATCAAATGTAAAATATTCGTATAAAAAAATATTTATGATAAATGACTGTAAGTGTCTGTTATCACGCTACAAAAATCTGTTTGCTACTTTTTTCTTCACCTCTAGCCAATCTAACGTTCAACGTGAACAACTCACATGTATGTGTGTATGTATGTATGTATGTATGTAAATAAAATGACGAAATATATCACAAAAACGCTAAAAACAAAAACACTTTAAATAAATAAATAAACGTAACATAAATTTTATGATCTAAGCTTAATAACGTAATTGAGTTTTATTAGAATTTTTATAATAAATTTTCGGAATTGCTTAAAAATAAAATAGACACACTGAAAATACTACACTGTAAAATATAGACCGGGCTTAATTAAAATAGTTTGCATTTATCTGATTTTATGTTAACCTAAGAATTTGAAATTGGCTGTACAATCTTGTAAGTATATTATTAAAAGTTAAACGACCTAAAAAATTTGATTTATTCAAATCATTTCAGGCGAAATCTAGTAGATTTCCAATACAAAATACAATCATTTTCATCGCTACATTTTGTCGAAATCTACTTAAAATGTAGTAGAACTTAATGAAGAACAAACATAGTTGCAAGTTTGTTTTTCAATTGTACTAAAAACTGAATCTTTGCACTTCAAAAGTTGTGTAAATTAGCTATATTGCAGTTGTTTGGGAATAGTTTAGGAAAATTGGTTGTTAATGGATTTTGCCTTGGAAACGAAATATTGTTAAATGTAAAAAAAATATTTGTTTAATGCTCGTTATTTCTACAGATATCTATCGTGTAAATTAAATTTTATAAGGCAAACTCGTAGCTAAAAACCTTAGGTATAGATTTAGATACGAATTTTAATTGAACAATTTCATAATAAAGGCACATGTGTGAGTGGCTCAAAATGATTCTATAGAGAACCAACATCCTCAAAACACTGCACGTGGAAATTGCTCTTGATACAATCGTTCTCTACGTAATGCATTAAAAACATTCACCACAGCAAGCTACCGACTACCAAATGTCAAGAATACAATACACATGTTTATATGAGAATGATTCTTTTGAAGACAGCAAGGCAACAGGGCAACAGGTTGTTGTCTATGCTGATTTTGCCGTTGTAGTCCAATTAAACTAATTTCTATTTCTTTGGCTACAATGAGAAAATTCAGTGTGCCAGTATAATACAAAATGTTGAATGAATGATTTTGTACAATTATTTCATATTATTTAACAGAAAATTGATGTAAGGAATAAATTGCTTCATTTTTGTTTTTTTACGTGAAATAAGTAATAATACATAAGCAAACATTTTCTGTACTTGAGAAGATCCGACTGGACAAGTGAGTGACAGAATCAACCAAATTTCAAGTTTGTGTAAGTAGCAGATACCAAGAAACATTAAAAAATTAATGTGTATGAAGTTAAATTTTCAAATTTATAACCCTTGCCACAAATCTCGTTCTTTAACAGAGCTCTGCTAGAGTGTTAACAATGCTCTGTTAAGCTATATATATATATATTCGATTAATTAATTTCGAAAGGACTTTTCTAGTAAATGAGGCAACCGAGAAGAAAAATAGTAATGTAAATTTATAAACAAGGTGTTCCTTTGTATTTCTAAGAACAATGAATTTGAACCAGGTATTGCTGAGGTCTTAACTTGGAATTTTCTTAAGGATACGCATTTTTTTTTGAGAAGGAGTCAATGCGGGCGGACAAAATTGGTCATAGATTAATGTTCAAGTAATCTGCTAAAAATGTGTATAATAAAAATTGAAGTTTCAGTTGTTAGGAGTTCTTCGAAAAACTTTAAATTGGCCCTACTATATGAACATTTTCTAATGTTAGCAACTGTGAAAACTATCGTTCATAAGTACATAAAAAATCTGTATGTGTATATTACACATTCCGCTTTCTAAAATATATTTATTTTTAAATTCCACATTCTGGCGGTATTTTCTTCAAAATCCCGCTTTTTGATCGATCATGTCCCGCTCTTTGCAAAAACCATTTGATCACTTTAATTATAGCGTTCATCGTACGTGTCTTGTTAAATTTTTTTTATTTACCATTTCGCTTATATTTTCTGCAAGTGTATTCACAAAGATTCATTTAACTTATGACACAATATTCATTTTTAACAGACATACGTCATATTTCTCTCATATGTATGTATAGGTATGTGCCTCTTGCCTATACAATTCGTGTTAAAATTAATCCATAAAGACAAGAGAATTGTGATTAAAGCATTAATAATTTTTTTTAAATATTAATTTTTGGTCGATTTGTTAAAAACAGATGACGACGGGTCCTTGGCGAAACTTGGCTTTATTTGACTTTTTCTTTTAAACTAAGTTAAAGTAATATTAACTGTTCTACTAAGCAAAAGTACTTCTGTTACTAAATCACAAATACATATACATACATATGTACATACATGAGTGCGTATGTGTGTGTTTACGTGTGCTTTTGTGTGTCAGAGCAAGCATGTGTTAGTATGTCGGTTTGTCTGTTGTTTATAGTTTAAAGATTAATTGTGAGCATTTTGTCAAATAAGGCAATGAAAACATGGTTGAGTTTTAAGTTAAGTGACGCCAAAAGGAAGGTAGTGTCTCGGATCTCCATATATGGCAAACTTCTGCAGTTACTATCAATATGGTTATACAACAAAACAATCAGCTCAGCCAGAACCAATAGTATTTGAAGATAGTACAATAAATGTATGTATATGTAATTGTTATTCGCCAAAGTGCCACTAGTAGAGAAATAGATTAGATATTGTTTGTAAACATTCGTAATATGACGAAATGCTCGCAGGTTAAAGTAACTGGTTTTCTAGTTATTCTCTTTGCAGGGTAAAAGCAGAAGTTATTATTTAATTTTTACTGCTGATGCCTAAGTCTGTTTAGGCTATAAAATATTTGCCAAATAGGGTCAAATGTTTAGCTATTTTATTTTCATTGCTGCTATTAATGTTATTGCTGCTCGATGACGACAATCAGTTAACAATTATGATGACAGTGACAGTGGTGATAAGGGTAGGACCTTTCTAGTTCTTTCTAGTCCTTCTTTAAGAAAGCAAAATTTGTTACCTGTCATTATTAAGCTAATGCATATAAAGATGAAAGTTAAAAGCGAAAGGAAGGTAATTTTTCATAGAAATTTCATTACAGTCCCATAAATTCATATTTTTTTTGGGTTGAATTCTACTGATGAGTGCCAAAAGCGGGAGCGAAATGCATATAGACATTGATCAACCATATAAACAAGCAACATTTTCAAGTCCCATAATTTAATTAAAATAAATTAATTTGAGTTTAATTTTTTTTTTAAACTCGAGGAAACAGCCTGTGACAGACAGACGGACAGCGTAGCGAAAACAATAGGGTCCTTTTCACCTTTGGTGTACGGAACCCTAAAAACGCCAAAAACCGAAAATAAGTTAAGTTTCTTGCTTTTTGTGCTTTTTCTTTATTTGATTTCTGTAGTTCAGAACTTTAGGAAAATGATTTGATCAAATTTATACTCGTACTCCAGATATATAATTTAGCCATATTATATAATAGATAGGGTTCTTTAAAACTAGTAATAGATTTGTGCTAAACTGCAGAAAAGTACTATGGTAAAAAAATATTTGCCTGTGGACAAAAAATTTAATTTTTCTGCTGTGTCAAATGATATCTTTTTTGACAATGTAAAATTTTGACAAATTCGCTTGAGCATAGAAAGAAGCTGATGAAACAATTGCTGCGGCGGCGGTTTTGCTTCGCCTGACTACAAGCCGCCGGCTACCAACAAATTTTTAAGAGTACATTTTTATATAAAACAATATTCTTGTAGCAATAAATTATATAACATTATATATATGATGCAACATTTTTCGCAAACTAAAATAAACAATGATTTTTTCACAGTCTAATTAAACTTAAAAGAAGTAAAAATCTTTGTATTGGGCGACGGCTCGAAGCGAAGGCGGTGGATTTAAATTTTATGATACCATGCTTTCTATTGCAGCTTGTCAAAAATGTATCTGTTGTGTCGAAATTTCTAATAGCCCCCAGGGCACGATACAATTATAACAGGTACATGCACAAGCCCAGCCTGTTAATGTATACAATGCAAATAGTTGTCAAACTTTGTTTACAATCTGCAAAAATGTTAGTGTATGTGTGTGAATAAAATGATTAAAGTGTTGCCAATTAATTTACACATGGCTGTGGCTCCAATTACACATCGCAGAAAATTACACTACACATCTTTTGTGTAGGTTAAAATTAAAACAAAAATAAATAAAAATAGAACCAAAAGTAGAATTACATGGCCTACACATGAGAGTAGAAATTACACAGTCTAACTACACACAGATTGGCAACACTGAATAACTATAATCATGCAGGAATGCCGCGTCTGCAATTGTACTTTAGTTACCCTGTATTTGTTATTTTTAAAAACAAAAGGCATCTGTTTCTGAAAATTATTCGTTTGTTTATACCAACAAAACACCTGCGATTTTTGGTGTTGTATTTTTGTTGTAGTCGTGCATGTACCTAGTATAATTGTATCATGGTACTTTGCTACCGTTTGGCACAGGCCCATAGTAATAAAAATTCGGCCTGTGTGCATCAAAAGGTGTGTAAAAAATATTAGAAGAATTCGCTGTAGTAAAGCATTTGAAAAATCCATCATGTCTTAAAAGTTCTTGTAAGTGGACTTGTGCAGTGGTATAATATATATACATACATACATACATGCCCGCACGGAACCCTTTGCGTGCTAGTCAAAGTCTCACTTTAGTGAATGACCTAGGCCACTTTGAGTAATATGGGCTGCATCAACTATGGACGTTATCAAACTCAACGCATATCACTGCAATTTAGCCTACAAGCCTCCTCTTGTAGCACAGTAGATAAAACTCTAACTTTTCAAGCCAATCTCGTTCAAGTGATAGATAAAATACAATCTTATTGTGGTAGGTAGCTTGGTATGAATGATGACAATTTTGTTTTTATTGGTTAATTATTATTTGTGTGATAGCAATTATACATACAATAAATTTGTTAACAGAGTACTGCAGTTTATATTGTTTTAATTTTTTTTAATTGGTTGTATTGAACGAATGAACTACATATTTTTGTATTTTCATTGAAATAAAATTTCGCATTTATTTAAATAATCAGGTTTAATTATGTGCATTTATAACAAATTTTCTGCAGCCGTTGATAGTTCATCTTTTGTTTGTATGTGTTTACTGTTGTTTTTTTCTCTGTTGGTTCTTTTTAATCCCAATATTGAATTCATCATTAATTTTTATTGTTGACATTAACAACAACAACAAGAACGACAACATTGCCGTTGTCAGCATTCATTGTTGTTGACGATATTAATAATATCATGACAATCGATATTAAAAATCCCAACATGATAAATATCTGTCATTTGCTGTTGATGTTTGCAACGGTTGCTGGTTGCTTATTTCTTTTTTCTTCCCTTCTCTGCCACATTAAATAATTTGTTTGTGCATGTATTTAATTAAATACATTGCAGCGCTATTGTTACGACTATCATATAGAATATTGCATACTTTTAAAATTGTTGTTTGAATTTATTAAAACGTATAATTTTTCCTTCCTAATACGAATTGCAATTTATATTGTACCAAGAGTGTCTTAGATAGGTTGGAAGCCACTTCAGGACTATGTTTGGCAGCGTTTTTTTTTATTGGAAATGTGAAGTGTTGTTTCAAGGCATATTACATAGTAGAAAAGAATACTCGCCGCAATTTGGTTTTTAGTGAAAAATAAACTGTAAAATCTGTGTAAAGACAAATTCATATACGGTATACTAGACTAAATACGCTTTGAGAAATTAATACTTTTAAATAGCTGATGTTAATAACAATCTCTACCCAAGTAGATAGAATAGCGTGCTGATGAAGTGCGTGACTGCACAGGAAAATATCGGTATTTACCCCAGCTAATAAAAAGTCTAGTTTACTTTTTCTTCTCTTCTTTAGAAACTAACATTAATTAATAAAAATATTTCATTCAATAAGAATTGAATAAGAAATTATTTCTAATACTTTTAATGTAACAAAAATGCACTGAAAAATGTGTATTGACATCCAAGCTGTATTCAAATTACAAGCGGCGAAAATAATCACCTGATTAGTTATGACCACCTAGCATGAATTCGCCTTGATGTGTGTCGACATCTAAAGGCCCAACTATAATATGAATGAGCTAGCTTAAGCAGTTGTGCGGTTACATATAAAACGTATGTGGCAAACTATAATGTACTTAACAAACCTTTCGTCAAGTTTCGTCAAATGTCATTTGCTTAAGTAAAGTGCCAAACTGAACGCACATTCCGTAAGGAAACAACTGTTTGTGCATTTTTTAAACTCAAACAAGCAGCAGCAGAAAATATTCATTGATTTTAAATATTTTTTTATTGTTTCTTATTTTAAACTCGGAAAATAAAGCAAACTTTTATTTTCATTGTTTGTTTTACAATACACATATACAGACATACACATGTATATACTTATGTATATTCACTGTTGTACTTTTTAGTAGGCAAAACAAATAAAACAAGTAATAAGGTGATGGATATATTTATGTATATGTGAATTTCTAATAGATTAGGACATTCTTTCAAGTTAGTTTGATTGAATTGCATTCATTTAGGAGTTATGAGAAGAAACAAAATTATTACAAAATTATTGACAATACCTAGATGTGCAGCAGTGGCTAAAGAATACTTAAGTGCATGTAAGTACATTGTGGCCACCTAAAAGTCACATCTGAATTGTTTAAGCATTTGACAGACTTATCGTTCAATTCTGACATTAGCTTAAGTCAGCTTATTCATATTATAGTTGGGCCTTAATGATTTAAAAACAAGCGGCGAAAATAGTTCTATAAGCTTTTGAGGCCACCTGTTATGAATTCGCCTTGTGTTATTCGAATATATTTTGTGGACTTTTTGAGTATTATATTGCATTTAGATTGTCTCGATATCTAGCAGATTTAATTTCATATCTTTATCGAAATCTATATCGTTTACACTGAGATTTTTTTTTGACATTTTTCAAGATTTCGTAGCCAAGACAAAATCCTTTGTCTTAAATTTGTAACCCAGAAAATGCCCACTTAGCTAACTCACACACCTTCAATAGAAAATTTTGCAGAGCTTAGCTAATTCACTCACCTTTAATATAAATTGTGTTGTACAGGGTTCTAAAAAATTATAAAAATGTTAGACTTTGAGTAGATTTCGTACAAATCTACTGAAAAAGTATACTAAGTTTCGTTTGGGGTATCCAATGAAAATAAACTAGATTTAGCTTGAAATCTCATAATAGGGCATTTTCATTACCTCGAAATCTAGTACTTACGAGACTTCGAGCTAAGTCTTGCTGTTTTTTACTAGATTTCCCATGCAAAACAAAATCTATTTTTATTTATTTTTTACTACCCTGTACAACATAGTTATGAAAAAGATAAGTGAATTAGATACGGTCTGCTTAAAAAGGTGTGTGACTTAGCTACATTGCAGCCATTTGTAGTTTTGGAAGTTTTTTTAGTAAATGGGTTTTGTTTTGGATAAAAAATCTGGATAAATATCGAAAAAAAGTTAGTCTAAACGGTATAGATTTTCATAAAGATTTTAACTAAAATCTGCTGGATTTTGTGCTGGTGTAAATGACCTATAAGTACTAGATTTCAAGATAATTTAAATGACCTATGAATGATGGTTAAATTCGGATGAAGACCTAAATGATTATTTGAACAAAAATTAAAATCTTTATGAAAGTCTGTGTCGCATACTCAAAGTTTTTTGACATTTATTAAGATTTGTTATCCAAAAGATAAAAGTTTTCTAAAACCAGAACCAAGCAACTGCAATCTAGCCAATTCATAAACCTTTTTAAGCACACAGCCTGACTTTTTAGCACAAAATTTGAAAAAAACCAAAGTTGCATCAGTATATCTATATTTTATGCTCCCATGTACTTAAATATTTCTTAAAACTTTCATGTTTAATTTGCGCATTGTTGTTTGAGTTGTATGGAGTTGATGTTATCTGCAGCAAGCGTTTGGAGAAAAATGAATTTTAGTTGTTTCTTTATTTCATATTTTATTAAAATATAGACACATGCTTTGGAGGGTCCTGTTTATAACAGGTTCCACTTAACCCACTTTCTAATTATTTTAACGTAGATAATTATTTTGTGCAGATGATATCAAGGTTTTATGAATAAGTTCAAATTATTTTCAAAGTTTATTTGCAAATGCAAACAGACATACATATGCATGTACATATGTATGTATCTATGTATGTTTCTCTTCGTCTTTGTATGTTTAAAAAAAAATTAAACAACATGTATCATGACAGAACTTTGTTATGTTGAATATTGGTTGGTTTTGTAAACCATCGCCGCATTTATTTCAATAGACACTCGCTTGTACATAAAAAAGGAAAAACCAACCATACAAACCGTACAATTGTTTACATGTCTACTTACAGCTACTTAAACATTTATGCACAGCTCTCCACGAGCAGTGAATGCACTCATTTTAAATGGCTCTTCTTTTTGTTGTTGTTGTTGTTTTTGTTGTTGCAATTTCACCCACTGAGATTGGTATTCATAAGTTAGCTGTTTATGCAATAGCGACACAGAGTAATCACCACAACCAACAGCAAAAAAAAAAAAAAAAAAAAAAAAAAAAAAACAACATCAGAAAACCAAACCAAATTAAACCTTAATAAAAAAGTGCAATAACTTTGTATAGACAGAACGCTGCCTCTTAGTGTGCTGATATTTATTTGCTTGAAGCGTTATTAATTGATGCATTTCAATTAACATCAGTGTACAAGCAGATAAATAAAAATGTTGCATGATGCATTCTCCTTTATGCTTTTATACTCGTATGTATGTGAGTATATGTATGTATGTATGTGAGTATATGCAATAAAGGCACACAATTCCATACGATACCCAGCAAACAGACGGATTTAATTTAAACTGCAAGCGTTACGCCTTGCACGTGCTTTCCATTGTAAAATTAGGAGCTATTGTCCGCTTGCCAAGTTAGCAGATTATCTAGAAATTATATGACACCCTTACGATGATAAATTTATATAACGCAGAGCATATTTCAGTAATAGGTATTGTGCCAAACAATAGCTTGGAAACATTTTTTATCTCACTACTTTTGATGGCCGAAATTTGGGAAAGGAGCTCGGCCTTTTAAGGGTTCCGTACACCAAAGGTGAAAAGGATCCCTATTGTTTTCGCTACGCTGTCCGTCTCTCCGTCTGTCCGTCTGTCCATCACACGCTATTTTCTCAGGAACGGTAAGAGCTACGGACCTGAAATTCGGACAGAGTATGTAGAACCTTGGCGCTACAACAACAAATACATGAGAGTTAAAAATTAAAGGTTGTTCCAAAACGACCAACGAAAAATGTTAAAATCCCATGTAATATACATACAATTGTATGTACATATGTATATTGACACTTGAAATTTTTAAAATTAGTGTATTTTTATATAGACTACAACAATTAAATTTAAAGGGTTGTCCATCAGTTAATGAAATTTTGACTATGTAATTTTGACAACTTGCTATATCTTGGAAACCGTAAGAGGCAAACTCTTGAAATTTTCAAAAAACGGTAAAACTAAGAAATCTGAAAATTATAAAATCGCCAAACCAAAAAAAAAAATAATCGCCAAAAGCCAAAAAAAAATCGCTTAAACGAAAAAAAGGCACAAAAAAAAATTCTAACACTAAAATAAATCGGCAAAACTGAAAAAATCGACAAAATGAAAAAATCGCCAAATGAAAAAAGCGCCAAAAACCGAAAAAAACGCCAAATTTAAAAAACGCCAAAAACCGAAAAAAATCCCTACAACTAAAAAAGTCGCCTGAATGAAAACAAAATCGCCAAAATGAAAAAATCGCCAAAATGAAAAAAATCGCGCAATTGAAAAAACACCAAAAACCAAAAAAATTGCCATAACGCGAAAAAAACGCCAAAACTAAAAATCGCCTATATTAAAAAAATCGCCAAAATGAAAAAAACGTCAAAAACCAAAAAAAAAAAAAAATCGCCAAAACGCGAAAAAGATGAATACTTTTTTCTGTGTTCATATAGCTCAGTGCAATTGGAATATGTGAGTTGTTTTGATTAACCGCACTACAAAGTTTGATGAAAAGTGTTGAGTGTCCATTAGATTTAATTTAAAACGATTGGTTGGGTTCATTGGGTGCATGCTGAGTTGCATTTGTGTATTTATACGTGGACATATAATAGTGACAACAATAATAATAATGAAAAGCATCCACTGCTGACATGACTTTAGCATAAAGCGTTTTGTTCTCATTGATGTTGTTGATGTTGTTGGCGTTTTTTGTTTTGTTGCGGCTGTCATTAAGTGATCAATAGATTTATTAACGAAAGTTAATCAGGCAAACTGAATGAGCATTATTCCCGATTTCGTACAGTATTTGACACTCGAACACAAACTTTGGCTGGCTGTTTAAGCCCATTGCCACCACTAGTCCTTATACTTCATACATACACTGCGCAGCACTTAAATAAGGTATTTATTCAATTTTATAAATTTAAAACGCATAAATCTTCTAAGTGATAAGGATCAGAGAACTGCAATGAGTACCTGTTTTTATGATTTAAGATACTCGCTTAAAAACGAGTTGCGGTGTAGTTAATACAGTATATTGTTTTTGTATCTGCTCGCCATACTCGTAAGAATTTGTGTTTAAACATACGAGCCTGTATCAATCATAATGCAGTTTATACACGTTGTCTGTTTAAGCCCCGTTCAGACTATTATACAAGTATTAATACTTTCATCACATTTTACGATACAGAAATCTAAATACATTCGTTGCGACTGTCAAAAAATCTAACGTAAAATCACATATTGCGTTCAGACCATCACACTTCAAATAAAATGTGTAATACAAGCAGAAAACAAAACAGCTGTTCAATGTTCTGTGCCGCGGCGGCAAAGCGGTTTCATGCAGGCGGGGACGTGCCGGCACTTGGAAAAATTCAGCAGTTAAAAATATTCTATGTAAATAACAGAAAAAATTTAAGAAAATATATTACAAAAACGTTAAAAAATTACGTCAACGAAATATACTTCCATACGATTCACTTATTCAAAATTTTGAGCCGATATACATATGACAAAACATATTACATTACATATTACATATTCCACGCTATCGGCGGCGAAACAGCCGACTTGGAAATTTGGTTTGTGTGAAAATGCAACCCTGATCTAATGAAAAGTATTATCGTTTAGAAAATTTTCTAAAAACGAAAAAGTCTTATGGGATGTCAAAATTTGTATCGTATTATTTGCCACTTTGATGACATTTTGAGTTCAGACTATCACACTTGCACGTATTATTTGAATTTTTGACAAGTATAAATACAAAGTATAATAGTCTGAACGCGGCTTTAGTATTGTTTCCTAAATATTTTTTTCAACACTCGGCAATGGCATTCGTACATCTGATAAACAACACGAGAAATGTTTGTGTAGGAATTTTGAAAACACACACTCACATTATTAACTAGAGTTATAGTTCTCACAGTTCATAAGTATTTACTCTCAGCATTCGTCAATCGTATTAATACTTAAAGCAACGTTGCCAGAAGGTTTGGGAAAAAATCAATTATTGTATATTTAAGTAAATATGTAGGGCTAAATTCATAATGAAATAAAATGTATTTAAAAGGAATTATAAGAAATTTTTTCATAGAACATTTTAATTAAAATATATTAAGAATGCGACAGGCTTATGATATTAACTGCCAGTTTATAGAAGCCATGTAAAAATTCTCGTGTATCTATTTATATTGAAAACAAAAACAAATTTGAGTGCTTTGTTTTTGTTTTCAATATAAATAGACGGACGAGAATTTTTACATAGCTTCTATAAACTGGCAATAAAAGGAGCAACTTTTTATGTAACGTTAAGATCACAATTTTTAAAAAAAAAATTCCACAAAATATTGCTTAAAATCATATTTGCTATTTTATAAACAGTAGGTTTGAAATAAATTTGGTTTTTTATTAAGTTTATTTTAAGTTTGAATTTGTGAGAAGTACACAATACGTTTTTATCTTTGATCTTAAAATAAATAATTTTGAAATATATAATGAAACAGGCACTAAACTAAACTAAATCATCAAAACGGCTAAAATCGTCAAATCTACAACAAATCATGAAATCTGGCAGCCGCGGCTGCAGTGAATGTTGAATAGTAATACACAAATATATATCAAATGAATATGTGTTGAATGGTGTTGTTACGAGCTGATCGTAACACCAAAGTAGTGTTAGTTAAATACAAAGAAGTTACCTAATACGAAAATAGAAAAAACACGAAACTTTGCTCAGAGTGGATGTGCTATTGTTGTTACTTTTTTCTGCGCTCTTACTTCTTTCTGTAATCAACGCAAGTACAAGTTAAAAAGTTATTGTGTATATTTTCATGCATGAAGCTCGCTGTATATGAATAACGAGCGAATAAAGCAACAAATCAATAAAAGCGAGTGCTGAAAAGTATTCGAGACTAAAAATCATATAGTAAACAGTGAGTGCGCTCGCGAGTGTTATGTATTGTTGCAGATCTCTGATAAGGATTATATAATTTTTTGATAGTCATAGAAAAGCCATTATTGCCCACCAAGAATTGCTGTTGCTCCCCCCCCCCCTCCATGAATTATTAAAAATCCGATGTAATGAAAATCATAAGTCAAAATACCACTAACCCTTCCCTTGTTACAAAAGCAAAGTGCATTATTTGAATTTTGCAGTGGAAAACAGTATTTCAGATGCGCCAGAACTTATTTGAAAATCTTAAGTTTGTTTTCAAAAAAATCAGCATCGGAAATGAAATTATTTGTTAAAAAAGTCTTAAAAGAATTCGAGGAGAAGACAGTAAAATATCGTCTATACCGATGTATTGGGGAATCTGAAGTATCACTGATGTATCGATATTGGTATCGTTTACATCCCTAGTTTTTATCAAACTAAACAGTTTTATTTTAAATATAAAAATATGGGACTAAAAAAATCTAGTGAAATTTTTGTTTTACTAATTTACTTTAAGCCGTCATATTCTTTTCTAACAAATCACGCCCCCACCTTTTTGCTAGGATCCGGGGTAAATGGAGACCAATTAGAAGTTCTACATCTTGCTCATGAAATCACATATCTACAGTTCTGGCAGTATGAACTAGAGCATTGTAATATTGATAGGTCCACGTTCAAATAAGTTTTTAAACTCAGAAAACGGTGGTCTCTACTAGAGATGGGCGCACGTCGTGTTTTTTTCGTGACACGAACACCGATAGTATCAGCTGTGGTGGCAGATAGTATCAGCTGGCAGTTCCAACTCGGTGCCATATTTTGAAAAGCGACTCTTTTAAAAAAACCATTAAATTTTCTGATCTTCAATACCATACCAATAATATTTCATGCGTGTTGTGCAGTATCGCGTTGACGAAATTTTTCGCGTGCGTGTTTCGTACGTGTTGAGCATCTTGGTATTCGTGTTCGTGTTGTGTTAGAAAAATTCTATATGCGCCCATCTCTAGTCTCTACTAATGTTTTTAAATTTAAATAGCAGGTGGTTAGTGCCATAGTATAATATGGCAACCCTTTCCACAACTCCGCCCACCCTGATGTACCTGGTTTATTTCTTCCGTTCTTAAGTAGAGGATCGATATTAAACTTTTTTCGTAAAAATTTATAAAATTCTTATTTAAGGGATTCGCAGTGTAGATGTGTGTGTGCGTATATGCATTCACACGCACACATATACACACGCCCAGACAGACATCCATGCATATGCATGTACTTTGTATGTTGAAGAGTCAATCAAAAACGTGCTCCATGACAAATTTGTTTAATATTAAACAGCAAAAATATACATACATATATGTATGTAAATATGTATTATAAATGCAATATATATATGTATGGAATATACTATTATTGTATGTCTACATAAATACATACATACATATGTGTATGTATATTTATGCACATACATTTTTCCTATTAAATATTATCGTGTTTGAAACTTATTTTGTTATACAAGTTGTTGCTGTTGTTTTCAATATTGATTGGTATTATCTATAAATAAAGAGTTTGTTCAATTTGTAATGTTTTTATAATTTCAGATTTTACACTCCATTTAATTTCTTTTGGTAGATAACTTCCGTTGATATGTACAATATTGCTATAAAAATATAAAAAAGAGGAATTATTAGTTTGGCATAACGTTTGTAATGAAATAAATGTAGGCATGCATATGAATGTATGTGTGTATGTATTAAATATAAATATTTATATATGATACTTTAGTTTCATTAGGGTAACATGAGGTTCTTGGCTGCCGTTTATGGCATTTTAACTTGTTAAAATACACAAGATTTTACATACATACATACATAGATAAATATTTTTATTTTACTATAAATATGTGTTATAATGTTGTTTTGAATTTTATAACTACGAGTAGAATGTAAAAAAAAGAAACTGTTGAAAATAGACTTGTATACTTGCCGCTAAATCCTTTATGTAGTGTGACTTTCGTCTTTCCTTTTAACAATCATGTGTTTGTTCTAGGATAAGTTAAAAGGAAAAGTTAATGATCCTGTCAATTTAGGAGAAAACAAATTGTGTCATTACTTTTATGGAGTAATGAATTTGTTGATTTTCCACACATTGAGTCAGTTGTTTGTTATTAAATAAAAAATTATGAAAGGGGCAAAGTAATGTCAATGATTGCCTATGATATCTTCATTAAAAAACTTTACCTATTTTTATATTTTTGATTTGGAAAACTTTCGGAAAATTGGGAATTTAAAGAAGAGAACTGCAACAACCATAGCTTTAAAAAAAGGTTACAAAAATATTGTTTTTGAGTGATAACTTATATTTTCTCATTGTATACGTTTCTTAAGCTTAAATTATACGAGCCATAACTGTAACCATGCAAAACAGCTGTTCGAACAAACTAATGGGCAACACTGTATTTGATTAACGGTGATTCTCAATAATGCCATAGCCATAACCATATAAACCAATTGAATTTAGTCGTTTTTGTAACAAGTATATAATTAGTACTTCTACATATCTCTTTCTTTCTTACTACCAAACCATAATTGCCGCAAGAAAACTTTCATTATGTAAATTCTGTATGTGGAACTTCATATAAAAAGTTAAACACTTGAAAAAAAAACGTTAAGAATTTCAGTTTTTTTCTTAATCATTTTGTGTTTCATACACTTCTCTCTAATTTGTTGCAGAAATGAAGAACAAAGATTTTTTTAATTAAGTATATTATGGTCATCTCAAAACATAATTTCATCTTAAAGTAAAAGAAAATAAAAACGAAATACGTTATCATTGACATATAAAGGGTCTTCCAATAGGGAGTATCGATCTTTGACAGTTTAAAGTTGTTATATCTTCAGTCTGTTTCAGCAAATTATTATGTATGTATAAAACGCTTAACAAAACGTTCAAATTATATGATTGTTTTATGAAAATGGACATTCCGTGCGGGCAGCGTTCCGCGTGCCTCGCTTATAATACGGTTTTGAGTTATATATGTATATGTATGTAGTTCGATTGTAACCAACTTCTTTTTGCCAGAATTGGATGATGTTAACGCGAACGACAATTGGTTTCAAAAGGACAGCGCTAAATTGCACATATCTCGTATCATGTTATATATTCTTAAGGAGCGCTGTGAGCTGAGTACTTAGGATACATGATGGTATATTCCATACTAGAGATGAGCACGTGTCGTGTATTTTTTCGTGACACGAGCACATACAAGTGAACACGAATTGTACGTGACAGAAAATATTATTTCTTGCATGTTCGAGTCGTGTAGTTTCTAAGCCTACAATGCTTATTTTTCTTTTGTGATTTAAAAAAATGTTATTATTTGTGTGGTTGAAGTCTACTGATGATTTGTTACAGCAACAATGAAATGCTGAACCACCATCAAATAAATTTCAAATTAAAATAATCTTCTGACAATATATCGAATAATAAATTTCGTAAAATTTAAAGTTCTGAAATTAAACAACAATATGTACTTACTTTAATATAAAAAATCTTTATTTGCTTTTCAATTTGATTACGTGGGTGTTGTATTGTATGGTCTAGTTGTTTTATATCATCCATCTCTATTCCATACACAATGATCTTCCAAACGAATATCTAACACAATCTTTGTTTCATATAAGTTTGAAGATAGAAAACGTTTAATGAAAGACCCTTTATTTGTTTGTGTACTAGTTTTTTTTATTCAAATATAAATGGACACATATGTATATAAGTACATAAAATTTCTTTAAACATTTTCATTTATTTCTATTAAAGTCTCTCCAACTGAACCCACGCTTAATTGTGTTATTTTTTTTTTTTAATTTTTGCTTGATTCATTTTTTATTGTCTTTAAAACGAATGAATGATTAAATTAAATAAATTGTTTATTGATTTGTGACAAACCTCCACAAAAATTTAACTCTTTAAAAATTTGTTCGTTAATAATAACTTTTTATTAAAACAATGATGACATCCGACTTCGAGACTGTTCTTTTTATTTTATTTTATTTATTTGCTTTTTATTACTTTAAAGTCTTGCTCGAATGATTTTTTCGATTTATATAGTTTTCAGTTTCTTCTTCTGTTAAGATGGTTGTGTTATTGGTTTCTCATTTAAAACGTAGTATAGGATTTTTTGTTTGTTTTTACTTTATGTGATTGTACGAGTATGTATGGAGGAAGGAATTTATGTCACATTTGACAAAATTTCGTTAACAATTTAGATAAGAGCAGAAAGCACACCTAATGACACAATTTAAAGTTTTCAGCAATTGAGGAAATGAAATTTAAATGAAATCTTTCATGGTCTGATATACATAAGTAGTTTGTTTACATTTATTTGAATTCATAAAAATTTAATTTTAGGGATTTCATTTAAAAAGTTTTAAATATTCAATCCCCAAGCCTATTGTCAGATTTGTAAATCAGTAAATTTTAGTACAGTTGTATAAATTTCTTAATATCGGTTTCTAAGAGTGCCCTTATATTTGCAATATTATTGTACAAGAATTAATATTATACAATAAAGTTGACTATGTGTATATTATATTAGTAGATGGCACAATATATTGTATAAAATCAAGCAGCTTTTGATTAATATTGCTGAACTGTAATGATTTCTCATCACTCATGCTACTGAAGATTCAATTCAGAGGCTCAGTCGTTAAAAAAACGATATTCGTTTATGCCCTTGTGAACAGAAAAAATTTGCTGTATCGTTATTCATTTCAGTTTGATATTATATATGGTGAAATTAAGCCAGGAATAGGAGTTTTAATTCGATGCGATATAGTTAATAATTAAATGTATGTAATTAGTTTGAAAATTAAGTTGAAATGAAATAAATAAATATTATACTACTATGATTGATTTAGTTTTTGTTGCAAGTTATCATATATTTAATTGAATAACCAGAATATTCCCAGACCTGGACTCAATACAACAGTTTGAAAATTATATAAAATTCAGTGTGGCAACACTGTGAGTGGATACTCAGCTGTTTTCGTGTATCATGTTGCTATTAAACATGTTCAGTTTGGTCTATAGTTTAACCATTAATCGATTTACAAATGAAAAATGATTGCAGATTATTAAATTTTATTATTAAAATTCATGCTCTTCTTCCATTTTATGGTCAGTTTATGCGACTTTCTGAGGCGGCTATTGGGAATATTGTGATTAAAATTACATTAAGTATGTTTTATTTGAACTTTATATAAATATTCAGAACAAATTTAAGTATGTATAAATTTATTAAGTAGCTATAGTTATAGCTGCTTAAAAATTAAGTAGGTATAAAAATGCTGCCAAGGCATAAAATTTCTAATATACATATTACGTTTATCATCACTGAAAAAAAAAATACAAAAAATATTTCCTGCCAGAAATAAATAATTTTTAATTTAAAAAATACTAACAATAAACAAAATGCTTAATAAAACCTTTTTATTTCTACTATATGAATTTACCTCTTCCGTTTTGTTTTTTATTATTTGGTTTTTATTAAAATTTATTGAATTAAATTATTTTTTTTTTATATATTTTTGACATAGTAAAAAATGAAAGAAGAATTGTTTAAAAATTATGAGTGTTGACAATCTTAAAATGTTAAGCAGTAATATCGTTTTATTTTATGTAGTTATAGATATAGATATATGTTTCGAATAAAACATACCTATTATTGAACATTAAACCATCAACACACATACGTAGAGTGCGTACAAAAAAAAAAAATATCGCAGCAGTATCCCCGCTAGTGTTGTTAATGACCGTGAATTATCGATTCGGTGTCATTCGCAGCAATTGGGCCTCTGTTACTTTTTTGCCCAAAATAGAAGAGCTGGACTTTTCTGACATGCGGTTTCAGCAAGACGGTGCCACATGCCACACGTTACCCGAAACAATGGTCCAATTGAGAGGCGAGTTTGGTGAACGGTTTATTTCACGTTTGGGCCCGGTCAATTGGCTGCCCAGATCGTGCGATTTAAGGCCTTTAGACTATTCTTTGTAGGACTATGTTGAGACTCATGTCTATAGGGACAAGCACGCAACGGTTAACGCACTGGAAGATAATTTTGAAGAATTTATGTGGGAGATACTGGCGCTATGATGCAGAAATTATGCTAAAAGTAGGGTCAGCGCATGAACTATTTCAGACGTACCCGCGGTCAAAATTTACATAAAATCATCTTTAAACACTGAATTATATAGATCGTTCCACCGACTCAAATAGCAATATAACGATTTCATAAATTTTTTTTTAATTTTGTATGTGTTTTTTTATAATTATAATTGCAACCCAATTTTTTTAATTAACAACAAAAACATATAATATTGTTTAATTAGGCTATTAGCAAATGCCTACGACGTTAATGCAAGCTTCTGATTAACATTCTCGTTTTTTCTTTATTTGCAGTGGCTATTATTTCCAACAAAATTCATGAAATTTCGTGAACAAATGAATAATATAAATAAGGTATTAAACTAGATTTTTCACACAAATTCACAATTTGACATATGTATAAAAACACTTGTTTTAAAAGGAATAACTCTGAAATTAAAAATTTTTAATTTTTCTAGTGTAAAAAAGTTATTTAATTATCAAAAAAATTAGTGTTAGTACAATGCACTATTTGAAAAATAATTTATGTACAAAAAAAAAAAAAAAAATTCAATTTTCCAGCCCCGGCTTACAATAAAACAATATCAAAGGCAGGAACCGCTTTTTTGATTTTGGTGATTTTCAATGCTAAACGAGCCTAGACAAATCCTAATACATCAGTCTAATATCGAATGCTCTAGCTTTTCTCTGGGACTCGCAACATCGGTTCCTTGTACAGAGATACGGACAGAAGGACATAACACACTATACTATAGACAAGGAACTAGAATAAGTACATATGTTGTGAAAATTGCAAATGGAATGACAAACCTATATATACCCGTTCCATTTTGGGTATTCAAATTATTGTCCAGAAATTTTTTTCTAGTATACAGTTTGACGTCCGTCTTCCTTAGTGAGAGAGATAGATGGAGAGAGAATTGAAACAGATAAACTACATAAAATATATTTTTGTAGTCAAAAATGTTGCCCTCAGTTCAGCTTTACAGGTACGGGGATCGAACTCAAATGCTTGTTCACTTCTACTGTAAATTGCTTTGGATTTTTTACATAAAAAATGCTTCACAATTACTTTTGACCATCAAGATCAGCCGAATCTTCACGAGTTTATGGTTTCTTCTGCCGCTTCTGCGGTAGCAACTGAATGCAAACATTTTTTTGTTTGCTCCCATTAACATTTAAATCCCGGCTGTAATTGTTTTTGTTGTTTTTAAAGAATGCCACACGTCACACGCTACAATGATTATTTTATTTTTTTTATTTTTTTGCACCTCAAATAGTGCAAGGGAACTAGAGCCCTTCTTCCACTACACAAAAGCCCATGTACAGATAAACTGTATGGCAGATGCCTTAAATGGTGGATAAAAGGTTTGTATGCCACAAGTAAATTTTATAAATTGTATATTCTTTCCGTAGTGTGTTATCCATTTGTAAGTGTGTGGGTATGGTTGTTGCTTGTTTGTTGCACGGCTGAAGCGTTAAAAAACAAAAACAACATTAGCAACACCATGACTGCTGCAGTGTACATCGTTTTAAGCAATTAGCGCACATGCATATTTACGTATTAAAGTAAACACTTGGTGTTGGGTGTGTTGTTGTTGTTGGCTGGCTACCCGACTGCTGGTTGTGCCATCTATAATACATACGTCTGGAAAAAAGGAAATAAAATGTTTAAAATCCTACTTCCCAAATGATGCACAAAACACAAGAGTATAAGTTTCCTCCTTTTTCCCCATTAAGTTTTTCATTTGTGCGAGATTGTAATTTAAATAAAGTTTTTGTTGTATAAGTATGACTGTTTCTCTAGACCTTTAGAGGGAGAGTTTCTTAATACATAAAATATTTATAATCATTAATCAAAGTAAATGACTTTTCTAACTTGGTGTTGTTGTTTGGCAAACTTTCATTAGTAAATTTAGTTCTATATTTTTATTCATTTGTAACTATAGTGATACCCTTATTAAGTAGGTATCATTAAAACGAAAAATCTTTTGTAAGTTTGACTACTTCTGTTGTGATATGAGTGAATTTATTTTTGTTAACATAAAAAAAATATTTAATGACAAAGTATTTGAAGGGGGAATTTATTTTAATCTTTTTTGTTTCAAGAAAATTTTGGTTTAATATTTTTTGCTTAAAAAGAAGGAAGTATGTAAAACTAAAAAATTCATAGCATTAAAAAGAAAACCTTGAAAAATATTTAAAACGTCCTATACGGGAAAAATATACATAAATTCACTGACTAATATATTTAATTAAACATTATTATTATTCAGTTATTATTAAATAATTAAATTAATTCAAGTGCAAAATCTTAATTGCTATTTTTCTTAATAAATCAAACTTAAATTGATATGACAAAATTGTTTATATATTTTTATATATGGTTACAACTAAAAACTTCATATATTAATTTATACTTGGACCAAAGAATGAATGCATGCAGCTAAAAATAAAAATCAAATCTCATATGTAAACACAAGCGCTTAATTTTAAACAGAATACGTATAAATATAAACATCCAAAGATAAAAAATAACTTTAAGTAAAATTTAAAGATTGTATAAGCTTCAATCATTCCATTAATATAAAAATACTCTGACTATTAATTGACTACACATGCGTATATACAGGGATATTTTATTAACACACACACCATTAAAGCATGTTTTCAAATATTCACACATACACTTTTACATTTTAGATTCCATTTAATATACACAAATGTATGTAAACGGTGACGAATGAGGAATAAATATCCCGAGTATCATGCGTATATTTTTTGGTTCGATTAAATATCCATAGTCTGAGTCCAAGCATAGTCTGAGCATACTTAAACTCAGAGAGCATGAGAGAGATTCAATCCGTGGTCGGCAACCCATACCATTACATTTTACAATTGTGTGATTTATACTCTTACAACGAGTCGGTGTTGCCAGTGTAATTTTCGTCTCATTTCCCTAAATTGAAATTTTAAATCTCCAAAGCCAAACTTGATTTTATTATGGTCAGAAGAAACACTCAAGTTTTGTTTAGAAAGAAATTCATCTTCTCTTGTTGCTACGCCAATGTAAAGATGAGTAAAGAGATAGTTTTGTAGAAAATTTTCTTAAAATAATTTATATATACCTATTTTTGAAAATGCCTTTGCATGTCAAATTTTTTCATGCATGACAACGTGCGTTGCCAAACCAAATTTTCTGGTTTCTGAATATAGAAATTTAGTAAACTCTCATCACACATATTTCCTTATAATTGGGAAAAAATTCTTCTCTGGCAACGCTGATTCTTAAGAGTATGTGATACACACTAGAGAGCTGCATAAACAGTCTTGAAATGTAAGAACGTCATGATTTTTAAATGTATTCACGTCGCATGTATTATACTAAACCAATAATAAATGATGTCGTACTATAAGCGAAGCACGATGGATGTATTGGTGTATGTGTATATCAGTTGTAACAAGCGATGTCGCAAGACAGCTTGTTTGTAACAAACACTCAAAAGAAGTACTGTTGATTAGTGTATGTTTGTTATTTTTCATATTGTACGTTTGAGTGTGTGTATAATATGTAGATGGTAAGCTATTATGTGATTAACCGCATACAACTAATGTTAATGCATGTGTGTACCTTTGCATGTGCGCAGAAAAAAAAAGATCATACACACATACATGCATGACGTTTGTACACGCGCTTATGCGTAGAAAGAAGCTAGTATCATAAATTCTTCCGTCACGAAGTGTTTTCTTCTTTACTCTTATACCTACAATACTCAAACAAATTTCTTGCAAGCAATGTTGTTAACGTTTGTTTTATAAGATTTCGCTGTAGTAAAGCATTTGAAAAATCCCTCATGTCTTGAAAGTTCTTCTAAGATGTCTTGTGCAGGAGACTAATACACACAACTTGTTCTCAGTAATGCGTGGGTACACATACGTAATAGAAGAGTATAAGAAAAGGCGCGGCGACCTTAATTTGCCAACCACAGGTTTATATGCAGTTACTAAAATTAAGACTAGTTACTTATGTTTATATATATTTTTTTAAATTCATTATCATTCAATGAGTACACACATTGCACATTCATACATACTCGTATGTATATATATATATATATATATATATATATATGTATGAATGTTTAAAAATATTATTTTCCTTAACATGAAAAATAAATTTTATTGCAAGCGTTTACAAATCATTTCAGCTCAAAAATATTTCATTATATTCCTAAGTATGCTTGAATTAAATTTATTAAGTTAATTGCATTTTATTCTTTAAACAAATTTTATCTTCAAAACAAGATTTTATTTAAATAATTTCATTAAAAAATATTTTTAAATTAAAATTGAAGCAGACAATAAACATTAATCAATAATTTGTTTTTCATTTTTGTTGTTGAAAATTCGCCTGTAACAAATTTTAATTTATTTTTATATGCAAATTTAAATATGCGAATGTATGCGTGTGTATAAATTTAATAGTAAAAATAATTTTGCCAACAATAATAACAAGAATAATCTACTTATAATACAAACTGATATCAAATTATAAAAATCTATATGAACCAAGCAACAGACAGATATTGTTGACTATCGCACACGGTTTGCAACTTTGCAACAGTTTCATACGAGTGCATATGGGTCTTACACACGGACTCATATGGTTGCATATGTTGCACAAACTGTAGACGTTTTTTTTTGCGTAGTTTGAACTTTTTTATATTTTAATAGACATAACTAATCCGCTGAGCATTATTAGTAAAAGATGCGATCTTAATGAGTAACGTTCGCATGCAAGCATGCGATGGCCATGTTTGTGTAGACGATTATAATATTAGGGTAGTGCCATAAATGTGGGATATATACATACGTGCATGCATTTATATATTTTATTGGGAAATTAATAACATTTCGAGAGTTTTTTTTAGCTTATTTTATTAATATTTTTTGCTGAAGTGTGCTGATAAGTTTTTTACAATACAATACGAAAAATACAAGCTTGATCTGATGAATTGTTATTGCCTTTTGAAACTTTTCATAAGCTTCATCATATCAGGGTTATATCTTCTAAAAAGCCGCACGATTGTGTATGATAGTGAACTACACAGCTTTAAGCAGGAACGAAATGCATATAGACGTGCTGAAACAACAACAAACAAGAATTTTAAATTTTTTTTAAAGAGAAGTAACACTTAGGCAATGAATGGATACTACTATTACTAGGTGTTACCTTCTTTATGAAAGGGATAATGATAGAGAAGACAGAGAAATGAAGGAGGAGACAGAGAAGAGCTTCATTCTTTTACAACTTTGCTTTTTGCACGTTTTCAATAATGCAGTGTTGCAGCGCTCTGATGTTACATGATGCATATTAATTTTTTTTAAGCTGTGGTTAGTAGCAATTTTATTGGTTATTTTAACACGCCGATGATTGGGCTATACAACGAAAGAGGGCGCTCTAATGTTACATTAGGATTAGTATCTGCTGAAGTCGGTATAGTTCAGTGACCGGTGATTATGCCTTCATCACTTGAACATTCCTACAACTGAAACAAAGATACAATAATGTACATCAGAAAAAATGCGTGGTGTTGTTATTTAATGACTGTTGGATACAGGGTACTGGGTTTACCTTCGGTTTAGTAGTTAACGTGCTAAATACTTCAGCCAACGCCAACCTCAGGCATTTGAATACTTTATTTTTATTTAAAGTGAGCCAAAATGAATACGAGTTTAAAAATTTTATTTGTTGTTGGTTAAGCACTTTTAGATGCGTTTCATTGCTGCTCAGGCAAGACATCAGTAGACTCCAACCATAACTTAAAAAAAGCTTTCAAAGCTCCAATGGGTATAGACATTATAATAAATTTTTTGTAAGCTTTTTTGAATTGTGGTTGAAGTCTACTGATGTGTTGCTTGAGCAGCAATAAAATGCATCTAGACGTGCTTAACCAACAACAAATAAAATTTGTTTCGAATTATTCATATTAATATCTTTCAGACTTAATGTCAAATAAATAGTCGACGGTCTTTTTAGATGTTTATCAAAGCACAAAAAAACTATGACAAGTGAAATAAATTTTTTTATTGTTTGCTTTGCTTCACCTCAAATAAAATTCTAATATATCCTTTCAGTATTGGCTGCAATGACAGAATCTTTTTAGAATCGGTATATGGCGCCTTATTGCAAATGCCAAATAAACTTTATTGGATTTTGCCAAGTACTCGTACACTACTGGCATATAATTTGAATATATTTTCAGTCATATATATTGACACATAAATGTGGACCTGCACACATACACACAGCTATACATTCAGTGCATACGGTAGCTGTTTGTGTAAATTTCATATATCATATTTATTGTTGTAAGTGCTGTTCGTGCAATGTTGTTGCATCTAAAATAGAGATGGGTGTTGTCGCTCACGATAAAGGTTTTCTTCTTATGCGTGATATCACGTGTGATTACACATGAATGTATTTGAAGAAAATTTTCATTCTTCTTTTTCTCAAACTCAAAAATAAAATATATTTGAAATTTGTTTGAGAAAATTTTTTATAAAAAATTTTAAATAAAATACTTTTAAACTAATTTTAAATTTTATAGTTCTTATTAAAATTATTAAGGCCTTATAAAGTGTTTATAAAACATATTTTCAAACAAACTTTTTTTATTAAGCCTTTATAAAGCCTTAATAATTTTTGTAAATAAGGCTGTATGAATAACTTGGGGGCCACACGTTAAATTTTTGTCTTTCAATTCCATTCAATTTGCAATACACTCACAATACACCATCAAACTTTTTAAATTGAAAACAAGATTGCTTTCAAATTAACCTAGCCATTTATATGGCAATTTAATTTTCAATTTGATCAGCACACATTCTTCTTCGGTGGCATTTAAGAAATGAAATTGGTTATCAATTTGTGTCACATCTATCAATTTCAAGGAATTTGGACACACAGTATGTGTGATGACATTGAAAGCGATTTATTGAACGTGTGGCTGCAGCGTAAGGGAGAGTGCTTAAAATATAATTTTTTTTCAAATAAGCTTTTGCCCTATCATTATTCGGAAAACAAAATTTCATTATTTAAATAATTTTTTCTTTAGTATATTTTTCGAAGTATTTCGTGAGCGTGACTAATCAATAGTATTTAGTAATTAATATTTGATTACATATTTGATTGATTATTAGTATGTACTAATCAATATTTGATTTTATTTGTAAACAATATTTTTCTGCAATTCCATAAGCAAGAAATTTTTCCCACGCACGTGCAATGTCACGCGCTCACCTCTAATCACACATAGCGTATTTAAACCAGAGTTGGATATATTCGTTGGCCGCTCATTTTGCAGATGTTATCACAGATATTGGCTGTGAATTTTTATTGTTTATTTAGTTTTTGGATTTTGTGCAAATTGACACTTAACAAGCAAAACACTCGGACAATCCGATTTTAATGTATTTTCCCCACTGTTAGGTCGGCTGATTGGCCGGTTTTTTGTTCAGACCGTTGTTGGCGGTAGTTCCTGTGTACACTTAATGCTAAAAGTTTGCTGCAGTAGTGCTGTTGTTGCTGGTGGCATGTCGAAGTTAATAATGTTAGTAATTGTGGGTAGCAGTTGACTTTAAATGTCGTTTTCATTTCGTTTGAGTGTATAGTTTGCAATAATAGCCGTCAAAGACTTTTTCAAAGAATTTTTTGTTAAAATATATTTTTTTTTTCTTTCTTTGACTGACTTTTTATGCTTCATCTTATTTTTTTGCATGTGTGTGTTTTGTGGCTGCATGCTTTGAGTATAATACCACAGAAGTTTTGACATTTATTTGTGTATATTTCTGTTGCAACTATTACGTATGTACACCTGCTATTGCAGCAGTAGCAACAGCAACAGCAACAGCAGCAGCTGCAGCTTATGTCTGAATAGCATAAGTAACTAAAGACTTTGTCACCTTTTGTTAGCATTAAGTACTTGAAGTATGACATTGTGGTTTTCAAGCTAACGAACAATAAACCCCCCAAAAAGAATTAGACCAATACAAGGAAGGAAAGAAGGAAACACATTGTGAACACTTTTAATTGATTGGTACTTTATAAAAGTGAAGAAAAACATTTAGAAGTTTATAGAGTCTGTGGTAGATTTTACAAATTGCAAATTGGATAAAGCTAATTGTTATCATGGCACACACTTCGTCAAATGTCAGCAAGATTTGATTTGATTTGATTAAATAAAATGTTTAAAAGTCTCAAGATACTAAAATTGATTTTATTTAAAGTATTTTTGGGCTTCAGTGTAACCTACAAAGAATGTTTACAAAATTTCTTAAATAGTAATTTGTTTATTTTTGTTTTACTTAATATAAATATGCAGATAGTCAGCATTTGAATGAGTAATATAAACAAATAGTAATGGTAAGACTGTTTTGTATTAGTGATAGAACATATGAGCTTTAATTACAGATAAGATCTCAATAGATTTTAATAAGATGAAACGAAATAATTCTCGCATTCTATTTGCATTGAAAAATTTGAGTGTTAGATTGATTATGAAGGTGCAGTGGCCTTCGAAAATGGCATTATTGTTCCCTTTTTCTAATGCTTATATATAAAAATTAACATATTATGGATTCCATAGTATAGATTTTTTTGCTTTATTTTGCTTGGATTCAAATTTTAAAGCGGAAAGAACAAAAGTGTAAGGATAATATGTATACAAATTTGCAAAAATATTTGGTTTTTGTTTGACGAATTTTGGTTTTGTTTCGTTAGTTAAGCACTCTCTATATGCATTTCGTTCCCGCTTGAGGAGCTCTTTAATAGACTTCTACCCAAAATTGTTGAACCAAAACTAAAAAATTTTATATGTTTGTGGAAAGATTTTTAATATACATATTAGTGATTATCATACATTTAAACATAAAAGGTTTAAAAACCTCAAATAAAAATCATAAAACATACCACTGGTCTAACATGTAGATAATCTAAGTCCATATTTTAAAATTTTACAGGGGATACAACAAGCAATCAAAACATTTTTTGCGTTCATTAATTATTATAAAACAGTTATCCGATTTTTTAATACATGCCGTTGAATAATTTGACAGAAATGCTTAAATTGTACTTTTTATAGGGTGTTAGAGCTTTTTCTTGTGATAAATTGGACTAATTTATGTATAGTAATATACTCTTTTCATTTAAATACATTACGTTACCTTAATATAGAAAGACCCTAACTCATTATATTTTTAAATCGGGATTTTTGCATTTTTCGATACATTAAATGCTCTCCTAGCGAAATATATAAAAATCCCGATTAAAAAAAAATGAAGACTTCGGGCCTTTCTATATTAAGGTAACGATGTACACATATATATTTTACAACCCAGTTGTCCATGCCTGTCCGCCATCTTGCAAGAGAGAAACAAGCTTTGTAGGACTTGTTGGTGACAGCTCAAATAGATCATTGAGGAAGTATTCGAACTAATGGCCGCTAAGTTCACACAAGACAGAAAAAACGCTCATGTTTTCTTTGTCTATATGTAGATAATGCCAATTTCTTTAATGTTTTCATTAATAAAGTTATTTATAACTTTAAATTAAATTTAAAAACTATCTTGCGAACAATATTCATCAACTATGATGCATGAGCAGTTTAGTAGTTGTTCTTTTACCTAGTCTTTCTTTCCTCTGTCCTCTGCGACAAAGTTGGCCAACTGGGAAAATTAAATACTAAAAAAGAGATTTGTGTGTGTTAACAATGTTATAAAACTCTCTTTGATATAGTTTGACACGTACCGTGAACTGAACAGTAAGTTTCGGCAAGAATTTGCATTGTTTTCAAGTAACAGAAACATCAGCTGTTTTGTTAGGGGACGTGGACTTTTGGCTTATTCTGCTTTTATTCATAAAAAATATGTTTTCTATTTTAATTGCTTATAAAACAGAAGGTGCTTGAAGCTTTCAGGAGTAGAAAATGTTTTTTTACTAAGGTCCTTAATATGGCATAGAGCATCCACCATCCCATTGCCCTGAGGGCTCTGCTAGCATTCTGCTTTGCATACGTACACAGCACAACTACTAACATAAATCTAAAGCAAGAGCATAAAACACACAAAAAGAGCAGATTTCTGTCGCATTTTTTATGAAAAAAAAATACACCGAGAATATTCAAATACCACCAAAATGATTTAATTTCTTTTTTCTATATTATTTATGTAAATAAATTATCTAATTTAAATCTTTTTATAACAGCACTTTTTATTGCTTAAAAAAATATACAAAATATATGGAATATAGAGTTAAAAAATAAGTTTTTATTTGGCTTAAATATTTTTGTAGATGCTGAGTGTCAAGTATGTATCCAGAAATTGAAAAAAACTAGTACATACAGTCTTAGGCACCACTACATACAAACGTTCATTCATATAAAATTAACCCATAAAAATATTTTTCATATACCCAATTAAACATTTACAAAAGCGATTTTTTTCACTGGAACAGCACTAAACATGTATTAGTGCTGTTCTGCTTTTAAGCGCTTTCTCTTCTTGGTGACCATTGCACTAGAGCCGCAACGTCCAAAAAATCATACTCGATATTTGCATTCGAGGTAAACAGCTTTGAAAGCTTTTAAATTTGTTCTTGTTTCTTTGCAAAGTAAGAGCAGGCATTGCTGCCCCCCGATATCTGATTGGCTGTTGTGCTCTCGTTGGTGTGAAAGCACAAAAGCTCTTTTGTAAAAATTTGAATGAACAAGAGTCTTTTGCCTCTAAGATACCAATAGCAATTTGTGTAGTATTATTTTTAAGTTGTGATTTATTTTTTGAAATTTTTTTCTTTATCCCGTACCGTAAAGAGATCTTTGGCCAATTTGAATGATCTTCTACAAATATGAGAACACCGCAAAATGTGCTGGCAGCTTTTAATTTAAAACACTTCATCTAAGTTTTAAGCAGTTATTTATTTATCATATAATCTCCACACTGTTACTGCAATAAATGTTAAATTAATTATGCTGTGCGTCTGTGGATTTTCGAGATGAGAGTAAATGTGAATACAGATGTAATGCTCGAAAACAAGACTAAAAAAAATCAGATTAACTCAGCATCACGTTTATCAGTGGCAGTGTGGCCAGTGCCATCGTTGTCAGTGTGTTTCGAGTATTGTTGTAAGTATCAAGAACATGAACATGAACATGTATCGAAATGTACGTGAATGGCTGTCTACAAGCTGCATTTCTAAAGCATGTGGTCTGCTTGTGTGTGTGTGTGTGCTGATTTAACAGACATTTATTAACATTATTCAAAGCTTCAATGCCTTTATTCCATGAGTTTTAACCACAAAATCAGCTTAAATCCTCTCAAAGCGTAACGAGATTATCGTTTATTTACATGCATTCGGAGTAGAATATTAATATAAACTTTTTTCTTTTCTATTTGTAGCTGTTGTTCTATGGCAACGACTAAATGGTCAATTATTCATTTTTTACATTTTCCATCATTTATGTTCATACACAAACAACCATAGATCATTTGAATGTCCATGCAGTCGGCCCAAGCACACATGCTGTTGATGTTGATGACTCAAGTGTATTTAGTAGTGATTGACAGGCCAGACAGACGGACATAAATACAAACACTTTATTTGAATTGAAGAGCATCTTTTGGTGTCGCTTGAAATTGTTATTAGACGACAATCTCACATGCTTGTGTGCTGCAAATCCCCAGAACATGTAATGCATAATGTCATAGATAAACCGATGACAAGTTTGGAATTAGAACTAAAATCTTTAAGTAGACAAAATAACAAAAATATATATGTATATAAAAAATTTTTCTTGTAAATTTCTTCTTGGAAACACTCGTATAAACTTCTTCTTATAACAAAAAAAAAAAAAAAAAAATTAAATTTATATGCTAAACACGTCACACAGAGCAAGTGCACAAACTAAAGTAGAAGTGAATCGATGACAGTGAAGGAAGGCACCACCACCACTGACGTTGGTTGGTGGTAGAGTGTAATATCATGTAGAAAGACACACAGCACGCACAAATAAACTCTGACGTTAGGCCACCTATAATATGAGTTTTAGCTCAAATAGGCTAAAAATCGTCAACGACACCCACTGAAAAAAGAACTATATAAAATATTATAGAAATTTGCATATTTTTGTCCAGTAGCAGTTTGTGAATTTGGGCTGCCTGTTTAACTTTAATTTAGAGAGTTATAAATCTTGCAGTAACTGCAGACTTTTACTTTTGGTAAACCATAACTGTATAAAAGAGCGGCATAAAGGTTACATAAAAATACCAGCCTTCTGAAAATTTTCTCTGTAAAATGTTACATTCTGAGGAGTCTATTACATATAGAAAATGTTTAACTTAAAATCAACTTAAACAAAGTTAATCTAACCTTTTTAAGCAATAATTTTGCTTTGTATGTGTTTCATGTTAATTTAAAATGATTTAAAGTAATTTTTAAACAAAAATTTTTATATTGAAGTAACTTTAATTTAATTTAAAATTAAAAACCGTGTTGAATCAAAGATATTTTAAGTTAAAAAAATATAGATTCTATACTGAAATAACACGAAGAACCATGTTGAATCAAAGTTATTTCAAGTCAAAACAACATGAATTTAATTTAATGTAGTCATTGTATTTGATTAATTCTTTAACTTAATTGGTTGTATTGGCACAGGCACCAAACGATTGTTTGTATGTATATATTGGTTTCCCCAGCCAAGATTTGAACTCGGAACTCATAGCGTGGTATTCAACAACCTTATTTACTTTTTAGATACACACTAACTGCCTTATTCGTAAAATAATAATTTCGTTTTATAAAGGGTTTATAAAACAAATTTTGTATTTAAAACTGATTTATAAAGCTCTTGTAAATCAAAAATATTTTTTATGAATGAGGCCTTTATTATATACCATCATGAATAAAATTTTAATTCAACATTATTTAATCAATCTTTTCACATAAAATTTATTTGAAAGGTTATTGTGAAAAAAAAAACAGACTGCGAAGCTACTTTGACTTGCGACCCTCCAATTACAAGACTGGTACACTGCCCACTAGTCGTGATCTTTACGAATATAAAAATAAACAACAACACAAAAACAAATCGCACCAGTGAGCAGAATAGTGTATTGCATATTTGCATAATATGGTGTTGCACAAATATGGGCGGAGTAAATAGGTCATATGCCCAAGATGTTATTAACAGTATTTTAAAAGGTTTTGTGACTGACTGTAGCAACATATTATTTCTTGAAAATTTAAAACTATTTGAAATCAAAATTTTTGCATGGTAATTTTACATTGGTAATATCTTTTAAGTTAATAGCGGCCATATGGATTAATTCTATATCTTTCAGTCTCGTTTGCTTAATAAACCTGCAGATATGTATATAATTTTTTTTTTAAACAACCACAACCCGCGAAGCGATTAGCTTGTCTGCGGAAAACACCCAGGGTCTATGGCAGGAATCGAACCCACGATCTCTGGACTGAGAGGCTAGCATCGCTACCACTCAGCCACAGGGCCGGGCTAATAACTCAAATTTTTGGATAAACAATAAATTTATTTTTCATAGTCTTCTTTGATCTCTATATACTTTGTCGAACGTTTAACAATTTTTTTTAAACTTTTCAAAAAATATCATTTGTCAATGACATCAAAGAAGGCATTTATTTATGAGATAATTTCATCTTTAGAGTGAAATATATTCTCAGCGAGCAATTACTTCAGGTTTAAGAACGAGAGAGAAAGTCACTTTGAGCTAAATCTGGGGAAAAAGACAGATGAGGTCAACTTGTAGCTCGATATGCGCAGTTTTGCCATGGGAACTGTTCTCGTGGAAAAAACCTTTTACGTGGCCAAATACGGTGGTATTTTTCTTTAAGTTCTGATTAATTCGTCTCACTAACTTGGCATTATATTTGTCATTGACTAATTTATCCTTTTTAAAGTAGTTTATGAGGATGATACCGCATGTATCCCAAACCAAAAGTAGCAAAGACTTTATTGGCTGGAAAGTCCAGCCTAAGCTTCTTTGGTGTCATTTTACAATGAAAAACCCACAGTTTTGACTGATGTTTGTTCTCTGGTATGTTATGGTGGATCCATTCCAACAGTGTGGTTGAAAAATGCCAAAAAATCCAGCGAAGTTGTCATGATAGCGTTTGTGGTCGCTTATGAGCAAATGCGATACCCATCTTCCGCAAAGCATTTTCGTACCCAAGAGATCATAATAAATTAAAACAAGTGAGTCTTGTGATATGCCTCTGGCTTCCTTAATCTCTCTTACTTCTAATCTCCGATCAGCCAACATTAAATCGTGAATTTTTCCAATTGTTTCGGTTCTATACACCTATATATACACCCATACACTTTTATGTAGATTTCAAAGTGATGTCCAGGATGTTCGGTATTTTCCGTACTTGTACGGTCACAACTAAATTTGTTTACCATGCTGGCGGGGAGTCAACATAGTGAGAATATTTATCATGCCAAGCCTTGATTTGGGTCATGTTTGTTTCCTAAAATATTAATGCTAAATGGGCTCCCGAAATCCAATTTTTTCCATTTTCTACTATCAATGACTGTCAGACACAAACTAAATGCCGCTGCCTGTTAAGTCCCGATTCACACACTTCCACTTTTGTTCAGCAGCTCGTTAGCCGCTTTAAGAGAGATGGAAAAGAAAATGCAAACATCTCTCTCTTTCCACCAGCTGAAGTAAAATGTGATCAATAAAAGTTAACGTATATGAACCGGGACTAAAATTTTGACTCAGTCTACTGACAGTTATTTGTTAACAACATAATAATAATAATCTATGTAACAAAAATTTTAAATTTTGTATTTAAAGAAAAAATAAAAATGATGCTTAATATTACGAGATTTCGGGCAAAATCTAGTAGATTTATCATAAAAAACAAAATCTGCCTCATCCTTAGATTTTATAGAAATCTTCTTAAAATCTGGTAAAAAGTAGAGATGGGATCGTGTTGAATTTTTCCAACACGACACGACACGACACGAACACGAATACCAAGACGCTCAACACGTACGAAACACGCACGCGAAAAATTTCGCCAACATGAAACTGCACAACAAGCACGAAATATTACTGGTATGGTATTGAAGATTAGAAAATTTAATTGATATTTTTCAAGAGCTGATATTATCTGCTGGAACACTTCGTGTTGAGTCGTGCGTGATCGTGTCACGAAAAAAAAACACGACAAGCGCCCATCTCTAGTAGAAAGTAGTGTTACAACTACGGGGGTTTTTTAGAATTTGTCCTAAAAAGTCAGCCTGTATACTTTAGAAGGTGTGTGAATTAGCTACATTGCAGCTGTTTGGTTGTAGTTTTAGAAAATGATCAGTTAATGGGTTTTGCTTTTGGATAAAAAGTCTTGATGTAAATGGTTTAGATTTCCATAAAGATTTTAATTGAAAACTACTATATTTTGCGCAGGTGTTTTACAAAATATTTTCTGAATTTTGAAAATTCGATTTAGACCAGAACTGCCGTAACTTATTATATTTATTTTTAATTCACTTTGATATCGAATTATTTCAAAGTTTTATTAACAATTATTTGTGAGTGTAAAAATCTGTTGTTGTGCTGCTGACAACTGACAGTCCTACAAATGAGACTTCTTTAACTTTTTTTATTGTTATTTCGAACATCTTATTGACGTGTTGTTGTTTGGTGGCGCTTTACAACAAATACCAACTTAATACAACTACGAAACTTTAAGCCACAAATTGAATTTGTAAAACTGTTTAGCGAATGCCAATAGGCAAGAAGTCGCATTTAGCATTCCATCCTCTAGAGATGTTGTATAGTCTACATAACGCGGAGCTTCTTGTTGTCTGTTTATTCAAAAGGATGCCAATGATTATTGTTGTAGATGCCCCATTATCGTTGTTGTTATTAATATTAGCGGCTGCTCTTGGGTGGCAATATTTTAAATGACTGTTTGTGGCGGGTGTTGTTGTCTTTATTTATTGCTATTGGAGACGTTAATATTTTTTTAAACGCACACACACACACACACATACAAACACTTAACATGCAAAAGTGCTCGCCACAACAAGTTGTAACTAAAGTGGGTTTGTTTTCAACTTTGTTTTATTTTCTTCTACCAATTGGCCACAAACTTGTTAAGTAGCAACTTTGTAAATCCAATTGACATGTTAACTCATCAAAAGCACAAAAGTATTCAAATTATTTGTGGAATTAAAATATTTTTTTTTTTGGTTTTTTTGTAAGGTGTTTTCATGAACTTGTAAAAGAAAAAAAAAATACGTTTGATTAAAAAATTCTAAATAAAGTTATAAAAAGGATTACAAGAATAATACAATATTTTTAAACGAATCTTCAACTTTGCTTGAAGGGACAAGCTTAAAGAAGATAAACAGCGGTATTTATAAATGATTGTTAAAGTTAAAGCATACTTTAAATCGGGTTTCCCATATGAAATTCATACGTGAAAGTAACGTTAAAAATCGTTTATGATTACAATCACAGTTAATTAAATACATGTAATTTTTTTTAATTTTCATTCAATTGGTAACATGTGAAACATTTGTTGAGTAAAAGTTCCAAGTGCATTGGCCAAGTTCCGGCCAATGCACGCAGTGTGTATATTTACAGGAAGCCATTCGACCTGTTTTTACCCCCCTCATAACTTTGTTCCCCGCTAACGCAAAATTATGAAATTTAAATCAAAATTTGAATAAATTCATGTAACCTCATATGCAAAATTTGAAGTTTTACAATTAAAGGTTCCTGAGATATGGAGGTGCAAAAGTGAATATTTTAAGACATACTCACTGACTCACTGACTCACTCATCAATATTATGAAGCACTTCCGATATAGCTAGAGATCTGAAATTTGGCACACAAGTAGATCTAGGTGATCAATGAACCAGAAAAATCTGAAAACCTAAAAATTTTAACCAAGGGGGCGGGGCTACGCTCATAAAAATTCAAATCTATGCTAGTGAGCTAAAATTTGCTACAGAGCTAGGTCTAGGTGAGCAATAAACTAAAAAAGTGTTAAAATCCGAAAATTTTGGCCAGGAGGGCAGGGCTACGCCCATAAAGGTTAGAATTAAAAAAGCAAATCTAAGGCGCTTAATGGAAGCTATTTTATTGAAATTCGGCATACATGCTGCGATTAGACAAGCCTAAAAATTTTTCATTAAAAAAGTGGGCGTTGACACGCCCATACAATTTCAACCTCATTTTCGTGTACTACGGCTCATCATATTTAGATATACTATTTCTGTATGTACTATTATCCGTTTGCAACGAAACTTGACAGGAATAATTAACAGTGATCGAAAAAAATCTTATGTTTGGAAAAGTGGGCGGGGTTACTTACGGCCATTGAAATTATAAATGAAAAGTTGTGCTAAGGAGCTGAAATTTGATACACGAATAGGTATAGGGGAGAAAACAACAAGAAAACCCTGGAAACCCGGAAATTTTAGTCAGAGGGGCGGGGCTGCGCCCATAAAAATTAAAAATTAAAAGTTGCGCTTATGAGCTGAAATTTGATATACAAGTAGGTCTAGGTGAGAAACCAACTAGCGAAATCTGAAAAACAAAAAAAATTTACCAGAATGGGCGGGGCCACGCTACTATTGTTTGAACCTGAAAACTTACAGCCTTATTTATAAAACTTATTAAGACTTTTTAAGAAAATTTTTTTATGAAAATTTGTCTTAAAACCCCTTTATAAAGCCTTAATAAGTTATATAAATAAGGCTGTTAACATACAGCTTTTAACTTAACCCTGCACTATCACACTTCGTCGAAATGACGACGCGCGATTTTATTTTCGATTTAAAACATATTTTTTGTGATTGTTTTTGTTTCGGTTTTCGTATAGCGTTAGCCGCTAATATCAGTTGCTCGAAACTAATGTTGCTTTTTTAGTTTAATAAATTTATTATAAGAAACTACAAGACTTAATGGAAAAAAATGTGTAATATTTCATACAATTGATGCTATAAATGCTATGTTTTAAGAAAAAATGCCAATTGATAGAAGTCTGTGAAATGTTAATTTTACGTTAAACGATTAAAATAAATATATGAATTTCGTTATATGATAATTAAAAACTAGCTAAATATCAATAATAAATCTATTTTCGTACTTATTTTTGCTCAAGACGTTTTTTATTGGCTCTTGAAATAGGTCGTAGTTGATTCGACGAAGTATGACGTTTGCGATATAAAAATAAGTATGATATTCTAGGGTTAAGCCATTTTAGTGAAACCTTGCATATACGTTACACGTAAACTATCACATAAAAAAGTGGGCGTGATCACTCCCATAAAATTTTAGCCTTGTGTTTAATCTACTTCGGTCTAGCATATCTTAGAAGAAAATTAGCATGAATTATAAGCGCGGCTCACAACAATATTGTGAGTTTAAAATAGTGGGAGGGGTAATGCTCATAAAATTATAATGTATAGTTCGCGCTAGAGAGCTGAAATTTTATACACAAGCAAGTGTAGATGAGTAAGCCAATGGGAAAATTTTAAAACCGAGAAGTCTTATCCGCGAAAACTCTAATTCGCACTAGAGAGCTGAAGTTTGGTACACAAATTGATCTAGATCAGAGATAGCTAAAAAAAATCTAAGAAACCAGAAGTTTCAATCAAGGGTTGGGAACAAGCGAAGTAAGCTCAAAATTAAGTTCATTTTTATTGAAACTTTTCAAACGGATTGCACTATCCAAAGTAAAAATTTCCTGTTTTGTAAAGTGGCCGTGACTTCACCCATAAATCTTCGCTTTTTCTTTTATGTACTTTGGCCTAGGAGTTTTTAGTCTATTACTCATGTTTTTCTCAATAACTTTTGCCTACAAAACTTTACATGAACTATAAGCACTAACAGATATAAAAGTCGGCGGGGACAGCGCCATAAAAATTTTACGTAATATTATATTGTAGAAAGCTGAAATTTTGTAGGCAATAGGCGGGATCACTCCCACAGGCGACTCTTAACAAATTACGTACACACTAGCGACCCGTTGTAATAACACAATAATTCATTTTTAAGGTCTACAATTCAACACCCATCACGCTCTCACCCATTATTTTATGTAACTATTAAATCTTTAACTGGCACAGTGATCATGAATAGAAATAAAACACTATATGAGTTTTAAGTTTAAAAATTGTTATCATAGAAAATTTTTCAAAAAGTAGTCAGATCCTCACAAAAACATCAATGTGAAAAAAGGCCAAGTTCCTATCAAAAATTTTGGCCATCAAAAGCAGTGAGATATAAATTTTGACCAAGTTCTTGTTTGGCACAACACCTTTCACTGACATATGCTATGAATTATATAAATTTGTAATCGTAAGGGTGTCATATAATTTTTAGATAATCTGCTAACTCGGCAATGTTTTTAACTTTCTAGAAAAGGAGAGAACAATGTATATTTGTTTATTTCTTTATTTCTTTATATCGGTAAAAATTTTGTCAAGTTAGCAGATTATTTAAAAATTATATGACACCCTTACGATTACAAATGTATGTATATAATGCATAGCATATGTCAGTGAAAGGTGTTGTGCCAAACAGGAACTTGGTCAAAATTTATATCTCACTGCTTTTGATGGCCAAAATTTTTGATAGGAACTTGGCCTTTTTTCACATTGATGTTTTTGTGAGGATTCATTTTACCTTAAGAAATTATGAATTTCTATAACAATAAGTTAAGTATGTGTCTTATTACAAAATTTATTAATTATTACGCCTACTTATACATGACCCAGTAAACCCTGAAATCAGAATACAAGCATTAAATTGAAAAAAAAAATTGAAGACAAACATTAATTCAAATACATGTGAGTGCTAAAGCTGTAGTCATTTCAGTATTAAGGACAAAGTCCTTGTTTTGTTGGCACAAGAAACACCCACATTTATTAAATGGACTGGAAAAGTTGCTGGAAAACAATTTATTGAAATAGTTAAATAAATAAATTAGACTTTAAACTGATGTTAAATTAAACTTAAGAAGGAGAGCAAAAAATATAAATTACAATTATTTCCTATTGAATGCATGCATGTGCACGTAGTGCTAAGAAAATCTTTAAGATTTAACAACATGTTAATGTGGTCTAAACTAAATATGTAAAGAAAAACCAGCAACAACAATAACAACAACAACAACACAAAAAGACAACAACAATTAAACGAGACAAATGTGCATTTAACTTTAACAACACAAACAATAACACTTAGAATACTAATAATGGAAGTGCCGCAACAGCAGCAAAAGCCCCAACACCCACCACCAGAAAAGGATCTAAATGTTGGTTGGTTGGTCCATCCAAAGCTGGTGTTGTAGTCTGATTATCGGATCTAATAAATGTTTTGTATTGCAAGACCTCTAAAGCATATTATGTATGTTATTCGTGTGCATTTGTGTGTGTGTGTGTGTGTGTGTGTTTGCATATGTGGTATTTATGCACACACACAAACGCATATAAACATATACATACATGCATTAAATATTATACGCTTGTAATATTCCTACAGTGCTTTAAAATCGACTTAATAACGTCTCTTATTACTGCAAAAGATTCTGGTTAACTGAACCAAAAGGAAACATTTATCATTAAAACTAGAACAAGGATACAACACAAAATACATGCTTACAATCATAGTGTGAGTGTGTTTGTGCGTGTGTTTGTGTGTGTATAAAAGTACACAGCAACTGTGTGGAACTATGGTCATTGGCATTACATATCCTTATACACTAGAGCCTCGTTTGACGTTGTTAGAAATTGCGTTGTTATACCCTTTACGAAAAAATGGTAAAAGGGTATATATAGGTTTGTCATTCCGTTTGTAATTTCTAGAATATTAATAAGCGAGCCATAAAGTATATATATTTTGGATCCTTATGCATATGGAAGACGAATAAGCGATGTCCGTCTGTCCGTCTGTCTGTACGTGAAATCGGTTTTCCGAAGCTCCCAGAAAAGCTAAGGACTTCGTTCTTGAACTGGTGGGTCAGAAATGATCGAAATAAGATTGGTGTTGAAAATCAGCAAAATCGAGCAGACGGTTTCAGAGCTGGGAGACTTAAACTTCATTTTGCCATACAAAATAACTACCGAAAACTAGTTTTTAATAATTTTTTATTAAATAAACTTATTTTATACTTCAGTATGAATTAAATTTGTATTTCTAACTAAAAATTAAACTTCAAAAAATTAATAAGATGTTTCCAGGGTTGGAAAACTTTAACTTTTTTTCTTATACAAAAGTAACTTACTAAAACAAATTTTTCCTTTTTTTTCTATAAATTAAACATATCTAATGTTCTTAAAAGAAAGAAATTGATGTTAGAAATCAGAAAAACAAAAAAAAAAAAATGATTCCAGGGTTGGAAAACCTACGATTTTTGTGATATATATAATTAACTACCGTAAACTAATTTTTTATTGATTTTTATTAAATAAACTTATTTTATACTTCACCACGAATAAAATTTGTATTTCAAATAAAAAAAAAAATTCAAAAATTTAAAAGACGTTTCCAGGGTTGGAAAACTTTAATTTTTTTTCTTATACAAAAGTAACTTACTAAAAGAAATTTTTCCTTTTCTTTATAAATTAAACATATCTTATATTCTTAAAAGAAAAAGATTGGTGTAACAAATCAGAAAAAATTAAAAAGGATGTTTCCAGGGTTGGGTAACTTAATCTTTTTGTGATATAAAAAATTAAATACCGAAAACTAATTTTAATTTTTTTTAAATAAATAAAATGATTTTATACTTCAGTACGAATAAAATTGGTATTTCAATTTAAAAAACTTTTAAACACGTTTCCATGGTTGGAAAACTTAACTTTTTTTTATAGAAAAGTAACTCACTAAAGCAAATTTTCCCTTTTTCTCTATAAATTAAAGATATCTTATATTCTTAAAAGAAAGAGATTAGTATAAGAAATTAGAAAAATCAAAAAGTTTAATTTCAGGGTTGGAAAACCCACACTGTTTCTGATATAAAAAATTAGCTACCGAAAATTAATTTTTATTATTTTTATTGAATAAACTTATTTTATGAGTTCACGGTTGGGACACTTACACTTTTTTGATATATAAAAGTAACTAAGTCTAATTAATTTTTATCTTTTCCTTTACAAATTATATATATTTAACGTTTTGGAAAGAAAAGTTTGGTATAGAAAATTATAAAAATAAAAACCACAGCTCCAGAGCTGGAAACTTTGACCTTTTTTCTGGATATTAAAGTAACTAAATAAAACATTTTTTTTAATTTCCTTTTTTTCACTTAACACACTTTCTATATTTTTTTAAAGAACTACTAGATTGGTATAAGTAATCAGAAAAATCTGAAATTATGATTCTATGGTTTGAAAACAATAATTTTTTTTTTGTACATAAAAGTAACTATGTGCTTATGTATGTATCTCTATACTACATAAACGCACTTTGGGTATATAAGATTCGGCACAGCCAAATATAGCACTCTTACTTGTTTTGACTTGCACTGCCTCTTTAAACTTTGATTACTTACGCTTCAAGCTGTTTTGCTTACGATTTGCTTCACTACATACGATTGAATTTTTTCACTAAAGTCATAAGCACATGTAAAGCATTTGCATGTAAAAAGTATAATAACCATCTTACAAGGGCAATTTTATAACTCCGTGACTTTCAGCATTAAATAGAATTTTTATTGCAAGCAAACATACAAATTTCACATTTAAATCTATATAAAAAAGGTGTACGTACGTGTTTCATGTTAATTCAACATGATTCACAGTAATCGTCAAAGAAAATTTTTTCTTTTTATATAACTTTATTTCATATTAATTTTACGTTCCAGTACTATTAAATCAAAAAGACTAAGTTACTTAAAATTGGATAATGAATTAACACTTTGAACCATGTTGAATCAAAAATATTTCAAGTTTAAAAAACACGAATTTAGTTTAATTTAGTTACTGTATTTTATTAACTATTTTGTTGCTTAAATAAAAATAACCAAAACTTATGTACTTTTATCTGCTAATTACAGTGGCACCATTAGTTTTTCTCTAGCAGCTCTAGCTCTAAAAATATAGTGCCATTTAGCACTTGCATAATTCACATCACATTAATTAATATTTCACGAATGGCATTTCAAACATTAAAACACTTTCCAGATTATTAATCTACGTTTAATTTTTAAACTAAAAAAAAATTTATTCTCTATCTTGGTCTCCATTAACGATGCAAATCGAAGCTCTAGTGTATTTACATGCACACAATGCTTAATACGATATTTGTTCGCCTTCATATTTTAAACGTAGAATGTTTCAAGCACAAATACAATTTAGCCTAAATATTTTTAATTTTCAACTTGAAATCGAGTGAAATGGTTCCAAAAATGCTTTTCATATTAAATTGAGTTTGTAGCTTGCAATGCTGATATAATCTACATCAGTTATATTTTTCACTGGCCATTGAGTAAAATATTTATATACAAATTGTTATTTAAAAAGCTTTTTATAGATCAAATGAAGGTTCTGTGCTCCTTATAGGGAGACAAGGGAATAAATAGTTTTTGATTAAAAATAAAATTCGTTGAATAATGATATTTAAACTTTTTAATTTTTGTTAATTTTTATCCGATTTCGATTGCATGCGAACTATCAAAAACAGATCAACATTATTCACATACCTGAATATTTTTTTTATTTGAAAGCTTAAAAAAGGCTTGCAATAATAAAAGGAAACTTTTAATGGATAATATTTGCTATTGAGACACTGCAAAGGACAACACTATCAATAGTGCGAAAGAGAGCGTGAGAGAGAGAGGAGTAGAGATATACATCTATAGAAAGATGTACATATATATATACATATATATATATATATATATATATATATATATATATATATATATATATATATATATATATATATATATATATATATATATTTAGATGTATACAGATCAGAGAATGACAACGAGTAGTAAAAATATACGTTAGTAGTCTTAATTTTAGTAACTGCGCATAATCCTCAAGCAACTATGACTATAGCTTATTCCTACGTTGAAGAAAATCTCTACTTTTTTATGCAAAAAATTATAATATGCTGCAAAATAAAAATAAAAAGGACATGCGCATTAAATGCATTGGATTTCGCACTCTCTCTCTCTCTCCCTCTCTCTCATAGTTATATTCAGAGTATTCTTTTATTCAGACTATGGATATTTAATCGGACATAAAAACTATACGCATGATATTCGGGATATTTAATCATTAGTCGCCACCGTGTACATACATTTGTGTATATAAAACGTAAAGAAAAATATAATTAATGTGTGTGGCTGTTTGAAAAAATGCTATTTGGGTGTGTATAATAAAATAGCCCTATATGTACGCATGTGTAGCCGAATAACACTCACAGTATTTTTATACTCACGCGTACTATTATAGTTCATACGCTGTATAAATTTAAGCTATAGTTGCTTGTGCTGCATAATTTAAAAAATATGTATAAACATAAGTGTTGTATGTTTAAAGTTATACGTATTCGGTTTAAAATAAATGTACGTCCTTGTACATGAGCATGTTTTTTATTTTTAGCTGTACGTATTCATATTTGTTTGACGGCCAATACTTAAAGAGTGCCTAAAACAATATTTTTGTCCTTTTCTGATATAGATATGTAAAATCAATGATTTGTGGAAAACACCGGGGGAAGGTGGTGGCAAATTATATTTTTAATATCGATTTAAATTTTAAAACGTTCTTATAGCATTGATATTGCAATATTTTAAAATGTTGCTCGATACAGCAGGTTGCCATAGTATAGAGTAGTCTACCGCATATTGAGCCTGATTTCAGAAGGTAATTACAATAGAAACTTGAGTCGCTGGTAATCATTAAATTTGACAAAGATCCTTCTTCTGAGTGTCGATTTTACAAGAAGCTTTCCAATGCATAAAAATATTTTAAAATGTAATCGTAGATAGCAGATTAAGTGCTGCGATATGCATAATTTACCAATAGAGGAAAAGATTCTATTAGTTTTTCAGTTTTATTCAAAAAGATTGTGATTGCGAAAAAATTGTGTTCAAAAAAAAAAAAAACTGCCGACAGAATTACAGATCGGTTCTCATGATTTTGCCACATGAGATTATTATTGATTATTTTTCTCTGTATATTTATTAACAACATTAAAGTTAGTTATTTCAATGATTTAAATTTTTAAACGATTTTTGATCCAGATAATGAAATAGAAACGAGAGCGATTTCTGGCTTTATATAAAATGGGTCCGCCAGATAACTTTTTTTTTTTGAAAATGCTATAAAAAAAACTACTCAAGCTTCGGCTGTGTGGCATGTAGCGCCGTCCTGTTGAAACCAAATGTTGCCAATATCCTTCTCTTCAATTTTTGTGAACAAAAATTCGTTCAACATGGCCCGATAACGATCGCCATTGACTGTAACGGCCACTCCTTGCTCAATGGCCCAATTATGCCTCTGGACCAAAATCCGCACCAAACAGTGACTCGTTTTGGGTGCGTCGGCTTTTGAATGTATGCGTGCGTGTTTTCTGTGCCCCAAATGCGACAATTTTGCTTGTTTACATACCCGCCAAGATCAAAATGAGCTTCATGTGAAAAGATGATTTTATTTTTTTGGCAAAATCGGCATCTTCTGTAAGTCGATCGCAGGCCCACTTAGCGAAGCGAAAACGCATTGGATGGTCAGTTGGCTCGTTCAGCGGAAGGATAAAACTAATTATCTGTCAAATCAAACATTAGCTAAGTGTTACCATTTACGAAATAAGCACTAGTTGAAAAAAAAACGTTAGATGGCGGACCCTTTACATACGTACATACTTATACTACGATTATAATTTTGTTACACAAACTAAAAAGGAAAATAGTCAAATAATGTGATATGGCGTGCATTTCTTACTTTTGAAAAATAAAAGTAAAAAGACTGTGCACGGAAAAGTCTTACGATATTAATTTACAAGCAATCAACTATTGCTTTCATTAGTTTTTAATGAATGTATATAACTTTGAGCTAGTCTACAAGTTATATAACTCAAGCAATAGTATTAATTGTTGATTGAGAGTGTGAGACCGCAGTATTGTAAATTAATCCGTGGGCACACTTTAACATAAATTTTTTATTTATAATTTTATATGTGTGTCACCAACTCAACTCAACTTGTTTAAATGAACATAATCTGTGGACTATCATCTCATCATCACGCCCACACAAAAATTAGTTGTTATCGAACACCATCTCAGTACAAAAAATTAAAGTCAAAGCTCAGTCAGTCGACGTTTAAGGAAAAACTGTGCGTGTTCACTCACGCTCGTAGTATTAAATTAAGAAAAATCACACAGTAGCACTGCAAGTGAATCGAACACGATTCATTTATTGCCATTTGATTATTATCATCTCATATTTATTTATTTTATTTATGCAGCGATACTTAAAGTTTTAAAATTAGTGACACATGATAAATTTTATTTGAAATATAATTAATTTTAAGCAAGAATAATTTCTTAATCGGGTTTAACCCTCTCTTAGCACAAGTCATGTAGGCGACTCTTCTAAAAAAATTATATGAAAATCACCATAAAAAATTAGTGCTTTTCATATAAATTTTTTAATCAAGTCGACCGTCCGTCCGTGTTGTGGAAATAGTATTTAAGTTCAGTGATTTCAATTCTTATAGAATGAAATGCTTTTATTAATTAGTGTGATATTCTAGAGAGAGGAAAAATTAAACCGAAATGCTGACATTTTTCTGTGCGGCCACGCCCTTCATCAGCACCCATGAACAAAATATACAGAGGTGCAAAAAGTGACAGATAAAAAAAGCTAACAGCAGCGGCTTTTTTAAAATTTGTGAAAAAAGAGACAAATATAGTGCAGTTGTTATTGTTGTGTATTACCACGAGTGTGGATCATTAACTCTGGTATCTTTTTGAATTTCCCGCCTCTTGATTGAAATGGCAACACCGCTTCTGTCAAGAGGCAGCTGTCAGTTGATTCCTGTCTAGATTCGAATAAACTGTGTCATTTAGTTTGTGTTTGGCAGCCATTGATAAAAGACTACCTCGTCTTTTGAGAAGAAAATGGAAAAAAGTTAATTTTATTATTATTTATTATTTTTGCCAAAAAAAAAGTTAAACAAACCAAGGAAATGCTTGATAAATTCTATGGGGACTCTGTACCATCAATGGTAAAAAAGTGGTTTATTGACTTTCTTTGTGGTGGCACAAGTACAAACACCGCTAAACGTTCTGGACGGCCAATTGAGGTCAGTACACCCGAAAATATCGAAAAAAAAATCAGCGATATGGTGTTGGCCGATTAAAGAGTAAAAGTGCGTGAGGTTTTTGATGCCATAAACATTTCATATGTTAGTGTGGTTTCAATTTTAAAGGATCAGCTGGGTTTAAGAAAGTTGTCTGCAAGATGGGTGCCGCGTTTGCTCTCAATTGACCATAAACGTGTGACATTCTTCAAAATGTTGTTTGGAGTTATTTAACTGCAATCCGAATGAGTTCTTGCGGCGTTTTGTAACTGTGGATGGAACATGGATCCATTACTGTACTCCTTAGACCAAACATCAGTCTAAACCTGCTCTAAAAGAAGGCCAAGGTGGGCTTGTCGGTGAATAGGGTGATGACAAATGTCAGAGAAAAACAATAAATCGCGAAAATAATTCCAACTTACTAGACCGATTTAATAAGGATTTAAAAAGCAAACGACCCCATATGGCCAAGAAAAAGTTAATTTTCATCAACATAATACACGTGTGCACACGTGTGCAGTCTCAATAGCAAAACTCTAGGAATGGGCTACGAATTGGTACTCCATCCGCCATATTCTACGGATTTAGCACTAGTGACTATTTTCTATTTCCAAACCTAAAGAAATGACTCTGTGGAAACAGATTTAGCTTCAACACTGAAATTATTGCCTGTTTTAAGGACCTTGAAAAATCCTATTTTTTGGAAGGGATATAAAAACTGGACCAAGTGTATTGATCAATAGGAGATTATGTTGAAAAATAAATTTTTGTTTTGCCAAAAAAAAATGTGTTTTATTCAAAACGTTACGGAGTTATTGATTCGCCCTCGTACTTACCCATTAAAATAGCTAATAAAACACATTGAAGTTTTATTGCACTAGAATGCAGAAGAATCTAAACAAATCCACTGAGAGCGAGAGCGAGACAAATAGAAAAAAAAAATAGAAAAATATACTTATCTTCCATCTTGTGTCACCTCTGTATAACTTGTGACCCATGTCTATCTACTTAGGTAGAGCTTGTTATTAACATCAGCTATTTAACTTGAGTTTTTAAAAAATTATAATTTTTTTTTATCTTAAAAAAAAAAATAAAAATTACAATAATTCTAATTTCATAAAAAGGTGGAAAAATACTTTTTGCTTAAACTCAGTTAAAAGTAAAAAGCAATTTTCTTCCACATTCTCTTTGTGCTTTAAATTGCTTGTAATTGAAGCCAAGTGTTGAAAGATTTTCTAATAGTGTATAATAGATCACTTTTATAGTTAATGGTGGTGTACAATAATATTTTCACACTTACAAAACACGCAATTGTGCAGCAGCATTTACATACATACTCGTACATACATATGAGATATGAGATGTTTACTCGCATCCTAATTGTAATTTGCTTTAATATCGCCAATTTGCACTTCGTTAATGTTTATGGTTTACGAAACCCAGTCCCAGACAGTTACGGCAACACTGCTAATAACAATTATTATCAACTTAAACACACATTCAAAACAAATTTAAAGGCAACAAAAATTACTCTACCACAAACGAGCGGAAAAAATTAAAAAATACGAAAAAAAAATCATTTTAAATGGGAATAATACAAAAAGTTTACAATGTGGCGCTAAGAAATATTGCACAGTTTATGGGATTTACAATTCTTTTGTCACCATTAACAGCGCCTTCGTTGTCATAGCCACCACCATAAACGTCATTGCGCCACCATTAACATCATCATGATTTGAGTCAGCCAGCGACACAAAAACTCTGCCGAAAAAACACTTAAAAAAGAGACCCATAAAGAATCGTGATAATTTTTGCCATCATGAATCCTTCGCATAAAACGCCACAACAAAACTTTATTATTACAACCTAAATATAAAGGCCGGGGCAAAATGAATCCGTCATACGTTATACTTCGCCTTTTTCAGCTAACATTAGCGCAACGACGGAGAAGGTTGGCACAATGAGTACTTTATTGACGGAAGTATTTGAACAGCTTCAATAGGTCGGTTCTTCATTTTATTTATTAAATTCAATTTTTTTTTATTTATTTCGTTTATTTTTTTGTTTAATTTTATTTTTGCTGCCACAAAACACATAAACCTAATTCAGAATATACCAAAAAAAAACCAACCATTATCTGTCAAACTACTCAACGTACACAAAAAGTTAAAAGTTGACCAAATTTTGCACTTTGCGTTCACGGACACGTACTGAATGTAACAGCCCTCATAAGAAAATGTGTATTTCAACTTAGCTGTCAGTTGAAAAAGGCGAAGTTTAACGTATGACGGATTCATTGTGCCCCAGCCTTAAAGAATAAGAAAAAAGAGACGAAAATGGTAAGAGCAGCGTAACCATTTAACGTTTCGTGTTGCTTCCTTGCTTCGCCGCATCTATTTATCTATCTATTCATCGGTATCTCTGCGTATCTTTATTGCATTTTATTTATATTTTTATTATTATTATTTTTGTGTTACAATATACAAAATACATGCTTTGCCATGGCACAAAAACAGACGTTGCACGCATTCAAATAAATGGATGAAAGATTAAATTTAGAAAACTCTCTTCAGTAGATAGATGTAAATACAAGCATTATTTGTTACTGGGAAAAATTAAATATTTAGAGGGGAAGGAAAGCATGCCAACAATTATAAATAGATTAGGTAACCAAAGATATTTAAAAATTTCTTAGAAGTTCAAATAAAGACATTAAATGACACTCTGGGTTTAGATGTGTCCAAACAGCAATACTGACTACTGCATATTAAAAATAGCTGAAGCGCAAATACCGTGAGCTTTAAATGCATAAATTTTAAGAATTAAGTTTACGAGTATAATAGTGGAATATATAAAGCCATGATTCAAAGTAAAAAAATGGAAATTGTATCTTCAATGATTCCACCATTAAATGCTGTATAGAAACAATTCACGTTTTCCATTTTCATTGAAAATTTTGTGCACTGAGTGATATCATCACTTCGATGTACCACACCAAAGTATATTATGACAAAAAAAATTAGACTTCTGCGAATATAAATAACTACGAGTACTTACATGGCTAACATGGCACCCAAATCATTTATCCACCGAAATAGAAAGAAAAAAAAATCATAGTTAAATAATATAAGTTTTTTTGCAAAAAAGATTAGAAGTTTTGCCAGAGTTGGAGTATGACTATCGCCAGTGATATACCAAAAAGTTAAATAGACCATCGGACTTCAAAAGTTATAAGCAAGTTTATAATCTTATCTCTATTCTGAGACATGTTATGAAAATAGAGAGAACGATATCGCAACTGTAACATACCCAATAACATAAATTTATTTAAGTCATCAAATAATTGTTTGTTAAAGCCAGCTACTTCCAAATACACATATTATGACATTCATATTAGAGTTAAAGAGCTTTAAAAGCTCTTACAAAATGTTCTTGTTTCTTTGGAAAGTAAGCAGCAAGAATTATTATCGTTAAGATCTGTACCTGGATTCAGTAACTTTTATTACGGTAATCGTATCGCTATAGCAAATATAACGAAAATTTATCGACTTTGCTATTCATTAATATATTTTAACGATATTCGCTGTCGCTTGGAGACACAAAAATTAAGTTGCAAGATCAAATTCATTGAGTTTTTCTTTATTATTCTTTGTTCTTTTCGCTTATTTTCACATTTTCTATACAGAGATGCCACATCATATTGAATCTATACAGAGATGCCACATCATCTATATAATTAATATGCGAACATGTTTTTTGTAATCCCTTTTACGCTGGTAATACTACACCGATTTTAAAAACATTTATATGGTTTTAAAGGATTTTCTGTACAGATGTGCCGAATCTATATTTTATTGAAATCGGTTTAGTATTTTGGGAGCTATAAGCGTTTAAAGTTGCCACTACTACATGCACACATATTACACACGCATTTATTAGCTTACAAGTAAAAAGAAACAAAACATGAGTGTGTGTGTGTGTGTGTTTGTAGTATTTCTCTTGATCTAACAATTTTTTTCCTCTTATTTGTTGTCGTATGAAAGCCATAATACTTGAAGGAAGAGAATTGAATAAAGTGAATTAGATTGGTTGAAGGGATTTTGTTTGTTTTTTAATTTCATGTATATACATATTATTTAATTATGCTTGCATATGTATGTAAGTTTGTGTGGGGCTGTGTTTTAATGATTTTTTTTTATGACGTTTAGATAGGTACATTTTCTTTGAATCTTAAATTATTTACATTTTGATTCTAGAATACGGACGAGTGTGTCGTCCGTTTGGTATATCTAGTATTCAATTAAACGGAGAGTAAGATATAACTGAAGACAATCGTAAAAAATAAATTACGGAATCACATTATCGTTAACGCAAACGAATACATATGTCGATAAATATTACGATTTTGGGTTCGTAAAAAGTTACAGAATCCAGGGGGCTAATTACCGCACTCGTTATCGAACGAAATTACGAAATATTTCCATATAAACTCTATTGAAATATTTCGTAATTTCGTTCGATAACGAGTGACGTAATTTGCCTCCAGGTAATGATTGGCTGTTGTGCTCCCATCGCGATGATCGGCATGAAAGCACAAAGCTCTTTGTAAAAGCTTGCACATTGCGCTTGTGGCTTGGATGTAGCTGCTTTAAGTCCATAAATTATGATTTAGGTAAAATTAACAGTGTTACCTGCGTCTGTCTTTCATATCAAAAACATTTCCCAAGAGCAGTTTGATAATCATCGGAAGAAACACTTAAAACATTAATTGAATAAAGTTTCCGTGAACATAGAGCTCTTGGTTTCAGAAAAATACGAGTCAAAAAGCCATAAATTACATAGTTTTAAAGTATTATACACATCCAAAAATTTTCATACAGAAAACTCCAATACTTTTCATTTTAGCAGGTATTTTTCCTGCTCCTGTAAAATTATTGAAATGCGAGTTAGGGCGTTTTGCGTTTTATAACTTGTGAATACTTATAACTTTCTTTGGTATCATTTTGTTGCTTAAAACTTGGCATGCAACCGATATCGATATCGATATATGCATGTGTAAATATACGATGCATCGGAGCAATAGTGATCAATTGAAGTTGACTAATCTTTTCAAATTTAAAAAAATATATCGAGAGCCTATATTCAAAACACGTCAACTCAAATTTGGTCAAAATGAATTACCGATGGCGGATAGCTCCCCTACGCTATATTCATCTGTAGTACAAATTTCGGATCAAAAAAATGATTTTCACCCCGTTTTATATCAATATTTCTTCTTCTGCTATCTCAAAGTATATTTTTTATTTTTGGTGAAAATAAATGCTAACTCCCATGTAAATTTCCAATATTTTTAAAAAAATTTGTAATTTATAATAAATCTACCATGTCCCATGTGACTAGGCTATAGTTCGTATCGCTTTTTAAACTAAATTACATATGATAATTATTAATGAACAAATAACACCAAAGTTAATTGTAAATATTCTGACAACACATAGTTGAACGGAACAGCTAGCCGTTTTCGAAGGCCGCTCAGGGTTACCGCTAGGAATTTTTGAAAAGTCGCACAAAAGGTCGTTTTATAAAAATAAAGTCGCACAAAAAAGTCGTTTGAGAAAATAAGGGTTGCACATCTTTTTTAAAGCTTTTGATTATTAATAAAAAGCATAACACAACAAAAAAAATAACTTGAAATAATGAATATTTCATAACATATACAGTACCATTATATGTACATATGTGCTTCTATACATGTTTTCATGTATGTATACTGAACAAATTTACTTAAGTTTAATAAATTTGTCCCAAATCACACTATGCAAGTCTTGTTGCTAAGCTGATTCGTTTCATTGAGAGAGAGACGAGGGGAACAGCAAAGTTTCTTTTCCCCCTGTCTCTCTAGCCTAACAAACTAATCAGCTTAGCAATAAGACTTGCATAGTGTAAATTGGGACTTTGGCTGTCGGATGCTGCCGAGGTCAGAGGAGTAGGATTCATTAAAAAAACCAGCTAAAAAAGTTAAACTTAAGATATTTTTGACAAACATTTTCAAATAAAGCCCCGTGTACTTTTTACTTTAATTCTATTCGTTTGATCTTGGCGCCAGACTTATATTTTAGGTGAATGTATGTGTACTCCAACAATATTTTCTTAACATAAATATTACTTTTTTGAAATTCCATTTCTTTACAATAAGCTCTCCAAAAACCACAATTTTTATTTATTTAATTTTTTTTTTTGCTAAAACTATTCTTTGAAACTTCTACTGAAAATTTCCGAAAAATTTCTTAAATACATTGTACACGTGGCAAGGTTGCAATTAATAAAAGTGCTTCCAAATTAACAATAATCTGTGAATTGTTTTAAATTTGACAGTTTTTTTTTATAGAAATAATAAGGAAATTTGTAATTAATTGCAATTTAAATGTTTTGTGTGAGAATCTTTAAAAAGCTGTAAAAAGTCCCAACAAAATGAAAAAAGTCGCAAAAGTCGGTGATCAAAAACAGTCTTACAAAAAGTCGCACACCGCTAAAAAAGGGTCAAATTGCGACTTTAGTCGGATGAACGGTAACCCTGAGGCCACTACATCTTCATCATCAGCGTTCTTTGTGTTTGATCCACTGTGTGTGGTGTCAATTGATGTAAATTTCTGCTATTATACTCAGCTTTTATAAGCAAATGGAATATGTGAGTTGTTTTGATTCATCGTATTACATTTAGTTGAAAGCTTTTCTTTTTAATTCAACTTGGCATTCGTTCCTTGTCAAAAAGCACTTGTACACACAGAGAGTCATTGCGTGTTGATACACTTGATCCTCAATGAAATTGAACTTAAATCGATATATTTATCTTCAGCATTTTTCCTTCGTTTTGGGGTGGAGGTGGTATAAAACAAAAAACAACACCATTAAGCTATAAATGCTTAGATTTAGTTTAATCTAATAAATAAAAAAGAAAAACAAGTAAAGACTGGAATATTCATCGCTGTAGCGAGAGTTTTTAAACTTTTCAGAAAATCAAATTGAATTTTTGTATATTTATTTTCAATCTTTGTAAACGAGAGTGAGAGAGGAAAAACCATTACGAGTTTAACGTATAAAACGTACAAGAAATCATTAAATAAAATAAAGTCAAGTCATTTAAGTCAATTCAGAAATTTCCTTTCCCCTTACTCCACCAAGTATTTTTTTGTTTTGTTTGTGGTGCACTTCGTACTTAGTGTGTATGTATGTAATTATTGAATGCATGTTTATGCATGTATGTAAGTGTTATTTGGCGCCAGGGTTTTGTATTTCATATGCAGCAACGAAATGTGGTTACTTTAATTTAATCAGAAGGTTTGTAACATATCATAAAATACTAGATTTTACACTCAAAAAAAAAAAAAAGAGATATACTATTATTAAGGAAAAATTTTTTCTAAATTAAAGTAAAAAAATTTCTAAGTTTAAGTAATTTTTTCTAAGTTTAAGTAAATTTTTACAAAAATCTAGTAAAAATTACTTAATAAATATGAGTAAAAAATAAAAAGTTCATATTCTCAAAAGTAGTTCATAAAAATACACACAAAAATTCTCACATTCAAGGTCAAGTTTACTGGTTTAAAGGAAATATTTACCAAAAATTGGAAAATGGTTTAAAAGTTTAGGGAAATTGTATCCTAGAAACTAGTCAATCTCGTTATAAATCAAAAAATAAATTTTAGGACATGACTTACTCCTAATTAGTTCATCAAATTTGACTAACTTGATAGATATAAAAAGTTATTCTCAATTTTAGAAATATATTTACCAGTTTTAAGTATTTTTTCTTTAAATTATAGAATATATTTTTTATTTGCAGTAAGCAAAAAATTCAAGTACATTTTTCATATATCCGACGAATATTTGAACTTGAAATAAATCTTTTTGAAAATAAAATAAAATTTTAAAACACAAAAATTTCAATGCTTATTCAGACTGCCTGTTAGGCAATTGGTTAGAGTGCTTGCCTATCAGTCAGAAGGTTGTTGGTTCAATACTTGCCCCCTCTCAAGGAATTAATACGTATGTATGGTGAATTAATTAAGAATATAATATGAAGATATAATAAAAAACATACCATGTGGTATAGAATTTAATTAAAAACAAAAAAGTACCAAAATTAAAGACAAAAAAAAACTTTGAAAAATTTACTAAATTTGAAATAAAAAATGAAAAACCTTTTTTGCAACTCTCCGAATTTTATGGAGAAATTTGACTTAATTTTAGAAAAATTTTATTTAAATATAAAAATATAATTACTATAAACTAGTTCATTAATCAACTAAAAATTTAGTAAATATTTTACTGGTTTCGAGTAAAAAACAGCTTTGGCGCCATACGACAACTTTTTTTTACTCAAATTTAGAAAATTTTCCAAAGTTTTAGTTAGTTTTTTTTTTGAGTGTAGTTGAACTGATTAAAATTGCCTTTCTAATGAAACTGATTTAGAACGCATTGATTGGATGAATTTATAATCTATAACGGTCAAAGGTACAAAGTTAGATAGAAACATTTAGATTTAGTTTACGGTCTGATCGTTCTACTTTCGCGTCCTGGATTCTTGTCCAATCAAGCCTATTTGACATCTTCTCAAGTTCTTTACGTTCCGTCTGTGAATTTTTATCTTGTTTTATCCTCACTTTCTGCGCGATGCGTCTCACTTTCCAGCCAGTCTGGTGAATTGGCTGGAATAATGTCTAAAAGAAAGTCATCCTCTCTTGAAGCTCAACAGGGCTAGAGCTACTTGATATGCTAACCTCAAACTTCTTTCTCGATACTTCCACTAGCCTTGCTGTGGGGTATTAAATATTTGTTGCGACCGATTGAAAAAATTTAAATTTGTTTGTTATTAACATGAATACTGGCAGGTTGGTTGGTTGGACTAATTTACTAGGTTTGATCTATTTTTCTGATTGCCATTATTGCTTTCAGTCGCCTAAGCAACATGATAATTTCATAAAATGTGTTTTATATTTTTGTTTAACAATTCTCAACATTGGTTTTATACTTTTTTTTTTTAATAAACATTTTGTAATTGGCATATAATGTCAATTGATTATTATAATGTTATTTATTTATTTATTTTTTCTTAATATTGTACGAACAAGTATTTTTCTGTATCGTTACAAATTTCTGCTAAATACTTGTGAAAACACACACAAACGGACATCATATGAGTTTAAACAAAACGTGCTTCATGTGGCAGCTCGTGTATCTGAAATAAAACAAATTAAACTTAAATATATATATTTGCATTAAAATTCGTTAAACTTATTTATCGTATTTATGTGAATTAATTCTACTTTTTGTTTGTGTTTTTTTCTTCATCCTGTTGCCATTCTAAACAGACATTAAAAACATTATATAGAAAAAAGAAATTAAGGTCTTAACTGACGCTATAAAGCACGTTACGGCTCATTTAAATTTATGCACTGAAAACAACAAAACTTAATTGGCAGTGTTGCCGGCTTAGATTTTTTGATCTTTAAAATTCGAAATTTATGTTTCAGCCGTATGCATAAAAAATAATTGTGGGTTGCAAAAGGCTTACGAAACAAATTTTGTATGGAAATTTATTTGATAAGAACTAAGAATTTGGCAATTTTTCCTGAGCTGAATCATCGGCGAAGTAACCGATGACATGGCTACTAACCATAGCTTCAAAAAAAAAAAAAGAAAGTTAATACGCCTCCTTTAACACCAGAGCGCTGCAACACTGCATTATTAAAAACATGCAAAAAACGCTACTAGAACCAATATAGTTCATATATTTTTCATATATATTGGGGCAAACTTTCAGTAAAGCAAATATTTTGTTTTAGTATTTATTTACAAACTTCTAAGCTTTGACAGTTTATAAAAGTTGTTGAAGATACATCTGTCGATTATTTAGTCTGTGTTGTCAACAGTGATGCAAATACAAAACGTTTCTTAGATGTAGATTCGATATGAAAAAGGTGTAGATTCTAACAAGCCTTACCTTGAAAAGAGGTACATCTAGCACTTTTATTTTTAGGGTATTTTTTTTACTGTTAATGAACATTCCGTTGCGATAAAAAATATTTAATATGGAAGTTTATGACAAATCTCAATTGCAGATCGTTAATACTGAAAATTTTAATACAAAAAATAACTAAAAAAATTTAAGAATTCAATTAATTAATTAAATATTTCAATTAGTTTGAAATATTTTGTGTGTGCAGAAGAAACGCTTACATGAAAATGTTCTTATATTTAAAGGAATAAATATTTTTATGAAATAATTTATAATGATCCTCTGCAGGTGGAAGTTTACCAGCTCTAGCGCTGATACATCGTTCAATGTATAGCACTCCTTGCAGAATTTTAGTAAACACTTTTCAATAAATCTAATTTCAACATTCGAACTAAGTATTTATGTAGAAAAACGAGAGATTTTCTCACAAACTGGCCCAGTAAAGGAAATATTTGTGCATGAAGCAGGTTTTAAATAGTGTTATCAATGCAGAAATGTTTATATTTCAGTTGAACTTATAGTTTGAATTAGATAAAAAACTTGGGTAACTTTACTTCAGCATTATTATTGAAAAACTAAAAAAGTGGTAGATTTCTGTCCGAAAGTTGTAGAGTTGAGTGAGATACCCAAAACAGGTAGATCTACGACAAAAGTGGTAGAATTGACATAGCTGGTTGTCAAATTGCTGTGGATGTAGATATATGGTGTTAATCAACATGTGGAAATGGTACAACAGTTTTATCGAAATGGGTGTTCTGTTCAGGCAACGTTCCACGTGCATCGCCCGTCGATTAATGTCAGCAATTTTCGTAGTTTTTTTCGGTTAAGAACTTATTTAATATATGTAAACTAGGGTATTCATTTAATAGGAGTTTTGCTTTAATCGATTAATCGCTCGATTAATTGATCGAGATTTTGGCTTAATCGGTGAATAACCCTTTAATTTCGATATTAACCGGTTAACCGATTAATAAAGTCTGTTCAAACTCCATAAATTTTTTTATAAATTTGAGTTTATTAGTAAAACAAAAAAAAAAAAAAAAGAAAAAATATACACAAAATAATTCTTAAACTAAAACAACCAAAAATCAATGTGTATATTAGTACTTCAATAGTTTAAGAGATTTTCTAACACAATTTTTAAGAAAAATAATTTGATTTAGTGTTATTGATTTCAGAGAATTAGTTTTGATAAAACTTGACTGGGAAAAATCCTTTCACTTATCGTAGACGTTGAGGAATTTTACAGAATATCTAGTTTTTCAGTTATTTTCTTGGATTTCTCTTAACATATAAAATCTTTCATTATGTCAATAGAGTCCTGTTTTATATTCTTTTTTAAAATTCTTAACACTTCTAGTTGTACCAATTAGTTTTGTTAGAACATTTCTTATATTACTATCGATATTTTTTCTGTTGGCCTGTCCTCATTTGACTCAGCGACGAACATTCTGCAGAAAAGTTTATTTCTGAATTTCTTAGTTTTCGTTTTTGTACTGTAAAACACTATTGCTGGATGACAATATTTAAGAGAGTAGGTATAAAATGACTGAATTTTTCTCTTATTAAATCTAATCCTTAATTAAATAGTTGGCAACAGTACTATTATAATAGCTATAGCTTTTAGTTTTTTTTTTAATTATTAAAAAAAACGTTCAATTAGAATAGCAGAGTCTTTCCCAAACCTTTTTATAGCCACGTCAAAAGATTTTAAAGTTAAACTTAAGCTATAATCAATGAGTATACTTCAGAGAACTGTATGAGTTGATTCACTTTCGCTGTCCACTTACTTTTACAATGCTTTTGTTTTGTTTTTAACATCAATACGTAAATGATATTGCTTGCAGAGTTACCTCTCTAACAACTGGCTGTGATTAATTCACTCTCTTTTTTTTTTTGATGCTGTTATTAAAAATCAATTCAAATTCTTACTGTTGTTTGATTGTTTTGCATATCATTCAAATAACTCACAAAACATGTTGACTAGATGAAGTCTTAATTTAATAAAACATTGCGTATTAATTAATAGTTTTTCTCGTATTAAAACAATTTGTAAAATAAAATGGGGCTAGTTATTTTATTTTATAATATTACATAAAACTATATTTGTCAGAAGGGGTTTTAAGAAGTATTCAAAACAATCACTCTGATTCATTGCTTTAGTGAATCATATGAATGAATATAGATTGCAAGCAACGGCATGCATTTATTAACAACAGTCTCATTGATATGAATCATGCAAAAGCATCATTCCTTATTTTAATGTTAAGTGTTAGCTCAATATTCATTTTAGAAAATGCAAAATTATGCCGTTTGATTCGTAATCATGCAGATCACTGCTATACTTCTTTGTTTGTATGAGACGAAACAAATAATTAAACACACAAAAAGTTCGTTATATAATTAGTACAAAATATTTAAAAATTTGTTACTTCGGTTAATTGACTGAAAATAAATTAAATTAAATTAAATTAAATTAAATTAATAGAAAAAAGTTAATTTTTAATTAACCGATCAGTTAATCGGGTAGTAATTAACCGGTTAACCGATTAACGGTTAAGCGATTGAATACCCTAATGTAAACCCATGTTGGTAATCTATGAGTAGCAATAATAATTTGGACTTTATGCATTTATTTTTTTTTAAAGTTGGTACTTGAAACTTTGGAATCTTTTAGCATCTTTCTAGTCTAAAATATAAAATCTTGAGGGAAAATTTAAAATAAAATATTCTTACATGTTTGCAAATGTGTTTCTTTATTACTTTGGTGCTTCTTCATAACAGTATGGTAATAAGTCAATTTTGTATGTACGTCTTGTATTTATAAGCTTAATATTGAAGCTGCCCTTAAAAATTATGTATCCACTTAAAAATGCAATAAACTCATTTGTCGTTTTTGAGTCAAGGTTATTCCTATTTAGTTTGAGTTTTTGTGTTCCAAGCTGAGTGCATGATTTGCAGGGTTTTAATTTTATCTAGTGCCACTTCAACAATTACCTTAACTTTTCGTATTTTTTTTTACAGTTTAAACAATTGTTAGTGGGAGTATGTAGTATTCTTATTTGTTGCCATCTCATCACTTAGGCGTAGATAAAATACTTAAGTGACAATAAAGTATTCGTTTTGTTTTTGCCACCAACATTGTGGCATGCAACAACACATGCTTTACAGGTTTAATGCGAGCAAATGTGTTTACAAAGTAGTTATTAGAAAATAATATTAAAAAAGCGTTTACACGAAGTGAATTTCTTAACGAATAGTTTGATATCTTAACAAAAAAAAAAAAAAAAAAAAAATTATGGAAGGTATTAAGGCAAAATTTAATTCAAGCGTAGAAAACAAATGATATGTTTCTCTCCCAAAGATCGTACTTTCACTTATGCAATATTATATTTTCATGTTAAGGAAACTATTTGCAAATGAAAATTAATATCGTGTGAACAGTCCTCAGACTTACTAACCGGGTTAGTGTGAGTAAATTGCAGCAGTCTTCCACATAATTAGCAAAGTTTTTTATAATAATATATATATAAGAATTCCTCCTCTTCTATGTCTTCCTGCTACATTTGAGAAACCGAAATAGTGATTTTGCTACTTCTTGTTTTATTTTAATGACGAGAGCATAATGTGCAATTGTTTTCTTTCTTACGTTTTTTATTTTTGCATTGAGTGAACGGCAGACAGACTAACAGACTTGTTGCAGCAGAGTGTAGAAAAGTTATTAAGAAAGTTAATTATGTTGTCATATTGAAATGCAAATATTTACTAACAATTTGGTAAAAAAAGTGTGAGTTTGTTATACCCTTTACCAAAAAATGGTAAAAGGGTATATATAGGCTTGTCATTCCGTTTGTAATTTGCAGAATATTAATAAGCGAGCCTTATGCATAGGGAAGACGAATAAGCGATGCCCGTCTGTCCGTCTGTCTGTACGTGAAATCGGTTTTCCGAAGCTCCCAGAAAAGCTAGAGACTTCGTTCTTAGACTGGTGGATTAGAAATGGTCGAAATAAGATTGGTATTGAAAATCAGCAAAATTGAGCAAACGGTTTCAGAGCTGGGAGACTTAAACTTCATTTTGCCATACAAAAAAACTACCGAAAACTAGTTTTTAATATTTTTTTATTAAATAAACTTATTTTATACCTCAGTATGAATAAAATTGGTATTTCTAACTAAAAAAAATTTAAAAAAAAATTAAAACAATTAAAAAGACGTTTCCAAGGTTGGAAAATCTTAATTTTTTTGTTATGCAAAAGTAACTTACTAAAACAAATTTTTCCTTTTTTTTTTATAAACTGAACATATGTAATGTTCTTAATAGAAGCAGATTGATTTAAGAAATTAGAAAAATAAAAAGTATGATTCCATGGTTGGAAAACCTACGATTTTTGTGATATATACAATTAACTACCGTAAACTAATTTTTTAATTATTTTTATTAAATAAACTTATTTTATACTTCACCATGAATAAAATTGGTATTTCAAATAAAAAAAATTAAAAAATTTAAAAAGACGTTTCCAGGGTAGGAAAACTTTAACTTTTTTTCTTATACAAAAGTAACTTACTAAAATAAATTTTTTCTTTTCTTTATAAATTAAACATATCTTATATTCTTAAAAGAAAAAGATTGGTGTAAGAAATCAGAAAAATCAAAAAGGATGATTCCATGGTTGGGAAACTGAAACTTTTTGTGATATAAAAAATTAACTACCGAAAATTAATTTTTATGTTTTTTATTAAATGAACTTATTTTATACTTTAGTACGAATAAAATTGGTATTTCAAATTAAAAATTAATCTTCTAAAACTAAAAACATGTTTCCAGGGTTAGGAAACCTTACCCTTTTTTTATAGAAAAGTTACTTACTAAAGCAAATTTTCCCTTTTTCTATATAAATTAAAGATATATTATATCCTTAAAAGAAAGAGATTGGTATAAGAAATCAGAAAAATTAAAAAGTTTGATTTCAGGGTTGGAAAATCCATACTTTTTGTGATATAAAAAATTAGCTACCGAAAACTAATTTTTTTTTTATAAAATAAACTTATTTTATACTTCAGTACGAATGAATTTGGTATTTGAAAATAAAAAAAAAATTAAAACGTCGTTTCCAGGGTTGAAAACCTTATTTTTTATACAACAGTAACTTACTAAAACAATTTTTTTCTTTTTTACTATAAATTAAACATATCTTATATTCTTAAAAAAGATGGTGAAAGAAATAAAAAAAAAAAATAAAAAAGGAGGATTCCTGGGTTGGGATTCTTACACTCTTTGTGATATAAAAAATTAACTACCGAAAACTAATTTTTATCTATTTTTATTAAATAAACTTATTTTATGCTTGATAAAGAATAAAACTGGTATTTCAAATAAAAAAAAAACAATTAAAAAAATTAAAAATACGATTCCAGGGTTGGAAAACTTTATCTTTTTTTGTACAAAAGTAACTTACTTAAACAAATTTTTCCTTTTTTTATAAATTAAACATTTCTTCTTACACTTTTTTGATATATAAAAGTAACTAAGTTTATCTTTTCCTTTCTAAATTATATATATTTTACGTTTTGGAAAGAAAAGTTTGGTATAGAAAATTATAAAAATAAAAACCACTGCTCCAGAGCTGGAAACTATGATTTTTTTTCTGGACATTAAAGTAACTAAATAAAACATTTTTTTTGAATTTCCTTTTTTTTTCACTTAACACATTTTCTATATTTTTTTAAGAACTACTAGATTGGTATAAGTAATAAGAAAAATCTAAAATTATGATTCTAGGGTTTGAAAATTATTATTTTTTTCTTTGTACATAAAAGTAACTATGTGCTTATGTATGTATCTCTATACTACATAAACGCACTTTGGTAAAGGGTATATAAGATTCGGCACAGCCGAATATAGCACTCTTACTTGTTTTTAATTCATATTGTAAGTTCAGTAAAACTAAATTCTTCTCGCTCTCTCTAATCTACTGAAGTTGAAAAAGTTTTAAGAAAATGCTAATGCAGAAGAAATTGTTGAAATATTATTAATTTTTGTGCATGAAAATAAACTAAAGAAAATCTTACTACACAGTACAAATTTTCATAAGATTTTGTTTTAATAAACAGGTTTTAGCAATTGATTGCATTTACAATTCCTAAAACAAACAAAACCAAAAGTTTATGGAATCGAACACAAGACTTACAAATTTCAAGCGATTAAAGAGATGTATTGTATGTCTTATCTGTAATCTAAAATACGCTTATTAACTTTTCAATAGCGTTTAAATTTTACTTATATACCAAAAATCATTTAATATACTTTCCATTTTATATTCAATTTAAAAATCATAATAAAAAACCTATAAATATTCAATTATCTAATAAAATTACACTGTATGTACAAGTACTATGTGTTCGTACTTTTACGATATTAAAAATTAACTAAATTTCCATTAAGACCCGTTTACGGTATTGCAATAAATTTGCTTATATTTTTTTATTTTCTCATGAATTTTGTAGATGTTTGTTAAAGGACACTGCATACATAAATCGTCTTTAGAATCCTGGAAAAGATAAATAGCTGGTAGCTAATGAGACGTGCAGGTTAAAGCATTCATAAAATATTTACGATCAACAAACATCAAACTCGTAAAATGAAGAATTTAAAATTATTTATCTTAGTGCAATTTATTTTTATCTCCGGTGTTTGTTTGCCCTGTCCTAAAAAATAACAACACAATGTTGTCTTCTTTATATCAGTATCATTTTATGGTGAATCCGGTATTCACATAAAAGTAGAGCAGGACTACATGATCACTTTAGCGAAATATGTACATATGTGATTGGCGTTTCTTAAACTTTTAAGAATTCCTTCTAAAAAATGTGGAAAGTCAATTTTTAGGATTCTGTACACCAAAGGTGAAAAGAAACTCTATTGTTTTCGGTACGCTGTCCGTCTGTCCGTCTGTCCGTCACACGCTATTTTCTCAGGAACCGTAAAAGCTACGGACCTAAAATTTGAACAGAGTATGTAGAACCTTGGCCGCTACAACAACAAATACATGAGAATTAAAAATTAAAGGGTGTTCCAAAACGAGCAACGAAAAGTTTTAAAATTTTATGTAATATACATACAATTGTATGTATGTACACAGAAAAAAATATACAAGATGTATGTTCAACAAAACCATATTGTTGAATAAAATTTTTAATTTCAATAATATTTGGCGTTAACTTAAATATTGTATTTATCAATACTGCGTATTTTAAAATATCATTTAAATTACTTTGTTTGTGTTAGTGTTTATCTTGCTTGTTGATTGACTCAACGTGGTGATGTGCCGATGTTGTTGTTTATTTTGATTGTTGGTGTTGTATACGTGTAAATTCCGACAAGAAGCCGAAAAACGTCGTGGCTTGTTTTTTTTTTAATCAACAAAGTTATTTTTAGATTATATCAACGAAATGTGCCATGCAGAAGAAACATAGGAAATCATGTTTTGCGTGTATTCATTATTTGCGTATCCAATAACGATTTGCTCTGTAGCTGAGTGGTAAGTATATTAGTCTATTAGTCAAGATGTTGCCGGTTCGACTCATCCCAAACATCTTTAAATTAAAATTTAATAAAAAACCAAGTTCTAAAAAAAAAATTAAAGAAACAACGAAACAACACATTAGAATTTGAAAAACAAATTCATTAAAAATTTTTGTTTTCTGTTAACAACTCAATTGTTAATAACACAATAACTTTAATTGGAAATAATTGAGTTGATTTTGTTTTCTTATGTTACAAATGTGTGTCTGTATTTACAAAAATCGTTGTAGGTGCCTTTTTAAATAATATTTTATTTGTATTCACAAATAAATTAATTGTACTTACAATTCTTTTTTTTCTGTGTACATTAGGCTGATGCGTATTTTTTAAACACAAAGGCTCACTGGGTTTTCATATGCGGGCTAAAATTCTAAGACAAAATGCGTTTTTACTTTTTTGATATCTTAAAAAAAAGTTCAGCACCAAATGCATTTTCACAAAAATGTTGATTTTTGAAATCCAAAAAAATCTCATATTTTCGTAATGACAAACAATTTTTTTGTTAATAAACCATCTACTAGTACCCGAATTTTAAAGATTTTGATCCGCAGATCACGAATCTGCTGTTTATTTTAAATTCCATTAATTTCATTGATTCGTAATCAGCGGATCAAAATATATAAATTTCGGGTACTAGTAGATGGTTTATTAACAAAAAATTTTTTGTCATTACGAAAATATGAGATTTTTCTGGATTTGAAAAATCAACATTTTTGCTGCAGAAAATGCATTTGGTGCGGAACTTTTTTTAATATATCAAAAAATTAAAACGCAGTTTGTCTTAGAATTTTTTCTTGCATATGAAACCCTAGTGAGCCCTTCGAGTTTTGCAAATTTTTTATTTTCTGCATAAGCCTAATGTACATATGTATATTGATACTTGAAATTTGTAAAATTATTATTTTTATATAGACTACAACAATTAACACTAAAATTTAAAAAAATTTAACTTAACTTAAAGGTCCATCAGCTAATGCAACTACAAAATTACAAAATTATATAGTAAAATTTTGACAACTTGCTATATCTTGGAAACCGTAAGAGGCAAACACTTGAAATTTTCAAAAACGGTAAAACTAAAAAATACGAAAATTATAAAATCACCAAACAAAAAAAATTGCCAAAAACAAAACAAACAAAAAATCGCTTAATGGAAAAAAGCAAAAAAAAAAAAAAATTCTAACACTAAATCGACAAATGAACAAATCGCAAAATGAAAAAAAACACACCAAAAACTGAACAAAATCGCCAAAATGAAAAAAAATCGCCAAAATGAAAAAAAAGCCAAAAACCGAAAAAATCGACAAAACGGGGAAGAAAGGTGCCAAAAAAAAAACGCAAAAAAACGCCAAACTAAAATCCGAAAAAACTCAAAAACGAAAAAAAGCCGAAACTATATATCACATAGGTTAAAGTTCGTATTGAATTACACATCTAGTGTCCGTACGGAATCCTTCGAGCGCGGGTCAAAGTCGCACTTCACTGAATTTATTTTTTGTTATTATTCTTCGAACTTCATTTGTTTCTATATTTATGATTCTACTGGTCTGAAGTTCGTATCGCTTTGTATAAAAAATTACATGTAATAATTATTAATGAACAAATAAAACCAAAGATAATTGTAAACTTTCTGACAAACACGTAGTAGAAGAGAACAACTAGCTGTTTTCGAGGGCCACTACAACTTCACTCATCAGCTTTCTTTGTGTTTAGTCCACTGTGTGTGGTGTCAGTTGATGTAGACTTCTCAGCCTTAATGGCAAATGGAATATATGAATTGTTTTGATTCATTGTATTTCAATTTGCTGAAAGCTTTTGACAATTGAAATTGGTTAAATTAAATGTTCACCTCATTTTATTTTGAGTTGTAGTTAGTCGTAGTTCACACTATGAAAAACGTTTAACGCGAAACTTTTTTTTTTTTTAAATACTTCGTTTCATGTACATGTATATGAGAAAATATATTAAACTGCAAAAGATAATTAAAGAAAGTTTGGCAGAAAATGTTTCAAAGTGTGGATGACGATTTATTGATAACTTGTTATAATTGGATGATAATTCATAACCTTTTTCCATCAAAATCTCTTTATATCAACGCATAAGTTCCAGGGATGCTATTGTTTTGATATATATATATATACAAAAAAAAAAAAAAACAATAGTCATATTATATGTGAAAGGTGTTCATATTTTTTTATGTTCATAAAATGCATGAAAAATGTTTACTATTAATGAAAAATTTCTTATAATTGAAAATTTTTTATAAGTACCCACTATTTAATTATGAATTTAGTCTTAAATGCTATCAGCCGTATTCATAAAAAATTTAAACCGCGTTTCAAATATTGTTTAAGCAAAATTCGCTAAAATTGTATTCATAATAGAATTTTAGCTTAAAAAACGGGTTTTAAACCTTGCGTAAATCAGCAAATTTTAAAATTGACTGCCCCCATGTTTAAACCAATTTTAAGGTGACGTTGTTGTAATTTTGCTTCGTTTTTGTTTACATTTTGAACTTTACCTGTATGTACATATGTTTGTATGTATGTATGTACTTATGTATGCATGTATGTATGCATATGCCAGTGTTATTTAGAAGAAAACAATGTAATTTTTTTTTATAGAAACTATTGCCGAAATAACAAATATACTCCAAAGAATATTTAAGAGAAAAGGAGCGATCCAGTTTCCATTCCCAGTCATTGTTTTCTCATTTTATGTGTTAACAAAAATAGTATAATTGTAGAAAATTAACTAGTGATGTATAAACACTCAAAACAAACAAAATAAAGCTCGTTATTCTAGTGCTTCTTTATCTGCAATAAAATAAATAATATAAAAAGCACTTTTAACAAAGATTTGTTGTGGACTTTTTTTTATTATTTTATTAAATACAAGTTGGAACATATCTTTTATTTTATAGAAACAATATTTCTCTGACAACCGACAAATAAACAAAATAGACACGAGTACTTTGTGAGTTAACAATCGTTGTTTTGCAGAACTAATATGCAAGTGACAAATAAAGAATACAGTGTTGCCACGATATTTTAAAAAAATTTAGTTAATTGATTTTTAGTTAAAAAACTGATTATGAATACCAATATTTAAAAAACGTTATTTAGCCTTAAAACGTTTTTTGACTAATATGAATTTTAAACCTCAATCAACTGTTTTTTATGAATACGGCTGTATGAATTATACTCATAAAAATGCTCATATGAACTGTTCATAAATATAATGAACATTTTCATAAACAGTATTAATATTTCTTAAATTAAATTTTCTTTTTTAATTCCCTACATTTTGTTAAATCAAATTCATAAATATTATGAAATATTTCTATGATTTAATTTTTAATTTCTTAAAAAATATATAAAAAAGCTCATATTATTTCTGTAAGAAATACATAAATCCTATGATATAATTCGCCATTTTCAAGTCATACATAAGTTGTAAATTATATGTATGTAGCCATTCATTATAAATATGAAAATGTTCATAATATTTTACAAACCGGTTTGATAATTAGTACAACAAATATATGAAAAAATTTCCAATATTTATGAAGTTTTTCTTTGAAATTAAGAAATTTTTAAACAGATCAGATTTTAACAGAAACTAACGATATAAAATTGTTTAGTGGTGGTTGGTATGCCATGTGTTAGAATAGTAAAAAGTATTAGTTCTTTATTTAACACATTGAAAATTATAAAAGTATGTATACAAATTTTTAGTGTTGCGTCGGCGTGCATTGTGTGAGCATCATAAAAACGATAAAGAAATTTTATGGTAAAAAAGTTTATGAAGATTTAAAATAATCAGTATCTTTTGTCACCAAATAAATGTGCTGGAAAACAATCCAGAAAATTTAGTGTTGCTGATTCAGTGGGAGCATTTGCAATTTTCGGAAATTCGCATGAGGAAATAGAAGATAAGCTTCGTCACATTAGTACAACAAAACAATTTTTACAACCCCGTATTTTAATAATATATGATATTCAAAATATGAAAGAAATTTTTGTTTATGTTGACGGCGTTCGCTTTAAAACAATGTATATTATACATGCTTTAGATGTATGCTTTAAAATATTTTTTGTGTTTGATTTAAAATATCCCGAAGAAGCTTCATTTTTTTTTTGACTGTTATTGAACACTTTTTTTTTACAAAATGCACAATTCCAAAGCCAATATTAAAGTTTCTACACTATGTAATGAATTGAAGTCATAGTTTTATAAACTAACACATACTATATGTATACTAAATTTAATTTCAATTATTTTTAAAACAAACAATATATGAATTTATTTTAAATTTATTTATATAACTATAATCTGAAAGACTTATTAAAGTACTTGATACTTAAAAACCATGTATAAAAAAATGTAATTTATATGCAAACTTTTCTTTAAGAATTTTATATACTTAAAATTATATGCTTAGGGGTAAAAACTTAAAATAAAAACCCAAAAGTTCATTTATCTTATGCAACTTTTCATAAAATTCTTAAAATTATATGTATAATAGCTAAACATTCATAAAATAAAATCATAAAAGTTTATATATATTATGAAACTTTTCATAAAAATCCGTGATGCATTTTCATTTATACTATGTACAAATAAAACAGTATTTTTCATATTTACGAAATAGTTCATAAATAATAGAATTTGAACATTGGAAAATTTTATATGAAATATTTCATTCATGTAAAGAATTTTTTCATTTATTTTATGTATTTTTCATAAATATTTCATAAATATTTTCCCACTATTTTTTGTTATTATTAATTTTTTCATTGATATTATGAAAGAGTTCCTAAGAAACACCAAAAACGTTCATTGGCAAATTTTTCATAAAATATTCATAATTGTTATGAACTTTTTTGTGTATATATATATATATATATATATATATATATATATATATATATATATATATGTATATATGTAAATATGAATATATGTATGTATATGTAAATTTATTGAATTTTAAGTAGGAGAAACAGATACACGTGATTTCTTCAACTATTTATCTTGCATAGACTTACAATCTTTGATAGTTGTTTTGCCTCCATAAATGTCATATACTAGTACTTGTGAATACAATGATTTTCATAGATAAATAAATAAATCATTTCCAGCCTACTTACAGCATTTTTTTTTGGTTTTTTTTTGCTTTTTGTATCTTTAAAATACCTAAAATACCATTGAAGTGTCAATTAGTGTTGATGTTTTTGTTTGCTGGTCCCCTCTGTTCGCATCTACACTTTTATAAATCTTCAAATCTTGAAGAATATATGTAAATAAAATAAAAATAAAAGCTTCCAACAATAACATGTCAAGTAGCTCAATATCTTTTTATATCTATTTGATTTTCTACTTTTTTTTGTGTGTGGTTAATATGAATGACTATCTTTGAGTCTTAAAATGTTTCGTAACTTTTTTTTCTTTTTGAATTTCATTCCGTTAAATTTATTTTGCCTTGATTTTATTTGTATTTAAAGCGGACTGTTTGTCATGAATGGCAGACTAACTAAAACGATTTGAATTGAATTCAAATTTTAATCCGTCTGTGTTGTTTTAAAGACCATTAACAACTAAAAGAATTATATTTCTGTATTCTAACAAATATAAGCTAGAAAAAATTTTTCAAATAATATTTGCATTGAACATTATTTAAATTTTAGTAAATTCATAAATTACCAAATTTAAAATAGTCTACTTGGAACTTCTTTGATTTTCCTTTGAAAAACATTACATATCTGCTAAAGAGGTTTTCTTTTCTGAAAAAGTGCAACACTTTTTTTTTTAATTCAAGCAAACTTTTCTACCATATCATTTAAGAAATAAAATGGCTTAAAATTCTTGTGTAGCCGATACTTCTGTCTTTTTTTTTCTTTCTTAGTGAACTTGTATTTTACTTCCTGTTGCTTGAAAGAGCAACAAAAAATTTGCACTTTTATTAAAAAAACTTATTAACTATTTTATTCGCTAACGCTCTGAAAGAAGATTTTATCTTTAAGAAATTATGGAATTCGATAACATCGGGAAGGACGGTTCTTATTGAAAATATATGAAAATACTTTATTCGTAAATGTCTCTGTCTGAGGGCACAATCGAGAGCGGACACTCGTAGATCATCGACCTTGAAAGAATTTCAAAATCTAGTAGATCTCATATAGAAAACAAAATCTACTTCATGTCACTAGATTTGGTTGAAATCTACTTTAAATCTAGCAGAACTAAATGATATGGTTTTTTTTTTTCTTCATAATTGTACTAAGAAGAAGGCTTTTGTACTCCAAAAGGTTTGTGAATTAACTGCATTGCAGTTGTTGTGTTGTAGCTTAGGAAATTTTTCAATTGCTGGGTTTTGTTTTGGGTAAAAAATTTGTAATAAAAAATGTCATAAAAAAACTTGTTGTAGACGGTATGGATTTTCTTAAAAATTTATACAGAAAATTGCTTGACTTCGTCCAAGAAAAATAATTTTTTTTTAACGAACAAGTTTGCAATAAAAATTAAAAATTTCTTTAATGTTGTTGATATTTTTGGCCAAATCAATTTCTTTGTTTATTTGGCACTAGTAAAAAAGTTAAAAAATATAAATTAAATTAGTTGCTGCAATTAAATATTTAATTCATTCAATTAACTATTTAATTAATTGATTGAATCAACTAAATATTTAATGACAGCAATAAATTTAAATCGGGCAGCTTTATATTATTCAATTCAATTGGTCCAATAAAAAAAAATTTTAATTAATTAAATCAATTAAACCTTTTACTGCCGCAAAAAGTTTCAATCGGAAAAATAATTAATGCTACAAAATGTAAATTAATTGAATCAATGGAATTTATAATTTCAGAGAACTTAATTGCTATTATTTGAGTTGAACCAATTAAATTTTTAATTGCCACAAAAAATCCAAATCATACAACTTATTTGATATTATTCGATTATATTTATGCATTAAAAAAAATTTAAATTAATTGAATCAACTAATTTTTTAATTGTTACCATAAACTAAATCCGTGGTTCTACTACCCAGACGGTCGATTTAAGTAAAAAATTTATATGGAAGGCCTTATTGTTTTGAGTGATTTTTATGCAAATTTTCTGCCTGACTTGTATAAACTGCACCTTAATTGGTATGCATTTTTAAATTTACTTAAATCGATTAAATAATTCATTAAATCATTTACATTTTTTATTAAAATTTTTATTGAATTTTATTTTATTCCAATTAAAAATTATTTTTTTTAATTTTAGTATTTATTGTCAAAAGTCCACTGGAGATTTGTTACAGCAATAATGAAATGCGTATAGAAAACGATAAACCACCAGCAAATGGATTTCGGATCTTCTTTTAATTTTGTTTAAAATTCAGTTGAATCGATTAAAAACTTCATTGAACCAATTAAATATTTAATTTAACCAGTTAAGTTTTTAATTGAGAGTAAATATGTAAAAATGTTTTTTTATACGCATTATTAATTTTTTCTTTTATGAAAAAAATGTTGAACTGATTAGAATCTATTTCTCAAAGAAATTGTATTGAAACAAGAACTGACACAGATATAAATATATTTTTATAAATATATTTTTATATATGTACAGACTGTATGTATATTTGATACAGTGATCGGTGTATAACCAAAGAGCATTTTTTAAACTAAAAAACCCCTGTTACTTTAAAAATTCATATGCTGGCGCAATTTATCATTGTTGGGAATTCTCATCATGCATCGTTATTTTTTCGTTTTTTTCTTGTATGCGTTGGGTCATTGCAATTTATGCTCCTTTGTGATTTTAATAAGAAGAGTAAAAAAATATTTATAAAAATTATAAATGCCATTTTTCCTCCACAACAAACTGCAATATGAAAACCAAACAAGACAATAGAGACCTGCGTAAGCAGTCTTGAAATGTAAATACGTCTTGTTGTTTAAGTGTATTCTCGTGGCATGTATTATAATAATACAATAATAAATGCTGTCGTTTAATAAACGAAGCAAAATGGATGCATATGTGTTCGTGTATATGAGCGTTAACATATGATGTCGCGAAGACTTATTGTTCATATAAAACAATCAAAAGAAGTAGTGTTGATGCTTGTTGTTTTGCATATTGTACGTTTGAGTGTGTGCGTAAGATAAATATTATGTGTTTAACGCTACAGTTACACGACCAAGATTTGCTTTCAAGTTTTTCACACATACTTGTTGTCAAAAGTCGTTTAAATTGAAAGCTGTGACGTAGGCTGCACGCAATTTCCAAGCAAATTTATTTTCAGTATGGCGTTGATAAAAAAAAACAGCTTAAGACAACAGAACGTCATGACTTCTCTATAGATCTACATATAAACCGCAACACATCATTATACTTTTTATTTTTGTTCCTAAAAATTTATTTAAGTGTAATTAAAAATTTTCGGTGGAGTATAACATTATTTGTAATAAAAGTACACAAAAATATTCTGCCTTATCGTGGTTGGCGTCTTTCAAATACGACTATGATTGTTTGGTAATAGATTAAAGAAAAACTGTTGAAGTCTTCCTTAATCTATTACCAAACAGTCGTAGTCGTATTTGAAATACGCCAACCACGATAAAAGCTTCATTAGTCTTTACTTTCTGTTGCTGTTCTGTGCTGTGCCGTTCTGCTCCTAAATTTGAGTACTTACTTCTTCTGTAGTAACTTATCAGCTGTTTCGGACCAGAAGGGTCGCAGTTTTCCCACTAAAGCGATGAGTTTTGCAACCTCCATTATTAAGTTTCAATATAAATTTATGTTTTTCTTTCAAAAATTGTTACTTTTTAATTCTAAAATCACAATCACAATTTGTTTAAAAATATTTTTATTTAATTTATGCTGTCACTTACAATTACTTAAAAATTTTTTAATTTTCATAGGTTGAACCGAAACAGAACAGAACGAAACAGAAAAACTAACGACTTGTATTAGATTTCTATGAACAAAAGAGAGTCAGCTGATTTGTAACAGAACAGAACAGAAAACTAATTCTGGCTTAAGGCAGATTATGTCGACAGAAAATTTTAAAACAAAAACGAAAAGTGTACTCATTGAAATTGCTGTCAGTTTTTTTTTGCCTAAAAATTGAACACACAATTGGAAAGAAAATTTTATGTCAAGGTTGAATCAAATTCTAAAAGTATGAATGTATTAGTGAAAAAATGTGCACAAAATATCTTATAAGAACTTTTAAGACATGAGGGATTTTTCAAATGTTTTACTAAAGCGAAATCTTCTAAAACAAACGTTAACAACACTGTTTGCAAGAAATTTGTTTCAGTATTGTAGGTATAGGAGTAAAGAAGAAAATACTTCGTAACGGAAGAATTTGTGATACTAGCTTCTTTCTACGCATAAGCGCGTGTACAAACGTCATGATGTATGTGTGTGTGATCTTTTATTTTTCTGCGCACATGCAAAGGCACACACATGCATTAGCATTAGTTGTATGCGGTTAATCACATAATAGCTTACCATCTACATATTACACACACACTGAAACGTACAATATGAAAAATAACAAGCATACACTAATCAACAGTAATTCTTTTGAGTGTTTGTTACAAACAAGCTGTCTTGCGACATCGCTTGTTACCAATACATCCATCGTGCTTCGCTTATAGTTAGTACGACAGCATTTATTATTGGTTTAGTATAATACATGCGACGTGAATACATTTACAAATCATGACGTATTTATATTTAAAGACTGTTTACGCAGGTCTCTAGTGGGAATGTATTGAAATTTGAAAGGCAAAACTTGATCGTGTAACCCTCAAGTAAGGGAGTTTTTTTTTTAAATCAAGCGCACACAACTAATGTCAATGCATGTGTGCGTTTGTAAGTGCACATAAAAATAAAAGAGCATACACATAACTTGTGTGTGTATGTATGTATATATAATATATGCATGACATTTTTATACACGCCCAGTCGTATGAAGAAGCACGCATCACAAATTCTTCCGTCACGAAGTATTTCCTTCTTTACTCCTATACCTGCAATAACTGAAACAAATGTCTTGCCAACAGTGTTGTTAAGCGTTTCTTTTAAAAGATTTCGGTGTAGCAAAGCATTTGAAAAATTCCTCATGAAAAGTTCTTCTAAGTGGTCTTGCGCAGGTCTTTACAAGACAAAGAGATTATAAGAAGACAAAAAAAAAACCTTATAAAAAAGAGTAACAAAGATTTGCTGGAAAACGTGCAGGTACATAAATCAGAATTTCTCCATGCTCCTCTTTTTTCATTTTTATATTTTTTATTATTTTTTTTGGAAATTTTTGTTGACCAAAGAATGCCACAGGCAAGTGCAACTAAATGTTTTCGACTTGCGTAATGAAGTAATTGGCTTGTTGTTTGTATTTCTTATTGAAATGAAGAAATTGTTGCTACCGGTGCTGCTGCTGCTACTGCTGCTGCAGTATGTAATTGAAGCACCGGCCGTATTACAGCTCCAGCCATTTATGGAGCGCGGGTGTTTATTGGTTTCTCATGATGCCAGTAGTTTGTAGGGCTTTCTACCAGATATTTCCTTGGAAACAATTTATATGTTTGTCTTGCTGCAGGAAGATTGAAATTTGTTATTTCATTTCTCTTTCTGTTGCAGTTAATCAATTTGGAGGGCAATTATGAAAAATGTCGAAACATTTAAAATTCATGCCAATGCATGTTTTATATGCAACAAAACTGTTGATTGTTTGCTGTTCGCTGTTTGCAGTTGCTGCGTTATGGCCAGCAAGTTAAGTCATTATAACGAGCCCAATTAAGGGCATTTTGCAACAGGCACACATACTAACCATCCACGAGTACGAGCACAGATACTCGTACTTCTCATATCACTATACTAAATTTAAAACAATACAATTGTTACTTTTTCTTCTTCTTCTTGTTTTTGTTTATATATTTCAAAATCCTATAAACCAAGAAACCAACCAAGCAACCATCCAACAACAGCTCTAAACACGAAACGATTGTAAAGCTCCTGTTTGTTTTAGCAATTTTTTATTTGCTTTTCCTACTTCTTCTGTTTTTTTTTTTTGGCAAGTTTGATTTTGTGAACGAGCCACGGCAGACATGACATTAGCATAAAAATGTAATTTCTCATTTTCTCACCAATCAATGGTATGATTGGTTGAGTATTTTCACAATAAGTCACCTTGTTGTTTTTACGATGGCCTGCCCAATAACTTCTCGAAATTGTATAAATGCACGCACACACACAAGCACACACTCACATACATACGCTAGATGTGAAAAAACAATGCCTTGGCAAGGGCTACAATGGTCAAATGGATGCACACTCATTCGACATTCTGGATGATGGCAGACAGACAGTCCTGCAAACATGACTTTATGGTACATGCTTTGCAATGGCAAATACGAGTAGCAAAAATATGTTCAAGTGTATGTATGTATGTATCGGCTGGATGTACCACAGCACTCGCATGCACTTCATGAGCGGTAACTTTCTCTGTGTGTTGCATTCCCAGTGCTGCAGCATGCAGCATAAAATGTCAACAACGTACATATTTAGACCGTACATGAGAAATGGGAACACAATCAACTATTGCTTTTTTTCATTCGTTTTTTTATCGCTTCTTGTTTGTTTTTGTTAATTCTTTTGTGACAGTTTTTTTTTCTCAATTTCGATCTTTATTGACAAGCATCGGTTTATTGTTTTAGTTCAGATTGCAGTACTCGAATAAAAGTACACCCCGCATCGATTTGCAATAGAAAATGCAAATGCAAAAAAAAAAGTTTTTAACAACAGAAGATGCTTTGAAAAGGTAGAATTTATTTTGCTGCAAATAATTTTGATTTAAGAAAAAATTAAAGCATAGCTTGAGCTCAAAAATAGGCGCTATTTAATAAATATATGGCTGCATGATATTGCATGTTTGAGCATATTTGTCCTTTGAAAAGGGCCTGCAAATATTCAATAGTTTTTATCCCCCATCAATTTCTCCGTTTAGAAAAAAATACGATTTTTTGACGAAAATCGATTATATACAGTAGCAATTAGTCGGTTTTCATCAAAAGCGGAGTTCAAAATATGTAGCTTGAGTTTTTTTCTGGCGGATATGGTGCGTTTTATAGGTGTTCTCCACAATATTCATATGCAACTCCATAAAGTACTCATTATTTTTTTTCAAATCAAGATTCTTGAATTTTTCGATGCATTAAGTGATCTACTATCGAAATGTATTAACAATTCCATATAAAAAGATAATGAGTTAAGGTTTCTATATTAAGGTAACGTAAGGTATACTATATATATATATATATATATATATATATATATATATATATATATATATATATAAAAGCTTTGAAAATAGGAAAACTGCTTCAGAATCAAATAAATATATTTAGCTTTTAAATGGTTTTGTTCGAAACTTGTTAACTTTATTATTTATAAGAAATAAGGGTACTCACTAGTCGAGGGTCGTAGGTTCGAATACTGGAGACAAGCCAAAGTACCTTCGTAATTGTGTTTTTCGTATATATAACTTTAATGCCAAATACATTTTTTGTTAAATGATCAATTATATCATGTTGAATTAAAACTTAATTCATGATATTTACTGCCTTATTCATAAAAAATATTTTTGGTTTTTAAAAGGTTTATAGAACTAATTTTGTATGGAAATTAGATTTTTTTAAGAGAAGTAACACTCAGGCAATGAATGTTAAGTGTTAACTTCTTTAGGAAAGGGATAGTGATAGAGAAGGCAGTCGATGAAGGAAGAGACAGAGAAAAGCTTCATTCCTTTACGACTCTGCTTTTTGCACGTTTTTTAATAATGCAGTCTTCAGCGCTTGTTGTGTTATATGGGGCGCATTCATTTTTTTTTTAAACTGTTGTTAGTATTATTTTATCAGTTATTTTACTTTGCCGATGATTCTGCTACACAACGATAGAGAGCGCTCTGATATTATATTCGGATTAGTATCTACTGAAATCGTTGCCTATGCCTTTATCACTAGAACTTTCCTACAACAACTGACACATAGGGACACTAATGCACATCAGAAAAATGCGTGGTGTTGTTTTTTTTTTAGTGATTGTTGGATACAGGGATTGAACCCAGTACCTTCGGTTTTGTAGTCAACGTGCTAACTACTTCAGCCAACGCCACCCTCAAATTAATAAACCTTTTATAAAATTTAATTATTTTTTATGAGTAAACCCATTAGTGTGTATCTCAAAAATATTTAAGCTTGTTGTTGCTGTAGCGGTAAGTGCGTTGACTACCATTCGATAAATTGCAAGTTGAAATCTAAGCCGGAAAAGCCAACTATACATGCAAACATTTACACAAACACAATTACGTAAGCTAAATAATTAATAATATTTTGAACTAAATGGCTACATTAAATTAAAATCATCTTGTTTCAAAGTGAAATAAGTTTGATTCATAATGCTTCATCGTGGTATTTCTGCATAAACTTCATGTTGTTTTAACTTGAAATAAGTTTGGTACAAAATAACTCTTCATTTCAGTCTCACAGTATTAGAAAGTGAACATGAAAGTAAAGTTACTAGAAAATTAAAAAAATTTCTATGAAGATTACAGTTAATCATGTTGAATTAACATGAAACACCTTGCCGAAAAAATGTTATACTAACCTTACTTTCATAGATTTTAAAGTGCAATTTTTCTGTGTGCAGAACATGTTTAACCAAGTTTTTAGATAAAAACGCTTGAACGTCCTGACAGATTAAGTTTTCCTTTTTAAATAATAAAAGTAATTTATTTATATACATTAACAGTAAGTAGCCTCCATAAGTAGGATGCATTTTTTGTATGAAAAGTTTTCTAATTTTTGTTTGAAATCGTTTTTGAGCTTTATTGCATAAATTTGTTGTCTTTTTGTATATTGTTCTTATTTTAGACACAAATATAAAATATTTCACATATTTTTTTATATTAGGTGTTTGCTTTTTTAATGTAGGTGCATTTGTTAAGCGCTCACGCAAGGAAAAGATATGGTTGTAGAATGGTTGAGAAAACCACATTATGTTCTCTGAAACAAATGTGTGGTCCTCGAAAACTAGTTATTGTTATATTAAACATTTATTTCGTTACGATAAACAGAGTAATGTTTGAATTTAATAATTACATTATCACATCCATATAAAAGTGTGATATGGTTAGAGTTTAACAATATAGTTTTGTTAAAAATTTATGACTACAACATAATTTGTATTATTATTTAAATGTAATATAATGTAAATAACAATATAATGTTTTCCAAAACCATACTATGTTAAGTTTAAAAAATATCTTTTTCAGAAACATCTGTCAGTTCAGTATTTCGTTTGTAAGCTATCGGTAGTGTTAAATAAATGAACAAATAAATAAAGTATAAACAAAAGGGTAGATCAATAAAAATATATGAACATTTGTGTATCTTTTTATACAGACATGGCTGTATGTCGTGTAAGTATACATTTATATATATACAATTTATTTCAACAATATTAATTTACTTTTATTTCGAATTTAACGCACAGCTGTTTCTACAATAACAATATTAATATAACATTAGAACATGGTATGGTGAGTCTCAATTATATTTTAGTCACATCTAACAATAGTGTTTTCATATGTACAATACTAAGATTATAATATAATTAACTCAGATAATATTATAATTAACTCAAATAATAATATTGTTAAAGTTTTTTTTTATTAACAATAATATGATTTGACTGCAACCATATAATTCAATCATAGCATGTTGCTGTTTCATTATTACCTCAACCATATTTTTTCTTTGCGTGCTTAAAAACAATTTTTAGTTGCATGAAAAATTAATAATGCTAATTGCAATTTATAGCTGAAAAATACCAACAGGTCGCTATAAATTGCAATAGAGCAAAAATTAAATGAACCATTTTTCTTTCACAAAACAAATCTGTAAGTAGGTAGGTATGTATCCCATCGATTCTAGTATTATCTTGTCGTAATTGAACGACTGGGAGCTAAAGAAGTTATATATTTAACTATTTTAGTTAGCCGACCACAAGCCAAAGAATTCAGGTTGTTGGGCCGAAAAACTTATCTCGAATAATTGCACGATTACACAATTAACGCCAGAGAGTCAAAGCTTTGGCCTCTTGAGAATAATACATTCGTTAAAAATAAAAAAAAATTAAAATAAAATGCCGTATGTTTATCATCTGTATAAGTTGTTTTAACACTGAGTGCCATGAACTGCAATCAGAATTGTTCATCACCCATTCAATTTATGCAGAGTTCTTTTATTTTGCAATAATATAGTATATTTTTTTGTTACTTTTTTTGCTGGAATAAATTGAATACTATTGAAAATAACCTTCACAGAATTACATGCCTGCATTCGTATGCTCATCATTGTGTTTAAATGAGTCTATGTACGAGTATGTATGTACTCGTATATCCGCCAGCAAATGTGTATTTGTGTGCAATCGTAAGTTTGTTATTTTTAAAATGATTTCATATCTCTCTGTGCTCGATATGCCATCAAATCAATGCTTAAACAATATTCAATATGTGAACTTTTGTGATAGTTACAACGAAACACCAACAACCAACAACAACTGCTCATGAATATCATTGGAAATTTCAAAATTATTGACACACAAACTCTCACACTTCGAAATATTTGCAGTTTAAAATAAAAAGATACAGGAATCTGCACAAGCGACAAACATTTGTCAACATCAAAACCAATTCAGGAACGTTATAAAGATACAGATGTGCGTGTGTGTGTGTGTGTGTGTGTGTTGCATTTTATTTCTGCAATATTGCGTGCGTGTGTGTGTGGGTGTTTGTTTGTTTTAGTATGTGAAAATTTCATATTATGCGTAATAGTTGCATATTCCTGACATTCGTATTTTTATACGCATTATAAACATCATGTAGTTGTATTTTATTTTATTTTTTATTTTTGCTTTATTTTACTGCAATTTTTTCTACTCTTGTTTCGTTTTGTTTTTAAATACAAGCTTCTAGATACAATTTCATTTTACGAGTTTTCTATACATATGTATGTATGTATGTTTGATTGTCCTTTTGTTGTTTTTGCTGCAGTTGCTTTTACTGTTAGTTATGTTATTGTTGTTTTTATGTCTGTATGTCCATTTTGTAGGTGTAAGTAGGTCATCTTTGATCAATGTTGTCACACGGCAATGTTTACTTTTATTGTTATTTTATATTTGTTTTGTTCATCATTTGTTGATGTTGCTGTACTGCAATTGGCTTGTTGTTGTATTTCAATATATACCTTGTGTATGTGAGATTTTACGGCAAAACTCTGCTATTTGTGCGTGAGTGTGTATGTGTGTGTTTGTGCATGCAGTGCAGTTTTGTTAAAATAAACTACAAACTCTTTCCTATGATTTACGGTAATAAATGGGAGACGAAGAAAATATATTTGGCATTTGTGAACTCTGTACACCCAACAGACAGACAAGATTACAACCGGACATATCGCTCATTTACTTCAATAGTGTCACCACTAAAAAAACCTAGTTTTGCCGAAATCGGGTTTCAAGTTTGCAATTAGCATACAACTCAATGAAGAAATTAATAAAGCTATTTATGTATATTAAATTTTTACACAATATAAAATACGAAATCGCGAATTATGTATTATACAAAAAACTCACAAAGAGCATTTTTTGAATTTGGGTTAGTCATAAGTGTCATTGAAGTAAGTGAGTGATATGTATTAAATAATGGACCTGTTCGTAAATATATCTCAGTGGTTGTGTAATATGATAAGCCTCTAATGCTTCTGCAAATCATCTGTTTGCGATTGTGCATTGAATCACAAATTTGATAATTCATATCGATATGCATTGGCTTCCGGCAAATACATTTTCGGGCATTTAATAGCTTTAGTCTTGTCACTATTTGCATAATGTCCTGCACAGTGATGCATTTGCTAATATGACTAGTTAGTAACATGCTCATCGTCTCAGAATAGTTTTGCTCCGCCAACCATTCTTAAAAAAGTGATTTATGTATGTGTTTTGAAACGCGTTTTACGAAATTTATTATGGTTTCTGAGATATTAGGCCTTTATTTTGCTCCATATCCACTACTTTTTAGGTTTAATTAGTATTGCTTTGCTGTACACGCCACTGTTTGGTAATTTCGTAAAATTCTTCATAGAAAAAGGTACGAAGTTAGATTGACTATTGTTTTTCTTCATTTCTATATGAAATGTATAATAAGAAAATAAGGTGCTGTAAGAGAAATTCAATAGCGACTGTTAAGCAAAACTGTCATCACCCAGACACAGCCGCCGATTACATGTTTCTATATAAACTTATTAAACACTAAAATAAAATCATTATTCATGCTTGAGTATAACAGAAACGATTTAATTTCATTCTTTATATTAAAAACACTACAATTACTTGTTTTTCTGGTGTAAAGTTAAGCGAATCGATAGTTAAAAATATTATGGTGGCGACTTCTCGGTCGGCGTTAAACGATCGGCTTATTTCTCTGGACAGCAAGAAAAGTAAACAAAACAATAAAATTCTCAATTCACAGCTGTAAAGTATACGTATAGAGCACTTTTTTTAGTGTATGCGGCACTAGACGTATTTTTTACTTTTAAAATAAAGTAATATTAACTTCTAACTTAATCCATGAAAGTTCAAATTTTTCTTTAAAACATGTATCGGAAGCAGTGATGCAAATATAAAAGAAATCCATCGGGTCTACGTTGAGAAAACTTCATGTAAACCTTCTTTATCATTTTTCTCCACTACAGTTTTGTGGCGTATGGGCTATACTAATTCTGAGGCGTAGTGCTGTCAATTAAACAATTAAAGGATAATTGACTGATACATAATAAATTTTAATTGAACTAGAATGAATTTTAATCTGGACACAAATTCTTAATTGGGCTAAAGTTCAGTATTTTTCATTATTTTTTATTAATTAATGGGATTATCTAAAGAAGAGAAGAAAAATTAAAGTAGACTTTTTGGCTGAAGGAAATACTAGCATTTTTCTGTGCAGCCACGAACTTCATCAGCACTCATGTATATATACTGGAGTAGAGATTGCATAGCATCAACTATTCAACATGAATTTTTAATTGAATGGAATATGAGAAATGATTATGTTGTGTATACAATTATCGATTTAGCTTTGGTAAATGAGATTTTTCGGCAATGAAATGAAATCGGTAGGATCTGTTGTGGATTGCGGTCATTTCATATGAGTTAATTTTGTTTATTAACAAAGCCGGGATGCCAAAAATGAGCCTAATCGCTAAACTCGTTTGCATTACACAAATTCGTCTATAAGCAGTGCGAATTGATGATTAATTTTCAAAGTAAGTGTGATATCGTTGTTCAAGCATCAATTTTGAGGGTGGTGTTGGCTGAAGTAGTTAGAACGTTGACTTGAATACTAATTATGTAATATCAGAGTGCCATCCTTGTATGAAATTTTGTAGCAAAACTCATCGGCGAAGCAAAATAACCAATAAAATGGCTATTAAGCACAGCCTTTAAAATTAAATACGCCTCATTGACACCAGAGGCGCTGCAACACTGCATTATTAAAAAAACGGTAAAAAGCAGAATTACTATATAATTAAACTTACCTCTCTATCTTCCTTCCTTCCTTCCTCACTATCACTATCCCTTTTGCTAAAGAAGGTAACTCATAGTAATAGGCATCCATTGCCTGAGTGTTACTTCTCTTTAAAAAAATCTACTCTTAGTGATTTTCCAGATTATACTAATCATAAATTTTAAGAAGCATGACAGTTTGTTTGAGAGTTAACCCTTTCGTTATTTCTTGGTATGGGCATCATGTCAGATATCGCAAATGGCTAATGGAGACCGCTCATTCTTATGTTTCGTCCATGCTCTGAAATGGATAGAAAGAAAGAAGACAGAACAAAATTGGTAAATATTTCATCCCTATTGCACTACCGCAAAATACCTTGATGTGCCTGAACAGTAGAGATCGCACATATTCACTACAGCAAAGAAGTTGATGAATTTTTCATGCTAGCGTCATGTTTATATCATGCTCAAGCATATAGCTCGTGAAGACTTAGGATAAAGTAATTTGAATTAGCTTTGTAGGATATCTGTCGTTTCTTTTTTGTTTTCCCTTTTTAATAGAATAGAATACTTTTTATTTTGTTTTCACAAAAATTCTGTGCATAAACAATGTATGTATGCATGGAAAATTTATAATATTATTTAGAAACTAAATTTGTTACTAAACAAATTACGTGCCTTAACAAATGCCTCAAACAACTGATATTGCCTGTTGTCAAGTTTTAGTGCAACGACTATAAACAACAGCAATAGCAAACAATAAAAATGGCACACAAATATCGCCTTCAGTATCCCCAGATACTAACGATGATGATCTCACGCGTATTGCAGTTTATTTCAAATGATTCAAAAGAAAAAAAAGAAAAAAAAAGAACACTAGAAAATTCTTTAATATTCTCACATTCATTAAATTCTATCTTTTATTTCTGTTGTTACTATTTTATACTAAAGCTTACAATAGGAATTTAATCAGTAAAAGATTTCAAATATAAAAAAAAAGAAAACTTCAATCCAATTTAAGTTGTTTAAAGCATCGCAGTAAACTGAAAATGGAATTCTTTGAAAATGAAAAGTTGTTGTTTGAGGAAAACAAAAAACATCATGGCCATGGTCTAAGCATGCCATTTCTGTCGGCATTGTTCTCTATGAAAATATTTGCTTAAGCTACATTTTTTTTACAAAAGAATGACCACAATATGTGCAAATAGTTTATGCAATGTAATTCTTTAATATCAAATCTTATGATAAATTCCTAAATTTTGTTATTTATTTTTCGTGATGAAGTGCATTGTGTTCTTTGTTTTTGTAAGGACGGGTTGTTTTTTAACTGACCTCATAAAAAGGAGAAGGTTAACACACAATTCGTTTCTATTTTTTTTTTGGGTGTGTTACTTCATAACTCGATACATTTTACACCGATTGTAAAATATTTTTTTCTGAAAGGGTACAGCTTTTCATTAGTCCCATTGTTTAAAAAAGAGGCGGAGAAACGCCCACAATTGTTTTTTATGATATTCTACTTATTTGATTGCTGCGAAACTTATAAAACACCTTTGGTTATTGTAATTACACAATTTTAAAGTTGAGAAAATGCGCAGGGTTACGCCCATTAAAATTCCTTATAATATTTCACGCCGTTCTACTTAACCGACTTTACGAGACTTACCATACCCTCAGCTCTAAAATAGACACAATTCTTCATTTAAAAAAATGGGCGGAGGCACGCCCATTAAAACTTAACTGTATAGCTCACGTACTTCTTCTTATCTTCTTCTATCAGATCTTTGCATTGAAGTCGGTTTTTTTTTTATTGAAGAAAGAATTATTTTAATAAAAGTCTGGAGGCTGCAAATCTTTTTTAATTGGTTAGAGTTGGACTTTAATTTTAAATTACTTAAAATTCTAAAGGGTTTATAAACAACATTTAAGAAAAATTTCATACAAAATTTGTTTTGTCAACCTTTTGAAAACCAAAATAATTTTTTAAGAATACAGAAGTTCATGTCTTAGAGCCAATTTCACTAACTAATTTGAATATAAATTCATATTTCTAAGGGTACGATCACACTTGTCAAACATTGGCCCAAAAAAGCGTAACCACTAAATGCTAATGAAAAATCTTTCAATTCAATAATGTTGGATTCCATGACATTGTCTAGTCTAGTTGTGTTCGAAACTGTTTAACTTGATAAACAAGTGTCTGGATTAAAACTTTTTTCATTAGTGTTTGTTGGTTACGCTTTTTTGGGCAAATGTTTGACAAGTGTGACCATACCTTAAGTCATTTTTTTATATTAATGAAAATCGACATTTAAATATGAATTGCTATTAAAATAGAGTTGGTGAAATTGTCCCTTAAAAGAGACTTTTAAAATAGCAAAGTCATGTTTATATGAAAACAAAATCAGAATTTAAAATATTTTAAAAATATTGTTTTTGTTTTTTTATTTAATTCTTTAGGCTTTTTTTGTGGCCTTTTATAATTTTTAGAATTTGTATCAAAAACAAAAACAAATTTTGGAAAATGTTGTTTTTCTTTTCATGTAAATATACCTTTGTTGACGTGATTTATATGTACAATGGGACGCTTAATTTTATTGAAAAAGAAAACTAACATGATTATTTACAGCTCAGGCTGGGCACAAGGGAATGGTTTTTTTTTTATCTAATTGTCATTCTAAACCAATTAGTATTTTACAAATTGACGGAAATAAAGTTCCCTTCCCCTTTTGCCTCAGCCTGCTGAAAAAAGCTGTACAAGAACAGAAACAAAGACGCGTGCCATTGAATTGTTTTACAACATTCATATAAACATTCAAATACGTGCGCCAAGTCATTTGATACCTGCACTTAAATACTCGTAGCAACAAACAAACAAACAAATATATTTATTTTTGTATTTTATTTTGTATTTTATTTAGTATTTTATTTTGTATTTGTTGTAGGCTTAATAAGACCAAGCTTTTTCGAAAACAATGACTAAATTGAAAGAGAAAACGACACCTACACAACGCCAACAGTCATACCAAAATACGCCTACGGTAGATATCTTTATTTGTTAAAAAAAAAAAAACAAAATACATATAAATAAATAAAAATTCGAATAGTTGTGGTTACCGTTCTGGTGATAAATTAGAATTGAAGCGTTAAAACTACAAAAATATTATAACAATATAACAATTTATATAATAGTGTCAATTAAAAATTAAAGAATTGAATACATAATTGTTTTATTAATTTGGAACAATTTTCCGTCATCCCACTTCAAATTTAGTTGATAAACATACCAGTTTCGGTTGTGCGTCTCTAGAATACTTGCATCAGTATTCATAAAAGATTATTAAAGTTAAAGCTGGTTTAATGCACGAAATATTTATGAGAAACCCGATTCTTAACAATTCCTAAAATTTAACAATCGCTGTTGGTGTAAGTAAGTGTAATTAAAGCACAAACCCCGTCGAAAGAAAAATATGCGCCTCATTGTATTCCTTGCTCGAAAAAGAAGTGTAATTATTATTTTTTAAACTTACTTAGTATGTTGACTACAAAACCGAAGGTACTGGGTTCAATCCCTACCAATAGTTATTAAAAATAACAGCATTACGCATTTTTCTGACGTGTATTAGTGTCCTTTTGTGTCAGTTGTTGTAGTAAAGTTCGAGTGATGAAATATACCGACTTCAGCAAATACTAATCCTAATGTAACATCCGAGCGCCCTCCTTCCTTGTGTATCAGAATCATCGGCAAAGCAAAATAATCGATAAAATGGCTAGTAACCACAGCAAAAAAAAAAAAAAAATTTAATACGCCTCATATAAGACCAGTGGCGCTGCAACACTACATTATTAAAAACGTGCAAAAAGAAGAGTTGTAAAATAATGAAGCTTTTCTCTGTCTCTTTCTTCATCGTCTGTCTTCTCTATGACTATCCCTAGTACTAAAGGGTGTCCCAACAAGAACGCAAGATTTAAATTTTAAATAAAACACAGATATTTAAAACAAAAATCGTGAAACTTTATTATATCGTAAAGTAGACAGAATGAGGTTATGTGTGGAACAACATATGTATCAGGTAGACGGCCGCCGCGGCTTTGCTGGCACACATGCGATCTTTTAATGAAATTTTCAATGACCGTTTTGCATAAATGCTGCGGTATTTCATTAATGCAGCGTTCAATTTCCTCTTTGAAGGCTTGAGTCGACCATCGACTTCAAAAAACCTCAAAGAAAAAAGTCTAATGGTGTTAAATCGCACGATCTAGGCGGCCAATTCTGGTCTCCAAAACGCGAAATAACACGACCGGTAAATGACTGATGTAGCAATTGAATTGTTTCTCTGTTGTTGTTGAAACCACATGCCCTCCACATTCATTTATTCAATTCTAGGCACGAAAAAACTGGTTATCATTTCACGATACCGAACACCATTGACTGTCTGCGCTTGGCCTGCGTTTGAGCGACATCGATCGACCTGGTCGAAGGTGCGTTGTTGTCTTTACATCACTAACAGACCCAGTTTCGGCAAATTTATCCATTAATCTCTTTACAGTTGGCTCTTTTGGAGCATTATTGTGACCCCAAATTGATCGCAAATTTGCAAACTGTAGCCGCAAAACTTTCACCCTTTTGTTCATTCGTGTAGCGCTCCATTTTTACTAACCTCGTACCTTCTACTAGCAAATAATAACAATTGTTCAAATGTCAAACAATGACAATTCGAATCGCGCAAAATTTAAATCTTGCGTTCTTGTTGGGACACACTTTAGTAGTAGGCATTCATTGCCTGATTTTTACTTCTTTTTTCAAAAAAAGAGGAGTTTTTCGTTGGTCTTCTCGAAGTTCTACATTCACACAAACTTGGAGGTTGCGGCTTGTCTACCCTTAGTCGGAAACAACTTACTGCTATTTACAGGCTTATGCTAGTTTCGAGATACTTTAGAATAGGGTGAGATGGTCAATAGCACAAAATTGTTCTCGAGAGCGACTGGACAAGCCCCAATTGTATGTCATTAGAGCTATGCTCTTTATGCCAGACACAAGGACGTGAATTTCGTAACAAAAATAATTGACACTATTACAGTTGCAAATTTACTTTTGCCTTGATTTCCTTGTACTTAAAACCTTAGTTCGAAAATAAACGAAATAAAATGTTTGATTTTCTTTTGTTCGTTCTTTGAAGTGAGTAAAACAAAATCAAAATAAAAACAATGCTCAATTTGTTTTCGTATTGTCTTTGTAAATACATGAGCACAAACAATAAATTAATTAAACGTAAGCAGCTGGAAAAGAAAACTATGTGAACTAAACATCACTGTTAAGTAATGATAAGTAATCGTACTTATTACACGCAAAGAAAAAATATTGCTGAGGCAACCATAATCAAACAGCAACATACTATGATTGAATTATATGTTGCAGCCAAATCATATTATTGTTAATAGATATGATTGAATTATATGGTTGCAGTCAAATCATATTATCTATCTATATAATTAATAGGCGAACATGTTTTTTGTAATCCCTTTTACGCTGTTACCACTACACCGATTTTAAAAAGATTTATATGGTTTTAAAGGATTTTTTGTACAGATGTGCAAAATCTATATTTGATTGAAATCGGTTTAGTATTTTGGGAGCTATAAGCGTTTAAAGTTGCTACTACTACATGCACACATATTACACACGCATTTATTAGCTTACAAGTAAAAAAAAACAAAACATGAGTGTGTGTGTGTTTGTAGTATTTCTCTTGATCTAACAATTTTTTTTCTCCTATTTGTTGTTGTATGAAACACTGATGGGAAATGAGATTTACATTTTGGTATCAAAAATAATTTTTTTGATTACTTTTTGATCAAAAAAGAGTACCAAAAATTATTATTTTTTATTTAAATTTTATTAACAAAAAATTATAAAAAATTAATTTACAAAGAAATACAAAAAGTACACAAAGCATATACATATGCAGGTACAAATGCCAAAGTTATAACAAGATGAATTTTTAGACTTCAATAAATCTTTGGCCTGGATAAGACTTGATACGGTTGGAACATAAGATGGGTTCCTTTGTTTTATTTTCATGAGATTTTGGTAAGAGAAAATCCTTTCGACATTTGTAGAGGAGTAAGCTATGGACAAAATGCCGGTATATCATGAAACATGCGTTTTTAGTTTAAGCCACTGTAGATACATACGTGACCTTTTCCGAGAAAAGGGACCTAGTGTGTCAAAAAACAGGTTTGGACTTAAGAGTGGATTCTGGTACCTAAAAGGGTGTAGAATAAGATGAAATTAGTTAGATTTCTGCTAAAAATTTATATATACCCAATCGCATCTCCCAACTGAAGGTGTGTTCAAAGTGATAATGCGTTATGAAACTTTAAAGGCGTTTTTCTCAAAACTTCATTTTCACACACTAGGTCCCTTTTTTCGGAGAAGGTCACATATATATTTTCTGTTGTTAATGGTTTCAGATCTTCCATATCAGCCAGTGCTCCATACAAGTATTGGTTGTTAATAGCTTAAACATTTTTCTTTCCGCTAGGAAACATTTTAATTAAAAGTGGTATAATGCTGTTGGTTTTACCAGATAAAACATTTCCAGGGTATTCTTCTTTCTGTCACACAGCTGAATTAAGACTAAACTTCTCGTGCCTAAAAGGGGTATTACTAAACCAAACATAAATTTCATTGTCAAAGTCCACATTTGCCTTTAGAACTTGACAGAATTTAATATAAAACTTGTTACAATTTTCTTTAAACTGATTTCAAGCAGTTGTTTCAGCATGATTTGTGTTTTTATATAGATCAACTTCTGTGCCACAGAAAATATAATTGATTTTCGTTTATATTGAATTTTGAAAGATTACACTTTTCTAAAACAGCTTTACTAATAAAGTTTCGTGCCATTTGCCGAAAAAGAAATTTAATTCTTAGCAAAAATATATATATGCATATGCAAGACATTTGACTGCATTTCTAAGTTGACCGTGAGAGTATCAAATGTGTTGGGGGAGTACTACGGTACTTTTTCATGTTAAATAGTATCAAAAATAGTACGATAGTACCAACTTTCCCATCACTGGTATGAAAGCCATAATACTTAAAGGAAGAGAATTGAATAAAGTGAATTAGCTTGGTTGAAGGGATTTTGTTTATGTTTTTTTAATTTCATGTATTATTTAATTATGCTTGCATATGTATGCAAGTTTGTGTGTGGCTGTGTTTTAATGAATTTTATATGACATTTAGATAGGTACATATTCTTTGAATCTTAAATTATTTACATTTTGATTCTAAAATACGAGTGTGTCGTCCGTTTGGTATATCTAGTTGTTAATAGAAAAGCAAACTTTAATAATATTATTATCTGAGTTAAAAATAATATTATCTACAAAAACAATGAACTTTGTTATATCTAATCTTAGTATTGTAAATGTGACAACACTATTGCTAGATATGACTAAAATATAATTGAGACCCACCATACCATGTTCTAATATTATATTAATATTGTTAAATACGACCACAGTATTATTTAATATAATAATACCATTTTGTTTTTTAATCATATATTTATTGTAGAAACAGCTGTGCGTCAAAATCGAAATAAAAATAATTTAATATTGTTGAAATAAAATGTATACATATATATGTATATAGAAATGCATACTTACACGAAATACAGACATGTCTGTATGAAGAGATACACAAATGTTTATATATTTTTATTGGTCTAACCTTTTGTTTATACTTTATTTATTTATTAATTTATTTAACAGCACGTGTGCACTACCGATAGATTACAAACGAAATACTGAACTGACAGATGTTTCTGAAAAAGATTTTTTTTAAAACTCAACATAGTATGGTTTTGGATAGCATTATATTGTTATTTACATAATATCATTTTTATATAATAATACAAATTATGTTGTAGTCATAAATTTTTAACAAGACTATATTGCTAAACTCTAACCATATCACACTTTTTTATGGATGTGATAATGTAATTATTAAATTCAAACATTACTCTGCTTATCGTAACGAAATAAATGTTTAAAATAACAATAATTAGTTTTCAACGACCACACATTTGTTTCAGAGAACATAATATTGTTTTCTCAACCATATCTTTTGTTTGTGTGTGTACTAATTTGATAACTTTTTTTTGAAACGTAAAGTAATGATTATGTTCAGTTTCGCACGATTACTAATTGATTACGATTACTAATAATGGAAAAGTAATCTGAATTACTATTGTAATTTCTATTAATTCAGATTACTCTTCGATTAGTAGTAATTGTAATCAATTATTTATCAGAAATTCTTTTAAAGGAAATTATATAATCAGTATAATTCATTTTAAAATGTAATCTAATTGATTACTAATCGTAATTGAAATTTAACAGCTCTGGAACTAAATGGAAACGTTAAGAAAAATTTTCGGCGAATTTAACGTAATCATATAATATAATTTTTAACCGACATAAAAAAAGGAGGATGTTATCAATTCGTCTCTATTTTCTTCTTTTTTGGGGGAGTTAATTTATTACTCAGTACATTTTTGACCGATTGTAAAAATTCTTTTTTTTTTGTGTGAGAATGGTATACCTTGTCATTGGTTTTGTTGTAAAAAAAGTGCGCGGAGACACATACACAAAAGTTAAAAAAATGAGCGGGTCTACGCCCATTAAGATTCATTATTATATTTCAGGTGTTCTGCTAAACCAGTTTTTACGAAACTTGCCACACACCTTGATCTCAAAAATAAACACAATAAACACGCAGGCACGCCCGTTAAAAATTTAATAATTCAGTTTAAGTGGTTCTAATGCACCAATTTTTACAAAACTTAACGCGCAGCCTGAGGTATGAAGAACACAAAATTTTGAATTATAAAAATGGGCGGAGTTACTCCCATTACATAGTGTCCAGACCTCATGAATTTATATCATGATGAATGTCAAATTGATATCATTACGTATAGACTCAATTATTGGTGACCAAAAAATTAAACAACACACAAATTAGATATTTTTGGCAAGTATTTTTCAAATTTTTGTTTGATTCATCATGATATAAAATCATCAACGTCATCTACCTCTTGATGTTGATATTAATGAAAAATGACAGTTGCTCTGCCAGCGTCATATTACGAGATATGATATAAAATCATCAGGTGTGGACACTATCTTAAAATTTAATTTTACCTTTCATAAATTTTTTTCGAAAATGTTCTATCAGATCTTTGCATTAAAGTCGATTTTTTTTGGCAGAATTATGTTGAATTGTTACACAGAAAAAACTAAATTTCGTTTTCAGTAACCAAATTCATTGAATCAGTAAATTTTTTGTGTGAATGCGGACCTACAAAGAAATTTGTAGATTCTGTTAAAAAATTTTTTTTTAAAAGTTAACTGGAAAAAAAAATTATTTTTAGTTAACTTACTATGGCATTAGAGAAAAAAGTCAACTGAAACTCAAAATATTTTCAGTCAAATGTATTAATAAGAACAGAAAAACATTTTTGCAGATTTTTTTTTGTAATATTCAGCAAATTTTTTTTTTTATAATTTACAAACACATTCACTAAAATTTTTCTTATTATCAGAAAATAAATTAATTGAATCAATAACAATTCTTAAATTTTTTTTTTTAAATTAGTAAAAGTTTTATCTGGAAAAAAATACTGAATCAAATGAAAGGTTCAACTATTTTTTTACTTTCAAAAATTGGCCTGTTTTTATGGTTAAGTATTTCGTTCCCGCTTTTTGTTAGCTAAATTAAAAATTTTTTAATTTAGCTAACAAACTCCGTATGTTTATAGTAAGACTCTTAATACTAAATATATTGAGAATCACAATATACAAACATAAAAAGTTTGAAAACCGCAAACAAAAATCTTTAAAAAAATAAAATGTTTTTTATATCTATAAAATAATTTGTAGAAAAAATTAAAAAAAAAAATCAGACAAACTTTTTTACAGTATATAATAACAAATATTAAAAATTTTAAGAACCCACTACTTTTTTCAGAAAAGATGTTATATCTTCTAAGCGGTTGGACCGATTTTTTTCAAACATAGCTAAGAACCCTCTCGATCAAGTCATCTTTCAAACAGAAAAAACTAAATGAAAATCGGTCCAGCCGTTTGGCCTGTACGTGGACACAGACAGACACATAGATACACAGATACACAGACACACAGACACACAGACACACACTACAAACTTATAACACCCCTTTTTTTAGTCGGGGGTTAAAAATAAATTTAACTGAAAAATTAAAAAAAAATCAGACAAATGTTTTACAGTATATAAAAATAAATTTAACTGAAAATAACAAATTTAAATATAAAAAAAATAAATCTAAAATTTTTTTTTTACAAATTTTACTTTATATAGATAATTTCCATTCTATACAGTTTTTTTTACATAAAATGAAATTGGAACAAATAAAACTAAATAAAATTGGATCAGTAAAAAATATTTACTGAAACTAAATTATATTTCAAAACACACGTTTGTTTGAAAATTTTTTTGGAATAATTTTTTCTGTGTATTTAATACATGGAATTTGTTTTATATAACTAATACGGGATTTACACTGTGACTTTTTCCCCTGCATTTTTATTGAATTCTCTTTAATGTTGCTACCCCTTGATCACCTTTGTACCCCTTTTGTCATTAAACTCTAGGAAAGTCACGGTAAAAAGTCATAGTGTAAATCCCGTATAAGCAGCACAGCTCTAACTTTATGTCATAAGACACTTATTTTCTTTTTTGTCTTGACGTCACGTCGATGTTGACAACTGTAATAAGGGTGAATGTAAAAGTATTGCATAGTATGGTAACCGTACCTTGTCTTATAGGAATAATTAGCATTAAGTTAGGTGATATCTATGAGAAATTGCATAAATATATATTCAATTTTTTGTGAGCCTCATCTATCCGATATCATTAACTGCTATTTAATTCTATCTAACACAGTTCTATTTTGTCACAATGGTTAGATAAAGTTCCATATATTAAAATTTTATACTAAATACATACCTTCAAATAAGACTCGATTTAAACACCCAAACTTATTTCCTGAAATTGTTGCTTCAATTGTAATTTTCAAAATTGTAGGTACGTGCGACAATAAATTCAATTCTTTTGTTGGTTTTTGGTTTAAACTAATTTGACTATTTGTTATTTATGCACTTGTTGGTCTAGTCGCCTGCACATATTTACTCGAGTACGAGTATAAGCGTGTGTAAATTAATGTGAATTTGTGCCATACGAAAGATTTACATACACTGACAGGTGAAATTTGTGGGGCGCCATTGGGCTTATAATCAGCTAATCTTAACGAATGGAAAAACCAATATACCCAAGGGTACTCGCACACATACATTTATGTCTACAAATATGGCTGTAGATATGTGTGTGTGTGTGTAAGTATGTGTGCAAATGCATTTAGGAATGATTAATGCATTTCAACTAAATATAATCTGACTAATTGGTATAAAGGGTGTAGCGAAATTTAAATTAAATAGAACATAGTGAGGCACAAATAATATGTGAAAGAATCCATTTGATAATAAATTTAGTGACAGGGTTAATGAATCCCGGTGTTCTCAGTCTGACAGTTTGACAGTTAAGACTTTGGTTAGTGCTATCGGGCGTAAGAAAATAGCCTTCTAAAAAAACCTATTCTTAAAAATGTATGAGAGATATGATAGAGGGATGATTTTCAATTACATCAAGCATCAGAATTTGTGTCTAATTTGCCACCGGATGGACCCTCTCCAAATTCATTCCATTTTGAAGCAAGCCACTTCTATTGAAATTTTAAAACTGTAAGTAAAAAAATGAAAACACATTTCAGAAATCTGCTCTTAAGTGACCTGTTGTGGACTCTATTTTCATACTATTTGTATGCTTTCCCACCGTGTAGCTTCACTGGAAGAATAGAAATGTTAGTGTAGTGTAAGATTAAGCATTAAGTTTTGATCTCGGATAATATTTTGCTTGAAACTTATGAAACCAAACTTTTAATATTCTCTATGGCAGTACCTTTACTTGTCTAACTGTAATATTTATGTATATATTTTTCTCAAGAACCATCACAAGGCGTGTATAACCTGGTGGCACCGCTACTTCAGCTGATAAGTTTTTGCTCTTTTGCAGCTCACGAATGTCAAAAACTTCATTTTGTTTTGGTTTTGGTACAATTATTTTTGTGCTTTTGAAGTTATTCGGTTCTTTACACATCTATGATGTAACAAATCATTACCCAGTCACAGCACCATGAGCCATCACTTGTACCAAAATGACAGTCTACTCGTATGATAATCGAATTTCGTGTTACTCTCTATAAAGCAAGAGATTATATTTACTTGCAAAAGTCTATAATTGAAATTAAATTCTTAAGCATATTCTGCTTAAATATATTTCACGAAATTATGACATTAATAAAACCCATAAATTTTTATTTGGGCTCTAAATTTAAGAGAAACATGTCTTACGGTTTTATTAAACAAAATCTATAAAATACATGCCCTAGTTGGGAGTGTCATGACATTATATGTATATAGAAAAAAAATATAACAATATTTAAATTTATGCTTCAATTTTAAAATATTTTATTAAAAAACAAACTGCAATTGTAGCAATATATGAATATTAAATCGAGAAGGAGATGAACCCAAACCTTTATATATTATTTAGTAATGACATTTTATTTTTATTTATTGACAAAATGCCTTTCAATACAATTGAAAATTTTATTTTCGTTTTAATAAATTTATGAGCAATAGAGCAGCCTACTACGCCTTATGTGGCACGTGAGACTAACGCGCCTCATATATTTGTTAACGCTGTTAGTCTGATCTCCCACCTCGTTCCTCTTCTTGCCCACCTACTCATTAAAAGTGATTACTTTTGTAATGCAATATTTAAGTACAAAAGTAGAAACGCAAGCAAAACAAAACAAACAGTCGTCCCTTATTACAATGGAAAAGCTGAAAGCGATGACAGTGACGTTGAAAACAACACCAGCAGCAAAAATTTATTTCACTTAAACTACCCTGTCGGAAATTACTTTAACTTTAAACTACTTTTAAGCTAACTATTTCGCAACTAGTACTGACTGACCTTGGATTACTTTTCAATGTAATCTACTGACTATTCTAACATTGCGTTGTCCTACACGCAAAGAAAAGATATGGTTGTAGAATGGTTGAAAAAAAACAATATTATGTTCTCTGAAAAAAATGTGTTGTCGTTGAAAACTAGTTATTGTTATTTTGAACATTTATTTCGTTGCGATAAACAGAGTAATGTTTGAATTTAATAATTACATTATCACATCCATAAAAAAGTGTGATATGGTTAGAGTTTAACAGTACAGTTTTGTTCAAAATTTATGACTACAACATAATTTGTATTATTATTTAAAAATAATATGATGTAAATAACAATATAATGTTTTCCAAAACCATACTATGTTAAGTTAAAAAAAATCTTTTTCAGAAACATCTGTCAGTTCGGTATTTCGTTTATAAGCTATCAGTAGTGCACGGGTGGTGTTAAATAAATTAATAGATAGATAAAGTATAAACAAAAGGATTGGCCAATAAAAATATATAAACATTTGTGTATCTCTTTATACAGACATGTCTGTATTTCGTGTAAGTATACATATCTATATATACATTTGATTTCAACAATATTAATTTATTTTTATTTCGAATTTAATGCACATCTGTTTCTACAATAAATACATGATTAAAAAACAAAATAGTATTATTATATTAAATAATACTGTGGTCGTATTTAACAATATTAATATAATATTAGATCATAGTATGGTGAGTCTTAATTATATTTTAGTCACATCCAACAATAGTGTTGTCATATTTACAATACTAAGATTAGTAGTAACAAAGTTTATGGTTTTTGCAAATAATATTATTATTAACTCAGATAATAATATTATATAAAGTTTGCTTTTCTATTAACAATAATATGATTTGACTGCAACCATATAATTTAATCATAGTATGTTGCTGTTTGATTATGGTTACCTCAACCATATTTTTTCTCTGCGTGTAGGCAGTAGTCAATTGTCTCACTCTGTATTACTTTTCAACTAACTTAAAGTTGATTTTTTTTTATATCAGCTGATAGTTAGTGAATTAAAATTTTTTTTTTTTGGGGTTCGAACATGTATCATCACACGTTGTGTACTCAACGCGCCACCACTCAGCCAAGGTAGCATCTAAAATAACAACAGCAAAATATTAATATAAAACTGTAGCTGAGAATAAATGTGTTGAATCTCATCAAATCCGATTACGTACTCAACCTAAAAATTAATTTAAGGTTTTTTCTGGACGACATTGCAGTTAACTATTTTTGTAGTCAACCACACATTATCCGACAGGGTATATATGACTGTGTATATGTCTATGTGTGTGTATGTGTGCGTTTTGAAATATTTTGAAGCATTGTCTTAATAGATTTCTTGAAAATAATAACAACTTACCTCACAAGGTTTCAAGAATAATAACACAAAAAGCTCAACAACGACGTACTTAAATACAACAACAACAACAACAACAACAGCAAATAATAATAATTATCATAACAATAATAGTAAAAAGTAACAATTAAAAAGTTCCATTATTTGTAGATAAAATTCTTAGTAAAAACAACCTACTGCTGCGTCATCATATCACCAGCTACACTGCGAATAACTTTTTTACCTTTAAAATAATTACAAGAAACTAAAAAAGTGTCAACATATTTTATGATTTTCAGTTTTGCAAACGCTTTATAATTTTTTCTTAAGAAAAAAATAGTAAATGATTGTAACAAACTAAAATTAAAAAAAATACATATATATTTGAACAATAAGCCTTGCAGGGTAATATTCTTGCTCTGTACGAACTTTAGCTCAATTATATCATAAATATTTTTTTAAAAATAGTTCATAGAGATTATCTCTTTTGTTTATTTATTTTTGGCCAAATCAAATTTGTTGATTATCTCTTGTTTTTCTCTCGGTGTTAAATCACTACAATTGCTATTATGTATTTCTTTTGTTTTTTTGCCATTAGTTACTATTAAAATTTATAATAATTCTGTGGCGAAAAGGAAAAAGTGCTTAAGTCCTGATAAGCTGATTTTGAGTTAATGGTACTTCCGTAATCTGCAAAGTCGGAAGTGCCTCTGGTCAAAATCTTAATTAATTTTTGTGAATTTTCAAGAAGTTACAGCACTATGACTGCCGAGTTATCTATTTTAGACTTCTAGTCTTATTTGGAATAATAGCTTAATTTAGATTATAAATTGGTATATTTCAATTTAAATATATTACTTATAGTGTTTAGAACGACGTTTGCTTAAAAAAATAAAGGTCTACAGAAAATTTCTCAATTTAACTGTAAAAGAAATAAATTTCTGAAAATCGACTTGAACGCTTAAATGTGATCTTCTGCAAAACAGTAAAATATGACTTAAGCACTTTTTCCTTATTGCCACAGAATTCTTACTTAAACCATCATTTGTCTACACACACACATAAAACGACAAAAGCAACAACAATAACAACAGCAAAGCTGAGTATTTATGTGTAACAAATAACAAGAAAAGAACATTATCGAGGATACAACAACAATAGATGTAATAAAATGATAATCGACATCATCATCGTCATCTTAATAACAATGATGACGACAAATACCAACCAGCAGCAACAACCAGAACAGCAACAAATAATAATAAATAAATATAAACTTATTTGTATTGTGGCAGCAACTGGAACAGCAGCAGCAACATAAACACAACAACAACGAAAAAAAACCATAAAACTAACGCATTCAATAAACAACAACAATAGCAAATAATAATAATAACAATAATAATAATAATAATAATACTAATATAAATTTTTATAATCGGTGCTATTTTATTCTTATTGGTATTTTAGTTGTACAGCAGATACATACAGACAGACAGACAGACAGACAGACAGAGAAGTAGCAACAATTTAATCGCTCTTATGCTGCATCTGCAATATTGGCTTTAAACGTTTAGTGCAGGCTTCTTCTGGCTGCTTATTGTCATTGATACCTTTTTATTGCTGCTACATTTAGTTGTTGTCAACAATATAAAATCTTTACGAAAAACACAAACGCACACACGCAGAATATGGATGTGCATGAAATTGCAATCAAACTTTGTTGCACGTTGTGGCATAACAACACACACACAATCACACAGACACACACACACACACACACACACACACACACACACACACACACACACACATACACACAACAATATCTTAACTACACCCTGCAGAAAGTGCGAATAGTGAAATTGTAGTAATTTTCTAGTGACATTGTCAGTAGTACTACTGACCAGATGTACCCCAGCCAATGTAATCATCTATTGACATTTAACATTAGCTTGTCATTGAAAATCCACTACTAGACTGTAACACTACTGACTAAGTAGTTCTTTTGGGACCACATGGAGACATTGACACAAAATATTCAATAGTAAATCTTAGGGGTTCTAGTCTACAATATCGATATTTCCTCGCTCGTCGTCAATAGTAAAATTATAGTGATTTTCTAGTGACATTGTCAATAGTGCTACTGACTAGGTGTACCTCAGCCAATGTAATCGCCAATTGACATATAACATAGGGTTGTTATTGTCTGCATACATATACGTATATATTGTCTGCATATATATATACATATATATATTTAATATTATTATTTATTGACGCGTTCATTGACAATTTTACCAGAAATACACTAGAACTTTTGTCTCTAACACATCTCTACTCGCGCATAAAAGGAAAGTTGTCGACATTTTAACTAGTGCAATTGTCGATGGAGAAAGAGTATTGACATAGAGACATATGGTTCTAGGCTGACTAGAGGGCAGTTATTAGGTGTACAATCTTGGTTCTGTCGTATCTTCATAAAAATGTCTCTCTTTATAATTTGATATAAAGCAGTATTATTTTATGACATATATCCGCCGTGAAAATGTCTTCTTTTTAAGCGACTGCGCTACGCAGCCCATACACAGCTCTTGTTAAAATAATAGCACTACTAATATGTAAGATTACATAAGAAGAATCACCATAACTTGAAATAAAATTAATATATTTGAATATTTACCCTTAGTTGATTATGTGTGGTCTTAAAAAAAACATTTAATTTATTCGTTAAAACTAATATAAATGTATTCTATATGTATCTATTATTCATTTACCCCCGACTAAAAAAGGGGTGTTATAAGTTTGTAGTGTGTGTCTGTGTGTCTGTCCGTGTAAACGTACAGACCAAACGGCTGAACCGATTTTAATTTAGTTTTTTTCTGTTTGAAAGGTGACTTAATCGAGAGGGTTCTTAGCCATGTTTTAAGAAAATCGGTCCAGCCGTTCAGAAGATATCGCGTCTTCTCTAGATATATTCGGGGGTTTTTAAAATTTTTAATTTTTGTTATATTAATAAATTGTGGATAGTTAATATGAACTTCATGTGTCTGTAGAAAATGTGCAAAATGAACCATTCAAGTGGTGCTATTATTTTGACAACAGCTGTATGTATGTATGGGTGTTCCCTTGCGGCACTATATAACGAATGATTTTGATGACTCTTACTTGGGGGCCACACGCTAAATGTTTGACTTTCAATTCCATTCAATTTGCAATACACTCACACTTCTTTCGCTAACACAACCAAACTTTTTACATTGAAAACTAAATTGATTTCAAATTCACCTATCCATTTAAATGGCAATTTAATTTTCAATTTGAACGGCTTGTCGCAGCACACATTGATTGAAGCTACAAATTTGAGTTGTTTCTTCGTCGGTGGCATTTAAAAAATTAAATTGATTATCAATTTGTGTCACAGCTATCAATTTCAAGGAATTTTGATACACAATATGTGTAATGAAATTGAAAGCCATTTATTGAATCGATTTGTCACTAAAGATATGTATGTCAGTTGTCAAAACTCAATATGGCGACCAATGGACGCCATTTTGCAAACACGAAAAAAATTAAAAGTCTGCGAACTATATCAAAATGGGTATCATTAAACACGTATTTAAAATCATTTTTAGGTTTCTCTTATGATTGGAAGAGAAAACAATAAGAGGTCTGTCAAAATATTTGTAAAAAAAGTGAAAAACTAAGCATTTCCCATCCAGTATCAACAGCTGCTATTTGTCCTCATGGAAAGATGTCTGCACAGAAATATTTTATGTTCATGGGTTCAAATCCCATTACAAATAGTGGTCTGCTTCACTACAACCTGTGAATATCTGTTTCAGTTTAATTTCGACACAGCGACTTCAGGTGGCTGTTTTATGCAGCTGCCTGACTATTTGGATTTTTAGCCAGCAACTACACTGAGAAAAATATCATCGAAATGAAACCAACAAAACAAATTGTTAATGTTTAATTTACAAATTAACAATCATCATTGTTGATATAATAAATTTAAATTTTTATAGTCAATTAAATTATTTAACAAAACTATTTGTTAAATTATATCATAACGGAATGCGCTCATGTAGAATAAACAAGAAATTATGTTTTGTGTGTATTCATCATTTGTGTATTTAATAAAGTGTTCCTCTTCACAGAAAAATTTTTAGCCAAAATGCTTCCAATTAAATCAAGTAATGTTGTTTCAAACAATTCTATAACTGTCCCAATTACATTTTGTTGATTGAAAACAAAAAAGTTTAATGTTTGTATGGATGTTAGCAAATATGCAAACATACAGACGAATATTAAACTTTTGTACGCATTATTAAAAATTCAACGAATTTTTTGATTGCTTGAATTAACTTTGTTTAATGATAAAATAAATAAATAAAAAAATGACATCTTACTTTTTAAAATTTTTTTACTTTTTAAAATTTTATACAATTCAATTACTTTTATTAATTCATTCAACGAATAATTTAACTATTTAAAATCTTTAAATTCAATTATTAATTTAATTTGTTTAAAATCTCAACAGCAAGAAACCCTCATTTCTATAAATTCATTAATTGATATTATCAATTTGTTTGCAGGACGAAAATCAGTACAGGATTTAATTAATAGTACAAATATCTAACTAAAATATTAATTAAAGTTGATTTTAATTTTTTTCTGTGCTGAGAGGTAAGTAAATTAGTTTATTAGTCCTGAGGTTGCTGGCTCAACTCCGCTCAAATACGTTTAATGTTTTTCGCAGACAAGCAAGAATCGTTTCGAGGATTGTGATTGTGTATAAAAAAGCATTGTTAATATTACAATTATGATACGGAAATTCAACAAGTCACATTCTTAATATCACAATAACTTAAATTAAAATAACTTTGAAGTCTAACAAAAATAAATATTGAAAAATATAAATAAATTTCAACAAACTATTTGTTGATATATTTAATAGAAAATATTTTTAAGATTTTCCTTAACTTATAATTTCGTTAATTGTATTTACAAAAATCATTGTAGACTCAAAATCAATTAATTATTTAATTAATATAATAAAAAAATTAATTGTATTTGCAAAATATTTTTTCTGTGTACAAAGAGCTGTTTTAGTTTCAGATATAGATTTTATCATCTCTTTGAAATTGAGAGTAAGTGCCTTCAAACCTGGGGCCTGGCGTTGCATATAGAATACGATTTCAGTTTCGTTGACAGCTGAGTTAGATATTTGCATGTATGCTATTGCGCCGATTGCAGTTGAGTACACCTAATATTAGTATGTCTGTCTCCCTTTAAATAAGATGAATAAATGCAGTAACATATAAAGATACGATTACAATATGGTAAAACACACACATACGCACTCACACACACGCACACTCATCGGTTTGTTACATTTGTAAAGTGCTTGTAAAACTTTTAAGTATTTCAACATTTAACTGCAAATTTCTTTGAACAAATACCTTTGGCGGTAAATCTTTTGTATGTATATGCATACCTTGCCCTGGCCCTTCCAGTCTATTGGGCTCTTGAGTAACTTTTCACTTTCTCTTTGGATAGTTTCCATGTGCATGTTACCGGCAGCTGAACAAGTGGGTTGGGTTGGTTGTCTTATTTTAGGAAAAAGTTAAGATGCATGTACATACTTTTAAAGTTTCTGTTGAAATATATGTATGCAGTATATTTTGATAGCAAGTTTTTTTTATTATAACTCGTACAATATTATTTTAAATAATTTAATATGAAATAAATTTCATTTCAGCAGGTATGAGTGGGTAAAAAAGCATTTTTATACATTTTATTTTATATTTTTATTTTTATTAGCCCTTGACGCCCTTGACAAATGGCGGAAAGTGTGCAATTGCAATTTTTCGTTACTCACTTTTTGTTGCAAGTAATTATTTGCGTTATTGTTGTCACAATTCTATTTAATGTAATTATATTTTAAAAGATACGAGTATAATTTTTTCTCATATTTTTAACTAAATTTTTGTATAATGTTTTTCCAACATTTTTCCGCTACTTAATTTTATGCTGATTTGGTTGTTTTTTTTTTAAATATATTTTTGCCATTTCAATTATATTTTTGCCTTAAATGCAAACCATTCTAGTTGTTGTTGTTGTTTGGCTGGTGTTGCAAAAGCATTTCAAAAATTAAATTAGCAGAATATTTGGTATTTTTGTATGTATCGTGCATACATTTGCACCAGGACATTGAAATAAAAACAAAATAAAAAAAAATGGATTAAAATAGAGCGCTAAAATAAAACAAAAACCAAAAATAATTCACAATTCTCTTGTGTACTGTGATTTGTCGAAATGAATGCAGGAAAAATTAACAGCCAATAAATAGAAAATTCTATATTAATTCCACACAAACAGGCTGAAATGTATTTGAAGACTCAATTAGAGACATCATCTGCATACAATCCTTCAAAGTTTAACTCAGACCAGTCGAGTAAGTGATGTCAACTCAGCGTTCTTTTCGAAGAGCCATAAAGCGCTTCTCTTTCAATAAGTGTCTATGAGAAAAAAATCTATGAATTGGCTCTTTTTGATTGTTTGTTTTAAGCGCCTTTTGATTGCAATGGTGTATCTTAAATAAGATTGTAGCAACATAGAACGGAAATGTTGTTTATAAATTAAATACATTTTCCAAATTTCGTCAAAGATATATTGTCGCGTCTGCATTCGAACGAGCAAGAGAGAGAGAGAGAGAGAGAGAGAGCGAGGGAGAATTTTAAATTCAATGTATTATTTTTCCGACACAAGAAGGAAAATGCCCTTATATTAACAGTAATTTAATTCACTAATATAAATATCGCATATAACCTATAGATTTTAAATTCATTATAATAATTATAAAACTCCATTGCGGTTTTATATCAAAATTATTCCAATTCCAGTTTTCTAAAAAATCAATACTATGCCGTCAATATGAGAAAGCAAATGATTGATTCAATTTTATTAAAAAAAATAATCTAATGTACACAGAAAAATAATATTTGGCCAACAAAAATATCAATTAAAAATTTAATTGTGTCAATTAAACTGTGTAATTAATTACGTTTTTAAACAAAAGTTTAAATGAATCAATGAATTCTTTAATAAAACTTTTAATAAATTTAATTTTTAAAGAAAACTTTGATTGATTGATTACCGATAGGTTATTAGGAACTCAGTAATTTGATAGAAAGCAGGACCAACAGTTAGTGGTGAAGTAGGGAGGGTTGTAGAGTCTCGAGGGTTATGTGGCCAAAACTTAACTCAGGAAGACCCAAATTGCTACTGGATGTGAATAGAATGGTGGTGCGAACCGTGATGGGAGCGTTGATAGGTCACTGCTTGGTCAGAGCAAAGACCAGCATTTGGGAAACTGGCACTCCAGATTTTTGTAGGATGTGAGGGGATGAGGAGGATCCAGAAACCATTGAACACATTATGTGTCACTGCCCGAAGCTGCAACTTCATAGTCTTAAATGGCTGAGCGGACATCAGGGGGTTCATCATGGAAATTCGGTAGCTCAGTGACGGATAATAAGGTCACTTCTGGCAGCAAATGGGTGGGGGGGGGGGTAAATATTACTTTTTTAAATAGGCAATAGAAGGGAATCACAATGGACATATTTGGGTCTCCGAGTGGAGATGCGGTCTAGCACCAACCTTCCTAACCTAACCTAACCTTGAGTGATCAAATTTTTAATTAAACTTTTAATAAATTACATATTTGAACAAAAGTGTAAGTGACACAGTGGAAGTTTTAATTAATTATTACATTTTGTAAATCAAAGCTAAAAATGTCTAGAACAATTTTTTTCTGTGTATTATCAAAAACTAAAGATCTCAAATGATTTAACATATTTAAAAGAATTAGAAGAAAAAACTCAAACTCTTAACTGTATACACTAATATTAGTCAGCCTGTGGTGAAACAAAAAGTTTACAAAACTAAAACAGCAAACTACCAAAACATGCAATAAAAACCGTGCCAGCAGGTCAATAATTAATCTCATTTTAAAAAATGTTGTTGTTGATATTTCAACTGCTGACGCTATCAACGTTTTGTGTGCAACATGGGGCGCTACTGAAGTGTTAATATAAAAATATCAATTGTGATGAACAAATATGGGATTATCATAATGAATTCAAACGTTGTTAAACACATGTACATGAACAAGTGTTTGTGTTTTTATGCTTACTTGCAATCGTATAATTTTGCATATCTGCAAAGAATTAAAGTATTTGCAAATGCCTTTAAATCCAAACAATTCATGCAACAATACAAACTCAGCGAGAAAATCCTTATTTCCTGTTTGATCTGATTTTAACTGCATCGCAATATTTGTAGCCGTAACCATTGAAACATAAAAGTTTTGCATGTTGGCAAAAAATTATTTAATCTGCATTTGTGTTGTACAATTGGGCTCCATAAAGATCGTACATCATCATACACTGTAACGTGTAGAAGTGGTATTGAATTATAAAAAAATACATAAAATATTCTTATTTTTTATTAAAAATATTAAAATACATTGTTAGTGATGAAAATTCAAACTGCAATCAATATCTGTTTTAATTTTACATTTTCACTAACTGAAATGCGAAACCATTTAAATAAATTTACATTTAAGCTTATGCTGCAATTGTACCTGCAAAAAAGGGATTAACGATTTTTTTAAATCTTTGCTTGAGAAAATTCAAAATTTTTTTAAGTTTGTAGTATTTTGAATGATAAAAAAAGGAAAGAAACATAATTCAGGAGCCCACACGTCTATGCTACTGGAAAGCGAAGTGAGAGGAGCAGCAGCGCCTTCCCTCTCTCTCACTGTTTGTGTGTAGGTATCCTTTCATATTGAGTGATTTTTATATAAATTTTCTTGAAAAGTGCAAAGTGGAAAACATAATTTTACCAAATGTTTTTGCAAATTTAAATAAAACGAGTTAGTTTTATTATTGTAAAAAGAAAGTTTATTTTATTTCTTGTAGACCACTTACAAAAACTTTTAAGACATGAGGGATTTTTCATGTCTTTACTACAGCGAAGTCTTCTAAGACAAACGCTAAACAACACTGTTGGCAAGACATTTGTTTCAGTTATTGCAGGTATAGGAGTAAAGAAGAAAATACTTCGTGATGGAAAAACTTTTGATGCTTGCTTCTTCATACGCATGGGCGCGTACACAAACATCGTGGATGTACATACGCACACACGTTGTTTGTATGATCTTTTATTTTTCTGCTCACATACAAACGCACACATGCATTGACACCACCCTTAAACACATAATAGCTTCCCATCTACATCTTACATACACACACTCAAACGTACAATATCCCTGCAAATAATATTGGAGTACGTGGTCCAATCTAGATGAAACAGACTGGTTAGATCATGGTCCCATGTAATGCAGTCATGGATCATGTCGTTTTCATACAAGCATTCAATGCTGTACGATAAGTGTTCGTGCTTAAACGACTATGATCGTTCTTCTTAGGCACTCACAACTTGTATAACTATTCCATATGGAATAGTTTTGGGGTTAGTCCGATGTAATACAAAGTTGGACCATGTGGTCCAACCCTAGGACATCGCAATGTTAAATCGACCACCTTTTTTCATATATTTGGAGTAGTTTTGTGGTACTCGTACTCATCTTTGGACTAGTCCTTACATGCATGTGTGAACTAGTCGTATTATTTGCAGGGATGCAAAATAATAAGCATACACGCATCAACATTACTTCTTTTGAGTGTTTGTAACGAACAAGAAGTCTTCGCGACATCGCTTGTAATCCCTTATCCTCACTAAAACATCAATGTGAAAAAAGGCCAAGTTACTATCAAAAATTTTGGCCACCAAAAGCAGTGCGATATAAATTTTGATCAAGTTCTTGTATGGCACAACACCTTTCGCTGACATATGCTATGCATTATATACATTTGTAATCGTAAGGGTGTAATATAATTTTTAGATAATCTGCTTATTATCAGCCTTAAGGCTTTATAAAGGGGTTTCAGGACAAATTTTCATAAGAAAGTTTTCTTAAAAAGCCTTAATAAGTTTAATAAATATGGCTGTAAGTTTTCAGGTTCAAACAATAGTAGCGTGGCCCCGCCCATTCTAGCAAAATTTTTTGGTTTTTCAGATTTTTCTATTTGGTTTCTCACCTAGACCTACTTGTGTATCAAATTTCAGCTTATAAGCGCAACTTTTAATTTTTAATTTTTATGGGCGCAGCCCCGCCCCTCTGACTAAAATTTCTGGGTTTTCAGGTTTTCTTGTTGTTTTCTCATCTATAAATACTCGTGTATCAAATTTCAGCTCCTTGGCGCAACTTTTAATTTTTAATATTTATGGGCGTAACCATGCCCACTTTTCCGAACTTAAATTTTTTTCGGCCAGTGTTTATTATTTGTGTCAAGTTTCGTTGCAAACGGATAATAATACATACAGAAATAGTATATCTAAATATGCTGAGCCGTAGTACACGAAAATGAGGTTGAAATTGTATGGGCGTGTCAACGCCCATTTTTTTAATGAAAACTTTTTAGGCTTGCCCTATCGCAGTATGTATGCCGAATTTCAATAAAAAGGCGCCTTAGATTTGCTTTTTTAATTCTAGCATTTATGGGCGTAGCCCCGCCCTCCTGGTCGGATTTTAAATTTTTTTAGTTTATTGCCAACCTAGACCTAGTTCTGTAGCAAATTTCAGCTCATTTGCACAAATTTTAATTTTTATGGGAGTAGCCCCGCCCCTTTGGTTAAAATTTTCGGGTTTTCAGATTTTTCTAGTTCATCGCTCACCTAGATCTACACGTGTACCCAATTTTAGCTCTCTAGCTATAGCGGAAGTGCTTCATCAATTTGATGAGTGATCAGTGAGTCAGTGAGTATGTCTTAAAATATGCACTTTTTGCACCTCTATATCTACGGAACCTTTCATTGTAAAACTTTCAAACTTCGCATATGAGGGTATATGAATTTATTCTAATTATGGTTTAAATATCATAATTTTAGGGTCGCGGGGAACAGAGTTAAGAGCAGGGTAAAAACAGCTCGAATGGCTTCCTGTAAATATACACACTACGTGCATTGGCCAAAACTTGGCCTGGCGCACTGCCGTGCGCCTAGATATACACGAACACCGATGCATTTATTCAGCTTCGCTTATTAAACGACTTCATTTATTATTGGTTTAGTATAACACATGCCACGACAATACATTTAAAAAACAAGACGTATTTACATTTCAATACTGTTTACGCAGCCCTCTAATACATATGTATGTATGTATGTACATATGTATGTATTTGCATAAACATAAATTTTAATTAGTTTCAATATTATTATATTTATATAAAATAATTGCCTTTGGCTTGTTTGTGTAGGTTTAATTTGGAAACAAAAATTGCGGTGATTTTAACAACGAAATAAATTTTAAAATTCTAACAAAAATTATTTTCATTCATTGAGATTTGTTTGCCTTTTATGTGGCCAGTTTAGTAAATATTTTCTACTTTGACCTTAACCTTGAGTTAAGTATTTTGTCAATATGTACATGTATTAAATAATTGTTAGTGACATACATTTTTATTTGGAACCCACTTGTTTTTGAATGAGGGTTTTCAGTTGAATTAAAAAATAAAGAAACAACGCAATATTTATTTACTAGTGCTAATCTCGAGAACCTGATTTAGTACAGAAAAAAATGTTGTGAGTAAAATTTACGTTTAAAGTAGTTAATGATTAAAATCTTTATTAAAGGACAAAAAAAAGAAACGTTTATAAGACATCCGTACTTCGACTTACACAGTAAATTTTCTTGTAAAGAAAAACTGTAAATCGAACCTTATGTTCTGCTCTAAAAGTTTTTGCCTAAAATAAATTTGTTAATAGCAAAAATTATATACATATAATTATATTCTTAGTTAAAAAAATTAATAATTTTTGTAAGGTTTAATTGAAAGTATAATAAAAGGTTGTGAGCACGACTTAATTTCTACTTAAGATGACTTAAATTTGTGGGTAAAATTTTTGATGTTTGTTTTGTTCTTGGTGAAAAAACGACAATATTTCTTTTTTTGATGCACCGTAAGAGGATGGCATTGGCTGAAGTAGTTGGCACGTTGACAATAAAACCCAAGGTCCTTGGTTCGAGCCCAGTCTCCAAAAGTCATAAATTAACAACACCACGTATTTTTCTGGTGTCCCTTTGTATCAGTTGTTGTAAGAAAAAGTTGTAGTGATAAAGGCATCGACAGTGGTCACTGAACTGCACCGGCCTCAGCGGATGCTAATCCTAATGTAGCATCGGAGTGCCCTCCTTCGTCGGTATTGTGTAGCAGAATCATCGGCCAAATAAAATAACCAACAAAAAGGCTACTAAACACAGGTTTAAAAATTTAATATGCCTTACTGACACCAGAGGCGCTGCAAAACTGCATTATTAAAGACGTGGGGAGTTGTAAAAGGATGAAGCTTTCCTTTATCTCTTCCTTCACGATCTGTCTTCTTTATCACTATCTCTTTCCTATCACCCTCCCTCACTGTCTTTTATTTAGCTTATAGGTAGCACAAACTGATTATTATATTGAACTCAAGTGAGTTGGACTCTAAATTTCACCCTTCATTATCAGCAGTCTGCTAACTTACCTAGGGTTCCGTACACCAAAGGTGACAAGGAACCCTAGTGTTTTCACTACAAAATCCGTCTGTTTGTCACAGGCTGTGTTCTCGAGAATCATAAGAGCTACGGATCTAAAATTTTTACAGAATCTGCAAACCCTTGGCCACTACAACAACAAATAAATTACAGTTAAAAATAAGAATGTGTTCTATAGCGAGCAAGAACAAATTTCGAAAATCTAGTGTAATATACAGACATAGACTACACCAATTAACACTGCAACTTAAAAAAATCAAAATTAAAGGGTATTGTATCAGTTAATATAATTTTTACAAATTGATGCATCTTGGAAACCGCAAGATTGCCTCTTACTATTGAAATTTTCAAAAAAAACAAAAAAAAAAAATTCCATGATTAAAAATATGTCGAAAAGAAAAATCGGAAAAATTCAAAAAGCGCTTAATTGAAAAATATTACCAAAAATTAAAAAAATCGCCCAAAACCGAAAAAATTGGATAAATAAAAAAAAAACCAATAAAAAAAACAAAAATGGCCACAACTAAAAGTATCGCCAAAACTAAAAAAGTCGCCAAATAAAAAAAACTAAAATAAAAAATGTTTATGTATTATAAAAAACTATAAGGTCGCCAAAAAATTAAAAAAATCGCCAAAAACCAAAAATATCGGCAAAAACTTAAAAATCGCCACATATTAAAAAATCGCCATAACTAAAAAAATTGGCAAAACTAAAAAAATCGTCAAAACTAAAAAAAAAACGCTAAAATGAAAAATATTTATTACAAAAAACGAAAAAGTCGCCAAAATATTGAGAAAAAACCAAAAAATCGGCCAAAACTAACAAAATCGCCAAAGAAAAAAAAATCGCCACAACTAAAAAATTTACGAAAAAAATCGCCAAAACTAAAAAAATCGTCAAAACTAAAAAAAACGCTAAAATGAAAAATATTTATTATAAAAAACGAAAACGTCGAAAAAAACAAAAAAATGGCCAAAAATAAAAAAAATCGCCAAAAAAAAAAAAAAAAATCGCCACAACTAAAAAAATCACAAAAAAAAAATATTTATTAAAAACAAACGAACAAAATTGCCAATACTAAAAAAAACTCTTAAAACTTAAAATAGCGTTAACGAAAAAAAAATTGGCAAAAACTAAAAAATAGCCAAAAATTAAAAGCGCCATACGAAACACTTCGTGTGCGAGTCAACATCGCACTTCACTGAATTTGTTCTTTGCTGTATTGACTTTAAGTGGATAATAATTTGTAAAATCTTGAACTTGACATCAAAAGCTTTAAAATTCTACTTCTACAAATTCAAATATATTTATGTGAAATAATTCTATAATATATAATGCGATTGACTGTGTTAATACAACAACTGAATGTAAATATTTCCGTTTTAAAAATATCAACTTAAAAAAAAATATAAAGACTCTATTAATAATTATTACAGAAACACGTTATTAATTGTGACATTAAAAGTACCTGTCTATTTTTTTCTTTCTTATATTTTCAATACTGGTTCGAATATGTATGATATTGAAATAAAAAGGTGAATGGTTTTAATCTTTTTGTTATGGCTGTTGTTGCTGCTGCTGCTGGTGTTGTTATCTCTGTTGTTGTTTATTTCTGTGCTTAATAACATATACAACCAGCGTAACAGCAACGCACGCCCACATTTTAATAATAAAAAAAAATACACAGGATAACATGAATTTTGTGGCTTAAGATATCTGCGGCAATTTTGATTTATATAATATTGAAGGTCAATGCTTGTAAGTGACATTTTTGGACTTAACTCTGGCTCTGAAGATGTAACGTTGTATAGAAAATTAGGGAGGTCTACACCTCTTGATTTCCTGTAACTAGAGAGCTAGTTGATCGATTTAAGTAAACAAGATTTTTATTAAAAAATGTCAATATTATGGATAAACAAATAAATAAATTAGACAAAATATCAAAAAATTTACAATAAAATTTTTGTGAAATTATTTTATATTATTTTGGAGTTATTGAGAAAGTTGTGGACAAAAAACAAATTTTCTAAGAAAATTTGTTTTTCTAAAAATTTATAAAAAATTTAAAATACTTAAAATAACAAATAAAATGAGTCATATTTTCTTGAAATCTATTTATCATTCAAAAAAAAAAAAAAAAAAAAAATTTAATTATGTGGTGCAGCCTCCCTAATTTTCTATAAAATGGTAAGCCTGCAGAACTAGAGTCAATCCAATAAAAGTAGTTTACAGTTATCGAAACTCACTACCACACAAAGAAAAATTCATTTTGTTGGCCTGTGTTAAGTGTTGCTCACCAAGCTTAATAAGCCAGGTGATAATTTCATATTTCACATCATCTGAAAAGAGTGACTAATTTTAAAAGCAAAAAATACTAATTCACCTTTCAACTCAATTATAAATATAAATATTGGAAATTATTATAGTTTCTGAGAAAAAAGTATAAGTGAAACTAAAAGACTATTTCAGCAATTCTATTTAAATACACAGTGCAGCACTAAAATCTTGAACCAATTAAGATCCCCAAAATCTGAAAGCTTATGATAGTAGAAGAAAACCCTTATCTGGGTTTTGAATTATTGGCTAAGGTTTTTTTTTAAATTCATTTTTGAAGTTTTTGACTGGGGGTGGATTTTAGTACAATTTTCAAAAAACAAGTACTGATTCTTAAGTCTATATCTCGTGAACTATTCGAAATATTGCTTGTCTCTCCTCGGCAAATTTTTAGCTCTTAATCAGATCTAAACATTTTACCTTGAGATAAAATAAAAAAAAAAAAACAACAACATCTTACTCAAAACAGCAAAACTGTCAAAAAATTTGAAATTTCGTAAAAGATTTTTATTGTTGATGATGGAAAATATAAGGACACTTCAAATATTTAAGAAATTTATTATTCGACATATTGTCAGAAGTTTATTTTAATTTGAAATTTAATTTCTCACACATCCCGAACAGTCACAAACCTCTTATCTTATGCACAGACTTTCAAGAACTAAGAAAAATTAGCGAAGTAGGCTTCGAAACTAATACAAAAAACCCAGCTTACTTTTTCTTTTGTGATTTTCGAAAATATTATTATTTGTGAATTCTCAAATAGTTCTTGAAAGTCTGTGCATAAGATAAGAGGTTTGTGACTGTTCGGGATGTGTGGTTGGAGTCTACTGATGATTTGTTATAGCAACAATGAAATGCATATAGACAACGCTGAACCACCAGCAAATAAATTTCTTAAATATTTGAAGTGTCCTTATATTTTCCATCATCAACAATAAAAATCTTTTACGAAATTTTAAATTTTTTGACAGTTTTTTCTGTTTTGAATAAGATGTTGTTGTTTTTTTTTTATTTTATCTCAAGGTAAAATGTTTAGATCTGATTAAGAGCTAAAAATTTGCCGAGGAGAGACAAGCAATATTTCGAATAGTTCACGAGATATAGACTTAAGAATCAGTACATGTTTTTTGAAAATTGTACTAAAATCCAGCCCCAGTTGAAAACTTCAAAAATGAATATAAAAAAACCTTAGCTAATAATTCAAAACCCAGCTTGGGTTTTTCTTCTACTATCATAAGCTTTCAGATTTTGGGGGTCTAAATTGGTTGAAGATTTTGAAGTTGAAAAATGTGCTACTGTGATATCAATTGATATTTAAAATTTTTTTTCATATACATATTTTTTTTATGAAAATAGAAATAGAAATATATATTTAAATAGAATTGGTGAAATAGGCTTTAAATAATTTTGTTTAAGTTTATAATGCTGAGGCATACTTCCCCAATTTTTTATTGAGTAATTTTTTATTTGAAATCAAATACTCTTTTACTCAATATTTTTATGAATGAATATCTTGGTGTGTTTGTTGTATTTTCTTTGGAATAGCGTGGGTTGTTTAACATTTTGCGCGATTTTATTTTTTTTTAATTGAATACTATTTTGAGTTTTTATACATACAATATTTCTTTTTAACTTCAAAAGCGTTGTATTGTGCTTAAGCTCTTTTTTTTTGTCAAATGTAGACTTATCTATGATTAGCAAAGTGAAGAAAAAAAAAACAAGTTGAAAAACGTATTTTGTGTCGGCGTTTTTGTAGTTGAAGTGTAATTTTTGCTTGTCAATTTTGAAAACTTGCCTCTTGTTGTTGTTAGTAAATTATTTTTTTTTTCTTTTAATTTTATTGGATGAAAAATAATTTGAAAAATGTTAAACTTAAATGCATTAGAATGCCAAACGGTTACAAAAGTATTTATTTCACTTTTTGTATAATTTACAAAAAAGGTTAAGAAATTTTAAGCAACTTTTTTTTATATTTTGTTTGCATTTATCTTAAATTCATTGAATTTGTAAGAAATATACGAGTATTTGCCACCAAAATATTTATTACAACTGGTATTTTATTTGGTAAGAGTTTTGAATAATTTAGCAATTACCGTTAGAAATAGGTAGACAATTTTTAAGTCTTCTGTTTTTTTATAAGAAAATTACAAATTAATGAAAAGAGGATGTTTCTCAATTTAACTTTTTAATTCCTTAGAGCGGAGCTTTAGTTTTAAGTAAATCATTTCTGGTAGAAAAATATTAGTTAAAAGGTACCTGTGAATTTTTTTTTCTTGTATGAACCTTGCAATATCCTGAGGAACATTTAATTTCTTTTAAAAACATGACATGACAGTGAAAAAAAAATATTACAGTTTTCTTTCACATCTACCCATATTTATAGAAGGAAATATTTGCTTATTCCATACATCTTCCATATCATTATTTCTCTGATGCAGATGTTGTAATTTATTCCATAAGTATTTTCACTTTTGACCATAATGTCAATAATAAATAAAAAAATGCAATGTATGTAAATATATAACAATCATCAGATGACATACTATCTGTTATAGTTATAAGAAAAAAATTTTGTTTTCTTTCACAGTAAATATAACTTTATGATTACACAGAAAAAAATAAATAAATAAAATAATAAAATAAAAACTAATTGAGACATTTTTAGATTTTAATTGAACTATAGTGAATTTTTAATCAGAAATAATTTTTAGTCAGGCTTAAGTTCATTACTTTCAATTCTTTATTGAATGAAATTTTTTTTATTAATTAATGTGAGTTTCTAAAGAAGAGAACAAAAATTAAACTTAGACTTTGTAGCTGGGGGAAATACCGATATTTTTCTGTGCAGCCACGCACTTCATCAGCACCCACGTCTATCTACTGGGGTAGAGATTTGTTATTAACATCAGCTATTTAACGCAAATTTAGTATGAATGGGAATATGAGAAATGCTAATTGTGTATACAATTATTGATTTAGCATTGCTAAATACATTTATAAGTATCACTATTCATTTTCTGTTTTTCCATTTTTTACTTTCTATTTGGTTAGCACGAAGTTATATCACTCTACCTAAGTATGTTGTACTATTCTTGCTTATCTTTTACGATCATCGCATTAATTACTGTTACTTATTCGATGTTCTTCTTTAGAAACTCACATTAACATTCAACAAAGAATTGAAATTACTGAACTTAAGCCTGACTAAAAATTATTTCTGATTAAAAATAAAAACTAATATAAATAAATGTTATATACATATATTAAAAAAAATTTAATTAAATAATATTTAAGCTAAAAATTTAATTAATCATATTAAAAGTTTAATTAATTATAAGAAGACAGGTGGGGAAGGAAGAGATAGAGAAAAGCTTCACTCTTCTACAACTCTGCTTTTTATTGCGTGTTTTTTAATAATGCAGTGCCTCTGGTGTCAATGAGACGTATTAAATTTGCAAATCAATGTTAAGTAGTTCTTTTGCTGGTTATTTTATTTCGCTGATGATTCTGCTACACAATACCGATGATAAAGAGCGCTCTAATGTTACATTAGGATTAGCATCTGCTGAAGTCAGTATAGGTCACTGGTCAGTTTCTATGTCTTCATCGCTTGAAATTTCCAACAACAAAAATGTGTGGTGTTGTTATTTAATGACTGTCGGACACCGGGCTAGATCCGGTTTTGTAGTCAACCTACTAACTACTTTAGCCTACGCCACCCTCACTAAATTAAAATAACTTAATTAATTAATTAATTAATAAAAAAAAATAATTGGTTAAAATGTTATTTAAAAATTTAATTGATTATATTAAAAATTTTATTAATTAAAATTTTAATTAAAAATTTAATTGATCATATTAATGATTTAATTAATTAAAATTTAGTTAATATTTTTATTAATTAAAATTTTAGTTCACCAATTAAAAATTTATTTGATTAAGATTAAGTTAAAAATTAAATTTATTAAAACTTTAGTTAAAAGTTAAATAGATCACATTAAAAATTTTATTGGATTAAAATTTATTTAAAAATTAAAAGTTGGTATTAAAAATTTTTAGTTAAAATTTTAATTTATTAAAAAAAAATTATTTAATGTTTTATTCAATTATTTATTTAATTTATTAAAATTTGAATTAAAAACATAATTGATCATCTTAAAAATTTAATTTATTAAAATTTAGTTAATAATTTAATTTATTAAAATTTTAATTGATTATATTAAGAAAGTAATTGAAACTTTTATTGAGCACTTTGATTTTATGATTTAATTATATGATTAGTTAATTTAAAGTAAGTTAAAAATTTTTTTGATTGAGATTTTATTTAAAAATTTATTTGATCACATTAACAATTTAATTAATTAAAAACTTCAATTGTTTAATGCCTTAATAAAAATTTTATTGATCATATTAAAAATTAAATTATTTGAAAGTTCGATAAGTATTTTATTTTTAATTTAATTGATCACATAAAAAATTTAAGTTTTTAAAAAATTGATAAGAAATTGATTGATAAGATAAGAAATTTAAAATATCATTTTAGAGATTCAATTGATGAACACTTTATTAAAATATTTTTGTTGATCATATTAAAAATTTAATTGCTTACTTAAATATTTCATTTATCACATTTAAAATTTAGTTGCCAAAAAATTAAATTTATTAAAATTTTAATTAAATAGTTATATCATTAAAAGTTTACTTAAAAACTGAATTTATAACATTAAAAATTTAAATGTTTTAAAATTTAAGTTAAATTAAAAATCAATTTAATTTATTAAAAAGTTAATCGATTCAATTAAGATTTTTCCTAATAATTTAATTAATTAACAAGTTTAATTACTACAATTAAATTTTGAATTCACTTTGATTTTTTTATTCTCCGATTAAAGTTAATGGCTGAATAATAATTTTCTGTGTAGACTTATTATTTACAATAAAAAAACGAGTAGTTTTACTTCCTTAATATTTCACTTAACATGAAAACTTCTTTCTTTCCCTTCCCATATTTCTTTTCGTTAAAACAATAAACCACTTAATTACAAACCGTCATGTTGAAATAACAATTTTCGTGCATAAAGTGCTCTGCCCTCCTACAAATTTGTTAAAATAAATAAGGATTCTCTTTCGCGCGAAAGGATATTGTGTGTATGGACATTATTAAATGCAAACCACTCATGTCGTTTGATAATTAGTGTTGAAATAAAAATTACGATGAATAAGGAAACTTTTATTATTTTTCCTGTTGAAAATTTATATGCCATTTTATCTTTCTCGGATTCCAGTAAATTCAGTGCATTTATTTTTGCCACATTAAGGCAAACTGTCAGACATTTATACATTGACAGATAATCAAATGCATGCACTACTTCATATCATTCGCCACCCAGCGAACATATTTCACTGATGCATTAGTAAATCATGTAAAGCAGGGGTTTTCAACCTTTTTGATGCCGCGTCCCCGAAATGGTTATCAAAAAATCTAGCGACCCCTTAACGTTTTTGCTTTCACAGTTTGAAAATATGTACTATTATAAAAAAACAAAATTCAATGAAAATAAAGCAAAAACATTACATTGCGTGTTTGCTATTCTTTCAATAGATTCCTAACGGTATTTGATTGATGCTTCACCACTTGTTTGTTTACACATCGGTATGATGTCGTAGTTGTTGTAGACTTTAAAAATATAACTGTAAACACAAGATAATACTGCAAAAGTAGTAGACAAAGACAATCAGAAGATTTTAAACGCTAAAATTTTCACTTGCTTGTGAACAGTGAAGGAGACAAGCCGCGTTTGAATTATAAATGGATAAGTTTCTTAAAAGAGCTGTCTGTGGAACCATGTAACCCTTAGGTGCAAGTGAATTAAAAACAAAAAAAAAAAAAGCAAAGAAAAGAAATTATGAGAATGAATATTTAAAATACGGTATCACTGTTATTGACAACAAACCACAGTGCGTGATTTGTGGTGTACAGCGGGAAGTATGCTCAAAATGGAATATTTATCTCAAAATTGTTCAACATTTTGGCTAAAGTGAAAGACGGAATACCGCGAGCTAGCTAAAAAGCACTTAAAACATTAATTAAATTTTCAACATCTTATCTATGCGAAATGACTTTTTGACAAATGGTGAATATTAAAACAAAAAACAGAAATAAACTTAATTTAGAAAATGATTTGTTGATTGTTTGCGTGTCACAATTGCAACCACGTTTTTCGCATTTAATTAAAAATAAGCAAGCCCAGCGTTTACATTGACATACATAACTACTTTTATGTTTTTGAATTAAAATTTTTTATGTTTTTAAATTAAAAGAATTAAATATTTAAAAACAATGTGTTTTATTTAGATCAGCTCGCGACCCCCCAGTGGGTCGTGACCCACCGATTGAAAACCACTGATGTAAAGTATAAAAATTCAGTGAACGATTTTTTGGCAAACAATTTGTAGAATGTTTTTTATTTGTTTTTGTTGGTTTAGTGAAGGCATTCCTGAAATGTCTTGTCCTGAAAAAACAAGCCGAATTTAACTAGATATCAACCTTTATATGGAAACGAGTGTTTCTTAAATATTCTTTCTCTTCATGCATTAAAGATACACACCAGCATTTTGTATTTCGAGTTAAATAGTAGACGAATATTCGACTCGACATGGGCAATACGGGTGATTGATGTTTGATACAAATACGAAGTAAAAAAAAATAAAATAAATATAGTGATGGTAAAATTGAGCTTACAATACAAAAAAAAAGCTTTCAGCAAATTGAAATACGATGAATCAAAACAATTCACATATTCCATTTGCAATAAAATGCTAAGTATATAAAGCAGAAATCTACATCAACTGACACCACACACAGTGGACCAAACACAAAAGAACGCTGATGATGAAGGTTTAGTGGCCTTCGAAAACGGCTGGCTGTTCCGTTCAACTATGTGTTGTTAGTAAGAATATTTACAACAGATTTTGGTGTTATTTGTTCATTAATAATTATCACATGTAATTTTGCTTAAAAAGCGATACGAACTTTAGCCCGTTCAAATCACAAATATAGAAACAAATGAAGTTCGAATAATAATTAAAATTAACTAAAATTTCTTTTTCTTTTCGATTTCACTAGCTTAAGGCTGTATCGTGTTTAAGAATTGCTTGCCAATCTATAATTTATTTTTCTGCTGGTCACATTTCACAAAATAAGTTAAACTGGGCTCATACCTCATTATTGTTATTTAAACATGAGCGCATCACTTGTATGATGCAAACTGAAGACAAAGATAATTTTCGCATTTGCGTGCATGAGTATTTTTTTTTTTTGCACACGTATTATATTTAACTTAATTTAATTTACATTTATTTATATTTTCTTGTGCGGCGCTTCAGTTTTTCTTTTTCTTTATCCACTTGACAGTTAATAAAATTATGGTGGCCAATTAAATGGTGAAGTGTCATGTTAGTACATCGTGTTTAATCTGAAGCAAGAAGAAAAAGAAAAACAGAAGTAAAAAATAAGTTTTCACACTTTAGCTTAATTCATGTCGCTGCTGCTGCCACTCGTATGTACAACTTCAACGTCATGTGTAGAGCGCATAAACATTGTGCGGTTTCATTAAAAGCACAAAAATCATGTACAAACACTCTGTTAGAGGTTTGCAACGAATTTATATGTGTGCTACATATTAAATCGAATGACGAATTTTAATACAAAAACAATTGGACAGCAAAATCAGCTGGGAGCAAATTACGTTAATCGATATCGTTAGAAATTAAAAAAATTTTTCAATAGGGTTTATATGGAAATATTGTAAAATATCGAGAGATATCGAATGCCATAATTTGCTTCTTGCTCTCGCAAAAATATTTGTATGTTTCTATTGAAAAAAAAAAATCAAACAGAGAAATTTGTTTTAAATAATTTGAAAAATTTTTGTCAAATATTTTTCAGTTGTTGAGACCCATTTGTTGAAAAACGTTCAGTCATTTTTATACCCTTTACCAAAAATGTTTGTCATTCCATTTGTAATTTCCACAATATTAAAAAGCGAGCCATAAAACATATATATATTCCGGATCCTTGTGCCTAGGGAAGACGAATAAGCGATTTCCGTCTGTCCATCTGTCCGTCTGTCAGTACGTGAAATCAGTTTTCCGAAGCTCCCAGAAAAGCTAGAGACTTCGTTCCTGGACTGGTGTGTCAGAAATAGTCTGAAAAAGATTGTTATTGATAATCAGAGCTGGAAGACTCAAACTTTATTTTACCATACTTAAGTAACCTACCGAAAATTAATTTTTATTATTATTTTTATTAATTAAATAAACTTATTTTATACTGCAGTATGAATTATATTGATATTTCTAATAAAAAGAATTTAAAAAAATTAAAAAGACGTTTCCAGGGTTGGAAAACTTTAAATTTTTTATACAAAATTATACAAAACTAACTTACTAAAACAAATTGTTCCTTTTTTTTATAAATTTAATATATATTATATATTCTTAAAGAAAGAGATTGGTATAAGAAATCAGAAAAATTAAAAACGCTGATTCCAGGGTTGGGAAACCTAAAATTTTTGTGATATAAAAAATTAACTACCGTAAACTTATTTTTATTTTTTTTTATTAAATTAACTTATTTTATACTTCAGTACAAATTAAATTGATATTGCAAATTAAAAAAATAATTAAAACATTAAAAAGAATTTTCCAGGGTTGGAAAACTTTAACTTTTTTTCTTATACAAAAGTAACTTACAAAAACAAATTTTTTCTTTTTCGCTATATATTAAACATATCTTATATTCTTAAAAGAAAGAGATTAGTGGAAGAAATCAAAAAAATTAAAAAGGATGATTCCAGGGTTGGGAAACTTACACTTTTTGTGGTATTTTATATACAATAAAACTAGGTTCAATTTATTTTCTTCTTTTTTTTTTTTTTTGATCATAAGAACACATTTGGAAAACAAATAATAATGTTTTGTTAAATTTAGCTGCCTGATTTAAAAATTTACATTTTTAAGAAACAGGCCATAAGTTCATTTTATGTTTATCTAAATATCGATATTGTATAAACGTAGGGAACTTTTAAAATCTTGCAACAGGAAATATAAAAAATTAATAGTTTTACCTAAAAAAAAGAATAACAAGCATTTCATACAAATAACAAAAAATGCCATTCAGCTACTTTGTTGTCTTATTTCTTCCTCTTTACTTCCTATTTTCCTCCTCCTGCACATACTCAAAAAAAACATCTTTGCAGTTGCTACTCCTATGTAGGAAGCAATACAAGTATGTATTTTTTATTTATTTTTTTTTTTTGTATTTCTGTAGTTTTATATTACTGGCAAAAGAGAAACATAAAAACAATTAAATAGAACAAGTGATTTTATTATCTCGAGATACAAAAACGTAATCAGACCGACAACGTAGTTAAACTGCTCAAGTGTGAGAGTAGCAAACAAACATCAACTTATGCCAAAAATTTTGCACGTTCTGCAAGGGAAATCAAAAAAGAATGTTCCTGTATATGTACGAGTGCAAGTATTTCCCAAAAGTATCAAACTCTTGTATAAATACGAACACAAATGCAATGAAATTCTTCACCTGTACATGCATAAGTAATAAAATTAATGAATTGCCTTACAAGAGAGTCAAATATGAATTCAGTTGATTTAATATTTTCAGGCCAGTGCGGAGAGAATTAATTTTTAATTGATATTATAAATATTTCTTTTAAGGTTGCAATATTAAAAATTAAAATTTTTGTAAAATTAAATTCTTACAGGGACATTGAATCACGATTTATGTACAAAGTCCTAGAAAATAATAAAAAACACATACATCGACTTCAAAAATAATTTTATTTTATCTTGAACCGATGCACAGTGGAGCCACAACTACAATAGTCAGGGTCAGTAAACTTGATATGGGTGGCTCTTAGAACAAACTGAATGTTCCTAAAAAATCTTTGGGTGTATAGGAGGGGGAGACGGGTATCTTCATACAAAGTAATTATTAATTAATTAACAAACATGCTCCTTATTTATTTAAGAAATTCCAATTCAGGAATATATAAATGGGGCTTATAGATCATTTAAACGTGCATTAAATCTAGCTTATTTTAATTAAAATCTGTATGAAAATCTATATTGTTTACACCATTTATAAAGATTTTTTTATCCAAAGCAAAGCCCACTAATCGAAAAATGTCCAAAACTACAACCAGACAACTGCAATGTAGCCAATTCACACACCTTTTTAAGCAAACCGTAGTTAATTCAATCATCTTTTATAGAAATATTTTGTACAGGGTAGTAAAAATAAAATAAAAATATTAAATTTGTAGGCAATCTACTCACAAACTAGATTTTGTTTTGTATGGGAAATCTAGTAAAAAGCAGCTAGATTTCGCTCGAAATCTCGTAAGTACTAGATTTCAAGATAACGTAAATACACTATTAACCAACCAAACAAGCCCAAAGTCATTGTTTTTTTTCTTATTCAGGCACGCTCCTGGTTAATTGCCTCTCATTATATGAATTTGGATACGAATTATCCAGAAATAGATTTTTTAACAAGCCTAAGAAAGTTAGCCAAATTAACACACGTTATTTTTTAAGTCATTATTATATTAAAATGCAACCAAAATCACGCATGTCTAATGCGTAATTAAGGCGTGACTAGGCCGTGACTCACACGTGAATATTGCGTAATAAAAGCTCATAAAATAATGACAAAAAGAACAGCAATACAATTGTTTAAATAAGTCGTAAGGCGGTCCACTCACTTGCTATATAATTGTGCAATTTTTCGTATTGTACAATTAGATCGCTATTCGAAGGTGGCACAATATATTTACAAATATCAAAAGACTTTTGCTTCTAATTGTACATTCGAGACAATTGTGTAATGTTGTGGCAACAATGTTCAATGTTGTTTATTTTTTCACTCTCAGAAAAATTGGGTAATAATATTTTATTCGAAAATATTGTGCCATTTAACTTACATTTGAAAAATTTAACAGGAGAGCAGCTTTTATGGTTGTTTTATACATTCATTCTTATGGCTGCGCCAGAAATCTTTTAACTTTTATAGGCACAAAAGTAATGCTAACAGTCATGAAAATTGTAGACAATGTGTATTATGACTTATAAAGTCTAGTAAAGGACTTAACTAATTGTTCAAAAAAATTTCAGTTAGGTCGATTAGTTAAAACAGCGACGATGTGTACGACAACATGTGCAATAATATTGTATAATGGATAGGCCACGTAGAGCGCTTATTATTGCCCGACGCAACAAAAAGTTTCAATTCAATTATGAACTAATCTGAAGACTATTACTTTTAGCTTTTCATGCAATAAAGGAAAACATAAAAGTTTTTTAGTTAATTTAATTATTATTCGAACTCCATTTGTTTCTATATTTGTGATTTGAACGGGCTAAGGTTCGTATTGCTTCTTAAGCCAAATTACATGTGATAATTATTAATGAACAAATAACACCAAAGTCTGTTGTAAATATTCTGACTAACAACACATAGTTGAACGGAACAGCCAGCCGTTTTCGAAGGCCACTAAACCTTCATCATCAGCGTTCTTTTGTGTTTGGTCCACTGTGTGTGGTGTCAGTTGATATAGATTTCTGCTTTATATACTTAGCATTTTATTGCAAATGGAGTTCGAATTATAATTAAATTAACTAAAAATTAATAGCCATGGGCCTGTGGCAAAAATTAAATAAAAATATACTTAATAGTAACAAACCAAAAAAGTTTGTCTTAAGTAGAACAAAAAATAAGCAAATTAAGTAACATGTGTATAATTAGTAAAAGGAACAAAACGACAATGGTAAGACTGTTGTAAATACAATGATGGTAAAATTGAGCTTACAATACAAAAAAGCTTTCAGCAAATTGAAGTACGATGAATCAAAACAATTCACATATTCCATTTGCAATAAAATGCTAAGTATATGAAGCAGAAATCTACATCAACTGACACCACACACAGTGGACCAAACACAAAAGAACGCTGATGATGAAGGTTTAGTGGCCTTCGAAAACGGCTGGCTGTTCCGTTCAACTATGTGTTGTTAGTCAGAATATTTACAACAGACTTTGGTGTTATTTGTTCATTAATAATTATCACATGTAATTTGGCTTAAGAAGCCAATACGAACCTTAGCCCGTTCAAATCACAAATATAAAAGTTTTTTTTTTTGTAATTGAAAATCAATATTAACTATTTTCTAAAGTTATTTTAATGCAAATGCATTGTCTTTCGCAACTGAACATAAACAAGTTTAAATCTTCTAAAAACATTTTATTCCGGCATAAAGCAATGCGTTGTGACCACCTTGAACTCACTTTGTCGTTGAGTCAACAAATTGTTTCTACTGTATGCTTTAAGAATACCTTTTTTTCTCTTACAAAAATTCAAATAATCTTAAAATAAAAGCTTTAGGCTTAAGCGAACCCAAAGTAAAATAAAAAATTCCGCCAAAAAAAAACCGAAACGTTAAAGAAATTCCTGACATATTGACAACGAAATTTCTTGCGCTTAAAATGTGTATGCAGTTTGGGAATTTAAACACTTTTCGATTTAATTTTAAGATCAAGATTATTTCGCTTCTTCCTCTACTTCTTCTTCTACATGTTGTTAACGAATGAATCTGTGTGTCTTTGGCGATTGTCAGACACAATCTTTAACACATCACGCCACAATCGCCAGCCCCGACTTAAGACATACACACATAAAGACACTGCGCACCGCCTACTTAGCAAACACTAGTAGTACGAGTGGTAGTACATGCTAAAACACCGCACACACACACCACACAAACACGCACACTCGACGACACACTTCACAACGACCCTGCCACAAAACGCTTCCTACCATACCTTGTGCGCTGCTTGTTGGAAGCAAACATAATTCTCTAACATGAAATACTTGTACAAACTATTCTCTAGGGTACACTCAATATCAGCAAGCTGTATGTGTGCATAAGTGCATGTGTGTGCATGTGTGTGTGTGTGGAGCCAGGAACAGGACCTGATATACTGGAGGTATAATGAAAAAAAAAAAAACGAAGGTGCAGATTTGTTTTATTTGCTGTTGTCGGTGGCTAAGTTGTGTGCGTTGTTGTGTTTTGTCAATTTATATAGATTAACATACAAACGTAAACTTTATGTGATATTAATCCCCAAACATACATTCTGTCAAATATATTTACATACATGCCCGTATGTTCGTTTGTTTGCTTGCTCTCATACATAATAAACTTTATCTCACAACCGAGATACAAACGAAACAATAAATTTTGATACTGCTGCAAGAACAATAACAACTACCGCGATTTTTGTCACATCTTGTTGTCAAGATATTGTTTTATTTTATTGTTGTTGCTGCAGTTTGTTTCTAAAGCTGTCTGTTTGTTTGCTTGTTTGTCTGTTGGTGTTCCCAAAGTGTTGCAATCAAAAATCGTAATCGTGACATTTGTCGCGTTTTATTGTTGTCAATAAAATTGGGTTTGTGTCTTGTGTGTTTGTAATTTGGTGCCTGTTGCACAGTGCTTGTGCTTGTTTTTGCCTCTACAAACACACATATATACATATTAGTTTTGCTCACTCACTGCCTGCTGTTTTATTAAAGTAGTTGTTGTTCTTGCTGGTGTTATTGTTTTTGGCACTACATATTAAAACATACATTTGTACAACAACATGCAACATCCATATGCATGACTTCCATTTATGGAGGAGTCTAAAGTTGTTAAATTAAATAAATAAATTCATTAAAATAGCAAAAACAATTAATATGCTTTGATGTAGTAGTACAGGGTGTTGCACTAAGATGTTGCATTTTGTATAGCCCGCCATTTTAACAAATATTATGACTCAAGCTGTAAGGAATTGACAGATGACAAGTGAAAATTAATTTATTAAAAAAAAAATATTCACTTTAAGAATGGTGCAAATTTCACTATAAATATGGAGAAAATTATCGTTCAGCAATTGTGAAACTGGTGGAAAAATTTTAGCTATTGGGACAAGTGTGTGGTACTTAAATTCGAATTCGTACGTATAATGCTGTTGCAGCCCATAGTGTTGAAGAAAAACAAGGTTTGTACATTTTTTGTCGATCATTGAAATCGAGTAAAATTGGATCGAAACCATTCAGTAGCTCGTTTTTGACAGAAACCTATGATCAAACCCATTTAAATTACATGATTGGATTATATCGAAACCGAGTTATTGAAAGAGTTCGATCCAAGTCTGGAGTCGAGGACGTTCCTTAAACGACATTACATCTTAGTTTGCAAAAATATTTAGATAAAAATGCTTTTAAAGCTAAGTTGACACAAGAACTCATCATGCATACTGCACGGGAAAAAATTTGCCTATGAAAATCACGTTTAATTGAAAAAAAAAACAAAAATCAATTAAAAATGTAAATGATGCAATAATTCGGTTCTTGAAAAGCCCTTCCAACTGCAACATGTAATTGTTTGTTACGGGTTTTGCGCTGAAGCAGTTATTAAACTTAAATTTATCGAAAATGGAGCTAAAGTAACTGTTACTGTGGGCGGAAGTGGAAAATTTGGATGTGAGCGAAGTTTATTTTTTAAAATTGGCTACTGACATCTTTCGATTTAACACCTTTAGACTTTTCGCTTTGGAATAGCGTGTATTGTAAGATCTCTACCAATAGTCCACAATAAATTTTAGATCCAAAAATGCAATTCGTGAAGTTATCAAGGACATACAGTCTCAAATTTGTGAATTGGTGATGGAATATTCTTCTGCCAGCGTAACCATGGCTGACAGTATTTTCTTTAACTAACCGCTTACCCTCCCTATTTTTTTATAATGAAACACACGTTCGATAATTTCGCTTAAGAAATACTGATGTTTTTTCCATAAAAAAAAAAAAAAAACTTTTAATGGCACACCCTTTAATAATTTTTTTCTCTTCTCTTAAATAAGTAATACGTATGGTTTTAATATGTTTATTTTTTATTTTTTTTGGTTTTAATTCTTAATGTTTTAGTTTCTTTTTAATTGGCTTATTGTTTAAACATTTATTTTTTTTTTTCAATTGCTTTTAGATTTTTTGTTTATTTATAAGCTTTGCTGCAAATTATTGACTCATTAATTATATAAAAATAATTATGTTAAGTCGTGTTATCTTATAAAATAACATTCATATTAAAGTTGCACAGCATTGACTCCCACCATTGTTCCACTTTTTGTTTGTGTGATTAATTTTTTGGCAACCAAAAAGCAGAGAAATAAAATTTTAAATCTAGAGTCGTGAGAAGATTGTTTTTATTTCTTGTCATATGACAAGGACTAATTTTGTGAGTAATGGAAAATGAAAAGAAAGGCGGTTGAGTGAGTAATCGCTTAAAGTAGAAAACTTATCATATGTCATTGGGTATAAGAGAAAGGCTTTGATCAGTTTTAGGGAGTAAATAGATTTACATACATACACATGTACTCGTATGTGTTCCTTGAAACTGTGTATATGCGAATTATTGTACAATGCAAATATGATGTTTTATTAAGTGCTTATTATATCGGGTCAGTAACTTCATGAAATTTTGAATAAGAGACAGGATTTTGGATAAAAAAAGATATTTCTTTCAACGTCTCTACACACTTTGTCCAATGTTTCTCCAAGCTGTTTAAGATTTGTCGAGGTCATTACAGTAGACATTTGATTGTGAGTCAAATCTCTTCTCGCTGAGTCATTTCTTCAGGCTAGAAAACAGAAAAAGTCACTCGATGCAAAGTCCGATGAATAGGGCAAATGACTGAGCAATTCGGAGCTTAATTCATGAATTTATTCCCATTGAAACTATACATCTGTGCACACTTGTGTTGTCCTGGTTGAATATTTGAATAAATCCCGTCTTTTTTAAGGGTTCCCCACAACTAAGGTGAAAAGGAAAATCAAAATTAAAGGGTATACTCTCAGTTAATGGTATTTTGACTAAGTAATTTTGACAACTTGCTGTATCTTGGAAATAGAAAAAAAAAAATCGCAAAAAATTACCAAAACGAAAAAGCGCCAATAAAAAATATATAAAACTAAAATAAATCGCCAAAAATCGAAAAAATTGCCAAAATGAAAAAAATCGCCAAAAAGGAAAAAAAACGGCAAAAACTGAAAAAAGTCTCCGAAACAATAAAAAGCGCCAATACTAAAAAAATCGCTAAAGCTAAAATAAATCACCAAAACCAAAAAAAAAAACGCCATAAACGCAAAGAAACCAAAAAAAAAAACTAAATAAAAAAAAACAAACTAAAAATACGTCAAACACCAAAAATCCCAAAAACGAAAAAAAAAACAAAATGCGTATAGTATTATCTAATCCTCCCTAAGCCGACTCACGGAATTTTTAAAATGGATCAATGTGAATATTAGGGCTACAGATATCAATGCCTGACAGCAAGTCAGCAATTAGGGCAATAGCAACAGAAAGAGTAAGGACCGTTTAGGACCGTTTTAGATTGCAAAAATATGTTTATCGATTACAACGTTCGTGGGTGCCGGTATACTAAAGGGTGTTTTTTATTGGGGTATAGAACTTTAAGTTGGCATCACTTTTTTAACTGGCGGCCATTTTGTCAGCTGTCAAGTGATTAATATTTAGTTTGGTTTGCCATTTCATCATGAACAGGTTGACAAAAGAACAACGCTTGCAAATCGTGCAAATTTATTTCGAAAATAATGGTTCAGTTCGCGAAGTTTACCGCAAGCTCCGTCCATTTTATGGTCGACATAATCGTCCATCAGAGCAATTAATTCGGTTAACCATGGATCGTTTTCGCACTACGTTTACTCTATGTGATAATACGCATCCGCAGAGACGTCGAACAGCGCGCTCCGAAGAAACAATTGCCGCTGTAGAGCAAAGTGTTGAAGAGGACCCGAATGAATCGATTCGCCACAGAGCACAGCAATTGGAGCCGACTAACCGACTATTTTGTTCCCGAATTGGATGGCATGAATGTGGATGAGTTGTGGTTCCAACAAGACGGCGCTACATGCCACACAGCGCACGTCACAATCGATTTATTGAAGGAAACATTCGATGAGCGCATAATTTCGCGGAATGGACCTGTCAATTGGCCACCAAGATCGTGTGATTTGACACCATTGAATTATTTTCTTTGGGGATATGTGAAGTCGCTCGTCTACGCCAACAAACCAGAAACGTTAGGGGACTTGGAAGCCAACATTCGTGGCGTTATTGCCAACATACGGCCCCATATGCTCGAAAAAGTGGTTGAAAATTGGACCTGTAGAATTGGCTTTATTCGAGCCAGCCGCGACGGCCACATGCCCGAAATCATATTTAAACATTAATGGCATAAAATTATCCTTCCAATTAAGCCAAATTGATGGACATTAAAACGATTTTCTTGTGTTTTATTTCAATTCAAAGTTCTATACCTCTTAAAAAACACCCTATACAACGTAATTGGAAATGAACGTGCGAATGAACTGGCGAGAAAGGTCAGAACGTTACGGTCCGTAACTCTAATTGATGCTAAAGCCTTTCAATCCAGCGAATATTGAGTTACAAAATTTAGCAAAGATAGTCCACAGTTCGCGATGGAATCGTGATACTGTGGGTAATCTAATCGATGTTCTATGAGGCGACACAGACAAAGACAAAATAAGGGGGCTGTTGATACTAAAGAAGCCCGAGCTAGGAACGCCCTTTACAGCAGTGAATGCAGGGCATGCATGGGGATCATCGATACAGTGGAGCACTTCCTTTGTCATTGTCCAACTTACGCCCAGCCGAGATCTCCTTATATTAAGGATGATACGTTACTGGGCATTACCCAGCTTAGAAGTATGGACTGTAAAAGTTTGAGGGACTACGTGAACGATACTGAGTTCCTATAAAAGCGGGGTTCGTTTTTTAATTCACATGAGATTATAGAACAGGTATATACGGGCTTATATGTATGACCTCGGACATGAGTGCAATGGATCCTCATTTAACCTTACCTAGCTTAACTTAACCCAAGTGGATACAATCAATTGCCATAATATTCGTCATTAATTGTTTTACGCTTTTGTAGATTTATTTTATCGCGAGTATCGCAAAAAAAGGCCGCCATGATTTTATTAACTGGCAAACCCACCTTGGACTTCTCCGGCAGCTGATGGATCCACATTTTGTCTACGTCTACGAAATCGCCGATGAATAATGCCAAAAACTCCACCGAAGTTGTCACCCGATTGGGTTTGTGGTCACTTGTGAGCAAATGTGGCACCCACCTTGCGTAAAGCTTTCTCATGCCAAAGTGCTTGTACAAAATTGAAATAACTTGGCCGTGTGAGATACCGATGACATTTTCAGACCTTTAGTATCCTATCGCCAAACACCATTTTGTGATATGTTCCCATTGTTTCGTGTAGTCTATAACGTTCGGCTTGTACAGCCACAACATGGTTCTAATCGTTGCTTTCGATAAGGAGCTGATTCGATCACTTTTTTTCAGTTTGAGATTATGGCATTCGATATGGAAATATGTTATTACAATCTTCGAGAGGGACAATTAGACCCCAGGATTCAATAATTAAAATTTTTATCATTGAAATTGGTAGTGAAGAGTGTCCATTGTATTAATCAGGATTACATGCCTATTCAGAGAAAGTATTGTGACTGGAAAATAGTCATAACCTTAACATTGTGACTAAAGACTAAAATTTCCGATTCTCAAAATAAAATTCTATCAACATACATTTTTAAAATAAAGAGTAGGAATTGTCATACAGTCATAGGAATTGTGACAGGCATTTTAAACTAAAATAATTAATATAAAATATTAAAAAAAGAGAAACTAATTTAGAAATGGCAGAAGGGATGTACATAATATGTACATTTATGCTAATAGCCTATTTTGGGAGTGATTTATAATTTCCACAAACAATCGAAGAGGAAGCCGTGCTGCCAGATTTTACCCTTATATTTATATTTTTTCCCGCGACTTTGTTCGCACTTAGAAAGAAACTTAGTAGGCTTTAAATTGTATTTAGGGAAATCTTATCTGAAACAGACAAAATACCAACAGTGAAAATTTTTGCGATTTATTCTGTTCCACACTACTTTCTCAATTTTTTTCTTTCATATTCTTCTCCAGACAATAATAAACAAAACAAAAAAAAAAAAAAAAAAGGATAGGTGGTCCAGGCGTTCACGCTTGCTGCCGTTACCAAGGGAAATAGGGATTCATTCTGAGATGATGCGACTAGTCCATACATGCATGTAAGGACTAGTCTAAAGAGGAGTAGGATTACTCCAAAACTACTCCAAATATATGAATAAAGCTGGTCGGTTTAACATTGCGATGTCCTAGGGTTGGACCACATGGTCAAACTTTGCATTACATCGGACTAACCCCAAAAACCACCGCATATGGAATAGCTATAGACTAAACGAACACTTATCGTGCAGCATTGAATGCTTGTATGAAAACGCTATTGTCCATGACTACATGACATGGGACCATGATGTAAATAGTCAATTTCATCTATATTGGACAACAAGGGAGTCCAACATTATTTGCAGGGGTAGATTATTTGAGCGTGTTAGTTCGCATGCTATACTTTTGGTTTTTATATAGATATTTATGTATGTATATTTTTTATTTGACTTCATTCAGTATTCAAATGCCATAATTTTTAGTCATAATTTTCATTAAAAAAGAATGTTAACTATAAAATTTGGATTTTTGTGACTATGTTACGAGAATACAAAATTAAGACCGCGTCACAAGAGTGAAGATAGAACTCGTGTCATAACAAAAGTTGTGACTGACTTGAGACTTTTTCTGTGAATAGGCCTGTTTGTCTTGTCCCAACTCAGTTTAGTTGTCTGAAAGTCAACCCAACTTATGCATTAGTATTTCCATTTACAACTTAAACAATGCTTCAGTTTTGTAGTTGTCGGGCTTCATAAAATTTTCGAGCAAATATCAGTTGTGATTCTCAATAATAAAATATGATTGGGTTGCGTCAAAGTTGGGTTGAATCTCAGACAACCAAATTGAGTTCAGCTGGGAATGGCATCAAGGACATAATTTTTTCTATTTTGTTCTCAAACTACGCTGTCAAACACAAACTAAATAATGCAAGTTGTTTAATATCTCCTCCATAAACTGTAAAAGCTCAGAAGTCCCTATATTTTTTGATATCAGTCCAATCAACAAAACGCCATCTCTACTTTAATTTTGTTTTTTTTTTAATTATTATTCAGATTTTTTACTCTAACTGTGTTTTTCTTTTTCAAAACCTAATTATGTCTCCAAAAGTTTTCAACAACACGAGTTAACAATTTATGTACGACAAGAGTAAAATGGCGTTAATTGGCTGTTAGAATTGGAGCTGCCTGTTTTATCAAAATAAATGTACAAATAATTTGTACCTAAATTGCTGATTTAAAATTAAAAAAAAATTAAAAAAAAAACTATTCAAGTGTTTGTCATTGTAACTGCAAACAAAAAAAAAACATTGCCCAAGAAATATCACAAGTTTCTGCCAACAAATCTACGGCTCTATTTCATAAGTTCGGTTCGTTTTTGAGATTTTTCTTTAAAACTGTTGAAATGAAACCGAAATATTTGCAGCCATGTTTATTATTTAGGACAACAAACATTCAGTTAATGGACATCGTGTATGTTTATGTAAGTGTGTGTGTGTATGTTTTTGTTATTGTTGTGGTTGTTGTTGTTGCTGGTGTTGGGTTTATTATTTTAATCACATTTTCTTATTATCATTTCAATATGTCGGCTCTAAGGTATTTGTGGACCAACTACAAGTATGTTGCTGCAGTTGTTTAAATATTTCTGTTTTTTTTTTGCTGTTGTTGCTTTAGCACTGCGCGTGCGCTTTAATGAACTCGATGACTTTGTTGTGACCAAAGTTGATCTTGGTTGTCAAATGATTTTGTTTTATGTGTTCGAATGCCAGAAATGTAAAACTTTTTTTTTATATTATTATTATTGCAGTTTATTTTAAATTTACTGCACTACATATACAAACATATATACGTATGTACCCTCTAGTCATCCTAGAACCATATGTCTCTATGTCAATACTTTTTCTCCAGCGACAATTGAACTAGCTAAAATCTCGACAACTTTCCTTTTATGCGCGTGTAGAGATACGTTAGAGACAACAGTTCTAGTGTATTTCTGGTGATATTGTTAATGAGCGCGTCAATATTTTTTTCTTTTTTATTATGCTATGCAATAATATTAAATAAATATATGTATATGAGCATTACTAAAATCTGCTAGTGAATCTTTGGTTCAAATATATCCCCATGTGGTCATAAAAGAACTACCTTCTCAATATTGCTAAAGTCTACTGGTACATTTTAAATGACAACCCCTATTTTATGTGTCAATAGGCGATTACATTGGCTGGGGTACACCTAATCAGTAGCACTATTGACTATGTGAACCACTTAGTCAGTGGTGCTACAGTCTAGTGGTGGATTTTCAATGATTTCAAAGCTAATGTTAAATGTCAATAGATGATACCATTGGCTGGGGTACACCTGGTCAGTAATACTACTGACAACGTCACTAGTAAATCACCACAATTTCACAATTCGCACTTTCTGCAGGGTATGTATGCATGTATGTATGTATGTACACTGCTTGTACTTACACTTTTGCTTAAATAGAAAAATATGTATCGATGTGTGTGCTGCAGACACATATAAACCCATTAATTGACGTACAACAAAAAGGAGCTAAAATCGATAGTGCAAACAACTCAATAGTTTATTGTTTAATCAGACATATACAATATTTTTTTTTTATTAAAATAAGTGAAATGTTTGCATTCGGCAGTGTGGAAATACAAATACCCTCGACAAAACATGTCGAAAATTAATAATTGAATTAAAGAAGCTATACAGAATCTGCAAGTTGTTCGAAAATGCGAATGTGAAGTAAAGGGTGTTTTTTATTGAGGTATAGAACTTTAAGTTGGCATCACTTTTTTAACTGGCGACCATTTTGTCAGCTGTCAAGTGATTAATATTTAGTTTGGTTTGCCATTTTATCATGAACAGGTTGACAAAAGAACAACGCTTGCAAATCGTTCAAATTTATTTCGAAAATAATGGTTCAGTTCGCGAAGTTTACCGCAAGCTCCGTCCATTTTATGGTCGACATAATCGTCCATCAGAGCAATTAATTCGGTTAACCATGGATCGTTTTCACACTACGTTTACTCTATGTGATAATACGCATCCGCAGAGACGTCGAACAGTGCGCACCGAAGAAACAATTGCCGCTGTAGAGCAAAGTGTTGAAGAGGACCCGAATGAATCGATTCGCCACCGTGCACAGCAATTGGAGCTTTGTCCATCAACTTTATGGAAGATTTTGCGCAAAGATCTTGGCTTGCGACCTTACAAGATCCAGGTTGTGCAAGAATTAAAGCCGCGAGACCATGCAATGCGTCGTGATTTTGGTGTATGTGCCGAAAATGAGATTGATTTCGATGCTGATTTTCATTGCAAAATTTTGTTCAGTGATGAGGCTCATTTTTGGTTGAATGGCTACGTCAACAAGCAAAATTGCCGCATTTGGAGTGAAGAGAATCCACATGAGACCCTTGAGACGCCATTACATCCACAAAAACTGACTGTTTGGTGTGCTCTATGGGCTGGTGGAGTCATTGGGCCATACTTCTTCCGAAATAATGCTGGAGAGTCAGTTACCGTTAATGGAGACCGGTATAGAGCCATGATAACTGACTATTTTGTTCCCGAATTGGATGGCATGAATGTGGATGAGTTGTGGTTCCAACAAGACGGCGCTACATGCCACACAGCGCACGTCACAATCGATTTATTGAAGGAAACATTCGATGAGCGCATAATTTTGCGGAATGGACCTGTCAATTGGCCACCAAGATCGTGTGATTTGACACCATTGGATTATTTTCTTTGAGGATATGTGAAGTCGCTCGTCTACGCCAACAAACCAGAAACGTTAGGGGACTTGGAAGCCAACATTCGTGACGTTATTGCCAACATACTGCCCCATATGCTCGAAAAAGTGGTTGAAAATTGGACCTGTAGAATTGGCTTTATTCGAGCCAGCCGCGGCGGCCACATGCCCAAAATTATATTTAAACATTAATGGCATAAAATTATCCTTCCAATAAAGCCAAACTGATGGACATTAAAATGATTTTCTTGTGTTTTATTTCAATTCAAAGTTCTATACCTCTAAAAAAACACAAAATTTAATTATAAAAATTTATGATGTATTTTTTGTTTGTTATTTTAACACTCATTTCTACTCTTTCGAACATAAATGAAAGTTACATTGTGGTAAAAAAAATTATGTATATATATTTTACATATATACTACGATCAGGACAATATGTGGGGATTCTGCAGACACAAAAATATTGGACGCTTTCAAGGGTCTGACCACTATTTTACCTCTTTTCCCATGGAAAATTTCAAGATGGAATCCCCTCATCGTAGTAGTTATTTATTTGTACATATTCTGCAAAGTATATTTGCAAAATATGGTTGCACAAAAATAGATGGGGTGACTACGACCATATGTCCATGATGTCATTAACAGTATTCTTAAATATATTTTTGTGACTGACAATACCCGACCTATGACTTCACATAGGAAGTGCAACGTGGTTGTCAACGAAATTCCACAAAAGAACCGCAAGACTATACGGTTATCCGTGGACAATCAGTCAACCAGCTCGAGCGAGATGAAAAACTCTCGAAGGCCAAACAACACACACAATCCTGACCGCACTTAAGAAATAATTACTATAACGCGAGTCGCTGTTCTTCAATCCAGAGCTGTTTAACGACTGTAGTGTTTATTTATCTTCAAATATGTGTATGTATGTATATAATATACTTTGTACCATAATTTAACTTTCACTTCTGCTGGAAAAAATTAGTATCAGAAAATAACGAATAATTTCTGCTTAAAATAATAAAAATCATTCATTCGAACATACACAAGTCTCTACTTTAAAACAATTAAAATGCAATGATTGAAAAAGTTAAGAATTTGTGATAACGCACATAAAATCGTATGTACATATGTCATGCTGCTTTAATTTTTTTTTCTCTTGAAATAACTCTATTTCATGTTGATTTACCATTACAGTACTGTTAAATTAAGATGTATCATCATGTTGAATTAAAGTTATTTCAAGTTGAAATAACATGCATTTAATTAAGTATAGTAATTTTATTTTATTATATCCACACTGTCCTGACGGAAAATGTTTGATAGTATTGGCGTGTTGGCCTCCAAAGATTTCGAATATTAGTACACCCTCAAAAGCTAATTCAGACTTAGTGATAGCCCTTAGCTTTATTAACATATAATGTGGCTAGAAGTTCACTTAATAAATCTTGTTAAAAGTTAACCAAAAAAATATTCTTTATGCATTTTTTTTTTTTTTTTGCAAAAGTAAACGAAACAACTTTTTTCACTCTTTTCAGGATAACTAACAGGGATTTCTAATTTTTTGCTAATAATATTTGGCAAAGTTGTAGCTACGGTAAATCGGAACAACTAAGTTTGTAAACATATCTTTCAATTAATTATTTTTTTAAACAAGAGCTAACCTAAAAAATTACCACCACTAGTTTCTTCGTAGTCAAATAAGATTTATCCACTGCGTCCCCGGCTTGTTAAAAACGTAAAGATTCCGATTAGAGCACAGTGTAATAATTATCTCTCTTAAATTTACTCGGATGGACATTCGGACATATCGGGGCTATTACAACAGCAACAAACATAATTTTATGTCTTCGCCCGAAGTCATACTGACTAGCATAAAATAAATTAGCTGTGATACCCATGCGTTATTTTAGTCTGGGTGAGGTTCTATGGTAATACGAGTTCTATTCAACAACAAAAAAATACCAAAAACTTTTTTTAGTTTTGTTTCGATGAGTGAAAAATATTGTTGGTTGATTAGAGTGCACAGTGTTGTGCGAGCAGATTGGTGGAATCTCTTTAAATTTTTCATTAAAATTTTTCTGTTGCATAAAAATAGGAAATAGTTCCAAATTATTTCGCTTGTTACAGGCCAGAGGTAAAATCTATAATACAGTCCACTTAGCAAACTTCTGTACATATTTTTCTAACTTTTTGCAAAATACCCGTGGCGAGCAGCTCTTTGAAACGCTACTGTATGTTGTTGCTGCTTTTATTGTTTTCAACTTCAGCTAATGTCAATAAATAATAACAATAAAATAACAATAATCATCTTTAAAAAATCAATTAAAAAGCCATATTTTTGTGAATAAATATAAGCCAAACAACAACAACAACAACAACACTATTGTTCATGGTTTCATAAAACCACAATGGAAACAAAAAAAAATGAAAATGAAAAAGAAAAAGACATCAACAACACTTGCCATCTGAACCCCAATATATTTTGATACATTGGAGGTTTTATGTTGTTGTTGTTGCTGTTGCTGTTGTTGCTCATTTATTCGGTTATACGGTCATTGCGATAGCATCTTGCACCAACGTAATCATATTTTTTATTTTGATTTTAGTTGTTATTTTTCATAATATTGTGTGTCATGGCGATAGATGGAAAATATTTCTCGTTTAAATGCCGCCGCCACAGGCACCACCACACTTTTGCTGGATGTTTTTTTTATGTTGCACGGGTTCTTTTTGTTTTTCATTGACATTGTTTTTAGTACATATTGCTGTCGTTGTTGTTGTTGTCGTTGCTGCTGCTGTTAGTGCATCAACCACCACCATGCAATCAATATTTTTGGTTTGTCGATTTTCTATCCCGATCATATTTGGTTTATTGGCTGTTGACTTGGATGACTGTTGGCTGGATGTATTGGCGGCGTCAGTTAACCGAAAATCGTGCTGACCGTGTTGAGTAACAATTGATGTTGTTGTTGTTGTTGTTTTTTTTTTTTTTTTTTTTTGGCTGTTGCAGTCAACCCCAGACCCAATGTTTAAGCGCCATCTATGAATAAATCACGTTCACCCGAATTTTGAGAAGAGATAAAAAGCGAATGTTGTTGCTGCGTTCATACAAGTGTTTGTGTATGTGTTTTTACGTTAGCAACGAAAGCACATTCGCTGCAGAGATGAAAAGATCAATTCATAAAGATATTGTATTTTTGCAGTTAATTTAACTATAAAAGGATAAAAATTTTTCTGGTCTGCGTGTTCCAATATGTGTGAGTGTGTTGTTAGTTTGCGTTTCTATTTTTTTATTTATTTTTTGGTGGCCAACTTTAAGCGATCGTAACAATGTTGTTCTCCATTGAATAATTATTATTGTTTTATTTTGTTGTAGTTGTCGTTTTAATAACCATATTTGTAATGCTTGACACAATAGTGAGTCAAACGCGCATCATCGCACGTTTTGCCACACGCCGCTGTAGTTTTGTTTTTTTGTTTGTTTGCTTCCAACAGTCTCTAATGCATTGTTGAGTGTGCAATATGTTTTTGTTTTGGGGAATTTTTGCATAAAATTAACCCTTGACTGTCTGTAATGACACGTTCTATTAGTGACAAACAGCTCAAGTATATGCCTTCGTGACTGTTGTGTGTGGTCAAAAACGTATTTTATGACATTATTTAAGAAAATTTCACAAAATAAGGTGTATGTTTATGAAAGGCTGTGGAAATTGCTTAACGAAAGGTGCACAGGAATATTATGTAACATTGTGGGTCTTATTTTGTAAGACGAAATGGTAAGCGTTGGTAAATTTTCTATGGACAATTTTTATAGGATAAAAAATACATACAAAAATATGTATGCCAGTGAAGCCAATTAAAATTTTCTCGAGAGTAAATTTAAGGGTTGCCTTTCTATCTGCATGAAATTGATAAGAAATATGAAATAAATTTTGTGGATTAATCGGCTGTAAGCCTTGTGTGCGCCATCGCCAGATGATGAATAAGTGCTGTAGGAACAGCTTGGAGGTAAAATAAAGACAGCCAATAGCATGAGCATGCAGCATAAGGGATGCATAGTTAGGTATAACCAGAAGTTTTTAAGCTGGGTATGAATGAATGACTGAATTTCAGACAGGAGACTGTGACCAAAAATATCTATTATATTATCCCTTGTTAGGAACTAGAGCACCTCTTCCGGAACTGATTGCTGGAGGAATCTCAAGATCGCCATTGGCTTTATTATTGGCAGTTTACAATCTTCCAACTGGTCCTTGCTTAAATGGCTGTAACAGACGAACTAGACGAATATTGGGCTTAACTGTCAAATTGACTGCAAGACACAAATATACCAGAAGCTCTTAAAAATTGCACAGACTAGATAGGTAAATGAGGTTACCTGCTTTACCTCAAATTACCTTGATCACGATACAATGCCAGATGATTTACCATCTTGGAAGGAATCCTAAGGCATCGCTTTATACAAAAAAGTGGCTAAAAAGACACCGACAAATAGGGATACATCTGTTGCTTTGACGTAAAAAAGGAGGAAATGGTCGAACATCTACTGCAGTGCTCCTGATAATTTAAAAGGCATTTTTAAAGGCTTTCCATTTCTGCAGGACCTGCAAAAATATCGAATTGCTTTGTAAGAAGAAGAAATATGTATATTCATGCTTAAGTCGTCATGATGGAAACATTTTTCTTATTTCTAACTCACCTGGCCAGGCAGCATAAACGAGATTTATCAGGACTAAAATGAAACTAGCAACCTGTAAGGACATAGCTTTCAACTTCCTAATTTCATTAGGCAAATAATTTTAGGCGCTTATTGTCACGCTGCTTGAGTGTACTGATCACTAGGAGCACATCATCATTTAAGCAGGCGGCAGTACAAAAACTCTTACTATTTTATTCTTTTAAGTAGTTTTATTTCACAGTTTGTGGCGTAAGGTTTGATTAATGTTAAAAACATATTTACAAGATCTATGTCCTCTAGTGCGTTTACATATGCGCAATATTTATTACTTACGAGATTTTTACCAAAATCTATTAGATTTCGAATAGTTTTATCATACAAAACACTAGATTTGATGAAAATCTACTTAACATCTGATAGAACTTATAGATTATTTATACCTGCATAAAATCTAGCAGATTTCAATTAAACTCGTCATAAAAATTTATATCGTTTATACCAAGTTTTTTGACATACATATATGTATGTATCACAATTTCTTATCCAAAACAAAATTCATTAACATTTAAGTACACAGACTGACTTTTTAGTACAAATTTTGAAAAACTGTACTTGCATCACTAAGTTCTACTAAATTTCAAGTAGGTTTAAACAAAATCTAATAACGAAGTAGATTTCTTTTGCATAGTAAATCTACTAGATTTTGCCTGAAGTCGCATAAGTAGCAGGTTTTGCTTAAATAAAAGCGGTTGTACCAAAAAATATATCTCTGTACTTAAAAAGGTATGTGAATTAGATATATTCGAGTTGTTTAGTTGTAGTTTATATTGCATTTACATTGTCTCGAAATCTAGCATATTTGATTTGAAATCTTATTTATAAAAATCTAAATCGTTTACACTAAGTTTTTTTTTTGTTGAGATTTTGCAAGATTTCGTAGCCACGACAAAATCCTTTTTCTAAAATTTGTATCTATTCACAAACCTTTAAGAGAAAATTTTGTAGAGCATAACTAATTCACTCACGTTTTATACAAACTATGTTGTATCGGTTAAAAAAAAACAAATTAATATATTAGCAGCCTTATTTATAAAAATTATTAAGGCTTTATAAAGCATTTTTAAGGAAAATTTTGTAAAAAAAATTGTTTTAAAAACCCTTTATTATAAGTTTAATAAATAAAGCTGTGAATTTTTAGTGGACAAAGTAGATTTTGTTTAGTATGTATATAATTAGCTTGGAATCCGTAAGTACTAGATTTTGAAAAACTGCAGTCAATGGTTTTTGGTTTTTATTTTAAAGCATATATATTTTCATAAATATTTCAATTGAAATCTACTTGATTTCTTGCAGGTGTAAGTCTACTGTAACAAACAATAGGGGTATTAAAACGGTATACTTCAGTCTCATAGTATAATAATGGGTGCATTCATAAGACGTAGCTATTGAGATCAACAGTTGTGAAACTGTTGGCCCCAACAGTTACGACCTAGAAATGGCTTGATGGATATAATTTAATTTTATATCTTATATATTTCGTTACATCAAAGCATTTGTAATGTAAAATTTAACAAATATTTGCTCCTGCCACCTAACAAATTATATAAAAGATAAGGCTCTATTCGATCAGCTGTTCTGACGGAGCAAAACATGTTGACTATAGGTAGCGAAAAAATTTTATGATGATAAATTACTCAACTGATGAGTGGAGCGGAACTACTCAACTATGCATTTCTAAGACAAACACTCAACGGTAGCGCATTAGCTACGTCTTATAAATGCATCAAATGATTTAAAATCTTTATTCAAAAAAATACAAATGGAAAAACAATTATTTTAAAATTATTTAAAATATTATGATACTATGACACTTACGAATTATAGCATTGCACATATACATCTGTTTGCACTAGTTTTGCCTGTTTTTTGGTTCTGGTATGAACAAATATGTTATTTATCGTTTTCTGTTACTAGTTGTAAATGTTGATTTTTTAAGCAATTACTAGATATACCAAACGGACGACACACTCGTCCGTATTCTAGAATCAAAATGTAAATAATTTAAGATTCAAAGAAAATGTATCTAAAGTTTAGATTCTAAACGTCATAAAAAAATTCATTAAAACACAGCCACACACAAACTTACATACATATGCAAGCATAATTAAATAATACATGAAATTAAAAAAGCATAAACAAAATCCCATCAACCAACCTAATTCAATTTATTCAAGTCTCTTCCTTTAAGTATTATGGCTTTGATACAACAACAAATAAGAGAAAAACAATTGTAAGGTTAAGAGAAATACTACAAACATACACACACTCATGTTTTGTTTCTTTTTTTACTTGTAAGCTAATAAATGCGTGTGTAATATGTGTGCGTGTAGTAGTAGCAACTTTAAACGCTTATGGCTCCCAAAATACTAAACCGATTTCAAGAAAATATAGATTCTGCACATCTGTATAAAAAATCCTTTAAAACCATATAAATCTTTTTAAAATCGGTGCGGTGATACCAGCGTAAAAGGGATTACAAAAAACATGTTCGCCTATTAATTATATAGATAGATTGTATGGTTGGGCAATGAGCAAATGAAAACAACACATTTATTTTTTTTTGTTTTTCTAAGGCAAATAAGATACATAAAACTGCTTTTACCATAAGTGCCTTATGATGTGTTGAGCAAAAATGTAATTGGCTGATGAATGAATGAATGAAAGCAAAATTGCACATACATATGTAAGTAAATGATACATGTTCATGAAACACATGCATTTGTAATTACTCTCAGAGCAAAATTGTCTCTTTCTCTCTCTATACTTTGGCTGCGCCACAAAATAACATAACGAACGTCCGCACATACATCTGCACATCATGTATTTGTTTCAATAGTGGTTTTTTCATATATTTGTATTACAATATGTATTTTTTGAGCAAAAACAGATCAAACAGTTGCTCAGCAGCAATACAATAAGCAATTTTTATTTGTTTTCAATTGTATTTTAATTTGGAAAAGCACGCACACACAATAACTCTTATACTAGTTCTGTCGCTCCCACTACAATTATATGGTACATACCATGGTATATTTGTTTTCGCTATACAAACGAGTATACAAATGCAACCCTTTATTACGAATATCATTCGAATCACCATGGTTTAAAATTTAAAACAAAATATATTAACTATTTTCATTTATATTTGCGCGTTATTTCTGACATTATTCCTTTATTATATGTCAAATATTTTTGACAATAACTAGCACATTACACAAAGAAATATGCATAGTTAAATACAATTGAGAGCAAATATTGCCTATCAGGATTTATATTTAAAAGCAATGAATTTGTGTAAGGTTATTTTGTGCATGACAAAATGATTTCGCAGGTATTTATTGTCTTGTTGCGGTCATATCAGATTCACCTCACCACACTCTCAAAAGGATGTTGGTGCGTGCAACTTGAAAATGTAATTAAATAAAATTCATTTTAAGACTCTGTCATTTGTTACTTTTTCTCACATGCGATTTATTTGCAACTGTGAATTTGTAGTCCCTTAAGAAGTAACTTACCTGACCCATATGTGAAGATGATCAATCGTGTTAATTGGCTGGGGTTCAAAAAATATCTCAGTAGTCATTGTACGGAAAACATTACGCTTAGAACATCCGATGATATTGAATCTAACATTGCCAATCTCAGCGAGAATATTAAACAGGCTGCTGAACATGCCACTATCTCCCATCCGCAGACTGGGTTTAATTAAATTTATTCTACAGACATTGAACGTCTCGTACGTGAAAAAAGAAGAGCTAGAAGGGAATGGCAACAGCACAGATCACCACAAAATAAAATCAGATTTAAAGAGTGCACTAAACGACTCCAAGAGTTGCTTGCTTCTGAAAAAATGCATCTCTTAAAAATTATCTGGAAGGTCTTGATGTCACACCAGCGTCTAATTACTCTTTGTGGTGCGCTGCTAGAAAGCTTAAAACACCCATTGAGTATAAGCCACCTCTACGCACATCTACCGGAAGTTGGGCAAGAAGCGATACTGAAAAAGGTAAAATATTTGCTGAGCACTTAAAATCCGTTTTTACGACAAACATATGTACTGGTGTTGCTGATTTGCCGAATGTAGTCGCTCTACCCCCTCAACACATAAAGTTTAAGACGCGTGATTTACAAAAATTAATTGCCGAACTCAACCCGAAGAAAGCTCCGGGTATTGATGGAATTAGTAACCAGATGCTTATGAACTTGCCTCGTATTGCAATGAGAATCCTATTATTCATATTTAATGCCATTTTACGACTGGAGTATTATCCACACAGCTGGAAGCTTGCCAAGGTTAAAATGATTCCAAAGCCGGACAAAGGTCTAACCAAGGCTGAGTCATATAGGCCAATAAGTCTACTATCAACTATGTCAAAGCTTTTCGAAAAACTGCTCAAAACAAAATTGTCCTCAATTCTAATTAGTAGTGGGTGCATACCAGACCATCAATTTGGTTTTAGAAGTCAGCATAGCACCATTGAACAAACTCACAGACTGGTTCAATTTATAAGAAGAACTTTTGAGGAAAAAAAGTATTGTTCTGCGCTCTTTATTGACGTTTCCCAGGCATTTGATAAAGTGTGGCATGAAGGCCTAATTTTAAAATTGAAGACTTACTTACCAATAAACATTTTAAATATTTTGGAAAGTTACATTATTTCCCGTAAGTTCACTGTTGTGGAAGGAGACTTTACGAGTAGGCCTGAAACTATTTCATCCGGTGTGCCACAGGGGAGCATACTGGGACCAGTTTTATACTTGATTTATACTTGCGATATGCCTGTGAGCAGTAGTATCCATACTTCCACATTTGCCGACGATACAGCCTGCCTTAGTATGCACGAAAACCCTGATGAGGCATCCCGCAAACTCCAGGAACACATTAGCCAGATGGAGCTTTGGTTAAACTTATGGAGAATTAAAGTCAATGAACGAAAGTGTGTCCATATAACGTTCACCCTAAGAAGAGATACTTGCTCCCCCATTCGGATTAACAATCAAGTTGTTCCTCAACATTCACATGTGAAATATCTTGGTTTACACCTTGATCGACGACTTACATGGAAACATCACATTGACTCTAAGTTAACTCAAATGAAACTTAAATTAACTCAGGTACATTGGCTGATTGGTAGAAATTCAACACTTACCCTAGACTGCAAACTTTTAATATACAAGTCGCTTTTAAAGCCAATATGGTGTTACGGAATTCAACTATGGGGCACTGCTTCAGCTTCAAATGTAGAGAAAATTCAACGAAGGCAAAATAAAATTTTACGCATGATAACATCGGCTCCATGGTACATCAAAAATTCAAATATACATCGCGATTTGAATATGCCACTAGTGACTGAAGAAATTGTAAAATACGAAGGTAAATATCTAACAAAACTCGAGTCACATCCTAATCCGCTTGCTTGTAATATTTTGAACTTTACTGGGCACATCCGCTTAAAAAAGAGAGATACACGGGCTCTAATATTCAACACTCTAGATGATGAAGCTGCTTGAAAACACTTTTTTCTTTTTGTTGCTTATCACTACTTATGTATTATTGATAACTATCACTAAGCTTATGTCCGACATTGGTCGGGCCTAATAATTTTTTTATAGATTTAAGATTTGAATACTTATTGTTAGTTCATATTTGAAGATACAATAAATAAAAAAAACAGACATTAAAAAAAAAAAAAAAAAAAAAAAAAATTTGCAACTGTGAATACAAATTCCATTTGCAGTTTTAGATTTGAATGTCGTATTTTTCTTTTTGGAACTAAATTTGTCTTTTTGTCTGTCTGACTTTTCCTACGCTTGTGGTACAATAATATTAACGAGTATGTTGCCGCCTCATCATTATCGACGCGTGACATTTGTTTGCGACCGGAGATGATGACAATAATAGTCACTCGCATAATAGCAGACTTCGTAGCATTACGTACATGTTAATGTTGCTGAGGTTGCTGCTGCCTCCCCTGCTTAGTCATGTGTATTAACTCATTTATATCAATTATTACATGTGTAGCAAACGTACAATAAACATGACTGAAATCTTCTTGTGTTTTTGCCTTCACGAAAATTATATAATAACAAAGTTTTTTTTTTATATTTTCATTTTAAATTTTCTTTTATTTTATTTTTTTAATAAGCTGCTGTTTATGTGCGATTCGTTTGAATTTACTGGCGCTGCCATTTTTGGTTATTTTTTTGTGATCATTTTTTTTTTAAATAAATACATATATTTCTTGTTGGTGTCTTGTCTGTTTTTATAAAAGTCTTTTCGTTGTAGTTGTTCATGTTCATTGATGTTGTTGTTGCTGTTGTTGGCTTGATATGTTTCAAGCCCAATAAACTAAATGTTAGAAGTAATTGGCGCCAATTGTAAACACATTAAGGCCAGCCAAACATTGATGAAGATAATCCCCAATAAGGAATTGACGATTTCTTACTTAATTTCCTAAAGCTCAAGCACAGATTATGTTGTTATACATTAACTGCCACGAAATGAAACTGAAAACGAATGGGCAGGACTTTAGCCACCATCACTCTTTAATCCCTGTTATACAAAGTTGCAAAATAAAAAATCATTAAGCAGCAACTCTATATAACAAGCAAAAAAGTGTTAAACTCAAATTCAGTTCATTAAGTCCTTGTGCAACATTTGAGAGAGCTTTTAATTAATTAATCAAAGTATTAGTTAGACACTGTGAATAATATCTTCAGAGTATAAATACTATAAATATTTATATATACAGACAGATATCCATTACAATACAAAAAGGAAATGAAGTAATGAATGACAAATGAATATAAATTAAATAATAAAGCGATGAAGCATGAGATATTAATGAACACTAATAAAGGACAGGAGGAGGAGGCTTATTAACATTTTTTTTTAACATTAAACAGATTACTAAGTTAAGAAATACTAATGCCGAGGGTAAAATAATGCACAATCTTAAAGGATCAAACTTAAATTACTTTTATTGGCTTTAAATATAGAACCTAAAAACGGAAGGGGTAAATGTATACATGTAAATTAAATTTTTAATTTATTTGTTCCTAATAGAGCTAAAACTTTTGGTTAATAGACTCTTTTTGGACACATCGTACAGGTCGAAATTTTCGTATGGTGAACATTTTTGGCCATAAATGTTTAACTGTTGATTTTAATTTGTTGCACTTGTAGCCTCAAACAGACGCTCTAGTAGTCCTGGCAGAATCTCGAAAAAATCCCAAAATTACCAATAAAAAATTAAAAGTGCATTTGCATGTGAGAAAAATCTAGTACTGACGATATTTCGGCCAAAATCTAGTAGATTTCCCATACATGAAAAAAACTAAGAGTGCGTTTACATTTGAGCAAAATCTAGTACTTACGAGATTTTGGGCAAAACCTACAAAACAAAATCTACTTCGTCACTAGATTTTGTCAAAATTTGCTTAAAATATAGGAGATATTATATTGCGTTTACATTTGAGCAAAGTCTAATATTTCAATATTTCAATTATTATTATTATTATTAATATTATAGAGACTTCGGTTGGGGTTTCCCATACAAATCAAAACCTACAAAATCAGCCTTTGTACTTATAAAGGTGTGTGAATTGGCTACGTTGCAGCTGCTTGGTTGTAGTTTTAGAAAAGGTTCAGTAAATAGGTTTGGATAAAAAATCTTGAAAGATATAAATAAACTTGTGTAAACGGTATAGATTTTCATAAAGATTTTAATTAGAATCTGCTAGATTTTGTGCAAGTGTGAGTGTCCTATAAGAAAAAAATCCATCCATAGTTTTCTGGCAAATATAACATTTTTTTGTGAAAGCAATCTAAACTTTTAGATCAATGTGCTTCGCTGTCTTTAGTACGAAAAACAGAATGAAATCATTGTAAATACATCATTGTATATACTAAAAGCATAAGTACTTCCAACTTAAAAAAATTTTAATTACTAGATGCTTACACATCTCCTCTGTGATCAGACTCACATTGCTTTTCTTTATCTTTTTGGGTTTTTTGAATTTTCGTATTTTTTTTTATTTTTGTGATTTTTTCATTTTGGCGATTTTTTCATTTAGGCGATTTTTTGTCTGTTTTTGGGGGGTTTTTTCATTTTGGCGATTTTTTTCTGTTTTTGGGGTTGTTTTGTTTAGGCGATTTTTTCATTTTGGCGATTTTTTCATATTGGCGATTTTTTGTTTAATGATTTTTTTCATTTTAGCAATTTTTGCGGTTTTTCGCTATTTATTTTAGTCCTAGAGATTTTTTTTAATTTGGTGCTTTTTTCGTTTTGGCGATTTTTTTATATTTGGCGATTTTATATATTTTTGATTTTTTAGTTTTACCGTTTTGAAAATTTCAAGAGTTTTGCTCTTACGGTTTCCAAGATGCAGCAAGTTGTCAAAATTACAAAGTCAAAATTGCATTAACTGATGGAACACCCATTGATTTAAATTTTTTAAATTTAGTGTTAATTGTTGTAGTCTGTATAAAAATACACTAACTTTTAAAATTTCAAGTGTATATCTGTACATACAATTGTATGTATATTACATCGGATTTTAAAATTTTTCGTTGCTAGTTTTGGAACACCCTTTAGGTTTTAACTCTCATGTATTTGTTGTTGTAGTGGACAAATGTCTACATATTGTGTCCAAATTTCAAGTCCGTAGCTCTTACGGTTCATTTTCACCTTTGGTGTAGGCAAATAACCGGCGGCGGCGCACCGTCGGCTTCGAGCCGGTCGACTTGTTTCTCTGCTTGGTATTGCTTCTTTCAAACACTAATACACTCATACATAGCTCACACCGATTTGACAATGCAAAGCAAAACCAAAAAGCAAAGAAATTTCAGCAAAGAAATCTCAGCAAAGAATCAAAGCCAAAAAATTTTTACCCCTAGATATATATAGTATAGATGTTTACAGATAAAAAAAAAAATAATCCGCCTAACAACAGTTTTCAATATAATTTTTTGCAGTAATATGAACTTTGTTTCTTATCTAGAGTATTCTTTTATTTTCGATGAAATTAATGACTGGATTATCCTGTTGATTATTTGATCCACAATGTATAAAATCATAAAAGAATGGTTTTTTTTTGTAACAATAGTTTTTCTTTTTTAAACGTTGGGGGTGAGCATATAACTTTTCGTACCGTATGTATTTTCTAATGGATTTCCAATTCACCAGTGATAAAATACCAAGCTTTTTTGATTACAAAAACGATCTTATGTGAGATATTATGTATGCATACATTCTTATATGGCTCCATATATTAAATCTTATATATATATATATATATATATATATATATATATATATGAATCCACATATGAAGAGCTTCATTTTTAAATTTCCATATATGAGCCCATATATTATAATACATTTCATATATTAGTGCATATATCAATTCATATATAATACTTTTCGCATGTATAATTCCATACATTTCTATATATGAATTCATACATATTCATATATAGTTATATACATTTATATATTAAAAATATAAGGACCATATATAATTTTTTTAGCTGGGCTGTCACTAATTTTCAATATAATTTTTTGCAGTAATATGAACTTTTTTTCTTAAAGGTATCTAGAGTATTCCGTTATTTTCTATCAAGTCAATGACAGAATTATCCTTTTGGTTATTTGATTTAGTAAATAGGGCCACAACGTATAAGATAGACAAGAATGTTTTTTTTTTTTTTTTTTTTTTTTTTTTTGGTAAAAAAGTTTTTCTTTTTTAAACGATGGGGCTGTACGTGGTCAAACTTTATATACCTTATGTATTTTTTAACAGATTTCCAATTCGCTAGTGATAAAAATGGAAAAATATCGAGTTAATAAAATGCAAGCTTTTTTATTGCAAAAATGTTATCCCAGCTAAAAAAATTATATATGGTCATATATTTTTAATATACATATGAATGTTTATAACTATATATGAGTATGTATGAATTCATGTATGGAAATGTATGGGATTATACATGCGAAAAGTATTATATATGAATTGATATATGGACTAATATATATATATATATATATATATATATATATATATATATATATATATATATATATATATATATATATACATACATATACAGAAAAAAGATGTAATATATGGAGCCATACAAAAATGTATGCATACATGCTATCTCACATAAAATCGTTTTAAAAAAGAAAAACTTTTGTTAAAAAAAAAAAAAAAAAAAAAAATATGATTTTATACATTGTGGCGCCATTTAATATATCAAATAATCAAAAGGATAATCCAGTCATTAATTTTATAGAAAATAACAGAATTCTCTAGATACGAAACAAAATTCATATTACTGCAATATATATATTGAAAACTGTTGTTAGACGGATTAGTTTTTCTTTTATAATTAATTACATTAGTTTTTAATCTGATTTCTTAAATTAAATTTTATGTACGAATATGAGTTTTGTTTTTTCTTTTTAAATATGCAAGTGATTCACCTTTTGACTTAAAATGATGAATTAAATGATTTTTAGTTCATTTTTCATTATTTGCCCATTAATGGGTTACTCTATTTTTTTTTTTTTTTTTTTTTGAGAGTTGGTATTATAAATAATGTATTCATCATCAACACAGCAACCAAAAACACCTATATGGGTTACACCACTTCTGCGCTGATAGCCTCGTATATACTCTGATTTGCGAAAAAATAAAAGTATATTCTTGCTAAGGACTTCACTTCAATACTTAAAAAATATAATTAAAATTTTCTAAAAAATCCTAGATGGACATTTCCACAGAAAAGTCCATATTTTGCCACGTTACATTACCGAGCAATTAAGCTTGTATTTTAAGTCTTTTTCTATTTTTTTTACTAAATGTAGACCTAATTAGGGCCTACAGTAACATAGAAAAAAATATATGTAAATCACAAGTTTTTCTTTGAAACACAAGCTACGTCTGAAAGTAAGGCAACGTGACAAAACTTTTCTTTTGTACACAATTCATATTTAAACATTTCTCTAACTGCATCATTGTATTTTTAAAGCTGAGTTGGAGAAGCATAAAGTTTTTGACACAAAACCCCATTGTGCAATGTAGCAGAATGCGAAATTCCAGTAAATTTTTTCTCACTCTCATCGATCATTTATAAGAAATGCAGTACATTTTGTGTTCTTGATTGATAGTGGCAATGTTAAATAAATTATTAATTTGTAAATATATCTACTAAAATATGATTTTCGCATAATGCAAAGAAATTTCCCTATGGAAAGCAAAAGTTTTAAGTTTTCGAAAAACATATCAATCACAGAAAAAGTATTAAAGTATAAAATAAGTTGTGCAAAAATAACTTCAAGACCAATTCATATAGGTGACCATTTCCGCAGCTTGTAATCCAAATATCCTTCAGATATCAATACACATTTGAGATCCGAGATACAAAGTGAATTGAGTTGAGTCTACTTTATATAAATATGAATTTAGTAATTTTGAAAGAAACTATTCAAGCCAAATTCATATCAGGTGCTCTCAACTGCATTGACAAATCTATGTAAGGCATACTCTGCTCAATTCACTTTAAAATTTTTTTACTTTTAATGCCAAAAAATAAAACAAAAAATTACTGAAAAATATGTGTTGACAAGCGACGAAAATAGTCACCTGATCGGTTGCAATCATCTATTATGAATTTGCTTTGCTTCTAGTAATTTTGCATCAAACTATTCACGGCGAATTTATATCAGTTATTCCCAACTGCTTGTCAGTAATTTATTTTTATTTTTAGAAACTCAAAAAGGAAAAATAAATATTTATTTATCATTTTTGATTATCACTACTTATGTACTATTTATAACTATCACTAAGTTTATGTCCGACTCTGGTCGGGCCTAATAATTTTTTTTTATAGATTTAAGATTTCAATACTTATTGTTAGTTCACATATGAAGATACAATAAATAAATACATGTATTAAAAAAAATAAAAATAAAAAAAAAAATTAGAAACTCATCATATGCAAATTTTTTTTTTAATATGTTTAGACTCTTTATAAAACATTCTTGAAGATAGTTTAATAATTATTGGATTTAATTCAGCTGAACCGGAATAATCTCAATTGTCTATATCTCACTTTGATAAATGCCGAAATTTACAAAAAAGGCCTGCCTAACCGGTCATACACTCAAAAGTAAGGCCACACATTTTCCTTTAATGCTTGTATTTATGCGTTTCCTGTTTCGAATGGGTGTGTGCATAAGTGTTTGTGTTTGTGTAAGTATTGTCTAACGAATTTGTTAAAGTGAAAAGTAAACAAGGCTTAATTATGATTAGAGGCCTGCTGATATATATATATATATATATATATATATATATATATATATATATATATATATATATATATATATATATATATATATTGTGTATTTATTGTATTTTTGGCACAAAGTTCCTGTTGCCGATTTTGTTATTCTGTAGCAGTAGCCGTCCAATTTTACACATTTCAACATGTTGTTATTAATTTTGTTTGTGTTTTACTGGCTGACTTGAGCCAAATGCTTGATTTGTTGGTTCGTTTATTGATTTCCAAGTGTACTGCTGCTGATTATTTTATTATTTATGTTTGTTTTAGTGGGGCTTTTCTGAACGATGTTTTTAACGGGGAACCTGAGGCGTCAATCTAGTTAGTTGGCGGCAAAACGAGGCTTTTAATAAACTTTAATTTGCAACGCGTGCGCAAGGTTGTTTAAAGGCGACATTAGAAAATTATAACGCTGCCGATTTAAAGTTGTTGTTGTTATGGTTGTTATTACTGCTTACTGTTGGCGCTAAAAATATTAAAAGTACATGGTTGAAAGTTTGTTTGCTCTTTTTTTTTGGCTCTCAAGGTGTTGTTTTAAATTGTTCGAACTTAATTTGTGTTTTTTTTTTTGTTGCTGTTGCTTTCAAATAATTTGCGCTTATAAAAGTGTTGTTTGCTTGTCTTGAATATAACAACTCAAAGTTGTGAAATGGACATGATTTTTAGATAAATCAGTGCTGTGGTTATTTGTTTTTCAATATTTATAAATTATTATTAAAATCGTATCTTATTAAAAAAAATATATGTATATAAATTAACGGCCGCTGCTCTTGTTGAAATCATAAGTATAAACAAAGTGATTATTATTTTTAATTTTATAAATATAAAATTAACAAAAATATCGCAATTGCTGTTTAAGCTGTGCAGAAAAGTAAAGAAGTGTGTTCATAGCGAAAATTAAAATAATTAAATTTTTATTCTATTTAATCTGTCAAAAATAGAATGCACACATTTATATTACAACGGTTACTTTGACGCCACCACAGCTACACGGCTACACAACCACTTCATCGCTGCCGCCAAGCTAGAATAATTTCTTTCTTTTTCAGGCGAAACTGTAAGCAAATATAAAGCTGGAAATATAGGACAAAATGTGAAATGAATGATAGCTTAATATTATTGGACAACTGTTGTTACCGCACTAACAAATTTTTAAAATACTAATGGAATATTAATACAACTTAAAAAAAAAGAACTAAGTAAATTAATATTGTGGGATTATAAGTACGATAACAAATGTTAAACTTAAATGCAAGAATCGTAAAAACCATCAATTAATGGACATCTATTATACAGAAAGAAGAAGAGCCATAACCGCCAAAAAAGGCTTAAGCGACAAAAGCATTAAATAGCATTGTGGTCTATGCGTTAAACGCATTTAACCCATTCACCGCGGCAAGCTACCGACTACAAAATGTCAAGGATGAAATACACACATGCTTAAATGAGAATGATTCTTTTGACGACATTAATGCAACAAAGCAGCTGGTTGTTGTCTGTGCTGATTTTGTCGTTGTAGTCCAATTAAACTAATTCCCATTTTTTTGGCGACAATGAGCAAATATCAATATAATACAATTAATAATTTAATGAATGATATCTTGCAATTATTTAATATTATTTAACAGAAATAATATACCGAAATTAACGTAAAGAGTGAATGAATTAATTTTTTAACGTAATTATAGTGAGTTTCCATATACTTGTTTTGGAGCAGAGATTTTGTTTTGCTCAAAAAGCAATGTTTTGCTCTATGTTTTCCCATACATGTTTTCCTTCAAAACATGAACAAATTTGTTAGTGCAATAGTGAGTTGCTGGCTGAAACTTTAAAAACAAGCCTCAATATTCTGACAAAAGATGGCACTAATACAGAATATTAAATTTTTTAAGCAATTGCACAAACCACATCAGTTGTATTTATATGCTGTTTATATGTAAATGAGTGAAAAATTTACTAATCTAAATTATAAGGTTTGCGGCCTTGATAATAAAATCAATCTGATTTCCAAAACTCGTTTAACCAAAACACAAAAAACAACTGGTTTTGCTCATAGTGCAAACGTACTATAATACTTAATCACATTTTAAAATAGTAATATAGTTTTTATAAATGCGAAATATTTAATGTTGACAATACTTATATGTATATGATCTTGTAATTGAAAAGCAGGTGTTGACGATGGTTCTGCAGTCTCCATAGGAATAAAGAAGCTGGCTACGAGGCGAGAAATGCAATCGGCGGGATTTGAAGTCGTTTGTTCGCTTAGAATACTGCGGTGAATGGGTTTAATGCATAAAGCTTTAGACGCCATATTTTGAAATGCACTCGATATATGCTGACTAATAAATATTGAGTGTAAAACACATATGTATTACGAGCTGGCAGCTCCCTCGAAATTGTCTTTGAGCAAAGAACATGGCGCTTTTAATACCAAGTTTTTTTTTAATTGCATAAAAAGCTTTGTTTTAAATCCATAGTAAGTTTCTTTTTCCAAGAGATTTGACTTCTCCAATAGGAGAACATTGGACCAAGGTTGATAAATAATCCTGTTTTTTTTCTCGAATATTTACTAAACTGTAAGCAAAATCCCAATAAATGTAGCAGACTTCTTTTAGCTCTTGGATAGAAAAATCTACTTCCAAAAATCCTTTTGATCAGATAAAAAAACATTATCGGTTTGAAATGTCCATTAACCCGAGGTGGCCCAGTTTGGGGTTTTGTGGATCCTCTTCCTTTATAAATATATAGTCCAAATTTCCCACTTAAGCTTTCATAACAATCAAACGGCTCGGACGATTTCCAATTTTTAAACAAAACCCATCACTGTGTGGTCTTCCAAAGCCCAATTTCGTTACATGCCCATCAGAGATCATTAAAAAAAACAATTTTTTCAGTTGTCTAAAGACAATTTTTTGTACGATCGCATTTCCAGTCCTTATAGGTAACCCTAATGGGCATCATAAGTAGCATAATTTTTATCAAAATTTTTTAATAAAAAATAAAACTAAATTAAGAAAGTGTTGGTATTATAAAACAAGATTTATTTTTTAGTTCTTTATTTATTATAATTCACGAGTATCACTTATTTATTATATATTCATTATAAAGTAACTACAGTGAAACCTCTCATAACCGGTTACTCATTGTCGCAGTATTTTTGTCCGGTTATAAGAGGTGTCCGCTTATGAGAGAGGTATATATTTTTTTGGCAGTTTATTGTAGTTGAAAAATTATATTGAGAATAGACTGAAGGTGTTAGATCTACAAAACTTGTCCGTTTATTAGATGTCTGCGATTATAGGAAGTGTCCGTAATGAGAGGTTTCACTGTACACCATTAAAGTAGTGCAAGTGACACTTTTGACGTAAAGCTGCAAAACTATCGATGGTGCTATCGATAGTACCGATAGTTTCATTTTAAGTGGACTATAGATATTTTTTTCGATAGCGATACAATCGACAAAAATACGCTACTGCAAAATTAAAAAATAATGTCAATAAAGACGGTATAACGGCGACTGTGGAATAAAAAATGCAACATTCAAATTTCGTTACCTGTAAACCTTTATCCTCACAAAAACATAAATGTGAAAAAAGGCCAAGTTCCTATAAAAAAGTTCGCCGATTAAAAGTAGTGAGATATAAATTTTGACCAAGTTCTTGTCTGGTACAATACCTATCACTGAAATATGCTATGCATTATAAAAATTTGTAATCGTAAGGTTGTCATATAATTTCTAGATAATCTGCTAACTTGAAAACATTTTTACGGGTGTAAGGAAACAAACAAATATACATTATTCTCTCCTTTTTTAGAAAGGTAAAAATATTGCCAAGTTTGCAGATTATCTAGAAATTATATGACAACCTTACGATTACAAATTTATATAATCCATAGCATATTTCAGTGTTAAGTATTACGGCAAACAAGAACTTGGTCAAAATTTATATCTCACTACTTTTAATGGGCGAACTTTTTTATAGGAACTTGGCCTTTTTTCACATTTATGTTTTTGTGAGGTTCTGACTACTTTTTGAAAAATTTTATATGATACACTTAAAATTTCTAGTGTGTTTTATTGGTATTAACGATCACTGTGACAGTTAAAAATAGCATAGTTACATAGAATAATGGGTTAGAGCGTGATGGGTGTTGGATTGTAGACATTACAAATTAACTATTGTGTTATTGCAACGTATCGCCAGTGTGTACGCAATTTGTTAAGAGTAGCCTGAAAAGAAATATGTAAAATGCAGCGTAAATTTTAGTGGGAGTGGCTCCGCCTATTTTCTGAATATATTTCTGCTTAGCCGAAGTACATAAATCAAAAGGATATGCCCAATGTGCATGCAAAGTTTCAATAGGGTAGCTGGTGCTTTAATTTTTGAATTTTCCAATTGAGTAAATCAATTAGGACTATTTGTCTACAAATTGTCAGCTCTCTACAGTATAATATTACGTAAAATTTTTATGGGCCTGGCCCCGCCGACTTTTATATCTGTTAGTGATTATGGTTCATGTAAAGTTTCGTAAGAAAACGTTGTTGAGAAATACATGAGTAATGGACTAAAAACTAATAAGCCGAAGTACATGAAAGAAAAAGCTAAGATTTATGGGTGTAGTCACGGCCACTTTTTAAAAGAGGACATTTTTGCTTAGGATACGTGCAAAGTGTATAAAAATTTTCAATAAAATTTATCTGATTAAAGCTTCTAGTTTTTTAGATTTTTCTTAGTTATCTCTGATCTAGATTAATTGTGTATCAAATTTCAGTTCTCTAGTACGGATTGAAGTTTTAACGGATAAAACTGGTTGATTTTAAGATTTTCATACTGGCTTACTCATACACTTAGGTGTATATAAAATTCCAGCTCTCTAGCGCGAATTATACCTTTAAATTTTATGAGCATTACCCCTCCCACTATTTCAAACTCACAATTTTGTTTTGAGCAGCGCTTATAATTCATGCAGTTGTCTTAAAAAATATGCTAGACCGAAACAGATTAAACACAAAGCTAACATTTTATGGGAGCTGTCACGCCCACTTATTAAGGTGATAGTTTAAAGTCTTGTATACGTGCAACGTGTATGCAAAGTTTCACTAAAACGGCTTGAGTTAAAAGGTGTATATCAAGTTTTAAGTCTTAAACAATATTGGCGGTGCCCCGCCCATTCTGGTAAAATTGTTTAGCTTTTCAGATTTTTCTAGTTTGTTTCTCACCTAAACCTACTTGTGTATCAAATTTCAGCTTATTAGAGCAACTTTTAATTTTTAATTTTGATGGGCGCAGCCGCACCCCTCTGACAAAAATTTCCAGGTTTTCAGGTTTTTCTAGTTGGTTTCTCACCTAGACCTACTTTTATGTAAAATTTCAGCTTCTTAGCGCAACTTTTAATTTTTGTGGGCGTAACCCTGTCCACTTTTCCAAACTCAAATTTTTTTTCGACCAGTTGTTATTATTCGTGTCTAGTTTCGTTGCAAACGGATAATAATACCGTCAGAAATAGTATATCTAAATATGCTGAGCCGTAGTACATGAAAATGAGGTATAAATTGTATGGGCGTGTCAACGCCCACTTTTTTACTAAAAAATTTATAGCCTTTAATAATCGTATTATATATCCCAAATTTCAATAAAATAGCTTCCATTAAGCGCCTTATATTAGCTTTTTTAATTCTGACCTTTATGGGCCCCGCCCTCCTGAACAAAATTTTCGGGTTTTAAAATTTTTTTAGTTGATGGTTCACTTGTACCTAGTTCTGTATCGAATTTCAGCTCACTAGCACAAATTTTAATTTTTATGGGCGTAGCCCCGCCCCCTTGGTTAAAATTTTCGTGTTTTTAGATATTTCTTTTGAAAGTGGTTGATTGCTCACCTAGATCTTCTCGTGTACCAAATTTTAGCTCTCTAGCAATAGCGGAAGTGCTTCATCAATTTGATGAGTGAGTCAGTGAGTCAGTGAGTGTGTCTTAAAATATGCACTTTTTGCACCTCCATATCTCAGGAACCTTTAATTGTAAAACTTTCATACTTTGTATATGAGGTTACATGAATTTATTCTAATTATGATTTAAATTTCATAATTTGGGGGGGCGGGGGGTAAAAACAGTTCGAATGGCTTCCTGTAAATATACACACTGCGTGCATTGGCCAGAACTTGGCCTGGCGCATTGCCGTGCGTCTAGATAATAATGGTCATCATTATATATTTATAAATGTGAAAATATCTTAATTAGTTTTGAATTTGTTTCAACATAAGATGTCAGTTTGTAACTATCTAGTAAAAAAAAAATTGCATAAAAAATACAATTATTATGTACCAACGGCTTTGACATATGAACAAATTTGGCGGCGGATCAATTTGACGACTATTGGACTGTCTCCGATCTTTACTTTTAAATAAACGGTGCCGCTAAATAGTTTGATTCTCCCTACTTGCGGTCTCCACCTGACATAAAATGACTAACTTTAACATTAACTTCAAGTTTTTGTTATTTGTAGACTGCTAAAGTTTATGCCTTTTTCAAGTTATAACATTATGGTTAGTGCAATTGTTTTAACAACTCAGTTATAACATCAAGTTACAACAAAATTCCATGTCAGGTGGAGACGTAGAGTTATGTTAAATTAATACTTTTTAGATAACTGCAATAGTTTAAGTAATCATAAAAGAATTTCTTTACTTTTTATTCCTCTTAACTTATTTTTTATTGACCTATGTATATATGTTTTGTTTATTTTTCGTTAAATTTTAATAAATATCTACATATATGTATACAAATGTACATATGTATATTAAAAACATTGGAAAAAAATGTTTTTTTTTTAATAACTTCCATTTTAACCCCCGACTAAAAAAAGGGGTGTTATAAGTTTGTACTGTGTGTCTGTGTGTCTGTGTATCTGTGTGTCTGTCTGTGTCCACGTACATGCCAAACGGCTGGACCGATTTTCATTCAGTTTTTTCTGTTTGAAAGATGACTTGATCGAGAGGGTTCTTAGCTATGCTTGAAAAATATCGGTCCAGCCGTTTAGAAGATATAACATCTTTTCTGAAAAAAGCCGGGGGTTTTTAAAATTTTTAATTTTTGTTATTACTTTAAGGAATGATTAAAAAATTTAAGATTTTATATTCGAAAAATACACAATTGACAAGTTTCTAAGAATAAAAAACTATCGATAGTATCGATGGCATCAAAAAATACTATCGAAACTATCGAATGGAGCCACTGTCGATAGTTTTGCAGCTCTATTTTGACGTTCTGTTTTTGTTTGTTTAAATTTTATAACACAGTATTTCTTTTATCTATACTTTTTCAGGTGTTTATTTATTTATCTCCAACTCTGGCGGAAGATTTATTATTAAATGCATTAAAAAGTCATTATATTATTGGTAAATAATGGGCAGTTGTATGTAGCCAACCAGAAGCAGCAGCATTTGTGGCATGAGGGTAAGTTTATTTTTTATTTTTAATTTGTTTGCAGTTTTTTCCCCATTTTGTTTCATTATATCGAAACAAAGCTTAAACGAACTAAATCTCAAATAATGTTCTGTGTTTTTGTTTTTTTTATAATTCTTTTTTTTCATTCATTTTAAATTAGATAATAAGTATGTATAAGATTTTTTTGTGTTCATAAATATTGGCAGCATTTATCTTATTTTTTTTAATATAAATTAAAAAACAAAACTAAAACTCAAAAGGGGAGTTTTATTATTTGTAAACAAGGTCATTATTTATTTAAAATTGTATTTCTTTTCATTCGGTGGGGCAAATGTTGTTGTGGGTTCTTAAAGCAAAAATGAAAGCACTATTTCAAATAGGGAGTTAAAGTTTTACTGTTAGAAGTTTTTTCATAGTGTTGTTATTTTTTTAAATATTTTTGTATGTATGTATGTACATGTGTGTGTCTTTGCATGTATTTATGTTCATATGTATGTATGTACAATATGTTTGCGCTAACGCCAATCATTGCTGTATTGATTCGCTTTGACTGACATTCATGTCAATAAAACTTCTGTATTGGTCGTCTGTGAAATTATTTTTGAATGACATATTGACAGTTTTTAGTAAAACTTAAAAAACGAAAAACCGAAGAATGAAAATAAAAACTTTTATTTTTTTTTTTAAAATATTTTGGTGGTCCACCTGATGCAGGCAACAATAGCAGCCGGCTGAGGAGTCACTCATTCAATCACAGTAAGACAAATGATAGAAAATAATTTGTTAAGTATTTTCAATTCTCTTTTATGAGCAGGAGATCAGATGAATCAGTGGGATAAAAGAAAAAAGATGTTTAGTATTAAATATTTTTTTTAAATGCAGACTTTTTAACTTTAAGCAATAAACACATTCACCACAGCAAACTACTGACTTCAAAATAATTACATATGTATATGAGAATGATTATATTGTGTACAATACGACATCACGGTGGCAGGTTGTTGTCCATGTTGATTTTGTCGTTGTATTCCAAATAAACTAATTTCTAGTTTTGTTGGCGACAGTGAGCATATAGACTGCTGCAAGTATAATACAAAATGTTGAATGAATGATACCTTGAAATATTATTTAACAGAGATAATATCCCGAATTTGATGTAAGGAACAAATTGATTAATGTTTAGGGTTCCGTACACCAAAGCTGAAAAGGAACCCTATTGATTTCGCTACGCTGTCCATCTGTCCTTCTTCTATCCGTCTGTCCGTCACAGGCTATTCTCTCGAGAACGGTACGAGCTAAAGAACTGTAGTTTTCGCAGAATATGTAAAACTTTGGCTTCTACAATAACAAATATATGACAGTAAAAATTAAAAGGTGCTGCAAAATGAGCAACTTAAAATGTTAAAATCCTATGTAATATTCATACAATTATGTATTAACACTTGAAATTTGCAAAGTCAGTGTCATTTTTATACAGACTACAACAATTAACACTAAAATTAAAAAAAAAAAATTATATAAAAGTGTGTTCTATCAGTTATTGTAATTTTGACTATGTAATTTGAAAACTTGCTATATATTGGAAACCGCAATAGGGAAACTCTTGAAATTTTTAAAAACGTTAAAACTAAAAAATCCCAATATTATAAAATCGCCAAGCCGAAAAAATCGTGTAAACGGAAAAAGTGCCAAATAAAAAAAACTTTAGAACTAAAATAAATCGCCGAAATTTAAAAAAAAACCGCCAAAATTAAAATAAATCGCCAAAATAAAAAAAACTCCAAAAACCCGAATAAATAACCAGAACGAAAAAATCGCTAAGACTTAAATAATTCGACAAAACCAAAAAAATGCTAGGAAATTAAAAAAACGCCAAAACTAAAAAACTCCAAAGCTAAAAAAACCGACAAAAACCAAAAAAAAAGCAATGTGAGTCCGATCACAGAGGAGATGTGTAAACATCTAGTAATGAATTTTTTTTTAAGTTGGAAGTACTTATGCTTTTAGTATCTTTTTTAAATTAATTAATTAAAAGTATCAAAATTTTCAATATTGTAAATACATATGAATTTGTTGGTTTTTGTTTGTTTTATTAAACTTATTTGGTTAGTAAATGGGCACACTGCAGTATATGTATATGTACTGCATTAAAAATTGCAGTAAGCAGTAAATTTACTGATTACTAAAAACATTCAGTAAATTTTTACTGCTAAATTTACTGAAATTTAATTTGCATTACCAGTAAAATTGTAGGGCCGTAATCAAAATAAAATTGTAGCAAGTGGCAAAGTTTTTTCATTCAAATTTTGAAACTTTTGTATGAAAAACATTTAGCCACTTGGTATAATTTCATTATGAATACCAGGCATTACTGATTACTAAAAATTCAGTGCACATCATCATATAACAAATCATTTAGGCAAGTTATAAAAATTTTAGAAAACTTTAGTGGTACTGCAGTGCTCATCTATGGTAAATGCCTTTACTTTTACTTTTTAATTTTTAATTCCTGTTGTTCATCGTTTAGTTGTTGCTGTTCTTGTTGTTGTGTACGCATTGTAATTAACATAAATTCAGTAAAGTGCGACTTTGACTCGCGCACATTCGGTTTTGATAATTTTTTTTTTTGATTTAGCTTTCTTCATTTTTTAAGTTTTTTCAGTTTAAATGATTTTTTTTCAGTTTTATCGCTTTTTTCTCGTTTTGCCGGTTTTTTTTCACTTTTTGGGTTTTCTTAATTTTCGCAATTTTTTTTTCATTTTGGCGATTTTTTCATTTTAGCGATTTTTTCATTTTGGCGATTTTTTTCTGTTTTTTGTGGTTTTTTCATTTTGGCGATTTTTTTCTGTTTTTGGGGTTTTTTATTTAGGCGATTTTTTCATATTGGCGATTTTTTTGTTTAAGGATTTTTTTAATTTTGGCGATTTTTGCGGTTTTTCGCGATTTATTTTAGTCCTAGAGATTTTTTTTAATATGGTGCTTTTTTTCGTTTTGGCGATTTTTTTATATTTGGCGATTTTATATTTTTTTGATTTTTTAGTTTTACCGTTTTTGAAAATTTCAAGAGTCTTAAGGTAGAATTAGTAAAATCGTATCGTGATGTTGCGTGTCAGCTCACAAAAACCGTACCATACACAATGCATGTTACTAGTTATAAAATATGTGGTGGTAGCACTGCTGACGTAGGAATCTGCAGAAAACAGATTTTTCTGTAGCGAATGTCAAAACCGCCGCATTTAATGCCAGACAAAAAAAATGTGCGGTGCAAACTGTTACATTTTCTATAACTTGAGCACAAAGTTGAACGATACGGCAAGCTGTAAAGTAGAATGATACGATTTTACTAATTCTACCTTTACTCTTACGGTTTCCAAGATACAGCAAGTTGTCAAAATTACAAAGTCAAAATTGCATTAACTGATGGAACACCCATTGATTTAAATTTTTTAAATTTAGTGTTAATTGTTGTAGTCTGTATAAAAATACACTATCTTTTAAAATTTCAAGTGTATATATGTACATACAATTGTATGTATATTACATGGGATTTTAACATTTTTCGTTGTTCGTCTTGGAATACCCTTTAGTTTTTAACTCTCATGTATTTGTTGTTGTAGTAGCCAAATGTCTACACATTGTGCCCATATTTCAAGTCCGTAGCTCTTACGGTTTATTTTCACCTTTGGTGTAGGCAAATAACCGGCGGCGGCGCACCGTCGGCTTCGAGCCGGTCTACTTGTTTCTCTACTTGCTATTGCTTCTTTCAAACACTAATACACTCATACATAGCTCACACCGATTTGACAATGCAAAGCAAAAGCAAAAAGCAAAGAAATCTCAGCAAAGAAATCTCAGCAAAGAAATCAATGTCAAAAGATTTTTACCCCCTAGCGTATAGATGTTTACACATCAAAAATCCCTAATGCCAAAACTTTATATTATATAACTCAAATATTATTTGCTGCTAATGATGCTGCCATCTTCAAATTAATTAAGTAGCTGGCTATGAGGAGACAGCTGGCGGCATTGAATTATACTATAACAGATTTTTAAAGCTAAAAAATATGTTAACTCTCATAATCTTAATACTTTTTTTTAAAAAATTATTCGAATTAGATATAACGTTATTGCAGTTAGGCCCTAATTAATTTAAACACATCATCAAAGTGATATTTACATGAAAACATAAATTACGTTTTTAAAATTTGTTTTTGTTTTTCAAAAAAATATCTAAAAACTATGAAAGGCCAAGCATTTGTATGAAAAACAAAACAAATCAGCTTTGAAATATAACAATACATTTCGAATGAGTTTAGCAATTAATATATTAATTGAATGTTATTTAAAAATCGATCAAAAGCTTGATTAAAAATGCCAAATGCATGTTTATAGTTTTTAATTAAAACAAATTTAATTTAGATACTGCAGCAGAAAATGGGGCTTATTGAAAGTAAGCTTATTATAGTTTTCTCTTTGTATGTAGCTTAATCATGAAATCATTTCTAAAATAATGAAATCATATCTTCGCTGGAATTTCAATCTGAATTGAATAAAATGAGAGCTTAAAAGTCATTTACTCCTAATTTACACTATGCAAGTCTTATTGCTTAGCTGATGAGTTTGATGGAGAGAGAGAGAGAGAGAGACGAGGGGAACATAAACATTTATTTTCCCCTCGTCTCTTTCCTCCCAAACTAATCAGCTTAGCAATAAGACTTGCATAGTGTAAACTAGGACTTAACAAACTCTCTTTTTTCGCTTCATGGCTGTAAATAATTGAAAAATAAAACACTACTGACCGTAGCAAATTTTTGTCTTAATCAGTCTTTTAAAGCCAATTTTTTTTATTAAATTCCTAAGCATTTAGATTTTTAGTTTATTTTCTCCCTACAAGTTCTTTTAACAATTTAAAAAAACAAATCAATGTATTTAGTTTTTCACTTTTAAAATAACAACTTTTAAGTTTAACAATTTTTTTAAAATATGTACAATAATTTCAAATCTTATTTGTAGTAAGAGACAACTTAAAATTACATTAAATTTAATTTAAATATTTTTGTATTTTGTGGAATACGAGTAATTGCAATGATTTCTTCTTGCTTTATGCTTAAGAGACTCTTATCAAATTCAATTTAAATACAATTGAAATTCAAAAATCCCATAATGCGTACGGAGACATGGTGCTTTAGCAACAGGCAATGAAGACTTGAGATCTTTGAGACGAGTATTCAATACGGAATATTGATGATGAATTTGTTGTCAGTTGCATTATTATAATCGACAACCGCCAACAACAACATCATCAATTTGCAAAATGTTTATTAAATGTTAACGACTCTGGGTAATTGCAAATTAAAAAAGAAGATTATTAAATATTTAACCATGATAATATACCAATGATGAATCTGTGTGTGTGCGCCACACAAAAATAATACAAGAACTCGCTGCCAAACTTCAGCTTCACAAATGCTGAGTAACAGTGAAAACTTCGTTTAGCAAGCGTAAAAATGTATTTTTCTTTAAATTTATTATGTGAATATTTTGCATTAAAATTTTAAATAAGAAATCATTCATTTTAAAAGCATACATTTTAACAAAATGCATAAATATATACTTTATTTCTTTTTATTTTGAGTTTGCATTATTTTCATGTTGTTTGCTGTTGTTGGTGGGTGTGTCTATTCTTATAGGTTTCGATTGTATTTAAATGCAGTTTATTGTACTTTAATTTTTATCTTTAACATATAAATTGTTACGCAACTTGTAAGAGCCGATACGAAACCGCAACAATCCTGCATTACCGGCAGGCAGTATTACAGTCTTGTTAAAATTTTCATTATTTGCTCTAAGAGCAAGGAAACAAACAAGTATCCAGTATAGACCTCATGTCCGGGTGGACTCACATATTCTTACTCACTTTGTATAACAAAAATCCCAGTAGACATTTGGAAGAAGGTTTGCGCGTTAAGGTCTGAATTAGTCTCCTGCACAAGATATCTTATAAGAACTTTTAAGACATGAGGGATTTTTCAAATGCTTAACTACAGCGAAATCTTATAAAACAAACGTTAACAACATTGTTTGCAAGAAATTTTTTTGAGTATTGTAGGTATAGGAGTAAAGGACAAAACACTTCGTGACGGAAGAATTTGTGATAATTGCTTCTTTCTACGCATAAGCGCGTGTACAAACGTCATGCATGTATGTGTGTATGATCTTTTATTTTTCTGCGCACATGCAAAGGCACACACATGCATTAACATTAGTTGTATGAGGTTAATCAGATAATAGCTTACCATCACCATTAGAGATGTGCACGTGAGCGTTTTTTGACTCACGACACGCACGCTCACGCAGAAAAACATTTTACACATTTTCACGCACGAGTGATATTGAACATTTTCACGATCACGCACGCTCACGAACAAAATATTCTTACTCACGCACATTCACGCACGAATGATATTGAAAATTTTAACGATCACGCACGCTCACGAAACAGTATGTAATCCAATTTGTATCTTTTTTTGGGTTAAAAATAGGTTTTTACACACACATGTGTATGTATGTAAATATGTATGCACGTGTATATGTAAAATTTACATTGCTCAGTGGGGAGTTTTACAAACTTGGCAATAAATCTGGAACTTCTAAACTACTGATTGGATTTATATGAAACTCCTAACATCCGTAGAGGAGGACTTAGGCTTTATAACACATGTCATGACGGCCTTATGGCTTGAGCTGGACATGAGTTACAGTGGGCCAAAGTTTACTACCTGGGACTCAAAAAAATTTCCGAGGCTTGTAACTTTTTTAAAAATTTTATCGGATTTTTATCGGATAAAACATTTTGACATAAACTTGAAGTTCTTAAGAAATAATTTCCCAAGATGTGTTTCCGAATCTCTCATAAGATATTTTACTTAGACAAAAAAATTTTTTTTTGCCTTGACCTTTTTTAGTATTTCGCCTATTACTTTATAATTCATTGTTGGATTTTAAGTTAAATTTTTGAAAAAAATTTTATATAAAAATAGGAAAAAAATTCATTAACATATTCATTCGTGAAATCGGGAAAAGCCTAAAAAAATCCAAATTTTTAAATTTCCCTAAAAATGGCATGTGTTTTTTTAGGTATCTTCATTATTTTCAGTTTTGCAAAAAAACTTTGTTTAATACATTTTTAATTTTTTAATTACATAGCGGTAAAAACAATGCATTAAGAATGTGCTTAGAGCTAATTATTTTGTATTTCGGACATGTACCCTACATTCCGCAATGTCCTAAAATAGTAAATTTTAAAAACATTTTTTGTGTTTAAGCGGTTATAAAAAGTTGTGACGGTAGATTTTGAGAGTTTCAACAATAAGATTTTATTATGTACCTAGATAGTTTTAAAAATTTTTAACTAAAATAATAATAAAATAATTTTAATTTTTCTATATTGGTGTATTTGAATTTCATGAGTCAGTTTACTACGCCTTAAAAAAATTATAACAATAGCCCAATACACAATCTTGTGAAAATGGTCTTGCATCGTAGCATGCACTAAATGGTATAGAATATTGATACTGACTTATTCAGGAATGATATCTCGTGAGAGCGTGAGAATTCGTGCGTGATTATTAAAAATAGCTCACGCACGATCACGCACGAGTAATTTATTTTTAAGTCACGCTCACGCACTCACGCGTGATAAGTTATAAATTTGATCACGATCATGGGTGAGTCACGCGTGATTCACGTGTATTACTTTCACGTTAATCTGATCTCTTTGGCGATACATTCCGGTTATTTGCGCTTAAAAATAATTTTTGTGATAGAAAGTGTTTGCGGGGATATTAAAAATTACAAAAATGCGTTGAAAATGTAAACAATCCCACGATTTTAAGCAGCACGTAGGTGAATTGCGAATTATAGAAATAGATTTACTTTATCATTTGAAATAAAACATAGCATACACATATTAATGAATTTAAGAAAATACTGAACTTTAATAAGACTTAATGATTAAACAGAATACCGACTTCAACACATTTTCCATACAAATTGACACAAAAAACAGCCGCAGAAACCAGTCGTGAGATAGAATCTATTTTATTTTGAGAGCGTTTTTTCTTATGCTCTCACATATAAATACTTATTCTCACAAAAATGTTACCATACTTTCAATAAATTTCATACGTTTTCTAAACAAAACTACAAAGAAAAATAAGCACAAAAGAAAATAAAACAAAAATTAGAGAGCATTTGAAGTTACTGCCGTCGATGTTATTATGGGCTTGATTAATTTGTCAGCGATTTTCCTGAAGTTGCAGACTTTATTCTGTTTCTACATTTAATAGTAAATAGTATCCTTAAGTGGTTTCAGCCGACTGTGTTCGGCAGTAGTTTGACTCAAGGCCGAGTCTCATAAATCGTACTTTATACGTCCCTTTTTCAACTGACGTTAAAGCAATGATGGCTAAAATTGACAAAGGATTAACGGAAGCACTTAAACAGCTTCCATAGGTTTGTTCTCCATTTTATTTATTAAACTTTTTTTTTTATTAATTTTTTGTTTTATTTGACTTTCACACATACAAAAAAAAAAACACCAATTGCTGTCAAACTACTTAAGTAAAAATTTGCCAAAATTTTTTAATTTAGCTGTTGCACAACCGTTGAGTGTTTGTCTGAGAAACGCATAATTGAGTAGTTACGCTCCACTCAACAGTTGAGTAATTTTCCATCATTTGTTCGCTATCTATAGTCAACATTTTGTACTCAGCGTGAACAGCTGATCGAATAGAGCTATTTTTTTTTATATGCTTTGTTAGGTGGCTGCCACCAGTTTCACAACTGTTGAGCTCAACAGCTATGTCTTATGAATGCGCCCATTGTGTTGGTAGGAGAGGAAAAATGAAATTAAAAAATCTGGATAAATATATTTTCAAATGATTTTGAACAGAAAATGGAAGAATTTGTTACTCGTTCAGTAATTGATAAATTGAACCACTCACCGGGGCCTTTAGCACATAATAACTAAATGTTCTCCTTAAAAGCCAGCCAACGTTACGTTACTTAACATCCCAACAATGGCGGTGGCGTTGGTGGTGCTGCTGCCGCTACTGTTGCTTGTTGTCGGTGTGTTGCTGCTGATGACCGTTGAAGTGGCTTTTCAATGTTATTCTTATTGTTGTACGAGTCTACTGTTGAGTTGTTTCCATTCGTATTTTTAGCTAAACTTAATGCAATTATTGATTGAACTGCCGGCTGAGTTTTGTTAAGTTTCGTTTAAATCTTTTTTCTCTTATATATATTTTCATATGCTTAATGTTATTTTTGGCTACTTTCGAAGTAAGTGTGTGTGTGTAGTTGTAAATGTGGAGTGCAAGTGCATCTGTGCATGATTTTGTATTAATTTTTTTTCTGCTGAATGTTGAAAAGATTGAATATGTCGAAACTGTCAACAGACATCACAAAAAATTTAAATTAAAATACATCCAGCTTGTTTAAAAAAAAAACGCAGGCATACACTTTTAAACACACACACACACACACACACACATAAAATTCAAGTGCGTACGTGTACGGAGCATTCGCCTTCCTTATGAACAATGAATGCAGCTCTCTATCAAATCGTAACACAGCAAATCAAGGAGCAACGCATGTGATCTTACATAATACATGGCTCATTCGTTATGATGATGATGCCTATACAACAAACAACAACAATGATGATGACAACAACAAAAAAGTCGTTAAACGAATAGTGCGGGAGGAATAGGAGGATTTTGGTGGTATCAGCGTCATTGCTGCATTATCATTATTATATTTAACGTCATTATCAGCATCATTATTATAGAATTTGAATTTAAAATGTTTTGTTTGCATTTGTTTGATATTTTTTTGCTGGGTCTCTTACGTACAAATGCACATACATACATATATATGTATGTATAAATGTATATTTTTCTTGAGTTTTTCTTTAACATCAATAACATTAAAAAATTTTCAATTTAAATTTCAAATTTTCCAAGAGGAATTTGTCGAAATGCTGACATACCTGCCAAAATCCAAGCAGTAAAATATGCTACGAGTAATTCCTCACTGTTGAATACGATACATGGAGTACGGGTTTGCTCGTTATCAGGAATGGAAAGTTCACTAGATTTGTATAATAAATACAGCGGAAAACTAAACAGGATTTCGATAAAAATGCCTAGTAATTTTTAAGGTATAAGAAATACTATATCAGTCCTCTTATTCTGTAATTCGATATATGCATTTGTTGGCGGTGATATAAATTAAATTTAAGCGAATCAGATTTAGCTTTAGCGAGTTACAAAATAAGGAGGCAACATCCAAAGTAAAGCTAAACTAATTAAAATACAATATATAATCAGAAATAATTTCTTAAAAGGGCTTAAGTTCAGCAATTTAAATTTTTATTGAATGAAATATTTTTATTTAATTAAATCTCAGAATATCTCAATGCATTATATAAGTACACATATCCCCCGATTTACACGATAGATACGTTCGTAAGTCGTGTAAATCGAAATTTAAAATTTTTGTATGAAAAATCGTCTAAATCGAAAATAAAGGCAGAATAGCGTAAAAAATTGATTTTATTCTGAATTTATATATTTCAATTTAGGTTTTAAAATATTAGAAGTTTTTACTTAAAACACATAAGAAATCGTGTAAATCGAGGTATTTCATAAATCTCTCAGTTTATAGGAAAACCAAAATAATCGTGTAAAAGTGAAATCGTGTAAAAAAGTATCGTGTAAAGAGAGGGATAAGTGTATGTTTATATTATTAATGTAACACAAAAAAATTCTTCAATTTACAAATAAAACAATAATCAACTAAAAATTTAATTAAGGCAACTAAACTTTTATATAAATATTTGCTTGATTAAAAATTTAATTAGATATTTAAGGAAATAAATCAAGCTTTGGCTTACAAATATAATTAATGAAAAGATTTAGTTGACACAATTAAAGTTTGTCTTTCTTCAATTAATACTTTACTCAAGTCAATTAATTTTTGGTTTCAAAATTTACTTGATTAAAAGTCATTTCAAAATTTAATTGAGTCAGTAAATTTCTGATTGAAAAAATTAATGGATTTAAAAGTTTAATTGACGCAATTAAATTTTTAATTGATTTTTGGTTTTCTTGTTATTAAAAGTTTAATTCAGTTAACTAAATTTTTTTTATAAATTAACTTCAAACACTTGTTGATTGGATAAATATTTCTTTCTGTGTTCTATGTTTTCGGTGTGCCGAAGAATTTATGATTTTTGTTCTTTTCAACATTTTAGTATTTTGGCGAATAGAACATGTCCAGCAGATTTTGAGTAACAAATTTTTGCAATTTTTTTCTCTACTAGTTCTTGTATTTCTAAAAAAGGATTTGTAAACTTTCATATAAAACAAATCAGCTGGAAACAAAATAGCTGTCTTCAATAATTCGAAATTTTCTTTTGCTTGTTATTTTACTCTCTGTCTATTAAAATTATTTTCTTTTAGTATTAAAAGTGAATCTTTTTAAAATGGAAAATTTCCATGTCTGTTCTATGCCAGCTTATGTACACTGTTTTGTTCTTACCTTCGCATTATCAATGTTCAAAAAAAAAAAAAAAAAAAAAATTGCACAAACGTTCAAATGCAAACAACTTGCATTATATGAATTCAATATTTGTATGCTGCTGTTTAGGCACAATCTCCTGAATTTGTCAAATTTTTTAGGAAAATTCTTTTATATATGTTTTAATAAAGTATATTGGCATAAAACGATATACAATACACTATTGTTAATACGTATGAAAAGTTGTCACCAATGTTACGATTGTTTCCAATAAAAAATTTGCTGCTGCAGCTAATTCATTGTCAAGTAAACAAATGTTATGACTACATGAAATAAATATATTTCAGTTAGCTGTTACTTGACAAATTTGGTCACTTTGATCAAGTAACAGGTATGGAAATATCTCCGTCTCTCTCTCACTCTATCTCTCTTTCTATTCGCTGATATGCTTACGAGCAGGTGCTGCACTGCAAACAAAGCTGCTATTAATGATTGTGCACTACATGATATCTCTCAAATAATACTTCGCTCTTTAGATATTAATATTCTGTGAATCCTGCTAGTGGCAAAAGTCTTTAATAAAACAATCATATTTTAGCAAAATAATTTATATATTTTCTTAACACTGGCCCATAGTGATTTATTAAAAAAACCATAATAAAAACGAAATCCCAAGTAAATACTTTGCTCATATGTCTCTTTCTCTGTCTGTCTGTCTATTCAAAGCAGTGATGGAAAATGAGATTTGCATTTCGGTACAAAAAAAAAAAATTTTTAGTACTTTTTTGATCCCGAGAGTACCAAAAACTAATTTTTTATTTAAATTTTATTAACAAAAAATTATATAAAATTTATTACAAATAAATAAGAAAATGAACACAAAGCATATACATATGTACATAACCAGACAGAAATTGTGATTTTGCGCAAAAATTATGTGCCTCCACAACACTGTAAATACAAAATTACGACTCTTCCAAAAATTTTGTACCACCAAAGTACTACAAACACAAAAATATGTCTTTGTGTTTACAAATACCGTGTTCTTAGTACCCAGTAAAAAATAGGATCATCCAAAGAGTAATCTTGGAGCGTTCCTTTGCGAGTAATGTATTACTCCACAAAACTCCGGACCTCATTGGATTTTTAAGACAGCATGTCCGCAGGCACGAGTACTCCTTTTAAGCTCCTTATTTAGTACTCCCTTTGATCTTGAAAGTGACGACAGAGGGAGTAATCGTTCTTGTCTCCTAAAAGAGCACAAAGAGAGTAATCGGTTTTTTTTATTTGAGAATTTTTTAATTTATTTTTCAACTAGTCGTCTTAAATGACGCTTAGAAACTAAATTTTGACACATTTTTAACAATTTGTTACTATACCCGTACATTTCGCTTGTTTTTTTTAATAACACGTATTTCACTTTTTAAAACTAAACTGACTAAATAGAAAAACAAAACGAAACCATCAACAATTAGCAGTTGTCAAAGAAAGAAAAAAACCAAAAACGAACTGATACATCCTTCATTGATCCATTTGGAGTATTAAGCGAGACACAAACAGCAAAACAAAAAAAAAAGTTTCGATAGCTCGCTTATTACTCCAAATGGATGAACAAGTCATTACTCCTTTATTGCTCGATTATGGATTAATCCATATATTTTTTACTGGGTAATCCTATACCACTACAACACCGTATATAAAAAAATTGACTTAAGTTTGAAAATTTCCATTGTATATAAAGCCTGTTCCTTTGTTTTGTTTTTATGAGATTGTGGTAAGAGAAAATCCTTTCGATATTAACAGAGGAGGGAGGTATGGACAAAATTCCGTAAGCTACTCTCGATTTACCAGGAAACATGTATTCGTCCAATGCGTTTTTAGTTATAGCAACGGAAGTCCAGAAACTGCATACATATGTATATTTTCTGTTGTTAATGGCCTTAGTTCTGCCATAGTATGATCTATATTGGTTGTTGTTATTTTAAAAATTTAGCTTTTCCCTGGGAAACACTTTAATTAAAAGTAGTATAATTACCAAGTAAAACATTTTCAAAGGGATACTTACTAAACCAAACTGTCAAAGTCTACTTTTGCTCTAAGAACTTGACAGAATGTAATATAAACTTTTTACAATTTTTTTTAAACTGAAACAGTTGTTTCAACATGATTTCTGTTTAAATAGAGATCAACTTCTGTGCCACAGAAAATATCATTGAATCAAATATAGTTTTCATTTATATTTAATTGTGATTGGTTTGGTACACTTTTCTAAAATGTCTTTACTAATAAAGTTTCGTGCCAGTAGTCGAGAACGAAATTTAATTCTTCGCAAAAATATATGCATACGCGCGTCTTCCGACTTTATTTCTAAGTAGGCCGTGAGAGTATCAAACGTGTTGCGTACCAACTTTCCCATCACTGATTCAAAGCCTTCTTTTATTCAACTTGCTACAAAGTTACACACACAGTCAGAGAGACAAGCATAAATATGTGCATGCAACCAAACATAAACAGATTCTATTTGATAAAGTACATTTTAGAACTCGTTACTTTAGAAACAATTGTATATGCAACATTTATTCCTTTTTTTATCTTATTGCTGTTCAAGTTTGTAGCGTAAGGAGCCGCAATATACGAATAAATGTTTGTTCCTGGCTTACCAAACTTTTATACAATAGCAAAATTTCATGCGTAACTCCCTGCAAAAATTTACGAATATTTTTGCGAAAATAATGTACATACATATCTTATTATCAGTATGTGAACTTATAAATTGACCAGAAAAATGGGCGATTTTCCAGTGGACAATAAACGGCAAGAGAAGGAATAAAAATAAAACAAAACAATGTATGTTTGTATATACATAAATACATTTATTCGTACAATAGGAAATGTCAATTGTTTTGTCTGTCATCTGAGCTAATCCCAAGCACTTTTAAATTTCAAAAACAAATGTACGGAATACAAACAACAAAAGCTAAATTAAGAAAAAAAACAAAACAACAACGGTAGCAAAGCAATACTAATAGAAACAAACCCGTACCTTCATTTAAAATTTGAATTAGCTTCCAGTAACACTAAACATTGCCCGAAGATAAATGACTGGCAGCAGCAGCAGCATCCGCTGCGGCAGAAGAGCAAGTACATTGTGTGTATGATTTATTGTTAATTTTACCGTTTACTCTACATGTTCGTTCTGTCAAATGCTTGTCACTTTTTATGCATTTAAAAGTATTTATAAAAAAAAAACCTAAATAAATCAAAAGGACTCCCTCAATAAGTAGGAGATTTATGAAAACGTGAAGAAAATTTCAAATATTACGTTACTGTTGACAGGAAAAAAAGAATTAAGCAAGAAAAGGAAAGACTGGACAATATTTTAGCTTTTTAGATTTATTGTGTTAAATGGTTTAAGTGGCTTGACTTTTAGCCAAAGTAAGAAAGCCCAGTCCAGCCAATTAAGATTCTTAAAATAAATTAAAGGAATTGTTCAGTTTATAGAAGCCATGTAAAAATTCTTGGCTGTCTATTTATATTGAAAATAAAAACAAATTTTGAGTGCTTTGTATTTGTTTTTAATATAAATAGGCAGGCGAGAATATTTACATGGCTTCTATAAACTGGCAGTTAAACTATAAATGTACCCAAGTTTTTAGTTTCCAAGCAAAACTGTTAACAAAAATATGTATATCATGGACGTCAGTGCATCAGAGAGTAACTTTTTGTTGATATGAGCAAATACTTTGTTTAGCTCGTGAGCTCTTCATCACCAAACGATCTAGTGACATCACTAGTTAGTTCAGTTCAGCAGCTACTTTTAACGTAAGTATCTAGTTTCTCAAAGTATTAATAATTTCTGCTGTTCGATCACTTACACTTCAAGTGTAGCCTGAGATCCATTCTTTTTTTTTTCAATTGCTACTGCAGCCTGTAACTCTTTCGCGGCTAAAACCAGGAAATTTTTTGCTGTTCGTGCAGCTGCCTCGGCCTCTAATATGGGAGACAAATAGAGTATTGATTAGTTCTGGTAGGTCTTTAAGTTTGTCAAAGTCATACCTCTTCCACGCTAGTCGGCTATTGTTTTTTTTTCACCGAATACTTTTAGCTGAATTGTTGCGACTAAGAATTGGTGATCGCTGCAATAAACATTTTTAATTGAAACTAAAACCAAAAATCAATTAAAAATATGTTTAGGTCAATTAAACATTTGTTTAAAAATTTTATTAATTAAAAAGTTTAATTGACTCAAATACATTTTCTTTTGATGTTTGGTTTTATTTTCATTAACAGTTGTTTCTTGCAAAAATAATTACGGCCAATCCCACGATGTCACTCATTTTCCTTCGCACGCATTTTAAACAACAAAAAGCTGTTTTGCGTTCCACTAAAAGCCTTTAGCACGACAAGTCGAAAGAAAATGAGTGCGAACGATAACGTAAGCATTTCAATACAAATTTGTGCCCCAGTAACATTTTTTTCAGTCATTTGTACGAACTCTAATGTCAAAAGTAGGCACTTGTATTTTAATTGTCAACTGAGACAAAATAAAACAAATTTATTTATGATTTTAACAGGAGTTAAAATAATAATTAGTTCGAATAATAATTAAAATTCACTAAAACAAATTTATTTTTCTATATTTATGATTTTAACAGGCCAAAGCTCGTATCGCTTTTTAAGCCAAATTACATGTGATAATTATTAATGAACAAATAACACCAAAGTTAGTTGTAAATATTCTGACAACGCATAGTTGAACGGAACAGCCAGCCGTTTTCGAAGACCACTAAACCTTCATCATCAGCGTTCTTCTGTGTTTGGTCCACTGTGTGTGGTGTCAGTTGATGTAGATTATATACGAAACTTTATATACGAAACTTTTTTGCAAATGTAATATGTGAATTGTTTTGATTCATCGTATTTCAATTTGCTGAAAGATGTTTTGTAATGAAAACTCACTTTACCATCTCTAAATTTACAGCAGTCTTATCATCGTCGCTTGTTCTTTACTAATTATACAGATGTTAGTTAATTTGCTTATTTTTGTTCTACTTAAGACAAACTTTTTTGGTTTGTTACTATTAAGTATATTTTTTTATTTAATTTTTGTCACAGGCCCATGGCTATTAAACAATTCACATATTCCATTTGCAATAAAATGCTAAGTATATAAAGCAGAAATCTACATCAACTGACACCACACACAGTGGACCAAACACAAAAGAACGCAGCCGAAAACGGCTGGCTGTTCCGTTCAAATATGTGTTGTCAGAATATTTACAACTAACTTTGGTGTTATTTGTTCATTAATAATTATCACATGTAATTTGGCTTAAAAAGCGATACGAACTTTAGCCTGTTAAAATAATAAATTGTTGGCGGTATCCTCACGCCTGAGCTTGAAAGTAAGCGGTTTTGTTTCCCCAGGCTGGTCATTTTTGTATTGAAAAATGACTTTTGAATATGAATTGATATTTAAATAAGTTGGTCAAATAGGCCCTTAGAGTATATTTTCCAAAAATATTTTATACGATACCAATGAGCATCTCAATTATAATAATAGCAGAAAAAACTTCTAAATTCCAATTTTAATTTCTCATTTCAATATGAATATACATAATTAGTTTTAAGCTTTTAATATAAGCTTCCTTTAAATTCTATTTAATCCTTTATTCAAACATAAACATTTTAAAATATACTCTGTATACGCTTCCAGTTATAATTATTCTATTTTCATGTTTCCTACAAAAAGAAAAACTTGATTGTACAAATTGCATGAATAAAACAAACTCAAAAAAAATCCAAAATCTAGCAAAAAGAAAAAAAGATTTCCAATTACTACATTTGCAAATGTATTGTGTATAGTAAATCTTGTTTTGAAAAGAAATCTTATTTACCCCGGGCTAAAAATAAAAATATTCAAAAAAAAAATGTATGAAACAATTTTTAAATTAAAACAAAATATTGCATAGAAGAATCAATCATTGCATGGAATGTATACTTTTTTTTTTTTAAATTAACCAATAATATTAAATGGAAAACTATACAGAAATATCAGCTGAGTTGCACAGTAGCGCTTAAGGCAAAAAAAAATTGTAGCAAATCTAAATCTTCGGAATTATTAAGCCGAAATTATGTTAACAAAAGAAGTTAGAATGAAGCTTGAGCTTTCATAAGCTTTGCTCAATCTGATGGTGGCAAGTTGAAACTCGAACTCAAATTCTTTATGAGAGCAAATTATTATATATTAGAATTGTATTTAAATTGTTTTGCCTATTTATTGAAGTTTCTACTCTTTTTATATTTAAATTTTTAAATTCCAAAATATCTGCATTCTTAATATATTCATATATGTATTTATAGCCTTATTCATAAAACTTATTAAGGCTTTATAAAGGGGTTTTAAATTATATTTTTATACAAAATTATTCCTAAAAAGCTTTCATAAAGCCTTAATAAGTTTTATAAATAAGGCTGTTAATATTTAACAGCCTTGTTAAGCCTTAATGTCATTATTTGGCGATATCAATTTAATTTATTTTTATTTAATTGTCTTCGTCCTTATTAGTTGACGTATGAGCAATATGCAATTTAAATCGTGCAACACTCATACGCCTCCTATATAAAAATCTAGTGAAGAACAATCATTAAAATTGATACAAGGAATAATATTTCTGATTATAAATTTTTATATTAAATTGCGAGGACGGTCTCAAAACTAACCGACCAAACCAATAGATGGCGGCAATAGTTTGAAAAAAAAAATACTTTGGTGAATAGTGTCAACCTTAGGAAACATGTGTTTTAAACTTCAAGGAGCCACTTTGTTTATTTTTTGGGCCATAATGGCTGCCCCTGTAGCTGAGTGGCAGCGACGCTAGCCTCTCAGTCAATAGGTAATGGGTTCGATTACCGCCATAGACCCTGGGTGTTTTTCGCAGACAAGCTAATGGCTTTGCGAGTTGTGTTTGTTATGTTTTATGTAAACATGGTCACATTTTTGTAACTCAAAACTTTCATTTGAAAAGCCTCAGTCTAACTAATATAAAAGCGAGGCTAGATTCTGCTCTGATCTGCGGAACTCTGCTCGTTCGTTTATGATTTTAAAATATTGAGCTGTGCACGCCAGAAGCGATTGAGGGAATTAAAAACTTCGTGTTTTGTGAAATATAAGGCACTTTTAAAATTACTAGGAATCGCTGCACGTATACAGAGATTGAAATTTGAAAGATGAGATTGTTGTGCTGTAGATGCGTGGCGCGTTTGTGCACAATATTTTAATAAAGTGTTTTGCAATGTTTTAGCTTAATGAAGCCGAATTTTCATGTGGGTGTGTAACCATAAATATGGGTCCGCACCTCACACCTGGAGAGGTGATGACAATATATTTTTTGGGATGCGTGTACGATAATGTTTTTTCTCCTCAAAAAGGAGAAACAGTCAACCATAAGCAGTAATTTCACTTATTGCAATTAAATGGATGTGTCAGACGCTAAAAGGCCTAACTCTATTTTTTTTTGAAAATTTCTCAATTTTGTTATATTACTATGTAATTAGTTTTTAACTCTTTGGAAATTATTTTGTTCTTCTATTATTTTGATATTTTCCTTTAAAAACATGAAAAATCAGCTTTTAATCTTATTTGATTTTTGATGTGTAAACATCTGTACGCTAGGGGGTAAAAATATTTTGACTTTGATTTCTTTGGTGAGATTTCTTTGCTGAGATTTCTTTGCATTGTCGAATCGGTGTGAGCTATGTATGAGTGTATTAGTGTTTGAAAGAAGCAATACCAAGCAGAGAAACAAGTCGACCGGCTCGAAGCCGACGGTGCGCCGCCTCCGGTTATTTTTCTGTATATTTCCGTACACCAAAGGTGAAAATGAACCGTAAGAGCTACGGACTTGAAATTTGGGCACAATGTGTAGACATTTGGCCACTACAACAACAAATACATGAGAGTTAAAAACTAAAGGGTGTTCCAAAACGAACAACGAAAAATGTAAAAATCCCATGTAATATACATACAATTGTATGTACATACATACACTTAAAATTTTAAAAGTTAGTGTATTTTTATACAGACTACGACAATTAACACTAAATTTAAAAAATTTAAATCAATGGTTGTTCCATCAGTTAATGCAATTTTGACTTTGAAATTTTGACAACTTGCTGTATCTTGGAAACCGTAAGAGTAAGACTCTTGAAATTTTCAAAAACGGTAAAACTAAAAAATCAAAAAAAAAAAATATAAAATCGCCAAATATAAGAAAATCGCCAAAAAAAACAAAAAAATCGCCAAAACGAAAAAAGCACCAAATTAAAAAAAATCTCTAGGACAGAAATAAATTGCGAAAAACCGGAAAAATCGCCAAAATGAAAAAAATCCTTAAACAAAAAAATCGCCAATATAAAAAAACCCCAAAAATCAGAAAAAAATCGCCAAAATGAAAAAAACCCCGAAAAACAGAAAAAAATCTCCAACATGAAAAAATCGCCAAAATGAAAAAAATTGCGAAAAGTAAAAAAAACCCAAAAAGAGAAAAAAATCACCAAAACGAGAAAAAAGCTATAAAACTGAAAAAATAGTTTAAACTAAAAAAACTTAAAAAAGGAAGAAAGCTAAATAAAAAAAAAAAAAAAAAAAATATTATCAAAACCGAATGTGCGCGAGTCAAAGTCGCACTTTACTGAATTTATTTTAATTGCAATGCGTACACAACAACAAGAACAGCAACAACTAAACGATGAACAACAGAAAATAAAAATTAAAAAGTAAAAGTAAAGGCATTTACCATAGATGAGCGCTGCAGTACCACTAAAGTTTTCTAAAATTTTTATAACTTGCCTAAATGATTTGTTATATGATGAGATGCATTTAATTTTCAGTAATCAGTAATGCCCGTATTCATAATGAAATTCTAAAAAGTGGCTAAATGTTTTTCATACAAAAGTTTCAAAATTTGAATGAAAAAACTTTGCCACTTGCTACAATTTTATTTTGATTACGGCCCTACAATTTTACTGGTAATGTAAATTAAATTTCATTAGCAGTAAAAATTTACTGAATTTTTTTAGTAATCAGTAAATTTACTGCTTACTGCAATTTTGAATGCAGTACATATATATATACTGCAGTGTGCCCATTTACTAACCAAATAAGTTTAATAAAACAAACAAAAACCAACAAATTCATATGTATTTACAAAATTGAAAGTTTTGATACTTTTAATTAATTAATTTAAAAAAAGATACTAAAAGCATAAGTACTTCCAACTTAGAAAAAAAAAATTCATTACTAGATGTTTACACATCTCCTCTGTGATTGGACTCATATTGCTTTTTTTCAAAAGCTACTCCAATTAACTCCACTTTAATAAAACGCATTGGTTTAATTAAGCGAAATTTGCATGTCTTATGAAATTTTATAAAACTAGCCAATGTATCTGTTACATGGGAATCTCCTCTCCCCTGATTTTTTTCTGTTAAGTGCAATACAAATATCATTTAATGATAAAATTATGAAAAAAGGGCCCCATATCTCGTTTTAACAATACAATGCACCAGTCAATATTTTCAAAACAACCATTGCTCAATTCAATGAATTTAAGATTTACATCATAACCAACGTTATTTGCTAAATGATTTTATTTTCTGTTTACAAACTTGAAAAATTGTTCGGTGATAAAAATTTGCCCACAATGAGATTGGCTATTTTAAGAAGTTAGAGAGTTCTTGCTACAAACAGGGTACTGAGTATTGCTGAGAAAAGTGTATCGAGCTTAAAGAAGCTTATTATACCTGCCCTGTTAACCACATGCTTTTAAATCATATTCTGCTGTTCTGTATATCACACATTTTTGTACTTCTAATTGTAAGTTTATCTCTTCGAAAATGCAAAAAAAAAATTTAACAAGAATGCAGAATAATACATTTTTATTTGTAATTTCAAATCACTTTTACAAATTCTGATTTTCAGAACAGGATTCATACGGGTTCATGGTTGTTCTTCTAAAGAGTTAAACTGTTTTTACTATAAACTGAATGTCGATACTATTGAGAGGATGATAAAAGGAGATAATCTTGCGAATTAAAGGAAACTTTTCCCAAATTTGTTGCATATTTCTTGTTAGGTTGGTTAATTTTGAAAAAAAACTTATGAAATCAAAATAGAGTTATTAGTTATTTCTGTTTGTATTGAATTTTAGCACGTTTATAATTTATTTTTTTCGTTAATCCTTTTAAAATTTTTATATATCATTAGTTTTACAACTTCTAGTTAAATATTTGAAAGTTAATAAATTGCGATTTGCTCATCAAAACATTCAAGCACAGGACTTAATAAAATACTGACTGAGTAAAACAGCCTTGACCAGCAAAGTGTTCTATAAAAACAATGAACAAGAAAAGGACCCATCAAATAAATACACACCACGATAACAACTGAACGCGGCATTAGCATCTATAAAAACTCAAAAAAAAAAACTAAAAAAAAACAAAAGATATAACTACTGACTGCAAAGCCATTGAACTTAAGTTCAATGTGAAATATTACAAACAGCAACAATACCAACAATATTAAAAGCAAAATATCAGCTTCAATCGTTCAAATAAACCGAAAATAAATATGAATTACTTTCAAATGCCAATTTCAGAAAATGTCATTTAAAAAGCGACCATAAAATAGTCAGTAGGCATGAGATTGGAGCAATCAACAGTGTTAGATAGTTGGAACTATTATGAGTGAGGAATTAAATTTTGTGTGCGATATTTATAAATAAGTCATGCAAATATTTTTTGCACTTGCTCGTATTGGTTTATAAACTGATTTAGATGGAAGTGATTTGATTTTTCCAATTCAAATTTGTATTTATCATTTCAAGTTTGTGCATTCAATTGAAGAATGCATGTATCAATATTTGTTGCAGGGTAGTGTTTATATGGGACAGAAAGTTGTAATGAAATATTGGAATTAATTTAAATAATTAAGACCCGAGGAAATAACCCCCAAATAAGAAAGAAATGAAATAAGCCCAAAATTGAAATAATGTCCAAGAGAAAATTTACAAAAAAAAAACACCCAATATAAATGAATTAAAACCCAATTAAAAAAACCCAATGAAACCAAACTCAAAATGTACTAAAGTCCAAATAATGCCTTAGGTAATTTTCTTATTTGGGCGTTATTTCCTTGGGCATCATTTCATAGCGCCTCAAGCAAATCATCAGTAGACTTCAACCAAAATTTAAAAACGATTACAAAACCCCGAACGCTTAAAGAAAAATTCTTAATAGATTAATGAGAATTATAGGACTGCGATTATAGTAAGTTAAGAAACTCTTTTCAGTCTTAATAATAAATTGAGAAATTGTCTTAACTCAAGGCGACTTTGTAACGTTTTTGGAATTAAAGTTAAAATCTACTAATGATTAATGACTGTCGGAGAACGGGCTTGAATCCAGGACCTTCGGTTTTGTAGTCAACGTGGTAACTACTTCAGCCAACGCCACTCTCTAGCTAACTATACTCGTAGCAAATTATAGTCCTTCCAAAAGGACTTTTTCCATACTCCTGAATATTTCTGTACATTTTCTCATATTCTTCTAAATATTCAATAATTTATACAAAAAAATATATGTATATGTCTACATACCAGCGTTGTCAACTCGGTGCTTTTCGCACCGTTTTTAGTGCTTTTTGGAATTTTCGATGCGAAAAATTTTGAAGTTAGTGCTCGGTGCTTTTTTAAACTAATTTTTGGTGCTTTTAATTTCTTGGCGGTGGCACTAAACCCAAAATTCAAAAAGAATTTTCCTTATATAATATATATATATATATTTTTAAATTAAATAGAACATTTCAAAATATTCTAATAAGATTGTACAAAACTTGGTTGATGAAATACGAGCATTTTATTCTCAAACTTTCACATTTTAAGCATAATTAATGGAAACAGTGTTTTGCCACACGACAAAGAAGACATAATGCAAGTATAGTCTAATAGCGAAATATTTTCTAGTATATACTGTAAATAGAGAATAATTCACTTAATGCAATGGAGAAACTTTGAGTTCGCTATCGAGTTTTAGATAGAAATAAAGTCTTATAACGATTCATTTGATATAAACTCATTTGGGGCATTATCGAAATTGAATTCCCATCAAACTTGAATGTTTAAGCGCAGAAGTTGATCGCGTTTTTACCTTTATTACTTTATTTAAGTCTCAAATACGTAGAAAATTGTCTTTACACTTGGCTTTATATAAAAGCGGTCTGAAACGAGAAAATTGCGTTGCTAATAGAGCTGCCGTTTTAGGCTACGTATCTATAACCTACTTCGTTACTTTTTTCTAAAATAATAGTATATATAATTTAAGTTTATATAACTTGGTTAACTTGCAAATTACTTTTTTTTAATTTTGTAACTTTGTTATTAATATTGCGTTTGCTGTGAAAGAATGTTTCCACAGCCTTGTTTAAAAAAATCAAATTTTGAAAGTCTTGACTTTAAAAAAATTAACTACTACTCCCATCGAGTTCAAAATCTAATCAATAAGTTAAAAAGACTTGCCAATTGCTGCTAATTTGACTAATTTCAGGTGATTTGTTTCTTCGTTGACGAAAAAAATAAAATTTTTTATAATAACTTAAAAAGGTTGACTTTAGAATTCACTGATTCTCATGGAATCAAAATGTGTATCGGATGCTTCAAATTTGTATATATTTTTTATATACAAAATTTTATTTTTTTTTAAACAAAAGAATTTTAATTTAGTGCTTTTTTACTCAAATTACGCGTTTTTTTCCTGGTTTCAGTGCTGTTTGAAATTTAAAAGTTAACAACGCTGCTACATACATATGTATGTGTTATATAAATTAAATGTGGTCAGTTGTGAAAAATAAAATGCTTTCGGCTTAATGAATGTGATAAATTTCAGGCACTTGCTTGTATTTGTGGTCATACACGTCCATGTGTTTAATACTGCAGGTGCATAATGGCATATCCGATAATTATAAAATACACGATGAACACGATGATTACAAAAATAAAAAATAAAACTCACACATATGATAATTTCAATTTACTCACCAATCACATTGTTGTGCTCTTTGCTATACAAACAATCCCATGCTTAAATGCAAATTCATTCATGTCCACGAACATGTGAGCACAGATAATGCAACAGGAAACGTAACAGTGCATTGCATGCAGCGAACTCAGCCTTTTCTCTTGCGTAATAATAAACATATTTTCTATAATAGTTATGTTGTTGTGTTATGCAAAAAAAAAAAAAAAAAAAAAAATAAATCACAGCTTTCATATAAAAGAGGAGTATGTATTTAAAAAATCACATGTTCAGATATCCGAACATAAATTTTCGTTTAATGATGAAACAAAATTTTATTACGACATGTGTAAATGAGTTTTGAACAGAGTTACCTGGCCAGGCCATATGTCGAATAATATTTATTTGATTGCCTTCTCTCTAAAAAACACTTATTATTATTTCAAATAAAACAAATGTTTGTTTGAAATTAAATTTAGTTTTAGTAGATTTTTTTTACTGTTGTAAATTCCCAACAAAAAATTTCAAAAAAGGTAATCGAGTTTGGAACTAAGCATTTTTAGTGGAAGCACTTCCCTACTGGATTACCAACTTAATGATTTTAACAAGGCGTGGCACTAAAATAATCTATTCTTGAGAAGTACTTACTTTTTAGGGTTCCGTACACCAAAGGTGAAAAGGAACCCTATTGTTTTCGCTACGCTGTCCGTCTGTCCGTCATACGGTATTTTCTCAGGAACCGTAAGAGCTACGGACCTGAAATTTTGACACAGTATATAGAACCTTGGCCACTACAACAACAAATACATGAGAATTAAAAATTAAAGGGTGTTCCAAAACGAGCAATGAAATGTGATAAAATCCCATGTAATATACATACAATTGTATGAACATATGTATATTGAAACTTGAAATTTGTAAAATTAGTGTATTTTTATACAGACTACAACAATTAAAACTAAAATTTAAAAAATTTAAATTTTTTCCATCAGTTAATGCAATTTTGGCTATGTAATTTTGACAACTTGCTATATCTTGGAAACCGTAAGAGGCAAACACTGGAAATTTTCAAAAACGGTAAAACTAAAAAAACCGAAAATTATAAAATCGCCAAACCAAAAAAAAAAATCGTCAAAACGACAAAAATCGCCAAAATTAATAATAAATTTCTAACACTAAAATAAATCGCCAAATTCGAAAAATTGTCAAAAATAAAAAAAACGCCAAATGAAAAAAACGCCAAAAATCTAAAAAAATCGCCAAAACGCGAAAATGTCGCCAAAACTAAAAAATTAAAAAAAAAAAAATTGCAAAAATGAAAAATATCGCCAAAAATAAAAAAAATTCGCAAAGAGAAAAAGTGTAAAAACTAAAAAAGAGCCGAAACTTAAAAAAAATCGCCAAAACCGAAAAACGCAAAAAACGCCAAAACAAAAAAACCGAAAAAACCCCAAAAACGAAAAAAAAAATGCCAAAACTATATATTATATAGGATGAAGTTTGTATTAAATTACATATCTAGTGTTCGTATGGAACCCTTCGTGCGCGAGTCAGAGTCGCACTTTACTGAATTTATTTTATTTGTCAACATTTTACGTAATCTATTTCATCTAAAAAAATCATTCCCTTCATTTAGCAACTTCCACATCATTTTTTTTAAATTTTAGGTAATGTGATTTGTAAGCGAGTACTGAAAATTGGCAATCAGAAAAGTAAATCATTATATAGCAAGTAGATCTAAAGGTAATGTGTAATTTTTTACTGGGTTGTTTGTTCTAATATTATCTTACAATTCTAATTCATGCAATTAATAAGAAGTAACATTTGTAACAAGCAATATCCTAATTCAGACTTGCAATTTTTGAGCATGTAAGAGAGTGTTGAACTAGAAATATATACATTTTGCATTACTCCCTCGCTCTTTTTTAAGTCTGAACCAGGACGTAGATAAGCTTTCTGTTCAAGTGTAGAAAATTACTATTATACAGATACTGATAAGAGCGATACTAAGTTGTTTGTCAAATAACATTTCATTGAAAGGTTTTATACTGTAATTCAAACTTCCGATAGGCAACTCTGGCTTAACAATAAAAAAGAAGGACTCGCTGTATAACAAAACTTAACTACAAAAAAGAAAAAAGACAAATAAACTAAAAACATAAATTACGAAATGCATTGCATGTTCAACGCTTAAACATACTTATATTTTTCAACATTCACAATACATATAAATATTTATTTAATATTTTTTTTATTTATTTCATTTCTATGCGGCTCCCACAACTCAGCAACATAGTGTGTAGTGTGTATGTGTGTGAGAGTGTGTATTGTCATTGTTGAATCAAGCATGTTGTTGATAACTAATTGGTCAATACGGTAGAAAGATGGACTTTTATCACAAAAACAATAAAAGAAATGAATGTGGAAACAAACTGCAACCGGGGGGAACCAGCATCAGCAGAAAACACAAAAGCAGTGATAAAATATTTCCTACACAAGAGTCAGAAGGAACAATAGCGGATTAAATTAAAAACAAAAAAACTAGCACATAAACAAACACAATCGTACAAGCATGTACTCACGCTCTCACGCACTAACTCACCCATTCACGAACTCTCGTATTCAAACAGTCAACTCACACATGCACGCACATTTGCTGATGCAAATTAGAGGCCTGCGTAAGCAGTCTTGAAATGTAAATACGTCTTGTTTTTTTAAATGTGGTATGCATTATACTAAACCAGTAATAAATGATGTCGCTTAATAATCAAAGCATGATGGATGTATTGATGTTCGTGTATATGAGTGTTTACTTCTTGTTCATAACAAAGAATCAAAAAAAGTAGTTTTGATGCGTGTATGCTTGTTAAGATGTAGATGGTAAGCTATTATGTGTTTAAGGGAAGTTTTTTAAAGCAAGCGCACACAACTTATGTCAATGCATTTGTGCGTTTCTATATGCGCAGAAAAATAAAAGAGCATACACACAACTTATGTGTGCATTTATGTATGTGTGTGTAAGTGGTGTCAAAAATAAAACTAGAGTTGTATGTGTGAGAAAATCTCTCTCATTCGTCTCTGAAGTACATAGAAAAAAATTAATATTTTTTTAACAAATGCAATTTAGTGAAGCAGCTCAAAATATATAAAAAAGAATCCATGTGATAGAAAACTAAAAAATAAGGATTTAAAATAAAATAAAAAATATAGTGGCGGCCCATATTTTCCGAATTACGGGGCTGTGAACTTTTTATAGGAATCTGTGAACAGTTTCTAAAATTAAATAGCTTATCTGATAGAAACTTAAAAAATAAGAAGAAAAAATTAAACAAAAAAATTGGCTGCGACCAATATTTCCCGAGTTATTGGTCTTTTAAATTTTGATTTTAAATACAGTTTAGTGAAGCTGCTCCAAAAAAATCAAAATGTATTTTTAATATATATTTATTTCTTTCCTTAAAATTTTTTTAACATAAAATACATTGAATGTCGCAAAAGGCATTACTGATCATAGAATATTTTTCGCATACTACTTTTTTCTTTCACTATATCTATAAAGAATTTAATACACCCGCTACGCATGTATTATCGTCGCTGTCTCATTGACGACTAAATGAAAGAGGATAAGAATGTGTGTGATTTTATTTTGCACAATTGTGCTATGAAACTGACATCAATGATGTAGATGCATTAGGTTTGTATACGCACCCATGCGTATGAAGAAGCAAGCATCACAAAATCTTTCGTCACAAAGTAATTTTTTCTTTATTACTAAACATGCAATAACTGAAACAAATTTCTTGCCAACAGTGTTGTTTAGCATTTGTTTTAGAAGATTTTGCTGTAGTGAAGCATTTGAATAATCCCTCATATCTTAAAAGTTCTTGTAAGTGCTCATGTGCAGGACTTTAATGCGAACACAAAAGTAAACAACAACAACTTAACAACCCAATAAATTTGTTGCAATTAATAATGTTAGTCAGTGTTTTGTCACCAACTATTACTTGTTGTTGTTGGTTGCGTTGGCTGTGGCATATGCATGCACTAGTATGTTGGTGTGTAGGTGGTAGACAATGTGTGATGGCGCGCAATGACAATGCCAGTATCTTTAGTTTGTCTCAGTGCATTTATACTCGTATCTGTGCATTAAAATGTATGGATGGAACTTTCCTCTGACATTTCCCATTTACAGATTTACTACTTATATTGGTGGCCAGTGTCAATAAAAATTATGTTGAGCAAAAGCAGCACGCACATGTTTAGATACATTTTTAACCAAAATAAATTCAGGCATGTCTATAAATGTAGACGTATGTGTGTGCACGTAGAAAAAGCACAGGGAATATTTGTTTTTTTTTTTTTTTTTTTTGGAAACTTTCTTTACAAAAAAATATACTAACTACAACAATAGTATCAATAGTATTTTATATTGTTTAAATGCAAACACAAACAGTAATCCAATGCTTCAGTTACTTAATAAATAATATTGATTTATTTAACTGTGATTTATGGCATAGAACCTGGAGCTCCAGCTTGATTCATTGGCAATTACGTTTTTCTTCCAAATGGGTTTTACTTGTTTTCTGCTTCTTTTTTTTAACATTTGAACGTGAACATTAGCTTGTATTTTCATAATCAAATAAACAATCACACTTCCAAATGACTCCCTACATACAAAAAAAAAAAAACGCACAAGTACACAAGTAGTTATTACCTTCACATTCATATTTTCATTTTATTAAAGAATACAGACAGACACACGGCCCCAAACAGACTTTCATGAAAACGTTTTTATTGTTGAATACACCGAGTAGAAAAGCTAAGATTAACACCAGGTACTTTTTGTTGTAAATATTTCATAGATCTGCTCCTAAGTTCTGTTATTAATGTCAGTTCATACATATTATTTATGTATAATGACATGTTCGAGCGATATATTGAGCATTGGCAGAGTTATTTTACTATTCGTTTAAGAATTTAAATTTTAATATATTTGTACGCATAATATTTTGTATGATAGAGAATAAAATAAGCTTACAATTAAATATATATCATAGTTATAATGAGACCCTGTCATGGTTTAAATTAGGTCAGTACGTGCTTTGAAATAAAATGTTTTAAATAACAGTTTATTGTTGCTATTTAAGTAATTTTTACTGAAGCAGGCTATATAAAAACACACGCACACACATATACACACGACTTCAAATACCGCTGGCTGCATTTGTCGCCTTGTAGCCAGCTATTTAATTACTGTTTGTAGGCGACAGCAGCATCATAATCACCTGATGTTAAAGTGCACACAGAAAAATTAACAAGGTTAATTAAACAATACTTTTGATTCATATTGATCATGTTAATTCAAAATGACTGATAGTAACCATATAACTTTATTTCATACTGATTTAACAAAACACTGTAAAATCAGTATAAATCATGTTGAATCAAAGTTATTTTAAATTCCAACAACGTAAATTCGATACTGAAATAATATAAGTTACCATGTTGAATCAAAGTTATTTCAATATTTAAGATTTGATTAGGCTAAAGTTCGTATCACTTTGTAAGCCAAATTACATACGATAATTATTAATGAAAAAATTACACTAAAGTTAATTGTAAATATTCTCAGAAACACTAGTAGAACAGAACAACTAGCTGTTTTTGAATTCCACTATATCTTCATCATCAGCGTTCTTCGTGTTTTATTCTGCTGATGTAGATTTATGCTTTATATGAGTATACTCTGACTTTATTTCAAATGGAATATGAGAATGTTTTGATTCATCTTATTACAATTTGGTGAAAACTTTTTTTGTAATGAAAGCTACGTTTTACCATATTTAAATTTAAAACAATCTTGCCATTGTCGTCCGTTCTTTACTAATTATGCACATGTTAGTTAATTTGCTTATTATATTATATATCGTATTATATATTATATTTATACATAACATATTCCACGAAGTTTGGAATAAAATTTTAATTCAACATGATTTAATGCTAAACTGATCTTGTTTACTTAGATTTTCATGTGAAATTTTCTAAATTGCCCCAGAAATGATCTAAAATATAAAAATCATCATATATGCCCAAAGCCGTAAAATTTAAATAACAAAAATTAAAAATTTTAAAAACCCCCGACTTTTTTCAGAAAAGATGTTATATCTTCTAAACGGCTGAACCGATTTTCTCCAAACATAGCTAAGAACCCTCTCGATCAAGTCATCTTTCAGACAGAAAAAATTAAATGAAAATCAGTGCAGCCGTTTGGCCTGTACGTGGACACAGACAGACACACAGATACACAGATACACAGACACACAGACACACACTACAAACTTATAACACCCCTTTTTTTAGTCGGGGGTTAAAAATAGTTATAATTGCCAAAAATCTTGGAAACTGAAAACGCCTTGTAAATTCTAATTAAAGTGCATTATTTTAGACCTAAACATATATTTTTCGTCTCATCAAAATAGGTTTAAAAGATTCGGAGAGGGAGATGTTGCCCTCTGCCATCCTCTCGATCCTAGTTTGAAAAGTGTGTATGACATTTATCCCCTTTAAGTTGCATATCTATATATTTTAAATTGCATCAAAATAGGTTGGATGGATTTGGAGAGACCAAAATTCCACTCTGCCTCCCTTGGTTTTATACAGGCTTTGTATCCTTTTGGACGTAGTTGTAGCTAATTTTTAAGTTTCATCTAAATTGACCTAACCGTTAAGCCGACAACGCTTAAACAAAGTTACTTCTTCATGTGGTGAGGATACGGATGGGCAGACAGACGGTCTAGAGGACGAACAGCATACTCACGTTAAAAGGGTACTTTTTTCATTTTGAGCACGGAACCCTTAAAGTCCTTGGTTTAGTAGATCTATAAAATTAAAAAATAAAATTTCCAGGCATGACCCCAGGATCCCAAGTCGAAATACAGATGTACACAGAAAAATTTCATATTTTACTTCATATGTGTTTCATGTAAATTAAACATGATTTACAGTAGCCTTGAAAGAATCCGTTTTCTTTTGAAATAACTTAATCAGAAATAATTTCTTAATCGGGCCGAAGTTCAGTAATTTCAATTCTTATTAAATGAAACATTTTTATTAAGTAATGCAAGTTTCTAAAAAAGAGAAGAAAAACTGAACTAGAATTTCATTAGCTGGTGGAAATACCGATATTTTTCTGTGCAGCCACGCATTTCATCAGAACCAGTGACGCCAACTTTTTTGGCTCTAAAAGTACATCAAAATTTGGAAAAAGCACAAAAAGGCGTAATTTTGAGATCCAAAAAGAGTAAAAAGCACTAACGTGAAAAATGAGCTTGATGTTTAATATTTTCTAAGCTATTATCTATTTCGGCAATGATATCAGTATCCTTAATGAAATATATCAGACGAAAAAGCTATGCTTTACACTGAAAAAATAAAAAACATCCAGTTTTTATTAAAGAAATTTTAATAAATAAACAAATTTCTTAAAAGCACTACTTAGTGCTATTTCTCAGTTTGGCACTAACGCTCAAAAATTGGCGTTTTGAGTCTTCAAAAAGCTCTAAAAATAGTGCCAAAAGCACCAAGTTGGTATCGCTGATCAGCACCCATGTCTATCGAAGAAATTATTTCTGATTAAAATTCACTACAGTTGAATTATATCTAAAAATGTTTCATTTGAAATAACTTAAGACATTTTTAGATTTTAATTGAACTATAGTGAATTTTTAATCAGAAATAATTTTTAGTCAGGCTTAAGTTCAGTAATTTCAATTCTTTTTATTGAATGAAATATTTTTATTAATTAATGTGAGTTTCTAAAGAAGAGAAGAAAAATTAAATTAGACTTTTAAGCTGGGAGAAATACCGATATTTTACCTCATCGGCACCCTAGTCTATCTACTTGGGTAGAAATTGTTATTAACATCAGCTATTTAACGTAAATTCTAATGAAACGGAATGTGAGAAATGATTGTTGTGTACAATTATTGATTTACCTTTGGTAAATACATATGTAAGTATCACTATTTATTTCCCCTGTTTTTCCATTTTTTCATTCTTCTATTTAGGTTAGCACGAAGTTATTTATATTACTCTACCTACGTATGTTTAACTATTCTTGCTTATCTTTTACGATCATTACATTAATTATTTTTACTTATTCGATGTACCGTCAGTATATACATATAAGTGTTATAGTAGTGGATATTATGTTACTTTGTTTTTGCTTTCTACCGTTTATTTGGTATTCCAACATTTGTGATTGCTAAGTGAACAGTGATTGCCAAGTGAACATATTTTTGTCACGTCCCCATGATGAATTGAGACATTTTTAGATTTTAATTGAACTATAGTGAAATAACTTAACTTTATGTTGATTAAGTGATTACAGTATTGCTAAATCAAAACCCAGAATTATGTAGATTCAAAGCTATTTCCAGTTGAAACAATATAAATTTAGTTAATAAAGTAATTTTATATTATTATTTATATAACTTACGTGACTGCGTCAGGAAAATGTGTGGGTGTTTTTTAATCCAGTTGGCTTCTTCGGCCAACATTTCAACGCGAACTCATCGCATGACAATCAAAATCAGCGCTGCAGGCACATTAACCTTAAATATTCTATATGTATGAAGTTAATGAATATCATCATAAATTTAACTTAAATTCAAAATAAGTTAATATGATTTGAAATCAAAATTTTTTCATTGATTTATTTGTTTGTATGTAAGAGCTCATTTAATTCATTTTGCTTGTTATTATTATACATACATCCCTGAGACTTTGTTAATGTTGCTCAATTTTTATACCTAAAAATACATGAAATGTATTCAATAATAAATTGTATAAAATTAATCATTTTATTCAGACCTAAAATATTATTAATTTATGCTGGATTCTATAAAAGGAAACCAATAAGTAGTTGAAAAGATTGAGAATTTTCTCTGAAAAAAACCGATTTTCATAACAAATTGTCCGAGTGCAAAATTAGGCTGTTATTTTTAGGAGTATCTTCAAAAATTAGCCATTGACCTGAAATTGCCTAATATTATTGATAAATAATATTAAACTTTCCTTATCTCTATTTTTTCTCTTTCCATACACAACATTTTGCACACATGGCTCTTATATTTATTTATAAAATACTCTTCTTAGAAGCAACATCAAATATCCTTAAATCTTTCAAACTATGCTTATTAATATCATATTATCGCATTAAACTTAAATATTTGCAAATAAAGAAATATAATTTAAAGAATACACTCACAACTTCAAATAAAACCTCATGCTGTCTTTGGTTTGAAAGACAATAAAAATCACTTTAAATGAAAAATGAGGAAAATTAAAGAGGAAAACTAATTTGGTTGAGAGAAAGAGGAAAAAAAGAACAAAAATCCTCTTACACACATACAATAAAATTTAAACAAAATGAAACAGATATTTTATGTATAGTTTTTCTTTTTCAAGAGAAATATACATAAACTTTGTTATCTTCGAAGGAAATGTTTGTAGTTGTTGCTGCATGTTTTTGTTGTTGTTGTTGTTGTTGTTGTTGCTTTTAAGTGCATAAATGTTTGTATGTGCAAATGAAACTTTGAAAAATGACATAAACACGCATACATATGTACATGCATATATAAACACTTTTAAAAAGTTTTTCTTTTATTTTTTTTTTTGGTGGGAGTTTATGCTGAAACTGTGAACAACAACAGCAACAGCAACAACAACAACAATAAAAATAATAATAGTAATAACATTTATATCAAAAAATATATAAAAAAGTGATGTGGGAAAAAAGTAGAAAATTTAACTAAAGCAATTAAAAACAGCTGTTTATAATCCAACAACATGCATGGCAAACAAACGAACGAACGAACGAACTAACGAACGACTCATGACAAAAACTTTACATGAAAACTCAATTTTAGATGACAGCTGTTACAGCAACAGTACAGCTACCACTGCCACCAACTTAAACTGCCAGCAAGCAAAAACGTGTTCCACCATCATCTAGAACGTACATAAAGGGAAGTGTGTATGTTTGTAAATGCTGCAAAAGTAAAGCCAGAAACAATAGCGTTATTTTAATTTCTTTTTTGTTATTCGAATATAAATGTGCTGATAATGTTGAACAGTTCATTTTGAATACATACTGTTACAGTTGACTTACAGAAGTGGGCAATTATATAGAGAGCTTGTGAATAATCTAAGAATAATCATATCTCTAAGGATTGAAGTTCGAGGTGAATTTCGTGACGTTTTTCATTGAACCTGTCAGTTGTGGCTTGAAGATACAATTACGTCAATTGTCAATGTTCAGTTTTGTAAAAGCAGCATATGCTAATTTTTCCAGCTACTCTTTGAAAAAATTCTTAAGTCAAAATCGTGCCAAGGAATGTAAAAGTAAAATTTTTACTAAAGTTTTCCAACAGATAAATATACATATAAAAATGTTTATAAGTGTGTTAGTAATAATGCTTTTTTTTTTGCTACAAAATCATATTGATGCTGAAACATTTTTGTCATTTTCATTCCCGCAAATCTGTATGTTTGCTTGTATGTATATAAGTATGTATGTATGTATTTTTTAAAGCATTTCTCATTGTCATTTTAGGAATCACAATCACTCACACACTCATGCATACATATATGAAGCCAAAATAACTTGCATGAGAAGATATAAGTATAATACTTTAAATGAGTTGTTGCTGCTAAGAAAATTTTGCTTCAGGCAAGTCGTCGGAAAATTGCACAAATATAATTTTTTCTGCCCATGCAAAAATAATTCAAATTAAACTTTTTCCTTTTGGCGGATGCCAGAAAATGCGTACATAATTTCAATTGTTATATATTTTTTTATACACAGACACAAGCACTAACACGAGCACATACACGCTCATAAAGTTGAGCGGAAGTTTTAACACAAGAACATAAATAACATACACATTAACAGACTCTCAATAAAGCAGCAGCAGCAGCAACAGCCAGAGTGCACAGTGGGGCTCTTGAAAAATTAATGCCGAAAATAAGGAACTTGCCAATTACTGTTTGGATTTGTCTTAAACTTAAAAAATCATTTAAAGAAAAGCTATACCTGCTAAATAATAGCGTTAGATATGTGAAGCTACAATGCTGATCTGAAGAGATTTTAATGATTTATATATAGAAAATAATCGCAGACCAACTTCCAATTTGATTATTTAATTCATTCAATCTCTCTGGCTATTGTGGAGACGATTAAATAAATCATCAAGCGTGTGCATACATATTGTACCATTTTCGCCTTTTCCTGTGGAATCAAAGATTTTAGCATGAATAAAAGACCCCAGTGTACTAATAAGGGTTAAAAATGACACCTCACTCACTAATTACACTTATCTAACAAAATCAAGAGTTTAAATTCACACACTCACATCTTCAATTATTTAAATCAGTGCTGACCAACGTTCGTGTATGTGTATTCATTTGTATAAGAAATCGATTGATGCTCGGAACTCTGGTATCACTTTGAACAGCAGCGGTTTAAATGATTTACAACTGGTTTCCTCGACGTCTACTCCGCTGTTGTATATACACGTTTTACTCGCTGCTCTGGCATTGAAGCAGTATCTCTGCTGTTTTTCACACAAGACTGCCTCTGCCAACGTTCACTGTTTGTGCAGCAATAATGGCTCACTGACTTTAATTTTACACACTTTTTCACTGCTATCAACTTCTAGTTACTCATTCATTCTTCACAATAATGAACTGAACTCTTAATAGACAACTCTTTAGAATAAATAACTAAATTTCAGACTAACTTTGTGATGGACTGACTGCCAACAGATGCGTCGTCCTTTTTATACTTCACATAAGGATTCCAGAATGTAACAGCAACGTCTAGACAATCGCAGCAGCGTTTTCAATGCTTGTTTGCGATCGCGTCATTAGTTCGTGTATTAATTATGTACAAATGTGCGTATCGATGGCTTAATATAAAAAGGGCGTAACTCGAATTTTCGATATTTTACAGGAGAATGAAAAAACTGAATATAAACTAAAGCATTTACATGCAAGAAACATTTTTTTTAAATTAAATAAATCTTTTATTTTTAATTGTTACTTATTTCGTTCTTGAAGGAGGATGTTATTAAACGTTGACTACAAGAAAACGTTAAAAACGTGATTTCGAAAAAAAATTTAGATACGCCCTTTTTATATTGAGCCATCGGTATATACTAAAGGGCTGCGTAAATCGTTCTAAAAGTTTTGTATTCTATTTCACACTACTGCCAAGCAGCCTGTTTTAGTGCAAACATAAATAACAAAACAAAACTAACAAAACATTACTCTCACTAAAATCAATCAAGCATCATTCGAATAGTTTTTCTCTGCAGTTTTGTTAGTGCTTGTGTTCTCAAAACAAGTAGAACATCAAAACGAAAAGCGAGAATGAAACAAAACAACAGTAAAACATAGCAGAAACATCGAGTGCACTCAGGGATGATAAAGTTAGTACAATTGTACTTTTCAATTCAAACAATTCAAACCCAAAAAGTACGTTGGTACCCCCGTGACTTGTTTAGTACTATTTGAAAAATTTGCGAGTGACTATCCCTTGTTTTTTTTACACAAAAAATAAATCGCGATCATTAAAAAATATCCAATTTGAGAGAAAAGTGGCGAATTTTATTTGTTGTTGAGAGTGTCTACCTTGCTAGATATGCATTACACTTGTTTGGTGTTTCGTTTACAATGTGATAGCATTGTCTCCATTTATTTTATCTATTGTATTATCATAAAATTTATAAGAAATAAAAAACTTGCTATATTAATATCATATCAATCGTTTAAGTGATGAAAATAAATAAAGCTGGATATGCTACATACATATGTAAACGATTGGAATTTACTTTGAAATGAAAAACTTTATTTATCTAGAAATAAAATTAAAAGTTGTATAGTTACGGATTTTAAAAGAAATGTTAGACAGTTCTATATAACCTCTGGCGAAACTAAATAAAGTTAATTTTCATGACGAAATTTTAACCTCGCTAACAAAATTCACTCCCGAAAATGTTAGTAGTATCGTACATTTCTTATTAAAAAATATTCCCAAAAGAAAATGGAAATTATAATAGTATTAATAACGAGTTTCGCGCTTGGAAAAACTAATTGGATGTGCTAATGTTTCCGTAGCTTTCAAAAGTTGAAATTCCCTAACTCACATATTTTACGAAATTTAGTTTTTCAGTGATTCCAATACATTTCACAAAAATACACCTCGCCACAAAAATGTGTGCAATAGTTTAAAAAATAACGCTTTTACAATCAGTTGTACAAACATATTACAGAAAGAATATTACAATTTCTATTGTGTTTTTAACTTCCCCTGTAATATAACAATTATTTGTGTTAGACCCATTTTACTTGAGACCAATGATATGTATTTACTGCCTATTCCACTGTCTCTAAATCTAATAATAGATTTTCATTTCAGAGTTAATGATGCAGATTAATCTTCATATCGTTCTTTTTTAAAAACAAATACAAAATTTTCATTTTTCATTAAGTCGTGTGTAAATTGAAAACTTTAAATTTGTGTTCTGGCAAACTATTTTTTGAGTTATGACGTTATTTCATTAAATGAGCGATATGTTCTAAAAATATAATAAAAAAGTTAAAACGCAAAAAAAAAACGAGTTTAGTACTATTGGGGTTGAAAAAGTACAATTATAAGAGCAAATTATTACGAAATTGATTTTCTCATTTATCATCCCTGAGTGCACTAGAACACGAGCACAAACATGCAAACTATATACGTATATATATGTATATATGTATACATATATTTGGGGTATTCACAAGGGTGTCTTAAGTGTCATAAAGTCATAAAGTCCTAACATTTTAAACCAGTTTAAAACTATTTTTATTTTTTTTCATACAAAAGGAGTACTACATTAATACAATTCTTCACTCTATGTATTTGTTACTGTCATAACTAATTATTTTGATTTTTACTTTTCTTTTTCGACAAAATGTCCATTTACGTTTAAATACGTGGCGTTTTTCTTAAGCAAATTTCTACTCAAATCATTATATATTGCAAAATATATAAAAATTCGCAAGGGATTAAAATAATGGAAACAATATCCTAAAGCTAATTATATAGACCGCAAAAAAAGTTATAACTCGAGTATAGACTTACAGTATATAAATCGCGAAAACTTGCAAAAATGCGAATATCTTCTCAGCCTCAAAAACTGTAAACGAGCAAACTCAGTAGAGTTTATGAATCAAAAATTATATCACGTGCAAAAAATTTGCGAAAATTCGCCAATAATTTTTTAATTGAAAAAAACTTAAAATTTATTTAAAAAAATGCTTAAATTGTAAGGAATGCAGAAAACTTTTAAAAATCCGCAATTACGAAAATTCGCAAAAACTTGGTGACATCAAAAATATATTAAAGTCTGATACTTAATAAAAAAAGTTTAAAAAGTTTAAAGTTAAAAAAAAAAAAATAAAGAATTGGGAACAATCACTTTTATTGCAAAAATTTGCAACAAATTGCAAAAATTGTAAACAAGCTCCAAAATTACTTAGAAATACCTAAAGATCTAAGAAATTCCAAAAATCGCAGAAAATTGGCAAAATTATGAAAATTCGCACAAATAGATAGATGTATTAAAAATCGGTAAAATGTTAAAAAGGCAAGTCCTAAAATAACACATAAATACTTAATGATATAAGAAATTCCAAAAAATCGGAAAAATTCGCGAGAATGAAAATTTGCAAAAACTTGCTAATACCAAAATGATAGCAAAGTGTGATATAAACTAAAAGTCGTCAAATGTGTAAAAAAAAGGCAAAAACTGCAACAACAAAAATAATTCAATCAGACAATGATGTGGCTTGATTCAATCCAATTTTGTTAAAATTACACACAAGAGCAATAAGCTTTATCAAAAATTACCTGATCGCAAAACTTAAGAAAATTTGCAAATAAATTCCAAAGCCTTAAAATTTTAAAAGGTCAAATGCTCGAAAATATTTTGTTTTACATATTGCAAAAATTTGCAAATAATTATCGGAAACAGATAGAAGCCGTTAAATAATTTTCTCATAATTTTGCATATTAGTTAGTACCAAATATTATTTAATTTTTGTAATATTTTTTCTCATTTGTTTTGTATCATATTGTTTATGTTTCAACTAACACACTGTTCACAGCAGTCGCATTTTAAACTAGTTTAAAAGTTTAGAACATTATGACGTTATGACTTTAACACTACCGTGTGAATACCCCAATTGAAAATAACAATTAACAAATTATTATATATAAATGTACATAAGTATGTATGATATTATGTATTATGAAATGTAAATAAAACCTCTTTTCAGCTTTCATATTCCTAACGAAGCGCAATGTTTCTTTTATATTGTTACGTTTTTCTCTCTATAAAAACGCTTTTCCGTAGATCCGAAGATTTGCAAATGAATACAAGAGCCGAGTGTAGTAATTAGGGTTAAGAATGATACAAGTTTTATTTACAAATACACATATACTAAATTACTCAAGAGCTTAAATACACTAATACAACTTAAACTAATAAATTACACACAACTATTCACAACTGGTTACCACTACGCCTTCCTCGCTGTAGTTTACACACGTCTCTTATCTGGCTGCGCAAGTATTCACGTGACACCTCTCTGTCTGCTTCCGTCACTTACGAGACTCTCTCTGCCGTCACTCACAGTTGATACACCAATACCTCTTTGTCTGCTGCTTGTCACACACGGCACTCACTCTGCCGACACTCACAGTTGATACACCAATAAAGACTCACTGGCTTTACTTACACCCTTATACACGTCTATTCGCTGCGCTGTTCCCTTTACTCCAGTCGACACGATAGACTCCACAATAATCTCAATTCCACGACAGACTATTATTAATTCACAACTTACTTGTTTACTTGCAAATGACTGACTTGTTCGTAACTGACTCACACTGCAACTAACTAACTCATTGGCTGCGTCACCTCTTTTTATATTTCACACAAATTCCACTAGAAGTTTCAAGCAATGTCTAGACGATCATTATCATCTAATATGCTGCCTAATTAAGTTCATGTGGTAACTATGTAAATACATACGTGTGTACATCATTAACTAAGCAATACACGGTGGTTGTTTATCTTTTGCTTTTCGTTTGAATTAGCATGTATGTATGTGTGTAAATATGTGAATGTTCTTAATAAGCAGACGCTTTTTGTTGTTGTTGCTTTTGCTTGTTTACGTTTAATCAAGCTAGGCATGCTTATTTAGTTGTTGGCTACTATTCCAGACTATTCTTTGCTTTGACCCTGTAAGAATATTTTCGCGTAGCACTTACATTAACCCTGTTGGAATATTTTTGTGTAATGCTGCTTAAACCTGTCGACGGCTATTTTCGTAACAATATGGATAATTATCTTTGCTATCAAAACATTCAAACATGTTTTGAATGTTCTGTGTGAATTTTGATGTTCTATTTCATTTTTGTTTTGAAAGGCTTGGTTTTACTTCAACATTGTTCTATTGCTGTTTTGTTCTGTACTGCAGTATTCTTATCGTAAAGCAAAACACATCTCTTTTGGAAGTTTTGTTTTAAAATAACGGAGCAATATACACACACATTTTGAAATTAATGAGAGTGCTTGTAAGTCTTTTTTTTAGGGCTTGTGCCACGCTCTAGTATATACATCATTCACAGTCTTTAGATAGTTAATGAAGGTGGTTTAAGCAATGAAATTGATAAAATAAATCGTTAGTTAAACCAAGGGCATAAGTTAACTAAAAACAGTGAATTTTGACTTAAAGAAGCAATTTATTGTGGTTGTTTACTGGTGTTTTTTATTCATTTCTATTTTTGTCTGTATGTATGTGTGTGTACGCATTTGTATTTAGTTCTTTAACTAAAAAATTCCGGTTAATTCTTTCTGTTTACCAAATAATTGTTTTTTTTTTGGAAGAATTTGCATTTGGTAGGTTTATTCAAGTGTCGTTTGATTGTCACTTTTTTTTTTTGGAGACTTTCATATATTTAAAATCGTACATCAGCATTTTAATTTTGTGTTTTTTGCGTTGGTATGAGCATTTTTTGTTATTGGAGGCAGGTGCAGGTTAAAAAAAAAATATAATATTTGGATAAAATCTTGGTATAAACAAACTATTAAAAAATTATTATACAGAGTTAAATAATAGATTTTCTACCCTCTACACTAAATAAACAAAAAAACTGCTTGCATCATCTTCATTGTTAACAAATAATATTTAAACTGGTTTGATAGTTTTTTTTTTTTAAATCAATAACGAAAGTGTCCTTCTTTTAATTGTTTCAGAAAAACCCACATTATTTTTGGTAAAATTGAAAAAAACTGCTGGCAAGCTGCAGTAATTTTCGTAAAATATAGTTTATTAATTTAGCGAATTAGATTTTTAGCAGCGCCATCTGGGCCTCATCAGCATAAAATATTCTGGCCATCAGCTACTACTTATTATCATTAATTTTTCATTTGACTACCACTGTGCAGTGCAAAAAAGAAATAAAAATATGTAATAAATGTGTGAGCAAAAGTTGCAAGTTTCTTTTTGAGCAGAACACAAAAACTTTGGATAATCATAAATACACAGGGTGCGTAAGTTTGTATCAATGTTGGCTTAAAATTTGTAATTTCACTTCTTTTTTTATTTATTATTGTAACATATCCCTGGAAAAAAACATAAAACAAAATTTAACGCTGCCCAAGTTAAAAATAAACCTCAAAAGAAAATTACATTTAAAATGAATTTAAATGAAGGAAATAAACAAAAAAATTATGCTAAACTTATTTAACAGCGAACTACTTTCTCTTACTTTTCAATAAAACCGAAACGGACATTTAAAATAGATGAAACAAGTTTGAAAGTTTTATTTCAACAAACCATCTTGCTAGGCAGCAGCATGAAGAAAAGTAATATTTATTTATTTATTTATAATACATATTCTGCAAAGTAAATTTACAGAATATGGTTGCACAAAAATGGACGGGTGACATAGACCATATGTCCACGATGTTATTAACAGTATTCTTAGAAATATTTTTGTGAATGACTGTACACGACATATGCCTTCACATAGGAAGTAGCAACGTGGTTGTTAAGGAAAATCCACAAAAGAACCGCAAGATTATACGGTAGTCCGTGGCAGATCAGCCAACCAGTGCGAGTGAGACGCAAAACTCCCGAAGGCCAATAAACAACAGTGGCCTGGTTGCATTTAAGAAATAATTGCCAACGACGCGTTATGTTGACTCGCCCAGAGCTGCTTTACCACTGAAAAAAATAATATGCTTTGGTTATTTAAAAGGATTTTTTTTAAGAAATATATTAGAAAGTCCTTGCGCCATTAAAAAATCTTCAGTTTATTCCGCAATAAAATATTAAACAAAAATTAATATAAACGTTATTTTAAGAAGGCCAAGTGGTTATGTATTCTGATTAAAATATTGCACAAACAGGAAGGGCTCTGTCATGTATGAACTATTTTATGGACTTGTCTCGCCGCTTAAAAGTTAAACCCTCTGATAAAAAAGAAATAAATTTTTGTAACCATTCTGGAATTTAGATTTTTTTTGCTTATATTGCGATAAAGATTCTTATGAAAATTCTTGTTGATTAATTTTAAAACTGGCATGTCTCGTACTTTTTTTGTTTAATTAAAATTTTGTCATTTGATCTACTACGGTTATAAAAAGAGCGTTTTATAACTTAAAATATCTTAGACAAATAAGTTTCGTCATTAAGCTAATTTGATATTAATTTAAGACTCAACTTTATTGGAAATAATTTTAATAAATCTCTAGCTGTAGAGCAGAACCACGTTGTCAAAATTTTCTTTATTAATTATTTACGACTCTGCAAAAAAAAAAAAAAAAAAAAAAAAAAGTCTCATACTTTCAAAATAGCAAAAATTAAATTTCACACACTTTACAGACGTATCCAACCTCAGTGACAACTTAAAACCGCTTGTGTAAACACGCACAGACGTGCATACTTCTTGTAAAACACAAACATACATACATAATACATAGAATTAGTTTGAGAAAAGTTTCGGTGATGGGCTCACTTCACTGGTTTCCCGCAAAGAAAGTTTGAAAATAATAAAAAAAATAATATTTGTTATTGAGCACAAAAATGGAAGCCACTATAAAAAAGAAAAGAAAAAACACTCCACATGAATTTCTTTACAGGAGGCAAAGAAAAAGTTTTTTTTTTAGTTAATAAATAAACAACAATTTAACATAAATAAAACTTAAAAATAGATGAAGAGACATGAGTTGAACAACAAATTGGTATAAGTTTTTTTTTTCTTTCTACACGCAAAGTCTGTCTTACCAAGCCATACATAAAAAGATACACGTACATACACTTTTTATGGTTGAAATGTTTAAATTATAAAGTTTACAAGGGGCCAAAACTTCATCGTTGTGTTGTCAACTCAGTAAAAGTTCTACATTTCACACTTATGATAAAAGAAAAATTTCTTAAAACTATTATCTAAAGCTGTACTGCACCCTCTGCTCTTCCATTTACGCATTTACCAAACTAAATAATTTTATGACCAACAATTTCAATGAAAATACGGTTATAATAAAGATTAGTATAAAAGGCAAACACTTTCATGTTGCTTTGCTAAAAGAAGAAAAATTTAAAATTTATCCGAAATAATTTTTTCTTAAAATAAATGAATGATCTGATTGTTTTAGTTTGAAATTTATTTGCTGGTGGTTCAGCGTTGTCTATATGCATTTCATTGTTGCCTACTACTCTTCTAACAATATGTCGAACAATAGATTTCTTAAATATCTGATTGTTTTTATTATTTTTTTTATCGCATATAGCGGTGGTTACTTACGCCCAAAACTACTCCTTCTGTACTTTGTAATACTCGTATAAGGGGGTTTTCTTGTTGTTTAGCACAATGAATTTCACGAATTGGGAGCACCGTCACATGAGTGCTAGTCATATTAAGAAAATAAAGTTTAAGTTTAAACATTTTGTATGTAAAAGAAGTAACGTAGTTAATATAAGCATAACAAAAATTGATCCGATTAGCACACAATTCGAAAATTTTTACAGGATAATGATACGTATTATTCACAACTTGCTTTGTTGCTCTAATCTCCAGAAAGTACTACAACGCCTTGTGGTCCTCCAAATCAACTTTTACCTCGTCTCAGCAAAATATATCTTCAAATTAGGTTAGTAATATCTAGTATGGTCCCTAAATACCCATTAAAAAAGAACTTTCAAGGAATTCAATAAGATCCTGAACTTGGAAGTAATGGAAATTTGGATTATTTCTATTGATTTTTACATAGGGTTATCATTGCAAGCATTTTTTGTACATGATCCATGTTCAGTGAATCCGAAGTCGTGTTCATGATGTTGAGTAAATCTGATTTTTCGTGTGTTCTTTTTTCCTAAAATTCTTTTAAATCAATACATTTTTTGTAAATAAAAATTTAATACTTCTTGACATGGATTCCATTTCCCTAAATAATCAAGACACAACGTAAGTATTTGCGAAAACTACGATTGATCTCCAATTTTTCGTAAGTTAAATAAATTCTTAATTAATTATCTGGATATTGTTAATAATCGGTTCCTGAAAAATAAAATATGCACACTGAATAATTGCTCAATTTTTTTTTACTGGGTAGCGGAACTTTGAATTATATCTGATGCCTTTTGCATGTACATATTTGTACGAAAGATAACCAATAATGTTTTATTGAAGTTAGTTAATCAAGAATATAGCTTCCGCGAGAATGAGAGTGATCGAAACTAATCCCAGTAGCATTTTCTTATTATGCATGTGTTTGTATGAAATTTTTAAAATTTTTGATATTTTGCACTTTGTATGAATATAATTCAATTACCACTACGGCAACACTGCACACAATAAATTCATAGAAAATAACAGCCAAATTCGAAGCATAGTTTTAGGCGAAATATTAAAATTTGCTTAGTATTTTTTTCAGTGAAATATTTCGCTCACACACACACACACATAAACAATTTACACAAGAGAAACAACATGGACTGGATAAGAGAAAATATTCTTGGCGATCGCTTTAGGACATTTTTAAAGTTTCTAAAAATTTATAATGCAACCAACTACAGTAAAAAGTAAAGTTTTAGTTTGAGCCAATAATAAAATGAATTTAGACAGGCATGAAGAGGAGTTCAATCTTCAAAAGTAGGCATGCAGAAAAAGTTTAAAAAACACACATAATATGGGAAAAAAATCTTCAGGTTAAAATTATATACAGTGAAACCTCTCATAACCGGACACTCACCGTTGCAGTAGTTTTGTGCTGTTATTAGAGGTTTCCGCTTATGAAAAAGGTACACATTTTTTGGTACTTTATTGTAGTTGAAAAATTATATTAGTAGTTGACTGGTTCAACTTAGATTGGTATAATTTCAGCTGTTGGATTTCAAAATTACTTTAAATGTTTTTATTTGTTGGTATGCAACGGGCAATTTGTATATGAAATGTACTAATATGACTTATTAAAATACACCGAACATTTTTCTTTGTCAAACTCATTTCAAATTTGCATATTTCTTCTTCTTTAATTGATAAAAACAATTTTTTTCCTGTTCCATTTCGGGAAAGGAGCTAACCAAATGACTTCTTCAAATAAACAGCAATTTCTTAACCATCTTCAACCCATCAGAAATTACATTTGCGTTAAACGGGGAATCACCAATATCATTGACACTAATACAAATATGTGATCAGAGTTGAATAAAGAATGACCTACTATTTAAATGCGACTCATCTTGCCGTATTTCACCAATTCTGTCCGCTTATTAGAGGTATTTAGAATACTCGTTTTAAAAATTTAGTTTCCGCTTCCGGTTATTCGAGTGTCTTGTTATGGGAATGCATTTTGTATGGAAAAACTAATGAACGTGTTAGATCTACAAAACTTTTCCGGTTATTACAGGTTTCCGGTTATATGAGGTGCCCGTTATGAGAGGTTTCACTGTATATAGATATAACTTAGTCTTAAAAGTTACATAAAAAATATATATGTAATACTTGAGTAGAGCAACGTTTCCCAGATATAAACCGTGAACGGAGGTGAAAAAACAGTATTTTTGAAAATAGTATAAGTTTTTATTTTCATTCCACATACTTTTTTATGTCTAATTTTATTTTTTAATTTGTATATATTTGTATCTATAACCAGTTGCGAAATCTTAAAATACAAACAAATAAATAAAAGGGAACATTTACTTCTCACCGTTTAATATAAAATACCCTACACAGACTCTGCACTGACTGTTAATGCCATCACTGTCATAAACAGCTGATATTATTGTATCTAGGGTCAATGCATTTAGTTTGATAGAATGAAAAGTAAAACTCAAGGAAGCGACAATATTTTGAAGATTATTGAAAACTGCTCTATACATATATATTTAAATGAAAACTGTAAGTTTTTAAACTTATGTATCAACTTTCCTAAACAAATTTTGAATAAAAAAAAATATGTTTTTGTCTTTCACTCTGTTGAAATTTTAATTCAACCTAAGAAACATTCATTATACATTTTAGGTTTCAAAGGGCGTCAAAAAAAAAAAAAAAATACAAGAGGTCCGTGAACAGGAATTCGTAGGGAGTGGAGAAGAGTATCCAAAAATTTAAATTGTATAAAAAATACCAATCAGAATTTTTCAAGTGCACAGAAAAAATTATTCCCAAAAATATTTTAAACAAAAGTGTGTTTTGAAATAAAATTTAGTTTCGGTAAATATTTTTACTGTTCTAGTAAATTGTTTGTTTCAATTTTGTTTTATGTAAAAAAACTGTATCATTTAATTTCATTTGTTTGTGTTGGTGTTTTCCTTGCTTGTTGATTGACTCAACGTGGCCATGCGCTGATGTTGTTGTTTTCTCTGAATGCTCGTGTTGTATGCGTGTGCATTCGGACAAGAAGCCGAAAAACGTCGTGTCTTGTTTTTAGGGTTCCGTACACCAAAGGTGAAAAGGAACCCTATTGTTTTCGCTACGCTGTCCATCTGTCCGTCACACGGTATTTTCTCAGGAACCATAAGAGCTACGGACCTGAAATTTGGACAGAGTATGTAGAACCTCGGCCGCTACAACAACAAATACATGAGAATTAAAAATTAAAGGGCGTTCCAAAACGAGCAACGAAAAATTTTAAAATCCAATGTAATATACATAAATTGTATGTACATATGTATATTGAAACTTGAATTTTGTAAAATTAGTGATACAGACTAAAACAAATAACACTAAGATTTTAAAAAATTTTAGCTGAAGGGTGGTCCATCAGTTAATGCAATTTTGACTATGTAATTTTGACAACTTGCTATATCTTGGAAACCGTAAGAGGCAAACACTTGAAATTTTCAAAAACGGTAAAACAAAAAAATCCGAAAATTATAATATTGCCAACCCAAAAAAAAAAAAATCGCCAAACATTAAAAAAAAGTCGCCATAACGAAAAATTCGCCAAAATAAAAAAAAAAAATCTAACACTAAATTAAATCGCCAAATTCAAAAAAAGTCGCCCAAATGAAAAAAATCGTCAAAATGAAAAAAAAATCGCCAAATTGAAAAAAACGCCAAAAACAGAAAAATATCGCCAAAACGCGAGAAAAGCGCCAAAACTAAAAAAACGCCCAAATGAAAAAAAACCCGAAATGAAAAAAAATCTCCAAAATGAAAAAAAATTGCCAAATTGAAAAAACACCAAAAACCAAAAAAAAAAAAAAAATGCCACAACTATATATTATATAGCTGAAGTTTGTATTAAATTACATATCTAGTGTTCGTACGGAACCCTTTGTGCGCGAGTCAGAGTCGCACTTTACTGAATTTATTTTTTTAATCAACAAAGTTATTTTTAGATTAGAAGAAACAAATGAAATCATATTTGTGATTTGAACGGGCTAAAGTTCGTATCGCTTTTTAAGCCAAATTACATGTGATAATTATTAATGAATGTTGTAAATATTCTGACTAACAACACATAGTTGAACGGAACATCCAGCCGCTTTCGCAGGCCACTAAACCTTCATCATCAGCGTTCTTTTGTGTTTGGTCCACTGTGTGTGGTGTCAGTTGATGTATATTTCTGCTTTATATACTTAGCATTTTATTGCAAATGGAATATGTGAATTGTTTTGATTCATCGTATTTCAATTTGCTGAAAGCTTTTTTTGTATTGTAAGCTCAATTTTACCATCAAAAGAAATCATGTTTTGCGTGTATTAATTATTTGCGTATGCAAAAACTTGCTCTTTAGCTGAGTGGTAAGTACGTTAGTTTATTAGTCAAGGGATTGCAGGCTCGACTCATCCCAAACACATTTGGTTTTACACAAAGCAGTATGGAATAAAAAATTCTAGTTCATACGCTTAGTATAAAGTAACATTTGTAACAAAATTGTTAAGTGAAGATTTCTGTTCCAATATAGAAATTGTATACTGTACAAAATAGTTATTTGTTTTATTTGCTTTTTATTTTCAAAAAAAAAAAAAATTATTGAATCAGATTGAAAAATTTGGGGTTTTTTTTCAAAAAAGTTATTACAAAATTTTGTATTTGAATTTAAAAATATCTTTGTAGGACCTAAATTGAAAAAATTAATATTTGATTCAGTGAATTTTGTGTTTGAAATTGAAAATTAGTTTTTTCTTTGTGTTTAGTATATGATAAATGAACATGTCCCATTGAATTTTCGTTTAAAGTTTGTAATTTTTAGGGCTTAGTTAGAGATATATAGGCTTTAAGAACAATTTTTTTACCTACAAAACTAGCAGGTTTATATGAAATGTTTCAATGGCTTGGTCTTAGAATTAATATACTTTTTTTGTCTTCTAAAAATTCTTTTCACAATCACACGAAAATATAAAATAGTAATTTCAACGAAATTCTTCTCTAAATATTATTCTGAGTTTTAAGCTACTGTCGGCAGTAAAAATGTACATGTTTTTGAAATACGTGCAGAATTTAATTCCAGCAAGTGTCAGAGTGCTGCATATTACAACAAAGATGAGGTAAAAAAAGTATATTAAAGAAGATTAAATAAAATAGCCAAACACTTAATTTTTGCAAAGTAAGTAAAAAAGTTTTATATTTCATGCCCTACAAAACTCACAAACGGCTGATGTTATTAGAGTTGGCTGTTAACTTACAACCAATCCATCCATCCATCCATCCATCAATCAGTAATTGACAAAAATTGGCGTAATAAAAATAGTTAAATGTTACTAAATACTAAGCTGGCTGTCTAACATTTTGTATAGTAAATATGAGTTTTATTTTGCAAACAATGTAGCACATATTTAAGTTTGTATGTTGCAACTGTAAAAGTTTTGTCTTTTATACTTTACGTTTTATTTTGACAAAATACTGAAACAAGTTTGCGAGTGAGTAGTAAATAAAAAATATAACTAGTGATGAAAATAATGTTTTTCAACGAAAAGTGCAAATTGTACATAAACATTTACACATGAGGGCAATATGTACAGGGTGGGCCAAAAGAAACCAAGGGGTTTAAAAGTTTAATAACTTTTTTGTTTATTAATTTTTTTTTATTTTTTCTTTCAGATTATATAGACAACACTTGGAGAATTTATAATGGAGAGGTTCACAACTGAACAGAGAACCAGAACAATAGAATTATATTATTTAAACCAGAGATCAATTATTTTAACGCAAAGAGCATATCGTCGACATTTTAACGTCAGAATTTCGCCCTCTGAAGCGATGATTCGTTGCTTAGTTAATCGTCATCACCAACATGGCAGCGTAAGAGATTTGCCTCGAACCGGTAGACCACGTTTAAGTCGCACTGCGGAAAATATTGAACGAGTACAGCAAAGTGTTAACGAAGCACCAGAAACATCTGGCAGAAGGTGTTCTGCTCAGCTAGAAATGTCTCGTACGTCACTACGGCGCATTTAAAAAAAAGATTTACAGTTATACCCATATAAGGTGCAATTGGTCCAAGAATTAAAACCCGCAGATCATCGGCAACGTCTAAATTTTGCAGTTAAATTTCAAGAGTTGGCCAGAAATGAAATCAACTTTATTGAAAATTTGATTATGAGTGATGAAGCTCATTTTCATTTGAATGGCTTTGTTAATAAGCATAACTGTAGGTTCTGGGGTTCTCAAAATCCAAGAGCCATTCATCAACGCCAATTGCACCCCATCAGGTGTACAGTATGGTGTGGGATAACATCTGAAAATGTCATTGGGCCCTACTTCTTCGAGAATGAAGATGGAAGTGCTGTAACCGTAAATGGAGAGCGGTATCGGTTTATGATAGAAAATTTTTTACGTCCTGCTCTTGAAAACAGACCTGGTATGTGGTTTCAGCAGGACGGAGCCACTGCCCATACTGCCCGAGACACAATGGCACTTTTAAGTCAAATTTTTGCAGAGCGAATAATTTCTCGAAATTCGGAAATTATTTGTCCAGCGCGATCGCCAGATTTGACAGCACCCCACTATTTTCTTTGGGGTTTTTTGAAGGAGCGAGTGTATGTGAACAAGCCAGAGACAATCCTTGAACTCAAGGCAAACATTGTTGCAGAAATTCGAACGCTACAGCCACAAGTTTTAAAAGATGTTATGGAAAATGCTCTAAAAAGAGCCCATCAGTGCGAAGCTGAAAACGGTGGTCATTTAAGAGACATAATTTTTCATACTTAGTGTAAAAAAATTTCCATTTTGTATATTATATAATCTGAAAGAAAAAATAAAAAAAAGTTAATAAACAAAAAAGTTATTAAACTTTTACACCCCTTGGTTTCTTTTGGCCCACCCTGTATGTACATAAACGCTAACAGGGAATTTTCATATTTAAAAATAAAGTTGTGGAGAAAAAAATTTAAAAAGTAAAAAAAGAAAAATTTATGTGGACAACAAACAATGTAATAAATGTGTGAAAGTATGTGTGCGCAATTTCAGTGACTGATAAGTGTCGTAAGTTTAACAAATATTTCAACCAACTATTTGAAAGCAATAAGGGCAACGACTACGGATTTAACACTATAATGAACATATATGTATATACGTGAAATTGCTTGTGAGCCACAACGAATGTTAAAAAAATATTTATAATATTTTTTAAGTTTTTGGAAAAACTGTCTATTCCACTTAAGATAGTTTGTGGATGTGAAGTAGTTTCTCGGCTGCAGGAACACTGCAATGTTAGAAAGATTTAGTAAATACAAAAAATTTTTAAAATCAATATAAATGAAGTTATTAATACAACAATTTTTGTATTGAGAACTCCATCGAACCAAGCCTATGGCCAAAAAAAAATTATCGATTACCCATAACGTCATAAGCATAAACATAACCATTGATACAGTTTAATTTTTTCTATCTGACACCTATATAAATAACCAGTGGACGGACCCTGTGCTTGCTTTGCCAGGTAAAACAACAATGCCCGTCTATGTGCGTGTCTGTGTAGAGTAAAAGCTAAGGATCTGCAATTTTCACAGAATATGTAAAACTCTGACCGCTACAACAGCAAATATGTATACGACTGTTAAAAATATTGAAGGATTTCTAAAGAGAGCGGTGAAAAATGTTGAAATCCTAAGTAATATAAAGACAACGAGGAAAAAGTGCTTAGGACTTTTAAGCGTTCGTTTTTCAGAAATTTATTTCTTTTATAGTGGATTACGGAGTTTGACAGTACAACTCAAAATCATCCATCTCGACCAGTGTTTTTCATACGGGATTTCCAGGGAAAAATTTCCCGGCATCCCAAACGTTTTCCAGGAAAGAAATCCCGGAAAATTTGTGTGTGAATTCCCGGGATTTTATTTTTATTTTATTATGGCAACTTTAGTTTGTATGTAGCACAATAACTAAAACTATACAACAACTAAGGCCGAGTTTACATCTGGCACACATGTGCTCTGAGACTTAGAGACCTCTATTTGCCAAAATTTAATTCTACAACAATTCATAAAAGTAAAAACAGAAATGCGCAAGGAAATTAAAGAAAACTTACAAAATAATTACAGATTAAATAAATGGTAAAAATGCACGACCCTATTAATGCTTAATCTGTACTAAAGTCCTATTTCCAAAGAAATATTTTGTAGTATTTTTTTTAATAATATAATTTGTTTTTTTTGCGTTATATCAATGTATTTGGCTTTACATTTTAATATAATATTGATATTTATGCTATTATATAAAGAACTGAAATGGTATTAATTTTTTGACTAATCGTCGGGTGGTTATTGGTTTGCCGCAGTAATAAGGTATTTTAAATATACTGTGCGGCAAACCAATAACTACCCGACGTGATGTATTTATAAAATGTTGTTATTTAGTCGATCTCACGAAAAGAAAAAAAAAACGGGAAAAGAAAAACTATAATCTCGACTCAAGTACTCTTTTTGCCACAAATATACAGACACTTGGAAGTTTTCAAAGTTAGTGTATTTTTAGGCAGACTACCCTAAATAATACTGAAATTAAAAAAAATTCAACATTAAAGGGTATTCTATCAGTTAATGTTATTTTGAATATGCCATTTTTGCAACTTGGTGTATCTTGGAAGGCGTAAGAGGCAAAATCCTGACATGTTCAAAAACGCTAAAACTTAAAAATCGCTAAGTTACAGAAATAGCCTAAATTAAAAAATCACCAAAATGGAAAAAAATAGCCTGAACCGGAAAAAAACGCCAACACGAAAATAAGCTCCAAAATTAAAAAAAAAACGCCAAAGCAAAAAAATGCCTAAAACGAAAAAGTCCCAAAAACAAAAAAAGCGCCAAAACTGAAATAATCACCAAAAACTGAAAAAATTTTTCCAGGTACTTGAATATTTTGAAAAATTTCTACAGGGTGGCGCAGAATGAGCTATATGGTTTTCTTTATGCGATTATTATATATTTTTCTTAAATACACTATGTTATTGGGGACTCTTTTGCAATTAGCTTTAAAAAATGAAATCCTGTAAGTTATGCCCATTTTCTGCTTTGCACATACGTGCTCTTTTTTTTTTTTTTTAGCGAAATATCATTTTTTTTTCGCAAGATTTCGGGTGTAATGGCCATGATTTCATTTCGAATGTTGGTTTTTAAATATAAAATAAATAAAAAATAAAAATAAAAGATATAAAATATTCACAAGGAAAACTGTCAGGACCTTTTAAAATCGCTTGTGCACGAAATTATGATATCCACAACGGACAGTTGGTTTGAAAAATAAAATTCAATTATTTTTATACACTGCTCGATCGTGTAATGATTCATAATTAATTCCCTAAGTCTTTTTCACAAAATGATAAAAAAAACCAAAGAAAGAATAATAATAATAAAAAGTTATGAAGAATTAAAACCATAAAGCTCATTCTGTGCCACCCTGTACATAAGGTAGGATATTCGATTATATGGGCTAAGGTTTGTGTAGTACGCACGGAAGCCTTCGGTTGCGAGTCAAAGTTGCACTTTGATGAATTTATTTTGTTTTTATTTTTTATAGACGAACAGTGTTTATGTATCATTGATTCTACAATCAATGAGTTCAATTATAACGTCAATATCAGCTGTTTATAGCTATGGCACTAGCAATCATAGTTTCTGTATGTTCATGTTTTTGCCGCTTTAAACATCTTCATCAATAGCTAAAATATGTTCGCCTGAATGTCGAGAACAATATTTTCGATTTAATCGTAAGAGACATGTAATTAAAAATTAACTTTTTATTGACATTAAAATTTTATGAGCCTACACATTGCTTGTAATGATTAAAATGCCAAATTGATTACATGTTATAAAAAACATTCTCCGGAAAAATTAAATTTTTGTCTGTCTCCAAAGACTATTGGCTAAGACGAAAGCGATTATTTTCTGTTAAAAATCAAATACTTTGTTGTCCTTAATAAATTTTTACTATGCGAAGTCTTTTAAGCCTGGTACTTTGTTAAACATTTCACGCGAAATGCTGCCAAACTACATATAGCTTTCGGAAAACATTTAAAATGCATCCTCAATATTTTAAGTTTTCATGCGAAATAAGTAGAGTGCCGCTTGTTTCGTGTGTAATGTACAACAAAAACACATGAGTTGCTTCTAGAAACATCAGAAATTGTAGCATAGTTTCGGGCGCCAATTAATACTGTTTACATGTCAAATTTTTCGTACGAATTAAGCAGTGTGATGATAAACATTTTTCACAAATTTGAACAGAGTACCATTCTTTATACTCCAAAAAGTTTTATAATAAAGGCTGGGTTAGCCGAACGTTGCTGTTGCTGTACCGTACCGTACCGTACTGTTAGCACGTTGGTGCACTTATAGAACATTTAAAAACATGTGTATGCTTTACATCGTTTTTTTGTTTTAATATGAAAAAGGAACAGCTGTTCACAAAACACTGATGGGAAATAAAAAAGTTCTAATGGTGAATGTACCGAAGAAAAGTTCCTAAAAGTACCTAAATATGTATGTTATACATTATAATAAATAAATATGTTCATACATACATACATACATATCGATGGACACAAGTACACATCGTTACAAAAATTTATTGCAAATACCGTAAAAATAACACTTTTAAAAGCAGTTGTACTCTTTATTATTATGTTTTCATCTTCTCCTGTTAAATTACAATTATTTGAGTTAGGGCCTTTCTACTTGTGACCAACGATATGTATGCAACATGAAATAATCTTTACATGTGTGCATACGCAATAAGAAGTATTGATACCATTTAAATCCTTTAATACATATCACATTTACATTATGCCCATATATATTTATGAATTTCTTTATTATATATAAGAACATATACATACACATGTATGTATATATTTGTGTACATAAGTATGTATATACATACCCAAATATTTATGTATTATTTTAAGTTAATTTTTCACACATATATTTTTAACAAAAGTACCAAAAAACAGAGCCAAAATAGCCCTATTCCATTTAACTTACAATGGTACCATCACTGGCTTACAAACGTCACTTAACAACGTAAGGAAATTCTATTTTATACAGGTTGAGAAGTGCCGTCAACGTTACAGCTAATTTCGGTAAGCGTTTGCATTGTTTTCAATCAACAAAAACTATCAGCTGTTTCGTTAGCTTACGTGGACGTTCGGCTAATTCTACCTTAACTCTTTGTAGTTATTTCAGAAGTTTATCGTAAAGGCAGAATTAGTTTGTACGTACTGTTCTGTTCTGAATCAGCTGTTTTGTTTCTGTTCAGTTGAAAATCTGTATGTGTGGTTAGTTTTTCCTTTTTCCTTCTGTTCTGTTGCTGAAAAATCTGTAGAAAATAGAATTCAACGTTAAGTGACAGCCAACAGTGTGTATGTATTAGTGTGTTTTGTGATATTTTGTGTACAAGTGTAAGCAATTCTATACAGAAAAGAACGGCACAGAACAGCAATAGAAAGTAAAGACTAATGAAGCCTTAAAGTCACACTTAAATGAAAATACAGTTGTCCTACGAAAAACAAAATACATATTAACTCTTTGTGTATGTTGTTAAAAAAACAACTACAATATTATAATGATTTTCCATGCAATCAAAATATTCAGTTAGTTTCAATTCTTAAAGTGTAAAAATAAAATATCTAACATACAAATAAGTTTAATATTTTTTTAAATAATATAAAAGATTGTTTGTTTATTTCTACATAATGTGCCAATTATAAAATAAACATTCAAAAATAATTGAAAAACTCTTTTGATTCAAATGAAATGTAAGCGAAAGGGGCTTTAAATAAAATTTTACTTATTCCAAATGATTTTTTATTTGAATTTGCCTACATAATTTTTTGAGTGTACTTAGTCGAGCAAAAGCTTAAGGAAATAGTATCTGTGATGCCAACTTATTATTAGTTACTTTTCCCAAATAATTTATTAATATGAACCCACAAGAAAAAAAAATTAAAATTTGCAAGTAATTGAAAAAAAAATTGTTACAATTTTTGCATTTTGTTTAATCTCTCTCTACTTTTTATACAAAAATTAAAATTAACATTTGTAAATCATTTCTAATGCAAAATCTTACTTAGTGGAGACAAAGTTGGAGGATAAAGTCAGTGATGTCAACTCATTATTGTATGTGGGTATTCAGTTAAGAAAATGGCGTTGGCTTCGTTGTGTAGATATTAATATTCTTATTGTGGTAGCTACCCGTTGTACATTTCGGTTAAGACTTTAATATATAGTAAATATTGTATTAATCATTATCTTTGGAATGTCTTTTCTATTTCTTTGAAGTGTGGCGTTAGTACAATTATATTATTAACAACTTTTCCCAAACAATTTATTAATATGATCCCTTAACATAATAAATACTTTTTTTTATCAATCCAGTATAAAATCACCAAGAAAAAAAAATAATATTTGCAAGTTACTGCAAATAAAAAACTTTGTTGCAATTTTTAGTTTTCGTTAAATGTCCTTCTCTCTCTACTTTTTATGTATTTGTTACATAATGTTTTTTGCTTTATCTGAGCTATAAGTTGCACTTGCAACACAAATTTAGCCCAAAGTTGTGTGTGTGTGTGTGTTTGTGTGTGGTTTTTTGCAATGAAAAAAATCCCGAAAATAAAAAAACTCCTCTGCAACAAACGACCATTAAGGACAAACGCTTGCCGCCTTCATTTTAGAGGCTGGTTGATGCTGAGGCTGCAGTTTTCAACTGACATTGAGTAGGATAGAATAAAAAACACATTTATTGTCCGTATCTATTTTGCCTGCAAGAGGCAAGTTTTTAAAACTTTTTAATTATTTCTGTGGAGGGTGTTAAAATTAAACTTTTAGTTTATGTGTGTAGATGTTTAAGCTGCAAGGCGAGTACGAGTATGACTCAAAATGCAACAACAACATTGAAATTATGGGATTTTATATAATTTTTCTTCTTCTTCTTTTAATGACCGTTAAGCACAAAATATGGTCAGGCCATACAACTCTTGTTCTTCGATTGCAGCAAGTAAGGAACCAGTAGATTTTGTTGCAATTTAAAGCAGTTTTTGTTTAATAATATATAAATTATTAACTTCTTTCATGTACGAGTACATTACATTTGCGGTACACGAATACTCCTTCTACTTTTTACTTAGTGTTTAATTTTCTGTGTTCTACTCTTGTAATTTTAATGCAAAAGGAAAAAATATATATATTTAAATTCTCTACAAACTTGGCCATGTTGTAAAATATAAAATATGTATGGAAGTGTTGTATTGGGCACGGTCGAATTTTATGTTAACTATAAGAAAATATATAAAGCAAGTTAGTTGTTAGTTAATATTTTTAGTAAGTGCGCCCTTAAACCGAGGAAATATTTTTATTGACGCAGAGTTAATTAATAATTATTAATTTATATATTATTATTTTTAACTTTTTTGTTTTTCTTTGGCTGTGCAAAACAGCTGTTTTTTTACATCTACTCTAGTACTGGAATAATACTACGAGGGTGGATCAATAAGTCCGCGACTTTTTGAATGAAACACAGTTATTTTGCAAGACAAAAATTTATTTCTCAACATAATCTTTGTTTAACTCATTACATTTAGTCCAACGTTTTTCCAGTTTTTGTATCCCTTCCAAAAAAAAAAAAAAAAAGGATTTTTCGAGGTCCTTATAATAGGCAATAATTTTATCAATGGAGCTAAATCTTTTTCCACCGAGTCATTTCTTTAGGTTTGAAAATAGAAAGTATTTACTAGGGTTTAAATCCAGAGAATATGGCGCATAAGATACCAATTCGTAGCACAATTCATAGAGTTTTGCCATTGAAACTGCACACGTAGGCAGTCGTACATTATCGTGATGAAAAAGAACTTTATGGGGTCGGTATCTTTTTAAATCTTCATTTAATCGGTCTAATAAGTTGGCATAATATTCGCCGTTTATTGTTTTTCCCTTTTGAAGGTAATCGATGTGGATTATCCCGCGTGCATCCCAAAAAATTGTTTCCATAACCTTATTGGCCAACAAACTCACCTTGGCCTTCTTTGGAGCAGGTTTAGACTTTTGCTTGGTTTTAGGAGTACAGTAATGGATATATGCTTCATCCGAAGTTGAAAAACACCACAAAAACTCATTCGGATTAAACAATCCTTTGAAGTTGTCACACGTTTACGTTTATGGTCAGTTGAGAGCAAACGCGGCACCCATCTTGCACACAACTTTCTTAAACTCAGCTGATCATGTAAAATCGAAACCACACTGCCTTATAAAATGACTATAGCATCAACAATCGTGGATGTTTCGACATTTTCGGGTATACTGACCTCAATTGGCCGTCCAGAACGCTCAGCGTCATTTGTACTTGTGCGACCACAACGAAAGTCAGTAAACCAGTTTTTTTTTTACCATTGAAATCGATTTTGAGGAGTACCCATCATGTTTATCGAGCTTTTCCTTGTTTTGATTGGACGTTTTTTTTTTTTTTTTGCAAAAACTAATGTTTAATGAGTACTCGAAATTCCCTATTTTCCATTTTCTTCTCAAAAGGCGAGGTAGTCTGTTATCAATGGCTGCCAAACACAAATGACACAATGACACAGCTTGGTAAAATTTAGACATGAGTTAACTGACAGTTGCCTCTTGACAGGAGCAGTGTTGTCATTTTAATAAATAGGAGGGAAATTCAAAAAGACACGATGATTCACTACTTCTGACTTTAAACTACATACTCGTATTAATTTAAGTTTGGTTCCATGAAAACATTATTTAAGCTAGCACTGAACCCTTCAAAGACTATAAAGCTGCATACGGAAGATTATAGCCGTTAAGTCGCTTAGGTTTTAACTTCACTTCAAAGTAACTAATGTCATGCCTGCAATCCAAAATGTTACAAACAATAGCTTATACTCAATTTACCTTGCTGTAGGGCATGCAAAACTGAAGATAAAATAAGTAACAGACTAAAACATCAAGGAATTATTCATTTCTGTTTTAGTTTTACTTCTGCTGTTGTATGTTGTACATACATAATGTTTGTTTTTTTTTTGCTTCACACTTGTAGTTGTTGTTTCTGTACTCACAGCTAATTGTATGCAATTTATTGCTTTGCAAGTTGACTTTTCTTACGTTTTTACCATTTATTAAATAATTTAATATGCACAACTGATAATTAAGCTTTTTTCATATCTTTTTTTTTTGTTTGCTCTTCCACTTTGTCTTTTTTTTAAATTATATTCAGGTTTAATTTTTTCGGTTTGCAGCTCAGTTTTTCATTAGTGTTGCAACGTGGCTTATTAAGTCTGTGTTTTTTCTAGATACGGAGCTTTTATATTTTGTGTGTATTTGTGCATGTTTTTCTAACGTTTTTTATTTGTAAGATTATGTATGAAAAGGTGATTTAGTAATCTTATCATACATGTGTTCCATGGTATCTTTTGAGTTGTTCTATACGAGTACGAATAAATGTTTTTGTTTTGTTGTAAAAGTTTGTCTTAAAGTATACCTACTTTGGTATTGAAAATTTAAAAAAAAAATTGAACAAGCGACTTGCAATATTGAGATTTACTAAAAATTATTACGAATTTGTAACAATTGTTACTGGAAAGTGTTCATTAAATCAAAAAGTTTGCAAGGAGAGATCGTCAAAAGAGAGAAAAAAATTAGAGACTAAAAAATTCTTACAAATTATTGCTAGTAAAATTTTTAATTGCAAGAATTATCCAAGTCACATAAATTCAATTTTATTGTCAAATAATTTTATTTGCTTCTCATATCCCATCAGAGATGGAAAGTTGGATTTTTGTATTTGTTAATGAACAAATTTAAAAAATTGTGAAAAATTCATAATAATAGTAAAAATACATAAAACTGTGTAAAGAATTTCATATTAAATGTCCATTTCTAAAAAAATTGCAATTTAAAATGTTATTAAACAAAATACATCAGAAAAAGTGCAATTGTATCATGATTTCCATCCATGGTTCTGATATGGTTTTCCAGCTTCTGCTGGAGAAGTAAATGAACACACCTTGTATTACTATAAGTAATATAAGGTTGGTAAGAGGAGTTGTTTTTTGATATTTGAAATTTTTTCGAGTCGTATTTTTGTGAAAATACACAAAATATTTTATTAAAAATTAAAAATTCAACTTAAGTTGGAATTTTTTTCCTGTGTTTGTTGTAAAAAAATTAAATTTTTCCATTTTTTCAACAAGAAAAAAACTGATGTGAAATAAATTTATTAATTTAAAAAATTTTATGTTTCAGAAAATTCTCTTTAAAACTAATATTTTTAGATTCGACCAATTTTGATCTTTATACAAATTTAGTTTTTTAATTGACAGAGATACTAATTTATTTTTGAATTCTTTTTAATTTTTACACATACATTCATTTGTTTATGGAAAAGGCTTAAAAAATCCTTAAACAAAAAAATCGCCAATATAAAAAAATCGCCAAAATGAAAAAATCGCCTAAATAAAAAAACCCCAAAAACAGAAAAAAATCGCCAAAATGAAAAAAACCCCAAAAAACCGAAAAAAAATCGCCAAAATGAAAAAAATTGCGAAAATTAAAAAAACCCAAAAAGAGAAAAAAACGCCAAAACAAGAAAAAAGCGAAAAAAAATCGTTTTAACTGAAAAAAACTTAAAAAAGGAAGAATGCTAAATCAAAAAAATGCTCAAAACCGAATGTGCGCGAGTCAAAGTCGCACTTTACTGAATTTATTTTAATTGCAATGCGTACACAACAACAAGAACAGCAACAACTAAACGATGAACAACACGAATTAAAAATTAAAAAGTAAAAGTAAAGGCATTTACCATAGATGAGCACTGCAGTACCACTAAAGTTTCAGTAAAAACAATAAAAAATGTTAAACAAGTAAATTTTTACTGATTACTAAAATTTTTTTCAACAATTTTTATAAATTGCCTAAATGATTTGTTATATGATGAGATGCATTTAATTTTCAGTAATCAGTAATGCCCGTATTCATAATGAAATTCTAAAAAGTGGCTAAATGTTTTTCACACAAAAGTTTTAAAATTTGAATGAAAAATCTTTGCCACTTGCTACAATTTTATTTTGATTACGGCCCTACGATTTTACTGGTAATGCAAATTAAATTTCATTAGCAGTAAAAATTTACTGAATGTTTTTAGTATTTAGTAAATTTACTGCTTACTGCAATTTTGAATGCAGTACATATACATATACTGCAGTGTGCCCATTTACTAACCAAATAAGTTTAATAAAACAAACAAAAACCAACAAATTCCTATGTATTTACAATATTGAAAGTTTTGATACTTTTAATTAATTAATTTAAAAAAAGATACTAAAAGCATAAGTACTTCCAACTTAAAAAAAAATTTCATAACTAGATGTTTACACATCTCCTCTGTGATCGGACTCACATGGCTTGTTTTTCTTTCTTAATTTTATATTTTAGGGATCACTTTTTTAAAGTTTTCATTATATCTTTGGCCTATAAAGTCAGATTTTAAAATATGATATATCGATGTTTTTGTCCAATCACACCAATGTGTTTGCTTTTTTCCTAAAAATTTGCTTACAAAAACAAAAACAAAAAAACACGTACATATTGGAGATCTTAAAACAAATTTTTGTGTTGCCTAACGGGTCAGTTACCTCAAGTACACCCTCCTACAACCCTATGTTCTACTCTAACATCTGAATATTAAAGTTAGCAAAAAACTCATCAACTTCAGCAAAACAAGTATTTCCATTTCCAGCAGAACATTTTTTAATTTGTGGTCGCCCTATGAAATTTATTGTTATTTATTTGATATTTATAGTCGGATTTTAAAGTACGCTAGCTGAGTTCGTACCCTCAGTAATTTATTTTTTAACTCCAAATTACTCCACCCTGTGATCACTTGCTGGGTTAAAAATAAAACAAAAACCTACCGGGTATTGACTCGAAACTGTGTTGAAAATTTCAGCTGCACAGCTCTTATAGTTCCAGAGATCATGCGTTAGGAACAAATACGCGCTACGATTTTATATATATATGTAGATTATATCGAGGCTTTTAATTCGATAAGACTAATTTTTTTTTTGCTTCAAAAGTCACAGAAGTGGTGTAACCCAAAACTTTTTAATTTTAATTTTTAATTTCATTTTAATTGCTGTCTATTTAATTATTTAATTTACTAGATTATGTTCTGTGCAAAAACGATTTTCATCACTAACGAATACAAAAAAGGGACTAATTCTAAATAAAAAAATTCCAGGGCAGATCAATAAATCCGTGACTGTTCGAACTTCCCTCGTAGTTATATGAAATGCTACACTGCAGCATCAAGATCAAATACCACCTGTTAATAGACTACTATCAAATTATGAGCAAGTGTCGTCATTTACTTTGCGTTCAACAGCTGTTCAAAACATACAACTTCGTGTATTTTTTCTAAGAATGGAAAAAAGTGAATTTCGAGCGCTCATTAAACATTTTTTTTTTGCGAAAAAAAAACCGTCAATCAAACCAAGGAAAAGCTCGAGAAATACTGTGGGGACTCTGCACCATCGATTTCAATGGTAAAAAAGTGGTTTACTGACTTTCGTTGTGGTCGCACAAGCAGTGTTGCCATATTTATTTTTCAAAAATCTTCAAGTCGAGCAAAAAAAATCTTTTTTTTTGTTACCAAAAATCTTTTTTGTTATTTTATTGAATGAAAATGAGCTAAAATTTATTTTGTTTCTTGTGAACTATTAAAAGTGAAGCCAAATAATAGAATATGCGCAAGATCATTATGAAGTAAATCAGAAAATTTGTGAGTAGTTTAAACAAAAAATCCCTCAATAATATATTAAAAGTACCAAAAGTAAAATTTTTAAAAATCTTATTTTAAGATAAGAAATCTTTTTTTTTGTCGTTTTAACATGTCAAAAATAAGATAAATCTTCACATATGGGAACACTGCGTACAAGTACAAATGAGGCTCATCGTTCTGCACGGCCAATTGAGGTCAGTACACCCGAAAACGTTGAACAAATTCACGATATGGTGTTGGACGATAGAAGAGTAAAAGCGCGTGAGATTGTTAAAAGGATATTATGCAGAAAGATCAATTTTAGTTTCGCAAAAAAAAAAATATGTTTTATTCTAAAAGTTGCGGACTTATTATTCCGCCCTTGTATATCTATCACCATAACAGCAATAAAAATTAAAATATGGGTTACACTACTTTTGAACTGATGGCTTCATATACGTGCATGCATTCTATACATGTAAAGGGTCCGCCATCAAACGTTTTTTTTTTTTTTCAACTAGTGCTTATTTCGTGAATGGTAACACTTGGCTCATGTCTGATTTGACAGATAATTAGTTTTATCCTTCCGCTGAACGAGCCAACTGACCATCCAATGCGTTTTCGCTTCGCAAAGTGGGCCTGCGATCGACTTACAGAAGATGCTGATTTTGCCAAAAAAAAATCATCTTTTCAGATGAAACTCATTTTGATCTGATCTTGGCGGGTATGTAAACAAGCAAACTTGTCGCATTTGGGGCACAGAAAACCCACACGCATACATTGAAAAGCCGACGCAACCAAAACGAGTCACTGTTTGGTGTGGATTTTGGTCCAGAGGCATAATTGGGCCATTTTTTTTTCGAAAATGACCAAGGAGTGTCCATTACCGTCAATAGCGATCGTTATCGGGCCATGTTGAACGAATTTTTGTTCACAAAAATTGAGGAGGAGGATATTGGCAACATTTGGTTTCAACAGGACGGCTCTACGTGCCACACAGCCAAAGCTACAATCGATGTTTTGCGCCCTGTTTTTGAAGATCGCATTATCAGCCGCAGAGCTGATGTCGTTTGGCCACCTCGGAGCTGCGATTTGACACCGTTGGACTATTATTTGTGGGGTGCCGTCAAAGATAAGTGTTACGCCGACAAGCCAGAGACAATTGACGCTTTAAAGAACAATATTCGTGAAGCCATTGGTGAAATACAGCTGCACACAATCGATAATGTGCTTAAAAATTGGACCGATCATGTAGGCTACTGCATGGCCAGAATGAAATTATTTTTCATTACTAACCGGAAGGATTGTACTTTCAAATAAAAAAAGAAATTTGAGAAAATATTCAGTAGTTTTTTTTGTAGCATTTTCAAAAAAAAAAGTTATCTGGCGGACCCTTTACAATGTACATTGTACAAATATAAATACATATACATATGTATATATATATGTATATACATATATACTTAATGACCTGTGAATGGCATATAAGATCCGATATAGATAGCCGAATATTTTTATTTTGTTATTCTTAATATTTTTTTTTATATTTTAATTAAATTTTTTGACTTTATTTGGAGATCATGATCTGTGTGATCCTATGAAATAATTTGTTTTTGTAATTCTTTTCCAGCAAACAATTTTTTTTACTACACATTTTATTTAAATGATAAGAATTGCTTTGCTTTAATGTTTTGCAAATTAAACTACACAATAAAAAACATTAGATTTATTAAGAAGTTCTACTTCTTTGGAATTCTTAGTTCACTAGAATTTTTACATTTAACTAGGTATAAGTTATAGCACTAGCAAATAACTTTTTAAGATAGTTTTTTTTTTGTGATTATTTATTTATATTGTGTGGGTATAAATTATGTTTACTAGAGATAGCTTTGATAGCTTATTTTTATTTAAATTTTCACTAGTTAACTTATTGTAAAAAAATATTTTAAATAAATACAACCAACAAAAACCCTTCCAATATGCATGTATGCATATGTTTCATATTGAGGCCTGAAATTCACTATCTTTTAATACTAAAATTTTCATGATTGCAAAGGAGGAACTGGCCAACAAAATTAGACTAGTCCCATTAATTGTTTTTTTTTTTATAGGACAGGCAAATTCAGAACTACCTAGATATAGACTAGCAAAGAAAAGTCTCTTTCCTCATTTCTTCTCAGGTAGGATAGAACTAGTTTTGAATTCAAATATTCCTTAACTTCATTGATGTGTACTTGGAGAACCAAAAAAAAAAAAAAAAAAAAAAAAATCAAAAAATCATTTACTGATTTTATGCCATAAACAACTTTGATTTGATATTGTTATTTTTACGTAGGCTATTTATGGTCAATTTATTTAATTATTAAGATTCTTAACTTTAATTTTTTGTTCTTAGTTCATTTTACCGAGAGCTCACTGTATTTATTTGATGTACTCACTTTTTATTAATGAATCAAGAAAATACACAATAGTATGCACCAATTTGCCGCAAACTCAAACACGAAGCCAAATCAACTCGTATGCTTTGTTTTGTATGTGTGTATTTAAGTGTGTGTGTGTGCGTGTATGTGTATATGTGTGAGTATACTTTCAGTATTAAGTGACAACGCAAAGGTCATTAAAAATTGCCAAGAATTGATAAGTGTTGAACTAATTTAAAATGAAATTAATAACAACTGATAATCAAAATTTGTATACGTTAGAATTGTCTTTCTCTGCTTTGCTTTTTATGATTTGTTATTTAACATTTTTGGCTGATATAAGTAATTTTAAAAATAATTCACACAATTTAGTTGTGGTTTAGTTTGCAAACAGAAAAGTAAGTGTTTGTCTGAGATTGAAAATTGAAAGAACATTTAAATTAGAATTTTTTATTATTTAGTCAATCATCATGCAATTCACTTGGTTTTTGGCCTTTATCTTCGCCTTGTTTGCTGCTGTTGCGGGCCAAAGCTGTCCTGGCAATTCCAAATTGGACAAAGCCACCAACTTGTGTGTAACCGAGCGTCCTATTCATGGCGAATGTCCTGCCCAATTCAAATACAATGTTAACATTAACAAATGTGTTTATGCTTTAAGATAATCTAAAAAATTTATTTTGAATTTGGATTAAAAGTGAATTTTTATTTTGTTTTATAAAACAGTGTGTATTTCTATAGAACATTTTTTGTTTGTGTAAGGATTTTATATTTTGTGCTTTAATGAATTGAGTTAGTATTAGACTTTTTATTTGTTTTGAAAGAAAATTTGTTGTACTGGCTGAATAAGCAATTGAGTATTTAAAACTTGTTAACAGTTGTGTTCGTGTTACAAATAATTTTATAACCCAGCAAATGGTTTTCTTTAATACTTTAGTTAATATCTTAGATCAGCTACGTTAGAGCCATATGCGCAATATATGAGCTTTTATAATAGAGCTTTGCAATTGCACTCCCACGAGAGCACAACAGCCAATCAGATATCGGCGACAACAATGCTTGCTGCTTACTTTGCAAAGAAATAAGAGCAAATTGTAAGAGCTTGCACAGCTATTTATCTCACATGCTAATGTCAGAGTATATGTGTTTATACGTATTATCTTAGATGTAATGCTAAAAAGCACAATATTAGCTTTTTGTGGGTTAAGCTAGCCTTTATTAATATCCTTACGAACTTTGTATGCTCACAACAATTGATGTTACTCTATCTATATACATTTTAGTAGATATTTTCTCACATAAGAAAGGATCTCTTAAACTTTTGTTCTTTATAGAAAAAACTTAAGCGAAATAATTGAGAGTTACAAATAAAGAAACTTGTTTCAACTACACAAAAAGCTATATTATTTAACAGGTGTTGTATAGGTTTTCCATTATCTTTTAATGTATAATTAACCATATTTGTTTCTTATTAAAAAGGTGAAGAAAAGTTCACTCCACATGACACATACTCCGCTTATTCACAAGTTCGTTTTAAATATTTTGCTGAGTTGTGTATCAATTATGATGCCAGTGCATTTACCAAATGTGTCTGCTGCTCTTACATACATGTTTTATTTTTCGTTCTTGTTGTTGTGTAAATATTTTTGGTAGGTAGTTCAGAGTGGTTTTATTTTTATTTTATATTTGGTTGTCTAACAAGTGTAAAATAAAGTCACTTACCTTACAAACTACTTGTAGTGATGCCAGGAGTACTTTATCTTACAAATTTAGTCTTTTTCAAGTATCCCGTCATGTAATATACTTGTAGTTGTAATTGCTGCAACATTATGTGTAGCAAAACTAGTGTGTAGTGTTATTTGAAACAAGTAAGAGTCATATTTAAATTCAAAGACCTGTTGTATGTTGTTCGAAATGTTGTTAGCCCAGACAGACTACGACATCATTGTTTGATTGGAAACTAATTTACTTCTTGTTTATTTAGTTGACAGTTTTAAGGGTTGGCTTTATTATTTAAAACTTTAAGAACTCTTAATTGCTCTGGGAAGTTAATGTAATTGAAAAATACAATTAAGAAAAGAAAATAGTTTATATATATATATATCGTATATTTTGTGTAATTATCAATTACTGTCACACAGTGGCTTTCAAGAAAAAATTCAGTAAAGTGCGACTCTGACTCGCACACGAAGGGTTCCGTACGAACACTAGATATGTAATTTAATACAAACTTCATCCTATATAATATATAGTTTTGGCATTTTTTTCGTTTTTGGCGTCTTTTCGGTTTTTTTTTTGTCTAGGCGTTTTTTGCGTTTTTTCGGTTTTGGCGATTTTTTTAAGTTTTGGCTCTTTTTTAGTTTTGACACTTTATTTTCGTGTTTTGGCGATTTTTTTCGGTTTCTGGCGTTTTTTCATTTTGCGATTTTTTTTTATTTTTGGCGATTTTTTCGTTTTAGCGATTATTTTTATTTAATTTTTTTTTTAGTTTTGGCGACATTTTCGCGTTTTGGCGACTTGTTTCGATTTTTGGCGTTTTTTTCCATTTTGGCGTTTTTTTTTCATTTTGGCGATTTTTTCGAATTTGGCGATTTATATTAGTGTTAGAATTTTTTTTTAATTTTAGCGATTTTTTTCGTTTTGGCGATTTTTTTTAATATATGGCGACTTTTTTTTTTTTTTGGTTTGGCGATTTTATAATTTTCGGATTTTTTAGTTTCACCGTTTTTGAAAATTTCAAGTTTTTGGCGATTTTTTTAAGTTTTGTCTCCTTTTTTAGTCTTGACACTTTCTTTTCTTGTTTTAGGGATTGTTTTCGGTTTCTGGCGTTTTTTCATTTTGCGATTTTTTTTATTTTTGGCGATTTTTTCATTTTAGCGATTTTTTTATTTAATTTTTTTTTTAGTTTTGGCGACATTTTCGTGTTTTGGCGACTTGTTTCGATTTTTGGCGTTTTTTTCCATTTTGGCGTTTTTTTCATTTTGGCGATTTTTTTCGAATTTGGCGATTTATTTTAGTGTTAGAATTTTTATTTAATTTTGGCGATTTTTTTCGTTTTGGCGATTTTTTTTAATTTTTGGCGATTTTTTTTTTTTTTTTGGTTTGGCGATTTTATAATTTTCGGATTTTTTAGTTTCACCGTTTTTGAAAATTTCAAGTTTTTTGCGATTTTTTTAAGTTTTGTCTCCTTTTTTAGTTTTGACACTTTCTTTTCTTGTTTTGGGGATTGTTTTCGGTTTTTGGCGTTTTTTCGTTTTGGCGATTATTTTTTTATTTTTGGCGATTTTTTTAATTTTGGCGATTTTTTTTTTTGGTTTGGCGATTTTATAATTTTCGGTTTTTTTAGTTTTACCGTTTTTGAAAATTTCAAGTGTTTGCCTCTTACGGTTTCCAAGATACAGCAAATTGTCAAAATTACATAGTCAAAATTGCATTAACTGATTGACCACCCTTTAATTTAAATTTTAGTGTTAATTGTTGTAGTCTGTATAAAAATATAATAATTTTACAAATTTCAAGTTTCAATATACATATGTTCATACAATTGTATGTATATTACATGGGATTTTAACATTCTTCGTTGCTGGTTTTGGAAAACCCTTCAATTTTTAATTTTCATGTATTGGTTGTTGTAGCGGCCAAGGTTCTACATACTGTGTCCAAATTTCATTTCCGTAGCTCTTACGGTTCCTGAGAAAATACCATGTGACGGACAGACAGACAGCGTAGCGAAAACAATAGGGGTCCTTTTCACCTTTGGTGTACGGGACCCTAAAAAAGAGCAAATTAGAAAATATACGGCATCGATTTGCATGAACGAAATTAAACTTTTCTGTAGAACTCATGTAATTATTTCTTATACTTTTTAGTCCAAAAATTGTATTTTTAATTAAATTAACTAAAATTTGTATGCTAAATTTTAATTGCATCTGTTCAAGATTTGTTTTTTTTTGTTTTTAATTCAGCAAAAATAATTTTCCTGCTATTTGCTTTCATAAGAATTTTTAATTTCAGTTGCTCATGTGTGAAATAACTTTTAAAAGAATCTTTCGATTTGCTCAGTGATTTCATTAAATCAACATCGTAAGCATTAAAAGATAGCAGAGATTATTTTTTTAGAGTTTGAAGAAAAATTCCACAGTTTTACTCCTTTATTTAATTATTGTTGCTCTTGCGTGCTTTGGCTTAATTTTTTTGGTAAATAAATATTTAATATAAATACAATGGAAGATAAGCAAAAATTTTATATTTACAACGAATATTTAATATACTTCACTAATATAATTAAAAAGTAGGGAACATATTTTAGAATTCAAGTAATTTTTTCCTTTTTTCTCTGACCACACGATGCTAAGATCTCATCTCCCTCATACATAGCATGCGAAGAGAAGAACGTAGCATGGCAGCACTACATGTATCATTGTACTGCATTTAATCTGCCTAACGAAATAATTTTCCATAGGGACAACGCTCAGGACTTGGAATGTCGTAGGTGCTCTGATTGGACAGACCTAAGGGAGTATATAGGATACATTGACATCTTGGCGTGATCGGTTTGTAGAATATATTTTTTGAGTGGACTACACAACACGTCGGATTATTATATCTTCAAATATGAACTAAAAATAAGTGTTCAAATCTTAAATCTAATCATAATTATTAGACCCGACCAGTGTCGGACATAAACTTAGTGATAGTAAATTAATAATACATAACAGTCGTGCTATGCAACTATGCAAAAAAAAAAAAATATTTTTAAGCAGAGATCTGCAAAAGATTCGTATAAATATCTCTTGCCTAAGATATATTTGCACTATTCATCTGCACAATTCCTTACTGCACAAACACGAAAATACTGCAAAACCACGATTCAAATCAAATAAAATCGTTCATACAAAATTCCTCCATCAAGTCCGAGCATTGTCAACATTGCCTTTTAACAGTTGCACAGAAAAGCACTTATGACATCAAAAAAGCTTGAGTAGTACGAGTGAAGTTGTCGTGAAGAAAGCAAAGAAGAAACAATCTTCCACTTTATTTGCGAATGTCCAGCTCTGCAGCTCTCGAGACACACGTTTTTATGCACAAATGTACTATACGACCTTTCAGACTTATCTGAGATTTTCTTTGGTAACCTTATCAGATATCTCAACGCAACGGGCTGGACCTAGTACCTACCACCGTATCCGTATACTTAGATACGCTTCTACATAGGTTGACATCGACAAGTGGAGTGATCTTTCAAAAAGGAATCATCAAACCAAACCAACCAACCAACCAACCAACCAACCAACGAGTGATTTGAAAGTGTCGTTTGCCGCTATACTTATAGTAGAACTAAACCCATATACAAATGGGTACGTATGTATGTATGAAAGACAGAAAGACAGTTTTAAAAATTGTTATCTCTATTATCTAATTTATTTATTTGCTAGCAAAAAATTTCAATACAAATCATTAGTTGCTGCATTGATGAGCTCAGCTCCAAGTAGTTCCATTTCTGGTGAATCATCAATGAATTCAAGACATACTTGTCATAGGATAGAAGTCATTCAAATAACTGAATGTTATTCGCTCAAAAGGTTGTCTAGAACACTTTTTTATATAAACAACAGCCTAAGAATATTAAATTCTGTAGTTACTAGTATGCAATGAAAGTGGTAAATCTTTGGAACTAGTTTCGATTTTTTTGTTGGGTTATGCTGCAGGAGTCGAGCATGGTAGCTCCTGGCTAACAGACTAGCGCATATCCACTAGGCTACCGTAACACATTTGAGAAACTATCGAGACAATTTTGTTTTAGCGTTCATTCGAATTTTTTTTTTGATTCGCGAACAAACATCGGATAATTTTGTTTTGAAACTTCTTCGCTTTAGTGAGCATTCGTTTCTCACGTTTCGCACATATATCTTCGCTATTTTAACTAACTGATCTAAATAACATTTTAAAAATTTAACAGGAGAGCAGCTTTTATGGTTGTTTTATACATTCATTCTTATGGCTGTGTCAGAAAACTTTTTACTTATATAGGCACAAAAGTAATGCTTACAGTCATGAAAATTGTAGACAATGTGTATTATGACTTATAAAGTCTAGTAGAGGACTTATTTTCAAAAAAATGTCAGTTAGGTCGGTTAGTTACAACAGCGACGATATGTATAGACCAATATAAAATATTTTGCTTTGCGTAATAATAATGTGAATAATTTAAAATTTAATCCCTATTATCTTTTGCTTATGGCTGCTAATACAAATAACACAAATCGCTTTTTTATTCGCTTTAAAAATAATTTTTATTTTTTTTATTTTTTTTAGGTTAAGCACTTGCAAAATTAACGAATGATTTGAATTTATGTGCATCGTTATATTTACTGAACTGACATCATTTTTATATCACGGTCTTGCAAACGACAATTCATGTATGTTTTCTTGCATGTATAATAGTGTGGTAACGTTCAGTGTATTGTACTATTGTGTAGCATAGTGTACTGTATTGCAGTGAAGTGTAGTAACATATAGTAAAGTGTAGTGTGATGTGGCAATGTTATGTGCTAATACACTATACAGAGATGTATAACCTAGTGCACTGTCATGTGGTGTAATTTATCCCTCGATTTACATGATACTTTTTTTACACGATTTCACTTTTATACGATTATTTTGGTTTTCGTGTAAATTGAGCGATTTATGAAATACCTCGATTTACACGATTTCTTATGTGTTTTGAGTAAACGCTTCTGATATTTTTAATTTTGTTTTTGTTTTTATAAATAGCATTTATTTTGTTTAATGAATAAAGGTTTATTTTTATGTGTTTTGAGTAAACGCTTCTGATATTTAAAAAAAAAGTTAAAATCCATATATATTTCTTAATAAAATCAATTTTTTACACGATTCTGCCTTTATTTTCGATTTACACTATTTTTCATACACAAATTTAAAATTTCGATTTACACGACTTTCTCAGGAAAGTATATATCGTGTAAATCGAGGTATAGGTGTGTAGTACACTGCAGTGCAGTGTGGTGTTATGTATTGTATTGTAGCGCACTCTAACAAAGTACAGTGTACTGTATATTATATAGTGGAATGTGATGTACCTTAATGTGAAATGATAATGCAGTATTAGGAAGTGAAGTGCAATATAGTGCAGTATATTGTGCTGCGTTGTAATGAAATAAATTGTAGTATAATGTGGTGTAGTTAGTGTTCTTTAGTTCTGTACAGTGTAGTAAAATATATTGTAGTGTAGTGTACCGTAGTGTGTGGTGTGATGTTTTATACTGTGGTGTCGTATATTGTGGTATACTGTATTCTAGTATAGGGTAGTGTAATGTGGTGTAATTTAGTATAGTATAGTGCAGTACAGTGCAGTGTAGTGTAATGCATTATAGTGTGGTGTAGGGCAGCAATAAATAAAAAACAACTAATCACATACGATTCTTAATGTCTCTGCTACCAGCAACATTTACCAATGAGGTCACGTTTTGATTGCACTCCTCTTATAATTGTATCATTGCAGTATAAGAGGAGTTGGAGAAAAAAGTTAGAAGAAAATTATTACTAACCACCAAAAGAAAAAATAAATATTTCACAAGAAAGAAAGATAATAATAAAAAAAGTTCTTTAACGACCATTGAACAAATGGCTTGTGGTTTAGAGATGATGCAATGTATTTGCAACAAAAAAAAAAAGAAAAGATAAATACATAAATGTATATACATCTATGTTCTATAAAACAATGGGAAAATACATTAGAGGGATGTGATTTTTTCTCTTTTAGTTTTTATTTTAGTTATATGAGTGTGGTACATCTCAGTAATAAGAATTTTATAGTTCTGAGGAAAGTACATATCAAAAAGAAATATTAATTTTCCGTAAGACAAGAAAAAAATATATTCAACTATAATGAGTACCGGTCACGGGTAAATGAGTTTGAAAATAAAAATTATACCTTAGCTACAGTTTTGAAATAATTCATTAAGAACATTTTGACAAATACATTAGAGTGAAATGCAAGAACTTGAGAGTATCATAGTTCGTTATAGTCATGTTGGACTGTATACTCGTAATTTGAGATTAAAATATACACTTAAGCCAAAGTAAATCAATTTAAAGAAATATAACTTCAGCGATGATTCGTTCTGTTAGTTTATCAAATCAATTTGTATCTTAAAAATATTATCTAAATATATATATCAGTAGCACGATTACTTGGCTTAAAAAATATATTCTTTTGTTGCTAACCTCTACGTGCTCTATGCTTTCGCATTGAAAAATCGCTTTTATGAGCATCAAATGAAATTAACATAAATAATTAATGGCTGGCAAGACTTTAGACATTTTGCACATTACGGTTGGATGGGTTAAATCTGAAGCAGCATTGAATTAAAAATCTCTTACTGCATCTTTTTCTTTCATCCTACACAAGTTGTTTTGCCCCACCTCAGCCTTTATTCTTAATATTTAAACTCTTTAAATAGTTGATGTGGTTGCTGCTACACTAACTAAAACCAAAAGAACAGCCAGTCAGGACATCAAAAAAGAAAAATTATAAAAAAAACAAACAAAAGTTATCAAATGAATATTTTTAAAGGAACAATGAAATGGTGGTGCAAACAAGAAATACTAAAACAACAATAACTACAAAATATCAAGTGTCCGTATGAACAGCCCATAAAGTTAAAAGTCTATTGCCAGGACAAAGAGCCCATTAAATATTTAAACAAATTAGCAATGGCTTGGAAAATAATAGCTGAAGTGAACACTAATGGTCACCAGAATTTATAGAGTGAATGAAAAAACAAAAAACAAACAAACGGCAGTGTTGGCAATATGACCGCATAGAGAAACGATTTTGTTAGAAAAACAAAAATAAAAATACATCTTGTGATTGGAAATTTAATATTTTTTTATAAAAATGTTACTCTTAACGACTCAATGGTTTGGAGAATTCACATGTCAATCAATTTATCGGTCAATATCTGAAAACAAAAGAAAATAGTTTTAAATACATTTAAGACTCTTTGCAACATTCGTGTTTGGATTGCGACATTTAAATTTTTAAATTTTATTAAACGTTCATGCTATAAATAAACCCTTTGTTTTTACTTAAATTCAACAGTTTGTCGTAAAAGTAAATGACAAGTGCTTAAGCATAAAAATTCATGTGTTGGTGTAAAATTTTAGTTAAAGTGTGTGGAGTGTTGCAATGCATAAGGCCTGGGTTTTCTTAATTTAATACTTGTATATGTTTTTTTCTTTTTTAATGTGATAAAATTTTCTTTCATAGTCATGAAGATGCTGAGCTGCACTTAAAGTTTTAATATTTGCTGGCTTTGCTAGCATTATTTAATTTGTTGCTTTTGCCATTGTGCTTCTGTTGTCGTTTTTGGCTGCGCTCCATCCTAAAATTATTCCATAATCTTAAGGTAAAATAATAAAAAAACTCAATGCCACTTAAGATACTGGCACCCAAAAACAGACCCAATATGCCACCAATTGTAACCACGACATCCAAACGTGTGCGCAAAGCTTGACGACGATAACGTTCTGTGGCAAATTCTGGCATCGTTATAGAGATGGTTAGATAAGGATTAGATGCATTAATTCTAAATGTAACAACAAGAAAGAGAAAGAGATTAAAAAAAAAATGAAATGAAATTGCATAAGAAATTGTTATCGTAGAATTTTATGTTAATTACAGAAATGTTGCAAACTTTTATAATTATGCCCTTAAGCGTTAAAATGAAATATTTATGGATAAGAAAAAAACAGAAGAAGAAGATGAAAAAAAGAACTAAGTGGTGTGTGGGCGTTTGTCACGTACTTTTGTTGATAGTCGAAAACAGCTTTAAAGTCACTTTCCGTGCAAGAAGGCAAACATTCACAAGTATATTTACTTTTGGCCCAAGGCAATAAATTTCTACCGTCCGGTCTGACAAGTATCAGTTTTTCCAGGCAAAGAAGTCCCTCCAAGTCGCAATCTTTGTCTTGGAATGTTTCGTCCGGCATCTGAGACAGCATGGAACAATTGCATTCTTTCATTTGATATACACGCAAGCAATCGATGAAACAAGTGCTGAAGCTGTAGGCGCGGTAAGAAGTATCGGGCAGTAGTTCATCGGGAAAGCGACATTGGCGAAATTCGGGTGGAATTTCGCGAACATCGGGATCATTTATCATGTTCTGCATGAAAATCTGCAGTGTCTTGTCTTGCCCGGCCTTATTAGCTTCGATTTTGTGGCCTGGCAGCGCATCGTGAGGTACGTCCTCCTCATTTATAATAGAAACCTTTAAGAATTAAGTTAAAGTATATCAGATTATATATAATATTAATGAGAGTAATTGGTAAGGATCAATAAGTAAATATAAACTGGTTGGCGTTGGCTGAAGTAGTTAGCACGTTGACTACAAAACAGAAGATCCTGGGTTCAATCCCTGTATCCAACAGTCAATTAAAATAACAACACCATGCATTTTTCTGATGTGCATTAGTATCCATTTGTATCAGTTGTTGTAGGAAGGTTCAAGTGATGAAGGCATAGTCACTGGTCACTGAACTATACCGACTTCAGCAGATGCTAATCCTAATGTAACATCAAAGCGCCTTCCTTCGTCGGTATTATGTAGCAAAATCATCGGCGAAGTAAAATAACCAATCAAATGACCACTAAACACAGCTTCAAAAAAATTTAATACGCCTCATCTGACACCAGAAGGCGCTTCAACACTGCATTATTAAAAAAAAACGTGCAAAAAAGCAGAGTTGTAAAAGAGTGAAGCTTTCTTCTATCTCTTCCGTCACCACCTGTCTTCTATCACTATACCTTTTCTGAAAGAAGGTAACACCTAGTAAAAGTGGTAGGCATTAATTGCCTGAGTGTTGCTTCTCTTTATAAAAAAAAAATTAATAAATATTTTTCAAGCCTTAGGCCTTCTCTGATATTAAAAAATATAATAATAATATTTATTAATAGGCCTAATTCTTTAAATTCTTAAAATGAGAACAAACTTTAATTTTTCTCAAAAAGACAGAAAATGTACAAAAGTTCCAAAAATATTAATAAGAAAGTTTCTTTTTCATATACCTAATTGTAGAGTACGGAAACGCTCTTTGTCAAATTTGAATCCCGCGGGAATTTCACAGTTAAGTGAAAACAAATTCTGCAGCTAGTTTACACTATGCAAGTCTTATTGCTAGCTGATTAGTTTGAGGGAGAGAGAGACGAGGGGAACAGAAACAGTTATTTTCCTCTTGTCTCTCTCTTCCTCTCCTAACAAACTAATTAGTTTAGAGACAAGATTTTCGTAGTGTAAGCTAGGACGAATTTTCTTGAAAAGCTTATGCCAGAAGAGCTTCAAACAGTTCTCAATGCCAAGCATTCAAAAATTTTACAAGGAAAATATTTGAATTAGAAAAGTAAAACACCAAAAAATTTTTTAAAGTCTTGGCGTTGCGTTTTAAAAAATGTTTTCAATGTATCACTTCCTTTAATTTTTTTAATTCTCTGGTGAATGTAGGATATTGGCTTCAATGTTTGTTTTACGTGTGCTTCTATTTGAATTATGCAAATCATTAAGTGTTCTAACCTGTGTGGGTAATTTGGTTACAATCTTAATTTTTGCAGTATCTGTCATGGGATTGATTTCATTATTAAACCAAGTAGGACTGCCCCTGAAATACACCATAGAGTTTAAAAAAATACTTATTATACAAGTATTACTACTTACTTAACCTACCTATTATTGTTCAGCAAAGAGTTAAGCATAAAACAGTTGCCATGCGGCGTTATCAAAGGCAGAAAATATTGGCAACAGTCAAAGGGTTTCAAAGAAAATTCACAATATTCAAAGAGATCACTGCAGTTGGTTTTAAACTATTTACAAAAATTAAAATTGTACGTTTAAACTATTTCTTTCAATAAACTTACCCTGTGGTATAAATAACGTAAGTTATTGCTGGGACACTCTGTACAGCATTTTACTTTGCACCAGGACTTTACATTTCCCTCTCTATAGATGTATGGATAAACCAAAAAGCTGACGAAAGTTTCAATTTCATAACTATAGCCCCTGGCGCCTGGTCCATCTAATCTATATGAGAGATAAAAAACTTTTATTCCTAATCTATGTCACGGTTTATACTATGAAATCTCTTCTTTCAGAAAGTCTGAGATTACACGCAGAGAAAAGATATGGTTGTAGAATGGTTGAGAAAACAATATTATGTTCTCTGAAACAAATATGTGGTCGCCGAAAACTAGTTACTGTTATTTTAAACATTTGTTTCGTTACGATAAACAGAGTAATGTTTGAATTTAATAATTACATTATCACATCCATAAGAAATTGTGATATGGTTAGAGTTTAACAATATGGTTTTGTTAAAAACGTATGACTACAACAGAATTTGTATTATTATTTAAAAATAATATGATGTAAATAACAATATAATGTTATCCAAAACCATACTATGTTAAGTTAAAAAAAAAAAAAAAAAAAAATTCAGAAACATCTGTCAGTTCAGTATTTCGTTTGCAAGCTATCGGTAGTGGGTGGTGTTAAATAAATGAATAAATAAATAAAGTATAAATAAAAGCGTAGACCAATAAAAATATATAAACATTTGTGTATCTTTTATATCTATATGTCGTGTAAGTATACATTTTTATATATAAATTTTATTTTAACAATAGTAATTTATTTTTATTTCGAATTTAACGCACAGCTGTTTCTTTAATAAATATATGATTAAAAAATAAAATAACATTATTATATTAAATAACACTGTGATCATATTTAACAATATTAAAATAATATTAGAATATGTTATGGTGATTCTCAATTATATTTTAGTCACATCTAACAATAGTGCTGTCATATTTACAATACTAAGATTAGATGTAACAGAGTTCATTATTTTTGTAGATAATATTATTATTAACTCAGATAATAATATTATTAAAGTTTGCCTTTCTATTAACAATAATATCATTTGACTGCAACCATATAATTCAATCATAGTATGTTGCTGTTTGATTATGGTTACCTCAACCATATTTTTTCTTTGCGTGTATGGATCGGAGAGTAGAAAAAATGGGATATAATACACGCTTTCATGTACTTGGAAATTTTCTTTTGTTTTCTCATTCTTATCAGTGAACATGTATTTCTTTATTAACTTTTTACATATTTATTAAAATTTAGCAAATGTTTTAATAAAATTTTTCAAACTTATTTTATATGTTCAATTTAACCATATTTTCATTTTTATGTCTGTTTTATTTCTTATTATTACTATCATTATTTTTTTAAATTTTATTATTATTATTTTTTATTATTTTTATTTTAATAAGAAATATGCTGCAGAAATTAACCGAAAATTAACGAGAATATAGAAATATGAACAGACCCAATGCTAAAAAAATAGTTTAATAGCACATTAAAATTTAATAATATATCTATGCAATATTAGTAAACACATTCTTCAACACCTTTTTACTAAATTTTTGTCAGCACAATTTTTGCTGTGGAAATTTTGAAAAACTAGAAAAGTTATCTTAAGGATAATAATATATATTAAAAATTGGAATTTCACTAAAAAAAACTTCGATGTGCAAAAGCGAATGAAAGTTTAGAAGAGAATTAAACAAAATTTAAGCAAGAAAAATTTCTTATTATGAACCGTGTGATTAAGGGATAATCCCACGATGTCGACAAGGTTCGACTTGTCGCACACTTATATTTAAATCAAAAACAAATTTTAATATTTTGTTGTTGTTATAAATGAAAGTATGCGACAAGTCGTACGTTGTCGCATTAATGTGGCTGGCCCTAAGTTTTATAATACAAAAGCAACTACACTTACTCTTCCACAAATTCTATTAACTTTGGATCAGCTTCATATTTGTTGTACATATCACATACAGCAACAGTGGGAAACAAAACTTTCTGCGTGGAGGGCAGACTCTCGTACACTATGCTTACCGCACGTTTGTCAAAATCCCGCTGATACTGACTGATTAATAAATAAGAGCCAAAAGCCGAAATAAGTACACAAATGAACCAAAAAATTCTCTCAATAAAATGCAGGCTGCAATTAAATTGAAAAAAAAAAAATACAATAAAAGAAGGTAATTAGATAAAATTAAAGTATTACTTTGTGTTGGCAATGTAACTGAAGCCGGCCAGAGTACAATTAGCACAATAGTCCTTTAAATAGGAAACATATTTTCTTTCCCTTTCTTGATTCATTATGCAGGTGGCTGGTAAAAAATATTCTCAAAGGTTCAGAAACTACGAGTACATAATTGTTTAATTTAATTAAACGAAAAAAGCTTTTACACAAGTACACATGTTTTTACTTTCGTATCACAATATAAATAGTTCTTTATCTCCGTTTACTCAAGGACCAAGGCAAGTATGTATGTGTGTATTTAAATACTTTAACGAAACTCATTCATTCACTGCTAATGCATGTCTTAATAAACTTTTGATAAAACAATTAACATGTTTCCATTCGCTTGAGTGTGAGATTGTTTTGTGAGCTTTTTCCAGTGTTTCTGTTCTGTTTATGGGTTCTTAATACCCAGTGTGTTTATGAGCTTAATTACTAACAATGTTTAAAATTGTTTACTTCCTTTGTATGGTTGTTGTTGTGAACAAGTATGAACATGAAAAAGAAATTTAGATTTTCTAAAAATACCCAGGCTCCCTCCTTCAAAATATATTCTCTAATAACGAGAAGTGGAAAAGTAGAAATTATGAGTAAAGCCCTCATGTAGAGCTGTCCGTGAATAACAATTAACTAATGGTTTGGTACTGGGTTCATTTTATTTATTTTCATTACTTCTTTTGACAAAGCTACCACAGCTCTTAAATTTATAAATACATAACTGAAAACATTTACGTATACATACATACACAGAGAAAACAGATTCGTTGTGACAACCGAATTTGTTGCCAATTGAATTTTGGCGGTTGCAGCAACTATCATAGAATTCTGCTATAGCGACTGAAATTTTCTTGTGGTACCACTATATTTTAATTATAACCCTAAACCCAATAGTTGCAGCAACAGAAAAAAATTGGTTGACAGTATGGAATTTGAAATAAATGTTATTCTTGCTACCGAAAATTTGGTTAATATAATTAAAACAATATCATAATTGGTACCTGTAAAAGAAAAATTGGCCTTCCTTGCTGAAATAAAAATAAACAATAAGAGTCTAAACACAATGTTTGCGGTGCGGTGCGATTTATCGTTGCGGGAGAGAAAAATAAACATAATACAAGGGAAGACGGCAACGGCAATACTTGTCATTGTTTGTTTAAATTTTTATTAAATTTTTTATGCATATATTTTTATGAAAAATTTACTCTTTCTGTTAAATATTTTGTAACGGCAGTAACTAAAAACAAAAAATGATTAAAATTTTATACATTCGCAGATATATTTGATAAATTTTTTAAGCTTTTATATTTTATGACAAACATTTTTGAACTTCAAAATCATGCCAATTATTCAAAAACTATGGCAACATCAGAAAGAGAAATAGAGTCAAAAATTGAGAGAATAAGAAAGTCCGCAATGAAAATAAAATAGATTTTAAATTTATGCCGTTCCGTACTGCAGATTTTTACTTCAAAATGGTATGAAAAACCGCACCGCAATGAATTCTCGTTACATTGTGTTCAAACTCTAAACCCAAATAAAAATACACAATTTAAGAAATTTATTATTTGACATACATATGTCATAAGTTTATTTTAATTGAAATTTATTTCCTAATGGTGAAGCATGTCTATATACATTTCTTCCACCACACATTTTGAAAAGCCACAAACCTGTTATCTTATGCACAGACTTTCAAAAACCATTTGAGAATTCAAAAATCATAATATCTTTGAAAGTCACAAAAGTTAATTTTTTAATTTGCTACTATCAAATATGATAGTAAACTCAACCTCTAGTTAGTTGCAGCTACTGATTGAAAGTTTTTATTTTAATTTTAATATAGAACGACAATTTTTTAGTTGATAATACCAAAAGTTGGTAGTAAAATTCAATTCGTAATATTTTATTCGGTTGGGTTAACCAATCAGTTAATTAGTCATGACAAAAGCATACGATCAGTTGATGCAGTCAATTAAAGTATTTTCACAATAATATCTTTGTTACATTTATGCCCTTATGGCAATGAACATGGATTGTTGTTTGGATTAACAGAAAATTGATAGCGTGCACTGAAATATAGTTAATGCAAATGATATTTTATTAGACTAACCGTTTTCCAACCAATCTTTTTTCTGGGTGTACACACACTATACCCAGTTAATTACACTCTTGGTTCAGCGACAAAGCAATTTCCACCCAGCTAAACAATCTAATGAATTTTATTTCATTTAACTGCAAAAAACTTGGAACTTGTGGAAAACCCGTTTCGAAATCTTTAAACTTTCAATTTAGAAGCACAAACCTGAACTGAGACAAAATTTGTAAATTCTATAACTTTTTAAATTGCCATGAAATAAGATATTACAAATCAAAGTAAAAACTTATGTATATGGGCAAGATAATCTAATAAGGGAAAGAAAAGGAGACTTAATGGCAGTTTAAATTGAAAGATATGTTTTGATAGTACAGGCAAATATGTCAGTATAACGAAACACGCTTTAAGGAATATCAAATATAGCGAACGTCCAATTTTTTTAAATTAACAACCTTAAACAGCGAATACTATCCCAATTTTATATTGGATATAACGAATGGTAAAGAAAAAAATCGCAAAATAAAAACAAAAACTTGCCAGGAACATATCTTTTACATTTATATAGCGAATGTTTTGATAAATGTATGGTCTGTGTAACGGATGGCAAAAATATATTAAACAAAATCTACAGCAGCAATGTAAATGCAAAAAATGTGATATCGTTAGCTTGTATTTGATAGCTCATTTGAAAACAAATTGTCCCCATTCTTTTTATTGTATTCTATCATGTCTACAATTATAATAATAATCAAAATAACAGTTGAAAAAAAAAACTTTGCGATATAACGTTATAACAAATGGGCCTGACATTATATCGTTCGTTATACCAGAATTTGCCTGTATTAAGTTACACTAAGGTTTATATAATGAATAAGCTAATTTAAGTAAGATACTTTTTTTCTGCTAGTATTTGTCTAAATCAGCTACAACCAAGCTACATGCACAATGTGCGAGCTTTCACAAAAGAGCTTTATGCTTTCACAATGACGAGAGCACACCCAGCTGGCATTTTATATCATAATCGAATCTTTTCCGAATCAGCTTGAAGGGGAAAAGTAACCGCTTATGAGTTCATTTTTCAATCATAAATGATGCTGCCGTTATGAGAAAATGGTACCCTACAGATTATTCATTCCAGAGAATCATTTATGATACGATTTGCTGATTAGCTTTTGAGCAATTAACTGGTAGTATTTGAATTATTGGTTTGCTTTTTGCGGCTTCTTTGCAGTTTGTGCCTCTTTTTTCAAGAAATCATTATTTTATGAATCATAAGTGAATTTTTTTAATCACCCAAGTGATAAATCAGTTCTTAATCATCAAAAGTGATCTCAGGAGAATCATATAAGAAATTTTTGGAGAATCTGATCACTTAAATGCTAGCTGGGCAACAGCCAATGAGAACTAGACGACACCAATGATGCTTGCTGCTTACTTTGCAAGGAAGCAAAAAAAAATTGATTTCTTTTACAGGATTTTTTTTCTGTGTAGCGAGACAACCCAAATTATAATAAGCATATGGAGTCTTCTACTTTTAAGGAATTTCACTACCGATCATTCTATAGGCAACTATTTAAATAATTTACTCAGAGATTCACTTTTGTATCTCAGGAGTTTTACTTCAGCAGAAAAAGCAATCTATTAGCACAACTTCACTTTGATTTTCCCTTTTAACTATGCGTTTTTATATCCGTGTGCACATAGTGTACAGTTATTAGTTCGACAAGTGCCGAGAGGTAATGAATGAAAGCAAAGAGTTTGAGTGTAATAAATGCAGCAACACAGTTTAATTAATGCAATTATGCAATTAAGTGTAGAGTAACAACCTGCAACTTTAACAATACATCCTGCAGATGGTTTTTTTATTTAATGGATGTGTATGCATTTATTACTACAACAACGTAAGTGTGCGTGCATATTTTCACCTGCACAACTTCTAATTATTGTCACTGCTTGATGTATTTATTAACTTGAAGTGCATATTTTAAAAGCGGAAAACGTGGCTGTGCCGCCAAGTATGCTGAAAATGGTAAATGGGTTATTGAAACAGTGAGAACAGTGAGAGTAACTAATAGATCATGCCATTTATATGGCAAAGTAAATGGAAATGTTCACCACTTCCATTCTGTGATGCTACTGATTTCATTGCTTATAAATAAATTTTACCCAAAAACTCTTATAGCATTGAAATTTTTACTTAATCCCACACTTGAACAAATAAATTTAAATTAAAATAAATTTATAACAATATGTACAATAATAAATTTCTTAAATATTAATTATCTGTGGTATTGAGTTGTGTTGTCATTTTAACTCACTGCTTGGACTGACCCACGTACTAGGCTTGTGTTTTTATTTAAACATTATTGTTAGTTATTTGCTAAACTTGTGCTCAAATGTAAAACATGAACAACCACTCGAAAACAATTAGAAACTCATTTAAAATTAATTTTTTGTTGACATTTTACTTGCACTGGTGCCAGTGTGTCAACACAACCCAACAAACCCACTAGAGAAATAGGCAATAATTAAAAGTGTTTGCATGTTTAAATTTTGTACTTGCATAAGCAAGTGTGTGCGTACACAATCAGCAATCAGAGTCATTGTCATTACCCACAACCAACCATTCTGCTTCCTCCTTACAACAAATAATTCATGCGCCCATCTCTACCTCAAATAGCAGCCGGTTAATGTAATTGTTATGTTCAAGTGAAAAAATACATTCATAAATAGAAGTATAAATATGTGTGTCCCTTTTCAGGGATGCACTTGTATTTAGAATTAATAAATTAATTTTCCTTTTAATTTGTAAAACAAAACTTTGAAGGAAAGTTAATATGCGTTTTAGAGCAAATTTAAATGTCAATTACAAAAAGTGGAAAATTTTTTTTAGTGAAACTTGTTTAATATATCTAATGATTTGCATAAACATGAATTATTTGAATATTTTTGTTACAAAAATTTAAAGTAGTTATCATAAACAAACAAAAGTCCCAGTACTTATTTGCTTATATTTTAGTGAATTTGTTAACCTCAATCACAGTTTTATTAATTCACAAAAGGCAAGCAAATAAAATCACAAGTATATATTTTTAAGCAAAACAAACTGATGTGTGTTATTCCGGTCATTCTATGTCACTATGGATACCACCGACCACTGAACACCGACCTCAATCACGACAGTGACAGCGATTTTAATATGGTTTTCATACGAATTTATTTACTCCGCTTACATATCACTTTAATAAGACTGTCATCAACAAGGAAAAAACAAAGGAACACACAATTGTTAACAAAACGCAGATCATATTATTTATGAGATAAATAATATTTTTCTAATTTTAAGTTTGTTTTTCTAAATCACATTTTCTTTGTCTGCCAAAACGACATAATATTAAGGAAGTAAAAAGCATTTAGATTTCGAAATTATTACAGAAAATAGTAAATGAGTTTTGAACTAAGTTATAATAAAATTAATGATGAAAGCAGCATAAATAATCTCGTGTGCAGTACAAAAAATAAAAGAAACTTTAATTTTACGCATGCAACACTCACAAAAATATATAAAATTACATAAAACTTACAAACAGCATAATGAATACTTGCAGTAAAAGCTTTTAAATAAACCAATAAGTAACACAATGAAGCTTAATTATCATTTTAGTTGCGAAGCTTGCTTAAGCTACTGTTACTATGAATTATAGTGTGATTTAAAGAAATGCAAATGCAAAGCCAGAAAGTAGCGACATCAAGGTAAATCGACGAAGTTTGGGAGAAATATATATACATACATATATAATAATATTTTTATTTTATTATGTATAATTATTAATAATAATTGTTATTATTATTTTATAACTGTTGCAATTATAAATCAATTGTAACAAATAATGTCTAATTTTTTTCTATATAAAATTTGCTTTACAGTTATGTGCAAACAGAAATAGGTCTTCATGGAAAAAAATTAAAATAACAATTGTTAAATTTAAATTCCTTGGAACATACAATTATTGCATACATTTTATAAAAACCGAGTTCTTTGCCTTTCCAAAACTGTATAAAACTTTTAAATTGGTCAAAAATGTGTGAGTTACAGGTGCTAAAATAGTACGACCCACAATACAACAATTCGAATTTTTGAAAGTGTTTCAAAATCTTTGAAAACGGTTTTTGGATGTCCTCACCTAGGCCTACAACTTCCACTAGATCTGACAAAAAGTGTTTTTAATACCGTGTAATTATTAATAATCTATATATATATATAAAAGAGGACTCCAAAGCGGCTGGGCCGATTTTGATGAAATTTTTAGGGAATCTTCAGAATATTCAAGCGGGTGACACTGTGAAGTCTGATTTTTGATTTTCGGTCTGCGGGCAGAGGTGCGTGGCAAAATCCAGTTTTCATATTGCACCATCAATGCCATATATATATATATATATATATATATATATATATATATATATATTTATTTATTTTTTTTGCTTTTTTTATTTTACTTTTTTTTTTTTTGAAAGCTGTTGTCATGTCATGTTTTTCAAAACGAGATATCTTAAATCGGTTATGTAATTCCGAATATATTTACAACAAACCTATGTTAATAATGATCCAATATCAAAATTTTAAAACTTTCGAAATGTTGTATTAAAAAATCTGAGTTTTCGGTTTATTTACAAAATATTTACATCATTCGATAACACAATGGGAGTAGCGAAACACACCGGGTCCAGCTAGTAATAAATAAGAATTGAACTTAATTGAGCCCAATTAAGAAATTATATCTGATTAAAAATTTATATTAAATTAGTTCCAGAAAAAAACTATAATTTTTATTCAATTACTAAGAAATTAAATAATATTCTTATTGAAGTAGGATGTACCATAGAATTCGTAAACCTGAAAAGTTAAATTCGTATAATTTTAATAAAATGAAAAACACATTTTTTCTTTATTAAAATAATTTATCTACTATAATAAAGAAAATAATAAAATGATCCATGTTAATTTTAATTGAACTATAGTGAATTTTAATCAGAAATAATTTCTTAATCGGGCTTAATTAAGTTTAGTATTTTCAATTCTTAAAATAAATTTCTTAAAACAAAAACAAAACTTACCACAATTTGTTATTTAAAGTCTCAAGTACACAGTTTTTATTTTAATCCCCACTGTTATTAACAGCTTTTAAGTACAAAGTTAAATTATTCACTGCCAGAATGCCAATGATGTTAACTCAACTGTTATTCAACATCGTCTTGCGTGCCTTTGTGTGCTTGTTCTTAGCAAATAATATCTGTATATCTAAAGGTACGGTCACACTTGTCACACATTTGCCCAAAAAAGCGTAACCACTAAATACTAGTGAAAAATCTTTCAATTCCGAGAAAAGTTTGTCAAGTTAAAGACATTTTGTATTAGCTGTGATCGAAACTTTTTAATTTGATAAAGAAGTGTCTGGATTAAAACTTTTTTCATTAGTGTGTGTTGGTTACGCTTTTTTGGGCAAATGTTTGACAAGTCTGACCGTACGTCCCAAATCACACTATGCAAGTCTTATTGCTAAGCTGATTAGTTTATTAGGAGAGAGAGACGAGGGGAATAGAAACATTTCTTTCACCCCCCCCCCCCCCCCCCACCACCCCGTCACACTCTCCTAACAAACTAATCAGCTTAGCAATAAGACTTGCATATGTAAATAGGTACTACCTTAATTCTAATTGTTGTCGATGTTTTTATGTTTTTTATTAGGGCAGTTCAGATTGCATTTACGTTACAATATTTTTATATTTATAAATTCGGAATTTTATAACTCATGACATAAAAAAATTTTATTTACAAAAAAAAAGTTTACAGTTGGAAATTATTACATATGCAATTCTTAATATATTTTGTCTTAAAAAGTTTTCTTTCAACATCATTTTTGATGAAACAAAGGTAAGAGTAAAACAGATAATAATGAAAATTTCAACGAAATGTTAATTTGTGTAAATCACATACACACACATTTCTCTACCCGCAGGAAAATATCTTTGATTAAAATTACGAGTTGTAAAAATTCATATTGCTTGAGTATGTTGTGCAAGATATCACTTTTTCTAATAGAAAAGTTTTGGCAACAAAAAAAGCTTAGAAAATATATTGCATATATTAAAAGAAAAATTTGTGGGAGCAGATAGCTTCATGTAATATTTATATTTTTTATGTTAAGAGGCAAGCACGCCAGACATGACGTGAATAAAAAAAAATAGTTGCGAAACTTTGGTACATTTGTAACACATTTTGACTATTAAAAAAATATATGTATATAATTAAAAAGTATAAAATGCATTATCATTCTAATAATATTGGTATTTTTAACTTATAATTCATTTAATTTATAAATACTCGTACAATACATTTTTAATTAAAAGAATAATTTTCTCATCAGGGTCAAGTACAATATTTTTGTATTGTTTTTATAGAATGAAATAATTGTTAATTAATGTGATTTTATAAATAAGGCAAGAAAAGTTCAACTAAAATTTGGACAAGCGGAACGCCCCATATTTTGTGCATCCATGAAATTTATCAGCACCCACTTAGATACAGAGTGGTTTCAAACATCAAATTTTGTTAATGGTTAAGTAAGTCTTGATATTGACTAAAGCGAAGAAATAGGAATCTACGAAATTCCAACACTATCTGGAAGATCTGGCATATGCTGACAATATTTGTCTGTTGTGGCACAATGACATGCAGAGGACAATTGGTGACATCATTATCGAGTCACAAGCAGTTTTGTTTAAAGATAAACCTTAAGAAGACTAAAGTAGTGTAGATAAATTTGCTTGATCAAACATCAACTTTAAGGCCACCGATGATTTGGTTAAAAATGTTAACTCTTTCAATTACCTTGGAAGTCTAATTTCAGCGGACGGCGGTTCTGTTTGCAGATCTGGAAAATCTGAAGATCATCTTCTATACCTACTCGTTCAAAAATACGTTTATTCTAGTCTAACGTAAAAACATTTTTGTTGTGAGCTTGCGAGACTTTGTTAATGACGGAAACACTTGCGAAGAATCTTCAAAACAAGTGTCTGAGAAAAATCCTGAAGACCTGTTGGCCAAATACAATTTTCAACAAAGTACTAGGGAATAGAAGTAAGAAAATACTAATACACCCAGAGATAAAAAATAGTGTGCCTTCAATGAATAAGGCACATTGTACGGTAACAACTAACTCAATTTAGTCTGTAGACAGGACATCCAGTGGAATTCACAATGTACCAGCGCACGTAGAAGACCAAAACACATATCGCACATTTACTTCAATAGTGGCATAACTCAAAAAAACCCGTTTTGCAGAAAACGCGTTTTAAGTTTTCAATTTGCATACAGCTCAATGGAGAAATGAAACAAGCTAATTATATGAAATTTTTACAAAAGATAAAATACAAAATGCTGCATCTTTCTGCATTATTAACTCAAAAAACTCATTTTTTGAGTTATGCCACTATTGAAGTATATGTGCGATATGAAAGTGTAAACTTTAGAAAAAGACGTACAAACATTAGGACATTCTTTCAATAAAGTGTAAAATATAGCCAATGATCGGAATAGATGGTGAAGTTTTGTTGAGGCCATATGCTCCACTGGAAGCTGGTCGATATAGGAAGACGTCTAGATGAAGTTCGTTGCTGCTTAAGTAGCTCATCAGCAACAAAATGCAGCTAAACGTGACTCAACAACAACAAACTAAATTGTTAAAATTTTAGATTCAGAAAAAATTTTGTTGTTTAAAATTCCAGTAATTACAGTTTATATTAATTAAAAGCTTCACTGTTATTTTCTATTTTTGTATTTTTTTTTTAATTAGCCAAGTAAATTTTTTTCTGTGTAGCGTCAGTCGCACAGTAAAACACATACTTCCTTTTATTTTGCGTAGACACACAAATGCTAGAATATAATAAAACAAAAAAATAAAATAAAAACTTTAGATTTCGTTCGTCGTTGCAGCATAAAAGTATAAAAACTATTAAAAGGAAACACAGTTTATGCTTTTAACTCGGCTTAAATTATACACACTAACATATGCACCCGCCCATTATGGCAAAACATTGAGGGAAATATGATTCATAAGAGCAACAAAAGTAGACTGGCACAGAAGAGTTGCTGTATTCAATAATGAATAAGATTTGTGCCAGTGTGTGTGTGTGTGTGTATGAAATCATTTATCAAGATTAAAGCGGAATTCATGCTCAGCTGTCATGAACCACATTAAGTCATTTTTTGGAGCCCCTCATGACACATATTTGCCATGTTGTCAACTTTGTTGACGCTGCTGTTGTTGCCGCGACAACTACAAATACACACACACACACACACACATTCAAATATTATCAACTGTAAAAAAAGTCTGCTAATGTTGCTAATGTCAAAACTAATATTGTGACGACTGCTGCTCGTAGAACTGGTGCTGGCGATGCTCTAAGAGGATTTCTATAAATTAGTTTTAGAGAGAAAAGAAAAGAAAGTTAAAACAAAGCAATATGCAACCCAGAAGAAACAACAATGGTAAGAAGCACCAGCACTAGATTCCTACTTAAAATACGTTTGAAATCATTCATATGGAATAAATATATTTTTTATAAAATTTTATTTGTTTAAAAAGGATGTTTGAGATGCTGAAACTGACGACTACGCTGATAAATATATTTATGTGTGTCACTGTGTCATCTTGCTTCCAAAGGAAACATTTCATTTTTTTTGGTTTCTGTAGACATTTATGTGATAAATCCTTAAAGATTCAAACTTTTTTCAAGTAGTTATAATTAAAATCTTTTGCTAATGTTTTATTAATGTTAAATAACAAAATAAAAAAAAATATATATATTTACTCAAATAATCTAGAAAAAAAAAATTTAAAAGAAAGTGTGTTCCTGCAAGTAGCAGTCAGCCCGTCAGTTATTTAATTTAATTTCAATGTTACATTTACTCTCTAAAGGATTGCTTAATGTTGAAAATTTGTACCAGAAAGCGAATGCTCCGATGCTGTGTGAATAGCGGCGAATAAAAAGGATTAAGTAAAAAAAAAAGCATGAGTAAGTTTGTTTTGTTTAAGTCTTCAAAGACTTGAAAAACTAGAGCAATTAAGAGGCATTGGTTTGAAATAAAACAATCAGCATATGTGACAGCGCATAGCGAAAGGGACCTAAGGGTAAAAAAATCAATTTTCACTTTTTTTTTTTTTTTGATGTGGACAACATCTGAGCATCGAATGAGACCGATCCCATGCCCCAAAAGTGTTCCCTCCCAGAGATATGCGCATTTTATGATGTGATGGTACACCAAAGATACACGTATTTAAATATTTAAAATGGCTCTCCTGAACAAAACCGGTTTTTACCCTTAGGTCCCTTTCTATTTTACGCGTCACATATACTAATAATTCACGCATACATAGTCATTCATAAAATAAGGCCACTAAGAAAATAAAAGAAAGTGCTTTTGTTGAAAGTAATGGAGAAATTCGAAGTAGAAATTGAGGCAGATAAGGGACCTTAGCTTTGAATCATGAAGCATGAAGCATGAGTCTACCATACTTATGTCTTTATAAAAATTGCACTAGCGTTTACATTTTTTCTTAGCTTCCCTGTAATGAAGCCTTAATAACCGAAACACAGTGGGATATATTCAGACATTTTTGTGCAAAAACTATAAAAAGTGTTCCCGGATCATTGAAAGTTAGCTCTGAGCATAACATAGATTAAGTTAATAAAAAAAGGGGACTTCATTGAAATCAGCCACGCCCAGCGCCCATATAATACAAATCAACCTTTTAACATAATATTTCTCCTCAGCCAGCAGAAATCTTCCAATTTTTTACATACACTTTCGAGAATAAAAAAAAGAGACGCTTACCGTGTTTTATCGGAATTGACCACGCCCACCACCCATACAATCCAAATTGATTTTTTTCATAAAATTTTTCTTATTCAAGCAGAAGTATTACAATTTGCTACATAAAATTTTAGAATATACAATTTATTTTTAACACCGAAATCCCACTGTGCGACAATTGTTTCCAATGGACTTACACTTCATCATCTATGTATAGCCTTTTGAAAACTGAATTCCCCATAAAAATGATTTAATTTACTGCAAGCTTTACTTATACTCGTTAACAGTATATTAAATTGATTGAAAACAACCCTAAGGCTACTAATGTCAATTTCAAAGTTTACATTTCATAATTTTGAGACTTTAAGACCCACAGACATCAATAGAACATTTCAAAAATAATAACAACATAATTTCTCCGCCATAAACATTCTTATGTAATGTTTAACCCACAGGTTAACAACACACATACACACAAACAACTTTATGCTTTCGCAGCAACAACAGAACAACCATGAGAAAAAACAACAACAGATTGCTATTAGATGTCCTTAAGATAAAAAGAGCAACAACACCAACAACAACAAGGATACAAACAATTAGAAATAAGTAGAGAGAGATACATAATCGACATGATGGCAAATGTTAATGTCTTTCACTTGATTTGTGTGTGTGCGTGTGATTGTATATAATTGTGTGTAAGTATTTGTGTGCATGCGTGTGCTTGCTTGTAAAATTTTGTGCTTGATTCGAGTGTGTAGACATAAATACTCATGCAATATTTCCAAGCAATTTGAGCATTTAACCTTTTTATCGTCTATTCCATGGACTTCAATTACAGCAGAAACAAGATGAAATGTAAACGTACACAAAAGCCAACGAGCAAAGAAAAAACTGCAAAGAAATAAACAAAGAAACTTTGCACTTTTCTCGAAAAAATAGTACGTACCATAAAACTATGAAAAAAAAAAATAAACAAAAGAAAAAGCATTTATATATGGATATATTTGCGATTTACCATCTAAATATAAAAAAATCTGTCCACTTCTAAATGGAGAATATTCTCAAGTATATAAAAACAAAAACGTTTATTACTTAAAGTACCCAGATATTGACCCAGTAGAAAATTTGTTAAAAGTGGAAAAGGCACTTGCAACATCTGAAATATCATTAATTTTTTTTTGAAAAACTATAATTTTGTGGCTTTAAAAAATTACAATTAAATAAAAGGTCTCAGTGTACAGCAATTACTAATTCAAAATACTTTCATTACTAACAACTGATATTAAGAGCTCTTAAACACATAATGTTACATTATTTCAATACTAAAATACCACGACGTTAAGATAGCGGTTTTTAACACAATACCCCGAATTGACTGACTCAAACTTAGCGTATTCTTTTTATGCCTAACCTCAAGCTTCCAAAATAATGCTAGCAACATCCAGAAAGTCTCAGTTCAATCAACAGCCCATCCATTTTCCGTTTCGACTATCTCTTTAGTTCTTGTTACAAGTTGTACTATATGTTTGTGTATACTAGCAGCAGAAAATTAATGTTGCTGTTGTTTGTATCTGGCATCTGCAATTGATTCTGTGTTTGTGTGGTTGTATATTTCTGAACAAGCAGAATGTATATTCGTAATTATGCTTTGAATGTTTATTTCAACCCAGTCTTCTATGTTTGTGTTATTGTGTTTTCTGCGCTTGGTGTCTGCATTTACTTATGAGTTTGTGTACTTGTATGTTTCTGAACAAGCAAAATGTATAAGACAAAAGATATTGTCATGCTTTGAATGTTGCTGGTGTATTTGGATAGCAATATTTTTATATGACAAATATTTGTGTCAATTTAATTCTTGTGTAATAACTATTTCTTTTAATTTCCAACTGGGTTTGTTTGTAAAATGAAAGAGATATTATAAAACAAAATCATAATAATGTTGACGATTATGATGCTGACGTTTATGGGGGTAATAATGATTATAAAAATGACCTTAACTTAGAGCTTCAAAAAGTTACAATAAAATTAAACTCACAAAATAAAGTGTATAAGAGGTTGCTGTGTTGTACTGGAAAAAACTTACTTAAACTCAAAACTTTTAAATGTTGTTTTCGAAAATAAAAAGGAGAAAAGCAAATGCAGAGTAATAGAAAATAATCCTCTTTGATAAATGACGCAAAAATATTGCAAAGCTTTTAACAATTACAAAATACATTGTGAGCATTTAACAGGAGAATATTAAAGTAAATGTTGTTTTTGTGGGACTGCTTTAAGATTGATTTTTGTTTTGTCTAAAACTGTCTAAATAAACATAATAATTATTTTAGATTTAATATTTGAAACACTATTTTTGAGAACATAAGTTGAATTCACTCATCTGTTTCAGAAGAAAATTTTTCTAAGAAAAAAATAATTTTTTGGGTAATACAGGGTGGGCCAAAAGAAACCAAGGGGTGTAAAAGTTTAATAACTTTTTTGTTTATTAACTTTTTTTTATTTTTTCATTCAGATTATATAATATACAAAATGAAAATTTTTTTACACTAGATATGAAAAATGATGTCTCTTAAATGACCACCGTTTTCAGCTTCGCACTGATGGGCTCTTTTTAGAGCATTATCCATAACATCTTTCAAAACTTGTGGCTGTAGCGTTCGAATTTCTGCAACAATGTTTGCCTTGAGTTCAAGGATTGTCTTTGGCTTGTTCACATACACTCGCTCCTTCAAAAAACTCCAAAGAAAATAGTCGGGTGCTGTCAAATCTGGCGATCGCGCTGGCCAAATAATTTCCGAATTTCGAGAAATTATTCGCTCTCCAAAAATTTGACTTAAAAGTGCCATTGTGTCTCGGGCAGTATGGGCAGTGGCTCCGTCCTGCTGAAACCACATACCAGGTCTGTTTTCAAGAGCAGGACGTAAAAAATTTTCTATCATAAACCGATACCGCTCTCCATTTACGGTTACAGCACTTCCATCTTCATTCTCGAAGAAGTAGGGCCCAATGACATTTTCAGATGTTATCCCACACCATACTGTACACCTGATGGGGTGCAATTGGCGTTGATGAATGGCTCTTGGATTTTGAGAACCCCAGAACCTACAGTTCTGCTTATTAACAAAGCCATTCAAATGAAAATGAGCTTCATCACTCATAATCAAATTTTCAATAAAGTTGATTTCATTTCTGGCCAACTCTTGAAATTTAACTGCAAAATTTAGACGTTGCCGATGATCTGCGGGTTTTAATTCTTGGACCAATTGCACCTTATATGGGTATAACTGTAAATCTTTTTTTAAAATGCGCTGTACTGACGTACGAGACATTTCTAGCTGAGCAGAACGCCTTCTGCCAGATGTTTCTGGTGCTTCGTTAACACTTTGATGTACTCGTTCAATATTTTCCGCAGTGCGACTTAAACGTGGTCTACCGGTTCGAGGTAAATCTCTTACGCTGCCATGTTGGTGATGACGATTAACTACGCAACGAATCATCGCTTCAGAGGGCCAAATTCTGACGTTAAAATGTCGACGATATGCTCTTTGCGTTAAAATAATTGATCTCTGGTTTAAATAATAAAATTCTATTGTTCTGGTTCTCTGTTCAGTTGTGAACCTCTCCATTATAAATTCTCCAAGTGTTGTCTATATAATCTAAAAGAAAAAATAAAAAAATTAATAAACAAAAAAGTTATTAAACTTTTACACCCCTTGGTTTCTTTTGGCCCACCCTGTATAAGAAAATTATTTATACATATTGCTGATGTGTCTCAACAACGTCATAACTCAAAAGAAATATTTGACAAAAGAACCAGTAAAGTTTTCAATTTACATACAACTAAATGGAAAAAAGTCTCAACTTTCCTCTCAAGATTTGATTATGCAAGATATTTCTATGAAAATTTTGTAGAATATGAAAAACAATATGAGGATCAGTTAGTTAATTATTATTTTATGAATTGCACATTTTTGTCGTTTTTGAAGTAAATGATATAGCTCATATGTACAAAGGAACTGTAACAAAAAAAAGTTTTGTTTGGACACAATTTTTTGTTTTAAAAACTTAAATAAAAACGATGTAATTTATAACATATATATTGGGAAAATCCTTCTATATATCTTAACATAATCTCGTTGTAGCTCCATAAACTTTTCCCATCTTTTTCAAGGACAATCAATAAAAATTGAGGAGTTGGGGAAAAAACCAGACTAGTCCCGTTAACTGTTTTCAGGCAAATTACTGAACTACTTAGATAGAGAGTGGCAAGGAAGAGTCAGTTTTCATTATTTTTTTAAGATATTCTGCCTCTCGTTTTGAATGAAAATATTTCGTGACTTCATAGATGTATAGTTGCAGAGTGCGAAACAATATCATTTATTGAGGACGTGTCTAGTTTTGTTCGCCAGCTCCTCAATTATCCCATGCGCATCCAAAAAAGCACTAACTCTTTTACCTTGCTTCAAAAACTAATCGCTCGTTTATACTTTATTATATTGATTCCATGTAACAATCAGCCACGGAAGCCAAAGTTGCCTGTAGATGGAACTGCCTTCACCATTTTTGGGCTCGATTTTTCCATTCCAGTTTCAGGTGAGAAATACTTCAGTCACATTTCATCCAATCCTACGCAGGTAAAGTTCTTTTTATATATCCGTTTCATCTGATTCCCATATTGTTATATTGTTACACTGAATTAAAAACTTACGGGTAAAACTTTGCGAATCCCTAATTCAAAGATATGTGTTTCCGAAGACTTTTGTGCTGCAGAACTCAATTTACTATCACGTTATAATTTTTTTCCAGAGAGTTAACCTTGAAGTAAAGTTAATCCCAAATTACAACTAAAGTCAACTGATATGAGATTTTCTTGAAATTATACTTTTATTCAAATGGATATTTCTTTGAGATTCATATCAAAATATTTAATTCCTTTACTTTTTTTTTTGTTCTTTTTCAAAAAAAAAAAAAAAAAAATAAAAAAAAACTAAGCAAAGTTGCAGCGAAATTTTCAAAGAATTTAATTTTTTTTTCAATTTATTGTGTTAAATATTGTTTACATTAATAATATGTGTTAATTTATAAAAAAGATTATAATTAATTGGAGGAAAAATTTGACAATACAAAAACCTTTTTAAAAATTGCTATCTATGACTTATTTACTAAACTTACTTACTACCTAAGCTGGTGCCAAGCCATTAATATGGTCACACTCTGAGTTTGAACAACGCAGATAGAAGTAATGTGTAAGGCGTTCTATCTTGTCAGTTACTAATTCCATATTATCTATATCATGGAGTCTGCGGGTGGAAAAATACCATGGAAGATTAAGAATCATCTTTAATAACTTATTTTGCAAAATCTGGAGTTTCTTGGTATGACATTTGCGTTATAACCCCAAACTTGGAGCTGCATAGTACATGACAGCATGAAAAATTGATTTCATTATAATTTTTTTATTTCTAATATTTAATCTTGAATTTATGTTTATAAAAGGATGAAAAAGACGAATTTATATATTGATCTTATTTTTAAGATATGCTATCTGGTCTTTAAACGTTATTTTGGTATCAAGTGTTACTCCTAAGTATTTCACTTTTTGCTCCCATTGAATTGCGGAATTGTTTATTAGAATACTATCTTGGGGAAGAAAACAAGGTTTCTTTTCTGTCTTTTTCTGCTGAAGTATATTGCTTGTGTTTTTGTCATTGTTTAACATTATTTTCCATTCATTGAAATATGCAGTTATTTCTGCTGTGGCTCTTTGTAGGTTGTTAATAATGTCCAGAGAAAACGTTCCAGAGAAGAGAATTGCTGTATCATCTGCAAAAATTGACATTGTGCAATAATTTAGTTGGGGAATATCACATGTATATAAGTTGTATAATATTGGTGAGTAGTAAGACCCCTGAGGGCAACCAGCAGTAATGTTGTAACGTGTAGAAGTGTGAGAGCCGATATGAACTTTGAACGTACGGAGACAAAGGAAAGCTTGTATTATTTTAATCAAATTTAACGGAAAGTTTAAACGAATTATTTTAAAAATAAGTCCATCGTGCCATACTTGAATCGAAAGCTGCGTTAACATCAAGCAGTACCATTCCAGTCGATTTCTGATTAGTAAAATTTGACTTCACTAAGTTTTTTATTCTCATAGAGCTTGCCTCGTATTATGTTGACTGCGGAACCCGAATTGATGGTTCGGAATAATATTCTGGGCTTCGATGTAATTGTTTAATTTTTCGTTAATAATCTTTTCTAGAATTTTGATGATGGACGACAGAAGACTTATTGGCCTATATGCAGAAGGGCTGTCTGCTGGTTTGTGGGGCTTTTTGATGGGAATGACTTTGGACTCCTTGAAGTCATTAAGAAAATAACATAATTTTAAGCATGCGTCAATAATAACAGTTAAGTATTTGATTCCCTTCTGAGGAAGGGCTTTCAAACATTTATTATTGAAACCATCAAGACCCGATGCCTTCTTCTGATTTAATTTTTGGATAATATAAGAAACTTCCGAAACATTAATTTGATTGTGGTGTAAAAAGTTAGGAGTTTGCGACTGAAAAGATTGGAGTGCATTGTTGACTAAATAAGTTGTATCAGGGTCACTAAGATTAGCTGGTATTGTATGATTTAAGGCAGAGTTTCGGGCTAAGAGTTCACATTTTTAGTTGTTTGTGGCATAACGAGCATTTTTGCCCTTTTTTTCTCAGGATTTTTGTGAGATTCCAGAACGGGGAAGAGCCTATATCTAAATAAATTATAAAATAATCAAGAAATAACTTTAATATAAATATATCTATTAAATGAAAAACGACCTCTCTTCAAATCAAATTCGGTAAAAAATTTATATCGAAAACACATATTTTTTTAACAATTTCCTTAAAAATTTTCTAAGCAAGGTTGAGTGCTTAAAATTGGCAATCTACATTTTAAGTGACCTCTCTCTCAGCCTTATTTTATATATCTGTGGCAATAAGGGAAAAGTGCTTAAGTCATATTTTACTGTTTTGCAGGATTGCACTTTTAAGCGTTGAATTGGATTTTCAGAAATTTATTTCTTTTGCAGTTAAGTTGGAAAATTCTCTCTTAACCTTTAGTTTTTTAAGCAAACGTCAATCTAGATTTTAAAAGTAATACATTTAGGTTGAAATATACCAAAGTATAACCTCAACTAAGCTGTTTTTTCAAATGAGATTAGAAGTCTAAAAAAGATAAGTCGCACGTCATGGTGCTATAACTTCCTGAAAAATCACACAAATTAAATGAAATTTTGACCAGGGATACTTTCGAGTATGTAGATTACGAAGATACCATTAACTCAAAATCAAATTATCTCGACTTAAGCACTTTTTCCTTTTTGCCACAGCTATTTAGTGTTAATTTAGTTTTCATTATCTAGGAATTATTTCATGGGAAACTTGGTTGTAAGTCATTGTACTATGACACCATTTGCCGCCACATAAATATTAAATAAATATCGATTGACAGCTTTTCAATGTAACTACGTTTTTTTAAATTAATTTTACTTTTATTTTTTGCTGACCAATTTTCAAGTCCCCTAAATGTTGCTTTGCTTAAATTTTGTTTTTTGCTGATGGCTGCAAAAAAGCTCAAGTAGCTAGAAAATAAGAGCAGTGAAAATAAACAAGCAATATTTGAAATCTTAACAGCGTTTAGTTAGAAATTTATGAGCCCAGAGGGTAAGACCACAAATCAACTGTGTAAATAAACTAGAAAAAGGGAAAGAACTAGAAGAAATAAATAAGTATAAACTAAACCACGAACCTAGACAAAATCAATGTTGTTCATTGACCTCTGGATAAAAACTCAAAACTTGAAACACTTCTCATGTACTAAAGAAAACTATTTTCTTTTGATAATTTTAGTATACTATTAAGCACATGTATTCATTTAAACTATTACTTAATATACTAAAACATTTGCACAAAATTATGATAAGGAAGGGGAAAAACATTCCATTTGAGTTATCACTAGACTTTGATTTATGTTGACATGCATTTGCTGCTGCGTTAATGTTCCAACAAACACGCAAACTCTGCTTAAATAATGGCTATAACACACATACATATATACGTACATTCTTGCTTATATGTTCATATGTGTGTGTGCGTGTTTGTGTGCACTAAATACATTATACCAATTTTTTTTCCTAAGTTTAGACAATTTATGTTAGAAAGGTGTCAGTCTACATTCTGTTGAAATACAATAGTTTCGTAAACCTGAAGACAAAATGAAAGAAACAAATTGTAGCTACATTAAGGTCATTCCAAAATGTGTGTAAGAGCTTTAAACTCAGTTGTTGATAACAATTTTATGATGTTTATATGATTGCCTGTGATTTGAAAGGGATTTTGCTGTTCTCTTAATTTCCATTAACCAAGATAAGAGAAGAGCTTTTGCTACTCAAATCATAGTCTCTATATTACTTACGAGACCTTAAAATTTATATTTAAAGCACAAGAGCTAATTTCAAAAAATTTATATTCTTTATATCAGTTAATATTTTTTAAAACTTTTTTTTTGCTTGTCCTCGCTTCTGTAAGATTTTATCATGCATACACATGCACATTTAAGCGGCAACGTAAAAGGACACTTCATAAGTGCTGAAATTTCCGGCTTCCTTTTTTGTAATTTTTTTTTACCATGTTGTTGTTCTTGTTGTGTGAGTTTCTTGTTGTATATAAGAAAAAGTTTCGTTGTGACAACTTTTAAACTAAGCATGAATTTCACAGTTGACAGTTCTCTTTATTAGTTTTTTAGACGTGTTGCCATAATTGTAGTTGGTAGTATGTTTTGTGCGTGCGTTGTATGGGTGTGTTCAGGATCAGAGTGATAACAGTGCCAAGGCATGTACTAAACAGACTCTCCCGAAGCTTTGAGCTAAATTATTTATAATTGACGTAGAGAAGCTTTAAAGCTGTGGTATACAAGGCAATTATGAATAAAATTCCGCCAGAAATTTCTCCCTTTTCCAATTAGAATTTTTTGTTTTCCCTATAATTTGCTATTAATTGGAATTGTTCCCCGGGAAAAATTTCTCGCGAAATTTTATTCATAATTGCCCCCATTGTAAAAGCTAGGATTAACCGGTTTTTTATTAAAACTGATTCTTTTTTGGCATATGATATCAGCTGTTTTTTTTTTTTTTTTTTTTTTTGTAAATACAGTACAACTTCGACATTCCGGACACATATAGTTTTAGGCTCGTTCGGATTAGCGAGTTGTCCGGACTATAGCAGTTGAAAATATTAAAATAATCTAAGTGATTTAAATACATACATACATACATATGTATATATATACATACATACTATGATATGTAAAAAGACGAAGTTATTTTGTGCTGACTAAATTTCTTGAGGTGGTTGATTTGTGCCTTTTGCTCTACTCTCTCTTATTCTCCTCAGCCCACTGAATGCAAATTGGAAATGCTTTCTTTGCATCTGCATTAGAGATCTTTGTTTTTGCATCCATTTCTACTTTTTTTAATGTCATAAATCGTTGATTTAGAAACATGGAAATTTTCGGCAACCTGCCTAATAGTTTTTTCCTCATCAAGACATTTTAAAATATCACACTTCTAATGTAAGGTTATTATTTTATAATTGCGTTTATTATTTAAAAATATGGCACTTCGAATGGAATTAAACAAACACGCTTGCAAAATAATGAACCGAAACTGAAGCAATAGCAGTGAAAATGTAAATAAAATTATGAATGACAAAACAAAACAAAAATTCCTTGGATCTTAGTTTTTGTTCTTGCATAAAAAATTTTTTTTTCGGATTGTGGAGGTAAAAATTTTAAATTGTCCAAAATGTAGAAGCGTCCGAATTACTGGAGTGCCCGGACTGGCGCATGTCCGGACTATCGAAGTTATACTGTAGAATGTGTTAGTAAGTAAATCTTTAAAAAGGTTCTCTAAAAATCTTTAATGGCTTCAGTAGGCACAAAAATCACGGGAGTTTCTTCAAACTTGTTTCATTACTAGCTCAAATCACATAAATAAGTCACACTCGTCACGTATTCAAGTTTCGATTTTTAAAGTAATATTTTTTCAGGCAGTAAGTATTTAGTACAAGTAAAAAGACTTTAAGCAATTCAACACAGCAAAATAATTGTCAAAATATACAAATCTGTAAAAATTAGAATTATAAGGTCATACCCGTCACGGTCTTTTGTTAGGTATTCTAAGCAAAAATCATGTTGTTTTTAGTGTCCATCTATTGTTAACTATTTTTAAGATTAAAAAAAAATAATTTTAGTATCACGGTCATGCCCGTCACTATGGGATAACATATAACCAATTTAAAAAAGTAATGCTGTTGACAGTTCTGACCTCTTTTATATTACTCTTCTTAGCTATAATATCGCAAGCTAAACGTGCTCTAAAGCTGCGTTGATGGCTAGAATTGATAAGAAATTTGATGTTTATTTGGATAATTGATTGAACCAATTATAATTCTGAGAATTTAATTTTACAAAAAGTTCACTTATAAAAAAACAACTTTTATTTTGCTCAGAAAGGGCACTATATTTACTGATTTACCAAAGCCTCCAACAATTGGCTGCTAAGTTTTTTAGAATTAAGAAGCTATGTTCAGCTAATAATACTAGTAATATAGTATTCATAAGGCCTCTAAAAAAGCCACCTTACTCATTGCTTTTACCTCCGGCTGTTATTGGCTTAGAAAAAGCTATTTATAAACATTTTTGTTATTTTATTGCAATTTTTTATGTTACATTTTCAAAAATGTAATTCGTTCCACACATATTTTAACTTCACATTAAATTGATGTGCAGGAAATTTGTCAGTATGACAGTTTATATTCCCCCTCTTTATTTTTGCGATTCGTTTTTGTTTCCAATTTATTGTAGTTTGCATTTCTTTGTGAGCTATAGATTAGATAGGCAATTGTCAAAAAAAAGACTTAAAAATTTTGTATGCAAATCTGAAAAAAAATTATGCATTCTAAACAAATTTTTATGGCAATGGGAAAACAATAAATGCACCAGTAAAAAAGCTTAAAATTAAAACAAGAAAATAAGTAAAAACAGTAATGGAAAATAGCACGATACAAGGTGAAATTGCAACCCTTTTCACAAAACACAGTTTATTTAGGATTTTTAATTTGTTAAATTAATCATTTGCTTCAAATTTGTTGTAAATGATGTTGTACAGTCAATTTGTTGTTAGTCTTTATATAACAGTGCAATTAAGTTTTAGTGTCAGTGTAGCAACTTACTACATTTATGTACTTTTACTTGTTATGACTTATGTCTGTAATTTAAATATTTTTTTTTTGAATTGATCAAGTTTCATGTTTTTATATTTTTAAAAAGATCTTTCAAAATATTTTCATTCTGAAATATAATTTTAATTGAGATTGTTCATTTATCAATATAGAACTACTACATAGAGAACAGCAGATTGATGAGGAATTAAAGAACCTAACATGTAATAATACTATAATAAACAATTTAAAAGAAATTGATTTTCCTTTACTATATGGTGTGATATTTCGGGTAAAATAAATCGGCCTTTTGTTCCACTTTTATTAAGAAAACCTGTTTTTAATAATTTACATTCTACGTCATATCCAGGAGTTCGTGCTACACGAAAACTTTTACAAAGTAAATATTTTTGACCATCAATGCGTAAAGACATTAATACGTTAGTTTCAAGCTGCATTAATTGCCAAAAATCTAAAATTCAACAATATACGAAATCTAGGGTTGAGAAAATAAATATACCTTCAATAAGATTCGAACACCTACATATGGACATTATTGGACCTTTATCAGTTTCAAACGGATATAATATATTTTGACTATAATTGACCGATTTTCCACGTGGCCAGAGGCATATCCAATTAGAGATATTTCTACTCAAACATTAGCAAAAACCTTTATATACAATTATATTCGCCGCTTTGGTGTTCCACTTCAAATCACGGTCGACCAAGGTAAACAATTTACGTCTAAACTACAGGGTGGGCCAAAAGAAACCAATGGGTGTAAAAGTTTAATAACTTTTTTGTTTATTAACTTTTTTTTATTTTTTCATTCAGATTATATAATATACAAAATGAAAATTTTTTTACACTAGATATGAAAAATGATGTCTCTTAAATGACCACCGTTTTCAGCTTCGCACTGATGGGATCTTTTTAGAGCATTTTCCATAACATCTTTCAAAACTTGTGGCTGTAGCGTTCGAATTTCTGCAACAATGTTTGCCTTGAGTTCAAGGATTGTCTCTGGCTTGTTCACATACACTCGCTCCTTCAAAAAACTCCAAAGAAAATAGTCGGGTGCTGTCAAATCTAGCGATAGCACTGGCCAAATAATTTCCGAATTTCGAGAAATTATTCTCTCTCCAAAAATTTGACTTAAAAGTGCCATTGTGTCTCGGGCAGTATGGGCAGTGGCTCCGTCCTGCTGAAACCACATACCAGGTCTGTTTTCAAGAGCAGGACGTAAAAAATTTTCTATCATAAACCGATACCGCTCTCCATTTACGGTTACAGCACTTCCATCTTCATTCTCGAAGAAGTAGGGCCCAATGACATTTTCAGATGTTATCCCACACCATACTGTACACCTGATGGGGTGCAATTGGCGTTGATGAATGGCTCTTGGATTTTGAGAACCCCAGAACCTACAGTTCTGCTTATTAACAAAGCCATTCAAATGAAAATGAGCTTCATCACTCATAATCAAATTTTCAATAAAGTTGATTTCATTTCTGGCCAACTCTTGAAATTTAACTGCAAAATTTAGACGTTGCCGATGATCTGCGGGTTTTAATTCTTGGACCAATTGCAATGGGTATAACTGTAAATCTTTTTTTAAAATGCGCCGTAGTGACGTACGAGACATTTCTAGCTGAGCAGAACGCCTTCTGCCAGATGTTTCTGGTGCTTCGTTAACACTTTGCTGTACTTGTTCAATATTTTCCGCAGTGCGACTTAAACGTGGTCTACCGGTTCGAGGTAAATCTCTTACGCTGCCGTGTTGGTGATGACGATTAACTAAGCAACGAATCATCGCTTCAGAGGGCCAAATTCTGACGTTAAAATGTCGACGATATGCTCTTTGCGTTAAAATAATTGATCTCTGGTTTAAATAATAAAATTCTATTGTTCTGGTTCTCTGTTCAGTTGTGAACCTCTCCATTATAAATTCTCCAAGTGTTGTCTATATAATCTAAAAGAAAAAATAAAAAAAAATTAATAAACAAAAAAGTTATTAAACTTTTACACCCCTTGGTTTCTTTTGGCCCACCCTGTATTTAGCGAATTAAATAGATTTTTAGGCACACACAAAATTCATACGTCTTCTTATCACCCGCAAGCAAATGGTATGGTCGAGTGTTTTCATCGACAGTTAAAAACTGCTGTTAAGGCTTGTAATAATGTGAAAAAGTGGTCTGAACAGTTACCGATCGTTTTGTTGGGAATTAGTGCAAGTGTCAAGGAAGAACTTAAATGCAGTCCGTCTGAATTAGTATATGGACAGATCTTGAGATTACCTGGAGATTTGGTAATTAAAAGTAATAAGCTTTTTACTCATGAGTACGTACTATAAAATTTGAGAAACCATTTTGATACCATACAGACTACAGTAATTCATCATAATAATAAATCACACTATTTTGTTCCTAAAGATCTATTTAATTGTAAATATGTTTTTATTAAAATACTTAGACCGAATGGGCTAGAATGTCCTTACGAAGGACATTACAAGGTTATAAGGAGAAATAAAAACACTTTTAAAGTTGAATGTGGTAATAATATTAGAACTTGTTCCATTGATTTACTTAAACCTGCTTTTATTGAAAAACTAGACGAAACATACCAAACATTTAAAAACCCTAAATATTACTTTCCATATTCAATAAGACAATATACGATTATAATGATGTTATCACTGGTGGGGTACTACTGTAGCAACTTACTACATTTATGTACTTTTACTTGTTATAACTTATGTTTGTAATTTAAATATTTTTTTTGAATTGATCAAGTTTCATGTTTTTATATTTTCAAAAAGATCTTTCAAAATATTTTCATTCTTAAATATAATTCTAATTGAGATTGTTCATTTTATAAAATATAAATTTAATAAAGATAGTTGTTTTAATTCTTAAATAATCATTGTAATTGACTAAACAACTACAGTCAGCTATCATTTTGAAATAAACTTAAGGTGAAATTAAAATCAATGTGTGAAGTTATATTAAGTATTAGATCATATATTGGGTTATTTTTTTAAATAAAATGAAATATATTTTTAAATTAACACTTTTAAAAGAGAGTGATATCTATTTGTTGTTGCGAAAAAAAAATAAATATTTAAAAACCACTTCCTCTTTGAAAGCGTCATGTGTAAACATAAACTTCTTAACTAATAAATACAAAAACATTACAATAGTGAAGGAATTAAGAAATAAAAAGTACGTATTTTACTTTAAATTAATAACAGTCCTTATAAACATTTAAATGTGAAAAAAGTCCCAGCTCGTATCCAACAATTTGGGCAGTTAAAAGTATTGAGATCAAACTTTAGATCAAGTTCGTATCGGACACGATAGTTAATACTAAAATTTTATAAGTGTTTTACTATCAGGATTCCATTCATTCATTCATTTCTAGGGAACTTGTTAATTGACAAATTTTTTCCCCATATTAGGACCTGAGAAAATATCCAGAACTCTCTCCTTTATTGTTACGCATTTATACGTGAACCGACCTAATACAAATATTTTGCATACAAAAACCTTTGTGAACTTTTAGAATGATCCAGTTATTGTTGGATAAGCGCACATTAACAGCAATAACAATATACATACATATCTGTGGCAATTAATAATAATGGCTTAAGTTGACATAAGTGCTTTTTCATTTTATTACATGTTCTAATTCTCTTCTTCAAAATCTATCACTCAATTAAATTTTAATTAAAAAATGTCATTATTAATAAAACTATACGCATTTAGTTAATTTCATTATTATTCAACTTCATTTGTTTCTATATTTATGCTTTGAGCTTTGGCTTTTAAAGCCAAATTACATGTGATAATTATTAATGAACAAATAACACCAAAGTTAGTTGTAAATATTCTGACAATACATAACTAGTTGAACGGAACAGCTAACCGTTTCCAAAGGCCACTAAATCTTCATCATCAGCGTTCTTCTGTGTTTGGTCCACTGTGTGTGGTGTCAGTTGATGTAGATTATATACGAAACTTTATATACGAAACTTTTTTGCAAATGTAATATGTGAATTGTTTTGATTCATCGTATTTCAATTTGCTGAAAGATGTTTTGTAATGAAAGCTCACTTTACCATCTCTAAATTTACAACAGTCTTATCATCGTCGCTTGTTCTTTACTAATTATACAGATGTTAGTTAATTTGCTTATTTTTGTTTTACTTAAGACAAACTTTTTTGGTTTGTTACTATTAAGTATATTTATTTAATTTTTGCCACAAGCCAATGCCTATTTATTTTATTTAATTTGCTTATTATTTTTCGAACTTCATTTGTTTCTATATAATATACGCATTTATATTTTAACTTAAGTCTTCTTGGAAAATAATACGTAAGCCATAACATCTTACCTCAACTTAATTTTTTTCGGTAACTACATCAATATTAAAATATCTGAGCATAAAAACTTGTATACACTTAAGTTCAATAACTAACATCCCATCCATTATTCTTCATTAAAAAAAACTTATATTTAACTAAGCTTTTAAAAAATTATCTTATCTCAGGTTTTCCGTATTTTTCAATTTAACCTAAAGCACTTATCTCGACTTACCATCAATAAAAATTATTTTGCCTTTCAATATAATAGGTTAAGTGCACTTTAACTTTTATTTTTCTAACAATGGATTTTTTCATAACATCTTAACTAAAAAACAGCGAATATTAACTAATAAAACGTTTTCTTTTTTTTATAAAATTATCAGTTTTGTTCTAAATAAATGTGCATCTTTTTCGGAGGCTAAACATTTTATTTAAAAACCAAACACAATTAATTTTAGACAAAACCCTTAATATCTCAAAACATGAAATTTCGACTTAAGACATTATTATTATTCTTATCAAAAAATATACAACAAAGGCAACCGGAGAGAATGATTAATTTTAATTTTTCCCCAATAAATGCAATAATCATACGCCACTGGCACATACATAAATATCAAATTTTTAATACAGAGTTTCCCACCCACCCTATTTAATATGTTATGTATGTATTTGAATTTTTGGGTTGTATTAAAATTTTTGTAATTAGAAAACGTTTTGTGGCACATATTCATACTTTTTCATATTCTTCAATATATTGTTCTTATTTCGATATTCGTATATATTTTTTTGTTCTTTTCTTTATTAGTTGTATTCTGCCGAACGATAATAAGCAATATTTTCAACAGTTTTAATAACAATGTATTAATTTGGCGTTAAGTACATTACATCAACATTTCATGCTCACTATATGCTGATATGTAAAATATTATTTTTGTTCTTGCTGACTACATCGAACGGCAATAAAAAAAACCACTTGTTCATTCCTCAGGATGCTAATAAGAGTTGGTGTGATAATCTAAAAATAATTGCATTTTAAGTATGAAAAAAAGTATAACTTAAAAGGATTATAAATTAATCAGGGCTATCCGGGAATACGCACTTCACTTCTTCGTCGTTAAACGTTCGACAGTTCACCGTGGACAGATTCTAAAATACGTGCGAAGAAATAATTTCTGTATTCTCTTAAAAAAAGCAGAAACAACATTGAAAACAGCTGATTTATATGCGAAAAAAGTTAAAAAATACTTAGAAAAATAAATTAATACTAAGTACTAAGTAACTTAAACACAAACAATAAACAGAGAAAGTGAAATTATTTTATAATTTGTTTGTTTAAAAACGAGTTTATATCTTACAAGAGCCTAAAAAGACTTAATTATATTTTGAAATATGGTCGAATACCATCAATTAAAGCTCACTGGACACTGGTGGAGACCATATAAACACTTCATAGAAAAAACTAATTTTGATATTTGAATAGAAAAATCGCTGATTCAACAAAAAATATTTTGTTTTGTCTATGAAATTATTTTTTTCAGCCAATAAAGAAATTAAATGAATCAAATAAAAAACTTGTTAAGTAAAATTTTATTTTCAGTGATAGTTATTTCGAATATTTATTTCTTTATTTATTTTAAAATTGGTGTCAAGCAAAAATGAAATCGAGGCATAGTGAACAATTTATTTTAGAATTATTCAATGTGAAACAAATCCTATGTTTTTTATCATTTACATCTCTGAAGTATTTTAGAATATAAAACAGTGAGCGAAGCGCATATTTGTGGTGACAGTGACTTCTCGAATAATATACATATATAGTTATCGACCCTACTCACTGACTGTCTATAAACACCCACCTTAGATTACTAAAGTTCCTTAGTAAAAAAAACAAAGTTCTGAAACAAAAAATTTTATGTATGTGTGCAGTAGTTTTCAAAGTTTGCGGCTGAAAGCCATTATAAATGCAGGGTTAGAGGTGCTTTCTTTAAAATCGAGGAAAACTTGCATTTGGTTGTATTTTATTTATTTCTGTTTACAAATCAGTAATTTTTTATATAATAAGAACATTTGAAATATAATAAGAACATTTACACTTTATGCTTTTAAAAGTAGACGGGTCATTTCCATTTAAATATAATATTAAATTTTATAAACTAATTCTTAATAAATTCCTAAAAAACTTGACATACACCTCGGTATCTTTAGACGGCACATATTCTAAATTAAAAAAGTAGGCGTGGACTTGCTTCTACCAATTTTTTATTGTATTTTATAAATAACTTTGCAACCGATGCCTAGCTTAACAAACATTTAAATGGGTGAACCTTGCATTAGGAAAAGTGAGCCACGCCCTCTATGTTTTTTGTATTAAATTCTGCTACTCATTCTTTCATTTAGTCTTACAAATAATTTGTCACACTCTTTATTTTAAAGTTTTCCTAACTGAATATTATTAAATCATTAAGTCTTTACCAGTCTTAGCGCTTCATTCAATAAACTTTAGTTCTTTACTTTTTCTTATTTACAATATTCGAAAGAAATACATTTAATATTCCGAAGAAAACTTTAACGTGCCATGTACATAAGCACTTTGATATATCGACATTGACACACTTGCATACAAAAGCAACTGTAACATGTTATTTGTGTCAGTTGGAAACATCATCATCTTTGAAAGTATTCACATATTAGTTTCAATACAATCCATGTGAAAATTGTATTTGAATGTGTGGAGTGTTTGTTCTAAAAATTTATATGTAAATACCGAATGTCTGCATGCAGAAATCTGTATGAATGTAATTGTTTAAATCGTTACACATCAAAAAAAAAAAAAAAATAAACATAAGCTTATACATAATTTATACGTAAGGAAAAAGTGATTAAGTAAACTTAAGTTAGAGCTTGGATAATGAAAAAATATTATATCAATATTTAGAGCTCTAACCTTGAAAGGTTTCAGTTAATATAAAAGATTTTTAATAAATTGTCAGTGAAATAAATTTAGTTTAAATTGACTTTAAGCTGGATTCAATAAAAATTTATATTATTTTTATATAGAACTTCTTACTCGGCTTAAAACACTTCAAATAATGTGGTAAAGCAAGAAAGTAAACATTTTGCGTATATAAAATTACATTCAAGAAAACACTTAAATTCCACGCCTTAGTTCTTTTGGAAAACTTATAAATAAGACTTAAGTGCTTTTGGCTTAATGTGGAAGATATTATTTACCTGCAAGTTGTAGCTGCATTGCTTTCTTTAACATCAATGCACGCTTCACACTGACAAGCACATTTAAATATTTGTATAAATAATAATTCATAGATAAACAAAATGTTTGCAAATGTTTTTGAAAAAAAAATACTGTATATGTATGTTTGTATTTACTTAAAAAAACTTTTTCTCTTCTGTATTTTTATGCAGTTTTTTAATGTTTATGCTACAGATTTTCTCTCACATGTTTGTCTTGATACATATTATTGTCTATATCATGCCAGTGAATACGTGTGAAGAAGTTCTGTGCATCAAATCCACATGCTTATTTTGTTCTTATACATGCATATATTTGTAAGTATGTATGTATGTATGTGTGAAAGTAATAATGTGCAGTATGTATAAACGAATGCTTGTGTATTTCTAACAAATGTATGCCTTCGGTTTTGTGAAATGTTGAGTAGAATCCAGTTGTTGTTTCATAAATATGCAGTTATGATGAAATGCAAATTATTTATGTATACATACATTCATTAGGAGGATCGTTTTATACGGGCAATAGATTATTTATTTGTGGATAGAACAGGGATATTAATTTTAGATTACATCACAAACGAAAATATTTACGCTCATCAGGTACAAGGAACTTGTTTAGAAAATGTTTTGTGACGAATAGTTTATACACAAACTATTGTAACTCACTGTATAAGAATTTGTGCATAAACATTTAACAGTTATGTTGGCATTAGGGTTTTTTCCCGGGAATTCCCGAGAATCCCACTTTTAAAATTTCCCGATTTACCGGGATTTTTTATGAGGGATCCCGGGAAATAGTCAAAAAAATAATTGACATCTTTACATTTAAAAACAGCTACTTTTGCTTTGGAATTTCTGCCAAATAATAAAAATAATCACTGAAAACTTTACGCTTAGGAAACAGCTGATATAACTTTGGAAAATTTTGCATTTAAAGACATTTTGTGAAGAAGATTGATGTTTAAAGGTAATTTATTCAAATTATTCTCCATTTTTTATTTTTAATAAAATCAAATGAAGTTGTTGTAGATGGAAAACTCAGTTGTATGGACTTTTTTTTAAGAAAAAATCTTCTGAAACTGCGATTTGCTCCTTATAAGATAAAATAATCTCATGTAAAGGACGAAGTACCAGCGGATTATTGCGTCATTTGAAATCTTTACACAAGATAGCTTGGGAGAAAGAACTACGAGTACGTGAACATCAGCATCAACTTCCTCTTAAAATAAGAAAAATTCAGCTTACATTAGATTCGTTTCAAAACACAAATAAATTGTGTACTACTGTTGCAAAATTAGCATCAGTAGATGGGGTTTCCATAAGATCGATTACTAGAAGTGGGTACATACGTAAATGTAGGGAACGTGATGTGTTTAGTCTGCCAAAAGCAGAATGGGGAGTGCAACAGTTGATAGTAAAAAAATTGCTAGAAGTGAAGGATAAATACGTAAATAATATAAACTTAATATTAACTGAGGGTGGTAGATTTTCGTTGACAGTGGATGAATGGACTAGTCTGAAAAATAGGAGATACCTTAACATATATTTGTTAGGTAATAAACAAACGTTTTTCAACTTAGGTATGGTCTATATATCCGGTAAGTGTGGAGCGGCCGAATTAAAAACCTTAATGCAAACTCGTTTAAGAGAATGCAATATACAATTTGAAAGTCATATAGTCTCCACCATTACAGATGGGCCTAATGTGATGAAAAAGTTTGTTAAAGATAGCGCAGCTGATGGGATCTTTTGTCTCAATCATGCTATACATTTGGCAGTCATTGACGTTTTTTATAAAAAAGAAATAATTTGTTCTGACAGTGAATCAGACTCGACAGAAGACAATGATGACTATGAAAATGATTTTCAAGATTCTGCAATTATTGTAGCTGTAAACAGTAATTACAAAGATGTATTGAAGCAGACACCCCGCATTATAAAACTATTTAAAAAGTCCAACAAAAAACACTTTACTTCAGAAGAGCCTTATTGATTTCGAAATGGGTAATCTATGGATTGAGGAAAATGTAGTTGTATTAAACAATATGCTTAAAATTTTTAAGCCCATAAAGATGGCTATTGAAAGGTTGAGCAGCCGAGATACAAATATATTAACTGCTGATGTTATAGTTAACACTTTATGTCGAGAAATCCAATCGGTTCCTTCTATTCTTGGAGAAAAAATGTTTCATGCTCTTCATCTACGCATTGATGAAAGGAGGAACAAGAAATTGAACACTTTGGTAAAATATTTAAAAGAACCTGATTTCTTCAACAATAATCACGAAACTTGTTTGTTTTCCTATGCTTCTAAGTACTCAGTAATTAAATATGCTGAAAATCTTTTAAATCATATTTTTGCAAAACCTAATGATATTGAAGATAGTAATGGTGATGTGGAATAATGTGGAGCTGTCAAAGAAAAGACATTTGAAGAAGTTTTAAATGCACCTATTAATAATGCTAATGCATGTACTCAATCTTACTCCAAAAGTAATTTGAAATGTTCAATAAAAAAACGAATTGAAATTTTTGGAAGGAAGTGGTCAAGAGACCAAAAATTTTGAATTTTTGTTTAACGCACTTCTAACCATTCGTCCAACTTCGGTAGAAAGTGAGCGCGCGTTTTCGGTAGCAGGGCAATTTGCTAATAAAATTAGAAATAGACTTTCTGACGAGTCTATAAACGCTTTAAGCGTTTTAGAGTTATTTCCTAAGCCGAAAAATATGATTTGATTTATTTAAATATTTTCTTGTTTTAAGAATTTAAGGCTTTTGTTTTCGATCTTAAGCCTCGAGTACCTTTATATTATTTATTTTATATTTTTTTATTAATTGAATTGTTACGTTTATTGTATTTTTATGTTCACTTACGCATATTTGTAAGTTTAATCAGCGTTTTTCGTGTTGGAAAAACCTTTAATGAATTTAAAAACTTAAAGTGAAAAAATAAAGTGCCTGTTTTAATACCCAATTTGAATTAGTTAATTTATTTATTATTAAAACATAAGGTATATTTTTTTAAGTAATGTCTTAAGCTTTCTTATTAAATTTTTATTAATGCCTAGTAAATTTAATTTTTATTATTCTATGCAGCGGGATCCAGGGATCCCGGGATTTATAAAAAAATTTCCCGCTTTCCCGGGAAATGAAAAAGTCCGGGAAAAATAAAAACTCTAGTTAGCATACAACAAATATAATGCACATATTAAATAAAATAATTTAATAAAAGCCAAATGCAATAATACAATTACAAGAATATTTTTATGTAAAGTATATAACAACAATAATAATGATATACGATCAGTATAAAAGGGAATAATTTTACTAAAGGGGATCATTCTAATTCAAGACATCGTGGTGAGCAGAACCTTAGGAGCTAGTGAGTATTTTGGTAGAGCAGTTGCATAGTGAATATCGTTAAGTGATTTCCTAGTCACGAAAATGATACGTCTTCTTCGAGTAAACGAAGTCGAAGGGTAGTTTAGTGAAATCCTAGTCAAGAATACTGTCCTAGTGATTCTATAGTCTGGTAGATCGGTGCCCGTTCAGTGATTTCCTAGTAGCACGTGAATGATTTTGTAGTCAAAAAAATGAATATATGTAATTAGGTAATTATATCCTAAATCACGTGTGTCCACGTGAGCCATTTCCTAGTCACAACAGTCACAAAAGTTGGTATAAGCAGTAAAATAAGTAAATTGAGAATCTCATGTATCCAAGAAAATGATTTCGTAGTCACGAACCATTAAGATAACTAAATTAAGCTTCCTGAGTACCCGTTTGATTTATTATCCGAATCACGAAGCTGGCGTGATTGCGATAGTTCCAACTAGAGATAAGTTAAAGCATAGGAGTGCTATGCGATACTAACAATAAGACGTAAGGAAGAGAATTGCAGCAGAGGACAGACAAAGGGACCTAGTAACTAAAGGACAAGATTTTAGAGAGATTATATATTATAAAACAGTTAATTAATGTAGTTTATTAATTGTATAACGAATATAATTTAAAATAAAAACTATCAACAACTAAAAGTTTTTCATTGTTATTCTTGTGGCGACCTGGCATTTTGAAGGCTGAGTATCATCAAGACAAAATAAGTCGTTACAGTGTATAGGAATCCTTAAAAATTTTGAGTGTTTTTAATATAGTTTTTCTAAACACACATCTCTTGATTGCATTGTGAAAATTACACGTAATACATTTTTAAATAGCAGACATAAAAAAATTCACCATATATTTACAAAGTAAAAACAACTAAAGTTATTAATATCATCTTTGAGTAGAGGCGAAACAAAGTTTTTAAAATTAATTCTTATTTTTTGCAAAATTTTACATGCATACCTCGTATAGACGTAAAATTAACGTAAGATCTTCTTGGCATACTTTAACATTTAACAATAGCAACACGTATTAGTGTGCATTCGAAAGAATATCTTTAAATGTGTGCAGCTGTGTTTGTTCGAAATGAAAATATGTATGTACATACAACCAAGAAACAAGCAAACAAACATGGAAATGTAAAATGCTTGTTCAGAGACGTGTAAAACACATGTATGTATGTATACTTCATGTATGTGTGCATGTCTGTATACATATGTGTATGTGCTAAGCACTTGCTTATAAATTTATTTGTTCACACCTTTTTCTACTTGTTCAAGGTTTTGTACCAATACCAACAAGCAAGCTGTTCTTCATAAGTATTATTCATGTGTATAGATGTATGAAGTTGTTCAAGTTATTTATTTTTTTCTTTTTTGTTCCTTCTTTTAAGATATATGAGTACAATAAACATCATTTTATTTTTGAAATTCTTAAGAATTTTTAAGGAAACTGGTGAGTAGAGAACTGTAACAAATCTGCATTTGCTTCAGAAAAGTTTAAGTTTGCCTGGTTTTGTAGCTACAAGTCGGTCTATCTGCCACTCAGCCAACCTGTCAGTCAAATATTAAACACTCAACTTTATGTTGTTCACATACTGAACTATTTATTTGTCTTGCTGCCAGTTGATTTCAGTATGAGTAGATACAATACACACGAGTGTTCTAATGTACTAGTTTATGTTGTTATTGTTTGAAAAGTTTACTTATTTTGTTCATTTTTTTTTCTATTATACTTGATGATGATGATTATCCATTGAATTGGAAATAAGCACGTGAAACAAGTAAAAATTTAATATGAAAAAAAAATACATAATGGAAAGCAGCAACAATATTAATAGAGAGACTGTTACAATGATGTGACCAACTATTGGACTAATTTAGAAAATTATTTAGAAGATTAAAATTTTTATTTATAATTCTTATATAAAAGACACTTTCTACTTGAAGAAGTAGCTTTTAGAAAAATATTGGTAATATCTTAAAACATTGTTCGTTTTGTTAAATCTAATAAAATTACTTCTACTTGTGTCAGCAACTAATTGAAAACATTATTAATCGTGTGTGTCAATTTAAAAATATATTGCTTTACAATTCTTAAGCTTCAGTTGTTCATGTTCAGCTATCCTATGTCTTTATAAAAAGTATATGTGATACAAATTTCCAATATTTTAAGAACTACCCTGTACATTTTAAACATTTTTTAATAAGCAAAATTGAAGTGGTAATTTTATTTTATTTATTATACCTAAAAGTAGGCAATACAAATTTATTTTATTTACTTCCATGTTACCACTTGTTTGGAAGAAATCGTTTATTGTTTTTTAATTTAAAAGTCGAAGAGGAAATAAAGGGTGTTTTTTATTGAGGTATAGAACTTTAAGTTGGCATCACTTTTTTAACTGGCGGCTATTTTGTCAGCTGTCAAGTGATTAATATTTAGTTTGGTTTGCCATTTCATCATGAACAGGTTGACAAAAGAACAACGCTTGCAAATCGTGCAAATTTATTTCGAAAATAATGGTTCAGTTCGCGAAGTTTACCGCAAGCTCCGTCCATTTTATGGTCGACATAATCGTCCATCAGAGCAATTAATTCGGTTAACCATGGATCGTTTTCGCACTACGTTTACTCTGTGTGATGATACGCATCCGCGGAGACGTCGAACAGTGCGCACCGAAGAAACAATTGCCGCTGTAGAGCAAAGTGTTGAAGAGGACCCGAATGAATCGATTCGCCACCGTGCACAGCAATTGGAGCTGACTAACCGACTATTTTGTTCCCGAATTGGATGGCATGAATGTGGATGAGTTGTGGTTCCAACAAGACGGCGCTACATGCCACACAGCGCACGTCACAATCGATTTATTGAAGGAAACATTCGATGAGCGCATAATTTCGCGGAATGGACCTGTCAATTGGCCACCAAGATCGTGTGATTTGACACCATTGGATTATTTTCTTTGGGGATATGTGAAGTCGCTCGCCTACGCCAACAAACCAGAAACGTTAGGGGACTTGGAAGCCAACATTCGTGGCGTTATTGCCAACATACGGCCCCATATGCTCGAAAAAGTGGTTGAAAATTGGACCTGTAGAATTGGCTTTATTCGAGCCAGCCGCGGCGGCCACATGCCCGAAATCATATTTAAACATTAATGGCATAAAATTAACCTTCCAATAAAGCCAAATTGATGGACATTAAAACGATTTTCTTGTGTTTTATTTCAATTCAAAGTTCTATACCTCTTAAAAAAACACCCTATACTATTTTATATAGATTGAGTCGGGTCGTTAACTTTATAGTCAATTTCGGTAAGCATTTGCATTATTTTCAATCAACAAAAACGATCAGCAGTTATGCTAGGTGACGTGGACGTTCGTATAATTTTGCCTGAAGCAAAATGACTGTCACGAAAACCCGATTTTAATCCCTTGTTAGGCTCAGTCATGTCAATATCATAGATTTTTCTTACATGCGTTGGTATTTGTGCTAATGCTTACCACGGTGACCTTCTTTGGCAATATGTTTTAAAATAATGCAGCTACTTAACACCAGAGCTGCTGCGACAATGCTATAAAAATTAACAAATTGCGCAGTAGAGGGGTTTTAAAACAAGTTAAGCCTAATTAATATTTTTAAAACTTTACCATCTGCCCTCTCTTCACTAATTCTTTCCTATACTAAGTTAACACACTTACAATATTTAGTACATGTTGAACACAAAATGATAAAGGGTCATAATTTAAACCTAACTTTTGTTTTTTCATAAGCCATCCTCCGTTTTTTGTACCTCGCTAAATCTAAAGCTAAACTCAATCGCTGAAATACTGAACAAATCAAAAATTAAATTTTTTTTTTGCGATTTCGGTGGATTAAATTTTTGAGCCAATGCCTGATTTAGCAAAACAAATATCGATAAATCAGCCTTATAAATTTTTAGCGATAGAGAGCTTTAGCGATAGAGAATACGGGGGCAGTCCACTAAAAATATCTGTAAAATTTGTTTTGCAATACAGTCTTCTCGAAAACTACCAAATACCATTATGCATGCCTATATGTTACATACTTAAGTTAGACCACTCCTCAACATCAGGCATTTTTTCAGTTGTGAATGTTTATAGTTAATACTTACTATTACTAAGCAATGTATTTTTTTTTAGCTTGGTTGCTTATGGAAACTACACATTAGCCCAATTCACAATCTTGTGCAAATGGTCTTGCATCGTAGCATGTGCAAAATGTTAAGGTTATTGATACCCACCACTTAACAATTCTTCGAGGTGAATATCAATATAATATACCATTTTGCACATGCTACGATGCCAGACCATTTGCACAAGATTGTGAATCGGGCTAATGTGTAGTTTCCATAAGCAACCAAGCAATTAAAAAAAAAATATATTGCTTAGTAATTGCCTGAGTGTTACTTGTCGAGCCTTATTTTCGATTTTATCCTAAGCGACATGTAATCGAAAGTTATTTTTTTAAATTAAAATTAAAATTTTATAGGACTATAGCTTAGAAATCAAAATGTCAAAATTGTGGATAAATTTTAAGATACAGGCTGTAATGTTCTTATCATAAGCGTAAATCACGTACAAAAGTATATTTAAATATTTAAAAAAACCTTCTCTTGCTTAAAGTGCTTAAGATAACATGCTTAAAAGAAAATAAGGCTCGTTATGTGTAAAAATTAAAAAAGAAATAGAGTCTTACTACACCTTTTAAACAATTTAGTAAATTGAGACTTTGACTTGCACCCGAAGGCTTAACATTTTTTATTTTTGGCTATTTTGACGATTATTTCGTTTTTTGACGATTATTTTAAAATTGACGGCTAGTTTAGTTTTAGCGTTTTTACGTTTGAGCGATTTCTTTGGTCTTTGACATTTCTTTACAATACAATATTTTAGTCTTAGCTGGTGTCCCACGATGTCACCAGAAATCGTTCGACCGAATAATTATATTGCAAACAACAAAAAATTTTCTAATGTTATTGTTGTTTGCAATTTTTTTTAATTTTTTTATTTTTTGTGATATTTTTCATATAAATGCTTTTTTCATTTTGTCGATTTTTCGTTTTGGCGATTTTTTTAATGTTCTGATTTTTTAATTTTAGGGTTTGTCAAAACATTTGAAGGTTTTTCTTTTACAGTTTCCAAGTTACAGCAAGTTGTGAAAATTATATCAACTGATAGAATACATTTTAATTTTGATTCATTTTAGTTTTGCTTGCTTTAGCTTATCCTTTCATTTTTAGATGTTATATATTTCTTATTGTAGCACCCAAAGTTTTAAATGTTCTATGAAAGTTAAGGGTCCAGTAACTCTCACGGTTCTTCAGAAAACAGCCTGCGATAGAAAAAGAGACAGATAGTCAGACAGACGGACATTGTAGCGAAACCAATAAGGTTGGTTTTATTTTTGATGTATGGAACCTGAAAGAGCTAAATATATTTTCAGTTTTACGTTCGAAACATATGCACTAGTTTATATATCACAAGGCTTTCAGTTTAGTAAAAGTCCTTAAATTTCCTTGGCTATCAGTCCCATTTTTATCAAGCTGGTCATTTTATAGCCGTTAATGCGTAATGTAAACTAAATAAAGTAGATGTTGAAGGAAATTATATTACGGATGCTGGTTTCTTTCTGTTCACTTTTTTTCTCCCCGCGAACTATTGCCGTTTATGAAAAAAAAAACACATCTATGCAATTGTTACTGTTGCATCTACTGTTCTACTGTTGTAGTTGCTGTTGTTGCTCAATTGTTAAATGGTTTTATAATAAGATCCTTTAGGCCCTAACAACTCAACTTGAGCATGAGTGGATGGAAAAACAGAAATAGCAAGAGAACTGCAAAAGTTTACGGTAATGCCTTTACGAGGATGCTGCCACTGTTGCTGCTGCAGCTGCTGATACTTCAATTGTTGCATTACATTTTCTCAGTATGTGTGTTATATGTATATTTGTTCAAGGTAAATGTATTTGTATGCAATAGCATGAGCAACGGTGAGTGCAAATATGTGGGTTTTTTAAACATTTGTAGTTTTGTTTTCCCGTTAAACGTTCTCTCCTGCCTCTCTCATCCCTTTTTCACAATTTCTGCACGTTCCCCTTCATTGCTGCACTAAATCACTTGCACATTCTATTATTCTTTTGCCAGTTTATTATATATTTAGTTCCATAAGATGTAAAATAACAAGAGAGAAAAATAAAATTGTTTAAAAAAGCAACTCTCTGTGAAGAAATGAAATTCAATTTAAATAGATTTCCGTTATCAGGAAATTTAAAAAAGTGCTGCTAAGTTTTATTGTTCAAAATCAGAAGGAAATAAAAACTAGTTGGCAAAATACCTTCACATACTTGCGTACCTTGGCAAAGAATGTACAAGAAGGTGCAACAACAATTGAATGCATTCATCCACCATGAATATTTAAAATTTCCATACACATACATATACACATATACTTATGTATGTATGCATGTAAGTCTGCTTGTGTAAATGTAATTGTATAAGCATTATCAATATATATAATTCCTTTACAAACAATACATTCCCTTATACTCACTGTATCACTGCATTACTGCTTCTTTCCAATGGCGCGTGATTGAATATGAATCTTTTCCATGCAACAACTAACAATTGGTACAAAAATCCTTTCTACTTAAATACACGAGACTTGAAACTCTTTCTTTGTGTACTTCTTAAACCATTTAAGAACAAAACACAAGTTGTAAAAACAGAAAGAGAAAAAAAAATTAAGAAAATAGGAAGAAAAAAACACATTGCAATTGAAATCGTACAAAACAATCTATGCTTGAGTGAGAATGAAGAAAAGATCTGTTGAATTTTCAGTTGAAAAGGTGTTGTATGTGCTGTAATGTGCCACTTTTATTTTATTTTGCTGCTTCTGTAATTGAAAAAAAGAGAGAAAATATCTTAAGCAGCTCCTCACGACCAATTAAATATTCTATCGCACAATTTCAACTAACTTGATGCAACATTTCCACATTAAAACTGCATTTATTGACAGACTGTGGAATGGAAATGAAATGAAAGTCATTCTTTAACAGTAAAATTTGGCTATAACTAATGAAAAGAAAAATTTTATTTGTTTTAATCAAAGTTCATTCTAAATAAAAAATTTGCAATCAAGTAAACTAATGCATTTTCAAATATACAAATCAACAGGTATTTTTACTATTAAAACAAGAATTCAATCTTAGTACGTTGGTTGTAAGAAACCCCCGGCCAATAAGGTGTGACTTTTAAGACTCGATATATTTTTATTTACAAACGGAAACTAAAAAAAAGAATATTCATTATAAGCAAAAATTCTCTATAATCAGATTTCGCTATAAAATGACTAATTTATATGAAATATTAATGGACAACTATTGCAATAACGGAAATTGTAGATTATAAAAAATATATTTATTTGGAACTAATAGCTCTACTGTTATGAAAAACACCAACCAATAATTTTTCAGTTTTAATATTTAATAAAGTTTTATTTATTGGAATTCAAATATAGTTCGCTATAAGCGAACATTTCTTATAATCAGAGTTCTCTATAAACTTACTTATTTGTATGAAATATTAATTGCAATTTATTGCCACCACTGAAATTACACCCGCTGTTCTTTATAGCCGAGCTCTAGTGTAATTTAATCTCATGCAATTAACATACAAGAAGCTTTTTTAATTTATTTTTATTTTTTATTTTATTTGTTTGCAAACGTTTCTGTTATTCCTACTATTTTAATTTCCTGTTGGAAAACAAACTTCATTATTAGCTAATAGATAACAATAAATGATTTAATTTAATTCTTTTGATTAACTTTTAATAGAACAATACTTTATTTTTAAGCATCTTTAAGGACTGTGTTTCCAAAGCAAATGTTATAGTATTTTTGACTCATACATGTATTTGGGTAAGTGTTTATTATAACAAGAAGTACCAATATGTACCCAGTAAGACTAGTTGTAAGTCAAAGTATCAATTGAGTATCAATCAGGGCACATTTTCGATATTTCAGTAAGAAATTATTAAAAAGATCTAGATGTTTAATTAATTAAGATATTCGTTTTTAATTTTATAGGCAAGTGAAATCAATGTGATGAAGTGTCATATATTTACATTTAAAAAAAAACAATGAGTGTTCGAACTCACGGGTGATGTGTTAACACCTTTTTGTTACACGGTACCTGTTCGATTTCTATGAACACAGGCGCACATACCCGGAGGTAGAGTTAATATAAAGTATTTAATGAAAGAGAATAGTTTATTGAATTTAATTTTACTTTGTATAATTTATTAATGTTATGTTTTCAGCACAGTTAATATATATAATATATATATATATATATATATATATATATATAATATATATATAATATATATATATATATAAATTTAGTAAATGCACTCAAAATGAAAAAAATTAAACAGAAGTGCTAATGATTTCATTATTTTCTTGCTTAATACTTTTTATTTATTTTATATTATATGTACGTATAACCACGTCACTATTCTCTTTGCTATGCATAAGACAAAACCGAAGATCAACATAAAACACTTTTTTAATATTACTCCAAATTAATACTCCAAATTAAAACACTTAAATCTCGGCTCGCCGATATGGGATCTCCTTAATTTTTGGCCTAAACTCTTCGTCGAAACCCGCACTAGCTTTTTAATCCAAAAATTAATAAAATCGGCTATGAATTTCCGGAGAAAATCGCGTGTGAAAATTATATGAAAATCGCCCAATAATCACTTTCACAACCGACTGCCAAGCAACGAACAAACAAACGATGATTTACTCTTACATACCTAACACTTGCGTATGTATTGAAACTGATAGTTTACTGCCCTAGAGGCGCGCGTATAGATGTTAACACATCAAAAAATATATTGATTGAAAAGATATTTTGAAATAGAAAGATTTATCTAAAATAAGTGCCTGCTTCGCAATATCGAAAGAAAACTTTCGACTTTCAGTTCATATGGAAAACAAAAACATATTTTCATATTTTACTTTATTTTCAATATGAATTTTCATATTTATTTCAATGTCATACATTAAAATCCCAATTAGACAGTGCGTGCTATAAATCCGCAATACTATGAATTTTTCCGAACTTTATAAAAAGTAAAAATAACATTCAAAAAATTCTTTTAACTTTTATTCTGACTTGTTAAATATCAGTTTTAATTGGTGTAGTCTGTTATAAAAATACACTAATACCTGATTTACATTAAGCATTTTTTCATGAAATTTCATGAATTTTGTTGCACGAAACTTTTCCTATTTGCTAATTGCAGCGCTATAAAAGAGAATGTTATATAAAAAAGAACGTAGAAGGAATCTCTGATGCAGTGTTGGCAACTCTTTTGATATAAGTTGCTCCTCCAAGCCTCCTATTGACAAATAAACAATTTTCATGCAACTAATTTCATGAAAAAAAAAATGCTTAATGTAAATTAGGTATAACTTTGAAAATTTCAAGTGTCTATATATACATACATATGCAATTGTACGTATTTTACAGGAGGATTTCAACATGCACAGAAAAAATTATTCTCAAAAAATTCTCAAACAAACGTGTGTTTTGAAATATAATTTAGTTTCAGTAAAAATTTTTTACTGTTCCAGTAAATTATTTCTTCCAATTTTATTTTATGTAAAAAAAACTGTATAGAATGAAAATTATCTACATAAAGTAAAATTTGTAAAAAAAAATTTGGATTTTTTTTTTATATTTAAATTTGTTATTTTTAGTTAAATTTATTTTTATATACTGCAAAAAAATTTGTCTGATTTTTTTTAATTTTTTCTACAAATTATTTTATAGATTTAAAAAAAATTTTATTTTTTTTAAAGATTTTTGTTTGCGGTTTTCAAACTTATTATGTTTGTATATTGTGATTCCCCATATATTATTAGGAGTCTTACTATAAACATAAGGAGTTTGTTAGTTATATTCAAAAATTTTTTGGGTTGAAGTCTACTGACAAGTTCCAAAAGCGGGAACGAAATGCTTAACCATAAAAACAAGCCAATTTTTGAAAGTATAAAAAAAAATAGTTGAACCTTTTATTTGATTCAGTTTTTTTTTCAAATAAAACTTTTACTAACTTTTAAAAAACAAAAACTGGTAAGAATTGTTATTGATTCAGTTAATAATTTATTTTCTGATAATACGAAAAATTTTAGTGAATGTGTTTGTAAATTATAAAAAAAAAATTGCTGAATAATACAAAAAAAAAAAAAAAAAAAAAATGCAAAAATGTTTTTCTGTTAATATTAATACATTTGACTGAAAATATTTTGAGTTTCACTTAACTTTTTTCTCTAATGCCATAATAAGTTAACTAAATACCTGTATTTTTACCTCTGTGACAATGACGAAATTATAACATAACTGAGGTGAATGACTATTTGTATATTTTTGGCATTCTGAAAAATATTGTCATGAATAAAATATAACCAATTTGTCACCTAATGAAAGGCACATAACAAAATAAAAATTTATTAATTTTCTTTTTAATTTACTTTTTAGTTGTGAGAATTAAAGGGAAAAAAGTAATCACGCTTTGAAAAATTGTTAACATCTTATGCCAATAAAAATAATTGCTTTGTGCACTTTTTTTTGCAAAAGTAAAGGAAACATTTTTTTCGCTTTTTCCAAAATAACATCCAGGGACTCCTGGTTTTTTGCCAACAATATTTGTAGTTGTAGCTATGGTAAAATGGACAACTTTTACGAATATATTTATACAATTTGAACGTGTCTAGACACTCTAATAGCTCATACAGATCACTTTTTAAATTAAAAATTTAATATTTCTGAATACTCCGACGGTAAATTTGTTCCTTAATTTTTGCAAAAAAAAGTGCAGGAAATAATTTTTTTGGAATAAAATGATTACAAGTATTGTTTGATAGAGGGTTTTATTACTCTCATACCATTACAATTTTTCTTCCACAGATTTGACAATCAACCCTTTTTTGGAGAAACTACGAACCTATACTGTCCTGTCCGTGTGTTTTTCAAAATGTATTGTTAGTACATTTCTATGTTTGCGACCATCGTTTGCTAATTACTGGGGCTAATTAAAATATACAAAAAAAAAAAAATTCAAAATATGCGCCAGAAATAGCACGAACAAATTTCAAAATATGCACGGTTATATGTACAAATATGCAAAATATGCAAGAATAAAATCAACAATTTTGTCACCTTAAAGTATTTTTATTCAAAGAGATCGTTACTATAATGAACACTCATTTGTTTTTTTAAATTTTCGAAAAGAAATTATCTTCTAGTTATTGTCACATAAAACAGATGAATACATGGAAAATATGCGTTCAACATCAGTAGATGTAACAGGAGCGTATTTAAATGCGAGTATTTCAGATGGAGACAAATTTTCAATATATTCATCGGTTTCGGTTTTATTGAAATATATATAATTTTTAATTTTGATTAAGGTCTTCAGACCTGTTGAATTTATCAATGAATATATTTTGGTTTGTATTTTCAATACTTTCTTTCACACGTTCTATAACAGCTAAACTTTCACTAATAGGAAGTCCTTTAGTTTCTAGTTGGGTGATGCTTGAGCAGAGGCATTCAAAATTATGTTTTATATAAACTAAGTCAGATTTCATTGACGTTTTTTGAAACAATAATTTTGCATTGCGTATAGACTCTGCCTCATCGTCATCAAGTTCATCTAAAACGTCACAAAAAAGAGCAAAGAAATATATTTCATATGAATTTCTTTTACACCAGTTTGAGTTATATGAGTTGTTATATATTAATCGCGCTGCCAGAGTGAAAAATAAGCTTTTTTTATGCAAGGTGATCCAAAATAAGCATTTTCTACAAAAAAAATTAAAATATGCAAAAAAATGCTTTTTCTGGCAAAAAGCCAGAAAAATTAGCCCTGCTAATTACTTATGTAAATGCAAGATGCTTCGGCTAAAGAAATAAAAAAATACATTTCTTTACATTTATATTATGAATTTCATAATACATTTTTTTTATTATTTTTTAAATAAATAAATATAGTTGTCAATTTGAAATAAATCTCACCATAGTATGTTGAAAGCTTTTTGAACTTTTTAAGCTTTTACTTGTCATATGAGCAACAGAATACCATGACAATTTTATTTTTTTTGGAGAAACTACGAACCTATACTGTCCTGTCCGTGTGTTTTTCAAAATGTATTGTTAGTAAATTTCTATGTTTGCGACCATCGTTTGCTAATTACAAGAATAATAACAAGAAATTTGACAAAATTGTATGACAAAAAATTTATCACAATTTATTAGAATACGGGTATAAAAATAAAATTTTTTTTCCAGTTAAATTTTTACAAAATTGTTATCAGAATCTACAAATTTCTTTGTAGGTCCGCATTAATACAAAATATTTACTGATTCAATGAATTTGGTTACTGAAAACGAAATTTAGTTTTTTCTGTGTGGTTTGTTGGTCGCTTTAGAACACTATTTATTTTTTAAGTGTCATTTATGTGTTATTGTAAGGGCCAAAGTTTGACATATTCTGTAAAAATTTTTCAGGACCGCAGCTGCTAGGGGTCTCGAGGAAACATAAGTAAAAGAGAGACAGACACACGGACAACAATAGGGTTCTTTTTCACCCTTGATGTACGGAATATAGCCCTGTGTTAACAGTCTTGAAATGTAAATACGTTTTGTTTTAAATATATTGTCGTAGCATGTATTATACTAAACCATAATAAATGATATCGTTTAATAAGCGAAGCAGGATGGATGTATTGCTGTACGTGTAAATGATTGTTAACAAGCGATGTCGCAAAGAGTTCTTGTTCGTAACTAAAAATCAAAAGAAGTAGTGTTGATTCGTGTATGCTTGCTATTTTGAATATTGTACATTTGAGTGTGTGTGTAAGATGTAAATGGTAAGCTATTATCTGTTTAACGTCCCTTTTCACAATGTATAATTATGAGTTAACGTGAACTTTAACTGCAAGTTCTTCATACAAAACTTGCCGTTAAAGTCCCTGTCATCCTTTAACCATACATTGTGAAAAGATACGTAAGAGTGGGTTTTTAAGGCAAGCGCACACAACTTATGTCAAATTCATGTGTGCGTTTGTATGTTTACAGAAAAATAAAAGATCATACACATACAGTAGTTTTGATAAAAAGAACTTCTTGCAAATCATTAGAAATGATCCAGATTTACTGTTTTTATTTTTCTTAATTTTATTCGTTCTAAAATCTTTAACAAATCAGTTAAATTTTTATAACAAGAGAGTATTGCTTGCGATTTATTTGATATTTTCCATCAAGAAAAATCCATTAAAGCACAAACAAAAACGAAATTTGTAATTAAAATATATGTATATTTTTTTAATATTAGAGTAAGTGTAATATCTGCAGAAGTTCATATTTATAAGTAAGTTAGTTGTTGTATGATTACTGTATATAGGTGTGTGAATGTTTTTATTTATTGTAAGAAAACGAATCTTTGGATACTTGAAGCACATGCACACACACATGCACATCATATGTTCGCAAGTAGAAAGAAAAGCTCTAACTCGTATTTTCATAAAATTGAGTTTTTCATTGATTTTCAGAAATACAATTCACACAAATACAAACCAGTTACATAAGTAGTTGTATTGTTTTATTTGTTTAAATTCTCCTGTAAAATTACAGTTACATGAGTTAGGGTATTTCTACTTGTGACCAACGATATGAACATTGTACAAGCACAAATTGAGGTAAAATTTTTTTTATTTCGTTGCTTTATTTTAGTGCATAAGCACACATTCAAAAAAAGTATCTTCATTCGAGCTTATGCTCAATTTTAATAAGCACATACAGATATGTATGTATGTTATTATTGCTCGTATAAACACAAAGAGATACATACCCTCTAGTCAGCCTAGAACCATATGTCTCTATGTCCATACTCTTTCTCCAGCGACAATTGCACTAGTTAAAATGTCGACAACTTTCCTTTTATGCGCGAGAAGAGATATGCTAGAGAAAACAGTTCTAGTATATTTCTGGTGACATTGTCAATCAACGCGTCAATAGTTTGTTTTTCTTTTTTATTATGCTATGCAATAATATTAAATTAATTTATGTAGATGAGGGTCAAAATTTACGAGAAAATCTTTGAGCGAGGAAATATCGATATTGTAGACTAGAGCCCTCAAAATTTACTAGTGCATCTTTGGTGTCAATGTCTCCATGTGGTCCCAAAAGAACTACTTAGTCATTAGTGCTACAGTCTAGTGGTGAATTTTCAATGACACGCTAATGTTAAATGTCAATAGATGATTACATTGGCTGGGGTACACCTGGTCAGTAGTACTATTGACAGTTTCACTAGTAAATCACTAAAATTTCACTATTCGCACTTTCTGCAGGGTATCTACATACAAATACATATACACTCCTAGTCTCTAACACAAGCACAAACTGATGTTCTATGCCAACTCACAAGTAAAACAAAGCAAATAATGTGCTGTTTTATTAATATTTAAAAACGAAAGCAACACAATCTTACTTCAGATGGAATCAAGCAAATTTATACAAAATACATACATATATACAACTACTCATTTACATATTTACATGTGATTATATGCTCTGTGAAATGAAGGCTTATAGTAACTTTAGACTTAAGTTATTTGTAACACTTCCGCTAACAAAATATTCGTAAGTAATTATTTCCGATACAACGGATCACTTAACGTTTTTCTGCTATTGTTTTTATGGCAGCAAAAATTGTAAGAAGTCAACCAGCAATGGCGTGTTGAGAATTTTACACACATACATATTTTCATTTATAATAGATGAAGCCAGATTTTTAAAATCCAACTAATTTCACGTACCAAAAATGAAAGAAAGGGAAACAATTTCACATGAAGAAGGGAAACGGAATTTGTAAAGGGTATTTTTTTAGAGGTATAAAACTTTGAATTGAAATAAAACACAAGAAAATCGTTTTAATGTCCATCAATTTGGCTTTATTGGAAGGATAATTTTATGCCATTAATGTTTAAATATGATTTCGGGCATGTGGCCGCCGCGGCTGGCTCGAATAAAGCCAATTATACAGGTCCAATTTTCAACTACTTTTTCGAGCATATGGGGCCGTATGTTGGCAATAACGCCACGAATGTTGGCTTCCAAGTCCCCTAACGTTTCTGGTTTGTTGGCGTAGACGAGCGGCTTCACATATCCCCAAAGAAAATAATCCAATGGTGTCAAATCACATGATCTTGGTGGCCAATTGACAGGTCCATTCCGCGAAATTATGCGCTCATTTAATGTTTCCTTCAATAAATCGATTGTGACGTGCGCTGTGTGGCATGTAGCGCCGTCTTATTGGAACCACAACTCATCCACATTCATGCCATCCAATTCGGGATCAAAATAGTCGGTTATCATGGCTCTATACCGGTCTCCATTAACGGTAACTGACTCTCCAGCATTATTTCGGAAGAAGTATGGCCCAATGACTCCACCAGCCCATAGAGCACACCAAACAGTCAGTTTTTGTGGATGTAATGGCGTCTCAAGGGTCTCATGTGGATTTTCTTCACTCCAAATGCGGCAATTTTGCTTGTTAACGTAGCCATTCAACCAAAAATGAGCCTCATCACTGAACAAAATTTTGCGATGAAAATCAGCATCGAGATCAATCTCATTTTCGGCCCATACACCAAAATCACGACGCATTGTATGGTCTCGCGGCTTTAATTCTTGCACAAGCTGGATCTTGTAAGGTCGCAAGCCAAGATCTTTGCGCAAAATCTTCCATAAAGTTGATGGACAAAGCTCCAATTGCTGTGCACGGTGGCGAATCGATTCATTCGGGTCCTCTTCAACACTTTGCTCTACAGCGGCAATTGTTTCTTCGGTGCGCACTGTTCGACGTCTCTGCGGATGCGTATTATCACATAGAGTAAACGTAGCGCGAAAACGATCCATGGTTAACCGAATTAATTGCTCTGATGGACGATTATGTCGACCATAAAATGAACGGAGCTTGCGGTAAACTTCGCGAACTGAACCATTATTTTCGAAATAAATTTGCACGATTTGCAAGCGTTGTTCTTTTGTCAACCTGTTCATGATAAAATGGCAAACCAAACTAAATATTAATCACTTGACAGCTGACAAAATGGTCGCCAGTTAAAAAAGTGATGCCAACTTAAAGTTCTATACCTCAATAAAAAACACCCATTATTAAAAATACAAACAAATGCCAAAAATACTCAGCACTCATGTGATATTCTATTATTTCCTCTAAAAGTTTTAACCTTTCTTTTAATAAATACCAGTGTTTGGTTGAAACACTTGGCCGACTAAGGCAGATGTGACAAGCATAATAATAAAATTAATATTTAACAAGCTTTGCTCTGCTTTAAGTTATACAAATAAAAAGTTGTATTTATTGATTTTAGATATTCTGCAGCGAATTTTTGATTTCTCACATAAATACAAAATTTTATTTTGTAAGCAAATTTTGTCAAAAAAAAAATTAAATTTTAAATTTTTTATTTTATTTTCTCATTTTTTTATGTACTATACAAATTTTGTATTAAAATTTTATGAACTCTGTTAAAACCCCTTCTGTTATTTTAAAAATAAAAATTATTAATTATACAAAAGAAGTTTTAAATGCAGAGTGCAGAACAAAATATTAAACTGTTGGTAATATCGAAAATAATATCTTCGAATATAATTCTTTAGTTAAAGATACCTTATAAATCACTATAAATACCAATATAGCAATAGATAAATGCAATATTTTTCTTTCGCAAAACAAATACAGTAGTATTCCGATTTAACGAACCATCGGTTTAACGAATTCGGGATTTAACGAACTCATAAAAATTTTGAATAGAGTACCTTATATTACGAACACCGTGACTTTGTACCGTAATTTTGTACTCGATATAGCGAACAAATACAAAGTTAGAGTCTTAAGTATAGAATGAGATGCAAATACAAAGATTTCCGCAAACAATATGCAAAAGCAATAGACATATAGAGAAAGGGTATTCCCCAACGATGTTCTGGCTGCGTTTTCTGTGTTTACTTTTGGATTTTTTAGCATTCTTGTACGATCGTTTGTGGTGTAAACATTAGAAAACATGGAAAGCAGAAAAAGATTGTTATTAAAAGAAAAATTAAATATAGTGGATGACTTTAAAAAAGGTGAATGCGTGAGTGCATTGTGTGTTAAATATGGAAAATCTGTTAAAAAATGCGAAGATGACTACAAGTTCCTAAAATACAAACAAAAATTAACAATTTTTTCCGTTGAAGCCATTTAAAATAGATTTGTATTAGTAGTAGTTCTCAAAAAAATAAGCTTGAAAAATTATAATTTATTTTGTTAGATAAAAAATGAACTTTTTGTTTAGTTATTCTTTGTTAACACGATTCTGATGCAAGATCTTAATACAAATTCAAATGAATTGCATTTATTTTATTTATTACTCTGTTTATAATTAAAATAATAATAAAGGTATACTCCAAAAATTTTAGAGTTGTTATTTCCATATTTATTGAGTAAACAAACTTTGTCATAAATAGTAATCGGTTTAACGAATTTTTCAATTATATAGTACGTTAAATCGAAAAACAACTGTATATAAATATTAACTTACAAGTGAAGGGTTTGCAAAATTTGGCATGGCTGAATAAAACACTCTTACTTACTTTTATTTGAATTTTTATTTTTGTTTATCTGTTAAGGGATTAAACCAATGAATTATACGCGTATAATGCGCATATTTTAAGTTTTAGCTTAAAAGTAATTAAAGTGAAATTAGTAAAAGGATTTATTAACTATCAAGATAAATGGTTGTTACGGATATTAATGGGGCTTATGCCAAACAATAATTGCAATGCAGCCAAACAAAATATTGGCTCTATTGCACGCATTTAAATAATGAATAGAATTTCAAAAATTTCTGCTTAAATTTGTCAAATAGGGAATGAACACAATTAATTTTTTTTTCTATTTATTAAACTTCCACCCGTTTGATAACATTCATTAAACATTGTGTATTACGAGACAAAAGTTTTTAACCTTTAATACATTAAATTAAAGAACTCTACCTCTACATGTTAGCAAACAAACTTTTTGATTTATACGATATATCATAGATCAATATTAATATAAATTCACATGCTTTTATAAATTGCATATACCTTTTATCACTTATTTTTTACTCGTATATCCATTGTTATGAAAATTGTCTGCGTCATATGTTTTTATCTCAATTATCCCGGCAGAAAATTTGGTGCCAATTGCTCCAAACGTACTCGTGCTATGACTTGAGAAAATGCGAGTTTTGTCAAAATTACGGAGTAGTGTATGATGAAAAAAAACATATCGTGTAAATGGTTACATATTCACCATTTTTGTGATGTAGCGACTTGATCTTGAGTCAATTTAATTGGGACTCTCTCTAGTGTTGTAGTAAACGGCACTGAACATGTTCGATATGGTTGAATACATGGACCTATCAAATAGTGTAAATATAATGTTAATTGTTCCCTCCAATCTGACTCAGGAACCATTTCCGTAACTCTACTTAGATATTAACCTAAGTTAAATTGGTATTAATACTCTTGAAATATGAGTGGCACTGTGGTTGAGTGGGTAGTTTGCAAGCCTGTCCTGCGCGAGGTTGCCGGTTCGAATATCAAAAAATTTTCAGATAAAAAAGAAAATTTTTTCATTGTTCATTGTTGCAGTTAAATTTCGGAATAACATTTATATATAATATGTATATATTATATATTATTCTACACCGGATAGATACCTATGGGATAGTTCCTTGACAAGTCACAATTTGCATACAAAGTATCAATAAACCGCATCCTAGGCCATCCCCATGCGAAAGTGACTGGTGCGCTTCATAGGAAGTGTTAGAACTCGGACTGGTCCCTATCACTTGGGAACCGGTCACATAACTAGTCTTGTGTCAGTTCGATTTCCTGCTTTCCTAATTCAATACAGTATGCAAAGTTCGTATTTTTGCATCCTTTATCAAAAAATCCACTGCCTTTTTATATAATATATTCCTTCAATTACTTATTTCTTGCAAGATTTTGTTTTAATAAAACATTTATATAAAAATATATTTTATAAACATTTTTTCAAAAGAAGGGCAGAATTTCGCAATTAAAAAAATAGTTTCTAAGGACGAAGATAAAGCGAATATTTTATAAGGTTATTCGAGTTGTGTTTTTAAACATTGAGAGTGGCAGGAAATACCTCTGCAGGTAGTGTGGCTGGAAAAGTAATTCCCACTGTCGTGCGTGGTACGATCACACTGTCTATTCCTTTTACGCTACCTTTTATATACGAAATAATATACAACAAGCAAGCAATAATATAATACGAGTATGTATTATTTTGTATATATGTACTTAACACACATTTAAATGTAAGAATACAAATTTTTGCACAGTCAGTGCTTTTTTTTAACTGTACTAGTGCTGAAGTTATAAACAAAAGTACGCGTGACTTCCCATCAGTGCCATAAAATGGCACTTCCGCCTAAACTGCCACAACAGTTTTCAACATCGACGTCATAACCGCAACCTACTGACATTAGACGGAGCTCCATTCGCTGCTTCCTTAACTTGAGTTTATTATGGCATCGTGGTGTTGGTGGTGCTGGTGCTGGTGTTAGTGCCTTCGTTGGTGCTGATGTTAGAGAAACGATGCCAAATTTGGCAAACAAGATGTTAGACCATTTGGCAGGTAGTACATATACTCACTTATTGTCTGTTAAATTGCGCTCTGTGTCACAAAAAAAAAAAAAAAAAAAAAAAAAAACAAAATAAACTCCAGTCAGCTCTGTAAATATTTTTTAAATTTTTATTAAGGTTACAAAGAAAAATGCGCAACAACGCATATAAATTCCTGCCCCCGACCAACAATTTGCTGCTGTTTATTATTTTGGAATATTTTTACACATTTTCTTAATTCGTTACATCTGCAAATATTTGACGTGAGTTTCATAAAAATATTTTTATAATAAGGCCAACAGACAAAATACAATTCGTAAAACGCAAAATGGCACACAGCTACTGAAACAAATATTATCATTGAGATTTTAGAAAACAAAACGGATGTTAAATTTGTATTGTTCCAAGACAGGTTGTGCTAAATTATGAATAAATGAAAGAGTTCTACGAAAATGTTTGCAAAATTAGTAATGAAAATAAGACAAGGTAATATATTTGATATAATTGGAAATTTTCACTTTAACAGAAAAAATAACTTTTATGTTTAATTTAGATGAATTTTAAACAAGCGGAATGTCAAATATAACATAAAAGACTAAATATAATTTTTAGTATAGATTTCCTTATTCATCATGATATAAATTTAACAGGTGAAGAGCTTGTGATGTAATGAAATTTTTAGTTACATGATAAATCATAAAAATAAATAATCACCCTTATTCCAGTTGTCGACATCGAGGTTACTTTAACAAAATACCAACAAATTGGGATTTGTGTACCCGTTGTCGAAAACAACTGACTCCTGTTGGCAGGTTTATAATATTTCCTAGAACTTAGGGAACGGAAATAAAGTTCCACTATTGCAAAATTGTTCCCTGGAACGAGTAAGCAAGCCTCAATTTTCTTTTGGTATTATGTTAAAGAGATGTCAATATCGCCAACTGGAATAAAGGTGAACTTGGCACAGTCCTTTATTTCATATTTTGTTGTATTTGAATCGCCGCGGTTGTTGCTTTAGTTATATCCTCACCTTGGCGATTTGAATAAAGAATTGTGTTTCGTATTATTTTTGAACACTTGCATTTTATTTATAGCATTTTTAAAATACAGAAATTATAATTGAAGATTTTTTCTAAATATACATATGTACATAGTATAAGCAAATGTTAAATTTGCTAACCGGTTTGACTTCGACTTCAAACTGCATAGTGCGTAGCATGTGCAATAATTTATTTATTTAACTAAAGTTAAATTATTTTTAACCTTTTATTGACTAACTCAATAATAGTCATTAACACTAACGGATCAAAAATTGTTAACCCATCAAACAGCAGCTTACGAAAAGAGTTGAGAGTCATCTGGCTGATCATTTTGAAGTCATTCAGACTGAAATTACGGCTAGTGCGGAGGTTAATAAATGGTTAAAGCAAGTTGACTTTCTAAAAGGAACAATCTAGCTTATACCAACGAAATTGGTAACAGTCTACCAATCCGCATCCTTAGGGATATTGAAAGCAGTTAACAAAGCCTTAAGAAATCGAAAAGTTTTATCTTGAAACGTATTTGAATGCAGGAATGAGATTAAACCACTTAAATCCGACCAAAAAGGGAATGCAACTCTCATATTTTGGCCGGCGCTTCAAAGTCTATTTTGGGACTGCTCGCCAGCGTACAACAGTGGGTGAAAAAGGTCATCGGTGACGGCAAGGTATCCAATTCTATTGATTCATTGGACCATCGACACAATGTAGGGTGCATTTTCTTGTTCTTTGGCTACTACAATGGAATATGTTTTAATGAGATTAGGAAACTTATTACTGAAACCCACACATTTTTACGCACAACACGTGCTTCATCCAGAGCACATCCTTTTGTGTTAGATTTGGTAATTAATTGCCTTACTTTTTACAGAAAAAATTCCTTTTATTAGCCGAAGTGCTTGTATGTGCAACACTTTCAACGTGAAAAAATTTAAACGAAATGTCAACAGACACTACTCCCTCTATCCTTCTCTCCATAACCGATTTTCTTAGTTCTAGTATAAATCATTGTTTAAATAGTGTTGGTCCTTTTAAAAAAATAAAATATTTCATAAAGGTCTTGCCGAAATATTGACCTTGGGTGATTCGTATTGATTGGTTTTCCTTTCCAAATAATTTTTCTTCGAAACAAATGGGAAATATCAGCTTAAGTAAATATCGTCCTCATACTCAAAACTTACAGGATATAGATAAATACGATATTGACAGCGTTCGATTGCATTTGAAACCAGAATAAAATTTAAAAATCTATTTTAATTATTACTAGCTGATTCTGACAAACGTTGTCTTACAATTTTATATTTTTTTAACCGGCTCTAAAACATACAATCTTGCATTTAAAAAATGGGCGGAGGCACGCCCATTAAAATTTAGTTTTATATATCACGTATTTTATCAGATACTTGCATTGAAGTCAGTTTTTTTTTTTTTGGCAGAAAGAATTATTATTTTAAGTACAAATTACTCTACCGAAAGGCCATTCCAAAAGACTACCATGTATTGACACGGACGTATATTGAAAATTTCAGCTGAACACCTCTTATAGTTCTTACAACTTTAATAGAAGATTTATTTAATAAATATTATTTTATAATTTGTTTTAATTTCAAATTCAAGTGTGCGGTGCGCCGTCAACATCATGGGATATGTCCTTAAAAAAACTACTTTACGGCTGTCATTTTGTATATTCCCATTCATCCAATTTCTAGTATAATGATTTATTTATGAATATTATTTTCTTTCAGTTTCTACTCACTTTCTTTTATTTTTGCATATAAATTACTTCAACGGGTAAAAATTGCAATTTTCATTACCATTTACTTTATATAATATTTCATTATTGTTTTCTTTTATTTTCGGCAAAAACAAATAGATAATTGAAAATTCCGTTTTCAATTTAATTTTCACATATCGATACAAAATAAAAAACCATTTTCACTTTGTTAAAAGTGGCAAATATAAAATGCAAAAAAAAAAATTGTATGGCAGAAAATAAATTAATTTTTTTTTTGTTTAAATAAAAGTGAGTTATTACTTCTAGGAAAAAATCGCATTAAAATTACGAAATAAAGTCAGCTAAAGTTGCAAGAGAAATATATTTTTAATAATTTTTTATAAACACCATTTATTTATTTATTAATTTTTTTTTCATTTATTTATATTTTTTTTTAACTTACAGTATCATAGCAGTTGTTTTGCATTAAATTCCTTTTCATGAACTTTTGTTTTAATTTTTCATAATCCTTAAAGTCTATATATATTTCTGACTTGAGAAAAAGTAAAAGAAATATAAGATATGTATATAAAGTAACATCCGCCAAACAAGAAAAAGTGCGTGAGAATTCCTCTCGGAATGGAAAAGAAAAACAAAATATATGTTAGGAAATAAATGACTGTTCTAACCCATACATTTGGCAAAGAAAAGTACCCTCAAAAGAAAAGTTTTTAGAAGAAATATTTCCTCTTAAATGGATGTGTGCGCATGTATGCGTGTTCACGCATGTATATATGTGTGTGTATGTGTGTTGTACGCTTGTGTTTGACTTTTTAAGCATGCATGTATATTTTTGTGTCTTTTTGAAAGAAAATATGTCTACATTCCATTTCCTTTGTTGGCAACGTTCCTCATCGTCTGCCTTTTTTTTACTGCGTTGTTTTTGGTATTACAGCAGGCTTATGTCGTTGGCTTTAAGGATAAAGTTACGAGTATGATGATGTGGTACTCAATACACAAGTCTGTTTAAGCTTAAATATGATTCAAAAACTGCTACAATTTGTATGAAATATTCTTAAAGTAATAGTTTTGTGTGAGTTAAAAATATTATATAGAGAAAAGCCGAATTTCATATACTCTTCTTATTTTTATGAAGTATGAAAATATGTTAAAGAAAATGTTACTAACCATTTAACAAAATAAAGTTTAACTTGACTTAAAGGAAGCATAATGAATATAAAACAGCTTTTTTCTAATTAAATATTTTTAAATTCAGTTGAACTGGAATGAATTTAATTCCCTAATAATTTCTTAATCGGGCTTAAGTTCGGTATTTTCAATTCTTATAAAATAAAATATTTTATTAATTAATATGATTTGCTAAAGAAGAGAAGAAACACATTATTAAACTACATTTTAGCTGGGGTAAATAGCGGATTTGTTTAAATATTTTGCCTTAATTTAAAATTTGACGGAGAATATTTTTAAGTCGCAATTATTTTACAAAATTAATCACATTTTTATGATTTAAAAAAACTTTATGAATTTTTAATAGTTTTCTTACGACTGTTCTTCTCATTTTATAATCAATATGCTTTGCTTTTAATGTGTACAAATCTTAACTAAATACACAGCTGGGAAAAAGTTACCACATTCAATATGAAGCAAAATTTTAAAATATTTCCAAACAACTTTTAAAGAAATTTTAACTAAAATATGCTTACAGCCTTATTTATTTTCATAAAAATTTTTCTTAAAAACCCTTTAAAAAGCCTTTTTATGTTTTATAAATAAGGCTGTTAGTATTTAGTATACTTGAATTTATATTTTAATTTTTTGTTTTTTTGGTAAATTTTAAAACCTGCACACAAAAAATTAAGTTTTTAATTAAAAAAAAAATAGATTTTTGAAACTGCGTAAGCAGAAAAAGACAATCACCACGACGTTGCTACGTTTGTCTGCGAGTACAACTAACATCTAGAGCTGCAAAACTATCGATAGTACTATCGATAGTATCGATAGTTTTGTTGTAAATGAAATATCGATAGTTTTTTCCACTATCGATACTATCGTAAAAAAAACAAGTAATTAAAAGAGTAAAAATAATCGAAGTCAGTAAACAGTAGCCGGCAGCTTTGATGCAAATTATCCGTAGTTGATTTATGCTTTTGTACAGCGATGGAAAAGTTGGTACAATTGTATAATTTTAGCACTATTTGAATGCCAAAAGTACCGTAGCACCGCAATGACCCATTTAGCACTACTGGAATCTCTTTATATTTATTACATGCCAAAAAAAGCATTAAAATATATTAACCCCCTTATGCAAAAAATAATGCGTGCTTGAAGTGTACGTTAAAAAATTTCCATAGAAAAACCGGTTTTAACGTTCACTTATTTTTTTGCACAAGGGGGTTAATCTTTAGCTCGAAGGTATTAGAAAATTAAGTAAATCAAACGATGTTTTCCGGTACTTAAAGAATTGCTGGAGGAATGTTATTTATTCCAAATTCATCTGCAAATGTGGAAATTTTATTTTCCTACCAAGGAGAGAAGCCGACTATTTGCATCGACTGTGAACAATCGAATAAAAAAAGGTTATAAACGTAGTATATCGTAAATGTTACTTTTATATTGAGATCCCAGCAACTAAGATTCTTTGTGCACCTTCTGGCGTTTTGTTAATTGTTTTTTAGTTAGTTAAAAAGTACAAGTATTAAAAAAATATAAATAAAGAATTAGGTACAATCGTACTGAAAAAATTAAAATTTTTTTGAAAGTTAATACAATTTGTAAATATGACATCGCATCCCTGCTTCCGTATATATAAGTACTTAAATACATATGTATGTATATGAATTTATTTATAAATCCAAGTGTTATTCGACAAATAGTAGTCACAAGTATCTTAATAAATTCAACATCTTCGACACAAAGATAAATTTTGGTGGTACTGATATCGCGACGGCCGCCAATCATCTCTTACGATAAAACTTTACAGTTAGTGTCTTAAAAGTTATTAACAATTTTCGCATTTTGATAATTCTAAACCATGGGTAGGCCCATAAAATTTTAAGTTCAATAAAAAAGTATATTTTCGATAATATGCCGCTTACGATAAAATCGAAAAAAGGCTTGATATATTTTTATATACTAATGAAAATGTTGAGGACTCTGGATTCTTTTTCGAGTCAAATGTAGTTTATGTAGCAACTTTTATAAAACTATTCGATACTATCGATAGTATCGATAGTTTTACATAAAACTATCGAAACTATCGAGTGGAGCGACTATCGATAGTTTTGCAGCTCTACTAACATCAGTACAACCTTCGTTTACCAACATATTAATATACTCATAACATTAAAATGATCACGCCGAATGACCGTCCTCCGACTCTGGTTTTCAATGTTGTCACAATACTATAAATACAAATTTATAAGGTCGTCAGAATGGATAGTTCCCAACTTAAGTAAAATTTTTGTATTTACGGTGTTGAAGTGGTATAGAATTATTTATTGTAAACGGGTTATTGGGAAACTAACGTCGAATTTTTGTATATACAGTGTTGTAGTGGTATAACATTACTAAGAACGCGGTATTTGTAAACGTTAAGTCATATTTTAGTGTTTGCAGTACTGTCGTGGTACAAACATTTTGGAAGAGTCGTAATTTTGTATTACAGTATTGTGGGGGTACATATTTTTTTTTGGCAAAGCTAAATTTCTGCCCGGGTAGTTATAGGTTTTATTGATTTGGTTTAAAAAACATGTAGTAATTTTTTTATAAAGAAAAGAATATTGTTTGCTTTTATGAATTCAGTAATTGAATACTTATAATTTTTCGAGTTTAGTATTTGTAGTTTTTAGTGAAAAAAACCCTTTAATTCTCTTATATTTATTTATGAGTTTTTTGTAAAATATTTTCTTTATCCAGAAGAAGAGCTTATAACTGGTGACAAATTTAAAAAAACTGTGTCTTTTAATTTGACATTGTTGACTTTTGATTTTTGTTAACTTCTATTTTGTCCAAAAAGCTACGATATTATTAATTTTTTCTCATATCATTCCCTTATTTTATTTAATTGAATTAAGCTTGCTATGATTTTCAATCAGCAAAATTATAATTATTCTGTCATCATCACCATTACATGTAATTGGGTTTTCACGTATTTAAATAACGTTTCTAGTTTGTATTGAAAAAGTTCACTACACATAATATATCAAAAAGTCTGAACACTGACAAATTATTTGTCAACTACAGTATAATGTGCAGTACCAATTTGGTGTCGAACTCCCATTTTGCTACCACTCAATTTGAAAAATTCTACTCAAGCAATGAGTTATATTTTCACACTTTCCAGTATTATATATGAGAATATCTTCAGAAAAGTCCACATTTTGTCATGTTACGTCAGCAAGCATTTATAATGTTCTTGATAACACCAGTTGATTATCATAAAGTCAAAACAAATGTCTTTAAGTTTCTTTCTCGTAAAATTTGAGGAAAATCTTTACACATGCATAATTGGTTGAGCGAACCTCTAAAAGATTTTTCGTCGCTTACTGATTATAGCAGATACTTTTGTATGGAGCTCAAAACATGAGCCATCCAAACAGAATTTAGATGCGGTCATCAAATGGTGTACAGTTTGAGAGAATGAAAAAAGTCTAGCTGTAGTGAAGCGTATGTTAAAAGGATTTTTCACATTCACTTTGAAATATTGATTTCATATTTTTAGCTGAATGGGTCTTAATGAGATTGTTGGGTAATTTTTTATATGTTTCTACTCTGCTGCTTTCTTTCTGTTAATGTATTTTATTTTTTTATATTTTCCCATGCCTAACGCCAGTAACAAATGACGATTGTTATCAAAGTCATCAATTCAAAATGTTATTTTTTATTTATTTTATAATGTATGTACATACATAAGTATTTGTTGATTGATATTTTGGTGTTGATTTGCCTGATTGTATATCTTTTTAACATGTCTGCGAGTATCTTACACGAGTTTTGCTTATCAATCGGAAGTATTGCAAAACGATTAGGAAATTGATATTAGGACTACGTACAAAGTAAGATTTATATGTTTCGCTTTATTTTTATTATAGTGCAAATGATTATTGAAAAAAACTGATTGCTATTTTTTTTTTGTGAAATGATTTATTTTTTTAAGGCCTGTGGTTTAAAGGCAAAATAGAAGCAAGTATGGCCGGAAAGAGTAGTAACAGTGTAAAGGAGTTATTATATTTTAAATAATGTTTCTGCTTAAGATAGAAAGGGCTGAATAGTTCATGGCTTATAGCAAATACGACAATAAATTTAATTTCAATACAATTTGTTTTTGTGTGATTTAGTGTTAAAATTGAAATTATAATATTGTTACGTAAAAATATTCCTATAGGGTTAATGCAAAGAACTATCTAGAAGTATTTAATTGAAGCACTAAACGTACACACATATTTACGTGTTAACACTATAGCAACAACAATAATTGTGTACATAGCAACAGACATACACACATACAAATAAAAGTGCGAGCACTTATGGTAACCACCCTGTGCTACCAGTAGCACACCGCATTGCCAACATGAGAGTAGTTACTTTGAAATTCAAAAATAACGGCCCATCGAATTATCTACAAACGCCTAGAAGCAGCAACATGAATTTTCCCGATTGTGCTAGAGGGCTGTTTGAACATCTGGATACCAATAGTAAATGACAATACAGATGGCGGCATGCATAGATGCCATAACTAAGAACAGACATGTTATTACGCCACCTATCGGTGGCTGTACTATAAAAAGTGGCAGCATGTGCGAGAATAGATCAGTGCTTATCACAAAGTAGTCAAGTTAAGACCTCGCTGAAAGTGGATAATAACGATAAGAAGTAGTTAGTAAAGACAAGTTGTAATTTGCTTCGTTAAGAATAAAAAGAAAAACAGTAGCAAATAAAAATTGTGTGTTATTTATTTTTATTTTTGAGCAATCAAAAGAACTCACACGTTTAATAAAATTTAAACGTAACAATATTTTAGATTTATCTAAAAGAAGCAAATTAATTAACATGATACATATGGAATTAATGAAATATTTTTATCAGGAATAAATTTTTTTAATCGGGCTTAAGTGCAGTATTTTTAAATCTTATAAATTGAAATAGTTTTATAAATTAATGTAAATTTTTAAAGAAGAAAAGAAAAAATTTTACAAGACTTTTAGCTGGAAGAAATGCCGCATTTTTTTGAGCAGCCATGCACTTCGTCAGTCATATCTTTCTACTTAAGTAGAGATTCTTGTTAAGATTAGCTATGTAAAATTAATTTTTAATCAAACGATATATGAAAAATGATTATGTATGTAGTGTATATTTTATTAGTTAAATGTTTGTTTAAGTATTAATGATATTTATTATGGACAGGAATTGCGCAATATTTTCCATCATGTTTAAAAAAAAGCAGTTTTCAGTTTCTATTTTGAAGTATGTTTAACTTGGCCAAAATTGGTAAAATTAATGGCAAAAAAATTAAATGAATGTAAGGCATCATTGTTTAAGCAGAAATTGTAAATATTCTAACGACTAAACAGTCATACGACTCTAAAAATAATCGTATGAATGCTTAAATATTAATTTGCCTAGCACACACAATTTTTTTAACTGAATTTTTCTTTCTCTGTGTTTTTGTTACTATTAATAAACCCAATTTAAAACGAAAGAAGCCAAAGGCCTATTTGCTTTTAAATAATATATAATTTTTTTTGTTACAATCTAAAGCAGCCATCTGCAAAACGTCGGATATGGGAATTGATCCTTAAAATCTTACCTACAAATTATAATTTAATTGGACTTCCTTTTAATCCTCCTCCCTTTCGGCGTGCAATCATGGTTTGCTGATGGAAGTAGAAAAAAATCATCTGTAAAATTTTTTTAGATTATATTTATATTTATACCCTCTTTTTCAATTTAACTGCCAGTATATGCAACCAGAAATCAATTTAATTTGAAAAAATAAAAATCTGTTATTGTTTATTTTAGTTATAAATTTTTAAAACGCTGTTTGGGCAAAAGCTAACAAAATAAATTGGTAAAATAAATCAATTTTACCGCTAAGCGAAAAATATTAAAATAAATATTAAAATAAATATTTTTTTTCTTATAATAAAAATTTGATTTTATTTTTCGAAAATGAAAGGCAATAGGATAACAAAGCAGTTGTGCTTTTGTAAGCCAAATAGAGTTTTTTTTTCATATTTATATGTATAAAATTTTTTGCTATTCATATTGCAAACATAACAATTAATTTAAAAGCTTTGTTAACAATAGACTGTATTCAGTATTGTAAAAAAATAATATATTGTAAAAAATACTCGCATGAAATCCTGCTCGTTATGCTGCTGCCAGCAACAGAATAGTAAAAATAGTTGTAGATTTTTAAAAGAACAATAACACGTATGTATAAGTATATATAATTTTAGTTTTCTGTTGCTTTAAACATTAGTTTTATTTGTAAGTCCACAATAATTCTCTGGGCTATGGATTCATTATGCTAATTAACTCTCTTTCATATTTACTGCATCATGTTTACAGTAGAAACTTCGTTTTCTAGTAACTCAAGTTCAAAAGATAAAGAGAATTTGCTTATCAACAATTTTCAGTTAACGAGATGTCTATAATTTTATACGTCAAAACATCTCCGCAAGGACTCATCATATTTTCGCCATTATTTTTTATTTTATAAGAATTCATATGCTAACACGAATCTACATGAGTTTAAAGTTTTATATACTAAACATGCTAATACTCTTAAAATAACACCAGACATTTCTATTTTTTCTCTTTTTTTTTTGTTAAATAAACAATACAAATGTTTATGTCAGCCATTCCATATTATTTGCACAAGCCCTCCCTCCCGCCCCAACATACTTAATGCTGCAAAAGCAGCATATATCGTAATTATTGGCTTATGGAAATTTTCTCATATTGTTTTAGTCATGCTTTGACTTTATTATTAATGAATGTTAATGATGAGTTTTATATCTTTTTTTTTTTGTTCTCTGACTCTGCTCTTGGCTTTTATTATTATTTTTTTAAATTTATTTTTTTCTCAATAGCAAGCAAAAAATAATCTCTTTGCATTCGAATAATTATAATTGGCGTGAACAAAGAATATACTTGTTTGAGCATACATACATATTTACGTATATGTATGTATGTGAACATGTTTGTGTTTATGTATGTGTGTATATATACATAAGCCTAGTGCATATATATTTTATGTTTGCTTCGTTTCTTTCAAAGTCACGTCGAACAACTGGCGCCGGTGCGTATGAGTGTTATTTAATTTCTCCAAAAAATAATGCGTATACTTTACATACAATGTCTGCATCTTTTTTTTAGGCAAAATGCTACATTAGTTAGACAAGTTCTCTTCAAAACTTATTGATGGTTTCTGGTTACTTTAATGTTTTATTATTGATTTTTTTGCTTGACACAAAATATGTATACAAATATTTTTTGGTATGAAAAACACGTTTTTATATTTTGCGTTTTATTTAAAATTTAGGGCCTAATCATGGTGTAATTATACAAGTGACTGCCTAAGGATTTGTTAGCAAAAAATTATCAACTGAAGTAGTGCTGCCACCTAGTTAGATACACCTTGGGCCTAATTTTAAAAACCAAACACGTTGAGCATTGACAAATTGTGTACACTCAAATTAAAAATCAATCCATCCGTACTTAAATCAATTCAAAGCCGTGTCATAAGTACGGTAAGTACGGATTTACTAAAATCAAGTACAAAATGATTAATTTAAGTACGGACTATTCAAGTGTTAAATAGTTAATTTTATCCATATTTAATCCTGATTCCGTACTTGAAATAATTCCAAAACCAGATTGATTTCAGTTATCCTCAGATTGAATTAATTTCAAAATACGCTGGATTCAAGAATTTCTGACTTGATTTAATGCGAATCCATACTTGAAATACTCCCAAAACGAAATTGATTTAAGAAAATCTGGGATTGAATTAATCTAAAAATGGGGTTCATTTAATCCCAAGTCCGTACTTGAAATATGCCAAAAACGCCTGTTTTAAGAAATCCTAACATAATTTTTTGAACAAAAAGATTTAATATCATTTTTTATTAACTTTATATTGTCCATATTAATATTTTTTATTTGTTTTAATTATTGATAAGAATTTCTATGGTAATAACAATTAAATTTAATGCAAAAGACCAAAAGCGGGCCTTGTTTCCTTTACGTCGCTCTATTACATGTATATCTAACAGTGTTGGCAGAAAATTATGAAGGAAGAATGCTAAATGAGTCCAAGATGTCTGTTCTATGGAAGAAAAAAATTATAGATTTTAAATTTGTATAGCAGTTTTTGAATGATTTTTTACTAAATAATAAGAGGCATTTGGCCTGCACAATACTGCCTCTTTGTCATCAACGAATGAATTATCTTTTTTGCTCTCAACTATAGCCCACGTTTCTAAGCTGATTACATTTATAATCATCATCGCTCCAAAAGTGCAACCCCATCAGTGCTCTAAGCGAAACTATGTCATTAAGAAGCTAGGGGTTCTTGGCCACCTAGAGCGATAACATATTTCTGAGTCCAGTCTTACAGTGAGTTGAGCATAAGAAAATAATTCTTCAATGAGAACTCATGAGACATACATATGCAGAAAGTTTTCGTACCTATTACTATTTTTTACTTAATATGTATGTGTCTTTATTTTTTATCTAAAATTTGATGGTGTAACTATAAAAAACTACAGATTAAAATAAACATATGTACATACATACATATGTATATACTTATATGTATACATTGAAACGGGAATTGTAAAAACCAACACGCGCACTCGATAAAAAATCCCCATATTTATTACTTACTCTTTAGATATTCCGAAACAGATTCGCATTTAAGCCCCACAGAAGCTAGAGCAGTTTGGAGTCGTCAATTGCTTTAACTTTTTATTTTTTTTAGTTAATATTGATATTATAGTCTTATCAAATTAATTATATTATATTATATTATCATATAATTTTATTTTATTTACCATTATATTTTTAAAACCACACTTTTGCACACGAGTATTAAGAATAAACCGCACTAACTCACACTTAAATAAAACAAATAGCCATTAAAAATTACAAATATTAAATTGTTTTTATTTTAATGTACTGATTTTTTAATTAATTTTTTTAATTTTATTGAATTTTTATCATAAGCATACTAATGAACTTGAATTTTTTTAGTAAAACTGTTTTTTTCATATGTGTATAAAGTTTGTGCACGCAATTGTACTTTAAATTAGTTTTTTTTAATCACTTTAAGAACTTTGTACTTGATTTAAAATTTTCTACATAATTTAAGTACTTCATACTCAATTTAAGAAACTTCAGGATTGGTTTCCTAAAGTAATTCCGTTTTCGGCTTGATTTAAGTAATTGTTAGTTCTATTCGTACTTAAATTTTCAAATACGATTCGTACTAAAAGTAAGTAAAAAAACTTGAATTTAGTATGGCTTTTTTCTTTCTGTGTATGTATTTTATTTTTTTAATATATATTTTTTCATATAAAATTTGTCAACGCTTGACGTTTTCGTTTTACAAAATTTAGCCCTTATTTATATATTATTTAAATGAATGCAATGTTATTTCTTTAAGACTTTTATTAATAGAATCAAGGTCACTGTTTCAATGATTCATTTTTTATAATGAAAATGTACTCGAATCACAGCCGCCATATTTGATGATTTAGCGTCTTTTCGATAATTTTTTGTGCCAAAAATAGCAAAATGACGATATTTTCTTTAAAATTAGCGATCGTTTAATATTCTAAATTAGGCAAGTTTTTATGAAAAATCTACTATTAGAATTTAATGAAATATTTCTCTGCTTTGCTATTTCTTCTGGGAATTGTCAATAGTATTTTTGATTTAGCTGAATTACTACTTTTAATAAAAATATAAAATTCATACTGCCTTTCATAGAACTGGGGGCAAATTACGGCACTCGTTATCGAACGAAATTACGAATTATTTCAATAGAGTTTATATGGAAACATTTTAAAATTTCTAACCGTATCGAATGCCGTGATTTGCCCCCTGATTATCTTATGAATGACTTTATGAAAAAAAGCAATGAAATTTTTTAAAAGTTATTCTGAACGATGAGATATTTTGCTCTGGAATACTATTTTTGAAACGCTAATAAATAATTTGTTTTAGATATAATTTTTGACTTTATACTCGTACTGCTAGTCACTAAGGATTATTTTTGTATCCATTGACTAAAATAAATAAATAAATAAATTAATAAATAAGAAATTGAACCACCACTTATAATTTAATTTTGCTGTAATTTTCTATTTCAATTTACTCTTTCACAGACATAACTTTAATGCTAAATAAAATAAATTAAACATATGCATGTAGGCATGTATATGACTTAAATCAGAAATTTAAAGAAATTCTAATCATCTGATCTAGTGTACATTGATTTCTGTATAAATTGATATCCTCACATAAACGTAAATATAGAAAAGCTGAGTTCTTGCTCTTATTATTCATTAAAAATAAGTTAATTTTTCTTTTCTATGAAAATTTTACTTCACATAGTTTTTTTCCATTTGAGCATATAATTAGCTTGAGATTATTTTTTATCTCTATAGTTATATTCAAAATACTATCTATCTTAGTAAATATTAATAATTTAATAACATTCTCTTCTGCTTTGATGGAGAATTTTTGTTACTGTCTACTCTCCGACTCTTTTCGAGTGATTTTTAGCCTGAAAGTAGAACAGAAATGAGTGCCTATATATTAAATAAAAATACTGGGATTTTCTATTTGGAGAGCATAATATTGAGTAAAATGTTGTTACCAGTAAAAGCTTTTGTTTAATGGAACACCTTTAAATTGAATTCAGTGTGTCTGCGGTCAACTAACAAGAAAAGCCACAATTTTTACCATAACTTCATAAATATTTTTTTTTTTTGAAAGAACGAAAATAAAGTGTAGTTTTTTGTATTAAAACTTTTGGTAAAAGCAATACTACTTCACCTTAAGGTGTTAGAGCTGTGGTCGGTAGATTGAAATGTTATATGTGAGTTTCTTCTGTGAAGAATATTCGATTCTTAAAGTTGTCTTATATGTATACTTTGTAAGCTTTTAACAAATGCTGGAATACTAATTACTGCTAGTTTTGATAAAATTAGGGTATTTTATTTTTCAAAACTCAATACAAAGTAATAGAAAAGTCCTCTAACACCACCATTAAGAATGAAAGTGAAGTTTAGTAAGACTGTGATATCGATTTGTATATATTTAGGCATCACCTTTATAAAATGCAAATAAATGCAAGACCATATTGGCTGTTTTATTTCCTAATAAGAATGTATTTTAATAGCTATTGTCTTAGGCTTGGTGTGATTTTTTTCAATCTGCTTGTGCCCCTGCAGTTGTTACATACAAACCAGACAATATTTGATAAGCGGCTTCGAATGGTTTCAGATTTTTGGCTATATCTGAGAAATTTTTGGAAACAGATTTCCTGATGATCTCCACCAGCAGCAGTGTACTATAGAAACTAGCTAATCCTTTGCAATAAAATTCTAACTAATAGTGCCTTAACAATTGCTATAGTAATAACATAATAATCATTTCAGTTTCGCAGTTCCCAATATATCTTTTCAACGGTGTTAGGTTTCATGTTTCTATAAAACTCAAAACTATGCACATTTAATCAAATTTGGTTCATCTCCCACCGACTTCAAATGTGACTTTTTTTACAGTTTTTGTGAACAAATTTTCATAAGATGGCTTTTTCACAAACAAACTTTATTTTGCAGGTGCTTTTCTATCTTTCTTACAAGATTTTGCAAAGTAAACTTTATGTGGAAGACCCATCTTAAAGAAATAAGTTTTCTCACGTCCTTTCTATTATTGCAGGCCAGAAATGACGGTTATCAAACGGCCACAGCGCTTTTACTTGATCGCAAATAAAACTTATTTTCCAATCAAAACAAAAAATTTTCTGAAGCATACATTAATTTGTCCAATCAATCATCAAATTTTCTGATTAAAATTTTTTTTATTGCAATTAAAAAGCAAATAAAACAAATAAATGTTATATGTAGTATAAATATAATTTCTATATTAGAACATAAAGCTTCTCTAATCAATCTTGTTACAAATGTCACTTTAAATTAATTGTAAGAACTAGAGATTTGCACTTTATAGAGTTTTATTTTTTTTTTGTTTTGCTTTAAATAAATTTGGCATAAACTAATTACTGGAACAGTTAAAAGTATTTACTGAAACTAGATTTTATTTAACACAAACTTATGTTTGAATATTTTTAGGAAATAACTTTAATTGTGACGGCAAGAGGTTTTCGGATTTTCCGTTACACTTGTGCCAACAGAAGCGTTATTTTTGACAAAAATAATAATATAATATTTCAGACTATTCTCTTTTCTAGCGGCGTTTGATTAAATTAATGTGGCCGGAGGCCACAAAATAAATTTTTAACTGTAATAGTGTCGATTATTTTTGTTACGAAAATCACGTCCTAACTGCTGCATCCTGCAATAAATAGCAAAGCTATACAAATGTAAATTCAGCCCAAGAAAACACTGAAATAATTATTTTAGGAACCGTTAAAATATTCGGTTTAGTCGAGTTTTTTTATGCCGAACTTCTATAGTAACATTTAACATTTTCTCTATTCTTTGAAAGTTTTCTCAATAAATAATTATAAGTATACAATTTCTAGTTAACAACATATGTATCTTCAAACCTAAATGCATAATTAAAACAAAATCCTTGATAAAGAACAACTGAGAAACAAATATGTACATTTGGGTCCTTGCCATTTTCCTAAATTTTATTGCTAGAAACTTTTTTAGTTTCAATGTTAAAAACGCACTATCTTGTTCTTTAAATTTTTTTTTGCCAAAACAAAAGTTAAATGTGACTTTAAACTTAATTAAATATAACTCAAATACAATTGTTCACACACATCCACATACAAACTTGTCTTCAATTCTATACATTTAAATATTCGCAAAAGTATTTGAGTTTTACTCTTTCGACAGTTTTTGGCAATTGCCTCAAATAATATTACAGTTTTGTTTGTATTTCAGCCAGTGAATATTTTTGTTTAATTTTTTTTATATTTTTATTCTGGTCGGTTGTTTGTTGGATAGAAATATCTTTCTAAATTATATTTAAATATTTAAAGAAAGAAAGGCCTCCTTTGTACATTTTGCCTGCTGTATGCCAACTTTCTTTCTTAGACCAGCGAGAAAGGGAGTGAAATACAAGGAGAGATAGTCTATATGTGTGTGTGTGTGTGTGTGTATTGAAAGTTTGCGTGCGTACTGTTACAAAAAAAGTAAATGTTTGCATAAAATGTTCTGTTATACAAAAATTTTACACAAATATCCAGTCTTTCAGTAGTCAAAATAATGGTCTTTTATGTGCGTATATACATACATATATGCCTCTTTATGCACTGTGTGTATGTATGTCGGTGTATATAAGTTATGTTTGCAGATTGCATTTTGTTGAGCTTTTGGGCATTTATGCTCTTTTATGTATGCATACGAGTAGGACGTTTTATTCTCGGCATATATGGATTTCTTTAGATAAATATACATAAATATTTCCTGTTCATCTTGTTCTATTTAAAACTTTATTTAATATGAAAGAATATATATAGTATATATAATAAGGTAGTTAGAAATTCAAAAAATTAGAACATTATAGTTGAGAGTAAATAGTTCTTTTGGTCACAGTTTAAGCAGAAAGTTAATTACATGGTCAAATAATTTTGAATTAATATTGTTTAAGGTGTTTCACTTATTTTTTTTTAGTAATACAGTCCCAGTAAAAGAGGAGCTTCCAAGGAACTCAATAAGACCTTGAACTTAGGATCCGAAAGCAGTGCAAATTTAGATAATTTCTAAGGATTTTGACTTATGGTTGTCATTTCAAGGATTTTTCTTTCGATCCATATTCAGTGAATCCGCAGTCATGTGCAAGATGTTAAGTAAATCTGATTTTTCGATTGTTCATTTTTTTTAATTCTTTTGAATCAATATATTTTTTATAAATAAAAATTTAATGCCTCATGATATTAATTTCATTTTACTAAAAAAAAACATAATATATTGCAAGAATTCGCAAAAACTTCAAATAATCTCCAATTTCCCATAAGCAAAAAAGCTTCTTAATTAATTATCTGGATTTTATTAATAATCGATTTTTGAAAAGAAAAAAAAAACACATATTGATATTTTGTTCCTAAATATTTTATTCCAATTTTTTCACTGGAATAATAAATATATATGTTCAATATTATAACAGCCTTATTTGTAAAACTTAAAAAGTCTTTATAAGGATTTTTTAAAACAAATTTTCATATAAAATTTTTCTTAAAAACCCTTTAGAAAGCCTTTTTCAGTTTTATAAATAAGGCCATAAAAATATTATAAATTTTATAATAAGGAAATGAATTAAGTATTCTTTGCATTATTTTCTTTAGTATTCTATTTTCCACATGCTGTTGTTGGTAGTCTGTGTTTAATGCATTAGTAATAGCAAAGTGAACCAACGTGATTTATTTTCATAAGCAGCGATGACAGAAAAAATACCTTTTCAGCCAAATTGAGTCAGAATTGGAGAGTATGATTGTGAGGTATGCACTATGGGAAATCTTCCCCTTTTGTTGGCCAAAATTAAAATATCTTATTATAAGAATATTATATACATATATCTGAAACATATGGCATAAAATATCCATAAAATGACGCAGTAGATCTTTCCCCTTATTCTATTCTATCTGAAACCTAAAAAGTAAATATCTCTGTTTTCATTTTTCCGCCACATTGCTCTACCATTACGCTCTAATATATTTTTCATACGGTTTGCAAATGAGTTAATTAATAAATATATACAGTGGATACAGTGAAAATTTGAGATAAAGATTTCAGCACTAATAGTTTATAAATTCAAAAAATTAATAAATGGAAATAATGTCGAAAGTGAGTAGTTTTTTTTATGCATAACAAAATTTTATTAAATTCGTTTATTAGCTCGATTAAATCGAAACTATTGAAGTGGCCTTAAGGTAAACTAATAAAAATATCCAGTCTTCTTTCATTTAGAATTAAATAATAATTATAAACCAGATGATTGTAATAACACCATCACAATTCTTAAGGATAATCGATTGTAACCAAAACTTGAAATATTTATAAAAAGTCTAAAAAAGGGGTGTTTAAAATGTTCACGTGTGCGAAAGCGTGAGCGTTACGTTCTTTTGCTTTAATGTAAAAAGAATTACAAAGAAAATATTTTTTTTTTTATTTTTTCGACAATTTTGATTAACTATCACCTTAGCAGGTTTTTTGTTTTTGTTTTCAAATAAGCATTGAGTGGGGAAAAGGTTTTCAGAAGAAATTTATTGTTTTTGAAAATTAAAAAAAAATTAATATAATGTGGACAGTGAGAGAGAGTATTACTAATATTAGACAAAATTTATCAGCGTGAGAAAACTGTCACCTTAGCGAGTTTTTTGTATTTGTTTTCAGCAGATGCTAATCCTAATGTTACATCAGAGCGCCCTCCTTCTTCGGTATTGTGTAGCAAAATCATCGGCGAAGTAAAATAACCAATAAAATAAAATGGCTACTAAAAACACAGCTTCAAAATTTAATACGCCTCATTTAACACCAGAAGGCACTGCAATACTGCATTATTAAAAAGCGTGAAAAAGCAGTTGTAAAAAGAATGAAGCTTTCTTCTATCTCTTCCTTCACCACCTGTCTTCTATCACTATCCATTTAGTAAAAAAGGTAACAGCTAGTAATAGTAGTAGGCATTAATTGCCTGAGTGTTACTTCTCTTTATATATAAAAAAAAAAATAAAATAATGATTGGGTGTAGTAAAGGTTTTCATAAAAAATTTATAGTTTTTGACAATTTAAAAATTTAATTTAATGTAATGTCGAAGGCGTGTATATTATTAATACTAGTCAAAAGTCGTCACCCGTGAGAGGACATGAGCGTGAGTCTCACAGAATTTTCTTTTCTGTGAGATTAAATCATAAAATTTTTGATGACGTTAAAATGGATGAAATGGATGCTTCCGAAGTTTACAAATAATCACTTCGATTGGTCCTGTCGTTTTTCTGTAATTAATTATGCCCGTTAAATTAGTAAAATTTCGTAAAGTGGTATTCGACGACGTCTAGCAATTGATTGCGAGCTAATTGGCTGGCTTTACATAATAACAGCTGCAATTTTGCAGTTAAATAAATTTAAACTTTATTTTTTTTATTTTTATATTTTGTTACTATGGAGTAAACATACACTATGGCATTTTGCAAATGCAATGACGCATGACCATTACAAAAAGAATGTGAATTGGGCTAATATGATATAGAATATCAACGGACCTTGAAAGCAGTCAATTATAAGAATGTCGAATGATGCATTATTAATATCTATTCATTTGAAAATATTTTTAAAATGTCTTGAACATCCCTAATGAAGTCTGTAGAGGAATGTTTTTCCATTGGGGCTTGTTAAATTTTTCCTACAAAATGTAATTATACGAAATTGATAACTTTATTATTATATATTTTTTTTAAACTATATGGAAGCTTATAAAAGTAAACCTTATAATATTGTAAATATATCATAACAAATAATAAAAATACTGTAAGTTTTTATAACAAGCATATAAATAAGATTGATCGAAATTAGTTGCTGCTCTACATTTTTTTTTTTTTTGACAAAAAAATTGTTGCTTTATGTACATATTCTTACAAATTGTTTTTCTTCATTATTAGAATTTTATTGTTGTAACTTTTTGCATTTCCTTGCAGGTCTTTTTTGGTTTGCTGTTGTATGTACATATTTGCTGCTCTCCTAATGCAACGACTGGCTACTTGTAAAATTTTATATAACATTTCACTTTAATTTCATCAGGGCTGGTTTTATTTTTCTTCTTGCTAAAAAGAAAATATGAAATACTTTTATCGTTCTTATATATGTACATGGCATTAGTTATTTAAGAGCAACGAAAGACTTTTGCAGCAGTAACCTGATGTTGAATTAATGCTTACAATAAATCCCTAATAAAGTTCTAATGGAAGGTAAATGAAATTATAAAATGATTGCCACTCATTTCACAAGGGGTTTCTCTTAAGAACAAGAAAGCTTTGAGAATAAATTTTATTAAATTATTTTAGAAATGAAAATAAAAGTTTGGCATGCAAAAGTAAGGAATTTTTTGTGTTCAGGGGTTCAAAGGTTAATTTTGGACTGACTGCCAATATGTCAGCTGCTTTATCAATAAATTCAGCATTAAAAAACGTTGACAATGCACGGCTAGTCGGCAAAAATGCCTTAGACAAGCCAACAGCTAATCAGTTTCAAAACTGATGCTCTTGATTACAATGTTGCGCAATTTTGTATCTCTAGTAGAGAATGACAAGGACAATACTATGCCTATCGTTTGAGTATGCTTATACTCAGACTATGGATATTTAATCGGACAAAAAAACATACACATGATACTCGGAAATTTTTTTTATAAATTGTATATATAAATTCAAATGGGATATGTGTGGCATGTGTGTGTGTCTGGCTGTTTGAAAACATACTTTGTGTGTATATGTAAATAAGATAGCCTTGTATATAGGCATATTTAGCTGATTAATAGTCAAAGTATTTTTATACTCAGTAGTATGATTGTAGCTAATACAGTCTATAAATTTGAGTTACAGTTGTTTCTGCTACGTAATTAAAAAAAGTGTGTACAAACATAGTTTTAGAACCTTTTTTAAACCGAATATGCTTATTAGCACTTCATGCCTCTCTTTGTTGATAAACAACAAATTTATTTGTGTAATACATTGTTATGTACTTTTGTAAGTATAAGTATGTAAAATCTTGTTACAATGCGTTTACATCCGGTTAAAAGCAATTTCTAAAATCTGTCCTTCTCTTGGGAAATCCTAAAGTCATTCTATAAATTTCATTATAAGTTTATTTTAACAAAAAAGATTTATTAATATAAAGTCTGCAGGCCAAGTACCATAAATAATTTTTTTTGGTGTTTGGAAAAAATGTTTGAATTTAAAAAATGCAAAGACTCTCTTAATAAAAAAATATAGTGCAGACTTATTAATTATTTACATGCATTTTAATTACAATTTTGCCAAAGTATTTTGTTTTTACCTCGTCTCATTGTACAATGAGCTCAAGTGTAGACCAGAGAAGAGACTAATGCAACCGAATTTCCATACAAAAAAAAAAAAAAAAGAAAGAGAAGCTATTATATATAACATTAGTAAAAACAAAACATAATGGAAAAAACTATACAGCAGCTTAAATAAAAGGAAAACAATGAGAATTAAGGCTCTAAAATGTTCTAACAAACACAAATTTTTGGTTTTGCCAACAGCACCATATTGTTTGGCTTATAACTTTGACTAACATTGAGGACCAGCCGACACAGAAACAGAAACCGTCTACTGCAACATTTACATTGAACCATTTGTACTAAAACACTCATGCATTCACATTGAATTAAAAAAAAAGCAAACAAATTTACACACACACACTCACACACACACACCCACAGACATACATTTTAAAAACACCAAGAATAACAAAAAACAAACAAAAAAGAAATGTAATAGCAAACCAAAACAAAACATAAACAAAGCTATAGTAAAACTCTTTTGAAACGTTTCATGCTGGCCTATTTTACAACTGCGCTCCAAACTGCACCCACCGTACGTTCGCCTATGGAAAATTTTTAGATGCAAAAAGCAGCAAACCAGCCGAATAGTGCAACAGAGAATTAGAAAGTAGAATCATACCCTTTCCTTCCTCTACTTTGACGTTCCGAATTTGCCAAGTCATTGGCATCTAACATCAATGTTAGTTTTAAAATAATATACACTTTGCTATTTTTTTTTTGTTTAGCTTCTATTGAGTGAGTTTCTTTTTATGTCTGCATGCGATTGTGTAATTGTGTTAGTCTAAATGTGAATGTGTATAAGCTTTTTCAAAATCTTTTTTCTGTTTTGTTTTTTATTTTTTTATTTTAATAAGCTTTTATTTCTTTTGTTTTGTTACCAAAACGTGTCTTTACTTAAAACTTAATTTTCAGTTTACATTTAGATCAAAAGAATGTTGCAATAATTGCATTAACCCTTTAAGAAAAAATTTACAAATTATAAATGCCTTATGCAAAAACATGTGTTAAAGTTAAAGCATGTGTTAAACCCGGTTTTGCCATACAAAATTCGTTTGTTAAACCAACTTTAAGTTTAATAATCGTTCTTGCATAAGGGGGTAAAAGTTTTGCACAATAGTTGTATAAAATATGTTATTTATTTGGTAAGGAAGATAACATACTGTGGTTTTTCTTCAGATTGATTGTAATATTTCTATGCCAATAAGAAAAAAGTGCTTAAGTCATATTTTACTATTTTTGAGTAGAGTACTTCTAAGCTTTCAAGTCGATTTTCAGAAATTTGTTTCTCTTACAGTTAAATTGGCAAATTCGGTATTCATTAAATTTAAAAAAAAATATCATTCTACAAATTATAAATAATATATTAATTTTAAATATGCCAAAGTATAAGCTTATTAAGCTATTATTCTCTATGAGATAATAAGTTGAAAAAAAATAAGCTGCAAGTCATTACACTGTAACTTTTGAAAAATCACCCCTGATAATTGAGATTTCGCCCAGAGGTACTTTCAAATATGGTGATTACTTAAGCACTCTTTGCCACAAAATAACTATTTATAGTTAATTTAATTATTATTTTTCGAACTTCATTTGTTTCTATTATTATGATTTGAACAGGCTAAAGTTCGTATCGCTTTTTAAGCCAAATTAAAACCAAATTAAAATTATTAACTATTTATATTTTTTTAATCCTGCTTTTATGTCCGCTTGTAAGAAATTTAAGGAACTTATAGAAATTTTCAAGATACTTCATAATACAGATCTGTATTAATATTTGCTTGTTATAGAATTTACAATTTAAAAAATTCTATATTGCGATGATTCACTCAGAATAAACAAGGGTTAACGCTTTGTGTTATACACACAAACATGCACACACACCCAATGAAAATTGTATCTAAACAAAAATATTCTCCAAGAGTTTTTCAACATCCAAACGAAATTGTTTGTATACCTTGTTAGGAGTGCCAAAACACTAATTTACTTTTTTTCTGTACTTTTTATGTTTTGTTTTCAATTTTATTCTATTACATTGTTGCTGTTGTTGCTTGTTGTGTGTTTATTTGTTGTTATAATCTTCTAATAAGGGTTTTCATGAGAACTCTTAAAATTGTCATTTGTGCAAATGGGCAAATATGCGAGACTTGTTTCATGAAACCCCTTTGCAACAGTTAAGTCAATTTGAATGAAATGTCAAATAAATTAATTTAGTAAAAATAAAAAAATTAAATTTCAAGTTAAAACGTGAGTGCGTGTATCTAAAAATTTCCAAAAAACCAAGAAGTTGTTGTTAACAAAATGCACAATTGCACAGCTAAAGTTTACGAGTGAAAACTGTTGAGCAAACTTAGCAGGTTTGTGTGAATAAATTTCCTTACAATTTTTGATATTTTATTTACGAGAGTGTACAAATGCACAATTGCGCAGTTTGCGAAACTTTTGAACATTCTCATGAAAACCCTTAATATTTCGTTTTTGAAGATATGGTTTATTTTTATTTTGGGGTGTTAGTTAGTGTGTTTGTTTATAAGCATTTGTATCTGCTAAATTTTAGATAGAATTAAAAATTAAGCAGCTTTTTGCAAACAACTACATACAAAAAAAGCAAATTAAAACAGGCAACCATTCATTCATTCACTACTGAAGAGATGCCTGCCGTTAAAGGTTTTGTTGAGCCAAGAAACAATATGACACAGACACAAATACGAACACAAATATATATACATACACATTTACACTTACAGAGAGACATCAGCACTGATAATACGAAAAACAAACAATTGCACAAAGCATAAAGTTAGAAAAAATGTTTAAAGAATTTCCAGCATGAGAACGAACGACTACACAAATATATGAAATTGTATAGCAGTAGAAATATATAAATTCTGGCAAAGCTTTAGATATATTTTTGTATTTAGTTTAAAGAAACATAGTATGAAAAACAAAAGCTTATAACAACATGAAAAAAGTTAGAGAAGGCAAACAATGTGCATTTAGGGCAACACTTATTTGGTAATGGAATTTTATTTCATATATAAAATTTAATCAAAGCATTTGTGAGGTTGTCGTTAAATATGTAGCAATAATTAGTTAAGCATTCTAACGATACGAAAATATCACGAAATATCCCAAAAAAGGAGGCAGTGCCTTACTATTACGTGTATGAAGAAGATAAGTTTCGAAATTTTTAACCCAAGGCCCAAATGTAATATATTAACAGACGTATGTTAACATGACAACATAGTTCGTTAAACATAAAAATATTGGTAGAATTTTTACCATATATTTTATTTTATAAATAAACTAAATGGCAAATTTTGTAAACAGAAACGTCTTTTTCGCTTTGAAATTTGTATGGAAAAATATCTTTTGAAACGAATATTCGTTATTTTTCATACAAATTTGAAACATTCAGAAACGAAATTTTTACAAAATCTGTCTATAACAAAAACCGAAACATGCAGAAAAATATATCGATAAAAGTAACGAAACTATGATTTTTTTTATATTAACGATTTTGATTTTTCCTAAGGATATTTTGGAAGACTTAAGAAATTTGTTATTATATTTGCATTGCATTGGTGCCTTGCCAAACCACCAGTAGACTTCAAACACACATTTTCAATAGCCCCAAACTTCTCATCTTGAGAATTCACAAATACGAATATTTTTGAAAATCACAAAATAATAAAGTAGGCCCAAATGAAATGCATATGAACATGCTTCATTTTGAATTTCAAAAGAACGGCAGTACCTGGAAAGTCAAACATTGCTTAAGGTTACGTCCATAATAAAATTCTTCCTTCATCATCTGACTTACTTACTTCTCTTAAAAAAATAACCGCTTCTATTTGAGTTTTTCATAAAATTTTTATTAGATATATTTCACAAATTTTTAAATTTGAAACTGTGCTATAGGATGAATTTTAAGACAACACAGTTAGCTCAGGTTTTTTTTGTGTTTTCCAAAGGCTTCAGATTTTCTCGCGTTTCGTTTACTGAAATTTCATGTTTTTTCTTTGAATACTTCTATATTTTATAAAGAAATCAACCTTGCAGGCAAAATGTGTAATTAGACAAAGACTATATTAATTTATTATTAATTTTCAAATGGTATAAAATACAACAAAGCAGGTTTATTTTACTTTCTTAGTACTAAAATTTTCATCAAGATTACACTAAAAATAAATAAATATTTTTTGGCCAGTCAATTCGGTGTCTCTTTCTATTTCAATCGGCATTGAAATGTCAAACGTTATAAGTAAGGTTTTGGAAAAAATGATAGCGAGGAGATTATGCTGGTTTATTTTTCAGAACAAGCTCATCAATATCAAGCAGACGGGTTTCAAACCTAATAGCTGTACAACAGACACATTAATACATTTAGAATTCTACCTTGCCAAGCAATTATCTACCCGTAACCACTGCTCAGTTCTCAGCATAGACTTCGAAAAGGCATATGACAAAATAGGTATTCATTCCATTTTAAACCAATTAAAAGAGTGGAGAGTTGGGAACAACATATATGGATACGTCAAATCTTTTCTGATAAACAGATGTCTTGTAAATAAAAATAATGGTTATAAATCGACATGTAAGAAAATCGACAATGGGATTCCTCAGGGCTCACCACTGTCTGTTGTACTATTTATTATAGCTTTCGAGAAAATCAATCACATCATGTCAAAACATAAGGAATTTTCCCACTGTCTTTATGCTGATGATTTCTGTTTATATACAAAAGTAAATGACCCCAATAAAGTGCAAAATAATCTTAACAAGCTAATGAGAGACTTAAACGCTTGGTGTTCTATGTCGTTCAACTTTACTGCGCCAACCTTTAAAATAAATGATTTCAACTTTGAAAATGTTACACAACTTAAAAGCCTTGGCTTAACATTTAATAAAAAACTGAACTGGAACGATCACATCAAAAAGCTTTCTTAGGATCTCCCGAAACGGTTAAATATTTTAAAATGCATCAACGGCTCTTCAAGTCAAAGCCATATTTACACACTTAAACATATCTTAAAGGCAATAATTTTAAGCAAGATAGACTACGGTCTCATTCTATACGGAAAAGCGGCGAAATCAAATTTGTGCCCAATTAAAAAGTATTACCATGCTGCCCTTAGATCAATCACACAAGCTTTTTATACGACACCAATAAATAATATACTACACGAGTTTGACCTTCCGTCAGTGGAAGACCGATACAAAAAACTCATAAGTAACCAGATTATTAGGATATCGCAACATAGGCATAATACTATTTTTGAAGACTCTAAAACTATATCAAACTCAAAAGAGCTCCCAAAATAAAAACAACAATAGCAGCAATTCATGATTCAGCGAAAGAATTTTCAATCTATCTAAATAATCCACCATCCTTCCGTATAACTCATCCACCTTGGAAAAAAATCTGCGATTTCTTTATAGATTGCAACATGCCTAACAAAAACAGCACTAACCCTGACGTATTAAAACAATATCATCTTAACATTTCTAATGAGTGGAAACATAAGAAATGGACATTTTGGTATTGCGATGCCTCAAAATCAGAAGCCGGGAACGGCTTTGCAATTGTTAAAGATAATAGTCTCATAATCAAAAAAGGTTTGTTGCCACAATTCACCTCGTTTTTTACATCAGAAATTACTGCCATTGAAGAAGCACTAAAAATAAAACCATCCAATAAAAAACTTATCTTGTGCTCCGACAGTTTATCAGCAATTAACGCCCTCAAAAACACCATCAATAACGACCCATAAGTCACCAAAGTTCGTGAATTGTTACTCAGGCAAAAAAATATCAAGTTACTCTATACACCGGGCCACATAGGCATTTTGGGAAATGAGTTAGTAGACAGAACAGCGAAAGAAGCCGTTCTATATCCTACAATAATTCACAATAATTATACAAAAAAGGATATTAAAAGTTACATAACCATACAAATGAAGAGTCAAAACCAACAGTCTATCATACATTCTCCCAACTCATACTATAAAACAATAAACCCATTATACCAAAAATCCAACTATGCTCATAATATGCCAAAATATCAACAAAGAATTTTAACCCGATTGAGACTCGGTCATAGTAAATTAACGCATCAGCATCTTTTGAAAAAGGAGAACCAGCCATTATGTCCAAAGTGCAAGAACAACCTCACAATGTCACATTTATTATTCCTTTTCAACGATATAACATTATCTAAGAGCCTGTTAGAATCAGTAACAACTTTAGACTTTGAAAATGTTAGAAAACATCTATCTACCAATTACAGTCATTAAAAATTTATAATCACTACAATCTGATATATAAACAATATTTTTAGTCTATAATTATAACTTAGTAAGGACGAAGGCCACTGCAGCTAGTTCCTGTAATCGAATATTAATTTGTAAATTTATTTTACTATATAAAAAAAATAAAATAAAAAAAGTAGATTAAGATGACTTTATTCTTGAATTAACTTATTTTTAACCCCCGACTAAAAAAAGGGGTGCTATAAGTATGAAGTGTGTGTCTGTGTGTCTGTGTATCTGTGTGTCTGTCCGTATGCAGGTACAGGCCAAGCGGCTGGACCGATATTCATTTAGTTTTTTCTGTTTCAAAGATGACTTGATCGAGAGGGTTCTTGGCTATGTTTGAAGAAAATAGATCTAGCCGTTTAGAAGATATAACATCTTTTCTGAAAAAAGTCGCGGGTTTTTAAAATTTTTAATTTTTGTTATTATACAGCACCTTCTTAAAAACTATCCCACATATTCATAAAATATAAAATGAGCTTCAAATGTACTTTATTTCAAATTTTTCATGAAAAATTTTCCTAAAATGGATTTCAAATTCATTTTATTGCTTTATGGATATGGGGGTATATTTTTAATTAAGTGCCTCTTTATAAGTTACATTTATTTAAAAATAAATTTTTTTACTATTACCATTATGTACAAAAAGATCCCTTTTAAAAAATAAATTTTAAAAAAAGTACCTTTTAAAAAACTTCTAAGAAAGTACGTACTTGAAAAATTTCAGTTTAAAATTTTTAAACGCACTAATAATCCCAAATTAATATTTTACTTATTAAGTAAAGTAAGGAAGTAGCAACGTGGTTGTGAAAGAAATTCCACAAAAACCCGCAAGATTATACGGTTATCCGCGGCAGATCAGTCAACCAGTGCTAGCGAGACGAAAAACTCTCGAAGGCCAAACAACATACACAACCCTGACCGCACTTAAGAAATAATTACGATGAAGCGAGAGTTGTTCCTCAACCCAGAGCTGCTTTACGAATGATCAAGAAAAACATAGTTTGAAAAATTACCCTAATCTTCAAAAAGTAATTTTTTAAAATATGAGTAAATAACTATTAACAAAAATAGTTTTTAGTATTTTAATATTGGTTTGCATAAAGTATCTTTGAAAAGAGTCTCTGAGGAGAAAATAACCTTTAAAAGGAAGTACCTCTCACTTCTGAAAAAGTAGCCTGTTTACAGACTAATACCTGTTTAACACTAAGCGTTTTTTCATGAAATTTCAAGAATTTTTTTGCACGCAACTTCTTCTATTTGCTAATTGCAGCGCTATAAAAGAGAATTTTATATAAAAAAGGGCGTATATTGAATGTCTGATGCATTTTTGGCAACTTTTTTGATATAAGTTGCTCCTTGAGGCCTCCTATTGGCAAACAAAAAATTTTCATGCAACTAATTTCATGAAAAAAATGCTTAATGTAAATTAGGTATAACAATAGATATTGAAGCGATGTATGTAAACCTTTCGAAATACTGATCTCTTATCATCTTTTTACACGACTGCGCAAAGCAAAGAAGGGTATTGTGATTATCAGTTTGCGTATGTATGTATGTATGTACGTGTGTTCCTTTGCGGACCGATTCTTATGTCAATCGATTTGTCTTAATCCCGTGAGTGTCACTAGAAATATGTCGGTTGTCAAAATTCAATATGGCGGCCAACATACGCCATTTTTAAGATACGAAAAAATAAAAAGTCGCCGAACTATATCAAAATGGGTATCATTAGACAGATATTTTAAAATCATCTTTAGATTTCTCTTATGATTTTTCATTTGCAATGACCATTTAGGATATTTAAAGGTTCAAAGTTGGTCGGAATCGGATTTTTGTTTTGGTTTTGTATAAATACTTGTTAAATAATTATTTGAAAAGTATCTTCGGGAAATATTTGAAGTAGTGCCGATTTGGAAAAAATAGCGTAATTTATCGGAAATAATATTGTTCAACAAAAAGTAAATCCTTTGCTTATGTATGTATGTTAGATTATGAATGTATACTCTAAAGGGACCTGAAGAACCAACTCCAACCCTATTAAAAAAAAAGTATGCCTAAAGAAGTACCGGTCTACTATAAAATGTTATGTATGGCTGCTTTGGTGATTTAAGAATGAACCTTAGAGGCATTCAACAGTCAGTTTAGAATCATTCAGTTCTGTTGTTGTCGAGTGGGTCTATAAAACTGAAATATAAAGGAATTGTTTTCACTCACAAAACACGTCTAGTGTTTACCTTTTGTTGCTGTTGTTTTTTTTTTTATTTAATACGAGTCAAGTCTATCTTTATAAATTTAGTTATGAATTATGGTTTATTTTATTTCATTTTTCCTTTTTATATCACATGTGCACTGGAATGTCTGCATATGCGAGTGTGAATGTATGTTTTGCCCGTATGTGGCAGCAGTTAGTGAGTGCCAAGCCAAAACAACAACAAAAAATAAAACATTAGAGGAAATTCAGTATTTAAATTATTTTCGTTCGTAGTCGTTTGTATTTAGAATTCATGAGATTTTCTCTTTATACCCTGCAGTAGAATAGGCGATAATTGTCTAAAAGCTACTAGTATGATTACTAGAATAGCAAGAACTAGTGCAACAAGGGTAAAAGTTGTTGTGTAATATTACTAGTGCTGATGAGTATTAGTATAGGAAGTAGTTCCAAGGCACCACATTGCAAAATAAATTTCGACTGCCTAACAGAGCCCTTACACTGTATGAAAACTGGTATCATACAATTATTAAAATTTTAGGTTCATCTAAAAATAATTCTAATTACCTTTTTGTAGTTTAGAATTTTGATAAGTCATGACGAATTTTAACTAGCTGTTGTCACTGAGTAACAAAGGAATAAAACGACCAATTTTATACAATTTTTCCTTACAAAAGAACTGGTAATAAAGTAGTCCTAAACTAGTGCTAATGGTACTAGTAGTTTTCTTAACACACTCAATGGTAATTTGAGCATTAAGATGGAATAGGAAAATTTACAGTTGGGAACTAGTGGTGGTGATTTCTGTACTAGTAAAATACCAGTTGGACACTAGTTCGATCTCCTGCAGGGTATGCACACAAACACACACACATACACACAGGCAAGCACATATTTTTACATACATACATACATGTTTTTTTAAAATAATTTTGTTTGTTTTTTATGTTTTAATATAAATGAATCTCTTATTTTAAACAAAAATATATGAGCTTCATAATCATAAACGGCTTGTGTGAGTGTGTGTGCGTATGTGTGTGTGTGTGAGTGTTTGCGTTTGGATGTGTGTGAGTAATTCTATGTGTATGAATAATTTATATTATTGTAATTCAAACACCACGATTATGTTTTTATTTCGCTTTCGGGCTGTTAAACTGAAATCAGTGCTGAAAAGGTTGCAGAAAAGGCTCTTAAATGTAGAGAGCATGTGAGTCTAGACTACGGGTTAATGCTATGTTTTTTTTTTTGCTTTCCTTTTATTTAAAAAAAAGTTATCTTGATAAATCCATAATTTTCATAATAATAAGCCCTAAGTTATATAAAATTGTTTCCTAAAGTAGGTGCTGATATCATTTGTTTCTTTGCAGATATAAAAATATAAATCAATATCTAGATGTTGAACTTCCTAAACAAATTTTGGAGTAATTTTAATGTTGCCATTGATTTATGGGAAGTTTTACAAGTGTTTTTATTATTGAACTCTGAATAGCAATTCAGGACTTCGTTTCAAATTTAACTTTGTGATAACCAATAATTGCATGGACAATGTGAAATAAGATTAGTTGTTTTGTTCGTTTACATACTGTTTAATTTTTTATGAACTTTTATTTCCTTTAACTTAGGAGAGAACATATATATTTTTTTACTAAAAAAATACCTGTCTCAAGGCAAATATTTATAGAAAAAGCTTTAAATTTACGACAGCTGGGAAATTCAAAGTATTAATAACCATGGGTATACTAAATTCTTTACTTTGTGGAAATGCCTGATGTCAAAAGGATCTCTTTGAATTAGTGCTGCAACGGTTTAAAGAAAAAATTTTGTAACTTGACATGAACCTTACTAGTTTCTTTAGAGGAAAGGCTACACATTCCTTAATTGTGAAGTCTGTGGAAGAAAAAGTGTAATGGTATGATATATAAAGAAATTTAAAATTTCTATGTAAAGCTAAGTCTAGACGATATGTTGAATCAGCATATTTATGATGAAAAATTTGTTACCAGTGCCAACGTATCGTGTAGACACAATTTTTTTTCAATATTCGTATGCTTAGCTACTTATGAAGGTCATTTGTTAAGGTTGTCAACAAACATATGTTCAAGATTTTAGCATATTATGTAGACACCATATTTTTACTTTGTAACAAATTTCCTATGTATGCTATCAGATATGTTATTTGTTGAAAAGCCTATGTAAGCTTTTCAGCATACGGCAAATTTGATAGCATATAGAATTGATATTTTTACTCTGCTCATGTAATGGGTGTTTTTTATTGAGGTATAGAACTTTAAGTTGGCATCACTTTTTTAACTGGCGGCCATTTTGTCAGCTGTCAAGTGATTAATATTTAGTTTGGTTTGCCATTTCATCATAAACAGGTTGACAAAAGAACAACGCTTGCAAATCGTGCAAATTTATTTCGAAAATAATGGTTCAGTTCGCGAAGTTTACCGCAAGCTCCGTCCATTTTATGGTCGACATAATCGTCCATCAGAGCAATTAATTCAGTTAACCATGGATCGTTTTCGCACTACGTTTACTCTATGTGATAATACGCATCCGCAGAGACGTCGAACAGTGCGCACCGAAGAAACAATTGCCGCTGTAGAGCAAAGTGTTGAAGAGGACCCGAATGAATCGATTCGCCACCGTGCACAGCAATTGGAGGCGACTAACCGACTATTTTGTTCCTGAATTGGATGGCATGAATGTGGATGAGTTGTGGTTCCAACAAGACGGCGCTACATGCCACACAGCGCACGTCACAATCGATTTATTGAAGGAAACATTCGATGAGCGCATAATTTCGCGGAATGGACCTGTCAATTGGCCACAAAGATCGTGTGATTTGACACCATTGGATTATTTTCTTTGGGGATATGTGAAGTCGCTCGTCTACGCCAACAAACCAGAAACGTTAGGGGACTCGGAAGCCAACATTCGTAGCGTTATTGCCAACATACGGCCCCATATGCTCGAAAAAGTGGTTGAAAATTGGACCTGTAGAATTGGCTTTATTCGAGCCAGCCGCGGCGGCCACATGCCCGAAATCATATTTAAACATTAATGGCATAAAATTATTCTTCCAATAAAGCCAAATTGATGGACATTAAAACGATTTTCTTGTGTTTTATTTCAATTCAAAGTTTTATACCTCTAAAAAAACACCCGTTATGAGCAGTGCTGCCTGATTTGTCATTTTTAAAATAAAAATAAACTAAACATTAAAATAACGAAAATAGTTTAATAAAAGAAAAAAAAAACACAAAAATTCTGCATTATGCGAAAAATATACTGCAGAAATGTGAATTGGGGTGAGTAAAAAATAAGGGAAATTACAATTTCTTAAAAAATAATTTTAGGCGATTCTGAAGAAGACTATCACTCTTATTTCAGTTTCTTTCCAATTTTGCAACTTCTCACTAATTTTTGCAAACTTCGCAATAAAAGCAACTTTTTGCATGCTTTCAGCCTCCTAAAAGCTTTGGCGATTTTTAAAAAATAATAGAATTTGTCACCATCCCGCTGTTGGTATGTTTTTGCGACTTTTTGTCATTTTTGAGATTTTTATTGAATTTTTTTCATTCCTTACAGTTTTGACGATTTTTGACCAAAATTATGGCTTGTTTAAAGTTATGCAACTTCTTGCGATTTTTTTTGCAAAAATTCGCGATAAAAGCGACTTTTTACATGTCTTTAGCTTCTTGGCAGTTTTGACGATTTTAAAAAAGTATAAAATATTGTTATCATCCCGCTGTTAATAAATTTTTGCAAATTATTTTTTTTTTTTTTTGTAATTTTTGCCGAATTTTTTTTACAGCTTTAGCGATTTTTAATCCATATTATGGCTTGTTCAAAATTTTGCCAATTTTCGTGATTTTTTGCAATGTTCGCAATAAAAGCGGCTTTTTGCGTGGGTTTTAGCAGTTTTAATAATTTTGAAGAGTTTAAAACATTATTGGACTTTGTCATCCTGCTGTTGTAGCTTTTCGCCAATTTCCGTCATTCCACGAATTTCTTTTTATTTATATACATGTATAATTGCACTAATTTTTATTAACCAAAAATATAAATTTTTTGCACTGAAAGCGATAATTGATATACAAACATAAATTTATTGTAATTGTACAATTTATTTTATATCTAAGGAAATGCTCACATGACTCAACATATATATCAGAATACAAAATTCAACATATCATGTAGACACAAAAATTTTATGGTAACTAATATGTTGTATTATCATTTGCTGACATATGTTGACTTTAAAAAATTTGGTAGTTTCAGCATACTGTGTAGACCTCTAACATATATATATATGCTGACAGCAGGATTTGTTGTTATTTTAAAGCATATTAATGTACGCATATATTTGCTGATTCAACATATCGTCTAGACTTAGCTTAATGTTGGCTTGGCAATAAAAAATAAAAAAAGAACCTTAAAAAAATTAAAGAACGTCAGGGATACTAAAAAGTTAAGGAAAGAGCAAAACAATGTTGTTTAAATTTTGAGTTTTGTTAAGGACATCTGGCTTGTGTGGCTAGAAAAGACCAAAAATAATCATGAGTTCCCGTCTTACTTGACTTATGTAATCTGCTAATAGAATTAGTGAGATTCCATACTTGAACTACCTCATTGCGTCAAGGTATCGCATAAAATTACCTACTCCTTTCTGTGATATAGACGATAGCACATTTGAGCACTCGCAGATTCCTTTAGAGTTTACTTAATATGACATTTACACCTGCACAATATTTTGGATATTTTAATTAAAATATTAACAAAAATCTATACCGTTTAGACCATTTTTATTTATTTTAATTTTTTTTTTTTTGACATTTATCAGGATTTTTTTTTATCCAAACCAAACCCCATCAACCGAAAAATTTCCAAAACTACAACCAAACAATTGTAATGTAGCCAATTCAAATACCTTTTTAAGTAGACTGCAGCTATTTCAATAATCTTTTATATAAATATGTTGTACGGGGTAGTAAAAATAAACTAAAAATATTAGATTTTGAGTAGATTGCCTACAAATCTACTCACAAATTAGGTTTTGTTTTGTGTGGGAAATCAAGTAAAAAAGCAGTTAGATTTAGCTCGAAATCTCGTAAATACTAGATTTTGGGATAATGTAAATGCATTATAACAGTTTAAATTATTTTGAAATAGTAAAAATTTCATACTCAATATTTTATTTAACAAATAACACTCGATCCTAAATTATTGTGTTCTAAAATATTGTCTGCAAAGTCTTTTTCACTAAAATTTATCTTTTATAATTTAAATTTTTTTAATGCCTACTTTAATATTTTGAAAGGGAATGCAAGTAAAACAATAGTTATTTAGAAAATAAGTTTATCCATTTTCCTGCTATTATTTTTAATAATAAAGCAAACCTTTCAAGTTCATCATTTTTCCACTCATTTAAATCATTTGAAAATATCAAAAGGCCTTTCCAAAAAAAAACCAACATTTCAAAGTAAAGTCTGTCTATAAATTTGTGTCCCTTCATTAGGCATTCATGTTTTGTTTTAGCCTTTTTATGTATTAAAAATGACAAACGCTTTCTCACACTTTTGGGAAACCCTTTTGGCATTAACAAAGTTAATGCGGTTTGCAGCCTCTTTTTTATCTTTTATTCCCTTCAAAGTAAATAAGTCCTGTTTTTGAAATGCTTCCTTTCCTTTTTCTTTTTCTTTTATTTTTATTTTTTTGTAAGGGAAATCCCTGAAGGTTAATAGCGCGCATAGACCAAACCCTTGGAATCTGCAGTTATAATATCTAATGAAAAAGGTAAAGAGAATTAAAAAAATATAAAATGAATCACTTTGAGGAAAAATATTTTTATTTTTAAGGTCTTTTTCGGAAAGTTAACACTCAAAAGCATTTGAACGCATACATACTTTGATAAGCTATTAAATAAATGTGGTATTATTTCATAAGTCTGCTTGCAAATAACACCTCAAAGCATTGTCCTATTTCAGTGTTTTCTTTAAGCAGGTATGTTGTTTGTTTTATATTTTGTTCACGCTTTTTGAAACTAAAAGCAAACTCTTTCGTTCGTTTCATATTTATTTTGTAACACTAAAGCGAAAACCTTATTTAACGTTGGCTGTTGGCAGCAACACTCAAGTGGTGTTTTATGTAAGCAAATAAACAACAATACCAACACACATTTCCGCAAACAAAAATCTAACTATACAACAAACAGTCACAACTTTACAAAGGAAAAATGTTTTAAATAAATGTATGTTACAAGCTGAAGCATGCGAGGGGCACCTGTACATTATTTCGTTTCAAGTTGCTTGAGGCCTTTTACTAATCAACATCTTTTATATTGTTTGTATTGGATGAGGGAATTTATTAAGATGAAACTGTTCTTTTAGAGGATTTTCTATTTATGCTAATTATCGTTGTAATTATTGTTCAATATTAAATTAAAATTAAATTATGTGTCCTGTTTGCTTGGTATAACGTCCTCATATTCCCTTGTTTTGTCAAACAAGATGGTACAAATATTGTCACATGATGTTGTCTGTATCACTTTTTTCACCACCTGACTTTTCCTTACTAAAGAAGGTAGCACTTAGTAATAGTAGTAGGCATTCATTGCCTGAGTGTTACTTCTCTTTAAAAAAAAATTAATGCTCCACTCATTGAAATGAAATCATGTACAGTCTCAATTCGTCCAGTTGAGGAAAGAAAAAATCGTTGAGCAGGGCTCTGTAGGGCTCGCCAGATATTCGAGAAAAAAAATCGCTAGTGTAGTGGCTCTTCGAGTGTTATACAAGAATTTCGGTGGCCTATAAGCGACAATTCTCCTGCATTTCTATTAAACTAAATTTGATTTTGTCATCCATATAAAACTCATTGTGGTTCATAAAAATGTATTTTTTTCGAATATGGTAAATGTTTTCAAAATGCACGGTTTGACCTAATTGTTTTTTTTTTCAATTAAAACAACATACATACAAGTGTAAGAAAATTATAATGATGAAGTTTTTTGTTTTACGAGTGTGCATTAGAAAATAACCAAAATTATTTCATACCAAAATTGTTTTTCAAAAAAAAAAAAAATATAGGAAGTATCCGTGATCCGTTCACCAAGGGTAAGAAGAAACCCTTTGTTTTCTCCACGATGTCCGTATGTCTGTCTATCCGTTTGTCCATCTATCCTTCGGTCGATCTGTCTGTATATCCGTCTGTCAGTCTCGCGAACCGTAAAAGATACGGATCTATGATTTTCACAGAATTATATAACTTCTCCCCACAAAAACATACACATATCTGACAGTTAAAAATTAAAGGGTGTTCTAAAGCCAGCAACGCAATCTGTCTAAATCCTAATATAGTATACAGACAATTGTATAGAGACACTTGAAATCTTAACATTTAATGTATTTTTATGTAGACTACACATACCAATTAATACTAAGCGTATTCTATCAAACACTATAATTTTGACTATATAATTTTGAAAACTTGCTCTATTTTGGAAATTGTAAGAGACAAACTCTTGAAATTTTAAAAAAGGCTTTAATAAAAAATTCTCAAAATATAAAGAAAGTCGAAAAGAAAAATCGCCAAAATAAAAAAAGCGCTTAAAAGAAAAATATCACTAAAAATTAAGTGAATCGCTAGAATTCAAAAAATCACCAAAAGTAAAAAAGTCGCTAAACACTAAAAAAATTGCCAAAAACTGAAAAAAATCCTCAAAACCAAAAATTCGCTAGATATAAAAAAAATATAAAACTCAACAACAATCTGGAAAAGAAAAAATTGCTAAAAGAACCGAAAAAAAAATACTAAAAACAAACGCCCCAAAACTTAAAAAAATATTGCTAAAAACCGAAAAAATCTGCATAACAAAAAAAAGCATTAAAACCACAGAAATCCAAAAGCAAATTTTTTTTATACATCAGGTAAGATATTCGACTATATCTGTGGCAATAAGGAAAAAGTGCCTGAGTCATATTTTACTGTTTTGCAGGAGAGCACTTTTAAGCGTTCAAGTCGATTTTCAGAATTTTATTTCTTTGGCAGTTAAATTGGGAAATTTTTTGTTAATCTTTATTTTTTTTTTAATCAAACAACGTTCTACACACTATAAATATAGAAGTCTAAAAGAGATAAATTACAAGCTATAACTTTCTGGAAGATCAAACAAATTAATTGAGATTTTGACCAGGAGTACTTTCGAATGTACAGATTATGGAGGTACCATTTACTCAAAATAAACTTATCTCGAATTTTTCATTTTTTCGACAGATAGAGGCTAAAGTTCATATAGTATTACATATGTAGCGAGTCAAAGTTGCACTTTACTGAATTTATTAACTGTTCTTTTTAATGATTTATGCTTGACTTCACAGGAGTTATCTTGAAGTTCTCAATTGTGGCCGCATACTATACTTAAATAAAGCATACTTGACTACTTTGCAGTATACTGTTCTTATAGAATAAGCTGTGCTTGCAGAAAAGATGGTTGACTATGTGACATTACACTAAAATATGGTTGACTAACTGACATTACACTTTCCCTACAAGAAAATTATTCACTGTATAATAGTTCATCATTCTTAGAGAAGACATGGTTTTAATAAATTTTTTTAGTTAAAAGTTCTGAAAGATTGAAAAACTGGACCTCTAATAGAAAACTGTTCAAAATAAAAACATGAATATTATTTAAGGCATCTTAAAAAATTCCGCAGAAAGCATTAAATAATTTGAATTAGAAATTTGTCTAAAATAATGGAGAATAAATTCTTGCGCTGAATGGGGAATTCTCTACTTTATATAAATTTTGCACTTTCATGTAAAACATTTTAGCAAGCAACTGGATTTTGACATTTTCATAACTATAAGAAAGTCAAGTTGATTCAAAATAAATCCAATAAAATTAATTAAAGTAAAAGAATGAAATTAAGGATGCATTATTCAGATTCACTTGAAAAAAATTAAAAGTGTCCTTTAGTTCTTAAATAAACTCATAACTCAAGTTCAGTACATTCAATTCTTTATTGAATGAAATACTAAATTTGCGTTAAATAGCTGATGTTAATAACAAAACTCTACCACAGTAGATAAACGTGGGTGCTGCTGAAATGCGTGGCTGCACAGAAAAATATCGGTATTTCCCCCAGCTATAAAGTCTAAGTTAAATTTTTCTTCTCTTCTTTAGAAACTCACATTAATTAATAAAAATATTTCATTCAATAAAGAATTGAAAGTACTGAACTTGAGCCTGACTAAAAATTATTTCTGATTAAAAATTGACTATAGTTCAATTAAAATCTAAAAATGTCTCACTTAATTCATCATGGGCACGTGACAAAAATATGTTCACTTGGCAATCACTGTTCACTTGGCAATCACAGTTTCAAGCCAAATCAACGGTAGAAAGCAAAAACAAAGTAACATAATGCCACTACAATAATAGTTACATGTATATACCGACGGTACATCGAATAAGTAATAGTAATTAATGTGATGATCGTAAAAAATAAACAAGAATAGTTCAACATATTTAGATAGAGTGATATAACTTCGTGCTAACCAAATAGAAAGTAAAAAAAAATGGAAAACAGAAAATGAATAGTGATACTTATAAATGTATTTATCAATGGTAAATTAATAATTGTATACACAATAAGCATTTCTCATATTCCATTTCATACTGAATTTGCGTTAAATAGCTGATGTTAATAACAAATCTCTACCCCAGTAGATAGACGTGGGTGCTGATGAAGTGCGTTGCTGCACAGAAAAATATCGGTATTTCCCCAGCTATAAAGTCTTAGTTAAATTTCTCTTCTCTTCTTTAGAAACTCCCATTAATTAATAAAAATATTTCATTCAATAAAGAATTGAAAGTACTGAACTTGAGCCTGACTAAAAATTATTTCTGATTAAAAATTCACTATAGTTCAATTTAAATCTAAATATGTCTCAAATAAACTCATAACCTTAAAATAAGCTTAAAAATCAGTAAAGGGTGCAATACCAAGAGCACTAAATTTCCATAATGAAAATAACTCTGCGTTATGTGAAAACTTTGTTTATATTAAATATACCATATTATAAAGAAGTCAACCTAACAATCCTTGCGATATTTTAAAATTGTTATACAATTATAAATAGAATTAATTGCAAAAATGAAATTTCTAATTATATAAACGAGCTGGTGTCCGTTAACATTATGAAAAATTGTCAGCTAAGGATTATTTTAATGGAATTAATTTATTTTTTATATTTAGAAAAGAAATTGTAACAAACTTTATGAACAGCTTCAATTATGCCACTTGTATGTATTTATGTATGTCTGCATTTAGTGATGTCTGTATGTCAGCCAAGCGAGTTTCAAACCGTTTGTGGAATAAACCAAACAAATAGAACATCAAATGAGTACGGCTGTAAAGCAATTGTCCGATAATAAACACATGTAGACAAGTACCACACATGCACAACAACTTACTCAAACACACACACACACATTCATACAAAAAACCGTTATGTTTTCAGTTTCCACAAGAGGCTAACAAGTATCCCATACACTTGACAAAACATTTGTGGTGCCAAAATCATGCATATTGTCTAACAGGCACAGCCAAGCATACTCACACACTTGCATATTAGTCTTTATAGACTTCGGAAATGTTTTGAAATGTGTCGGTATGTCGGCGAGAGTTTACGTTTGTGTGTGTGTATGTGTAAGAAATGTTTGCGGCCTGGTTAGCTACAAAAGTCTTGCATATCGTTTAATTCAAAAATGTTTGCGTATGTACGTAAAAAGACTATACAAACACATGTATCAAACTGCTACAATAGCAAAACCGTTATATATATGTATGTTAACCGTTATACATGTGTGTGTATGTGTGTATAATTGCTTGTGTTGAGAATATTGTACTCTGATGCACACATATATACAGACATACATACATATACACGTATTCTAACTTATGGGAAAAAAATGCAAAAAAAAAATTATATTCAACTCACAAAAAGGATAATTCCCCAACTGTTTGGCCTGCTTCATGAAGTATTTTTAACCTAATTAAATCGCTGTTATTATATTTGTTCAATGGCACTTGTTGTTAAGGTTTATGTGCCTGGGCAAGGGGATTTCAATAAGAATGTGCGAGTACATAGTTATTATTAAAGAAAACGTTTTACTTAGGTTTCCCGTTTTGCAAGTTCAGCCACACAAAACAGCAGATGTTCTGAAAAGGCTGCGAAAAAATTACATGTAAATGATTTCATACTTTTTATCGTCAAAGTTTTAAAATGTTCCAGCACGTTCCCTTTTTTATATTAAGCTTAATCGTTTATTTCTTCAGCAGGCTGTGTATGATAAAAAAAATCTCTCAGGGGAGTTGATACCACAGTAAAGTAGTGAAAATTATTGGCGAGTAATGTAATGTTTAAAGTTAGAAGTTCAAGCGATGTTTGAACTTTTGCAGCAACTGACATCGTTTCAAGAAATGTTTACACTTAGCTTGTAGAAAATATTACTTCACTCACAGTGTTTTGTGAAAGTAAACCTAATTTTTGTTAAAATTGAAAAATAAAAACGGACCAAGGGGACACAAAGGAAAAATTGCAATATAAAAAATTAAAAAAATATAGCTCTTAAAGAATTTCAAATTACAAAAATAAAATGATAAATGGGTTCAATCGTAGAAAAAATACTTCAAAGCAGTCAAATACCTTTTCGAGTTTCTCATGTTGAAATTGCAAAATATGCATCTTTTTCAAGTAATTGTTTAAAAACTAATTAATGGAATGCATATGTACGCACCTTTTTTAGTTCACAGACTCATACTTGATTGACTTTTAATACCATTTTCGATTTACTTGCAAATGTTTGCATTTCAATATCAACCATTTAGTATGTCGTTTATTTATTCAATGCTTTTAACGTAACTCGAAGTGAACAGTGGAGCCAGATGTAATCTATATTCATATACAGATCAAAGCATGAATAAGCAACTAAATGATTATTTAATTGTGTCTAAGAAAAAATTAAATGAAAATATGTGTAAAAAAAATTTATATATTTTTTATTTAATTATTCTAAAGTTCGTATAATTGTGAATGCAAATTATTATATAATATTATCAAAAGAGTAATGTATATCAAGACACTTTAAGAGAGTTAAGGCTCAGTTAGCCAACTTTAATATAATGTAATTGCAATGGTAGGAAACAGCTGATCGATATTGTTATGTGAAAAGTAATGAAAATTGTTATAGAGGTGCAATGTAACGTAACCTAATTTTCATAATCTCAGTAGCAAAAATACTTATCAGCTGATTTTTGGTTTTTATTATATCAAACTTTATTATCAAGCCATATCGCTCAAACCCAATAAGTACTTTGAATATAGAATCAGAATTAACAAAATCAATGCTAAATTAGGCATTTTTTCTTTCTTTTCTTGTAACTATTGTGTGAACTTGCTTATTGAAGCCGTGTTACACCAAGGGAAATTTTGTTTATACTGACAAACACTTGCCAAACGGAACAACACGTTGTTTTTGGAAAACTCTATAAAATGTTTAATAAGCGTTCAGTTAATGCAAATAGCAGCTTCGTAATCTAATCATAATACGTAAGTTATTTTTAATCATTGTATCAATATTTGTTAGTCTATCCCACTGTACAATGTAAATATATGTATGGATGTGCGCGTGTGTGTGTGTTTTATCTGCCTGTATGTTGTTTAATTGATTGCGTTTAAAATTTTATTCAGATTTAATAGTGCGAATTGATAAGTTTGGGCTGAATGTTGCGGTTTCATTTCATCTGCTATGTATTTTAAACTTTCATACACAGCCCATGTTGCATGATATGTTATAAAGCTAAGTATATGTAGCAATCAATATACATACGATATTTTGGGGAAGCAAATAAATAATTCAACTTTAAAGTATTGCTTTCACATTCAATGCGCTGGTGGCTGTTTGATTGCTGTTACAATGAAACGAATTCTTAATAAATGGCAATAAAAATGCCATAAATGTTGTTGGATTCTATGCAAAACAGCAAATAGATTTAGGCAACACACTATCTTAAATGTTCTAGATCTGGGCTATTCAACCTGTGGTACGCGTACCACTTGGGGTATGCGAAACTTTCCCAGGTGGTACGCCAAATCTTCGAAAATTTTAGCATTTTTTTTCATTAACTAATCAAGTAAAAAAAAACAATATGTTGTATTTGTTTATGTTTGATCCTAAAAGTATACTTACGTATTTTTTTCATGAATTTCCAATTTTTATTATACCGAACATTTCTGTTGTAGAACGACCCATATGCATAGATGTTCTCATGTTATATATGTACATGCCTATGTACGTATATGTCGTATTTTAAAATAGTTTGGTTATTTATTGAACCCATACTTGTTTATACACATCAATTTTTTTTTGGTTGTACGCGAAGTGTTGGTTGTGAGTTTTGTGGTACGCGAACCAAAAAGGTTGAATAGCTCTGCTCTGCTCTAGATTAACTGAATGTAGTTTATTTTAGAAGTTGTTTTCGCTAAAGAAAAAATTAAAAAAAAACTGTAATTATATAACGAAGTCATGCAGTTTTGTTTTGAATAAATGAAGCTAACAGAAGTCAATTTGAAGCATCCTTGTAAAAATCTATTGAAAGAGGTTCAGATACGGGAAGAGACACAGTTAATACTACTAGGGAAATAGTTACGCAGCCGAATGTCTGTTATTTTAAATCTTTGGAATTATTTACACCCATTAACAATTGAGCCAATGCATAAACACTGTTTTATAATTTAAATACAACACAAACACTCTTATAATGAAATACACCCTCATTATCGTCTTTTGCTTGAGTCTCTTGCCTTTATTGAACTTTTTGCCTACTAAAGGAATGTGTGATGGGAAATATTAACGATACAATTTTGTATTTGAAGCAACTTCAAGCTTTTGTACTTATTATTGTCTGTCTTATAATGCTCAATTAAGCGGAAGTAGATGAATTAATGCCTTTATTTAAGCTTAGAAATATATAATAAGTCTTTTAAATTTTCTTGAAATTATTTATGAAATAAAATGGGGTATAATCCTTTTAGTTGATCAATGGAAGAAAATTGCTTTTGTGAAAGTTAAATGTTTCGAAAATAATGATGGTGGCTGTTTTATTTTACAAGGAAATGGGGGGAGCATTAAAGTTAAAGCAACTGGATATTTGATACAAAATATTGAATCTAAAATTCAATTTATATAATGTAACTTTTAACTGAAGCCATTCATTACATTTATAAGAAGCTTCTGGTGTTTTAATCAATCAAACATAACAAACGATTGATTGACACACCACTTTTGGAATTATTTAATTATACAGGTTTTTCTGCCAGTTAAAGTATTTGTCATGAAGGTAGACAAAGTAATTAATTAATTATTAAAGCCATATTTGGAGTGAGTTTAGGTACGCTCGCACTTGGCAAACATTTGCTTAAAAAAGGTATAAGCACTAAATATTAATGAAAAAAGTTTACATGCAGACACGTGTTTACTTAGTTAAACAATTTCTAGCATAACTAATAGAAATTGTCATAGAATCGAACATTATTTGAAACTTTTTAGCTCAATAAACTCTTGTCTGAATTAAAGGGGTTTTCATTAGTATTTAGTGGCTCTTTTGGGCAAATGTTTTTCCAATGTGACTAAAAATATCAATAAACATATTAATATTTTTTTATCACCTTTCGAACATAGTTTTGTTTCTTTGTATTTTGAGAAAGCAAAATTTCAAGTGATAGTTTCAGCAGAAAGGATCAACATCATCAGCGTTTATGTGTTTATTCGACTGTGTGCAGTGTGCAAACTTCAACCTTATATACTTGCCAGTTTATAGAAAACTAGAAAAAATTCTCGCTTGACTATTTGTATTGAAAATAAAAAAAACTCAAATTCAAATTCAGAAAAACGCGAATTTTTACTTGTCTTTCATTGCCTTATGTCTGATATATTTTTATCATAACAAAAGTAAAACTTGGTATTGAAAAATAATTTTTTTTATGTTACCTCTATTTGACATTTGTCATGACAAAAATATATCAGGTGTATACGTAGGGTTATGGCAATAAATATTTTTCATTTCAAGTCCCAGCAAAAAAAAAAACATGACCAATCATGTTTTGAATCATGGCTTCAACTGATGACGCATTGGTTCGATTTAGGTGAAACATTCATGATTTTTACATCAGCTTGTCATTGGAGATCATGTGTTTGTGCGAGAATTTAAATAATTTGATATCCATTCAACTGAATGAATTTAACCCATGCAAGTTCCCTGACTCGATGATGTTTTTTCACGTAAATACAAAACAAACAAATAAATAAAAACTTTTGTCGCAGGATACGAGCCGAGCTGCTCTCACTCTCAAGGCACACTCTCTACCACTGAGCTACTATAGTCTTGTTATTTGTTGGAGATAAAACTTGTTTTATGAAAATGTAGGAATGTTATGATTTAATTCCGTTTTTGCATGCCTTTTTCGCTCGGTATTTATTTCAAATAATTACCTAATAATGTCACATGCGTTTTTAATGCATTATTTATGATTAGCGATGATAATTAGAATGCATTCGAAGGAACAAATGCTCAAGAAAGCATGAAACATTATTTCATTTTGAACGCGTTCATTTATTTTTTGCTGGAGTAGAATACGTGAATTGTTGTGATTTATGGTATCACAACTTTTTATCACTACTGTGAGACATTTAAAATTTTAATTGAACTAGAATGAATTATAATCAGGAATAATATTTTAATCGTACTTAATTTCGGTAATTTCTACATTTAAATAAATTCATGTTGTTTCAACTTGAAATAGTTTTGATTTAACATGGTTCTTCATGTTATTGCAGCATGGAATTCACATTGTTTCAGATTGAAATAACTTTGATTTAACATGGTTCTTGATTTTTATTAACAGTACTACTAAATCAACATGAAAAAAGTAATTTTCAAGGGAATTTTTTTTAGCCAGCAAAATCATTACCGATAAATATTAAATTCTCTTTCTTTACGTAGATTCTAATGTGAAATTTTTCCGTGTGTAAGGATATTTTAGTGCATTAGCGAAAAAAAAACATTTTCTTGTATGTTTGTATGTTTGGATTATTCTTATTGTTGAGAAATGTTTCTAGAAAACATTTATATTAGGTCAGTTTAGGTATATTTGCGTTACAATATTATGACTTTAAAATTATTGGATATGACAGGTTATATTTGTTATGCTTATGTGACATTCTTTCATGAGTTTTTCGTAAAAAATTAACTACAGAAATCATTTCAAAATATTTTGATACTTGTACGTTGTATTTTAGTAGGTTGAGCATCATAACTAACTTCCTTCTATTGCAGTTATCGAACTTTGTTGACATGTTTTGTGTCAAAATGATTGACCTACAAATTTATATATTAAAATTTTTGTTGTAGCTATTTTTTTAATATAATTGTACTGTTGTACCATCAGTAGAATAATGTTTTTTTTCACTTATCTACATTATATTTAAGGAGATTATTTCTTTAATTATTTTCTTGGGTACTCCCGCTTAACCTTGTTATTTCTGTTAAAACCCTTGATGTATTTTAGTAATGTTACAATTTTTTAACATTTACTAAAACAAAACACATAAAAGCCTTTGTATAAGCAATTAAAAAATACTTACAAAATAAATTTAACCCTTGACGAATAAATGTTGTAAATATTTTAATGTTTCAAAGATAAAAACTTTTACTTTTCCCAACTTTGCAGACAATTCATAACGAATGGTAATTCCTAAACAAACAAAAAAAAAAGGAAAAATGGAAAAAAATAATCCTCAGGACCCAACACGAAATGCCCGTCTCATTCGCATAATGAAAATGTATTTGTGCGTGTGTGAATGTGTGTGTGTGTCTGTTTGACTGGGATACAGTGTTTTAATTCAATTAATTTTATTGTGCCACTAGACAAACAGTCGTGTGAAAGTAAACCAAAAGTGTCAGTGGGACCAAAAATAAAATAATAATAAAATATACAAAAAAAAAAAAAATATAGAATGCTGGGTGCAAGTGGAAACCAACAAAACCAGCCATTACGGAGTAAATAGTTTTGGTGCCTGTGTGTTGGCATGTGTTTGTGTTGAATATATTTACATCATGGTAATTAAAATTAATTTAAATTAAAACTCACATTAAATATTTACATAAATTTCTATTTACACACCAAAAAAAAAAAAAAAAAAAAAATGGGAATTAAAAAAATTGTCTGCTTGGCTGACTTGGTTTTGTCGCCTGATAACACATGTTCAGCTGAAATGGCGAACTACGAGAATGTGTGTTAATTTGTGTTAATGTGAGTTAATATGTGTGTGTGTGTGTAAGTGCATATGCATCGTTTTGTACTCTTAAATAGGATTAAATTTACTGAATTAATGCCTGTGCGTATTTCTGCTTTTTTTTGTAAATTAATGAAATTAAATGCGTAGACTGACGTTTTGTTTGCAGGAATGTGTTTAACTATTTTATGTATTTAAGCTTTTATTAAACATGTGTGAGAATTAGAATTAATGCTAAATTTAGTTCAGAGTTTTGTAGAATAATAAGCTATTAAATCTATAAGCATTTAAGTCCTGTCAATTACAGCAACACTAGTTTTTTCAATTATATATAAAAAAAAAACTAAAATTTCAAGTGAAAAAAAAAATTTGTCGCTGGTTGAAATCATTTTTTAACTTATCAAGAGAGGCACTTAAAAATTGCTGCTAATATTATTTCTTTTACCCAAAGCTTGTATATTTAAAATTCAAATAACTTTATTCGATATTTCAAATATTTATTTGTTGCTAAATTCAAGAGCAGAAAAAAATTTAAAGTTACTTAACTTCTTGTTTAACCAATAGTCGGTTCCCAGTCTCTTACTAGACAATATGAACACCTTATATTTGCTTTCGATTAAGTTTTACACTACAATTTATTTTCAAGCCCATATAATTTTATTTTTATTATATATATTTCTTTTAATTCTATGGAATATTTTCCCTCTTTCAGTTGAAAAGTATACTAGGGCCACCAACAGCGCACGGCGAAACCATCATCAGCAATATTGAAGCAACAATATGAGGAGTTGTTATTTTGTGCAACACAAACTATTATTTAGTCTTTAAAATTGCAACGATAAGGACTTTGATGTTGTGGTTATCATTGCTATTGTTATGGTTCGCTGTGTGTGTTGTTGTTGTCATGGTTATCGTTCTCGCTGCTAAAGATAGAGATATCCACTTGTTAGCCCATAATATGCTGTATGGCGTTGTGTTCCTCTATATTTCCATCAAATGCACTTAAAATAGACGTTGTAGTCCCCATTCTATGGGTTGTTGTATCTGTTATTTTAATGCTTGTCTTTGTCCTTATGATTCACATACCGTGATAACAGGACAAGTATTTAATGTGTCCTTTTTAGTCAGTGTGCTGTCTCAACCTAAAGTTGCATATAAGTATGTGTATCAAGGTGTAGTTTACTAGGAAGAAGTAATTTTAAACTAACGAACTTTGTTATTGCACAATCATATATATTCACATGCATACATACTCGCGGGCACACTCACTAGCAACAAAGGAGTGGGATATTAAAAGTTGGTCTAAGAAAAATATTTATAAAGGATTTGCAAGAGATCTGAAGTTTATATAAAAACTGATTAAAACTGTTGATGTTAAATATATTCAGATAACGATCAAAAATAACCTAACAATAAACAATATTAAGAGTTTTCATGAGAACTCTTAAAATTGCCATTTGTGCAAATAGGCAAACTTGCGAGACTGGTTTCATAAAGCCCCTTTTGAACTTTTGTGCAAACAGTTTATGTAACTTTGAAACAATTTTGACGTTTGTTCATTAAATAAAATTAAAATAAGAACATTTCAAGAAAGTTTTATTCTAAAAACATATTTATATATTTCTATAAAAATAAAAAAGTGTGTGTGTGTGTCTAAAAATGCCTAAAGAAATCCAAAAAAGCAAGAAGTTGTTGCTCACTAAATGCACAATTGCACAGCTTAAGTTTACGATTAAAAATTATTGGGCAAACTTAGCAGGTTTGTGTAAATAAATATCTATACAATTTTTGACATTTTATTTATGAGAATGTAAAAGTGCACAATTGCACAGTTTGCGAGACTTTTGAACATTCTATTGTTTTAAAAAAGCTTGCTCAAAAGCTATTAATTTGAAATAATTCTGCCAAAAAACCGACATCAATGCAAAGATCTGATAGAATATTTTCGAAAAAAATTTATGAAGTAAACTCTTTCAAACAAAAAACATTTGAAAATCTGTTGTTTAAGAGAAAGAATGTGATATATAAAATTGAACTTTTTATTAAAATGCAGGATTGTGTGTTTTTCAGAACCTGAGCTCTGTAGGATGATATTTGTAAAAGTAGGTAAAAATAAAATATAAATTTCTTAATGGACGTGTCTCTGCCTATTTTTAAACGAGGAACTATGTCATCGAATGAGAAATATAACAACTTTGCGTAACTGCAAGAACCAAAGGTGTTTGGCTAGGTTTCGTAGCCATCAAATAAGTAAGATATTATAAAATCAAATTCAAAAATTTGGAAGCGTGTCCTTGCACACTTGTTTATAATGAAACCAATTAGAAGCTATACCTTCTCAGACTAAAGAAAATTTTTTACAATCGGTCTAAAGTGTACCGAGTTATGAAGTAACAATGTCAAAACAAATGAACACGAATTGATAAAGTCCTCCTTTTTTTAAGTCATTTAATAAAAAACCTTTTATTTGAAGATAATTGCAAGTTAAAATTGAAATGCTATAAAGAAAACTAAATTAACGGGCAACTGTTGGAAAATAATAAATTTCCAAAAATTTGCAGATATTGAGTCAGTTATGTTTAAATTAATTAGCGACTTGCTTTGAAAAGTTTACGAGATATACAGTAAAGATTGAAAAGGAGACATGAAAATTAATACATCAGGAAAAAATACTTGGATTATTAGATATCAATAACTAAAAACAGATTTTCGTTCCAAGCCGAAACTTGAAGCTGTTTGTTCAAGAACATTAATAAAGTAAAAATTATACTTTTAACAAAGATGAAGGACTCCTGCTGGTATTTTTAAATTATTTTTGAGGTAGCAAACATCAATTATTAGACATCACAAAATTCATTAATATCATGGCAAGTCGTTTTGAATGAATCACATATTTTCGAGATAAAAAATAAATATTTTACTTTTCAACGTAGTCTCCTTGGAGCTCTGAACAGTTTATCCAACATTGAGCGATTTATTTATATTCTTAAAGATGTTATAGTCATTCAGATTAAATTTAGAAAATTATGTGAATGAGAGAGCTGTTCATTGGGTTTGCCACCGAAAGTGCTCACGTGTGCACCTATGTTTTGTCCAAATGATTTTTTTATTTCAAATAATCACTAAATCCATTGATGTTTTCAGCCTTTCAGGCTCTACGGCTTTATTCGCTGACAAACCCATATAAGTCTTCTTTGGCGCCGATACAACCTCTTAAGCCCACTTTTTTGACTGCTTTTGGATCTCTGATTTGCTGTGGTGGATAAAAGTTCCATGCACGGCTACATAAGGTGCAAGAATTTCACCATATTGTTGTTTAACAACGCCAAGCAGTCTGGTGAAGCTGCCACATGATTGCCGTTGTGATCAGTTGTAAGTAGAGCGGGAACGACTTTTCTGTTTCCCGGGAATTCCCGTTCAAAGCAAAACAATACAAAACTGTTTTAAATTTAATCTTTTTCAATAAAAAACAAATTATAATTCATGATATCGATTAAATAATTACGGTTTATAAATACATTACGTCGGGCGGCAATCGCGACGGTTATTCAAAAAATTAATACTATTTCAGATCTTTATATAATAGTAATGCATGAATACCAATATTATATTAAAATGCAAGGACAATTGCATTGATATAACGCAAAAAAAAATTATATTATTAAAAAATATTACAAAATATTTCTTTAGAAATAGGACTTTAGTACAGACTAAGCATTAATAGAATCGCACCTTTTTGCCGAAGAGAATCTGTAATTATTTTGTAAGTTTTCTTTTATTTCCTTGAGCATTTCTGTTTTTGCTTTTATGAATTCTTGTAGAATTTATTTTTGAACGGTGCGTTCCGCTTTTTGACAAATAAAGGCCTATAAACCCCATGTCAGATAATACATTTGCTTCGCGTTGCATTGAAGATTCGCTTTGACATCTAAGATGAAATGAAACATGTCACATAAAGAACTTTTAACGAAAAGCGAAGCTAAAAGTTAGGCAACTCTCAACTTTTTGCGTGCTTTGACAGTCAGTTGATATACTTTTTTCAATTCTTATTAAAATATGGGCAAATTTACATAAAAAATGTGTCAGAGTAATCGAATAATCGAACAAAATAGTGTAACAAACAGTGAGTGTTGTCAAAGTTTTTATTGCGTCATGCACACTTTGCTTCACGCTTTTTCCAAATTTAGAAACGTCACGCAAAGCGTTGAAGTTGTATCTGACACCGCCTTAAGTCTCAGAGCACATGTGTGCCATATGTAAACTAGGCCTTAATTGTTGTATAGTTTTAGCTATTGTGCTACATACAAACTAAAGTTGCCATAATAAAATAAAAAAATACCAGGAATTCCCGCACAAATTTCCCGGGATTTCTTGTAAGCAAACGCGGGAAGCTTTCTCGTTCTTAAGTGATTATTCAAAAACAAAACCACTGAGCCATATGATACAGTTACATTTTCATTAATCTCTGTCACTCCAAAGCTTCGATTGACCAACATCATATGCTGAATTTTTTAAATTTTTTTGGGGTGTAGATCCCACAACTGGGCATCCAGAACGTTCAGTATCTTTCATGTTTTTACTGTGATAGCGAAAATCACTTAACTCCTTTACTACCTTTGAAATTGATGGGAAAAAGTACCTATAGTATTTATAAAGCTTAGCTTTGGTTTAAATGACGTTTTTTTTGCAAAAATATTGCTTAATTAAAATACGAAATGCACTTGTTTCCATCATCTTATCAAATCATGCGGGGTAGTGCTATAAATGACTATCAAGCGTTGACACAGTTGTCATTCTTTGACGTGAATCAACTGAAATTTGCCTGACGACTGAAGCAGTGTTGCCTTTTCTGTTAAACTCTCTGTGGAAAAGTAAACAAATTCGTTTACATTTGTATCGTTTATGCTTAGCAGATGATGAGCCAACGGTACACATTCTATGCCAGTATATTGTCCTACGTAATAGTAGTAGACATGTTTTTCATACTGCATTTCTGAGTTCAAATGCTATAAGGCTGACTTCTCCAAAGTCTGTGCTAACCTTGATAAGGAAAGTCATATAGATCTTGATTTGATTTACAGATTTATAGTACGAACTATCTACTATATATTGCATTGCCAGTCTTTGCACTAAATGGATAATTTACTATCAATAATTTAAATAATTACAATCAGTAAATGACATTCAAATAATATTAAAAAAAGATGCAATTGAAAATATTAGATACGACTTTCAATATTCAAAAAAACGTCAGTATCATCATCATCAATTTTCGGTTTCCTAGACTAAATTTTTTTTAAAGCTGATTATAGCTTTACACAGTTGTCTTATGTTGCAAACTGACTGAACTCATTCCTGCAACTGGTCGTAACTTTGTACTTTTATACGGGAGTATTATCATACTCGTAGTATGGATACTTTTTCCCTTACAGTTTCGATAAAAAATTTTTTCCAGCAATTTTTATTCCAAGGATAATGACGTTATTATTTGGCTTTCAACTTGGTTTGACTTCAGTTGGATGGCTTTGGCCCATTGGTACCGTGCATATGTGCACTCAACTTGTATACGAGAGTACCTTGTTGCATCTGAATGTGTTTCTACTTGCCAATATAAACATGTATTCGTACGTATGTGTAGGGATATGAAATGAATGTTATCCTTTCGTTATCATAATAATCGTCACAGTGATATACAGCGAAAGTAGTATCAAATCGAAAAGAAGAACCGAAGTAAAGTGAAGTGACGTTGTGGCAGTTGTTTGGTGAGGATAAAAAGTTGTTGTGTTATTTTTAGATTTTGTTGGGACTTTTTATTGCAAATGCTAAAATACACACACACATACATACATGTCATGCCATGAAATAATATATTTACGATAACGTGTGTGTGCGTTTGTGTGTGATCTACTTTTGTGTACAATAGTTGCAAATTTATTAAAGCAAAATTATACATTCGAGGGCTTGCGACTATGGTATAGTAGAAATACTTTTCTACAACTTTTGTAAAATTGTGACTTATTTCTTGTTGCATTAAGTGTTTAAACTTTACGCGAAATAAAAGTGAAAGAAAAGGAAAAACTGCTTAAACATAAAAGCTTATTATATGTTTGAACTTAATTAATGTACGAATGTTAGATATATGTATTGTTGCTTTCGTTATTCGTATTTGATTCGATACGCCAACCCGTCGTATTGCGGTTTTAAGAATTCATTAAATATTCATGAGTTATTTCTTTCTATTTGGATTTAAAACATTGGAAATACAACTGTGTATTTCATGCTTAAGCTGAATATGTGTTTGTTTCTGTTTTATGTACGACTTGGTAGCGATTCTTATATAATCTTTGTGTTGTTACGGGAATTTAGCTGGAGCTCTTAAAAAGTAAGAGCTGGAGTGTTGCAAATTAAAAAGGATTTCTTATTTTTATTCTTTCTTTCTTCAAACTTTAATTTTAATGTAAAACAAAAAACATTGAGACATATTTTTGTAGTTAGAAGTATATTTTGAAAAGCTTCAGACATCATATGTTAGGTATGCAGCAAATTAAAATGAAGTAGAAAAGCGAAAAAATAGCCATTAATTAGATATTCGAAGAGCATGACAATAAAATCTAAAAATTTTGCTTTATTTCAGAATAAGTTACTGTTTTTTGTATCTTTAATGTAATCGAATTAACTTGAAGTAATTTCAATATTTAATTTTTATCGCAAAACTTTATATGCCACTAAACTAAAATGCAAAATTTTTATTTAAACCTTGACATTTACTCATTTTTCTATGAAAAATTATGTATTGAAATATGAGTTGGCAGAGCATTTATTATCAACGAAAACTATTGCAATAAATTAAAAACATATGCGACTGGCTATAAAAATATTTATTATATTTTATTTTTTTAAATCAAATTCAATTTGATTTTAATTATTATTTTTTATTGGCTCAACAGTTGTAAATCAGAGTCTATAAATAAACAATAAATCAGCAAATTGTTTCCATTACTCATTTCGAAAATGTCCTTCATTTCTCTAATATACGATTCACTCAGTCACTACACTTGATACGGTTGCTTGCACAAACTCACACCAAATACTCTTTGACACACTATAAATTTTCTTACTAAATAATAAACAAAAGAAGACAGGCAAACACACATTTATGTACTTGCATTTTGCAGGAAAATCCCCTCAATTGTTTTTATACGCATTCAATTCATACAAAATGCAAAATGAAGAAAGAAAAAAAAAACTTAAAGAGACAACTTCATGCGCCTGTTGTGTTTCAGATAAATTTTAAATTATTTCTGAATTTGTTATTTGCATGTTGTTGTTTTTGTTTTTGTTTTAGTTGCTACCAACAAACCAATTTTCCTGGCAGAAATGACAACCAACGAGCACTACAACTACAACTACAACAACAAGTGACTGGTAAATGTTTTGTTAGATACCGAATCAGGGTTTTGGTTTGTTAAATGGTTGACTTGGTGCCGTTTTCAGTTTAACATTTTTACACAAGTAATTTCGAATTGGGAACAAGCTGTCGGCGGCTGAGTGCTATTTGGGTCCAACCTTGCTTCTGTGTATGTGAGCGTATGTGTGTGTGTGAGTGTTGGAATCTCTGTTATTTGTTGATTTGAAACGCTGGGCTGCTTTTTGTATGGAGCAATTGGTATTAAGTAGTTTTGTCTTTGCTGCCTCTACTCGTTTGGCATTAACACTCACTTGCTACTGTTTTTGCTATTGTTGTTGTTGTTGGTTTGTTAAATTCCAAAAAAAATAACTCAAGTTTATTTCGTGTTCTTGCTGTTGTTTTCCTTGCAAATGTTGTTCCTTATAAATGCTTGTCGGTAGTTGGATGGTGTTCTTTTCTTTTTATTTGTTTGTAAGGTGTTTTGCAAAAAATGTTGTTCATAAATTTTTAAGTGCAAAAGTTTTTGATTTAATGCTAAATACTGTTATAAATGTATTTGTTTATGTTAAACTATGAATACAAATTATGATAGAATGAAAACAAATGCAATGGAAGAAAACTTTAGTTCGAACGCAATATTTTTTACCCAGCAAACATGTCACCATCATGTTCAAAGGAAGACAATTTTACAAAATAAGGTACTGCAACATCAACTGTTTTTTCTTCGAGTCAACTGTAGTGTTTCATAACGCTGCCTAAATTTAACGTTAAGGAACTGACTGTATTAAAAAAAGAACTGTATAAGTCAATCCTGTAAGTCTTGTATTTGTTGGCTGGGTGTGGTTAAACCTACTTAGTGCTTGTTTTTTATGTTAATTTTGTATGCAAAGTTTTCATACATACAAACTGCAAACATTGAAATTTATTAAATAGTTTTGCTTTATTTGTGTTTATAAATCACTCTTTTAATTATAAAAGGCTTCACAAAAAGTTATTACAAATTTTAGTTCAAAAGTCAGTAGCATACTTTAAAAAAACAATTCGGGGATTCAAACGGTAGTCTTAAGTGTCATACTGAAGAAGTCTTGTCGCGTTGTACTATTATCATCTTGAGGTTTTGATTTTCACGGCTGATTGTCTCGATAATGCACTTTAGATCTTAAAGCATTATTTTTACCTCGTAAGAATGATGGAATATTTTTTTTGTGTGTTCCATAAAGTTCATTAATTTTCCTGCGCTACTCAGTCTTCAACTTCTTTGTATTGTTAATAGATTTTTAATTTTTTGCTATCTTGCATTTATCTATGATTAGATTGTTGAGACCTTACTATTCCATATGATTTTAAATTTTATTTTGTTGTAATTTTGCTATAAGATATAATATTTCTTTTGTCATTCATAATTACGAATACAAATGTCAAAATTGAAGTAAGGAAGTACTGCTGGGAACTTAACACAACATAAATATTCATATGTATGTGTGTGCGTGTGTGTGTGTGTGTATGCATGCGGTGTGGATGTAAAACATTTATTTATGTTTATTTCACTAATAATAATGAATAATAATGTGCTTTACAATGCGTTAAATGATTCAAACAAAATTACAATACTTTCTTTCATTTCACTTCAGTCCTAAAAACATTCATATCGTTACCCATACCCGCACACACACCCACATCTACGTCTACAAAATATACTACAAAATGTGAAGGGAACTGTTTTTCTTATATTTAAAAAAAATAAAACTTATTCACTTTGAGTATAAAATAACCTCATTGCCAATTAAATGAGCCACTTATTTAAAAAGTAGCATAAGTCCATCTAATTGTAAAATCACTTGCAGTTGTAATTGCTAACACAGCTCAAGTCTTTTTTTTTTTATTGAAAATTGGTGAAATGTCTTAAGTATACATAAAAAAAAGTATAATAATTTTTTTAATTTTATTGATAGGACAATAATACAACTAAAACAAAACCTTAAAGTCTTAAGGCCTTATTCACAAAAATATTTCTGATTTATAAAAGATTTATAAAACAGATTTATAAAAGATTTATAAAACAGATTTTCATACAAAATTTGTTTAATAAACCTTTAAAAAAATTATGAATGAGGCAATTAATTAATTACACAGAGAAAACAACCGAATTTGTTGCCAATTGAATTTTGGCAGTTGCAGCAACTATCATAGAACTCTGCTATAGCTACTGAAATTTTCTTGTGGTACCACTATATTTTAATTATAACCCTCAACCCAACAGTAGCAGCAACAGAAAAAATTGGTTGACAGTATGGAATTAGAAATAAATGTTATTCTTGCTACCGAAAATTTGGTTAATATAATTAAAACAATATCATAACTGGTACCTGTAAAAGAAAAATTGGCCTTCCTTGCTGAAATAAAAATAAACAATAAACCCAAATAAAAATACACAATTTAAGAAATTTATTATTTGACATATTGTCATAAGTTTATTTTAATTGAAATTTATTTCCTAATGGTGAAGCATGTCTATATACATTTCTTGCCACAAACCTGTTATCTTATGCACAGACTTTCAAAAACCCTTTGAGAATTCATAAATCATAATATCTTTGAAAGTCACAAAAGTTAATTTTTTAATTTGCTGCTATAAAATATGATAGTAAACTCAACCTCTAGTTAGTTGCAGCAACTGATTGAAGGTTTTCATTTTAATTCTAATATATAGAACGACAATTTTTTAGTTGATAATACCAAAAGTTGGTAGTAAAATCCAATTCGTACTATTTTATTCGGTTGGGTTAACAAATCAGTTAATTAGTCATGACAAAAGCATACGATCGGTTGATGCAGTCAATTAAAGTATTTTCACAATAATATCTTTGTTACAATTATGCCCTTATGGCAATGAACATGGATTGTTGTTTGGATTAACAGAAAATTGATAGCGTGAACTGAAATATAGTTAATACAAATGATATTTTATTGGACTAGCCGTTTTCCAACCAATCTTTTTTCTGGGTGTAGTCTTTACTTTCTGTTGCTGTTCTGTGCTGTGCTGTGCCATTCTGTTGTTAAATTTTAATAGTTACTTCTCTGCTATAACTTATAAGCTGTTTCTGACAAACAATAGAAATTGTGATGAGTTCTGCACTATTCACTGTAATTTTTTAATATGTTCTATATTTGAAGTAAGTCTTTAAAAACTAACGTTTTAAATCTAAAAGCTCAATCGAAGCTTATATTATTATATTTTTTCGCCTAAAACTACTAAGCAAGCTTTTAATTTTCACTTGTTGAACAGAAACAGAACAAAATTAAACAGAATAACTAATAACCTGCAGTAGATTTCTGTAACCAAAAACTAGTCAGCTGATTCTGAACAGAACGGTAGGTAAAAAAAGTAAGAGTATAATATAAATACCTAAATCCAATGTTTTAATATGAAATTTATTTGCTGGTGGTTCAGCATTGTCTATATGCATTTCATTGTTGGTAAATCCAATATAATTTATCAATCTTAACAGCTAACTGAAGATTTTGTATTGGAGTGACTTATGCCACTTTTACAATAAGCAACTGAAATAATCATAAACCATAAGCATTTGTTGTTCCATGTCTAAGCTCAAAGGAAAAATGATTTGAAAAATGACGTATTTCGTGGTTTTCCTTTTCTACTTTATAGTTTGGAGGCCGTGTGGGTTGGCTGCTTTTCTAGTTTAAAACTTAACAACAGTTTTTTTTATTAAATTTCTATATTCATTTGCCTCCATATTTCTCTCTTGTATATCCCTGTAAATATACATATTTAATGATTTTGTACTACATTTGTTTTTTGCCAAAAATTATTTCAAAGATGATTAATAGTATTAAATTTGTTTTAATGTTGGCGTGCTCAAATCAAAAACAAAAGTAAGCAGAATACATACTTATACAAATAAATACATACAAACCTACTTACATACATACTTATATAAATGTATATATATTTGTTATTTAATGTTTACCCTATATTTTCCTATCCTTTCTTACTATCAAAAGGAAAACATTTTTTTTAAATAACACTTTATGTGTTTATCTAATATACAATTTTATGTGTGAGTGTGCTTTAGTTTTTGATTTGTGGAAATACTTAAAGACATAAAATGTCTCGAATGTGTAAAATGATGACATTACAAAAATTATCTGACAGGCTTGTTGGCATTTCATTAAATATTAATTTATTCTTTCGCACACCAACTTGTATAATTAATTTATGTCTTATACATTTTTTTCTATTTTTTTTTAATTCTTATTATACAACTATTGTATTGTTTACTTGAAAGGACACTTAAGACATTTAAGACACTTTAAAACTTAACTTTATATATAAAATTTAAAAGGTAAAATTTTCTATTTTAAATTCAATTTTGAAACCTTAAACACTTCTGTTGAATAATACAAGCTTCCACCCCTTTTCGACACATAATTGATGGTGTGTGTTTAGTCGCTAATTTTTTTATATAATACAAGTTTTTAATAAAAAAAAAAGATTTTAAAGGCTGCAGCTTATTACATTCTAGGCTAAAAGCTTTTGATCTTGAAAAGCAAAATTATTACTACATTACTACAACAGCAGCAGCAGATTTTCTGTTAGTCCTCCTCCATGATTAAATTTTTTTTTTTTTTTTTGATTCACACTAGTCTCCTACAAACAGAATTAAGATTTCTATTAAATGTTATTAGATATAGTCTTTATTTTATTGATGAAAGCCAACCAATAAATTCTAAAACCACACTTTTAAATTTCCGTCTGCACTAATAATTTGGAAATCACGGCGTATGATTTATTTTTGTTACACACATACATAAAATCGTACGCTTCTAAAACAAATATGAAATTAATTAAAAGATTTTCATTGTGTTGGATAATACAAGTCTCTACTTCCATGTCAACATATATTTGATGAAGAGTGTTTAATCAAATATTTTAATGAAAAATATGTCATTTTCAAGGCTGTACCTATAAGATTTTTAACTTGATTTTATTAATAATATTTTCGAGAAGCAAAATTACTATTACAGCAGAAGCAGCAAGTTAAAGCATTTTGTATATTTTTCGATTATTTCTTGTCCATGAACCCGAAAATATATTTTTATTTAATACGGCAGCAATATAAAGGGTCCGCAATCTAACGTTTTTTATTTCGTGAATGGTAACACTTAGCTCAGGTCTGATTTGACAGATAATTAGTTTTATCCTTCCGCTGAACGAGCCAACTGACCATCCAATGCGTTTTCGCTTCGCTAAGTGGGCCTGCGATCGACTTAAAGAAGATGCCGATTTTGCCAAAAAAATCATCTTTTCAGATGAAGCTCATTTTGATCTTGGCGGGTATGTAAACAATCAAAATTGTCGCATTTGGGGCACAGAAGACCCGCACGCATACATTGAAAGGCCGACGCACCCAAAACGAGTCACTGTTTGGTGCGGATTTTGGTCCAGAGGCATAATTGAGCCATTGAGTAACATTGTTGAACGAATTTTTGTTCACAAAAATTGAAGAGGAGGATATTGGCAACATATGGTTTCAACAGGACGGCGCTACGTGCCACACAGCCAAAGCTTCAGTAGTTTTTTTTATAGCATTTTCAAAAAATAAAAGTTATCTGGCGGACCCTTTATTACCAAAAATCCAAAAAATTCAATATTTGAAAAAATTTGGAGAAAACTCAGAACCTTCCGCCAGTTTTCTATTAAAATTTTTTTTTTTTTGAAATGTTATTAAATAGAGTTTTTTGTACTGATGAAAGCCACCCAATAGCATTCTACGAATTCGGTATGGACACTATGTATGTAATAATATACGAAATTTAGCCTATATTATCGAATATATAACCTGACAAAAACTTTTTTTTAGATTTTTGATGATTTTTCTAATTTTGGCACTTTTTAATAGATTTTGCGCTTTTTCTTAGTTCTGGTACTTATTAATTTTATTTGGTATTTTTTCAGTTTTTGGGATTTTTTCAATTATTGGGATTTTTTCTGTTATTGGCGTATTTTTAATTTTGGCAATTTTTTCGGTTTTCTTTTATTTTTGTTTTATCGATTTTTTTAGTTTTGACGATTTTTGGGGTTTCTTGTTACTTATTTTAGTTTTAGCGATTATTTTGTTCTGGCGCTCTTTTTTTTTTTTTGCTGTGGGGATATTTATGTTTTTTGCGATTTTTAAGTTTCGGCGATTTTTTATTTTGTGACTTTTTGTTTAATTTCAAGAGTTTGCTTTTTTCAGTTTCCAATACAAAAGGAGTTGTCAAAATTATTTCAATTGATAGGATACCCTTTGATTTTGATTTTTTTTAAATTTCAGTGTTAAATGTTGTAGTCTGCATTAAAAAACTCTAACTTTGAAAATTTCAAATTTCTATATATAATTGACTCTATATCACATTAGAGATTTCAACATTTTTAATTTCTCGTTTTAGAACACCCTTTAATTTTATTAATAATATATATATATATATATTTGTTCGTTGTTGCGGCCAAGGTTTTACTTATTCTGTGAAAATATCAGGTCCGTATCTCTTGCGGTTATCGAGAAAACAGCCTATGACAGAAAGACTGACAGACAGACGGACGGACATCGCAGCGAAAACAATAGGTTTCCTTTTCAACTTTGGTGTACGGAACCCTAAAAAAGCTAACTTTTCAATTTCCATTAGTATCATAATTTTTATAACTCACGGCGTATGATTAATTTTTGTTGCTCAAATAACAATCATACGCGACACAAATAATTTATTCTGCTTTGTTTGAACACACACGTTTCTCCATAAATTTTATTGCCTTCTCTGTGTCGCTTAAGCAACCAAAATTATTTGTTTGCCAAAAACCAATAAAAATAAAATCTCCTTTAATATTTAACTCATGAGCAGACAATGGAAAACAATAAAATAAAATTTATCATCTTCTAATCTGTGTGAAAACAAGCAGATCTTTTTTTCTTTCTTAATACACAAAGACACAATTATTTTCCACATTCAACAGACCTTCTGCACAATAAATTTAAAATTCATGTGGAAAATTTTTCTGAAAGCAAAAAAAAAATAGAAAAAAAATAGAAAATGAACTGAAATAAAATTTCAACATAAATTAAAACACAAAATAAACACAAATATATGACATAAATTTAGAGATGAGAAAGACACCGTTTAATGACAAGTGAAGTGTGCTTAAAGCTGTATTTGTAAATGTATTCGTATCAGTATCGATATGTTTTTACATTTGTTAATATGTATTTAGTTCTTTTTTATATAAGGACATGAAATACCGTCAATCGCTTGTCGATAAAATAAAATAAAACGAGTTCACAGAGAACAACAAAGCAAAGGAAACTTCAAACAAGACAACAACTGAAATAATAACTAAAGTAAATTTTTACTTTGGCTTCTCTGCGTAATATTTCTTCTAACATGTCTTGTGCTATTTTCCAATACACACACTTAAAGACCACGTACCAAACTGCATTGCAAATTAGTTATTCTACATGGACATGAACAGAAATTGAACTTAGTGTTTGCTAAAAGATACAAAAAATTTAATATGGAAACCTTTCAGGCTTGCAAAAGAAAAAAAAAGAAACATCAAGAGAAACAAACAGAAAAACAATTTTGAAGAAAAAACTTGACTGAAATTGTGACAGTTTTCTGCAGTGACACTTCATTAAAAAAAATTTAATATCTAGCAGGAAAAACGCCAAAGCATGCCAGCAAAGAGCCATACTCAAGAAAACTAAATATGTCTATATTGTATCCTTTTAATAAAACGGCAGCAACTTTTTTTCTTCAACATACAACTCCCCATACAATGAAAGTAAACTTGAGACATACACATGGTATAGTTTTAAAAAGGAATGAAGTGGTATATGTTAATAGAATGTTTGAGTAGATTGAGTCAAACTGAACAAGCTCATCATCAAATCAAATAAAAGAGCCTTACAACAACAATAACAACAAGAGCAATAACGATGAAAATACCTGTACGACAACTTACACGGTCTTCTCCAATAAAATCTTCCATCATACATTCTTCGTTTTGGCTCGAGGCACACTGGCACACATTCCTGCAGCAAGCAGAGATGCAGTGAGTTGCAAAATAAACTATTCAAATAACAATAAATAGGAAAACTGTCAGACTTGTTCGAATTCGTAAAACTTTGGCCGCTGCAACAACAAATAAATAGCAGTTAAAAATCAAAAGATGATCTAAAGCGAGCAACAAAAAATGTTGTAATACTTATACAATATGCAGACAATTAAATAAAGATACTTGAAATTTTTAAAGTTAGTGTATTTTCATGCAGACTACAACAAATAACATAATTAAAGAGTAAAAGGAAACCGTAAGAGACAAACTTTTAACATTTTTTGAAAACGCCTAAACTAAAAATTTCATAAAGTTAACAAAATGTCGTAACGAAAATCTTCAAGATAAAAAAGCGCTTAAATGAAAAATATCACCGAAAATTAAATAAATCGCTCACAAGCAAAGAGTACCAAAAGCAAAGAGTTAGCAAAATGAATTTCAAGAATTGAAAAAATCGCCAAAAATTAAAAAAAGCGCTAAAAATAATCCAAAAATAAATCGTCATAACAAAAAAATTGTCAAAACGTAAAAAACCACCAAAACTAAAAACGCCAAAACGTAAGAAACCATAAAAATTAAAAAAAAAATCCAAAACCGAAAAATCGCCAAAAAGGTAACAAAGCTCCAAAGCTCAAAAATCTAAAAAAAAACAAAAAGAGTTTAACGGGTACTTAAAATTTTTGAAAAAATTGGAGGTATTAATTAAGTTTTGGGAAGGAAACTCTCTTATATATATAAGTATACAATAGGTTTTAATGCCAATCTGTATAGGAGCTGTAAGATTGTTTTGTCATAGACTGTAAGTAGAAGAATTCGCTTTAGTGTTTTATTGCTGTTTTTTTAGGGAAACATTACATTTTTACTATGATAGTCGTTTCTTTTATATTATTTCCCTTCTTTAGTGTGTCACGTGAATGACAACCATTCGGCTATTGTAGCTGTCATTCTGAATTTTTTAAGGTGGGTACGATGTGCCACAATTTATTTTGTTCAAACTCTTCACAGTGGTTACTGCTGCAAAAAAAATAAAATATTTATTTGTTGTGGGCTTAACATAATAATTAAAAAAGCTTAATAAACCCCAATGATCATAGGCAAATTCTCAATAGATTATTAGGATCGCAAAACTATAATCAAAATGATACAATCTTGTTTTTAACAAAAAAGGAGAGGAGCTATGCCCCTTAAACTTTAAGATTGTAATGTATGTTCATTTGTCCAAATAGTTTCTACGAAACTTTGCAGCCATCTTAGGTCCTTAAGATGAGTCAGGTTTGAATTTAGAAAAGGAGGTCATTTTATATTAAGCATAATATCTTTGGCAAAAAGGGAAGTCGAGATAAGGTGATTTTGAGTAAATGGTACCGCCGTAATATGCATATTTGAAAGTACCACTGGTGGAAATCTCAAATAATTTGCGTAATTTTTTTTAGGAAATTATAGCCCTATTACTTGCACCTTATCTTTTTTAGACTTCTAAGCTCATTTGTAATAATAGCTTAATTCAGGTTATACTTTGATATATTTCAAATTAAATGTATTACTTATAGTACATAGAACTATGTTTAATTAAAGAGAAACAGAGAATTTCCCAAGTCATATGCACAATGTGCAAACTTTTACAAAAGAGCTTTTGTGCTTTCACACCGACGAGAGTACAATAGCCACAGCAACAACATACCAGACAACAATGCTTGGTGTTACTTTGCAAAGAAACAAGAAAAAATTTAAGAGCTTTCAAAGCTGTTTACCTCAAATGCAAATATCAGCGTATGTGTATACGTAGCTGCAGTAAAATATGACTTAAGCACTTTTTCCCTATTAACACATTTATTTATTGTGATTTTAGTTTAACGTTTTCTGAAAAGCTTGTTATATAATAAAGCTTTCATAGGAAATTAGCCCAAGATTTTACCCTACTGAGCTTTGCGATTAGCTCCACTGTGCACTCGCACTTTTGTTTTTTATTTTCCTTTAGTTTGTAGTTTTATTGGAGTAACTTTAACGATACATGTACGCTGCCTTTCGAAATATAAGTGTTGTAGCAAACATTTTTAGTAGTTCCGATAGCAGAAAATAGTTTTCATTTGTCTTTTTTTGTGATTTAGTTAACAGGAAATTTGAAGTTTGTTAATACAAATGTCCGTCCTAAGCTTTATTTATGGCTCACACGCAAACATACACAAACACACACACACACACACACACACACTCTAAGCTGAAATACCATCAACGAATAAAAATGTTTACTTTTGCTTTAAAAAAAAACTGAGGAACTCATTTTGGTATCAGAATATATTTTTTCTCTTTCAACGATACATTCCTCGGCTCTCTAGAGTTATACTTTTGGGAATCGCTTGCTTATTTTAAGTGCATTGATGGTGATTGTAGTTTTGTTGACTTTGGTTTGTATAGTTTTTTCTCTTCATGATTTTTTACTTGATAGTTTAAAGCCAGTTGTATCTGAGTTAGCTCAGATTCTCGATACTCCTTTGTCTTTGAACTTGTGATTTTTTAACAGAAATTTTTGACAGAATGTGGGAATTTCATAACATTTATTTCTGTTTGCTTGTTTATTTAAAAAAGATCTTTTTTGCACATCCAGTTAATGTTTTTTGCTTTTATTACATTTTTGTTTAAGCGGATGTGTTGAGCTGCACATATGGCATACAAGCATATCCGGTTTAATTGATTTTCCCACAAAAATTGCAAAATCTGTTGAGAACTGCACGGAGAGCAGTGAGCTCCCTGCCATGTTAGTGACTCAGATGTTAGGGGGAGGGTAAGAAAAGAAGTATAGAGTATCATATTGTATTTTGAACTTTGCTGTCGGTAGAAAAAAAGTGAAAAGTTGCTAGTTATAATGAAACATTTGCTTGTGGTTAAAAGTATGAGAAAAAAAATGTTTGCATGTGTAAGTACAAATACAAGCGTGCGATTATTTACATGAAAGCTGGTTTTGTTTCTTGCTTCAACCCCAGTGCAAGTGTCTATGTATTTATGTAAATAGTATGCCATCACTCACTCACACACACACACACACACACACACTCACTCACACAAATGCAAGAAAATAAATTTAAGTGTACAAATAAAAAGTAAAATTTATATAAACGCATACAAGTGTTTGTGTCAAGTGCAGTGTGAAGAGCGGAAAATATTGCCAACACTTTGTTGTATTAAAAAGTGGTTTACAATTACAACAACAACATACAACTATACTGAAACCAAGTGCACTTTATGCTTACCGGAAATGTTTGCATAAAGTGAACACTGTCCGCCAATGTGATCCATATTAAGCCACTCAAAGCCAAAATCAATAAAAGTATTCTGATGAGTTTTACAATTTTGCACGATATGAAGGTAACGTTATTTCAATATTTGCTCTGACTTTTGGAACCACTAAGTTGTATGAAAATGTGTGAATAAAAAAAAACTTATTTAAGAATAATAAAAATCTTTCAGTAGGTTTTTTATACTTTTGGTATGTTTCCAAGCATTCGCTTTCCCTCCGTCAAAGGTTCAACAGTGATTACATATTTGCTCTTGTGGTTTTACATTTATTCGGTGTTATAATTACAATTACTGTGCAATTGAAGAGCGTGAATTCACTACATTTACATGCCGTGTAAACAAACTCAATTGGTTGGAAAAAGTTCCCACAAATCAAGTGAAATCATACATTCCCTGACAAATAATCAAAACGCTAAGTAAATAAGAAAGCACAAAATAATTGTAATCGTGTTAGAATTTTCCGTAAAAAATTTAGCAGTCAACAAAATAGCAACAGTTTAAGAAAAACAAACATTTGACTTACATATCTGACATTCGTGCAGAATTCTTACAACATTTTTGGTATTTTAATGTTCCACAAATTATTTTTAATTTACATTTCCAGCATTTTGTTATACCAATGTTATGTAAGTTTTTGTTTCAGGAATGTTCGTGAATCACACCAAAAAAAAAGAAAGGAAAAATGAAAAGAATGTATTTGTTCACACCATCTAAAACACGCAATATTTTTGTTTTCAAGATTTTAACGTTAAGGCTCGGCGGAAAAAAATGCTCCGCTTTCCGTCCTTGTTTAGGGATGGCTGGTAGGAAAAAATCATAACAAATCAGTTCATTATCTAACAATATTTAAGTGAAGTGAGCTTCACCGTAAATTTGGCTTCAATCTAGGAAGCCATTCTTAAGCTATACATTCATCCATACAGACAGGTTAATAAAAATATTCAAAATCGATTCTCATGACTTTAGAACAGCAAGACTAAGGGCCAATTTCACCAACTCTATTTAAATATCAATTAATGTTTAAATATCGATTTTCATGAATGTTTGTATGGAAAAATTACTTTTAAATATGAATTGATATTTAAATAAGTTGGTGAAATTGGCTCTAAATGTCACACTCTGAGATTTGCATTTTAGTTAAAGATCTTTAAAAGCTCTTAAAATTTGTTCTTGTTTCTTTGCAAAATAAACACCAATCATTGTTGTCCCAAAAATCTGGAGCAAATTGCATCATTCGATACCGTTCGAAATTTTAAGATATTTCCATATAAACTCTATTGAAATATTTCGTAATTTCGTTCGATAACGACTGCTGTAATTTGCCCCCTGATTGGTTGTTGTGCTTTTACAAACTTCGATATCTGACGAAAACTTGATGTTGGAAAACCGGTGTGAAATCAGCAACCTACTTTAACTCCCTTTTCGATAGTGAGAAGATAAAAATTTTAATTTAATTAAATCCAGTAAATTAAAATATTTATTCTTTGGTCTATTTTATCACGTTCGCAACTCTTTTAATATAAAAAAGTTGTTTAATAAGACTTTCGACAAATTTTTTGAGAATTTAAAAGAAAAAAAAATTATAAATTTTTATTTTTAATTTTGTTTTTGAAAATTTTGTCCACGAATAAGTTTTTTCTTTTAACAATAAACAGTACATAATTTTAAACTTAAATCAAACTTGCATTATGAATTTAAATAATTAATTTTATTTGTCTATAACAGACATTAAGAAACCAATCAGTTCAAAAAATTTTCTAAAAAATACAGCATAAATTCATGCTACGCCATTTTATCAACGAGTTTATTGCTTTCTTCTCTATCGCTGTTATTAGCACAGCAGAAATATTTCGTGCAACAAATTTTATAAATGCAATTGCCATTTTTGAAATTCAATATATTTTTGCTCAGAAAATACTTCCTGCTGGGGTTTTGTACCCTAAACCTGTAGAATAAATATCATTGTTTGCTCTTTCAAAGAAAAGGAAATTAATTTTATGTTTATTATGAAATTAAAGTTTATTACAATAGGGTAAGCAAGAGTTCAAGTTTATATGATTTCTAAAATAATTCTTCTAAATATATTTCTTAGCTTAAAAAAGTAAAAATGTTATTTACAGTTGTTTGTTTAAGCTTCCTGTTTACTAATAAGTCTATATCTATATTATTACACAACACTTAATTGAAGGTTATATATGTATATGAGTTTCGCCTTCAAGCATTTAGTGATCTTTTATTTGTTTATGTTTTCGCTTTTATCGTAATACAGTCATCAAAATTGTTAACTTTACCATCGTCATCATTCGATATGATGAAAGAACAGGTAGCTAAAAGTAAAAAGCTTTTGCCTATAAATACAACAACATCTTTCTATATGTGCGAACGCATGCACACTCATGCTTATGAGTAGGATTTTATATGCTTTTAACACATCCTTAGCTTATATTTTGTCATATTATAAAAGAATGTGTTGATCAAAATCTAAACAAATGTTTTTTTATACTGGATAATAAAAGTTTTCATGAGAATGTTTAAAAGTCTCGCAAACTGTGCAATTGTTCATTTTTACAATCTCGTTAATAAAATATCAAAAATTTTATAGAGATTTATTAACACAAACCTGTTAAGTTTGCCCAATAATTTTGAATCGTAGACATAAGCTGTGAAACTTTATTAACAACAACTTTTTGCCTTTTTCGCTTCCTTCAGGCATTTTTAGACACATACACGTTCTTGTTTGTACAGAAATATATATATGTATAAACATGGTTTGAAATTAGAAACTTTCTTAAGGCTTCATTAATCTTTACTTTTTGTTGCTGTGCCGTCTTGCTTCTAAAGTTGAGTGCTTACTTTTTATGTAGTAGCTTATCAGCTATTTCTGACCAGAGGGGTCACAATTTACCACTAATGTGATGAGTTTTGTATCGTCTATTATTAAGTTTCAATATAATTTTATGTTTTTCTTTTAAAAATTAATATTTTAATTTTTATGTTATTTTTTCGGGCTATTTGTGGTCATCTATTTTTCTCCATACAGGAAATATAAATTAAATTATTTTTTAGTTAATTTTAATTATTATTCGAACTCCATTTGTTTCTATATTTGTGATTTGAACGGGCTAAAGTTTGTATCGCTTTTTAAGCCAAATTACATGTGATAATTATTAATGAACAAATAACACCAAAGTCTGTTGTAAATATTCTGACTAACAACACATAGTTGAACGGAACAGCCAGCCGTTTTCGAAGGCCACTAAACCTTCATCATCAGCGTTCTTTTGTGTTTGGTCCACTGTGTGTGGTGTCAGTTGATGTAGATTTCTGCTTTATATACTTACTGTCTTATTCATAAAAAAATATTTCAGGTTTATTAAGCGCTTATTTGACATATTTCTATGGAAAATTTGTCAAATAAATCTGTAATAAACCTACAATATTTTTTATGAATTAGGCCGTTAGCATTTTATTGCAAATGGAATATGTGAATTGTTTTGATTCATCGTATTTCAATTTGCTGAAAGCTTTTTTTTGTATTGTAAGCTCAATTTTACCATCACTATATTTACAACAGTCTTACCATTGTCGTTTTGTTCTTTCTACTAATTATACACATTTTACTTAATTTACTTATTTTTTGTTCTATTTAAGACAAACTTTTTTGGTTTGTTACTATTAAGTATATTTTTTTATTTAATTTTTGCCACAGGCCCATGGCTATTAATTTTTAGTTAATTTTAATTATTATTCGAACTCCATTTGTTTCTATATTTGTGATTGGAACGGGCTAAAGTTCGTATCGCTTTTTAAGCCAAATTACATGTGATAATTATTAATGAACAAATAACACCAAAGTCTATTGTAAATATTCTGACTAACAACACATAGTTGAACGGAACAGCCAGGCGTTTTCGAAGGCCACTAAACCTTCATCATTATTTTTGTTTTTCCCAACGTTTCGTCCGCCTTTTGCAAACTTCTTCAGGGGTGGAATTTTATTAATAGATATCTAGCACAAAAGTATATGTATTAATTTAAAATAATTTAAGGATCATAATGTATTATCACAGATTTAAACTTACTATTTATATCACTGTCAATTACTCATTTTTAAATTTACTATTATAAAAACTGGACAACACGATACAGATATGAATAATAAATAAATAAATAAATAAATAAATAAAATGGTACATCACAACACAAAATGTAGTCAACTTAATACTATTATCACAGATCTTCAACTAATTTAAGTTATTGCTACTGAATATTGTAGCTTTTTATTGTCCTTATCCTCTTTATAGTTCATAGTATTGTGTATTTTCTCTTGAATTCGTAGACTCTCTATAGTGAAACGTTTATTTTCCATTTTTTCCCTATTTAATATTACCACATCCTCGAAATTTTTTTTATGGTTGTTGTATTTTGCGTGTTGTGCTAATGCCGTCGTTTCTTTATTTTTCTTAATATCAGATTCGTGCTCTTTAATTCTTGTACCTAACATTCTCTTTGTAGTTCCAATGTATACCATTCAGCGTGACCATTTTAGCATTTTTGCAGCTAAATTTAGCATTTTTTTTTGTTGATTTAGCTGCAAAATTTTCGATTTAGCAGTTAGCATTTTCGTTAGCATTTTTCAATTTTTTATTTAGGATTTTCTAGCATTTTTCTTTTTTTTTTAATGAACTCTTTGACGTTTGTTTCAAATTTAATGAAACTTTTTGCACAAAAGTTCAGAAGGGGCTTCATAAAACAAGTCTCACAAGTTTTCCCTAATGCACAAATGAAAATTTAAAGAGCTCTAATGAAAACCCTTAATATTTTTTGTATTTGCAAGGTAAGAGCTTTAATCAATAAACAGGCAACATCAAAAATTATATTTTTATATTGTTCAATATTTTGCTACTCCTTTGTGTAGCACCTTGGGGAATTAATTATGCATGTGTAATTTTATTATTTTTAAATTATTTAAAAAATATCTGTCCCATAATATTTTTGTTGCTAAAATTAAAATTAAATACAAAAGCAAATACTAAAAGATCAAAACACGTAGAGTACATAATTATATTTTTAACCATAAATTCAAAAATCCAAAGGCTTTTAAAAATGGTGTCACGTATGTATATAAAAATAATTATTCAATTATTAAGGTTTTAAATGTTTTAAAAAAAATTATTCTTTTCATTATTTTAAGCAACTATTTATAAGTTTCGCTGACTTAATTTCTTTTTTTTTTCTTTAAAAATATTTTAAGAATTCTGCAGAAAATTTCAACCTTTTACACACTCTTATACACTTGCTTGCACATTCAGCCTGCATATAAACAACTCGCGGTAGATTTTCAGCAAGAGTTTATTCGTCTTTGCCCAGCTAGCATTTTGCGAGATTTCTGATCATAGATGAGTCGCTTACGACTCCCTTCTGCCATTAACCTCTATGTCAACGGCAACATACCTGGGTATGTTTTTAGTTTTGAAAACGCTGTAGCTCTAAACCAGATAACCGGATCGACTTGAAATTTCTTGATATCCTAGTCAAAACTGTTTTCCGCAATAGTTCCAAGTTTGGTTAGGATTAGATCATCCGTTCGGAAGATAAAGCCCATTTACAAAGTTGCACCCTTAAGTCAACAGAATACCTGGTATGTATAGTAAAACGCATGCAAATATGATAATATAATATAAAAGTATAGTTTATTTTGAGCTAAGTTTTGTAATTATTTTTTTACTATTATTATATAATGTCAGTTTTAATTATTTTTGCTTAAAATTATTGAAATTCAAATACATCTATCGCATTGAGGTAAGTCTTTGGAATGCTCTGCGCACACTGGTTTGTTGCATAATGAGCATGCTTTACGAGTAGGGCGTCGTTTCGAGCAGATGTAGCAATTTCCCTTTACTTTTAGCTGGCCCGTACTATCACGTTCCTCCGATGCATGTGCCTCAGCATCCACAACTCCGATGGGCCCATCTTTCATGGCTTCCATGGCGTTGCGCGTTGAAAAAACTCTGGATATTCTGCTGTTATTCGCCCTTCTTTCCATTTCTGGCTTGCACAATTGCTCGCTAAGCTGATGTAGAAACATCCTACGGTGGCTTGTCGATGTCTTCAGGTGAGTGTTGTTTTCAATGTATATTACGTATGCAGCAAACGCAGCAACGTCCACAATATTATAAAAGAAAGCCAGAGGCCATCTATTTGTGCGCCGCTTCGTACTAAATTCGGACAAGCACTTGTCCATGTTATCAACGCCACCTTTTGTTTTGTTGTAGTCCAATATAAGCAATGGGTTCTTCTTAGGACCGGTCGTTTCTGTTGTATAATGAGTAGTGGACAACATTACAACTGCCTTGTTTTTCTTGGGAACGTACGAGCACATCGTAACGTGATTACAGAACCCAAACATGGATGATTCAGCCTCACGTCGTTTCGGGTTGGCAAATGCTGCTGGCACGAATGTACGCCTTATGTTGCAAGTACCCAATATAGATAAATTGTTGTCTAACATCAAAGTTTTTGCCAAGTTGTAGCTAGTGAAAAAGTTGTCACATACAATATTTCTTCCACTTCCAGCAAAAAGGTTGACAAATAAATCCTTTACTACTCTTTCGCCAACGTTTCTTTCACGTTCACCAGATGGTGCCATTCCTGTATAGATTTGTCCCTGCATTGAAAAATTATATTCAATTTAGTTATTTAGATTTTCAACAATTTTCAACAATATTCATTGTACCTGCAATGGATAGGAAGAAATGGAGTCGCACACCCACAACACTTTTATTCCATATTTGGCAGGTTTTGATGGTATGATTGCGTGAAGCCAGTTCCACCACGATAAGCATACAATTGTTCATCTACGGTGACGTTGGCTCCAGCCACGTAATATCTACGAAGACAGCTGTTAAGCATCAAAAAAACGTCCGATATTGCTGCTGCTTTGTCAGTTTGTTTTCGTTGCTGGCGTGTGTTTCCATTATCAAAACGTATGAAGCGGCTTATTTCCCAAAATCGTCGTACACTCATTGCGGCACGATATAGTGGATGTGAAGTAGTTTTCCACAAATCTATCGTATGCACGTAACCAGAATGTGTAACGCCACTTAGCAAAAGTAGGCCCAAATATGCATCAAATTCACTTTTTGTTATGGGAATCCATGATCTCGGTTCTCTTGTTGGATGTTTTGCGTTGTCAATATCATAAAATTGCCTTGCATTTCGATTTGATTCACGAATAATTATGTCGCACATTTCGTTTGACATTATCAATTGGAACGTTTCTGCAATGGTCAAACCCTGCGTTGCCCGTACTGGCCCAGATTCTGCACTTCTTAGAATGTTGTACGTACGGAATCTTACAGGTTGTGGTTGTATCGAGGACCAAACATTACCATCTCTGGCAGTAAAAACTTCGCCAGTAAAAACTTCGCCAGTTTCAATTGGTGCATCTTCAAGATCTTCATCAGAATCACTGTCGCCCTCTGGGTCATATTCTGGTAACATGGGTTCTTCAACGTCTGACTCATCTCCACCAATATCACCTAACGCCACGTGAATCGTGGTCACTTGTTTCTTCTTGGCTCTCTTCAAGCGCTTGCCGAATATATGCTTGTTGTTCTTCGTACGAAAGTGCGCCTAGTTGTCGCGGAGTAAGCCATTCACCATCAGCCATTTCACTTTTAATATTTTTTTATTTCCACAAAATAAACAGAAACGTCTTTTTACTTCGAATCACAAATGTAAACTAAATTTTCTGACGATACTACAAAGAATGAAATTTCCGCAACAATAAATGTTTCTACCTGCCTATATTATATATTTATTATATACGTATGTCGTCTACCTATACAACCACTTTTTTCAACAAACAATGACTGTGAGGATAAAATTGGTTATCATAAAATTTTTTAGCCTTTTGTCCATTTCTAACAAACTAAAAAAATAATTCGGAAATTCCAACAAACCAGGTAGATACGTAATTAGCATTTTTATGCTAACGACGTACCATTCCCCATACAAAACGTATGTACATACCCAGGTATGCTGCTGTGGACGTGCGTGAAGCATTTCTGCTGTTGACATAAAGGATAAAATGATGGAATATGCGCTCATTTTCTGATCATAAATGACTCCCTTGTCGGAAGAAAATGGTACCCTAGCCGCGACTCATCTGGAAGAGTATTTTATGAGCCCCCCCATCTAATCAATTTCGAATTGACTTCGAGTCATTTTCGAGTAATTTTCTGATCGTATATGCATCTTCTATGACTCCCCTGCGCGATTAAAATGATCATACTGGCGCTCATTTTAAAATATTATATATTTATTTAAAGTAAATTACTCATTTATTACACACATGTTATTTAAAGTAAAATGAATATAAAATTAAAATATTAACTTCAAGAAAATTATCAATATATTTACAGAGGTTTATTTAAAGTTATTGAAAGTATTTTAGCATTAATTCACGAGATCAAAAACAAAAAGGCTGACATCACTTTTTTTTATTTACTTTTTTATTTGAAGGTATTTATTTATTTGAAGGTATTTATTTTCTTGTATTTTTAAATCTATCACTTTTAATAATATGTTTTATACTTTTGTCAACTTCACTTTAATAAGCTTCTGATCCACTAGTGTTCACGCTTCGACTGAAAATAAGAAACCAAACCAATTCTTCTTTTTCTTTCTCTTGATTTCTTCTTTGTTTTGTCAAAAAATTCCTCGAAATTAGCAACTACAAATTGAATGCCAGATGTGCACAGTGCAAGTTTACCCGTTATTTGCTCTTTTTCTTATTATTATATATTTTGTTATTGTAATTTTGCTGAAATCACTTTTGAAGCATACACACGAATCCCTCTCGAGTCGCTTTTCACGCAGGCAGCTGATTAATCCCCTTTTTGTCATCCGGGGGATTCGAGGAAGACTCGCGTAGATGATTTTTGCCAAAACAATCATCCAAATGCTAGCTGGGTGATGTGTAAGGAAGTAAGTATGTATGGGTGAGTGCGTAAGTATGTGTGCGTATGTGTGAAATATTCACAATTGAAATGCCAATAAATTTTTCATGATTACCTCAAGCAAAAGTGTTTGAATGTAAATTTAACGCGGAGTTCCTTGCTTTTTTCTTTTCTTCGGTGCAGTTTCTCACGCCGATTCATGTTTCGTTTTTTCGTCATTGTCTTATTTCTGCTCCATCTGAAAATTTGTATTGACTGCTAGAAAAAACTTTGCAATAAATGCATGTGAAAGTTTTGTAAATTTTTTCTTCTTTTCACTCTGCCATTTGCAGAGCTGCTTGACTTGGCTTGTTTTGGCTTCTTTGACTGCCAGGTTGTTGCGTTGGTTGACTTGCTTGGCTGGTTGGCTGAATGACTGGTTGTTGCTGGCAAATATTGACATGACAGACATATTTTATTTATCAACATTCGAATTTTATTTTACTCACCCCCACTCTCCTTCATTTTTTTTTTTTCGGTTTTGACTGCAGATGTGGCAGATGTATCTCGCATGTATTAGTTACCAGTAGTTTGAGCAGGAGTTCAAATTTTGTGCTAATGTTGTGTTTGTTGCTTTTTATTATTTTGCTTTTATCAATTTCAATTATGATGTGATTTTCAGCACTTTTTTATTTTTAGCACTTTTTTGTTGTATAAACAAATATTTTATAGGAAAAATTCAATGAAATAAAAATTGCTTGCTCACATATTTGCATTAAAGTATATTTCTCATATTTTTTTCATATTTAACAAATATTTTGTTATTGGTTGGAGTATAAAAATTGTGAGACAAATAAAGGATCATATGCAAGTGTGAGGTGAAATTTTTAAAAAAGTTTTGTGTTTTGAATTTTCTTAAATAAAGGATGTTGCTTTCTAGATGCACGAATTTTGCATAGCAACACTGCTTTATTTAACAAGCAACTTAGAAGCTGATAGTTGATTTTTGATTAATTTGATTTACTTTTTAAATTTTTTTAAAAAATTCAAAAACTAATTCTATCAAAAATCTCTGTTTACATATGCATACATATAGAAAACATTTAGATACATAATTGCCTTATCAAATATATATATTTAAAGTAAATATTTTCCCTTCGCATCACATCAATTAACTTTAATATAAAATCTTGATTGACAGTTCAAATGAAAAAAATGTGTTTCAATTGATTTTTATGTTGATAAGCTTTACTTTTTTGCTTGCCGTTATTGGATGAATATTTTTATTTTTTTTTATTTTACAAGATTACATAAAGTTTTTTTTTCAGCGTCAAGCCGTTTATAAAAACATCTACAAAGTTAAGCAACAGGTAGTGTTACACTTGCAGCATCTTAAACATAAGTTGGATTAGGTTCAAGTACGTTAAAGAACATCTTCAACTTTGTTTGGCATCCTCGTGTGTATGTATCAGACATCATATACTGTCGTCTATCATTTTTGTATTAGTTGCCTTCATGTGTACATTCATCTGGTGTTTTTTTTTTCGTTTAAGATCATTTACTTGTGCAAATAAATTTATAACTAAAACGTGCAAGAGAGATTGATGTAATATTTTAATATTTTTTTACAAGATAATCAATATATTCATTTTATGCAAATTATCACTTAAAATTTAATAAGAAAACACATTTTCGATTTATATATTTATGAAATGTTAAACATACACACAGTAACGAACGTTCCAGAATATATTTGGGAATGAATGTGCAAAATAAATTGACATCCAAGTAAATGTGTCATTTATTATTTGATAATAATCAAAAATACGTGTTTGTGTTTGCAAAATATTAATATGTACAGAATGCAAAATCTTAACATAAATACATATGTATGTATCGTTAAAAATTTTCTATAGGGTGTTTTTTGGTGCCAGAAAAATTGATGTTGCAATAACAGGCAGAAAAATAATTTATGTGTGCTAGCAATCTGATTTAATTAATAATATTTATACAACATTAATTTTTGATTACAACATGACATTATCCCGACGTGCAATTTCCATGATATTTTCACACTATGCCTGTCCGATGCACAGTGGAGCAATTCGACAAAATATATTTTTTTAAATTTTTGTTATTAGACAGATTAATTTTAAATGAAATTGGGATAATCGAAAGTCTATATAAGCTTTCAATTTGTTTTACGAGTAAAAAAGGCCAAATTTTTAGCTTGGTTACGAAAACTGGCTTCTGTAATGAAGTATCTGCATTCAAAAAAAAAAAAAAAAAAGACATATACTATTATTAAAGAAAATAAGTTTCTAAATTTAAGTGAAAAAAATTTACAAATTTAAGTAATTTTTTCTAAGTTTAAATAAATTTTTACAAAAACCTAGTAAAAATTACTTAATATGAGTAAAAAATAAAAAGTTCATATCCTTAAAAATAGTTCATAAAAAAAATTCTCACATTCAAGGACAAATTAACTGGCTTAAAGGAAATATTTACCAAAAATTGGAAAATGGTTTAAAAGTTTAGGGAAATTGCATCCTAAGAACTAGTCAATCTCGTCTTAAATCAAAAAATAAATTTTAGGATTAGTTCATCAAATTTGACTTACTTGAAAGATATAAAAAGGTATTCTAAATTTTAGAAAAATATTTACCAGTTGGAAGTATTTTTCCTTTAAATTATAGGTTATATTTTTTAATTTTCATTGAGCAAAAAATTAAAGTAAATTTTCTCATATTACCGAAGAATATTTGAACTTGAAATATTTTTTTTTTGTTAAACCCCGACTAAAAAAGAGTGTTATAAGTTTGTAGTGTGTGTCTGTGCGTCTGTGGATCTGTGTGCTTGTCCATGTCCACGTACAGGCCAAACGGCTAGACCGTTTAGAAGATATAACATCTTTTCTTAAAAAAGTCGGTCATTTTTAAAATGTTTAATTTTTGTTATTAAATAAAATAAAATTTTAAAACTCAAAAATTTCAATGCTTATTCAGGCTTCTCTGTTAGGCAATTGATTAGAGTGCTTGCCTATCAGTTAGAAGGTTGCTGGTTCAATACTGGTCTCCTCTCAAGGATTTAATATGTATGTATGGTGAATTAATTCAGAAATAATGTGAATATATAATAAAAAAACGTAACATGTGGTATACAATTTAATGAAAAATAAAAAAGTACCAGAATTAAAGACATAAAAAACTTTGAAAAATTTACTAAATTTGAGATCAAAGAAGACAATTTTTTTTTGCAAAGCTCCGAATTTTATGGGAAAACTTAATTTTAGAAAAATTTTACTTAAATATGAAAATATAATTACTATAAACTAGTTCATTGATGAACTAGAAATTTAGTAAATATTTTACCGGTTTTAAGTAAAAAACAGCTTTGGCGCCATACGACAGCTTTTTTTTACTCAAATTTAGAAAATTTTCCAAAGTTTTAAGGCCAAATTTTGTAAATACAAACGTTTTTTTTGTTTGGAAATTTGTATGGAAAAAATATTTTCTGAAACGAATTTTCGTTATTTTTCATACAAATTTGAAATGTTTAGAGTGTGTTCAGAGTACTAGGAAAAACCAGAAGAGACGGAATTAGAAGTAGCCAGCAGTTCGAAGCTCTAGATGACGCAAAAGAAAAGTTTAAAATTCGATAGTGTGGATAGGTTTTGCGAATGAATGACGCAGGATCAGCTCAAGAGTTACTTCAAAAAAATTAACTGGTTTCCATCAAAGAACACTTTAAAATAGTAATAATAAGATCACGTTGTTATTGTTGCTTTGATAGGAACGATGAACGATGAACAATAAAACAAGATACTTTCTAGAACGCTACAACTCCAAACAACAATTCTCGTATATTTTTTATTTTTGATTTTTGCATCAATAAAAAGACTCACAGAGTTTTATACTGCAAAGGACTTAAGAAATAAATTGTTTTAACTTAAAAATTATTGGATATATTATTAAATATTCTGATATGAAATGCTAAAACCATTAAATATCTAATTTTAAAGTCAATACTTATTATCAAACCAAAAAACCAGAGATATATACATATGTATGTATTTATGTTAGAAAAAAATGTAATAAAAAAGCACAATATAAATCTGTCTTAATAGAAAACTAAAATGGCTAACAGGACCAGCACTTAACAAATACAAATCCTACATATTTAAATGAGTTTGCAAAATAAAATCACTTGAAATACAAACAATTTGCATTTGTATAAATTATTCATGCCATAAAATGTATAAGAGAGCTTAAAATAATAAAAAAAGCGAAAACAATAGTTAAATTTGTTTACTTGTCATAACTTTAGTACATACTCACTACTCAAATATTTATTATTCCTTTATTTGATAATGTGTGTGTAAATATGTATATACATCCCAGTCAACATATTAATGGGACTATTTCTTAACATACCAGTACTACTAAATCAAAAAGAAAAATCATTTTAAATCAAAGTTATTTCTTTGATACTGAAATAAGACGAAGAGCCATGTTTAATCAAAGCTATTTCAAGTTGGAACAATATGAATTTAATTTAATTTAAACGCTGTATTTTATTAATTATTAAACTTATGTTATTGTGTTCATTTCCGCAGGAAATTATTGCGCGTTGCTTACTGCGGCCACTGCAACCACTACAGTCTTAAATATTTTTGGATACACACTAAATATACTATACAACACCATGAATAAAATATAAATTCAAAATTATTTAATTGATCATTTAACACAAAACTTATTTAAAAGTGAAAGTTATAGTTTAAAAAATACAAACTGCGAATCTTTTTAGGCCTATCTGCAGGATTCAAACCTGCGAGTCTCAGACTACAAGGCTAGTACACTGCCAGCTAGCCAGCAGCAGGAAGTTTTTTATGGTGAAATTTTTTTGGATATGTACGAAAAACAAATTAAGAAGAAGTCACACTACGGACCACAACTGTGTGTTGCAGCTTTAAACAAAACAAAAAAATATCAACGCACTTAAAAAACACATTATTTTTTGTAAAGTTAATAAGAATTACAATCAAAATTTTTGCATGTCGATTTTACATTGGTTTTTTTTTTGTAGGTAGAAATATCCGGTTGACAAATTTGTTTTGTCTCCTGTATTTTGCGATCATATTCTATTGTAGACGCCATTTTAGCACAGCGCTGTTAAAATAGTCTTCTTAACATTAGCAGAAGTGTTAATAGTATTTATATTACTAATTTCATGTCGAGTGTAAAAGGTATGTAGCGGCTGTGAAAAAATTCTATTGAGTGGATTGATATTTAAGTGTGTGTATTTGTGTGTGTATGTGCTAGTATGTGTTTTTTGTTTTTTTTTTTTTTTTTGTTCATAACTAGTATTGTGTGCTTATAATGTTTTCTCATCATAATCATCATTATCATTCGTCGTACGTGTGCTTGTAAATAATAACAACAAATTGTTATTATCCTTATGTGTTGTAGTTTGCGACAGTGTGGGTATGTGTGTTGGAATACATGTAATAATATACAATACAAATACAGACATTTACTTATTATTACTTTTACTTCTAGGAAGACAATTTGATAAGTTTACGCACCATAGTCTAATATAATAAAAATTATTGGTTAATGTTTCAGATCAATTTTAATCTTAATTAAACGGTTTTAGTTTAATGTAAAACAATATTTGCTACGCAGTAATTCAGCTAGAGGAATAGAAAATCTCGAGCTTCAGTAGTTGTTTATTCTAATCAGCAGATAATATTTTCCATGCTAAAAACTTTAATTAAACAATGCAGTAGAAACCCTTTATAGAATAAAGAAATCCTTTAGTCCTCCTTTACACTATGCAAGTCTTATTGCTAAGCTGATAATTTTGAGGGAGAGAGAGACGAGTGGAATAAAAATGTTTATTTTCCCCTCGTCACCCTCTCTTCTAACAAACTAATCAGCTTAGCAATAAGACTTGCATAGTGTTAACTAGGACTTCTGAAGGAACTGATCTCTGCATATCTGGAGAGCTCAGATCCTTAGCTTGTTACTCTCTATTATGTATTGTACAACTTGGTTTAATTTAATGCATTCTTTATAAACGGGTTTTTTTATACCTGGGGCCCGTTTCTCAAAACTACAAATTACAAATCTACAAGTAAAATACACACAAGACAACAACACTTTTAAAAATTTTATTGCTGTTTTGTGTGTATTTTACTTGTAGATTTGGAATTTGTAGTTTTGAGAAACGGGCCCCTGCCCTTATACGAGAATTAGTTGTTGCCACTCATATTGCTAAAGTAATACAAATAGTTTAAAAGTCAACTGAAATTATTTTCTCTGATTTTAAAAGTTTTTGTTTGAGGCCCTTTAACTTATTGTGCTTATGTTCGTAGTTCTCATTAATTTTTTAATAAATTTTCTATGAACATAAGTAGTTTTTTCACTTTCTCAAGAATTTTTTGTTGACGACTACTGAAGAGATTCTTAAGCAGAAGGGAAATTCTTATAGACGTGATTAACCAAATAACAACATTAATACTTTAAAATTTTAAAATGTATAGTAATATACTTTAATATTTTTTATTAAAAATTTTATTTCATTATATTTGACTTGCCTAAATTTTATATTTTATGTATAAAGAGAAATATTTCTTAAATATTTTACTAGTATTTTGAGAACCTGAGCTATAATTTTTCTTTAGCTATTTTCTAGTAGAAAACTTTTAAAACAGCCTCCTTACATACAACTATTCAGAGCTTTTGTATACATACAAGTTTAAGTTGCTTTGTTTGAGTGTCATCTCAATTAAATATAAAATATATAATAACTACAATTCACAGTGGGCTGAATGCTAAATAAGATATGGTCAGATTTATTTTTGAACTACGCTTAAGCAAGATTCCTATTAAAAAGCTTCATTTGCAAGCTTATTCCATTTTTTAAGGTTATTATGTGCAAATATTTATGATGCAACAACATCGGGTACCTCAAAGCAAAAAAAGTTCGTAAGGCAAGTATTATAATTTCTAAGATATTTGATATATTTCAAAATCGCTGTTTACATATTTTGATAGTACTTAAATATTTATTGCTTACAAAATAAAATCAACAAAAGTTCAATATAAAAGAGAATGCTCCAAGCAACGTTAAACATCAAGACAAAAAAAGTATAATTACTTATATATATTCCGATCCGTCCTATTGTGCATGCCATTCTGACACTTACAAACCAATTTCTAAATGATGTCACTGAAACACCAATTGAGATCTTTGTACAGCTATAAAGACATATCCTCCCACACAGACACACAATCAGATATAAATACAAATACTCGGCTTCATGGAAATATTTTATTCATTCATACTTACATATTTATTCAAATTTATAGGCTGTTCAACAATAACGAACGAAAGTTACGTTGGCTCTATAGTTTACTTGGCAAATAAAAAAAAAAATATTTGCTTATGTTATTGTTGTTTTCATAGAAATTTTAAAATGAACATTTATATCTATACCTTAATATAGAAAGGCCATAAATCATAATTTTTTGGAATTCATTATTTTTGCATTTTTTCGATAAATTAGATATTCTTTTTTCGAAGTATACAAAAAACTCGATTTATAAAAATAATATGTTAAGGACTTTCTATATTAAGGTAATGATATATTTTCGCCATCTCTGAACAGTCCATTAGTGAGAACACAAAATGTAAATTATTTTTACTACGAGTATAAAAATAATATCATATACATATAATTTATACTTTCCGAAAAAAAAAGAAAATAGATAATAATACACATATCATGAACACTTCCTTAAACACTTGACTAATTCGCTTAGTATGTAAGGCTTAAAACAAGGACATTGAAGAGTAAATGTAGTAAAGAGTATATTTACTTTATGTAGGAAAATATCCTTTTTTTAAATGACAAACGAAAACGTTTACACATTCAAACAAAAATGCTCTCATACATTATTAAAAAAAAAAGGGAAAAAAGTTTATCATCCGATAACAATTATTCGAGTGTTCAAATGAATTAGTGTTGGAGAAATGATTGCCTGGTGAAATGAATAAACGGAAACTGTCACTCGTAAGTTTTCAAGTATATTTTTAACTTGTTTTTCTTTGCTGTTTGTTTTTTTCTTTAAGTTTTAAGGCATATTTTTATATCAAAAAGAAAAAACTCTGACTATTTTTTTGATACATAAATATATGTTTTACTATTTTATTTTTAAATCTGTGAATGAATGTCCATGATTCTGATTTTTAATGTAAACAACGATAAGAAAAAAAAAATTATTTCTAGACTTCAGTTAGAGAATGATGAGTGAGGACATGATAAAAATAATATTTTTTGCCGAATCGTTTTAAATTTCAAAAGTATATTATGATTTGTAAATTAATTTCTACCACATTTTTTCAGCTTTGTAATATTTTAAAAAGAAAAAAAATACAACAAAAATATAACAATAAATTTAGCTGTAACCCAACAAGTCAAGCGATGTTATAAATATATTGAAAACATATCATCTAATTAGATGATAAAAAAATCAATATAAGTAGATTATGAATTTTGCTAGTTTTTAATGTTCCGTTAGTTTAATTTTTATTGCTCGAACTTTAGTTGTTTCTATAGTTAAAATTTGATTAGGCTAATGTTCGTATTGCTCTGTAATCCAAATTAAATTTGTCTTACGTAAAACAAAAAGAAGCAAATTAACAATGATAGTCCAGTAAAATATTATAAAGAGTTCACAAGATGATATCATTGGTTTATTGGAAGTAAGCAATTAAAATATATTCATTCAAAAATATATATAATATATAAAAGCATAACTTTAGCTTGTTGTGTTTTACAATTCAGAAAAATATCATCATTTTTTTTTAAACAGATTGTTCAGTTTTTATATGTCTTTTGCGGCATCATCAGTTTAGTTTCTGTTACACTCGTGTGCGTACGTGTATCCTAAAAACGAAAAGTGTTTGTTATCCTTGTTCATGTACAAGGAATTCTAAGTTATTTCTATTATTTTCTTTGTGTGTCTACTCAAATCCTGTAATATAATATTTTGTTGTTCTGGGTTTTCCCTTAGAATTTCATAACAGAATGCTGATGTCTGTGTATGTGTTTGTGTCTATTTTTTTGTGTGTTTGCAACAATTGAAAAGCGCTTTAAAGGATAATAACAATAAATTTCTTATTGCAATATGTATCTTTCTTTTATTTTATACAACTTCTAACTCACTGCTGTTACTGGAAGGAATATTTATTTTTTTTTTTTTTTGCTTCTATTACTATATTTTCACATTGTTTTCTGATGTCTACGATTTGATTTGTTTATTTTTTGCTTACTATTGTATTTTTCTGCAATATTTAGTTGTAGTAATGGCCCCTTTGGCTACATCAATGGGACAAAACATGTTTTTGTTTTTATACTGTGTCTACATGTTTTTGGCTGTAGGCATGAATTTCTTCTCCTTTTTTTCTATATTAAATAAAATGTTTTTATATATTTGTCATTATGTATCCGCTGAGCTATAAAAACAAAATATATTAATGTATACAATTTAATGCCAAGCAGTTGAACAACACTCATCAACAAGCCATTCCCCAAGTCTACATCACATTCTAGTTGAAGTTTAAGGACCTTTAATTTTTAATGGCCTTAGAATGTTTTACTGCTGAAAAAATTAATTTATGCCAAGGCTTTTTTTTACTCTTCACTGAAATGTTTCATAGTCAGAAACGCAAATGGTTTAAAAAGTTGATTTATTTCTATTACTGCAGAAGACAAAATTTTCCCCATTAATGTTATGATTGGGTACCACTCGTGCAGAAAATTGGTTCAGATGAGCAGTGAACAAAGTAGTTATGAGCATCCCCTTACGACTATTTAAAGAATGTGATTAGCATTGAAACAATATAATCAATTAAAAAATATTTTATTAAAAATCGTGATGACTTCGACGAGAACGAATATGGATTTTATTTATTGAAAAACATATTAGCTAAAATATAATTTATTTTTTTTTTAATTTCTACCAATAATAGATATAGTTTTATATTTGAATCCATCTGATAATGATCAAAGTTTATAAAATGTAATAACAAAACTCAAGATATAAGTTATCTTCATACTTATATGATCAATTTCTACTACAATTTTAGCTCACTTCAAGCTAAGTAGGCTTAAGATGCTTTAAAATTTTTAATGGCTTTTAAACTCTAGAAATTTTGCATTCAAAATTCATACTATTTTTGTATATTTGTTATTGGTACATTCTTTTTTATATGAAAAATGAATGAATAATAATACTTCTCTACTGGGTGATTTCCCTTGGTCTTCTTGGCAATTTGTCGTAATTTTCTTCTTTTTACATTTTTCTCTAACAACAGAAAGCAAAGGAAATTTCATTTTTAAAGTAAAACGGAAGAGAGGGAAGACCATAATAAAAGTACAAATAATAAGAACACATTTTATTTTCCGGACAATCGGTTTGAAAGCAACCACAGCTAATTTAGCTAAAAGATCCTTAACAACAATTTTCGGGTATTTCTTTATATCACTATAAGCAACACGTGCACACACATACACATGGCCCCATTCGCTCATAAACACCCACACTCACCAACACACAAACTGAAAAGCACCACCGTTACTTTAAAACACACACACACTCTTGTTTTGTGTTTAAATAAATAAAAGTGATTTTATATGTTTGCATGTGTGCGTGTGTGTGTGTGTGTGTGTGTTAAAGTGCACATCCGCATCCTCTTCTAGATGGAACAACAGAAATTACTGTAAAATAAGTAAAATAGAATAACTACGTGCTAATGGCGAAATAAGAAAGAGAAAAGTATTTTAAATGACACTATCAAGCCCTTCTCATGTTAAGTGTTGCCTTCTTATTTTCTTTTTCTATTTTCCACTTTTTTTTTATAGAACTGCAAGTTAAAAATAAAAGTAAATAGTAAATTTTTGTGTAAAAATTTCATAACCACTTCCGCCGAGGTCAACGGCATGCATGTGTATGCCAAAAGTTATGGGATGACCTACTCAACAGTGCAATTTTCCAACTCTAATGGTTTTTATTGTAGTTTTTTTTTTTCAAATGTGAAGTTCAGGCAACAGAAGTAAGATTCGGGTGTGCATACAATATAATGAAAATTCAAATTACGACTGGACAAAATGTTATTTTAATTTCTAATAAAGAGTTCGTTTATTGGACATTAAGATGTTCATGGTGAAGGATGCAGGAAGTCTGTTATTAATAAAAAAATATATATAGACATTTCTTCATGAAACTACACTAGTTCTCACATGCAACTAAATGGCCGCCCAGAGATCTAAGCACAACATATATTTCTCGGATTTGCTTCTATTGCAGTAAGGTTTAATGTCATTGGTTTAGCTCCGTCTACATTATCTGGCAAACCTGAGTCATCGATCCTATTTACATCACAAATGGTAACTGTATGTAAAGGTTTGCCGTTCTGTGTGTAATGACAACAATATTTATATGAGGCCTCATAAATTAAATATACATATATTCTAGGTCCTTATAAAGACGGTAGTCGAATAAGCAATATCCGAATATCTGTCAGTTGCAGTGGATTTCCTAAAGCTCGAAAAAAGCTACAGTTTTAATTTTTATATTGATATGCCAGACATAATCTTAAAAATATTCGTACTGAAATGCCGAAAAAACGGTTCCAGGGCTGGAAAATTTTATTTAGTTTTTTTTATACATAAAAAAGTAAATGGCTAATTTTTGTTGTTTTGGTAATTTAAAATATTTTTTATTTTAGGAAAAAAAATATTGTCATTGAAAATTTAAAAAAAATAAATGAAAATATGGTTCCAGGGCTAGAAAATTTAAACTTTTTTATAAATAAAAGCAACTTGCTAAAACTAGTTTTTGTTGTTTTGGTAGTTAAACCTATTATACATTAAGAAGAAAAAGATTTGGTCCAGGGATGGAAAATTTCAATATGTATATAAAAAGATATACAAAAGTAACTAACTAAACCTTTTTTTTATTATTTTGTTATTAGTTAAACTATTTTATATTTAAGAAAGAAACAAATTGGCATCGAAAATCAGAATAATTATTAACATAGTACCTGGATAGGAAAAGTGAAACATACAAACATTGTGCCTTAGGCCCTAAGTTTTTGTTTTTCATTTATCAAACATAGCTAATATTTTAGGGATATCTCCGCTTAACTTTTTTATATTCATCCAATTTTTATATAAAAATCTATATAAGCCATACAGTCATAAGATTGTGTTGAAATTATGCAATTAGGTAATGTTGTAACGGACATGTTCTAACGACATGTTATTTTCCCCGAAGTTATTTATTTCCGCTGAGCAAAATTAACTTAACTATATTGCAATATCAGGGAACGAACAATATTTTTAAGGAAATGTTTGCTTTCATTGAGACATTAAAAAGTTTTTTAGAACTAAATTTAATTGAATACCGGACTATATGAAATAAGTTAGTTTATTTTGTACTTGTATTTAGATACAATATTAGAGTTATTTTAAGATTATGAAATAGTAATATGGTTTTTAAATATCGCTGGTTATCAACAAAAAAAAAAAACTCTCGTATGAACTTTTCCATGCCTGGGGTTAGACAGATATTACATGCACTAGTTTTTTGTTGCTGCAATTTAAATTTTATAATAACAAAGAAAAAGACAGGCATAAAAAGGTGTATATTACTTTATTTCTCTAATACGCAAGGTCAAAGCTTGAGCATCGACAAGAGATGAATATAAGATGGAACACTAGGAGCCGTTTTTGAAAATTGTGTGTCCAAAATCTAAAGAGCAATTTTTAAATACATGCCATATTATATTCATATAAATGCATTGAATTATATGAGGCTAGTTGCAGATAATTTAAGAGACAAAATTGTTTTAGTATCATTATGAATACTACTCGTAATTTTCGGTGTTAATAAAAAAATGATAAAGGCTGGCAAAATTTTCAACTTATGTGTCTGTTTACTTATTTAAGGCGATTAAGATGTGGTTGAATATATAACTATTATTTAAGATTAAGCACAGTCAAATATAGATCCCTTACTTCTTTAAATTTGTGTTAATTTTGACATGGGTTAAATAAAATTAAAAAACTATGGCAGAAACAAAAATTTTAAAATAATTAGTTTAAGTTTTGTTTTCATACGAGCATAAATATCACTGTGATTTAGGCACTTGGGGATTATGGATCAGTTGAATTTTCTGGACTACAAAATCATTTATTTAACTCCTGAAAGGCATATTAATGCTTCAAGATATTAAACAAGCGGTAAATTTTTGTTTCATAAAGTAAATGTCCTTTTGGGATTTGTGCATTTAAAAGGAGGAAAAATTTTTAAAACGTTTTTAAACAGGTAATAAAATAACAAAAAGTAATAATTAGCATATAATGTAATCTGTTAAACGAGTTTAATGTAAATAACAAAAAACTTCTTCCGTTGAAACAGTCGACTGGAGAGTATGATTATTACAAATTATTTACGTTTTAGTGGCTGTCCACTCAGGCGTATAATTAATATTCACAGTTGTGTGTTTGTGTATATGTATATATATGTACTATAATACTAAAAATAAAAAAAAGCTTAAGCCATTAATACATTCCCTTTTTTGCATTTGATTTCGTTATTAAATTCGATTTGGTCTTGAATTTTACTGTTTTTGTCATTTCGAAAGATTTGCAATAATCAATACGTTTACTTTGATTAGCTTCCATTTATTTAATTTCTTACTATTGTGTGTTATATTATGTATACGACAGTCATTTCCCTTCCATCAATGTTCAGGGTGCTCAAAGTGAAACTGGCATCATAAAATAAATAAAATTTATTAATGAGTCCTCCCGTTTCTGCTTTCGTTGTGTATGAAATTATAATCATTGTGCAATAAATAAAGCAATTTCGCAGTAACTATTTTATTGTTTTGTGTATAAAAAAAAAACGATACTGTCATCCTCAACTACTCAATTTATTTAACATTTAATTTATAGTAAAGCTTCTCAGTCGCTCAGTCTGTGCATCCGCCAGGCATGTTGATTTCTTTTAGATTTTTTACACTCAATCTTCTAAGAACGAGTACATGCCATTCATAACTTATTGAAATTCCTCGAAAGACTTGATGGTATTTTATATAAAAACTGTGTTTATATATATTTTTCTTTTTGTTCAAACACACCGATACACAAATACATTAAATTGCACATGCCTCGTAGTTTTATTATGTTGCCACTAATCTTCCTTGCTCCCAGTTATGACTTAAGGATACGTGTTAGTTTAAAAATGTATTGAAAGAAAATAAAATGAAATCTCCCTTTAAGTGAATTTTATGATGCTGAAGTGGAGCTGAACTGCTGCTACACAGAGTAACAATGGGCTTAAGGCATGGTTTCTTGGTTTTTTTAAGGAAATTTATTACTGCTGAACAAGAAGCAAATCATAATTAATCGAAGGTTCTTTCAGCGACTTATTTATATAAAATGAGGATAAAAAAATAAGAACTTTTCGCTAAATTGCCTGTCATGTATTTTGATTAAGAAAAGATGTTAATGCTCATCAGAAATATTAAATATTGCATTTTAAAATGAATTCATGAATTTAAGCAAAAACTATGAGTTGGTTATATTAATCTGACTGTCGAATCTATTTTCTAGTTAATTGGCCTAAAATAAAAAAAAAAATCTTAAATATGCCATCACAATAATAAATATTTTTTAAATCTCTTTTAAAATCATTTTTAAGTTTGTTAAAAAAAGGGAACTTGCTTTTAAAGTATGCAATTTTTTGCCACAATTAAAGAGTGTAAATAGAATGTTTTTTTTATTTAAATAGCAATTTTAACCCATAGTGCAAGAACTGCAATTGAAAGAAAGGGGAAATAGTGCACGAACAAACTGCTTTGTTAAACTGATTAATGTACACATAGATTCTGTGGCACTAAATACAACAGGGATACTGAATATATTTAGTTTAGTGTGTCGCTTGCTCTCCCTCTTGCTATCACAAGCCCCTTCAGATGCCATTTAGTTTCCTCACATTCTATTGCTTTCTTTTATTTTTTGCATCCTTTCAGTTGTGTTTTTCTATGAGAATAGAAAAATGTTATTGTTTCATTTTACGCATAAACGACAAATACGTGAGTACAGTGGATGCGTGCATAAAAAAACACAATTCAAAAACAAAATAAAAAAACAAATCCACAATCCACTAGATGAATAAAAGATGCTACACCACCGCTAACGATGCATAATTGTATTCCCAGCAAACGTAAATCTCTAGCGCTAAAAACATTAGGCCTATAGATGATTAAATAAGCCCACCAATCACATAGTTGTGATCAAGCAATCGTATTTTTTTTAGGTACACGCGTGCGTTGTCAGCAATGTCTGATGGGAATAAAAATCATTTGAATTTTATTATTATTGTTAATGATGAAAAAGTGCGGGGGCGAACAAAGTTTTATATTGCGCTATGAATTCAAAATACAAAAGGTGATTGACGTGTCTATTTTGTTAGCTGATTGATAATGTAATTTGATCTTCTCCAGCGTTTTTTAAACATCCAAGATGTCAAATTCATATATTGTTTATTTGGAGACATTTAAAGGGCTTTATTTTATTAAATAAAAAATATACATATATAAGCTTATGTATATGCATATAGTATAATTCTTCAGCATCTTAAAAAAAAAAAAAAATAAATGAAAAATTTATTTAGCAATTATTTAATATTTTTTACACTCTATAATTCTAACTTTTTTGATCTCTTTTTAATTATAAAAATTTCTGATTTTATTAAGCTATATGAAAATTTCTCCTAGAAACTCCACTTTTTTGTCACGTGTGACAGCAAGCAATCAACCTTGTAGTTTTGAACAAAGTGACTAGATTTTTCTTAAAATTTAACCAAATGTACGGCCTATACAAATATATATTTTTTTGGAAAAATAAGCATATTTGAAAAGTTGAAAATCCTATGGAAATGCTGTGTGTTAGGTCAGCAATTCAAGTTTCAGCCTTATGTAAAAAATTGTTCAACGAAAATAGAATACGGCAGTTATTTTGATTTTTGTATAACAATTTGTTGAACGCGTTTCCATAATTTATTGTTTTTCTTTTATTAAGCCACATAAATACAATCTCATGGTGAAAGAAGTACAATAGTTGAATAATTGCTCATAATAACTGATCAGGGATGGAAAATCGGGTTTTTTAATACAACAGAAAAGCATTAAGTAAATAATACATAAAAGTAAAGTATTTTATTAATTCCCTTAATCAGTCGGAAGATTTAGGATGTTTTTGTTTGAAAATATTTTTTTAGCGTTTGGTTTTCAATTCTCTCAACAAAAAAGTTTTTGTTGTCTTTCATAGTGAAAAATAAAAATTTTATTACCATTTTTTTAAACATAAAAAATAAATTAAAGTATAATACAAAAGTTTGAAAATATATGAAAAAATATTTGTTGGATAGCGAAGCTTATACACAACCCTTCTATAATAGACAATAAATAATGATTGTCTTTAGGAATCACAACTGTGACTTTTTTCCATTCAAATACAAGCGGACACAATTGTCGAAATGAAGAAGGCCATATATGACGTCTTTTGAAAATTTTGTAATTATTATCAAACAAGAATGTCCAAAATATATAAAAAAAAAAATTAAATTGTATCACGATTCCCATCCGTGTTTCTGATATAAATAAATTATTAGTCAGGCTTAAGTTCAGTAATTTCAGTTCTTTTTATTGAATGAAATATTTTTATTAATTAATGTGAGTTTCTAAAGAAGAGAAAAACAAAATTAAATTAGATTTTTAAGCTGGAGGAAATACCGATATTTTTCTGTGCAGCAACGCACTTCATCAGCACCCTAGTCTATCTACTTGGGTAGAGATTGTTATTTACATCAGCTATTTAACGCAAATTTAGTATGAAATGGAATATGAAAAATGCTTATTGTGTATACAATTATTGATTTACCATTGGTAAATACATTTATAAGTATCACTATTCATTTTTTGTTTTTCCATTTTTTTACTTTCTATTTGGTTATATATATATATATATATATATATATATATATATATATATATATATATATATTGAAAGTACTGAACTTAAGCCTGACTAAAAATTATTTCTGATTAAAACTTCACTATAGTTCAATTAAAATCTAAAAATGTCTCACATAAATAAATTACTTGCTTCCAAGTTTTTGGTAGTAAAGCGTTAATTTTTTTTTTTTTTTTTGTATCTATGAGAAGCAATTTGTGAAATTTCAGCCTTACTTCCTCGCTGCTAGTTTATGTGAGAAATGTAAATGATTAACTATAATGTATTTGTAAATTTTTGATGTTAAGGTACGGTCACACTTGTCAAACATTTTCCCAAAAAAGCGTAGCCAACAAACACTAATGAAAAAGTTTTGATCCAGACACTTGTTTATCATATTAAACAGTTTCGAACACAACTAATGGACAATGTCATAGAATCGAACAATATTGGCTACTCCTTAACTTGACAAACTTTTGTCTGAATTGAAAGGTTTTTCATTAGCATTTAGTGGTTATGGTTTTTTGCGCAAATGTTTGACAAGTGTGACCGTAGCTTTAGAAGCAACTCAAAATAAATGGCGTATTGATAAAAATTTATTTAATTATTTATTTTACGGAAAATTCGTAGTTTTCTTTTAAAGTGCTCTAAATGAAATCTATTTCGTATGTTTGCTGGGCTTTCATACACTGACTCGCAAAGAGGAAGGATGTGTTTGTGTGTGAGTGTATTATGCTGAAGAACTGAAAAGGAAGAAAAAAAAATTAACTCAACTAAAATTACGTAAACAGCCTCTGGTATGATTAAGCTCCACATGACAGATATAGAAATAAAGTCGTTGAATAAAATAATATAAAATAAAATAAAATTAAAATAATTTTAATATGAAGGCAAAAAAATGCAAAAGGAAGTTAAAGTGGCTTCAAATAGGAAATCCTTGGAAAATTGTTCAGGGGGTTGTATTAAAAAATCCACAAAAGAATAGCTTGAATACGTTAATCATTTGCGAGTGCATGACTTTAATTTCAATATCGCTTTTTTCTTCAGGTAAACTTTTGTTAATATGTTTAAAAAAAAAGTTTTATTATTTTTTCACAAATGAGTGTGAGTTTATTTTAGGTTCGTGTGTATTGCAATATTTACTTTCATTAACTTATTTTTACAATGTCAAAATAAAACTAATTACAAAAATTTGCATATTTTGCTTCTTTGTTAATTGTCAAACAATTCGTTACAAGAAATAACTTAAGAACGCCTCATGTTGCGTATAATTTTATTTTTAATTGTAACAAGCATTAACTAAATGTGGCAGGTTTTATTCAAACTTTTTGATAGCTTAATTGAATTTATTCAAAAAGAATTTCTTAAGCTATGAAAATATTTTTAGTTTTAGCTTTTTCTATTCAGTTTGGTTTAATAAGCAATTGACTTTAAGCTTTAAGCCGTAAGTTTTATAATAAAAAATCAACTCTTTTTACAATCTATTTTAGTTAAATAAATTTTAATATTCTCTCATTTAATTCTTTGATTTGTGTTGACAAGATTCTTGAAATTTTCTGTTTCTTCTTAAATTATTATTTTTTTTTTTTTTGCTACCATTAGTATTTGCTATTCCCTTATTTTATTTCAAGTTCTATTGTTCTCATTTTACACGACTTCATGATAAACTTAGAGCAGATAAAACTGTGTTGGAATTTTTATTAGCCGCATGATGTTAAATCCTGATCTGCTATAAAGACAACACAACATCTTTAAAAACTGCCACTTGAGGAAAATCCCTTTTAGTGCGCGTAAAATTAATAAAAAAAAGTAAAATAAGAAATGGTGGCTTTACTACATACAGACACAAACACATGCAAAAAACTTAAGAGTAGACACAAGCCAAAGGAATGGAGAAGCAATGTGAAAAGGATTGTTTGCCATACACACCAACAAATTTTGCAAATATATTGTTAATCCTAAGGAGAGACTTTAAGTTATAATATATGCAACAGCGAACAGCGCAAGAAACGTTTGTGGGTGGAGAAGATAAAGACAAGGAAAAAATCTGTACACTTATGCGTTAGTTTAAACGTGTTATTTTGGTTAACGTTACCATTGGTTGCTTTAGTGTTTATTTAGCGGGTTTAAACTAATCCAATTGAGTGCTTACACTTGTTTGTATATAAAGTTTGTGCGCCTCAAGTAGGGCTTTCGCCAAGTCTAAGTTTCTTGCTTTGCGAACGGAAACAGTTTTTTTATGAGTAAAGTTACTTAACCATTTCACTCAAGTTGGCAAGTCTTCAACGGAAGTCGGAAGTTAACTGCATTTTTTAACTTCCTTATTTTGGAATTTCATTCCTGTTTTGTCTGTTGGAAAGTTATAATTTCATTTCGTACAACATTAAATCATAGAAAAAGTTTTCTGCCTTTAAATCATTTTTAGCTAAGAGATTCATTTTATTTTTAAGACTTAAATGAAATGTCGAATCTATCAACAATTTACTGTTGCCAAATTTTTTAAGCAAATAAGTAATGTGTGCATTAACATATTTGAAACAATAGCCATAAATCTGTAAAGCTTGATTGGCCTAAAACTCCTTTCCTTAACTGAAAGAACGTTTTGTTAAATTTTTATTTCCTGTAGGAGTGTAACATGTGTATTTATGTGGCTGCTGCTGCTAAAGGCTCTATTTTTATGTGTTTCTCTTAACTGCCAATAGCATAATTTTTAGTGTTTTTGAGGTTTTTTTTTTTTTTTTGTTTTCTAGACATAAAATATGTGTCTATCAAGCAGCTATTTTTTCCGTTCTGCCCTATAAAATCGTAGAAAAAATAACGATAGTCCGTTTGGCATAAAATAACATTTTATTGTTTCCTGCACACATTTATTGTGTTTTGTAAGATTGCTAGTGAAAGTGAAATGTGTAAAAAATACAACAAAAAAATACTTAAGTGATAATGACAAAGTTGTTTTATGTGTGGTTTTGCACAAGGCAAAGTGTCAGCGTGAGATAAGATTTTATATTTGTATATTTAAGGATATCTTCACTTTTCTATTTATATCAGCTTAAGGTACGGCCACTTTGGAGAAACAATTGGCAATTCACGAAACTCGATATAATAAAATATTGGCTTGGCTTACTGCAAATATAAAATATTTTAGATTGGCAAACAAAAAACAACTCGTTTTGGAAAACAAAAATATTCTAATGTGAACACCGTATGACCACTTTGTGTCCCCCCAGGGCAGTCTATTTTTGACTACGGGTGTGGCAACCCCGGGGCCCCAGCTGGGGTGATGTGGCTTTTTCCATTGACGTACCTTTGGTACATTACCCATAGAACTTATGTGTTACTACCCAATCTCTGAACATAAACAGAGCAAAGGATGTGCACATATTTATAAAAGGAAGACAGGTTCTGTTGATGTCAGTTAGGTGCAGCGTCACCTAGAACTGCCCCTGAGTTCAAAAGACGATAGAGGTGAAGCCCTTGTGGTGGAACTTCGAGGTCTAACCAGAGGCTACTTCTGGTGCCACGGGCGCCGGTTGCCTGACAGTCGAGCTGCTTTGAAGTTTTGAGTGCATGTAGCGGTCGTCAGTTTCCTTTGCTAAAATGCCGAGTTCGTCCTACCCCTTGGGGTTAAAGGGATGATTTTGGTATGTGTGGAGTAGGCACTGGTTATTTGGCGACACAGGCATGGGTTCATCTCGGATGAGTGGTTGAGCTGTGCCGGCAATGGTTGAGGAATTCTCTTGGGGACCTCGCTATGGGTGTATACACAACACCTTGGCGTGAAAGCCGGAGAATTATCGTGGTGGCTATGGTTGCTACCAAAATCGCTGGGAGAATAGTCTTGGCTTCCCAGTGTGAAATCAATGCTAGTGATTGGTCTGACGCGGTCAGCCAGACACTATTCTAGGTGCTGTTGCCATTCAACAGAAGCTGCTATGGGCACGGACATAGCAGCAGAGTTTAGATAGCTCAAATTACCTCAGCAAGGTAATTGAATATAGTACAGGGATAACTATATTCAAAGATTGCAACCTATGTGCCTTATGGAGTGGGCCATAGGTTCATTCTAATAGGGCGCATGGGGGCGTTGGTCTGGCGTCTAACCCACACCCGGTGCTTTGGCACCCGTGAGATAAGGCCGTAATGGCAGGTGCTCACGGAAAGCTATCGCACATCTGACCACTTTGTGTCAAATTTTTTTTTCACTTTTGAGCAAATAATTATTTAATTTTTATTTTAATTTTGTAAGAAAAAAAGAGTTGTAGGATGTGGTTTTGTCAAGTTTTGAAACGAAATTATGTATATGCGGGGCTTTCTTCTGATATAAAGATCCATAAGAAGGGATTTTTGATAGTTCTACTACTAAAAGATTAAAAAACTGGTAAACCGGGTAACTTTGATATCCCCATCTAAGGTAGACGTATAATTGAACAAACAACATAAAAAAGCAGACAAGTAATTGTTGTTTTTGTCAAATTTGTAAATTTGATTTAAAAACAATTTTAAAATAAATCAATTAATTAAATTCATGGTAATGTAATTTGTATTGGTATGAGATTTTAAGAAAATTTGAGATTCTGATTTGAGGTTCGATAGTTAATAATCTTACTCATACGTCACAACAGCAATTTTTATTATGAGTGGCTGATGCATTTTTGCTCATAATATATTGCGGAGTTGCATTTTAGAACTCATGACATTTACAATGTTGCCAACTCGATTTTTTGAACACTCCCAGACATGGAATTTCTGAGTGTAGTTCAATTAATAATTTTGCACACCATTCTTCTTCTCTCCTACGTTGCACCAAGTTTCGAACATTTTGTCTTTCTAGCACAATAAAATTTTCAAAATTGTCATTTTTAAATTTATACTAAAATTGCTAAAATAAGTTTTTATATTTTGACCGCACGGAAAATATATTTTCTTATTCTTGAACGGGGCTCGATCTGATGGCAGTTTGAACAAGCCTAAATGGCCAAATAAATGATATTAGTGTGACCAAAAAACTAATTTTCTTGTTAATTGAACAAATGGGATGACATATTGATCATTTACCACAATAGCGTCATAACTCAAAAAAAAATAGTTTTGCAGAAAACGCATTTAACATTTTAAATTTAGATGCAACTCAATGAAGACATGAATGAATGAATATTCATCTCTCAGAATAGATATGGTAGTACCAGCTATTTATATAAAATTTTTACACATGATAAAATATGAAATGTCAAATTAAATCGCATTTTTTGATTTATGACGGAATTTCGCTGAAAAGTCATCATTTTTTTTGCAAGTTTTGCAGTTCCAAAAAAGTTTGAAAGCATAACCAAACATACTATACATACAAACATATATACTATGCATTTCAAATGGCCAAATTTATAAGGAACGTAAAAAATTCGCTAAAAATCGCGAAAACGGTGGAAATTCTCAAAAAAAAGTCTAATATTGTTTAAGAACTAAACACATGCAAGAGGTCGCTTTTGTTGCGGAATGGGAATCAAGCGAAAAAATTTATTAGAAATCACGAAAGCCATTAAAACAAAGAAAGTTTGGAAAAAACGCGAAAAACGCGAAAAATCGCAAGTTAGCGAAAAATTGCTAAATGTATTGAAGAAATTACTAAACCTATAAATAATAAAATTTGCAAAAAAAAATATAAAGAAATAATTGATTTATTTTTATATTTTTTAATAAACTATTTTATTTTTATAAATGTGAAATATTTGAAAGCGGCACCACCACCGGCTGGCTGCCAGGCAACATTTGTTGTCAGCGGCAATTGTAGTCGTGTAGCCACGTAGCCTGCTGTGCTCTATGTGTTTAATGCTTTAAAAAATTTATTTTAATTCATATCAAGTTAACAGAAATAAACTTATACTAATTTCTCCTTATTTTTTACGTCACTAAAATATGAGTCCTGGTTATGACACTATTGAAGTAAATGAGCGATATGCAAAGGCTCTAAATCAATATTTACAGGGAAGACAAAAAATAATACAAAATTGACAAGTTGATATTAAAAAAATTACAATAGATTAATTATTATAAAAAAAAATAGTAGATCTTGTCAGAAATGATTAAACTGTACTTTTTATAGAGACACACAGCTTTTTCTTGTGATAAATTGGACTGAGCGCTTTTGCTAATAACTACTAAACAACGACAAAAAACGAAATAATTGTAATTTTTTTCTTTGTAATCAATATATTTTTAATTGTTATAGACTTCTGCATTAAAATCTCAATTTCTAAAAAAAATGGACTTAGAGCCTTTCCATGTTAAGGCTCAATCAGACGTGACATAACCATAACCATAGAAAACAGCCGTTCGAACCAAACTAATGGGCAATATTGTATTTTATTATAGGTGACTCGACATAACTCCATAACTCTCACCATAGAAACCAATTGAATTTTGGTTTGGTTATGGCTATGTCACGTCTAATTTAAGCTTTAATCCACGTCTTTTCAATGTTACCGTACCTTTCATCTTACGTGTTTAGGTTCATACATATGTACATAGTATATAAAACAAGAGATAGAGAGAGAGAGAAATAGACAAAACTTATGATATTCACTTTTATTATTTTATTTAATTATTAAATTTTACAAAAATATATATAACTCAAAATGGTATTTTAACTGAGTGCCGTATTTTGTAAAACATAGTTATTTTGTTTTGTTCTCGTATTTTTGTTTATTTTAGCATAGGAATTTATTTTAGCATTTGTTTTTTAGTCACTGTTGTATATGTCCAAAGTCGTTCTGTCAGACTTTTTCCAAAGTTTGCTTATTTTCAGCTCTAAATTTTTAAACTTAAAACATATAATGGTGTGTTAATTAATTGCTCAATTAACTTGATGTTTAACATCTGTTACATTCTGACTAAAAAAAAACTGGAAACCTTTTATTTTTACAACCAACAAAATAGGAAATTTGAATTACTTTTTTTCCTTTAACTTGGTATGGTTGCTGGAGGTCCTTTTTGTTACTTTAATAGTTAATATTATTACGTTGTTAAGCAAAAAAAAAAAAAAAAAAAATACTTAAGTCGTTATTTAATGAAATGAAGAAAAGCTTAAAGTAGGAAGTAAAAAATAAATAATTCTGTTGGTTGCTTATATACCACAGCAGGGAAAATGTTACCCAAGCAGAAGTTTTGCCACCCAACAAACAACTTCATTGCGACATAATCCCTTAAACGAGCCCAAATATGACAATAAACATGAACAACACACAAACACACACGCAACAAATCTCAAAATTGCAAAAGACCGAAATTAATTTTATAATTTTTGTTCTCTGCAATTCTTACTTCGCACCAAGTATCTCTGCTCTGACTAGTAAAAACAGAGTTTAAACAGTCAATTATTGAATATTTATCCAGTGCAGTGAATAATCCATTCCCTTAATAAAATTATAAAATATTTAAGTGGATATTTTAGGAGGAACTAAAAAAAAACGACAAACATTATTTATGTCTCAGAGAGCAGACACACACATTGCAGTCATTTATTTTTTTCTTCTTTTTTGCTTATTGAATAAAATTTTTATTGCTGCTGCTTTATGTAAACGGACGGGTGATGGTGTCCCTGGTACTTGAGCCAAATTAATTGTAATATGTTAGCATTTATTTATGTTAAACTTAATGAGTTGAAATTTGTTTTATTTTTAACACAAAAGAGAGAGTATAAAAAAAGTTATTGGTCAGATAATTGTTAAAGCATGACGGCTTACACTCTCTATAAAGCATATTAAGGCAAGTACGAGTAGATATAAGAACATGCTTGAAACTAATTACAAGCAATATATGTATGTACATGAGGTAATTACCATTTTAGGTGCATGAAATGTTAATGTGTTATTGCTTTTGGCATTTAATAAAGTGAAACGGCGATATAAATGTGGTTACATAAATCAAGTTGTTGTAATAAATATGTTCAAGTGTTCGGTAATGTATGTTCCCTTACATCAGCACAATGTGTCCTTAAGTCTTTAATTAAGCAGCAAAAATGGCCAACCTAGCAGTTCTCTACTATTTTGAAATTATTGGCATAGCTTATGAATTTATTTACTTCAGAGAGATATCAACAGTTTATTAAATTTTATTCTATTCATATTTATTCTATGTGTCAAAAAAAATTCAGTGAGAAGGAATCATATTTCAACTTGATAAGCTAACTTTCAATAGTAATTTGCATTGATCCAAAATAAACGAATGTATGAATGTATGAATCAAGCAAATCCTATCACTAAAATTTGCTTGAAATATTTGAGTATTTGAAATTCAAAGAAATGTTAACGAGCTGCAGCCCAGTTCACTGCGAAGGATTTATGCAAATATTGTTTTCATAACAGTTAATGGATTTATTTTTTATTTCTCAAAAGTGCTTGTCAAATATCATGTCATCCGCAAAGGTACATACCACATGAAACTTACTGCTTCAGGACAAATAGTAGAAACCCCAGTAGATATTTTCCCATGCTGGGAGTTAAATAAGCAGTCAGCGGTCCAAAAGGGAGATCCTGTGGGGTCTAAGTTTGAGTCATAGCGGTCATATCAAGCATTAATAAAACAAAGCTGACGTGCTGTGAAAACAAAAAATCTAAGCTTAAAGTGCACAAAATTCTACATCACACTGCTTTGCTTTGCGTTATTAAATCCTGATTTTTCAAGGAATTTTTAAAAAGTAATAAATCTAACCATTGGTTTAATGGTTCAAGTTAAGGTATTTATTTTTTTGCTAAAATTTACTATCAAAATTATTTGGTTATCTGCTTATATATAAAGGGTCCGCAAGATAACTTTTTTTTGAAAATGCTATAAAAAAACTACTGAATATTTTCTCAAATTTCTTTTTTTATTTGAAAGTACAATCCTTCCGGTTAATAATGAAAAATAATTTTATTCAAATGGCTGCCTCGGCTGGCCATGCAGTATCCTACACGATCGGTCCAATTTTTAAGCACATTATCGATTATGTGCAGCTGTATTTCACCATGGCTTCACGAATATTGTCCTTTAAATCGTCAGTTGTCTCTGGCTTGTCGGCGTAACACTTATCTTTGACGGCACCCCACAAATAATAGTCCAACGGTGTCAAATCGCAGCTCCGACGTGGCCAAACGACATCAGCTCTGCGGCTGATAATGCGATCCAGGGCGCAAAACATTGAGTGTAGCTTAGGCTGTGTGGCACGTAGCGCCGTCCTCTTGAAACCAAATGTTGCCAATATCTTCCTCTTAAATTTTTGTGAACAAAACTTCGTTCAACATGGCCCAATAAGGATCGCCATTGACTGTAACGGCCACTCCTCGCTCATTTTCGAAAAAAAATGGCCCAATTATGCCTCTGGACCAAAGTCCACACCAAACAGTGACTCGTTTTGGGTGCGTCGGCTTTTCAATGTATGCGTGCGGGTTTTCTGTGCCCCAATGCGACAATTTTGCTTGTTTACATACCCGCCAAGATCAGATCAAAATGAGTTTCATCTGAAAAGATGATTTTTTTTTTGGCAAAATCAGCATCTTCTGTAAATCGATCGTATGCCCACTTAGCGAAGCGTATACACAACCATATTCGTTCAGCGGAAGGATAAAACTAATTATCTGTCAAATCAGACATTAGCTAAGTGTTACCATTTACGAAATAAGCACTATATAAATATGTATGGAATGGAAAAAAATGATTTTATCAGTTTAAGTGGACATAAAGTTATTAATTGGGCTCAACTAAGCAGCGATTTTAGTTTTATTTTAAAAATTTAATAAATGGGCCTCAGACATTGAATACGAATTATTATTTTATTAACACTTTTATTGCTGTTGTTTGGTCTTTGTTTTATGTACTTTCGTTAGAGGTGTACGTACGCACTTAGGAGTCGCGCAATTGTCTTTCTATTTAAAAAAGATGTGAAAAAATTCAAATCAATTAAAAATTTTTCAAACAAATAAGCTATTTTTGGATAAATCATATCCGAAGTCTGTCAATGGAAGGCAATTTATAAGAAGCCTGCGGGAATTAAAAAACCCATGACTTTGGTCTTGTTTTGTTAGTTTTTTCTTTTCTTTAACAAGCACAACTCATGAAGTGATTAGCATGTCTGCAGAAAATACCCAGGGTTTATGGTGGGAATCGAACCCACCACCTGTAGATTGAGAGGATATCATTGCTATTACTCAGTCACAGTGACAGCGTTTATATATATTTTGTTCCTTCTGCGGTATTTCTTGAATGAAAAAAATCATTATAGAAATTTATTATTTGACATATTGAAAAAATTCTATTTATAAGTAAAATTTATTGTTTAATAGCTACTTTGTATGGGGTACCTATCTTGTTGCAACATACAGTCTGTTCTAACAGCCACATATATAAAATGTGGCTACCCTAATTGTTGTAGTTGTGGAAAAATTAATAGATACGCGATAAAGGAGTCTTTGAATCGACTATGCGACTAGGGGAATAATGGGCGCCACTCAATAGGCAATCTCAACAACCAGCTTGAAAAAAAAAATAGAATGTCTAGAGGCCTTAATGGGTAATACCGAAACCTTCTTTAAGTTTCCTATTTAACCAAACTGCATTAAATAAAAACCAAAACGATCCTGAAATCGACACAATTCGGAACATGGAATATCAGGACGATTCTATAAACCAGCTGCGTCCAAACACAGGTACACTGATATTTGCATTTGAGGTAAATAGTTTTGAAAGCTCTTAAATTTGTTCTTGTTTATTTGCAAAGCAAGAGTAAGAATCATTGCTGTCTACTGTGTTGGTGTTGTGGATGTTGTACTCTCATCAGTGTTAAAGCACAAAAAGCTCTTTATAAAAAATTGCATATTGTGCATATGACTTGGACGTAGCGATCCTTTCTTTGCGTATGTAGGATTATAAATACTGCAAATACCCAAAGCATAATAAAAATTATATAATATATAGGATTATTACTTAAGATCCAGTTTCTAGGTGAATTTTAAAACGGCTTTTTATTTTCTTTTTACCCGACTGCGCAAGGGTACTGGTTATCAGAAGGGTACTGCGTTTGTATGTATTTATGTAAATATATATGTATGTATGTATGTATGTATGTATATATGTATATGTGGTGGTTTGCGGCACTATATAAACCGAGCTAATGGGCCGATTTTGATTAGTCTTGCGTCAATTTAAATTGTGATTAAAGATATTACAGTGGTCAAAATTCAATATGGCGGCAAATAAATGCCATTTTGTGAATACACGGGTATTTAAAAATCATTTTTTGGTCTCTCTTACAATTTTGCATTTCAAGTGACCGTCTAGGATCTTTGACCAACGCAGTCGGGTTGTTTGATTTTTTTAATTTTTAGTTTTGATTTTTGTATATAAGAAAGAAATTCAGTACACAAGTGATTTATTAATATATTAATTTTAGTTAAATTTTTATTTGCGAGTGAAAAAGAATGACCATTAATTAATAATTTGTTTTCTTACATTTATGACTTTTAAGTATTTATTATATTTTACAGTATCCATTATTTTGCACATTATTAAATATTGGGAAATACTAAGCAAATATTTGGAAAAATAAATGCAACCTCTAAATACCAATAAATACCAATTAAAACGTTGATTTGAAGCAAAGTCTCATTTAGTTCATCTACAAAAAATATTGCAAATATGTTCTATGTCGATGGCAGATTATATTCAGCTCGATTAACTTGTAAATGCCTTGCATTTTTAAATAGTGGTTGCATTTATTTTGCCAAAGCTTGGTCTAATTGATGGTAATTTACGTGAAAAAAGCTGCTGACTTTGAAAATGGCCTGAATTTATTTACAAAATATTTTCTAAATATTTTTTTATTTTCATCAAAACTTTACCAAAAATTGAAAAATTTATAAAAAATTTAATCTAGCGAAAAAGTACTTCATACAGACAAAGCAAACCGCACTACCAACAAATCCAAATTGGCACCCAAAATAAAATGTATGTAAAAGAAAATTTGAAATATAAATTATTATGATTAAAGTTTTATAAGAATTTAGGCCATTTTGAAATCAGTTTTTTAAACATAAACAAAAACCCTAAGGATATATAAAAAGATTTCTCTATAAAAAATTTTAAATATTTTAAACTCTGGTATAGCTAAAAATAAAAGATAAATGATTACAATAACAATAAGACTTTGGGCATTAAAATTCGTAAACCATAATTTATTATAAGAAATTAAAATCATAAATTATCGCAAAGTATTTGCTTGTGGTTTTCTTCAGGTCTGCTTACAAACTATTTATTAGCTTAAGTAATAATTATTAATTTAAACCCTTAAAAATACCTGCAGATGCTTTAAAATGTAAAACAATTTTAGATTATGTCCGTCATTGCTTCATTTCCTTTAAAACATTACCCATCCCTAAAACTTAAATGTATAATTTAATTTAAAGACAGATATTTTAACTAATAATAATAATAATAATAACTTAAATAAGAAATAAATCTACTTTCTGCAAAATACACTGACTAAACAAAACCCCAAATGCGAACCAAAAAAAAACCATTTCATTCATTATTAAAATATTTGGTTAACCCTTTTTGAATTTCAATAGTAAAATGGTCAGTATTAAGAAAACTAAGACCCAAGATGAAATTGATATAAAACCGTAGTAAACAGAAGAGCTTGACATACCCCAGCCACGTTGTAATATCGAACGCAGTGACTCAGTGGGTTTGGTGAGAGGCAAGAAAATGGTGATGAAACGCAAAAAGGGATACATGCCTTCAATGGGCCATATAATGCCACACAACATGACTATGGGCAGAAAAGATCCCATCGCTACATAAGTTGCCGTTCGTTCAGTGTCCACCGCACAGGCAATCACAAAGCCGAAGCACATGCCGCACAAACCATCCAAGACACACAAGCCCAACACCAACCAAATATCGCCCACTATTGTCAATTCAAAGAAATAGAAACTGACCAGCAGAACGAAAACCGTTTGGCTAAACATGACGGTGAATTGGGTCAGCACCTGACCCAAGAGAATCTCTGGACCCGTGATGCCGGCCACCAAGCAACGTTCTAGCATGCCCTCATTACGTTCGATTAACATGGCGCCCGAAGTGATGGCCACCGATAAAAAGAAGATAATGGTAAGAATGACACCAGGAGCCGCAAAATCAGTAAAATTGGGATTGTTGAAGCCATAAATCGGTTGATTCCAATTCACCGGGATTCGACCGAGCTTGCGATTCAGCTCGCAATCAGACAAAACATCCTCCACAAAACTAAAAAAGGCATATTGCAAGTCACGATACAATAAAGTGGAGATTTGTTGATCTAAAAATAAGAAGAAAATATATTGATATAAAAAGTTACAACTGAGTAATTTGCTGTCACTCACTTGACATATCCAAACGGACATTAACATCAGAAGATTCTACTGTAGCGTTATCAGTATAGCGGCCGTTTTCTGTGCGCTCCACCAAGGAGTCTGTATAGTTGTTGGCAAACACTAATGAGCCCCAGGCTTTGCCACGCCTCACCATTTCATCGGCCTCTTCATCATTGTTGGTGTATGTCTGCAAAAGAAATATTTTAAATTTCATTGGCTTGATTTTGCACTAAAAACATAAATAAATCCGTTAGAAAAATTTATTACAAAGTAACAAAAATTTTGAAAGGCTAAAGAAAGTGAGAATTAATATACTTTCAATAGTGGTATTCACGTCATTAAAAAAAAATAAGACTATGCCATGACAAGGTGTACATAAACAGGCGGCAGCGCTGCTTCAGCTGATAATTTTTTGCTCTATGTGCTTTGTAACTGACAAATGTCAAAAACTTGTTTTTTTTTATTTTGGTACAATTATTTTTGTGATTTTGACGTTTTTCGGTTCTTCACACAGTTATGGTTGCCGTATTTTTGTATAACAAATCCTTACGCAGTCACCTGTATAATTACACCATGACTGTAATTCAACTGAAGTTTTCAATTGCAGTACAAAATCTTTTTAAACGAGAAACAGTTCTTTATGCTTGATTTTTTAAAAATTTAGGAAAATTTGCTTTTGCCCTGAAGGCCCTCAATATCCTTATGTATATAATTGCAATTATTTAATGGCACATTATAATTCCTTGGAAATAAATCTGGTATATTTTTTTCTTTTACCTTCATCATCACGTATTGAAACGTACTTAATTCGTAATGTATAGAAATGTTGTGGCAGTGGCCAAGTGGCTCGCAAGGTCCCTTTATTGAAAAGGACTTTTCGGCTGGCGCATTAAATAAATGAAATGAAATCTTTTTTACTTTATGGTCTGGAGTTTATTATTTCTGAGACTTGTACGATATTTGGTTAAATACAAAATACAAAGGCCAATGCTGTTTATTTCTATGGTTTTTGCTTCTTACACAAAGAGAAGTAAGTATTCGCTCAAGTGGCACTTCAATAAATCAAAAGAGGAAACAAATAACTACGCTAATGGAGTAGGAGAAATCGAAAAAAAAGTATCTAAGGATTTCAGGTAATTAATACATTTTTCATGGCATTTTATTTTAGTTGGCAATTTTTCTTATTTGGTGGTTGCCTGCAATCTGCAATTTCTTATTGAAAATAATTTTACTTTTGCTTTATAATTAAGTTTGTGCTATTAATTGTTGATTGCTTTTTGAAGTCAAAAGCAAAAGTTTTTCTAATTTTTCTCTTGTTATATATTCGATTTCATTTCTTTTTTTTTTTTTCTTAAAAATAAAATTAATTATTTGGGATAAGCTACTAAAATTTAGAAGGTCGTGATGGCAAATGTCTAGTCTTGAATGGCAAAAAATTTATAAAATTGTCTAAGAATTTAAAATAAATGACTCCAGCTAAAAAAATTATATATGGTCCATATATTTTTAATATATGAATGTATATAACTTTGTATATATGAATATGTATGAATTCATGTATGGAAATGTATGGGATTGTACATTGCAAAAGTATTATATATGAATTAAGATATGGACTAATATATAAAATGTATTATAATATATGAGCTCATATATGGAAGTTTCATATGTGAATCCATATATAGAAATGATTTAATATATGGAGGCATATAAGAATGTATGCATACATGATATCTGACATAAGATCGTTTTTGCAATCAAAAAGCTTGGTGTTTTATCACTTGTGAATTGGAAATCCATTAGAAAATACATACGGTATGCAAAGTTTACATGCGTACCATCAACGTTTAAAAAGGAAAAACTTTTGTTACAAAAAAAAACCATTCTTGTATGATTTTATACTTTGTGGCCCCATTTAATATATCAAATAATCAAAAGGATAATTCAGTCATTAGTTTTATAGAAAATAGCAGAATTTTCTAAATAAGAAACAAAGTTCATATTACTGCAAAACAATTATATTGAAAACTATTGTTAGACGGATTATTTTTTATTTTATAATTAATTACATTAGTTTTTAATATGATTTCTTAAATTAAATTTTATGTACGAATATGAGTTTTGTGTTTTTTAAATAATCGACTTTTGACTTAAAATGGTGAATGAAATGACTTTTAGTGGGCGTTTCATTATTTTTCCAAACAAATGTTTCATTAAATACAACCTCCCTGTTCAAAATATAAAAAAAAGTAATTTAAGTAGTTTAATTTATTGCACAGCAGTGCGCTTAAATATGAAGTGTAGAGGAAATATTTACACATAGATGTATGAAAATGTATGAATATATATAATCATATATGCCCATATACCCTCATTTTTCGGATCCGCACCATATATGGGATATCATATATGATCCATACATATTTTTTTTAGCTGGGACAACAAAATTTTTAAACTTTAGGTAATAGGGATGTGATGCAAGATTTTCAAATCTCATATTAACATCCCCAAATCAAATAAAAAACTTAGTTTATTGTTCTAGACATTTCATTAATGTGTAGAAAAAATTAGAATTTAAGAAAAAATATTATTTGTTCTTATAAAAATCTCATAGGTTAATCTAACCAAATTACAATGATAAATTTTACAATTGATATAAATGGTCCATGGAATTTTAATAAACTAAGGCCCTTATTATGAACAATTTTTGATCTTCGACTGTAGTCGAAAGTACTGATCGAACGACTTTTCATTTGGTATTATGACGAGCATTCAGAAAAGAATGTGAATATCACTCAAAGTAATCTATAAAATTTGCAACAACTTTACCCAAAAATTAAAAAAAAAATCGTTTATAATAATTTTGTATACCCAGCTAAAAAATATGTATGGAGCATATATGATAACCCATATATGGTTCGGACCCGAAAAATTACGGTATATGGGCATATATGGTTATATACATATTCATACATTTTCATACATATATGTGTAAATATTCCGTCTCCAGTATGCAAATTTCATATTCATACTCTCTTGATTACATAAGCGCACTGCTGTGCAATAAATTAAATTACTAAAATTATTTTTTTTTAGATTTTGAACAGGGAGGTTGTATTTAATGAAAAATTTGTGTGGACAAATAATGAAAATCGGACTAAAAGTCATTTCATTCAACATTTTAAGTCAAAAGGTGAATCAATTATTTAAAAAACACAAAAATCATATTAGTATATAAAAATTCATTTAAGAAATCAGATTAAAGACTAATGCTAACAACAATAGTTTTCAATATAATTTTTTGCAGTAATATAAACTTTGTTTCTTATCTAGAGAATTTTGTTATTTTCTATAAAATTAATGACTGGATTATCCTTTTGATTATTTGAATTAAATGGGGCCACAATGTATAAAATCATACAAGAATGGCTTTTTTGTAACAAAAGTTTTTCTTTTTTGAAAGTTGAGGGTAGGCATATAAATTTTGCATACCGTATGTATTTTTTAATAGATTTCCAATTCACTTGTGACAAAATCTAAGCTTTTTTGATTGCAAAAACGATCTTATGTGAGATTTCATGTATGCATACATTCTAATATGACTCCATATATTAAATCACTTTTATACATATATGGATCCACATATGAAGAGCTTCATAATGAAATTTCCATATATGAGCTCATATATTATAATACATTTCATATATTAGTCCGTATATTAGTTCATATATAATAGTTTTGCAATCTATAATCCCATACATTTCCATACGTGAATTCATACACATTCATATATAGTTATATACATACATTCATATATTAAAAATATATGGACCATATATAATTTTTTTAGCTGGATACTAAAATATTTCATCGAAAGCGAAATTCTGTTCGAAAGAAAATTCGTTGCTCAACGAAATTTCGATGTTCATAATATGAATTGAACGTTCGATTTTCGATGTTCGATAGCCAGTGAAGATCGAAAATCGAATGTAAATTTCGTCTGGTGAGCTTAATTGGAAATTTTGGCAGCAATCAACTGGCAGTTACTTGTGGACAGAAGCAACGTTGCCCTTTCAATTAAAGGGCGGAAAATTAAAAAATTTGCTGTCTGTGCCCTTAATCATTTGAACAAAAGGCAAAGGATAAAATTAAACTCGTTTTCTATGATGATTAATATTAAGTCAAATAAATTTAATTATGACTTTGTTAATTTAAATGACATCTTTTAACAGTTCCAGCTGCTTGGATGTACATATCGCTAGCTAAAATGCAAAAAGGGAATTGTGTTTATCAGCCTATGTATGTATGAGTCACTAAAGATATAATTGTAGTCAAAACTCAATTTGGCGGCCAACAGAAGCCATTTTATAAAAAAATAAGAAATCGGCGAACTATATCAAAGTGAGTATCATTCTACAGGTATGTATTTTAAAATCATCCTAAAGTGTCCCCTGTGATTTTTCATTTTTAATGACCATTTAAGATATGTAATGATTCCAAGTTGGTCGCAGTCGGAGCTTTGATTTTTCTAATTTCTACTTCTTTGTTAAGCATCATTTTTCTTAGCAGAAGTGTCAAGACATGTAAATAGTTTAATGGCATTTATAATAATCAATAAAAAACTCGATTTTAAATTTTTTGTTAGTTAGGCCTTTTTGTATTTTAGCCAACGATATGTATGCATGCATGTATGCCTTTTATTTCTTTGATCACAAGCAATAACAATATAATTCGCAAGACATAGTTTCGAGAAAAGCCACAAATAACGTATAAACATTTTTTTTCTTCTAAAAAATCGGATTCTGAAAATTAAAACAATTTTGTTGCAAATTAGCGAATGCACCCCCAAGATTTTATTAAAAATTGGTTTCTAGTATAATTTAATCCATTTACAAATTTTATTGGACTTTTTATCAATATCAATTTAGATCAATATTGTTTTGCTTATATATTTATAATAAACCTCGCTAGAGTCTTAGAGACTCCAGGTTAATATGAAGGTTGGTTTGTAAAATTCTTAAATCGACTTGTGCTGTTATGACTTTTTTCTCATATTTTTCCCTTGTTACATTTTACCAAATTGATGACCAATAACAAAAAAAAAAAAAAAAACTTCCTCATGCTAAAAGGATGGAGGAGCATAATAACTTAATATTGTCATTTTGTTGTTACAGATAACAGCACAAAAACAAAAAACCTTTAACAATGCAAACTGTCTAACAGTCAGTTGAACAGCCATTCAACCATTAAATGAATATATGAGCTTATTTTCGTAAGTGTACGACTAGTATGGGAAATGGTAAAAGGGGTTCTACTTGCACAAACTGAAATGAATGAATTGGGTGCTTAAGGTCTTTTAAGGGGCTCCCCAATTTTCCTTAACTTCTCCCCCTGTCTTTTCTATCTCTATTTCAAAGCGTGTAGTATATTTTCATTATTGGCTATTTGTTGTTGTAACTGTAGGTGTGAGTACTTTCATGCTTTAATAGCATTTTATGGTCTCTAACAACGTATTAACATTTTGACAAATTGAATCAAATTACCTGATGTTCTAACATCTTCTTGGCTTAAAAAGAAAATGTATGCTTTTTCTATTGGCAAACACATTCATATAACTTCATAATGACATCAAGCATTGAAGCCAGTGACATAAGAATGCTGATACTACGATAGCAATGAGATAAAAATGGAGCAAATAATCTATCATTATTATTTTTTTTTTTCAGTAAATGGAAAAAAGACAATTTGAGATTTCTTTATCAAAAAAAAAAAAAAATGTTAACGTACATATCGTTACCTTAATATGGAAAGTACCTAAATCATTATTATATTTTTGAAATCGAATTTTTTTGCATTTTTTTACACATTAGATGTTTGTCTAGCTAAATATACCAACAATTCGATTTTAAAAAGTAAAATGAGTTAGCGCCTTTCTATATTAAGGTAAGGATATAATCGTATAAAAAAAAATAAAAAATTGCGAAAAATAAATAATTCTTAAATTGAGTTTGCATCGGTGTCAACTTTTTTCTTTGTGACAGACAATATAATCAAATGCTTTCATGTTGTTTTATCATGTAAATTATATCAATCTTGTGATTTTTTTGTCTATTATAATTTAGATTAAATTTTTTCAAAGCGAAAGGTTTTTAAACATTGAAGTGATATACAAATGTACTTAAATCAGAAAGAAAAACGAAATATTTTATTAATGCAGAAATGGTTCATTGAAAGAGCGAATAAATGAAGAAAGTTTTAAATTTTGTAATCACCTTCCTATCCAGCATCAATTGTAAAAGTTAATTTTCTTTTCCTTTCTTTAATTTAGACTACAATCACTCACCACCACCATGCTCTTGTTCCTTATCAGCACATCGATATAGCGACAGCTCAGCATAGTTTGATTACAGCCCAGTCGTACAGGACAATGTTGTTGCTTAACCATTTCCTCGGTCATTTCATGATTGGAGATGGCGATTTTCAAGCCAGTCGGATCATGGCCAATAGCATAACAGAACAATACAATTTGGACCACAGGCAGGCCAACAATGAACAACATAATGCTAAAATGTCACAAAGATTATAAGCAAGAACTTGGCAAAAAGCTTTACTTGAGAAAACTTACCCGACATTGCGCACCATCCACAGAAAGTTTTTCCAAATCAGGGCGTGCAAATGATTCCAACTCATGACATGGAGATTGTACCAAAACGAGGCATGTACGGTCTGTGCGGGAGGCAAAGGCGGTGCTGGTGCTGCTGATGATGAAATGGGATCTCGCACTGCTGATGACATTGAAATATTGTCACCAAATTCACCCGATATTTCTGTAGGATTTTGTTCATCTGATAAATCCAAGGCTGGATTGGATATGGCTGGCATGGCGACTTGTTCAATAATTTCTTGAGCTATCGATGATCGTCTACGCTTGCCCATTGTTTGTAAGACAGATAATTTTAAAAAGACTTCTTCCAAAGACTCAGCATTGTATTGTCTTCTTAAGAATTGTGGCGATTCCTCTGCCAACATTCTGCCACCACGCAATAAACCAATCTAATAGGAAAAATATAAAATAAGAAATGTGTATTAATAACTTGCGTGTACATACATATGTATATAAGTAAGTATGTAGAATAGAATGAGCATTATAGTCGTGACATGAAATCATTTATTATCATCCCTCCCTCCAACACTCTAATCAGCAAAAGTGTGTATGCTTCATTGCAAATTCTAGCATAAAAAGGAAACTACACCGAAAGAAATAATTGAAGATTTGATAATGTGATTAAAGTGTTTGCAATGCACCAAGACAAATACATGTCAGGTTGTCTCATCTGGCCTGGTGACTATTAATCCTTAAACGACCTTTTAAGTTGTTGGCTATTTCTGGTACTTCAACTTAATTTTTGACTAAGTGTTATCTTTAGCAGAATTTCATAACAAATATTTTCACAGAATATAAAAGGTAATTTTTCCCTCTTTAAAAAAAAAATGGAAAAATACCCATTTCTACAAGAGTTAGAGGGTTAATGTATATCAAAAAAATTTTACTTGTAACGTTCTTGGTAAATGTTTTCGCGACACTTTATTTATTATAGGTTTTCTATATATTGCGCGATGCAAGAGTTAGAACGTGTTATTCGTAGACATATTTCATAAAAATATCTGACCAAAGTAACGTTGTTACGCTACTTGAATTTAAATGTTTTCTGAATTCTTATATTAAAATTCGTTCAGTGTTTTATTGAGAGTATTTGTATTTCTCTTGTCTAGTGATATAAATCACACAACATTGATTAACCCTCCCACTTTAAGCAACAGCAGAATATAAAAATGACTTTTACATTGAAATATTGCCAAGTTTTATGAACTTTCGCTGACCCCTTTCTTCTGGCTGCCATTATTCTATTTACTACATTCTAAGCAAATGATAACTATTGTTCTTGTTGCCTGCTACTGTTGTTGTTGCAGAATCGTATCGTATCGCATAACATGTTCTACTAACAATGCCAAACACACACACACACAGACACACACACGGACACACACACGCACTCATACACACACATCATAGTTTTGCATAACTTTCCCGTCAGATTTTTTTTCTTTTCGTTTAATTTTATTCTAAAAATATACGGGTTTAACATTTTCATCTCTGCTGTGCGCTACATGGCTTTTTTCACCGCCTTCCCCTGCTAAGAGCGTATAGTCGAACGAAACCGGATATTTCAGCCGGTACCAGGCGGAAATTGAGTTAATTGATTTATGTTCGAACATGACTAGACACATCGTCATGCCATTACCCATTTTATGTTCGGTGAGAGAAAAAAAGGAATAAAGTTTTCTTTTTTCTCACACATTTTTCTTTTGTTTTTTTTTTTTTTTTGCTAAATTAAAAGCAAAGAAACAAAAACGTATTGGGAAAAATAAACTTTTTTATGCAGCTCACACCACTCCAACTTTTGGCATTCGCTTTTGCGTTGAATCATTTATGTGCGAGTGCGAGTGTTTGAAGTGGGCTTTTCCTTTTATTACATTTTAAGTGTAACAACAAGGGGAATCCTCTTTAAATGTAAAGAAAAAGTTTTGGAAAACAAACAAAAAAAGGCCTTTAACATATATGAGTGGATAATTGCATGCTTGTACTATATACATATATTTTTATTTAACGATACTAATATCCATTTGACTGTGTGTAGCTTTTGATCATTTTGCTGATTGTCTGTTTAGACTTATGATCAAAGTTTTCCACTTTCGTTCTTGTTGGCGGTGGTCAGTCAGTCCGTCAGTCGTCTAAAGTACCAGTAATTACATCAAAATTGTGGTTACGTGTTCGAAGTAAGTGGTGGTGAGTTTGTTGCTTTTCAGCATCTCTCTCTCTTTCAGTATCCTTGTGTCCTTCTGACGCAATTCTTTTCTTGTACATCTGCCACTTGTGTACTTTTCTATTCCCTTAAATATTTATGCAGCTTAAGTAATTAATGAACTTTATTAGAAGATTGATAAACTTAAAGTTTTTTCTTTATGGTTTTGTGTGGGCATTAGTATATGTAAAAAGTAAAAGTAAAAAGTAAGTCTATGGCTTAAGGTATTCAGAGTATGACCAGAGGCAAATTAAATCACAATGGCGCTGAGTAGTAATTAAATGAAAATTAAGGATTAAAACAGGAATTAAAGTAATAATTACAAAAACGTTTGGTAGCCAACTATGAACAACTAAAAATATTAACATTAAGTTATGAAATACGTTACACAGCACAATAATAATTATTCATTTTAACAATAGTAAAATTACTTTGAACACAGAAAGAGAGAAGTATTATTTAACTCGTTCATGTTGATTAAAAAAATTACAAAACGTATACGTCGGTATTTCTAACGATTGTTGATGATATTAATATTTATTTGTTTGACGTATCAAGTTGGTATGAGAAGCCTGTTTTAAAGAATGCTTTAAATTGAACATTCCTTTATGAATACCGCTGTTACAATCTAATTACTATTGATCACAGCAAAATTGTTGCTTTAATCTTGGACTAATATTATGCGGTTTAAGTTGATTATCTTTTTTTGTTTGTAGGGACAGATTAGCTTTATTTGCTAAATATAGGGCTAACTACCAGTTAGTTATTTACTAAATATTTTAAGCCCAGAACAGAGTAGTAGAACATATGATGCAAAACCCCCATGACCCCCTACTATTCTTATGATGTCTTAAAGCATTAAAGTTTGAAGTATTAAAGTTAAACTTTAAAGTCATATAGCAAGAATTATGTTAACGAAAGGACACACAATTTTGTAAAATAATATTTAGAAATTGAAATAAAAAACCGTCGTATCTTTTATACGAAATTGAAGTTCAGATTTAGTTATCATATGAACAAAAGCATATATAGTTGATTGAGTAAAAAAAGAGCTCCACACTCCTTCTTTTTATTAAAAATTACATATTAAAATATTTTCATATTAAATTTCAAAACTACTTTCTTTAACAAGCAGTTTTTTCTTTGTCAAAAAGAAAAAAAAAAATGTTAAGAAACTTGATGCGCATTTATGACTCCATTGATTTTTCTTATTTCCATGGATATTAATGAAATGTGACCTTTCTCTCTCTTCTTATTGTTATGCTATAAACACACAGGCCACAACAGACTACACAACAATACAAGTTAACACATGAACAACTTATAATATTGTTGCGTCTGTCTTGTTGTGTATATTCTAATTCTAATTCTTATTTACCTAATATAAAAAAACAATTAAAAGAAAGTTTTTCCATATTTTATGAAAGATATCCTTTGATCTTAATTTCCATATTTACAAAAAAATTGTCATACAAATTTCGCTAAATTATTAACATATCCATAAGTGCACAGAAAGAATTTCCATTATTATTGCGTCCGTTTGGCATTGATATTTGCTTAACATTTTTTTTTTACATATAGTACTATTACTTGCTGCAAAACACTACGTATAAGCGAGAATATCGGATGTTTTTATTTCTTTCTTTTTTTGGCTCAACTAAAATTGTGCGAATGTCTCATGCATCGACCAGGAATTGATCATATATCACGTTAAAATATAGGAAGGAATCATTTTATTTTTTCATGTGAATTTTAAAACTTTTTTTCTTTTAAAGAATATCCAATAATTTTGTATCATATTTCCAGTAATATTTTCGCTCATTTTGGAAATTAGTGAGAAAACTGGTAGTAGAACCATGTAGCTGTGATTTTGTCAAAATAATAGTGTGTACTATATTTTTAGTAGATTGTAGTCAGTGGCCTGCTGTCGTCTATGTGTACACACAAAAAAGTAATATGAATGATTTTGTAATATTAATTAAAATATTTGTAATATCAATTAAAAAATTAATTAAGTTTTCACCTATAAACAATTTGATAATATCAATTAAGTTTTTCCACTCAAACTAATTAATACAATTAAAATAGTAATTGAATGAATTACATTTTTAATTGAAAATATTAATAGGTGAATACTTGTTCCTGTATATGCCTTACTTTAACACAAACTCAAATTAAATTTTGTGAATGCCCACGAATATCACAGAAATTATAAAAAGAATGGAAAAACTTATTTAAGTGGTGATACTATTGCAAATATTTTAAATGCCCAGTAGATCTTCCAATTTATTTATTTTTTTTTATTTTTTGTTAATTTTCGTAAATAACCAGATTGCTAGCTTGAGTTTTATCTTATATAATATTGATTTCTCATTAATTCTAAACACATCGAAGATTCAGTGCAAAATAAAATAACTATAATTTCTAGAAAGCACTTATCAGAACTGCAATGTATTTGTAAATATAAGAATGCAAGTAAAAGTACTATCTTTATTTAACATGTCAACAAACCTTTCCAAAGTCTGAAAATTTCAACTGATAAGGATAAACATCTTATGGATTTATAAGATGCAAACTCTTTTCTTCTTTTCTAAATATTTTCTCTAACCAAAATAAGAAAACAAAAAGCCATTAAACAACCAAGATGACACAACCAAATGTCAAGACTAACGGATGAACAATACGACAACATCAGATGAAATCAAATCAAAGTGTTACAGTCAAATAAATCCAATTGAATAAACAAATGATTGGGGAAAACACCGAAATTTAAAAAAGTCTTAAAATACCAAAAAACAAGATGTGACAAGTCCAAACACCAGGCAATCAAATAGAAAACACATTTATCCTGACTGAAAAGGAGTAAAAAAAGGGTAAAGATCAAAACTTAACTACAACTTTTCAACGTACATAAATTTTCTTGTTTTATATTTTGTTTTTCACGAAAGTGAATCTAATGTAATTTTCTACTCCCTTTCTTGCTTAAAAAGATTTACGAGAGTGACAGCTTATTTGAATACCAACAACCAAACAACGAAACAATCAATTTAAAGGAAACCCGAAGAAGTTTCATAAAAAAACATAATTCCTTTCACAAGAACACTACTCATCTCCACCCAGGGAGTGTTTATGATTTTACTTAAATATTATTTCATCCTTTTAAACTCTTGTAGTTTGTGCTAAGAAGAAACAAAAATCATCATACATTTTAAAAGGAAAATATTCCTGCTTATACAGTTAAGGGTTTTACCGATACAATATTTGGTATGTAGACACGAAATAGTTTACACAATAAGATTTTATTTCAGATCTAATACTTTTCCACTTAATTTTTTTGCTTTTTTTGGCATCAACGTCAAAAACCATTTAACCTTTTTGTAAGTTATGCATTAACCTTTTGTTGCATTTTTATAAATATTTGTCTTATCTATTTATTTTAGTATTTTTTCCCCAGTCAGAGAGCTGTTGCTGTTGTTCTTGATGCCAGTAGCAGCATACAAGTATCACAACAATAACGGATAGGAACAGTACGAATGAGAGCCAACAAGAATGACAGCAAGGCCAACAGATTTCATGTTTAAATGACAAAAACATCAAAATAAGACAATAGAGTTGCTGTTAAAAATACATACAATATGCACTTGACAAAAAGCCGCAAAGCTTCCATTAAACATTTTCAAAGAATTAAAAAAAAAATGTTAATTTGCATATCAATTTCCTACCCGGTTATTGCTAATAGGGGGAAAATGTTTGTGATACACTTATCACAAACAAAACAAAACAAACAAAATCACCAAAATCCAAAAAAAAAACGCTTAACCATAAAAAAGCGCCAAGAATCAAAAAAATTTCAGTAACGAAAAAAAAACGCCGAAACTAAGAATAAATTCAGTAAAGTGCGACTGACTCGAGCACGAAGGGTTCCGTACGAACACTAGATATGTAATTTAATACAAACTTCAGCTATATAATATATAGTTTTGGCATTTTTTTTTTTTTTTTTTTTTTGGTTTTTGGCGTTTTTTCAATTTGGAGATTTTTTTCATTTTGGCGATTTTTTTTTTCATATAAGCAATTATTTTGATTTAGGCGCCCTTTTCGCGTTTTTGCGATTTTTTTTTTTGATTTTTGGCGTATTTTTTTCATTTTGGTGATTTTTTTTCATTTGGGCGATTTTTTCGAATTTGGAGATTTATTTTAGTGTTAGAAATTCTTTTTATTATTTTGGCGATTTTTTTCGTTTTGGCGATTTTTTTAATTTTTGGCGATTTTTTTTTTGATTTGGCGATATTATAATTTTGGGTTTTTTTTTGTTTTACCGTTTTTGAAAATTTCAAGTGTTTGCCTCTTACGGTTTCCAAGATATAGCAAGTTGTCAAAATTACGTAGTTAAAATTGCATTAACTGATGGACCACCCTTTAATTTAAATTTTTTTAAATTTTAGTGTTATTTGTTTTAGTCTGTATAAAAATACACTAATTTTACAAAATTCAAGTTTCAATATACATATGTACATACGGATTTTAACATTTTTCGTTGCTCGTTTTGGAACACCCTTTAATTTTTAATTCTCATGTATTTGTTGTTATAGCGGCCAAGGATCTACATACCCTGTTCAAATTTCAAGTCTGTAGCTCTTACAGTTCCTGAAAAAATACCGTGTGACGTACATCGTAGCGAAAACAATAGGGTTCCTTTTCACCTTTGGTGTTCGGAAACCTAAAAAGCACTAAATCACCAAAAAGCGAAAAGAGTTTAGTGGGTACTTAACATTTTTGTTACATCAGTAAAGATATTCGATTATATAGGCTAAAGTTCGTATATTATTATTTATGTAGTGTCACCGCCGGTCCCTTCATGTGTGAGTCAAAGTCGCAATTTACTGAATTTATTTTAAATAAAAGAAGTAAGAAAACCTAAATTTGAAATCATTTATAATAAGTGTTTCATTTACTTTCTCTTTCAGGGAAGTAATAATAATTAAACTCATATATAAAGGTGTTTTATTGCTAAGACAACAAATTTTTAGTACCAACAAAGTTGATTTTTAAAGTACCCTGTATACGATCAAATAAAACCTTCAGTCATCACATATGAATTTATGAGAGTCGTATTTTTGTCACTTAAAAGGAGACGTATACACAAATGCGACAATTAACATTTGTGTTTCGAGTTCATAGACCGTTATAAACCATCATTAACAAGAATCGCAAAGAAACTGACAATTGATTATGTCAATCAGATCTGGAGACGATCAAATATTCAGCCGTCATATAAAAAAAAAGCAATGTGAGTCCGATCCCAGGGGATATGTGTAAACATCTAGTAATGAAAAATGTTCTTAAGTTGGAAGTACTATGCTTTTAGTAATATTTTTTAATTAATCAATTAAAAGTATCAAAACTTTCAATATTGTAAATACATATGAATTTGTTGGTTTTTGTTTGTTTTATTTAACTTATTGGGTTAGTAAATGGGCACACTGCTGTTTAATGAAATGTAATGCATGTAGTTATTTTACAGCAATGGTTTTCGAACTATACAGCGATAGACCAATTATATGTTAGTGAAAATTAGTAGCTACTATTGCACACTAGATGGTGTTTATATGAAGCTGTTAAGTTTCTCTGTACTTCTTGTTGTCCGTATGAATGACAATCTCAAAGACGATGAAGACTTTTAGTTTGACAAGTTTAGGTTTTTGTTTTCCTTATTTTGCTTTGTTTTAGTAAATTTGTTATTAAAAGTGCAAAAAATCTTTTTAAAAGTTATTAAAATTAAATGTTTTTGTATTCATTTTATTTATTTGTTTTTATTTGCCTATGATAACTTAATGTACGACAATTAGTAATAAATTCAGTAAAGTGCGACTTTGACCCACGCACGAAGGGTTCCGTGCGGACACTTTAGCCTATATAACAAATAGTTTTGGCTTTTTTTCGTTTATTGCGTTTTTTCGGTTTTTGGCGCTTTTTTTTATTGTTTTTACTGAAACTTTAGTGGTACTGCAGTGCTCATCTATGGTAAATGCCTTTACTTTTACTTTTTACTTTTTAATTCCTGTTGTTCATCGTTTAGTTGTTGCTGTTCTTGTTGTTGTGTACACATTGCAATTAAAATAAATTCAGTAAAGTGTGACTTTGACTCGCGCACGAACGGTTCCTTACATTCGGTTTTGAGCATTTTTTTGATGTGGCTTTTTTCCTTTTTAATTTTTCCAGTTTAAACGATTTTTTCAGCTTTGTCGCTTTTTTTTCTTTTTGGCGGTTTTTGTTTCTCTTTTTGAGTTCTTTTAATTTTCGAAAATTTTTTCATTTTGGCGATTTTTTTCCATTTTGGCGACTTTTTTCTGTTTTTGGGGTTTTTTTTTCATTTTGACTTTTTTTTGTTTTGGGTTTTTTTTTTAATTTTTGCGATTTTTTTATTTTGGCGATTTTTTTCATTTTGGCGATTATTTTTCTGTTTTTGGATTTTTTTTCACTTTTGCGATTTTTTTCATTTTGACGATTTTTCCGGTTTTTCGCGATTTATTTTAGTCCTAGAATTTTTTTTTTAATTTGGTGCTTTTTTCGGTTTTGGCGATTTTTTTGCGATTTTTTTTTAGATATGACGATTTTATAATTTTTTGATTTTTTAGTTTTACCGTTTTTGAAAATTTTAAGAGTTTTGCTCTTACGGTTTCCAAGATACAGCAAGTTGTCAAAGTTTCAAAGTCAAAATTGCATTAACTGATGGAACACCCTTTAATTTAAATTTTTTAAATTTACTGTTAATTGTTGTAGTCTGTATAAAAATACACTAACTTTACAAAATTCAAGTGTATGTATATTACATGGGATTTTAACATTTTTTGTTGCTCGTTTTGGAACACCATTTAATTTTTAACTCTCATATATTTGCTGTTGTAGCGTCCAAGTGTCTACACACTGCGTCCGAATTTCAGGTCCGTAGCTCTTACGGTTCTCGAGGAAATACCCTGTAACAGAAGAACGGACAGCGTAGCGAAAACAATAGGGTTCATTTTCACCTTTGGTGTACGGAACCCTAATAAAGCAATTATTATTTTCACCTTTGGTGTACGGAACCCTAATAAAGCAAAAAACCTAACGACCCTAACAAACAAAAACCAGCAAATTCCTATGTATTTACAATATTTTAAATAAGTTTTTATTGCTTCTTTCAAACACTAATACACTCATACATAGCTCACACCGATTTGACAATGCTGTGTGCATCTCAGCAAAGAAATCTCAGCAAAGAAATCTCAGTGAAAAAGATTTTTACCCCTAGCGTATAGATGTTTACACATCAAAAATTCATAATGTAGCAAAACACAAACTGTATGATTTATTAGTTTATTTGACCGTCTCCAGGGCAGTTGAGCGGTTACTCCTGAGCCAACTAAGTTTTTTGTTTCTATAAATGTAAAAGTTTTAATATTTAGTAGGCTATGAAAAGATGCATAAAACACACAAAATTCGTAGTTAACCAAATCATTTATATTTTAATCAAATAAATATATATAATTGGACGTAACATAGTGATTAATTTCATGAGGCTAAAGATTAATTTGAATTTTATCTGCAATACTTACTTGTTTCGCTTACATTACTTGTTTATATTTGTGTTCTTGAATTTGTCTTGGAATTCTCACACATAATTTCATTATGTGGAACTCTATAAGGCTTCAAGTTTTGAAACCAATTTAGCACAAAATAGGTAATAAGTCAATATTCTGAGTTATTTGAAAAAAAAATGTCCTCGTATTTTTATTTACGAGGGAAGCAAATCTGTAGTGAGATCCTGGATAGCCTCACGCCTACCTCAGCTAGAAGGAAAAAATTGCCAACATGCGAAAAACTCTTGCACCCAGTTTTAACTTAAAAATTAAGTACGTAATTAGCTAATTTTTATATAAAATTAAGTTGTAATTAAATACGATTTAATTTTTTCAGTGGTTATTTAAAGTTCTTATTAAATTACGTTGAAAGTACGGCAGCACTGCAAAATTTCCCAGTATTATTGAAGGCTTTTCAAACAGCAGCTGTTTAACGTAAACAAAAAAGTTATGTAGAAAGTTAAATTGCATAAAAACTCATTCTATGAGACCATGATATGAAACTTTGTACTGTATATGTTATATATTTATTTTCGCGTAAATTCTTTTTAAAACGACCGCATGATGCTCATGTGCATGTTTTTAGTAAACACAAACACGCATAAAAACATATGGTACAATCATAAAACTTAAGTAGTGTTTAATTTCGCAAGGTTGGGCATTTAATTATTATTTAAATAAGCACTCAAAAACAAAATTTCGTATTTAATTAGAACTTAAAAATAATTACGGTTTGATTACCAACTGAAAAAATGAGCATTAATGTAGTACAATATAAAATTACTTTTAAATAAAACCTTATTTTAAAGAAATGTATGTTTGCAATAGAAATCAGAAATTTTCTTTTAGTGTAACAGAGGTGATAAGCACAACATTTGTCAGACTGACGGAAAAAAAACTGACATCTTCTGAAGGCAGAAAGAAGCCACAAAAAGAGTCAAATGTGAATTTTGTTTTTATTTGGTACGTTTATTGAAAAAAGAAAAGCCCAAAAAATAACACACACACACACAATTGAAAACAAATAAATATGATTTTTAAATCAACTGCAAGAGGTGTGTGTTCGATTTGGCTTCTACAGCATGCCACAAATACTAGGAAAAAAGAAAAACTTCATATGTTGATATATGAATTATTATTGCATTATTTTTGTTTGTTTTAATACAAAGCCCAGCAAACAAAAATATTAGTAAAAAAAAGTAAAACTTTAAAAAAGAAAACTGGAAAATTTTCTTCTACTCTGTGTGTTGTTTCCACAATCCACAATATGCAATTATAAACCCATAAATTATATACTGTGTCCTTCGAATAAGCAATATTCGTGCATCCGTCTATTTGTCTGTCTGCAGAAAAGCTATAAATTTGGGTTTTGCGTTAGAATTTTTCCTAAAGAGATTCAAAATCAGCAACATAAAAAATCAGCTCTAGGACTGGAATATTTAATTTTTTTTTATATTACAATGAGTAGCTAAAACAATTTTTTATACCCTTTACCATTCCGTTTGTAATTTCTAGAATATTAATAAGCGAGCTATAAAGTATATATATTCTGGATCCTTATGTATAGGGAATACGAATAAGCGATGTCCGCCTGTCCGTCTGTCCGTCTGTCTGTACGTGAATTCGGTTTTCCGAAGCTCCCAGAAAAGCTAGAGACTTCGTTCTTGGTGCATCAGAAATTGTCGAAATAAGACTGGTGTTGAAAATCAGCAAAATCGAGCAGACGGTTTCAGAGCTGGGAGACTTAAACTTCATTTTGCCATACAAAATAACTACCGAAAACTAGTTTTTAATAATTTTTTATTAAATTTACTTTATACTTCAGTATGAATAAAATTGGTATTTCTAACTGAAAAAAATTAAAAAAAATTAAAAATACGTTTCCAGGGTTGGACAACCTTAACTTTTTTTGTTATGCAAAAGTAACTTACTAAAACAAATTTTTCCTTTTTTTCTATAAACTAAACATATGTAATGCTCTTAAAAGAAGGAGATTGATGTAAAAAATCAGAAAAACAAAGAGGATGATTCCAGGGTTGGAAAACCTACGATTTTTGTGATATATACAATTAACTACCGTAAACTAATTTTTTAATAATTTTTATTAAATAAACTTATTTTATACTTCACCATGAATAAAATTGCTATTTCGAATAAAAAATTAAACTTCAAAAAATTAATAAGATGTTTCCAGGGTTGGAAAACTTTAACTTTTTTTCTTTTACAAAAGTAACTTACTAAAACAAATTTTTCCTTTTTTTCTATAACCTAAACATATCTAATGTTCTTAAAGGGAGGAGATTGATGTAAATAATCAGAAAAACAAAAAGGATGATTCCAGGGTTGGAAAACCTACGATTTTTGTGATTTATACAATTAACTACCGTAAACTAATTTTTTAATTATTTTTATTAAATACTCTTATTTTATACTTCACCACGAATAAAATTGGTATCTCAAATAAAAAAAATTAAAAAATTTAAAAAGACGTTTCCAGGGTTGGAAAACTTTAACTTTTTTTGTTATGCAAAAGTAATTTACTAAAACAATTGTTTCCTTTTATTTTCTATAAACTAAACATATGTAATGTACTTAAAAGAAGGAGATTGATTTAAGACATCAGAAAAATAAAAAAGATGAGTCCAGGGTTGGAAAACCTACGATTTTTGTGATATATACAATTAACTACAGTAAACTAATTTTTTTATTATTTTTATTAAATAAACTTATTTTATACTTCACCACGAATAAAATTGGTATTTCAAATAAAAAATTAAACTTCAAAAAATTAATAAGATGTTTCCATGGTTGGAAAACTTGAACTTTTTTTCTTATCCAAAAGTAACTTACCAAAACAAATTTTTCCTTTTTTTCTATGAATTAAACATATCTAATGTTTTTAAAAGAAAGAAATTGATGTTAGAAATCAGAAAAATCAAAAAGGATGATTCCAGGGTTGGGAAACTGAAACTTTTTGTAATATAAAAAATTAACTACCGAAAATTAATTTTTATTTTTTTATTAAATGAACTTATTTTATACTTTACTACGAATAAAATTGGTATTTCAAATTAAAGATTAACCTTCTAGAATTAAAAAAATGTCTCCAGGGTTGGAAAACTTTAACTTTTTTTATACAAAAGTAACTTACTAAAGCAAAATTTTCCTTTTTCTCTATAAATTAAAGATATCTTATATTCTTAAAAGAAATAGATTAGTATAAGAAATCAGAAAAATTAAAAAGTTTGATTTCAGGGTTAGAAAATCCACACTTTTTGTGATATAAAATAGCTACCGAAAAATAATTTTTTTTTATAAAATAAACTTGTTTTATATTGTAAAATAAAAAAAAATTAAAAAAATTAAAACGACGTTTCCAGGGTTGGAAAATTTTATTTTTTATACAAAAGTAACTTATTAAAACAAATTTTTTCTTTTTTACTAATTATAAACTAAACATATCTTATATTCTTAAAAAAAAGATTGTGTAAGAAATCAAAAAAAAAACCAAAAAGGAGGATTCTTTGTGATATAAAAAATTAACTACCGAAAACTAATTTTTATCTATTTTTATTAAATAAAATTATTGTATGCTTGATAACGAATAAAATTGGTATTTCAAATAAAAAAAACAATTAAAAAAATTAAAAAGACGATTCCAGGGTTGGAAAACTTTAACTTTTTCTACAAAAGTAAGTTACTAAAACAAATTTTTCCTTTTTTTTCTATAAATTAAACATTTCTGTAAGAAATCAGAAAAATCAAAAAAGATGAGTTCAGGGTTGGGACACTTACACTTTTTTGATATATAAAAGTAACTAAGTCTAATTAATTTTTATCTTTTCCTTTATAAATTATATATATTTTACGTTTTGGAAAGAAAAGTTTGGTATAGAAAATTATAAAAATAAAAGCCACAGCTCCAGAGCTGGAAACTATGATTTTTTTTTTCTTGACATTAAAGTAACTAATTAAAAGATTTTTTTTTTTGAATTTCCTTCTTTCACTTAACACACTTTCTATATTTTTTTAAGAACTACTAGATTGGTATTAGTAATCAGAAAAATCTAAAATTATGATTGTAGGGTTTGAAAATTATTATTTTTTTCTTTGTACATAAAAATAAGTATGTGCTTGAGTATGTATCTATATACTACATAAACGCACTTTGGTAAAGGGTATATAAGATTCGGTACAGCCGAATATAGCACTCTTACTTGTTTTCTTCATATTTTATACTTTAGAAGATAACAAATTGGTAGTGGAAACCAGCAAAATCAAAAAGACGAATCCTGACTAAAGCGTGTTTTTCAGGGTGTCACAACTTTGAGTTGGCATCACTGCTTTATTTTACAACCCATTTAACAGCTGATAGTTTGCATTTTTTTTTTTTTGACTTGATTTGAAATTTCATTATGAATTGATTTACACCAGAGCAACTCGAGCAAATTGTAAAAATTTTAATCAAAATAATTGTTCTATTCGTCAAACTCATCGTGCCCTTCATCCATTTAATGGCGTACATAAACGTCTTTGAATGGGTACATAAATAAGCAGAATTCTCATATTTGGTTGGCGGGATTAACTGGACCATATGTCTTCAAAAAGATGATGGTCAGGGTGTTAATGTCAATGGTGAACGGTATAGGAACACTAATCGAAATTTGTTCGTAACTCAATTACGTGGCATTAAGTAATAATTAATATATGCAACACATCGCGCACTACAATTGATTTACTCAAAGAAACTTTTGATGAAAAAATAATTTCACGTAATGGCACTATTAATTGGCCATCAAGACCGTCTGATTTAACCCCATTGGATTATATTCTTTGGGGTTATGTTAAGTCACTTGCCTACGTCGCAAAACCATAAGCAATTGAACACCTGGAAATTAATATTCGAGGAGTTATCGACGAAATACAGCCGCAAATGCTGCGAAAAGTTGCTGAAAATTGGTGTTCCAGATAGCGCCTTCTACGCGCCAGCGTATTTATTTCCAATAAAGCCCGTTTCATGGATATTTTAAATATATTTCCTTATTTTATTATGATTTAAAATTTTGTCACTCTATAAAAAACCCCCTTAACCATAAATTTTATTATTAGTTAACTTACTTTTATATTTTAGACAAATTAGATTAGTCTTAGATCTTCAAATCAACAAAATCAAAAACACGACTCCAGGTCTCGAAAATTTTTACTTTTTTATGTATGAAATTTACTAGCTAATTATATGCAAACGTTTTTATTGAGAATAATTTCTTTATATTACTCAAGATTTACTCATTTACTTGATCTTGCCAGAAAAGTACTCGAACAGACCTAATAAATGAAATATTTTTTTTATCACAAAACAAACACACATGTGTATGTAATAACTTTATTAATTAATTGAATAACTTTGATTTTTATATTATCATTAGACGGCTTTTACTTACGCAAAGTTTAATTTGCAAGGTCTGGAATTTGTTGGAGAGACGGCAAAAGAACTTTCATTCTATTCTACTCAAGGCGATGCAGAGTAAACTTTGCGTGTGTGACAGCCTTATTTGTTTTTTATAATTCTTTGTTTTACAGGTATGTCTATTTCATCCAAAAAGGGTATATAAGATTCGGCATAGCTAAATATATCACTATTACTTGGTTGATTTTGCGTTTTTCTTGTTTTGCTTACTAAATACAAAATATTTGTTCCACTTGTTTGTTTTATACGTATGATTGTATGTGTGTCTTCCTTTTGTATCCTTATTAAGCTTAAAAAACCATTTACGTGTATACTTCTTCTTAAATTTTTGTTTTTAGTTTGCTATTGTACTATTTAAAAAAATTTATTTTTGGCAGAAACTCAGTTGCCACAGTACATGAGTGTTAGTTGTACTTGTTGTGGTAGCAGCAATAGTTCACTAAAGTAGTGTTAGTGTTTGTCGTATCATTTGCAATTTGATTTGAAAACAATTTTTGCTAGAATCAGAAGAGAAGTTCTCGGTATAGTTTTGGGCGGTGATGCATATAATTCCAATCATATTAAAAGTCACTCATGTAACACAAGTAACAAGAGCAAAAAAAAAGTATTATATAAAATAAAAATGTTTAGTAAAAGGGAAAAAAAGTTACATAAGCACACAAAAATGTGCATGCATTTATGTACACGTAGTACATATTAGGAGCTTCAGCTTTATAACGATACATATAATAATTATGTGTTACAATATTAATATAAAGAAAGTAATTTTTTTAAACAGCTTGATTTTTTTTCGTAGTATTAACATAATATAAAACTCGACTTTTCTTTAAATTTTAAAAGCTCTTGTACCACACTTATATGTATATGTAACCTATACAACATTTATGTCTGTAAATATTGGTTGAACTTTTTTGAAATTAACATTTTATTTAGAAAATAAAGTAAGAGATTTAGGTTTGGATGAAAACTTTCTTATTTTATATGTATGAAAATCACAGAAAAGTTTATTGTAAATTGTAGTAGCCTGTGGTAGATTGGCTTCTCCTACAAAATGATATAAAATTTTCAATAAATTTTTTAAATTTAACTCCTTAATATTTTAAAAAATAAAATATTATGAGTGTCTTCGGTCGTTTAAAACTCTTTTTGAAAAATATTTATTATAAACTCCAGCCATGGAAATACAGCAGAAATTTTATTTTCAAGATATTTTACAGCAAGTGTAGTTTATTAACATCTGCAAATATTAATGCAGCATAAAAAAAATATAGTTGAGACATAAAATGAAAATATTACTTTTCATAACTTTATATATTTGAATCGTGTCGAAATGAAATCGTTTGAAGCATGTGTGCTTGAGGTATAAAAAATAAAATATCTAGCTTAAAAATAATAAAAACAAAATTGTTTTAGTTTTTGTTAAAGCTTTCTTGGTTGTAATATTATATATTTTGTAATTCTCAATTAATGCTTAAGAGTTTTTATGTAAATAAGTGAGCTTTGTAAGCTTTTTACACAATTTGATTGCAGTTTTATTTATAGTAGAATTAGTCGATTCGTATTGTAAGTTGGCAGATCAGCTGAAAAAATCTGTAACATAAAACATGTTGCTGTTTATTTAATATGTATCGTCACGTATGTAAGATTTGTACGTCAACTTCTCTCTTACATACATACACACACACACACATACACGCACGCGTATTAATCAAAGAGAAATACAACAAGTAAGAGCGCTATATTCGGCTGTGCCGAATCTTATATACCCTTTACCAAAGTGGTTTTATAGTGTAGTATAGAGATACATACATACATACATAAAGTATAAACAAAAAGAAAAAAATAATTTGACCTAGTTACTTTTATGTACAAAAAAATAAATTTACAAACCCTAGAATCATTATATTAGATTTTTCTGATTCCTTATATCAATCTAGTAGTTCTTAAAAAAATATAGAAAGTGTTTAAGTAAAAAAAGAAAAAAGGAAACAAAAAAAATGTTTTATTTAGTAACTTTAATATCCAGAAAAAAAGGTTAAAGTTTCCAGCTCTGGAGCTGTGGTTTTTATTTTTATACCCTGAGATCATTCTTTTTGATTTTTCTGATTTCTTACACCAATCTCTTTCTTTTAAGACTTTAAGATATGTTTAATTAATAGAAAAAAGAAAAATTTGTTTTAGTAAGTTACTTTTGTACAAAAAAAAGTTAAAGTTTTCCAACCCTGGAATCGTTTAATTTTTTATTTTGAAATACCAAATACATTCGTACTGAAGTATAAAATAGGTTTATTTTATAAAAAAATAAAAATTTGTTTTCGGTAGCTAATTTTTTATATCACAAAAAGTGTGGGGTTTCCAACCCTGAAATCATACTTTTTAATTTTTCTGATTTCTTATACTAATCTCTTTCTTTTAAGAATATAAGATATCTTTAATTTATAGAGAAAAAGGAAACATTTGCTTTAGTAAGTTTCTTTTGTATAAAAAAAGGTAAAAATTTTCCAACCCTGGAAACGTGTTTTAAAGTTTTTTAAATTGAAATACCAATTTTATTTGTACTATAGAATAAAATAAGTTTATTTATTAAAAAAAAAAATAAAAATTAGCTTTCGGTAGTTAATTTTTTATATCACAAATAGAGTAAGTTTCCCAACCCTGGAATCCTCCTTTTTGAGTTTTCTGATTTCTTACATCAATCTTTTTCTTTTCAGAATATTAGACTTGTTTAATTTTTAGGAAAAAAGGTAAAATTGATATAGTAAGTTACTTTTGTATTAGAAAAAAAGTTAAAGTTTTCCAACCCTGGAAACGTCTTTTTAAAATTTTAAATTTTTTTTTATTTGAAATACCAATTTTATTCGTGGTGAAGTATAAAATAAGTTTATTTAATCAAAATAAATAAAAAATTAGTTTACGGTAGTTAATTTTATATATCACAGAAATCGTAGGTTTTCCAGCACTGGAATCATCCTTTTTGTTTTTCTGATTTCTTACATCAATCTGTTTCTTTTAAGAACATTAGAATTGTTTAAATTATAAAAAAAAGGAAAAATTTTTTTAGTAAGTTACTTTTGTATAAGAAAGAAGTTAAAGTTTTCCAACCCTGGAAATGTCTTTTTCATGTATTAAACTTTTTTTTATTTTTAATATCAATTTAATGTGTACTGCAGTATAAAATAAGTTAATTTAATAAAAAAAAATAGTAAGACCTAGTTACTTTTATATATTACAAAAAGTGTAAGTTTCCCAACCCTGGAATCATCCTTTTTGTTTCTTCTGATTTGCTACACCAATATCTTTCTTTTAAGAGTCTAAGATATGTTTAATTTATTTATTAATTGTTTAATTGTTTTAGTAAGTTACTTTTGTATATGAAAAAAAATTAAAGTTTTCCAACCCTGGAAACGTCTTTTTAATTTTTTTAACTTTCTTTTTTAATTTGAAATACCAATTTAATTTGTACTGAAGTATAAAATAAGTTAATTTAATAAAAGAAATATAAAAATTAGTTTACGGTAGTTAATTTTTTATATCACAAAAATTTTAAATTTTCCAACCCTGGAATTATCCTTTTTGATTTTTCTGATTTTTTAACCCAATCTTTTTTTTCTTAGAATATAAGATATATATTTAATTTATAGAAAAAAGGAAAAATTTCTTTTAGTAAATTAATTTTGTATAATTTTGTAGAAAAAAGTTAAAGTTTTCCAACCCTGGAAACGTCTATTTAATTTTTTTAATTTTTTTAATTTTTTTTTTTTTTATTAAGAAATATTAATTTTATTCACACTGAAGTATAAAATAAGTTTATTTAATAAAAAAAAATAATAACTAATTTTCGGTAGTTATTTTGTATGGCAAAATGAAATTTAAGCTTTCCAGCTCTGAAACCGTCTACTCGATTTTGCTGGTTTTCAATACCGATCTTATTTCGACCATTTCTGATACACCAGTCCAAGAACGAAGTCTCTAGCTTTTCTGGGAGCTTCGGAAAACCGATGTCACGTACAGACAGACAGACAGACGGACAGACGTACATCGCTTATTCGTCTTCCCTATGCATAAGGATCGAGAATATATATACTTTATGGCTCGCTTATTAATATTCTAGAAATTACAAACGGAATGATAAACCTGTATATACCCTTTTACCATTTTTTGGTAAAGGGTATAAATTAACAGATGACACGTTCGCTGACAGCCTCATGTTTTTACCATAAATCAAAGATCACAAGATTACGCATTGCGCATATCTTATAGCTTGAGTGGGCTGGTGTGACGTAGAAATCGAACTGTAAACAAAATTGCTCTATACCAATACACACGTTTGTGTAATTGTGTTTATATTTATCGGCTAATGTGAGGCAGATTAGCAGAAAAATAATATTTTCAAAAGCTGCATGCGTAATCTTGTATTCTTTGATTCATACATTTTTATTAACTAACATCCAGATTTAAACGATACGATCACTTTAAAAGTAACACGATACAAATCGACTAATTCTACCATTATCAAGGGTTGAATCGGCACATCCGTTAACGTACAACTCGTCACGTAAAAAACACCATATTCGGGTTATGGCATACGTGAAGGTGCTGAAATGCCATCCAACTTATACGATTGACGTATCACTGAATTTGTTTCCATAAGACTGTCGATACGAACACGGATGTGACGATTTGAGCTCAGTTCAACGGAATACTACATTGAAAGAAACGTTTTCTTTTTTTAATGGTAAAGTAAAAAAAAAAAAAACATGTTGATTATTGAGTTCTTGTTTCAATTTTGTTGTTTGTTGTTGAGCTTCTCATATGTTTAAATGAAAGTTTATAACATAATAACTCTAGTTGTTCTAAAAAACTTTGGGGTGAAGTTTCCCTGAAGATCTGCATTAGCAACAGTGAAATGCGCAAAGGATGCAGCTAAACTCCTCAAGAATCAACTGCAATGTATTCTTAATAAAAAAATATATTACTTAATAAGTAAAATAATAATAAGGGATCATTAGTGCGTTAAAAAATGTTAAACTTAAATTGTAATAATTCCCATAAAAATCACTAATAAATAAACGTTTTCTTTTAATATGTTTTTTTTCCTCAAAAACAATTCAAACAATTAAAACTCTGAGAACCTTTCCACACTTATGCTGGATAGATTTATACTTCAAATCTGCAATTTAATTATATTAGCTTTAAAAACTTATTTTAAAAAATTTCAATAAAGAAAATTAAATTTTTCCAACTTTCATATATTAAATTCCTTTTATTAAACTTCCCAAAACTTTTTATAGCATCTGCATGAAAAAAAAAATTCATTGTATCAACACTCACAGTATGTCCACATCTTTTAAATGAAAAACAAATTTGGATATATTACCCTCTTTTGCTTCAATTAATATTATCCAAACAACTTTAGCTATTACATCGTTTATTAAAATATTAACTCAAGCAATTAGTCGAAAAAATAAAGAAATAAGAAAAGATGTGTTTTGTTCTATTGAAATACAAAATATAATACATGAAAATAAAAGAGAACTGCGAATTTAGTAAGCATACAACCAAACGATATATCGAGCCATAACCGCTAAAATAGCTTAAGCGACACATTTTCGGACTTCGTTTTTTTGACGAAAATCGACTATTTACGATCGCAGATAATCGATTTTGGTCAAAAATTGAGGTTGGAAAACTATGTCGCTTAAGCTATTTTGGCGGTTATGGCACGATATCCTTGTGCACTAACCTGGAATATAAAATGTATGGATATTGATAATCAATTCCACTTAAAATAGATATTTTACAATTGTTCTTTGATTAAGTGAAACACATAGTATGGAAACACATACACAAATACAAATTTATACAAATATGTATGTACCTCTGTACGTATGTATTACTACATTCTTTATTGGGTATGAACCTTTACATGTCCTTAGCGAGTCGCTTAAATTATTTTCTGCTATTCAGCAGATGCTGCTGTCCCTTGCAAACGCAAGTAAACTATGAGCAAGCAGACTATGTATGTCTATAATATAATGAATGACAATTGGAATATAGCATCAATAGCAAACAAAATAAATTCTCTAAAGTATGACTTTGACTCGCACACAAAAGCTTCCGTAAGGATACTGCATATGTAATACTTTAACGAACTTTAGCCCATGTAGTCGAATATCTTACCTGATGTTAACATATAAAGAAAAAATTATTTGTTATGTAAATTTTCTAAGTATTAGCGATTTCTTTTCGGTTTGTGGCAATTTTTTAATATGGACGTTTTTTTTTCGTTTTTGGCGATTTTTTCGGTTTTTAGTGATTTTATTTAATTTAGACGATTTTTTTCGTTTCTGCTATTTTTTCGATTTCTGGCGATTTATTAGGTTTCGGGAAATCTTTTTCTTTGCTGTTTTTTAGTTTTAACGATTTTTTAGTTGTAATCCTTTTTCGTTACCGTTTTAGCGTCTTTTTCGGTTTCTAGCGTTTTTTTTCGGCGACCTTTTTTCTTTTGGTAATTTGTTTTGAATTTTAACAATTTATTTTATTTGTGGTGATATTTCTAATTTAAGCGCTTTTTCAATTTAGCGATTTATCATTTCAGGACTTTTTTTTTAATTTTGAAATTTTTAGTTTTAGCAGTTGTGAGCATTTGAAGAGTTTGCTTCTTTCGATTTCAAAGATACAGCAAACCTGCAAAAAATTTGGATCAACCAAACATACTTGGACTATGACTTGAGCTTTACCAAAAGTACAGTACAGTACACTAGTCTATGGTGTTTATGACGTTTTAGTAAATTTTATCTATTTTTTTTTCGTTTTGGCGATTTTTTAGGTTTATGGCGATTTTTTTACTTTAAGAGTTTTTTTTTCTTAGTTTTTCTGCTTTTGTCCATTTTAGAGATTTTTTCGAATTTTAGCAATTTTTGTCGGTTGAATTTTAATTTTAGCGACTTTTTAGTTTTAACGTTTTTTTTCTTTTTGCTGATATTTTGCGCTTTTTGGCAATTTTTTACTTTTTGTTGACCTTTTTACTTATGGTGACTTTTTGCATTTTAGTGATTTATTATATTTTTGGTGATATTTTTCATTTAAGCACTTTTTTATTTTGGCAGTTTTGTGTTTCAGCGTTTTTGAACATTTCAAAAGTTTGAATATTACGATTTCCAAAACACAACAAGTTATTAGAATTACATTAGCTGATAAATTACCCTTTAATTTAGACATTTTTAAGTTAGAGTGTTAATTGTTCTAGTTTACAAAAAAATGCTCTAACTTTAAAAATTTCAAGTGTCTTTATATAATTATCTATATATTTCCTCAGGTTTTATAATATTTTCTTTGTTCGCTTTAAAGCACTCTTTAATTTGTAACTATCATATATTTGTTGTTGTTAAAATTTCAGGTCCGTGGCTCTAATGATTCTCAAGGACTCAACAGCCTTTGACAAACAGACAGACGGACTTCATAGCGAAAACAATAGGGCGCTATGCAAATTTGGTGTGCGGAACGCTAAAAATGAGAACAGTACATTTTATGTATAACAAAGTCACCACCTGACTTTATCATAAAAGGCATTAAAGAATAGTTAAAGTTAAGTTTTTAAAATTAATACGAAAACCGAATGTGTTACAGAAATTACATGATGTAGTATTTTTTTTAAAGCTTTGTGCTTATGGAGCTTGAATACAAAATATATGTATGTTTAATTTTTAAGAGTATATTTATTAATTCGTGAATATTGGAATTTCTAGAATGTAACAAATCAAGGAATGTGATTTTGCCTCTCAGTTATAAAATTGTTCAATTCATTTGCTTAGAATCGAGAAAGTTATTGTATATCACCTGCAATTAAAGCTACATTGCAAATAAAGAGATAATTTCCTTTAACATAGAAACAACTGAAAAGCTTTCAAATAAGTTTACTTAACTTCAGTGCTGACTGCTGATCCAGTACGGTTGCACGAACAATTGCCCAAAGAACAATCGCCCAATGAGCAATCGCCCAAAAAATTGTTTTTGTAAACTTGGGCGTTTGTTCATTGGTTTTGGGTGTTTTGACATTATTAAATTTTGGGTGATTGTTCATTATGAACGATCACCCATTTTACAAAAATGTACAATGACCCCAATTGGGCAATTGTACATTTATTACTTACATAAAGTAGTGAATATTAAGCTTTTTAAATAGTTGTATGGAGGAAAATGTCAAATCACCCAAATGAGCAATCGCCCAATGTTTTTGGGCTATTGTTCATAATGAAAAAAGACCCAAACAAAGTGCAAATCGCCCAAAATTTTGTGAATAAACCCCCAAATCACAAAGTGCACAATCGCCCATATCTTTAAATCACACAGTTTTTAGTAATAATCGTCCAAAGAGAATTAAGTGCGTTATCTGTTGTGGGGATTCTACGGCACCGCATTCTGATTATGGTTCCTTACAGAACTCGGAGAAATAAGACGAAAAGTGTTACATAGCTTTGTTTTCGAAGCATAACTCTTCAGCAAAGCCACTGCTGTTGAACAACCTAATAAAGATTTTCTGTCTTGCAATGTTTCCCTGCCTGATAACATTTTCCAGACTGCTGGCCCTCGGCCGAGCTTACGCATTATCTCCACCATGGTATATCCCGAAACGGCGGAGCATAATAAATATTTTCTGCCTTGCAAAGTTTCTTTGTCTAAAAACATTCTTTAGACTGCCGGCCTTCGGCCGGGCTTAAGGACTTTCTCCACCATGGTTTTTCCCGAAAGGGCGGAGCGTAATAAAGATTTTCTGTCTTGCAAAGTTTCCCTACCTAATAATGTTTTTTAGACTACCGGCCTTTGGCCGGGCTTAAGGATTTTCTCCACCATGGTATTTGCCGAAACTGCAGAGCATAATAAATATTTTCTACTTTTGCAGCTTCCCAGCTTAATAATGTTTTCTAGACTGCCGGCCTTCGGCCGGACTTAAGGATTTTCTCCACCATAGTATTTCCCGAAGCGGCGGAGCATAATAAAGAAATAAGATGATCAGTTAGCTTGCAATACAAATTTTACGTTTTTATAAAATAAGATAAATAAACAATCGCCAAAAAAATTGGGTCTTTTGACATTTTTGAAGTTTAAGTGATCCTTCATGATGAAGAATCACCCAAATATTTCAAAAATGTCGAAAAACCCAAATTAATGAACGGTCGCCCAAATTTTGTTTTAATTTCTTTGGGAGTTTGTACATTTATGTGGTTTGGGCGATTTTTTTATGGGCGATTATTCATTCATAATAACCCAAATTAATGGGCGATCGTTCATTTTGTATTTGGGTTATTTTTCACAAAATTTTGAGCGATTTTCACTTTTTTTTGGGTCTATGTTCATTACGAATAAAAGCCCAAAACCATTGGGCGATTGCTCATTTTGGTGCTATGGGCGATTGTTCTTTGGGCGATTGTTCATGCAACCATCCATTACTACTTTCGAAAAACAAAGTAAAATTCTACTAAAGCAATGAGCTAAAATTTTTTTCACTTATCTTGACAAACCTGTATGAGTCTAGAAATTTAAAATCTAAAAGCTTAAAATTTCATTATAATGAACTTGACTTGTGGCTCTACTAATATTGTTTATTTTAAATACTATCTACGCAAATTTTTAACCTTGAATCATTTATTACGCTCTTAGTTTACAAAAAACTTTGAACACCGCGCTTGCTAACTAACAACCCTTTAGATAAATCAATAAATCAAAAAAGCAATCACTATTTTTTAGCCATTTAAGTTTAAAGTTGTATACTTTAAACTTAACCCTGCTGTTAGGTTGAAAAAAAATTACGAATCTTAGGTAAGGGACCATTTTGGTCCACTTTGTATTTTTCATAAGTAATTTAATATTAAACTTTTTTGGCCAAACATTTTAAACGATATATTTAACTGAGAATATTCAACTTAAAACCAATATCAATAAAAAGGCTCAAAAACAAGCTTCGTCATCAAATAGTGTACGTACCATCTGCAAGCCGTGATATAAATGTTTCAGCTCCAAGAAAACGGGGAATTTGCAACTGCTGTAAGTCGAAATGTGATGCCAAATGCATCATATGCAGCAGATTTATATGCAAAATTAATCTAAAAACAATATGTAAACCTTGCAGCGAAAATACTAATAGGCTATAACTATGTAATTTCACTGAAATAAAAAATATTATATATTGCATGGACCAAAATGGTCCGTAACCTAAGATTTGTGACTTTTAATTTTCTTTCTCGCTAGTTAACCGTAACTAGCCAAAAACCTTAATAAAAGCATTAAAATAGAAAAAAAGCACCTGAGCTTTCATTTTAAGTTGATACAATAAGCCATTTCAAATTTAAAATAAAAAAGAAAGAAAAAATTACCAAAATGGTCCAAACCTAACAGCAGGGTTAAATGGCTGAATTAAAACCAGTTGCTATAATTTTTTATTCAAATTTATGCTGTTATAAATTTAAATGGTTTAATTTGTTAACGGCTACACTGAGAAAAAAACAGCTGTGCTAGCGTTAAGCTTGATTTACAAGAAAAAAATAATAATAAAAGTCATATTGAACATTTTTGGGTGAAACTATCAGGCACGTTCACACTTATGAGACTCTTCACCGCACATGTTTTCGCTTTTTCCTTTCTACCGCTTTTATCTTCAAGTGTAATAAAGTTTTTTTCATATAATTTATTGTCCACTTTTTGGTTGCTCGTTTTTTATTCAATTTACTTCAAATTTATTGGTTCTTGTTATTTGATTTTTTGTTTGAATAATTTCTTTGTTTTATTGTTCGTTATTTGATTTTTATGGGCCATCACTTTTTTATCTCTTTTTTTATATATGTATTTTAAAGGGTATTTTTTTGTTCAACGGTTGCTTAATGCTAATATTATTGTTATTGTTGTTGTTTTTGTTGTTGAGTATCTATGAAAAAAAAAAAACATTCACACTTCCATTTGATTGTAGGTGAACTTTGTTGCCACATGTGTCTGATGATTTAATCTCAAATTTACACTATTTTCAGTTGACTTACAAATCTTTAACTTAGTTGTGGGTTCATTTATCTTGTTGCTTGAATTCATAATCCATTCATTCATTCATAGGTTTCACTTTTTACATTTTTTTTTTATCCTTTTCAAAATATTTTAAGTTCCTTTTTAGTTGTGCGTGTGTATTTGTTTTGTATTTATGTATGTATGTACGTATATTTCCCGTTCATTTATGTTTTTTTCGCCTTAAGAGCTTAAATAAATCTTTTTTGTAAAAAAAGTATAAAAATATTTATGTAGCTTCCTTTTTTTTTTGCTATTAAAAATTTACGGGTATTTCTAGGTCTGTGCGTGTGACTGTCCAAAATACAGGCGTTACCTCTTTACCTCTTTTACTGAACTAGTTTGTCCTTTTAAAAATAATTTGCACAAACACACATAAATATATATTTAAGTCACGCAATTTTATATTATTGTTGGCAAAAGAAAAAAAAAACTATGATAATTTTTGTATTTGTTTATGGCTGCAGTTGTTGTATATAATTTTCGTTTTGCCTTTCCGCAAAATAGATTTACTAGTACCATAAATTCCTGACATGGTTTTCCGAGATTTTTATATCGAAATAAATTAACACGAACACAAATCTGTTGAATGTGTGAAAGGGTTTGTTTGTTGTGTCAGCGTGTCAGTGTGTCAGTGTAAAAGTAATAGCGAGCGTTGTGGTATGATAAATTAAGCTTTAACACATAAATGTGTAATTTTTTGCAGTAAATTTACTGCCAGAAATTGTAATTGTGGTTTATATTTACGCACTGTGAAGAATGGAATATTAGAGCAGTAATTAATTAATGAAAATATTAACTTTCTTGGGAAAGAATGTAATTAAAAAAAAAGTATTTTTAAGGTTATTTTTTAGATTCCCGCTTTTCTAACTCAGTACTACTTTTTAAGTTCTGTACACCAAAGGTGAAGAGGAACTCTATTGCTTTCACTACAATGTCGGCCCATCACTTTATCTGCCCGTCTGTCATATGCTGTTTTCTCGAGAACTGTAAGAGCTACGGAAATTATCACAAAATATGTAAAACTACAACTACAAGAATCCTACAACAATAAATATATGACAGTGTAAAATTAGATAGTGTTCTAAAGCGACTGCAACATTTAACACTGAAATTTTAAAAATATCAAAATATTATATTGATAATATATTATATTATATCAGTGAATGTTATTTTGACAACTTTCTGCATCTTAAATACCATAAGAGGCAAACTCTTTAAATTTTCAAAAACGCTAAAAATATAAAAATTCCAAAACTATAAAAATTGCGAAACGAAAAACCACAAAAAATAAAATAAATCGCTAAAATGCAAAAAAAAAATATAATTGTATGTAAAAAGGTTGGCAAAAAACTAAAACAATTTCCGAAATCCTAAAAAACGTCGCCAAAACTAAAAAAATTGCTAAAACTAAATCGCTAAAACCCGAAAAAAACTTCAAAAACGAAAAAAAACCAAAACTAAAAAAATCGATAGAAACTGAAATATAATGTTTAAACGAAAAAAGCGCTTGAACTATAAAATCGCTTAAACTAAAAATATGTATATTAAAATAACAAACAAAAAATTTTAAAATATTTCCAAAACTAGAAAACGCCTAAACTTTAATAAGCTTTAATACTTAAAAAATTACCTCAAACCGAAAAAATCGCGATGATCTGGTTGGCTGTTTGAGCTCTCGTTGGTGTGAAAGCACAATCGCTCTTTTGTAAAAGTTTGTACATTGTGCATATGGCTTGAACGTAACTGTTTTAAATTTATAAGGTAAATATAGACCTTAAAGCTTTGTTATCAAAAATAAAAGGAAATTTTTGTGTACAATGTTTCCTTGAGGTTGATAGTTTTCTAGAATTACCCATATAAAATGTTTTTTGTAAATGAGGACTCTTGTTGTTACAAACTTTACTTTAAAGAAAACCAGGAAACTTTTATGCATCGTTACTTTTTGCTAAATAAGTTTTTTTAAGGAAATAAATTTAATGTATCATATTAATTTTCACATACATATTTATTAAATTGTTATTTAATTAACAAAACAAATGCAAACTTTATTGGAATTCATTTAAATATGATCTGTAAACATAAGAAATGTTTTATAATGTTACTAATTTATATTTAATTACTTAAGTAATTAGCGTTATGAAATATATGAAATAGTTAAAGAATAGTATCTTGGAGTCTTAGCAATTAAAGTCAATATTATTTGTAATGTATACTTGAACTCTACTTCTGATCCCAACTGCATTTCTATTAATTTACAATAAACAAATATCATTCGTAACCCCATCAATTTATATTAACTTGTAGCACAAATGTTAGTGATTACCGGAATGTCGTCATCTGCGAAGCTGGAAGTTTTTAATTTTTTTACAGAAACAAAAAGAAACAGTTTTCAGCAACTGAAAACGATAAATATTTTTGAAGGGTTAAATTTAACAAAATTAAGTTTATCATAAGCTTTACTGTTTCAGACCTTAATATTTCGTACTTGTATTAATAATGCAAATTTTTAGTTACTTTGAAGAAAAAAAAGAACTTCAATTTGCACTTAACTTTTGTGTCAACTTGATATGAAATTTGTCTTACACAAAAAATAATTACTAAAACTAAAAGCTATTGCAACGTAGCAAAATTAACAAATATGCACGCTTTTAGTATTAAACAAAAAAAGTTTGTTTTAAGTATAATAAAAATAAGTAAATTAACTGATACATGCCAGTAAAAAACAGACAAGAATGGCAACACTGTTGTAAATAAAAGATGGTAAAATTAGAGCTTTAATTACAAAATAGCTTTCAGCTAATTATAATGCTATTATTATAAGCGATTCACATATTCCGTTTGCATAAAAAATATCTAAATAAAGTTCAAATTTGCATCAAGAACGCTGATGATGAAGTATTGCGGTAGTCGAAAACAGCACCTTGTTCCATTCTGCTGGTATTCATTAGAATAGTTACAATAAACTTTAGTATTATTTGTTCTTAAAAATAATCCCATGTAATTTGAATTCCTAAAAAAATACAAACTTTATCCGAATATAAACCAAACAATTCTTCATATAATTTTTTGAACTTGGACTTGCGTTCAGAAGAACAATAGTTCATTACAGAACATGTGGGCTTATGATTGAGTGTACAGACAAGCAAACAAATGTTGTGTTAAAAGAAAAAGTTAAAAAATATTTTTCGCAAAGATAATAAATAAATACAAACTTTATATAAATTTTCTTAATCTCCATCACATGCTTTTGAATATGCAACAAAATTTCACTTACCACATGTGCTTGGGCACACTCATCAATGTAATGTGTTGTAATTATCACAGTTGTGTTGCCATTCTTGGTTATATCCACCAGATGATCCCATATGCTGCAACGAAACGGAACGACATAAGAGAATAAGGAAATGTGAAAACAGACAAGGAAAACTTAATTAAACAACTGTAATTAATGCAAAAATTTACTTCTTCTCATACATAAGACGAACACAAAAGCAAGCAGCAGGACTACAGTGAAGTTTAAGTTTTGTTTTTTAAGTGGACATTAATCATTATTTAAAATATTTTCATTAAATGCATTAAAATTTTAAGAAAATGTGTGTAAAAAAATCAACTTAAATTATTAAATTAAAACTTATTTATCTGTGGATATAAGGAAAAAAGCTTAAGTCATATTTGGCTGTTTTGCAGGAGAGCACTTGTAAACTTTCAAGTCCATTTTCAGAAATTTACATACTTATTTTGCAGTTAATCTCAGAAGTTCGGTCCTCTGTTTTATTTTATTAAAAAATATATCATTCTATACACCGTAACTAATACATTAAGGGCGACTTTATGGGTTTAGTTTTTTAGTTTAGTTTATTTCTCTAATTAGCTAATCCAAAAATTAACTTAATCTCAAATTAATTTAGTTTGATATTTTTGAGTGGTAGTTTAATCTTCTTATTATGTGTAGTATTGCCATACTGAGGAACAAAATAGTGGCAAATTTTTCTGTGTGAAAGTGATACATGTTATCAACACACCTTGCTTTTTGTGGGAAGAAGAAGAAACTGCCATGTTTTATTATTTACTAGTAAAATATTGCGCGTGTTAAAGCAAATAGATAATTAATATAAATTAAATATATGTATATATATATATTAATGTGTTTTAAATTATTTTATCTTATAGTTTTTACAAAAAGTTATATATTTCACAATTATATGTTGTCAAGATTAATTCATGATTAAACCACCACGATTGACGGCTTAAACTAGCAAGTAAAACTAATCGACTACCCAAAAATCACGAATGAAGATAAAACTTAATTTAATCTCTAATCTTAAACTCAAAAAGTCGCCATAAATCAGCTACGTCCAAACACATATACTCTGACAATTGAATTTGAGATAAAAAACTTTAACAGCTCTTAAATAGGCTCTTGTTTCCTTGAAAATTAAGAGCAGGCGTTGTTCTCGACATCATGAAAGCACTAAAGCTCTTTTGTAAAAGTTTTCAAATTGTGCGTATGGGTTGGAAGTAGTTGCATGAAATTTAATTAAGCTTTTATTTTACATGAGATGTTATGTTGCAAATAAATAAGCAGAAATTCATTGCTTTATAATTTCAAAAGTATTTTTGAATACAACAATTACAGCCCAGCCGGACTAGTGGTAATTAATAACATAATAATGGGAGAAATAATATATTATTTTGCAAAGCAAGACAATGCATTCGCTTAGAAACGAGAGGGTAATTTGATCGAACACAATAATTTCATTTTGATTACCAGGTTCATTTTCACATCTGCAGAAAAAAGAATGTACACATTAAAATAATTCATTACTTTCATAGGACATGTTCTGTGTTAACAGTAATGAATTCTTTAATCAAAATTATACATGCTGTGCATTACCTTCTTGTTTATTATTCACTACCTTTTCTTGGAAATACATTATTTGTTAAAAGCAAATTCGGCATTTCCACAAAAAAAAACAACGCTTTTAAATTATTTTTGTTTTAAACAAACGGAAATAAGAATATAAACCAAATCATTATGAGATTTCTTCTTGCTTTTAATAAATTTGCCTAGAGCCGAATAAAACATCAAAATTGAAAAATTTAATTTAATTAGAACCGATGACCAAAGCTACCAGAACTCTCTTACTAAATCTCGTCTCAAAATCATATTACTTAAGATTAGACACATAAACAAATAAATAATATATAAAGTTAATTAATACCTTTGCCGCAATACGGGATCCACACCAACTGTAGGTTCATCCAAAATCAATAATTCCGGTTCGTGTAATAGTGCTACTGCCAGACTCATACGCCGCTGTTGGCCACCACTTAAATTTTTAACAAATTTCGAACCATTTGGCAAATTTAAAAGTTTCAGCAAAAATTCTGTTCTATCTTCGATGTCGCTGCGGGACAGGTCAGCAATTAAACCGAAGTAAATTAATGTTTCTCTCATAGTAAATTCACCATATAAAGCCACTTCCTGCAAGAAAAAAATATATGGAAACCAATATATTTATTCGATTTTAATAAAACTTATAAAAAAGAGAACATCAACACAAAAAAGCTGTATGAAGGTAAAACGAAATAAATAAAAAATCATAATATTCGTAAAACTGAAAGACCATATCATAAAATTTAAATTTATTTTGCGTTTTATTTTAAAATCATTTTCCCCACTTTCCGTTTTTCGTTTGTTTTTCTTTTGCTTTTCTGTGGAAGGACCATAAATTATATTTTAAATACAACTCCATTAGTGGTAACGTAAAAAAAGTGAGCAAAGTAAAAAAGATGTTGTGGAATATTTTCTATTAATTTTCTTTATAAAAAGGTACATGTGTGTGTGTGTTGGTTGTGTGTGTTCGTGTTTGTCTATTTATTTTTGTAATAGAGCTCATTAGCCTTGATGAAAGGCCTAAAAAAATGTACCCAACACAAAGGCTCCAAAAGCTTAAAACAGATTTATTTAATTGAAAAAGGCAAAAATAATATAAATTTCATTTTTGTACTATACATTTAAAAATTTTATTTGAAAGTAAGATTTAACTCGTGCAATAGATAGAAATCGATGGTCTCAAGTAAAAAGTCCCTAATTCGCATTTTTTACGAAACTTAGTTTTCAGTGGTTCCCATAAATTTCACAAAAATACACCTCACCAAACACATTTATTGCAATAGTGTCAAAAATAACGCTTTTAAAAGCAGTTGTACAAGAAAAATTACATGTAAAATATTAGTTTCTATTATGTTCTTACTTTCTCCTGTAAAGTTACAGTAATTGAAGGTTGGTTTTGGTATATTTTTTTTGTCTTCAAACTGGTTTTGAAAAAAAAAAATATTATTAAATGTGAATTCTCAAGTGGTTTTTGAAAATCTGTGCAAAAGATGTGAAGTTTGCGATTGTTCAAAATGTGTGGTTGAAGTATTGTGAAGATTTGGTAAAGTAACAATGAAGTGGATAGAGACAAAATAAAATTCATTTAAAACGAGATTATGAAAATATTTCAAATATTAAATTACTTAAAAATTTCCATTAAAATTTTGACTAAAGCACACTTGAAATTATTAAATATTTTTTTTAAGAAAAGAAAAGAATTTTTGTTTTTAAGCTTATTCAAAAAAAAAAAAATTTGGTTGAAGTCTACTGATGAATTTTATAAATAGAAACGAAATGTACACAAATCTTGCTTAATAAAGAAAACTTCGCAATATTTATTACGATTTTTGCGCCTTGTTTGTGTAATAATTGTGAGAACTTTTCGAGTCAAAAATATTAGGACTGTTCATTTACTTTCCCAGCAGAGAGAAAGTCAGAAACTTGTAAGCACTTGCAAGAAAATATTATTTATATCAGAACCATGGATGGAACTTATAATACAATTGTACTTTCTCTGATGTATTTTGTTTGATAATATTTTAAATTGCAATTTTTTTTAGAAATTAACATTAATATGAAATTCTTTACAAAGTTTCATGTATTTTTACTATTTTTATGCATTTTTCATAATTTTTTAATTTTATTCATTAACAAAAATGCCACTCACACTCCCTCCATCTATGATCATATATAAGAAACAAACAAAATTATTTGCCATTAAAATTCAATTTATGTGTGGCTTAATGAAAGAAAACCAATAAATTGAGAAAATGTGCTTTCTTTTTACATATCGCTCATTTGCTGCAAGAACGGCATAACTCAAAGTATAAACAATTTTCCATTTGAAAACAGTTATTAAAAATTGTTTACTCTACTTTTTTCTATACGGATATAATATATATAAGTTGATTTACAAGATGATATCAAAATATTTACATTTATTAATTTTTCTTCAGATCCATAGTCAATTGAATACTTAAAACGCATTTATCTCAAAATCTTAAATTTTGAGTTATACCGTTCTTGCAGCAAATGAGCGATATACAATATACATGTTTGTTTTAACAAAGAAATAAACATTTTCAGTTTTAATTTTTCAAATATTTTTGAAATAATAAATTTGACAACAAAACATAGAAGAGGTGGTTGGATAATTCCTGCAAGTAAAAATTTCACTAGTAATAAATCTGGATTCACCCATTGTTTCCGAATAAAATATTTGTCCGGACAAAATTTTTTTTATATGTAGTTTGACGTCTCTGTTCTTGAGAGAGAGGAACTATTTTTTACGAACAACTCTCAGCTGAAGTTGGTTTAATTTTATATTTTGTCCAGACATAATCGAACTGAGCTGCCAAGTATTTTATTTTTTCAGCCAAAGTTGAACTGAGCTGCCACATCATGTTATATGAATAATAAAAACATAGAGCAGAAATAAAAAGAAATTGGAAAATAAAACATATACATATGGAGCTAAACGAAATAAGTGCATTAAACAATTAAAAATACACAGCGAATTGTAATCATTTGCCGCTGTGCTGCCACTTACATTGGCGTAGCTAGACATTTTTTCTGGGGGGGGGGGGGGCAAACACAATTTTTTTAATTAGTGTTTTTTATGGGAATTGTTAAAATTTAAGCTTAAAATTTTTTAAACGCACTAATAATCCCAAATTAATATTTTACTTATTAAGTTAAATATATATTTTTTATTAAAAATACATTGAAATTGGAAATTAACAAAATATATTTTACTTAATAAGTAAAATATTGGTTTGGGATTATTAGTGCGTTTGAAAAATTTTATACAGATTTGTTTTATTTAACATTTTTTTTATTTAAGCTAGAACATAAATTAACAGTCCTGTTTCAATAACAAAAATTAAGTTATAATTAAAACTAGAAAAACAAAACATTCAAAACAAAAACAATATATAGACAAAAAGTAAAGTATGTATTAGAAAAAAACTAAAAAATAATAATAATAATCTAATAATAATAAACTAAATAATAATAAAATTAATATTCGTTTACAACAAGTTTATATGTTCATATGGAAAAATTATTTATGTATATACTATATTTGAATACAATATTTTGAAAAGATACAAGCAAGAAATGATTTCATTCATCATTCATGATTTCATTTCTTAATAATTTATTATTTAATTTAAAAAAAATGTATCTGTTGGTGCATAAATAAAAATAGAAAATTTCCATTATTATTTAGTTACCCTTCCAATATTGAAGTTCTGAATCAATACTATATTTTTGCATTGAATGAACATACATACATAAATAAGTACAAACATATGTATGCAAGTATGTATGTTACGTGTTCAATTGAAAAAAATTTTATGTGCATATATATACATGCATACATATCGATAGTTGAGTTTTTCAGTGATTTCAATAAATTTCAGACTAATACACCTCATCACAAAAATTTATTGCAATAGTGTAAAAAATAGCGCTTTTACAAGCATTTGTACAAAAAAGTTACATTTTGAATATTACACTTTCTATTATGTTTTACCTTCTCCTGTAAAGTTACAATTATTTGCGTTAGGGCCTTTCCATTTGAGACCAACGATATATTGACCTGTGTAAGCTGATATCCTATCAAAAATTTCGGTCATCAAAAGTACTGATACCAAAATTTGGACCTAGGAATATTTTTCACAAGTTTTCCACTAGTCTAACAAAGTTGTATATGAACATGAATTGTTTTGTTTTGTTTTCTAATAAAAATAAAACATATGTATACATGTTTAAAGAGGAAATTTTGATTTGTTCGATTTTCTGACGATTTTTCGGACAAGAAATGACGATTATTTTATATTTTATCGGGATTTCGGTGATTTTTCCATCATTTTATCTGGCAGCCCTCGATTGAACCATAAATATGCATACATACATACATACATGTGTGTATACGAGTATATATAGTATATGAATATATACAAGGTATTTGCAGATCATAATTTTCGCAATTTTTTTAAATTTTACTCTAAATAAAAATTGGTGGCTATTGTTACAAACAATTTGACAGTAGAAAATCTTAAGAACACCTTAAAACAACTTGTCTTGCTACTAACTACGTACACTAATACAATTTTATTAAGAATTTGTTGAAAGCTACATACACACATACATATCTACACACATGTTTTATAAATTCACATGGAGTTTAGTATTTGTGATGTTTTGAAGTGCTGTAAACTTATAGTTTTTTGGGCATTTGTTATCTAATAAAAGTATGCATATTTAGCGATTATTCGAAAAGTTTGTATAAAAATTACTGGTGATTTTCATGAGTAATTTTAAAATAAATAAAAAATAAAGTTTTTTTAATATTACAGGCAAAAGAATATGTTTTAAAAAGAATTTGTAATAAATCCTGGGGGGGGGGGGGCAAAATCAAGTCTGGGGTGGCATTGCCCCCCCCCAGAAAGGCCTAGCTACGCCTATGGCCACTTATAATATTAATACACGTCGTTTATACACGTATTTCATGTGGTAGCTTTGATTTTCCAAACAAAATGTTCGAAATGGATGAATTGTGCTGCAGAAAACTCTCAGTAAAAAATGTTTGTCTGGACAAATGAACACTTTCTAGTAACAATTGTTACAAATTCGTTACAGTTTTTAGTAATTGAACAAATCTTTTGTTATAATCTTGTGAGATTTAATATGCCTTATTTACACCAGAGACACTGCCTTATCAAAAACGTTCAAAAAGCAGAGTTGTAAAATAATGAAACTTTTCTCTATCTCTTCCTAAACCAAATGGCTGTAAAATAAAAATCTGCCCGGGCTTTCAACCGATACAACATGCCGGTATTCATGTACTTGTTTTAGTAAGATATATGCACATACATATGTCTAAAATTCAAAATAAAAAATATTTCATGCAAAGTCCCACAATCTGATTTAAGATAAAGGACATATGCCTCTAAACGCAAATGAACTTTGGCATTAGAAACAAAAATAAATTTGAGTTTTTTACTTTTGCTTTTAATTGAAATGTTTGATGAACCGGTCCATATATTGTGTCATAACCGCAAAAAAAAACTTAAGCGACATAATATTCGAAATTAATTTTTTTTTTTGACGAAAAACGTTTAATTGAGATTGTAAGTAATCGATTTCCGTCAAAAATCGAAGTTCAGAAAATATGTCGCTTCAGCTTTTTTGGCGGTTATGGCACGATCTAATAGCATAAATTTCAAATGGTTGATGGCAGCATAATGATCTTATTAAAAATATGGTTAGATGTATGATAGCACGCTGTTTGTATAAAAAAGATAATTCAATTTATGACAGAAAACTGCTGTCCATGAAAGCATAAGATATATAAATGCAAATTTTTAAAATTCTCTCTGATACAAATTTACACACTCCATTTTAAGATGTATACTTTGGTTTTCACGATTTTGTGACTTTATCTCACCTGTGGCATATAACCAATTCTAGGGCCTGGTACACCGGAACCCCTGGATCCTGGTCGGCCGCCTAAAACCCAGATTTCGCCAGAATTTAAACGTCTTCTGCCAACAATGCAGGATAACAGTGTAGTCTTGCCACAACCGGATGCTCCCAAGAGACCGTAACTGTAAATAATAAGAAAAGTAAGACAACATTAATCACTTTTATTTCAACAAGGAGAGAAAAAAAACAAAATTAATTGTTAAACTCATTTAATTTAAATATTTTATCTCATGCAGTTCAGATTAATTAAATAACTGTAACTGCCTGCTTCTGCAAGAACTTGTGTGTGCATTCATGTGTGTGCGTATAAGTGTGTGTTCGTGTGTGTGTGAGTAATATAAATTGTAATTAAAATTTCATCAAAAATGATATTGATTGAATTTGTTAAAGTATTATTTTCAATCAGTATTAACTCGAATTGAAATCGTTTGCTGCAGGTCATCCCTATCAAAAGATTTATTTAATTTAAATTTATTATACCCTTTACCAAAAAAGTGGTAAAAGGGTATATATAGGTTTGTCATTCCGTTTGTAATTTCCAGAATATTAATAAGCGAGCCATAAAGTATATATATTCTGGATCCTTATGCACAGGGAAGACGAATAAGCGATGTCCGTCTGTCCGTCTGTCTGTACGTGAAATCGGTTTTCCGAAGCTCCCAGAGAAGCTAGAGACTTCGTTCTTGGACTGGTGCGTCAGAAATGGTCAAAATAAGATTGGTATTGGAAATCAGCAAAATCGAGCACACAGTTTCAGAGCTGGGAAACTTAAACTTCATAACTACTGAAAAGTAGTTTTTATTATTTTTTTATTAAATAAACTTATTTTATACTTCAAAATGAATAAAATTGGTATTTCGCTTTAAAAAAAATTAAAAAAAATCAAAAAAATTAAAAGGACGTTTCCAGGGTTGGAAAAGTTTGATTTTTTTTTCTTATACAAAAGTAACTTACTAAAATAAAATTTTCCTTTTTTCTACAAATTATACATATATTAAGTTCTTAAAGTGCAGAGATTAATGTAAGAAATCAGAAAATCAAAAAAGATGATTCCAGGGTTGTAAAACCTACAATTTTTGTGATATATAAAATTAACTACCGTAAACTAATTCTTTATTTATTTTTATTAAATAAACTTATTTTATACTTCAGCACGAATAAAATTAGTATTTCAAATAAAAAAAAATTAAAAATTTAAAAAGACGTTTCCAGGGCTGGAAAACTTTATTTTTTTTTTCTTATATAAAAGTAATTTATTAAAACAAAGTTTTCCTTTTCTTTATAAATTAAACATATCTTACATTCTTAAAAGAAAGAGATTAGTGTAAGAAATCAAAAAAATCAAAAAGGATGATTCCAGGGTTGGGAAACTGGAACTTTTTGTGATATAAAAAATTAACTACCGAAAACTAATTTTTATTTATTTTTATTAAATAAGATTATTTTATACTTCAGTATGAATAAACTTGGTATTTCAAATTAAAAATTAAACTCCAAAAATTAAAAAGATGTTTCCAGGGTTGGAAAACTTTGACTTTTTTATACAAAAGTAAATTATTAAATAAGATTATTTTATACTTCAGTATGAATAAAATTGGTATTTCAAATTAAAAATTAAACTTCAAAAAATTAAAAAGATGTTTCCAGGGTTGGAAAACTTTAACTTTTTTTATACAAAAGTAACTTAATAAAGCAAATTTTTCCTTTTTCTCTATAAATTAGAGATATCTTATATACTTAAAAGAAAGAGATTGGTATAAGAAATCAGAAAAATTAAAAGGGATAATTCCAGGGTTGGGAAACTTACTCTTTTTGTGATATAAAAAAGTAACTACCGAAAAGTAATTTTAATTTTTTTTAATAAATAAATTTATTTTATACTATAGTACGAATAAAATTGGTATTTCAATTTAAAAAAGTTTAAAACACGATTCCAGGGTTGGAAACATTTACCTTTTTTATACAAAAGTAAGTTACTAAAGCAAATTTTTCGTTTTCGTTTTAAAGATATCTTATATTCTGAAAAGAAAGAGATTGGTATAAGAAATCAGAAAAATCAAAAACCATGATTTCAGGGTTGGTAAACCCACACTTTTAGTGATATAAAAAATTAGCTACCGAAAACTAATATTTATTTTTTTTATAAAATAAATTTATTTTACACTTCAGTACGAATGAATTTGGTATTTCAAAATAAAAAAAGTTGAAATAATTAAAACGACGTTTCCAAGGTTGGAAACCCTTATTTTTTATACAAAAGTAACATACTTAAACAAATTTTTCCTTTTTTACTATAAATTAGCATATATTATATTCTTAAAAAAAAACATTGGTATTAGAAATCAAAAAAATCAAAAAGGAGGATTCCAGGGTTGGGAAACCTACACTCTTTGTGATATAAAAAATTAACTACCGAAAATTAATTTTTGTTTATTTTTATTAAATAAACTTATTTTTTGCTTAAATACGAAGAAAATTAATATTTCAAATAAAAAAAAAGTTTAAAAAAATTAAGAAGACGTTTCCAGGGTTGGAAAGCCTTAACTTTTTTTCTTATATAAAAGTAACTTACTAGAACAAATTTTTCCTTTTATTTACAAATTAAACATATCTTATGTTCTTAAAAAAAGAGATTTATTTTTATACAAAAGTAACTTACTAGAACAAATTTTTCCTTTTATTTACAAATTAAACATAGCTTATGTTCTTAAAAAAAAGAGATTGGTGTAAGAAATCAGAAAAATCAAAAAAGATGCTTTCAGGGTTGGAAAACTTACACTTTTTCTGATATATTAAAGTAACTAAGTCTAATTAATTTTTATCTTTTCCTTTATAAATTATACATATTTTACGTTTTGGAATAAGAAGTTTGGTTTGAAAAATTATAAAAATAAAAATCACATCTGCATAATTGGAAACTTTGAACTTTTTTTCTAGATATTAAAGTAACTAAATAAAACATTTTTTTTGGAATTCCCTTTTTTATCACTTAACACACTTTCTATATTTTTTTAAGAACTACTATATTGATAAAAGAAATGAGAAAAATCTAATTTGATGATTCTAGGGTTTGAAAATTAATTTTTTTGGACATAAAAGTAACTAGGTCAAATTACTTTATGTATGTGCTTATGTATGTATCTCTATACTACATAAACGCACTTTGGTAAGGGGTATATAAGATTCGGCACAGGCGAATATAGCACTCTCACTTGTTTTTAAATAAAATTGAATATAATAAAAACGATAATTAACCAAATAATGTAATTATAAGTAAATAATATTTACAGTAGACGCTCGTAAATTAGAACCACTTTGTTCCTGTTCTAATTTGCCCAAAAAAAAATTACGATAAATACTTTCACATAAATTTTTTAATTTTATTTATAAAAGAACACAAAATATACCTTTTCATTAAAATTCATGACAATTTAAAGAAAGTGGAAGCTAAATAAAAGCTATAAAGGTAATTTTTAGAAACAACAAAATAAACAGAGTGCTCTGAAATTAGAACTAACGGTTCTAATTTAGGAGCCATCAAAGTATTACAAACGCTGCTTCTAATTTCCTAAGGATTCAAATTTCCGAAAGTTCCTGTTTACGAGTGTCTACTATATTTGTTTCGTAATATATTGTCTTTGACCATAATGAGAAATGTAAACACAAGAATGATTTTTTTAAGATGATTAGAGAATGAAAAAAGAAATCTAGCAATAATTTTATGAAAAATTATTTAGTTTTGAAATATTTCCCTGCTGCGAAATGCCAAAAAGGGCTTCAGGGCAAACTTCATGCATGTCAGAATATGAACTCCAGGAAGCGACAAGTGTACTCTGTTGACACAAAATAAGCTTTAGTTCATACTCTACTCGTACATGCGCCAACCAGCTTAAAGTTAATCAAAAGTTTTTATTCGCTATTATTCTGTTATATCTGTGCTTTTAAACTGTAAAAAAAGTTGTGTATTTTTAATCCCGCTCTTGTAATAAACAAGAAAATTGTTTTTTGCCTTTCGCGACTTAGAAGTAACGTAACGTTGTTTCTGCTCGGTCATTATACCATATTCAAATCCCTTTCTAGTTGCAAAATTTATCAAAAATGCATGACTTTGTTGCTGTTACATTGTTTTTTATATATTTTTTTTATTTGACCTCCTCCAGGGAAACTTAAGACATTGTTGCTGTTGTTTTATTATTCGTTTTATTAATATTTTGTTGCAATTTCTTCGACGTGTGCTGTGTAGGGCAAAACTGAATGAATATCGTTTGTGTTAATATTTTGTGGTTAATTTTTTGTTATAATTTTTTTTGTATTTCTTAGTTTCAAAAGAGCCACACTGTACCATGGGGTTTCACATAAGCTGGATACTTTTAACAACATCAGCAACTAAAACATGCTAAACTCGATGAAAACAAAGGAAAGAAGAAATAAAAACCAAATTGGTTTTATTGTCTTATATTTCTGAAAAATGCAATAATTGGGTAAAAAGAATTTAGTTTTTAGTTTGTATGTTATAAGAGTCTTTCACCACCCAACAGCATATATTTGCTGCTTCTTTATTAATTTTATGCTGTTCCCAAATGTCTGTGAAAACCAAAAATTATTTGTGCTAGGTAAGGTTATTTATCTTTTAAGTAGGAAAATAAAGGAAAAATATTTATTTAATCAATACCTTTAACTTAAATAAAAAAGAAACCAGAAATCAATTACAAATTTATTACAAATTTAAAATAACATTTTACATTTTTTTTAATTAAAATTTAATAGACTAATTTGTCGACCTTTTTTATATTTTATTATTTCACTTTATTAAATAATATTAAATAATATATATTTCCTGAAGAATGTTCACAAAATTGCAGCGAAGTATTGAAAATAAAACATTATTATATAATTTTTTTTATATAAAAAAGTGTACCGTAATTTTTTTTTCAATTTAATTTTTAATCATAGCTTATTTGACTCAATTATATTTTTGATAGTTTTTTTTTATTTATTTAGAGCTGTATTACAATTAATCAATAAAATTTTAGAATGTAAATTTAATTGACTCAATTAAAATTTTTATTTATTGTTTGACTTATTTAATAAAATGTTAATAATGGGAAAAAAATTCCTTGAGATATACCAATAATATGCAATCATGATTTTTCATTTTAGAGAATATTCAATTAAAATCTGTTAATAACACTTTTTTGATAGAGCAATAAATTCCATTAAAATAAATGTAGATTTAATTAAAATATTCATCAAAATTATTATTTTTGATAAGCAATCATTTAATTGAAAACATCCAATAATAAAAAATTTTTCCGTGACTATAAAAACGAATTTCAATACTCTCACATTGAATCCTTTTTAAATTTGCTATTGAAGGGAACAGCAAAATAAGTATATGCAAAAGCTGTCCGCACAATTCAGAATATTCTAAGACGACTTTTAAACTGCTAAACTAAACTGTAACCAGGAAGAGAATATGAGCAAAAATTTTGCTTTATGATAGGAAGAACATTTGACAACAAATGACTGAGTTGTTCCAAAATGTTGCACTGTCCTCATTTGCTTTATTATTATTATTATTTTTAAAAACAATTCTTTTTCTCTCTCAACATATTTTCATTCTATAATTACGTTCTATTTAAATGAAAGTACGCAAATAAGTTTTTTCTCCTGCTGTTTATTTAAATATTTTTCGATGTTGTATTATAAAAATACTTGCAACAGTTGTTGCCTAAATAAAGAAAGTACCTGTAAACAATGTGTAAGGTATGTACCAATATTTGTTAATAGAAACTCTATAGAAATATTTACAAATAACAGGACTCCAAGGTTTACTCATCCAAATAGACTCTAACTGCATAGAGTTAAAAGAAGCTGCATGCTGGGAGTTGCTGAAATAGTCTTGTGGTGTTTGAAAATTTGTTTTTACACTAAAAGAACTGGCAGAACTAACAACAAAAACTTTTATAACTTGATGTTGATGGCCCAAACTATCAATAATGAATGATTCCTCTGTTGTTGTGGTTTAAAAAGGAAAAATACAACAACAACAAAAGCTATATACTCTACCTGTTCTAAAGTTTTATATTTGGACTTAAGAGCAACCAGAAATGAAATGTTCTCTGTAACCACAATGTTTCTCAAATAGAAATTTATCAAAACTTTTTACAAAAACTAAGGATATATCTATAAAAACATATGTAATCAGAAGTAATTTCACATGAAAACGCAACGCAAAGGGTTTATTTTGCTGTAAATGGGTAACACAGCGAACATTTATTTGATCAAATTTGTTTAGAAATCATCCCCTTTTACCGCTCCCTTTCGGTGGTTGTGGCCTGGCCAATGTCATTCATATAGAAATATGGACCGACAGTGATTTTTTGGGATGTATTGGATACTATTGGATCTCTCATCCGAAATTATATAAGCTTGTTTCCTAACGTACCCATTCATCCAAAAATGGACTTCATGGCTGCAGATGACTTTTCGATGAATATTAGGGCCAGCTTACAACTGCCCAAATGCCCATTCACTCAATACACATTTTCTAAAATTGTTTACCTTCAGCTCCTGGGCCAGATGATTTTTGTGCTAAGCTCGCTAAGTCATGGCCTGCGAAAGACAGATTTCTTGTAAGCGACGCAAAACCTACTGCGTCGAATTATCCTGCACACTCTCCCGGACAGCTGCGTTTCGTCTATGTGCGGGTGTTGTTGGATTATTAACTGAGCCAATGGGAGCAAACTTGATATAAAAACTGCTAATAGTAATCTCGCTAAGAACAATTATGGTGACCGTAGAATGGGCAAAGCACGCGGAAAGTTGACCGATTACACAATTTTATCATTAGTATGGTTTGTTTAACGCTATACCCGCTCATAGTGATTTAGAAAAACAAACTATATATATGACAGTCAATTTGTCAGATGGTGATTCAACGGTTTGGGCGCCAGCAATTGTCAAAGCTCGCAAGTCCCTATTGGAAGAAGATGTACTTAGTTTAGGTTGCGTTAGTGTAAGTAAATGTGCGTGAACGTGCGTATGTGTTCTTTGCGTTTACCTCAAATGTCCGTTTTGCTTTTTTAATTAACTTTTGTGGCCATTGTTGAATTTTTTCTATCTCTCATATTTTGTCTTTGTGTTTTATGTTACTTTTCTAAAAAGGAAGCATTTAAGCATGAAAAGTATTTGCTAGGAAATTTTTGTTAATGTGTGTGTGTGTGTGAGAGAGTGCATGTGTGAGAGTGCATGTGTGTGAAAAGTAAATCGACTTAAAAAGTAACTTGTTGTTTGCAAACAATATTTCATTCCTATTTTCATTGAAAACTTTTCATTTTGGATCTAAGTGTATATTTGAGTGAGTGTTTGTGCACTTGTGGTTTATTTAAAACAATTTTCCATTAACTGAAGAGGCATTATATTTATTTGTTACACTTTTGATGTTTGTAACGAAGCATTATGGTTAAAGAAAAACAGGATTCGGTAAATGGAAGTGCCTAATGAATGAATGTAGCAAAAGAGACTTTGGGTAATATGTATTGTTTGTTGAATGTTTTCATAGATTTTATTTGGATAAACTGCCTTTCATTATATATATGAAAATGAAATTTACATTTCATTAGTAGTTTTTCTTTTTATAAGTATGCGATCAAAACACATTTCAATTAATTAATCCCAAGTCGGTTGAACTATGCCTTATCTTTGATTTGTATAAAATTTTACAAGTTGCAAATGATTGAAATTTTGTTCACATTATGCATAAGAACTTCAAATATTCTCTCATTATTCTACTTTTTTCCTAATTGAAAGTTTAATCACCCATCATGTGCATAAAATCATCTTTCATGCAGGTTATAATGGGCCAGTTTCTCGATATCGACAGCATTCCACTTGTTACATTTAAAACGAAAATTAAATTTTTTTCTGCCAAATAAGCTTTATAAAGGCTTAAATAAGCAAGATTTTTTATAAAATTCTTTTTTATAAACCCTTTATTTTAAAATTTGTTTTCATTTTGAATGAAAGTTTGCAACAACTTAAAGATAAAGCAAAATATATTTGCCTCTTAATAGTTGAATCATGGAAGGAAAATGATTTCTTGGATTTTGTGCCAACTATGAAAATAAGATGTACTTTTTAGACCATCACGGTACCAATTTTTAATATTTATTAATAAAAACAGAAACATAAAAAAATGAGTATAAAAAATCAGAAGTTTACAATAAAAAACAGAAACTTAACACAAATGTGTATAAAAATTCAGTATACAATAAAAAATAACAAAAAATATTAAATATTACATTCATAAAGGTACATTCGTAGATTCGACAATCAAATTACAGATTAAAATAACACACACAAAAAAATTAAAGAGAACATAAGCAAAATTAATGTAACCATATAGTGAAACATTGACATTTTGAAATTGTACCAAGTAACTCGCGGTAGTACCACGGTACCAACAAGGTCAAAAATGTACCATAAAAAGTACAATTGTACCATGATTTCCATCCGTGAGTTGAATATGCCAGATATTTGGATGAAATTTTTATATATTATACATAACGATATGATGACTAACTTTGCATAAATAACGAAACTATTTTTTTTTTTTAGTTTTTTTAGTTATAACGCCCTTCAAGTAAATGAGCGATATGTATGTATACCGTTAAGTAGGAAATTATTATTAAAAATTTTTAGTGACAGTTGTAAATTGTTTGTAACTTGTTTTGCTTTGAGTAAAACAATTATAGTTTAGCTATATTTTATATTTTGCTATCCGAGTGCATATCCTTGCCCTTGCTTAATCTAAGAAAAAATTAATTTGTTAGCAGCTTAAAGTGAGCAACAATAAAGTTCTCTTTTTTTTGTCCAAAAGTTTTCATAGTTTCTGGTTGTGTCTTACACAATTTCAGAGAAAGTTTTAAAAATCTTATAGCATTTATAAGTAAGTTGTTCCTTTGGAAAACTGATTAAACAAAACAGTCAACTGCTTTGCACGTTTTAAAGTTAGGAAAATAATTTTGCTGGAAACTGCGGGTGGGCGGATGGTCGTTGAGTTGACGTTTTTGTAATTTGGAGTTTTATTTTATTAGTTTTTTTTGGTGAGCAGATAAATAACTGTATAAGAAAGGCGATAAAGAATTTTAATTTATAAAACTAATACAAAATTTTAAGTTATTAAAGGAGGTAATAGACTCTATAACAAGGAAGAAGTATATTTCTTTGACGTTAACCCAGAAAAATTTATATGAAAATCACTCGTTGTCTTAGTGAAACAAGAAGTAACTCTAATGGATCCAACAAAGTAATCTCTGCATTCTTTCATTTGTTATGTTTGCATATTAAGTAACTTTTCATAATTTTCTACAATGTGAACGATCGTCTTGAGTAGAAAATTTATATGAAAAGCACTCATTCATTTGAGTGATTTTCATACGAATTTTCTAGACGAGTGGTCTGCCGAACTTTCTAAAACAGGATATTAATCTTTCTAGCCTTTCGAAGAATTTTGTTCAATATTTTAACTCGCGAACTCCTCTCCGTGTAAGTTTAACTAAGAAAAAAACATGTCCTTGACAGATTTCAATGTTTGGATAATTTCTTGTGATAAAGATAATTTTAAGCCCTGTAGTGTTCTCAGACATATAGGGTAATTGTCGGCCCAATATTTTTCGTTACATTTTCGCGCTTGATGTCCCTGCTTAAGGATAAAGATTTTGCTTTTTTTTAATAGGGATAAAAAATACCCATATAGGCAGGAGTAAGAGAGTTAAAATGTTCCACAAAAATGTTTCTCGTAGAGTTTTATACAAAATACCCAAAGACATATTACATACACTCAAAAGGGTTCAATTATAGGTGTCATACAAAGTAGATGATCAGACGAATCTTATGGGCAACATTGTATTTTCTAGTAGGTAAGTTCTTATGACGCATAACCACACGAACCAATTTCAAAACCACACGAACCAATCCACCATAATCATAAACAGCTGTTTTTATATTTATATTAAGAAGTGTTTATATACTGTTACGTTTTTCTCTCTATAAAAACGCTTTTCCGTGGACCCGAAGATTTGAAAACGAATACAAGAGCCGAGTGTAGTAATTAGGGTTAAGAATGATACAAGTTTTATTTACAAATACACTTAAACTAAATTAATCAAGAGCTTATAACTAATATACTAATACAAATTAAACTAATAAGTTACACTCAAATATTCACAACTGGTTACCACTACGCCTTCCTGACTGTAGTTTACGCACGTCTCTTAGCTGGATGCGCAAGTATTTACGTGACACTTCTTTGTCTGCTGCACGTCGCTTACGAGACTCACTCTGCCGACACAGACAGTTGATACACCAATACCTCTTTGTCTGCTGCTTGTCACACACGGCACTCACTCTGCCGACACTCACAGTTGATACACCAATAAAGACTCACTGGCTTTACGTACACACGTCTATTCGCTGCGCTGTTCCCTTTACTCCAGTCGACACGATAGACTCCACACTAATCTCAATTCCACGACAGATTTTGCTGTCACTATAGACTGTCCTATAGTTTCTCCTTTACTCCAACTCACGTGTAAAGCACAGACTGCTCTTAACTATCAGCTCACCACTGTATCGCAGACTATTATTAATTCACAACTTAATTATCAACTGACTTGTTCACTAGTAACTGATTGACTTGTTCGCAACTGCAACTCGTTCACAACACAACTATAACTGACTCGCAACTAACTCTCAACTAACTATAACTGTTCGCGACTGACTTACAACTGCAACTAACTAACTCATTGGATGCGTCACCTCTTTTTATATTTCACACAAATTCCACTAGAAGTTTCAAGCAATGTCTAGACGATCATTATCATCTAATATGCTGCCTAATTAAGTTCATGTGGTAACTATTTACATACATGTGTATATGCATACGTGTGTACATCATTAACTAAGCAATACACGGTGGTTGTTTATCTTTTGCTTTTCGTTTGAATTAGCATGTATGTATGTGTGTAAATATGTGAATCTTCTTAATAAGCAGACGCTTTTTGTTGTTGTTGCTTTTGCTTGTTTACGTTTAATCAAGCTAGGCATGCTTATTTAGTTGTTGGCTACTATTCCAGACTATTCTTTGCTTTGACCCTGTAGGAATATTTTCGCTTAGCACTTACATTAACCCTGTTGGAATATTTTTGTGTAATGCTGCTTAAACCTGTCCATGGCTATTTTCGTAACAATACCAATAAACAATTGACAAAATTATTTTATATTTTTCTTCCAATATTTCGTTAAACTTTGCTTAACTTCTTCTGTACCTGGATTCAGTATCGTTATAATAAAAATAACGAAAATTTATCGACTTTCCTATTCAGTTACATATTTTAACGATATTTGCAGTCGGTTGGAGAAAAAAAAACTAAGTCACAAAATAAAATTTGTTGAGTTTTTCTTTATTATTCTCTGTGTTTTTGACTTATTTTCACATTTTCTATACAGAGCTACCACATAATATTGAATTAAACGGTGAATAAGATAAAGCGGGAGACTATCGTAAAAAACAAATTACAGAATCACATTATCGTTATCGGAAGCGAATAAATTTGTCGATAAATATTACGATTTTCGGTTCGCAAAAAGTTACTGAATCCAGGTACTGGTATTTTTTTATATATGAATTATTGATAAAAAAAATAAATATCGAGCTTTTTTTTCGATTTTATCGTAAGCGACATGTTATAGAAAATGGATTTTTTATTCAAATTAAAATTTTATCGTCCTACCAATTGTTTAGAGTTTTCAAAATGCCAATATTGTTGATAACTTGTAAAGACAAGCTGTAAAATTGTGTTTTCGGCGAGAATTTACGTACAAGAACATATTTGAATATTTAAGAAAAACCGTACTCTGAACAAAATTGAAATTTTGTCGCTCACAATTAAATCGAAAATAAGGCTCGATTTGAATATTAAAAAAAACTTCTCCTGAAAACTTTAATTTTTGTCGCTTACGATAAAATCGAAAATAAGGCTCGATATGCAATAATATTGTATAAAATATGGGCCGCTTAAACTTCTGCTTATCATTATGCTTAACAGATGAATCAAATATATTAATGTTTATGGCAATGTTTATGGTACGACACGTCTGATTGAACCTTTAACATCAATTTATTTATTTTTGGCATATTTTATTTACTTGGCATTATTTTTCTCCATCTCTTGAACAAACTCAAGACTTTGAAGAAACAATATTCCTTTTGTTATTTTTTGTATTTTAAAGATTTATTTGGATTAAAATATAACTTTTAGTTTCAGCTGAATCGAAATTATATTACTGCAAGCAATTCGTTAAATAATTAATGCTTAAAACGAAAAAGAAACTATAAACAGCATGAATCGCAGTTTTATACATTTTACTTTTTTTGCTCTTTCTGAATTAAAATTTAAAAAGCTGCTAGACTTTTTTTAGCCGCAGAACAATGGGAGGATGTTGCAGTACCACACTAAGCTTTCGTAACATTTCTCAATTTTGCTTTTACTTTGCTCTTCCGAAACAAAAGAATTGTAAGTTGAAAAAAGTATAACTAAAGCAAAACAGAAAAGAAATTAATAAAATACAAACAACAAAATCCATAATTAAAAATAACTCGGTTTTGCCCGACTTCAAGTTGAGCCAGCAATTACTTTTTTACCGAACAAAAAGTGAGAACTAAAATAAGACTCTGCTCTGATATCAACAGCTAAAAAAAAAGTAAAATAATCAGAAGCCGTAGGACATTTCGATATCCTAGTTAAAACTGTTGTAAAAACAAATTGTTTTTTTTCAAGTGTAAGTGTTTGTGTTGTACTTTTAGAGCTGCTTACAACTCGTATTTGTTATTCCAACAACGAATCCAAACTGCGGCAGTAATTACGTTGCAATAATTTGCCGTTTAACGTCCCTTTTCACAATGTATGATTTAAAGTTAATGTGAACTTTAACTGCAAGTTCTTCATACAAAACTTGCCGTTAAATTCCCTGTTAGCTTTTAATTGTACATTTTGAAAAGCGACGTATATACGCAGCAAGTATATGTATGTATGTGTGTGTATGCGTGTGTGTATGTATGTGTGTGTGTGTTCGGGTGTGTAACAGTTACAATTTCATTGATTGCACAGACACTCACACACGGAAAGTGTTTACTAAAGGAAACAAAAACTTACTAATACACAAAATTGCTCTTTCTTCTCTCCCCCTTATTTATAGTTTGTTATTTAACTTGTAACTTGCGAACAATGGTCAACTGATTGCTAGTGAATTTCTTCTAATTAACGTTTAAATTGAATATATTTGCCCACCTGCAGAGCTTTCATACTCAGTTATATTTGCGTTGTTCGATTTCATTTAATGATTTTCCTTACAGTTTCTGTTTTCCTATAGATTTCCGAAAAGAATAAAGAAATATTATTCTAGTTTTCTCGACCACGTGCTTTTCGTCTCCCCCTTCACCAAGTTTGTCAGTTAGACTAAATGAAAATTAAATCAAGTAAACTGTTTTGCTTGATGGCTTTATTTAAACAGACTTGAATAGATAAAAAAAGGATATGATAATAAGATAATTAGGCAATTGTTGAAATATAAAAGAGAAAAAAGACAACAATGACTGAATGTCAAATAAATTTGTCAATAATAATATTCAAATGAGATAAAGGAAATTAAGCAATTTTCGAAACTCATGCTGCATTCAGATTTATAAAAGAAGGATATTGCAAAGACTATGGCGAAGTAAAAACATATTATATTTCTTCACACGTTCTTTCATTATCAGACATTATTATATACATACATATATATGTTGCTTTCTCAGGAAGTAAATATTTATTGAAGCAATTTGTCTACCATTCGATGAGTTCGAGTTCAAATCTTGGACAGGAAAGCCAACTACAGACAAAACTCGCAAAGTTTCCTAATGCCGTTGACAACACACACAATCACGTAAGTAACTAACAAATAATATAAAACTTGAAGTTGAAATAACTTGAATTCACATAGTTTTTAATTTTGTTTAACAGTGCTGTAAAATTAAATCATTACGAAATTAAAGTTATTTCAAATGGAAAAATTTCATTTGAAGTTTACCGTAAATCATGTTGAATTAACGTTAACCTATGAATAAGAACACTACGCAAAAATCCTAAAATAACTTTTACTCATCTTGAATCAATATGAAACACATATGAAGCAAAATGGTAGATTTTAATATGAAACTTTCTGTGTGAAAAAGAACCTGAACGAAAGAACAAGAATGATTTTGCTTCCCGTTTATTTTATGTTAATTCAACATGATTTTAAGTAATCTTCAAAGTAAGTTTTTCCTTTTTAAATAACCTCATTTCATGTTGATTTAACATTCTAGTAGTGTCATATAAAATTAAAGAATCTTTTTGAATCGAAATTATTTCAAGTTGAATCCACATGAATTTAATTAAGTGTAGACACTTTATTTTATTACTTATTTAAATTACGTGATCGTATGTATTACCGCAGACATCAGGAAAATGTGTGGACTTTAGATTCTGCGAAAAAGATTTGAACTTGAAGTCATTTAGTGAGTAGTCAATGCGCTAACTGTCGCAACCACAACAACCTTAAAGATTTTTTAAATGCGCACAAACTAAACACATACGTCGATGAATTAAATTTAAATTTAACATGATATAATTGATCACATAACAAAAAATTTATTTTAAATTAAAATTAAAGTAAAAAAACACAAACAAAGGACGATTTCAAATCATTTAAATTAATAAATAATGACTACAAATCAATGTTTTTGCATGTTGATTTTACATTGGTATTTTTTACTGTGTGTACAGCAGATCAAAGGGCCATTTGCAATTTAAAAGTCTATCATATTCCTTTACTACGAGACCCGGTTTAGTGGAATACAGATATGTATTCCAAATGTATTAAGTAGTTTTTTTGCCTGAAAATGAAAAGTCAAAAAGTTATATGACATGACACTAAGATGCCTTATTTGCGGTCTCCACCTGACATAAAATTATTAATTTTAATATTAACTTCAAGTTAATGCTTTTTTTAAAGCTATATCATTACTGTTAGTGCACTTGTTTTAATAACTCAGTTATAACTTCAAGTTACAGCAAAATTTCATGTCAGGTGGAGACGTAGAGTCATAGAAAGCCTCTGTCTGCACTTCTTTTTTATGTATGTATTGAATTGAAATAAAACACAAGAAAATCGTTTTAATGTCCATCAATTTGGCTTTATTGGAAGGATAATTTTATGCCATTAATGTTTAAATATGATTTCGGGCATGTGGCCGCCGCGGCTGGCTCGAATAAAGCCAATTCTACAGGTCCAATTTTCAACCACTTTTTCGAGCATATGGGGCCGTATGTTGGCAATAACGCCACGAATGTTGGCTTCCAAGTCCCCTAACGTTTCTGGTTTGTTGGCGTAGACAATTGTTTCTTCGGTACGCACTGTTCGACGTCTCTGCGGATGCGTATTATCACATAGAGTAAACGTAGTGCGAAAACGATCCATGGTTAACCGAATTAATTGCTCTGATGGACGATTATGTCGACCATAAAATGGACGGAGCTTGCGGTAAACTTCGCGAACTGAACCATTATTTTAGAAATAAATTTGCACGATTTGCAAGCGTTGTTTTTTTGTCAACCTGTTTATGATGAAATGGCAAACCAAACTAAATATTAATCACTTGACAGCTGACAAAATGGCCGCCAGTTAAAAAAGTGATGCCAACTTAAAGTTCTATACCTCAATAAAAAACACCCTTTACAAGGACTGCTTCCTAAGTTCTGTACTTATTTTTTTTACATACTTTATTATTGTAGAGTAGGACTTCCACTCGTGCTTTTTCTTTCGCCAGAGATTCTGAAAGGCCTTCAAATTAATGGCTTTTGAATTTGCATTGGTAATAAAAAATAAAACAAAAATTGTTACTCCATCTCTTCTGAGGAATGTATATTATATCATTTGTACGGAAGACCTGAGGACTGCTATAAGGCATTATTTAGCAGTCAGATAACAACAGTAATTCAATTAAAAAAAAAAATGCCTAAGCCGACCTTAAATTTCCCACTGGGCTTAATCAATTTCGATACATGCACAGGCAGTGCGGGTACATATGTGTGCTTGTATATGTACGCATTTTCAGCTTATATTTCTATAAAAATTTTTATTAAAAATTACAAAGGTTATTTAAGATTGGGGATAATATTTTGTATTAAACAAAATATACTGTTTTTAAAGTTTACCTATAAAAATAGCAGAAGCTAATTTGAAAAAAAAACACTTTGAGCACAATTTTTTTAATAAACTTAATTAAACCTTTTTTTAATTAACTCAATTAGTATCAGTAATAATTTACAAAATATTGCGTTTCGCTATCTTGAAATCTCTTTAGATTACTTCACACTTAATTGGTCACACAAACAAATACCATTAATAATAATTAGGAAATTATTTTATTGTCTATGGAATTAGTTAGTTAAGTTCAGTATTACGCTCCATACAAACATTTATCTAGAACGTTAATAATTTTACTGAGAAGTAGCAGTAACAAGGAGATGAAGATGACGACGATAATGATGATAAGTTGATAATGACGATGATATTGACAATCATGATGTTCTTGATTGTTTAACAAACACGGGGTCGTAACCATTCCTTAAAAAATCGTTGTGAGTTAAATGAAGAAATTCTTATCAGATTTAATCGCAAACGAGTACTTTTCTCCTTGCCTGCCCTTTAAATGTATTTTATGAATTTTACGGCCCACTTTTTATTAAGAAAAAATTATTTCTAAAAGCTTCTTTTTGATGGCGGAAGTTAATTTTTTTATGTTCAGTGATTAACCAATTACTACTAACGACGTTAGATTGGTGTTCTTTGAATTTAATGGTCATTAAGTGATTCAACTTTGAAGCAGAAGAAATTTTATTTTTTATATTTCCTGTTAAAATGTTTACATTTATTTTGTTTATCTAAATTACAATATTGTAATTTTATTTATTCATTTGTTATTTTTAATGCATAAAATGAGCAGGAAATTAACAAAATTAATTGTATGTGCTAATGAAAGAGAGAGAGAGAGAGAGAGAGAGAGAGAAAAGGAAAGATTTTGGTTGAATGGTAGTGAATATAATTGAAGCATAATAAATTTTATCAATTTCGACATTTAGTTTAGAATGATAAAACTGTTCCTGCCTCAGGCAGCATATCATTACCTTAATATAGAAATGTCCTATTTCATGATTTTTTATGAATTTTTTTTTAATATTTCGATATATACAAGATTCATTTATCGAAATATACAAATAAATATATTTGAAAAAATAATGATGGGACTTATTTTATAATAATACCTGATTTACATTAAGCATTTTTTCATGAAATTTCATGAATTTTGTTGCACGCAACTTTTTCTATTTGCTAATTGCAACGCAATTGAAGATAAGTTTATATAAAAAAGAGCGTATATGAATCTTTGATGCGTTTTTGACAACTTTTTTGATATAAGTTGACCCTCCAGGCCTCCTATTCAAAAATAAAAAATTTTCATGCAACTAATTTCATGAAAAAAATGCTTAATGTAAATTAGGTATAAGTTAAAATTTTGTAAGAAAAAATCTCTTGGATATATTTCATTTCATTGGAAGATTTTTCATTCGGAGTAATTTCATTTCAGACTTATTTTATTGTACCACAATTCACTGGAAGAGCAAAAAATATTTACTGAAACTAAATTTTATTTTAATAAAACATTTGTTTGAAATATTTTTTGGGAATAGTTTGTTCTGTGTACAAACATTTAAGTTAAGGATTTAGTTTTTTATTTAAAAGATGATGCCATAAAATAAAATACCAAACAAATATGCATTATAAATGCCAGCAATCGAGTGAAATAAATATGGTGTAAAGGAAAGGGGAAAGTAAAACTGAAATATGTCATTTACAATTGCATTAAAAATTTGTTTCTTTGTCTCCATATGACAAGCATTCCAAAACCCTCCATTTGCCTGATTATCATAGTTTTCTATGCAAAATAACTGTATTGTTATTCTCTGTTTAATGTCGAGTTTTTGCTCTGCTCATTCCATTCAAATGTGCTGCTCTTAATGCATGAGTTGAAGTTTTACAAGTGAAACATATTATGTCCTTTACAGTTGTGTCCGAATAAAAATAACAACAGCAACAAACGACAACACCAAACAACAAAATGAGGAGACAAAAAATAAAATAGAGCTATAGATTATAAAAAATAGTTATTTCAACCACAGTGGCGCCTTACGCATTTCTTTATCGATTTTAATATTTAAATTAATTTTAGTTCAATTTATTTGCCCATAGTAACACTACACAACAAAAACTACATTTTTTTAACAGAAAGATTTTGATGACTGATCCTTACTAAGGAGTAAAAAAGCAGGATACTGTTACGTTTTTAGCTTTTAACGACTACAAATGAAATGATACATTCGTATAAAAATCAATATAAAAGGATTAAAGTTGTTGTCCTTTGTATCTGGCGTCTGCATTGGCTTGTGTGTTTGTGTGGTTGTATATTTTTTACTCACCAAAATATACAAGTATTACATAATATTTTTTGATATTGTTTGAATGTTTACATTTGTTTGTTATTTTGTTTTTCTGGAAGAAATATCTTAGCATATATGTATATGGCGGTAGTTTATATCAAAGTATATTTTGAATGTTTACTTCAACATCGTATTTTTTGTTTGTTTTCCGTTAGATTTTAATTTCTAGTTCTTTCTAATATGTAATAATATTCTATTTAATATAAAATTTTTCAAGGCACATTTCCATTTAATATTTTAACATTCTAACTTTTCTCCATATGAAATATTGGCCTTTAATTCAACTAAAAACCTTTGAATATACCGCAGTTTGATTTCCAGCCTTAACTTTAGAAATTAGTCAAAATCTTAAATTTGTTTAATATTTAATCTCGTACTTTAGTCTCCTCTGGCGAAATGAGTATTGAGAACTTTGTGAATTTGTTCTGTGTTGTACAGTGTAATTTCAGGATTGTTTTACCATAAAATATGGATAAAACACTGTTGATACATTCTTAAGAGAAATGTTCAAAGTTGTCTGATATTTGTATGAGTTATGAGCTTAGTAAAGGGTGTCCCAACAAGAACGCAAGATTTAAATTTTAAATAAAACACAGATATTTAAAAAAATCGTGAAACTTTATTATATCGTAAAGTAGACAAAATGAGGTTATGTGTGGAACAACAAATCGGGCAGATGGCCGCCGCGGCTTTTCTGGCACACATGCGATCTTTTAATGAAATTTTCAATGGCCGTTTTGCGTAAATGCTGCGGTATTTCATTAATGCAGCGTCCAATTTCCTCTTTGAAGGCTTGAGTCGACCATCGACTTCAAAAAACCCCAAGGAAAAAAGTCTAATGGTGTTAAATCGCACGATCTAGGTGGCTAATTCTGGTCTCCAAAACGCGAAATAACATGAGCGGGAAATGACTGATGTAGCGATTGAATTGTTTCTCTGGCTGTATGACATGTGGCGCCGTCTTGTTGAAACCACATGCCCTCCACATTCATTTCTTTAATTCTAGGCACGAAAAAACTGGTTATCATTTCACGATACCGAACACCATTGACTGTTTGCGCTTGACCTGCGTTTGAGCGACATCATCATGTACAGCTGCGACATTTTCTGTCGATCGACCTGGTCGAAGGCGCGTTGTTGTCTTTACATCACTAACAGACCCAGTTTCGGCAAATTTATCCATTAATCTCTTTACAGTTGACTCTTTTGGAGCATTATTGTGACCCCAAATTGATCGCATATTTGCGAACTGTAGCCGCAAAACTTTCACCATTTTGGTAAAACAATTTCACAATGAGAATGCGTTGTTCATTCGTGCAGCGCTCCATTTTCACTAACAACGTATCTTCTACTAGCAAACAATGACACTTCCAATGGCACCAAATTTAAATCTTGCGTTCTTGTTGGGACACCCTTTAAATGTTTTCTTAACACGAAATGGTAAACTTTTTTAAACCAAAATTTAAGTGAAGACTTCATGTCTTTTTTCAAACTTTTTTATATATTTTACTTTGCCATCACATTAATAGTAGAGTAGTTATAGATTTAATACTATTAATATTTTTGGCTCCACTGTGCCTTTGTTTATTTCCTTGGTCGTTTGTTGGTCAATGTTTAATTCAACATTTTGTGGTTCATTTATTTAACATGTTTATATTTTGTTTTGTAGAAATATTTTTTTAGAAGAACATTTAACATTTAAGTAAGTTTTTAATGTTCGTTTGTATGTAAAGAGGCTAACGATTAAAAATTTTAAAATTATTATAAAGTTACTGTGTATAATCGGATGACAGTTAAATTTTGTATTTTTTCATTTGAAGTTTTCGTTTCCTTTAAATTTTACATTTGTATAATATTCGAGTTGTAATCAATTTGCAAAAATTTAATATATTGTAGTCTAGTCCTTGTCAACAAAATATTTACGAATGCGGTTTCTGTTTAGTTCGAATGATGCTCATCTTTTTTTGATTTTTGCACAATAAATATTATTTATTACATGGTGGTTTGCTAATTATGAAATTAAAATTAAGTTTTAAACATTATGTAAATTCAATTCTATAAATTTGGAAAAAAGCATGAACTAATCGAAAATAATGCGTGCGTTTTAAAACTAACATATATTGAAACCACCAATAAAATAAAAAATTTAGTTTTGTTCTCATTTTAAATTATAGAACAAATGTAATCTTTCGCTATCGTTGAATAGAGGCAAAGGAATTGAGCAAATATTATTTTAGGAATGAGCAAACTTGTTTGTGACCACACAATATTTTTTTCTAGCATAGTAGGATCGTTTGTTGAGTGAAATATACTTTACCGCAGTGTTTAGTATTTTGATTTTTTTTAAATAGGGAGCGTAGCAAGAGGAAAAAAATTATAAAAATTTATTTTACTTCTGTTTTGGTTAATAACTATTTAAGACCTTTGTCGATTGACTTCATTTTATTGAATAAAGTATTTAATTACTGTTTTTATTGATTGCAACGGCCTTTTATTTCTTAAAATTTAATAACGTCTTATGGAACGGTGCAGAGAAAGTAATCATGAGGCTCACGAATGTTCTACTAGGTTTGAAGTATATTTCGACAAAATGTATTGCGGAAGTATATGTTATTTTGTATGGAAAATCTAAAAGATTTTTACCGAAATCTCGTAAGTTATTGATTTTCCTCAAATGTAAACGCATTATTATGGTAATAAAATAAAAATCACAAAATTTGTGTTATATTTTTATTATAAATATTCTTTTTATCAATTTAAATGTATTGTTAATTTGCTTAAAATCATAAAAAGTTTAAAGAACGAAGTTCAAAAACTTCATAAATTAGTTTAAATATAAAATTGAAAAAACAAAACAACTAATATCATAAATAAAAAATAAATAAGCAAGCAAAAAGATTTTTTGGTTTATTTAAAAGCAATTAAATGAAATTAATTGCCAAATAATTGAATTATGTATAAAAAGTTAAATGTGGAAATTGAAGGCGGCAGTAAATTATTTTATAAATAGGGTTGTCCATTTTTCTGTTGTAAAAGTGCAATTTGATAAGAGATCGATGAAAGTTTTATTTCATTATTATGCTTGGACCTTGCCATTACGTACGAAATATAATGTTACTAGCAAACCCCTGCACACTTCTTAGTGCAAAAAATAAAATAAAAATAGCGACATAATCTATTGTGGGAGCATTAAATCGTCTGACATGGTGCCCAGGAGGCGTTTTATCAGCTCCAAACACAATTGCATATTCATCAGATGGCATTTAATCGAGAGCAGTTTGAAAAAGTCACACTAATTCATTTTCTGCACGCAACATATTCTGCAAACGCTCAATAATATCCCTCCGCAAATTTGATGAAATATCACAACGACAATCAATTTCCACATTTGAGTTACCCACAAAGTATATTTGCAAAAATTGATAGCTTTGATCAGGAAAGGGTAACAAAGAACCAAGTCGATGGTAAACTTGGCCTTGAATCTATTGAAGATTGAAATTTTCACAATAGTACTTTTCGCGATTATCTAAATAAACATAAAACAGACAAAAATAGCTTTAACATTGGCAAAAAAATTTCCGAATAATATTTGTCGCTCCAAATGAAGTCATTTGAAATGCGAAGTTATACGCTTGTATGTTTGCCAGAAAATGCTTTGAAATTGCTGTGCCACCAGTTATCAAATTATGCCAGGGCTACGGTGGTGGATTAAATTTTGGTTATTTAACTTATCCGTTCGAACAACACAATCCAGATACCTCATGTTTAAACTTAAATGCCTTGCAATGACTGCAAACAGTAGTCATTGGTCCAATTGAAACCTTGCCATGAGAAAAGTAATCAAAGTTTGCATCATAATTGAATACAGCACGCTCCAAAGTACGTCGCACTTACGGACGTGGAGCTGGATTTCGCAGAGCCCTACCACGCGCCATAGCATTTCGAGCAGCCAAAGTATTATTTAAACGCTGTTCGTCACTTTGAGATGCTCTATATGCCGCAACATTTCTAGCATTACGTGATTGATGCCCCAAATTACTGCGCGTACGTACCATATTGTATTAAAAAATGTAAGCTACACCAATTAAATATGAAGTAATTGAAATTTTATTTATTTGCAAAATTCAAATATTGAAATACATACATATGTTAGTTGAATAATGCAATTATTAAGAATATAAATAGATCAGCTGATCGTTAAATGTCAGTCATAGTATGTACTCAAAATCTAGCGACCTTGGAGAAAAAGTCCGTTACAGCATTACATGTATATATATTCGATTTAATGTTTGGAATATCCGTTAAGTTAACATATAAGAAAGCTCATTTCTGTGCATAATGTATTTAAATATTTAAGTTTTTAGTGGTGTGTTTATATGTAATTTATTTCATAGATCCCCGAAGTTGTGATTTACAACAGCTAAGTATATAAATGGTTTGGCTAAAATTGAACTGTAATGAATTTAAAAACGAATTGTATTTCAGTTTTTCAAAATATGAACTCAAATATTTCGAAATGAATGCAGTGTTCACTAAAATATAATTCATGAACCAATTCACATACAGACTGTTTGTAAATAAAAACCTTGACATTGAAGTACCTTTCATGTAAACTTTGCAGAATCAAAATTGGTTCACGCATTCCAGAGAACATCAATTACTAACATAATGCAACTTATTTTTATATATATATAGAAGATTTCAAAGACCATCTCTAAATTGTTTGCAGTCATCGATCATTTTAGGAGATTAATCGCGTATATAAGGTCCTTGACTGAGCCCCACAAAAAAATCTAACGGCTTCAAATCGCACGATCGGTGCGGCTTAGCCAAAATATGAAATAATGCATTATGAAGGCTTCCCTTGCAAAAATTAACACAAATGGGCCGTATTGTGTGGCTCATGGCAAAATTTTTTTAAACTTCATGCCCTCCAGCCCTTAGTCTTCAATTTTAGGCGAAAAATCAATTATTATACGGCAATAGTGCTCTGAATCAACGACAAATCATCTTGGGATTGTCCGCCATACTTTCAATAAAAGAAACTATATTTTCGGCAGTGCGTAAATTCCGATAAAACACAGGCCTTAACACATTTGTAACGCTTCAGATTTCTTTATAATATTGTCAATTACTTGCACAATATATCGTATATGATGAGCATAACCACTGCAATATGCTCCAAAAAAGCGTTATGCGTTCCTCGGTTGTTGTACAATCCATATTTGTAAAAAAAAAACAAACCGTTCACTAAATAGTTTTCACTTCAGATGACACATATTTAACAGCTGACAGACTTGCTAGTCTGGCGGCTTTGAAACCACTAAATGGATAACCCATCAACCTCTTCATTAAATATATTTTTGTCTGATTATAAGTCCCATTTTACACTATGCAAGTCTTATTGCTAAGCTGATTAGTTTGTTAGGAGAGAGAGACGGGGGAAAATAAACATTTCTGTTCCCCTCGTCTCTCTCTCCCTAAAACTAATCAGCTTAGAAATAAGACTTGCATAATGTTATTTGGGACTAAGCAGGCAAATATGCAATTCTTGTGTGAGTTATTAATGTGGATTTAAGATATTTAATCGTTTCATAACTTTTTATTAATTTTGGCATTGATTTGTTAGTGCATATTTTACACTTTAATGCATGTTCTTGCATAACTCAGTCTTACACGTATACTTTTAGAATTTTTTAAATTTTTTTAGAGCATATTTAACGTTTTTAGTGCATATCTCGATGATTCATATACATATGTATATATTTTTTTCATTTTAATATACTTGGTCAAATTTTATATTTTTCTTCATTCTAATATCATTTCCAATGCTCTATGCCTGTAGTGTGGAGTGTATACATATTTGGATTATTTATTACGCCATACTATATAAGTTTTTAATGAAGTTCCTTTGTAAAAAACCAACCACTCCATAATTATCCATCTTTTGACGATTCAATGAAAATATTGGACCTTAATTTCAATAACAACTTGATTTGCTACTTGTGACGGACGTTGCTCCGATTAACATCAGTAGAAGTTGAAAGAAAATATTCAATGTACATAAGTACAACGATTTTTATTGGAAAATCCAAGTGAATATCTACCCAAAATACAATTCCAAAGTTTTAATTCTGATATAGGGATGTATTTTGAAGTTAAAGCAATAGATTTTAAATTATTAAATTTTTTATTTTTTTATTTATTATATTTTTGCAAATGTTTCCCTCTAATAAATATAACAGGCCGACTGTGACAGAGTGAAAGAGAGAGAGAGGGAAGGAAAACAATTTTTTTAGTGCATGTGTCAAATTGTTAATAACGGCATTTTCACAGTTTACTGAATATCATTAAAAAGGTTTTATGCATGAACACAAACATTTTTCTACGTACAAACATATATACGTAAATATTTATTTTGTTTTTTTATTCAAATATATTTTGTGTATCGTTATCGTTTTCTAACAATCAGTGTAAAACAACCTCAATAAGAACAAATATGTTTGTTTGATAAAAATATACTTATATGCAAGTATAAAAAAGCAACAGTCTAAATGAAATTAAGGGTTCTCCCATGAATTAGCAACAACATAAAATAATAAAATGCGTGAACATGTAGCGTGATAAAGTAATACAGGTATACGCAATTCTACAAAAATAAACAATTACATGGATACTTATGGTAGAAAAATTTATAGGTATAAGTTGTAAATCGTGTACGATTTAAAGTCGATTGAGAATTTAAAACAGTAGTTGATGTTACTAACATTAGATTGGTGCCAAAATGATTCCCAAAATCGTTCGAAATTCGGCACGCACTTTTAAATCATACCGTTTGTAATAAATACCTGATTACTTGTCATTAAATAAACGAAAATACAGCCCTGTACAAAATATTGGGCTCTTGCTGAGAAAATGTAAATCAAAAGCACTAAATATTTGAGTGCTTTCTACATAATTTTTTTTAACAAACAGACGGCTTGTTAAGCGGAAACTACACCTAATCCATGACTTGACGATATAACTCTGAAAATGTTTTAGAAATAATTTGAGAACAACAGGGGGCAAATTACGGCACTCGATACAATTCGTAATTTTAAAATATTTCCATAAAAACTCTATTGAAATAATTCGTAATTTCGTTCGATAACGAGTGCTGTAATTTGCTCCCAGCTTTCGAAACCAGAACTATAATCTCTTTTTTTCACAACATTAATATCAAAAGTACTAATCCTTTGGAGTGACTTTCGTAAAAAAATTCCCGATAGGTCAACTGCCTGACTTTTAGAAACAAAGGGTTACAAAAATTGTTATATAATCAATACCTATATAAAAAAAATTAATTTATTTCATTCTAGATTGTTTAATCTTATGATTGCTCCGTGCTAAAAAAAAAAATAAAAGCTCAATAGCAGAAATACATACAACAACAGTCAGTTAGCTGGGCTACTGAAGCTACCTCATAATTATTGTATCATGACCACGTATTAACAATTATTCAAACATTTGGTTTGCAGGAATTAAAATAAAATATTTTTTCTTTGTTTTACTCCAAATATGTAGATGTGTTTTGTGTGATAAGTTGTTTTTTCTTTCCCTTGTTGTATATGAGATGTGACACGCGATAAATTTTAATAAATTTGTTAAACATTAAACATTACAAATGTGTCAGAATATCGAATACCATGATTATGAATAAATGCAAAAAAAATTTTAATAAGTGGAAAAAAAACTGGGCACAAAAGTTATATATTGGACTTTAGCTGAATCCTGTGTATTATTAGCTGGTTCATTTAACAATTTATTCAAAATTTTTAGAGCCTTATTTATAAAACTTATTAAGGCCTTAAAAAGGGTTTTTAACACAAATTTCTATACAAAAATTCTTCTTAAAAAGCCTTTATAAAGCCTTAATAAGTTTTATAAATAAGGCTGTTAAGATTTAATTTTGATAAAAGTCCTTATTCGAATGTTGTACAGTCTTGTATCAATTTTAATATCTTAATTGAGAGCACATCTACACCTGCATAAAATCGGTTCAGTATCTTTAAAGCTATATGCGTTTAAGCTTCTTACTAATACATGCGTACATAGTACGCATGTATTAGCTTAAACTTAAATAAATTCAGCAAAGTGCGACTTTGACTAGCACACGAAAGGATCCGTGCGGACGCTTCATATGTAATACTATAAGAACCTAAGCCTATGTAATCGAATATCTTAACGGATGTAGACATTTATTAAGAAATAGGATCCAGCTAAACCCCTTAAAAATCAATTTCAATATATTTGTAATAAAAAAAAATATTTTACTGAATAAATAAAATAACAACTTGAAATTCTTTTAGGATTTTGGCAATTTTTTTTTAGTTCAAGCAAATTTATTTGAATTTGGAAGCTCTTTTTGTTTTGGCGACTTTTTAGTTTTTTGTGCACCTTTTTAATTTTTTTAATTTTTTGCATTTCAGAGATTTATTTTTTAACTTTGGGTGATTTTTCATTTAATCGATTTTTGGGCAATTTTTCATTTTAATAACACAGTAAAAATTAGAATAGATACCTTTTAATTTAAATTTTTAAATTTAAGTATTAATTGCTATATTCTGCATAAAAATACTCTTACCTTGAAAATTTCAAGTGCCTACACACAAAAAAAAAAAAATAATGTAAATGATTTTGTAATATCAATTAAAATATTTGTAATATCAATTAAAAAATTAATTAAATTTTCACCTATAAACAATTTAATAATATCAATTAAGTTTTTCCACTCAAATTAATTAATACAATTATAAATTTAATTGGAACAATTAAATTCTTAATTGAAAACATTAATTGGTGAATAGTTTTTTGTGCATATATAATTTTCGGCATGAGATTTTCACATGTTTCGTCGCTCGCTTTAGAACACCCTCTAATTTTTAACTGTCATATATTTGTTGTTGTAGGGGTCAATATTTTACATATTCCGTGAAAATTTCAGGTCCTTAGCTTTTACGGTTCTCCAGAGGCTGTGGTAGACAGATAGACGGTCGGTCGGACTAACGGACATCGTATCAAAAGCAAAAGGGTACCTTTTCACCTCTGGTGTACCGAACCCTTGAAATAAACAAAACGTGCTCGCTTGCTTCGACACCATGTAGTTCAACTTATTTGTAACAGTAACTGTATTTCTGAAAATGCGTTAGCTGCCTGAATGCTGTTGTGATTGCAATAGTTAATGTTGCGTCCATTTCGGCGAACGACAATTATGTACACTGCATGTCCTTTCGATTATGAAGAGTATCGCTAAAACACACACACATACGCATACGAGCGTACTCTCTGCTATTACACGCACTCGGAGGTTAATTACCTGTTGAGTCTGTGTGAGGCTATATATGTGTGTGTGTGTGGGAACAGATAAACTCACGATTGTAATGGCAATAAAAGATTTCGAACACTAAACGCTTTTATTAGTTCAATTGAATTTATTAATTTATTTTTACATTCAACTAGCTACACCCGGTGTGCTTCGCTACCCCCATTGTCTTTTCAAATTTTTTTTCATTCTTTCATTTATATTGATTTGAAAGTGTTACGCATTGGTGGTGCAATATGAATATTGGATTTTGCCACGCCCCTCCGCTCGCAGACTGAAAATCAAAAATCAGACTTCACAGTGTCACCCGCCTGAATATTCTGAAGATTCCCTGAAAATTTCATCAAAATCGGCCTAGCCGTTTTGAAGTCCATACGTTACATACATACATACATACACACATGCTCTTTTATATGCACCGTTTATGACATTTAAACAAAAATCTATGCGGGGTCACGTTCTGCTATAGAAATGTTTAATAAAATAATTCTATTGTCATTTATTTATAGTAAAACAAACAATAATAGATTCCCAGCAAACGAAAATGTCTTAAATTGAATATATATTATCATCAACCAAATGAAATAAATAATAAAAATATTTAAATGCAGTTTCTTTCCTGTTTCTACAACCCAAGCGGTTGACGTGAGTATAAAATATATATGGAAAGCACTAATTTTTATTCGTCTGCCTGACTTGTGGAAACTGCATATTGAAGTTATTACATATTCCGAGCGAAACAATATATTTAATGAGAGGATAGATCTATGTATAAATTCTGATTATGCAGTAACCTAAACCAGGTAAATTGAAATTACAGACCAAAAAAGTTGTTTACTGAAAAAATGTTTATATCTAAAGTATACAAAACTCGCTCCTCGTAGTAAACAAAACTCTTTCGAAGCAATTGCAAACAAGAAAATTTTTAGGGACATTTCCGTTTTTATTATAAATGAACATTATGGAGATTGCTTGAATACAAGGACTGATATTGCACATATTGTAACAATAAAAAGTATAATTCTTTTTTTGTTAAAAAAAAACTTTTACATCCTACATAAATAGAGCAACAATTAGTTTTTTAGTTTCTATTTACATTTAACTGATTTTATTTTTTTCTCTATTCGGTTCATAAATTTTGATGAAAGTAACATAGAACTATATTAACGACCTTATTGTAGATAATAATAAAACTTTATTTGCTTACATTAACATTCGAATATGAATATTTATATTAAAAAATTTGCACTGCAAACAAATCTGGGCGATTGGATGGGTATGCGAATGTATGATGTATGCATGTATGCATATGCATTTGTGTGTGTATTTGGCATTTTTAGCATATGTATGTCATATATGTAAGTAAATCAATACGAATGCATGCATTAGAAAATAGTTGTGAAAATTGTATGTAGATTATATGCAAAACAAACAATGAATTGGCAAAAATATATGAACAGACACAAACGTTTCATTTACTTAAGCACACATACTATACGCGAGTCCAAAATGAATGTTACATATTTTGCAGTGAATATGGATTGTAGAAAAAAATTTAAATTTATGAGTCAATGAAAATGTTAAAAATGCTACTCGAGGAAACGTAACCATCTTTGAAGAAAGTTTAGAAATCTATACGAGAGAATGGGAGAGTAAATTTATTTGAAAACTTCAGACCAGGGTGACCGATGACATTTTTCAAAAAGTGGCCCCAAATAGGGGATTTATCAAAAAAAAGGGGCAAAATTAAAAAAAAACGAGAAAACTACACTAAACTTTTTATTTTTAATGTATTTTCATATAACTCACCCAAAAAAAGGGGGTACAAAAAGTGGCAAGGCAGTCGAAAAATGGGAAAGGCAGTTGAAAAAGTGGCAATTTGCCAGTTTAGTCGGTCAAACGGTCACGCTGCTTCAGACTCATAAATTTTTTTTATTTTCCTAATACCTTTTACATATTTAGCTCTTTTCAGCTTAAAATATATTTTTTATAGCTTTGCTATTTATTGGGCGATACAGCAGTTAGGACATGATAATCGATAATGTTACAGTTAGAAATTTATTTTTGTTTTGATTTCTTTGTGATTAAAAGCAGAGTACGAAAATAAACGATTTTTGTTTGATTTTGTTTTGCTTTGTTGTTTGAAGTGAGTGAAATAAAAACAAAAGAAAAAATATAAGACCGATTGTTCCATTTGTTTTTGCACATGAGCACAAACCAGAGAACAGAACCGATCGGCTGTAAGCTGGCTAATAGCCGCCACCGGCCACAAACAATACATTAATTTAATCGTACGCTGGTAGAAAAGAAAATAATAGGAAATATACAGGGTGTCCTTAGACACCTATCTTATTTCTTTTTATATTGTATTGACCTGACGTCGATGTTGACAACTGAAATAAAGGTAAATTGTTCAGTTTTATTTTGAATTTCATTAATATATTCAATATTTTTTCTGTATACACCAGCTACGTCCAAGCCATATGCACAATGTGCAAACTTTAACAAATTAGCTTTTATGCTTTCATACTGACGAGAGCACAATAAGCAATCAGATTGCGGTGACAACAATGCTTGTTCTTACTCTGCAAAGAAAAAATAACAAATTTAAGAGCATTCAAAGCTGTTTACCTCAAATGCAAATATCAGAGTTTGTGTGTTTGGACGTCTGTAGCTGGTATACACAGATCAAAATGTTGTAAGTAATGGATTAATTATATCATATCCTTCAAAAGGTAAATATTGAGTTTTTTTTATAAGTTATGCCCTTTTTAATTTTGTAAAACGATATGTTAGTTTATAAATGTTTAGAATGGAGCTGCAGTTGGGAAATTGTTTACAGTTTGCACATAAAAATAAAAAATAAAAATATTACTTCTAATGAAAACACATTTCATTCTTTGGCAGAGTAACAATTGTTGGGTTAATTCTTTCATATGCTTTGAAATATTATATTTAACATAATAATGACCATCAACCCTTTAAATTCTTTCAGAAATTTTGTTGGTTTCCTTTCGGTATGCGAATGTTGGTTGTACTGATGTGTGTTGTGTGTCTGTGTTTATTTTAATTGACCAAACAGGAAAACACTCAGTTTAGTTTAATTTACCAACTCAATTGAAATTAAAATGAAAATTAAAATTTTGCTGTAGTGGTAACAGTTCATGTTTGTATTTTATATATAGAATAAATAAAATTACAGAGCTTGATAAATTAATTTTTTTTATTAAGGTAGTCTTCAGTAAGAGAAAAATTTGTACAGCTCATAAGACTTTTTTATATAAGTTTTATAAAACCTCTAATACATTGTGCCTATTGCCTGGTTAATTAGGTAAAACTAAACTTGAGAAAACGTAGAGCTTAAAATTTTATTTCAACATTCATTAACTCTACCTTGGCACAGATATTATAACAAATAATTTCAATTACCGTCAAAAATTACAAGTGACTTCATAAAAAGTAAATAGTTATTCTTCTCAGAATTACCACAAAGAATTGCCATTAGTGAATTGAAAATTTATATGGAAATCATGAAATAATTGAGACTGCTTAGAAGTAAGATATTATTGATATTAGTGGAATAACCAATTTTTTTTTATTTAAAAACTCTAAAACGAAATTAGAATACGATAAATGTCCATATTCTTCGTCTCCTTCTAAAAAATGTTTTTATGTAAGTAGTATTGAAAATGGAAATTTTGGAAATTTTTGTACATTTGTACAAACAAGAAAAATCATAAATATTCTCATATTTGTTTAAATATTTTTATCTTTTGTGTGAACTGTTCATCTGTGCACAAGCAAATACTTTTATTTATTCATTCAACCTTGTTATGGAATCGTTTAGTTTTGTTAACAAATGGTAATTGTATGACAATACCCAGAAATTGAGTGCGGGAAAAATTACAGGCCTTCGGTAAGTAAGCACACCCACGAATTTTCCGAAATGATTACATGATATTTTTGACATATTGTATTTAAAACAAATAAGTAGGTTGAGAGAGTCTATATTAGACTTGTATCGAACTCATTCAGTAGCTGGTTTTAGATACAAACCATTGATAAACCACTTTTGAATAACATGGTTTTTCTTATTTGTTTGTGTCTTAAACGAGCGACTGAAAGAGTTCGATAGAACCCTAGTTTATATAGCAATGTATTTTTGGAAAAGTTTGATAGTAGATCGCCCAAAATCGAATTCCATCGCTCTGGTCTTCGTATATCCCAGCGAAATAAACAAAAGGCATAACTGGTTGCCAATAATCAAAGACTTTTAATTTTTCATCAATCATTGTCCATAATGATTCGTAGTATGAAATTGTGTGGAGGAGTGCGTTAAGACCATGTTAAATTTTGCCAATTATGCTAACATGAACTTTCTTCATAGTAATGCCTTAAAAGCAAATATGTTAAGTAGAATGTTAGCACGCCATGTGGCGATTTGGCTTGCGCAAGTTTCGTCTATTGTATTTCTGTTAAATTTATGAAGGCTCTCTGTTTCGGAAAGTGTCTGTTTCTCAATATAAAAAACAAATAGAAAGTGCTACACGGAAAATGTTTTCTCCAATTAACACCTTTAGTTTGAAAAATAAAATTAATCAATTAAAAATTTATTTGAGACAGTCAAACTTTTGCTAAAAAATGTAATAAATTAAATTAGTGTTTTTTTGATAAGTAAAATATTACTTTGGGATTATTAGTGCGTTTAAAAATTTTAAACTGTAATTAATAAAGTTTTAATTAAAAATTCAATTGAGTCATGAATTTTTTAAGGGTTTTTTTTGTTTAATAAATTTGTGAAAAAAAAAGTTGTCAATTAAAGTTTTTTTTTATTTGTTTTTTTTCAATTAAAGGTGTTTACTAGATATTTTTTTTCCTGAATACAATGATTTTTCTTAATGTTTAGCTCATAAACTCTCAAACTAATTTGTAGCAACAATAAACTTCACGTTTGTGAAAATATTAAGGAATAATTTTACGAGGAACAGCATGTTTCCTAAATCATTATTTTGCAGCCTTTAATTGTAAACAAAATCCCGATAAGTCCGCAGTATTATTAATTTAAAATAGACAGCATGATGCAACAGTGATGGGAAATGTGGCACAATTGTGCCAGTTTTTGGCACGATTGGATGTTAACTGGCACTGTGGCACTCTCGCTCCTTTTCTGGCACTTTTTGTCCATTCGGCCCATAACCGCGAAGAAAGCTTAAGCGGCATATTTTTTTGCCTAATTTTTTAACGAAAATCAATTATCTGCTATAGTAACTAATAGGTTTCCATCCAAAAATTAAGCTAAAAACTTAGTGGGATTAGGGGCTGATAATTGCTCGGATATGATGCGGAAAACTAACGGTGTCCAATGAATGTTTGTGACGATTTATTAAAAAGAAGTTAAAAGGAAGAAATAATTTTCTTTCTAACAGTTGATGTTTTAAGAATTTTATAAATTTTCCCAAAAATGTTGTTGACTCGTCGTGTATGTAGAGTCCCTGAACAATGGAAGAGCTTATAATATTTCTTCATATTATCAAATTTTTAGTCAGAATGGAATTATAAAACTTAATTTATATTAAATAGTTCCACGCATGCTATAAGCAAAACATTAATCTTATTATATTAATCTTATGTTCTTATAATAATAAATGATACGGAGTTCATATGGAATTCAGATTCTCATACAAACTGTGTATAAAAATGTTACGGAAATTCAGGTTGGTAAATTTCATAAAATTTCCATTTGCTAGTACGGACTTTCAAAAGAAAAATATACGGAATTTTTAAAATATATTGCCTATATTAGGGTAGTTATAATTATAAGTGGGGACTTTTTTCGGTCAGCCGAAACATTAAAGGCCTGGCTCACGATGTCACCAACGTTCGACTTGTCGCACAGTTACATTAAAAAAACAAGAACAAAATTTTAAAATTTTTTTTTGTTTTGAATGTAAGTGTGCGACAAGTCGAACGTTTGTGACATCGTGGGGCAGGCCCTAATATAAATAATATTAGTACAGAAGTATAGATTGTTCAGATCATAGGTTATTGTATTTCTTGTAAATAAGTGCAAAGTATTAATAAATTATACATGTGCATATCGTGACCTTCATATAGAAAGGACCTCACTCAATATTTTTTGAAATCGATTTTTTATATATTTCGATAGAAGCACATCTATTGTACCGAAAAATGCAAAAAAATACGATTTCAAAATAATAATGAGTAAGGGGGCCTTTCTATATTAAGGTAATGATATGTATGTTTGTATACAACTAATTTTTCGTGATATTCATGGAATTTTCCAGCTGTACACAATAATGTATTATTCAAGGACTATGGTACACTAAACGAACATCAAGTGCCAAAATTTAAATTATATTAAAAGTGGCTTGGTACTATTCAAGTGATTTTGGCACTATTTAGAAAAAGATTCGGCACGAAATCAAGAATTCCAATTCCCATCACTGTGATGCAATAGTTTTGGCACACTGATCCAACTTTTGGCTGTGTCGAGCTTGTTAATCCGTGTAAGAGTAACACTTTCATACCGTGGGAGCCCTCCGACAAATATTCCAAATATTGTTTTTCCCTGCAGTCTTTAATCCAATCTAATCCAAATATTAAATTTCAGTTTTATGTCAAAGTTGGTGCTGTTAATGGAATTCGTGTATTTTTTATGATGGTACTTGGATTTTTGTTAAAGGAAGTAAAGAAATTTTTAATATGACTTTTTCTGAATGATGGCATATGAGTATTTGTGCACTTTTTTATTGTTTCTGTATACATGCACAAACTTTCGCCATTACAGGAGACATTAAATGGATATAAAAGGACAATAATTTTCATTATATGTATGTATGTATTAATTTAATTTGGATAAAAACTACTAAAGTTCCTTGAGAGACACATACATACACACATTGAAAAGATATCTGTAAGTGTTTATAAAATTCTTAATTGATGTTAAGTGTTTGTAATTATATGTAGAAGTACCCAGCAAAAAATTTCAAAAAAGGTAATCGAGTTTGGAATTAAGCATTTTTGGTGAAAGCTATTCCTTACTGGATTACCAACTTAATAATTTTAACAAGGCGTGAGACTAAAATAATCGATTCTTGAGAAGTACTTACATTTTTGATTTGGCAACTTATTCATGTAATCGATTTAATCTAAAAGAATCATTTTCCTCATTTAGCAACTTATACATAATTTTTTTAAATTTTAGGTAATAAGATGTGTAAGCGAGTAACGAAATTTGGTAATCAGAAAAGTAAGTCATTATATGATGGCAAGTAGTTCTGATGGTAATGTGTAATTTTTTGCTGGGTATGTAAACATTTGAGGCATTTGATTTTGTCACTCTTACACATAGGCGTAGAAAGGCCATTCTTGAGGGAGGGGCATTTCTCCCCTTAAGAATTGCTTCACTCCTTTAAATTATTACTCATGAAAATCACCAGCCATAATGTCCCTTGCCCCGGAGAAATTTTTAGCTCCACCAATGCTCATACACAAACGGTATGAAATTACAAATAAAAAAATGTGTTGTGTTTGACTCCATAAAAATCTATTTAATTTAATTTAATTTAATTTTTGTGCAAATAATTGGCAATGCAGATGGTTAATTAAATAAGTGCAACATCAGTCGAATTTGTTTGTTATTAAATGAAAGTTATAATCCATAGGACATCAAATTAGTACAGAAATATTACTGTTGTAATTTAAGTGCCAAAACTAATTGCGCTAAACATCGTCCTATAGTGGAGGCTTCATTGTAGTTTTTTTTCAATTAAGATGCTCTCAAGTAAATACATATACATTAATCATTGCATTTTATTTCAGCAATATTGTTATATTCGGTATTCCAAACACAGAAAAGATCAAAATGAAATATACATTTTTCACATATGGCAATAAAAATGCCTTTGCAGCTGCACATTTAGATGAAAAGAGAGTAATGAGAGAAATATTCCTTTTCCGTGGAAAATAAGGCTCATAAAATTGTCATTTTAATGTTAATGGCCTACAAGTATGTATGTGTATGTGTGTATGTATGTATGTATATGTACAAGTACATAAACACATAAGAATGTTTCAGTTAACAAGAATATTTATTTTGACATTTTGATTAATTGCAATTGTGTCATTAAGTTCACAACAAAATTGTATGCATTACAAACAGGAAATCGATAAACGAGCTTACACACATAAATACACATGCAATAATACAATAAAAGTCAGATATTTGCACGTCTTGTGTGTGTGTGCTTTAGTTACCCTGTAAGAAGCTTGGGGCTAACCCACTTGAGCAAGACTTTCGCTAATGATATCGATGTTCGGTTTAACGAATACTTGAATTTTTTTTAATTTTCGAACAAATATCGCACAGTTTTTTTTTCGAATTTATATCGAGTCTAAGGTCTTGCGGGAAGTGTTTCCAAGTTACCAAGACTATTTTTTGGCTCTTTGAATCGTCCATACATTAAACCAAACAAACCGCAATAATTCGTACACCTTTAATGCAAAAAATCTCAACTTGTCGAAACAAACGACTGGTCCCTCAAGAGAAACTCTTTATTTCGCGAAAATCTCAAACATTTTGGACACCTTGTTAAGTCGTAATTTTTTTTTTAGTTCGAAGTGTAATGAGAGCGCTCTGAATCATACTCACACGTAAACATTTCCTTAAAGATCGTAATCAAAGCCAATCTCTTCTTTAAAACAATAAAAGTGCAATGATTTTTTCTGAAATTTTTTGTGTTTCTTAGTATTAGTTTGCATCAAGTTTTTCTGAAGAGTGTGACGTAGAAATGCCAGAGAAAAACACACTTCATGAAGTTGATGACCCTATAAATAGTTTTTTTTTCTTAATTTCAAACTCGATAAGTTGTAATCTGTTTTCCCCAAAACTAATCTAACTCACAAAAAACAGTCGTTTTATTAAATTAAAAAATTTTTTGAAAAATATCAAGATTCTACTGTATTTGCTTTTGATGACGAGAAAATATTTTGTAAGCTATACCTTCTCGGCAACGGTAGCTGTGTGATACTTTATCACTGGCATAATCTTTTTTATCCAAAAAGAATTTTTTTTTAAATAAGTATCTAGGCAGTAGTATCAACTTCAGCAGGGTGCGTGCATATAGTCCTAAAAGAATTACCTAGTTAACAGTACCAAAGTCACTATTAGATTATTAATGACACGCACATGTTTAATGATTAAGTAAAATAAACCATTTATTTTTATTCGCGTTCGCTAAAGCGCTATTTGAAGTCGGTGACAATCGGGTTAACAAATTTTACTATTACATATTTATGTGTATAAAACTAAAAAAAAAAAAATTTCTAGCGTATAGTTCGCCTAATTCACCACTAATGATGATGAAAAAGTTATTATTGAATCAGTGCTGTTTTACTATCCACCCACACATCCTACAGGGTAGCTCTTTAACAAAAAGGCACATCACAGTAAACATATAGCTGTGAGCTTGAGTTAAAAATGTTTAACAATTTTTTAAGGATAATATAATATAATATAATAATCATTATTAAATAAGACTGAAATGTTCTAAGGCTTGGACTTTAAGAAAAGCTAAGATTCTTAAATACATTTCAACGATTTTAAATCGAGCACCATTTAAAAAAAAGATTATTGAAAAACATAATTTTGAATAAGAAAGTGTTGTTAATTTTTTAGATCTAAGAATTTCTATATGCATTTCATTGGTGATTTACCAAATCGTCAGAAGACTTCAAAATTATCTTTGATTCAAAATTATAATTGAAGTCTACAGACGATTTGGTAAAGCACCAATGAAATGCATATAGACATGATTAGCCCTCAACAAGTTAATAGAAATATGTTCACTTTCAGCCAGTGTTATTAAATACTTTTTCCATTTGATGCCAATCTGATAAGCATTAGATTTTTTAAACATGGTAGTTATAGCTTTACGGCTTTATGTATAAGAAAAAATTGGCATAATATTAAAAATGAGTGTATTACGTAGTTTTAACATACTACTAAGTCCTAGCATGATTTTTTAGTGAAGTTTTATGGAAAAGCTCTTTGAGATCGTGTTCAATTTTGCAACTTGTGCTAACTTCATGCTAGTTATACATAAGGTCCTTAAAGTTTATGGAAAAACTAAAACGTTACATGAAGCTATTTTCCAAAATCACTTCAATTTATATATAAAACATGAAATTTAGCTAAAAAAAATTAAAAAGTATTTCATTTTGATATCAATGGATAATGATGTTTGCTGGTTACTACTCACGTATGTGTGCGTGTATGCATCAACAACTATTATATGTATGAGTATATGTACATGTGCACATGATATTTTATATAAAATTTTTGAATGTAGTTTTATTTTATTTAGGAGTACATAAACGTGTGTACATACATACATATTTTGTTTGTGTGAATACTGAATTGTTTAAATTTTCCTCTTAACATATAATTAAAGTGGTATTAGATTGTTTATACCTTAATTGTATATAAGTACGCACATATGCATGTTGTTTGCTACTCATTCATGTGTTGACACATACAAACAAACATACACCCTCCTCCCATATGTGAAAGCTATTTTGCCTTACGGAAAGTCACTGAGAAATGACACCACTATAAAGGGTCTACAGATAGGGAATTCCGAAGATTGACAGTTGATAGCGACCTTGATTCAATATGGTTAATCGTATTATTTTAATTTCAAATTCACGTTGTTTCAAATTGGAATAAATTTGATTTAATATGATCCTTTGTTTTAATTTAACACTACTGGAATATTAAATCAAAATCAAATAAATTTTTATTCAAAAGCAAAAATTGTCTTTGAATATTACTGCAAATTATGTTGAATTAACAGGAAACACATATGAAACAAAATCATTGCCGACATATTTTAATATGAAACGTTGTGTGGGAGCTAATGCAGTGCACCGTTGTAAAGAAATATATAAGCATTTAGCCCAGAAGTGTAGTTTAAGTGTAGTTTAAGTTTTCTTGTCTTCTCTAAAAAATAAATATGCAGTTTAATTTTATGATTATCTATATTTTGGAGCATATAGGCTATTATCTAAACTCTACGGATTATGAGCTTGGAAGAACTGAGACAGTCATTAAATAACAATACCGAACAAATTTTTCCTGACTACATTAGTGTCCTTTTGTATCCATAGACACTGGCTGCTGACAAGATTCAGCGGACACTAATCCTAATGTATCATCAGAGCGCTCTCCTTCGTTGGTATTGTGTAGCAAAGTAAAATAATCAATAAAATTGCTATTAAAAAGAGCTTTGAAAATTGAATACGCCTCTTTGACACCAGTGGCGCTGCAAAACTGCATTATTAAAAACGTTCAAAAAGCAGAGTTGTAAAAGAATAAAGCTTTCCTATACCTCTTCCCTCAGCATGTATCTTCTCTACACGCAAAGAAAAATATGGTTGAGGTAACCATAATCAAACATTAACATACTATGATTGAATTATATGTTAATAGAAAATATTATTGTTTATAAAAAAGCAAAATTTAATAATATTATTATCTGAATTAAAAATAATATTATCTACAAAAACAATGAACTTTGTTACACCTAATCTTAGCATTATAAATATGACAACACTTTTGTTAGATGCGACTAAAATATAATTCAGACTCACCATACTATGTTCTAGTATTATATAAATATTGTTAAATACGACCACAGTATTATTTAATATAATAATACTATTTTATTTTTTAATCATATATTTATTGTAGAAACAGCTGTGCGTCAAATTCGAAATAAAAATAAATTAATATTGTTAAAATAAAATGTATATATAGAAATGTATACTTACACGACATACAGCCATGTCTGTATAAAAGGATATACAAATTTTTATATATATTTTTATTGGTCTACCCTGTTGTTTATACTTTATTTATTTATTCATTTATTTCAAATACTGAACTGTCAGATGTTTCTGAAAAAGATTTTTTTAAAAACTGAACATAGTATGGTTTTGGATAACATTATATCGTTATTTACATCATATTATTTTTAAATAATAACACAAATTATGTTTTAGTCATAAATTTTTGACAAAACTTTATTGTTAAACTCTAACCATATCACACTTTTTTATGAATGTGATAATGTAATTATTAAATTCAAGCATTACTCTATTTATCGCAACGAAATAAAAGTTTAAAATAACAATCACTAGTTTTCGACGACCACACATTTGTTTCAGAGAACATAATATTGCTTCCTCAACCATTCTACAATCATATCTTTTCTTTGCGTGTATAACTATCCCTTTTCTAAAGGAGGTAACCCCTAGTAATAGCAGTACGCATTCAATGCGTGAATGTTAATTTTCTTAAAAACAAAAGATCGTTAGTCTTTTGCAAACTCCGACCCAGACCGGGGAAGAAACAAATAGAAAATTGGCCACAAGAAATGACTGCAGGATATCCAGGTAGTTATTGACTCATTTAAATCAGAAATATGCCCTTTTTTAATATAATGTTGGCCGGACGCTTTCTTGTAGGCAGAAATGCATAAAGGTTACAAAACACAATTGCTGGCAAGACATCGATTAAGAAGAAAACTAAGAACACTTTTTGTGTAATTTCTTTGAATTATTGAGAAAGGGAATGAACACTATGGGCGCTCTTGAGTTCAAAAAACAAGGTTTAACTGTAAGCTTTATATTGAGCTCTAGTTTGTGCGATCTCCCCGTCGCAACCCAAGTCTCCGTGATATCACACAAAACCAGAAGCGTGTAACTGAGTCCAAGATTCTGAATGCTTTCATACCTACCTAAATTAACCTAAGCTAACCTTCACACACACTTTGTTTTATTTAAATTTAAAGATACGAAGTGCTTAAATATAAACTCTTTATATAATTAAATTAGTTATTTTTGTACTAAAAGCATTTTTCGGTCGTGAAGATCCCTTCCACTTGTACAATGTTATAGTACTTTAACCCTGCACACATAACCCTCGAACGTATCCCTCTAAACCTAACCATTCGTTGTTTCGACGAGCACGTTTTGGGGCGTATAATATCGGTTCTAAACATATATATTTTTGTACTTGCAACACATACATACCTTTAGCAAGTACTTTGTTAGTAAATACAACTATATATTTCTATTCTGTTACAAGGATATTTATTATAATCCATTTTTCCAAAAAGCATTTTTTTTGAGATCACATTGTTATAAAATTTATTTAAACAAACAAAACAAAAAAGCCTTTTTCTCTTTGGCAAAACTTAACTATAACACTGTTGTTATTTAAAAAAATATATAAAATAAATTTTTTGAAGCGCATTGTGTGCAGAAATCAACTTTATGCTCGCCAACACTCGTCGAAGCGACGAACAAGTTTATCATATCTCAATAATTACGTGCTCACGCGCCGAGTTTGGTTTTCTCCTGCAAAAGCTCAGCGAAAACTAAGTTGGCAAGAAATTTAGCGGCGATCGGTGCACGTGTTAAAAAGAAATAGCAATTTTTTCGTCCGGTGTTCGTCGTTTCGACGAAGGTTATGTGTCTAGGGTTAAAAGTGATTCCAGGAATTTTTTTGAAATTTTATATCACACATTAACATAATTTATGTATTTTCCACTAACAACACAACAAGTCTTTTAAACAATTTATTGCTAGGTGTAAGCAAAAACATGTATAATAATAAAAATAATAAGTATTTGAAGTAATAAATAGTTCGTTCACACCAGCCTGCTCAGTTCTTTGAATATCTAATGGTATTATAATTTAAAAAAAAAAACAAGTATGCAGACATTTTCAGTAAGTACTTGCCATGCATTTCATTGAAAAGTAATAACAATTGAACCATATTTCTAACTGATTTGTTTTGCACAATAAAACTTTAGTAAGTATTCCTTTCCTCACCTTCATTTGTTTGTTTAAACGCATGTCCTTTACAATTACTCGTATTTGTGTGAATCGGTGAGGACATCTTGTTTTTCGTATGTATATTTATCAAAAATATTTTACTAGCCATAACAGGTGTTTGTCCCTCTCAATATGTCGTTCATTGTACTCGTATGTCATGAGACTTAATATGTCACCATATATTATTGTTCATTTGTCTCTGGCATTCTAGGCTAAATTTTTGAGTCCTGCATAAATTTTGTTTATTTTGAAATGGCAAATGAAGTTGATGTTTGTATTGTCTAGTACAAGTACAATAATTTAAAGCGTTAAATACATTTATAATAGCGACTGACGACTTAAATATTTCCAAAATATAATACACCTCACTTGACCAAGATTTTTGTTATTGAATATAGTTATTTCGAATAGGAATGACACTCAAAAATGAATCGAAAAAAGTTTACATATCGTTCAGTTATTTTTAACATTCAATTTCGAAGGTTCACCAGCAATATCAAATGTAAGCCAATATCGAACTAATTTCGAAATATCGTGAAGGACCAGATAAAATTATTTTTTTTTTCTTCATTTTATCTTCATTTTTAAGTTTATTTATTTTAAATTATTTTATTAATTATTTTAATTCTTTTACTTATGCTGCAGGATTCGAGCACAGTACCTCCAGGCTAACAGACCAGCACACATCCATTAGGCTATCATCACACATTTCTGGGACTATCGAGAGAAGTTCGCTTTAGCGAATATTCGAATTCGAAACAAATATCGAACAAGTTTGTTTCGAAATTTCTTCGCTTTAGTGTGCATTCGTTTATATTGAATCTAAGTTTATTAGAGATGTGCAAATGTCGTGATTTTATCGTGTCACGCGTGAGTGCGTGATCGTGACTTAAAAATAAACTACTCGTGCGTGAGCTATTTTTAACAATCATATCATATTTGATGACAATTTTTTTTTGTTTATTACGTTTAACAAAATTTATATTTTGTATTATAACAACAGCTACACCAACTTTAAGCTTAACACTGAGTTCGCCATTCTAAGCTGGTTAGTTAAAAAAAAAATTTGTGTGTATAAAGATGTCAATGTGTATCTCAAACTTGCCGGCACCAAAGTCAAGCTGAATACAAAACAAACACATGAGAAATCATAAACAAATGTGAGAAATCTCGCATGTTGCTATTGACAACAATAACAAAAATTCATCCACACACGTCAATGGAACAAAAATTAAAAATTGCTTCAACAACAAACATTTTCATGGTCAAGTTAATAAGGCGTCAGCTTAAAATATTGTGTATATTTTTCACGTTTTTAACCACTTCCCATTAAAACAACCAAATGAGAAAAATTCTGCATAAGCAAAAAAAAAAAAAAATTAAATAAATACTTTAAAAAGTATAAACAACAAAGTTGTTTGAACAAACTGGAAGTCGGATCTCTCCTCTCTACTTAAACTAAAACTGACGAAAGTTCAAAGTGACGTTGAAAAAGGTGGTTGGTAATGAATAAGGTAAAGGGGTTAAAACAAATTTACTAGCAGCAACAATTTACTGACTCAGCAAAAATCAAGTAACTAAAAAAATAAAAAAACTGCAAACAAATATGTAATCACACCCAAACACTACATACGAGTATTACTACTACGAACGAATAAAAAATTAGAACCAATCAAGCCAGAATGCTGAAAAAAAAACGCCAATTCAACTTTGTGTAAACAACTAAATTAAAAATATATACATATTTATATGTACATACATACTTGTGTACATATGTTTGTATATGGACTGGTAATTACAAACACATACGTCACTGCGTCCGTCTGTCCACTCGTATATTTAGTGAGTTATAAATTGCAATTTGTTTTGTTGTTGTTGTTTTTTCTTTTTAGTTCAAGTGCAATAATTTGCAATGTGCATGTTTTTTTACAATGTTGGCAGCATGCAACTTGCTTAAATACTCATGCAACATCATTATGATGATAAATACTGTGCGAGTTCACTTGTTGTCGTGTAACAGCTTACAACCACTTCCTCTGAACAAAAAAAATATTTTTATATACTATGTACACATAATGTTTCCTTTAATGGCCATCTGCATTAAATCAGCTGTTACTTTGAATTATGTTGAATGAAAAAAAAATAATAATAAACATACTAGTTAACCGGTCTGTTTAAAATTAAAGTCAGTCATCAACGAACTTTTGTGTTCAGTAAAAATGTTTTTTTTTTAATCAAAAGTAAATATTTTTTCGAAGTAAGCAACGTTAGCTAAGCCGTCTTCGGCCACTATAATTATACCAGCCCAGAAAGCGATTGCGATGCAACTGTGAAACACATGGACGCGTTTTAAAATTCCAATCAATACTAAAGGTATTGAAAAAAAATCAACTAAAAATTTTATTTGTAATTAGACATTTTGAATAGGTAAAAAAACCGCTTATCTTATGCACATTCTTTTAAAAACCATTTGAGAATTCACAAATAATAATGTTTTCGAAAATCACAAAAGTAAAATAACGGTAGTCGGCTTAGAAGCTTATACAAAACTCAGCAAATAATTTGTATTCGATATGAATTTATTTTACTTTTCTATACACCTTTATACAATTAGAAAGCCATTCGATAACAATCAAAGTAAAGTACTCGTAAATACAATCCAAATTGTCTTATTAATATTTTAAAGGAAATTTATTTGCTGCTGGTTAAGAGGATGTCACATGTTTACACTTAAAATAAACTTATGACAATTTTTACTTTTACTTTTTAATGAGAATTCAACTCACTCAATTAAATTTTTAATTAAACTTTTAACCAATTACATTTTTCAATTTTCTTACTATTAAAGGTATTAATTAGAGCAATTTTTTTCCTGTTGACTTAATCAATAAATTATACACTTTTTTTTATAAAAATTTTTTAATATTTATTATGAAAGTACTAACAAGTTTCTGTGAACATTTTACTTTTGCCCAAATATGAAAATTCAAAATATCTTTGTATCAAACATTCACTTTAAACATAATCATAAATCTAAATAACATCAAAAATGAAACAAACAATAATTTGGTTTTATTTACTTAATTCACCATGTCCCTTTTCTTCAAGGTCAAGACTTTGCAAAGTAAATTTTTGTATGAAATTGGCTCGAGTCAAATCAATTTATTAGATTTGAAGTCTTTAAAATCAAAATGTACATGAAGTTGTGATTTGAAATTTTTGGCAAATAAGATAAAAATTCATGTACGTTAGTATTTAAAAATTGATGGAAAACCAAGCTAACCTGAGCTAAGAAAAAAAAAATACACATGTGTGGAATAGAAAAAGCAACCAATTTTTATTTAAAAGTAACAAAAACGGCCGGCAATGATCTTTTTAGTTGCATATTTTCTACTATTATTATTTCAAGGTTAAGAATTATCTAGGGGAGTACCTCAAGATTCAATTCCTGGACCACTCCTCTTCTCATTATATGCAAATGATCTGCCGAATCAGCTCCTCTATTGCAAAGTTCACATGTATGCAGATGACGTGCAATTATATTTAAACAGCCCTGTGCAATCTGTCGCGCAAAATACTCTGAGACTCAACGATGATTTATGCAATATTTATCGCTGGGCTTCCGTGAATGAACTTTTGCTTAACCCGCTAATAATTTTGCTAATAATTAACAAAAAATCAATTGATCAATTAATTAATGGCGAAAGGTTAGAAGTCGTGAGTGCCGCTAAAAACCTCGGTATAATTTTCAATAACAATCTCACCAGGTCGAACCATGTCAATCCTCTTGTGGGGAAAATATATCACAAGTTGAGGTCCTTATGGTCTTACACACCCTTGCACATTAGGGAACTTCTTGCCAAATCCTACCTTATCCCAGGCTTGCTTTATGGCTGTGAACTTTTGGCCAGTTGCGATTCCGCTAGTAGACAAAAGATAAATGTGTTATACAACAATATTCTAAGATATGTGTATTGCTTGCGAAAGTATGATCATGTCTCTGGCTTCTCCTCAAAGCTTTACGGTGTGGTGTATCTTTTGAAAATCTACTTAAGATTCGTGTGCTCTTATTTTTATATAAAATTATTTATACTCAAACTCCGCGATATCTTTATGACAAAATCAGGTTTGCCAGATCTCTAAGAGGGAAAAATATCATTATTCCGCTCCATCGCTACCTTGTGTCCGAATGGCAATTCTTTCTGTATGCATCACGTCTTTGGAATCTTCTTCCACAAGGCCAACAAGTCAATAGCAACGCAACCAGTTTCAAACAATTTTTATTCCTTAATTTTTCTTGATTTGCCTGGAGATTATTAATTTTTTTTTAATTATTTCATTTTATTAAATTTAGCTTATTTTTATTATTATTATTTATTGTATCTTTTTACCTGTTTTATCCATATATCATTTTATGTTAAATGTAATGATTGAACCATGCTTTCCTATACTTTAATATAAGAATTATCTTGTTGTAGAGGAAATAGATAACTTTAAATGAATAAAATATTCATTTTTTATGAACAGCTTTGAAAATACTGAAAACAGTATGTAACCACTCCATGACATTCGAGAAATATAGCTAGCTTCATTTTCTATACGATATTACTAAAATTAATTTATAATTCGATCGGTTAGTCCTAGTTTACACTACGCACGTGTTATTGCTAAGCTGATTATCTTGTAGGGGAGAGAGCCGAGAAGAAAAGAAACGAGTACTCAGCTTCATGTACTGTCAATAAGCTTTGCTTTTTCATTCGTAATGTTAAAAAAAGCACACATGCATACACAAAACTATACATAAAAAATATGAACTGAAAAATAAGACTTGCATTGTGTGAATGCCGATGAAAGTTCAAAGAAGAAAAAGTAATAAGACTTGACTAGTTTGAACTGGGACTAACCAGCGTTTTGAGGTTTATTTTTGTCAAATAATATTTTGTTGATTTACTTTTTAATTTCTTGCTGTAGGGTATAAGCTCCGTCTGCCACAATGCGCAAAATAAGTAACAGAGACACACTCAAGCATACTTGCTATACATCAAGAAATAACTCAGCGAACATTTTTTACACAACTCGGCCATAGTTCAGTCAGAAACTATGAAGATGAAGTATAAAAAATCATATAGTTGGAATGTGCGGGATTTTCTGATACAAATAAATACGAAAAATATTTAATTTTTAAATTTTAAATTGACTATTACTATATATATTGTAATATTCTCACATCTTTGTGCATATTGAGCTGATATAGCGATAATTAAAAAATTATATAAGGAAACGCACAATATTGAGCTGAAAGCACGTAACGGCATGTAGAGCTCGGTGAAGTCAATCGTTTAATTTAACTTATTCGCTCATTAGCTTCATAACTCTACTATTCTATTAAAAGACAGTAAAGCTTATTTCTTAAAAATTATCTTTCAAAACATTTCATAGGAGCAACAAAAATTGTATTATCTTTTGAAAGTTAATAAGCAGAAATGTGTGCTGACATAATTCAGAAATCGGGCAGAGAATTTTCTGAATAGTAAAAACCAGTGCACTATAGGAAATTATCCCTTATTTTTGGTCAAAACTAAAAAAATTAATATGGAAAGTTGATTTTGTCTAATACATTAAAATATTTTGTATTTTTGTATTTTTTTTTTATTTTTGTTGTATATTTTTTGTAATTTAGTTAATGTTGTGAAATGATCATTTAATATCAGTTAATAATATGATTGTCTGTAAAGAAATATTTTTATAGACAAATAATAAATAAATAAATAAATAAAACGTGAAAAAAATCGAAAATCAATTTTTTCTTGAACCGATGTTAAAGAAAATTTTTTTAATGCATGCTTAAACCAAATCAAAAGGACTAAAAAAGGAATGCTTTAATAATGCGTGAACGTTACTTTTTTTAATTTTTTGGACAATTTTGATTTACTGTGACTTTATCAAGTGATTGATAAGAAAATTTTAGTTTTTGAGGTGAGTGCATTATTAATGTTAGTTAAAAGTTGCCACACTTGAGAGGACGTGAGCATGAGTGATAAGAAATTGTTTTCTTCGTGAGTTTAAGCGATAACAACTTTGAGGACGTTAATAGGGAGGCTTCTGAAGTTTGATTCCAAAAAATCATTTCAATCGATCCTGTCGTTTGGCTATAATTATTTATGGGCACAAAATGGTTAAAACTTCCTATAATGCAGTGTTATAATATTTCATCGATTGTGGGGCAATGGAGTAAAGAAAAATTATTTAAGGGAGGTTAACACAAATCGATTTATTTTGTGTCAAAGCTTCATTGGATTTTTTCTAACATCAAGCATACATTAAATGCATAAGTAAATGTTCACTGGGATCATCAGACAGCTTTAACACAGAAGATGCTGTGTTTGCGTTTGTTGTAGTATCAATTATTTGGTTTTTGGATTTTTTTTTTTCATGTTTACTTTACGTATTTATTTTTTGGTTTTTTGCATTTTCTTTTTTATTACATTAAAATTTATTTAAGGCATTAGCTGACATTGACCCAGATTGTTAAGATGTAGTAGGTAGCTACATACAAGCATATGTATGTATGTATGTCTGCTATTCGTTACAGCTTCTGCGGCTGCTGTTGCCGTTTTTGGTTAAAAGCTGATGCTACTTCATGTTTTCGTTTGACAGCCACTACCGCAACTGTAAGTGGATTAAGTAAAGTCTTCTTTACGTACATACATACACTGTTTGCTGCCGTCTGCTGTTGTCTCTGTTGTCTGTCTGTTGGCGTGCTTGGGTTCAATTTTATTTCATTAACAAAAAACCTGCTTTATATTTATTTTCTTTATTTCATCTAATCTTTTTCCTTGTGTTTCTTTTATTATCTGCAAAATGTAAAGTTTGTGTTGTTGTGATTTAATGTGTTAATTGCGGTCATAAAATAATTCATTAGTCTTTTATGTCGTACAGTTGTAAGAATTAATTCAATTCAATTTAAAAGTTTTTAGGTTTTAGTTTAAGTAAGACGAGTGTATTAGAAAATTTTAAACTTTTTTCTGCTATTTTTATAATGTTTTAACTATGAGTAACAGTCTGTTTGTGTAAGACGTTGACGATGGAAATCTTGACGTTTCTCTAATATATTAAAGAAAACCTGTATAAATTTCCTTTAATCTATTACAAAAATGTCAAGATTTCTAACATCAACGTCTTACGCAAACAGGCTGTGAATAGAACGTGAAAGGTATTATGAATCAAGCTGTTGTCAATCAAGCCATCACACGCCTCCAGACTCCTAGTAGTTTATATATGTATATTAGATACGATAGATAAGGCTTTGTGTTTTTGGAAAATGGCAAATAAAATATCCTTGAACGGTAAACACATTTCATAAGATTTAGCATATGTGACGTGCAAAATAGAAAGGGACCTAAGGGTAAAAACCGGTTTTGTTCGTACGTGTATCTTTGGTGTACCATCACATCATAAAACGCACATATCTCTGGGAGGGAACACCTTTGGGGCATGGGATCGGTCTCATTCGATGCTCAGATGTTGTGCACATCAAAAAAAAGTGAAAATTGATTTTTTTTTTTACCCTTAGGTCCCTTTCTCTATGCGCTGTCACATATTTTAAGTTCTACTTTGTTTTTCTTCACAACAATTCCAAGGTGAAATACTATTTATTTAAACTGAAGGGCATATTTAAAAAACCAGACATTGAGATTTAATGTTTTGTCTTGCTTTAAATATAATAGACGTGGGATGCTTATTTCTCCCTCTATTTAAAAAGCTTACGCATTAAGTTTGAATATTAATATTTTTAAATTCATGGAAGTAATTTATGTTAGAATAATTTAAATATATTGTATAACTAAATTCTCAGGTATTGAATTTATTATTAACTACAGCTCAGGCATGAAAATAGTGTAAAATATTTCTACACTCACTACTAAGTTCAAAAGATGTCTTTAGAACTTTCCATAAATAAATAAAAAAATTTAGATCAAAAAGAACTTCGTATATGGATATTTCCATCAGAAATTACAATTTATTTATCACGTGCAACAGCACGAAATTAAGCTTGTGTTTCAGAATAATGTTAGTCGATTTTTCTCAAAATTTTACCTAATTTAGAGCTGCTGACAGATGGCCTACACATATATATAAAGAAATAAAAAAAGTTTCGTTTTCCTTGAAAAAACAAGCACGATACTAGAAGTTGACATTCCTGTGGAAATGCCTATACATATAACGTTAACTCAAATGAAAAATCACGTAATTATACTTTTTTGTTTTCGCTAGTATGTTCGTATCTCCGTCTTTCAACTATGTAAATGCTATTTTCTCGAGAAAAGTAAGAGCTACGGACCTGTAACTGGATTCAGTAACTTTTATTACTATAATCGTATCGCTATAACAAAATGTAACGAAAATGTATCGACTTTGTTATCCAGTAACATATTTTAGCGATATTTGTTGTCGGTTGGAGAAAACAAATTAAGTCACAAGATCAAATTCATTGAGTTTTTCTTTATTGTTCCCGCTTATTATCACATTTTCTATTCAGATATAAAACATAATATTGAATTAAATGGTGAATAAGATAAAGCAGGAGACTATCGTAAAAAATAAATTACAGAATCACATTATCGTTATCGCAGGCGAATAAATATGTCGATAAATATTACGATTTTCGGTTCGAAAAAAAGTTACCGAATCCAGGTACTGAAATTATCACATAATATGTAAAAATTTGGCTGCTACAACAACATACATATGACAGTTAAAAACTAAAGGGTAATCTAAGGCGAGCAACGAAAAATTTTGATATCTTAATGTAATATAAGTACAAGTACAATTATACATATATAGATACTTGAAATTTGAAAAGTTAATGTATTTGTCTTCATACTACAATAATTAACAATGAAATAAAAAAAAAAAAAAAAATAAAAAAAAATTAAAGGGTATTCTACGAGCGAGTATCAGCTAAGTTTTAATGTGTAATTTTGACAACTTACTGTATCTTGGAAACCGTAAGAGGAAAGCTCTTGAAATCTTTAAAAATTCTAAAACTTAAATAAACTTGAATAAAATTTTCTTTATTTTAGTTATAAGGCTTGAAAATCTGTGTGGACATGTGTTTTGATATAGCTTAAATCGCGAATTTGAGTTTTTTGTAGTTAAGCGATTTTGTATTGCAGCTGACGATACATAAAAAATATTTTTCTTGAAACAGTGATTTAATTTTCTTCTTGATTGCAGCAACTTTTTTTTTAATACATGTATTTATTTATTGTATCTTCATATGTGAACTAACAATAAGTATGCAAATCTTAAATCTAAAATATAATTATTAGGCCCGACCAGTGTCGGACATAAACTTAGTGAAAGTTATAAATAATACATAAGTAGTGATAATCAAAAGGGATTTGTATTCGCCTGTGTATCTAGCAATTTCTTCAGTCACTAGTGGCATATTTAAATCACGATGTATATTTGAGTTTTTAATGTACCATGCACGCAAAGAAAAAATATGGTTGAGGTAACCATAATCAAACAGCAACATACTATGATTGAATTATATGGTTGCAGTCAAATCATATCTGAGTTAATAATAATATTATCTACAAAAACAATGAACTTTGTTACACATAATCTTAGTATTGTAAATACGACAACACTATTGTTAGATGTGACTAAAATATAATTGAGACTCACCATACCATGATCTAATATTATATTAATATTTTTAAATACGACCACAGTATTATTTAATATAATAATACTATTTTGTTTTTTAATCATATATTTATTGTAGAAACAGCTGTGCGTTAAACGCGAAATAATTATAAACTAATATTGTTGAAATAAAATATATATACAGAATTGTATACCTACACGACATACAGACATCTCTGTATGAAGAGATACACAAATTTTTATATATTTTTATTGGTCTACCCTTTTGTTTATACTTTATTTATTTATTAATTTATTTAACAGCACGTGTGCAATACCGATAACTTACAAACGAAATACTGAACTGACAGATGTTTCTAAAAAAGATTTTTTTTTCACTTAGCATATGGTAGTATGGTTTTGGATAACATTATGTTGTTATTTACATCATACAATTTTTAAATAATAATACAAATTATGTTGTAGTCATAAATTTTTAACAAAACTGTATTGTTAAACTCTAACCATATCACACTTTTTATGGATGTAATAATGTAATTATTAAATTCAAGCATTACTCTGTTTGTCGTAACGAAATAAATGTTTAAAATAACAATAACTAGTTTCCAACGACCACACATTTGTTTCAGAGAACATAATATTGTTTTCTCAACCATTCTACAACCATAACTTTTCTTTGCGTGTGGAGCTGATGTTATTAATCGCTAAATTTTGTTTTGCCTTCGTTGGATTCTCTCGACATTGGAAGCTGAAGCAGTGTCCCATAATTGAATTCAGTAGCACCATATTGGCTTCAAAAGCAACTTGTATATCAAAAGTTTGCAGTCTAGGCTGAGTGTTGAATTTCTGCCAATCAACCAATGTATTTGAGTTACCTTAAGTTTCATTTGAGTGAGCTTAGAGTCAATATGATGTTTCCATGTAAGCCTTCGATCAAGGTGTATACCAAGTAGGGTGATCGACTCGGCTTTTCAACCGGTTTTAAAACCCGCTTTTTTTAAAATACGGTTGTCGGCTTTTTCAAAATGTTGATTTTTCGAATGTCGAATAGTCCGGTTTTTTTACAATTTAAAAACCAGATGAGTCGAATACTTTTCGATTTGTACATTTTGCATGTTTTGTTCATTTTCGTAAGTATTTTTTTAGTGTAAAATCTCTAAGCTTTTTTGGGCATGGCAACATTTACTGAAACATGAAATTTTAGAGAAATTATTTTATGATATAATAAATATAATAATAAATGTATGTAAAAATACAGTTGCAAAAAGTGTTGTTTAGTTTTGTTGCCATTTTGCTTCTTTTTTATATAGAGTTAGATATCCACCTTGTCCATACATTCATATGTATATACCATTAAGGATTAAACTCTACATACACCCATCATTTTTGGGATTTGAGGAAACTTGGGAAGAAATTCAAAAAATTAATTATGCCAATACTTAGGGTGCTAATAAATATGTTTATACAAAAAATAAAATATTAATAAATAATTATAATAACAACATATTTGGATGCCATTTGTTGACGGCTTGGTACCGGAAATCACAGAATTTTCAAACAAGTTGACGACATCAAACACTTTGCACGTATTTTTTCATGTATTTTATGACTGTATGTGTATTTGTATAAACATATTAGGTCCGTTTGTTTACCTCAAAATTTGTGCAATTTTGTGCAAATTTAAACTGGATTTTACTGAAATGCGTTCGCTTACACACAAAAATTGCAATAGAGAGTGCCAATTGAGAGAGTAAATTGACAGTTGTTGACTGAGAGTCTGCAAATATTTTACTGGACAAATTTTTGCCAGTAAAATCCGGTAGACGAGAAAAACATATGATTTAATAAAATAAACAAAAGTAAGCAAATACAAAGTATAATTTTTTTTATTAAAAACATTTAAAAGAACAAAAGTTGGAGTAAAAAAAATCTAAAAAATTTATGTTCAAGATGAAACAAATTAAAGAATAACAAACGTTAAATATATCAGTTTTCAAATTTAATTTAATTATGTTATTTACTTTAGGTTTTTTGAGATGGAAGGTTTATGTATATGTGAATACTTATTTCTGCATACTATTCAGGGTAACGAGTATCAGAAATCAAATATTGATGTATTTTCCTATGCCATTTACCCAGAAAAAATACAACTAAAAACCAAACACAAGCTAAAGCTTTCACACAACTTCTATTTTAGAAATATGTATGTATATATCGCTTCAAACTTATAATTATATATAATATATAATATTATCAGCTGTTTCGATTAATCTGCAAATTTTTGCAATTTTTCCGTTCGCGTACTTTTTTGTGCAAGAGACATTCTTGAGAGTAAAATTTTCAAATTACCCAAAATTTACTCAACTACTGGATTTTACGTGAAAAGTAAACCAACGGACCTATTGATTAGCACCCTAAATATTGGCATGTTTAATTTTTTTAATTTCTACCCTAGTTTCCACAAACCCTAAAAATTATGGTTGTATGTAGAGTTTATTACTCAACTGTACATATATTATATATAAATATTTATGTACAATACATAAGTACATATATGAAGTTAATTTTTATGTTTTACCTTTAATTTTTGTATTGTTTTATAGTATTTAAATGAACTGTTAACTCTTTTTTTTAATAAAGCAATTTAAAATCAAAACTTTTGTATAATAATTTTCTTACTTAAAAAAACCGGTTGACCGGTTTTTCCTGAATTGTAAAAACCGAAATTGGGGTTTTCATAATTTCAAATATTCGAACTATTCGAAAACCGGTTTCTGGAAAAAGTCGAATAATCGATCACCCTAATACCAAGGTATTTTACTTGTGAATGTTGAGGGATATTTTGATTGTTGATTCGAATGGGGAAACAAGTATATTTTCTTATGGTAAACGTTATATGAATACACTTTTGTTCATTTACTTTAATTCTCCATAAGTTCAACGATGTTTCCAGCCGGGTAATATGTTCCTGGAGATTGCGGGATGCCTCATAAGGGCTTTCGTGTATATTCATACAAGAGTGACCCCAGAATACTACCCTGTGGTACACCGGAAGATTTAAATTCGGGCAAACTCTTGAAGTCTCCTTAAAAAACAGTGAACTTCCTATCAATAATATAACTTTCCAAAAGTTTTTGTATGTTTATTGGCAGATAGCCCTTCGTGCCATACTTTATCAAATGCCTGAGCAACATCAATGAAAAGGGCAGAACAATACTTATTTTCTTCAAATGTCCTCCTTATAACTTGAACCAATCTATGCGTTTGCTCAACAGTGCTATGCTGACTTCTAGAGCCAAATTGATGACCCGGGATGCACTCATTAGCAGCTAAAATTGCAGTAACTTAATTTTGTTTAGTGCTGTATTTTTGAATTCGTTTGACCATAGCTAACAAACAATTTCATTCTGAGTATCTATGTAGCCAGAACTCGTGCACTATGATTTAATAATTTTAATAATGAACCTTAACCCATTTGTTATATACAATCTTTTTGCTTGTCAACTATAACAAAATGCAAAAGTAAAGTGATTTATAGTCGAAGCAGGCGATATGAAAGTAAATTATACTATCAAGTTGCAAATTATAAATCTTAGCGATATAATTAAGTCGAGTATGCGTGCTTTTGAGTTGTACGTGCTATGTATGTATATTGTATTTATATTGAATAAGAATTCTAATTAAAACCTTTGGCTATAATTAATACTCTTTCCTAATTTAACCCTATTTAATTAATCTGGAATATGTAAAACAACTGTCAGATCTGACATTTGTTAACAATTGATATTAACGTCCTAGTATTCGTAACAATTCTTTGGAAAAAGTATAGCAGTCAATTTATTATTATATTTTAATTATTTTGTTTCAAGAAATTTTTACAATTGTGGTTTTCTAGGAAATTTTCACACCAATATGAAAATAGATGCAAACAATATAACTTGTCCTGGAACTTTACATTTTCATAGAAAATCTGGTTTTCATGTGTATTTCAAGCACCCGCTATTTTTTCCTTTTTTTTTCTTTTTGCATATGGGAGATAATGTTTGTATATTGTAATTCTCGATAATATAATAAGAGTCTTACTATAAACATGAATCGTTTTAACAAGGCAGCTAAGTCGATGGTGAAATAGAAAATTCCAATAATTTTGCTTATAACTATATATGTATATGAGTAAATCTGTATCTTTGTTTTATCAATTCCCAATTAGTTATAAAAATATATGATAGAGCGGATGATAGAAAAATATTATATCATGCTGAGTGTACTTTATGGCAATTTTTTAATTAAATTTTAATTGAAGCTCTAGCACACAGAAGTGTGTTAAAAGGTCATGTAATATAAAAATTTTAATTATCTATAGTCTTTTTTTATCACACGGCATTTTGTAATGATGATGACGTTATCAAATTAATATTATCTAGCTAAAATAAAATTAACATGTTTCATTGATTTAATATCGTATATTATAAAAACAAATATGTTTGTATACGAAATGTGCATATTATTTGTAATTAAAAGCAAGCAAATATTTAATAGTTTTTCATATGCCATTGGTTATTATTTTCAATTTAAAATTAAATATTAAAGCTGTTTGCTTGCACTTGCATTATGCTTTTGTTTAAAATCATCAAAAGAAAGATTATCCTGAACGTTATGGATTGAAAACGTAAGCAGAAATATCGGCATGACGTATGACGAGATCAAGTGTGTGGACTTTGGATAAGATAAGACAAGAAATATCACAATCTTTTAAAACACAGCCAGATTGAATTTTCTTTGGAAAATTATAAGGAATAGTTTTAGTGCCAAAACTGAAATATTTAATAAAATTTAAGACGACAGGATTACGACAGTTAAAAACCAAAAAGGGAATTTGTGAATTATGATTTTTGAGATTTGAAAAAAACTTCCATTGGTTGCTTAATTTGAGTACTAAAAAAAATTAATCTATTAGTTACCAGTATGTGGTTTTGGTTAAGTTTATTTAAAATATTTAGGTAGTTAAAAAAATACCTCACACGAAAAGATAACTGGTTCTAATTTCAATTGAGCTGCAAATAGAAACTAAAATTTATATACCAGGAACATTATTTTAATTGCAGTTATTGAAATCAGACGAAAGCTATGAGTGTTAAGACATTTTTTACTGCAGCGAAAATCTGCTTTTATAACCTTAATGGTTTAATTTATTGAATACTTAATTTTTTTTTGTTTTTGTAACACAAACTAATACTTCAAACTTCTATCAGTAAACCCTCAACAAATAGTGCATTGCTCTTTTAAAATAAAACGACCCTCTTTTATCTAAAAGTTTTAGTAATACTAAAATTTTAGGGGAGCCATAAGCAGTACAATTTCTCTCAAAAAAAAAATAAGACTTAAACGTTATTGCTTAGATTTTCTGTACATTTGCATACACATTTGTTTGTATGTTTATATTTCTTATTGAGATTCCTCTTAAACTGTTTGCAAATATAAATGTAAATATTTTATACAAATGGTGCAGAAACGAAAGTCATTACAATCCCCCATTAAACTTCCATACAAACTAAACGGATGATCATTTTAAGACAATTATTTCTTGTATGCGGCAGCAATGAGTATATATTAGGGTTGGGCAAACCAAATTTTGAGAAAACTACTTGAAAATTTTTCTTTAAACCGGAAATATAAAGCGGCCAGAGTTAAGGGAAAGCTTTTAAAAATGGAATTCTTGATTTCACCAATTGAATTTATTGATTTAGCGTAGATGAAAAAAAATTCTAGAATCTAGTAATCGGTATTGTCTGAATCTAGAGCAAAAAGGGCAAAGCAAATTCATGTAAGGTATACTCGACTCAATTCGCTTCGCCTTAAACAAGGCTTCAAAAATTACTTCCTGTACAAGAAAACTACAAAAAAGTCCAAAATATTTTGATTGAACAGTTTTAATATTTTCAAAAAGCATTAATTTATCGTAAGCTTATTTTTACTAAATTTAATGATTTTTAGTTTTCTTCAATATTACATTAAAGTTACAAATTATTTCGATTTAGAGAAAAAAGTTAGTTCGAAATTTTATTTCGATTGTTTTAAGGCTTTCTTCCGTAGACCAAAAGTGAAAAGGAAACCAAAAAAATGCTAAAAAGAGAAAACATAAAAATATAAAAAATGCCAAAACAAAATATATTCGAAATGAAAAAGCACTTAAATGAAAAATATCATAAAAAAAATGCTAAATAAATCACCAAAAGTAAAAAAGGCCTAGGTCGTCAAAAAACTAAAAAAATCGCCCAAAACCGATAACATTCGCTGAAAATAAAAACAGAAGCCAGAACTAAAATATCGATAAAACTTAAAAAATTACCGAAAAATAGCCAGAATGGAAAAAAGCGCCAAAACTTAAAAATTTCGCTAAAATTAAAAAAGAATCGCCAAAAACCGAAATAAATCAGCAAAACAAAAAAATAACTAAAATTATCAACGAAATAAAAAAGTAAGCAAAAGATAAACAAAAAAGTGTCCAAAACCGAAAAAATCGATAAAACGAAAAAATGCGTCAGAACTAAAAAAAATCGCTAAAGCTATAAAACAATCAAAAAAATCGCCAAGAATTGAAAAAAAATATCCACAATGAAAAAAAGCTCCAACAACTGAAAAATCGCTAGAATTAAAAAAAATCGCCAGAAGTCGAAAAATGTGCAAAACAAAAGATGAGCTTAAACTAAAAAAAAAAACGCCAAAACAAAATTCTTTTTTATTTCTACATCAAGTAAGATATTCGATTATATAGGCTAACGTTTGAATAGTATTATATATCGCTCATTTACTCCAACAATGTTATAACTCAAAAAAATGGAATTTTTTAGTTAAATATGCAGAATTAATCTTCATGTCGTTCTTCATATTGTATAAAATTTTCATACTAATATCTTGTTTACTCAACTCTTAAGTGAAAAATAAAATTTTCTTTTTCCATTAAGTTGTGTGTTAATTAAAAACTTAAAACGCATTTTCTGGCAAACTCCTTTTTTGAGATATGTCCTTGTTTAAGTAAATGAGCGATATGTATAGCTAGTGTCTGCGCGGAACACTTCGTGTGCGAGTCAAAGTCGCTATTTCCTGAATTCTTTTTAAAGTTCATCGTGCAAACCTTTTAGTTCAATGTTTTCAACTCTTTTTTATTTTTCGAAATAAAAATTTTGTTTACTAATTAATACGAGTTTCTTTAAAGAGACAAGAGAGGTAAATTTGGAATGGTTAGGGAGATGATAAATTTTTTGGGCCAGCACGGTATTATAAAGTTAATACCAGCTTTATCGTCCACAGTAATTTTGATATTCATTTCCCTGCCCTGGCAAAGTTTTAAATTTTAGTTTTATTCCAATATTTTTACAACTCAATGTAACTTTTTGTTATTTGACTTAGTTTTTATTTCTGCAATGCTTTTTTACTTTTTTATTTTCTCTCTGTTAAAGTTTGTGAGATTGCCCCTTAAAACTAAACATTTGTTATTTCACAATTCTATCGAAAGGGGTTTTAAATTTATACTTACATGGAGCCTTTTTGTACTGTCATATTTAGACCATCAAGTACAATGTTGGGACTCTTGGTGGTGCCATACATTTTGTGAGCTCGACGCACACACACAGCTTGCTGACGCCTGGAGGCCAATGTCGATGGCTGTGACATAAACAGGCGACGACGTGCAGCTAAATCATTTTCTGGATTTGAAGCAGCATTTGCTGGGTGAACGGGTTGCACTCCTTCCGCTTCAGCATCCATGTTTAAATTTGTTTATTTAATTTGTAATAGTATGTAAGTGCGTATGCAAGCAAGTGTTACTATGTTTCTTTTTTAATTTGGTAACAATCTCCAAATATCCTTGAAATTTTGTTCGACGGGGTGATGTAAACAGAGAAAATTATAAAGTATATCCGGAGGCGTTTTTCTTTTATTTCCGCTTGCACAAGTATTGTAGTACTGCTTTCCGGTTTCTTTTTGCTATTGCTTCTTGTTATTTTTGACTATAAATCACAGAGTATTGCGTATTTAAAAAAGATAGCAAAGCACACACATTCAAATGTGTGCATGTGAATTGCTGCTGTTGCATGCAATAAGTTTGCAATAGTTAGTTCAACAATGTTTGCAAAGTGCTTATTTACAACTTTTGCCTTACTTTATATTTCTGCCACGTTTATGTTTATCTTGAGAGGAAAGCAAGTTTGCTGCATTAAGTAGAATCCTTTTTTTGTTTTTTGTTTTTTTTTTTCTTCTTTGCACTCGAACAAAAGTATTTACTTGAATACTTGTAAATAAAAGAATTGTGTTGTTATCAATTTGGGGCAAGTATAGACAGACATACGAGATATGGGCTGTTGTATTTTAAACTGATTCTTTTATACTTTATGTTCAAATTGTTAAGACAGTTTGAATTGTTTGTGCTGCTGGAATAGCCGTGTGTGTCTATCCAAAAACTATTCCACAATTTGTTATTCTTGTTACTCTGTTTTGTTGCTTTGCTTGCTATAACTCCATGTGATTGTTCAACTACTTCTTCATTTGTGTTGCCTTGTCAAGTGTTCAAGTTATGTACGCCTGCAAATGATGTCGAGCAGGCCAATACAATTAGCTGTTAAACTTGTTGTTGTCGTCAGCCTTGGCAATGCAAAATATGTATTTTGCTGGAAGTCTCCAAAGGATTCTCTGTAAAAATGAGTAGAAAAATTAGAAAATGAAGCATATGAAATGCAATAAAAGAATTGTTTTTTTAATTTTTTCGGCCAAAGAAAAATTCTTAAAATATTTTGCATTCTGTCCCTCAATTACTATTGTAAAAATATTATCATTCAATTCAGTATTCTGGTTTTAAAAACAACACCAACAACAACAAAAAGCATGTAACCACTTAAATATTTAGTTTACTCAAATAACAATACCAAAGTATATTAAATTTAAATAAATTTAAAAAAAAGTATTACTGAGAAGCCATATGTTTAAAATAGAATAAAAATTTCCCCTTTTCGAATTTTATTATTGCAAAACATTTATTACATATTTTCCTTAAAAATAAAGAAGAATTTAAATTACATAAAAACATATACTTTACATATCTATTATTATACATATGTGTGTATATCTTCTTATATGTATATCTATTCATATGCGTGTTGGTATGTATAGCTGTGTTTATATGTGCATGCATGCTTATTTAAATGTCAATATGCTGTGCCACTAGCATTTGTTGCACATGTCATTTTGTTATGAAATATTTATGTCATGACTAACATGTTGCCATATTTAAAACAAGATGAATGAATCACATTGTCTCTTTGCATAAATAAGAGACTTTTTCCTTCCTAGGAATTTAATTTGTATATATTTTATAACATATTGAGTTCAACCATAACTACGCCATCCAAGGAAGTATATTTACTTATGTAAATATTTGTGTACTATACAAATCCATAAGAGACTGCATGCATATGACTTTTTGCTTAAATAGTAAATATATATAATTACTTAAAGGAATATTACTTATCAATTGAAATTTTATAATTATACTTTCGAGTGATTTATACATTTCATTTCAAAGAATATTGGTTAAAAATGCTATTTTATTGGTATACAATAATTTCTTTCTAACTGTTTGAAGTATATATGTAAGCGTATACAGTCACTCACATATAAAGCCGGTCAGATGCACGAAAATATTTATAGTCGCAATGTCTGTCTTTTTAATAAAGAAAACACATCACATTTGTTTCTATTTTATAACAAAACCCGTCTATTTAAAAACAACAACATCAATGACTTTTAGCAATTTAATCGTAAAGTGTTAGTGTTTAGTTAGTGTGGGGCTGCAGAGGTAAGTCCTTGTCTACACTATGCAAGTCTTACTGCTAAGCTGATTTGTTTCTTAGGAGAGAGAGACGAGGGGAACAGAAACATTTCTTTTTCCCTCGTCTATCTCTTCTAACAAACTAATCAGCTAAGCAAATAAGACTTGCATAGTGTTAACTAGGACTAAGCGTGCTAACTACAATGCTATGAGTTCTAGTTAAAATCTTGGCCGGGGAAGCTATATTACACAATAACGTTAGTTAAATGATTAAAAAAATAAAATTACTATATTAAATTAAATTCATGTTGTTTCAACGTCAAATGACTTTGATTTAATATGGATTGTCGTGTCAGTTTAGTATCAAACTTCTTCATTTTAATTTAGCCGTACTGGAATATTAAATCAACATGAAATAAAGTTATTTTAAAATGAAAAATTGTCTTTCAAGATAACTTTATATCATGTTGAATCGACATGAAACATATTTCATATGTGTAAAATTATTGCCAAAAATGTTAAATTAACCTTGTTTTCGTAGATTTTAATATGAAGGTTTTCTTTGAATATCAATTAAAAAAATTTAGTATTTTTACTTTATGTTACGATTAAATCTTAAATGCAGTTCGATATATTTTCAGTTGCATTCTAGAATGTACAGAGTAGTGTTCAATTGTTATTTTGATGTATACTGCCTGCACTCTGCATTCTTAGTAACACCATAAATGTTCAATGACATTGGGATCGGCATTGGAAATGCTTGGTATCTTTATCGTGTTTGAAATTGCAAATTACCTTCAACGGAGAGATTCTTTACACTTTGGGCCTGTACCACGATGTCAACAACGTTCTACACTTACACACACTTACATTTAAAACAACAACAAAATATTAAAATTTGTTTTTGTTTTGAATGTAAATGTGCCACAAGTCGAACGTTGTCGACATTGTAGGACAGGCCCTTTATTTTCAAATTGGTCTTTAATATTACTAAATATACATTGAACAAGCATTATTAAAGTAGCCAACTCCTGAAGCTGCCTTTTAAGTCCAAACTAGCACCACTATGTACCTTCATAGTGGATCCTAAGCTAGCTAAACTAACGTACAGGGGCAGTAGTTTAAAAAATTTATTTTTTGTGACTTGTAATTATCATTTAAATGAACTAGAACGGAAGATAACTAAAAATTATTGAACGTACTTGGGAATAGTGATGGATAAATGAAAAACAGGAAAACAGAAATGAAGAATTTTACTTATAGATGCATTTACCTATTGATCTACTATCACACAATCAGTAAATGCATCTATAAGTAAAACAAAACCATTTCTCATATTCCACTTCATTAAAAATGCATACAAAAGAGCTGATGTTAACATACAATCTCTACCCTAGTAGACAAACAGGGCTATTTATGAAGTGCGTGGTGGCACAGGAAAATACAGCATTTCCTTCCGCCAATTATACTACACTAATTTTTCTTACCTTGTTTAGAAAATCACATTAATTAATAAAATACTTTCTTTTTTAATTAGTGTTTTTTTATGGGACGTGTTACAATTTAATTTTAAAAATTTTTAAACGCACTAATAATCCCAAATAAATATTTTACTTATTAAGTAAAATATTTTTTATTAAAAATGCATTGAAATTGATTATTGAGGGGTTTAGCTGGATCCTATGCGCATTTTACTGTTGCTAATGCAGATCATCAGGGAGGGAACCTTTACCCTAATGGGGTAAATAATAATAATAATAAATAAATAATCAATTTCAATGTATTTTTAATAAAAAATAATAAGTAAAATATTAATTTGGGATTATTAGTGCGTTTAAAAAATTTTAAACTTTCTTTTTTATTAGGAAGTGAACTTATTACTTTTGAGTCTGATTAAGAAATTATTCCTGATTAGAATATAATTAGATGAAAAGTGGCAGCCTTATGAAACATGTGTTTTAAGCTTCAAGGCCACCATATTATTTAGTATCTAGGCGCACGCCAGTGCTCCAGGCCAAGTTCTGGCCAATGCATGCAGTGAGCATATTTACACGAAGCCATTCGAGCTGTTTTTACCCCCCTCATAACTTTGTTCCCCGCAATCGTAAAATTATAGAATTTAAACCATAATTAGAATAAATTTATATAACCCACAAGCGAATTTTGAAAGTTTTACAATGAAAGGTTCCAGAGATATAAAGGTGCAAAAAGTGCATATTTTAAGACATACTCACTGACCACTGACCACTGACACACCCATCAAATTGATGAAGCACTTCCGCTATCGCTAGGGAGCTAAGATTTGGTATAGGAGTAGATCTAGGTGAGAAACCAGAAAAATCTGAAAACACGGAAATTTTAACTAGTGGGGCGGGGCTACGTCCATAAAAATTAAAATTTGTGCTAGTGAGCTGAAATTTGATACATAGCTAGGTCTAGGTGAACACTAAAATAAAAAGGTCTGAAAACCCGGAAATTTTGGCCAGGAGGACGGGGCTACGCCCACAAAAGTCAGAATTAAAAAAGCTGTGTTATTGAACTTTTGCATGTATACTGCGATAATGCAGGGCTATAAATTTTTTGTTAAAAATATATATATTTATATAATATAATTGTAATTATAATTATATCATTTTCGTGTACTACGGTTCAGCATATTAGATATACTATTTATGTGGGTATTATTATCCGTTTGCAACGAAACTTGACACGAATAATAAGCACTGGTCGAAAAAAAACTTAAGTTAAACACTAAAAATTAAAAGTGGCGCTAAGGAGCTGAAATTTGATACACAAATAGGTCTAGGTGAGAAACCAACTAGAAAAGTCTGAAAACCCAAAAAAGTTTATCAGAATGGGCGGGGCCACGCTAATATTGTTTGGTACTAAAACCTTAATATACTGCTTTTAGTAGCTCAAACTAATTTAGTGAAATCTTGCGTTGCACGTATACAATACTTTAAACTATCACCTTAAAAAGTGGGCGTGATCACTCCTATAAAATGTTAGCCTTGTGTTGAATCTACTTCAGTCTAGCATATTTTACTAGAAAATTAGCATGAGTTGTAAGCGCTGCTCACAACAAAATTGTGAGTTTAAAATTAAAATTTAATTCTCGCTAGAGAGCTGAAATTTTATACACAAGTAAGTGTAGAGTAAGCCAATACCTGAAGTTTCAACCAGAAGTCGGTAACAAGCACTTTAAATTCAAAATTAAGATAAATTTTAAGTTTAAAATTTTTTAAACGCACTAATAATCCCAAATTAATATTTTACTTATTGAGTAAAATATTTTTTTTATTAAAAATATATTGAAAAGGGGTAAAGGTTCAATGATGATCTGCATTAGCAACAGTGAAATGCGCATAGGATCCAGCTAAACCCCTCAATAATTAATTTCAATGTATTTTTAATTTAACAAAATATTTTACTTAATAAGTAAAATATTCATTTGGGATTATTAGTGCGTTTAAAAAATTTTTATTGAATAAAGCCTTTCATACACATTGCACTTATCCAAAATAAAAATTTCCTATTTTGAAAAGTAGCCGTGACTTCACCCATAAATCTTAACTTCTTCTTTCAGGTACTTTGGCTTAGCAGGTATTTCTTATTAACTTTTTAATACCAAACTTTGCATGATCCATAAGCACTAGAAGATATAAAAGTCAGCGAGGCCAGGCCCATAAAAATTTTACTTAATATTATACTATAGAGAGCTGACATTTTGTAGACAAACAGTCCTTATTAATTTACTCAATCGGAAAATCCAAAAAATTAAGCACCAGCTACCATATTGAAACTTTGGATGCACATTGGGCATATCCTTTTGATATATGTACTTTGGCTAATCAGACTTTAATATGTAAATTTATTGAGAAAAAAGACGGGATCACATCCACTAAAATTTACGCTGTATTTTACATGTTTCTGTCCAGAGGACTCTTACCAAATTGCGTACACACTAGCGACCCGTTGTAATGACACAATAGTGCAATTTTAAGGTCAACAATCCAACATCCATCATGCTCTAACCCATTATTTTATGCAACTATGCCATTTTCAACTGGCACAGCGATCATTAATAGAAAAAAGACAAACTAGAAATTTAAAGTTTAAAAAGTCTTATTATTGAAAATTTTTCAAAAAGTAGTCAGATCCTCAAAAAAAAACATAAATGTGAAAAAAGGCCAAGTTCCTATCCAAAATTTCGGCCATTAAAAGTAGTGAGATATAAATTTTGACCAAGTTCTTGTATGGCACAATACCTAACAGAGAAATATGCTATGCGTTATATAAATTTGTAATCGTAAGGGTGTCATATAATTTCTAGATAGTCTGCTTACTTGGCAATATGTTTTACCCTTCTGAAATTTAGAGAATAATGCGTATTTGTTCATTTCTTTCTATTGGAAAAAATGTTGTCCAGTAAGCAGACTATCTAGAAATTATATGACACCCTTACGATTACAAATTTATATAACGCATAGCATATTTCTGCGTTAGGTATTGTGCCAAACAAGAACTTGGTCATAATTTATATCTCACTACTTTTCATGGCCGAAATTTTTTAAAGGAACTTGGCCTTTTTTCACATTGATGTTTTTGTGAGGATTTTAAATTAATTCAGTAAATTGGTAAGGATGGAAAAAATTGGTCACCGTTACGCAATTTGAAACTCTCATTTGAAAGTCCTCTATCCACCCAATTCAGGTGCAATTAGATTTTACCATAGTGGAGTACCCTATTTTCTTAAAAACTGTATAACACTAGAGCTATACAATGAACATGCAGTCTTAGGAGTTGCCAAATTTAACAAGATTATTTTGAAAAATAAATAAAATTGTTCTTGAAGTTTGTTGTATTTTTATTGTCTAAGAGCCAACGTTGGTACCGCTCTCATTGTACAATAAAATAAATTAAATTAAAAATGTTTTGTTTTGTTTTAATTTCAATGCTGAGAAAAGATTCTTGTTTGTTCATAATTAACCCTGCACACATAACCCTCGAACGTATCCTTCTAAACCTAACCATTCGTCGTTTCGACGAGCACGTTTTGGGGCGTATAATATCGGTTCTAAACATATATATTTTTGTACTTGCAATACATACATACCTTTAGCAAGTACTTTGTTAATAAATACAACTATATATTTCTATTCTGTTACAAGGATATTTATTATAATCCATTTTTCCAAAAAGCACTTTTTTTTGAGATCACATTGTTATAAAATTTATATAAATAAACAAAACAAAAAAGGCTTTTTCTCTTTGGCAAAACTTAACTATAACACTATTGTCATTTAAAAAAATATATAAAATTAATTTTTTGAAGCGCATTGTGTGCAGAAATCAACTTTATGCTCACCAACACTCGTCGAAGCGACGAACAAGTTTATCATATCTCAATAATTACGTGCTTACGCGCCGAGTTTGGTTGTCTCCTGCAAAAGCTCAGCGAAGACTAAGTTGGCAAGAAATTTAGCGGCGATCGGTGCACGTGTTAAAAAGAAATAGCTATTTTTTCGTCCGGTGTTCGTCGTTTCGACGAAGGTTATGTGTCTAGGGTTAAGATTCTTGAAATTTTTCAATTCTATTTTTCTTATTTCTCATTTATGTATTTTATGTTTTTGTTTTGTGGTTTTTATGTTCTAAAGTAATTTAATTTTTTACTTGATGTTGCTGAAAAATTATTTTTCTAATTAAATTATTTTTTTTGACAAATAGTTTAGAAAAATGCATGCAAGATTTCATTTATACTGGGCTGATTTATTTGTTTAACATTGTAAATTGTAATATGTAATCTTTTGAGAATGCCAAATGTATTTTTCTTAACAAATGGTTGTTTTTCTTAATTGAAAATGTGGTTGATTAACGAACGTTTTCCCTCAAGTAAAGACCACGAAATAATACAAGTGTAGCATAATATATTTCCATTTGCTATAATCCATCCATTTTAATGCATTAAATTTTTATGTGAAGTTTCAATAAAAAAAAGCTTTAGATATACTTTAACTTATAGATTGAGTGAATTTTGGAACACCCTTTTTGCTGCAGTCTAATTGTTTAACCAATATTTTACTTGCCCAAGTTAAAAAAATGTACGAATAAATGAATGGTCAATTTGAAAATACTCAGTAATAACTATTCTTATCTAAGAGAATGTTTATATTTTTTTAAAGAAAAGTTAAGCAACAAAAGCAAAAAGTTTTTTACATATTTTTTTTTTTTTAAGTAAAACTAATACTAATGAAAACATACCTTAATTGCAAAAAAAAAGTTAGCATAATATTTATTTTATTTAAATTTTTACCATACAATCAAATTGTATGTGATAAATAAAATAAAGAAAATTTTACACACATTCATTAGATTTTTAAGAATAAACTACAGAAAATTAAAATTAGGTCACATTTTTACTGAAGCATATTTAACTTATGGAACAGCAATTCAAATATTTTTGAAAGCCCGTGTTTGGGAATTAGGCAATTAGCAAACACTGCTTCGGGTATGCAGTGTTGGTAATATTATCAGATGTCAGGTCGGTTTAATATTTTTCTTAAGTTTTATTCTCACAAGATGAAATCAGTTGAGATTTCAGAGGGAGGGATTTGCCTCAGTTAGCAAAATAAAACCAGCTAACTCGATTTCATTCTATTGAAACGAACTTATAAGTAAAGGTGCGAAAAATTGTGAAATGAGTTTTTTTTTGTGATTCAATAGCTTTTTTCCGCTTTCGGGCTCCAAAAATATATTTAAATATTGAAATTTTTGGTCTTGGTATTACATCCTACCGAGTATAGCTGGCATGGTTTATTGGTTGTTGCCCAGTGACTGATGCTGTTGGCAAGAATACCCCCCAAAACGGCGAACTCATCCGGAGCTGAACGCCAGCATGCCAGCGAGTCCAACAAATCTGGCAATAGTGTAAATTCTCACATGGAAAGCGACGTGAGACGTGTAAGTAGAGAGAGGTGGTAACACACGAGCAATCGATGCAACAACATAATAATGGTGTTTGGCTACACCTTGAGCTCGTAAAACCTGATCAGGTAGAAGCACGTGAAATATAATAGTAATACTTAATGGGCGTAGCCATGCCCATTTCTTGAACTTAAGATAAAGTATTTTTCAGAGCTCAAAGTGTGTGCGAAGTTTCGTAAGAAAATTAAGTATAGGCGCGCGAGATATAACAATAAATTTTGAAGGGCGTGCCTCTGCACATTTTTTCAATGCAAGATTGCATCTTTTCAAAAGCTCCAGGTGTGTTCCAGTTTTTTAAAAATCGGATATTTACAAGCATGTGAAATTATTATCATATTTTACTATTAAAATATAATAATAATTTCATGTGGCCCACCTACTTTTTTTAATGCAACTTTCTGGCTCTTTCGGTATTTACGGCGCGTAATTTTGTAAAAAAATTAAGCTCAAGCACGTGAAATATAATATTAAAAATAGATAGACGTGGTCTCACTCACCCACTTTTTGAATGCAATATTATGGCTTTTTTTAGAATTTAGGGCATGTGCTAAATTTAAAATAAAAAAAATTGGTGAAGTACAAGCACATAAAATATAATATTAAAATTTTATAAGCGTGGCCCTAAAGACTTTTTTAAATGCAAGATTGTGGCTTTTTTAGAGTTTAGGGTGTGTGCCAAATTTGATGAAAATCCATCAAATAGAAGCATGTGAAATATAATATTTAGGTTTAATGGGCGTGGATCTGCCCATTTTTTAACTTCAATATTGTTTCGTTACGCAAGCCTAATATATTTGTTAGGTTTTGTAGCAATCGGATAAGTAAGATATCATAAAATCAAATAAAAAAATTGTGGGCATGTCCCGCCCATATTTGCTTATAACGGGACTAAATGGAAGCTATACCCTCTCAGATAAAAAATTAATTTTTAAAATTGGTCTAAAAGGTAAAGAGCTAAAAAATCTCACGAATTGATAACATTTCTTTTTTTTTACCACAACAAATTACGTTTTAAAAAAATTATCCTTATGGGAATGAGTTGCCGATTGCGATTTTTGGTTGACCTTAGTGTTGATAAATGTTTAATGGCTACAAAAAAGTAACAATCGCTGAATGAGGTTTGCATATGTATCTGTTTGTATTATTAAACTGCCGTAGTGTTCAGTTTATCCAAGTTATTATAAATTGTTCATATGAAGAATAAAAAAAATAAAAATAAATAGTAAATGCATTCATGCATTTTTATCGACAACATATTCTCCAATGTCCAATTCATTTACCACTTCTATGAGCAGATACTAAAGCTTCCTCCCACTGCCACTCTCTATCACGCTCTCTCGGTCACTATCTGACACCAATTCTTTCCCTTTAATTTTTTTTTATTTTTTTTATTTCTACATTTTCATACGATGTACAAACTTTTATGCATTTTGTAACACAAGTTCACTATTTTTCTTTTTGTTTGAAAAATAAACTATCGAAAGATTTTATATTTTATTTTGATTGTTGCAAATACTGAAAGTATAACAAACATTCTACTAGCAGTTATATTATTATACGAACTGCCGAGGCAAACCCAGCAAACAGGCGGACTTGATTAAAAATACTTTTGCGGGAAAATGATTGAACTTGAAAGCCTTCAATCGACTTAAAAAGGGAAAAGGTGTTTAGTTCCTCAGTATTTTTTTATGTGTATTGCTTCATAACTCTATTTTTATTTCGGCCGATCTTAGAAATTATTATATCTTATCTGAGAGGTAAGAGTTTCCCTTTGATCCCACTGCCAAAAAAAAAAATATATGACCAGAACAACATACATTAATATTTAATACCAAATTTTCACTATTCTTACGTGTGCCAAACGTACTGAGTTGTAAATCAAAAAGATTTGTTAAGTTTAATTACTATTGTTAGAATTTCATTTGTTTCTATATTTATGATTTGATCAGGCTAAAGTTCGTATCGCTTTGTAAGCCAAATTTCAAATTATTAATGAACAAATAGGTCGAAAGTTAATTCTAAATATTCTGACAAAGACGTAGAAGAACGGAACAACTAGCTATTTTCAAAGGCCACACACCTCCATCATCAGTGTTCTTCGTGTTTTGTCTGCTGCGTGTGGTGTAAGTTGATATAGATTTCTGCTTTTAAGTGGGCAGAGTTAGGCCCATTAAAGTTTAGTATTATATTATATGAACTTCTACTCATTTAAATCCCCAGAAAACTCTTTAAGCACTTCGGTATCTTTGGGTAAAATAATTAAATTCAAATTAAATATTATATATCACATGTTTCTAGTTAAGTGATTCAAACACACCCTCAGCATTTGAGAAAATACATTAAAACTTCATATTAGATTTCACGTGCATTTACTTTACCGATTCTTACGAAACCTGGGTGGGCTACGTACAGATGTTTGCAAAAGTGGGCGGCACCACGCCCTATAAAATTTAAAAAAAGGGGAAAAGTTATAATTAAACATTTTTAATTGGTTCAATTTTCTTTAAAATAAATATTTGAATGTTTAGTCTTGTGTTTGTTGGGCACTCTCGAAGGCAGGCATAGTTAAGCAATGATGGTTGCTTGTGAAATACTATTTTGCGGCAAGTTTTGTGTTAAACAAAAAACATTTGAAAACTATCTCAACCATAAAATAATTGGCGAAGCTTTTTTTCCATACATATCTCACAACATTTAAACCAAATCAAAACACATACAAAAAAAGAAACCTTATCGAATATTACAACACATGCTCGCATACTTGTGTATACATACATTTTATGCAAGTATTTATGCATTGTATGAATTACAATAACAAATATAATAAATTTGTAAAGTTCAATATTTTGAGTTGAGCAGAAGCAATTGATTTGAGTGTTAAATTACAGGTAGTGCACGTTGGAAGTTGTATGATTTGATATTACCGTAACAAAATTGATATTTTGTATCTAAGGACATGACTGCACTACCCGTTTTTTTTCATGAACAGTGTCCATAAGTTTTTGGTTATGATTTAATTTTAGAAATTAAAAACATTATTAAGTTATTAGTTCAATTGGAATAACAAAAATTAAGATAATACATAAAGTCATATTTCAAACGCTTGGGACCTTAGGCGTTAAGGACACACATTTACAATAGAATACATCTAAAAAAGATGTGATATATTTAAATTCATAAATACACAGATAGACACTACAAACTTATAACACCCTTTTTTGGTCGGGGGTTAAAAATAAACATGCTAATATAAATAAAATTCTTCTTTTTCTTTCTCAACCACCTCAAAATCGTCAAACAGAATGAAAAGCATGTATTGCCAATAAGTTTCGAATGCTATATTATCACCCTCGAGTGCAGAACAAATTAAAAAGACGACCCAGATGAAATAGTTTAAAAACAGACTCCTTTATCTCCATCTTCATTTGCATCTGTTTCCAGTTTCAATCGCTTTAAAGCAATTCAAGACTCACCAAATTCTAAGAGATATAATGAAAATGGTCATTGGTTGCTATAGAAAAAAAGGTCGATAAATCTTCTGCAAGATATGTGCTCCAAATACTGTTTACAAATGTTTTTGATCATAGCATTTAAATAAGGTTTGTTCGCGTACATTTTTGTATCAATATAATAAAAAAGGGATTCAAACATTTAAATAGAAATGTTTAAATAGAAATGTTTGAATACCTTTTTTATTTTATTGATACAAAAATGTACGCGAACAAACCTTATATAAATGTTATGCTCAAAATCATTTGTAAACAATGAAAATTATCCAGATAACACTAGCTAAAGATCAAAATTCACAAGCGTGCAAATAAAAAAGATGATGTAAAATGTGATAATTTGTTTTTATTAAGAAATATACAACCACACAAACACATAAGCCAAAAAAGATGAAATACACAAACAACAATAGCTATAACACTTCCACGTAAATAAAGTTGTCAATGAACATACAACCAAACGGAATGAATTGCAACATGAGCTCATGACGTGCTTGAAAGCTGGAATTAGAAAGCTGTTGCGAACGTGCTGAGCCTTTCTTGATCTTGCTCACATTTTTCTTAAAACTTTATATCAAGTACAAAAATGGAGATGCGCCCGTAAAGCCGACAGTTTTGTAGACTAGACCAGCAAAGTTAACATTGTGGAACTATAACAAAACATTTATTTAATATTGTGTGTTTAAAAGGCCTTAGTTTCTGTGTTGAGTAAATAAAGTTTCTAATATAATAAGAATTTTGAAATTTTAATTCAAATCTTTGAACCGACAAAAGCAACGTTCTTAAAGTATAAAAACGTAACATCAGAGTGCAAGTAAAATACCCAATGCAATGGCTACTAAGCACAGCTTCAAAAACTTAATACGTCTCATTGGCACCGGAGGCGCTGCAACACCTGCGTAAGTAAAAACGTGCAAAAAAGCAGATCTGTAGACGAATGAAGCTCTCCTCTTTCTCTTCCTTCACTATCACTAAAGAAGGCAACACCCAGTTATAGTAGCAGGCATTATTCATTGCCATAATAGTACTACTCCTTAAAAATTATAATACTAACTTTATTAAAGTACAAGACAAATTCTGTGGGAAAAAATAAAAAATAAAAGTTTATTATAATATTTCAATATCATAAAATACTTCACCAATGGCTTAAAGTTGCTTTTAAGAAACTTCCAATATCTAGTCACCCAATAAGTACAGAAGTTGCAAATTTTCAAAAATTCTTAGCTTAAAACTGTCAGAAAGGGAATAATGGTTTCATTAACATTTTACAAAAATATGAAATTTTTCCGGTAGAATATTGTATTAGCCACAGTTCAATACTTTCTTATGTCGACTTATGCGGCTGTGTATTTTCCAGATAGAGTTGACTATTGAATAAGTATTAATATCACAAAATGAAAGTCAACTACATACATACTCCAGCCATTATCATCCAGCACAACTCCAATAAATTATATTTTTTGGAAATGACATTACACAGGCATTTGTTAAAACATTTGAAATTTATTTTGTAGAAGAACCTTAACAGATTAACATTCGGCACATAATATTGATTAAAAACAATAGTCTTAAGAAACAAAGAACACAAGTTAAGCTTGAAATTAGTTTTCCTGTAAGAAACATCATTTGCCAGTTATTGATTGAAAAAGCAAATTTTATGCGAAACTTTATTTCCATAAGAATAAATCACCTGCACACTTGCAAAAAAACTTTTGCCTGGCTCACACTTTGTTTGAGGTCTGCACACATGAAACTATTCCACTGCTTACTTCATTGTACTCTTTCACACACTCTTATAGAGGTGGCGTATTTGTAAATTCATGCATTTTATGTTGCATGTAGTTTGTTTAATTTGTATAATAATAAAACACATGTTTTTTCCTCTCTTGTTGCCTTACGAATCATATCGATGGTGATGATGAAAAACAAATCGAAAGGAAAAAATATTAGCAACAATTTGCACAGTTTAGTAATGGAAACAGAATTTGAAAGCATATCTTTTTGTATTTGAAAAAAAAAATTGAATATTGCAATGTATGGAATAAATAGAACAATTTACACTTGATGGAAAACAATTTTGAAGTACCCTAAGGACGAATTAAACAACATCGTTCAATAAATTTGAGCACAACAAATGAATGATACTTTGAAAATAAAATATTTTATACAAGTTAATGAATGCATGTACATAACTGTATTTGCAATTCTTTGTCAGAAAATAAATGAAATTTTATATTTATTAAAAACAAAGCCTTTAATCAAGTGTAGTTGAAAATAAATGCTTTAAAATCGCTTTACTGAACGAGATTCAATAATACTGGAATTTGGTTGCCATACTCAGAAAAAGCTGGTCACCAATAAATAAATTCAATTAACAATTTAATTGATATTATAAAATTGCTTACAGTTGAAAAAATTTTAATTATTATTATAAAATTTTTTACAGTAATTTTTTCAGTGTACGAATTTTATATGAACAACTTTGACGCAGACTATCAAAATACATTTTAAGCTGAAGTGACCATAATATGAATAAATGAAGCCGACCATAACCGTAATATTTTGTATGGTATTTGAAAGAAAATTTAAAAATTTATATAAAATCGAAAACAAATATTAAAATTTGATGGCAAAAAATATGCATGAAGTGTTTAATAACTATTTAAAAGGTTGCATAATATTGAATCCTATTCGTTTTTATGTTCTTTAAAGAAGTGCACCTTTCGAAGGAAATATTTGCAAATTATCTCTTTCATAAAATATTTCACACATTTCTAACTAAATATTTCATTTCAAAAGACTTCAAGTGAAGACATAATAAAAGCAAGAGATTTTATAATATCCTAAATATTTTGCTGCAACGCTAAAGCATTGTAAGCATACAAAGTATCATAATGATATTAAAATTAAGAGTATAAAATATTTAGGAAAAAATTATTTGTTTTTACCATATTTTTACTCATATTGAAATAGGCAAAAATGTTACGATAGTAAAAATTTCTTTCATAACTGCATATTTTTGACTTCTTAAGATTTTGTATGAACTTTTTTAAATATTCAAATCAAAAAGTTCTGCATTTTAGTTTAGTGCAGTCCTTGTATGTGTAGTTACATTATAGGAGTCTCATTCGGTTAACATTGAAAATATTATAAGTGTTTCATATATATAGTCGGGAAATTACTGATTTTTCTTCTAAAAACTCATACGTTAAAAATTTATTTTCGTATGGATACAGAGATTTATTTATATAATCCCACTTTAAAGGCCAGCGGGTCTCCCGTTCTTGATCCTGGAAATGCCCATATTTGATTTCTTAGGAATCTTGTTTCTTTGCGGCACATTTCTTTTTTGCAAATGTGTGGCATCTCACCAAGTATTATACTGTATGAGAGAAAAATTGTTTTTGGAAAAAAATGTAAAAAGAATTTTTGCAAACACATGATTTCAGATGAAAACTTTCGAAAGGTTCTAAGTTTAATTATTTTAATTTTTTTTTTTGCAATGAGAAGTAAAACTCTGCACAGACGGATTTCGTAGCTTACAATATTACCAGATCTGATCCCGAAAGATGTCGCCGAAATGAAAAAATCGCTTGAATGAAAAATATCACCATAAAAATTAAAATGAGTTGCTAAAGTTCAAAAAAATCATCAAACATTAAAAAATTCGCTTAAAAATTAAAAACATCGCTAGATATCGAAAATCACCAAAGCAAAAACAAAACGCAAAATTTAAAATCATCGCTAAAATAAAAAAATGCATCGTAATAAAATAAAAAATCGCCAAAATGGATACCAATCGCTAAAAACAAAAAAAAAACTCCAAAACTGAAGAAGTGTCATTACGAAAAATTTTTACAAAAACCGATATAAAAATTAATCGCTGTAACTAAAAATATAGTCAAAAAACGAAATAAAAAAACGTCAAAAAATAAAAATAAATCGCAAAAACTATAAGCGAACGTCAACACTTAAAAATTGTTACTACAAAAAAATCGCCAAAAACCGGAAAAATCGCCAAAAGAAACAAGCGCCAAAATAAAAGAGCGCCAAAACTAAACATGTCGTCAAAAATTTTAAAAATCGACAAAAACTGAAAATATCGCAAAAACTAAATAAAGCGCCAAAGCTTAAAATAGCGTCAATGCAAAAAATTTGCCAAAAACGGGAGAAAACCTCTAAGAGAAACAAGTGCCAAAATAAAAAAGCGCCAAAACTAAAAACAAAAAAAGTCAAAAACTTAAGATAATCGCCAAAATCCCAAAAAAATCGCCCAAAAGAAGCAACCGTCGTAAGGAACCCTTCGTATGCGAGTCAAAGTCGCACTTTACCGGACTTATTTTTTGCGAAAGAGTAGATAAAATGGCGTAAGATTTTGATGGGGCGTAGACATGGCCACTGTGCATCGTTTTCTGTCAAAAAGTGAAAACTGCAAGATTTTAAGTTGAAGGAAAAAAAGCTACCTTCTTTATGAAGTAGATATCAAAGAGGGGATATATGATGAAACATCAAGCAATTAAGCTTTATAAAATTTTGCAAATAGTACAAATATAACAAAAATTGGCTAAGCATATTAGACTCTGCAGACTTTTTTTAAAAATGTTCAAATCTGAATATTTTTACATATTTCTTTGCTTTATATCTATTAAGATGAAGTGATTGTGAGAAACGGTTTAGTTTTCAATTCATATGCTTACGCTACAAAAGAATAATTTTTCATTTAATAGCCTTTATATATCTACTTGTTTAGTGTTTCCCTTACTAATCCTGTTACTTGCAGTTATTTTAAATCCAGCTTGTTTTATGATTCGTAATTGTTTATTTATTTCAGAACATATTTTAATCTCATCATTATTTATAATTCAGCATAAATAATACCTGTTTTGTTTATGCTTAAATGTTTTATAGAAAACAAAAATTCTTAGAAAGAAATTCTTAATCCTCATCTTTTTTTTAAAGCTTCGAGAAAGTGTCAGTTTGTTTGTCCTGGACATGTATTATATCCTTCTTGCGATGGTTTTCTTTCATTTTTTATTTGATTTAATTTTTTGTATTTATTTTACATTTTCTTTTAGATTTCTGGTTTTATTTTTGCTTTATTTCATTTTCTTTTCTTGCAGATGGAGACTAAAAATGGAATTATTTGAACTAAGTACTACAAAATCGTTACTTAAGTTGTGTTTACCAGCTACACACACACACACATACATTTACTTTAAAATAATCAAACACTTACACATTTAAACACGTTTCTAAATACTGCTATTTTGTCTTGATATCTTTTCTTTTTTTTTATATACATAGATAGTTTTGGGGTTTTTTCCTTTTACCAGAATAAATGAATCTTAAGGAACTTTGTTGTTTTTTTTTAAGAAAAACGAATTTCTTAAGCTGCATCAAGACTACAAGCTGCAACACTAACGTGTTGTTCTACTATGTATTTTACTAATGCATTTATTTTAGGTTTTATTTTTGTTTCTTCTTTTTTTCTTTAAGACGATTTCATTTCATATCTTTTAAATGCTCTTGTGTGTGTTTCTTTATGGGATTTAACCAAAAACGTCAGCAGTTTCTTTATTTTAGTCCCTTTACTGATTTTTATATCTAGTATTTAGTTAGATTTTCCGTTTTTTCCGCTGGCTTTTCTTACTTGACATGGATTTCTTAAAGGATATTTTCATTGGTATTAATTGAAAATAAGAGCAGACAGCCAACCAAATACATTAAGCAGCAAAAGATTTTGGCGCAACAGACAAAAAAAAAACTATATAAATATATACATATTAAATAAAATGAATTTAAAGTTGTATAGAAATTTATTTAGAAACAAAAAAGTTTATGCTCTAAAAAGTGGCGCACCACACGCTGCCTTAAGAATGGCAAAATTATATGCTAGGAACCAGAGAAACAGCTTTGGAATTTTTCCAACAGCTGTTAATTAACAAAGTCTAAAGTAAAAATAGAATTTTCTTCAATATATAAAAGATTCATAGAAAACATTTTACTCCTAAACTATTATATCTTCCCAGCAAAATTTATCGACGACTTAATTATGAATAAATCAATCTTCCACATAAACTATCTACCATCCGCATTACTTTAGAGCATTTATGTGATGACTGTGAAGTGAATAAACCTCTGCGTGGCGCAGAAGTGGAGCGTTTCTTTATCAAGCAGATAATTAAACGTTCAAATCCTGTCAAAAAGCAATTTTATTTTTTTTAAGTGTTTGCGGAAACTAGTTTTGAGTGCATTACAATGTGAGTGTGCGATAGACCAGCGAGTAAAATGTTTGACTTCAATAACGAGCAGCACGAGTTTTTATTTTCTTTTGTGTATTCAATCACTTCTAAGTATTGAACGTTCTAATTTATTTCTCGTAATCTAAGTTTGCAAGTGCTGACAGCGCCATGTTAAAGTAATAAGTTTAAAAGCCAAAGCAGAGGTAGTGTAAAGGATGCGTTAGTCATTTGCTTGTTAGCAATTCAACTCGCTACTTTGCCTTCAAAATTGTTGCTGGGTTGATTACTTTTTCCACCACTCAATTCATTGCTTTTTATAATAACCCTCGTATGTGGCTGCGTATGTGTTTTAGTTTATTAAAACTGCAACAAAGTTGTGCTGGAATTTTTTTTTCATTGGTTTTGCCTATTTTTTGTATTTTTATTTTTTATTTTTGTCAATTATTTTTGCAATCGATTGCAGATTTCGTTCGGTTTCTAGTTATTTTCATTGTTCTACTAAACCAAGCATAGAAATGAAATGGCTGGTTACAAAATGTTTGTGTAGTTTTGTTAAGTAAAAATATATTCGATTTTTATATATAGTTCAGTTTTTTTCTATTTCCTATTATTTATTTTTTTCGCTTACTTTATTGCAACTTTCATTACATTCTGGGTTACTCAACTTTAACAACAATTAGTGTCGTTTAACAGTTACAAATGACTTTTGCAATTACAATTTTATGTTTGTTTTCGGTTCAATTTTTTCTTTCTACCAAAGTTTTTTTTTTTTTTTTTTTTGTAATTTTTATTCTAAATGACCAAAGCATACATACGTTACTACTAGAATGGTGTAAGTTTGGCTTTATGTAGGCGTTTAGAGGGATTGTTAAAACTAAATTTTACCACCGTATGGTGGTAAAACATACATTTTTGTTTGTTAAAATAAAGTTGTTTATTTTTGAATTGAATTTGTCTAGCGAGTACGAATTCAAATTCGTTATTGATTAAGCGGGTGTTTTATAAGAGCGTTCGAAGTTTGATTACTGTTACACAACGCATACTTTAAGTGCGATCATTCTTTGAAAAATTTGTAGTGTTATTTCTCTAATGATATGATTTATTTAATCAGGAGGTGTGAAATCACACGTTCTTGAAGTCCAAGGAACAACTGCATTTTTTACCAAACCTTAGCAACTAAATGAAGTTTATAGTTGCATGGCACCAGCACCATCCTATGCTTTTAACTTGTTAATTGTTTATCTCATTGATTTTCGGGGAGGCAGAAATTTCCCCCCCTCTCACCATCCTGACTATACTCTTAAAAATAAACATAACCTATGTGACTTTTTAGACGTAGGTATATCTATGTTCTTAATTTCATTAAAATTGGCATGATTGCTTTGGAGAGGCATAAATTTTCCCTTTCTTTAGTTTATTAGTCCTGAGGTTGCCGGTTCAACTCCGCTCAAATACATTTACTGCCAGTTTATAGAAGCCATGTAAAAATTATCGGCTGTCTATTTATAATGAAAACAAAAACAAATTTTGAGTGCTTTGTTTTTGTGTTCAATATAAATAGGCAGACAAGAATTTTCACATGGCTTCTATAAACTGGCAGTTAGTGTTTTTCGCAGACAACCAAAAACTCGTTTCGAGGAAATTCAACAATTCACATTGTTAATATAACAATAACTTTAATTGAAATAACTTTGAAATCTAACAAATTTAAATGTTGAAAAAATAAATAAATTTCAACAGCCTACTTGTTGATATATTTATTTATAAAATAAAATATTTTTCAGATTTGTTTACAACTTATAATTTCGTCAATTGTATTTACAAAAATCGTTGTTGGTTCAAAATCAATTAATTATTTCATTGATATAACATAAAAAAAAAATAATTGTATTTACAAATCATTTTTTTCTGTGCTCCTGGTCCTAGTTTTGTGAATCTAAACCATCCAGGGCGCCACTCAAACGCATACAAAGCATTAATTCAAATCGGTCTAGCCGTTTAGGAGGAGTTCAGTGACATACATACCGTACAGAACATTTTCATAGAAAACCTTTTTTAAATATGTATCATGTACATATATAAAGGCTTCTGTGATTTGTCATACATATCTGTGAATAGCTTTAAAGCATTAAGAATTAGATGTAAAATATTTTGAAATTTATTTCTATTCATATTTTCACCACTTTTATATTTATATAAAACTGTTAAGTGACTTGATTTTTATAAATAAATAATTAATTTAAAGTTTTATTTATATATAAAAAATATTCCATTCGCTACTTAGTGTAAAATGTGTCGCAGTACATGTTGAATTCTACTGCTGTAACTGTCTATTTTGTTGCTTAACTACGTATGAAAAATGACTCAACATTATTTAAGCTTGTCTTCTAATGACATCACAAATTATGTGACCTGTTTCGGAATAATAAATTTTTTTCGTTGCTAAAAATGTTCCTTGATACTGATACGTAGTAATCAATTAACAAGTTGTTTAGCAAATGCGTGAACAACTCTCATTCTATGTATGTGTATTATCAATTGTGAAACCGGTTATTTGTATTTAAGTTAATTTTTAAATTTATATATAACTGTAAGATTAATTAAGTTTCTACAACAACACGTATGTATTTCAATAAGTAGATACATGTATCGCACTTGTTGCTCTAAAAAGGGTCAAGTCAAAATTTAAAAATTGTCAGTAGAGTCATATATGTACATGATATTGTTTTTATTTAAAGAGGTTAAGGAGTATATTTTTTGGGCAAAAGAGTAGAGAAAATGAGATTTTCGCAGTGTACATGGATATATGCCGTTAATCATAAAAGTGGTCTAAGTCATATTGGTACATATTTTTTGGTGGAGATTAAGGGTCTTATGCAAAAAACTTAATAAAGCTTTGCCAACCAATGTTAAGTAAAGTTGTATTCTAAAAAAATTATTGTATAAAAATTCTAAAGTAGGCACCCACGTTTGTTAAGACTACTTTAAGTTGATATTTCCAAAATGTGTGTTTTGTACCTCAAATATTTTTATTAATAAAGCACATACTGATTCATGTTACATCTGAAAATGAAGCTAGAAGTGCCTGCTCTTTTCTTAAATTTATTATTTCTGTCATGTAATGGGAAACATCACCAAATTATCCAACTGATTCGAAATACATAGCAAAATCCATAAAAAAATATTAAAATAAATACAATTATACAAAAATGTTTTAGTGATGTACATACAATCAAAACAAATCGAAAAAAGCTGGATATTCAAATACTCGTTTCATTCGAATAAAACAAATTGTGATAATTTTTCACATTTTTTTACTTTTACTTCATAGTTGTGTTTATCTGTTTTATTACCATATCAGAAGCTTATATTTTGTAATTAGGTTGCTTTACTTCAAGATAATGAAAATTTATTTAATAAAATAAAAAATTATTTGAATACCCGAATGAAATTGTATTCGATTTTGTACATCATAAGCTGTGAAGTGGTTGTTGAACACGGTGGTGTTACCAGTATTCATTATTAGATAACAAAATAATTAAAGTTGTCTTTTGCATATGATTTCTTAACAAAGCTATGTTAACCTTAAAGTGCTTGGCAAATAATGTGAACTTTAAAGCTAAAGTAAAATATTTTTTTGCATAAGGGGGTAAATATCTACTCGTAGATAAACAAATAAAAAAATATATTTTTATATTGTAAAATTCTAATTTAGACTCTCGATTAATATAAATATTTATTAAATAGTTTATAATATTAATTATTAATATAAATATTTATTAAGAGTTTTTTAAGATATATTTAATATTGCGAAGCAAAAATTCATATAACTTACCCCTAGTTTTTTGGCTTAATATTTAAGTACGAAATTAGCTATTTAAATTGTATTTAAATACGATTTCATTTTTTCAGTGTTTGCTTAAAGTTTTTATTAAATTATGTTGAGAGTACGACAGCACTAAAAAATTGCCAAATATTATGGGAAGCTTTCCCAACAACAGCTGTTTCTCGTTTGTTATTTCTACCCCGAAGACTTTGCCTAACAAAATTTATTCGAGTTCAAACAATTGCAAGTTTTAAAAACTAAATAAAAAATTTTATCACTTAAACAGGTTCCCAATATAGGGAATCATTTAAAAAATTATATTTTTAGAAAACAAAAGTGACAAGAGAAAAGTAATGGCCTGTCCCTCAATATCGACAAAAAACGTTCGATCGTCAAATTGTATTGAAAACAGAAATAAAATGAGGAAATTTATATTTATTTGTTTTCATTGTAAGTCAGCGATCGAAGCTTCCCATAATCACGAAAGCGGGTTTTGCTATTTTGAGACACTGAATGGATTACTTTAGAATAAATTACAATAAGGGTTTTCATGAGACCTCTTAAAATTCCCATTTGTGCAATTAAGCAAATATGCGAGACTTGTTTCATGAAGCTCCTTTTCAACTTTTGCGCAAACAGTAAAATTAATTTGAATGAAATGTCAAAAAAATTAATATAATAAAAATAAAAAATTAAATTTCAAGCAGTTTTAAATTAAATACATATTTATATATTTCTATTAAAATAAAAAGTGCGTGTGTGCATCTAAAAATGATTCAAGGAAGCAAAAAAAAACAAAAATTTGTTGTTGAATAAATGCACAATTGCACAGCTTAAGTTTACGAGTGAAAATTGTTGGGCAAAGTTAAAAGGTTTGTATAAATAAATTTCCATACAATTTTTGACATATTATTAACGAGAGTGTAAAAATGCACAATTGCACAGTTTGCGAGACTTTTGAACATTCTCATGAAAACCCTTAATATATTTTCAAATTATGCTTAATTCAGCCTTGAATGATAAAATTTTTCCAATATTTATTTAATATTTATTTAAGTTTTTTTAATATCTACTTAATATTTTCAAGCAAAAATATGAATTATGTGGTCAAGTTAAGGTGTGGAGAGACAACATCAATTCAAATAAAAATTTAAATTTTAGCCACAGCAATAAATATTTATAAAAGCATTTTTTTAACTAAGCAAGCTAAGCTATTTTAAGCCTAGCTATACAATATTATTGAGTGTTGTCTATCTATTTTTAATGTCGCTCTGCTCCGCACTATTCAATAAATTGAACATTATGTTTTTTTGTATAGAAAGCAAGGAAATGACATACGTTGCAACTAGTACATACTATTGCCATGTTACAAAATGCCATAGTACTTTGCATAAATTTTATCTATAACATGAATTTCGTAAAAACCATAAACACTGACGACCGATAATACCCTTTTCACACTCACTCACATCTTTGAGGAATGCGTGGAATATGCTGAAAATTGAAAAAACCTGTTCACATTACAACATTTTTCATCTTTCATCTGTCATGTATTATAATACTATTTTTACGAATGTGAGCTACTAAAAATTAAATAATAAAATGCAATTTAAAAATTCAGTAGAAATTGATTTCATTGCTGGCTCTTGAGGAGCAGAAACTAATAATGCTACAATGTGCAGAATTAGTTGAAATTATGCCAGCGGACAATGATAATGAAAAAATATTACAAACTTTATCCGCAAAGTCTTCGCGTAGACATTTGCAACTACTTTTATGTAATTTATTTCGATTTGGAAAATATATAACAGATTTTATTATATGCATACATATAAATACATACATATGTATGTATATAATAAAATCTTAGAGTAATTACGGATCTTTTTTGGGAAGGATATTCCAAAATGTAGCCTTGAATGTATGTAAATATGTCCATGCATATGGAAATATACATACAAACATACATGCATATGTATATATTTTTATAGTACGTATGCATGTATGTATATAGTTGCATACATTTTTTCTAGTGATGACACTAAAATAATCGAAAGATGTTGAACGGAACAAAGTGAGATAGGAACATCTTTTAAAGATGTTGAAAGATGTTGAACATTCAGCCCTGTATAATTCTTATGGGAAAATGTTATCATCTTGCCAAATTGATGAAAGATGAAAGATGTGAGTAAGTGTGAAAAGGCTATAAGTCGATAGTTTGTGAAAACGATTCAATAGATTTGATGTCGCTCGCTTGACATGTCGATCGATATCGGGGGCTTAAAAAATTATAGCTATGTACACGAGTCCTATTTGTGTAATTATAAATGCACTTAGGACTTTTAAAATGTTCCCTTCCTAGCAATAGCTCAAAAACAAATTACGAATTTAATTAGAATTGCTACGATTTATAAAATTTTAATTATATTTATATTATATCCTCGAATGCTGATATTAAACTTCCAATTTCTTGTGTAAATTAAGCAGTTTAATTAAGTGTACATATCTAACTGTCCGCCTTTTGGTGTACCTGTCTGCCTTTCTCTCTATATATATGTAATATATATTTCTAATTGTCTGTCTGTTGAATTCATTGCATACTAAAATAATAAAATTATATTCAAAGATTTTATTTGTATTAAAACTTATTTTAAATCATCAACAAGCTTGAGCTGTGTTTTATTACTTTTTAATATCATATCGATTTTATTACACTAAAAGTAATTAAAGTAAAATTCTTTAAGCAAACTCAACATAATAAGAGCATTTGCCAATCAAATTAAAAAGTTTCTAAGCTTGGCTTTATTCGGCGTAATAAATTTTTTAATTATTTTTTTTCCAATTTTTATTTATATGTATTTTTTTCATTTATAATAACAATGAGTCGCTAATTTATAAACAAAATAAAATAAAATATATTAGCAGGCTTTAGTAAAGACCTTAGAGATAATTTAGCGAAAACATTAATATCTAAATTTATAATAAACAAATCAAAAACAAAAAACTTAAGTCGTAATTAAAACTAGTCAAACAATAGAGTACGAGTATACAGTACACAGCAAAACTAAGGAAACACCATCATATAATTAAAGTATCTTTGATTTCTCTTTTTATTTTAAAACCTAAACAAAAAAAACAGCTTAAAATATAATTAATTCATTGAAGAATATTCTTCAGGTCTTCACGTCAAAAGACCATTTACCTAGCGATTAAAACTTTCCACAGAACAATGACTCAAAGTACACATATCTCATATTGCAAAAATGTTGTCTTTTTAACCCTAGACACATAACCTTCGTCGAAACGACGAACACCGGACGAAAAAATAGCTATTTCTTTTTAACACGTGCACCGATCGCCGCTAAATTTCTTGCCAACTTAGTCTTCGCTGAGCTTTTGCAGGAGACAACCAAACTCGGCGCGTAAGCACGTAATTATTGAGATATGATAAACTTGTTCGTCGTTTCGACGAGTGTTGGTGAGCATAAAGTTGATTTCTGCACACAATGCGCTTCAAAAAATTAATTTTATATATTTTTTTAAATGACAATAGTGTTATAGTTAAGTTTTGCCAAAGAGAAAAAGGCTTTTTTGTTTTGTTTATTTATATAAATTTTATAACAATGTGATCTCAAAAAAAAGTGCTTTTTGGAAAAATGGATTATAATAAATATCCTTGTAACAGAATAGAAATATATAGTTGTATTTATTAACAAAGTACTTGCTAAAGGTATGTATGTGTTGCAAGTACAAAAATATATATGTTTAGAACCGATATTATACGCCCCAAAACGTGCTCGTCGAAACGACGAATGGTTAGGTTTAGAAGGATACGTTCGAGGGTTATGTGTGCAGGGTTAAAAAAAAATGCATACCAAATTACAACTCTTCGTAGTACAGATATCATTCCCATTCACTACTTGAGCTTGTTTAAAAAAATTTTAAATTATTTTATTTAAACACTCTATTTTCTTTTCCAAGGCTTCCCACTAGGTGGGTTGTTTTCTGTGGACTTGTACAACTTTGGACTTGTACGTGTCTATTTAACCAAGAAATAAACTCAGCTGTGCCATTAACTACACCTGCCAAGATATTACAATGTACTTTTTAGCTTCCACGAATATTTTTAATGCGTGTATGGTTGTTAAATCTTTAAAAATACATGTAAAAAGTGTTAGAAACAAAAAAGTGTTTATAAATAAATAGAAATTAGTTATTACATATTTTATATAAAAATAGAAATATTTTTACTAATGATTTGTTTTGTAAAACGACCCGTGTGAAGTAAAATTTTTTGGAATGAAATGTGAAAATTCTTGTCTGCATATTTATATTGAAAACAAAAACAAAGCACTCAAATTTGTTTTTGTTTTCAATATACATAGACAGACGAGAATTTTTACATGGCTTCTATAAACTGGCAGTTAATGAAAAAATAAAATTTTATTTTTCTCTCAAAAGTTGAGTAAATAAGATAATTGTATGAAACTTTTTACAATATGCCCATTAATTCTTTCGCTCTAACTCAAAAATTCCATTTTATACGGCCTGTCCCACGATGTCACCAGAAATCGTGCGATCGAATACCTTAATTGAAAACAACAACAAATGTTCTAATGTTATTGTTGTTTGCAATACAAGTTGCCAATCGAACCATTTCTGGTGACATCGTGGGACAGGCCGTTAATCGTATGAAAACGACAGATGTGAATCTCTATATAACATTGAATGTCTTCCGTATTATCCTAGTACTGCATAACCACTGCAGCATAAAATGATCGTTTATCGTTATATTTGTGGCAACAGATCTGCTATTGTTTTTGATTTTGTGGCGCCACAATTCTCAGTTTGCGATTAACATTTCTGTGTATCATTGTGGAAATCAATGTTTTGATATTACAAGTATTTAGCCTTTTAGGGTTGAAAATTATTTCTATACTGCCCTTTAGTCAACAAATTGCTTTTGAGCAAAAAATTTTTTTACAAAATGAATTAATTTAAAAAAATGTGTTAAAGTGACTTTTACTTTGGTAAAACCACTAACTTAGCTGTTATTCGTATAATTAACATATATTTCATCTAAATAATCTAAAACGAAAATATCATGTGACGGGGTTGTGACGTCACCAAAGTGATATTTACATAAAATGTGAAACAACATTATGAAAATTTGTTTTTGTTTTTCATATAAGTTCTAAAAATTATAAAAACCCTGAATCCGTTTGCAAATTTCTTTAATTTTATTTTTAATATATGTAAATATCACTTAAGTGACGTGATTAAGGCACGTAAAGCTTAAATTTCATTTATAATTCAGCATCTGAAAATATTTTAATTCCAGTTTCAAAAGCTTTTCAAGTTTGCTAAAAATAAAAAAGAGTAACTCAGTATAAATTTTTTTGAGATCACCTTTGGACACGTTTAGATTTCAATATGTTGTGTGGATGTGCATACAATTTGCTTTGTTTAAAAAAAACGAAAACTTTTTTTTTATATTAGAAGGACGGCATATATTGATTTTATACATATCGCTTATTTACTCAAAGAACGTCATAACTGAAAAATGGATGTCTTGAGTTAATGACGGAGAATTGATCATCTATCGTTCTTCATATTTTGTAAAAATTTTATACAAATATTTTGTTTACTCAACTCCTGGGAGAAAAATAAAATTTTCTTTTTCCATTTTCTTTTTCTGGCAAAATGGTTTTTTGAAAAATGACGTTATTTGAGTAAATGAGCGATATATATGTATCGATGTGTATTAGAGACCTGCGTAAACAGTCTTTAAATGTAATTTTTTTTAATGTATTCTCGTCGGATGTATTATACTAAACCAATAATAAATGCTGTCGCAATATAAGCGAAGGACGATGGATATATTGGTGTACGTGTATATGAGTGTTAACAAGCGATGTCGCCAAGACTTCTTGTTCATAAGAAACAATTAAGAGAAGTGGGCTTGATTAGTATATGCTTGTTATTTTGCATACTGTACGTTTGAGTGTGTGTGTGTGTGTGTGTGTGTAAGATGAAGATGGTAAGCTATTATGTGATTAAAGCTGAGTTTACATCTGGCATTTCTTGTGTGTTATTTGCCCAAAAAAGCATAACCAACTAATTACTAATGAAAAACTATTTGATTCAGACATATATTTATTGATTTAAACATTTTCCAATCATGTTGGATTCTATAAAATTGTCTATTATGACAATTATGAAACTTAACTTAATAAATACGTGTCTGAATCAAACTGTTTTTCATTAGAAATTAGTGGTTACGCTTTTTTTACGCTTGTGTAGCACATGGAACACAGATGGAAACCCGGCCTAAGCGCATACGACTAATGTCAATGCATGCGTGTGCGTTTGCATGTGCGCAGAATAATAAATAATCATACACACATACATGCATGACGTTTATATATGCGCCATGCGCAGAAAGGAGCAAACATCGCAAATTTTTCAGTCACAAAGTATTTTCTTCTTTACTCCTATACCTACAATACTGAAACAAATTTCTTGCAAACATTGTTGCTAACGTTTGTTTTAGAAAATTTCGCTGTAGTAAAGCATTTGAAAAATCCCTCATGTCTTAAAAGTTCTTATAAGGGGTCTTATGCAGGACACTAATGTGTACCGCATCGCTCATATCGAGCCATAACTGCCAAAAAAAAAAAGCTTTAGTGGCATATTTTGAACTTTCCTTTATTGCGAAAATCGATTATTGATGATCGTACATAATCGATTTGCGTCAAAAAATTAAGTTCTAAAATTATGTCTTTTTGGACTATAAAAGCATTTTATTCTTAAAGTCTAATGGATATAAATTAATATTAAAAATATATGGCCATATCGTTGGTCGGAAGTAGAACGGCCCTAACTCAAATAACTGTAACTTTACAGGAAAAGGTGAAAACCTAATAGAAACAATACAACTGCTTTGTACAACTGCTTGTAAAACTATTTGCAATAAATTTGTATGACGAGGTGTGTTTGTGTAAAATGGATTGAAATCAGTGAAAAACTCAATAACCGCAAAAAAAACCTCAAACGACATATTTTTTGAACTTTGTTTTATAGCGAAAATCGCTTCTGTAAAATCGCAAATAATAGGTTTTGGTCAAAGAATTAGGTTCGAAAATTATGTCACTTGAGATTTTTTTTGGCGGTTATGGCACAATATACATACATACATATGTACATATGTATTGTTTTCCATTTTGTTGACTTAGATTTTCCTTTTTAATTTTTTCAATATTTTATTACTTTTCACTTTTTGGTAATTGCTGTGATAAAACAATTTGTGCAATAATTCCTTCTTGGCATTTGTTGCTTAAAGTGCTTAAATCCATTGTTATAATTTATTTATTTATGTTTTTTACTGTTTCATTTTAATTTTACACTCTACTACTTCTGTTTTAAGTTGTTGTAATTCTATTGGCTTTAGTTTTTTAAGTTCTTGTATTTCCAACTAATTTTTCTTGTTTCTGTTTGGGGTTTTTCCCAACTTTTTACTGTTTGGCTTGTAAAACTTTGTTTTGCTGTCCATTGCAAGCCAAGGCTTTTATTTGCCTTGAAATAATAACAACAACAGCAACACCAAGAACGAGGCAATATCTGCTGTAACAGCTTAAATATAATAGTTTAGTTTTTAATTATTATTTTGCTCTTTAGTCTTAGTGTTTTTGTTCGCCGTTTTTTGCTTGTTGGTTTTTCGTTTTAATCGTATAAAAAATTTAAATGGTTTCTCTTTACTTTAAACTTTAACGCTTAAACACTTTGCATGAGTCACTTAGCCTGTGAGTTGTTTACTTCACGATATTTGATGGCTCATCATTTTTAATTTTCAATTTAAACTAAAATCTGTTTTTCAGTGCTTCTAAATATTTACTTTATTTTTTGCATATTTTTTTATTATTTTTTTTTAGAAACTTGCTTTCAATGTCTTTGTGGTAAACTTGGCTGTCTTGTTTTTGTGGGTAATTTCAGCTTCTTACTTCTAGGTTTCAGCCATAATGACTTGCTGTTTTATTCTTCTTTTACACATATTTTTTTTTTTTGTTGCTTTACCTTTTTTTATAAGTGGTAATTCTCACAAAGTTAAATGAATTTTTAAAGTTACTACTTATGATTCTTTTATTTTTTCTTGCTGGTTGCAAATGGTTCTTAACGTTTATTTTATGACAGTGTGCAGCAACCATAATGAGTTTTTTTACCTTCTTCTTTTGTTAATATAAAGGGTCAGCTTTTTATTGTATGATTGTTGAAATAATTATTGTTTTTAAGCTTGGGCCATTACTTGCCACCTGCTCTTTCTATTAACCCAACATTTAATTTTCCTCCTTAAAAGAGAACTGAAAATATTCTCTGGCATTCCTTTCTTAAATATATTGCTAGGGGCATTATTTACTTAGATGTCTGGTAGATTTAGAAGGCGAATTAGAAAAACCTCATATACCTCAAGCTGTCCACACACGCACTATTTGTACGTGCGACGTAGCGAGTAGAAATTCTCTGCACACGTTGAACGCATCAAAATACACTTAAATGTCAACAAATTAACAGAATGCAAAGAAATCTCTGCTTAAACAGCGTAGCTGTTAAGTAATGATTAGTAATCGTACTGATTTCTAATTTGATTTCTTTTTTTTTAAAGATGAAGTAATGATTAAACTACGATTATATTCAGTTTCGCACGATTACTAATTGATTACGATTACTAATAATGAAAAAGTAATCTAAATTACTTGAAATTACAAAAAATAATAAAAAGTAATTAAAAAATAATCCGATTACTTTTAAAGATTACTTTTAATTACTTTTGATTTTTTATTAATAATCAAAAGTAATCTTTGAAAGTAGTCAGATTATGTTTTGATTACTTTTGATTATTTGTTGTAATTTCTAGTAATTCTGATTACTTTTCGATTATTAAGTATTGTAATCAATTATTTATTAGAAATTCTTTTAAAGGGAATTATATAATCAGGACAACACTTTTTAAGATGTAATATAATTGATTCTTAATCGCAATCGAAATTTAACAGTTCTGTTAAACAGTCACTTCGAATGAATTATCGAAGTATGATTCAGAAAAAATAAAAGACCACTCTAGAATTTTTCCAATTGCCTCAAGAATTTTAAAATGTCATATATTTCATAAATTGTCACTTTAATTCACATTTATGAAATTTTGCCACATCGATTTTCTTTGCATTACAATTTATTTTATATGATGGCAGCGGGAAAATATATTGAAAAATCATTCATTGACAAATAGGAAATTATCTTTCAAAAAAAAAATATTTTAAATATCATGTGTCATCACGAATAAATAAGCATTTAAGGTTTTTGGACACACAAGTTTTTGGAAGCAAGCTTCAAGAAATTTTCAAAACTTGTTCGTCTTGGTAACATAAAACTTGAGTACAAAGAGTAATTTTTATCATTGAAATATACAAATATATGGAACAGATCATTTTGCATCATAAGGCTTTGTTTAATCAAGATAAATATAGGCCAAAATAAGCACTACAACTTTTATAAATTTTTCAGTAAATTATGCGTTAAAAAAAAGATTTGTTTTAATAAAAAAATTCAAGAAATTAATCCATCTTGTTTCAACTACAGGTTATTAACATAAATTGTTGGATGAAGCAACTCATCAACAAGTACTAAGCCATCAAATAGAAAAAAAAACTGTATGTTCTCTCCTTCTCTTTTCAAGGATACTGAAGCATAATTGTATGTTTTTGCTGTGTTGCAGATTAACTTTTACAATCAAGTTTTGCACAAAACAAAAATTAAAGCAAAATGTCAGGGCTAATTAATATAAACTTTGTTTTCTTACGTTAGATTATGAAGTTTAATATTTTGAAAAACAAAAGTTTGTTAGTTACAAATTTGTAGGTTTAAAATCATATTTAGATACAATATTTTACTAAGGTTGCTTTATATTTTTCCAATTTATTTTATAAATTTATATTTCTTTTAAAGAACACAAAGGAGACATATGACTACTAACTATTATGTTTACTACTTTTTATTGTATTTTTGTGCATATTAAATATGTATGCCATAAATATTTGCAAATATAATTTCCGAACTTCAAAACCGTATTTTTATAAAAATCTCTTAAACATCCGGTCAGTTTGAACAAACACACACACACACACACATACACATGCACACACACATGCACACACTCTCATAAAAAATCGTTTATAGCCCCATCATATATTCTTATACAAATTTGTTTTTTATTAATAATCAATAAAAATAAATAAATACAACTAAATACCCTTTAAATACTCTTCGGTAAAAACATCATGCTTTATTTATAAAATACATGTTTTTAAAAATACATAAATAAATATTTTCTATATGAACGAGTATATTTATATTATTTTAAAGGAAATTTATTTATAAGAGGATTTTAATAATCAATTTGTATGAAGAAGGGAGTAAGCACTCACATGATAGTAAAACTTATATGGAATCTTAAAGTTTGTCATTTGGCTTAAGCTGAAAATTTTTAAATTATAGGATATGTATCTCTACTATCTGTAGATAGCTGGGAAGTGTATCTACAATGTAGATGTAGTCGGTATCCCCAACAATGTTGCCATAGTACAAAAATTATATTTGCCTAATTCACAACAATTTGACCCCTTTTAGACACGCAGAGTTTACAAAATTTATAGTATTAGGGCCATTATTACAACTTAAAGATAGTTAAAAGTAGGATTTTATCGGACGTATAAAAACTTTATCATTTGCAAAATTTTACTTTAACCTAAAGTGAGCGATAAATTACAGGCAAGTTTATCCTACCTGGTAAGTTAAATCCAATTTGCAATAATGGAAAGCTTTTTATACGTCCGACAAAATCCTACTTTTAACTATTTTTAATTTGTAATAATGGCCCTTAAAATTATAAAAATTTTTTATATAATTTTTAAATATCCACAAACATACGTGTATATACAATATTTATTTTAAATGTTACTTAACCACGTTGAATATGTATGAATGTAAATGAGCAATTTTTCAAAGTTCGTAAAATTCAAATTAAAGAAACGTCAATAATATTTCAAAGAAATTTTTTTTTTATTTATGTATATGTATGTATTGTGTGTGTTTGGTTGTGTGTATGTATATATGTATGTGTATCCCACTGGCAATGACAATCGCAGTATTTTTCCTTTTCTAGTATTGTACGAGTAATAACTAACGGTGGTGGCGAATTTTTGAATAGAAATGGTTTTGATCCTGCTTCCGCTAAACAAATAAACAACTCGGGAGTTATTGCAAAAATCAACAATATGGGAAAATGACAAGAAATAAAAATAAATAAAAAATTATAAACGGAAGCCATAAGGAATTGTAAAACACCCTTCCCACAATACAATTTTATTTTTTTTGCCAGAGATTATTTGTGTTATAAACTTTTTATAAAGCAAAAATATTTTTTACGAATAAAGCCATTTTTTGGTTATGACTCTCTGGCTGATTAAAATCTTAAAATTTGTGCGTATAATATAAAAACGTATAATTTACTTTTTTAAAATACCTTTTTTTTTTGCCGCTATTTCTCCAGTCTTACGTCGTTGTTACAACAACAACAAAAAATAGCTTAATAATTTATTGTATAAAACTAGAAAGTGTCACAGAGTTAAAACTGAATTAAGTATACCCGAAACTATATTTAGCTTGTATGAAAAAAATAAAAAAGAAGATAAACAAGTAAGAGTGCTACATTCGCCTGTGCCGAATCTTATATACCCTTTACCAAAGTGCGTTTATGTAGTATAGAGATACATACATAAATACATACTTACTTTTATGTACAAAGAAAAAAAGAATAATTTTCAAACCCTAGAATCATAATTTTAGATCTTTCTGATTACTTATACCAATCTAGTAGTTCTTAAAAAAATATAGAACGTGTGTTAGGTGAAAAAAAGGAATTCCAAAAAAATGTTTTATTTAGTTACTTAATGGCGTTTTCTTTTCTGGAAAAAGTGTAACATTTTGTAACTTTTTATTCAAAAAAATGCAATTTAGTTTTCGTTTAAAGTAAAAATTTAAGTTCGCAAGGGATGATACAATAATTTCTAATAAAATGTATATTTCAGAAAATAATTTTAATGTATATGTACATATATATTTATTTTTATTTTCATTCAAAAGTGTAATAAGTGTAACATTTTTTTCCAGAAAAGAAAATGCCATTAATGTCCAGAAAAAAAATCAAAGTTTCCAGCTCTGGAGGTGTGGTTTTTATTTTTATCATTTTTATATCAAACTTATCTTTCCAAAACGTAAAATATATATAATTTATTTATAAAGGAAAAGATAAAAATTAATTAGACTTAGTTACTTTTATATATCAATAAAGTGTAAGTGTCCCAACCGTGAACTCATCCTTTTTGATTTTCTGATTTCTTACACCAATCTCTTTCTTTTAAGAATTTAAGAAATGTTTAATTAATAAAAAAAAAGGAAAAATTTGCTTTAGTAACTTACTTTTGCACAAAAAAAGTTAAAATTTTCCAACCCTGGAATCGTCTTTTTAATTGCTTTTTTTTTTTTTTTTGATTTAAAATACCAATTTTATTCGTTATGAAGCATAAAATAAGTTTATTTAATAAGAATAGATAAAAATTAATTTTATATCACAAAGAGTGTAAGTTTCCCAAACCTGGAATCCTCCTTTTTGATTTTTTTTATTTCTTACGCCATCTTTTTTAAGAATAAAAGATATGTTTAATTTATATTAAAACAGAAAAAATTTGTTTTAGTAAGTTACTTTTGTATAAAAAATAAGGTTTTCCAACCCTGGAGACGTCGTTTTAATTTTTTTAACTTTGTTTATTTTGAAATACCAAATTCATTCGTAATAAAGTATAAAATAATTTTATTTATTAAAAAAAAAATAAAATTAATTTTCGGTAGCTAATTTTTTATATCACAAAAAGAGTCAGTTTCCCAACCTTGGAATCATCCTTTTTAATTTTTCTGATTTCTTACACCAATCTATTTCTTTTAAGAATATAAGATATCTTTAATTTATAGAGAAAAAGGAAAAATTTGCTATAGTAAGTTGCTTTTGTATAAGAAAAAAAGTTAAAGTTTTCCAACCCTGGAAACATCTTTTTAATTCTAGAAGGTTAATCTTTAATTTGAAATACCAATTTTATTCGTACTAAAGTATAAAATAAGTTCATTTAATAAAAAAAATATAAATTAATTTTCGGTAGTTAATTTTTTATATCACAAAAAGTTTCAGTTTGCCAACCCTGGAATCATCCTTTTTGTTTTTTCTGATTTCTTACACCAATCTTTTTCTTTTAAGAATATAAGATATGTTTAATTTATAAAGAAAATGAAAAATTTGTTTTAGTAAGTTACTTTTGTATAAGAAAAAAAGTTATTTTCCAACCCTGGAAACGTCTTTTTAATTTTTTAATTGCTTTTTTTTTTTGATTTGAAATACCAATTTTATTCGTGGTGAACTATAAAATAAGTCTATTTAATAAAAATAAATAAAAAATTAGTTTACGGAGTTAATTTTATATATCACAAAAATCGTAGGTTTTCCAACCCTGGAATCATCCTTTTTGTTTTTCTGATTTCCAGCATCAATTTCTTTGTTTTAAGAACATTAGATATGTTTAATTTATAGAAAAAAAAAAGGAAAAAATTGTTTTAGTAAGTTACTTTTGTATAAGAAAAAAAGTTAAAGTTTTCCAACCCTGGAAACATCTTATTAATTTTTTTTAATTTTTTTTTTTATTTTTTTTTTAGTTAGAAATACCAATTTTATTCATACTGAAGTATAAAATAAGTTTATTTAATAAAAAATTATTAAAAACTAGTTTTCGGTAGTTATTTTGTATGGCAAAATGAAGTTTAAGTCTCCCAGCTCTGAAACTGTCTGCTCGACTTTGCTGATTTTCAATACCAATCTTATTTCGACAATTTCTGACGCACCAGTCCAAGAACGAAGTCTCTAGCTTTACTGGAAGCTTCGGAAAACCGATTTCACGTACAGACAGACGGACAGATGGACAGACGGACATCGCCTTTTCGTCTTCCCTATGCATAAGGATCCAGAATATATATACTTTATGTCTCGCTTATTAATATTCTGGAAATTACAAACGGAATGACAAACCTATATATACCCTTTTTACCATTTTTTGTTAAAGGGTATAATAAAAATCCTTTGGGTGAGTTTCAACAAAAGCAGCAGGGCCGTAGAGAAAATCTACCAAGCCACGTTTTCCTTTACCATATTAAATAATTCTAAATATATTTCGTTTCAATATTTTAGACGTCTCTGGCAAATAAAAATGATATAAATTGTCCCAACAACATCTGTGAGAAGCAATCACTAACAATATGTCTAACCCAGCAAACACATATTCAGGGATTTGAAAATAATATATATATATATATATATATATATATATATATATATATATATATATATATATATACATATATATAATTTTTTTTTGTTACTCAAGCAAAGATTTTAAGCAAAAACGTAAATAAGATATTGAATCAATTAAATAAATAAAATTAAATTAAATAAACGGGGGCAAATTATTTTAATCGAAAGTTCCATACAAACACAAATAAAATTGTATGCTAAAAACGTTTTTTTGTATTATCCAGACATTTGAAAATAGTTAAGGGTCTAATCTCATGAAATTTGCTATCGTACAAAGTAATAATCTCAAACTGAAAAAACCTGATCAAATCAGCTGGTTATCGAAAGCAACGATTAGACCCCTGGACAATACGAAAACTTGTTCGACCGCTTGAATGACGATTACACTCTTGTGTGCTTGCTGGGTTTTACAATGGGCTTACGTGTTTTTTATCTTCTGCATGTGTTAGTATCCAATAAAAATATGTGTGTATGTGTGTATATTCACATATTAGAAGTTTCAGTGGGAATCAAAATCAACTGCATCTGACTCTGAAGAAGAAATCTATTGGCAACTGGGCAACCAAACAACAAACAATCATTTGACGGTTGATTTATTCTTTCGAGTTTACGACATAAATAAAAATATTTGAATTAAAGAAGACTTATCACTCTGTAAAAAAAATATGATAATAAAAGCTATTTCGAGGCCAAGAACAAAACAAAAGAAAAATTAATATTCTATTAAAGGGTCCGCCATCTAACGTTTTTTTTTCAACTAGTGCTTATTTCGTGAATGGTAACACTTAGCTCATGTCAGATTTGACAGATAATTAGTTTTATCCTTCCGCTGAACGAGCCAACTGACCATCCAATGCGTTTTCGTTTCGCTAAGTGGGCCTGCGATCGACTCACAGAATATGCCGATTTTGCCAAAAAAAATCATCTTTTCAGATGAAGCTCATTTTGATCTTGGCAGGTATGTAAACAAGCAAAATTGTCCCATTTGGGGCACAGAAAACCCGCACGCATACATTGAAAAGCCGACGCACCCAAAACGAGTCACTGTTTGGTACGGATTTTCGTCCAGAGGCATAATTTGCCTATTGAGCAAGGAGTGGCCGTTACAGTCAATGGCGATCATTATCGGACCATGTTGAACGAATTTTTGTTCACAAAAATTGAAGAGGAGGAGATTGGCAACATTTGGTTTCAACAGGACGGCGCTACGTGCCACACAGCCAAAGCTTCAGTAGTTTTTTTTTATAGCATGTTCAAAAAAAAAAAGTTATCTGGCGGACCCTTTAGAAGAGTAAAATTTTTTATGGTCGTAAGTCGCAGTAAGTCGTGTTTTTAATTTTTGAAATTATACATGTTTGTTTTTTTATCATAAAGGCTTATTTATATTCCTAAATATATAAAATGTGTTTGAAATCTATTTTAAGAAAATTTTGAAATAAAATAAATTTCAAACTATTTTTAAATTTTATGAATATGGGGAAAAGTATTTCATTGGTAACTTCAAAATACTACTTATAAGATTTTGAGCAAATTTTCAGTTTTTTTTTTTTTTTTTTTTTTTTTTTTTTTTTTTTTTTTTGATTGTTAATATATTTTACAAAAACTTTATTTATTTTGACTTTTAAGTGGTCTTCGTGCACAACAGTTTATTTGATTTTTAATCAGATTTTAATTTTTTTTTTTTAGCTATGAATTAAACGTGATCAAGCGTGATTATGCCAAAAACGTGAACAATTTCTCCATCTCTACATTCATGAATTTTTGATGTTACTGATTTCATTGTTCTGTTCATTTCGCTTTGCTGCAGTAAATCATTTCGTATCTTGTTTGCAATTGAAGCACACGCAATTAGGCAGTGAGTAAGTGGAACTTTTTTTTTATTTTCAAACAAATAATTCTAATTGTGTTACTCTACACATTAATTATTGCTTTAATGACACGCAATAGTAGTCGTATTGCAAATGTTTTAATAATTTTATTATACTATTCGATGTGAAAATATGTATACTCTCCAACGAAGTGGGTTGAATATTAATTCACAATGAAGTTGCTTTGCCATAGATTTTTTACTATTTTTGGTTCTCTGAGCTAGAAAGCCTTAATAGGTAACAGGAACTATGGCCACGCCTTCCAAGAACCTAATTCTTGATAATATTTAAAGCTAATTTTTTTACTACAATCAATCATTTGCGATCATAAAGAATCGATTTTCGTAAAAATCGAGGTAAAAAAGTTATCGTTTGAGCTTTTTTTGCGGTTATGGCTCAATATGTTGGCACCTATAAGGAGCATGGGGCCTCAGTGAGATTACTTTAAGAGAAAACTTAAATTTGACTTTTAAATTATGAAAACTAAAAAATTTCTTACCAAACACTGAATATAAACCCTATACAAAAAATAATTATTTTGTAAATTAATTTTCGTTTCCTCCTTCTTGCTGTAATATATGTTAAGTATTTATTTAATATTTGTTTAATATTCAATTAGTATTAAATAGATTATTATGATAATATCTCAAATAATATTATTAAATCAAAATGCAAAGTATTTGTCTAATTTTCAAATGTGAACAGGAGATTATGTATTTATAAGATATCTGCATTAAATAATTTGTTTTTCAAGTTCACAGTAAATTAAAACCATAAAACTTGCAATTTCTGGTGAAAACTGCTTTGTCTTCCCTACTGCAAATAACAATAGATTATGTTTTCTATTCAGCGGAAATGTTGTTAGTTATTTCTATTGTGTTATTTGTAAAGCAAATATAAATAAATAAAGTTAGGTGCGTATGTAAACAAACATATATTTGTTAAATAGTAAATCAACAAAAGTCTTAGAATGAATGTCTGTCTCTTTTTAATATTTTGCATTTTACGCCTTGCTTCAGCTTTGTAAAAGTTTTTTTTATAATTTTTATTTCCTCATAACATTACTTTATTTTACTAGCCAATGGTCCTTCTATTCAATTCAATATTCATTAGCGAGCATCAAGGCAAACAAAAAATGCTGGCATTACTATTCCTTTTTACATTTTGCATTTTTTATTAGCTGCATTACAAGCGAAGATTGTAAAAAATCTCAGATTCATCATCAAAAAATATTTAATAACATAAACAAGAAATAGAATTAAAAAATAATAAAAAAAGTAAGAGTGATGTACATATATGCTGTACTGCATCTTATGTACCCTTTTTCGAAATACTTAGGAAAAAAATATTACACCAATTAATATTATCAGGTGAAAATTTAATTAATATTTTTATTGAAATTACAAAATTTTAATTAATATTAGTGAATTTTTATTATTAGTGTGTATTTTTCAAAGTTCTTTTTCTGTGTACGTATGGAATATATAATATATCTACCTACATACCTAATAAAAATTAATATTATAAAACTTTTTAATGTCTCAATCCAAACATTATATTGCTAGGTAACCCTGTGGCTGAGTGGCAGCGGTTCTAGCCTGCCAGTCCAGAGGTCGTTGGTGTGATTACCACCTTGGGTGCTGACAAGGTAATCGCTTCATGCACATAGAAAAAAATACCAATATAAAATCACCATGCCAAAAGATTGATTCAAATTCATTCAAACCACATTAATTTTACAAGAAATGATATGTTGTTTGAGTGTGTTGGTGTTTATTTGCTTTGTTCATAGCTGCAATACACTTTTGTGCTTAGTTGTGCAGGTTGTTTTTGTATTGTTGTTGTGTACAAGTATTGCAGATTCGAATCCTGGAGTCAAGTCAAAGTATTTTGTATTTTTTTTAACTAAAACTTTTCAACTCAAAGCATTTCGCTTTTTTTTTTAATAAAACTAAAACTTTTCAAATAAATTGTGTTAAATGATAAGAAATAATGTTAAATTATAATATAATTCAAGATGGTACATATCTAGTGTGTATCTTAAGAATATTTAAAGTTATTGTGGCTGCAGAGGTAAGCACGTTGACTACCACGCGATGAGTTCCGAGTTCAAATCTTTGTCGGGGAAGCCACTTTAATTTATATACAAAAATTTTTCTGATGTCTATGTCAACCACACGTAAGTTAAATAATTAATAAAATACAATTAATACATTCAATTAAATTCATGTTGATCTAACTTGAAATAACTTTGATTCAACATGATTCTTCATTTTGATTTTAACAGTACGTAAATATTAATTCAACGTGAAATAAAGTTATTTCAAAAGGAAAAATTTTCATTGGCAATTGCTATATGTTAAATTAACATGAAACACACACATATGAAGCAAAATCATTGCCGAAAAATATTAGATTAACCTTGTTTTAGTAGATTTTAAGTTGAAATTTTCCTGTGTGTGGGATGTGTTTGTTGAAAAAAATAAATCACAATAACGTCATATTACTAATAGGTAAAACTTAAGTCCCACAAAATAGTTTAAGGGTCTGAATTTATTTTTTAGTAGATATATTTAATGATATTTCCATTTACGAAAAACCTGTGAGAGCTCTTTTATGTATTGTGATCGTATTTCTATCAATTTGATACATAGTCCTGATATGGTAGTGCCTTGAATTAAATAATTGTCTTGTGATAAATAAGCAACTTATCACAATGTTTGGTAAAATTATAGAGGCCTCATATTTAACATCGCAGAAATAAAAGCATATGATTGCACCAAATAAAAGTTTAAATTTTTCAGCTCTGAGTCTAAAACAAAAGCATCTAGGTTTTTTTGGGATTCTATGTCATTTACAGACAAACGAACAGACATACAAAAAGACAGACGGGCATTGCTTCTTCGACTTCCTTATTCATACAGACCCATAATATAAATACTTTACGGTATCGCACATGAATATTTCAAAAATTAGACACGTAATGACCAATGTGTCATTATAAAAATAATTATATAAATTTGATTTCAATATTCTTTCAACACTTCGCATTTGCGAAAGAAGGAGTCAAATAATTAGCGTTTGCTCTCAAGTTTATATTGCACAAAACGAATAATGCATTTTTTGTAAATTAAATTTTTGCTTAGCGGAAACTACATATTTTAATTAAATTTTTTAGTATCATTAGATCCAATGGTGAGCAAAAAAAAAACTTTGCAATTGTGAACATTCTCAGTAACCAACTATTCGGAAAAATTGATAAATTGAAGCAAGCGGAAGGCATTCGCAATAGTTGTTCGGTATATTTATTGCGAAACACTCGCTGTTATAGTTCGTTTTACTAAATCATGATTGAAATCTTCGAAAACTGAACTCCACATATCCATTCATTACATTGTACTTTGCGCTCTACCTGGAAGGAATATAATACTCCAAATTGTTATTTAAATTCATCATTTCTTTAACTACCTATATAAAGTTAAGGTGTAGCCTTTTATTTTATTTTTTCTTGTGACCACAAGAAAGAAAAAAATTCTTAGAGAAGAATATAAAAAATGAAATATTTTTTGTGCTCTTCTTTTATTTAAAATGCTAATGAAGTTGAATTTTATATTGTATATTTTACTTCTTTATTATTCCTTGTTCATACTCTTTTATTTTCATTTTAGTTCTTCCATCACATCAAATCTAGAACTGGGTTTTTCTAATTCGTCTGTAAATGTTCTTCGTTCACTGTATACGAAAGTGTGTTTTTGCATTTTTGCAAAGTTAAGTGAGATTATGGAAATTAATTTTGTGTGAATAATTGTCCTTTTTCGAAAAGGATAGTTAGTGACAATTGAATGACGGTATTGCTCTGGTGATTTTCAAAGTGGCTTATTCACACTTTTATGTTGATGATCTTGACTTGAAAAACTATTTTTATTCTCTTGCATTTTTTTTTTGTCATGTCTGGGTAATTACTTCTGTTCTTTTTTTCATGCTTTGGTTGTAAAATTGTAATGCAATTTGCAAAAGTGATAAAAAAAAATCCAAATTAATTATATTAAAATATTTCAATTAGAAACCTAGAATTTTTATTTAATTATGCTTACAAAATGTCATTTTGAAAAATGCTGTTTTAATTAAATTTATTTCAGCACTTATATACTTTTTATATTGCGAAATAAGTTACACTCATGGCAATTTATCGAAGAGGAAGATAACATACAAATATAAAATAAGTATTGAATGGAGAAATATTCTATATATAACTTTATATACATAATTATGTATACAGAAATCTTAAATATTGACATGCAGAAATATTCTATATTTAACTGCCAAGCAAAATAATTTTCAATTACAACAAAAAAAAAACATTTCGGTTTCAATAAATGGGGTTTTCCCCATTTGGTGGTCGTTTGATATTGTTTTTATTTTGTTTCACATGTTCATTAACATTTTACTACAAATGTTTTTATAAACTTTTATAAATTTACCAACATAATTATTTTTGCGTCCAGAATAGAACCAAAAAACCTTTGCAAATTGTTCGAATGTAGCGAAAATTAAAAACTATTTTGCACACTTTACCGCAACAGCTGGTATCTTTAGTTATTCAAAACTTTTGTTGTCTAAAGACAAATATATACTTTTTTAACCCCTCTGCAGTTACAACTAGAACCGTAAGCTGTAATTGACCTCAGTAGCCGCTGGACAAATAGTGTAAAATTATTTTCAAAAAAGAACTATTCATCATATCGCGCCATAAACTCCAAAAAAAGTTTAAGCGAGATAATTTTCCAACTTAATTTGTTTACCAAAATCGATTACTAAATCGATCATAAATAATCGATTTTCGTCAAGAAAAAAAAAACGAGATACAAAAAATTTGTCGGTTGAGCTTTTTTTTGGCGATTATGGCTCGATATTATTGTTGAGTTCAAAACAATTAAGAATAGTTATTACAAATATTATTAATACTAACGGCCGTTTTTACAATGCACTATTAAAAGCTAACAGGGATTTTAACTGCAAGTTTTGTATGAAGAACTTGCAGTTAAAGTTCATGTGAAAAGGGACGCAAGTCCATTTTGTATGGCTCGATCTTCACAAAAATATCGGCGCTTTTACAAATACTGTGAGGTCTTATTTCGTTGAAGCTTTAATAGTTTTAGTTTTGCAAATATTTTATTTTTCATTAATTTATTATTACAAATCAATTGAAATGTTATATATAACAAACTTTTTTTTCATTTAAACGTACAATAATTTGGTTTCAAATTGTCGGCGCTTGTTGTATAACAAAGTTATTTTGTAGTGTTTGTAATAATTTAACAAAATGAAATATTTTATTACAACTGAACTGCTATGGCGGTTCTGGTAAGACCAAAATGTTCTACATACAAACAATTACCACCAACAACTCTCCCCCCTCTAACTCACTCATAAGTATACCCAGTAAAATGGCAAGTTTGATCTCCACGGAAATTAAATCCTTTTTTTTAACATATATTTGTATGTATAATCAAACTCTTTGCCAAATTTTAAATGTTTCAGAATGCTTTGGAGGACGGTATGGTGTCTTCTTGACAATGTACAAAAAATAAACATTACACTAACCAGTGTTGCCATAAAATTAAATAAATAAAAATATGCTAAAATTTTCCACAGAATAACATATAAGATGACAGATTTTATATTTAAATATATTTTTTTAGCATTTATTTGGAAATCTTTAATGTTTGTTTGCGTAAGTATATGCTAAATGAAATATTAAAAATTCTTAAATAGCAACAAGACGCATTTAAATTTTTTTTTTTAATTTTTGATTTGTCTTGTACTTGAGAAAAACCTAAACTACGAATTTTGCCAGTACATATGTATAACGTAAAAAAATTTGATTTTTACTAATGTAGTTGCTTTGATAGCAATTGTGCAATCATAGGCGTAGAGAGGCCATTAAAGAATAGGTTTTGCCCCTCTCTTAACCCCATTAATTATTACAAATTGCCTACAATTATCCATTTGAATATTACTCATAAAAATACCAGTCGTAATGACCCCCCCCCCCCCCCCGCCCCATCAACAACAATTCCTATAGCTCCCCCAATGTGTACAATTTAACAAATAAATATAAATATGAATATAAAATTTGTTTTGTACACTAACATTATCTCTTTTAAATTTGTTTTGTTGTAATGGAGAAACTCTCAATAAATTATTGAGAATTACAAGACACGTTTTCGTACATAAGAAATTGCAATAAAATTATCTTTTAAGCATACGGCAAGCTGTCTTTTAATTTATCTTAAAAAAGAAATATATACCTAAATCGTTTTAAATTATTCTCTATATAATCAGCAAGCGTTTGCGAAATGTGTTTTTAACAACTAATTTTCTTTATTACTCTCTTTTCTAGATGCGATCGTAGGAAATAATTATAAAATCTCTCATTGCTTTTTGTCTTAGAATTTGATTACTGCAAACAACAAACTTTTGGTGATAAGTAGAAGATTTATATTTTAACTTTTGATTCTGAATTGTTCAAAATTTTTCACTGGAAGAAGTGCGGTGAATTGTGAATGATGAAATTTGTGATTACCTCAAAACGCATCGTTGCGGAAGATATTAAACACATTTCCTAGAAGGGTGATTTCAAAAGTTGGACATGATGAAAATTATGACGTGACTTCTACTTTTCAAAACTCAATTTAATTTTTCTCCACCACCCATATTTCTCTTCCCTTCTGGCTGTCTTCCAAAACAGTCTATTTCGCTATATACACAACAGTTTTTCAAGTGACTGTAGTATAACTTTTAAAAGGACTTTGAACACATATGCACAAACACTTGCATGTAAGTGTGTGTTAGCAAAATGCATGCAGAAAGACCTCGTTATAGCAGAAGTATGTCGTAATCATGGTTAAAAATTTGCGGTAATTTAATTATTTCAAAATAGTTTTTATGCTCAGACTTATGTTATTTTATTACATACATCCTAAAAAAATATAAATAAATACTTTGTATATATCGAGTCATAAATGCCAAAAGAAACTTAAGCTACATATAATTATATTTTTGGTTTTTAATGAAAATCGTTTATCTGTGACGCTAAATAATAGACTTTCATCAATAACTTAAGCTCGAAAATAATGTCGCTTAAGCTTTTTTAGCGGTTATAGCCACGATATATAAAACGCTTCTTCTTCGGAAATTGTGCACAGACATTTAAACATTCGCTTTAAAAACTTATCAGTACATAAATACATGTATGTATGCACACATAATTTTATGAATTTGCTGTCCATATGCACACCCCAACAAGCACTTGTACTTATTTAAATTATACTTATCGTTACATTTCAATAGAAATGCCCTAACCCATTATTTGTTTGAAATCGAGTTTTTTATATATTCCGATAGAATAACATCTAATATATCGAAAAAATGTAAAAATTTCTGATTTAGAAGAAATAATGAGTTGGGAGTTTGATATTAAAGTAACGATATACATAAATGCATGTTTTAAAAATGGCCTTGTAATATTTTTATGAAAAAAAAATTAAGTGAAAATTGCCCCTTTGGCCAAAACCAACATATTTAAAAGTTTTCATTAATAACAAGCATACATACATACATATGGTGTTATGAACATGCATGTGCATGCTCATGAAAACTACTATATGTATGTGTATACATTACAGAGAGTATTTAAATTGATACTTTAATAAAAATTCATTTAAATATCATATTCATGCATTTTGCACATACTTATGTATATACATGTAAACACATCGCTCATTTACTTCAATAGTGTCACAAGTAAAAAAAAGAAAACAGTTTTGCAGAAAACGCGTTTTAAGTTTTCAATTTACATTCAACTCAATGAAGACACGGAAAGATATTCTTCTATCAGGAGGCGATAGTACAAGCTATTTACATGAAATGTTTACCCAAGATCAAATACGAAATGCCGCATTATTCAAAAAACTAATTTTTTGAGTTATGGCACTATTGAAGTAAATGAGCGATATGTAGTTTTACCATATCTTATATTTGCTCTGGTTGCTCTAAATTATGTTAAATTGTGTTAGCCCGCGTGCACACAATGTAGATGAAACATTTGATGTATTGCAACTTGTTTAATCATCTATTTACATATTTATGTATTCATTCATTCATAAACTATGTACATACTAGTGATGCACGAATATTCGTATTCATATTTGAATTGCCGAATATTCGGCCATTTTTATATATTCGTATTCGTCAAATTCAGGCGAATACGAATACGAATAGTTTTCCAAAAACAATTAAATAAATAAATGCATAAATCCTAAACGAAATTTAGATAAATGGATCAAATTATTAGTTTGTACGAATCCATTAAATTTTTTATCGAAATTTGTGCTTTGTATCATTTTCAAATATTATTTACTGAAGATCAGTAAAATTTTTGGTAGTTTTTATTAACTTTAAAATACGCCAACAGGAGTGTGAAGTTCTTTTTCATAACAATTTTTAATATTGCAGGCGTAAATAGAGCCCTAATTTAATGTCGTTAAATTTTATATTAAATATTCGTATTCGCATTCGTATTCGCGAATATCGTTTCAAATATTCGCATTCCCGAATATCAAAAATTGATATTCGTTACATCACTAGTAAAAACATATGTCGTTCTACACTAAATTCAAACAATTTGGCCCATATTTAAGCACTAACCCACACACACACACACACACAAACACACTTGGACTCACGTGAATTTCAAATCATTGCAATGACAACATTAATAAATATTTAATAGAATTAAACCCCTAATTTTAATTGATGAATTTCAATTTCTGTTTTTATTGCATTTATAAAAATATATATCAATTCAGTTTCTCGTGTGTCGAAAAGGAAAAAATTCCATCGAATTTAAAGCACATATCACACATTATTGGTAAATATTTAATAAACTTGTCATGACATTTAGTTATTTAAATTGGCATAAATACAAATTTAATTAGTCTTTTTATGGTGAAAGACATAAAAACTCAAATTTAATTTGTCTTTTTATGGTGGAGTATAAAAACTGAAATAAATTTTGTAAGGATGGGAATATATTTTAATTTATTTACGGTTATTTTATGTGATAGATCAAATCTAATTTACTAACAAAACAATATTTTGTTTTTTTCCAATATCGCTCATTTACTAAAACAACGTCATAACTCGAAAAATAGGATTTTTGAGTTAATGATGCAGAACTAATGCTCATATTATTATTTATATTGTGCAAAAATTGCATACAATTATTTTGTTTACTTAACTCATGAGAGAAAAATAAAATTTTCTTTTTTCGTAAGTTTGTGTGTAAAGTAATTTTTTTGAGTTATGACGTTGTTTTAGTACATGAGCCAAAGAATTATTATCAGTTTTGTTTTTCAATAACCTTTATTGTTTAGTTAAAGTTGATTCAGTGAAAGAAGATATAGAAAAAAACTTCATTATTTTACAACTCTGCTTTTTTTGCACGATTTTTAATACTGCAGTGTAGCAGCGCCTTCTGGTGTCAAATGAATCATATTAAATTTTGATGCTATACTTAGTAGCCATTTTATTCGTTGTTGTACGATAATTCTGATACAAAGGGAAACTAATGCATATTAGAAAAATACTAGGTTTTGTTATTTAATGACTGTCGGATAGAGCGATTGAAGCCAGCCAGGATCTTCGGTTTTGTAGTCAACGTGCTAACTATATACTTCAGCCAACGCCACCCTTACACTTACTTAATTTAATATTGATCATAAAAGCTTTAAATACATGCAATGTAAAGAAATTAACAACTAGAATACGACGATGTTAACTACTCGAGTTAACTCGTTTAAGTCTTCTTAGCAGATGTAATTTCCTTTTTAAGTTCCTTTACACTAAAGGTGAAAATGACCTTATTGTTTTAGTTACATTATTCGTCTGTCCGTCTATCCTTCACGTATGCAAGAGCTACGGACTTTGTAAAACTTTGTAAAACTTTGGCCGCTACAAAATCTGCTACATTTATTGCACTTTTCAATGAAAATTCGCAATAAAATAAAAAACTTTGAAATCCTAATGTAATATACAGACAATTACATATGTAAGGACACTTGAAAATTAATAAGTTAGTGTATTTTAAGCAGCCTACACCAGTTTAAAAATAAAAACAAAATCAAAGGGTATTCTATTAGTTAATGTTATTTTAAGAAGTTGCTGTATTTTGGAAACCGTGACAGGCAAACTCTTGAAATTTTCAAAAATGCTAGAACTGAAAAATCCCAAAATTAAAAAAAAAATCTGGAACGAAAAATCGCCAAAGAAAAAAAAACCGCTTAAATAAAAATTATCACCAAATATAATATATGTTATGTGCATCGCTTAAATGCCAAAAAAAAAACTAACTAGAAGTACAAAAATCCCCAAAAAAAACTAAAGAAACCGAAAAAATCGGCATAGCAAAAAAGCCAGACTTAAAAAATCGCTAAAATTAAAAAATTGCCAATAACCAAAAAAATGGCAAAAGCGCATACAGTATTACATATGTAGTATCCGTAGGAAACCCTTGGTGTGCAAGACAAAGTGTCAGTTTACTAAAAGAAATTTACACTTACATATCGCACATTTACTTCAATAGTGGCATAACTCAAAAAAACCAGTTTTACAGAAAACGCGTTATAAGTTTTCAATTTGCATATAACTCAATGGAGAAATGAAAAATAATTCTTCTCTCAGGAGGTGATGGTACAAGCTATTTATATGAAATTTTTACAAAAGATCAAATACGAAATGCCACATCTTTCCGCATTATTAACTAAAAAAAATGAGTTTTTTGAGTTATGCCACTATTGAAGTATATGTGCGATATGTACATGTTAGAGATGAATGTTAGCAATATCCAGATAACCTCAGCACATCAAACAGTTTATCAAAAGAGTTGGATTGAACTTGTTCAATTTGAAATTTGAGAGACACGAAACTATAAAAAATCCCATTTAAATTAAATGGGTTTTATCATAAGTTTGTAACATAAATGAACTAGTGAATGAATATTTTTCAGTAGAATAGAGAACAAACAGACATCTTAAATTAAAATATTATATTATATTATTATTATATATGTATATTTATTTTACTTACATGTCTAAGTAGTCTTGCTGACAAAATGTTAAAATTATAAGTTACTCATTCATAAAAATAATTTTGTTTAATAATAGTTGTCTACATACAGCAATCGTTAATTGAATATTTGTTTTATAAAGTTTTTTATGAACCAAGAATTTAAAACTATATACATACATATGTATGTACTAAACAATCTTTTATAAATAAAACTTACAAGTCTACAATCATTTAAAATTTAATGAATTCTTTATTAAATTCTTATTTCTTATATGATTCTTGGGAAGAATGTCACCCTTTTTCGCTTTAGTTTACATTTTACATTTGAAATAATCAAAAATATTCAACATTAATTCTTTTATGGCAAAACAATTAAAACAGCTAAAAAGCGAAAGTAATAAAACCAAAAGTTTTTAACAACACTTGATACTGTTATTGTTTCTTTTAATTTGGAAAAAAAGTTAAACGACCTGAATGTTGTTGTGTTTTTTTCCAACTTTTAATTAAGACTTTTCAACAAGTTCATCGTATCGTTTATGTTTTTATACATTTGAAAAGAGAGGGAAAAAATGTTAAACCATTCGACATCAAAAAGTCACTGCAACAACAACGGCAGCGACAAAAGTCGAATCAAACGATAAACGTATTAAACGTTTGAAATGTATGTTTGTGTGTCAATAAGCCAGGCCAAGCAGCCAAACTGCTTGAGTGTTAAAAAAATGTGTTTGAATCGTGTATAAAGTTTCATTTTTATGGTGTTTTATAATTGTTGCTGTTGTTGTTGCATTTCCGTTTTCATTGCAATTATTTTTTTTTAATCGGGCTCAGAAAGCGACACCTACAACTACAGCAACAAAAACAGAAATCGCTTCAGCAGCAGCACAAGCAGTTGTAGCATTTTTTTGGGGCCATTAACATTAAAAGAATATTGCATATACACACATACATACATACATATGTATGTATTTTTGTATGTACATATGAATACATATATATTTTTAATTGGTTGTTGTTATTCAGTTTTTGGATTTAACGACACATACCATGCGTGGTACAGCATTTAAATACATACCTACATACATACATTCTCACATACATATATGCATACATCAGCAAGTGCGAGTGCTTTTAACGTGTATAAACCATGACCTTGAGCTCCATTTCAATGGTAGTGTAACACAATACAAATTCAAAGCTGCATACTTATACCCATTATGTGGCATGTGAGCTTGTGTGTTTATGCATATTTACGGAGATACAGAGAGAGTCAAATCATTCAAGCAGTAAATCTACTACTTTTGTATAGTTTATTTTTCATTTCATTTTATTTCAATTGTATGCCACTACAAACGAGAATCGTTTCAAAATGCACAAAAGCATGCAAAGACATGCACTGAAACAAGAGCCTATATACCGATTTAGAATGCCATAACAATAACAATAACAATAAAAGAGATGCTCAAAGCAACGCTGCACAGTACAGTAAAAACATTACAACTAACCAACCAGGAAGAACAAAATCAATAATCATAATCAATAGTACTTGTACTAGATAAGTGCCACCCGAGCCTCGTCCACACTCGCAAACTCACATCCACACACACATGCTTACTGATGCACATGCAATTATAAAACATGCATTTCCCTGCACTTTTTTTCAATACCAGAATAACAATCAACCAACCCACCACGCACTCACGTACGCATTTTACTATCTGCTACAGTTGTGGGAATAACAAGAGCATTCAGCCCATGTTGTTTTGTACGTGTTTGCTTTTGTGTTAATGTTTCATTGTTATGAAAATGCAAAATTTTGTATTTAAAAACGTTTATCTTTATCAGATGGTTTTCTAACACATGTTTATTTCGATTATTTGCATTTTTAATTTTAGGGTCAATAATTATGCAAATATGTTTGCTAGTTATTAATTTTTAGTGTTGCAATGTTTATAACATAATGGCAAAATTGCATTAAAATGTTTTCTTTTGTTTCGTGCTTAGTACAGACAGAAGGTGGCGCAAAAGAAATGTCATAAATTTAAACTAGCTGTCAGTTTGTTATAAATAATTAAATTTAAACGAAAGTGTAAAATTGAAGACATTAGTTGAAAAATGTTGTACAGCTAAAATGACCTTTTTCCGAATTTGGAATATATAACCACGCATTAAAAAAGAAATTCCTAGAAGTCATGAATATGTAGAATCTTCGATCCGCATCGCCCCTATTGGTTTTTATATAGGCTTGTCATTGTAAAAAAATCTCTTTTTTGATTTATAATCACCAAATATATAACGCGATGTTAAGAACAGTTTATTTTTTGGCGTTTTATAAAGGGTGTTTTTTATTGAGGTATAGAACTTTAAGTTGACATCACTTTTTTAACTGGCGGCCATTTTGTCAGCTGTCAAGTGATTAATATTTAGTTTGGTTTGCCATTTCATCATGAACAGGTTGACAAAAGAACAACGCTTGCAAATCGTGCAAATTTATTTCGAAAATAATGGTTCAGTTCGCGAAGTTTACCGCAAGCTCCGTCCATTTTATGGTCGACATAATCGTCCATCAGAGCAATTAATTCGGTTAACCATGGATCGTTTTCGCACTACGTTTACTCTATGTGATAATACGCATCCGCAGAGACGTCGAACAGTGCGCACCGAAGAAACAATTGCCGCTGTAGAGCAAAGTGTTGAAGAGGACCCGAATGAATCGATTCGCCACCGTGCACAGCAATTGGAGCCGACTAACCGACTATTTTGTTCCCGAATTGGATGGCATGAATGTGGATGAGTTGTGGTTCCAACAAGACGGCGCTACATGCTACACAGCGCACGTCACAATCGATTTATTGAAGGAAGCATTCGATGAGTGCATAATTTCGCGGAATGGACCTGTCAATTGGCCACCAAGATCGTGTGATTTGACACGATTGGATTATTTTCTTTGGGGATATGTGAAGTCGCTCGTCTACGCCAACAAACCAGAAACGTTAGGGGACTTGGAAGCCAACATTCGTGGCGTTATTGCCAACATACGGCCCCATATGCTCGAAAAAGTGGTTGAAAATTGGACCTGTAGAATTGGCTTTATTCGAGCCAGCCGCGGCGGCCACATGCCCGAAATCATATTTAAACATTAATGGCATAAAATTATCCTTCCAATAAAGCCAAATTGATGGACATTAAAACGATTTTCTTGTGTTTTATTTCAATTCAAAGTTCTATACCTCTTAAAAAAACACCCTATAGCAATGTTTCCCTTTTGAAAATAAATGATATGCAAATGTAAGTGCAAACCATTATTTTCTGGTAAATTAGTTTATAAATTTCTTCAAAAAATTTTATTCAATTGAATTATAACTTTTTGTATGACTTAAAAAAAGGTGGCGCAAACGTCATGTCGTAAGTAGAGATGTGCATGTGAGCGTTTTTTGACTCACGACCCGCACGCACACGCAGAAGAATATTTTACTCACGCACTTTCACGCACGAATGATATTGAACATTTTCACGAGCACGCACGCTCACGAACAAAATATTCTTAATCACGCACACGTGGCTTACAGCTTATCACGATCACGCACACTCACGAAAAATTATAAAATCCAATTTGTATCTTTTTTGTGTTGAAATATAGATTTTTACACATGCACATGTATGTATGTATGTACATATGTATGCACGTGTATATGTAAAATTTACATTGCACAGTGAGGACGTTTACAAAGTAAATGGCAATAAATCTGGAACTTCTGAACTACTGATTGGAATTATATGAAACTCCTAACATCCGTAGAGGAGGACTTAGGCTTTATAACACATGTCATAACAGCCTTATGGCTTGAGCTGGACATGAGTTACAGTGTCCCTTAGTTGACTACCTGGTACTCAAAAAAACTTCTGTAGTTTGTAACCTTTTTAAAAATTATCCGATTTTTACCAGATAAAGTATTTTGACATAAACTTCCGTATCTCTCATAAGATATTTTACTTAAGACAAAGAAATTTTTTTCCCTTGACATTTTTTAGTATTTCGCCTATTACTTTTTATTTCATCGTTGGATTTTAGGTTAAAAGGCAGTATTAAATTTTTGACAAAATTTTAAATAAAAATAGGAAAAAAAATTTTTAACATATCCATTCGTGAAATCGGGCAAAAGGCTAACAAATCCAAATTTTTAAATTTCCCTGAAAAAGGCATGTGGTTTTTTAAGTATCTTCATTATTTTCAGTTTTGCAAAAAACTTTGTTTAATACACTTTTAATATTTTAATTATATAGCACAATGCAATGCATTAAGAATGTGCTTAGAACCAATTATTTTGTATATTGGACATGTACCCTACATTCAGCAATATCCTAAAAAAGTAAATTTTAAAAATATTTTTTGTGTTTAAGCGGTTATAATAAGTTGTGACGGTAGATTTTGAAAGTTTCAACTATAAGATTATATTATGTAGATAGTTTTAAAAATTTTTAACTAAAATTTAGGAGTGCCTTTTCATAAATGCGGATGTACGCGAAGTTTTTCTGAAAAAAAGTCAGAATTTAGGGAAAATATAGTTGTTTACCATAAAAATATATTAAAATAAATTTATTTTTCTACATTGGTATACATATTTGAATTTCACATGAGCCAGTTTACTACGCCTAAAAAAATTAAAACAATAGCCCAATACACAATCTTGTGCAAATGGTCTGGCATTGTAGCATGTGCGAAATGGTATATTGTATATTGATACTCACCTATTCAGGAATGATATCTCGTGAGAGCGTGAGAATTCGTGCGTGATTAATAAAAATATCTCACGCACGATACAATCACGACATCTGCACATCTCTAGTCGTAGCCTTACACGTAATTCACACGTTGATTTTTCAATGATTTTTTCAAACAAGATTATTAAAGTTTGCGAACGGTATAGAAAAGCAAAAGGGGTAGAAAAAAAATCACATTTTCCATTTTACGAGTTTTTTTTTAATTTTCTTTACACATATTTTAATTTTTTTTATGTTGCTTTATTTTATTTTTTCAATGAATGCGACAACAGATTTCTTTTAATACAAAACAGTGTTACCTGTATGTATTTTTGTCACTAATATATAAGTATAGGGAATATCGGAAAAATATTTTATTTTGGACAAAAAATTAATTCTCATATTGCATTTTTTGTGCATAAATGTAAAAATAACTATATTAAAAATATATTTTTGTTCATAAGAATTTCTTTAAACAAACTTTATTCAATTGAATTACAACTTTTTGTAACAAAAGCTACTCCAATTAATTCCATTTTATAAAACTAGCCAAGGTATCTGTTACGCGGGAATCCCCTCTCCACTCATTTTTTTTGTTAAATACCATACAAATATTTTGTACCTTTTATAATTTTGATAAATATTGGAAATCTATTTGCCAAACGTTACTAATTTACTCAACTTTTTATTTTCTGGAATTAGGCCTTTTAGCTTCTGACACATCCATATATAAATTTTTACCCGATTTTTTGCTAATTGTCAGCATATTTTTAATTTTGGAAGTTATAGAAATGTCAAATAAGCAGTAACATTAATTTTTTATTCTTTCGGTCAAAAACGGCAGGCAATTTATATCATGACCTTACTTATGTGTCACCTTATATGTGCTTTTGCGGGCAACATGTACATATGTATGTGTTATTTTATAGGTTTTGGGCAATTTTAAAATTTTTCCTCAATGAAATATACGAAAGGGCTTAAAACGCAATTGTGCGAATTGATTTGTTACAATAAATACACATACTCATACATATGTATATTTAAAACAATTTTTAAAATTGGTTTGAATAATCGAATTGCTAGAATCGGTAAACAGAGTTTTAAGCTTTTGTTAGACCAGAACAGATATTGTTCCTTATCAAACAGCAATCTTATCAACAAGACTTGGATCAAAATATCTTAAAATTTTTTTAATACAATACCTTTGTATAAAAATCACTAATTATTTTTTTTAATTTTATTTTGATATATAATAATTTTTATATAATTGATATAACTTTGATTCATGATATGGTTCATGGTGTTATTTCAATTACAAATTCACGTTGTTTCAACGTTAAATAACTTTGATTCAGTATGATTCTTCATTTTAATTTAATCGTACTGGAATGTTAGATCAACATGAAATATAGTTATTTCAATAATAAAAATTCTCTTAGAAGATTACTTTAAATAATCATTGCCAAAAAGGTTGTTAAACTAAGCTGGTTTGCGTAGATTTTAATATGAAATTTTTCTTTGTGCATGTGTTCAACCAACAACAAACAAAAAGCCTTCCTGTAAATACATTACAGACCTTACGTCAGATAATATGCTTCGGTATTTTAAATATAAGCTTAAATTGCATCCTTAGTCGAAAGTTTATTTAATTTTTGTCCTAACTTATTATTTTTTTAGTTTTTGATCAGGCTATTTATTCGTATTTTAGGTAACCCAAATTACATGTGATAATTTTAAAGGGACAAATAACTCCAAAGTTAATTGCAAATATTCTGACAAACACTAGCAGAACTGAACAACATGTTGTTTTCGAAGGCCACTACACATTCATCAGCAGCGTTCTTCTGTTTGGTCCACTGTGTGTGTGTTGCCAGTTGAAGCATGTTTCAGCCTTATATATGTAAATATTTTTTAGTCCAAATGGAATATGTGAATTATTTTGATTCATTGTAACTATTACAATTTGCTGAAAGCTTTTTTGTAATGAAAGCTGAAGGCTTCTAGTGTTTGTTATTGATGGTTTTATTTTGTTCCTTAAAAATTATCGTATGTAATTTAACTTCCCAAAACTACAAACGAATATAATCCTTTATTTTAATAAAAAGCCACAAAAGTTTTATTTTTTATTTGAAAGTTCACACCACAAATCTCGAACTACTGCAAAACTTAATTTGCATTTTGGAGTGGAAAAAAACCTTTATGCCTGTTTTTATGTTATTTGCTTGACTCTTTTTTATTTATTATGCGATATATTTTTTTTTTTATTTTGAAAATAACCTTGACAACAAATACGCGATTTTTCAAGGTCTTTATGAGTTGATTGGCTTTAAGCAAATGCTTTTAAAATGTTAAAGATTTGACTATATTTCCGTTCACAACTTTAGTTAGAATTTTATAAACCAAGACTTCAAAAAGATACCCTCATTGGCTGCTGCTTGATATTTATTTTTGTAATATTTTATTTTATTATTATTCTTACCTTTAAATAAAATGCGCATTAAGGCCCTGTGTAACTTTCAGATGTATGTAAGTAGTTGTATAAAAGATTTATCCTTGAGAAAGGATGTTTATTTATTTTTTTTTTTAAATTTTATGCAGCATTTATACTTAAACACAATTTTGCTAAATTTTAATTTCCGTATTTTTTATATTAATTTTTTTAAATGTTTTAAGATTATTTGCACACGTTTGACCAATTTGCGAGTTTTATTAGACTCTTTTCGTTTATTTGATTCTTGTTTAAATGTTTAAAGACTCTTTGGGTGAAAAGAAATAAAATTGTTTGTCTAATTAAACAATTTAATTCTTGGCACGATTTTTTTTAAATCACACGCTTTACGTTTAATTATTTATTAATTTAATTTATTTTTTTTTTGCTTATTTAGCAACAACGATTAGTTAAATATTTTTTTTAAATTTAAATCTTGTTTGATTTTATTTGGCAAAAAAAAAAAGGTGAATTCTTCCGCGTTGACAGTGAGTTTAGACTGTCTAAGGCAACGTTAAGCTCTAGACTGAATGTAGCATACCGCTGTCTTCCACTACGATGGGTAAAATAAATTATTTAGCTTAAAGTTTAGTACGGAAATTTGTTGTTGTTGTAGGCAGTGCTTGATCACAGCTTCTCATGGCTGGCTAAAGTTAGCAACTGAAACTATTTAAAAAAATATATATTTATATGTGAGTAAGTGTTTGTGTAAAGATGCCAGTTTCTAGTTTTTTTTGCGACTTCTGCTTGTAGTTCTCACCGTCTAGTAGTTTTGTTTTTGTTGTTGTTATTTTTTTTTTTCAAACTCGTTTAAGCTTGAATTGCATTTAAGGAAAAAATTCCATTGCACATTTCAGCTGTTTTATTTCTTTTTTTTATTATTTGCTTGCTGTTTTTATTGCTGTTTTATTGCAATCGATCGTCTATTCAGACCTCATCAGATTCTCTCATAAAGCAACAAGCATTTAACCTGATTGAGAAGTTGCATTAACAAGACCCCATTAACCAGTTTCTTACTTAAGTTTTTGTTTATTTTCCTCTTTCGCTTTTGTTGATGAATTCTCTTTGATGTGTTTTTCTATCGTTTTGTCAATATGTGCTTCACTAAAAGTTGTTTCTAACAAATACTTCTTTCGTCCAATAACCCAGGAAACAAAAATATTTCTCATCGAATTGCAAAAGCTTTGAAAAAAATTTTCTGTTTTTTAAGACTATTAATTTTTCTCTCGCTTATGATTTTTGTATATTTCATGTCAAACTGAAGAAATTATTCAATATAATTGAATTAATTAAATACTAATTGGTAAATACATTTTTCTGTGTATGTCTCTTGTGTGTCTCACCTTCTCGTATATCGGGAACTTTGCTACAAATTGAAGCATTATTAAAATTATTCATTGTTTGCGCAAAAAGATTTTTGAAAGCTTCATTATAATTATTTTATTTAATAATGGGGCACACAAATGTAACTTTAGAATTAATTAGAGCTTTATTTTCTGAAAATCTATTCCATACATTACTACAAGTGAGCTGAAAATGTACCTTCTCTTCTCAGCAACCAATTTAACCTAATCAAAATTCGTCTATAAAATTTCAATGAGGAGAAATAATTTTTCTATAGCAGTTTCTGTATGCATAAAATGACTATGTGTTATGTGTTAACTACATCTGCAACTTTCAAGGGAATCATATAAATCAGCTACGTCCAGGCCATATGCAGAATGTGCAAACTTTTACAAAACAGCTTTTGTGCTTTCACACCGACGAGAGAACAACATCCATTCAGATCTCATCGGCAACAATAATTACTCTTATTTTACAAAGAAACAACTACACAGGTAAAAGCTTCAAAGCTGTTTATATTTAATGCAAATATCAGAGTATGTCATGTGTGTATGTATCATTTGGTTTCTTTTAAAAAAAAATTTCAGGATCAATGTATCATTGAAATACGAAACCAATCGTATCTCAAGTCTTGTGCTTGTTGGGAAAGCAATACAAGACTGTCAGTAGAGAATGAACACATGGGTTTTTCGATATGAGTCATGAAAAATAGTTCCAGTAGATTAATCTAATTTGCAAGTTTAAAAGTAAGAGTTTAAAATAAAAAATAAAAAACTTGCTAAGAGAGCTTAATGCAAAAAGAGAGATGTACTTGTATAAAAGCAAAATACATAAACAAATTATTTGCGTATCTTGTACATACTAGGTTATTGTGAATTGTTATTGTCTAAGCCAGCTTAAAATAACAACAACAGCAATAACAACAAAATATATTTATTTTAACACTAAAGCATGGGTGACCAAGATCAATTTAAGGTTGTGTAGGTGCGTGAAAAAGATAAACACACAGGCAGAAACAATTAATAAAATTAATTCTAATATGATTTTTTTATGAAAGAATTTTTTCCTAGAAAACAGTTTCAACAATAAGTAATAAATAAACATTATAATTCACTTTAATTCTGACTAAAAACCAATTTGTAAGAGAAAATAATTTTTAATTTTCATGTAAGCAAAAGCATTTTTTAACATAAACAGCATATATAATAAATTTCTCGCAGTGCGTTTGAGAAAAATGAGTAAAAAGATAAGCAAAAATTTATCTCAGATAAGACTAAGTGAAAGAGAATAAGAATACGTGTGAATTCGATTTGCAAAAATTTGCTATATGATGTTAGTGCATTTTTGCACTAAAGCATGGGTGAGCACAAGATAAATTTAAGGTTGTTTAAGTAAGCGAAAAAGATAAACACACAGGCAGAAACAATTAATAAAAGTAATTCTTATATGATTTTTTTTATGAAAGAATTTTTTTCTAGAAAACCGTTACCGTTAAACCGAAAAACGTCAGATAAGACTAAGTAAAAGAGAATAAGAATACGTGTGAATTCGATTTGAAAAAATTTGCTACATGATGTTCACCCATGCACTAAAGCTAGGGTTGCCAGTCGTACTGATTTTACCAGTACATGTACTGATTTATGCATAACTAGCAAATCAGTACGCAAATGTACTGATTTTTTAATGTATGTACTGTTTTTGTACTGTTTTTATATATTAATTATGATCAATGTATAAGAAAGCCTGTCATAGTGTTTATTTATTTTCTTTGAATCACCAGTGATCTTTACTTTACGTTCGCCTTAAGGCGAATTTATTTTCAAAATGGTATCCATATAATGCTTAAGCAAATTCTGCCAAAACTGTCAGAGATCATATAAATTTTAGTTTAAGTTAATGTTAATTTTATTGAGATTTTTTTAATATAAATTTGCAAGAAAGATTTGCTATAAGAGATTTCTGATACATGCAAATAATGAATTTAAAGCTTCTTTTTCGAAAATTTTTTTGAAAATATTATTTTATTAATTACATATGCATTGGTACAAAGTATACATTGAATTCATGTTTTGTTTTAAGAATGGTTAAAGCTAGGAATGTAACGAATGTTCGCATTTGCAAATTTTTCGCTTATTTTTGCTATTTGCATTTGCTAAAATGTATGCGAATATTTAGGACAAAAAAATTTTGTACTTCTTTTACGAAAAAAATCGCCATTAACAAACGTCAAAAACACGAAAATTATTTTAAGCCAGCATGAAAAATATACATATAGGGTAAGTTCGTAGATTCAGCAAATTTATGCAGAAGTTCTGCGAATTTTTTCTGCGTATGCATGATAAACTGTTGCACATGCTTGGCAACTGCTCAATATCTGTGCATAGTTGGCATTTTTGAACTAACTGCAAACAATTTTTAGGTCGGCAAGTAATTTTATTTAAGAAAGTTGTCATCTCGTCGATGTGGAAGCACAAAAAACTCTTTATAAAAGCTTGCACATTGTGCACATGGCTTAGACGTAGCTGACTTATAAGTAAGGCATTCTTCAAAGCTTTATCAGAAATTTTTTCTAAAAAAAGTTCTCATAAGCATCAAAATTAAACTAAAGTCCAGCGGTGTTTGGAAATATACCTATCTAATTTTTTAAAAAGAAAAGGCATTGTATTTTCGGCAGCAGTATTTTCCACTTAAGACTAGTCTGTTAAAACTTTTAAAAATGTTTTGAGCATCATTCATTACTTCGCACAAACAAATTTGAATCGCAAACAATATTAACTAGTCATTGTTGTAGTAAATTCCACGCGAAACAAGTGTCACTCATTAATTTCATATACAAACATATGTACATATGTATCCTTCTATTTCATGAATTCGGGTTTTTAATAAATTAATACATATTTGCTCAATGCAACACTCAGTTTAAATAAAATGCTATATGTAGTACATCCATGTATGTAATAAAACTTCATGTTCTTATATAAATTTATTTTCATGTGATTTTTTAACGTATTGTAATATTTGCATTCGCTTTGGCAAAAATTAAAATGTAGTATTCGTATTCGCATGCGCTAAACTGGTATGAGTTACATTCCTAGTTAAAGCCTTTTATATTGAAAAAATTAATGTACTGATTTTTTCCAATTGTACTAATTTTTTTTCTCTCATGTACTGATTTCTACGATTTCAAAACTGGCAATCCTAACTAAAGCCGTGGTTGGTAACCCATACCATTACATTTTACAATTGTGTGTGTTTTACTCTTACCACGAGTCGGTGTTGCCAGTTAAATTTTCGTCTCATTTCTCTAACTTGAAATTTTAAATCTCCAAAACCAAACTTGATTTTATTATGATCAAAAGAAACACTCAAGTTTTGTTTATGAAGAAATACATCTTCTCTTGTTGTTACGCCAATGTAAAGATTATAAAGAGATAGTTTTGTAGAAAATGTTCTTAAAATAATTTTAATATATGCTTAAAAATGCCTTTGCATGTCACGTTTTTTTATGCATGACAACATACGTCGACAAACCAAATTTTCTGGTTTGCCATAATAATTTTCTGAAAATAAAAAATTTAGTAAATTGCCATCACACATATTTTATTATTGTTGGGAGAAAATTGTTCTCTGGCAACGCTGATTCTTAAGAGTATCAGATACACACAAGTTTTTCTCAGTAATGCGTGTGTACACATACGTAATAAAAGAGAATAAGAAAAGTCGCGGCGCCTTTATTTTGCCTACCGCTGCACTAAGGCCAGTTTCCATATAAATAGAAGGTTTATCTTAAGTTATGATATTATCTTCCATTTATTACATTGACCCCATGGCGCAGAATTATCTTAAGCACTTAAATAAAACTATTTTTTTTTTAATTAGTCAAATAATTATCGTCTCATTATAAATCTGAGGCAATAAAGAAAACTTATTTAAGTCACATTTTACTGTTTTATAGGAGAGCACTTTTAAACTTTGAAGTCGATTTTCAGTAATTTACTTTTTATGTTTTCAATTAGGAAGTTCGACTTTCGCTTTTATTTTATTTAGGAAAAAGTCGTTCTACACAATAGCCCAATTCACAATCTTGTGCAAATGGTCTTGCATCGTTGCATGTGCAAATTGGATTAGTGTATTGATACTCAGCACTAAGAACTATTAAGTGGTGAGTGTCAATATATATACTATACCATTTTGCACATGCAACGATGCAAGACTATTTGCAAAAGATTGTGAATTGAGCTACTGTACTTAATAAATTTCATTTGAAATATACCAAATCATAAGCTTAATTAAGCTTTTATTGCATATTATGTAACAAGTCGAAGAAAAGATAACTTCCTAAAAAATCGACCAAAATAATTGAGATTTTTTTAGAGATATTTTTTAATATGAAAATTTAAGCAGTGTCATAGACTCAAAATTTTTTGTCAAAGAAACCTTACGCCTGGTTTTCACAAGTCAAAATTTATGAAAATCACTCAAAAGAATTTGTACTTTTCATATAAATTTTGTAATGAATATGAATACAGGGAGTTCCTAATTTTTTTGGAATGAATGACATTTTGTTCCTCACTCTCGCACTAAATTAAATTACTTAAATGATATCTTAAGTATGTTGTTACAATAAAAATTAAAATAAATCATTGAAATTTTCCGCGCCTAAAAATGCTTGATAAGCATTCTTGAACTTAGCAAAAAACTTTGCTCAATTTTCTTGCAAATTTTACAAAATTAATGGAAAATATTTCGACATTTCTAATCTTCTCTTCTTTAGAAAATCACATTAATTAACAAAAATATTTCATTCTATAAAGTATGGTACTCTGTTCACAATTTCTTGCGAAATTCTTGTCAAATTAGATGAAAAAGTATTTTTCATGATATATTTGCGAAATATACTTGCAAAAGTAGTAATTTGTTCTTATTGCGAAAAAGACGTAAAATGTATTTGGCAGCATGTTTTATCATGCAAAATTTTTCTGGCAGCGAAACAACATGAGCAGTATTTTTTTCGCACGGAATTTTAAATAATGTTGAATACACTTTCAAGCAATAATAACGAGAAATTTTTCGCAAGGAAAAATTAATGTTGCTCCTGGCTGGCTGTTCCGTTCAACTATGTGTTGTTAATCAGAATATTTACAACAGACTTTGGTGTTATTTGTTCATTAATAATTATCACATGTAATTTGGCTTAAAAAGCGATACGAACTTTAGCCCGTTCAAATCACAAATATAGAATTAAATTTTTAATTGAAAATATTAATTGGTGAATACTTTTTTCTGTGTACAGATTCACGCGTGGTCTTGGTTTTTTGTATTATAATAATAATTAAAAAAAATAGCATGTGTGACCTTAGCTTACTTTCTTAGGATAGTTATTTTTAAATAATTCGTATCCGAATTCATTCCATACAATAAGGCAATTCATCAGGAGCGTGCGTGAATAAAAAAAAAAAATCATGAATTTTTGCTTGTTTTGTTGGTTAAGCCGGGATCCCACTATCGGCACAATGTACCAATTTTCGTCGGCTCACTGCAATTAAGCCATAAGTAATAAGCCGAAATGGCATTCTTACTCAATTACTTCTTAAATAATTCTATATGGCTTCATTACCAATGCAGTGTGGTGCATTTAGGCCCTTATATTTAAATAAGTTGGGAAATAAGGCAAGCTTATGACTTTATTTCAGTGAGCTGACAAAATCCTTACATTTTGCTGATAGTAGGATCCAGGCTTAAAGCATATATGTATATGTTTTGTCCCTGCATCAGAACACAGAAAAAAGTATTCACCAATTAATATTTTCAATTAAGAATTTAATTGATTCGATTAAATTTTTGATTGTATTAATTAATTTGATTGGAAAAACTTATGCCCTAATTCAGTAAGAAGATTTAGGTCGTTTTTGTTTGAAAATACTTCTGAGTTCTTGTGTTTGAATTCTCTAAATTATTTTCTTCAAAAGTGGTTGTTGCCTTCGAAAATGAAAAATAAAAATATTATTGCCATGTTTTTAAAACATAATAATTATATTAAAATATTATTGGATACAATGTTTGGTACAAAATCAAAAAGCGAATACATGAACCTTCTAGCATAGACAATAAATAATAATTGTTGTAAAGAATCACAACTGCGGCTTTCTTTCGTCCATAGACAAGACGATACAATCGTCGAGCAGACTTAGGGCATTAATTTATGTTATCAAATTGTTTATAGGTGAAAATTTAATTAATTTTTCATTGATATTAATATAGTTTAAATGATATTACAAAATCATGCATATTATTTTTTGTGTGTATTTCTAAAATGAAAAATATCATTTATTTATTTATTAATTAACTAGCTGAGACCGGCAAACGTTGTTTTACTATCACTATTATTTAAACTATAAATTACTCCACAATGGTGTTACCTATTAGGTCAAAAAAAAACCTATCGGACATTGACCCGAAACTATGTTGAAAATTTTAGCTCCACATCTCTTATAGTTCCAGTGATCATGCTTTACAAACAAACACACACTATGATTTTATATATATAGAAGATTAATAATTACTTTATATGGTGGGTATCCGTCTCCCCCTTCTATACCCCCAAGGTTTTGGTGGAACACACAGTTTGTCCTCAGAGTTATCTATATCAAATTAAGTGTGACTCACTATTGTAGTTCTGAAGGTATGGGAAAAATAATGACTACTTTGTATGGTGGTACCCGTCTCTCCGGGCCTTTGGCCCCACTGTAAGCAGTATTGCCTTGTTGTCGTAAAAGTAACCAGTTTATATATTGAAGCTTTTTTTACCACATGAGAGACTTCGAAATATTATTGATAGTGTATAGGAAGAATATTGCGTGCCATTTTACAAGACCATTTTTACAATAGTGTGAATTGTGCTATTATATCGTTATGACAAGCAACAACAGAAGATAAAACACATGCCAGCGGATAATCTGTTTGTTGTGAAAAAAAAACCATGACAGCGAATGCTAACGATTGTATATCGCACAATGATGCTGACAAACTTTATCTTTGGTGTGTATCTGGATTTAAATACACAAATGATGTCTTGAATAATTTAGCAAGAAGTAGAATAATTTCAATTCATCATCAGCCACAGCAATGTCATCACACTTATCATTTTGATGATCTGTAATGGAAGGTTACAGCCAGGCAAGAACTTGAATTAATTGGTTTTTGTTAAAAGTGCTGCCGTTACTTAATAATTCATAAAAAATTTAGAAAAAGACAAAAACGAAAACTTAATAAATGAAAACGTAAGTATGTATTTAATGGGAGAGTGTGTCTTTGTTACCGTGTGAAAGCATTTCAATTAACCAAGTTTACAGCAAAAAACAACAACAAGGAAAAACAGTAATAACAACAGTAATAATTTCGAAATTGCGTGCTGTAAGAAAATGATTCATAATTAATTATGTTTACAAAGTTTGCCAGCGTCCTTAGTTGCATGAATAATCTATACAAGGATACGTGAAAATGTGGGTGAGTGCACGTGTGTGTGTGTGTGTGTATATGAGTTGTATTGTGTTAAAGTGTTTATATCACTGTAAGTATGTAATACCGTTGTTGGTATTGGTTGTTTCATTGATTTTTTTTATATCTGTGTGCGTTAGTGTGTGTGCGGCAAAGTATGTGTAATTAATGGTTTTTGTTTGCTTGTATTAAGAATATAAACCATAACACATTTTCGACAATATTCTGTGCAACACAGTACGCATACGCACCCATACCCATACACACCAGGATACACTAAAAGCTAATAACAATGAAGCGTAATTGATTTGGCGGTTAAAAGACAAAGAACACGTTTATCTTTTTTTCTCATTTTCTGTGTGATACATTGATTACAAAAAAGTATTTTATTGAATTTATCACACACATACGAGTACTCTGAATGTATGCGATTGTTTTTGCTCCTCCTAAATTCAGTGATGATTACAGTGTTGATTATTTTGTTGCTGAATAATATTCTTGTATCTCGTTTAATTTGAATTTTGTTTTCCTCACATTTTGGTTTATATGCGTAAGCTTGCAATTAAATACATGTGCTGACATTTTTATTTTGTTCTGTGCGCTGCGTACGCTGTACAAATATAATTATGTTGGGGAAATTTATAAATTTGTTTTATCAAACAACTTATCTTAAAAGCTGGAAGAGGACTCATTTCAAAAATAATTTTTCAGAAAAGAAAATTTTGTATAAATTCTCTCTGTACATGAAAGGTCCGGAAATTTTCACAGATTGTGTACAACTTTGGCAGCCACAACAACAAATATGACAGTTAAAACTAAAGGGTGTTCTAAGCGAGCACGAAAAATTTTGAAATCCTAATGTAATATACTAACAATTGTATGTAGACACTTAAAATTTTCAGAGTTCGTGTATTTTTATGACAACTACAAAAGTTATCTCTAAAATTTATTTAATCAGTTAATGTTATTTTTATTATGTAATTTTAATACCTTACTCTTTCTTGGAAAGATTAAAAATCCAAATTTAAAAAATCGCCAACACAAAAATATCACATAAAACAAAAAAAATCGCCAAAAATTAAAAAAACAACAGAACATAAAGAAAGCGCTAGAAGTAAAATAAATCGTCAAGAACTGAAAAAATCGCCAAAAACAAAAAAAAACACAAAACTAAAAATCCGCCAAAAAATTCGAAAAAATATGCCCAGAAATTTTTAAATCCGTTAAAAGAAATACTATAATAAAAAAAGAGCCAAAATGAATAAAGGGCTGAAGCAAAAAAAAATTTCTAAAATGAAAAGAAATTGCCAAAAGCCAACAAAAAAATCATCAAAAACGAAAAAACCCAAAACTAAAAACCCGCATAAAATCGAAAAAAATCCCGGAAATTTTCGAACCCGTTAAAACTAAAAAAATACCAAAACAAAAAATCGTCAAAGCGAAAAAAACTGCCAAAGCGAAAAAAATCGCCAAAGCGAAAAAGATGCCAAAACCCATAAAATCGCTTAAACTAAAATAAATTGCCAAATAACCGAAAAAATCGTTATAAACAAAAAAAAAAAAAAAAAAAAAAAAAAAAGACGCCAAAAACTAAAAAACTCCAAAAACCGAAAAACATCCCATAAACTAAAGTCAGCTCAAGTACTAAAGCCAGCGCAAAAATTAAAAAATCTTAAAAAAAACCAAAAAATTGTACCGAGTTCTTAAGATTTTTTTAAAAAATGTCTACATCAGTTAAGATATTTAATTATATAGGCTAAGGTTCGTATAGTATTACATATCGTTACTTTAATATAGAAAGGTGGTGAAAAATGCAAGAAAAACGATTTCGAAAAAATAATGAGTTAGGTTCTTTCTTTATTAAGGTAACGATATGTAGTATCCATACGGAACCCTTCGTATGCGAATGAAAGTCAAACTTTACTGAATTCATTACATATGTAAGTAAATGAAATGAAATGAAAATGAAAATAAATCGATGTAATACACATGCACCGCTAATTACAGGGAATTTGCTCTATTGAAATCTAATATCCCGATGCATTTCCCAGATCTAAAAAATCATAAAAATCATAAAAAATAATGTCTAGTATTACCATCTTGTCGCTTCACAGTATCTGCTAAAGCCTTAATTTCGACACGTTATTTAAATTTTATATTTTTATGTTTCTCCGCCTCGCTATTTTTTTTTTGGCGATAAGGTATTTACAAGGTTTATGTGCATGTTAATAAATATTTATATAAATATTTTTTTGAAGCATAAACAAAATGAAAAATAATGAAAGCTAACGTACTCGTACGTTGCGAGTAAGACAGGAAAAATTAAATTCCTGTGCTAAAATTTTCATATAAAACTCTTGTTATAAATCTAAAAACCATGAGAAGGAAAAGTTTAATAAAAAAGTTAATGAGATTTTTGTTGGATTTTGTTTGTTTGAAAGTAAACATACAAAAAAGGGAAAAAATAAAGCTGAAAGCGAATGGATGCAAGAAGAGGTTAAAAGTAGCGAACGAATGAAATATTTTAATTATGACTTAAATAAAAAAGTCCACTCACTCTCTGTCTTCTCTTTACATATAATGAGTTGGAAAGGTTTTTTTTAATAATCATCCTAAAACATCAAAAAGGAGAGGAATATTAATATATTTTAATAAAACGTATATTATATGCATTTTTAGTATTCGCATTTAATTCAAAAAGTTTCATAATAAAAACTACCAATAATAAGTTTTTAAATTTAGTTCCTAAAAAAAGTGCATACAAAAACTAAGATTCAATATACAACTGGATATGTAAAAGGCATTAATATAAAATTAATAATCATCTGTTTGACATATATTTTTTTATAAATATTTTACTTAAAAAACAAGTAAGAGTGCTATATTCGCCTGTGCCGAATCTTATATACCCTTTACCAAAGTGCGTTTATGTAGTATAGAGATTCATACTAAAGGGTTGCATTTGTATACTCGTTTGTATAGCCAAAACAAATATAAAATGGTATGTACCATATAATTGTAGTGTGAGCGACAGAACTAGTATAAGAGTTATTGTGTGTGTGTGCTTTTCCAAATTAAAATGCAATTGAAAACAAATAACAATTGCTTATTGTATTGCTGCTGAGCAACTGTTTGATCTGTTTTTGCTCAAAAAATACATATTGTAATACAAATATATGAAAAAACCGCTATTGAAACAAATACATGATGTGCAGATGTATGTGCGGACGTTCGTTATGTTATTTTGTGGCGCAGCCAAAGTATAGAGAGAGAAAGAGACAATTTTGCTCTGAGAGTAATTACAAATGCATGTGTTTCATGTACATGTATCATTTACTTACATATGTATGTGCAATTTTGCTTTCATTCATTCATTCATCAGCCAATTACATTTTTTCTCAACACATCATAAGGCACTTATGGTAAAAGCAGTTTTATGTATCTTATTTGCCTTAGAAAAACACAACAAATAAATGTGTTGTTTTCATTTGCTCATTGCCCAACCATACAATAATTGCTTTAAAAATCAACATTTACAACTAGTAACAGAAAACGATAAATAACATATTTGTTCATACCAGAACGAAAAAACAGGCAAAACTAGTGCAAATAGGTGTATCTGTGCAATGCTATAATTCATACATAAGCACATAGTTACTTTTATGTACAAAGAAGGTTTAGTGGCCTTCGAAAACGGCTGGCTGTTCCGTTCAACTATGTGTTGTTAGTCAGAATACTTACAACAGACTTTGGTGTTATTTGTTCATTAATAATTATCACATGTAATTTGGCTCAAGAAGCGATACGAACTTTAGCCCGTTCAAATCACAAATATAGAAACAAATGGAGTTCGAATAATAATTAAAATTAACTAAAAATTAATAGCCATGGGCCTGTGGCAAAAGTTAAATAAAAATATACTTAATAGTAACAAACCAAAAAAGTTTGTCTTAAGTACAACAAAAAATAAGCAAATTAAGTAACATGTGTATAATTAGTAAAAAGAACAAAACGACAATGGTAAGACTGTTGTAAATATAGTGATGGTAAAATTGAGCTTACAATACAAAAAAGCTTTCAGCAAATTGAAATACGATGAATCAAAACAATTCACATATTCCATTTGCAATAAAATGCAATATATATCTAATAATATAAAAAATTTGGTCTGTATAATCAAATAGACATTTTTTTTAATTTTAAAACTTTATTCGGTTTTCGGAGATTTTTTTGTTTTGTCGATTTTTTTTAGTTTTTGGCGATTTTTTTAAGCGATATTGTAGTCTGAGCTAGTTTTTCGTTTTGGCAATTTTTTTGGTCTTCTAGCGATTCTTTCGGTTTGTTTTTTAGTTTTAACGAATTTCGTTTCGGTTTGGCGAATTTTTCCCGTTTTTCCAATTTATTTGTTTTTTAGCGACCTTTTTACACTTGGTGATTTTTTCTGATTTTAGTGATTTATCTTATTTTTGATGATACATTTCATTTAAGCGCTTACTTATTTCATTTTGGCGATTTTCCGTTTCGCCATTTTTTTAATTTTATGATTTTTTAATTTTACCGCTTTTGAAAAATTCAAAACTTTGCCTATTATGGTTTCCAAGATACATCAAGTTGTAAAAGTTACACTAATTAATGGAAGACCGTTTAATTTTGATTTCTTGAATTTGTGTTAATTGTTTTAGTCTGCATAAAAATACACTAACTTTGAAAATTTCAATTGTCTGTATATTACATTCCCCATAAACAATTTTGCTTATAATCCAGTGTAAATCAATTGTTATTCAAGTCACATATTCAATTGTCAAGGGTTGAATTATGCTTGATTTACACTTTATTTCAATAGCATTCTTCAGTGAAATGGGAACTTGAATTAAATTCGAACATATCAATTGTATTACAGTTCAATTCAAGCCTTGAATTATACTGTAATTCAACCTTGTATTACAATTGAATTCAAGCATGTTTCAAGCTTCAAAAACGATCCTTTTAAAATAGAAAGAAAAATGCAATCGACAAATTTTCTTAAATTATTTTCTGCATATCTACATTCACTTGTATGAAATTACTTGCAACTAAAGGCTCAGTTAGCCGACTGTAATGTAAAGTAAATGCAACAGTAAGAAACAGCTGATAGATTTTGTTATGTGAAAAGTAATTAAAATGGTTATAGAGATGTAATATAACGTAACCTAATTTTCATATAAAAATGTCGATCAGCTGTTTTCTACCTTACAGTTACATTACATTACAGTCGGCTAACTGAGCCTTAATCAAACGATACGTTCGTAAGTATGATTCTGATTTTATTCAACATTAAGTTTTGTTGCATGATTATGATGTGAATAAAACATGTTCGATCGCTGGACTCACATTTACTTAAATGAAGCGTTCACCATTACGATGATGATTATACTCAATGTTGATTTATTTTGCATGATTAAAAGCGAATAGCAAATTTATAGTATGATTAAATCAGGAAATACGTGATTTTTGTCGTTCTCTGTTTGACAAGGTATGAATGAACACGTTGTATGTTGTTTGATTTTTTATATTTTAATATTTTCAAACTTGAATATTACCTGGAAAAATTTTTGAATTCAACTTTGTTTCCAGTTAAATTTTAAGTACTTGAATTTTAATTTTTTGAGTGCTTATTGTGTTAGGATTTCAACATGTTGACAGCTCCATTCTAAGACATGCTGAGTCAAAAAAATTAGTTTTGAGATAAAAGTCTTCAAAGTTTATTGATGATATCTCGGGAATGTTATGAGATAGAAACTTGAGACTTTTTGTAATCATATAATAATTGCAATATAATATTTTTAGTTTAGTTGAACCTTATAAATTTGTCGTAGATCATAGTTAAAAGTGACTTTAAATCACAAATCTATTACCTAGTCCTCTAAGTAAGGTTCTTTCTCGCCTAAAATGATCATCTAAGTATACTTAGCATGTTTAAGTTTGGAAATAAATTTTAACTAATTTTTTACTACCTAATTTCAAACTAAATTATGCTAAGTGTGCTTAAAGCATTTAAAAATGGAGTTTTTTTAAAATTAACCAATTATGCTACGTACATTTTAGCTCAAAACTTTTGATAGAAAAGTCCGATTACTATCAAAATTTTACAGAATCTAAGTTAATAAGCGATAAATTCAGAAACGCTACTCCCAGCATAACATGTTATGTTGACTTAGCATGTTTTGGAATGGGACCCTCGATGTATCTTTGCTCAATTTTGAACATCCTTTAATTTTGAATTGTCATAAATTTGTTGTTGTAGCTGCCAACGATTCTCGAGAAAACATTCTGTTATAGACGGACATCGTAGAGAAAACAATAAGCTTCCTTGTCATTTTTGGTGTACAAAACCCTAATAAACACTTGTTCACATCTACTAAAAATTTGTAAATTTTGAGTTGGTCCCCTTTAGAGGAGCAAGTGCAATATATATCAAGCAAATATTTTTGAATATATGAATACGTTAAAACAACACTGTGAGACTTGGGAATAATAATCTGGCTAAAATTTATGAGTTGTTTTTTATATAAAAGTAACATTCCTATTCTATTTGTATTTGCATAAGCTGGAGTGGAGTCAAAGTATCATTTATATTTGCATGTCTTACTTAAACGATTTACTTGTTTATTTTATCACTTACTTTTTAATAGAATTCCAGTTAAATCTTATAAACAAAATCATCAACAGTAACAACTTCTTGTAGAGAGTTGACATTTAACACAAGATTTTCTAAAACTCATACAGACAATTTTTTATATATATATTTTTTAGATTAACTAATACTTTAGTAGTATTTATGAACTGAAGCTAACGTTTCATAACTCTTGAGATCTTAATGAGATTTTTTTTTCTTCTTTCAGGCAGAATTAAAACCTCCACTGGTACACACTCAAAACCAAAAGGATATGAAGAAAAAACAAGCGTGTTCATTAGTGTGCAACAGCACCAAACAACAACATGAAATAGAAAAAAGTCGCTGTAAAATGTTGCAGCAATATAAAATATATAGAGAATATGAGAGGTAAGTTGTTACATTAAAATGCTTTATAAAATTAAAAAGGACTAGGGGACTTTGTCCCAATAAGCAGATTTGAGTAAAACTATATCTCTAAACTATACACATTAGTGATATCGCAAACTAAAGGATATCGGGGCTTGATCATGTAAATTAAGTGGTTTAATGTTAAAGGAGGTTTTTTTGGGTACAATGCGACTTAATTTTATTTAGCGATATATATATATATAGAAGGAAATCACCATGAATCTAGTTTAGTCTCCCTTCCTAACCGTAGCCTTATGCTGAGTACACATCTGACATTTCTTGTTTTGTTATTTTATGGTGTCATTTTCAAAATATGAGCATTGCCATTCACATTATGTTTCTTATATGGAAAGCATTGCCATACAACGAAAAATGTCGGAAATGACAAATGTTGCCACTATTACTCTATATTGCGATGTCAGAAAATACCATAGAGTGTACTCGGCATCAGATAATACAATTTTTTTGATAAAAATTTAATTTTATTTTTGAAATTTAAATTTTGCTTTACGCCTAAAAAGTGTTTTTAAATTTTTTTTTTCATTTTCTAGAGTATATCGTTACCTTAATATAGAAAGGCCCTAACTCATTATTTTTTGGATTGGAGTGTTTTGCATATGTCGACAGAAGAACATCTAATGTATTAAAAAATGCAAAAATCTCGATTGCAAAAAATAATCAGCTAAGACGTTTCTTTTCAGAGTTCCTTTTAAAAATTTAAAAATATTTCCATAGAGTTTAAGTGCAGTTAATATTTTTTATCTGAGTGTGTTTATTTGCTTCTATGTTAAGTGTCTTTCCCCAGCTTATAAATTTATACTAATGTTAATTTTATAATATTTTTTTCATTCTCTGTTCTTAGTGTCTTCGTTTTTAATTATGTTGAGGTCGTCATAGTTTTTCTAGTTGATTTTTATTCTTACAAAATCCCACTCCATACTTCTGATTTTTTTCTTTTTTCTTGTAATACTAAAGGTTTAAGAATTATGGCGTTTTTGTTTGTCTTTTTGGCCTTGAGGTTATAAAAATTAATTACAATTTTTTTAAGTTCTTTCCCTCTCACCTTCTCTCTCTCTCTCTATCTCTATCTTAATTTCACTGGCACAGTCTGTTGCATTTCTTTTGCAATTATTCTGGCTACCAAGAATTGTAAATGGTGAAGTAAAACTAAGCCTTTGAACCTCTGGCTAGAAAGTGTAATGCTGTGGAAGAATATTAAAACTTTCAAATATTTTATTTAAAATATTGTTTGCATTTCACAATATAAATATAAATTGCATTTGGTTTATTTAAAAAAGAAAGATATGAACAAACATGAATTAAAAATATAAATGATTGTAGTTGTTCATAAACATACGATAACCTATTAAAAATTACACAAAATGAAATAAACAAATTAAATACAGGGTGGGCCAAAAGAAACCAAGGGGTGTAAAAGTTTAATAACTTTTTTGTTTATTAACTTTTTTTTATTTTTTCTTTCAGATTATATAATATACAAAATGTAAGTTTTTTTACACTAAGTATGAAAAATGATGTCTCTTAAATGACCACCGTTTTCAGCTTCGCACTGATGGGCTCTTTTTAGAGCATTTTCCATAACATCTTTCAAAACTTGTGGCTGTAGCGTTCGAATTTCTGCAACAATGTTTGCCTTGAGTTCAAGGATTGTCTCTGGCTTGTTCACATACACTCGCTCCTTCAAAAAACCCCAAAGAAAATAGTCGGGTGCTGTCAAATCTGGCGATCGCGCTGGCAAAATAATTTCCGAATTTCGAGAAATTATTCGCTCTCCAAAAATTTGACTTAAAAGTGCCATTGTGTCTCGGTCAGTATGGGCGGTGGCTCCGTCCTGCTGAAACCACATACCAGGTCTGTTTTCAAGAGCAGGACGTAAAAAATTTTCTATCATAAACCGATACCGCTCTCCATTTACGGTTACAGCACTTCCATCTTCATTCTCGAAGAAGTAGGACCCAATGACATTTTGAGATGTGATCCCACACCATACTGTACACCTGATGGGGTGCAATTGGCGTTGATGAATGGCTCTCGGATTTTGAGAACCCCAGAACCGACAGTTCTGCTTATTAACAAAGCCATTCAAATGAAAATGAGCTTCATCACTCATAATCAAATTTTCAATAAAGTTGATTTCATTTATTCATTTCTTATTTTCTGATTTTCATTTATTATTTTCATTCATTATAAATTCTCCAAGTGTTGTCTATATAATCTGAAAGAAAAAATAAAAAAAAAAATTAATAAACAAAAAAGTTATTAAACTTTTACACCCCTTGGTTTCTTTTGGCCCACCCTGTACAAGTGCTCATGATAAGTTTTCTTGTTTTGATTTCTATTATTCAGTTTTATTTTTTGGAACTGGAAGTTTGTCAGTCCTTGTGCACTAACGCAGCCCACATCCTTTTGGAAAACATACAGAAACTGTAATTATCTACATGCTATATTAGTCCTGGTTCACACACTTCAACTTTTGTTGCTCAACTCGTAATTCAGCTGTAAGAAAGACGGAGAAGGATATACAAATATCTCTTTCTTTCTTACAGCTGAATTATGAGTTGAGTAACAAAAGTTGAAGTGTGTGAACCGGGAATTATTTATCTATAGCTACTACATTTCGTATCATTTTATGCATTAGCATCGAGTGAAAAGAAATATTTTAGTTATCATCCTCCTCATACATTTACATACTAAATACATATACAGTCACTCCAAGCCAAACTCGGACACTATTTTTAATTAAATGTATTTGTAAAATTACACCGATTGCAAAAATAAATAAAAATTTTAAACTTAATTTCTATTACATATATATTTAGATATTAAAATCATAAAACAAAATTATATTTAATTATACTTCAGGAATAAAAAAAATTAAAATACTTCAATTTGGTACAAAAATGTTGCACAAGCCAAACTCGGACAGCATTTTAAATTCATATTACTTTTCGCACGTTTAAAGAATTAATATTTTGTGTGTAGCCCTTTGCTTTTTAAAACCTCTTGGAGTCTTTTAGGGATTGATTCGACTAACTTTCGGCAGTAGCTTGGTGGTATTTTGTCCCATTCTTCCACTAAAACGTTTTTTAACTCAGTTTTGCTACAAACCTTGCGTTCCTGAACTTTTTTTTTCAAGTAGTCCCATAAATTTTCAATGGGATTTAGATCAGGGCTCTGGGGTGGGGTTTCCATAACATGGGGAACATTGTATAGTAGCCAGGATCGCACTCTGTGGGCCTTATGCTTGGGGTCGTTGTCCTGATAAAAATTCCAGCTGTCATTTAGAGAAAGCTTATCGACACTTTTTGGTATGTTTTCCTTAAGGATTTCTAAATAAACGTTTTGATCCATTATCCCATCAATAAAATGCAACGATCCCGGCCCTGCTGCAGAAAATGAGCCCCAGACCATCACTGAACCGCCCCCATGTTTTACAGTTGGTTTTAGGTTATTTATACGTAGCTCTTGATTTCGTCCCCTCCAAACAATAGGTATCCCATCATTTCCAAATATATTGAACTTACTTTCGTCGGTATATAACACGTTTTTCCAGAAAGAAAAGTCTTTTCTTTCATGCTTTTTTGCAAATTGAAGTCTCACAGCTTGATTTTGTTTGCTAATTAATGGCTTTTGCCGTGCTTTTCTTCCATTTAATCCATATTTGTGAAGCAAGTTTCTTATGGTTGACGAGCTTACTTTTTTTCCTAACTCAGACTCAGCTATTACAGCAAGTTTTGGAGAACTTAAAAATGGATTCGCTTTTACTTTTCTTACAAGAAAACGTTCCTCTGATTCGGTGAATATTTTGTTGTGAGCCTTCTTTGGCTTATTTCGCACCATCTTAAAGGTTTTAAAGCGTTTTATGACATCATGTACTGTTGAATGGCTTCTGTTTACCATTTTGGAAATTTCGCGAACACTTTTCCCTTTTTTGGCATGTTCAATTATTAATTCTCTGACATCAATACTGGTTTGCCCTCTTTGTCTCGACATCTTTATGATTTGATATTTAATTTTTGTTCACAATTATCAAAAACTGACCTAACGGATATATTTTTAAGTATATTACGCGTTCAAGTGAAGTTGGTTGCATAAAAATCCCAGGGTTGCTGTTGTTTATGGCATAGTTACCATTGTCCGAGTTTAGCTTGTGCATTATTTTTATACCAGTTGATGTATTTTGGTTATTTTTTCTGCTACTAATGTACAACGAATTATAATTTTAATGTTTTCAGTAGCTCAATATATACTTAATTAAAATTTAGTTTCATATTTTATTTTTATTTTTAGAATCGGTAGAATTTAACCAATAAATTGAGTTTATTTTAGTGTCAGAGTTTGGCTTGGAGTGACTGTATATGTACACAGAAAAAACTAAATATCATTTTCAGTAACCAAATTCGATGAATCAGTAAATATTTTATTTGAATGCGGTCCTACAAATAATTTTGTAAATTCTGATAAAAGTTTTGTAAAAATTTAAATTAATCATAGTTCGGCTGAGAGAAAATGTTATTTCAGTGTGTTGGTGTTTATCTTGCTTGTTGATAGGAACAACGTGTTGTTGTGCGGTTGTTGTTGTTTAGTTGTTGTTTATTTTGTTTGATCGTGTTGTATACATGTAAATGCCGAAATGTAGCCGACAAAATCGTGGCCTGTTTCTTCTCTACAGAGTTTTTTTGGTACAAATTAATTTAGTGGAACAGTACAGAATATTTACTGAAACTAAGTTTGATTTCAAACAAATATTTGTTTAAAAATTTTTTGGGAATAATTTTTTCTGTGTATATAAAACTGTGTATATATAACTATTCTATTACTAATGCAAATAAACAACATACATTAAAGTGATTTTACTTATTCTTACTTTTCTCTATAAAAGTAAATTAGTTAAGAGTGTGTCTGAAAGTTAAACAGCTTAATGGCTCTTCTCTAGGACATATTTTGCGATTAATTTTTATTTTCATTTAAATATTTTTCTTTTAGCTCATTACGTTTGAAATAATATTTTAAATAGCTTTTCACTTTTTATTATTAAATGAAATAAGCTTATATATATATTTTTTTTTTCATCAAGTTTTCTTTCCTTTTGTGTTTTTTCTTTATATGTCGTCTATAGGTCAGAACTTTAAGAAAATGATTTCTTCAAAATTATATTCCAGATCAGCGGTACCCAAAAGTTCCTTGTGGAAGAGCAAACACCAATACATTTAGAGAAAAACTAATTTTTATTCAATACTTTTTGTTGTAAAACCAATACATACCAGGAAAAAGGAAAAGTGTTGTTGCTTTGCACTTACGTGTATACAGTGAAGAACGACAAAAAAACTAAAGGCCTGTTAATCGAAATGCAAACGATAGCTTCGATCGAAAATTTATATTAGACACAAAAGCAAAAAACTGAAATTTGTTTTTGTTTTCAATACAAATATTCCATCGAACATATCGTTCACATTTAGATGAACAGGCCCTAATAAGACAAAGTTGTTTGTATATTTTGTATTGGTAGTGATGAGTGCTGTATGTATTAAAACACACAACCTATAGCTAAGCGCTTTTACAAAAACAAATGAGTACCAAGTGCATATGGCTTGGGCAACCCTGTTCCAAATAAACAATTTAGATCAAGAAGGGCATTGAGAATTCTAAAATTGTACCAACGATTTTAAAAAATTTTACATTTTTGACCTTAATTGTACTTAAAGATTTTTTTTGTTAAAATTACATATTTTTATTTGTTTTTGTTAAAATAATCGACTTTTTTCTGGCTACCGAATCGTTTTCACAAATTTGCTTGTTAGTTGGGATATTAAAGAATATGGGTACACCTGTTTCGTTGAAACTTAAAATATACAAGATAATTGCATGAGCTCTAGCATCCGAATTTAAAAGAAAAAAATTATTTGGCAATGGATGAGTTCACGTCTTTTGATGTTCTCTCTGCGTTTTGCTTTCACAAGACGAGTTTCAACTGAGAAGAATATGAGTTTCATGGTTCAAAAGTGTAAATTGACATATGGAATCGTTTGAAAAGAAATGCAGAGTGAAACTGAGGAGATTCCTTATATGTACTAAATTAGTCGTTGGTGTACTATTGTACTTTCCGAGTTTGAATAGCACCAAAAAAGGTACAGTTGTACCAACCTTGCATCCCTGATTTAGATAATACATAAGATACTTTAAATTAGTGATGTAACGAATGTCAATTTTTGATATTCGGGCATGTGGCCGCCGCGGCTGGCTCGAATAAAGCCAATTCTACAGGTCCAATTTTCAACCACTTTTTCGAGCATATGGGGCCGTATGTTGGCAATAACGCCACGAATGTGGGCTTCCAAGTCCCCTAACGTTTCTGGTTTGTTGGCGTATAGACGAGCGACTTCACATATCCCCAAAGAAAATAATCCAATGGTGTCAAATCACACGATCTTGGTGGCCAATTGACAGGTCCATTCCGCGAAATTATGCGCTCATCGAATGTTTCCTTCAATAAATCGATTGTGACGTGCGCTGTGTGGCATGTAGCGCCGTCTTGTTGGAACCACAACTCATCCACATTCATGCCATCCGATTCGGGAACAACATAGTCGGTTATCATGGCTCTATACTGGTCTCCATTAACGGTAACTGACTCTCCAGCATTATTTCGGAAGAAGTATGGCCCAATGACTCCACCAGCCCATAGAGCGCACCAAACAGTCAGTTTTTGTGGATGTAATGGCGTCTCAAGGGTCTCATGTGGATTCTCTTCACTCCAAATGCGGCAATTTTGCTTGTTGACGTAGCCATTCAACCAAAAATTAGCCTCACCACTGAACAAAATTTTGCGATGAAAATCAGCATCGAGATCAATCTCATTTTCGGCCCATACACCAAAATCACGACGCATTGCATGGTCTCGCGGCTTTAATTCTTGCACAAGCTGGATCTTGTAAGGTCGCAAGCCAAGATCTTTGCGCAAAATCTTCCATAAAGTTGATGGACAAAGCTCCAATTGCTGTGCACGGTGGCGAATCGATTCATTCGGGTCCTCTTCAACACTTTGCTCTACAGCGGCAATTGTTTCTTCGGTGCGCACTGTTCGACGTCTCTGCGGATGCGTATTATCACATAGAGTAAACGTAGTGCGAAAACGATCCATGGTTAACCGAATTAATTGCTCTGATGGACGATTATGTCGACCATAAAATGGACGGAGCTTGCGGTAAACTTCGCGAACTGAACCATTATTATCGATTCGAAATAAATTTGCGCGATTTGCAAGCGTTGTTCTTTTGTCAACCTGTTTATGATAAAATGGCAAACCAAACTAAATATTAATCACTTGACAGCTGACAAAATGGCCGCCAGTTAAAAAAGTGAGGCCAACTTAAAGTTCTATACCTCAATAAAAAACACATATTATATGAAATTTATAGACATTAAATTGGGATTCTATTTACGTCTGCAATATGAAATATTAAAAAAATTAAAAAAAAAGAACTTAATACTCCTGTTGGCGTACTTTAAAGTTAATAGAAACTACCCAAAATTTTACTGATCTTCAGTAAATAATATTTGAAAATGATACAAAGCACAAACTTCGTTAAAAAATTTCATGGATTCGTACAAACTAATATGTATTTATATCCATTTATTTAAATTTAGTTTAGGATTTATGCATTTATTTATTTCATTTTTTTTTAATATTCATATTGGAATGAATTTGTCGAATACGAATGCTTCGTATTCGCACTAAAAATGGCCGAATATTCGGCAATTCGAATACGAATACGAATATTCGTGCATCACTACTTTAAATCTAGTAATAGCCTGTGTACATAAAAATGTGTGTGAATCGGCTGCAATGGATCGTTTGGTTTGCGTTTTGGAAAATTTTAATAGGACAGTTACACCTGCGCAAAATCTAGCATATTTTAATTAAAATTTTTATGAAAATCTATACCGTTTACACCATTTTTTTTTTTTTTTTTTTGACATTCATCAAGGTTTTTTTTATCCAAATCAAAGCCCATTAACCGAAAAATTTCCAAAACTGCAACCAAACAACTGCAATGTAGCCAATGCACACACCTTTTTAAGTAGACCGCAGCTAATTCAATCATCTTTTATATAAATATGTTGCACAGGATAGTAAAAATAAAATAAAAATATTAGATTCTGAGTAGATTAGATTGCCTACAAATCTATTCACAAACTAGATTTTGTTTTGTATGGAAAATCAGTTAGATTTAGCTCGAAATCTCGTAAATACTAGATTTAGAGATAATATAAATTCATTATAAATATTTTCATTGAAACCTACTGATATGATTTGTAGCTTTTATTTGAATTGATTTTAAACATACGCTATATTTTGATTTCATAATATTAATCTCTTTAATTATTTTTATATATTATTTTAATTGCAAACTATTATGGCATAATATGATAATAAGCAAATTAGTTGAAACATAAAAATTACAGTTTGTAATTGTACTTTACAATAACAACAATTATTAAAATAGAAATTAAAATCCCTGGTTTACAAAACTATTGCAAACAACTATAAACTAGTAAAATATGACTATTAATTACAAACATTTCAAATAATTGTGTAATTAATTCTATATTCTATATATTACATATTTGTTTATTTTATTAATTTTTTGCTTTATTGTTGTTTTTGTATTGTTTCACACTTTTTAGAATTTTCACCGCCTGTAAAGTCAGTCAATTCGCCTTGTGATATGCCAATATGAATGTCAATCTTTTCCATAGCGTCTGATGGTAGAAAATATAAAAAGTTTCATAGCACAGTTTCGATATTGAAGACTTTATTTTACTTTAAGGTATTGAAAGAAAAAAAAAACTCAGATGGTGTAAGGACAGCATAATAACCTCTCAAACAAACAAAATACTTGGCAAGGTTGAAAGCGAACAAGGTTTATATGTTTATAAAACTGAAGCACAAGAAACAGGAATGAATTTCTTTTCATTCTGCTTTTAAAGGTTGGTCATGAGTAGTAGGGAACTGCCGGTTCTGCCCCACAGTGGGTCGATTCGCTAACCTGGCAGGTCAAAATTATTTGATGGTCAGTCTATACGGTTTTGAGGATGCTGAGTTCGACAAAAATAATTAAAAAATTCTAGCTCAATTTGTTAGGAAATATTACAGAGTTTTGCTATTGCGAACTTCGGTAGTATTAATTTTTCATGTAATATTTTCAATATTTAATTTTTCATATAATATTTTCAGTACTTTTAGAACAAGTTCTTAGCTGTCCAGAAATCCTTTTATTTTTTTGATATTGAAATGGTAATATTTATGGTTTTAGTCCAGATAAATTAAGCATTCATTCCACTGTGCACCCCCAAATTGTTAAATTTGGGTAATTAAAATTTGAAAATTGTTAAATTCTTGGAAATTTGTGTTTTTTTGTTTACATAAGGAGTTTTTTGTTTATATAAGGAGTTTTTTTGTTTACATTAGGAGTTTTTTGTTTACATTAGGAGTTTTTGTTTACATTAAGTGTATGTCTGTCTGTCGGTCTGTCTGTCTGCCTGCCTGACCGTGGGAAGTTTGTGTGTGGAATATTTTGTGTGAATGTATTAAGGCGGTTCATAGTTTGGCGGTTTCATATGAGTGTATATGCCGACGGCAATACATGATTATTATTGTTTTCAAATGCCTACTGCAATACATGATAATTTTTCCTAATGCCTACCGCAATACATGATTATTATTTTTTTCAAATGCCGAAGGCAAAAAATGAATATAATTTTTTCAAATGCAGACGGGAAAATGATTTTTCCTAATGACTACGGGAAAACGTGAAAGTTATATTTTCTAATGCTAATGTAGGTGTTGCTAGACTGTGGGAATTTAAGGCTGACCGTGATTTGAGTGGATGACGTTGTTGCCGTAATATGTAACCATAGGAATTTGCGGATGTGTCTGTCTGTCTGTGAGAATTTAGGTGAGGGTTTGATTGGAAGGGGCGGGGTGTAGTTGAGGTAGATCGATTGCGTATGTGTGTGTGTGTATGTGTGTGTGTGTGTATGTGTGTGTGTGTGTATGTTTGTAGGAATTTCAATGTGTGTATTTCTGTAGGAGCTTAGGGCTGATTGTGATTTATGAGGGGTGAGGTGTTCTAGTAATATGTAACCGGGGGAATCTGTGTGTTTGTATGTCTGTAGGAGTTTAAGGCTGACCATGATTTGGGTGGGCAGGGTTGTTGACGTAATATGTAGCCATGGGGATTTGTGAATGTGTCTCTCTATAGTAGTTTAAGGTTGATCGTGATTTGAGGTGGGTGAGGATGTTGTTGAGGTAAATTGGTTATGCGTATGTATGTATGTATGTATTTTTGTAAGAATTTAAGATGATTGTGATTTATTAGGGCCGAGGTGTTCTTGTAATATGTAGCCGTGAGAATCTATGTGTATAGACGTCTGTAGAAGTTTAAGACTATCTGTAATTTCAGGTAGGTGAGAGTGTTGTGTTGTTGAGATTAATCTTATATATTGTATATGTATGTATGATCATGGGAATTTGTGTATGTATATCTGAGGGAGAATTTAAGGCTCGTCATGATTTGCAAAAGGTGGGGTGTTGTTGAAATTTTCTTGGATATTTCTTATATGAATTCTGCTATGTGTGTGTATTTGAGCTGGTATTTATGTGTAGGTAGAAATAAATTGTTTTCAATATCGACATATGGTACTATAAAATACTATCATATATCTGGACTTCCCTAATCCTAGTATGCTTTTATACTTACGATTGCTTTATATTTTCTCATGCTTAAATTTGTCTCGCGTTGAAGTCAGTCTGTGTGAAATTTGTTTATATTACAGATTTTGTTTATTTAACTACATTCGTCTTCTTTGACTGAAAGAGTTATCTACACACAGAGAAAAACCAACTTGAAATCAGTAAGAACCATGCTGAATTAATAAGAACCATTAGCGAAGGTTTAGTCATATTGAAATTTCTTATTTCAATATGGAAAAAATATTAATTTACAGTATTCATTTATTAAACTCATTAGTTTGTAGATATCTCAATATACATTTTCTATTATATTAAAAATTATTGAATTAATGTGATGAATTCTTATTTTTAAGCTGCAGATTTTCCCTGAGTGTATTGATTGTTTATATTTGCATTGTGCTTTAACTAAACGACGCTTCATATATTTTCATGATGTAGGTCTAATAAATACTTAAGCATTGATAAGAAATTTGATATGTATACATACATATCTACAAATTGATTTTATGTATGTATGTATGTATGTATGTATGTACATATATATGTACATACAAATAAGTGTTCAATTCAATCTTTGAATACATTTTTTATTTTATTTTTTGTCATGTGATGTCTGTTGTTGATGAAATTAAAAACATTTTAATTTTTATCTGCGTTTACTTAAAAGTTTGTGAGGATTTTCTGTTGTAAGTAAAACTGAATTCTTGAAGATATGTGCTTACATACTCTATAGTAATAGTAACTATAATAGAAATATTTCTTATACTTAATTTACAGTTTTTTAAAGTATAGGGTATAAAATTTTTTCTAGCTATAGCCTTCTACATTTATTTTGGAAAGCTTGCTTTGCTTTTTGAAAATGTATAAACATTTTTAAATGAAACTGATCCGGCACTCCAGCTTAGGTACTGATAGTTTTTTTTTGTTGTTAGTTAACTTACTTATTTTTTATTTTTTATTGATAAACATTGGAAATCAAAAGGGAGTTTTATATTGTAATTATTATTTTCATAATTGTTGAAAACAATCGCTGCTTTTTGTTTGTTTTTTGCGATGAAATCATTTGAATTACTTTTGCAACTTTACGCGTTTATAAAAATTATGTTATTTTCTATATTTCTTAATTTATAAGACTTTTAGACTTTGTCCTTTAGGGGTTATATATTCTATTATACGATTATGAATAAGAATGCAGTAAGCTGATGTATTTGCTTACTGCTTCAAATTAAAATTTTATTAAATTGAATAAAAGGAGTTTTTTTTCTTTAACTCTGATGCAGTTAGAAGCGCTGGAGATTCTTTCATATAACAGCTTTTTTGAAATTTTTGATACATAGTATAATATAGAATTGGATAACATTTATTTTTAATTTTTATGTTAAGAAGTACGGGTATGAGACTGAATTTAAATGTACTTTTAAATTAGTTAAATCATAATGAACAAACATATTTTCTTCTTTAATAGCGATCAACAGAAAACGAACTCGTTTTCATATAATTTAGGTATACCCTATCGACGGCTCCTCTAGGATACAAGATGACTTTGTATGACGAAATTTCTGTTGCTTTATACTGATAATATGTTTACATTAATAAGATACATATACATATGTTTATTTTATGAACGGTGAGCACCTATGGCTTTTATTTAATGTTCTATATGACTTTTTTTTTTCATTTTCTTTAATAATTTTCTCCCCATAATAGCATTCTAAATATTTCAAGGGCTCAAATGCTGTGTAGTCTTCTTCTGCAAACTTAACTAAACGTCTAACTTCTTCCAATGCTTCTTTATAAGAAGATATTTTGTTATGGTCTTCTTCTACGATACGTGCCCATCGGGCAGAGTGTACGTATTAGTTGGTCAGTCAGTCTCTATTTTTATTTATTTTTTTTTCTTCTAATGTGCCACTCCTTTTTTTAGATTTTACTACTTGGAATAGAGAATTTTTGTCTAATTTTTTGGTGGGTATATACATTAGGTATGTAGAAATTAGTTTAGATACAAAGAAATGCATGTTTAATATACAACTATTGTATCAAATCGATCTCAAATAACTCAGTTACCTCTACCAGCAATTCACCGTTGGTGTATTCATAAAGTGTTAGAAACAATGAAATATCTATGTTTTGAGAGAATTTTTCCCCTCAAGTATTTCTACATGAGGTTTGAGGGGTCAATCACTGTCGCATTCATATGTAATGATTATTCACTTAAAAAACGTCATCATCACCATCAATCATCTCCGTATAAAATACATTCATGAGTTGGGTTGATCCAGATACAATTGCTGTTTCATCACCTTCTAACAGCTTTATATATTTTGCTAGTATGCATGCCTTAGCATGCTTCTATCGATAGTGACGTAAGAGTCCGAGATGTAGAGTGTTACAATTAAAAATCTTTACTATTAGAATATACCAGTTCGCTCTTTTGAATTTTTACAAAGTAGATACATATGTATGTATTTCATTGACCACAAAATCATAAAATTTCTTTGCTTACAAAATTGTATGACGTGAGGATTTTTTTTTTTTTTTTTTTTTAAATTATACATGCTTCGGCATGCTTTCATTTTTTTTTCTATAAATTTATGTAATACTCATACAGATACAGATATAAAGTAAGATCTGTTTACTGTACATTTTAAAATTTATGCATGCTTCAGCATGATTCTAGTTGAAGCGTATATTCATTCACTAAGTTTGTTTGATACTTATTCATACACATGTACATTCTTAAAGATTGGATATCAAAGTCCAATTTCCGTAGTTTATCTATATTTTCTAAAGATCTGATAGCTAAAGAAATAAATAGAGTGAAGATCTTCTATTTTCATATTGTAAAATTTTGCGTGCTAGCGCTTTCGATGGGAAAATATACATACAACTTTATAAAAAGTGATAATATGATGTGCTGCTGAATATTGCACTATGTTATAGTTCATTTTAAACACTGAAGTTTTAGCAATATTTCATTCCGACCAGAATTCCACTACATTTAGTTAATTATCTTTCTTAAGACTCATCATTCCTAATCAATCCTGCAAAAACAACACAAACTAGATTTTTCGTTTTAATTTTATTTTTTTTAAATTCAACATTCATTCTTCAAATTACTTTATACTATATTAAGTAGCTTTTCCTCATTTGTTGAGTTGACTTTAATAGGAGACATTTTAATGGTACGATGAACTTTTCTATTGCATGCATTGAGTAAATCTTTATACATACCAATCCACTTATATGAACCATTAAAGCTAATTCTTTTCACATCATACCTTTCAATGATCTATTAAATCATTCTAATATTGATGCTTTCATATTAAGTAATCTTTAATCTTCTATTTATGTATGAGTTTTCCCAAGTATTTATTAAAAAATTCTTTAGAATCATCTGTTTGTAAGTTTTTTGGTACCCGTACCACTTCAAAAATATTTTCCATTGCCTTGGTTTTTAGAGTGCAGCTTTTATTTTCAGCTGTACTTTGAGAATGTGTCAATTACAGTCTTCAAAAATCAACAATTTCTATTTTCTGTAGAATAGTTCTACATTTCACCTAACTTAGCTCCATAAAACATCATATATTCCTGTCATTACATCTCTACAAGCACAAACAGTTGTTGAAATTTAATATGGACTTCGTTAACTAAATTCCTTTTTAAAGACATTGAATTGTTTCACAGATTTTTTCGAAAGTGTTGTGATCTACATCTTGCACTTTCAGCTATTTATACTAACATGTAGTTAATTTTCTAATCTATATATTTAACCGTAAACTCTTCAATTTGTTTTTAATTATTTACTTTTTAGAATTGCTTTTTCAATTTTATAACTGTCTTCTTTCTCTAATTTTATTTCACGTTGTTGTTCCTCAATTTGCATTTAAATATATTCTTGAATATTAATGCTTTAAGCTATATTATTAATTTGTCTTGTATTTTATCTTCATTCAGTTTAATGTAACTATCAACAATAGTTTGTATCTAATTCATTTATGCCTTCCAATACTGATAAGTCAGTATAAATGTCTTCAGAATTGGAAGTGTATGAGTAAAATCATCGTCATCATCATTCTCAGTATTAGCATCATTAAATATGATGGTATTATCAAATATTGTTCCTTCTACTAGTTTCTTTTGGGGTACTTGTCTATATCTTGAGTGAAGGTTTCTCAGGCTTTAAACTTGTATATTTTCAACTTCTGTCTTGATTTTACTTTATTCTTTCATAAGAATTCTTTTAATATTTTTAGAACTATTTATGAATTCTTCTGCTATAGGTTTAAATGTATCTTTTAGTTGTTCACTTGTATCTATTTCACCAGTTTTTATACTACGAAGCTTTTTCTTCAACACATTTCTTGTCAACACCAACTGTTTTAAAATTTTCTCATCCAGGGCAAATAACAGGTATCAGCAATCATATCAGCTTTTCAGGAGCTGGTCTGGTTTTCAGATCAGCTTTTCAGGACCTGGTCTGGTTTTCAGATCAGCTTATCAGGACCTGGTCTGGTTTTCAGATCAGCTTTTCAGGACCTGGTCTGGTTTTCAGATCAGCTTTTCAGGACCTGGTCTGGTTTTCAGATCAGCTTTTCAGGACCTGGTCTGGTTTTCAGATCAGCTTATCAGGACCTGTTCTGGTTTTCAGATCAGCTTATCAGGAGCTGGTCTGGTTATCAGATCAGCTTATCAGGAGCTGGTCTGGTTTTCAGATCAGCTTATCAGGAGCTGATCTGATTTTTAGATCAGCTTATCAGGTAACAGATCAGGCTATCAGGAGCTATTCAGATTTTCATTTCAAGATATCTGAGTTAGATTTAGTTATCAGTGTACAAGTAGCTAGCCATTTATAACATTTATATACATGAAGTTTAAAGTCAGATGAAATACGAAAAAGTAAAGTTTTATCTAGTAAAATTATTTTCTATAACGATCATCGTTTAATTCACTATCTTTGCTTATAATCAAAAATCCATATTTATCCTTTCAACATGCTTTTTATTTTTCTCACCTAACTTAAACATTAAATATACATTATGATGATCTCTTATTAAATGTTTGGTGATTCTGGTGTAAGTTTTACATAAGTAGAATGAATCAACATTCTTATCTCTCCCCATACAAAAATATGCTTCCCACACGCATCATCGTTAAATATCATATTGGAATTACTTTGGACTGAAATAACAGATTCACTATCGGTAAATTTTGTAATATATTATTATTTTAATTGATGTAATTAATTTCTTCAGATATTTATATCTGGGGTGATATAAAGATTTTGAGTATAAATAAATGTTCTCAAAATTTAAGTCCATTAGGACTTTCTAGCAAGCCAATCATAGCGTTTTTTTTTTCGTAATTTGACAGGTCAACTATTGTTGCACGAATATAATTTGATATAAAGGAACTATGATTTATTTTTGAACTATCGTTCGATGAATCATCAATATTTCGTACCAAGGTATTTTAGGTTGTTTTACTAACCGCATTTATGTAGCTAAATACATTTTATAAATATTATCTCTTATTATAAAAAAATAAACTAATACAGCTATACCATATCAGAAAATATTTTCTGAAATCGTATAGCTGCATTAGTTTATTTTTTCTATAATAAGAGATAATGATCCACACTCATAATCAAAACAGCATAAAAATATCCTTTTTTTGACTATGAGTATGCATCAATATTTATGAAATGCGTTTAGTTACAAAAATGTGGTTAGTAAAACAAAGTATATTTTAACAGCCTTATTTATAACACTTATTAGGGCTTTATAAAGACTTTTTAAGAAAAAATTTTTATAAAAAATTTGTTTTAAAAAGCCTTTCCAAAGCCTTAATAAGTATTATAAATAAGGCTGTAAGAGTTTAAAATCAGTATTTTTTATGATAATACTGATTTGAAACTCTTAAAATATTCTTTGTTTTGACTATGAGTAGGGGCCATTATCTCTTATTATAGGACAAATAAAATAATATAGCTATACGATTTCAGAAAATATTTTCTGATATCGTATAGCTACATTTTTAATTTTTCTATAATAAGAGATAATATTTATGAAATACATTTCATAAATATTGGCGCATACTCATAGTAAAAACAACCTAAAAATACCTTGGTACGAAATATTGATGAATCATCAAAATTTCATACCATCCTATATTTATGTTGTTTTACTAATCGCATTTTGTAAATAAATGCATTTCATAAATATTATCTATTATTATAGAAAGAATCAAATAGTATGGTTATATGATATTAGAAAACATGATTTCTGATATCATATAATCATACTATTTTATTTTTCTATAATAAGAGATAATGACTCATACTCATAGTCAAAACAAAGGATATTTATATGCTGTTTTGATTATGAGTATGCGTCAATATTTATGAAATGCATTTAGTTATAAAATGCGGTTAGTAAAACAAAGTATATTTTAAGTGTTTAAGACCACCATTTTATGGTAATACCGGTTTTAAACACTTAAAGCATACTTTGGTTTGACTATGAGCATGAGCTGATATTTATGAAATGGATTTTATAAATATTGACTCATACCCTTAGTCAAAACAACATAAATAATTCTTGGTACGAAATATTGATGATTCATGGAACGATAGTTCAAAAATAAATCATAGTTCCTTTATATCAAATTATATTCGTGCAACAATAGTTGACCTGTCAAATTACGAAAAAAAAAACGCTATGATTGGCTTGCTAGAAAGTCCTAATGGACTTAAATTTTGAGAACATTTATTTATACTCAAAATCTTTATATCACCCCAGATATAAATATCTGAAGAAATTAATTACATCAATTAAAATAATAATATATTACAAAATTTACCGATAGTGAATCTGTTATTTCAGTCCAAAGTAATTCCAATATGATATTTAACGATGATGCGTGTGGGAAGCATATTTTTGTATGGGGAGAGATAAGAATGTTGATTCATTCTACTTATGTAAAACTTACACCAGAATCACCAAACATTTAATAAGAGATCATCATAATGTATATTTAATGTTTAAGTTAGGTGAGAAAAATAAAAAGCATGTTGAAAGGATAAATATGGATTTTTGATTATAAGCAAAGATAGTGAATTAAACGATGATCGTTATAGAAAATAATTTTACTAGATAAAACTTTACTTTTTCGTATTTCATCTGACTTTAAACTTCATGTATATAAATGTTATAAATGGCTAGCTACTTGTACACTGATAACTAAATCTAACTCAGATATCTTGAAATGAAAATCTGAATAGCTCCTGATAGCCTGATCTGTTACCTGATAAGCTGATCTAAAAATCAGATCAGCTCCTGATAAGCTGATCTGAAAACCAGACTAGCTCCTGATAAGCTGATCTGATAACCAGACCAGCTCCTGATAAGCTGATCTGAAAACCAGGCCAGCTCCTGATAAGCTGATCTGAAAACCAGAACAGGTCCTGATAAGCTGATCTGAAAACCAGACCAGGTCCTGAAAAGCTGATCTGAAAACCAGACCAGGTCCTGAAAAGCTGATCTGAAAACCAGACCAGGTCCTGAAAAGCTGATCTGAAAACCAGACCAGGTCCTGATAAGCTGATCTGAAAACCAGACCAGGTCCTGAAAAGCTGATCTGAAAACCAGACCAGCTCCTGAAAAGCTGATATGATTGCTGATACCTGTTATTTGCCCTGGATGAGAAAATTTTAAAACAGTTGGTGTTGACAAGAAATGTGTTGAAGAAAAAGCTTCGTAGTATAAAAACTGGTGAAATAGATACAAGTGAACAACTAAAAGATACATTTAAACCTATAGCAGAAGAATTCATAAATAGTTCTAAAAATATTAAAAGAATTCTTATGAAAGAATAAAGTAAAATCAAGACAGAAGTTGAAAATATACAAGTTTAAAGCCTGAGAAACCTTCACTCAAGATATAGACAAGTACCCCAAAAGAAACTAGTAGAAGGAACAATATTTGATAATACCATCATATTTAATGATGCTAATACTGAGAATGATGATGACGATGATTTTACTCATACACTTCCAATTCTGAAGACATTTATACTGACTTATCAGTATTGGAAGGCATAAATGAATTAGATACAAACTATTGTTGATAGTTACATTAAACTGAATGAAGATAAAATACAAGACAAATTAATAATATAGCTTAAAGCATTAATATTCAAGAATATATTTAAATGCAAATTGAGGAACAACAACGTGAAATAAAATTAGAGAAAGAAGACAGTTATAAAATTGAAAAAGCAATTCTAAAAAGTAAATAATTAAAAACAAATTGAAGAGTTTACGGTTAAATATATAGATTAGAAAATTAACTACATGTTAGTATAAATAGCTGAAAGTGCAAGATGTAGATCACAACACTTTCGAAAAAATCTGTGAAACAATTCAATGTCTTTAAAAAGGAATTTAGTTAACGAAGTCCATATTAAATTTCAACAACTGTTTGTGCTTGTAGAGATGTAATGACAGGAATATATGATGTTTTATGGAGCTAAGTTAGGTGAAATGTAGAACTATTCTACAGAAAATAGAAATTGTTGATTTTTGAAGACTGTAATTGACACATTCTCAAAGTACAGCTGAAAATAAAAGCTGCACTCTAAAAACCAAGGCAATGGAAAATATTTTTGAAGTGGTACGGGTACCAAAAAACTTACAAACAGATGATTCTAAAGAATTTTTTAATAAATACTTGGGAAAACTCATACATAAATAGAAGATTAAAGATTACTTAATATGAAAGCATCAATATTAGAATGATTTAATAGATCATTGAAAGGTATGATGTGAAAAGAATTAGCTTTAATGGTTCATATAAGTGGATTGGTATGTATAAAGATTTACTCAATGCATGCAATAGAAAAGTTCATCGTACCATTAAAATGTCTCCTATTAAAGTCAACTCAACAAATGAGGAAAAGCTACTTAATATAGTATAAAGTAATTTGAAGAATGAATGTTGAATTTAAAAAAAATAAAATTAAAACGAAAAATCTAGTTTGTGTTGTTTTTGCAGGATTGATTAGGAATGATGAGTCTTAAGAAAGATAATTAACTAAATGTAGTGGAATTCTGGTCGGAATGAAATATTGCTAAAACTTCAGTGTTTAAAATGAACTATAACATAGTGCAATATTCAGCAGCACATCATATTATCACTTTTTATAAAGTTGTATGTATATTTTCCCATCGAAAGCGCTAGCACGCAAAATTTTACAATATGAAAATGGGATTATTATAGAAGATCTTCACTCTATTTATTTCTTTAGCTATCAGATCTTTAGAAAATATAGATAAACTACGGAAATTGGACTTTGATATCCAATCTTTAAGAATGTACATGTGTATGAATAAGTATCAAACAAACTTAGTGAATGAATATACGCTTCAACTAGAATCATGCTGAAGCATGCATAAATTTTAAAATGTACAGTAAACAGATCTTACTTTATATCTGTATCTGTATGAGTATTACATAAATTTATAGAAAAAAAAATGAAAGCATGCCGAAGCATGTATAATTTAAAAAAAAAAAAAAAAAAAAATCCTCACGTCATACAATTTTGTAAGCAAAGAAATTTTATGATTTTGTGGTCAATGAAATACATACATATGTATCTACTTTGTAAAAATTCAAAAGAGCGAACTGGTATATTCTAATAGTAAAGATTTTTAATTGTAACACTCTACATCTCGGACTCTTACGTCACTATCGATAGAAGCATGCTAAGGCATGCATACTAGCAAAATATATAAAGCTGTTAGAAGGTGATGAAACAGCAATTGTATCTGGATCAACCCAACTCATGAATGTATTTTATACGGAGATGATTGATGGTGATGATGACGTTTTTTAAGTGAATAATCATTACATATGAATGCGACAGTGATTGACCCCTCAAACCTCATGTAGAAATACTTGAGGGGAAAAATTCTCTCAAAACATAGATATTTCATTGTTTCTAACACTTTATGAATACACCAACGGTGAATTGCTGGTAGAGGTAACTGAGTTATTTGAGATCGATTTGATACAATAGTTGTATATTAAACATGCATTTCTTTGTATCTAAACTAATTTCTACATACCTAATGTATATACCCACCAAAAAATTAGACAAAAATTCTCTATTCCAAGTAGTAAAATCTAAAAAAAGGAGTGGCACATTAGAAGAAAAAAAAATAAATAAAAATAGAGACTGACTGACCAACTAATACGTACACTCTGCCCGATGGGCACGTATCGTAGAAGAAGACCATAACAAAATATCTTCTTATAAAGAAGCATTGGAAGAAGTTAGACGTTTAGTTAAGTTTGCAGAAGAAGACTACACAGCATTTGAGCCCTTGAAATATTTAGAATGCTATTATGGGGAGAAAATTATTAAAGAAAATGAAAAAAAAAAGTCATATAGAACATTAAATAAAAGCCATAGGTGCTCACCGTTCATAAAATAAACATATGTATATGTATCTTATTAATGTAAACATATTATCAGTATAAAGCAACAGAAATTTCGTCATACAAAGTCATCTTGTATCCTAGAGGAGCCGTCGATAGGGTATACCTAAATTATATGAAAACGAGTTCGTTTTCTGTTGATCGCTATTAAAGAAGAAAATATGTTTGTTCATTATGATTTAACTAATTTAAAAGTACATTTAAATTCAGTCTCATACCCGTACTTCTTAACATAAAAATTAAAAATAAATGTTATCCAATTCTATATTATACTATGTATCAAAAATTTCAAAAAAGCTGTTATATGAAAGAATCTCCAGCGCTTCTAACTGCATCAGAGTTAAAGAAAAAAAACTCCTTTTATTCAATTTAATAAAATTTTAATTTGAAGCAGTAAGCAAATACATCAGCTTACTGCATTCTTATTCATAATCGTATAATAGAATATATAACCCCTAAAGGACAAAGTCTAAAAGTCTTATAAATTAAGAAATATAGAAAATAACATAATTTTTATAAACGCGTAAAGTTGCAAAAGTAATTCAAATGATTTCATCGCAAAAAACAAACAAAAAGCAGCGATTGTTTTCAACAATTATGAAAATAATAATTACAATATAAAACTCCCTTTTGATTTCCAATGTTTATCAATAAAAAATAAAAAATAAGTAAGTTAACTAACAACAAAAAAAAACTATCAGTACCTAAGCTGGAGTGCCGGATCAGTTTCATTTAAAAATGTTTATACATTTTCAAAAAGCAAAGCAAGCTTTCCAAAATAAATGTAGAAGGCTATAGCTAGAAAAAATTTTATACCCTATACTTTAAAAAACTGTAAATTAAGTATAAGAAATATTTCTATTATAGTTACTATTACTATAGAGTATGTAAGCACATATCTTCAAGAATTCAGTTTTACTTACAACAGAAAATCCTCACAAACTTTTAAGTAAACGCAGATAAAAATTAAAATGTTTTTAATTTCATCAACAACAGACATCACATGACAAAAAATAAAATAAAAAATGTATTCAAAGATTGAATTGAACACTTATTTGTATGTACATATATATGTACATACATACATACATACATACATACATAAAATCAATTTGTAGATATGTATGTATACATATCAAATTTCTTATCAATGCTTAAGTATTTATTAGACCTACATCATGAAAATATATGAAGCGTCGTTTAGTTAAAGCACAATGCAAATATAAACAATCAATACACTCAGGGAAAATCTGCAGCTTAAAAATAAGAATTCATCACATTATTTCAATAATTTTTAATATAATAGAAAATGTATATTGAGATATCTACAAACTAATGAGTTTAATAAATGAATACTGTAAATTAATATTTTGTCCATATTGAAATAAGAAATTTCAATATGACTAAACCTTCGCTAATGGTTCTTATTAATTCAGCATGGTTCTTACTGATTTCAAGTTGGTTTTTCTCTGTGTGTAGATAACTCTTTCAGTCAAAGAAGACGAATGTAGTTAAATAAACAAAATCTGTAATATAAACAAATTTCACACAGACTGACTTCAACGCGAGACAAATTTAAGCATGAGAAAATATAAAGCAATCGTAAGTATAAAAGCATACTAGGATTAGGGAAGTCCAGATATATGATAGTATTTTATAGTACCATATGTCGATATTGAAAACAATTTATTTCTACCTACACATAAATACCAGCTCAAATACACACACATAGCAGAATTCATATAAGAAATATCCAAGAAAATTTCAACAACACCCCACCTTTTGCAAATCATGACGAGCCTTAAATTCTCCCTCAGATATACATACACAAATTCCCATGATCATACATACATATACAATATATAAGATTAATCTCAACAACACAACACTCTCACCTACCTGAAATTACAGATAGTCTTAAACTTCTACAGACGTCTATACACATAGATTCTCACGGCTACATATTACAAGAACACCTCGGCCCTAATAAATCACAATCATCTTAAATTCTTACAAAAATACATACATACATACATACGCATAACCAATTTACCTCAACAACATCCTCACCCACCTCAAATCACGATCAACCTTAAACTACTATAGAGAGACACATTCACAAATCCCCATGGCTACATATTACGTCAACAACCCTGCCCACCCAAATCATGGTCAGCCTTAAACTCCTACAGACATACAAACACACAGATTCCCCCGGTTACATATTACTAGAACACCTCACCCCTCATAAATCACAATCAGCCCTAAGCTCCTACAGAAATACACACATTGAAATTCCTACAAACATACACACACACACACATACACACACACACATACACACACACACATACGCAATCGATCTACCTCAACTACACCCCGCCCCTTCCAATCAAACCCTCACCTAAATTCTCACAGACAGACAGACACATCCGCAAATTCCTATGGTTACATATTACGGCAACAACGTCATCCACTCAAATCACGGTCAGCCTTAAATTCCCACAGTCTAGCAACACCTACATTAGCATTAGAAAATATAACTTTCACGTTTTCCCGTAGTCATTAGGAAAAATCATTTTCCCGTCTGCATTTGAAAAAATTATATTCATTTTTTGCCTTCGGCATTTGAAAAAAATAATAATCATGTATTGCGGTAGGCATTAGGAAAAATTATCATGTATTGCAGTAGGCATTTGAAAAAAATAATAATCATGTATTGCCGTCGGCATATACACTCATATGAAACCGCCAAACTATGAAACGCCTTAATACATTCACACAAAATATTCCACACACAAACTTCCCACGGTCAGGCAGGCAGACAGACAGACCGACAGACAGACATACACTTAATGTAAACAAAAACTCCTAATGTAAACAAAAAACTCCTAATGTAAACAAAAAAACTCCTTATATAAACAAAAAACTCCTTATGTAAACAAAAAAACACAAATTTCCAAGAATTTAACAATTTTCAAATTTTAATTACCCAAATTTAACAATTTGGGGGTGCACAGTGGAATGAATGCTTAATTTATCTGGACTAAAACCATAAATATTACCATTTCAATATCAAAAAAATAAAAGGATTTCTGGACAGCTAAGAACTTGTTCTAAAAATACTGAAAATATTATATGAAAAATTAAATATTGAAAATATTACATGAAAAATTAATACTACCGAAGTTCGCAATAGCAAAACTCTGTAATATTTCCTAACAAATTGAGCTAGAATTTTTTAATTATTTTTGTCGAACTCAGCATCCTCAAAACCGTATAGACTGACCATCAAATAATTTTGACCTGCCAGGTTAGCGAATCGACCCACTGTGGGGCAGAACCGGCAGTTCCCTACTACTGTCATGAATTTCATAATTTTTTTGTCATCTCAAATGTATATGTATACTTTTTAATGCATCTATATATACATATATATATATATATATATATATATATATATATATATATACATATATATGTACATATTTTTCCATTTGCATTAATAGTTAATGTAGTTACTGTTGTTGTAGCTGCTGCTGTTGCTGTTGCTGTTGCAGTTGCAACAATGTCAGCCATGGCAGCTGTGGTACTCTCATTCGTAGAAGTGTCTGCAAGAGTATTTTGTAAGAGTCTTACTGTAACGTTGAAGTGTCATTTCATGTAGTTGTCATTTGTTATTGTACTTGTAGCAAATTTAATTTCTTCTCATCAGTTAGATCTTTCTTTACACTTTCGTTTTTTAATATTATTTTTGCTCTTGTTCTCTGTTACGTGTGCGAGTAAGTAGTTGTTGTAATGGTTGTTACCTCGTTCTTCAATTCATTTAACATCGTTTTTTTAGCAAAGGACTTTAGATGTCTCAGATTATTTTTTGTTCTCCATTCATTGTTTTATTTGAGTGGTTAAACTTTGTACGTAAATGTACGTTAGGGGTTACATTGTAAGTTGTTGTTGTGTTGTTTTTCTTTTATTGCAGTTGTTGAAACTTTTGTTGTTTTATAAATAACGGTCATTATTCAAAATGTCAATGTCATTTTGCTTTGTATTTTTATTTTGTTTTAGTTGATGTTTTCTTTTATTTATTTTAATTTTCCTCTCACTTGATTTCGTGAAGACAGAACAAGCAACATTTCAATGGGGCACGTAAATACTTAAGGTACGGGTAGCTGTGGTAAATATGTACATAATAGTCGCAGACTTTGTTGCAGAAACTGGAAAGCATATTTCTTATAAAATTCAGTAGAACAAATTGTTAAATATATTTTTTTTAATTCCCGACAAAAAAAAGTGGTGTTATAACTTTATAGTGTGTGTCTGTGTATCTCTATAGCTGTCTGTGTCCACATGGACACGGCTGGACCGATTTTGATTTAGTTGTTTCTGTTTGAAAGGTGACTTGATCGAGAGGATTCTTAGCTATTTTTTTAAGAAAGCCTGTTCAGCCCTTTGGAATATATGACATATTTTCTAAATATATTCAGGGGTTTTTCAAATTTTAATTTTTGTTATTTATTGTTTAGTTAGTACAAATAAGAAAAAGGAAGGAGAAGAAGGAGCTTCTAGCGATAACATGAACTTGTCCAACCAAAAATAAATTCGGTTATGATTATTTCACCAAATATTTGATCCAACTGACCAAAACTTTATGCTTAAGTGAAAAATTTGATGTTGTTGTTGCTTTTGTTGTTACGTTTGCAATTTACAACAAATATCAAGAGCTTATGACTTTATTATTTATTAAAAATATTACTTGGGAGTTTTATATAAATTTGAATGCGAGCAAAAGTTCTAAAATTTTAAACTTAAATATTTTTACTTAATACTATGTTCACACTTATGTTTTAAAAGGCGTTTAACGCCTCATTAAGAGCTTAATTAAACACGTGGATTTTGAGATGTTTTACCATACATTGACTTGTTTTCTTAAACATCTCAAATGAAGTGTTTAAGATTAAAACACTTCATTAAACATGCAAATGTAGTATGTTCAGTCCGTTTCTTGATAAGTCTGGCAACTTTGTGTTGTTATTATATGTCGTCACGTCAAAAATTATTTTGCAAACAAGTAATTAGTTAAAAAATACTCAAATATTTACAAGACCATTTGTTGTTTGAAAATAATAAACCAATAAAAAAGCATAACTGTTCGTAATTTTTTACAAATACAATAACTTATTGACAAAACGTCAACCTTAGACATCTTAAATGTAATGTGAACGGTTATGTTTAGTTTTTAAAACACTTGCCTCAAACACGTTTAAGACCATCAGTGTGAACATGGTATAATACAAATATTTATTGCTTTTGTTGTTACTTAACGTTTGCAATTTACAACAAATATCAAGTTATTATAAGTTTATTATTTAATAAAAATATTACTTGGAAGTTTTATATAAATCTGAATGCGAGCAAATCGCCAAAAATTCAAACTTAAATATTTGTACTTAATACAAATATTTAATACAAATATTTAATAGGTGACAACACCTGTCATTATCCAGATATTATAGTGTTAGCAATAAATATCTACATTAAATGGTTATCTCTAAAAGTATGCAAGTGATAACTGCTACAAACAGCAAAGTGCTGCCAAGTTCTGTACAACTCGTAGTAAATGGCACAAAAGAGAATTTCTTGCATAATTTTCGAAGAATAAATTGTTAGTGAATTTTTTTAAGGGCTTAGGGTCGTGAATCGGCTATACTACCGTTGTTTGGTTGTTGTTTCAGAAAATTGAATTTTTTTTTTCGATTTTCGATCTTTGCTGACTGTCGAACACCGAAAATGGAATTTTTAAAAGGCATCGAAAATTTCGTTGAGCAACGAATTTTCTATCGAATAGAATTAAGGTTTCGATGAAGTATTTTCGTATAAAAATTATTATAAACAAGTTTTAAAATTACTTTGAATGATATTCACAATAAGGACATTATTTTTCGATTGATCGTCATAATACCAAATGATCAGTAATAGGTCATAATAAGGGCCATAGTGATAGCAATTAATATCGACATTAAATGATTATCTCTAAAAGTATGCAATTACTAAACTACTAAAAAACATTTATAATGCAGTACCTACAGTCAGCTAAGCTCTCTAAAAATCATAAAAAATGGCACAAAAAAAATTTCTTGCATAATTTTCGAAGAATAATATGTTAGTGAAATTAATTAGGGGTTTGGAATTTAGCGTTCATGGCGACAAAAATGGATGGTCAACAATATTTAAACATTTTGCAGATAAATTTGATGAGAATTGCAAGGAAATTGGATTCATGCAAGAAAGTAACCCACATTTCACCAAAGGGTAGCAGATGTGCAATTGCTTTACGTGAGTACCTGCCATTACGGCCTAATCTCACGTGTGCCAAAGCATTGGGTGTGGGTTAGACGCCAGACCAACGCCCCCATGCACCCTTTTAGAACGAACCTATGTCCCACTCCATAAGGCACACAGGTTGCAATCTTTGAATATAGTTATCCCTGTTCTAAATTCAAGTACCTTGCTGTGGTACTTTGAGCTATCTAAACTCTGCTGCTATGTCCGTGCCCATAGCAGCTCTGTTGAATGGCAACAGCACCTAGAATAGTGTCTGGCTGACCGCGTCAGACCAACCAATAGCATTGATTTCACACTGGGAAGCCAAGACTATTCTCCCAGCGATTTTGGTAGCAACCACAGCCACTACGATAATTCTTCGGCTTCCACGCTATGGTGTTGTGTATACACCTTAGCGAGGTCCCCAAGAAAATTCCTCAACCATTGCCGGCACAGCTAAGCACTCATCCGAAATGAACGCATGCCTGTGTCGCCAAATAACCAGTGCCTACTCCACACATACCGAAATCATCCCTTTAACCCCGTGGGGTAGGACGAACTCGGCATTTTAGCAAAGGAAACTGACAACCGCTACATGCACTCAAAACTTCAGAGCAGCGAGAACCACTTACGCGAGAAGAACGCAAGCTCGCCGCCAAGATCTTGTGCCTACTACGATCGATCATGTTTGATAAACGCCCTTTGAACCCAGGAGGTAGGACGCACAACCATTTCAGCACAAAATCCTGACAACCGCAATGCACTTATCTCCAAGCAGCTCAGCTGTCGGGCAACCGGCACCCGATGCACCAGAAGTAGCCTCTGGTGAGACCTCGAAGTTCCGCCACAAGGACTTCACCTCTATCGTCTTTTGAACTCAGGGGCAGTTCTAGGTGACGCTGCACCTAACTGACAACAACGGGCGTACAATATTTGTTTTCCTTTTATAAATATGTGCACATCCTTTGCTCTGTTTGTGTTCAGAGATCGGGTAGTAACACATAAGTTTTACGGGTAATGCGCCAAAGGTCCGTCAGTGGAAAAAGCTACATTACCCTAGCTGGGGCCCCGGGATTGCCACACCCGTAGTCTAAAATAGACTCCCCTGGGGGTACCAAAGGGTAGCAAAAGCCTGTCCTCAATTTGGCGATTTTGGTGACCAATTTCGAAAATCAGTGCGCCCTCAACAGTTTTTGGCCAACAGCTTAGACAGCCTGTGTAAAAAATCCTGAATCAGATGTTTTGTCGTTGTTTGGTAGTAGTTTTGGAAAATTTTCAGATAGTGTGTTTTATTTTGGATAAAAAAAACTTTATAGATATCGAAAAAAAAACTTGGTGCAAACGTTAATGATTTTAGTAAAGAATTTAATTAAAATCTGCTAGATTTTGTGCACATGTAAATGGTATTTTCAAGAAGTATTTAAATAACAAACTTTATTTATTTCGGATATTTGTTACATAAATTAATTTTGCAAGATAAAAATTGTAAAGTTGTTTTATTTGTAAAAGAAAACATTTTGTGAATGCGAAGTTTGTGTTGAGTTCGTTAAACTAATATTTACTTCGTATAAAAAGAAAAAATTTCAACCCTTGCTGAACACTAAAATATTATTCATCTCCGAAAATAACCTTGAGTTGTTACTTGTTTAGCATGAATGATAAAATCGAAAGGGGAGTGTTATGCGAAGATTTGATATATTAAATGTATTGTGTTGCATGAGTAATAAAATAAGACAATGCAACTACAAATTAATTTAATTCAATTCACTTAAGTACACAGACACTCGTGTGTTTATTTTTGTTTCATTGTGTATATCATGCAATAAAATGTTGTAATACTTAAGATTACAGTAGAAGTTACAGTAAAAATGTTCGAATGAGAACAAAAATCAACGAATAAAATATGTATGTAATATGATGGAAACGCAAGTAATACTTACTATATGATGTACTAGTATGTATATTCTGGAATCATGATGCTGAAGTAGATATAAACAAAGCAAAAATTTAACAAAACAATACCAATGTCAACAGCTCTTTGCTTTTCCATCATTATCCTACGAAGAACGTAATGAATCACGGTGTAGATTCACACACACACATACACAGAACACATGCGGAATCGGAAAGTACTTATTTTCATCATCATCTTCAACATGTGTATACCAGTACTTACTCACTCAGCTATAGAAAAATCACATTCACTGCTTAACTTTTTCCTTGAAAGAATACGAATTATAAAAAAACAACATATCCCTTTAACAATTAGAAGGAGGTAGAGGAGCTGGAAGTGGTGGAAAAAAAGGAGACCATTGCAGATTTGAAAACATATTTCTCCTAAACGTTTGCAATTGCAAAAATACACCCCCACTTCATGTCACCGCAAAACAAAGAACACACGTGTTAGTCCTAAAACAAATAAAAAGTAATTTTAAGAGTCAACAAAATAAAAAATCTAACTCAAACTAAAAGCGAACAACAACAAAGATACATATTTCATAGCACTTGATTTTAATGATTATTACCAGTTATATTGCATCGCCCCAGGATATAACATCATCATAAGATAACATATTTCAACAATTTACACGCACTCGATTTTTAAGTTTCATCAACAAACTCTTCAAATACGCTCTTATTCACAGACAACACTACACGTCTCTCAATACCAACTGTTGAAGTAAAAGCGCTGAGAGTACGCAGCAAAAAATTAAAAAAAAAGTAACCGTATTTGAGTTAGCGATAATTCTGCTTATTTATATTTCCATAGAGATAAAATCTGGGCTCTTCGCTTATGACAGTTATCGGTGAAAATTTGGCGAAAAAAAATTAAAAAAATTATTCCATGTTTTTGTTGCACCCTATATGTATATTTTTGCGTGAGCGAATGTGTATGTAGGAAACGCTGAGACATACAAATTTACAAGCTTATTATTTTCCCCATCTTCTTTTGGCAAAAGAGTGCCAACAGCCATAAAAATTGATTAGTTATTTTGTAGTTGTTGTTATTATATATTACTATTGTTGTTGCTATTTTTGCTACATAAATACATATTTATTTTGATGGAAATGCCTGGTAAACTTAATATTCCACTTCATTGTGATTGGCGATTTTGCGGCGAAAGTCAGGTGTATTGCAACAGATTAAAGAACAATGTAGTTTGTTTTCTTTAATCAACTACAAATAGGCGAATTTAAAGTCGAAAAACACCAAGCACGATAAGGCCAATTATGTTGTTGTTGTCATTGTTCTTTAATTGTTAAAAACGGAAGCAGGCATGACAGCGCTGCCAGACTTTCACACATATATCGTAATTTCATGTCTGATAAAGTTTGTGCAATAATTTTTTCGCCCACAATTGCTGTTTAAATTTCTTATGTACTTATAATTGGAAAACATATGGTTTTCTTAATCGTGCCAAGTGATGTGAATTACATATTCGTATTTTTATTTGCTCGAACAAAATTTCATGAGTTTTTCTTTTGCTCGAATATACGAATAATTTTAAAAAATTAATTAAAAATATACGTATTTATACATATCCTTCTCTATTGCATAAAAACTAGTTTTGCCAGAACTAAGTTGTAAGTCGCATGTTCAATTATTTTGTATGAGATTTGTACAAAATTTTTTATATGATCTAAAAACTACACTGAAAATATTCCATGCTTCAAAATACGAAACATATTTTCGTAATTTAATTTTTGTGTAATAAACAAAGATTGTGTACATTTTACAAAAATATTTGTAGCATGTGCAGGAAAACAGATTTAGTAATTTTACGAATTTCGTTGAGTTACAAAAATTATTTCGTACAATTATTTTCGTATATATTACCATGTTTTTCGTTTATTTTATTAAATTTAGGAGAAAATAAAACATTTGTACAAAATTGGAAATTTTCGTAATATAATCAAATTTTGCTTTATTGTCCTTTTGTTTACTGTACAAAATTATTATTAAATCTACACAAGTTTTGTGAATTTTACGAAAAAAAATGTTGAAATAAAAGAATAAAAACTGTTGTTTTGTTTTACTTTTTAATATTTTCCTCATTTATTTTCCTGACGACAAATCTCGTCCACGGCACACCAACAACGAAGAAGTAACATATCTTATACTTGATAATTGGATAATTGGTTGGATATTGGCTTGTGTAAAGAGAGATAAATTTGTTTTTCCGTCGTAGGTTAGGAAGGGTGGAGGGCTATACCGCAACTCCACTCGGAGACTTAATTGGGTCCATTGTGTGTGTTAATTTTCATATGAATCAATTGTTTTATTTTCTATGACGAAATTCGTTGTTCATCCCAGTTGTGTTCCCAGTTTAATTCGTAATTTTCAGTGCAAAATATGTATGTATGTGTATATGATGTATGAGGAATACAGAGGCTGCCACAATTCCCCTTAAATTAAATTTTTTTTTGCATAATTATTACAACCTTCAATTCCAAGAATTTCACAGATTTTAAGTTTATACAAAATTTCGTATATTACACAAAATTTATTTTCATTATTCAGGAAATTCTTTTGTAACATAAGCATTATGTTTCGTAAATTTGCAAAAAAAAAATTTGTAAAAATACAAAATTTTGTTATTTGCAGACAAAAAGTATTTCGTAAAATAAACAAATATCATTTCTACTATCTACGAAGAATTTCGTACCGTAAAAACAACGAATATTTTCGTAAAATAAACCACATTTTTCGTTTATTTTACCTATGAAATATTTTGAGTGTATTGACTCCAAAAATTAATTTCTTGAGATGTGTCTATGTTGCAATAAGGGAAGAATATGTACTCGTACTAACAAATTGTTGACGTTGGTGCTGGGGTTAAAATATAATTAGAAAACCTATCAATGTTATGTGTTTTTTTCTTTGATGTTTCCACATAATTTAAATCAACCTCAATACGTTTAACGATTTTCACATTAGTACAATTTCTTTAAGATCGCCAGCAAGTTTTTTAGTCATATTGATACATATATAAATTGTTCTGATATGTAAAATAATTGTTGCTTGAAGCAGTTAAGAAAATTACTGGAATATTGGATAAAAATTATTTGAATAATTCTTTATTCTAAATTGTAAAATTTTTGTTCGTTTAAACAAATATTAAAAAGACTTGCTTGAATATTCGAATAATTATTATTCAAATAATAATACTACTCCCGACGTATCAAAATACGATTAGACCTCAGAACTGCATTAAAACCAATGTAGGAATGAATTTTTCAAAAAAGTTAATCCTTTATAATCAGGGGATTTAATTATTGCACCAAATGAATTGTGTAGTGATGCAGCAGTAGTTTTTTTATGAAAATGCAACCTTATGACAATCTATGCATATTAAAGCAATTACGCACCTCGTAAAATTAGGATAATCGCAAACAGACTTATTCGCACTTTCCACGTTTTCTATTGAACTTGGTGTTGTTGGTCGGACCGATTGCAATTTTTTTTAAAAGTTCTCGCGTTAATAAATTTATTGAAATAGCACTTAACACTTAAAGAAGAATTAAGACTTAATTTCTTGTCATTTTTCTAATTTTTTTAAAGCTGATGTGAGAGCGAAACTCTCACAACAAAACCGGTTAACACATCTGCCAACACAATATTCAATAATGAAATGTAACAAAATACCGCGAAGTATGCCACAGAAAATTTCATTATTATTTATTATTTTATAGAAAGGGATAGAAAAAATAACATTGCAAGCAGTGTTGCCGCTTTAGTCACTTTTAACCAAAATTGGTAACCCCCCGTCTAGACTGGCAATAAATATGTTGGCAATACAGCAATAACGCCGGCAGAATAGCGGAACAATATTGCTTATTGCTTTACTTATGTTAAGGCTATGGGAAATCGTAGCCACAATATGCAAAAACTCAACAGGGAAGGTGCAGAATAAAAATATAATTCACTTGTAAATATCTGGTTAATCGAAAAATTTTTTATTTTTAAAAACTTATAATAATACAAGTTATTTCACTACACACGCTTTTAAGAGACTATTTTCCTTTTTTAATATACATACATATGTATATTTTATGAATTTCAATAATATTATCGAAATGCCAAACGCAATACAGAAAAGTCGAATAGAAATTAACACCGAGTTTGACGTTTTACGTTCGCAATAATTGTCAACGAAAAACTGTTGACAATTATTGCTACAATTATTGCAAGTACTGGTAATGAGCTGTCTCCATTGGCAATATCAATAATTTGACATTTGCTGCAATATATGTTAATGATTTTATTGTCAGTCTAGACGGGGGGTAACTTGTTTTTGCAACGTGTACTTTTTTTCCATTTTGGTTACTTTTTATTTAACACAAAACAAAGTATTTTTAAGTTATATATTGAATTTGTATATAAATAACTCTCGTGATAAACTACCACATTTTTTAATGAGTTCCTGTGACTAAAAATATATAGATGTGGGTTAAAAATTTAGCAGATGGTAAAGAAAAAAAATTGATACTCACCACTAAGTTAAGTGGTGAGTAGAATATACTATACCACTTAGCATATGCAACGATGCAAGACCATTTGCACAAAATTGTGAATTGGGCTATTGTAAAATATAAATTGCTCAAAATTTTTAAATTGGTTATAAAAAGTGTTGATATGAATATATATGGAATTTTGCCCAAGGTTTCCAAAAGTATAAATGAATTGTAGGAAAAAGTGTTTTAATGACTTTATTAATGTGATTTTTAATTCACATTGCCATACTGCTCGACTGATTGTTTCTAAAAGGGTATTTTCTCAACTATGTTTGGTCGAATTCTAATACAGAAATAACCTTGATTTTAGGATCAAGTTTTTAATGTTACATATGCCTTATAGGCCATTTGCAGCAGCACAAAATTTAGCAGATTTTAATTTAAATCTTTACGAAAATCTATACCGTTTGGACCAACTTTTTTGACATATATCAAGATTTTTTATCCAAAACAAAACCCATTAACTAAAAAATCTCCAAAACTACAACCAAATAACTGCTATGTAGCTAAGTCACACACCTTTTTAAGCACACTGTAGCTTATTCACTCATCTTTTTTATAAACATGTCTTACAGGGTGGTAAAAAATAATTAAAACTATTACATTTTTATTACATTTCATACAAATCTACTGACAGAATAGATTTTTGTTTTGTATGGCAAATCTAGTAAAAAGCAGCAAGATTTAGCTCGAAATCTCGTAAGTACTAGATTTCGAGGTAATGTAAATTCCCTATTATTATTTTGCAACTTTTACAATCCAGTCATGTGTTTGTATGACGAATATAAAAAAATTATATATTATTTTTATTACTTAGAACTGATTTCTTTCGTTATTATTTATTATTAAACAGATAATAATAACGCACATAATTACGAAAGTGAAATATAAACTTAAATGTAATGGTTAATTTATAATTTATGATATTAAAATAATTATATCGGTGGCAATATGGAATAATCGCTTGAGTATACTTAAGAAAATTTAGCTTTATTACACTCCAATTGAAAGTTGCAGTGCTTACAATACTGAATATGCAATATAAATTTCACACGAGAGTTTAATGCGTTGGAACCTTTTAATCTCTTAGCATTAAGACTTAAAAAAAACACACATTTTTAATTAAGTGGACTCAAGCGATTATTGCATATTGCCAAAAATATATTTCGAAACTGAAACACAAATAAGTCAGTATACTACATACATAAAAATTTTGGTTCCTTTTTTGCCTTTGGATACTTTTTTCATATATTGGTTAGAAAAATATTATGGTTGTGGCAACGCTGGTTGCGAAGTGTTAATTTTTGTTGAATTGTTATACATACTTGGAAATTTGTTTTCTAACTTTATTTGAATAACACATCACATACTTGAAAGGTTAGTTTATGAAGAATAAAAAATTTGTGGAACTTGCTCACAGTAAAACCTTCCAAAATTGGACACTCACCGCCGCGGTATTTTTGTGTGGTTATCAGAGGTGTCCGCTTATGAAAGAGTTACATGTTTTTCGGTAGTCTATTATGGTTGAAAAAATACAAACATATATTTAGAGTAAACTGCTTCAACTTAGATTGGTTTAATTTTAGCTTTTGGGTTTTAAAATGACTTTCAATGTTTTCTATTTGCTTCAATGCAACAAAGTCGTGTCTATCAAAATGCTTCAAACGGACAATATGTCTAAGAAATGTTGCAATATGACTTGTTAAATTACAAAAGAAATTTTCTTTTCTTTTTTAACCTCGTTTGTAATTTACATTTTTTCTTTAATTAATAAACAATTCATTTTCTGTACCATTTTGTGACGCCAGCAAATCAAAAGGTTTTTCATTAGTATTTTGTTGTTGCGATTATTTGTTCAAATATTTGAACATATTTGTTGTGCAAATATTTCATACAAATATTTTGTATACTCAGCTTTTTTGAGTTCTTAGTAAATTTTTAACTTTCAACTTGTTTTCTGTAGCAACGGCGTCACATGTGTCTTTACTATTTTTACAAAAAAGGAGAAAACACATTTCTTTTTAATAATCTTTATAACTAATAACTGCTTGGCAAAAAATAGAAAATTCTTGAGAAAAGTTGTCAATGGCATTTTTTATTTATCTACATGATAGCCAATCACTATATAGCCAGCAGTCATTGCTTCCAGGTTTTAGAAATCTGAGCATTTACTTTGGTGCGTCTTAAAACGGTGTTATATGGCATTCCTTTTTTTTCTACCCACTTGACACGTAAAAGAGTAAAATTATTTTATTTTAGTCTTTTTATTATTCCAAACGTGTGTTAAACTTTTTTTCCCAGTTGTCATCATTACCAAGCTTCTTAGCCTCCCACGCATTGTCATCATTATTAGATTTTGCTGTTGAGCTCTTTCATGAAATACACGAATGTATAAATGTAAGTTTATGTGTTTTTATATAATTAAATATACACACAGTGAAGTATCAAATCCCTGAAGATATTTATTTATTTATGTCTTCATGCAATTTTTCTACACAGAGAAAACAGTGCCTAATAATTACCTCATAAAATAGAACAAAATTAATAAGAAATCACTTTGTTTTTTTTTCAATAAGGAAATCTTATTAATTTCATAGAGAAAACATTTTTGTAAAAATCAAGATGAAATCTTGTATAGATATGACATACCAAAACACCTCATAAGATCAAGAAGATTTCCTTATTAAAAAAATCAATAAGATGCTTTACACATAATCATATAGGAACCTAATAAAATCAAGAAGAAAACCTTATTGAAAAAATCAATACGATAGCCTAATAAAATCAAGAAGAAAACCTCTTTAAAAAAATCAATAAGGCAACCTAATAAAATCAATAAGAAATCCATATAGTTTACAATTTATAAGAAAACCTAATAGAATCAAGAAGTTTTTCTCTATGGATTGTTTTTTTGGTGCCAAAAATAACGGAAATTGAATAATAAGATTTACCACATAAAAACAATAAGGAATCTCTATGAAAAAATCTTCGCTTCTTTCTGCTGGGATACCCCTTAGCCTAAAAACGTTTCATAGAGAAAATCTTATTGATTCTATGAGGCAGTTTTTTCTCTGTGTAATTCATTTACATAAGAAACGATTTTCACTTTTCATCAGACTTAATATCAGTTTGTTCAGGAATTTTCCAGTAATATAGAACAAAGAAAATTAAATTTCATAGAAAATTATTTTTATAAAATTTTGTAAAAAAAAAAGTTACATGAAAAATTTTGTAAAGTCAATTAATATCTTGTAATATAATTCTTGCATTATATTTTTTGTAATATCAATTAACTTTTTCCTCTTGAATTAATTAAAGCAATTTAGAATTTACTTGAATCAATTAAATTCTTAATTGAAAATATTAATTGATAAAAATTTTTCTGGGTATAGAAATTGTTTAAACATATTGCATGAATACATATATTTAATTTTTTCCCCTAAATCATGTTGGCGGAATATTCCATTCACAAATTGCCAGATTCTACTTAAAAGCACATTAAAATTAAAAAAACACAAAAAGAGTAATTTTGAGCACTAACGCACAAAATTTGGCGTTTTGAATCTTCAAAAAGCACTAAAAATAGTGCCAAAAGCACCAAGTCGGTGCTCAACCCATCAAATATTTTGGGTGTGTTTTATATACCAGATTCAGATTAATTTATTTGTTCTTCTACAGCACAGTAGTTATCACATTTATTCATTCCCAATGTTCTGCATACGTTGACGTACAACACTTAGTCCCAAGTACTGCTTACACTACAAGACATTTTACAATATTTAAGTGACATTTAGGAGGAACTGGCATACGACCGCGGATTTTATCTTTGCTTTTGATAACATATTTTTTATAAGATTTAAATGCTCAGCCATTTTATCTGTCTAAAAATCATATTCAAATACTTTCACAAAGGTAAAGTGTCTGAAATCGCAGTAGAATTTGATTCTGCTTCTTATAATAAGAAACGAGTCGATTATTTTGTAACATTTTATTTTTTATTTAAGATAAAAAATGTGTTTGTTTAAACTTTATTGACATTTAAATGTTATTCTTGTTTCTGTTACACTAAAACTTCATACTTGACAATTTATTAAAAACATTTACTGATTACATAAGCAGTTTTTCTGGAAAAAATGAGGAAAAATCAAAGAAAAAACTCTATAGAAAAACAATATTAACATATCCATGTCATTCATATAAGCTCTCACGTTTCCAAAGCAAATACTGACTTTATTCAATATGCACAAGCTGAACACTGTGTGCGTGTGTGTGTATCACAGTAACAAATCCACAAACCCAGCAATATCTACTTGGGAGCACATGTTATTCTAGACTATAGCATTGCACAGATACATCTGTTTGCACTAGTTTTGCGTGTTTTTTGGTTCTGGTATGAACAAATATGTTATTTATCGTTTTCTTTTACTACATAGTGTAAATGTTGATTTTTTAAGCAATTATTGTATGGTTGGGCAATGAGCAAATGAAAACAACACATTTATTTTTTTTTTGTTTTTCTAAGGCAAATAAGATACATAAAACTGCTTTTGCCATAAGTGCCTTATGATGTGTTGAGAAAAAATGTATTTGGCTGATGAATGAAAGCAAAATTGCACATAGATATGTAATTAAATGATACATGTACATTAGTGTCCTGCACAAGACTATTTATAAGACCTTTCAAGACATGAGAGATTTTTTCAAATGCTTTACTACAGCGAAATATTCTAAAAGAATTGCTAAGCAACACTGTTGGCAAGTAATTTTTTTCGGTGGTTTGTCTTGCCAACAGTGTTCTTTAGCGATTCTTTTAGAATATTTCGCTGTAGTAAGGCATTTTAAAAAATCTCTCATGTCTTGAAAAGTCCTATAAATACTCTTGTGCAGGACACTAATGTACATGAAACACATGCATTTGTAATTACTCTCAGAGCAAAATTGTTTCTTTCTCTCTCTATACTTTGGCTGCGCCACAAAATAACATAACGAACGTCCGCACATACATCTGCACATCATGTATTTGTTTCAATAGTGGTTTTTTCATATATTTGTATTACAATATGTATTTTTTGAGCAAAAACAGATCAAACAGTTGGTCAGCAGCAATACAATAAGCAATTGTTATTTGTTTTCAATTGTATTTTAATTTGGAAAAGCACGCACACACAATAACTCTTATACTAGTTCTGTCGCTCACACTACAATTATATGGTACATACCATGGTATATTGGTTTTGGCTATACAAACGAGTATACAAATGCAAACCTTTATTCTAGATATGAGTAAGCACACCCACACATACATACATACCTTAAACTCAGTGTTACCACTCTCGTTATAATTATGCAAAAACCATATTGTTTAATTTTTTTTTGATAATTTATTTCACTTTTTTATTTATTAAATGCTGCAAATACAGTCACGACGAGCATAGTAAAACAGACCATAGTTTTTGGTGGAAATAGAACAAATGCCCCCCCCCCGCACCGACGCTACTCACTAGGAAACAATTGAATTAATTTTGTTTATTAAATAAATATTTCTCTTGAAGTACAGGGTGGGCCAAAAGAAACCAAGGGGTGTAAAATTTAATAACTTTTTTGTTTATTAACTTTTTTTTATTTTTTTTTCAGATTATATAATATACAAAATGGAAATTTTTTTACACTAAGTATGAAAAATGATGTCTCTTAAATGACCACCGTTTTCAGCTTCGCACTGATGGGCTCTTTTTAGAGCATTTTCCATAACATCTTTCAAAACTTGTAGCTGTAGCGTTCGAATTTCTGCAACAATGTTTGCCTTGAGTTCAAGGATTGTCACTGGCTTGTTCACATACACTCGCTCCTTCAAAAAACCCCAAAGAAAATAGTCGGGTGCTGTCAAATCTGGCGATCGCGCTGGCCAAATAATTTCCGAATTTCGAGAAATTATTCGCTCTCCAAAAATTTTACTTAAAAGTGCCATTGTGTCTCGGGCAGTATGGGCAGTGGCTCCGTCCTGCTGAAACCACATACCAGGTCTGTTTTCAAGAGCAGGACGCAAAAAATTTTCTATCATAAACCGATACCGCTCTCCATTTACGGTTACAGCACTTCCATCTTCATTCTCGAAGAAGTAGGGCCCAATGACATTTTCAGATGTGATCCCACACCATACTGTACACCTGATGGGGTGCAATTGGCGTTGATGAGTGGCTCTTGGATTTTGAGAACCCCAGAACCTACAGTTCTGCTTATTCAAATGAAAATGAGCTTCATCACTCATAATCAAATTTTCAATAAAGTTGATTTCTGGTTTAAATAATAAAATTCTATTGTTCTGGTTCTCTGTTCAGTTGTGAACCTCTCCATTATAAATTCTCCAAGTGTTGTCTATATAATCTGAAAGAAAAAATAAAAAAAAATTAATAAACAAAAAAGTTATTAAACTTTTACACCCCTTGGTTTCTTTTGGCCCACCCTGTACTTTATATGCACTTAGCGCAAAAATATCTTCCACTAACTGGCTATCAATGCAGGCGGCAACGCTGGTTAAGCCAAATACATAGACAATGCAATTATCTTTGTCTACATTTGAAAGCCAAAACGTGTCAAGTTAGACAAAACTATACAACAAAATATCACTCCATCATCATTCAGATTCAGCAGCGAAATCGCTATGTGGGCATAAAAGAACAACACAAGGAGCAGCTGCAGTCAGCAATAACAAATAAAAGGCACCATTATAGTAGCATCATCTATAATAACACACATACATACATACATGTACGTACACGTATGTGCATGCACACAAACATATGTTTTCCTTATGAAAAATCTGACTACTCAGCGACTGCTGCGACAATACGCACTGAACTTAAAACAAACCACATGCTTAATAGTCGTTTAAGGAAATTCAAACTTAAATCAACCTAATGTGAGAAATATATTCATATAAACGCTCACATCACACACACACACAAACACACACAAAAGTAGCACATCAGAGATGATAAACGACATTATTGTGATATTTATGATGTTGCTAATGTGTAGAGTACAAAATTCAAAAACTATATGTTTTATTTCTGGATGAATTGAAGACTTACAATATCAAAAGAGATCACGAAGTGAAATTCACTTCAAAGAAAGCCTTTTCCTACTTTTTCTTTTGGCTTCTATTAAAAAATCCAGAAAAGAAGTCATGAGTCATGTGATAGTGGCTGGTGAGAGGAGCGGAGTAGTGTGTGTGTGATAGACTGCGTAGCAAGGATTGTAACTCAATGTTTCACACTAACTGCTAGTAGCGGGTTTAGGTATACGCTCACCCTAATCACTCATTGATAAAACGGCCTGATTAATCACATGGGAGTATTTATTTATATATTAAGGTCTAAGGACTATGGTCTCGGTTCAAACCTGTACAATTTTGCTGATGAACTTTTTTGAGTTTTATATCCTTCTCCATCTTTCTTACAGCTGAAATTAGAGTTGATCAATAAAAGTTGACGTGTGTGAACTGATACTATTTGTCGTATTCTAAGAAAAAATAACTTGGATTTGAAGCGTATGTTAAAATAAATTTTCCATAAAAATTTTGACTAATACCCGTTACTTCTACAAACAGGTAATTTATCTAAAGTTTTTACCTACGCGTTTGCCTTATAAAATTTAACTTGCACGATAGATATCTGTACACTAATAGATATCTATGGCTAGAAATAACGGGCATAAAGCAATTCGAATTTTTTTTAGAACAAGGTAGTTAATGTATTAAATTGTATTATGCGATTATTTCAACCTCTTTGTCAATTTGAGGCCGTATTATATCAAACTTAGTTATTATTGAATCAATTTTTAAATTTCATTTGTACTCATATAGTAATTTCGGATATTGTGGAATGTGTTTGCTTTTCGATTTCTTAACTGCATATATGACAAAAATTATATATATTTTATAAACACAAAAATAAACAGTATGCATGAAAAATCTGATGCTTTGGATAATGTGGAAACTATTTTAAAATCTGTTTTGGAAGATATTGTGGAACTTATTGTGTAATCTGTTGTGGAAATAATGCAGAAATCGGTTGTGGAATCTGTTTTGAAATCTATTGTGGAACCCATTGTGAAACCCACACTAATACTAAATACTGTACATTGTTACCAAATAAAAAAAAAATAATATAAAAACAAGTTAAATTTAGTAGATGCAGGCATGTTCTGAAAATCACATCACAGAATACACAGAAATGAAGAAAGTGACAGGTAAAAAAAGCTCCAATCAGGTTTTTGTTAAAATTCATGGAAGAAAGAGAAAAGCATAGTGTATTTGATACTGTAGTGTATTACTACTTACCAATTAACACAGCTAATAAAAATGTATTGCACTAGAAAGACGTAGCAAAACAAAACCGACGACAAAATTTGAGGGAAAACGAGACAAACTGAAAAATACCCGTATCTTCCGTCTCGTGACACTTCTGTATGTTTTGTGATCACATGGCTAAAACGTCGGCAGGACAATGATCATATTTGAATTCACATGTGATTTGAAGCCCTGTGATTTTCAGAACATGCCTGATAGTGCGTTTCTTTTTATTTTAATAAATTTTGAAACATTAGAGTAAATGTAGAAACAGAATAAAGTCTGCAACTTCAAGAAAATCGCTGACAAATTAATCAAGCCCATAACAACATCGACGGCAGTAACTTCAAATGCTCTCTAATTTTTGTTTTATTTTCTTTTGTGCTTATTTTTCTTTGTAGTTTTGTTTACAAAATGTATGAAATTTATTGAAAGTATGGTAACATTTTTGTGAGAATGAACATCGATATGTGAGAGTATAAGAAAAAACGCTCTCAAAATAAAATAGATTCTATCTCACGACCGGTTTCTGCGGCTGTTTTTTTGTGTCAATTTGTATGGAAAATGTGTTGAAGCCGGTATTCTGTTTAATCATTAACTTCTTGCTATAATGTATTATTAAAGGTTAAACACCAAAATCCTTATGCGTAATAAAAAATGGCATGAAGTAAGCATAAGTGACGAAATTGATCAAGTAGGTAACAGTTCTTCAAAACTACACCATATGTGACGCGCAAAATAGAAAGGGACCTAAGGGTAAAAACCGGTTTTGTTCAGGAGAGCCATTTTAAAGATTTAAATACGTGTATCTCTGGTGTACCATCACATCATAAAACGCGCATATCTCTGGGAGGGAACACTTTTGGGGCATGGGATCGGTCTCATTCGATGCTCAGATGTTGTCCACATCAAAAAAAAAAAAAAAAAAAAATAAAAAAATTGATTTTTTTTACCCTTAGGTCCCTTTCTCTATGCGCTGTCACATATATGAAAATTAGCGCATAATGTAGTTTTAACCCACTATTGAATCCTAGCGTGATTTTTAATGCAAATCTCGTTAAGACGGTGTTAAAGTTTGCTACTTATGCTAACTTCATGCTTGTTTTGCACTATGCATAAGGCTGTTACAAAATACACAGCAAAACTTTTGCTATTTTTGTGTAAATATATAAGAGTCAAAACCATAGTTTATATTTACTATACATATCGTTACCTTAATAACAAGAAAGGCCTTAACTCATTATTTTTTGTGAAATCGAGTTTTTTGTATATTTCGATAGAAGATCATCAACAAAAAATTTATCAAAAAATGGAAAAATTTCGATTTCAAAAAAATAATGAGTTAGTAGAGCCTTTCTATATTAAGATAACGATATGCAACACTTAAATGCAAACTGATAGCTTAAAATAAATACAATAATAAAAAATTACAAAGTAAAAAATAAAATATTTAAAAATTTATTAAATTATCTTCAAGGAACTGCGGATATACAGATGTAGAGGTAAGAGGTATCGTAATTGGTCTATTTTCTATACAATAAATTGTAGGTTATGTTTTTTTAAATCACTATTGTAAGTTACATAAATCAAAAAAAAAAACGGTGTTCACAATTGATGGGAAACTTTTAAACTTTTGCATAAATTTGCCATCTCAAATGCACACGAATGTGAATTGGGCTGCTGTGACAATTTTAATAACCTTTATTTTATTTATGCGCAACAATACAAAAACATATGAGTCACAATTTTTCCATCTCTGTGCCACATGTACCACAAGATAATGAAAAGGAAAACATTATATGAGATACAACAAAAGTATGACAAAATGAAAGCAGTACAGCAGCATGAAGATGAAATAATAAAACTGTTACCAAGATTATTTATTATTGTTGTTGTTGTAGATGTTGCATTTTATAACTGAATCGTTTTGTGCAACAGTGTGTGCACCCACCATGCAAGATATCAGCTTTATTTGGTGCAAAAAAAAATGGTTGATGTGGAGCTAAAGTTCATGGAAGAGAGTGATTTACATGAAGGTGAGTATTTAAAATAAAGGACATAATTTCAATGTCTAAACTCGTAATTGTGGCGCTTCAACGGATGGCCTGTAAACTTTTATCTGCAACATCTTTTCGAGTATATATACAGTAATATGTTCTATAAGTTAGTGGGGTAGAAAATATTTTGGACAAAACAAAATGATTCGCTTGATCTGACTCCGATCGAAGTTTGGTACTATATGATTTTCACATCATTTCATTTGATCTGATCTTCTTCTTTCAGAGTTGCTTGTGTGCTTTTTGGAACTGCTGCTTCTTGGCATTTATATATAAATTTTACTATATATTTATGCCGATATAGAATCAAAGCACGTCTAATGGTTTAAGGATTATTGCGATTTGGCAACTGAAATTCACTTTTGCGAAAAATATTAACAGAAATGAGTAAACAATGACTGAAATCAAATAATACTTAAAAAATAATAGAATTTATTTCGATATTGAGACTGGATCGCACAAGGTAAAGATTTTCGTCGGCTCACTGCAATAAAATCATAAGTAATAAGCCCAAATGGCGTTATTACGCAATTAATTCTGGAATAAGTGTCTAAATGGATTTATTAAAAATGCAGTGTGGTGGTATTAGTTGAGAAATAAAGAAAATTTAGCTTATTACTTATGATCGTTTTCTGCCAAACTATTTTTTTTATGTTATGACGTTGTTTGAGTAAATAAGCGATATGTACATATATACTTATATTCAAGTGATATCGGAAGAACAGCAGTTCCACACATGCACACGTAAATGTAATAAGCTTACCCCTAGTTTTTAACTTAATAATTAAATACGTAATTAGCGAATTAAATTTAAATTGTATTTAAATACGATTTAATTTGTTCAGTGGTTAATTAAAGTTCTTATCAAATTACGTTGAAAGTATGCCAGCACTGCAAAATTTTCTTAGTATTATGCAAGGTTTTTCAAAAAACAGCTGTATATATATATATATATATATATATATATTCCATGATATGAAACTATGTATTGTATATGTTAAATATTTATAAAATTTAAACGAAATTATTTTTAATATGACCACATTCATATGTACGCTTTCAATAAACACACAAGCATAAAAACATATGGTACGCTCATAAGACTTAAATAGTATTTAAGTACACAAGGTTTGTCATTTAAAAACGCAACGCCAAGCGTTGTCAAATTTTATATGGAAAAAATTTAAATTACAAGAACAAAATACACACAAAATTTATCAACGCCAAGCGTTGCGTTTTACAAAATTAGGCCCTTAATTACTATTTATATATGCACTCAAAAACACAATTTCGTATTTAGATAGAACTTAAAAATAATTTTGATTACTAGGTAAAAAAATGGGCATTAATGTCTTCCTTTTCAAAATAGACTTTAATCCTTGTTTTATACTACTGTTGCCTGTGTGAAGTCAAAACTGATATACCTATACTCGTATTTATTTGTATCTCAAGGAAGCAATATTTTGGTTGAGCAACATTCGAATTATTGTAAACTGATTGACATGCAATGTGACATTTGCAAATGTACAATTCTTACAAATTGCATAAATGCATGTACATATGTATATATAAAAATTGAGATAGTATTGTTGGTATACAGATATTTTAACAATGGCTGTATGCAAAGAAGAATGAGCCCATACAAACTCATGAACACTAAAAAAAAAAAAAAACAGTTAGAAGAAGAAACGAATGTGACTGAACGAACGACTCTGTATGTGAATGTTAGTAGATATGTAGATAGGTTTGTACATATGTATGTGTGTGTGTTATTTTAAACATACCAAGCACAAGAGCGCACTGAGACTATTTTTAAGCTTTTCCCAACTTCCGAATAAGGAAATAAAGAAAAGCAGAAGAAAGTTTAAGTGGTCTTCCAATAAGGACTTTTAAACTTTGACAGTTAACAACTTTATCAAAATGGGTGTTCTGTTTAAGAAACGTTACGTGCGTTTGGCTTATTATTTTACGTTCGTGAGTGTTATAGGTCAATAATTACCAACATATTTTTGCCAAAAACTAAATGATATAACAGGCTGGCGCTACATAGCACTCACATACATTGAACATATGAACGGAAAATTTGAGGGCATGGTCATCTCGTTTACATAGGGATGACCGTGAATTTATCATATCGGATGCGCGCCTCTCAGTAAAACCAAGCCGATATTTGCACAAGGTTACATTTCATGCTTAATGGTATGGAGAGGCCTTTGAAACAAATAAAAAAATTCGATAATATCCCGAACACACTTTATATATATATATATATATATATATATATATATATATATATATATATATATATATATATATATATATATATATATATATCATTGGTGTGAATGTATTCGTGAACTGTCAATGTATTTAGGTTGCGAGCTATCCACCAAACACAAAACCAATTGGGATACGGGAGCATTTATTTTTGATTTACGATAATATATGCTACAAAAATACATTTAAAACACCAAACGTATTTACATTTCAAGAGTGTTTACGCAGACCTCTAATAATACTAAATGTTTTATTTCATTTGAATAAATGTATCTGTACAAAGAACATTTCCACTATTTGCGAGTCCATGTCAGAAGAACACTCTGACTGATAATAGTTGTAATTTGAAACGAAACAGATGAATGTCAAACGAATGCCTTCGTCTTAATTTCTTCTCTTTTATTTCAAAACAAAAAAAAAAAAAAAACGACAAAGACATTTGAAAAAACAAAATAGTGCAATATAAGGATAAACTGAAAACCCAAAACAATCCAAACACTAGAATGTGTGCATTTATAAATACACACACATACATATGTATGCATGCATTTATATATATATGTATGTAAATCTATATATATAAAAGAGGATGTGTGTATGTATGTATGTATGTATGTAACGCATGGACTCCAAAACGGCGGGGCCGATTTTGATGAAATTTTCAGGGAATCTTCAGAATATTCAGGTGGGTCACACTGCGAAGTCTGATTTTTGATTTTCGGTCTGCGGGCAGAAGGCGTGGCAAAATACATTTTTCATATTGCACCACCAATGCCATATATAATTTATTTTTATGCCCTTTACCAAAAAATGGCCCTTTACCAGAAAAGCTAGTGACTTCGTTCTTAGACTGGTAGGTCAGAAATTGTCGAAATAAGATTGGTATTGAAAATCAGCAAAGTCGAGCAGACAGTTTCAGAGCTGGCAGACTTAAACTTCATTTTGCCATACAAAATAACTACCGAAAACTAGTTTTTAATAATTTTTTATTAAATAAACTTATTTTATACTTCAGTATGAATAAAATTGTTATTTCTAACTAAAAAAATTAACAAAAAATTAAAAATATTAAAAAGACGTTTCCAAGGTTGGAAAACCTTAACTTTTTTTCTTATACAAAAGTAACTTACTAAAACAAATTTTTCCTTTTTTTCTATAAACTAAGCATATGTAATGCTCTTAAAAGAAGGAGATTGATGTAAGAATTCAGAAAAATAAAACAGGATGATTCCAGGGTTGGAAAACCTACGATTTTTGTGATATATAAATTTAACTACCGTAAACTAATTTTTTTTTATTTTTATTAAATAAACTTATTTTATACTTCACCACGAATAAAGTTGGTATTTCAAATAAAAAATTGAACTTCAAAAAATTAATAAGATGTTTCCAGGGTTGGAAAACTTGAACTTTTTTTCTTATACAAAAGTAAATTACTAAAACAAATTTTTCCTTTTTTTCTATAAATTAAACATATCAAATGTTCTTAAAAGAAAGAAATTGATGTAGGAAATCAGAAAAACAAAAAGTATGATTCCAGGGTTGGAAAACCTACGATTTTTGTGATATATAAAATTAACTACGCTAAACTAACTTTTTTTATTAAATAAACTTATTTTATACTTCACCACGAATAAAATTGGTATTTCAAATAAAAAATAAATAAATAAAAAATTAAAAAAGACTTTTCCAGGGTTGGAAAACTTTAACTTTTTTTCTTATTAATACAAAAACGAAAAAAATCATGAAAAAAATTGTCTGTGTCTATTTATAGATATGAAATAACAAGATACCTCATAAAATCAAGAAGATTTCCTTATTAAAAAAATCAATAAGATGCTTTACACATAATCATATAGGAACCTAATAAAATCAAGAAGAAAACCTTATTGAAAAAATCAATAAGACAACCTAATCAAATCAATAAAAAATCCATATAGTTTACAATTTATAAGAAAACCTAATATAATCAAGAAGTTTTTCTCTATGGATTGTTTTTTTTTTTTGTTGGGAATAATAAGATTTCTTCTTGATTTTATGTGGTTTTCTTCTTGATAAAATTAATAAGATTTACCACATAAAAACAATAAGGAATCTCTATGAAAAAATCTTCGCTTCTTTCTGTTGGGATACCCCTTAGCCTAAAAACGTTTCATAGAGAAAATCTTATTGATTCTATGAGGCAGTTTTTTCTCTGTCTGCCTTATTCGTAAAAAATATTTCAGGTTTATTAAGCTCTTATTTGACGTATTTCTATGGGAAATTTGTCAAATAAACCTGTAATAAACCTAAAATATTTTTTATGAATAAGGCAGTGTGTGTTTACATATAATTGATATCCATTGGAAGAAGGACGAAAGTTAGATATCGGGGCAATTTCTGTTTAATATTTTAAAGACAAATGTTAGAAAATAGAATTTTCATGAGTTTAAGTTAAAGAGTTCATTAACAGTCCAATTATTTAGAGATGGTATTATGAGTAAAGTTTTGAGTAATAATTTACTTAACAACTAAATATAATATCCGCCACAAGTCAAACACTAAAAAGTTAACGAAAAAATATATATTTCTAATGGATTTTAATTTTATGTATAACTTTAATAATATCTAAATAAGCATAATCGTACACTAATAACACATGTGTTATGATATAATTACATTTTTATCTTTTAAAAATTTTATTTTCGTAGGTCAAAATTTTTTCAATTAAATAATGAATTCTGTGCTACTTTAACTCGCACATGAAGGGTTCCATACGAACACTAAATACATATCGCACATTTACTTCAATAGTGGCATAACTAAAAAAAAAAGTTTTGCAGAAAACACGTTTTAAGTTTTCAATTTGCATACAACTCAATGAAGTAATGAAAAAAAAAATTCTTCTCTCAGGAGGTGATGGTACAAGCTATTTATATGAAATTTTTACACAAGATAAAATACGAAATGCCGCATATCCCTGCATTATTAACTCAAATAACTCATTTTTTGAGTTATGCCACTATTGAAGTAAATGTGCGATATGTAATACTGTACGAAATTTAGCCTACATAAACGGATATTTTACCTGACAGAAAGTTTTCTAAAAATTTAAGTGTACGGTAAACTTTTTTTAGATTTATCGCGATTTTTTTAGTTTTAGCACCTTTTCTTAATTTTAGCGCATTTTTAGCGTTTTGCCGATAATTTAATAATTTTTTTAATTTTAGCGTTTTAATTAATAATATAATTTTGATTTTTCTAGATTTTGGGGTTAAAACACCAATTAAAATAAAATTATAAAATTTCCAGTGTCTTTTCAAATAAACTATTTATTTAAGCTTAAGGTATGTTGCATGTTTATATATTTATTTTTTATAATTATAAAAAATATTTGTTGTGATTGAAAGTAAAAAGACAAAAGAAAAATTAAATAAGCCAAAAAAACAAACAAATACTATCTTGAAGAAGTTTACCGAAAATTAACGAAATATCGAACTAAAACTTAAAAAATATAAACAGACATAAAGTTTAAAAAAATAGTTAGATAAAATAATTTGATTTCCAGTGTCTATATATAATCTTCACGCTAGCTTTAGCGCACTCTTTAAATTTAAACTGCTATATATTTGTTGTGGTAGCCATCAAAGTTTTTCATGTTCTGTAGAAATTTCAGGTCCGTAGGTCTTACGGCTCTCGAGAAATTAGCCTGTGACAACAGACGTCATCTTTGGTGTACGGAACCTTTAAAATAAACCACTATACAAAATTTGAATTCAATAAATAAAATGTAGAATCGACCCATTGAAGCTGCCAATAAAGTACTCATTGTGCTTACCTTCTTCGTCGTTGCGATAATGTCAGTTGAAAAAGCGAAGTTTAACGTATGACGGATTCATTGTGCCCCGCCCTTTATGCTATTAATACAACTGGGACGAAAGGCGAATTTCGTTCACGTCGACGAATTCGTCGATAGGAAATCGTTGCGTAAATTCGTCGTGTGATAAATTTTTTTTTCATCGTTCATCGGCACGCAGGACGAATTTCGTTCTAGGGCAGTGTTGTGTTCAATTTCATATGTACAAATATGTTTTATTTTTTATGACGAAAAATCACACCGAAAAATCAATCGTTCGTACTTCCTAGCATTAAGCACTTTTTCCATTTTTCCACAGATATAAATGAAGAGGGAGAGAGAGATCACCAAAATCAAAGTGAATTTACAATAGTTTTAAAACACGTAATTCTAGAAATATTTATTAATTTTTAATAAGCAATGCAAATTGAATTTACAGCTTCAGGAAGTCATATGCACTTTTTACATCAAAAAAAAAAAAAAAAAAAAAAAAAAAAAAAAAAAAATAGGCAACTCATGCTTTTTTCGAAAAATTTTCTTAGCTTACTATAATTGTAGTTTTGTAATTCTCAATAATCTATCAAGAGTTTTTCGATAACCATTCAGGTCTTGTAACCTTTTTGAATTGTGGTTGAAGTCTAAAAATGCTACACCATCCACAAATAAATTTTTTAAACACATATGTATGTATGTATATTTTACTTAGAAATCTGTTTTGAAACTATGGGGCTTTTTTTGCAAGACCCAACGCTAACACACAAAAAAGTAATATAAACAATTTTGTAATATCAATTAAATATTTGTAATATTAATTAAAAAATTAATTAAATTTTCACCTATAAACAATTTAATAATAACAATTAAGTTTTACCACTCAAATTAATTAAAACAACTAAACGTTTAATTGAATCAATAAAATTCTTAATTGAAGATATTAATTGGTGAATGAATACTTTTTTCTGTGAAGCGTTGACATATTTTTTAAGGAAGAAATTTAAATAACAAAAATAAAACACCTTCAAAATTTTTCAATGCTTGCCATTGCCTTTTACAAGGTCCTATATTATAATTAATAATAACCATCGGTTTATTCGAAATTCGTAATAGGTGCATGCAAAAGAAAAAACTATGAAAAATGAAAGCATAATAAAATCATTCCATCTTACAAGTTCATTAATATCGTTGCTTATCTAAAAGTTTTATAACTCACACGAGAAGACGGAAACTAATTTAATGTAAATTACACATGCATTCACAACAATTCTGTCTGATAGTATGAAAAACAGTTTTCTAACTTAATAACATCATTCAGGGGAAAATATTTACTTGCTCGTATTTATCTATAGATACATAATTGTAGACCTCACAAAATAATTATAGTAGCTCGTGTAAAAAACGCGGCGTTTTAAAATTTATAGTTCAAATGATAATTTTAAACTTAAGAAGATATCTTAGAATAATATTTTGACTAATTACTATTGCGGTATTGGGACAGTTCTTACTGAATGTAAAAATAGTAAATGATTTGAAAACGTTGAAAATTAATATAATAATAATAAAAATAAATAAAAAAGGCACAGTATACTGAGGGGAAAAAATACACATTTGGCTAACTTTAAACTAACTTTAGCTTACTATTTCGCAACTAGTACTGACTACACTTGGATTACTTTGCAATGTAATCAAGTGACTATTTTAACATTGTGGTGTCCTAGGCGGTAGTCTATTGTCTCACTATGCAATACTTTAAGCTAACTTAAAGTTGACTTTTTTAAATCACTTGGTAGTCAGTAAATTAAAAAAAAATCTGTGGCTCGAACATGTAACATCACACGTTGTGTACTCAGTGCGCTACCACTCGGCTAAGCTGCCATATAAAATAACAACCGCAAAATATTAATATAAAACTGTAATGAGTTTTAAAGTAGCTGAGAATAAATTTGTTGGCTCTCACCAAATTCGATTACGTATTCAACTTTAGAATTAAAAAAGAAAAAAAAAAGAAAAGTTAACTATAAGTTAACTATTTTTGTAGTCAACCAACCACACATTCTCCGACAGGGTGATAAGCTATTATGTGATCAAGCGCATACAACTTATGTTAATGCATGTGTGTGCCTTTGCATGTGCGCAGAAAAATAAAAGATCATACACACATACATGCATGACGTTTGTACACGCGCTCATGCGTAGAAAGAAGCAAGTATCACAAATTCTTCCGTCACGAAGTGTTTTCTTCTTTACTCTTATACCTACAATACTCAAACAAGTTTCTTGCAAACGTTTGTTTTTTAAGATTTCGCTGTAGTAAAGCATTTGAAAAATTCCTTATGTCTTGAAAGTTGTTATAAGATGTCTTGTGCAGGACACTAATATGAATATTCACTTATTTATGCTTTGTGTTATTCTTAACATAATATTATAACGCAACAGATATTAAAAGAATTAATCCTCAAAATTATGGACCTGCTCATTCATATGTTCTATTTTCAACTGAGCTCAGATAAAAATAACAAATTGTATATTAGAAACGACATTTTATTTTCAGCTATTGAAATACGACGAGAACTTAGACTGTTTCAATAATAATATATAATTTTTTTTGTTGATATTTTTCGAAAACAAATAAAAAATGAGATTATTAAAAAAGTGTAATTTATGTTTACACTTAATTTTATATGAATCTCGTGCATTGAATTCCATGGTTTTATTATAGTTTTTATGATGATTCTGTATATAAATAAGCATTTTTCCGACATTCAAAATAATAAACTAGTTTATATACATATGTATCTTTGTATAGATAAATATTTATATGTAAAATTTAGTGAAATATTTATTGATTTTTAATACCATTGCAATTAAATCTTGAATTGAAATTTTAGTAAACAAAGTCTTTGAGTTTCCCAGGCCAAATTGATTTTAGTTTTTTTTTTTAGGAAATAATTGATTGAAAATTTTTGTTAGCATAACAGCTTAAACAATATGGGCCATAACCATAGTCGTAGAATAAAGTCGGTTCGTTTTAGAAACAACTTAAAATTAAAAACCTGTTCTTGAATATTTTTCTATTATAGTCAAACACAAAGTGTGTGTTAAGTTGAACCGACTTTAACTGGGTGCCACAGTAAATATTGGAACTTTTTCATATGATAGAAAACAAAATATAAGGAAGTGGCATCTCTGTCTCTCAACTCTCTCATCTCTGAGTTTAAGAACAAGATAAAAGAAAACAACCGAACATAAAAATAAGTTAACAAATAATTAATATAGAGAAAATTAAAAAGGTATTTGTATTTTGTATTATTTTAATACAATAATTGGATTGGACTATAAATTGTTTATATGAACAAACGAAGCCATATGTGTTCTCTTTTATTTTAATGTGTTTTGTGTTGAACTAAAGAGCCAGAGTCGATGCTAATCTAGTTACAAACAACTTCAGCATGTTTTAACTTTAGAACAGACTTTTTCCTTTAAAGTGCACTTTTTCTCGTCTATGGTAAGAGTAAGAGTGCTATATTCGGCTGTGCCGAATCTTATATACCCTTTACCCAAGTGCGTTTATGTAGTATAGAGATACATACATAAGCATATAGTTACTTTTATGTACAAAGAAAAAAATAATAATTTTCAAGGCCTAGAATCATAATTTTAGATTTTTCTGATTACTTATACCAATCTAGTAGTTCTTAAAAAAATATTGAAAGTGTGTTAAGCGAAAAAAAAGGAAATTCAAAAAAAATTTTTTATTTAGTTACTTTAATGTCCAGAAAAAAATCATACTTTCCAGCTATGGAGCTGTGGTTTTTATTTTTATAATTTTCTATACCAAAATTTTCTTTCCAAAACGTAAAATATATATAATTTATAAAGGAAAAGATAAAAATTAATTAGACTTAGTTACTTTTATATATCAAAAAAGTGTAAGTGTCCCAACCGTGAACTCATCCTCTTTGATTTTCTGATTTCTTACACCAATCTCTTTCTTTTAAGAATTTAAGAAATGTTTAATTTATAGAGAAAGAGGGAAAATTTGCTTTAGTAAGCAACTTTTCTATAACAAAAGGGTAAGGTTTTCCAACCCTGGAAAAGTGTTTTAAACTTTTTTTAATTGAAATACCAATTTTATTCCTACTGAAGTATAAAATAAATTTATTTATTTAAAAAAAATTAAAATAAGTTTCCGGCAGTTAATTTTTTATATCACAAAAAGAGTAAGTTTCCCAACCCTGGAATCATCCTTTTTAATTTTTCTGATTCCAGTCTATTTCTTTTAAGAATATAAGATATCTTTAATTTATAGAGAAAAAGGAAAAATTTGCTTTAGTAAGTTACTTTTGTATAAAAAAAATTAATGTTTTCCAACCCTGGAAACATCTTTTTAATTTTTTGAAGGTTAATTTTTAATTTGAATTATCAATTTTATTGGTACTAAAGTATAAAATAAGTTCATTTAATAAAAAAATAAATATTAATTTTCGGTAGTTAATTTTTCATATCACAAAAAGTTTCGGTTTCCCAACCCTGGAATCATCCTGTTTGATTGTTCTGATTTGTTACATCAATATCTTTCTTTTAAGAACATTAGATATGTTTAATTTATAGAAAAAAAGGAAAAATTTGTTTTAGTAAGTTACTTTTGTATTAGAAAAAAAGTTAAAGTTTTCCAGCCCTGGAAACGTTTTTTTTTTAAATTTTTTGAAGTTAAATTTTTTATTTGAAATACCAATTTTATTCTTGGTGAAGTATAAAATAAGTTTATTTAATAAAAATAATTAAAAAATTAGTTTACGGTAGTTAATTCTATATATCACAAAAATCGTAGGTTTTCCAACCCTGGAACCATCCTTTTTGTTTTTCTAATTTCTTACATCAATCTCCTTCTTTTAAGAATATCACATCTTTTTAGTTTATAGAAAAAAAAGGAAAAATTTGTTTTAGTATGTTACTTTTGCATAACAAAAAAAGTTAAGGTTTTCCAACCCTGGGAACGTCTTTTTAATTTTTTAATTTTTTTTTTAAATTTTTTTTTAGTTAGAAATACCAATTTTATTCATACTGAAGTAAAAAATAAGTTTATTCAATAAAAAATTATTGAAAACTAGTTTTCGGTAGTTATTTTGTATGGCAAAATGAAGTTTAAGTCTCCCAACTCTGAAACCGTCTGCTCGATTTTGCTGATTTTCAATACCCATCTTATTTCGACCAGTTCCGATCTAAGAACGAAGTCTCTAGCTTTTCTGGGAGCTTCGGAAACCCGATTTCACGTACAGACAGACGGACAGGCGGACAGACGGACATCGCTTATTCGTCTTCCCTATGCATAAAGATCCAGAATATATATACTTTATGGCTCGCTTATTAATATTCTAGAAATTACAAACGGAATGACAAACCTATATACACCCTTTTACCATTTTTTGGTAAAGGGTATAATTAATTAAATTTTCACCTATAAACAATTTAATAATAACAATTAAGTTTTACCACTAAAATTAATTAAAACAACTAAACGTTTAATTCAATCAATAAAATTCTTAATTGAAGATATTAATTGGTGAATGAATACTTTTTTCTGTGAAGCGTTGACATATTTTTTAAGGAAGAAATTTAAATAACAAAAATAAAACACCTTCAAAATTTTTCAATGCTTGCCATTGCCTTTTACAAGGTCCTATATTATAATTAATAATAACCATCGGTTTATTCGAAATTCGTAATAGGTGCATGCAAAAGAAAAAACTATGAAAAATGAAAGATAATAAAATCATTCCATCTTACAAGTTCATTAATATCGTTGCTTATCTAAAAGTTTTATAACTCACACGAGAAGTCGGAAACTAATTTAATGTAAATTACACCTGCATTCACAACAATTCTGTCTGATAGTATGAAAAACAGTTTTCTAACTTAATAACATCATTCAGGGGAAAATATTTACTTACTCGTATTTATCTATAGATAAATAAGTGTAGAGCTCACAAAATAATTATAGTAGCTCGTGTAAAAAACGCGTCGTTTTGAAATTTATAGTTCAAATGATAATTTTAATCTTAAGAAGATATCTTAGAATAATATTTTGACTAATTACTATTGCGGTATTGGGTCAGTTCTTACTGAATGTAAAAAAAGTAAATGATTTGAAAATGTTGAAAATTAATATAATAATAATAAAAATAAATAAAAAAGGCACAGTATACTGAGGGGAAAAAATACGTTGCAAAATTAATAACACATTTTGCCAATATAGTTGTAAACTTTTACATGGACGTGTAAGAAATTTTTTGTCGACTTGTACACGGATGGGTATAAATTGATAATGATTCCTTGCCAAATATTGGTTATTCAAACAAAAAATCAAAATATTTGCAATGTCAATTAAAAAATTAATTAAATTTTCACCTATAAACAATTTGATAGTACCAATTAAGTTTTTCCAAACAAATTATTTAATAGAATTTAAAACTTAATTCAATCAATTAAGTTCTTTTGCAAATATCTTAAAGAAATTTCATTTTCGCGTACGGGCTTTCAAATGAAAAGCATACAGAATGTTATAACTATAATTGGAGATTTTTTTCCATCAACTGGTCATGAAATTTTTCACATTTCTTATTTATCTGAATAATAAATGAATTTATATGTATGCAAAAATAATTCTATTATTTTTCCCGTGTAGAAAGTGCGCGCGTGTTGCGTACACGCATTAACACTACTTATTTTACTTGTTTGTTACGTTTAATTTCATACATGTCACGAGAATACATTTAAAAAACAAGACGTACTTACATTTCAAGACTGTTTACGCAGGCCTCTATTAGATATCAATATGAACCCTTCTATACTTGCAGTTTTATTTTTAGGCTTCCATTTTTTTTACTAATTATGTTTCTTGTACATTCAGTTGTGTTCATATGCAAATTTAAGCACATATTTTATTTTAAATTGGTAGTTTTATGTGCATTGTTCGTTTCAAGTTTGGTTTAAGAAGTACACAATTCTTCTTTTCAACAAAAGGAGAATCAAATCGGTTCAGTTTTATGTTAAAAAAAAATACAAAAAATTTCATACCGATAAGTTGTGTTTTAGGGGGTGCCCATTCAAGCCCATATATTCAATGCAATAATGACTTAAGTCGAAATTTCATGTTTTGAGATATTAAGGGTTTTGTCTAAAATTAATTGTGTTTGGTTTTTATATAAAATTTTTAGCCCCCGAAAAAGATGCACATTTATTTAGAACAAAACTGTTAATTTTATAAAAAAAAAAAAGAAAACGTATTATTAGTTAATATTCGCTGTTTTTTAGCTAAGATGTTATGAAAAAATCCATTGTAAGAAAAATAAAAATTAAAGTGCACTTAAGCTATTATATTGAAAGGCAAAATAATTTTTATTGATGGTAAGTCTAGATAAGTGCTTTAAGTTAAATTGAAAAATGCGGAAAACCTTAGACAAGATAATTTTTTAAAAGCTTAGTTAAATATATGTTTTTTTTTAATGAAGAATAATTTGGATGCGATGTTAGTTATTAAACTTAAGTGTATACAAGTTTTTATGCTCAAATATTTTAATATTGTTGTAGCTACCGAAAAAAAAATTAAGTTGAGGTAAGATGTTATGGCTTACGTATTATTTTCCAAGAAGACTTCAGTTAAAATATAAGTGCGTATAGTTTTATTAATAATGACATTTTTAATTGAAATTTAGTTGAGTGATCGATCTTAAAGAAGAGAATAAGAATATGCAATAAAATGAAAAAGCACTTATGTCAACTTAAGCCATTATTATTTATTGCCACAGATATATATAAGCTCTTATTGTATATGCCTTAAATAAAAAATTTCCATATAAATATAATTTTGTTACATAAAATTTTTGGTATTTTGTTGGTTATTTTCCTCATTATTTTCCAAAATATTAATTTTAGCAAAAAACTTCCTTTGAGACTAATTTTATTGACTTGAAGAGCTAAAATATTGCCATATATCATATTCTTGTAAAATGGTTTTTTAAAAAGATAGTCATATGTAAAAAATAACATTGAAAAATGGGCTTGAAGGCCAACTTTGAGGGCCGGACACATCCCTAAAACGCAAGTTATCGGTATGAAATTTTTTTGTATTTGTTAATATACCTATAGAGCATGTTTTTAAACAGCCACGACACATTTTTCATTTTATTAAATATACACAAATGTACCTTTAGGGTGGCAAATGATGAATACATATCCCGATTGGTGTGGAAAGGAGGTACAATGGTAAGGGAATATGGCATCAGAATATACACTGATGGATGAAAAATAGTCTGCGGTGTCGGCTCTGGAGTAATTTCAGGCGATATTGGTATAGAATGCTCCTTTCATCTCCCTAACCAAGCCGCTGTATTTTAGGCCGAAATTTTGGCAGTAAGATAAGTGGATAGGGTGCTGATTGATTTGAATGTAAAGGGCAAAGTTGGTATCGTTACCGATAGCACTTCTATGCCTAAGATCATATTTCACTTCGTCTATCCTAGTCGCGCAGTGCAAAAGTTTGCTATATAGACTGGGTGGTCAGGCTGAGCTAACCTTCAGCAAATAGCAATTTTGTAGGTTACGAACGGGCAGACGAGCTTGCTAGAGCTGGCTCTGCTACCAATGCATCCAATGAGGAATCAGTAGCCATGTTCTTTGGTGCTATTGCTAGGAAAATGTGGCCTTGCTACAATGGCAGGCACTCAACACAATTATCAAATAGAAACTGGAGGGACATCTCGAGGCTCGTTGCAGTCATGTAGGGGCACTGGACGATCGGCAGACATGCTAGTAAGATAGGTTTGTCCTATAATGAGTTCTGCCGGAGATGTCGAGAAGAAAGCAAAGAAGAGACAATCTTCCACTTTCTTTGCGAATGTCCAGCTTTGCATCTCTCGAGACACAAATATTTAGGTATTCATGTACTAGACAATCTTTTAGATTTATCTGAGATTGGGTTGAATGACAGGTTGGATCTAGTAACAATCACCTCACCAGAATACTTAGATAGGGTTCTAAATAGGTTGACACCGATGAATGTAGTGGTCCTTTCAGAAAGTAGTTATCTACTTGAATGACTGCGTGTAGTAGGCAGTCACGTAAATCAACCAACCAACCAGTATGCGTATAATTTTATGGTGAGAATAAGCTCACTCCAACTTTAACTATGACAGAGAGTCAATGCGCTTGATACGCATTACGTCATGATTTTTAAATGTATTCACGTCGCATGTATTATACTAAACCAATAATAAATGCTGTCGTACTATAAGCGAAGCATGATGGATGTATTGGTGTACGTGTATATCAGTGCTAACAAGCGATATCGCCAAGACAGCTTGTTTGTAACAAACACTCAACAGAAGTACTGTTGATTAGTGTATGCTTATTTTGCATACTGTACGTTTGAGTGTGTGTGTAATATCTAGATGGTGAGCTATTATGTGATTAACCGCATGCAACTAATGTTAATGCATGTGTGTGCGTTTGCATGTGCGCAGAATAATAAAAACTCATACACACATACATGCATGACGTTTATATATGCGCCATGTGCAGAAAGGAGCAAACATCACAAATTTTTCAGTCACAAAGTATTTTCTTCTATTTTCTATTTTTCTACCTATAATACTGAAACAAATTTCTTGCAAACAGTGTTGTTAACGTTTGTTTTAGAAGATTTGGCTGTAGTAAAACATTTGGAAAATCCCTCATGTCTTGAAAGTTCTTATAAGATATCTTGTGCAGGACACTAATACGCATGTGCCTTTTTAGTTTCAGTCGTAGCGTATTTTAGTTTTTTTTTTAAAGAGAAATCACACTACTGCAATGCACACCTGCTACTATTACAAATTGTTACCTTCTTTAGGAAAGGGATAGTGATAGAAAAGACAGTTGGTGAAAGGAAAGCTTCATTCTTTTATAACCCTTTCTTTTTGCACGTTCTTCTAATTTGACAGTGTTGCAGCGCCTCTTGTGTAAATGAGGCGTACTAAATTTTTAAAGCTGTATTTAGCAGCCATTTTATGGGTTATTTTTTCTTTGCTTATGATTCTGCTACACAATTCTAACGAAGTAGAGATGCTCTTTCTTGTGTTTTGGAATCGGCTTTAATCACAGTTGCTTGAGAGATTGATTATACGTAGTTATTAAGTTAAAACTATTTACTTAAGTATACTTTTTTTGGGGTACTCATTGTCATTCTTAAATATCAACTTGTAACTAAAGTACTCACTTGTACCCACTCATAAGATAAAGAGAACCAAATTTTTGCAATCATTTGAAACTGTGCACGACAATAATGTAGATATGAGCAAAGTATTTTACATTCTATTCTTATACGTGCTTCATAATCATAATCATAATTATATATATATATATATATATATATATATATACAGGGTGGCGCAAAAGTAATCCTCCTATCAGAAAATGCTATAAATTTTGCGAAATACACGTTAATAAACAATGTTACGCTACACTGCTCCAGAACGCGGAATATTGGTGACTATTTATTTAACCAATAATCGGTCGGTGACTTTGGCACAACGTGAATTTCGTCGCAGATTTCCTGGCCGTCCAACGCCTACTTTTTGTGGGGCTTTTTGAAGTCGCGGGTTTATGTCAACAAGCCTCAGACTCTTGCAGCTCTTAAAGACAATATCTGTCAAGAAGGTGAGGACCTATCGCCGGAAGTTTTGGCCAAAGTGATGGAAAATCAACAATCAACTGTGGCGGCGGCCATTTACATGACATCATATTCTCGACTTGATGTAAAAAAATTAAAAAACATAATCCACAAGAAGAATCAAAGTTTTTAATTTTTTTTTTTAATTACAGCCAAATAACATCGGAAGGTTATTTTTGCGCCACCTTGTATATATATATATATATATATATATATATATATATATATATATATATATATATATATATATATACATATATATATATATATATATATATGTATATCATAGATAAGAGCAAGCTAATAAAGAAAGTACATAGCATATTGAAGATTCATCTATTATCTTTTTGTTAAAGCATATTTATAGTTCGTAAGTGTAGCAATAATTTATTTTTAGCATAGTTGAAGCAAATATTTATATAAAAAAAACGAAAATAATAGTAATGAGACATACGGTTTTATTGTATTTAAAAAATAGTACTTGAACCGTTAAAAGAAATCTATATAATATTTTAGAATCTAGGATCAAATGAGACCACTTGACACATATGTACGTCCTCTTTTATTATGAACGTGTACGTGGAAAAAGTTAGTCCTCCAATAAATAACTTTAATTGAAAATAAAATTTAAAAATCAATCAAAAATGTAACTGAGTAAATTAAACTTTGTAATTAATTAAATTTTAAAAACTTTAATTGATTTATATACATTGTTAAATTATTTTTGGTTTAATTTTCAATTAAAAATATTGATTGTAGAAATATATTTTTCGTTGTACAAAACAAAATCAAGATAGAAAGTTCTTTGTTTTTTTTTCAACGAAATTTAAGTCGCTTTTTTATTCACTTTTATGCAACGAATTTTGAACAAAAAAAATATATTGTTCATATCTACACAAAAATATTTCGTTTATAAGTTGACTGATAATTTTAATTTTTAACATTTGAGATGACATTTTTTGATATTTGTAACTTTTGACGTGGCGGTGAGGCTTGCCCTTTTTAATTCAGGCAAACATTTTTACCAAAAATTATTTTATTTACATAGATACTAGCTGATCCGGGAAACGTTGTATTGCTACATAAATTTTTTTTAGAGAATTTCTGGGGTAGAACTAATAATAACTAACTCATTGTGTCTGAGGATGTGGTATGTGAGTGATAGAGGCAGGGAGTGCTGTGAAGGATGTCGGAATATACAAATATCAAAACACCAAAAATTTATTGTTTTAAATTTATTATTATTTATATTTATACTAATTGTTTTCAAATTAACTCATAGAAAATTCTAAGACTTTTGCTATTATAACTTTCAAGATATAAGACTATTATTAATTACTTTCTATGGAGGTGCCCCTTCGCGCTGTCCTATTCTACCAATATTTTAAATTCCTTTGTAAATCTCATTCTCAAAAGATTCTTATAGCTTTCCAGAGAAGGGATATGAAAAAAAAAATTACAACCTAATCTCACACCTACCAAATACTCATACAAAGTTTCACAAAAATCAGTTAAGCCGTTTCAGAGGAGTTGAATTGCAAGCACCGTGAAACGAGCATTTTACATATGTATATAGATATACATATATATAGATTTTCTTTATCATTTTAAGATAAATTTATTTGCGCTTGTACATTCGTATGTTGACAACAGCGGATGGGGAAAAGAGTTTTTCCCCAAAACGATTAAAAATCCCCCTGGAAGAAACATATTCAGAATATTATTGTATCAAGAAATGTTAATTGCTTTTACTACTCCCCATAAAATAAACAGAATGTTTTATGTTTTTCATTTAATATATTTACATAAGTTTTTTTTATACATACATACATATCTGAGATATCAGTTGTAAGTAGTTATCTACTGTTCGATAAGATGTGGGCAGAGCGAACCTAAGCAGAAAACCTTAGAACTAAAACACATAAAATCAAGGGCGCTAGTAAGAAAAGTTTGATCTACTCGTTTGTCGCATAGTCGCACGTAGTATTTTAAGAAAAGTAAAAGGAGCAAAATGTATTGCTCATTTAGCCGAGTATTTATTAGTACAGCAGTAGTTTTAAGTTGTTTCCAGAGTTCTCAAGGTACTTTATTTGAAACTGATCCTGTTTATCAGAACTATCTGGAAACAAATAAATTAGCTGGTAGTTTGTGCTATCGGGAGTGCAGAAAAGATAAAGGTCGTACATGCTACTTCCAGTTCACATTGGAGTTCTACCATGCAATGGGGCCGTAAGTATTTTGAACACTATATAATGCCAAATTTTAGTTTTGTTTGAACTTAGTTGGAAATAGTACCAAGCCTAAAATTCTTTGATCAATTAAGAAAGCTTAAAAGAAAAATAATTGTTTTTCCCTTTTATTCGTATATTATTACAATCAGAGCGTGCGGCAGTTGTAAACAAGGCAATGAGAGAGACTGCAGGCTTAAAGGATGCATAGTGGGTGATGGTTTTGAAAAGAACGTTATGAGTATTAATCGCCAGGTTCCGGGACCACCTATTCACGTATGCCAGGACGACATTGTTATAGTCGATTTTCACAATGAAGCACACGGCACTTCTGATGCCCTCCACTGGCACGGTGTACATATGGCGAAAACACCTTATATGGACGGCGTTCCATTTGTAACACAGTGCCCTATACCATATTCCACTTCATTCCGCTATCAGTTTCGTGCCAGTGAGGCAGGAACTCAATTTTATCACTCGCATGCGGGTGAGACCAAATATGAAATTTATACGTTCCCTTTATTTTATTAATTTAATTTAATAAATTTGTAGGCCACCACAAGGCCAATGGAGAGTATGGAGCTTTAATCATTAGAGAGCCCCCAAATAGTCGATCTAGAAGTTTGTACGATCGTGATTTTCCGGAGCATTATATTCTTATAAGTGACTGGATGCATACGCCGGCCGAACATCAGTTTCCTGGTCTTGCCACTCCCAATGGTATTTTTGCCGACTCTATAATAATCAATGGACGAGGAGTTTACACAGACGTAAATTTTCTATTTCCTCATATTTTATATGTACATTAGACCATTCGGCATCATAACTTTTAAATGCTGCGGTTTTTCTTTTTTAATTGTATAATATCTTTCTCGTACATAATTTCATCCTAACTATCACCTATCATGGTCCTATGAGTCCTATGGCCTCTCTCATGGAATAAATCTAAATTTTTTGGAAACACTTTTGCAACGGCTCTCGTTAAAAATTTAATAACAATAATAATTATGTATTTTCATTATTTTATAAGGTGAGACTTAAAGATTATATATCCATATCACATTTGAACCAAGCAGCTAACATTTATTAACATAAGGATCAAAACGTCACATACCAGCTTATTAAAAGCCTTGATATGTCTTTGCCAATTATGCTACAACTCACGATCCATTGAATATATTGCAACAATCTCGACACATATATATAGACGATAGAGGAAACTTTATATTTGTATCAAAAAAATCTGCAAGCAAACTTTCATATATTACGAAAATTCACGAACAAATCGTAAGGATTCTTTTTATAAAAAATAAAAAATAAATAAATACACTAAAGAGAAATTTACCAATTTTTTCTTATTAAAAAGTGTTTGTTTTTTTTTTTTTTGTAAAAAGAGTCTAAATGATTTGTTCGTGAATATACATAATACATTTGTATAAGTATTTGCGTAGATTTTTTATACAAAAATATAGTATCCTCTATTGTCTATATTTGTGTCGAGTTTTGTAGCGATATATTCAATGGATCATGTGTTGTAGTAGCATAATTGGCAAATACATAACAAGGCTTATAGTAAACTGGTATATGATGTTTTGATCCATTTATTATTAAATGATAGATATTTGGTCAAAATATGATTTTGCTATATAACTTACCGATCTTACCTTAAAAAATAATGAAACCGGATCATAATTATCGCTATTCAGTTTTTAGAGAGAGTCGCTTAAAAAAAATCTTCCAAAAAAAAACTTAGTTTCATCTCATTAAAGGACCATGATAGGCCGTAGTTACGGCAAAATTATGTAGAAGAAATATATTGTGATATTTATTCTTCACTGAAATGGTCATATAAAACTTTTCCGAAAAACGCCGCGTTTGAAAGTTATTGGGCATAAAGTGTTTGTAGTTTTTTTTATGAAATGTGCAATTTTTACACACATGAGATTTTTTTATGACGAGGCTATCAGATAGTGCTGGTGGAGCGAATCAAATTAATACTTTCGGCATCTCATACATTTTTTCGGTGGTCTAATGTTCATACATAAATATGCAGAAGTAAATATATACATATATCTTTCAGCCTGCAACACAACAACGAAATAACATACGACCACACATTTTTTATGTGAAAGCGGGCAATCGTTATCGCTTCCGCTTGATTAATAGTATGAACCATGCTTGTCCTGTCCAAATACAGGTAAGAGTGACAATTCAACTATATTATATACAAACTAGAAACAATTGATGCGCGAAATACAAAAAGTTTAAATTCGGCTCATCACTAATACAAAGATATTTATATTTTGCTTCTGTTAGATTCAAGGTCATAACTTTACTATTATTGCAACCGATTCATTTGATGTGGAACCGCAAACCTTTGATACTTTAGTATCAAATGCCGGCGAACGTTATGACTTTGTTTTGGCAGCAAATCATAGAGATGGTGACTTTTGGTTACGTGCCCGAGGCTTTGGCACATGCGCTGATCGTAACTTAGAATCGTATGCTCTAATAAGATACACTACAAATGAAAATGTGAACAACAATGATGATTCGCCAGTTCCACCATATCCCAATTATAATCAACCTTATCCCATCGTATCAGTAAATATGATAGTTAAATAAACTATTATTTGTCTAACCAGATTTTTATATTTTTTTTTTAAGTCTTTGAATCATCCGAACGCTTCATGCTGGAGTGGTAGAGGAGATAAATGTGTTACGGAGTTGTCGGCTACGACAAGTGATAAGCAGCTGCTTAGTGCTACACCACATTATAAATTCTTCTTGGGTTTTGATAACTATAATATACCAAATGAAGAGATATTCAGGGACGGTCAATATTTGCATTTTGTTAGTAAGTTCAAAAATTTTCCATGTAGCTTCCACAATGCAAGCAAGTGAGTTGTCTAGAAAAAATATATGAAAAACTCTCGAGGGTTAGAGTGTTTCCTAGAAAAATTTTCTAGACAAGTCGCTAATGAAAATTGTATTGTAAAAATTGCACGTTAATGTGTGAATTAAATGAAATTTTTTTTTTAATTGTTTCTTGCAGATGTTATGTTTAATGATACTGTTGTTGGTGGCATTAATAATCTCAGTTTGGTATATCCAGACTTTCCACTCCTGACACAACCCGAACTTATTGATTCAAGACAATTCTGCAATTACTTCAGAAGACCAGATAGGTGTGTCAACAAACGTGTATGTCACTGCACGCACAGACTGGGGGTTCCTCTCAACAGTATTGTGGAGTTAGTTATTGTTGATGAAACAGGGAGTAAGCGCTCTTTTAAAACTTTCTTATACAGATTTTATGGTCATCAACTTTATCATAAAATTATTTGAATTTCATTGTTTTATTTTTATTTATCCAGGTGTAAACCCTATTAACCATCCATTCCATTTGCATGGATATGATTTTAAGGTTATTGGTATGGGACGCTCGGCAGACGCCAATCGTATGAGTGTAACAAGAGCTCAAAGACTGGAAGAACAAAAATTGCTAATAAGAAATCTTACTTCCACCAGTCCTCCCCGTAAAGATACGGTATCAATACCCAGCCAAGGTTATGCAATTTTGCGCTTTAGAGCGACTAATCCAGGTATGATTATATAACCGCTCCTCTTAGGGCTAATAAATCAGTGCAAGTTAATCTTTGTTTTTGGTTTAAAATGTGTTTAAACCAGCAAACCTATAAATCAGTGCAATATTTAATCCATCTGTAAACGCATAAAATTGGGCGTTTAAACTACCAATACAGGCCATATGATTTTATTACTTACAGACCATATGTTTTGCATTTAAAGAGAACTCAACTTTTTTCCAAGCTTCTACTTTTTCCTCAGATCTTGTTCGATTTGTTTTCTTACACTCTATTGTTCTTTTATAATATTCTACTCTGCCAAGAACAAATATAATTTCTTTCTCAGTAAAATTTGGGTACTTTTAATTAAATTTGATTAATTTTTTGCCTTTTTGATTGTGCAAAGAACTGATAGCCTGCTGTAAAACAGCTGCTTTTTGACACTTATTCTAGTGCTGCTACAATATAATTTTTTAAACTACACATAAAGTATGGTTCACTGATTTACTCCTGTTGAGTTTAAACTACATATAAATTAAAGTTTAGTTCAACTAAACCAGCGTTTAAACTTTAACTGATTTATTAGCCCTTACTTGCTAAGTTTTTTATTTTCCTTTTTTACAATTGCATTGTCATAACGCGCTTTGTTTTTTAATCCACCCAAAAATTTCTAATCAATTTCCTTAGGTTTCTGGTTGATGCACTGTCACTACGATTGGCATTTAGCCATTGGAATGGGTCTAATCTTTCAAGTTGGTGAAACATGGCAAATGATTCAACCACCCAGAAATTTTCCTAAATGCAGCAATTATATTCCAAAAAGTACAACATCCACAATCAAAGATACTTTAGCTGGTTTCTTAAAGCTCATTGGCTTACCTGTAAAAATTTGAGTTTCACATCGTCATGTAACTATTTTTATTATATTAATAAATATCTGAATTATATGACATACATACATGCGTACATATTTTATGCATTTTTATAACCTTCGTCAAGAATGGTAAGGGGTATATGTATATAAGTTGGTTAGGATTTTTGTCATTTCTACAATATACATTTTTCCCTTTTTCGGATTGTTTTAAGTAAATGTTAATGCTATTCATACGATTCGCATCAAAAGTAAGTGGAAAAAACTTAAATTTAGTACGGCTGGTTTTCTTTCTGTGTACGCGGCTGAATGAGGTATAATCCTAAGCACAAGTATAAAAAATACTCTGGCTATTAATCTTCTACACATGCGTATACACAATACTATTTTGTTTACACACACGTAAAATTGTTTTGAAACAGCCAAAACACATTTTCGATTCCATATTATATAATAAATTTCCCGAGTATCATGCAAGTGATAGTGATAAAGATTTTATTAGTTATTTTACTTTGCTGATGGTTCTGCTACACACTGCCGATGAAGGAGGGCGCTCTTATGTTACATTAGGTTAAACGTCTGCCGAGTTCGGTACAGTTCAGTGATCAGTGTCTATGCTTTCATAACTTGAACATTCCTTCAACTACTGATACAAAGCAACACTAATGCAAATCAGAAAAATGCGTGCTGTTGTTATTTTTAATGACTATAAGAGACCGGGATCGAACCCAGGACCTTCGGTTTTCTAGTAGCGCGATAATTATCATTATATGTATGTGGTAACTAAAATTAAGAGAATTTACTTAAGGATATGTTTTTTGAGAACTCTTTGTCATTCTGTGATACCAACTTGTAACTTATCTACTTACTAGTACATACTTACAACCTAAGGAGATCCAAATTTGTTCAATAATGTGGAATTGTTTAACGATTATTATACATACAAATGTGGGTATGAGTTTAAATACAAATTTAGCAAATTATTTTAAACTATTTATTACATGTCCTTACGGTTCCGTACAGGGGGTCGCAATGGCAACATAATGCTAACGGTACGATGTCCGTCTATCCATCATAGGCTGTTTTCGCAACAACAGTAAAAGCTGCGGACCTGAAATTCATAAAGAATATAAAACAGTTCAACTTTAAATTATTATATAGACAATTGAAATTTGCAAACTTAATGTATTTTTATGCTTCCTACAACAATTAAGACTGGAATTTAAAAAACCAAAACTAGTTTTCACTTTGCTATTATGACAACTTGCCGTATCTTAGAAGAAACCGTGAGAAGCAAACTCTTGGAATTTTCAAAAATGCCAAAACTAAAAATCCCATAATAAAAAAAATTGCATTACTCGTTTACAAATTACATTACCTAAAATCTAAAAAAAAGTATATAGAAGTAGATTGATGAGAAAAATTATTCTTTTAGTTTTAATAGATTACATGAACACTTCGCCAAATAAACAAAGTAAGTAGTTCTCAATAATCGATTATTTTGTTAAAATCATTAAGATGATAATTCAGCGAGGAAGAGAGATTTCACACAAAAATACTTATTTCCAATACCGATCACCTTTTTTGAATTTTTTTTTGCTGGGCATATTTATTACAAATAGATGTTCAAATATGGTCTGAGCCATAATACAAAAAGTATTATAAAGGTTTGTCACTCCGTTTATAATTACCACAATATTAATAAGAGAGCCAGAAAGTATATATATTCTGGATCCTTATGCACAGGGAAGACGAAAAAGCGATGTCCGTCTGTACGTGAAATAGGTTTTCCGAAGCTCCCAGAAAAGCTAGAGACTTCGGTCTTGATCTGGTGTATCAGAAATGGTCTGAAAAAGATTTTTATTGAAAATCAGCAAAATCAAGCAGATGATTTCAGAGCTGGAAAACTCAGACTTTATTTTGTCATACTAAAGTAACTACCGAAAACGTATTTCTATTATTTTGTTATTAAACAAACTTCAGTATGAATAAAATTGGTATATCAAATTGAAATAAAAAACAATTAAAAAAACCTTTCCGTGGTTGGAAAACTTTAACTTTTTTCTTATAGAAAAGTAACTCACAGAAAAAAATTTTCCTTTTATACCCTTTACCAAAAAATGGTAAAAGGGTATATATAGATTTGTCATTCCGTTTGTAATTTCCACAATATTAATAAGAGAGCCATAAAGTATATATATATTCTGGATCCTTATGCACAGGGAAGACGAAAAAGCGATGTCCGTCTGTCCGTCTGTCTGTACGTGAAATAGGTTTTCCGAGGCTCCCAGAAAAGGCTAGAGACTTCGGTCATGATATGGTGTGTCAGAAATAGTCTGAAAAAGATTTTTATTGAAAATCAGCAAAATCGAGCAGATGATTTCAGAGCTGAAAAACTCAGACTTTATTTTGTCATACTAAAGTAACTACAGAAAACTAATTTTTATTTTTTTTATCAAATAAACTTAGTTCATGCTTCAGTACGAATAAAACTGGTATTTAAATTTAAAAAAAAAAACAATTAAAAAAATTAAAAAATTGGAAAACTTTAACTTTTTTATAGAAAAGTACTTAATAAAACAATTTTTTCCTTTTTTTCTATAAATTAAACATATCTTATATTCTTAAAAGAAAAAGAATGGTATTAGAAATAAAAAAAAAATCAAATTGATGATTCCAGCAATGGGAAACTTGCACTTTTTGTGGTATTTTATATACCATATAACTAGGTCTAATTAATTGTTTTCTTTTTCTTTATAGATTATATATATTTTACGTTTTGGGAAGAAAAGTTCGGTGTAGAAAATTACAAAAATTAAATCCAGAGTTCGAAACCTTGTACTTTTTTTCTGGATATTAAAGTCACTAAATAAAACTATTTTTTTAATTTGTTTTTTTTTTTTTTTTTTTTTTTTTTGATATTGTATTACGTGACGTCGTTTTGACAACTGGAATAAGGGTGAATATAAAATATTTCTTAAATACAAAGTGTAGAATAAAATATTCAACTTATTGATAATATAAAAAAAATATTTAATCGAGAAATACCGAATCGAATATGCATATGTATGGATGTGCTCATGAATGTATCTCTATACTACATATATATGCACTTTGGTGAAGGGTATATAAGGTTCGGCACAGCCAAATTACATACATACATACATACGTAGTACATACATACTTATAATAGAGTTGTGTTACTTCTCTCTATCATCCCACTTTTTTTTCTTTAGATAGCACAACTTTATTGAATAAATAAAAACTAAATAATAAAAAAATGAAGATATTTATATGTATGTGTGTATGTATATTGAAGATGATAAGATTATCTATTTATTTTAAAGCAAAGTTATAGTTCGTAGGTGTACAAAATTTTGGCTTAATTGAAGCACATTAGGCTGTCCCGAAAAAAAAATTTTGCGGCTCAAGCATAATTTGAAAGCTTAAAGGGTCCAGTATTTTTGAGATTTTTCGGAAGAGATTTCGAGGTCGCACTCATAAGAAATTGTTTTTGTATATTTTTATATATATTGTAATTTATTTAATGTTGTGAACTATTAGTTTAATATAAGTTAATAATATCATTAATTGTCTGTAAGGAATTCGATTCCATAGGCAAATAATAAATAAATAAAAACGCAAATTTTTGGTAAAAATTAAATTTTTGCGAAAAACTGACAAAAATTTCAAAAATAGTTGAACCAATAAGCTTTCAAATAATACCTGAACCCCAAAAAATTTTTTTTGGAATATCCTAATATACAGATATTAAGAAAAAAAAAGTAATAGTAATGAGATATTCAGTCTTATTGTAGTTTTTAAGAAAAGTACTTGAAGCTTTAAAAGAAACCTACAAGAAATTATAGAAATATCGTATACGTACCTGTGTACACATGTGTGTATGTTTATTATATGTTTATGGTTCAAATACATATAAAATTTTCAGATGATGTTTTTTATCTTTATAGACTGACTGATGCTCAAATAAGACAGCTTTATCAGCAAAAGATATAAATTTTCTACTGCATTCTCTTCAAATAGTTAGGATGTGCTAACAAACCACGAGATAAATAATACAATAAAAATTTTCCTTTTGGCCATTCTCCAGATAACGGTACATTTGTGTATCTACTTCCATTTAAAGCGTCTGTTATTTCATTAAATTTACACGTCGAAAAGTGATATTGATCGCTGAGTTATATCCGTTGAAATAGCACATTGTGAATATTCGAAATATAAAAGTATCCCTATGCAAGGCACTGAGTCCTGTTTTAAGATTTGTCTTTGATAAAAAACTTCTTTAGGAGCTCGGTTAAGATAGACTTTTTTGTCCTCCCCCAAAGCTTTTTAAAAATTCCAGTTTTATAATTGGTTACTTTCGTAAGCGTAGTTTTGTACTGAAGCTAGCCTCTGTAGTTGTAGCAGAACTACCTCATGCTTTCAATGATTGAGTCATTCAGTCAGTTATTGAAGCGCTCATTGTAAAACTTTCGAACCTCGCATGTCAGTGTTTGTTCCCATACTTTGGGCTTCGTCCTTTTACATAAGTTATGAACTGCGTAAAGACACACCAAATCACACTATGTGTTTAGACAGGGACTTTGCTTTAAACTCTACCGTGTTTCTGCATCAATATAGAAAAACATTTAAATATGATTCCACTATACTTCAACAATTCATTGGCCACAAAATAATATTAACACAAAAATTATTTAAAAATTAAAATATATTAAAAGCCATTCACAAAAGTTATTCAAAAAATAAATAATACTATATAATTATATAATAAATATATTCGTTTTTAAAATCTATTTCCAGCATATAGGTGAATATCTTTGTGTATATTATGAAAAATATTAAAACTATTTTTTGTGCTATTAAAGGGTGTTTTTTAGAGGTATAGAACTTTGAATTGAAATAAAAAAAATCGTTTTAATGTCCATCAATTTGACTTTATTGGAAGGATAATTTTATGCCATTAATGTTTAAATATGATTTCGGGCATGTGGCCGCCGCGGCTGGCTCGAATAAAGCTAATTCTACAGGTCCAATTTTCAACCACTTTTTCGAGCATATGGGGCCGTATGTTGGCAATAACGCCACGAATGTTGGCTTCCAAGTCCCCTAACGTTTCTGGTTTGTTGGCGTAGACGAGCGACTTCACATATCTCCAAAGAAAATAATCCAATGGTGTCAAATCACACGATCTTGGTGGCCAATTGACAGGTCCATTCCGCGAAATTATGCGCTCATCGAATGTTTCCTTCAATAAATCGATTGTGACGTGCGCTGTGTGGTATGTAGCGCCGTCTTGTTGGAACCACAACTCATCCACATTCATGCCATCCGATTCGGGAACAAAATAGTCGGTTATCATGGCTCTATACCGGTCTCCATTAACGGTAACTGTTTCTCCAGCATTATTTCGGAAGAAGTATGGCCCAATGACTCCACCAGCCCATAGAGCACACCAAACAGTCAGTTTTTGTGGATGTAATGGCGTCTCAAGGGTCTCATTTGGATTCTCTTCACTCCAAATGCGGCAATTTTGCTTGTTGACGTAGCCATTCAACCAAAAATGAGCCTCATCACTGAACAAAATTTTGCGATGAAAATCAGCATCGAGATCAATCTCATTTTCGGCCCATACACCAAAATCACGACGCATTGCATGGTCTCGCGGCTTTAATTCTTGCACAAGCTGGATCTTGTAAGGTCGCAAGCCAAGATCTTTGCGCAAAATCTTCCATAAAGTTGATGGACAAAGCTCCAATTGCTGTGCACGGTGGCGAATCGATTCATTCGGGTCCTCTTCAACACTTTGCTCTACAGCGGCAATTGTTTCTTCGGTGCGCACTGTTCGACGTCTCTGCGGATGCGTATTATCACATAGAGTAAACGTAGTGTGAAAACGATCCATGGTTAACCGAATTACTTGCTCTGATGGACGATTATGTCGACCATAATATGGACGGAGCTTGCGGTAAACTTCGCGAACTGAACCATTATTTTCGAAATAAATTTGCACGAATTGCAAGCGTTGTTCTTTTGTCAACCTATTCATCATAAAATGGCAAACCAAATTAAATATTAATCACTTAACAGCTGACAAAATGGCTGCCAGTTAAAAAAGTGATGCCAACTTAAAGTTCTATACCTCAATAAAAAAACACCCATTATAATCGTAAAAGATTTTCCCCCCCCCCCCCCTCTCCCCGACCGATTTATATATCCCCCGGAAGAAATATATACAGAACATGATGTCAAGAAATGTTAATTACTTTTCGTGCTCCCCATAAAAAAACAGAATGTTTTATATTTTTCGTTTTACTTATTTAGATATTAAGAGTATTCCCGACAACGTTCAAAAGTCTTGTAAATAAATAAAATAAAAAAATTAAATTAAATTAAATAAAACAAAAATTTTATGGAAATTTTTTTAAACAAACCTAGAAATGCTGAGTAGATTTTTGGCATTTATTTTGTTGTCATTTTTAGGGTGTCATTTTAAAAATGTGTGCAACGCCATTCACATATGTTTTTTATATGCAACGAAATGCTACACAACAAAAAATATCAGAAATGGCAAACGTTGTACCTGGTACACTGCTTTTTCTAAACCCCAACGCCTTTAAATAATCTGAGCCATTTAGTTATTTGAAGTTCTTTAGAAATTTTTTAGCACGTTATATATCTTAGACCCCTGCAAAAGACAAATTAAAAGAACTTTCAAGACCCCTCATGTCTTTTTCAAATGCTTTACTACAGCGAAGTCTTCTAAAACAAACGCTAAACAACACTGTTTGCAAGGCATTTGTTTCAGTTATTGCAGGTATAGAAGTAAAAAAGAGAATACTTCCTGACGAAAGAATTTGTGATGCTTGCTTCTTCCTACGCATGGGCGCGTATACAAACAGCATGCATGTACACGTTGTGTGTATGCTATGTTTTTTTTTTGCGCACATATAAACGCACACACGCATTGACATTAGTTGTGTGCGCTTTCTTCAAAAAATCTCTCTTAAACCCAAGAATATAAATCATATAGAATGCGCATCTCATACAAGCTAAAATTTCTATGACGAGTATTACCAGTACTACCCGTCTACTACTACGAACACCATCGTGCTTTCCTTATTATAAGACAGCATTAATTATTGATTTAGAGAATACATTTCAAAAACAACACGTATTTACATTTCAAGACTGTTTACGCAGACCTCTAGTACATATATACTACATATCGTTAGCTTAATATAAAAAGGCTATAACTCATTATTTTTATGATACCGAGATTTTTGTGTTTTTCAAAACATGAACATGATAAACATATAATCTATGGAATTATTCAAAAAGCTAGAGGTAAAAAAAACGAGTTAGGCACTTTCTATATTAAGGTAACGATATGCATTTAAATTTTAAAATTTTTTCAACTTTTCTTATTTTATTTTTATTAAATGAAATTTTTGAAGTTTGTTTCAAATTAACATTAACTGTTTGCGTAAAAATTTTTAAAAAGGGCTTCATGAATCAAGTCTCGCAAGTTTGCCGAATTGCACAAATGGGCATGAAAACCCTTATTGTTTTAGTTAATTTAATTTATTATGTTTTTTATGTTTTCATAAACATATCTAAGATATCAGTTGTAAGTAGTTATCTTCTACCCGATAAGAAGTAGGCAGAGCGAAACTAAACAAAAATTCTTAGAATTAAAGCATATAAAGCCAAGGGCACTACTAACAAAAGTTTTATTAACTTATTGGTCGCACAGTCGAACTCAGTATTTTTGCGGTGGCAGTAAATTAAGAAAAGTAAAAGAGGCAAAATGTATAATTCATTTAGCAGACTAGTTATTAGTCTAGCAATAGTTTTAAGTTGTTTCCTGAGTTCTGACGGTACTTTACGTAAAACGGATGCTGTTTACTTGGACTATCCGGATACAAGTAAATTTGCTGGTAGTTTATGCTATCGGGAGTGCATAAGAGGTGAAGCTCGTATATGTTACTTCCAGTTTACATTGGAGTTCTACCATGCGATGGGACCGTAAGTATTTTCGACACTATCTAATACAAGACTTTTAGATTTATCTGAGCTCAGTTAAAAATAGAACGACGTGTATTTTCATCTAATACACAATAGGAATTTCTAGTTTCAAATTTTTTGATATATTAAAAAATCTTAAAAGTAAAATAATTGTTTTTCCCTTTTATTCGTATATTATTATAATCAGAGCGTGCGGCAGTTGTAAACAAGGCAATGAGAGAGACTGCAGGCTTAAAGGATGCATAGTGGGTGATGGTTTTGAAAAGAACGTTATGAGTATTAATCGCCAGGTTCCGGGACCACCTATTCACGTATGCCAGGACGACATTGTTATAGTCGATTTTCACAATGAAGCACACGGCACTTCTGATGCCCTCCACTGGCACGGTGTACATATGGCGAAAACACCTTATATGGACGGCGTTCCATTTGTAACACAGTGCCCTATACCATATTCCACTTCATTCCGCTATCAGTTTCGTGCCAGTGAGGCAGGAACTCAATTTTATCACTCGCATGCGGGTGAGACCAAATATGAAATTTATACGTTCCCTTTATTTTATTAATTTAATTTAATAAATTTGTAGGCCACCACAAGGCCAATGGAGAGTATGGAGCTTTAATCATTAGAGAGCCCCCAAATAGTCGATCTAGAAGTTTGTACGATCGTGATTTTCCGGAGCATTATATTCTTATAAGTGACTGGATGCATACGCCGGCCGAACATCAGTTTCCTGGTCTTGCCACTCCCAATGGTATTTTTGCCGACTCTATAATAATCAATGGACGAGGAGTTTACACAGACGTAAATTTTCTATTTCCTCATATTTTATATGTACATTAGACCATTCGGCATCATAACTTTTAAATGCTGCGGTTTTTCTTTTTTAATTGTATAATATCTTTCTCGTACATAATTTTATCCTAACTATCACCTATCATGGTCCTATGAGTCCTATGGCCTCGCCTCTCTCATGGAATAAATCTAAATTTTTTGAAAACACTTTTGCAACGGCTCTCGTTAAAAATTTAATAACAATAATAATTATGTATTTTCATTATTTTATAAGGTGAGACTTAAAGATTATATATCCATATCACATTTGAACCAAGCAGCTAACATTTATTAACATAAGGATCAAAACGTCACATACCAGCTTATTAAAAGCCTTGATATGTCTTTGCCAATTATGCTACAACTCACGATCCATTGAATATATTGCAACAAATCTCGACACATATATATAGACGACAGAGGAAACTTTATATTTGTATCAAAAAAATCTGCAAGCAAACTTTCTTATATTACGAAAATTCACGAACAAATCGTAAGGATTCTTTTTATAAAAAATAAAAAATAAATAAATACATTAAAGAGAAATTTACCAATTTTTTCTTATTAAAAAGTGTTTGTTTTTTTTTTTTTGTAAAAAGAGTCTAAATGATTTGTTCGTGAATATACATAATACATTTGTATAAGTATTTGTGTAGATTTTTTTATACAAAAATATAGTTTCCTCTATTGTCTATATTTGTGTCGAGTTTTGTAGCGATATATTCAATGGATCATGTGTTGTAGTAGCATAATTGGCAAATACATAACAAGGCTTATAGTAAACTGGTATATGATGTTTTGATCCATTTATTATTAAATGATAGATATTTGGTCAAAATATGATTTTGCTATATAACTTACCGATCTTACCTTAAAAAATAATGAAACCGGATCATAATTATCGCTATTCAGTTTTTAGAGAGAGTCGTTTAAAAAAAATCTTCCAAAAAAAAACTTAGTTTCATCTCATTAAAGGACCATGATAGGCCGTAGTTACGGCAAAATTATGTAGAAGAAATATATTGTGATATTTATTCTTCACTGAAATGGTCATATAAAACTTTTCCGAAAAACGCCGCGTTTGAAAGTTATTGGGCATAAAGTGTTTGTAGTTTTTTTATGAAATGTGCAATTTTTACACACATGTGATTTTTTATGACGAGTCTATCAGATAGTGCTGGTGGAGCGAATAAAATTAATACTTTCGGCATCCCATACATTTTTTCGGTGGTCTAATGTTCATACATAAATATGCAGAAGTAAATATATACATATATCTTTCAGCCTGCAACACAACAACGAAATAACATACGACCACACATTTTTTATGTGAAAGCGGGCAATCGTTATCGCTTCCGCTTGATTAATAGTATGAACCATGCTTGTCCTGTCCAAATACAGGTAAGAGTGACAATTCAACTATATTATATACAAACTAGAAACAATTGATGCGCGAAAATTTGTATTCGTATCCTAGTATACGGGAATACAAAAAGTTTAAATTCGGCTCATCACTAATACAAAGATATTTATATTTTTCTTCTGTTAGATTCAAGGTCATAACTTTACTATTATTGCAAGTGATTCATTTGATGTGGAACCGCAAACCTTTGATACTTTAGTATCAAATGCCGGCGAACGTTATGACTTTGTTTTGGCAGCAAATCATAGTGATGGAGATTTTTGGTTACGTGCCCGAGGCTTTGGCGCATGCGCTGATCGTAACCTAGAATCTTACGCTCTGATAAGGTACACTACAAAGGAAAATGTGAACAACGCTAACGATTCTCCAGTTCCGCCATTTCCCAATTATAATCAACCTTATCCCATCGTATCAGTAAGTATGATTATTTTCTAAACTATTCTTTGTCTAACCAGATTTTTATCTTTTTTTTTAAGTCTTTGAATCATCCGAACGCTTCATGCTGGAGTGGTAGTGGAAATAAATGTGTTACAGACTTGTTGGCTACGACAAGAGATAAAGAGCTGCTTGGTTCTACACCGCATTTTAAATTCTTCTTGGGTTTTGATAATTATAATATACCAAATGAAGAGATATTCAGGAGTGGTCAATATTTACATTTCGCTAGTAAGTTCAAAAATTTCTTTAGTTTTGGGCTAATTTAAATTTTCAATGTTTCTTGCAGATGTTAGGGCGAATAATACTGTGGTTGGTGGCATTAATAATCTCAGTTTGGTATATCCTGACTTTCCACCCCTGACACAACCCGAACTAATTGATTCGAACACATTTTGCAATTTTTTCGAAAGGCCAAATAATTGTGGCGGTAAGCATGTATGTCACTGCACACACAGGCTGAAAGTTCATCTCAACAGTATTGTGGAGTTAGTTATTGTTGATGAAACTGAGAGTAAGTGCTCTTATATAACTTTCTTATAGAGATGTTATACTCCTCCACTTTATTATAATCTAATTTTACTTTCTTTGCTTTATTTTTCATTATACAGGTGTAAACCGTATTAACCATCCATTCCATTTGCATGGATATGATTTTAGGGTTGTTGGTATGGGAACTTCCCCATATACGACTCCTTTTAATGTAAGACAAGCTCAAAGACTGGAAGATCAACAAATGCTAATAAGAAATGGGTTTTCCACCAATCCTCCCCGTAAAGATACTGTATCAATACCCAGCCGCGGTTATGCAATTGTGCGCCTTAGGGCAAATAATCCAGGTACGTTTAAGTAACTGCTCCTCATACTTGCTAACTCTTGTTTCTTTTTTTTCAATTTCTTTATTAATCCATCCAAAAATTTCTAATCGATTTCCTTAGGTTTTTGGCTAATGCACTGTCATTACGAATGGCATTTAGCCATTGGTATGAGTCTAATGTTTCAAGTTGGAGAAACATCGCAAATGGTTAAGCCACCTATAAATTTTCCAAAATGCAACAGTTTTATACCAAAAAGAAGGAACCCCTCATTCCTAGATGGTATAACTGGCCTATTAGGAGGCCTTAGTGTACGCATTGGTACTTGAGTTTTATATTTTCATGTAAAACGTACTATTTTTATTAGATTAAAAAATATCTTAAATAATAGCATTCCTAAATTTATAGAGTATTTGTTTTCTTTCTTCTGAGTCAACTGCCTTTTCTTATTATTACATTTCTTACATTTATAAAAAAAATTGTATTTTCTGTTGTAATAACGCACTTAGTTATTTGTATTAATATGTAGACTTTTTTGTGAAAGTGAATTTAAATTTTTGAATTTAACTATTACATTCCGCAATTGCAATATGATCGAATCGCGTTATGCCTTTTCTATGATTTTTTAGGTGGCAGGAGAAAATATTTGTAAAGTTTTACATTAAAAATACGATGACGCAACGAAATAAAGAAATAAAATCAAATTTTATCCATCAAGCCGTTTCTAAGACGTAACTGTTGGGGCCAACAGTTGTCAACAGTTTCACAACTGTTTAGCTCAACAGCTACGTCTTATGAATGCTACCAATTTTTATATACTGTATTCCCAGATTTTTGTAGTAATATCAAACTAGCTCATGTAAATTGCATTCCTCTAAGTCAATTCTCATAAGTAGATGAACTAGGAAATATTTTAAATTGGCTCTAACGTACATGCATGTCCGTGGGCTATCCGAAGCATTTGCTAACAACTCAACTAACTAATCAATCTATTTGTATACATGGGTACTTTTTAAAAAACGATCGGCTTAGAGGATAATTTAAGCAAATTGGTTAAATATTGTAGTCATATTTAAGAAATTTATTATTTGACATACTGACATCAGTTTATTTTAATTGAAATTTATTTGCTTTTATTTGGTGCTTAAGCATGTCTTTTTGCATTTCATTGGTGCTTTGCCAAATCATCAGTAGACTTCAACCACACATTTGGAACAGACACGAACTATGTAGATGAACAAACTTTTGCCCCTATATCTTACCTGTACCTGGATGCAGTAACTTTTATGACTATAATCGTATCACTATAATAACAATAACGAACACTTATCGGCTTTGCTATTCAGTAAATTTTTTTTTTTACAATATTCGCTGTAGGTTGAACTAAAAACAGTGAAATTAAAAGCTCAAACTTATTTAGTTTATTTTTTTTTTTGTTTTGTTTTTGAGTTCTATGCGTTTTTCGCTTATTCTAACATTTTATATGCATTTATATATGTAACATGGTATGCAATTAATGGCGAATAAAACACATATGTACATATACGCACGTTACGTTACCGCGAACGAACAAATATATCGATAAATATTACGATTTTTGGTTTGCAAAAAGTAACTGAATCAAGTTACACATGTTTTTTTAAAATTTTAAGTACCAGATAAATATATTTAGTTTCAGAGTTTCTTTTAATTTTGGCGTTTCTTATTTGTTTTGACGTTTTTAGTTTTTTTTTTATTTTTTTCTTGGCAATTTTTTGTTATGGCGATTTTTCTTTTTGATGATTTTTTAGTTTTAGCATTTTTGAAAATTTCAAGAGTTTGACTTTGTATACAGCAAGTTGTTAATATAACATTAATTGATAAAATACCCTTTAATTCAGAAATTTTTTCAATTTAAATTTTAATTTTAGTCTGGATAAAAATACATTAACTTTCGTTGCTCTCTTGTACATTCTTTAATTTCTAACTTTTATATATTAATTGTTGTAGCGACCAAAGCATTACGTATTCGGTGAAAGTTTTAGGTCCGTAGGTCTTACCGTTGTTGAGAAAACAGCGTGAGACGGACAGACAGACATCGCAGCAAAAACAATATTGTTCCTTTTTACCTTTGGTGTTTGGTGTTTGGTGTTTGAGTTTTAAGTTTTCTAAATCGTTTTCTTCAAAAATGGTTGCGGTACACAGAAAAAATTATTCCCAAAAAATTTTCAAAGAAACGTGTGCTTGGAAGTATAATTTAGTTTCAGTAAATATTTTTTACTGTTCCAGTAAACTATTTTTTCCAATTTTATTTTATGTAAAAAAACTGGATAGAATGAAAATTATCTGTATAAAGTAAATTTTGTAAAAAAAAATTAGATTTATGTTTTTTTTTATTTAAATTTGTTATTTTGATATACTGTAAAAAATTTTTCTGACTTTTTTTAATTTTTTTTTATAAATTATTTTATAGATATAAAAAACATTTTTATTTTTTTTTTAAATATTTTTGTTTGCGGTTTTCAAACTTATTATGTTTGTATATTGTGATTCTCGATATAGTATTAAGAGTCTTACTATAAACATACGGAGTTTGTTAGCTAAATTCAAAAATTTTTTTAGTTGAAGTCTACTGACGAGTTCCAAAAGCGGGAACGAAATGCTTAACCATAAAAACAAGCCAATTTTTTAAAGTAAAAAAATTAGTTGAACCTTTTATTTGATTTAGTTATTTTTTTCAAATAAAACTTTTACTAATTTTTTTTTTAATTGTTAAGAATTGTTATTGATTCAGTTAATTTATTTTCTGATAATACGAAAAATTTTAGTGAATATGTTTGTAAATTATAAAAAAAAATTTGCTGAATAATACAAAAAAAAATAAAAAATCTGCAAAAATGTTTTTCTGTTCCTATTAATAAATTTAACTGAAAATATTTTGAGTTTCAGTTAACTTTTTTCTCTAATGCCATAATAAGTTAACTAAAAATAAAATTTTTTTTTCAGTTAAATTTTTACAAAATTGTTATCAGAATCTACAAATTTCTTTGTAGGTCCGCATGCATACAAAATATATACTACTTCAATGAATTTGATTACTGAAAACGAAATTTAGTTTTTTCTGTGTAAAGAACATTGCAACATTTTTCTTTTAACTTAGTACAAAATCGTCGTAGCCAAAGTCGAAATACGGCACTTGTAATTAGGCTAATTATTACCACGTTTTTAAAACATAAACATTAATTTAAAATATTATACGATAGTTTTAAAAATTTATGAAAAATGTGTTGGATATAATGGTTTGGAAAAACATCATAAAGAATAGACAGACACAAACATCCTAGCACAGACAATACTAGTAAATAATAATTATTTTAAAAAATCACGACTGCCATTTTTTTCCATGCATAGACAAGACGACACAATCGCCAAATGGAATTGGGGCATTAGTGCTACCTTATAAAGAGAATGTTTCGTTCTGTATAAAAAAACCTTCAAAAAAATTTAAACAAAATCAACAGCAACACTCTAAATGCAAAAAAATATATATGGCGTATGGCAGCGAGAGAGTAAAGCTGGTGCTAGACACATCAATATTCAGCTTCAATATGTGTGGTTGTGTGCGTTGTTTTATAAAAAATATTCACACCAATAGTATATGTGCGACTGTTTTGGGTAAACAAACGCATACAACCACATAAATTGAAGCTGAATATTGATGTGTCCGGCACTGGCTTAAAGCAGAAATTTATAAAATTACTCTCACATATATGAAAAAGTAAATGAACGCATTTTACTTGTAAAAATTTGCAAGAAAATTTTATTCATATTAGAACCATGAATGGAAATCATGATACAATTGTACTTTTTCTGATGTATTTTTTTTTTCGATAATATTTTAAATTGCAATTTTTTTTGAAATTGACATTTAATATAAAATTCTTTACACAGTTTCATGTATTTTTACTATTTTTATGCATTTTTCATAGTATTTTTAATTTTATTCATTAACAAAAACAAAAATTCAACTTTCCATCTCTGATCATGTATGAGAAACAAACAAAATTATTTGCAATTAAAATTAAATTTATGTGGCTTAGGGCCAATTTCGCGAACTTATTTAAATATCAATTCATATTTAAAAGTCACTTTTCCATACAAAAATTAATGAAAATCAATATTTAAATATGAATTGATATTTAAATGGAGTTGGTGAAATTGGCCCTTAATGAAAGAAAAACAATAAATTAAGAAAACATGCTTTCTTTTTACATACACATATATTTTTTTAACAAAAAAATTAAAATTTTTCAGTTTTCCACAAAACAGGTGGTTGGATAATTCGTATAAGTAAAAATTTTACTAGTAATAATTTGTAAGAATTTTTTGGTCTCTAATTTTTTTTTCTCTTTTGACGCTCTCTCCTTGAAGACTTTTTGAGTTAATGAACACTTTCCAACAACAATTGTTACAAATTCGTAACAATTTTTAGTAAATGAATAAACCTAATAATAATTAACATAAAACTTGAAAAATGATTTGCGATACAACGAATCGTTCGTTTCACATTGATTTGCATGTGTGAATTCACTTATGTATATATGTATGTATCTATATATGTAGATATGTAAGCCATACGTACATATGTCGGTTACTTATCCCATGATCCATTTAAACAGCGATATTAAATGCAACATAAAACTACTAAACTGTAACAATTTGGATTGAGTTATTTCCATTTTGTTTTTCTTCAACATCATACAAATTAATATCCGTTCATTATACTTAGTGCAAAATAAACTTAATACAAATGCTCCATTAACATTTGGCAGACTCCCTTGCTGACTTCACAAAAGCTAAAAGTCCAGCAAACATTTGTTGTTGCATACACATTTACATGTGTTTCTATGTCTGCTTTTTGTTTCATCTCACAATTTTTGAATAAAGTTCGACTGACGACTAAACTTACTATATTTTACTAAGCATCAGTTCCAGGCTATAGTAAACACATAATAGTTTTTGCAACAACATTATTTTCTCAACAACAAATACATAAATATAAATATTTGCAAGCATAAATAATAATGTACATACATACATATATGTATGTATATGTATGTACTTGTATGAATACAATAGTTGCAAATGTTTATAAAACCCAAGAAAACTGAAATTTGCTCAAATGTTGCCATAAAAGATAATAGCATTGTTGCCTTTTGATATCTTTAACCGCCAACAACATTCAAAGGTTACATTGCAACAAATAGAGGAATTTATTCAAAAGAGCTGGCTAAGAACGCCAATCTTTACCTCATAAACATCAAATGCAGCCACAACTAAAGAAAACAAATTGTTACTAATACATACTCCTTTTTAACAAATTACCAACTGACTGATAAAGTAACTGGCTAACCAACCATTCATTATTTGTTATTTTATTGTAAGAAAATTTTTAAAATCGGATTTTTAACAACTTCAATTACTGCACTAAAGCATACAAAAATGAAAATGTGCAGTAGTCTTGTTTCAATTTTACATCCCTTTTTCACAATGTATGGTTAAGAGTTAACGTGAACTTTAACTGACAGTTCTTCATACAAAACTTGCGGTTAAAATCCCTGTTAGCTTTTAATTGTAGATTGTGAAAAGGGCCGTTAGAAGAATAATATTTTATGCTTTGCTGGGTATCTTATAAATTCGTATTAGCGATGCAAACATATACTACGTTTATACACACGACTTGTTTGCAAATAAGACTGTAAATTGTTGCCATATAATTATTTTATTGTGACTTACTGGCTCAGAAAACTATTCGCGATTAACGAAAACTAAAACACAATAAATGGATAAATACTGCACAATAAAATATTGATAGGAAAATAAAATGACAATAAAAAAATATTTATTTATCATCTCTACCCCAGTAGATAGACATGGGTAATGATGAAGTGCGTGGCTGCACAGAAAAATATCGGTATTTTTCATCTCTTCTTTAAAAACTCACATTAATTAATAAAAATATTTCATTCAATAAGAATTAAAGTTAATCTTAATATTATTATTGATATTGAAGGTCCAGTATTACCTAAAAGTGTTAATAATAAATGCCCAGCAATTATATTTGCTGTTAATCGAACTGCTAAAGTTCCTGGACGAATCACGTTTCTAATTGTTTCAATACATACTATAAATGGTATTAAAATAGAGGGAGTTCGTTGGGGAACTAAATGTGCAAATATTGAATGAACTTAAGCACGCTTAAGAAATTATTTTTGATTAAAATTCAATACAGTTCAATTAAATCTAAAAATGTCTAATTTCAATAATTATTTATTACATTATGCATTTGAAAAAATTTTTTTAAGCATAAGAAGTGCTACCAAGTTTCGAATTTATTTTATAAATACACGATTTAAAAACAAGTTCATGTTACCGTAACAGTTATCCTCACAAAAACATAAATGTGAAAAAATGCCAAGTTCCTATCCAAAATTTCGGCCATTAAAAGTAGTTAGATATAAATTTTGACCAAGTTCTTGTTTGGCACAATAACTAACACAGAAATATGCTATGCGTTATATAAACTTGCAATCATAAGGGTGTCATATAATTTCTAGATAGTCTGCTTACTTGACAATATTTTTTGCAATAGAAAGAAATAAACAAATACCCACTATTCTCTCCATTTAGAAAGGTAAAAATATTGCCAAGTAAACAGACTATCTAGAAATTATATGAAACCCTTACGATTACAAATTTATATAACGCATAGCATATTTCTGTGTTAGATATTGTGCCAAACAAGAACTTGGTCAAAATTTATATCTCACTAATTTTAATGGCCGAAATTTTTTATAGGAATTTGGCCTTTTTTCACATTTATGTTTTTGTGAGGATCTGACTACTTTTTGAAAAATTTTCAATAATAAGACTTTTTAAACTTTAAATTTCTAGTGTGTCTTTTTTCTATTAATGATCAGTGTGCCAGTTGAAAATGGCATAGTTGCATAAAATAATGGGTTAGAGCGTGATTGGGTGTTGGATTGTAGACCTTAAAAATGCACTATTGTGTCATTACAACGGGTCGCTAGTGTGTACGCAATTTGGTAAGAGTCCTCTGGAAAGAAACATGTTAACTACAGCGTACATTTTAGTGGACGTGATCCCGTCTTTTTTCTCAATAAATTTACATATTAAAGTCTGATTAGCCAAAGTACATATGTATATCAAAAGGATATGTCCAATGTGCATGCAAGGTTTCAATAGGGTAGCTGGTGCTTTAATTTTTGGATTTTCTGATTGAGTAAATCAATTACTATTTGTCTACAAAATGCCAGCTCTCTATAGTATAATATTACGTAAAATTCTTATGGGCCTGGCCTCGCTGACTTTTATATCTTCTATTGCTTATATTTCATGCAAAGTCTGGTATTAAAAAGTTAATAAGAAATACCTGAGTATTAAATTAAAACTGCTAAGCCAAAGTAACTGAAAGAGAAAGCTAAGATTTATGGGTGAAGTCACGGCTACTTTTCAAAATAGAAAATTTTTAGTTTGGATAAGTGCAATGTGTATGAAGGGCTTCATTCAATAAAATTTATCTTAATTTTGAATTTAAAGTGCTTGTTACCGCCCTCTGGTTGAAACTTCACTTTTCCAAACTTAAGATTTTTTCGACCAGTGCTTATTATTCGTGTCAAGTTTCGTTGCAAACCGATAATAATACCCACATAAATAAAGGGTCCGCCAGATAACTTTTTTTATTTTTTTTTAAATGCTATAAAAAAAATACTGAAGCTTCGGCTGTGTGGCACGTAGCGCCGTCCTGTTGAAACCAAATGTTGCCAATATCCTCCTTCAATTTTTGTGGACAAAAATTCGTTCAACATGGCCCGATAACGATTGCCATTGACTGTAACGGCCACTCCTTGCTCATTTTCGAAAAGAAATGGCCAAATTTTGCCTCTGGACCAAAATCCGCACCAAACAGTGACTCGTATTGGGTGCGTCGGCTTTTCAATGTATGCGTGCGGGTTTTCTGTGCCCCAAATGCGACAATTTTGATTGTTTACATACCGGCCAAGATCAAAATGAGCTTCATCTGAAAAGATGATTTTTTTTGGTAAAATCGGCATCTTCTGTAAGTCAATCGCAAGCCCACTTAGCGAAGCGAAAACGCATTGGATGATTAGTTGGCTCGTTCAGCGGAAGGATAAAACTAATTATCTGTCAAATCAGACATGAGCTAAGTGTTACCATTCACGAAATAAGAACTAGTTGAAAAAAAAAATGTTAGATGGCGGACCCTATAGTATATCTAATATGCTGAACCGTAGTACACGAAAATGAGGTTTAAATTATATGGACGTGTCACCGCCCAATTTTTAACAAAAAATTTATAGCCCTGCATTATCGCAGTATACATGCAAAATTTCAATAAAATAGCTTCTTTTAAGCGCCTTATATTAGCTTTTTTAATTTTGACTTTTATGGGCTAGCCCCGCCCTCACGGCCAAAATATCCGGGTTTGCAGATTTTTTTACTTTAGTGCTCACCTAGACCTAGCTATGTATCAAATTTCAGCTCACTAGCACAAATTTTAATTTTTATGGGCGTAGCCCCACCCCCCTGGTTAAAATTTCCGTGTTTTCATATTTTTCTGGTTCATTGCTCACCTAGATCTACTCGTGTACTCGTATAGCGGAAGTGCTTCATCAATTTGATGAGTGTGTCAGTGGTCAGTGGTCAGTGAGTATGTCTTAAAATATTCACTTTTGCACCTTTATATCTCTGGAACCTTTCCGTGTAAAACTTTCAAACTTTGCATGTGAGGTTATATGATTTTATTCTAATTGTGGTTTACATTCTATAATTTTACGATTGCGGGGAACAAAGTTATGAGGGGGGTAAAAACAGCTCGAATGGCTTCGTGTAAATATACACACTGCGTGCATTGGCCAGAACTTGGCCAATGAATTTTAATTATGGAATTTTTTTATTATATTTCGAGCAACTTATATATTTGCTTATAACACCGCTGGAGAAGGGAAGGGAGTGACACATAATGATGTTGCTAATAAACTAAATTCAGCGCATGAAGGGCTGGGTACGGATACTGTTTATGGGCGTTACTACGATAAATTCCACATTTTTGTCGCGTGCAACAGCAAGCTTGTATTTCAAAACAATGTGACTTCATTTTTCTTAAATTTTTACCCAATGTAGATCTGCTGATAGCCTATAAAAATATGTGATGAAGTAAAAAAAAAGTTCCGCTACAAAAAGCTAACATTCCCGTGGAAATGCCTATATGTAATAAAATGCGAACTTTAGCCTATATAATCTCATATCTTAACTAACTTAGAAATGTTTTTAAAATGTTAAGTAGAATGAAGTAACTTACTCGTGGCACCAATAATTAAAAATTGACAAATATAGACTTACGTTACTGTTACTAAAAATCATAAAATATTTATGTAATGAATTTGTAAAGAAAATATTTACTTGATAAATATGTAGATAAGTACAAAAGATAAAAACAAAACAAAATTATAAAAAACGCTCAAACTACAAATTTTATTTGTATATTTTTTAAGGATTTATGATAAAACTGTTTTCATTGTCACTTTTATAATGCCACTGATTGAAATATTACATAATATGAGATATTAAATGATAATTAAACTATAGAACATACTTACAAAAGAAAAGAAGAGATAAAATCAAATAAAAGGGAAAAATATTTTATAAAAGAAATTACACACATATCGCTTGTGCCAACATATTAAACAAAAATATGTACATCACTAAATATTTGAATCAGCTGCTGGCTTTTTCGTTGAAAAAAAAAATTAGTAAAAATGAAAAAGGTTTTTTTATTCGTAGATTTGCTACAATTTCCCGTAACGGATTAAAACATAAACTCATTGTATGACATTCAGCTTTATGGGCGACCATTTTCTTCTTTACTTGAAACTTAAAGTCTTTGCCAAATATGTTAACAAATATTTATGATTTGAACAGGCTAAAATTCGTATCGCTTTTTAAGCCAAATTACATGTGATAATTATTAATGAACAAATAACATTAAAGTTTGATGTAAATATTCTGACAACACATATGTAGTTGAACGGAACAGCTAGCCGTTTTCGAAGATTTTTCATTAGCATTTAGTGGTTATGCTTTTTGGGCAAATATTTGACAAGCGCAACTGTAGGTTTTCGCTCATTATTTCCCTATATTTTGCCATCCATCTACCATCTCCCATTTCCCATCCTTAATCACAAAAAAGCAACCATCACGGAACGGTGCCTACCTACTAGGGTTTGGGAAACGGGAATTCCCGGGCGAGAAATCCCGGGAAATGTCTGCCTAATATTCCCGGGAAATTTCTGAGATTTTCCTGGGAAAACGGGAAATTAAAAGTACATGTTATTTTACAAATATATAGACTTTTGTGACACAAAAACGGCGAAAGTGACAGTGAAATTTATCTTCATCCATATAATAAATTTTTATTATAATCGTGTTTTACTTTAATATAAAAACTTTCAGTGTCTTTTTTTATATATTACAAAAGTTCGTTTGAATGATCGTATGACTAATGTCATACAAAATTTATTAATTGGTTTTAAATAAAATTCTTGGAACTAAAAATTCCATAAAAAATATTGCAAAGAATGTCATCGTGTAGATTTATGTGTAGTTTCCACAATGCAAGCAAGTGACTTGTCAAGAAAAAATATATGAAAAGCACTAAAATTTTTGAGCGATTACAAGTCTTTTATATGGATGTGCGGTTTCCACAAGTCAGGCAGACGACTAGTCTAGAAAATTTGTATGAAAGTCACTCAGAAAAATGAGTAAAGCACTCATACAACACCATACAAATTTTATACTCAAGTCGACCGTCTTCGTTGTAGAAACAGGGGGGGGGGGGGGGGGGGGGGAATTTTTAGTTCTAAAATTTGTATTTAAAATAAAAACAAATTATTAAAATTTTTTTTTGTTTCAAATGTAACTGTAAAAAAAATAATTCCTTCGACACCGATAAACAAGCAGTAAAATGTCTATAAATTTTTTTCTTTTTTTGAATATAAAATAAAAATGTGAGCTGTTCAAATTTATGCGGAAATTTCATCAAAATGCCATAAAATTGAAGTCATACATACCATTGCTCCTAATTCGTCTACTAGTAAAACTACAGGTTGACTCGAAAACTACATGCAAAATGCATTTCGTAAAGCCCGTATCAGACTATAATACAACACTTTTGTAAAAAATTAAATTTTGACATGCTGAATTTGTATTGTTTTTTGAAATTTTTAAAACAGAAATTAGATCAGTGACGCATTTTAATCAAAAGTATTAATAGCTTTTTTTAAACAAATTGGAACTTATTTTTTGCTGAATCAGTGAACAAATTTTGGAAATTGTAGCAAAAATTTTGAGCTCATAGAAGCTGTAAAAATTGAGACGAGACAATACTTAAATTTAATATAAGCCGACGTTATTATTGAAGCCCTGAAGGAAATATTTTGGGAGAAATAAAATGAAAAATCAAAGACATTTAGACAGACTGTGGCTTACACAGAAAAAATTATTCCCAAAAAATTTTCAAACAAACGTGTGTTTTGAAATATAATTTAGTTTCAGTATATATTTTTTACTGTTCCAGTAAATTGTTTGTTTCAATTTTGTTTTATGTAAAAAAAACTGTATAGAATGAAAATTATCTATATAAAGTAAAATTTGTAAAAAAAAAATTTTTAGATTTATTTTTTTTTTAAATTAAATTTGTTATTTTCAGTTAAATTTATTTTTATATACTGTAAAAAAATTTGTCTGATTTTTTTTAATTTTAAAAAACATTTTATTTTTTTTAAAGATTTTTGTTTGCGGCTTTCAAACTTATTATGTATGTATATTGTGATTCTCAATATAGTATTAAGAGTCTTACTATAAACATACGGAGTTTGTTAGCTAAATTCAAAAAATTTTTGGTTTGAAGTCTACTGACGAGTTCCAAAAACGGGAACGAAATGCTTAACCATAAAAACAAGCCAATTTTTGAAAGTAAAAAAAAAATAGTTCAACCTTCCAATTGATTCAGTTATTTATTTCAGCTAAAACTTTTACTAATTAAAAAAAAAAAATTAAGAATTGTTATTGATTCAGTTAATTTATTTTCTGATAATACGAAAAATTTTAGTGAATGTGTTTGTAAATTATAAAAAAAAATTGCTGAATAATACAAAAAAAAACTGCAAAAATGTTTTTCTGTTCCTATTAATAAATTTAACTGAAAATATTTTGAGTTTCAGTTAACTTTTTTCTCTGATTCCATAATAAGTTGCCTAAAAATAAAATTTTTTTTCAGTTAAATTTTTACAAAATTGTTATCAGAATCTACAAATTTCTCTGAAGGTCCGCATTCACACAAAAAATTTACTGATTCAATGAATTTGGTTACTGAAAACGAAATTTAGTTTTTTCTGTGTAGACTATGTAAAATTTGGCGAAGCTGATTATAATATTCTAACTAGTTTGTACTTAACGATAATAATCCTCCTGGAAAATTCTCAAGAAGAATGAAAAATAAGCAATGCAATTTCATAATAAAATAATTTGGAAACCTTATAAAATTGTTCACTAATTGTAACAGTCATCAATAAGTCTCAATATGATCTCTTACTGTGTAATTGCTATTGGCTTGAATTCACTTAAAAATTCTTAAAAATTTCTCTTGGAACTGCTTTTGTATTATTTTTTATTTAAAAAGAATGCTTACGCCAACTTTCATTCAACAAATGTACTTAATTTAGAAAATTATCTCTTCCCGGGAACGTGATTTTTTCATTCCCGTTTCCCGGGAAGTGCAAAAATCCGGGAAATCCCAAACCCTACTACCTACATATTCATGTATGTACAAAGCCGTCATAAGAAACTTTATTACTAAATCATATGTGACATTTCGTTTTAAAGAAATAAATTCCAAAATTAGATTTTCGAATAGCTTGTGTAGCGAGAAAGAGTTCACAAAGGTCACGTGACAGATTAATGTTAAGCTTATTAAAAACAACCTAAGTATTATTAAAAAAAATTATCAAATAAATTCTATAAAAAAAGCCCAAATAATAACTGTTTTTATCTGTATAGGCCTGCTTGTCATTAAGATAAGCTAATTTAATCAACACGAATATGTAAAATTGTGTCAATTAGCAAATAAAGATAAGTGTCAATCATACGATAAAAAGTTAAGAGAACGTGAACCTCGTCTTAATATATAATATAAATTATCTTAGAAATTAATTTAATTTTTGTTCTTCTCAGACAATGATATTCGTAATATAAAAGTGACATTATAAAAAAATCAAGATTAAAAACATAAACGCAATTGTGTGGACTTTTTTCTGACTACACTAAAAATATTGTATAAGGATAGTAGGTTGTTGATCTCTCTTATGACTAAAGCGAGTGCCAGACACATCAACACAAAAATAGTCACAAATATAGTTACTATTGGTGTGAATATTTTATATAAAAAAACGCACACAACCACAAATATTGAAGCTGAATATTGATGTTTTCTAGCACCCGCTTGACAGAGTGAAATTTTTTAAAATTTTTAAATAGCTCGAATTGATTACCCTACTTAAAGAATTACAAAAAAAATTTATGTCCAACGAGAGCAACTTCACTTTAGGAAAGGCGTTTGCTGTTGTTGTTTTCAATGAGGAATATTTTACTTAAGGATGTTTACTTTTTTGCATACCCTTTATACCAGAATCCAGCTGGTCCACCATATTGTGTTTTCTTATTGTAGGCGAATAATTTTAAATTAGCCAACTCAGTTTTGTGTTGCAATCGAATGAATTTAAGTTTAAATTCAACGAAATCTCTAGAAGCGTTCAGTAGAATTTATATAAATGTATGTATACAGTCGACACTGCTTTACTGGAAATAACCAAAAACGCAATTTTTTCAGCTATCCAATTTTTTCTCTAAGACGTAGTTCGGATTGCTGAAATTTGTTACAGTTAAGCGTACTGCTTAAAATCAGTAAAAAATAATTTTTACGTCATATATCTAGCCACTTGCATTGACAATATAATAGAAAAATACAATAAAGTACGTAAGAGTGAAAAGGACAAATACATTATGCCATTTAATTTTTTAACGGACAAAACATATACAATTTTTTCAGCCTTAAGCTATGCAATCGACTTCTAATAAATAAATTTGTCATTGTTTATTTTTTCACTAAAGCGAAGTAAGTTTCATATAAAACGTAGTTGTGGGCTTGCTTTTGGTTTTCAGTAATGCGATATTTTCAGTAAAGCAATGTTTCGCTAAAGCGAAGTGAATAAGACTAGCTGCGCTTAAATCAGTGCGGGCAGTAATCTGATTTTTTCAGTAAAGCGTGTTGCGCTAAAGCGGATTCGACTGTATATGTATATGATAATACAAAATGTAATCAATGTCAATAAAATGTTTTAAATGCCAATTTAATATTTTTGAATGGCAACGAAAATATATGTTAATGTCTTCAAATCATAAATATTTTACAATTTTCTTCCAAAAAAAAATAATTGTGTTTAAAAAATTTGGAGCTTTAAATTACTGTTTCTGTATATTTCTCTACGATGCATACATATGTATGATTAAATATATACATATATAACCTACCATTTACACATGAAACTAGTTTCATGAAAATCGTAATACATTCAAATTTTTTCACTACCGCACTCACATTGTTTTTAATTTCCAGTCAGCTTTCAACGATTTTTTCAAGAAATTTTTCAATGTGAAAAATATTTTATTAAAAAAATTCTTTTGAAACAAATTTAAAAATATGAAAAAACTATTAAAAAATTGTGAAAAATGCCTAAACGTTGCAAATTTTGTTAGTGGTAGCTGCCGAGAAGAAATTTTTTCAAATTTATGTGAATAATTTTCATTATTATTATTTTACAACAAATCTATTTTTGATATTTTGGATCAACTAAAAGCCATGTTGTTTTTTTCATTGTTATATTTTTTCATTGTTCTTTTAATCCTGATATTGCCTGGAAATAAATGTGCCTTGGTAAAATGAAAAAAAGGTTAACAGTGTTACCCCCTTTAAAGTTTTTTAAAAATTTACAGGATTGTGGTAAATAGTAATTATAAAATATCCTTATTTTGCATGAATATTTAAAGAATTATAATATCTGTTATCCCATTCAGGCTGACGCCAAATTAAGCAATTTCATGATTTCAGTCGAAATCAAGTTAAAATTGAGTAATTTCCCATATGTTTTGACATTTTCCAAATTAAGTTATTTTACTTAATTTCGATTAAATTATCAAGAAATTACAATATACAACTCTGTTTTTGTACTAAAACTACTTTTTTTCAAACATGAGTAAATTTATAACAATGAAAAACAACAATTAAAAGAAATACAAATTTTGACTTTCAATATTAAATTTAAAAAATATTGAAAATTATTAAATTTATGAAAATTTTTTAAAGCAAAATGTGTATCAGTGTAACGAAGAATTTATTCAGCTGAAAAAAGTTCTTCAATGTCTGCCGCAGTGAATAAGATGTTTGCGAAATCAACTCAAATTTCATTCAGTACCTGCATAAACATCTTTCACTTCGTTCGTAATTTCAACTTGAAATTACTTAATTTCGTGTCGGCCTGAATGGGATATTACGTTCAAATGTACATGAAGAAGACAATGCATGCCTTTTGAAAAAAATAATATTATTAAAATATTAACAATAATACCTATTCCCAATTTATTGCCTTATGAATTTTTGCAAGTGACATTCTTGGTAACTCTAATTAAGAACTGAACAAAACAATTTTTTTCAACTTTACTTTTCATCGACATTTTTAAAATAAACTTTCACTTTTCTTTGAAAATTAACAAGAAATTTTCATGAAAGTCATTTATTTCATTAAAATTTTTATTCATAATAAGTATACAGAAATTTCAAGAAAGTACTTTCATGTGCAAATGTAGCGTAACTTAAATTATGCTTAATACATGAAACACATTCCCAACAGCAGGCTACCAACTGCACGATTACAGTTGCAGCTTGTAACGATTGTTTTGTTTTGGAAACGGCAACAGCTGGCAATCGATTGCGATGCAATTACATAATTATCGATTTAAAAAAATAATAATCTCAGTAAAGTACGACTTTTTTTATACGAACTTTAGCCTTTTTACCTAATGTAGAATTCTTTTTTTTTTTAGTTTTTAGTACCCGGTAAACTTTTTTTAGGGGTTTGCATTTTTTTATACCCTTTACCAAAAAGTGGTAAAAGGGTATATATAGGTTTGTCATTCCGTTTGTAATTTCTAGAATACTAATAAGCGAGTCATAAAGTATATATATATACATATATATATTCTGAATCCTTATGCATAGGGAAGACGAATAAGCGATGTCCGTCTGTCTGTACGTGAAATCAGTTTTCCGAAGCTCCCAGAAAAGCTAGAGACTTTGTTCTTAGACTGGTGGGTCAGAAATGGTCGAAATAAGATTGGTATTAAAAATCAGCAAAACTTCATTTTTCCATACAAAAAAAACTACCGAAAACTAGTTTTTAATAATTTTTTATTAAATAAACTTATTTTATACTTCAGTATGAATAAAATTGGTATTTCTAACTAAAAAAAATTAGGAAAAAATTAAAAATTTAAAAAAGACGTTTCCAGGGTTGGAAATCCTTAACTTTTTTTGTTATGCAAAAGTAACTTACTAAAAAAAATTTTTCCTTGTTTTTTATAAACTAAGCATATGTAATGTTCTTAAAAGAAAGAGATTGATGTAAGAATTCAGAAAAACAAAACAGGATGATTCCAGGGTTGGAAAATCTACGATTTTTGTGATATATACAATTAACTACCGTAAACTAATTTTTTAATTATTTTTATTAAATAAACTTATTTTATACTTCACCACGAATAAAATTGGTATTTGAAATAAAAAATTAAACTTCAAAAAATTAATAAGATGTTTCCAGGGTTGGAAAACTTTAACTTTTTTTCTTATACAAAATTAACTTACTAAAACAAACTTTTCCTTTTTTTCTATAAGTTAAGCATATCTAATGTTCTTAAAAGAAAGAAATTGATGTTAGAAATCAGAAAAACAAAAAGCATGATTCCAGGGTTGGAAAACCTAAGATTTTTGTGATATATAAAATTAACTACCGTAAACAAATTTTTCATTTATTTTTATTAAATAAACTTATTTTATACTTCTTCACGAATAAAATTGGTATTTCAAATAAAAAAAAATTTAAAAATTTAAAAAGATGTTTCCAGGGTTGGAAAACTTTAACTTTTTTTCTTATACAAAAGTAACTTACTAAAACAAATTTTTCCTTTTTTCTATAAATTAAACATATGTAATGTTCGTTCTTAAAAGAAAGAGATTGATGTAAGAAATCAGAAAAATCAAAAAGGATGATTCCAGGCTTGGGAAACCGAAATTTTTTGTGATATAAAAAATTAACTACCGTAAATTAATTTTTATTTTTTTATTAAATGAACTTATTTTATACTTTAGTACGAATAAAATTGGTAAATCAAATTAAAAATTAACCTGCAAAAAACTAAAAAGATGTTTCCAGGGTTGGAAAACTTTAATTTTTTTTATACAAAAGTAACTTACTAAAGCAAATTTTTCCTTTTTCTCTATAAATTAAAGATATCTTATATTCTTAAAAGAAATAGATAAGTATAAGAAATCAAAAAAATTACAAAGTTTGATTTCAGGGTTTGAAAATCCACACTTTTTGTAATATAAAAAATTAGCTACCGAAAACTATTTTTTTTATAAAAAAAAAACTTATTTTATACTTCAGTACTAATGAATGTGTATTTCAAAATAAAAAAAATTAAAACGACGTTTCCAGGGTTGGAAATCCTTATTTCTTATACAAAACTAACTTACTAAAACATTTTTATTCTTTTTTACTATAAATTAAACATATCTTATATTCTTAAAAAAAGATGGTGTAAGAAATCAAAAAAAATCAAAAAGGAGGATTCCAGGGTTGGGAAGCTTACACTCTTTGTTATATAAAAAATTAACTACCGAAAACTAATTTTTATCTATTTATATTAAATAAACTTATTTTGTGCTTTCAAATAAAAAAAAACAATTAAATAAATTAAAAAGACTATTCCAGGTTTGGAAAACTTTATCTTTTTCTACAAAAGTAAGTTACTAAAACAAATTTTTCCTTTTTTTCTATAAATTAAACATTTCTTAAATTCTTAAAAGAAAGAGATTGGTGTAAGAAATCAGAAAAATCAAAAAAGACGAGTAACTAAGTCTAATTAATTTTTATCTTTTCCTTTATAAATTATATATATCTTACGTTTTGGAAAGAAAGGTTTGGTATAAAAAATTATAAAAATAAAAGCCACAGCTCCAGAGCTGGAAACTATGATTTTTTTTCTTGACATTAAAGTAACTAATTAAAAGAATTTTTTTTTTTTTGAATTTCCTTTTTTCACTTAACACACTTTCTATATTTTTTTAAGAACTAATAGATTGGTATAAGTAATCAGAAAAATCTAAAATTATGATTCCAGGGTTTGAAAATTATTATTTTTTTCCTTGTACATAAAAGTAAGTATGTGCTTATGTTTGTATCTCTATACTACATAAACGCACTTTGGTAAAGGGTATATAAGATTCGGCACAGCCGAATTTAGCACTCTTACTTGTTTTTTTTTTTTTTGTCTTAGCATTCTTTTTCGTTTTTGGCAAATTATTTGCAGTTTTTGTTTTTTGTTGTTATATCGATTTTTTTAATTCTGGCATTTGTTACTTTTGGCGATTTTTTCGTTTTGACAATTTTTTGTATGAATTTTTTAGTTTTAGCGTTTTTGACAACTTTAAGAGTTTGCCAATATACAACAAGTTGTCAAAATTATATATTCAAATAATATTAAAGGATATGATACCCTTTGATTTAGATTTTTTTAATTTCAGGGTGAATTGGTGTAGTGTACATAAAAATAAAATAATTTTGAAAATTTTTAAGTCTCTGTATAGAGTTTTTGTATTTCACATTTACTGATTTGAACATGTTTCATTGCTCGCTATAGAACACCATTTAATTCTTAATTGTCATATATTTGTTCATGTGCTGCTAAAGTTTTACACATTCTGTAAAAATTTCACATCCGTAGCTATTACGGTTTTTGAAAATGCAGCCTGTGACGGACAGATATATATATACATCTTAGTGAAAACAATTGGGTTCCTTCACATCTTTGGTATACGGAACCCTAAAAATTATGCTTTGTCTTCGAACAAGATTTAGGTTTTTTATAATACCGCATTATAAATCCTTGAAAATGTACATATATCCTTTCAAAACGTTGTCAATAAGTATTAAGAACACAAGTAAACAGCGAATCGATTTTAATATTATTGGTCAATATTTGGTATTTTTTTTAAACTACCATTCGTTTCACCTCTCGTATTAAATTTGCAGAATTAAATTCGCTTATTGTCGCCAACAAAATTAAAAATTATTCTTATATGACGATTGTGTTGTTGTGAAAGTAATAATTTTCATACACAGAAAAAATTATTGCCAACGAATTTTCAAACAAACGTGTGTTTTGAAATAAAATTTAGCTTCCGTAAATATTTTATACTGTTCCATTAAATTATTTGTTCAAATTTTATTTTATGTAAAAAAAAAAAACTGTATAGAGTGAAAATTCTTATTTATAAAATATATATAAAGCAAAATTTGTAACAAAAGTTTTTTAGATTAATTTTTTTAATTTTATAATTTTTTAATTAAATTTGCTATTTTTCAGTTAAATTTATTTTTATATACTGCAAAAAAATTTGTCTGATTTTTTTTAATTTTTGTATATTAATTTTTGTGTATCTGTGCATCTGTGTATCTGTGTGTCTGTCTGTGTCCACGTACAGGCCAAACGGCTGGACCGATTTTCATTTAGTTTTTTCTGTTTGAAATATGACTTGATCGAGAGGGTTCCTAGTTATGTTTGAAGAAAATCGGTCCAGCCGTTTAGAAGAAATAACATTTTTTCTGAAAAAAGTCGGGGTTTTTAAAATTTTTAATTTTTGTTATTTACTGAAATATTTAAAGTAATTTTTGAAAACTTTTTTTGCAGCGTCAAATAAAATTTTATTAATTTTTTTTAGGAAAATAGGTAAGATTTTATTTGACTGATTCAGTTAATTTATTTTCTGATAATACGAAAAATTTTATTAATTTTTTTAGAAAAATTGGTAAGAATTGTTATTGATTCAGTTAATTTATTTTCCAATCATACGAAAAATTTTAGTGAATATGTTTGTATGTTTGTTTTTCTGTTTCTATTAATACATTTGACTGAATATATTTTGAGTTTCAGTTAACTTATTTCTCTAATGCCATAATAAGTTAACTTAAAATAAAACTTTTTTTTAAATTAAATTTTTACAAAATTATTATCAGAATCTACAAATTTCTTCGGAGGTCCGCATTCATACAAAATATTTACTGATTCAATGAATTTGGTTACTGAAAACGAAATTTAGTTTTTTTTTGTATACACACACATATTAAAAGTAAAGACTCAGTTAGCTGACTGTAATGGAATGTAACTGCAATGGTAGGAAACAGCTGATCCATATTTTTATGTGAAAAGTATCTTACGTTACATTACATATCTTTAAGACTCAGTTAGCCGACTGTAATGTAAAGTAACTGTAACGTAGAAAACAGCTGATCGATATTTTTATATGAAAATTAGGTTACGTTATATTACATCTCTATAACCATTTTCATTACTTTTCACATAACAAAATCGATGAGCTGTTTCTTACTATTGCAGTTACATTACATTACAGTCGGCTAACTGAGCCTTTAACCATTTTCATTACTTTTCACATAACAATATCGATAAGCTGTTTCAAACTGTTGCAGTTACAATCCATTACAGTCGGCTAACTGCGACTTAAGTCGTTAGTAACTGGAAAAAAAGTAAGAAATCGTAAATATCTTTGCCATTTATCTCACAACTGCTTCCACTGTAGTTAATTCAATGTTGATAATGCTTGGTCCTTAACAAAAAACCAGGTGCTTCCCAAAAAAATAATGGTTAAAATATAAATTGGTTCCATAATTCAAAATCGGTCAAATAGTAGTTTTTCAATTTCACGGCACTATGCGAACAAAGTCTAATTATTACACCGAATTTAGTATTTTTTAATCAGAAATAATTTCTTATTCCGGTATAAGTTCTGTAACTTCAATTCTTATTGAATGATATATTTTTATTAATTAATTTGAGTTTCTAAAGAAGAGAAGAAAAATTAAACTAGACCTTTTTAGCTGGGGGAAATGCCGATATTTTTCTGTGCAGCTACGCACTTCATCAGCACCCTAGTCTATCTACTTGGGTAGAGATTGTTATTAACATCAGCTATTTAACGTAAGTTCATATGTTTTTTAGTTTCTCAATAAGAAACTGAACAAACATCCTTTATGAGCCTTAAAATATGAATAGATCAGCTTCGATACTCTTTAGCTTAGCTGGTACCAAAAAAAGGTGCCCAAATATACCAAATTGATGATGCAAAACTCTTTAACAATTTTAATTTGTATTTTATATATTTTTTTGCTGTTAATTGTTAGTTAAAATAGTTGCTATGTGATTTGGATGACATCAGAACTAATAAAAATTAAAATACATAGATAAGCAATAGAGGGGAAAAATAAAATGGCAAAAGAGAGGAACCTTTTAAGTAGAGATGAGCTGGTAATTATTTATGGGTCTCGATATGTGCGCTTGTGGAGAAGCATAATACTTCGTTCACGAGTGAAGTATTTCAAAATGTTTCAATGTCGCATGCTCACGCTTGACGCTTATATGCGTCACGACCACACACGTTATATAAAACTCACAATTCAAATTTAGTTTCAAACATTGTTTTATTGATTTTTATTAACTTTTTTTATTTAGGCGTGAATTTATATCTGTTGAAATGCCAAATCAAGCTAAAAATGGGTCACTTGACAGCTGAAAAAATTGCCGCCAGTTGAAAAAAGTGTTGCCAAGTTAAAGATTTATATCTCTATAAAAAACACCCTTTACACATCTATGATATTTAAAGATATTGAGATTTTTATATGGTGTATGCATAAATGATATAAAATCAGCAAACAGCTGTTTATTGTTACGTGGAAAAAATGAAACCAAATCGATCCAAAATTATTCATGTAACTACTCACATACTTTTTTTTAAATAAATATTTATAAATATGTAATGAGTTCATTTATTATTATGTCACAAGTGCTGAAGAATTTTGAATGACTTGTAATATGTGCTAATATTTAAATGAATAATTCTCAGTTTCATCACGAGCGTGAGTGAGTCACGTGCAACAAAAATAGCCAGATTTGCATGTCTATAATTTTAAGCACCACAACCAGGAACTTAAGATAATTTTTTGTTGGCTTCTCTGGAGGAAGAATATCTCATACAATGGATTTTTAAATGTTTATAGTAGAAATATAATTATTATGACTACTATTGCGTGACGTGCAATGTTTTATTATTCTAGTTGCTTGCTTAAGCAGTTAAGTCCATACATGCAATACGCAGAATCTATAAGTTGTTTTAATGCAAAGTTATGATGAAAATATTTAAATTGCATAGCTGCCAAAGAAAGCATTATATTAAAAAAAAAAGTTTCCATAGACAGAACATTTTTATCTAAAAGTATTGCAAATGCGGTTTATATATTATGATCTAAATAATATAATAATATGATAATAGCTAATTCCGTTTCGTTGTCGTCAAAGGAAATAAAAAATTTTTTCTCGAGAATTTTCATTGTTAAAAACTTTTGTTAATATTTCGAAAAGTGACTGACTTTATGCAAATACAAGTCCATTGTCTTCTTTTTTCGCAGCAATCGCTTAATTATAATATAAATTAAATGGGATTTGTATTATTTTTTTATTATTGCACCACCACAAACATGTGCTTGATACGCTTAAAATCTGAATTTATCAGTTAATAATGGTTATATATTTCACGGTTAATTGCTCCTATCATGCATTCTATCTCTGAGTAAACCGTGGGAAAATTCTTTAATCCTTTAAAGTAGAACATTAATTGTTTTTGTTGTTTTTTTTTCTTCTAACAAATAATTTTTTAGTTCATTGATGCGAAGTAATTGCTTGTTTTGTTCCCTTGCACACAAATTTATGGATGAATGGAAAATATTTAACAAATAATAAAATAAAGGTTATCATAGAACAAAGTAAAAGATAATTCATGATATTACTACTAAGCACTGTAAAATTGCTATCGCTATTTAAAAGAATAATAACCTTATCAAAAATAATAACTAACACGTTTTTGTACACTTCACCCGAGAAAAATGTATACTCAAAGTCGAGTTTATGTATGAGTCTCTACGAGGGCAGACTTAAAAACCTTTAAGCAGATATTTTACATACAGAAAAACTGCATATTAGAATCGTAGAAAATAAGTTTAATTTAAAAACTTGTTTTTGGTAAGGCCTTTGATCTATGTAAATATAGGTGTACCATGTTAATTCAACATGATTTACGATAACATTCAAAGAAGATTTTTTCCTTATGAAATACATTTATTGAAGTATCACGTTGAAACAAAGATGAATGAACTTGAATATTATACTAGAAATTTGGCTTATAGAAAATGTAGTCACTTTTTTTCAGCTAAGTCAGTTATCAGTAAATTGTTTTTAATCGTTACCGAAATATGGCAATAATGTAAAATTATGTTGATAAAACACTCATTTGGATTGTGCTCCGCTATCACACACTCAAGTCAAAATTTTCCTTCATAGACTGGATTTAAGAACGATATTTTATGTCAAGCGAAGGCCATTTGGATCTCAACTGCAATGTAACTCGTAATAGGCGAAATTGTCGAATATGGAGTGACTCTAGATCAAAAATTCTATAAGAGAGAGAGATAGTTACACCTAGCTGGAGTCACAGTATGGGATGTGCAGTTTCATCAAGCAGTCATATCGGGCCATATTTTTTTGAAGAAGCCGGTAGTACTACAATCATCAATGGATGTCATTTTTATGGTTGCGTTCGCCAAATGTGAAACTAAAAAATTCCAAAATAAAAAAATCGCCAAAATGAAAAAACCTCCGAAAACTGAAATAAATAGAGCAAAGTGTTACTTGACTCGCATATGTAATACTATGCGAACTTTAGCCTATATAATATATATATACATAGTTTTTTGATTTTTTTCGTTATTGGAATTTTTTCGGTTTTTTTTAATTTTGACGTTTTTGCGCTTCTGGCATTTTGGCACTTTTATCTCGTTTTGGCGTTTTTTCGTTTTTTTGCGTTTTTTTTTTTTTGGTCATTTGTTTGCACATTCTATTTTATTTTTGCGTTTTTTTTAATTTTGGCGATTTTTTCAGACTTTAATTTAGTTTTATTTTGTTTTTTATTTGGCGCTTTTGTTCGTTTTGGAAATTTCTTCCAAGTTGGCATTGCTGCACAGAGGGTGTTCAAAATTAAAAAACAAAAAGTGTATTTGATACACAAATACACGATAAAGATTCTTGTGAGTTAAGCAATTGATTTTCAACATATTACACATATATTTATGTATATGATATATATATATATATCAATCCAAATAAAATTTAACAGCCTTATTTATAAAACCTATTAAGGCTTTATAAAGGGTTTTTAACACTAATTTCCGTACAAAATCTTTCTTAAAAAGCCTTTATAAAGCCTTAATAATTTTATAAAATAAGGCTGTAAATATTTATGTATATTATACATATGTACATAAACAATTGATTATAAATGGGTTTTGCGCTGATAGACTTATGTGTGGCATATCAGCATATATTACAAAGGTATATGCGTTTCTTTACGTAAAGTATGTAAATTTTTTGCATAAAAAAATTAAAACATATCTAAATTTATTATTCCAATTATGATAATTTTTTTTATAAAATTTTTGAATTTGCTACAAAAGCTTTTGTAGAAATCCGCATGAAAAGAAATATTCAAGTCTCCCACTTAAAAGAAATATAAGTCCCAGATAGCAAACTTCGAGGTGCTAGAGCCAAAAAAAATCTAAAATGTTTTTTATGAGATTTATTTTATATATTTACTTTTATTATTTAGAAGTATACAATTTATTCAGATAGTTGAGCTTGGATGTATTTGTGGGAAAAAAAATTGTGGTAATCTTATATATTATCATGGCAACTACTAAGACCACGATACTGTTTTTTACCCGATGGCACGACGTAAAGAAGTTTAATGTGCTTATCAGCCAATGGGTATATGTATTTATGTATGTTTTTTGGATGTATGTTCATTTGCGCCGCTCTAGAAAACGTGTGGATCTATTTTTATGGTTCGTACTTCAACGGATTCATCTTAATCTTAAGAACCGTTAAAGCTAGTATAGCCCCGTTTCGGATATTAGCCGGAGCAAACATATAGAAAGACAAAAAAAAATTAATATGGTTTCTTTCTAATATGTGACGTTTATTATTTCATATGCATACAGGGTTGCCGTTGAAAATTTTGAAAAAGTGTCATAAAACGGGTATTTAAGAAAAAAAGTGTCAAAAAAATTCAGTAAAGTGCGACTCTAACTCGCGCACGAAGGGTTCCGTACGAACACTAGATATGTAATTTAATACAAACTTCATCCTATATAATATATAGTTTTGGCATTTTTTTTTTGTTTTTAGGGTCTTTTCGGTTTTTTTGTTTTTGCGTTTTTTGGCGTTTTTTCATTTTGGCGATTTTTTTTATTTTTGGCGATTTTTTCATTTTTGCGATTTTTTTTTACTTAAATTTTTTTTTTAGTTTTGGCGACATTTTCACGTTTTGGCGATATTTTTCGTTTTTTGGCGTTTTTTCATTTTGGCGTTTTTTTTCATTTTGGCGATTTTTTCGAATTTGGCGATTTATTTTAAAGTTAGAAATTTTTTTTTTAATTTTGACGATTTTTTTCGTTTTAGCGAGTTTTTTTAATTTTTGGCGATTTTTTTTTAGTTTGGCGATTTTATAATTTTCGGTTTTTTTTAGTTTTACCGTTTTTGAAAATTTCAAGTTTTTGGCGTTTTTTTTTAAGTTTTGGCTCCCTTTTTAGTTTTGACACTTTATTTTCTTGTTTTGGCGAATTTTTCGGTTTTTGGCGTTTTTTTCATTTTGGCGATTTTTTTTGCGATTTTTTTAATTTTTGCGATTTTTTTTTTATTTAAAATTTTTTTTTTAGTTTGGCGACCAGGTCCGTAGCTCTTACTGTTCCTGAGAAAATACCGTGTGACGGACAGACGGACAGACGGACAGACGGACAGCGTAGCGAAAACAATAGGGTTCCTTTTCACCTTTGGTGTACGGAACCCTAATAAAAGGGTATTTTATAGTAAAATAGGGTCAAGTTTTTTTTGGAAGAAAAAAATAACATTTATTTCAATTAAAAAAAACACGAATTTTAACAATTAAATAAATACATTAGACTAAAATAAAATTAATTAACATACATACATACTTTAATTATAAATCAATGTTAGACCTCTAATTGGCCAGATCGTAAAAATGATCGGATGACGCTAATATTTTTTTTAAAGTAGATATAGCCAAAAGAACCGTAAGTTTTAACTTACAGGTAAAAAAACATTAGGAATTTGCATTTGGAATCAGTGATTTGAGTTTCATATATTTTGCAATATTTTCACCATTTATTGGCTTTTGTATCGACTAAAACAGTAAAATGATGGACGACCAGCACTTTTTCCAATTACTGATATGCTAGACTGTGCTTCGTCCAATTTTTGAGCATATGATTGCCCTACGGCATACATTTTGTTAAAATGATACAAAGGGATAAATTAAAAAAAGGGTCATAAAAAGTGTCATTAGCACGAAAAAGGGTCAAAAGTGATACTTTAGTGTCACAACGGCAACGCTGTATGCTGAGGGGAAAGACAAAATAAACAAGCTTGAATATTAAAGGATATACGCTTCAACAAGCATGCTTATATGAAAGAATTAATTCATAGCTATGAGTACCAACAAATCAAACAAATATACTCTGCGCATTCGTATGCCATTATAAACTTTTGGATATTGTACACTTAAGTTCTCACATGACGATATGTGTATTGGGCATGTAATGACGAATACGAGTAGAGGAACAATGTTACCAAATATGTATGTTTATATCAAAAATCGTTATATACAAGCAAAAGAATTCAAAAATATTTTAATTTTGAAGTTTAATTTTTTATTTGAAATACCAATTTTATTCGTGGTGAAGTATAAAATAAGTTTATTTAATAAAAATAATTAAAAAATTAGTTTACGGTAGTTAATTGTATATATCACAAAAATCGTAGGTTTTCCAACCTTGGAATCATCCTTTTTGTTTTTCTAATTTCTTACATCAATCTCCTTCTTTTAAGAATATCACATATTTTTAGTTTATAGAAAAAAAAGGAAAAATTCGTTTTAGTAAGTTACTTTTGCACAACAAAAAAAATAAGGATTTCCAACCCTGGAAACGTCTTTTAAATTTTTTAATTTTTTTTTTAATTTTTTTAGTACTGAAGTATAAAATAAGTTTACTTAATAAAAAATTATTAAAAACTAGTTTTCGATAGTTATTTTGCATGGCAAAATGAAGTTTAAGTATCCCACCTCTGAAACCGTCTGCTCGATTTTGCTGATTTTTAATACCAATCTTATTTCAACAATTTCTGACCCACCAGTCCAAGAACAAAGTCTCTAGCTTTTCTGGGAGCTTCGGAAAACCAATTTCACGTACAGACAGACGGACAGACGGACATCGCTTATTCGTCTTCCCTATGCATAAGGATCCAGAATATATATACTTTATGGCTCCCTTATTAATATTCTCGAAATTACAAACGGAATGACAAACCTATATATACCCTTTTACAATTTTTTGGTAAAGGGTATAAAAACCTGAAAAGCTCTGTGTGACCCTTGTAGTCAATTAAACTACTCAACAAAATTATTTGTTAAATTATATGATAACGGAATGCGCACATGTAGAAGAAACAAAAAATCATGGTTTGTGTGTATTCATCATTTGCGTATTTAATGAAGTGTTGCTCCTTAGCTGAGAGCAAATTGAGTTATACCATGTTCACACGGACAGCAATTATCGAGGTTCGCTTTCTCATTCACGGTTCACGGTCGAATCTTGATTGAATCAACATGGTTCGCCATACAAATTTTTGAGAGCGAACCATCTTGGTTCATTTTGAACCTTGCTGCGAACCACGAAGAAATTGCTATCATCGCTAGTTTTGATAACAAATTATCGCTAATATATCTGAACTAGCTATCAAAACAAAATGAGTGTACACACACACATACACATGAGTAAACAAAAAACAAACCAAAAAAATGGATGCGTGTATGAATTTAAAAAAAATAGAACACATTTTATTAATAATTTTTTGCTTAATTTTTTTATCTACTGTAAAAAAGCAAATAACATAGAAAATAAAACTCCTGCGAACTATTCACGTATGTATGTATGTGTGCATCTATGTATATTTAAATAAAAACGGTGATGCCAACTTTAGATATTAAAAAAGCGTAGACATTTTTTGAAAAAGGGCTAAATTGAAAAATATACGTTTGGCGCTAAATAAAGTAACATTTTTTGAATAATCGCGAAAAGGGGCTAGTATTAAAATGTTTCTGTTGTAAATCAAAACATCGAAAACATTTTTGTACAGTAATTTATTAGAAAATCATGAGATCAACACATAGATGGCTTGAGATATTAGATATCATATTGCATTTTAATAAGGCACCTACAAACAGTGTACATACATATATAAGAGAAGTATATATACATATGTATGTATCTACGTTTACATAAGTACATACATATAAATTTGGTAGTTTTAAAATAAAATTTCGATTTCTCGCTCTTCCTAAAACACATTATCTGTTTTTATCAAAGCACAAAAAATTTGGAAGAAATAAAAGATTATTCTATAGACTTTTTCTTTTTAAAATTAATAAAGCAAACTAGCAAAATTAAATGAGTAAAAAGTCGATATTATTCGATTAAAGGAAGAAAAAGTGCACAAAGATTATAACTACGTTTGAGTTAGAAATCTTGGCGTTTCTGTAATAGATTAAAGAAAAGTTGTACAAGTTTCCTTTAGTCTATTACAAAAACGCCAAGATTTTTAATTCAAACGTTTTACACAAACAGGGGGTTATATACATATTATACAAAAATTAAAAAAAGTTCTGAAAGATAATATTAAAAAGTGGTAATATGCGGGTTTTTTGGGACAAAACATTTTTTTTCGCGTTTTGAGTGTCTGAAATCGGGTTAAATCTAGCCCGAAAAGTGCTAATGCCCATATTTTGAGTTGGTAACCAAATTGTAATTACTTTTAAGTTATTTTTAAATACGAAATTGTGTTTTTAAGTGCAATTTAAATAATAATTAAATTACCAACCTTGTGTAATACTTAAGTTTTATGAGCGTGCCATTTGTTTTTATGTGTGTGTGTGTGTTTATTGAAAACATACGCATTAACATTATGTGGTCGTGTTGAAAACAGCATGTGCTAGTATTAAAGAAAATTTCGTTCTAATTTCACAAATATATAGGACAATACATAAGCCCAATTCACAATCTTGTGCAAATGGTCTTGCATCGTTGCATGTGCAAAATGGTATAGTATATTTATACTCACCACTAAGAATTGTTACATGCAACGATGTAAGACCATTTGCACAAGATTGTGAATTGGACTGTAGTTTCATATCATGGAATAAATAAATAAAAAAATTCATTTTGACGTTCGTTTGGTTTTATAAAATTTATTTTATGCAATTATAATTTTCTTCATGTTTTGTTTATGTCCTTTGGAAAGTCCTCGTCCAGACATGCAATTTTTATTGCTGGAATTTCTTAAAATTTTGCTTTGAAATTGCATAAGTGTCCACATTATGAAATTCAAATTTTTTGCAATTATGCATTAAAAAATTCTATTACATCACAAATTTCCCTGAAAAATTAACACTTATATTTACTTTTTCTAATATTTTTGGTTTTCATACAACTGAAGAAATAAAATTGTAAAAAACGTCAAATACAACTAGCATCTTGAAATTAACAATTACGAGCACATGAAACTGTGTACCCCTGTGGACAGCGAAAAAGCGTTCAATAATATTTAAAAATTTTCTAGTGCTGTCGTACTTTCAACGTAATTTAATAAGAACTTTAATTAACCAATGAAAAAATGAAATCGTATCTAAAAAAATTTAATTTTAAGTAAAAATTAGCTAATTATGTACTTAAATATTAAGTTAGAAACTATGGGTAGGTTGGCATCACTGCATCAAAAAGATTTGTCAAAACGAACCACGAATGTGTCGTTTGGCAATCGTGCTTCAGAGAGCGAACCAAGTGGTTCATGTTGCCGTCTGAACATAGCATTAGTTTACTAGTCCTGCGGTTGCCGGTTCAACTCCGCTCAAAGACATTTAGTGCTTTTCGCAGACAAGCAAAAATCGTTTTGAAGACTGTGATTGTGTATAAATAAGCTTTGTTTATATCACAATTATTATATTATTAATCACATTGTTAATATAACAATAACTTTGAAATCAAACAAAAATAAATGTTGAAAAAATAAATAAATTTCAACAAACTATTTGTTGATATATTTAATTGAAAATATTTTTCAGATTTTGTTTTAACTTACAATTTCGTTAATTGTATTTACAAAAATCGTTGTAGGTCCAAAATCAATTAACTATTTAATTGATATAACAAAAAAATTAATTGTATTTACAAATAATTTTTTTCTGCGAAGGCCTTCTGGCACCATATTCATATCATTTTTACACGGTGTGGCCTTCCGCTTTCACTTTCTTTCGTTCTGGAAAGTTTTCAAATTAATGGATTTTTTATTTGATTTTGGTAAAAAACAAACTAAAACATGTTTCTCATGTTGCTCTGTCTCCTCTCATAGAAGGGTATGTAGAGTGTATACCTTATATTTTACTCAAAAGTGTCGAGACCTTCTATGAGATAAGAATAGTATAAATTAAAAGCATTCTGCAAGGCCTGTAACAAGAAGATCTTCTGAGTTTTCCGGTTGGAAATACATATGATTAAGCTGAGATTAAATTGTATTTGTAAAAGTTTATTGCCAACACACCTTACACGTTGTAGCAATGAACGTGTACAATATAACTATTTATTTTATTGAGTGAAATCCGAATACCCGAAAATTGGTTCAAATTAACTGTTAAAGTTAAAATTAAATCATCTGCCAAAAATAGATTAAAGGTCATGTTTTAAAATAGAATTACGTTCATTCAAATGCAACCAACTGTATTTCATTTAAATAAAACTTCTTAATTCCTAATTTGTGGAACTTATTTCTGAAAAATGGTAAAAACACTTTCAAGAAAAGTTTTATTGCATAATTTTTGCCGACCTTTTTTAAGTATGTCTAATTTAAGTTCTAGGACTCAAAATAATGTTTGATGAGATTCAATCTATAAAAACTGTTCTAAAACTTAACGGCAGGAAACTTCATATTTGAGAAAAGTTATCACCGACAACAAAAGCAATACATTTAGATTAAAGTCCACCATGTCACTCTCCATCAAACGTTTTGGGTGTATCTAGAGCAACTGCATTCTTTTCGCCAGTGTTGGATCGCATTACACAATTTATTCGTGATGAGGGCAAGTAACTCACCTATAGAGTGGCTTCTACGAAAGCCTTTCTGCTGGTCATTAAAGCGGCTGTATGCACCTAAAAACATCGAATCCTCCACACCTTTTATCACTTTGGAAAGTGCAGAACATATAGCCACTGGACAGAAATTTAAAGAGTAACATATTAGCTTCTCCTTTTTTACGGATTGGCGTAACATCAACAACCTTCCATCACATTGGAACTTTACCAGCATGAGACAAGAATATTATTGCTTCAAAACCAATGCGGCGAAGTCCTTTAAACATGTAATGTTGTCTACTCTTTTCGTGGTTGAAAATATATTAACTTTGAAGTAACAGCTATGCGTCATTATATTTTACGAGTAGTGTTTGCGCACCCATAAAATTTCGAAAAACGCTTAAGCACAAACAACAAAATTTCTCTCTATTAAGCAAACAAAGAAAATAAAAATATTATCAAGTCTACTTTCTTCAAAAGTGCACTTATTGTCAATATAATATTCAACCTTGAACTTAACCGGAATTGGAAAAAAATATTTAAAAAAAAATGTATTGTCGAGGACACCTAAAAGTACAATTTCTTATCATATAATCCCTTAAATTATTGGATGCAAAAGTGTTTACGTAGTTAATGCAATAAGATCTTAAAAGCCAATTAATGCAATCTTTTTTTTTTATTTCTCATATATAACAAAGCAAACAAACGCCAAAGCTTTTCTAAGTGATAAAAAAAAAAGTGTACAGACGTAGGCGTATGTATTAAAGGGTTGCATTTGTATACTCGTTTGTATAGCCAAAACAAATATACCATGGTATGTACCATATAATTGTAGTGTGAGCGACAGAACTAGTATAAGAGTTATTGTGTGTGTGTGCTTTTCCAAATTAAAATGCAGTTGAAAACAAATAACAATTGCTTATTGTATTGCTGCTGAGCAACTGTTTGATCTGTTTTTGCTCAAAAAATACATATTGTAATACAAATATATGAAAAAAAACCACTATTGAAACAAATACATGATGTGCAGATGTATGTGTGGACGTTCGTTATGTTATTTTGTGGCGCAGTCAAAGTATAGAGAGAGAAAGAGACAATTTTGCTCTGAGAGTAATTACAAATGCATGTATGTGTTTCATGTACATGTATCATTTACTTACATATACATATATGTGCAATTTTGCTTTCATTAATTTATTCATCAGCCAATTACATTTTTGCTCAACACATCATAAGGCACTTATGGTAAAAGCAGTTTTATGTATCTTATTTGCCTTAGAAAAACAAAAAAAATAAATGTGTTGTTTTCATTTGCTCATTGCCCAATCATACAATAATTGCTTAAAAAATCAGCATTTACAACTAGTAACAGAAAACGATAAATAACATATTTGTTCATACCAGAACCAAAAAACAGGCAAAACTAGTGCAAACAGATGTATCTGTGCAATGCTATAGTATGTATGCATATATATGTGCATACATATGTATATAGTACATACACATATGTATATTTCCTTGCAATTTCTAGATATTCAAATGAAACAATGTGAGAAATAAATCAGACAGATATTTTAAATCAAATGATATATAAGTCGTGTCTTTTGAAGCAACACCACACAGCGCAGCAACAAGTTCAAATATTAAAATGATTATTTCTTTAAATCAAATGTTTTACAAAAGTTTCCTTATACTAATCGCGATTTCGGCTGCAATTGAAAATGGTTGCTGGTGTGTTCAGGACTCTACAGATGCTACAGCTAAAGTTACAGATATTGGAGTATATGATGATGCTGGTGATAACTTGGTTACTCCCGATAGCGATTACAGTTCCATCAATCAAGACATACAGAAGGGACAAACATTTTCAAAGTACTTGAATGTTTCTCAATATCCTGGTGAAAGTTGCAATAGAAATTGCGCAAGTGGTGAACCACGTGTATGTTACTTTCATTTCACTATGGAACACTATCAAGCCATGGGAGTGTAAGTTTATTTAGGTTTTTAAAATTTCTTAAGATGAAATGCATGTGAGTAAGATATCTTATAGTGTTTTCACACTGACATGGTTTTAATAAAAGTTGGTTTTAACGTTAAAACCAACTGCTAAAACCTGGTTTTACAATACAAATTGTTTTTGTTAAAACCAAATTAAAACCATTTTTGAATTGGTTTTAAATTGGTTTTAAGAAATGAAAACCTTGTTTTCGCTATGATAAATTCAGTGCTGCCACGTTGAAATGACCGACAGCAGATCATAATGTTTATGCCAGTGAATAACAATAGATGGCGCTTTCCATCAATAGATATCAATCCAACAATAGCTTTTCAACTTAAAAATGGATGCAGCAGCAACAAAAATCAAAAAATTATAGGAAAAAGGAGTTTTTTTTTCGGAAAGAAAATAAAGAAAATATTTTCATTGAACTCTGGAAAGTGAAAATAGACAATATGACTGCAATTCATCTGGCTATAAAAAACGTTTATCTTATAATGTATTTCTACATTTTTATATAAAATAAATTTATTTTCAAGCACTTCTTCATTCTCTATAAGCAGTTCCATAATTTAAAAAAAATTTATTTATAAAATATAAAATAATTTTTATTTTAGAGCGCATTGTGAAATATCTCAGTTTTTCAAATTAACTAGAACTGTTATTGTACAGTATGTCCAACAAGTGTTATTAAAAAGCAGAAAAAAATGCAACAACAAATATACGCATTTCTGCATGAGATTTAGTTTATTTTGCGCAAAGTTATTAGGCAGCCTGTGAGTTAAAACCTGAATTTAACAAACGTGTAGTGTGAAAGCAAAATCAGCTGTTTATGGTTTTAATGTTACAATCAGGTTTTAACTTTCAGTGTGAAAACACTATTTTTTACAAGCCATATAATTTCGATTTTGTCTTTCACAATTCATTTAGTGCTTGTGGCCAGTGCGCGCAAGGTGTTGAGGAAGATTGTAATAATCCAGAGTGTATTGTGGGCGATGGAGTGGAAAAGGGAGTCATGAGCATCAATCGAAAAGTACCCGGACCAACGATTCAAGTATGCAAAGATGATTTAATCATAGTGGATGTTACCAATAAAGCTCAAGGCACAGCCGCTACCATTCACTGGCATGGTGTGCATATGACAAGAACCCCTTACATGGATGGGGTACCATTTGTTACCCAGTGTCCCATAATGTTTTCAAATACATTCCGCTATCAGTTCTATGCCAGCGAAGCGGGAACTCAATTCTATCATTCTCATTCGGGTAAGTCCCACAATGGTTACTGTGTATAGAGAATATTGAGAAATTATTCATTTCTATATTATTTATGTAAAGGTCATCACAAGGTCAATGGACAATACGGTGCCCTCATTATTAGACGACCAGAGGAACCAAGAAGCTCTTATTATGATTTTGATTTGCCAGAGCATTATATTTTCATTTCTGACTGGATGCATCCATATGGTGAAACAGACTTTCCAGGTCTTCCCAGCGCTGGAGGCATTTTCCCAGACTCCGTGCTAATCAATGGTCGAGGCGTCTATACCAACGTTAGTTTTCTCTAGTGCGTATTTAAGCAATTAACTAAAAGTCTAGTATTTTCAGCCCAAAACCGGAACACGAACCACAGTAAGACCAACGATTTATTACGTAATACCCGGGCAACGTTATCGTTTCCGCGTAATCAATTCCATAAGTCATGCTTGTCCTTTCCAATTGCAGGTAGAAACGAACACTAAAGGAATGGTCCTGCTTATCAAATATGAAAAATAATAAAACATTTTTGCTTTTTGGTTTTCGATTAGATTCAGCAACATACAATGACTGTAATATCTACTGATTCGTTTGATGTATTGCCGCGCTCATTTGACACGTTAATATCAAATGCTGGTGAGCGCTATGACTTCGTTTTAGATGCGAACCACACTAGCGGTGATTTTTGGATACGTCTCAGAGGCTTACATGTTTGTGCCATAAATCCTATAGAATCTTATGCCTTAATAAGATACATAACAAGTGAAAATGATAACAGCCATCATGAGACAGCCCTGCCACCATATCCTAATTACAGCGATACATACGATGACGGCACTGTGAGTTAAAAAATAGTTTGCAGCTTTCTTTTCATTGAACGTAATTGTGTTTTTATATTACTTACCACAGACTTTAAATAATCCAAATTATGCCTGCTTTGGTAGTGGTAATGATCACTGTGTGTCAGAATTGACAGCTCTTGAGGAGGACAATTCATTGCGTTATGCCGTACCGGATCATCAATTCTTTTTATCCTTCTCGAACTACGTTTTACCAAATAACGAAATCTTTAACACCGGCTATTACAACAACTTTGAAAGTGAGCTTGAAAATATTTAACACGTCTGACAGTGTCCATTAATATAGTTTGCATTTTTAATCTAAAGACTTGAACTCTAATGTAACTCTTGTGGCTGCAATTAATAATTTAACTCTGGTATTCCCCGACTCGCCACCCTTGACTCAGCCTGACTCAATTAATGAATCACAATTTTGCAATGACACTAACCGCCCGAAGGAATGTAGTGATCACCGCTTATGCCCTTGCACACATCGTCTACAGGTGGAACTCAACTCAATTGTAGAAATAATTATTGTGGATGAAAGCCAAGGTAAGTTGTACTTCCAACTAAGAATTTTTTAAATAACTTTCGTTAAGCATAAATTCTTATATTATAATATTATTTATTTCATTAATTTTTCAATTTTGAATTTTTGAATGCTTGCTGCAGCTCCGGGTCGCATGCATCATCCCTACCATTTACATGGCTTCAAGTTTATGGTTACTGGCTTAGGACAGCATCCAAATGGCATACCCATGACGATACCTCTTGCTAGGCAATTGGAAAGAAGCCGTTTGTTGCCAAGAGATTATTATAATCCTGCTCCACCATTCAAAGACACATTAACAGTTCCCAGTGTTGGATATGCCGTTATACGTTTTAGAGCATCAAACCCTGGTACGTCCGTCCATCCAGTTACATATGTACATATGTATGTAAAATAGTCTCTGATTTTCTTTCATTTTCAATTTTTGCACAGGTTTCTGGCTAATGCACTGTCACTACGAATGGCATTTGGCCATTGGAATGGGTCTTGTTTTTCAAGTTGGCAACACTACAGATATGGTCAAGGCGCCAAACAATTTTCCCAAATGCGGAAATTACATGCCACCCGTACGAAGGCCAAATTTTTAAAACAACTCACAATTTGAAGATACAAAAGATGATGGATGATGGATTCTATTGTACTTTGAAAGGAAATTCACAAATTGCTTAACTAACCAATCGAATTATCTCAGTCAACGTATTTAGCAATATCTCTAGTTCTATAACAATTTGATTTTAGTTATTTAATATATTGTATATCTAGACTATTACTATAAAATTTTTAACAATAAAAATAACATTTGCCTAACCACAATCTGAGATGCATTGAAAAAAATATTTAAATTGGTACGGTTGCAATCGTTTGCTTAGATGAAAAAATTTTAATAACGTCTTAATAAATGTTTTGATTGAGCTTCAAATAATATTCAATTAAGATATTAATTGGTGTTTAAGTTTAACATCTTTTAACGCACTAAAGTCACAAATTATTATTTTACTTATTAAGTAAAATATTTTTTTATAAAAATACATTGTAATTGAATATTGAATGGTTAGCTGGATCCTACACGCGTTTCAATGTTTCTAATGCAGATCATCAGGGAATATTTTTCCAAAAATTTCTTGGAACAACTAGAGTTATTATGTTAAATTTTTATTTTAAAAAATAAGAAATTTAGCATATATTAAAGTTGAAGCAATAACTCAACAATCAATATGTTGAACTGGGGTGTCAGAAATGGTCGAAATAAGATTGGTATCGAAAATCAGCAAAATCGAGCAGACGGTTTCAGAGCTGGGAAGCTTAAACTTCATTTTGCCATTCAAAATAACTACCGAAAACTAGTTATTATTTTTTTTTATTAAATAAACTTATTTTATACTTCAGTATGAATAAAATTAATATTTTTTAATAAAAAAAAAATGTATAAAAAAAATTTAAAAAATTAAATAGATGTTTCCAGGGTTGGAAAACTTTAACTTTTATATACAAAATTTTACAAAATTAATTTACTAAAAGAATTTTTTCCTTTTTTCTATAAATTAAATATATCTTATATTCTAAGAAGAAAGACATTGGGTTTAAAAATCAGAAAAATCAAAAAGGATAATTCCAGGGTTGCAAAACTTAAAATTTTTGTGATATAAAAAATTAACTACCGTAAACTAATTTTTATATTTTTTTTATTAAACTAACTTATTTTATACTTCAGTACAAATTAAATTGGTGTTTTAAATTAAAAAAGAAAGTTAAAAAAATTAAAAAGACGTTTCCAGGGTTGGAAAACTTAAATTTTTTTTCATATACAAAAATAACTTACTAAAACAAATTTTTTTCTTTTTCTCTATAAATTAAACATATATTAGACTCTCAAAAGAAAGAAATTGGTGTAACAAATCAGAAAAATCAAAAAGGATGATTCGAGGGTTGGGAAACTTACACTTTTTGTAATATATAAAAGTACTAGGTCTTACTATTTTTTTATTTTTTTATTAAATTATTTTATTTTATTTTTTATTTTACAGTAAATATATATTAAAAATAAAAAAAAAGTTTAATACATGAAAAAGACATTTCCAGGGTTGGAAAACTTTAAATTTTTTCTTATACAAAAGTAACTTACTAGAAAAAAAATTTTCTTTTTCTCTATATATTAAACATAGCTTATATTCTTAAAAGAAACATATTGGTGTACGAAATCTGAAAAATCAAAAAGAACGGTTCCAGGGCTGGAAAACTTACACTTTTTGTGATATATAAAATTAACTACCGAAAACTTATTTTTATTTTTTTTTATAAAATAAACTTATTTTATACTTCAATACGAATTAATTTGGTATTTCAAATAAAAAAAATTAAAACGAAGTTTCCAGGGTTGGAAAACCTTGTTTTTTATACAAAAGTAACTTAGTAAAACAAATTTTTACATTTTTTAATATAAATTAAACATATCTTACATTCTTAAAAAAAGATTGTTTTTAAGAATACAGAAAAATCAAAAAGGGGGATTCCAGGGTTGGCAAACTTACACTCTTTGTGATATAAAAATTAACTACCGAAAATTAATTTTTATTTTTTTTTATTAAATAATCTTATTCTATGCTTGAATACAAAAAAAAATTGGTATTGAAAATAAAAAAACAATTAAAAAAATGAAAAAGATGATTCCAGGGTTGGAAAACTCTAACTTTTTTTGTACAAAAGTAACTTACTAAAACAAATTTTTCCTTTGTTCTATAAATCAAGCATATCTTAAATTTTTAAAAGAAAAAGATTGGTGTAAGAAATCAGAAAAATCAAAAAGAATGATCTCAGGGTTGGGAAACTTACACTTTTTGTGATATATAAAAGTAACTAAGTCTTATCTTTTCCTTTATAGATTATACATATTTTACGTTTTGGAAAGAAAAGTTTGGTGTAAAAAATTATAAAAATAAAAACCACAGCTCCAGAGCTGGAAACTTTGACCTTTTTTCTGGATATTAAAGTAACTAAATAAAACATTTTTTTTTTAATTTCCTTTTTTCTTTTTTTACTTAACACACTTTCTATATTTTTTTAAGAACTACTACATTGATATAAGGAATCAAAAAAATCTAATATAATGATTCTAGGGTTTGTAAATTTATTTTTTTGTACATAAAAGCAACAAGGTCAAATTATCTTTTTCTTTTTTTTATACTTTATGTATGTGCTAAATCGCGAAAAACCGGAAAATCGCCAAAATAAAAAAAAACCCAAAAACCGAAAAAATCGCCAAAATGAAAAAAATCGCCGAAATGAAAAAACCCTAAAAACAGAAAAAAATCGCAAAATGAAAAAAAAATCATCAAAATGGAAAAAATTGCGAAAATGAAAAAAATCCAAAAAGAGAAAAAAACGAGAAAAAAGCGACAAAACTGAAAAAATCGTTTAAACTGAAAAAACTTAAAAAAAGGAAAAAAGCCACATCAAAAAAATGCTCATAACCGAATGTACGGAACCCTTCGTGCGCGAGTCAAAGTCGCACTTTACTGAATTTATTTTAATTGCAATGTGTACCCAACAACAAGAACAGCAACAACTAAACGCTGAACAACAGGAATTAAAAATTAAAAAGTAAAAGTAAAGGCATTTACTATAGATGAGCAATA